>OX439420.1:0-2713838 GCA_949319885.1 Mecyna flavalis | reverse complement strand
TTTTAGAATCTATAAAACTATCAAATATACCATTTCACAAGCAATTACACCAACCCTTATATTTTTTTTTAATAATGGTGCCTTAGCGCCAGCCAACATTCGTTGGTTTAATCCCACCCACACCCAGGACAACCACATCAGCCTATGTAATCAAAAGTAGGTAATTTAAAAAAATGTAGTTCACCTTAGGGTAGGGAACATTACAGAAAAAAATAATATACCTAGGTAGGTACATACCTTAACTGGATAAGAAATCCCAAATAAGAGGAGTATTTTCTCGTAGCATTATGAGAATCAGTGCCATCAGTGGTCACAGTTCTTCTAGAAAACATTGCTACACTTTGTTAGAGATAGGTAGTTAACATTAAATTCAAATGATTAATGAACAATAATATGTATGTAGGTATGTACTTAGTACTCTAATATGAGGGTTTTTTAATTATTAAATTCGACCAGTGTACGACAAACAATACAACACTGATACTAACATACCATAATAATATTGTAAGATTCTTTTTTATAAGGTGTCATGTCCTTCGTTTATCCTCAGATATGCATAACATTTTCAATCTCATGTGCGTTCTTATGCTTATCGATCGTTTACCTTGCGCATTGCGCAGTAAAGTCACCGCGATTACACATGCGCGAACTAGCTCTTACCACTTTTATATCTCGATTCTATAAATAGACCTTAGTGGCCGAAGTTAAGATGAATGGCATATTAACATAGTCATCATACCCTTTTTTGAATTAGCTAAATCTGAAAATAGGATTTAGCGAGCTCTCTAAAGTAGCTACTAGTAATAAAGTATTTCAGATAGTAGCTCCACTACTCATTGGATTATTCAAATAGTTCAGAAATTATCATTGAATGATGCAAAGATAAACATGAATAAACATAATAATAAATAACAGCTCTTTAGTTAATTAAGAACGTTTATTGAATATTTTATACTCAGATGAATATTGGAACGTGAAGTGATCAAGTGATGATCACTTCACTTACGTTCTAATGTCAATGTCAAAATTGGCGCGAAACTATTTGTTTTGTTTACAATTGTGTTTTTCAAAGATCATTTGATGAATTTGTAAAAAAATGGGTGAAACATCAGCTGAAAACGTAATTGCCACTCAAATAAAACTAATAAGAAAGTATTTGAAGTTAAAAATTATCGAAGATAACGTATCTTTTCGAAATCATAACCGAGAAAGAAATCATGTTTACGATTTGATAAAACGATCTGTTGTGAATGGAGAATCACATTCTGCGTTGATGATTGGGCCTAGAGGATGTGGAAAGACCACAGTAAGTGTCCATCTACTAAAATTAAAGTATAAATAAGTAAATTCTTCTAATATTATTAAAGTAAGGTTATGTATTTAAAGTTTTAATTTATCTTTCAAAAAGGATTGGTTTATCTAAACGAAACTGTTTTTTCTGCCTGGAGAAAGTAAGACGTTTTCCATAGCAGGTGGCCGTTGTCTGAACTCATAGTCTAGTAAACCAACACAACATTGTATACCAACCAATATTGTTAACCAGGAGTTATTAATTGACCAATAGTCTTTACATTGTATTGCCTTTGAATAGATATTTATCCAGAAAATGAACCTAGCAGATATCATTACAGAATATAGAAAATAGTACCAAGAACCATCTTTTTTATAGTGGGATACCCCAGCCGCTTAGGGGAGCACCTAAAGTGATGTCAGAGTTGCCCTGAGTTAGGAGGTACTGACTAAAACTCTATTCTGGCCTTCTCAAGCACAGGCTGGGAGACCGGGTCGCTCTATGCAGATATTCACACAATTACCCCCCACCAGCTAAGCTCTGCCGCTTAAGTGCAGCGCTCCGTGATTGCTTACCATCAGGGGACCCACTGGCTCGCCTCTGACATAAAAAAAATGCAAAAGTTTGTCCAGGGTGGAGATTTCAGGAATCTCAGGATTCTTTGAACAAAAAATTAATAAAGACTTGACTAGCCTTTTATTACTTATTTTCATAACAAGTTATTGGGAGTGTGTACCTTGTAATCTGAGCCATGTCTTGCTTCTGAGCTCAATAAATGCATTTTTTGTGGTTGTATGTTTTCAGCTCATCAATTCAGTAATTAGTCAAATTTCGAAGGAGGTGGATTTGGCGAATGACGCTATCATAGTAACTCTGAATGGGCTGATTCATCATGATGATAAAATTGCTCTTAAGTCAATTACTGCTCAGGTAACACCTTGAATAAATTCCTTATTATTACTACTATATTATTGTTTATTTATGTCTATTTTCTGAGTTTTGTTCCTAACTTTTCAATATAATATGGATGTTAATAAAATGTTATGTTGAGTATCCCGCTTCATGGGCCATCACAAACATTGTGCTGAGCGCCCCTTTGGGCGCGAGGTGGATTTCTCGGTGTCTATCCGGTTGGAGGGGGGACTGTGTCCCCCCCCTGCGCACTGGCTAAAAATAAATTTAAACTATAAAATATACTTTTTCTTTCTGTATGTATGTTTATTATTGGTATTTTTACCATTATTACTTACCCAACTATTTTTTTCTCAATTTGGTTCTATTATAAACACACCCTACAAGTAGACTATTGGTATAATTTGGCATGACCCCAATAGTCTACTTGTAGTACAAAAAATACTTTTGCATGTTAATCTTTTTTCTCTACCAGCACTTCGACCTCAATGGCATGTTTAGACGAAATGTAGCATTAAGTCTTTATTTTCCTGCAGTAAATTATAAACAAATAAATACTTTTGTACAGATGCAACTGGAAAATGCAGTAGGCGACCGCGTATTCGGAACATTCGCAGAGAACCTATCATTCTTACTCAGCTGTCTTCAGAGCGGGGCGGACCGGCGTTGCAAGAGCATGGTGTTCATTCTAGAAGAGTTTGATATGTTCTGCCACAGCGGCCGCACGCAGACGCTGTTGTACAACCTGTTCGATATCACACACTCGCAGCAGGCACCTATGTGTGTGCTAGGTATGTATATTGAAAGGTATAAGTTAGCCTTAGCTATCAAATCAATTTCCACTTATTTCTAAAAATATATCTTTAAATATCCCTGGACACTATTCACACAGTGCTGTCTAGCCCATAATTAAACATAGCTTAATACACATAGCATTTTTTTTTCGTATCGTACGATCAACAGCACATCACGGTAAGCACTTGCAGTTGGATAATAGCACTTATGTTCCCGACATAAGAGCGGTGTAAAGTCCAAAGTGTTACGTCTGACGTGCTTTTGACTGTACATGCATACAAACACCCAGACCGAAACAGACAATATGTTCTTATTCATGCACACAAATATTCGTACAGTGCGGGGATCAAACCCCCGACCCCGATCTTGGTGTAATAGTCGACGTCTCAACCATTACACCAAATGGCTCGGCACGCCATAGTAAAAGTTTAATTTAGTCCTGGGCAGTGAAAAAAAAAAAGATGTTTCTTTGTTTTTTCCAGGCGTAACCAACAGAATAGACGTCATGGAATTATTAGAGAAGCGAGTGAAATCCCGTTTCTCCCACAGGCACATATTCCTCTTCCCGAATGAGGACACGCCTGGTGACACTCAAATATCGCCTTTAGAGTCAAGTAAACAAAGTCTAGTTCGTCTTCTCAGTATGCCATTGAGCGTTGCGAAGAAAGACAAAAAGAAGGGGAGAAGTCGGAAGAAATCTACAGGTATGTTTATGTCAGTGTTGCCAGTGACCTATAGCGAAATGAAAATCAAATCCTTTATTTTTGTAACGTCGGGTAGACTTATCACATCGGGTATAAAACCTGGTGGTCGCGGGCTCGATTCCTGCTTTGGGTCCGGTTGGTGGTAGGAGTTCAAATTACGACTGGCTAGCTGCCGTCTGAACAAGCATAAACTAAGTACATTATTATTTCTTGACGCTTAGATGGTCTAGTGGTTTAAGTATCGAGCCGAGATCTCGGGGTCCTGGGTTCAATCCCGGGCCGAGTCAACAGTTCGGGTTTCTGATCACCACTCTGCATTTGGCAAGCGTGGTGATTAAGCTATTACTCATCATTGTAACGATAATTTCATTTCAAAGAGGCCTTTGCCCTGCAGGTGGATTATTAATATGCTAATACTTTCTCTTATTATTTCTTTTACAGCCACTGTAGAGAACACAGAAGTAGACTCATTACCAGAAGAAGTTCTTCACCGTTGTAAAGTGGATCCCACTCAGTTCTCTCAGTTGGACCCTGGTTTTGTAGAGGACTGGAACGCTCACATCCAGAGCTTGATTGAAGATCAAGCAGTCATCGATGCTATGGAGAAGATGGTTTATTATACTGTTAATGAGCAGATCTTTAGGAATATACTGGTGAGTTATCAATTATACGACGTAACAGCTTTGGTTGTATAGGTAAGTATTTATGTATAAAGTGCAATACAGTGGTGCAGGTGGTTTTCCTCACCATATAACAGTCTGCATATCCCCATTCCCCAAAGCCCTTCACCTTCTTCCATATTCTTTTAAAGGCGGGAAATGTATCACAGGCCTTGTCGCAGGTGTTCATGGGCGGTAGTGATCACTTACCATCAGGTGTCAAACTTGCTCGTTTGCCTAACTCTTTCATAAAAAAAAAACCATTAAACTAACGATCGATCCCGGAATCGAACTCAGGACGGATATATTTGATGAATCAGGAACACTAGACTAGGTGTTGTTAGGCGTCCTAATGTGTTTTTGTTTATTATTTCAGTTCCAATTAGTATCCCAGCTCTCTCCAAACAAGCCGTTCATAGATGCGGCAGACATCGCCACAGTCATAGACAACACGGTCGCGCCTGAGCATAGAGTGAAGTTGCTGCAGTCGCTCTCGATACTGGAGTTGTCTCTGGTCATCGCCATGAAGCATGGTCTTGATATTTTCGACGGGCAGCCGATGAACTTTGAAATGATTCTGCACAGGTAAATGATATAGCCCCTTGCCCCCTTTCTAGCTATCTATCTAGGGGGCAGATATCCAATGTATGCATTGCACATGGTCACCCAAGGCATGTCTAGGGATCCCCTAGTTTCTCGGGTTGCCTTCCCTTAGTGCCATCCCGTTCGTGAGTAAAGTTCGATCTGTCCCCTCGTCCCCAACAGGGGAACAGATCGAACTTTTTTGTCCCTTCTGTCACCTCATGGGAACAAAGCAGGGGGACAGATCGGAATAATTTAAACCGGGGGAGTATTGGGTAATAAGCTTCCTGAGACAGACACACGCAGGTCTTGCTAGCCAGCGTTTAAGGTGCCTAAAAGCAATCTCTTCACCATTACATCATAGTTCAAAAATTTAATTTATTCCATCATCAGGTACACAAAATTCGCCAACGCCAACTCATCAACGCAGACAGTCCCCCGCCCGGTCATACTCAAGGCATTCGAGCACCTTCGCGCCCTCGAACTTGTACTCCCAGTGAACAGTGACCGCGGGGGGGACCGCGCGCAACAAGAGTACCGGCTGTACACACTTGCCGTGCCAGAAGAGGATATAGCGGAAGCTGTGAAGACGTTTAAAGCTCTGCCTACTGAGATCAGCCACTGGTTTAATAATTCTGTCATTTGATTTAGGAGGGGGAACGCTGTGGTTAATAATTTATTATTGTTAAGATCATCTTTGTTTAAAAATAAAATAAGATATTGTCTCCTCGTGTGTATTTTTTATTTGTGACGCCAATTACCCGAACCAGCCATCGAATCCTGAACTACTATCCCGCTTCGGTAGTGTGTAACAGTCGCAGTGGGGTGTGTAATGAGCAGCTACATAGCACAACATTGGACACTGTTTAATGACCATGACCATTAGCGCCACCAAAATACTGAAAGTGACTATCTAATACTGTCTAAGATCTTCAACAATATCTGTGTGAACTAGTCCTATCGGTGAATAATGACCGCGGGGGGGACCGCGCGCAACAAGAGCTGTACACTCTTGCCGTGCCAGAAGAGGATATAGCGGAAGCTGTGAAGACGTTTAAAGCTCTGCCTACTGAGATCAGCCACTGGTTTAATAATTCTGTCATTTGATTCGGGAGGGGGACATTAAAACGAAATTAAAAAACCTACAAACGAGACCCAAAAGAAAGTAGAGAAAAATCAAACGGCACTTATGTTTCAATTTTTATTTTAAACATTTTTAATAAAATGTACCTAAGTATTTGTACACACTTGTTTTTATTTCTATGTTCTAACAAAGTAATAATAATGTCTATAAAAATACTCTTTATTGAAAAGATAGGCATTTTTTTGACCTAGTAAAAATACAACATTTTGTCCAGATCAGATAGTACCAGATATGAAAAAATTTACCTATTGGTGCAAAAGGTCTAGTTTTCCTTATTCTTTGGGTAACAATATTGGTCTTGTCTCTCTTAAAATTGTTCTAAATAACATAACAACAAAACAAACCAATGGTTTATGTCTTAATCTATCCACCTTAAGTTAGGATCACCGCTTTTCATAGCATCACGTTTGTAGTCTTCCTCACCGAACCGGTATCTGAACCTGGGCTGGCTTGCGTTCAGTTCGCCGAGCTCCTCTAGTTCTGTCACTGTTAGCTCTTTGAACTTCTTGCCTGAAAATAATTAAAATATATTTACCAAGAGGATCAACTTAGTAGGTACAGTTTATTTAAAATAGGATTCTGTACCTATCATGAAAAAAAAAGTATAACTAACAGAAGTTCAAATATTATTTAATGTGTGTTTGTATGTAGGTACGAGTATGTTTTGGATAAAACCTTTTTTTATTATATTTTTCATTATGAACATACTAACACATTTTTTTAATTTTTTTATCATACAGGTAGTCATAGGCAACACATAATTATGCTATAATTTCTGATAACATAAGAAAATTGCCTCGTCCCTAAGACATTCTAATAAGTCTACGAAAAACAAAAATAATCAATCTAATAATAAAAAAAGTCATCTCTTTCACTGGTACCCCTCCCCCTCCCTGTAATGGCCGCTGGTACAGCAGTCAAAGATAAAATAATACCTTTTAATTCCTCAGGCAACACTTGTATTAGAGTAGTCTTCTTCCCCCTACTACTGGACCCAGAGGCCATAGTTCCATCGATCTCATGAGCGATAGTATCCAAGGCCCTATGCAGGTCGTTCTCTGGGTTCCCTGGTCGTTTGTTCAGGATCCCGTTCTTGAAGGTAGATTCTGGTTGCTGGTCGTCTACGAAGCCTTCGTTTGTGAACATCTGAAGGTTTAGGCTGCCTTTGTTGTTCTTTTGGACCTGTGGTGATTTATTTATTTATTAATAAAAAATAACAACATCAATTTAACTTACAGACTTGTACTAAACATTATATGGTTCCAAAAAGCTTGGTCCAAAACAGTTATTCACAATAATATTTATTTTAACACTGTAATCGAGTAATCGAGTTCAAAAAAAGGAGATTTCACTTACATGGATTCAAATAAAAAAAAAATTGGAAGAGACACAAACTACAGAATTTCTGCTAAAAAATGATGCAACGACAAATACATTCTCAGTGTTTGTTCTTAGCATTTCTTTTGACCTAAATATAAAAAAAAAAAAATTATTAAAAATTATGATTGCAACACGTTGGGGCGCCACTTTTATGGTCCCCACGTTGGGCGCCATTAGTCAGTGTTACAATTTCTAATACTGACGGTTCTATAAGGTGTAACTTTTGTGCTATATTTACATTATTTTCCAATAAACTGTCAATTTCAATACAACTTTTAACAGTACCTACACCTTAGACAAAAATGACTTAGTGGTATTTATTATTTTTGAAATAATTTTTCCTTAACACGGGTTTTTCGCATTTACCTGTTTAAGTTTGTCGACGACCAGGTTGTGACCGGTGTTGACCCCAATGCCCCCCACTTCCTCTATGCTGTCGGAGCGGTGGTAAGGCCGGAGAGCTGACACGGCACGGGAGACTCCCACCTGCAAATAAATATGCATCTTTAGACAAACGCACAACAGTATCTACTGTAAATGTGGACTAACAAGTCACCGAGGAAAAAAAATCAGTTATCATGAGGAGAAATAGAAAATTCTGAGCTATTACTCCTGTAGAAGTGGATGCAAAACGAATAGAAGCACTAAAGCTTCGTTTCGTTTCGCGTCTGCTTTGCTTCCGCTTCGCATTCGCTGCAGTGTGCTACAAACGTTAGAGTAAGGGAACGGGGAGCTAACCTGTGTTTGGGCAGTTATTTGTTTTCAGTTCAAATTACAGGGTTGATACCAATGATGACGTTCAATATACTTACAACTAGACACCCAATCTCTAAGAAAAAATCCTCAAAAAACGTCCGAGCGGCGTTGACACAGATGACCATTCGTTCAAATTAACACCTTATCTCGTGGCAGTTAGTGTTTAATGTCAATTGTATACAACTAAACGAAAACTCTGCCCAATTATAGTCGGGTAGGCAGACTTTTTCTTCGGACAATATTTGAGCGTGATTGGGAGTCTAGTTTTTTAATTGAACGTCATTGGTTGATACGTGAGAAATGCTCTATAGGTGACGGTGACTGTGCACACCATCACTGGCAACTGGCAACGTCGCATGACGGGCTCTAACAATAAAATACCTGTCCGTGCCGTATCCTGTGCTCGGTGAGATCAGCTCCGAGGAGTTCCTCGTAGGGATCCATGCGGATAGGCATGACCAGGTCGATGGCCCACAGCAGCGCCATGGTGACCAGCGCGCCCCACGCCATCAGGCACACGCCCGTCAGGCTCTGAACGCCTAGGAGGTACCAGCCGCCGCCTGGTGGAAATCAAGAGTTTTAGGCTGCCTGTCCACCGAAGCGGAGCGAGGCAGCGGAGCGGAGAAACGGTGAAATATTAACCAAAGGTCAAAAAGCTCTTTTTTGTAATTTGTGGCGGAATAAGTAGAAAAATAATATTGAGACCTAACCTAACCTTTGGTGTGCAGTTTTGATGTACATTTCAGTATTTTTTTGATGTACACTTAAAAATATGCCACTTAAATATAGTGCACTATTATATGTATACTTTACTTACATGTAATGTTTTAATTAAACCTTAGGACTCATGTGTCTTATGGTGTAAATAAGGATGAATGAATTATCTTCCCAAGGCAACATCCGATGACATCATTTTAGTGAACAGAATTTCAATGATAATTAATTAAAGTTCTACTAGATAAACACTTCCTGAAATTCATTGATACCTATTGAAATTAGAGTGCCTAATTGGTTAATTGATTACATTTACATTCAATTTGTTTTAAATAAAATAAATAAATAAATATCTCTGGACATTATTCACACAGCGCCATCTAGCCCCAAACTAAGCATTAGCTTGTGCTATGGGTGCTACTACGGATAAATATTACTTATATACTTTTTTTTTTTGTAAATACATACATAATATACATAGAAAATAATGTTTTGATGACGTCTTAGTAGTTTAAGTAGTTAAGAAGGGTTGGGTAATTTTTATGTATTCTGAAAATCTGACAAAAAATTGCGTCAGATTATCCCGGCCCAGGTTTGAAATCAAAAAAGGAAATCAAAGTAGGTATTCATTATTTATGTAGGCCTCAGAGATGCACTTTTCAAGTTTACAGAGTGACTCTACCACTGTATTCGGAATGTTGTTATGTAAAGTATATCGAGAAGAACCGGCAAGAAACTCGATAGTTAGGTACTTTTGAATCGCCAAAGTTTTACAATAACAGTCCTCATTATCCTAGTTTTATCAAGAACAAATAAGAATAAATTGGGGTCCCAGTCATTTTTGTGATACTTAATTCGTATTAAGCACACAATGAAGGTCTTAAAGATCAGTGAAAAAACCGCAGTGACCACCTTCCATCAGAGGTTTAAGGCGGTGAATTCAGCTTCATAAAAAAGTTACATAATATATTTTTATAAGACCTTTGTAACGTACCTACATAGTTTGATCTGCTGCTTAGGTACTGCACTTTCGTAATCTATCTCTGTACTTATAATGACTTACCTTTGAAGAGTCCTGATCTCCCGTTGGTGGTTTCCATCGGGATTGGGTTATCAGCGAATAGGCCCACGGCGATTACACCTGAGGAACAGAGTTACCTTATTTTAGAATAGATATTGAGGTATAATAGTACCTACTTAGTAATAGTAGGTCTTCTTAACCGAGTTTAGGCTACGGTGGCCAATCTTTACAACTAATGAACTACAAATTAACTAGGATAGGATTATAGTGCTGCAGTGAGTGCGCAAGCACAGGTGCACTCCCTCACTCTCAGAAACACGGCACAGCACGATGGGACAACAGTCTGACACGAGCGAAAAGAGATCAGGCGCAGGACCCACGGCTTTACATGTTTCATACCGGCACTTTTTTTACTTTGAACTGTGACTAAATATTTTCCGAACAGAAAATCGATATTCGCCCAGACCCTTTTTTTTTTTTACGACGGGAAACACTTTTACGTGTCAGTCAAAAACAGTTTTGACTGATTTTGCAGTCAAAAGTGCCGGCGATTGCCAGAACCGAATTCACTACTTTTGACTGAAAAAATCAGGCAAAAGTGGTTTTGACCGATGCCCTTGGTCAAAACCACTTTTGACCAATTTTCCCAGTAAAAGTAGTTTTGATCGGCTATGAGTTTTGACTGTAACATAATATACTGACCCCAGAATCCACAAGCACCATGTACAGAGCTGGCCCCGACGGGGTCGTCGACTCGCAGCCGGTCGAAGAGCGGCGTGGTGATGGCCGCAATGGCCGCGCCTATCGCTCCGATGACCAGCGCCTCCCATGCGCGGTAGAGGAAGCAGCCGGCTGACGTGAATAGGAAGACAGTGTGAGGAGAGAAGGAAGAAGAAGTACTACGACGAAGGATTGATGCCCTGTTATTTTAAGGAAAAAAAAGGTTCTTTCCGCTGCCAACACTACGTTCCAATGTGGTCACGTGGTCTTCTTTTAAATACGAGTGGAAGATCCACCTATATTCTGTGACAAGGCCCCCTAGACAAGCGGCATTTATGACGTTCGTTATAGCTCAATTTGCGATAGCGAATGTCAAATCCCATACTTTCAACACGTGACTTTTCTATGGCATCTGTCAAATCCATACAAATTGGACTTAGCGAAATTTGCCAGCTATGAAGCTATGTCATCTTGTCTAAGCCCCAAGGTGCTACTTTCCCAGTCGATTCGGCCCGTGTTGACTGACATAAAGGGCCTCTCTGTAGCATGATTACCACACGTATTGTATCTCAAATTAATTTTGTCTCTTCCTGCGGGGACTTTGACATGACATATCATGTTGTATGCAATTTCTCTCAGGATACAAGCTGCAAATGTGATAGTAGGTATCTGATTCTTAGTATCTGATTATCACTTACCGGTGATGGAGACTAGAGCGCCAAGTATGCTATTGATTAGTTCCATGACGTCAGCACGACCCTTGTGCTTGATCATAGTGAATCTATAACAAGATACGCATTATACAATAACAAAGATTGTAAAGTTGCACCAGAAAATGATAGATTGTACTTAAAGTAGGATTCTAAACGTCGATTGGCTAGCTTCTTACAAGTGAAACTGCAGCTATGATAAGTATAGCTTTTATTGCTTTTAAATATATATATAGCTTGTTTTATTGTGTAATTTATTTGATTTTATAATTTATTGAATTTATTTGTATAATTTATTGAATTTTTAAATTTTTATTTGTATTATGTTATGATTCCCTGTTGATTGAAATAAATTGGATTCATTCATTCATTTAAAGGAAAAGGCGTATGGAGGGACAGGTAAAATCTGCCGCCACATTGGTTTCCTTCAGTAAGTACTATCAGATTCAAATGCTATTGGGATAATACAGTCAGCGTCAGAAATATCTGAACACTTTAGTACAATGACACACTCACACCAACTAGGTATTGCTTTCTTACATTAAGGCACGTCTGTCAATACATGCGCTATAGCCGATGTGACATAGTTCTAAAGTGTTCAGATATTTCTGACGCTGACTGTACCTTTTGGAATGGGGCGAAAAATGAAGTCAACTGCGTGATGACTTACACATAGATACCTACACCGCTGACCTACACACATACCTATTATTTTGCGTTGCTAACGTAACGGACAAGCCTAGTTGACGTCATTTTTCGCCCTATTCCAAAAGGTATTATCCTAATAGCATCTGAACCGGATAGTACTACGGTGGGTGGGAGCCACTACACGTGAAAATTCTTGCCTTATTAGAAATATGCACGCCTCCCACACTCGATCTCCTCTTGGCAGTCGTAGGTCTCATCATAGTTGATAGCGAGAGGCATCCATCGCCTTGTCTAGACAGTAGTATAAAAGAAAGTACTTACATAAGGCCAAAGACACCTCCGCCAAAGGAACCCATCATAGTCATAACAGCCGCTCTGGCCGCGTACTGCCATTTCGCACCGCTCACCTGCAACATATTCCTTCATTAATATTAACCACACTACTACATAGTCATGGTTCGAGTCAGGGGCGGACCAAAAACAAAATTATGTATACAGTGGTGGACATATAATTAAAGACACTTTTTATGTTGACTACGTACACAAAATAAATGATATTTAGAGACCTAAGATAGTATTAATGTTATATTTATTGGTTTTCAAACGTACACTGTTGTCGTATTTTTAAAATGCGGACAGCAAAAAAGTTGTTAAAGCAATATTTTATTCTTTTTTCCTTTTTCAAATGTAACACAAACTTTGTCGATACATTTTTCGCTGGTCAGCTAATTAAAGACAGTGCTTATTTCATGTTCATAACCATAAAAGGAGCACTTTAACTTTTTCTATTATGCAGATTTTATTCTTGACTAGCAAAAACTAGCTTATTTTTTAACTTACTTTAAGTATTATTGTAATAAAAATGAATTAGTATAGGAAAGGGGAAAAGTTACGATTCTCCCTTGTAAAGGGACAAAAATTGAAAATTTTTCATATTAAAGGTTGGTCGGACAGTACATTAAAAGATCACTTACGATGCTCTTAAATATGGTTATAGACGATATCCGGCATTCTATGAAGTTTTATACGGTTCACATGTCGACCAAGAAAAACAACCCCCTCAAAAATAGCATCATTTGGTTAAAAAAGACCCATCAAATGGCTCAAAAGTCACGCGTTTTAAAGTATTTGGTGTAGAGGGGTCTAAAGAAGTATCTAACAGAACGATTAGAAGGAAATTATGGAAGTCAGACTTTTTTGAAAGATTTTTCCTAAAGTCCTTCTTTTGAAGGAAGAAAAAAATCGGAGCAAAATTAAGATTTGCCCAAAACTATTCACATCTGGACAGAATGATTGAGGAAAAAATGTGTTTATTTCCGAAGAACTTTAATTAATATGGTTAACTCTAAGGGAAAAGCTTACGGTAGGCGTCCTCCAAAGAAGAAAACGCATCCAAAGTACACAAAGAAATCAGTCAAACGTTTAGGAGGTAATACAAAAATTTGAGGATGTTTTTTCATGTAACGGTGTGGGACCTAATAAAAAAAATACAAGGTAGCAGGAATAAATTTAATAAAGGAGTATTTTAAAAAAAGTCATGTTCTCCTACGCCAATGAACATTTGCCGGTGATATAGACTTTTTAACACGAAAACGATCCCATAGACACTTCAGCAGGAGTCAAAGAATTGCTTAGGAGCCAATAAGTAACAGTCTAAGATTGGCCACCGTACTGTCCCGACACTAACCCGATCAAAAACATGTGATCTAATGTGAAGAAAATAGTGGCAAAAAACATACAAGTAATGTTCATCAACTTTACTCTACGTATAAAACGGTATGGGTGCAGATTTCGATTGAAACCTGCAATAATTTGAAGGCATCAATTCCTAGGCGGGATTGGACTTTTATTGCTGCTAAAGGAGTTGGGACAGTTTTTATGTTTTTAAAATACGTCTAAAATGTATTAAAGTAAAGTTCGTTTCAAAATTTACCAAGTTAATTTTTTTAAGGTTACTTAATCAGTCTGTCTTTAATTAGTTGGCCAAGTCTTTGTATTAGTTCGTATATAATACGCAATAAACTTAACCAACAAAAAAAATACAAACATCTTGGATCTCTTTATTTTACTTCAAACATTTGACGATAACCCTAAGAATAATTTAGTTAATATTGCAAGACAAATAATGTATTATATGGGGTATAGGGTAGGTAAACTTTGAAAACGTAATATCTTCAAAGTGTCTTTAATTATATGACCACCACTGTATGTATGTGTATTATAAATGTACTTATATGTATATTTTTGTTGATTTATAATGTTGTAGGGGATCTAATGCTTCCTTAAAAGTGGAAGATCTTCCTCCGAGCTAGATCGACTTTGCTCGGGGACCAAGGTCCGGTGTACCATCTTTGGTTTGTTGTATATATGCTAGCGGGCTGGAATAACTCTACTAGCGCGATGCAGGATCCCATACTAAATCGTGTTCCTAAGTTAGCGCCTTCTGTTATCAGTTGGTAGAACTGTTGGTGGCGAGTTGTCTGTTGATCAAGTTAGACGTCGCCACAATGTTTATTTGTCTGTCTCATTTTCTTCTCGCAATTACCGCACCAATTTCGCACTTACTGTTACGCCCAATGGTTGACTGGTAGAGAATTGTAATTGCCAATTGTACTTGTTTTTGTGCAATAAAGTGTAAATAAATAAAATTGTGTTTGGAAACTGGAAGATGGCAGTGTAAAACAGCCACGTGCTTCGGAACGCAAGTAAAGCAGTTTGTCCTGTGCCTGATCTCTCGTCGTTCGTCAGACTGATGTTCCACCGTGTTAAGAGAGTGAGGGAATCTAGAGTGCACCTGCGCTTTGTCACATACTATACTTGTGCCTCCTTTCCCTCCGGTGGGCTCACGTATTCTTTGGGATTTTTTTTAAAAAGGCTTTTACTCTGCAGAGGGATATTTATCGCCTAATTCTATCTCCTGTTTATTTCAAAAGAATGTAAATTTCATTAGCTACTTGTAAGATCATGTTTATTTATGTTCTTGGCTACGTTAAGTGCAGTCACTTAACGTCAGCCATCAGCCATCATTCATCAATTTGCAGTTCTGAAAACAAATTATTCAAACAGAAGCTAGACTAAGTACTTAGTTTGAATTTGATAACAAGAAAATCAGCTAGTTTTATGCGCAAGGTCATGGTTTCACTGAATGCATAATGTATCCAACGCAAACATACCTATTATCTAGATAAGCTATAGAATGGAATGGCATTTATTTATTTGTCAAACTTAGTAGACCTTGTAACAGATCAATCTCATTATAGAAACAAAGATATAACTTTCATAGAAAACTATTGTTCGTCAACTATAAATACTTTCAGCTGACAGACAGGCACGCAGCCCACCTGATGGTAAGCGGCCACTGCGGCCTATTCCATTTTGGGACACTTCGCCAGAAGCGTCGCTCAATGTGCTACCCAATATGCTACCTTATAGTTTTTGGCTTCGGTTACGAACAATTCAGGATACATTATAGTGCCCAAGTGAGTGTGCAAGCACAGGTAAATTTTTTATTCCCTCACTCTCATAGTACGTTGGGATAGTAGTCTAAACCGACCAAAGAGATCAGGCGCAGGATCAACGACTTTACGAGCTTTCCGATGGACAGGGGTGTTTTTTTTGCACCGCCAATTTCCAGACTTCGGATTGACTGAGTATTTTTTGAACAGAAAAACCCAATCATAAATTTTTGGTCAGTCAAACAGAGTGAGGTATTTATTGAAAAAGATACTTTTTTAGACAAATTGATAACCCTTCTAGTATAGAACTCGGTTAAAAAGAAACCAATTTGTTGAAACGAGGATACTTAAGTAAGTTAATGTGCCGTTAATGCGTTCCCACATCATCAGTAAACACGGCCATTTTGGAATTAAATGGATTTGACAAAATGGCCGCAATTTAAACCGCACGCGAGTGTAATTGTTTTTCAAATGAGCGGTAATGATGAGTGATTTAAATCAGTCATTGAGACCGGAACATTGAAAACTATATCCAGAAATACATATTATGAATGGAACTCCTTGCCTGCAGAGGTATTTCCAGACAACTATGACTTGGGAAGTGAATAGCCTATATTAGGGTAAGCATGTACCACCCTAGGCCGCATCACACTTATCTACCATCAGGTGAGATTGTGGCCAAATGCTTACCCTTTTTGTATAAAAAAAAACTATGTTTCTGAACGATGTTTTCCTCTGATGAGTCAGCGGAAATCCCACCATTTGCAATTTTGCTTAAGTAATATTTTTGACCTCATGTAAAATAGCCTACTTATTTTTTTACGGCTCAATTCACGTGTGTCAAATGATTGAATTTTAATAGTTTTTTTATAATAGAGGGTAAACACCTAACCTCAAATAGGTCTTTCAACTTGGCATAACATACAATTTGACTGATGATCCGACGAAAACTTATGCTTTTTGTTAAATTGCCGTGTTTAGTTGATACTTGGACAAACAGGAAAAGTTTCAAGGAGAAAAACTTATCTTTGATTATAGTTATTTACATGAGTACCTACTTCTTTAAGTAAGGTGTCGATTCTAGCTGAGTTTTATTTTGTTATGGAACTATTCTTAGATATAATAATTACAATAGCAGAAATATATTTTTACTATGATAACGGCCAACGGTCGAAAGTAGTTTGCGTGTCGGATTCAGAGTTGCCAGTGGCATAAAGTAAAATGACACATGAGAGAGCCAATTCCTGCGCCAACGGCTATCCGTTCCCCGAGCTATATGCCCAGCCTACTGCCACTTTAAATAGGCAAGCAGCTGTGCTATGTCGGCGACCCTCTTTCTTCTACGAATCTCTACATTTCTGATTAGAGGCCCTACCCAAGCGGCATTTATGACGTTCGTTATCGCTCAATTTGCGCTAGCGAATGTCAAAACCCGTACTTTCAATATCGATTGACCACGTGACTTTTCTGAGACATCTGTAAAATCCATACAATAAAAAGTTAGCGAATTTCGCTGTCGCTGTCAAAATTTTACTTCGTCTAGGCCCCTTGATCTCGTAAAGAAATGCCTAACATAGGCCAAGGTTTGACCGAACCCACGACCTCCGTGTTGTATACCCGAACGCGGTTCCCGCCATGGGTCTGGTTGGTGGTAGGACTTTATCAGAGTCCGACTGGCTAGCTACCACCCCCACAGGTGAATTCTGCCGCCATAACAGCTCTGGCTGTGTTCCGGCAGTTTTAATGTGGGAGCCAGTACACTTGAAATCACAGGCTCGAAGTTCAGATGAGTCTACAGTCTGGCAGCACATTGAGCGACGCTTCCTGGTGAAGTGTCCATCAATGGAAGAGGCCGAAGTGACCGCTTACCATCAGGTTGGCTGCGTGTCTGTCTGTCAACTTTTGTGGTATGCTAAGCCTAAGGTGTACTCACCCCATAAGTACTTCCTGAGTTGAAGGCGAGCCAGCCCCACCACAGCACGAAGGTTCCCATGACTGCGTTGACTGGGTTGCCCAGTGGGAGCGGCGCCGTGCCCTTTGCGTATCGGCCCAGCCGTGGACCCAGCATGAGGGCTGAGGCGAAGGCGCTGGATCCACCTACAGGAAGAATTTGCGATTGGATGTTTTGTCATTGTATTTGAGCAGACATGTTAATGTACACATATCTGCGACCTCTGGTATACCAGGTGACTTCTAAAGTTCTCAAACATTATTTCAAATCGGTCGTTTTGGTCCCGACCTGGTCTTCTTCTCATGGATGTAACAAGTCCTATTGACTTTGCAATTGACATCTGACCACTGTAACCCTTAATAGAGAAACCAGACGAATAGGATCAGCTCCCTCTCTCATCTTTAGATACCGAGCCATTCGACTGAGCAACCTGCACCTCCTTATGATGTTTTTCGTTACCCACGGTAGTGGTAAATATCCGTAGGTGCACTCCGAGATTTTACCCATCGCTGCATTGAGGTCACGCATGCGAAGTGGGGAAAGGACTTTAAGTTCTCATGCAGACCAGGTCCTTTGTCCGGCGGATGCCAATATTTTTATTATTGTATCTCTCCTACGGGAAATCACAGCACATAGGCTGGTCCTTTTGGAAGGCGTACGTGGGGATACAGATCCAACACGCAGAGGCCCCTTTGAGACACAATTATCTAAAGTGGGATACGTACACCTAGCGGGTACTGTCTTTGACTTGTACCATGGAAAAGATACAGCCAAAGACACCGGCTAAATGCAGGGACTATTGCAGAGAGAAGGGAAACTAATTCGGGTTTATTAGGTAGTTGCTGGACTGGTTGCCGGGATATTGATGAGACAGCGGGACGCCTGCCATATCAAATGTCTCATCTTGATAATCATGACAGACGGTGACTTATTATTATTATTAAACTCACCAATGAGATGCACAGGTCCGGAGCCGGCGATGTCAACGGCGCCCATCTTGTTAAGGAAGCCGTGGGAGCCCCACACCCAGCCCGCAGGCACGCAGTACACGATCGTGTTCAGAAACGAGAACATGCAGTACGCTTTGAAGTTGCATCTGAGGACGAATAAAAGTTTAATCTAAGTTTATTCCGCCAACCAGACGCAAGGCGGTAACCGAACCCGGGACCTCCGGTTTTCATAGCTTAGCCACTGTTCCACAGAGGCGGTCAAAAAAGATCTGTATTAGTAGATAGATGAGTGGAATCGTGGTGGAGGGATTGTGGCAATGGGGACAAAGGGACTAATTTTCAATTATTTATATAGAGTACGCTGTATTATTTTTGGATCCCATATGGGAGCGAAGCATGGGAGCCAAGTGGACGGAGGCGTCCCCATTAGTCATATTCGATCGATGGGGACAACGGGACGTATTTTTAATTTTTTTGATTAAGAACCGCTGTCCCCGTTAAAGGGTAGGTACATGGCTTACGGGGACAACGAGATAGAAGGGGAGGAAATTGTGACAAGCCTACTCTGAACCCACAACCTTCAGGTTTACAAGCGCGTGCCATTAGCTTTACCACTGTTCCAAAAACACCAATTTTCCTTAAGATCATTAGTAATAGGTACTTCACCTTGAATAACTTGACTTGAACATTTACAAAGTCATCGTTCATGATGAACAATAATGCAGATTAGGTATATTTCGTCTGTTTTTATATCGTATATTAGTTCCTCCTATGTTGGAATGCAGACAACAAAAAACATTATAAATATATATTCTTACATTACATAATTTATGTTTCGCGCCTTTATACGGAGGACCTAGTGGTGACTATAGGTCCTATACGGAGTCGGTGACATCAAAATAGAAGCTAATGTCCTTCTAGTGGGATCTCCTTGGAACTGTGGCTAAGTCAACTGCCTGTCCACCCGAAAAAATATTAACCACCGGTGAAATCTGCCGTCATAACAGCTTCGGCTATGTTCCCACAATATTAATGTGGGAGCCAGTACACTTGAAATCAAAGGCTCGAAGATCAGATGAGCCTACAGGTGGCAGCACATTGAGCGACGCTTCCTGGTGAAGAATCACTGGAATAGGCCGCAGTTAGCATCAGGTGGGCTGCGTGTCTGTCTGCCAACTGATGTACATAGTATAAAAAAAAATTAGGTACGTGTCAGTGAAGATATTTCATCTGTATAATATATAAAGAATGGTGTAACGCACGCTATATAGGGACTCGAGACCTGGCGCGACTCCTCGACCAATCGCAGCGTGCCACGCTCGCACCGTGCCGCGTCGGCCAATCGCAGCGCGTTAATACGATAGACTGCGGCAGCGCTCTGCAGCACTGCCACGCGATTGGCCGACGCGAGAAAAAAGAGTTGACGTTGGATTTTAAATGAGAAAAGTCGTTGAGAAAATATAAAATTTTATTATTTTTGTTTATTATTAAAATTCTATTACAATGGTTTGTATTGTCATAGTTACCTTTCAGCCATAGCCCCACTGACGATGGTGGTAGCAGTGGTGGCGAATGACAGCTGGAACAGGAAGGAAGCGAAGACGGGGCCCATTAGCGCGTCGCCCACCGGTGGGTCCACTAGGAAGTCGCCCACTCCTATGAATGGGTTTGAATAGGCGCCTTCTCCGAAGGACATGCCGTAACCGAAGATCCAGTAGGTGAGACCTTTAACAATACAGATATATCAGCCTATTAATGACGCCATTTGGTGTAATGGTCGAGAAGTCGGGTATTACACCAGAGGTCGCGGGTTCGAACCCCGCACGGTACAAACATTTGTGGGCATGAACATTTGTTTGTTTGTATCGGTCTGGGTGTTTCTATGTATAATATGTATGTATTTACAAAAAAGTATATAAGTAATGTTTATCCGTTGTCTGGCACACATAGCACAAGCTAATGCTTAGTTTGGGGCTGGATGGCGTGGTGTGAATAATGTCCAGAGTTTCCAGAAATATTTGTCCCACTGCAGGGCCAAGGCCTCCATCCTTGAAATTAGGTTACAATGATGGGTAAGTACGGGGTAAATCACCACGCTTGCCAAGTGCGGATTAGTTATCACAAGTCCGAGCTGTATCCAAAAAAACGACACAAAGTGAGCTCGACCCGGGAATTGAACCCAGGACCTCGAGATCACGCCTAGGTATTTTAACCACACGACCAACAAGGCGTCAAGATAACACAATAATAGTCCAGTCAAATTAGGTCTTAAAATGGAAGTAAGGTTACAAAAATTCCCAGAGTGCTAAAAATTGGTATGAATGTTCAGAAGACTATTGTAAATGAATTGTGAAAAGTCCTCATCAATCCTCCTTGTGCAATTTTTTTTATTGATGTTGAAAGTTTGCAAAAATAGGTTTTTCGCGTTTTTCAGCTAAACGGTGAGTTTTACAGCAAAAATAATTAAGACGAAATTGTAGGTCGTCCAATTCTCTACAAAAAATGTATTTACACTTTTTTTTATAGGTATTGCCATTTTCGTGATATAGCGGTTGAAAGAATTGAAAAAAATATTTTATTTGTAACTAGCGGTCGTCCTCGCGGTTTCACCCGCGCGTAATTTCCTTTTTCAACTATCCCCTCTTCCCCCCACTTTTCCGGGATAAAAAGTATCCTATGTTCTAATCCCGGTTATAAACTATACGTGTGCCAAATTTCATCTAAATCCGTTCATCCGTTCTCGAGTTATAAGTGTTGTAACAAACACGACTTTCTTTTTTAAATATAGATATGTACGTTAATGTACTTTTATAACCGTTAAACGAGTAAAAATTTGACAACCTTTGTTAAAAAAATGAAAATAGGGGCTGAGTTTTTGACGTTCATTTATATTCTTAGAATTTTATAATTTGTATGTATAAGACATAGGGACTCATATTTTCACTCGTATAAGGGTTCAAAAATGTATATAAAGTACATCAACGTGCCTATTACGAATAAAATATTTTTTACAATTCTTCAATCGCTATATCACGGAAATGGCAATACTTATGAATAAAAGTGTGGATACATTTTTTGTAGGGAATCGGATGGTCTACAATTTTGTCTAAACTATTTTTGCTGTAAAACTCACCGTTTAGCTGAAAAACGCGAAAAACCAATTTTTGCAAACTTTCAACGTCAATAAAAAAAAATGCACAAGGAGGATTGATGAGGACTTTTCACAATTCATTTATAATAGTATTCTGAACATTCATACCAATTTTTAGCTCTCTGGGAATTTTTGTAACCTTCAAAGTCTTATTTGACTGGACTATAAGAGGATATTTATTATTATAGGAAGTAACCTAGTTTTTCCTAGAGCTTGTTATTTTGAAACATAGTTTTTCCGGATCTTAGTTAGAATTTCCTCACAATTGTATTCAATGCTAAAAAAAAAGGAAATATTATAATTAAAATAAGTATTTGTATATTTTATAGTTAATGCAAGTCACAAAAAAGCCCTATACAAATATCCTATTAAATCTTTGTACAATTTGTATAACTTACCACCAAGGGAGATGTCAGCCATGTTTTTCATCATGATGTTAGCTTCGTTTTTTATTGATACACATCCAGACTCGAGCATACCAAAACCTGACAACAATAAATATAAATTAAATCAAAATACATATACGTCAAATCTTCTTTCAAGGGAGTAGCCACCCATGCGTAGGGTGGGGCAGCCATTGGGCTCAGAGTGGGGCAGCCATGGGCCCAGGGCGGGTCAGCCGTGGGCCCAGGGTGAGGCAACAATCTGAAATAATTTGTAACTAGCAAATTAATATACCCGCTGCCTTACCCTGGTAAATTTTTTCATACAAAAATGTTACAATAATAGCATCCTGTATCTTGTACGTGTATCTGTATCCTCCTGTATGTACACGGAAAAAAGTCTAACAATTTAGTTTTTTGGGTTTGGTTAGGTACCTACCCTGAAGGTGGGAGCCAGGGCCAGGGCACGATGAACCACAATAATTTATTAAAAACAAATGAAGGATGTGAAGTGAATTTTCCAAAGTGAAGTGATTTTTCCAAGGTGTGTTTTTCGGAAGGCCATTCATTCTTACCATAAATTGGCTTCGAATTGCTATTATTTCATTATTAATAAATAAACAATAATCCAATTATAAAAACTCAATCTCAAAGATTCGGTACGACTGGGGTAGGGCTGCCATCCGTCCGGATTTCCCCGGATTTATCCTAGTTTGAAGGGAGTCCGGGGCCGTCCGGACGAGGTTTTTGAAAGTGTCCGGACACTTATAACGATGTTTTTATTCCTGCTGCAATAAATATATTTTTTGAGATGTCCGGGTAAAAAACCATAATTTCGCCCAAATGTCCGGGATTTTTGCCGTGTTTATCCGGCAATTTAGGTGATGGCAGCCCTAGGCTGGGGCACTGAACCCGGAACCTTCGTCATAGCTGTCACTACGCGACGTACAGTCAACAGTACATCAACCACACTTTGGACTTTGCACCACCATATCGAACTGCGAGTGTATAGGTTGGTGTGCTGTTGACTGTACTTACTTCTCTAGCTATTTTGTATGCTACTCAATCCACCACAAAGGTATTCCACCAAAAAACACTTACAAAAAACATATTATTATGTTGTAACATGAATAGGTGATTATGTACTTAAGCAAATACTTACTTAGTATTCATAATAGGTTCTCGTGGACCAATAAAAATAACATTAGGACAGTTTTAAGATGGATACCTACAATAAATCTATTTCAATGTACTGGCAATAAATATTATAATGGAGTTTTCGTGTTTTGTTTCCTCGTAACATGTTCATGTAAAATTGTAACCAAATTGAACTAATCTATGCTATGCCTAAGAGAAGAACTACGCAGAATATATTTATATATTTTTTTCTTTTCTTTTATAGTAGGTCAATTGGCAGACAGGCACGCAGCCCACCTGATGGTAAGCGGTCACTGCGGCCTATTCCATTAAGGGACGCTTCACCTGGAAACGTCCCTCAATGTTCTGCCAGACCACTCTTAAGTTATTAAAATAGGTAAAACCGATTGCGCAAGTTCAGGTGCCCTCCCTATTTTCGTTTTCATTGCTCGGTGGGACAGAAACTATATTTTGGAAGTTAACAGCCTCTAAGATCAGAGAAGTCCTTTTCTTTCACAAGAATGCGTTTAGCACCGTAACCGCAAGTACAGAATACTTATACAAGTACCATAAGCTAGCAAAACCTGCGGCTGTGTGTGAAACTCGGGACTAAAGCCTCCCACTACCCACTAAACTCCGGGTCCGGCCGTTATGCCCCCATTACAGGTTGCCCCCGGCCGGTATGCCCCCACGGTTTAACGGCAAACTGGAACAATTTTTTTTTTAATGTGGGGGCATACCGGCCGTTTGCAACCCGGAATGGGGGCATAACGGCCGGACCCACACCCAAAGATTAACGAGCCAGTAGCCGCTACGGAATGATTTTGCTATCGAGAAGAATCTCGACAGCTACTCTTTTCAACTTTCAACCAATCTATTCTTTAAATGTATTTTTTTAATTACAGCCTTACACAGAGAATAATTTTTCTATCGAGAAGAATCTCGACAGTTACTCTTTTTAATCAATCTATTCTTTAAAAAAATTGTGATTCCAGCCTTACACAGAAAACTTTATGCTTACAAATGTTTTTAAATGGGAATCGAACCTGCGGCCTACGGTGTAATATCCGAGTAACCATAACCTTTTTTTTTTGGTATGCTTTGCCCCTGTTTTGAGGTAAGGCAAAGGGAACTGAGCCTATACAGCCGCAACCATAACCTTTAGCAGTAGAAGAGATCTAACGTCAAAATAATGGCAACCATTTTTTTTTCTGTAAACCAGTCTAGTATTTAGGAATTTATGACCTAAAAATAACAAAAGGTTCATCCTTCACAGCTTATAAACTATTTCCTACATACCAGTTTGCATTGTAAAGATGATGAAACTCGAGGTAAGGATCCAGTTGGTGTCTTCGAGGTCGATTTCAAAGTTTTCCTGGAGGCTCACAGTCGTATTGGTCAGGTTGGGAGACCGAAGCCCGACGCGCGGGTAAAGAGACCAGTTGCCCTCCATCTTGGATTAACTGTCAGATTTTCCCGCCAATGACGCTTAATTTTTCAGAAGCAATAAAGTTGGGATCATCTGGTATAACTTTCGAGGTCGCACTATTGTCTTTTTTTTCAAATATCACTTCACTGGTTGAGTCTTTTTTGTATCTGTTTCGCAGTTTTTAATTGTTAAAAAAAAAGTCTTAACATCCAATTTTTTTTTTATAAATTTTCTTCCAAATTAATCACTCGTATTTTGATTAGTATCACTTTCCATGTTTTCTGTAGTTTTTATTGATAAATTAATTACATAATATTAATGCATTTTTTCCCGTATCGTTTGGATAACTTCGTAATAATGCACTTTTTAATAAAAATAGTATAAATTTATTTTTCAAATCCTCAAAAATCTTATATTTTCACCACATTTTTTCATTAAAAAAAAAAAAAAAAATTAAGCGAATTTTTTTTTTAATTATAAAAGGCTCAATAAAAGGTGCGAAATATTTTTTTTTTCATCACAATTTTCACACCAAGGAAAACGGTGGAGGTTCCATAACGAGTTGTTAAACTAAACTGGCAGTATAGAGATGTCGCCTGCCTGTAATGGGTTTGTTTTCGATGTGAAGTGCGCCGAGTTGGCTTCAGCACTTAAATACTTATGGCGGTTGGTACCTCGTGATTGCTTGCCATGAATGTAAGAAGATAGTGGTGAGGAGGCGGCTTTAATATTTCATCGAACGTTAACTTTACCTGTTGTTGAGTATAATCAACACAAACATAGAGTTAAAATGAAAGTCTTAATGAGAATAGCAGTTATTTTTCACAGTAGACTATCCTTGGATATTTTTCAGACAATACCATTTAGTTCCAAACATAGCAAAACTTTAACCATGCATGTATACAAGACATATTTTTTTTGTAAATACATACATGTATATTTTGATAAATATGAAACACCTTACTGTCAGCGGAGAATCAGGGAAAGCGCTGCAAGTGGCAAGGGTTGCACCCAAGAACCTTCGTACCTTTAGAGCATCCCTGAGTATGTTGGCAGTGTGGGGTGGCCTCACATTGCCAAGCGCCATGAGGAAACGGGGGAGGCTATGTGAATCTCTGCATAGAGCGACCTGTCCCCCAAGCCTGTGCTTGAGAAGGCCACAGTAAAACTCCACTGTGGCCCCCACAGTGTGTGTGGTGATAACCCAGCCGCTTGGGGGAGCTGCTCCCTGAAAAAATATATACTTATACGTCATACCACCTCCAAACTATTTCACTGCTCCATGTCACCTCGACGACAATCATTTGCTAATTCGAGTTTCAATGGACGAATTTAACTTATTCATTCTTAAAGTTACTTAGGCCTAAGCATTGGGTCAATGTTAGACGTTAAGGACCACTGAGGTCACTCGGCTACTGACACCTTCAGTTATAAGTACAATTATTTTTTAGAATCGTAAATATTAACAAAAAATACGACAAATACCCAATGATCATCTTTCAATGTCAGCTAAAGAGTAGAATTATAATTATTCTGAGATTAGGATTCGTTGCATAATCTAAATATGTACATAATATCATCGGCCCTTATTCTAAGCGTCGGCCATTATTAACAAAGCGCCACCTTAACAAAAAAAAAAGCAGTCAATCATTGGCGAATTTCAATGCTACACGCTCGATATTTATCGTGATATTTGGATCGAAATCCAGGATCACGATATTTATCGAGTGTGTAGTATAGCGATTCACATATCGTGATACGTGATACGCTATACTAGACACTCGATAAATATCGTGATCCTTGATTTCGATCCAAATATCACGATAAAATATCGAGTGTGTAGTATTCGCCATCGATCTGTAGGTTTACGAGTACCTACACCTACAAGACAAATCCGAGTTGAAGGTATAGTTTTTGCACGACCTGGGAATTGAACCCTAGACCACAGATTACTAAATAGTTACTAACGTAACCTAGACCATAATGGATCATGGCTTAATTCTTTTCTTCTTCTTTTCTTTTATTATTATTGTTATGTGTAACAAGATGAGCAGATCGTACACCTGATGGTAAGCGCCACGTCTGCCCTTAGACAGTTCAGTGCCAAACAAACAGTAACTAAACAAACAGTTACTGTCTGGCACCATACTGCGCCTGCTGCACCGAGACGACAGTTATTAGGTCTCATATACCCAGTAATTTAGATCCCAGATTTTTCTACTATATTTTAGTTTCACTCATCTCTGTATCCCTGTATGGGTAGCTAGCCATTCGGTCTCTGAAAAAATCTTATCACAACTAGCCACACGGCGAAAATCGAACCCACGACCTGCAGGATTTATGACACGAGCGGCTTAACCA
The DNA here is from genome assembly GCA_949319885.1 of Mecyna flavalis. Classification (NCBI taxonomy): domain Eukaryota; kingdom Metazoa; phylum Arthropoda; class Insecta; order Lepidoptera; family Crambidae; genus Mecyna; species Mecyna flavalis. The sequence goes on along the minus strand of OX439420.1, from coordinate 2,686,985 downwards.
CTGTTCCAAAGGCAGTCAACCTTTGGTGCATTGTCGGATGCTTTAGTATGCTGCACTAGCCTGTGGGTATGGTCCTTTTATGGGGCTTTGCAGACGGCGGGGCGGGGGCCAGCCCCCGTAGACAAGCGGCATTTATGACGTTCGATATAGCTCAATTTGCGATAGCGAATGTCAAATTCCATACTTTTAACACGTGACTTTTCTATGGCATCTGTCAAATCCATACAAATTGGACTTAGCGAAATTCGCCAGCTATGAAACGATGTCATCTTGTCTAAGCCCCCAGGCCGGTTAATTTCACCGCGAACGATAGCGCAAAGGGAGTCCTATAAATACTACCTACCAACGCACATGAAGGGCAAAAAGACCGCAGGTGTAAGGTGCCCGCGGACACTGGCGTGCCATTTAGGGCAGTCGTGTGGGCATTGACGGGCAGGCGCGGTTTTTAATACTTCGCTTCGCGGCAATGATGTTCAATTTGTCAAGCTCATTGCTTCACGGTCGAAAAGACCGGCACGTCCCGTCGTCTGCATACCTAACGCCCCTAACGCCTAAACGGATTCTCCTTCGCACAAAAAATTGTAGTAATTTACTACCTAAGTAGTTGGTTGATCTTTGAGTTTAGCCGCTAGGAATATTTAAAATGAAGTAACCATCTGTGTTATTAAACAGGAAAATCATTTCCAAAAATAAAAAAACATCAGAGATTGAAAACTATGATTTAAAATATTCCACAAAAAAAATTACCATCTGTCCGTAAATTGAAATTATCTCGTCTTAAACTGGTTTAAACCGCCTGAAGTTTAATGGCGACATGACAAAATTGTCGCGTTTGTGTTAAATTGTTACTGAACAGATATGAATTGGTTTCACGTTAACATGGAGTGATCATGAAAAAAACTGTTGAAGTTGTTATCCTTAAAACCATATTTGCAATGCACACTAGCTTGCGAATTAAATATAACTATTTTATTACTCATACATAAATTATTAAAGAAAAAAATCGAAATGGTCTGTGTATTATCTAAACTAATATTCCTATAAAGAGCAAATATTTGATTGTTTGTTTGTTTGTATTGAATAGGCTCCGAAACTACTGAACCGATTTGAATAGTTCTTTCACTGTTGGAAAGCTACACTATCCCTGGGTGGCCCTCCCTATGCGCCACCCTGACTTGAGGCCTCTCAAGTCGGGGTACCCGGGGACGGGCTGGTCAATAGCAACAAGGCTGGCACCGGCTCGTCCCAATCGGGTGTGAAGGGGTAACCGGGGGAGTTTAGTGGATAGTGGACGCTTTAGTCTCGAGTCCCACAGACGGCCGCAGGTGTAGCTAGAGTGCGGTTATGCATGGACTGCATGGTGCACAGCATTCTCCTCCGGAAAAATAAAGTTCTTCTCGGAAAAGATAAAGTCAATCGTTACCTTTATAACGTATTACGTAATTGAGGATTCATAAGTGCATCTCCAAGCCTACATAAATAAAAAAATATTTTAATTTTTATTTATTTGATTTTAATAATAACTATGATGAATTATTTTGAAACCCAACGGATCTCAAAGTACTGGAGGCCAGTTTTCGAGGTGACACCTGCACTCTGCAGGTGCAGCACAAGTACTTAAGACGTATTTTCTCAGCATATCAATGGTTTTCCTACAGAGAAAATACTAAATGGAGCTGCCTTATCGTGTATTATAGCAAGCTATTAACATCGTGAGGAACCTGCATTAGTGCAATCTCGACTGGCTGTGAATGTGTACCCATGATCCTATTGGTCTGGTTCCCTAGGTGCTTAGGCAGCTATGACAGTCAGTGCACTGAGAATAACTGTTTGCAATAGAATAGAGAAAAAATTATTTAAGTATATGTCCAGAAAAGGCTGAAACGTGCACCAAAATTAACCACAGGCACACCAAAGGTTAGGTTAGGTTAGCAATTAAATTTTTTTGGTGCACGTTTCAGCCTTTTTTGGTGTACGTTCAGCCATTTTTGGTGTACGGTTAAATACAAGCTATAATAGTAGGTAGTTTGATGAAAATGAGTGGTATTTAACCGCACATCAAAAAATACTGAAATGTACATTAAAAAAAATGAACTGCTAACCTAATAACCTTTGGTGTGCAATTAGTTATTTTGATGTATATTTCAGTATTTTTTAGATGTACACTTAAATATCTCCCGATGAAAACTCTCCTAAATGACGTCAGTATCACATTGAAGTAATGAGACTACATTGCCAAGCAAGACCAACTCTACAGGTGAGTAGGTAATAGACTACAACATTTCCTCGAGCGTTTTGGTGTAGTGTAATGCACAGGTGTAATGTAACGTTTTCGTGCGAATGCTCGGCGTTGTGTTACGTACGGGTAAATGCTTACAGCGAGTGTGCAATTGTGCATTTACCCGTAACATTTCGTTTTTACGTTCATTCTTCTTTGAAATGTTCGCATCACCCGCGCTCGTGCAAAGGCTCGACGAAATGTTACACCAATATGCTCGTTGGTTTTTAAAAAGGCTGTAACAAAATGGAGAATGCTCGATGTTCTGATACAAGTATATGTTGTAGTCTATACTCAACTTACTGAGTAGTTGCTCTGTAGAGCCTGACACTTACGATAAGGCCTTAACACCAATTAGTTTTATTGAGCTTTAGGATTAAGCCTAGGATGCCTAATCTTTTGATCCTTTACCATGATAGGCATGATAATTCATATTTACGAATGGTATTTTTAGCGGTGTTAATTCTATGGTAAAATGCAGAGATGTTAAGCATATGAAATTTCGGATACGGATTAGATACGGATATAAGGTGTAATGGTCGAGAGAAGTCAGCTATTACACCAGAGGTTGCGAGTTCGATCCCCGCACGGTACAAATATTTGTGTGCATGAACATGTCTTCATACGCTAAGAAATTGTTTAATAATACTGATGCTTGTTATTAGTACTTAAGAAATTGTAACTGAAGAGCGGTGCCTCCTGACACAGGCTTTTATAAGCTTAAAAGGAGACACCAGCTACTATTTTGTAACTAAAAATGTTTGTTACTGAATAAACAATTTTTATTTTTATTATTTATTTATTTTATAAATTTATTTATTTTATTTATTTTTTACAAGGCCCTAGATCACGCGGTAGGCCTAAGAAGCGCTGGCTGGATGTCGTGAAGGCCGACATGACAGAGAACGATCTCACTCCTGAGGATGCAGAAGACCGGGCAAAGTGGAGAAAGTTAAGCAGGAAAGCGGACCCCGGCTCTAGGCTGGGAAATCGCTAGGACGAAGAAGAAGATTATTTATTTATTTTATGTCTGTTTGTATCGGTCTGGGTGTTGTAAGTTTCGGATAATTTCGGTTACTGATATTAGATTTTTAAGGAATATCAAATGTAAAATTTCGTAACACAAGTTAGTTACGAGATACCTACTATCCGAAACTTTTATTTCGGATTCGGTTACGGTTACGGATAATTTTTTATATCGGATATACGATAGTTTCGGTTACGAAGCTTCCTTACATTCCTGGTAAAATGGGATGTTTTGACAGATTACACGTGAGCGTGACGCCATAAAACCACTGATAAAATCTGTCTCTACCATCGAAAGTGCTGTTGACTTTTTCATCCTAATCATCCCCTTGGCCATAAAAATACTTGTTACTTATTTTTGAACCGATTTTTTTTATTAGTATTATACCTTTCTGAAATCTCCATTAAGCAAGTTTAATGTGCAGCATCAGGCCAGTACATTTTTTTTTCACCACTGAAGGCCAAAGTTGAAGAAATTATTTTTGTTCATAAAAATTAAATGAAATAATAAATTTTTTCTCAAGTTTCCCTTAAAATAATTAAGAAAATTTAACTTTCCTGAGATAGATCAATTCTTCGAGAATATTTGATAAGAAGAATAAGAAAAATAATTGCTTTTGTACTCACAGCAACAAGAGGTGGGGTCAAAATTGGGGATTTTAAAATAAACATGAAAAAAAATCGTATCTCTGAAATGGTGATACTTCTACTAAAGTGATTTTTTTTGTATAAATGGTCATCCATTAGTCTATCATCTCCTTAAGTTTGGCACGCTCTTTTTGGTACAACCTGTATATATTACGTGGCTGTTGATTATAAGCTTAAAGCAAACACTACTTGGTCGAATCAATATGGTCGAATCAATAATGGTCAACCTTCATTCAACGGGTCCCCATTTCTGGCGTCTTTTCAGGGAATTGTGCAATTGTATTAATATAACCTATTTCAAATGCATAAGTCGTAGACATATCGTAGAATTGAACATTTCATGAAATGCTCTTCGAACATTTCGTGAAATGGTCGCATTTCGTGAAATGGTCCACTGTCTATTGGCCACATCATGATGTGGTTGTGGTTTGGTCAGATCGATGATTGAAAATCGTTTCTCGATTTGGGCAGCTATACGGGCGACTACGTCATGATGTGGTCAAGATTATTTTGATAATATCGTAAAATAGTTACATTAAGTGCCGGTAGAGGCGCTGCAAGCGGTTTGTTTATGGCGGCCGCGGACCATTTTTATGTTCTGAGCCGCGCGCGGACGGATTAATACTAAAAATGAATGTTACTTGACATGTTTGATTGAAGATTCGGACACGTTATATTCGGACACTGTGGCGGAATTGACACTTTTTGTAAAGGTGATGTCCAAAAAATAACCCAGAGTCGACAGGAATGAAATGTGTACCAATGGATTGGCATTAAAATATAAATAATGTTGCCAAAGCGGCATACCTGAAATCGTTATAGTATAGGAGCTAGGAGCAAAATAAAATAAGTAAGAAATTCGTATAAAACAATAATAAAAATAAGTTTACATCATGTTGTTGCTTTAATGTTGTATCACGTGTGTTATACATGATAGTTATCATTAACACATTTCACAAGCAACAGCAACATAATAACAACAGTATATTAAATCACAACATATAAAAGAATTTTTTGTATATATTTTTTCTTTTGGCCCATGGATACTACAATCGTTATAGTACTGTGGGTATTATTGGTAATTCTGTGGCTAAAGATTGCAAATAAAATAATAATTGGTATAGTAGAGGAGCTAAAAGCCAAAAAAACTAAGTTAAAAATCGTTTAAAAATAATAAAAATACGTTATGTTGTGGGTGTGAATATCGTTGTTATTATAATTATGTTAAAAAAAAATACGTTATGTTGTGGGTGTGAATATCGTTGTTATTAAAATTATGCATATCATTAAAACTTATTATATTTGCAATCTTTAGCCACAGAATTACCAATAATACACACAGTACTATAACGATTGTAGTGTGTATGGGCCAAAAACAGAGTCTTTGTTATGTTGTGATTTAATATGATGTTGTTATTATGTTGCTGTTGCTTGTGAAATGTGTTGATGATAATTATCATGAACAACAAAAGTGATACAACATTAAAACAACGACAAACTTATTTTTATTACTGTTTTATACGAATTTTTTAGATATTTTGTTTTGCTCCTAGCTCCTATACTATAACGATTTCAGGGTTGCCCCCTTGGTAACATTATATTATATTTCAATGTCAATCCATTGATATACATTTCATTCCTGTCGATTCTGGGTTTTTGTTCCATACATTTTTGGACATCTCCTTTGGTCATCATCGATTTTTGAGTCAAATTAAAAATTTCTTTCGGGTTTATAAAAAACTAGCCTTCCGCCCGCGGCTTCGCCCGCGTGAACTATAGGACGTTATCCCGCGGGAATATCTTGTTAATTGTAGCCTATGTGTTATTCTGATGTATAAGCTATATTATTGTAAAGTTTCATTAAAATCAATTCAGTATTTTTTACGTGAAAGAGTAACAAACGTTCATTCATCATCCATGCGCCCCCCGGCCGGTCGGTACCGCCGCAACCGCTATGTCCCTGCATTTTAAATCTGTAATATCTTCAAAAGTATTCATTTAAATTGCATGCTGTAAAGAGCCATATTGATCTATATTACATGCACAATTTATTTAAGGTACTTAATTGGATAAGGATTAACACTGTATTGCAAAAAATCGCTTTTTCGTAAATATGCCCTTATTTTCTCATTAGTAAAGGATAAAAATGGTTATTGTGGGTTATCCCTAATAGATAGACATATACCATCGCGGACTTTTTTGTAAACCGTTTTAAGGTGAACAATACCGTAGTACATTATTTTGATCTATCTCGTAGGGTTCAGCCAGCGTTTGCAATGTAAGCGCAAAAAAATTGTTTATTTACGACCTTAAATTAAAAACCTCTAAAATAATCAGTGTTTCTCTACTATATTATGCATGTATTATACATATAAACCTTCCTCTTGAATCATTCTATCTATTAAAAAAACCGCATCAAAATCCGTTGCGCAGTTTCAAAGATTTAAGCATACAAAAGGGACATAGGGACAGAGAAAGCGACTTTGTTTTATACTATGTAGTGAAATATAATTTCCGCCTCCGATAGGTTTTTTCATTCTGAAATATTTGCGGCAACTTTGTTTTTTTACGATCCGGCCAAACGTGGATGACAAAATCGTGAAACGTAGACGATTTAACGATCTGGCCAAATTGAGTTGGCCACATCATGAAATGGAACCATTTCACGAAATGGTCGAGCATTTCATGAAGTGAGCAATTCAACGATATGGCCACGACACATACATAATACTGTTAAAGCTACAATATTTATATGATAAAAAGATGCCATGCTTGAGACAGTTCCTGCCTCTCAGTTGACATGAGCTCGCTCCACCGGGGAAGCCCACGCCACAGATAATATAATACTAGTACCCACGCTCTCACAAAAGATTAGAGTACAAATATGGCTTATGTTACATTAGTTATGCTAGTCCGAAAAATAATATAGGTGCTTTTAAGCCCTTAGAAAATAAGACACTGCAATGCAACTCTATTTATAATGCGGGATTATAAAAATATAATTATCATACCTAAAGGCTAAATTACTAAATATGATATTTTTGCAGCCATTGTGGTGCATTGTTTAGGACCAACGAACAAAGAGATAAAGTGGCATGTTTTCGGCTGTTTACAACTATCTGAATTTTATGTTTTCATAATTTCATTTTTTCGAGCGAAACTTTCAAGTATTATGAATCTGTGGATAATAAATTATGACCAAGAATCGGCCCCTTAATTTACTGTTTTATGCTAAAAGCGCCATCTATTGATATAATGAAAAACTAATTTATAACTTGTGTTTTTACTTCTCATCAATAGATGGCACTTGTACTTACTAGTAATAATTCTACTCAACAATAGATGTCGTTACTAGTTCAAAATAAATAAAATAATATTATTAAGTCTGTAAGGGATGGTAAGGGAATGGAGCGTAAAATTGTAGATGGCACAGCCGGGATGACACGAAGCGTCGTCGAGGTAAGGGAGTTGACACGTAGAGGAGCGACGGCTCCAAACAAACGCAGATCTCCACAAAAAGTCTTTATTTGCAATATGGTGAGTTTTTACAAAATTTGTAAAAACAATTTAATAGTTTAAAGGTAGATTAGCAATTCCCACGCAACAGTTCCCCTGAAGGATCAAGGATGCTGAGGGCGGATGCAAGTTTCTCTGAGTGTAAATTCAACTAAAAGACTACAAAGTTAGGGACCAAGGGTCATTAATACGAAAAAAATCTCATCACCGCAGTATGCACTAATACAGTAATATGAATTTACTAACGCCATCTATGATCTTTTTCGTGAATAACTTTGTAATTTCCTCCTCATTTTCATGACTTCGTCAAATTCGCTTCACTAAGGGAATCCCTGACGATCGAGCCGGACCACGAACCACTACATAACAGGGCACAAACGAACTGTTAAGTCTATGTCGAAATAGGGTAAACGTATTGTTTTACCTTTTTATTCGATTTTATCCTAAATTCCCCTAAATCCCTAAAAAACTATCCCTAAAAGACTAGATGACCGATTTTTTTTGTAATCACGTTATAATATAATGTAAATCTGATAGACTACTAGCGCCAATGTGAAAACATCGTTCCTAGAATCTTGCTATGATATTTACATAAAATGCCAATAGATGGCGTTGTACTGAGTAAAGTCGCAGTATCGACTTTATTTTCTTAAAGTACTTAGTCTCCGATCACATACACTTAACTTCTAACACACTTTTAAGTGACATCTGACTTTGACTTTGATTAAATTTTTGAACGCAACGGTGTTGAAACTTTTTGAGACCGTTGTGAATGTTGTGATATACAATTAGTTGAAATCTACATATTAATTATGTACTTCTTTACTAATAATATAAAGAGGAAAGGTTTGTATTGAATAGGCTCCGAAACAACTAAACCTCTTTTAAAAATGCTTTCACTGTTGGAAAGCTACACTATCCCCGGGTGACATAACTGACATAGGGTACTTTTGATACTAGAAATGTGGGAGGAAAGGGGGGATATTTGAAAAAAGAAGTTACACGCGGGTGAAACCGCGGGCGAAAAGGCTATAAGTGATAACTTAAAAAATTGTCCGATCCCGTTCTTTGAACTCTAGTGTATCCGGGGATGAGCCGGTCAATCGCAATAAGGCGAGCATAATGGAAACGAAAAGAAACCAACAGTCTAGTTAGATTAAGTAGTAGGTACTCGTAATGTTGGTCGGCTTTCACACCAAACAGAGGTCGTAGGTTCGATTCCCTACAATTATTTGTGTGCATGAAAATGTCTTGTTACTGGGTTGTGTTTGAAAGGGATGAGTTGACTAAAGATTCGTGTTAATAATGTTCAAGGATATTTTCATTTACTAATATAACCATAACCATAATAACTACGCCATTTAAAACAAAATCGATCTGTATTATCAAAATCCGAAACAGCTGACCGGAGAAAATAATTTACAGCAATTATGTGCTGATACGTGCAAATGCCAAGTCACAGGATTTACAAAATGATTAAAAGAAAATTTTATTTTGGAACAGATGAAATAACAATCAATAAATTAGGTATTTTATTTATTAAAAAAGTCGTAACGAACAATGAAAGGAACGCAGGTAGCTCGCGCCAGCCAGATACAATAAAATTAACACCCGACATTATTATTGTATGTTTACACCAATAAAACAACAATACATTTTTTTATCGCGATCGAAACTCAAATCCTCTGATAACTCTTTAAAGTAAGCCTATTCGAAATGGCGCTCTAACGCTAAGTCTTAAAGTCGAAAATCTATACGACATTATCTAAGTCCCGCTAATTCTGTTTAAAGTACACTTCAAAATAGACTATGGATATGTAGAAATAGAGTTGAAATTTGAATGAGGGGATTGTACGAAGAAAACGTTGACTCCCCTAACGCAGAAGGCGTGGTCCCACTACGTCCATACAAAGACAGCACAAAACTCAGTCGACAGCCGTCATTCGGACGTTCCAAATACAAAAATTCCAATTTTTTAAAAATCAAACCGCGCACAGACGCCAAGTGAAGTGCCAGTGACATTCGATTTATTCGAAAAGGACAAGTGATTGTTTTTTTAAAGTGATGGATTCGGACATGAGCAAAATGCAGACGAAGATTCCGCCTAAGAACTTTTCGATTGAATCGATTGTGGGGTTGAACGAGAGGCGATCGCCTGAAATCGATATTGAAAACACTATTTCACAAGATTACACGGCGACTAACGATCATTCGGAAGATGAAGATGTTAAAGTTAGGGAGGGGAAGATGGGGTATTATTTTCAGCAGAATCGGGTACCGAATTTCCCGTTTTTCATGTCTTATGAGAAGAGGGGGTTTCATGGTGAGCAAGGGGGCGAGGACTTGAAGAGGGCGAGCCCTGGCAGCGTCAGGAGTGAGGTTGACAGCGATGGCGTTGACGACAGACCCCATGGTGAGTCATTCTTAAATGTATCTATATTAAACTAGTTTTCCACCCGCGGTTTCACCCGCGCGTAACTTCTTTTTTCAAGTATCCCGCGGGAATGAGACGTTTCCCGTAGGAATTTTATAGCCTATGTCCTAATCCGTGTTATAAACCATACGTGTGCCACATTTATTTTTAAAACCGTTCAGCCGTTAAGGCATGATTGAGTAACAAACATCCAAACATCCAGACTTTCGCATTTATAATATTAGTAGGAAGTAGGATACCTACCTACTACTTGCACGGCTAGGCACGGAGGAAAAAATCTTTTTCATCCGTTGCGAAACAAACACAACAAAAAAATGTTTTCTAATTTATTGCAATCGTTCTAAAGTTATGCGCTCACATTATTAAATCTCGGTGATACATTTGTTATTTGAATACATTTCATACATTGAGAGACGAGATGATAGCCTAATTATTACCTTTATACTACTTACTGATAAAAACATTTTAAAATCCGTGGCAAGACTGGCAAGTGTCTTAGGGACCTTCCACGTAAACTGGAATTGTAGCCAAAGTTTTCGTTAATTAGATTTAATCCTTCTGACCCCGGAAAACCAGACACAATAGAAAATCTATTGTTAAGCGGCACGCGAGTGCCGGTTCGGCGTTGAGTGGTTAACGGTTTTTTTCTGTTTTTTTTTTATTTATTCTAAGACTTTATTCATTGTTTGTTTTCCGTAAAAAAAAGAAATGAATTCTTTTGGACACTAATTGTATTGTAAAATAAATAACATCTAAATCTTGTGTAACATTCAAGTACCTACAGTCAAAAGCACGTCAGACTATACACTTTGGACTTTGTACCACTCTTATGTCGGGGCATTAAGTGCTATTATCGAACTGCAAGTGTTAACCGTGATGTGCTGTTGACCGTACCTACATACAATTTAAGGTGTAACATTTTATGATAATGTTAAAAAAATATATATTTTAAGTAAAGACTTATTAACCCTGTAACTATTGTCACTAAAAGAATATTATAATAATGTAATTGGTTTGTCAGTCTGTACCTAGGAACAAATACGTTTTTTAATTCAGAGGATCCTAGAGAGGATCTAAATAATATGCATTAGTTCAATTTGCTTTTTCCGTGGCACCTAAAAACTTAAATAAGCTTGGTTTTAAAATAAAAAATAAAAAGTATAGATACTTTTGACCTACTTTGCATGAATGCAATTTAAATATCTTATTGTTACTAATATTATAATTATACTAGCCTTCCGCCCGCGGCCGGTTTCACCCGCGCGTAATATCTTTTTTTCAAATATCACCCCCTTTCCCCCACATTTCCGGGATTAAAAGTACCCTATGTTCACCGGGGATAGTGTACCTTTCCAACAGTGAAAGAATTATTCAAATCGGTTCAGTAGTTTCAAAATTGTTATTCCCATGGGAATGAGATGTTTCCCGTAGGAATTTCATAGCCTATGTCCTAATCCGGGTTATAAACTATACGTGTGCCAAATTTCATCTAAATTCGTTCAGCCGTTTAGGCGTGATTGAGGAACAAACAAACATCCAAACATCCAAACATCTAAACATCTAAACATCCAAACATCCAGACAGTCGCATTTATTAATATTTTAGTAGGATTCGAATGTTTAAGAGGATGTATGGATAGATGTTTGTTAATCATTTACGCAAAAACTGTTCCACGGAGGCGGTCAAAAGCGTAATTAGATGAAACTACACCATCTTGCTGATACACCAGAATGGCACTTAGACTGTATTATTATAAGCGAAGTCGCAAGCGGAAGCTAGTAAATAATAAAAGAATAGGTACATAGTAAAACAAACTTAATTACGCATAATGCCCTAGAACCACTGATCTCCATAGACAACTGGATAGGCGATTGGTACCAAATATTAGATCCGATTTTAAAGTCGCCATATTGGCGCTGAGAGCAGTAGGTAGTTAGTGTACTTGGAACTAATAATAGTGCTGACTTTCGCAGATAAACTTCGATAATGCTGTCATTATCAATGTCAATGGCTGTCCATTTGAAGTCATTTTAGTTCCCAGTACACTATTGGGGGCGCTTCAAATCGACAGAAAAAATAGCTATCATTTCAATGTCTATAGCCACTCCAGCGTAATACGCCGTATTATAATGGACCTCATTGCAGTTGTTGCAGTGCCTAAAACTATAACAGCCACCATTAATGTCAAATCGCTAAATAGGTTCCAAATTAAATATTTGCCTGCTACTTTTATTACTTAACTGTTAATGTTCCGCCATATTGTTTAGTTAGAGGTACTACGTCGGCACCTTTGATGTACCGTAGGATAAAGGGATTCTATTAAGGTCCATTGTCGTGGCAAGACGGCAAGAAAACAGATTATTGTATGTAATTATTGATTCTTTAGTTTTCTAAAATGTTTTTATTAGCTTTTAAAAGCTTCGCTAACTATGAATCCTTTTTAATTGACTTTTAATATTTTCCTTGTCTCAAAAATATAATGGCATACATACTTGATATCACAGAACAAGAAAATTTTCTTCTATTCTTGATATAGTAGTGAAAGTCATTGGAAGTTATCCTACGGTTCTACGTACGATTCCTGACCGGGCTAAGATTAACCAAACTGCTTTTTGGCAACCGTTGTAATTAGTTTACCAATATTGTAATGGATTTTTAATTTCTATAACATACAATACAAACTTAAAGCCAAGTCAGCGAAAAATTAAGTCATAGCAGCTATCACTAATGGAGTTAACTGTAATGTTCCATAGATTTTTTTTTCTTTTCATACTTAATTTTTTTTCTTGCAATTGTCCCAAAAACACAATTAGCAAAGACAAGTGTTGCAACAAATTGACTCTTATCCTTTTCTGTGTCAGTTTTCATTCGTCAACTTAATTCTTAAAATCACAGACACCATCAACTCCTTAACTCATTATAATACACTCTGTTCCACATAAGAAGTCCTCTAGCCGCTATATTGGTACTACTGTTTTTCAATACTTTCAATCTGTTTTTTGACAGATTTACAAAGCGTATGCAATGCTGCCAATATAGCGGCTAAAGGACAACTTATGTGGAACAGAGTGTAATTCTTCTACAAAGTCATAACAATAGCAATAGACAATTTTAAACCAATTTACAAATGCAAAACACACTCACCCCTTACATTAATCTGTGCTGTTAAATATTTAAACATAATAAACATTCAATTGGGCACCAGTTTGTTTGCAAAACACTAGCTTAATGGAGATTAAATAAAAAAAACGGCCCTTGTATAAAGTATGAACAATGAGGGACTCAGTTGGGACCCTTGTGTGACCCCTTCGAATATTGCAGCGATTGAGATGGCTATAAAAATATTATAACACAAGGGGAAATAATTGAAGCGAGATTATCTGAATGATACACGATAATGATATGTTTTGAACTAATTTGGACACAAAAGAAGCTGATATGATCGATGGTATAATTGGTCACAGTGATATTGTTCATTGCTTTAATATCAAAGGTCATTTTGGCGATCAGTTTTATGGTGTTACTGGTATTAAGAAGATTACCACTCATTATAATACCTATGTATTTATAAAATAAATTAAAAACTTGAATAATAATTGATGGGCTTGTAGACTTAAATACTTTATCTCGTGCAAAGATAAGTTGTTATTTTAACTAGGTAGGTATTCATAAGAATGTGAATGAGTGATAAATTATAAAACCATTTTTTCTTCCAACACTATATTATGTAAGTTTCGACTAAAACGATTTACCAACTACTGGCAAATTAATTTCATTTAAATTGAGTGTTACACAACGATTGCTTCGGGATACAAGTCAGGGGTAAAATAAATAAATGAATGGCAGACATAATTAGACAATTGTTTGATTCAATAATTAGCACAATCTTACTATGTTCATCAGAATTAATGAAGGTGCTACAATCTTATTTAAATATTAAAGATGTTTGTTGCAATTTTTGTGGTGTGTCAATTGTATTTGTGGCCTTGTAAGGGAAAGCTTTCCCCACTACACAACAAGCTTTCAATATTGTTTCAATATGAAAAAAATGCTTACTGGTTGGTTATGATTTTGACCAGGACCCTAAAACAAAACCTCAGGATTTGACTACTGAGAATTGAAAACCGATTATAAAGAGTGTCCTTAACGCTTTAATTTTGACAAATGATCCCCGAAAACGGTAGCGTTTTATTACCAAAACAATACATTTACATTCAATGGAATACGTTTTGTCCTCCATCTTGGATCAGCGTGACATTTCTATCTTTTGCCGCCAAAACTCCACAGACAATAAAACAATGAGTCTGTTCTCCTTTGTCCAGTGTTGGCATTACAGGGCATTGTCTTTGCTCAATTATGGAGTGGCCGACGCGTAAACATTTTGGCCGGGGAGAGAAAAGGCAGAATTTCTCTTTTATTACGCAGTATTGTGTTTGCGTACATTATTTGGTTTTACTGCTTCCACATTTTTGGTTAGCGTGCTAATGTTTCTTCGAACCTGTGTAATTTAAGTATTTCAGTGTAATTTTGGTTTATTACTAATGTTACTCATGTTTTTTCTGTGCGGTTGCACCATAATGATACTAAGATTTGCAGGACCAATTATTACATCTGACTTTCGTCCGTATAAAGGTAAAGGCTTTACAGGGAAACCTGACCAATTTTGCGACTGTGCAGGTTCCTTCACGATGTTTTCCGTCACCGCTGAGCTATAGGTAAATACGCACATACGAGTAGAACAAACCCTGTAACATCAGAGGCATCACTCTCAATTAGCCCAGTACAATCGGGATTATAATTACTGGGTATATGAGACCTATATCTGTCGTCTCTGTGTAGCGGGCGCATGGCAGTGCCAGACAGTAACTGTTTAGTTACTGTTTGGCACTGAACTGTCTAAGGGCAGACGTGGCGCTTACCATCAGGTGTACGATCTGCTCGTCTTGTTACACATTGCAATAAAAAAAATCCCATTCATCCCCAGTGGTGACAAAGCCAGTGGTCATGACTGGGAATAGACGGTAGTTTAAAGAGTGGTAGAGTTACCCTGTAACTTTGAAATTGACGATTCATAAGTGCATCTTGAAGCCTATAAATAAAACAAAAATTTAAATTTGATTTATAGCCCGACCAATAAAATAAAAAACTAGCCATATTGCTGAAAAAATATTGGAACAAATTTTTTATAAAAAAAAACATTAAGATGTCATTCATTATTATTCTGTCAAAGTGTGATGTCAATTGTCAACCGTGCCTTGTTACTATTGGATATTGTGAGTTATTTGTGATTAGGTATAACCATAGTAACCAAGTGTTGCTATAACCATAGCTAATAGCGCCTCTAGAGCAGGTTTTTTATTTTTATGGTCAGGCTACAAAAGGGAAAACCGCGCTGGAAGCAAAATTAAATAAGGTTGTATCCGCTGCCAACACCATGCCCACCTTAATTGAGCTTTGAAACACTTTTTTCGGAGAAGTACGCTTTTAAGCATTATAACCGCAGGCTAGCGAGATAGATATAAATCTCTGGTTGTCAGGGTCTGTCCCAGCCCAGAGACACCGCCGACAGCGATGCAGGAGCGCGGGGGGGTTTATTGGAGTATCCTTCGTACTGGATTCGTCGCCCGGAGTGGGGCGGATGCGGGTGTCGAGCTTAGGCTCATTACCCGGGCGTTATTCTCACTCACATCCCGTGAGTGGTGGCAACAGTATCCTTCGTGCACCAGTCTTTATAAAGACTGGGGCATGGAATGGCACGAGTCCCACACACGGCTCGCCTTCCCCAGGCGAGTTATAGTGCATAATAAGAGCATTCCCTTCCACAAAAAAGGCTAGCAAGAGCTAGTGTGTGGAACTCGGGACTAAAGAAGTTTGGCCCACTACATAAATTCCCTTTACGACGAGCCATTTGGTGTAATGGTCGAGAAGTCGGCTATTACACCAAAGGTCGCGGGTTCGATCCCCGCACGGTACAAACATTTGGTGCATGAACATGTCTGTTTGTATCGGTCTGGGTGTTTCTATGTATAATATGTATGTATTTACAAAAAAAAAGTATATAAGAAATGTTATCCGATGTCTAGTACCCATAGCACAAGCTCATGCTTAGTTTGGGGCTAGATGGCGCTGTGTGGATAATGTCCAGGGATTTATTTATTATTTACACTTGTAAGGGTAGAGCAGCTGCCTGTCTTGTGGCGATTGAAACACCCAGACCGATACAAACAGCACTTTCTTGCACACAAATGTTTGCACCGTGCGGACCCGCCCCGCCACCTCTTGTTGTAATAGCCGACTTCTCATCCAATATATTTTTTATTTATTGCAATGTGTCACAAGACGAGCAGATCGTACACCTGATGGTAAGCGCCACGCCCTTAGACAGTTCAGTGCCAAACAGTAACTAAGCAGTTACTCTATGGCACCGCCATTGCGCCCGCTCCACCGAGACGACAGTTATGAGGTCTTATATACCCAGTAATTTCACTAGCTTCAGTGCCCTTTCCCCGAAACACAGAAGTGCTTGACACACTTCTATTTCACGGGAAAATATCTGGCATTGCAGTGGTACCCACCTAGACGGCCCAGTAGCCCCTGGTAAAATTTTATTTCTGTTACGTCACAGTCCAACATCGTAAAAGCCATATTTTGTTGAAACAGATATACAGTGTATATAAGTGTGGAATACAGCCGGGGCGCAAAGTTAGCGCATATTAATAACTGGGGGCGAGTAATAACGCGGCATGATGTTCGCGCGCCGTTAAAGCCAGATGAGAGTCCATGATTAAAACTTAATGCCGGGAGCACACTGGGGGCGGGCACCGAATTCTGTCACGAGTAAAAAAGCGACGCTTTTTCATAAATAAATAAAACCTTTATTGCTAATAAGATTTGTTCTAGGTGACACAAAATAATTTATTGTTCTTATATTCTAGCACTGTTTAGGGTATGTAGAGGAACCTTAAGTTGTTACAGCTCGCGACAGGCCACCCCGTTGCAACTTAAACCTTATTAAAATAATGACCATCTCCTGTATTCATATAATGCATCAGGCCACCCCGTTGCAATGTACCTCTAACTTTACTCAAATAATTACTATCTCCAGTAATCACATTCACATAACAACATGAATGGAATTCATCTGGACAAAACTCAACAGAAACAATAAAAAAGTTAGAAAGTTAAATTTATATAAATCGTTAGTTGTATTGTATCACCACAAGATGTTATATAAGTGAAAAGTGAACAAACATAATAATGGAAAAAGAAAAACACAGTTATGGCAGAAATTTAAGCAAGCTGTATGAATATCGCTGTTATAAATAAAAGCAGCAGCTCAGATATATGGTACTAGGTGCAAACCACTTATTTTCAGCTTTTGTTTTTTTCAATATTCTTAAATCTAAATAACATAATTGTATCACAATCTATTAAAACTGAAAATAACGTGTTTGCAAAATAACATGTGAAATTATAATTTTGAAAAACATGTTTGTCGGCATTCACATAAAAATTCTTCAAAGCCTTCTTTGATCCAAAAAATGTTAAGTAGAGTAAAATATACCCTATTAATTTGCAAAGTATATTTTAATATTAAATGTGTTATTAAAGTTTACTTATATCACATATTTGAGTGTAAACATCCGTAATGATAAATTTGTTTTTACGTATCTCAATGATACGGTACATACATTTGACATACTTATAAGCATTAATGTCATATCTTTTTACGAGCCCCAATAAATTAATAGCAAAGCTATAAACATACAAGTTTAACGATAGTTAAAACATGAAAGTAATAAAATCATACATGTAAATTGTATTAATTTAAATGTTAGATAACACGAAACACTAAAGGCCTAAAGGTTGACTGGGAGAGAATGCCATGAGGCATTAAGTCCGCCTTTGTACTTGATTTGTGCAATGAAGCCTAAATAAATAAATAAATAAATAAACACTTTTGAGAACAAACAATCATATTTATACAATTTGTTTTTTTTTTAAATCGGAATTGGCTAAGTGTGTCACCAGCTTAAACCGTTCCCAGCGAAATAAGCTTCGCGACAAGAAAGCTCGTGAGCGAAAGAGATAGCAGACGATAATGTTGGCCCCGCCCTTATTGGTGGGGATAAACCGCCGACCGTTATTGGCCAACGCATTATGGATTTTTAGTATGAGGCGGCGGCACCGAAAGCAAACTGTCAGACTGACAGTTTACTTTTTCGAGCGCCGCGCACCAGCCAGTGCTTATTAACTTTTTAATTGTGCCCGCAGAGGTTTTAGTTTCGACGTAACCTTTTTTAATTTGAGTGCTTTAATTTTGGTATACGATCTCTTTTGAAGTTGAAGTTAAGATGGAGTCGTACAGAAGTTACTCGTTCGACCATAAGCTTCGTGAGCCGTTGTCGGTAGATCTTCTTGCAAAATCGCATTGTTATGCTGTTAATAGTGTACAGAATACGCCCCCGTCTTCACCAAAGAGCAAAGGTATGATTAATTATTATTTACTATTAATAGCTGCTAATGTTTCGCACAGGTTAAATTGTCGTAAACAAACTTTTTCTTGATAACAACAAACATAACAAAAAACGAATTTACCTACCTTGGTGCACCCGTTCTTTAAGCACGCATCTATTTTGGAGATAAATAATTATTAGGTATTAGACAATAATTCATAAATTAAGTAAGATAGATTATACATAGGGCGGCTATCCGTCCAGGTTTCCTCGGATTTGTTCTAGTTCCGTCCGGGGGGCGTCCGGCGGCAAAGTTCAAAACTTAAAAAATAATAATAATAACCATGTTTTTATATTTTTTTGAGGTGACCGGGGAAAAAACATATTTTTTGATATTAATGACGGAGGCCTTTGCCCTTTCTTTTTCACTCGAACGAGACTTTATACCACGTACGACCAAACTGTGGAACCAGCTGCAGCGGTATTTCCGGACCGATATGACATGGCAATCTTCAAGAAACGAGCATACCTACCTATCTCTTTCTTAAAGGCCGGTACTTTTGTGACTCCTCTGCACTGGTGTTGCGGGTATCTATGGGCGGAGGTGATTGCTTACCATCAGGTGACCTTGCTCGTTGCCTCACTCTTACTTATAAAGGGAGGTTTTAAGTAAAAGGTCATAACTAAGACCTATCGGAAACAACTTTTTAACCAGGATTGACAATTTTTTTAAGTCCTTCTTTTAAAATGTTGGATTCTTTTTATTTTTTAATAGTTACTATGTGTGAACTTATGAAATTTTATGTTTTGGATAGAAACTTAAATTTAATAATTGACGAAATTGTAGAGTAGGAATAGGAGGCGATAAAAGATATGAAGAGATCTTGGTTCAAGAGTTTCGTTCTTAACCGTTAAAATAACAAACTTCTTTCACTCTTTGGATCACTTTTAAGTACCTACTTCCCGTTCCCAACTCTAAACAAAAGAATAGATATTACTTAGCAATAATACCACCAATAAAAACAAAATCAAAACTCAGATTTTGCCGACAATACGCCACTAAAAATTCAATAAACAAACATTACTGTTTCAGCCCGTTATTTGAACTTTGCCAAACCGATTTAGCACTTAGCACCTTGAAATTACAATTTAAAATTGAGAAAAATAAATTTCGGGTTCACTAATCGTTATCTTAAGATGTTAAGGCAATTATGAGGTTTTATGATGTACCTTTGAGGTCCGCCCGGCTTTTGTATGTGGCCAGTAAAAATATAAAATCGTCTAGCGTCCTTTGTCGGTAGTATAATATTTTTATTGTGGGCTAATTTTACTTGTACCGTTAGGTTACCTTGGGTTCACGTTTTGAGTTTGGCAAATGTGCTAAGTGCAATTTTGATGTTAAATGTCGCGAGTTATCGATAAAGATATTTGAAATATGTCCTTGATAGATGAAATGGAGTTTGTTAATAATCGTTTATTTACTTTCGAAAAATATTACGGTTTTGAAAATTTCAGTGACCCAATTGTTAACTGATTTATCATAGACTAGCCTTCCGCCCGCGGTTTTACCCGCGGGCCGCGCGTAATTTTTTTTTTCTAATATCCCTTTCCCCACACTTCCGGGATCAAAAGTACCCTATGTCACCCGGGAATATTGTAATTTTCCAACAGTGAAAGAATTATTAAAATCGGTTCAGTAGTTTCGGAGCCTATTAAATACAAACAAACAATCGAATCCTCTTTATAATTAGTATAGTTAAATTTATGTAGGTTCGATAAAATTACCTATGTTTCTTATTAATAGCATCCAACGAATTTAAATACCCTAGAAGTAACATTGCCTATAAAACCGCCTTCAAAAAGTGTCCCAAAAGTACATAGCAACGGTGGGGGGTGCGCTAAGGAGGAAAATAATATCAATTCTAATTTCAATATTCAAAAGTTGACCTTAATGCACAGGTATACGATCTCACTTCAAATGCAGGCGTCCGCGAGTTACGACATTTTAAAATGTACGCAGGCAGCAAGCTCGTAAAATTTTTATTGCTTTATTGCTGTAAAGACGAATGTAGGCTGTAAATCAATAGAAATAAGGTCTAGTTCAGTTTGCGCTGTTTGAAAATCATAAAATCGTTGCATTTAGAACAGAGTTAGTAGAGGAGTCGTCATCGATGTTATTTTTTTATTTATAATGAATTAGAATGAAAAACAAAATTATTTGTTAAATGACTAACTAAAGTTTATCTACTGAAGGAACGATTTTTTATTAAATTTAAACTCTTAATGATTTATTATTAGCGACGAGCCATTTGGTGTAATGGTCGAGAAGTCGGCTATTACACCAGAGGTCGCGGGTTCGATCCCCGCACGGTACAAACATTTGTGTGCATGAACATGTCTGTTTATATCGGTCTGGGTGTTTCTATGTTTAATATGTATGTATTTCCAAAAAAAATAAAGTATATAAGTAATGTTTATTCGTTGTCTACCCATAGCACAAGCTCATGCTTAGTTTGGGGCTAGATGGCGCTGTGTGGATAATGTCCAGAGATATTTATTTATTATTTATTTATTATTATTTATTATAACTATAGCTTTTTGCCCACTGTTAGATAAATTGTCTGTCTAAAGGTTTTCATGTAATATTAAAGTACCCATGAGAAACAATTTCATTCATGTAAAAATGAATTTCATTAGTGTTACATAAAAATCGACACGAATGAAGCGACACAAATGTCATTTTTAACGAAATCCTAAAGTTTTGTTTAAGGAATTATTCCAGACACCAACAGAAAGTATATCGAAACATGCGTGTTTATGTGGCTAACCATCAGGCAATGAATTGAATTTTTAGCTAAAATACTTTTAATATAGTAATAATAAACACGAATGAATTTTTTTTTGTCTAAACACTGAAATCAAAACTAATGTTGATATCCTAGCAAAATGAAGCGCGTGGCGCGTACCGTCACCTAGGTGTCTTCGAGTGCGACTGATGCTGTACTAGGTTGCATGGAAGGTTCCACAGAAAACCGACAGGAATGTTTGTAAATGGACAGTTATGTATGGTCTACACTAATGAGTGAAAAAACGGGGTCGCACATTCAAGCCCCGGGAAATTATATTTCTAGATTGTGCTTATTAAAACTACAGATGCTGTCTGACTATACGTTTATCAAGGTGTTAGGGGAAAACAAAAAACTAAGATTTCCCCAAGGAATTAATTTAAAAAAATATGTTTTGATGAACAACCCGAAATGGAACCACGTACCACAAATGAAAATATGGACTTTTTTGCAATATTGTTCGAAATGTTTAACAGATAATGTAATATTACTGCTTGCGTCATATAAATAATTAGCCTAAGTACTTAATGAAACAAAAACATGGCAATTCAATGGCATATTTTTGAAGTTATTTCACGGAACATGTTTTTCGAACCCGCGTGTAAATGAGCCTCTACTAGTGTAATTAATCATTAAACACCGAATTCTTTTTTATTCTTACAGTTCTTTTATTGTTATACAGATATTTTTGTAAAAAGTTGTGCAAATATTGGTTGTAATATGGGACAAAATAAAAAAAATACCATAGTAAATTTTAGTACTACGCGACTCCATGACTACTATGTTCTAAATATTACTCTGTGTGAAAGTGTTAGAAGCATTAATACCGCAGCGCGTGGGAAAGGGACAACTATACAGCCAGCCACGTGTCTGATTTCTTCCGATTTTTTTTAGAAAATTACAATTTTAGCACGTTTTAGGATAATTTTTACCATTAATGCATTCTATTATCAAAGATCGATTTATTACTTACCGGAAATACGAAACTCCATCCTTTTTTTGAGTGGTTAAAGTGTTGTTCTTGCACTTTTTTACGGAGCACTTCGGCATAATGACGCTAGGCCGGTTCGCGCGCGACTGGGAGCGAACAAGTGCTTAAACCGTTTTTAAGCACTTGTTTTGCGGGACATTTTTTGAGCGCTGTCGGTGTATCTAGGGTATTTAATATCGTTGATAGCATCATATAATATACCTATGATTCGTTTTGTACTGAACGTAGGAGCCAGTTCAGTACAAAACGAAAGATCAAAGTATATAAATAGTTTTTTCATTGTTTATTTAAATGTTGACTTGCGAATATAATTCATATCGAACCTTTTTTCGTCAACCCGAAATCAACTTGCCATACGGCGGCCATATTACCAAAATTAATTGGCAAATTAAAGTCTTAAATCCCAATAATACCTACACTACATAATTAAACTTCCCATTTATTTTTATTGAACGGCAACGACATCGATCAATTAGCGCGTCCCATTGCTAATAAATCTGCTTTGCAATCAAATTAACGTCCGAACTGACCACAGCTGTCGCCCGCCATTTTGATTAGAGGTTAAATGGCGCGAATTGTCTATGGTGCTTAGAAAAAGAAGAATGTCAACGCGTGGGTGGTGTAGGGTAGCTGGTTGTAGCTTCAATTGTCCGTTATATCGTTTAGCTATCAATTAATCAGGTTTACTGTGTCGGTTTTCGTTTCAATTCAGTAGGAGATTTATTTTGTCTATAATTTGATTTACTAAAGACGTTGTCCATGGGGAAAGTGCTAACTTGGATTGTTTTTGTAGATAAGATTGACATCGCTTAGAGTTTTATTTTGGCTATTGATTGTATTTAAAAAAAAAAACATACTTAATTTCTCTCTGTCCGGTCGTTATTTTTCGAAATACTTATTGTTAATTTGCCAATTTACTCTTAAATTTTTGTGGTCTGTTAATATGGACTAAACAACAAGGACAAGTTAATTGCATTTTATTTATTTATTATAATATGCTTATAAATGATTACAGAAAGGGTTTTCTTATTCAAAGACCTGGTTCTGCCCTTATGCGTCGTAAAGTTTCTATGGGTCGTAGATTCGAAACCCAGCCAATTAATTATTTAAAAACCAAAGATTTTGATTTAAATATATTATATGTTCTTTTGTTACAATTTTGATTCATATAATATGTTCTGAGACACTTAATAAACGATTCCAATCAAACCTTCCACCAATGCAAGGCATTAATAGCCAGTTAAAATTTTGACTTCGCCCCTCGCCAATCACCCGCGCGCTGTACATCTTGTCAATTGGGCTTAAACTGATTTGGTTTTTATTGCCGAGGGTCCCGTCCCTACTGAGATATCTATCTCCATTACACCGACTACTAGGTAGGGATGCACACGATATATCGATGTAGAGCGCGAGGAAAGTTGTGGGATGGTACTCGATATTTTTTTTATTGCAATGTGTAACAAGATGAGCAGATCGTACACCTGATGGTAAGCACCACGTCTGCCCTTAGACAGTTCAGTGCCAAACAGTAACTAAGCAGTTACTGTCTGGCACCGACTAGCTACACCGAGACGACAGTTATTAGGTCTCATATACCTACCCAGTAATTTCACTAGTATTTATTGTCAATAGAAAATTAAAATGTTCTTCATTTATGTATTTTTTAGATATGCTTGCATGAAACGTTAAAATCAGTGCAGAATGATTTGATTACCGACTTTGAGTTGTTTCGTAAAGTACTCTTTTTGCACAAAAATATTGTCTTCTAATGAAACATAGGAATAAAAAGCTTTAATTTCACAGCTTAACAAGAAGGAACATATATTTATACTTACACAAGATATAAGTTCTACTAAGCTACATTTTGAACACATTTTGTGTATTTAGTATCGCGAGCGTGCTAAGTTTGTTTTAAGATTTTTTATACCAAAAAGTTTCAGTTAAACCAAATAAGTAAACGCTTTTCACATTTGTGTAGATATATCATTATCGATATTCGATGCTCTAACATCGATATTTATCTACAAAGTTGCATCCCTACTAGATAGATATGCCTTTTATGAACAATGCAGGGGCAGCGCGTACATAATTGGTTGTATTGAATAATAGCAACGCAAATGTTTTGCTTGGTATATTGCTTGATTCCCTTGCGTGTTGCTTCTTTACCGTGTCATCCAACTTATTGATGGGGGTTTTATTTGATAAACTTGTGATTTGAGATTTGAAATTATTGTATTACGAGGGTTAACGGGGTTAAGGGTCGCAGTTGTGTCTGTCAGCTCTTGTTATAATTTGGTTAGAACTAGCGCGTCGTTACCTAGTTTATCAAAGTTTGAGTTAAGGTTTGAGTATAATAAAGTTCGACTTATTATGGATTGTATCGTCTCACTATATGATTATCTACTTATGTATTTCCTAAAACATTAAAGGCCGAAGTAAAATTGCTACGTCGGTCAATTGTTCAGAATTATAGGTTATTTGCGCAAATAACAAATGCCTAACCTGCAAAATTAAATTGTTCATTGCAGTAGGTATGTAGGCCCATCATAGAGCTACGAAATATACGTATATTAATACATATTTTAAATTAGTTAAAATAACACTGGTTAAAATGTGATAACTTGATTATTAAAACATTCCAATTAATAATGCATCATGCGCATGAATAAAGTCACGGATTTTACCAGTTGCGATTGCTTTAAAAACAAATGGTGAACAGTTGCAATACCGCCATTGTCCGCGCGCGTTCGATAATCAAACGGCTGTCAACCGGGCGTGCCATAGACAATGCGCGCGTGCGGGGTGGCAACGGAATACAGCCGATAATGCCGACGCGATGTATGGGCCCGGTTACACGGCAGTTTAGCTAATTGAGCGGTGCCAACAGTAATTGAGGCTGTAATTGGTTTACGCGGGGTTGTTTCGTTATTGTAGTTTAGTGAATTATTGGCTTTTGATACGTCATTGTGATATGTATAGGGCACTGTTGACCTCGGATGTGAATTGGGATGTATAAAACCGTGGATTAAAATATAAAATGATATTATATTTACGTCGACTGTTTACGATCGGATCACTCGATTTCGTTGAATGAATTCTAATAATTTCATTATTTATTATTGTTTCTGTGATTATCAGTGATGTCAATAATTTCAAGCTTTCAGAATTTTAACGATGACAACTTTTTACGGTTCTTTTCATAAATTATCATTCTCATTATACTCTTCTGCTTTTATAGAAGCACATCGATCTTATCTAATAGGTATGTCAAATTCCCGCATCCAAGTTTCTTCTCATTGTCAATCGCACAGAGATAGATATAGATTTCTGTGGTCAATCGCATAGATTCCAATTGACTTCAATTGAGACGTTAAGTCGGATTAGAAAGATGTACTGCTTACTGTAGGTACAATGAGATATCTATGGTATATTTTAAACACGCCCTATTCCCAGTCAGTTATAAATAGACCTCTTCTAATACGCTTATTACGACCGCTTTCACTCATTCACACAGCTCTGAATATAACGGTTTCAAATGATTCGCATTATGACTCTCTACATCTGTCTATTACTTAGCACGTCTTTCACAACTACTCGCTAGTAATCAGTGGCGAATTCTTATTATTAACACTTGGCTATTAGGTAAGTTCTTAATGGATGAGGAAAATTGTGTGTACGGATTAAAGCTGATCATTTGTAACTAGTATTCAAATGGAGGTTGGACTGGAAAATAAAAAAAAAACATTGGCCGTTGAGAAGGGTAACTATCGTGTTTTGCACCGTTTCTTCTTGGTAGGTAGAAAACATTCTAAATTTTAGGGGTAGAGTCACTCTGTTGATATTGAAGATTATTTTGTGTAGTGTTATGGAGCCTTTATATCATTATGATATAGAAAATCATATTTCTATAAGCACGCCCAGATTGTGTCGTAAGCTTTACAAAGTTTTTAACAAAATGGCGCTGTTTAAATGTCTACTAGTAAAACTTCATAATCTAATTTCTTCATCTAAACAGTGACAAAGCCGGTTCATTTCTCAGAATAAGAAGGCTTCGGTAACATTCAAATTAGACGTAATGGAGGCTTCATGGCTCGGAGTGGTTAACACATTATCGTGTCGAAACAAAGCGCTTGCGACACGGCGCGCGTTACAAAATAGACAATTTAGAAAATCATAAACGACTAGCTGATAGCGAAGTGGTTTTAAATGGTTGTTTCTTTGTAGCAAGAAGTCTATATGTGCGTGTGTGTTTATGTCTCACTGCAGAGCTAAGGACTCTATAAATTATTGAAATCAAGTAATTTTTACGATGATGGACACTGGTGCATGCAGACTGTTGATTTCAAACCCGAGCTTTGTTTGAAAAGTTAAAAAACCGGAGATTCCGAATCTTGAATCGAACATTGTGGTTTAAGCGTAGACCGCCTAGTACCTACCCATACAAAATAATGATAAATGGTTAAGGATTCATGGTTTATTTATTTATTTCATACACATGACCAATAATTACAATTGACACAAATCATAAAAACCAAAATATAGGTACATTTTGTTGTTTACCATGTTTCTTATTTCCGTCCATTTTTTTCTAACTTCTGTTATTTATGATATTATTTCATAAGATATCGTACGTAAAATATATTTTTTATTCAATAAAGTGGTGATGTTTAGTCAACATCAATATTCATAAAGAGTGGTAACATTTTCCTTAAGAGGCGGCGCTATTAGGTTAAAGCAAAGAAACCATTCGGTTTACATCTGTCGCATTATTTTACTACTCAAACCTCAATTGATATATTTGTCTCAAAAAACCCAAAAAAATCTGACATGTGCATAGCATGTAACAATAAAAACAGCATTGGTAGAAAAAGCGGAAGCTCCCGAAAGTGATTCCTTTGCGTTTCCTATGTTTTTTTATAGGAGCACACGCCATAGAGTCGCGCAGCTGGCGGTCCAAACAGAAAAAGGTTTGTTTCGTAACAAACCATATACAAGCGAAGGAAGCGGCGAGACTGCAAATTGAGTGGAGTGTCCTGTCGCCACCCAGCATGGGAACGCGAGTCAAGTGGTCGTGTCGCCATTTTGAAAAAAAGATGTCAAGCGCGAGTGTGCAGGGAAGGATGAGGGTTCGCTAGCGTAAATATTTCTTAGAATCCTCTCTTGTGGATGGAATAGTTTATTTGGCTTCTAGACAACTTTACACATTGACTATTTTTTATCAACTTACTACGCGTGCGAAACTACTATTTAAATATCAGCTCACGTATCTTCCATTAGTCTTCAAATATTTGAACCAGGGCATGTTTTCCGGAATTAATAGATTTCTTAGCTATCTTTAATTCCTGCTGTAGCAATAACTTGAAAACTGCTCTTCACTTCGTCTTATATCTACAATTTTAAACTCGTGCGGATCTCTAAAAAGCGGCGCTCTGCTTCCATTTCAGATGCACAATAAATTCTCGATAATAACCACTTGATTAGTTTTCAGGGGACGTTGTTTTTTCTCCATCAATTAGCGAGCTTGTTAATTGTTCTGTTTGATGTCTCGGGCTAAATGGATTAACGATGTTTCGCATGCAAGGATGTTTTAGTTGAAATTGTTTTACTTACTTATTTTATGTTTGTCTAGAATTTTGTCGGATAGATAGAGTAACATACATATTAAATATCTTATTGTGATTGAGCAGACTGCTTTTCCAATGGTCTTCCTACAATTTGTTATGATAGTAGTTTCAGACACGATTCACACGATATTCATTAACGTATTCCAACGCGGAAATGTTAAAAACGTCTTAATCGAGCCGCCATCACACCCATAGACAATGGACGCGACTACTTCCTAATGTCAACAGCGCGCCCTTTTTAAATTTAGAACCACTTCTGCTACTAATCAGATTTGTAAAGATGGCGGTTTAGGCGGGCTTTTTTGTGCGGCCTGTCTTTGTTTGAAAAAAAGGTTATACACAGGAGTATGGGAAAATATTTAATTAGACAATAGGTTATTTGTGTTTGTCTTGTGTTAATGTACTGCTTTGAAGCGGAGGGCGGTCAATTAGCACCTCTTGCTACTGGTTCCGATGGCGGCTTCGCTTTTATGATGAGTCAATCTTGGATTCACGGGTTAATTAGTTTTGGTATCGATGCTAGCGGTCGAGTTTTTTTAAAGTGTGACTTTTTTTAGAAAAAGTATTTTTTGATTAAAATTGAGTTTGAATTTGATATTTCTTGCTCGACAAAGCTAGTAAGAAATCATTGAAAGAAATGACCTTAGCAAAATTTATTTTAATGTCTAAACTTTGAACACAAATCATTACTTAAGAATTATTGTCATCGCATTTTTTTAATAATATTTTGGCAAACTAAAAATGGTGTTCCATTTCTTAAAATGTTTTGCCTCTATCACCAAAAGTATTAAAGTAAGGCCTACTGTCCATGGTGGCGTAGCTTCGTAGACGCGTATTCGTCATTATACGCTTGGTGTACGCCTGCTTGCAGCTTACATACAAAACTATGTAACTCGTCGCGGAGCGTTAAAGCCTGCATGCAGCGACGCGAGCTTGACGTTGACGCTCCGTCGACAGAGTTAAATAGTTTTGTATGTAAACTGCAAGCAGGCGTACAGTAGCGTCTAATGACGAATAGATACGCGTCTATGAAGCTACGCCGCCGCGACAGTAGGCCTAAGCTTGCCATAGTTCCTTGTCGTTGTTAAAAGTACGCAGCATAACAAATAATAACTTCATTTTTAACCTCTAAAACAACACAGAAGCATGTTCTAAGGGTAGATTATCACTTATCTTGGCTAAAAGCGCCGCCCCACTCAAAGGGTTGTGAGTAGCCGTTTCAACTATCTTAATTACGTCTGTGTCTAGACATCGCCGCTTGAGAACCACTTGAGACACTTATGTCCTAAGCTAGAAGGATCAGTATTGTCTGGCAAAAATAGCTCATTTGTAACTCCATTACCGAATTAAAATGTTAATAAAATTGTGCAGAATCTGTGGAATGAGTTATATAAAAGGTAGTTCAGTCAGAAATCCGTAAATATCTTACCCATCGTGTATGATAGGTTTGAATTTTTTTTAAAGTATTTCCTTAAAGTTGTATTATGATGAGAAAAATCAAAAAATATTTTTTCTATTGCCTGTAAATCAGAATTTGGTGATATTTTGTCTAATTGTTGTTAAAGTTCAACAACAATTTAGTACCCTCAATAATTTTAATCTTTCACTTAAAATCTGTAAAATATCAAACACATTTCTAATCCCTTCAATATCAAAATTATTATCTTATTTACACTCAGTTGCAGAAACGTCCATTAAAGTTAATGTTTCATTAAAGCTATTGCTGTCACTTTTTATTTCATGACAACGAAAGCCTTCGACATGGTAAATTATGATCTTCTATGGGAGAAGCTAGGCAGCACGGGTATGCCGGTTGAATGTACGGAACTGCTTAAATTTTGGTACAAGCATCAAAAGAATCAGGTCAGGTGGGCTGGTGTCTTGTCAGATGAGTACTCCCTTCGATGTGGTGTGAGACAGGGCGGACTCAGTTCTCCTACCCTTTTTAACCTTTATATAAATCAGCTGATCGAGGAACTCAGCAGCATTCGTGTCGGCTGTTACATAGATGGCCTATGTGTCAATAACCTGAGTTACGCTGATGATATGGTGCTGCTGAGTCCCTCGATTGGAGGGTTGAGAAAATTAGTTGCTGTGTGTGAATCATATGCGCGGGCTCATGGCCTGGTGTACAATGCCAAAAAGAGTGAAGTCCTCGTGTTTAAGGCCGGAAAACGTAAACCAGATCATGTGCCGCATATAACGCTTAATGGAACAATTTTGAACATTGTTAACAAATTTAAATATTTGGGACATATTGTTACCGTCGATCTCAACGACGACGAAGACATAGAAAGAGAGCGTAGGGCGCTAGCAGTAAGAAGCAATATACTTGCACGGAGGTTTACTCGATGTACTGCGGAGGTCAAGATCACCTTATTTAGGTCTTTTTGTCAATCGTTCTACGCGAGTGGCCTGTGGGTGAGTTATACGCGTCGAGCTTATAGCGCACTACGCGTTCAGTACAACAACGCCTTCAGAGCGCTGTTGCGGCTGCCGCGATTCTGCAGCGCCTCAGGAATGTTCGCGGACGCACGGGTGGACGGTTTCCATGCGATTATGCGCAAAAAAGCTTCGTCCCTTTTGCGGCGCATGAGGGCCAGCGGCAACAGCGTTTTGAAGACGTTTACTGCTCGGCAGGATTGTTCTATCCAAAGCCACTGGATAGCCACAATCACTGGCCAAATAAAATAAGCCTTTGAATGTTAATATTTACTAGAGTCCGACCGAAACTGGTTTTCCGGCCGAAACCGAAACCGTAACCGAATATTCGGCCGTGGCTTCAGTTTCGGCCGAAACCGAAACCGAAACCGAAACTCACGTGGTCAAGAATAAAATTCCTTGAAATATTGAAAATTGGTGCATTACTCTGCATTAATTGGGACATGAAATAGAATCACAGTATATTAATTTTGTTGTTATCATTTATTTAATACTAGACTTCCGCCCCTGGCTTCGCTGGCGTAGGCTACACTTTAAACCACTATGAAACCCCCCAGGTAACTTCCAAAACCCCCTTCTTAGGGGAAACTTACACATTATAAAGCACGCTTTTAGATTTAAAGTAAAAAAATTAAACCACTTTTTAACACCCTTGAGGGGTGAAATATTCAAAAACCCTTTCTTAGTGGGAGCTTACACATGATAAAGAACCCCTGTACAAATTTTGAAAATTTTATTTTTCAACCCCTAATTTACTCCCTTGGGGATGATTTTTTTTATTTTTTACCCCTTTTTAATCCCCATGGGGGTTAAGTTTTCAATACCACCTTTTTATTTGAAGCTGACACCAAACTAAAAATATACTTCACGAATTTTAAGACTGTAACTTTTAAAAATGACAAAGTTTCATACAATTTTCCAACCCTCTTTTTACCCCCTTGGGGTTAATTTCGAAAAACCCCTTCTTAGTGCGAACTTACGCATCCTAAAGAATCCTTGTACGGAATTTCAAGTTCCTGGGTCTTGTGCTTTGGGCTGGGCGTTGATTGTCAGTCAGGAATTCATTCAGTCAGTCCATTTTCTCCCATTTATATATAATACTAGCCTTTTGCCCGCGGTCTCACCCGCGCGTAATTCCTTTTTTAAATATCCTTCCCTTCCCCTTAGATTTCCGGGAAAAAGTATTCTATGTCACCCGGGGATAGTGTGGCTTTCAAATAGTGAAAGATTATTCAAATCAGTTCAGTAGTTTCTGACCCTATTCAATACAAACAACAACAAACCTTTCCTCTTTTTAATACCTATAGATAATACAAAAAACAAGTTCTCATAGCAAAATGTTTATCAGTTATCAATAATAGAATCACTAATTGTTACTGTTTAACGCACTGACTATGTTGTGTTGCTACAGAGCTATCCGAACGACGCAAGACAATAATTCCCAAACAGGTGCGCCGCCGCCAAAGCGTTGCCGCGAGAAACGAAGTTAGGCGAGCGTGCACGACAACTTCCGAAATCAGTTTCGGTTTCGGCAAAAGTTTCGGCCAATTTTGGCCGAAACCGAAACTTCCGCCGAAACTTGATTTTTGGCCGAAACTCGGCCGAAACCGAAACCGAAACCGAACCTTCGGTCGGACACTAATATTTACTAACAATAACTAACATAATTTATAAGAAACATTGTTACTAATAATACTAATAATCATATGGATGTAAAAATCTGAAATAAAGTATTTTTTTTTTTTTTTTATTAACTTTAATGGAGCTTTCTGCAACAGGGCGTTAGTCTCTTATTTAGTCTTATTTAGTTCTTACACCAAGAAGAAAATAAGTCGCCATATTTGAACCCGCCATTTTTCTTCCACAGAGTCTCTAAGCCCGCAGTCGGAGCAGATGACCAACAGTTCCTCGGCGCCTGACCCGAACATCAGGCGGTATAGAACTGCGTTCACGAGGGAACAGCTAGCGAGATTGGAGAAGGAGTTTATGAAGGAGAACTATGTCTCGCGACCGAGGAGGTGCGAACTGGCCGCTCAGTTGCAACTGCCAGAGTCTACTATCAAGGTAGGTTTCAAAAGAAGATTTTTTTATATGTGTGTTCGGCCTTGTTTTTTTTTAATTTAATTTCCAGCGCATTTTTTTTTTCTTCTTCTTTAGGCTGTTTTTACCCATTGTTGGGTATAGGCCTCTTCATGTTTTTTCCACTTTGGGCGGTTTATTTATGTTACTTACTGTAAATAATTTCGAATTTTATAAATCGAAAAATTTGCCAAATGATCTGATTCTATGTTGATGCCATTGTGTAGTCTTCAGATTTATTTGACAACTTGATCGGTATTTAAAATAAAAAATAGGATTGAGGCTTTATTTAAACTTCATGTTAGTTTCTAAGGATATCCTACGAATTGACTGCCCTGACAGCACCTAATAGGCAAAATAAAATCAACTTACATTGCATAGAAGTCATCGATGATAATAGCTCAATTTGTAATGGTCCATTAAAAACATGATTAAAAAGTATAAAAGGTGTCTTTGGTCATACGTAATCGCGCGTGGGCATTCACCCGCCTACTTCATTCAGTTTGAAGTTGCACCATTTCAGCAAAGCGTGGGCCATAACGACCGTCTCCAAGTATTCATGTAACTGTTTAGCCCGACCCTTATAATTGTTCAGAGGTCACCAGCTAAGGTATTCAGGCCACACTGTGGGCGGGTGGAGACACCGCGGTAATGTGAAAACCGTAATACATCCTTTAAAGAGACGCCATTTTGTAATGCGTAATGACGTGGGTGGAAAATGGCCGTGGAGTTTTTAGCGGGATGTTTTGCTTTCGATTTTGCAATTTGAATTTGTTTCGTGTCGTGTTGTCTATTACTAAAGACAATTTTTTTCGCTTTGTACAGTAAAAGAGTTTGGGAAACTCCAAAAAAGACAGATATACGTTAATTGGTAGGTTTTTTATTGCTGTGATCAATTAGATTGTCTAATCGAGTAATCGTTGCATACTTGTATTATGATCACATTATTTTAAAACGTGTTTCGTGTAAAATTGCTTCTTCATTGGGACAGAAAAAATACACACGAGTATGATCCATACGTCTTTCGACAAAGTCCTGACGATTATAAATAATATTTAAATTAGCCTTGTGCCATTACTAAAATACTAAAATCGATGTAGTCAAACAATATAAATAGCCCGATCATTTGAACTGTCAACAATACGTTAAAATCACGTTTGTTTTTTATATTCCACTCACGATTTCGCATTTCCACATACAACCAACGATGATAACAATTCTGATTGACGCCTCGCGAGTTGTGAGTTTGTGAGTGTTGTGACATTTAAGGCTGTTTGTCAGATCAAGGATAATAATATTAGTTCCATTAGCTGTAATAAAACAATGCTAGTGCTAATCGACCCGGAATGGCGTCGGTATGATGCCTCAATTAGAGCACAATAATTTCCATCACGAACGTTTTATGGAGGCCCGCTAATTCGCAGAGATCACGAAGCAAATGTGTGAACGTTCTGACAATGAGAGGCTGTGTGGTGAATTTAGTGATTAATTTTGAAAGTCTATAGAGTTTTTGTCTTTGGCTGTTTAATATCAGATTTATTTGCTCGCAAGCAAAGGAATCTAAACAGTTTTGTGACAACCAAGTCACTTTTGAGAAGCATGATGATATGATTTCGATAATGCTATGCCTTAAATAATAAGTTTTTTACAAGTTTTTGTATACGGTATTAAAAAAGAAACTTTGCAATAGAGTACAAATAACAGACTGTTAATGTCGCACTTCAGGGTAACAGCATCTTTGAAATCATGTTATGATTATATTGATAGATAACTTAATGTCACAAAACTCACAAACCCGAGTAAGGTTTAAAAATCTAAATAAAATACTGCCTCCCCAGGACCTAAGCAATCTTCCTAGATTGCAGGACCTCAGGTTCTTGACCCTAACATCTTGGTCTTGCTCAAGCACACGTTCACTCTCTAGTCCCTCACGGATGTTATTTGGTGTCGCAGCAATTTAGTAATATTACTTATCAGTTCGCCTATCAGTAAACACCACACAGAACTCGTATTATTTCTAACGTTCAAATTAATATTAATGGTCAAATACAACCTCCAACAGACTAATCAAACTTTAATAAAAATAACGTTAGTATAAAACCTCGTTCTACGCCAATTTAAATTCCTTGCTGGCCGGTCATAATGTCAATTATCACTTCCATTAAAAAAAGAAAACGGGCCGGCGGTTTTTTTGAAAAAATAACACATGTTTTTATTGCCGCCATTGGTATTTTACATTGGCGCTAATTTGTCTTGGCGTTAATGGTTTCGAATTATTCAGTAGCCGGTCGCTAATGAAGATTAAAAGAGAACGGGCGTAGACTGCTGTGAGTGTGCATGAAAAGACTTCATCGGTTGTCTATGGATGGGCGTAGGGTTGCCATCAACGAAATCTTAACTCTTAATAAAATATGGTCGACTGCATATAAATAATTTCAAATTTGATCTACTTTTCGGTTTATGTAGGCTTGATTAGTGACTTAAACCTGCAATCAATCTTGAACCGTAAATAATATTACAACGCAGTATTTAAAGAAGCTAAGACCTAAACTTGTACCTTTTTTTTAGAATAAAAATGTCAGCCCTGCATTATCTCACCTCGATATTACACCAATTAAAAACTATTAACTAACGCGTCGGCTACCATTTGATGCGCAATAAAACACATATAAAACGAATTTATCCATCCGTGTGTTTGTTTACTGTGATCGGTTTTACGGCACGACCAATAAATACTCGATAAATAATCAATGAATTCCTAATTTAAAAATACAAGTTCTTTGACAGTTTTACTTTTTTATTTAATTTGATCAAAGATGACTCAAATTAAAAGTTTTGGGAATACTTACATTATTTATGGTAGAGATTTAATGTAATTCGGTTGAGTGGTACCTATGTAGTAAATTTTATAAATACAATATTAGTCAGAATAATATTAATGTAGACCCTCACACCTCTATGTATAATTTTGAAAGAGTTATCCATGACAAAAAAAATAATCAAGGACATTTTAAAATACGAAAAATACAATACTGATTCTTCAGTCTCAAACAAAGGCTTGTAACAAAAAAAGAAGTCCAAGTATGTATTTGAAAGTCGATTACAGAACTAAAAAGGTCCGCTTACAACGCTCAAAAGCTTTTAAAAAATTAAAGAAACAATATCTCAGTCTATGGTGCGAATAAAGGGAAACATTTTCCGCGGCTTTCGCGCGCAAAATTCCCGCCAATTAACACGTCATTTACACTCGAACAAAGGTTTCACGTCTCCTTCGCTCCTATTGGGAGTAACAGAGATAGGAACACGGTTTATGCTTGAATTACCGGCAAAAAGGGAAACTAAAAACGTTTTGTTTGCACTTCTTGGTGCTTACGGCCGCCATAATGGTTTCTGCTACAGACGCAGAACATTTTATTAGCTGTTATTTTAGAAAATATGCAATTAATTAGCGTAGGAGTGCGAAAGGTTTAGAAATAAAGATTAAATGTCATGATGATGTTTTTTATTAGGTGTCGAGTTTTTAATGAATGTCCGTGACTAAAATTAAGTGCCTACTTTAATTCAAATTTTTATATTTTGGTAACATATTATAATCGTTTATAATTTTAATTTTGATCCAAAATATTTGTTATAAATTTTTATGGCTGTTATAGACAAGACACGCAATTATTAAATATAGCATTTAAATTCGAGATATACCTACCACCTACCTACTGTAGTTGAAATATATATCGTTTTATAATTTTCATTTATTTTTCCTAATCAGGACGCTGATTTAAAACCGAACTGAGTAAAATGTTGTCATTACCTAAATTAAAACAAAACGAGACTGCCAAGCTGACGAGCTCTGACGAGCTTTACTAAATGTTGGCAGAAAAATGTTTGTAGCCTTGTGTGTATTAAATAGCCGACGTTTTAACTAATTCTATTTCTCTCTTGTCCTCAGGTATGGTTCCAAAACCGCCGAATGAAAGACAAAAGGCAGCGCATCGCAGTAGCGTGGCCTTACGCAGCTGTCTACAGCGACCCAGCCTTCGCCGCGTCCATACTCCAGGCCGCAGCCTCCTCTGTGGGCCTTCCCTACGGATACCCCTCCCCCGCCCTCCCCTTACCCTTCCACAACCCACAACTCTTACCCTCAGGTTACCCATACCCTTACCCAACTTACCCTCGCTACCCCTACATCCCCCCCACTCCCCCCTCTCCAGTCAACGCCGAAGCCTCCTCCCTTAGGCCGCCTTACCCCAATTTTAACATAAACGTGGATAAGTGAAGATCTTGAGATTATTATTTAATGTGTATTTATGTAAATATTTTTATTAGGTAAGTTAATTTATTATAGTCGTTTTCAGTGTATATAGCCATGTGATAAGATATTTTTGGAATAAAAGACAGTAACTAGTGTAACTTTATGAGGCTTAAAATAATATTTTCTTAATTTTTTTTAAAGTGTGACCACAGGAAGTCTTTATTACACTATTCCAATTACGTAAATAGATTTCTTTTTGGCAGTACAGATTTAGGTATTGGCCTCATCAAAGGTGATTTAAAAAATCTTTCCCTTTCTTTCTTGGCCCGCGCGGTTTACCTTCAGATTAATTTCTCTGAGACTTTACCAGTCATTGACATATTGTGGTAATAAATAGAAAATAAATCTTATCGTTATGCAGGAATTTGAAGTAGGTATTTTCATCACATAACTGAGGTGACAAAACTTCAAGCCAATAAATTAAGAGCATAATAATTTATTAATTGTGGTTGAGATATTTCTCAATGAAACATTTTCTATTCAGACAGTCTAATTGGTTCATTAAAGCCTGTAATTTGGCACTACATTGTCTTTGGTCACTATGTACTAAGTTTAATTTAATTGAATTGGATCATTCCATTACATAAAATTAGATAAACATGACACTTCGAAGAAATTACAGTTGTAATTTTGCAAACGTATTACAATTGTAAATTTTAATGTACTATATTATAAATTACGTGTGTAATTAATATCAATAATTCATTTTATTGTAAGACCAAAGTGTAGTTAGTTATATTAGTGCAATAAATATAAAGACATACTGTATAGTACTGTGTAATTGTAATTTTAAAAATTTGTGGTAAAAATAATAAAAAAAAACTGATTAAGTTTTTTTTGTGTAAAAGTGGAAACTTTTCCGTAAGGTTACCTAATTTTTACATGTCAAATATCCTACAGTGATGTTGTAAGTTTTTATTTTGCACCACGAAACAAAAATAGATTCTTTTACATATTATGTAAGTGTTATAGAAGTGTATTTTCTTTTTATAAAATTATAAATAGTTATTTTTCTCTACTTACCAAACATAAGAGCACCGAATGTACTCCTATCTAAGTAATTTTTACAAAAGATTTTTGCGCATTGTTTTTTGTAATAAATGTAATATAAAATAAAATTTTAAGAGTAATTAAGATGTCGGATCAATAAATTGTTATACTTAGTTAAATATTACTTCAATAGTTTTAAGTGCATTGTATAAAGTTACATTTAATTATGAAATGGAAAGGAGATAAATGAAGTTATATATCAATTTATTTGTTTTTTTTCCTATCCCTTCAAAGTTAACAAAAAATCCTTTGTGTTAGTAGGCATATACAACTTAATTTGGAATCATTTTAATATTTTTTTGTAGGAGAATTCGTTTAAATGCACCATAAGCGCAGGCTTGCTTGCTAGACCTGCGCCCGTGTGTGGGACTCGAGACTAAAGCGTCCACTAATATACCCTCTAAACTCCCCTGGTTTCTCCTTCACACCCGATTGGGACAAGCCGGTGCCAGCCTTGTGGCTATTGACCAGTCCTGGAAACATTTACTCTAGGAGCAAATAGACAAAATAAAAATGTTCTTTATTCGTTAAAAATGTTATTTACCTCCTATCTCAGCATGTATCAAGGTGTTTCGCTGAGCGTCCAATAATGCAATAAACGTCAATACGGGACTTATTGGACGCG
This sequence comes from Mecyna flavalis, assembly GCA_949319885.1. NCBI lineage: Eukaryota > Metazoa > Arthropoda > Insecta > Lepidoptera > Crambidae > Mecyna > Mecyna flavalis. The sequence goes on along the minus strand of OX439420.1, from coordinate 2,648,661 downwards.
TGACATTGTATCGCGTGATATATTTTTTTAATTGCAATGTGTAACAAGGCGAGCAGATATCGTACTACACCTGATGGTAAGCGCCACGTCTGCCCTTAGACAGTTCAGTGCCAAACAGTAACTAAGCAGTTACTGTCTGGAACCGCCCTGCGCCCGCTACACCTAGACGACAGTTATTAGGTCTCATATAACCAGTCATTTCACTAGCTTGAGTGTCCTTTCCCCGAAACACAGAAGTGCTTGACACACTCTATTTCACGGGACACCGGGATATCTGGCACTGCGGCGGTGGTACCCACTTAGACGGTCCAGTGCAAGAACCTAAACGGATAATAAAATTGATATACGGGTCCTAAAATTTTACTTATCGCTTAATTGGTCTAGTTTCTGGGCTCCTGAGTTCAACTCTCGGATCGAGTCATATTTTCTTAATTTTTCGGTTCATGCAAATGTTACTGTTCTTTAATCCACATTTCGCAAGCACGGTAATGAATCCAGTACTGAGAATTGTAATGATGACTGAATTTTAATAATTGAGGCCTGCAAAACTGTATTATAGGGAAAAGGCTGACATTTTTTTCAGTGCTAACCTTAATCATTCGTAGTGTTGCTTGAAACCATTTTGCCGCTACTACAAAACTAATTTAATAGATATATTGTCTCCAAGGTCCCTCTAAGGTCCGCTGAGCGTCCAATAATGCCGGGTTATTGAGCTGCAGCGGCCAGGTTATTGGATCATTCACGCGCGCTAGACGACAATGCGGGACTTATTGGACGCGTGATGTGGCTTCGCGTGATATACGGCTCAACTTATTAGGTTTGGTAGATAGTTTGTCACGTTGACTACGCTTATCGCCTTTTTGGTGTAGGGATATAATACCTACCTTTTTTTTACCGCAGGCTAACGAAATACGAGACTAAAAACGTTTGAAATTCGTGCCAATATAATAATCCCTCGGTTTCCTTAGACTCTTGGTTTAAACTACATATGTTATCTATAATACCGCTTTTATTTAGTGAAATTACTGGGTATATGAGACCTAATAACTGTCGTCTCGGTGTAGCGGACGCAGGGCAGTGACAGACAGTAACTGCTTAGTTACTGTCTGGCACTGAACTGTCTAAGGGCAGACGTGGCGCTTACCATCAGGTGTACGATCTGCTCGTCTAGTTACACATTGCAATTATAAAAAAAATCTTCAAAACTCAGTAAAATAGCTCTACTTAGTTTGAAGCAAGCTTTTATTTACACCCATAGCTTCACTCACATTCAGCTTCCAAAACTGTCCCTATACCAAAAAATACTAGGTAGGTATGTCGATCCGCTGCGACGAGAATGGAGTAGAAATAAAAACACACCTATTTCCGTTATCCCATGAGAACTGATTATCTCCAGATAAAAAAAAATATTATAATACCTAGCCTTTAGCTTTTTCCTAGGTCTCTTGTCTGCTCATGTTAAGGCTGTCTAGTCCCGCAGATGCCGCGCTTATGGTTTTTGAAAGCCACCTGAGACAGAAAATCACTTGAATAATCGATAAAAAAATCGATAGATGTAATAAAAAAAAACTATCGGTTATAATACCTCAAGTTATCTATGACTTCATTTTGGTAAATGACTCATAATATTTTAAGAATAAAACATAGGAAAGAAGAAAATAACACAAAAATATGTAACTTTGTGAATTTATTTTATCGAGTCAACTTTATCAAATCGTGTTTCCATCGGGTTATATTCCACAGAGTAAAGCCTCAACAATATTTCATAATTTTCGCAGATTTTAATTTCATTGTTAACTACTTCAAAAATTATTTTTGTGCAGATTTTTCACTACCAACAACAGCCCAACGAGAAGTAAATAAAATCAATAAATAAACCCGGCATTATTGGACGTTCGCTAGCATTAGCGGCACACCTTGATTCATGGAGGATATTGAAGGGACACTATTTCCTTGTTAACGTTGATGGGAACAACGATATAGGTACGTAGATAAATGGTAAATGTGGTGTAGTATTACATACTATAACCAGTAACTATTTTATAATCTGTGCTATAACACCCAGGCTTGAGGTAGGGAAAATCGAGAGTAAAAGACCGAGAGGAAGGAGCCCATTGGGATGGAGTGACAAAATTCGCACTACCCTCGGAACTACAGTCCATGATGCTCTTCGCTCTGCTTCGGACAGAGGCAGATGGCGACAAATAATTCGCAACAAAGTGCTCCGTCAGCAGGGTGATCACGACCCACAGCATTGAGGAGACCGACGCGAGGAGGAGGGATAACACCCAGGCATGGAGTGGTGAGCTGGTCAATCTTTGGAAGGTGGGCATAAGAGGTGGTATGTTTTTATCGTAGCGCAGTACCTACTATAGCTCCACTTATGGTAAGCAAAACGGCAATTCAAATTGCCATGACAATAAATCAAAATCAAAAAAATCAAATCGTCAAAATTAGGTTTGTACAACGCTTTTAGTACAATGTTTTTTTTCAGTTTTTCGTAGTTACTACTCTTGGACATATAGCTAAAAAAAAGTATTTTCATTATATTTCTTCTTTGTATAGGTACTTATCATACAAACTGCTTGTGTCTAGACAGCGCTGAAAAAAAATTGTATGAAAATAATAATACGAATTACCTATAGAGCTTTGTTTCTGGGAAATAATACGAGAGTATGACGCTCATAGTATGTACATATTAGAGAGTATTTTCATCAATGTCCAGTTCCTATTATTGTTCAGTAAGACGGCTAAAGATACTTATCTGTTATAGGATAAATGACTCACAATTCACAGTACAGGAAACATCAGTGAAGCATCTCGCCTTTACAAGCATTCTTTTTTTTCGGAGGAGAATGCGTCTATGCACCATAACCGCAGACTAGCTAGACCTGCGGCCGTGTGTAGGACTCGAGGCTAGGTGACTAATCCACTACCCACTAAACTCCCCCGGTATCCCCTTCACACCCGATTGGGACGAGCCGGTGCCAGCATTTTGGCTATTGATCGGCCCATCCACGGGTCGCCTTTACAAGCCTAGGTTTTTAGCATGATTCACACTGATTGGCTTAATCTATTCTTAAAATATAGTTTTTATTACAAACTACACATGCATATAGTGTAGGATATAGTATAACCAATGTTGTAAAGACTTTTGGCGATAGTCCCACTGGCCACAAATGAAATCTGCCGCCATTACAGTTTTAGCTGTGTTCCGGGATTTTAATGTGGGTGCCAGTACACTTGAAATCAAATTAAAAGGCTCAAAGATCCGAGGAGCCTAAATTCTGGCAGTAATTAAGCGACGCTTACGTGGGAAGTGTCTCTTAATGGAATAGGCCGCAGTGGCCTCTTACCATCAGGTGGGCTGCTTGCCTGTCTGCCAACTGTTAAAGGATAAAAAATAATAATTTGGATTTTATTTTATTTATTAAGAAGGTTGCCCACTCATTGTGAGCCTAGTTAGGACACGGCCTAACTAAGCTTTACTCTAATTCCGCACACTGTGACGTCACATCCATCCATCCATCCAGCCATCACAAGCATCAGAAGTTATTCCGGACGGAAGCGTCTAGTATGATGATATCGCGTAATAAAAATATCCGCCATATATATCCGCGGATAACGGCTAATAAATGATAAGCTCGTTCCGGAGACAGACTGCTTGCTAGGGTGACCACATGTTGCTGCGAGGGCAGGATATAGTCGGGAACTTTGGATTAGACTAGCTAGTGACCCTGGGGCCGTGAGTCTAGAGGATAATCCCACTCATTAAGGTCCTTCTATATTTTGTAAGATTTACGACTACGAGTATGAAAACGAATCGCATAAGCTTATTTTTTTTTATAGTGGAGAAATCCTTTATGGATACCCCAGCCGCTTGGAGGAGCAGCTGAGGTTATGTCAGAGTTGTCCTATGTTAGGGAGTACCGACTTAAACTCCACTGTGGCCTTTCAAGCACAGGCTGGGGGGCCGGGTCGCTCTATGCAGATGCAGAGATTCACACAACTGCCCCCCACCAGCTGAGCTCTGCTGCTTAAGTGCAGCACGTCTTCTCAGGGGAAGCGAGCAGACACTGCCAACATACTCAGGGATGATCTAAAGGTACGAAAGTTCCCCACCCTTCGCACCAACATCCCTGGGAACACACCACATGAATTATTGAGGACCTCTTTCTTTTTTAAAATGGGTTAAAATAATTACTGACGCGCAACGGAGCCGAGATTTCTTTCAAGTTCTAAAGAAAACTTAGGGTAGGTACCACTTGAAAAATTCTGCCACCTAAAAATCTTCAATATTATCAAGAACTACCTACGTAAGAAAATATTTACATTTTAATATCAAAAGCGACATCAAAGCATATTATTGGTATTGCGCTAGTGAGCTCCTTGAGTTACAGTGTGTGTGACTAGCGCGGCCTTATTCCGAAATAATAGCTTTGTGTGTTGAGGCCGAACACGATGTGAATGATAAGAGATGAAACGAATTGGGTAAGGGGGGACATGTCTTCGGAGTTTGTAGGACAAGTTCAAGATTAATGAATATGTTTATGTTACGCTCAAAGATCGAAAACGCTCATTGAGCGGAACACGAATAGCTCACAACGCGTTGTGGTCACAAAGTTTTTTTCAGGTTTAAAAAAAAATAACCACGAAGGCCAAGACCTTCTAACCTATATCCATCAGAGTCGATTTTCGCCTCCGACGTTGTTTTTGTTTAAATTAATAATCTCTTGGATACACCTACGTTGGATGTTTTACTGTGACCTCAACGCGTTGTGAGCTATTTTTTCTCTCAATGAGCGTTTTTACATCAAAATCAGTTGAAAGCTTATCAATACACACTTGAAATCAGAGGCTCGAAGATCAGATGAGTCTACAGTATCAAACAGACAGACAGGTTAACCCTGTTAATCGGTCTGATTGATATGGTTGAAGCGTTACAAGGTTGGAATTGGAAAATGGAAAATGCGAAGAAGAAAATGCTAAGCGATTGGAATATGTACAAAGTACATCATTCAATCTGAAATAGCTTGCCAAGAACCAGTTGGTGAACAAAGTCGAACTGTGCTATGCAAAAGTTCGAAGCCAGAATTTCCCGAGACAGGAATTGAACCCAGGAACCAACTTAACAACTCTATCTCTATCAACTCAATCCAAAAGAAATATGATAGAAAAATTCACAATACAAAAACAAAACCGTTTGGCAGAACAGAATTGGCGGGCAATTATGGCGGCTGAGCGTTGGCTAATGAAAAATAAACCTCATGAATATCTCGCAGGGGTCTATTATTTAGCGCGCGCGGTGAGGCATGGCCGTAGCGCCGAGGCGAGGCGGGAGGATTAGGGCATTCGCGGGACCGGTGTAGAGAAGGCTTCCATTTTAGAATATATATTTTTTATTGCAATATCTAACAAGACGAGCACATCGTACACCTGATGGTAAGCGCCACGTTCTGCCCTTAGACAGTTCAGTGCCAAACAGTAGTTAACTAAGCAGTTACTGTCTGGCACCGCCCTGCGCCCGCTACACCGAGACGACAGTTATTAGGTCTCATATACCCAGTAATTTCACTAGCTTCAGTCACTTCAGTGCCCTTTTCAAAGCTTTGGTTCTAACATTTTTAGTTCCGCAGATAAATAAAAAATAAAACGAGGATGTGAGGATGAGGGCTTCCATTTCCAAATATTTTAATGACGGTTTTGGCAACCAAGATTTGAGTCTTTGGTCAACTCAAAATTTGAACTAGCTGTAGATATTACAGAGAACGAAATAGGTATCTCGGATTTCGAAATGATTTTCCTTGTCGAGGTCGAAATTAATTTTTAAAATATAAATTTTCGCTTTTAAATATTTACAATAACAAATTAACTATGTTAGAAAACGTAGAAATTGGTAAACCACTAGTTAATTCGTTTCAATTTTTAGGGTTCCGTAGCCAAATGGCAAAAAACGGAACCCTTATGGATTCGTCATGTCTGTCTGTCTGTCTGTCTGTCTGTCCATCCGTATGTCACAGCCACTTTTTACCGAAACTATAAGAGCTATACTGTTGAAAATTAGTAAGTAGATGTATTCTGTGAACCGCATTAAGATTTTCCTACAAAAAAGAAAAATAATAATAAATTTTGGGGGCTCTCCATACTTAGAACTGAAGCTCAAAATTTTTTTTTCATCCAATCCTTACGTGTGGGGTATCTATGGATAGGTCTTTTAAAATGATAATAAGGTTTCTTATATCATTTTTTTCTAAACTGAATAGTTTGCGCGAGAGACACTTCCAAAGTGGTAAAATGTTGGTCCCCCCCCCTTGTAAAAAAAATATATGATGTATATTATTATGCAAACTTCCATTGAAAATTGGTTTGAACGAGATCAAGTAATTAGTTTATAAATTTTTGGGGTTTCTCATACTTAGAACTAAAACTCAAAAAAAATTTTTTCTTCAAACCCTTACGTGTGGGGTATCTATAGATAGGTCTTTAAAAATGATAATAAGGTTTCTTATATCATTTTTTTCTAAACGGAATAGTTTGCGCGAGAGACACTTCCAAAGTGGTAAAATGTTGGTCACCCCCCTTCTAACTTCTAAAATAAGAGAACGATAAAACTAAAAAATATATATGGTACATTACCATGCAAACTTCCATTGAAAATTGGTTTGAACGAGATCAAGTAATTAGTTTTTTTTTAAAACGTCATAAATCGTAAACCGCAATTTTCCTCTCATTCAATCAACTCAATTATAAAAACGTCGATCAAACTTACAAAGAACTACAAGAACTTTTATATTATGATGATACTTGCTGCTACGGAACCCTTCATGGGCGAGTCCTACTCGCACTTGGCCGGTTTTTTTACCATTTCAGTGTAATAGCAGTGGCGTGAACAATCATTCAAAAACAATAATATTTTGTATCAAGAGAATATTTACACAACATTTGAAAACGCCGGTCAACAACAATTGGCCTATTGAGCCACTTCGGGGTAGTAGGTTCGGTTCCCCGCTGTGGCGCAGTCGGTCAGTAGCGATGATTAGCTTCGGTGTCCATTGTCTGATGCGTAATGGGGTGGCAATAAAGCTTTCATGAAAGCTCAGTATTTTCAACACTTGCTGGGGACGTACCTCCCAGGGATGGGCTGAATTCTGGGCTGGGATCTTAATGGCCACAAGGCTATAATCAGGTCGTCCCAATCGGATGGAAAGGCCTGTGTCCAGTGGACTACGAGCTGACGATGATGATTAGTTAGGAGTTAGATTAATAAGTAGTTGTAGAGCCATGTTATACAGTACGTATGGGCCGGCTCCTCCGGGAAAGTACCACCCTTTCACCATAACTCTAGCGTGAAAACCATAATAGTGACTACTATTGTGTTTCCTCTGGTTTGTGTCCATGGGCGGCGGTGATCGCTTACCATCAGGCAAGGAGACCCACAGGCTCGCGTTCGTTGGCCGTCCCAGACATAAAAAAAATATAAGGCTTAGTGTAACAAAATATTCGTTAGTGAGATTTTCCGAGAGTCCATCTGAAAAGTGTTTTTAAATGAGTAGGTACGTAGTATTCGGATAAATCTCAGACGATATTAGGTAAGAAAACATTGCGTACATTAGTACCAAAAATATATTTTACAGAAGTTCTCTCCATACTACAGCGCTCATTGCGAAAAGAAAAACTCATATAATTGTTCTAATATTGCAATTCCACAGATCCAAGCCTCCTTTGCGTATCACCAAACCTACCCCGACCCAAAGAGTATTAAAACTCGAACAAAACCTCCATACTTACAACCTTCTTCCCCAAACAGTACTGGCACTTATGACTTTTTAATTTTCTCCTTCATAAAGAACGCGGCGCGAGCAATTTGTTTTGGCCAATCACAAGCTGCGTAGTTTTTTTGAAACAGCCAATAGGGGGAGGTTTACACAGCCGTTCCTCGGGGTTCCTCTGGAAGTGACCTTTTCCGCTTATGCTCTGCTCACGGTATTTTAGACCGTATTGTATTGTATAATCAGCCATCATGAAAGGCTAGGGCGATTCATGAAAGCAGTTTAGCGGCGAAAAAGCTTAGCTCGCCGCATTTTCCGGTGTAAGTGCGAGTGGGATGCGACTACGTTTGACATTGAGTGGGAGAGGGATAGAAATACTGGTCGGTTACGCCATTCTGTAAATTTGCGGCGGTAAAGTAATTTTCCCGCTTTTATTTCGCTCGCGGCAGAGGGGTAACAATGTAACGTTCGCGGATAATGCTCTTTTAGAACTAAAATGTACACTACGCTCTGGTTTTTATTGGTTAACCATAATGTACGTTGAGTGCTCCGAGCTACTGTAACTGAGATTGCTTTGAATTTTGTAACTTATTACTAGATTTGGCTGTATAGTCGAGTTTTTAAAACCTCAGACAAAGATATTCAGGCACGCAGCCAAGTTGGTATCAGTCACTAATAATATTCCATTGAGTGCAATTGAGTGACACTTCCTTGAAGCATAGTAGGTAAGCAACGGCAGACAGTAGTTAATTGCTGGTAGATAAAAAAAAATACAAGCAAAAGCATTATTTATGACTCCACAGAATAAATTATTAAGTATATTTCATTTCCGCCTCAGTGGAATAGTCAAGTGGCTAAGCCACTAAAAGCAAGGTATAAAGCCCGGAGGTCGTGGGTTCAATTCCCGCTGTGGGTCTGGTTGGTGGTAGGACTTTAATCTATCAGTAAATGCCTGTAAAACGATTATAGGAGTTTCAATTTTCTTTTTCTAAGACGTTATCTAATATGCCTGCACAACTATGAACTATCTATGGATGACTTGGCAAGTCCGGTTATTAGAAGCGAATTTCGATAGACTTCTGTAACTCTTTACATGACTGAAAAGCCATTTTAATCTGACTGTACAGTTTACGTTACGGTTAAGTTTGGTATAACTAGTTTTAGAGCAACATCCTAAATTTTTTCGTCTCTTAATTTATGAATGTTCATCTACAATAATTATTATTGCGGTGCCATAACCGAAATTCCAAAAACTTTACAACAGACCAGAAAGAAATTGTAACAATTTCTTCTTAAAAATTTCCCTAACATTACTACATCATAAAGTTTACCACCTCTGGCATAATGAATAGGAGACAAAGCCACATTCTACAGAAAAAATAAAACAAAACGCGGGGAAACATTTTGACGTTTCGTTTTTTTTCGTCAAAGTTTATGGTTGCGTTCGGATATCGGCCTGTAATTGTTCAAAAAGGTTTTTATTCCAAAACTAATAATGGATGTTTCCCGCTGCGACCAAGTTGTCACAGAGCTACCAGTAGCAAATAATTAGTTTCGGTGGCAATTCAAAAATGTAAATAATCTTGTATCGTATTCTAGACTATAAAGACATTTCTATAAAGACTTGTTTATGGTTGTAGGTGACGATGACTAACTCTTTAGTCACGCTTGAGAAATTTTTAGCCTGTAAATAATTTGACAGGATCTTTTTACATCTTTCTCCGATTGTTTAGGAATCAAGAAATTATGGGTGAAATGGTCTTATTTACGGGGACTTTTTACCTGGTAATAACTAAAGCCTTCCAATGAAATATATAATATTCTGCTACTTGTCTTAATGATTCTTGCACACGACATTAATATTTGACTGACTCCGTGGAACAGTGGCTAATCCGCTCGGGTAAAAACACGGAGAATGTGTCGTGGGTTCGATTCCCACCTTTGGTCTGGTTGGTAGTAGGGCTTTTTCACAGTCCGACTGGCTAGCTACCACCAACAGCTCTGGCTGTGTTCCGGCAAAATTAATGTGGGAGCCAGTACTCTTGAAATCAAAAGCTCGAAGATCTGATGAGCCACAGTCTGGCAGCACATTGGGCGACGCTTCCAGGTGAAGTGTCCCTCAATGGAATAGGCCGCAGTGGCCGCTTACTACCAGGTGGGCTGTGGCCTGTCTGCCAACTGACCTAGTATAAAAAATATCAAATATTGAAGTTGGCAAACATGCTATGTTTATAAATGTTATGGTCAATCCGATGTTAGTATTTATTATATGTAGGCATATGAATATGATTGTTCAATAACACCCGTGCTTCAGGAGCCCATCATAAAAACTAACGGGGCTTGTAATTCGGCCTTCTGAGCTCACAGGTAAATTAATGATCAGTGAGTTTTAGCAAAAACTTTTGCGATTTTGCAACAAAACTGACCCTAGAAAATCTCACCTACAACGATATTAAATGTTCAATGGAAATATAGATAGGTATCTACATACTTTACCTCTGAAATTATTACTTGAGACTTTGTATAAATGTTACTGTATACTGACATTACTGACCAAAAAAAAAGCCGTTTGACAATATTTTTCTAATCCATATTCGAACGACTTTAAAAAAACAAGCCAAGCAAAGGAAATAAACCTCTTGTGAATAAAGCATAGGTACGTCAAGGAGTTTCCCCGCGGACCGACGCCATTTTCCGCCGGAAAAAATGGCGGCAACGCCGGTATCATCTTCGTGATCCCGTTCAAACGACTGCAGGGACCAGGCTTTAGTGTTTTGAAGGACAATATTTATATCTATAGTAAGTAGAGCTTAGTGGTTTTTTTTCTGCAATGTGTAACAAGACGAGCAGATCTTACACCTGATGGTAAGCGCCACGTCTGCCCTTAGTTAGACAGTTCAGTGCCAAACAGTAACTAAGCAGTTACTGTCTGGCACTGCCCTGCGCCCGCTACACCGAGACGACAGTTACTTAGGTCTCATATATACCCAGTAATTTCACTAGCTTCAGTGCCCTTTCCCCCGAAACACAGAAGTGCTTGACACACTTCTATTTCACGGGAAAATATCTGGCACTGCGGTAGTACCTATACCTAGACGGCCCAGTATAGGAACCTACCACCTGGTAAAGTAAGTAAGTAAGTAGTAAGTGGTAAGAGTGTCTGCTAAATGCGTTTCCAAAAAAAACCTTTCTCGAAATTAGAATAGGTTAGGTAAGGCAGGTAACCCGCAGCACGAATCGAAATACTATCATTGCTTCGGTGTGGTGGTGTTGTGTGGTGCGGTCCTCGGCTAGGTGTGTCTACTAACTGTTGCCCGTCGTCTTCCTCCTCTCCGTGGAGGAGGCCAGTCGGTGAATGGTACGGGGGTGCCAGCGCCGGCATTGCACCGGCCTCTACCACTGCCTGTTAGAGACGGCTCGACGCTCTCGGCTATCCCTATCGTTCCCCCCAGCCCATCCAGGGGGGGGGGGCACTGTCCTGCCCGCCGTGTAGGCGAGTTCCGTCCGGGGAGGACCGCGTAGAAGGCTTCGTGCCGCTTACCGTGGTTCCTTCCCACTAAGGACAATGAGGGAGCGTCGCAGGGGTTTTAGTGGGTATGCCTCTGCGTAGCTTCTTCTGTGAAGCATCCCAGATGGAGAGCCCCACATACCCGCGTTTGTCCCCCGCCGGCGGGTATGCAAAAGGGTGTCGGCCCATTGCACCTTGGGCCGGCGGCATTTCCCCTGCGATACCAAAAAAAAAGGGTGTGTCCACAGATTAGAGTTTCTGAAAGTAACGAAAAAGAACCAATGTTATGAGTTTTGGAAAGTCTCTCTGTTCCGGATAGCACAGAGACCCGGATGAGCCGGTCCGGTGTTTACGACCGGCCGGATTAAAAAGTAACCCGGCTTATGGGCCGGTGACGTCATACTGCGCTGCTGCACTACCACATACATAGTAAACCAGGTGGTAGGTTCCTGTACTGGGCCGTCTAGGTGGGTACCACCGCAGTGCCAGATATTATCCCGAGAAATAGAAGTGTGTCAAGCCTCAAGCACTTCTGTGTTTCGGGAAAAGGGCACTGTAGGCGTGACGTGAAAACAGACAGACAGAATTACTTTCGGATTCATTATAGAAGTTATTTCTTTTTTAAACGATAAATCATTGTACCCTTAAAGTTTATTTGTCATGATCGTTGCAGGAATTGCAATTTTGAAAACAATATACATGCATATTCCAAACTTATGCAACAACGTGCATAATTTATTGATTAATTGGAGAAATATGACGCCCTATCGTAGTAGAAGGGGTGCGAATCAGCTAAGCGTGTGATTTTCTAATGATCTCTCGAGATTAGCTCACAATAACATGCTCATTTAGTATTTATAAGTGAGACACCCCGGGTGTATACCAACTACGCGCCCCGGCTTTGTTCGTGAAAATTATACTTTTGTGTGAATTATGTCTGAAAACGTTTAGCCAGTTTCACCACTAACCGATATTTACTACTTAATCTATTAAAAGAAAGTTGGTGTTAGTTACACTATTTATAACTCAGGAACGGATGAACGGATCTAGATGAAATTTGGCACACGTATAGTTTATAACCGGGATTAGAACATAGGCTACTTTTTATTCCGGAAAAGTTGGGGAAGGGGGGATAGTTGAAAAAGAAAATTACGCGCGGGTGAAACCGCGAGGGCGAACTGCGTTTTTGTAAATTTTTAAAAATACTGGAACTCTGTTGCCTTAATAATTATGTGGAAGCGGGTGTTGCTGTCCACGCCAGTTTAAAACTAGGTACTGCAGGCAACATGGTTTTTGTAATGTATTTTCTATAGTTTGTATTCTCGAAATAAATTAACGTCATTACATGGAAATTAGTATGGAAGCTTTGCGCTGCGGCGCGTAGTGTGACTAAACGAATCCCTTACAAATAACATGATTCAAATCATTACTTTTTTTGTTATGTGTAACAAGACGAGCAGATCGTACGCCTGATGGTAAGCGCCACGTCTGCCCTTAGACAGTTCAGTGCCAAACAGTAACTAAGCTGTTACTGTCTGGCACCGCCCTGCGCCCGCTACACCGAGGCGGGCGACAGTTATTAGGTCTCTTAGACCCAGTAATTTCACTACTTTTCATTTTTCGAACTCTGCTAGCCCTTCTTATCAACGTGATGTCGTCTGATATTTATTTAAAGTCGAAACGACCGTCACACGTAGCGAACCCTAGCCTGTCCCACGACACTCATGAAAATAAAATCATGGCCGCCGAGCGAGATTGGGCCCGAATAGGTATCAGAAGACAATCCTTTTTCCCTTTTTTATGCGAGGTGCGATCGCCATCTGACGGCGGGTAGCGCAGATAAATTTTATATGGACCACTATTTGCTGGGGGCCGGTGGATGGTAGGCCTGTGAACCAAGTGGTACCGGAGTTTGTGAGACGACTCCCGGCATTATCACTTACCAAACGAAGCGCGAATAGCCAAGCTTTTACTGATACGTCAGTCTTCTATGGGCTCTATACCACACATACATAGTTGACATATTCATATGGGACTTAGTACAGTTGCACGCTCTATTCCCCCACTCTCACACGATGGGACAGCATTCTGACTCGAACGAAGAGAGACCCGGCACAGGACCAACAGTACTTTCCGAGGCACTGGGTTATAATTATGCACATTGGGACTTTTGACTGTGACTGAATATTTTTCGAGCAAAAAAACCCATGCAAATTTTTTTTGGTCAAATTGTATAAAGTTTACGGAACCATTGTAACACTTGTCGGGTCATTCTTCACGGCACGTAGGTCGGACGTGCGGAGACCCACCCGGGTTTTACGGCGAAAAATCACCCCCCCTCGCGGGGGGTCGGGAGGCTTTTGGGACCGGGACCGCGGTCCCGAAAGCCCCTTTTTGATTTTAATACATTTTTGCAGGGTCATTCGGGACCGCGACAGGTGGTCCCGAAAGCCACCTTATATTTAATAATTATTTTGAGTGGTAAGTTGGGACCACAAACATTGGCCATAGTTCGAAAGCCAAAGCCTCCGTGGAACAGTGGCTAAGCCGCTCGGGTATAAAACCCGGAGTTTGTTCGATTCCCACCTAGGGTCTGGTTGGTGGTAGGGCCTTTTCAGAGTCCGACTGGCTAGCTACCACTCCCACAGGTAAAATCTGCCGCCATAATAGTTCTGGCTGTGTTCCGGCAGTATTAATGTGGGAGCCAGTACACTTGAAATCAAGGCTCGAAGATCAGATGAGTATACAGTCTGGCAGCACATTGAGCGACGCTTCCTGGTGAAGTGTCCCTCAACGGAATAGGCCGCAGTGGCCGCTTACCGTCAGGTGGGCTGCGTGTCTGTCTGCCAACTGACTTAGTATAAAAAAGTTTCTTTTATTTATTTTCTATCAGGATAGTACAAACAAAGAAAAAAACAGCTGTAGTAATTTAAAAATATCACTTATTTGAATAATCACAGCTTTTAATTAAAATTAAACCTTATTAAGAAAACATCGACGTTCATCGAAAACAGAGGCGCTCGTGGCGCAGCTGTGACAGTGGTTCGTTAGCGATAACGAAAGCCAAGCTACCTACGCCGCGGTCGGTTAATGGATGGGTGACCATTCTGACCATATTTAGTGACATTAATTTCGAGCGTCTCCGTGCTTCGGAAGGCACGTTAAGCTGTTGGTCCCGGCTGATATTTACTATAATGTAAATATTAGTCGTCAAGCCTAGTCAGAGGCCATTTGGCGGCTTGATAACATCTGACATTAAGGTTGGTCACTTGCCTTACGCACCCCTCCACCAATCCGCACTAGGCCAGCGTGGTGGAGTATGGCCCACACTATCTCACAATTGAGATAAGGCCTGTGTCCCAGCAGTGGGAACGTATATAGGCTGATGATGATGATGATGAAGAAAACATCATGATTTACATATTATAATTTGATTTACTAAATGATTAAAATATGGTCGCCACGACATAATGCTGAGCGGGGGCCTTTTTGGTACTTTACGTACTAATATTTAGTTTTAATTGTTGTCATATAAATTGTATTGTTATCCTATATTTAAGTACCAAATAAACGTTATTCTATTCTATTACACTAAAACTTTATTTATTTAGAATCACAACTTTTAATTAAAGGTAAACCAAAATAACAAAATAAGTTTTATGGTTTTTACTAATTAAAACCAGTCGTAGCCAGTCGGACTCTGAAAAGGCCCTACCACCAACCAGACCCTAGGTGGGAATCGAACAAACTCCGGGTTTTATACCCGAGCGGCTTAGCCACTGTTCCACGGAGGCTTTGGCTTTCAAACTATGGCCAATGTTTGTGGTCCCAACTTACCACTCAAAATAATTATTAAATATAAGGTGGCTTTCGGGACCACCTGTCGCGGTCCCGAATGACCCTGCAAAAATGTATTAAAATCAAAAAGGGGCTTTCGGGACCGCGGTCCCGGTCCCAAAAGCCTCCCGACCCCTCGCGGGCCGCACCTTTATCTAGGATTATAGGGGACAATGGATTTTTTAGCTCTACCATACATACATCACATACCTACTGTACATACAGCACGTGACACAGAACAACAAAGGATGCCTATGAAAATAGGTGGTAGTGGAGAGGTAGATACTCGTTGCGGGAGTTCTTTCATGGAACCTGAATTGATTGACGCAGGTACCACATTTGTTTGAAAAAAAAATATTTGTGCTTTGTGCCTTATCTTTCCAACATGGTCACAGAATATATGGTTATTATTTTGTTTTGCTTTATAGTTTTGTTTTATTTATCTCGTACTACTAATTTTATGTATTTCGGTACTATTATTGTTATTTGTAGTGCCCTTACAGGGTTCTTGTTTTGGTTATTATTTAACTATTATTAAGATCTTTATGTACAACAAGAATAGCAAATAAAGATTATAATTAGGAATGTCATAGCTGATTTAAATAAATAAAACATCTTGCAATTAAATAAAATGGATTTCCTTCACTCACTATACCTACGTCTCAACTAACACATAAGCTACTAATATTTTATCAATATAAAAGTAGCTCTATTTGTCAGTCTGTTGAGTTTTCAAGTCTAAACCACTAAATCGATTTTCAAGTGGTACATGCATAGACGGGATCTTGGAAAAGGATGTACTAAGGCTAGGTACCTTTTACTCTGGGATAGTGATCAGTTTGCATGAGATGACAAAAAATGAGTTTTTGGTTGTTTTGCGTTCATGATGTATGTAAGTAACCGAAACGGGGGTCGACGTAATTTTTGGTATGAGAATAGTTTGAAAGCTGGAAAGTGACACACATCACTTGTTTTTCCCGAAAAAATGACATATTCCTGCTGGATAGCGTCGTATAGTATTATCAGAAACTTTATGTGACATTGGAGTAACTGGGTCTAACGAGTGTTTTATGATTCTCAAAAACCACAAGGAGACATCAACATACTAAAAATCTATTTTATTGCTTCCTCCAACCAACCAATAATGAGAACCATCAAAGTCAACCGCCATTTTCATAAAATCTTTTGTCTATGCTTTAAAATATGACGTCTGCGACAAAAGCCAGCAATCCCATCCCAAAATTATTGCGGTCGGTAGTTCCAAATTACGTTATGGTCGCAATATAGTACTACTGTAAAGCGGC
The DNA here is from genome assembly GCA_949319885.1 of Mecyna flavalis. Classification (NCBI taxonomy): domain Eukaryota; kingdom Metazoa; phylum Arthropoda; class Insecta; order Lepidoptera; family Crambidae; genus Mecyna; species Mecyna flavalis. The sequence continues at coordinate 2,632,243 of OX439420.1, read as the reverse complement.
GAACGAGAATAAAGTAATATTTAACCTCTTTTGTCCGCCATTAAAGAAAGGCGGGAAAGGGCCGATGACAATTGTTTTTTTTTCACGGCCTTGGGTGTCGGCGAGTTAGACGTGTTTAGTTTGAATGGTCATTTGTTGGCGATGACAAAATATTTTGGAGGTGTATTGTCAAGTGTCCTTGAAAGATGGTGTTGAGAAGATCATTTGTAGGTTGTCGTTGTGTTTAGCTTTGTATAGGACATTTTAGTTTTAGTGCAAGTCTGGTAACCATGGTTTTATAACATAAATCATAAATGTAGTTATTAATAAACCTGAAACCTATTGATAAGTATGTATTCATTACAGTAAATTGTTAAGTAGTCATATCATAAGTCTAGTTCTTTGACTGGCCTGATGAAGTATCTGGTAGAGACCCTGGGGCTTAGACAAGATGACATCGCTTCATAGCTGGCGAATTTCGCTAAGTCCAATTTGTATGGATTTGACAGATGCCATAGAAAAGTCACGTGTTGAAAGTATGGGATTTGACATTCGCTATCGCAAATTGAGCTATAACGAACGTCATAAATGCCGCTTGTCTAGGGGGGCTGATCCTATAAGCCAAACTCACGACAGTTTTGATCTTATTCAGGCAAACAATGATCGTGTGACGAACATTCGTGTGCGTCCTGTGTCTGGGCATTTATTGGTATTTAAGTTTATTTAAATTTGTGGTACCTTCGTTGTTTCTGATACCCATAACACTAGTGCTTAAGCTAATACCTTTGGGGTGAAATGCTGTCCAATATTTATTTTATTTATTTATAGCCCGGAAATCAAACATAGGATCCTGAAGTACAGTCAACAGCACATCAGACTACCCCAATCTATCAAATTTCTACAACCAATTTTCAGCTTTATTCACTTTACTTACATAGAGGTAGGTTGATTTGCTGCCGTCTGTACCTACTAACATAATATAATATTCTACGTATACCTAATTACATCCACTCTCCCGGTATCTGAAAATCGAAACAGTCCTAAAAACTTCTTGAATAATGGCGACTCTACTCTTAATGACTTTTCGGCATCTTTTTTGGTGAACGTAAAACCATTTTTTCTGTTCTGCGGTTCGCCCGGACCACATTTCACCTAAATAATGAAATTATATTATTTTACGACGAGAAATTATAGAAATATTGCCTGTAATGTCTGTTTTTTTTAAACTGTTTTTATACTAAATTAACTAAAAACTTACTCAAAAAGAAATCTTGAAAAAACTAACGTCTTAAAAATTTTATAGTGTCATTTGAGAAGTAAATACTTTCGTACATAAATAAGTGTAAATTATTTTAATGGTTCATTCAAAAGCGTATTTTGATTGTGATACCCTGCCTGTTCGCTAAAGGCATAGAATAAGACTTATTTAGTCTATGGCTAAAGGCAAGACCCTTCGTATCTTACGACAATCATGTGATATTCTACCAATATCCAGATTTTTTTATTATCTAGAATGAATCTTTGATTTCTTTTTATACGAGTATGAACGTAGCACTTGTCAGATAAACCGATTTTTGTCTTATTTCCAACATTTGACTGAGCAAAGCTGACAAAGCTCCTTGGTTAAAAGCCCCATCAGGTAGGGTGCCTGCCAATTAAAATCACATTAAAAATAAAAATTAAGTACATTACTCCATAGAGGTGAATCAATCGAGAGATTTCTCGACTTCCTAATTCTGCAAAAAAATTGCAAAGGAAATTATCAAAATTATTTGGAACAACCAGACGTTAACTGTAAATTACTCCAAAGACGTGAATCTATCAGATATCTAATTTAGGGCCGGTATTTCAATATATACTTATCTTTATCTTAATCCGGGATTGATAATAAGTATGACTTAAGTGTATTTCATTATAGGATTAAAGTAAAGCGGCACTAAAGTCATACACTTTTACCTGTCAAAAGTAATACTTATCATAAATGTTATACTTAACTTAAGCAATAAGATAAGGTTAGATACATTGAAATACCGGCCCTTACTGACTTTCAAATTCTTCAAAAAACTACAACTGAAGTATGAACATTTCAAATAAAAACTGTTTATTTGTACCCAACATTTAACTAAAGTGAATCACTTAAAATCTGCAAAAGTCTCCCCGCGCTGCCAGATAAACCACTTAGAACCAGTTAAATCCGCCTTAATCCGCCTAAATCCGGATTAATAGTCTGTCAGAACGGGGGGAACCGGCACCTGAGCCACCGTTTGCACCCTTGTGTTTTTTGCGACGGTTAATCAATGGGATTCGGTGTTGAGTTGTTGAACGTATGTATGCCATTTTATATGGCAGGGTTGATTTTGATTTTTTTGTTTTGATTTTTGTGTTTTTTTTTATATTGGAACTTGCCACACAGTTTGCTTCGTTTAGTAATAGGATCTGTAATTTTTATGTCATGATGACAGCTCTTAAACCGCCATCTTGGATACACATTTTTTTGCTTTTCTATACTAATACATATTTTAAAGAAGAAAGATTTGATTGTTTGTTTGTTTGAATTGAATGGGCTTCAAAACTATTGAACCGATTTGAATAATTCTTTCACTGTTAGAAATCTACACTATCCCCGGTGAACATAGGGTACTTTTAATCCCGGAAATATGAGGGAAAGGAGGGGGTATTTGAAAAAAGGGGGAAGGCGCGGAAGACTAGTAATTTATATTTTCAGAATTTATTAGTGATTTTGGAGGATTCAGGCGACTGGGACCACTATATAACTGGGACCGCGGTCCCAGTTGCCTGATCAGTTTTTATTTGTTTATTTCGTCAGGCGAGTGGGACCACCCGTAATTTTAACTACAAATCCATTGTTGAAATACAAGATTTAGTACAGTTAGCAGAAAAAGTGTCACAAATAAAACAAAGTTAATTTTTGCAAAGGTAAGTTAGTTTTTGTATTACCTACCTACTTAAACAGTTTAACAGTCTTAATTATGTTTTAAAAATCACGTTGGCTCATATTATGCCTACTTAACTAGTAATTCTAAGTAAACATTCAACAGAAATCTTCTCAAAACAATAATATAAAAATCAGTATTAATGTCTCTTAACTTTATACACCATAAAGTAAGTACTCATTAAGTACTCCTATTATATATTTATAATAAAGTCAGAAGATGCACATATCGTGGTGTAATATTTATTTGCAATGACAATCATCTCCTCATAACAATGTTACTTAGCAACCGAATGTCACTTTTATGACAAATCTATACTGACACAACGCCGCACCGCCTGTCTACTCTCCATCCGTCTTACGAATTTTCGATCTACTGTTTGGTGTTTATGGGCGCCTGGTACTTCAAATAGAAGTTTTGCATCACTTCGCTTTTATTTTACATGAATTTTATTCACCACGCTGCCATTTTAGGATGAAATATTCCGTGTGATTACTCTTCGGTACTTATGGGCGCCTGGTACTTCAAATAGAAGTTTTTCGACGAGCATGGCGAATCAATCTTACTAATCTGTCGCGAGTTTAACATTTTTTCCCCATAAAAAAAGTGTAGTCAGAAGTTTTCACTTCAAAAATGCTTGACCGTAATACTAAATAAAATAAAATCCTGAGTTATAACTTGATTTTTCTGTTAACTGTACATTAAAGGAAATTAGGTATATGGTCCCAGTCGACCGATTCAAAAATGTTATCAGGTAACTGGGACCGCGGTCCCAGTTTTATTTGGTCCCAGTCGCCTGAATCCTCTGATTTTGACTGACAGAGCCCCTCAAATATCAAGTAGAGTTAGTTGCCGCTTTTCTTTAAAGAATCATGTGAAGCTAGCGCAATGCCTTTGCCAGTTATTTTAAACAAATTAATTACAAAATATACTTATGTGAAAATATTATATACCTATTTTTTGGCCGTTTGTATTTTTTCTATCATTGGTAAGTATAGAAAATCTCTGAAATAACGACAGCACTACATAAAAGAAACATACGCGATTCTATTTAGTTTTTGGTTTGTATTCTGAATATAATCGTAAGACTGACAACTGTAAATGATGGAGGATAACACAAAAAATTCAAGAAAGCCCCAATAAAATCCCGTCCAAAGCCCGTCCAAAAGTCTTCCTAATTCAGTCATAATGGATTGCCATGACAGTCGCCTCCAAATTAGTTAGTTAATTGACCGCTGAAGTGTTGTCGTGACTATTTTGATTCTCTCTGACACGCATCGGCCCTTTTTTATCCGACAAGGATGTTGCATTAGGAAGAATCGGCCCTTATTTATAATGTTTCTCAAACTTTCAGTCTTTTTAATTGTTTATTCGTGAATTTACGAATATGGTCTGTTAAAAATACACAGTTTACCATTGGACATACAAAAACAAGCTCTAGCAATAATAAATAAATAAATAAATCCCTGGACATTATCCACACACCGCCATCTAGCCCCAAACTAAGCATGAGCTTGTGCTATAGGTGCTAGACAACGAATAAACATTACATAAATACTTTTTTTTGTAAATACCTACATACATATTATACATAGAAACACCCAGACCGATACAAACAGACATGTTCATGCACACAAATGTTTGTTCCGTGCGGGGATCGAACCCGCGACCTTTGGTGTAATAGCCGACTTCTCGACCACTACACCAAATGGCACTATAATAAATGTTGAATACAAAAAATAGATCATAAACTACACTGAAATTGCACTTTTGGTCGAAAAGCTTATGCGTAGATTTGTATCGAGTGTTGCTCTTGGTCGAATTGCTTTGATCAACAAAACGTTGGTAAACCTCTTCTTTATGGAATAGCAAACAAAGCAAACCAGCAAGTGTGACTGACACCTTATGGCTTGTCTTCAGAATGGCTCAGAAAGAGGAATTTATTTGCGTTAAAAAACCACCGCTGCACCGTGTTGAACCTCCGACTTCTGGAGTAATAAGCCAACTTCGTAACCATTCAGCCAGAATGATACTCACGAAATAAGCGACGTTAGAACCATAGTGATCCAAGTAACATTTTCAACTTTTTGAGAAAATGAGGAAAACGCGTTTGAACTTGTTCCTGAAATTGTCGTTTTCCAAAGTGACCTATATAATTATTTAGATTTCTGTGCATATATGAGTTTGCTTAAGAAAATTGCTATAATAAGCACTTGGATCAGTGTGGCATAAAAAATGTCTTTTTTGGGGATGTTTATAACAAAATATCGATTTTGACAAAAATGTCACTTGGATCACTATGGTTCTAACGTCGTCAATTATTCTCAAAGTTTGAGAGCCAATGGCACGTCTATTTGCGTTTAAAAAACTCCTGCTAATCGCTAGTTTATTGGGCGACGCACTAGCGCCACCGCTTTGAACTCGCGCTAAAAGCTTCCAACTGATTTAGATGATGTTAAGAAGTCCTCATGTCGCTATTAATATGGTTTTAATTTGGACTGATTGAAGTTTTTTAAGTGATGTCTCAATGATGGTTGGTTTTGGACAGAATTATTACGAGCCATTTGGTGTAATGGTCGAAAAGTCGGCTATTACACCAGAGGTCGCGGGTTAGATCCCCGCACGGTACAAACATTTGTGTGCATGAACATGTCTGTTTGTATCGGTCTGGGTGTTTCTATGTATAATATGTATGTATTTACAAAAAAAAAAGTATATAAGTAATGTTTATCCGTTGTCTGGCACCCATAGCACAAACTAATGCTTAGTTTGGGGCTAGATGGCGCTGTGTGAATAATGTCCAGAGATATTTATTATTTATTATTATTAATTATCCATACTGTTAAAATTCGAAACGTTATAAAAGAAAATGTTAAGTTATAGTTATAAGTTTTTTTTATGTCAGAGGCGGCAAACGAGTCAGCGGGTCGCCTGATGGTAACAGGATGGTAAGCAATCACCGCCGCCCATGGACATCTGCAACACCAGAGGGATCGCTGATGCGTTGCCGCCCTATGGGGGTATGGGCACTCTCACAAACCAGACAAAACACAATAGTAGTCACTATTATTTCACGCTGGTGTTATGTGAGAGAGTGGTACTTCCCCTGCCCATTCGTACTGTAAAACAGCATGGCTCTACCACTACGGCTTATTCCACGGAGGAACAAGAGACACTAAATGTGCTCCTCTGATTCCGTGCTTCGGAAGGCACGTTAAGCTTGGTCCTGCGCCTGATATATTTTCGGTCGTGTGATCGTGTCAGACTGCTGTTCCACCGTGTCATGAGAGTGAGGGAATAGGGAGTGCACCTGTGCTTGCGCACTCACTGCAGCACTATAAATATCCTGCGTAGTTGGCTGATCGTAAAAGATTGGCCGCCGTAGCCGAAAACTCGGCTAGGAGGACTTTTACTCCTCTGATCTTCAAGCCTTTGATATTTAGTATTTATATTATTACCACTGATGATGTTAGCTTTGAAGTCGATAGTCATATAGCGGCGTTAAAAGCTTCCATCTGATTGAGTTGTTTTTAAGAAGTCTGCATATTGATATTAATTTAGTTCAAACAAATTCTGGAATTTTTATAGTTATTATATCATTTAATTTGGTTAAATTAAGTAATATTTTAGAATTATAGGTATTTCAAAGATGTTATCTATAGACAAAGTTTATTTATTTATGTAGGTATTTAAAACTTTAATGCACAATCAAGAGTACGAGTACCTACATGAGGCGGACCTAAAATGCCTAATGGCATTCTCAGTTAATCAATATTGGGCCAAGGAGAAAAAAATGTTGGTACCTACCTAGTTAAAATTTAGTCAAAAAGTTAAGTAAGAGAGGTTGGTTCTTTTCTGTGGATAATCTGAACAACGACAATTGAATTTTAAAATCTCAACAAAACCATTGAATGTCATTTGTAATTAAAAAAACAAAAGTTATCGTTGCTTTACTTTTATACCAATTTAAAAACAGAAGATAATCGCTCCATTAAACGAGTTCGATTTTTAATATCCGCCACTGAACTGGATTCCACAGAGTATAAATTTAGGGAAAATCTCGTCGTTGTTTCGTGAACGCAAAAAACTTGGAGCGAGCGAGATACTCGTAGCATAGTAAAAAAAAAACACAGTATGTAATCTTCATCCACATAATTATACAGGTATGTCCTAAAAATGACACGTCACAGTGACACTGGGGGTAGGCCAGCACAAGAGGCATCGAACAAGCCTAACATGACCTCTGTAAAAGTTGCTCGGTTTTCAAGATATTGCCAATTTTAACTTTTAAATTTTCACGTTTCACTTGCTCATAAACCGTGATATTTTCGGGGTTCAAACACACGACCTCCGGTTTAAGAGCCCAATGTTTAAACTACTGTACCGGACGGAGGCAGTTGTGGTTGAAGTTGGCCAGGCCGGAGAAGGCGAGCTCACTTAGCACGCTTTGTCCGGCCTGAGGGTTGACCTGCGGGCGGGGGTAGGCCCCCAACGCCCGCATTGCACAGGTCGCTCGAGCCAAGTCTGAGGGTCACCTAGTTTCTCGGGTGGCCCTCCTTAGGCACCACCCTGACTTGAGGCCTCTCAAGTCGGGGTACCCGGGGATGGGCTGGTCAATAGCCATAAGGCTAGCACCGGCTCGTCCTAATCGGGTTTGAAGGAGAAACCGGGGGAGTTTAGTGGGTAGTGGACGCTTCAGTCTTAAGTCCCACACACGGCCGCGGGTCTAGCTAGCCTGCGGTTATGGTGGAGGATGGAGAAAAAAAAAAGTTGTGGTTGAAGTTAACTTACTGTTACGTTTCTACTATGGAGGTGGTCTTGTTAGCTTGCCTCCCTCCCATTGGTCCCACCCCCCATCCGGGCGCCAGATTATACTTTAATGCAATAATTTTACGTGATCATACAGCGTTTACGAGAGGCGGTACACAGTGGAGCGGAGTCGGAGGATAGGTCTTTGAGATATTTTAAGTACGGAAAAGTAACTCTAATTCTATTCTAAAGGTGAGTATAGACTACAAATTTCCTAGAGCGTTTTGGTGTAATGTAACGTTCCTGCGAATGGTGCAATACAGGTAAAAGCTCGGTTAGTTTAAACATTTCCATGTAATGTAATGTTGAATGCTCGGCGTTTTGTTACGGGTAAATGCTTACGACGAGTGAGCATTTACCCGTAACATTTTGTTGTACCTGCGTTCATTCTTCTTTGAAATGTCGGATCTACAATGTTACACCAATATGCTCGTCGAAATGTTACACCAATATGCTCGTTGGTTTTTAAAAAGGCTGTAACAAAACATCGAGCGTCGTGTTCGAAGAAAGGTTCGAGTAAATTTAAAAACGGCGAATGCTCGATGTTCTGATACAAGTAAATGTTGTAGTCTATACCTACTCACCTTTATAGTTACACCTAGGCTGCCATCCGCCGGATTTGTCCTATTTTCAGAGGTCGACGGGCTACATGACAGCTGATATCTGCCGCCATAACAGCTCTTGCTGTGTTCCGGCTATATTAATGTGGGAGCCAGTACATTTGAAATTAAAGGCTTAAAGATCAGATGAGCGTACAGTCTGGCAGCACATTGAGCGACGCTTCCTGATGAAGTGTCCCTCAATGGAATAGACTGCAGTGACCGCTTACCATCAGGGGCTGCGTGTCTGTCTGCCAACTGATGTGGTATAAAGAAAAATTATCTTCGGATGTATCTCAGACAAGTTACCCGCACTGCAACCGCGCCCCTAGCGGCACAGATTACATTCGCCTAAATTTTGGCGCGGACTTAACTTGCGTACAGGTGGCGGAAGAGCTTCCGACCGAGTTTTTTTTTAGATATAGATATCTCTGGACATTATTCACACAGCGCCATCTAGCCCCAAACTAGGTAAGCATTAGCTTGTGCTATGGGTGCTAGACAACGGATAATATTACTTATATACTGTTTTTTTTCGTAAATACATACATATTATACATAGAAACACCCAGACCGATACAAACAGACATGTTCATGCACACAAATGTTTGTACCGTGCGGGGATCGAACCCGCGACCTCTGGTGTGATAGCCGACTTCTCGACCATTACACCAAATGGCTCGTCAAGATTGACTGACTCATATTCCGCTCCGTAATGGCACCCTCGCAAAATACCTAGCAGAACGTCCTAATTTGGTACCCCTTTTTAGATCTATGTTTTTTTATACTTCAGTTGGCAGACAGACACACAGCCCACCTGATGGTAAGCGGCCACTGCGGCCTATTCCATTGAGGGACACAATGTGTCCTCTTGACAATGTGTCCTCTTGACGCCTCTTGATGATGTCATCATCAAGAGGCGTCGCTCAATGTGCTGCCAGACTAGGCTTATGCTTTGATTTTAAGTGTACTGGCTCTCACATTAATACCTACTGCCGGAACACAGCCAGAGCTGTTATGGCGACAGATTTCACGTGTGGGGGTGGTCGCTAGCCAGAAAATCTATAGGTACTAATATATATTATTATAAAGAGTAAGACTAATATATATTTGATTGTTTGTTTGTTTGTATTGAATAGGCTCCGAAACTAGGTAGGTACTAAACCGATTTGGAAAATTCTTTCAGTTGGAACGCTACTGACACTCTACACTATCCCCGGGTGACATAATAAGGTACCTAGCTACTTTTGATCCCGGAAATGTGGGATAATTGACAAAAGAAATTACGCGCGGGTAAAATATAAGATAGTAGTGCATAACTTTTCAGTCTCTGCCTAGTACCTACCTATAGTCTTTTATGAGTGTCAATAAATGTCTATTTTCAAATTAAATCAGTCTTGTATTCAACACGAAAGTAAAAATACATATTGCGTATTAAATTGGGAAGAAACTTGGTACCGCCATTGTACCCTCACCATAGAATAATATTCAATTATTAAAGGATAATCCACCCTTTCGAACCTTCTAACGCAATCTACCGCGCTATCGACAGGAGATATTATCAACCCTAGGTTTGTCGTAATTATGTAGGTTGCTAGTATTCATTTGTTACTAAATACCTACTTACTAATTAAAAATATTGTAATACCTAATAGGTAAGTAACCCTATTCGTTACTGAGAATTTGAGAAGAGAAACTTGTAAAGTTATAAAATAAGTCGTACGTAATATGTAATGTATTTATTAATAAAATATAATGAATAAAATCTAAGCTACAAAAATTTGTTAATTTTTCAAAGTACCTACTAATTTTCCCATTTTATGTGTGCTGCCATCTAACGTAAAAATTTGCATGAATAAGCTTTTAGCTATTCGTCACTAGATGGCGGTATCAGAATAGCATGCTTAGGGAAGACATTTTAGTTCTGCTATTGCAATATAGATGGCTCTGACAGTCAAGCACATCACTTGAAAATAAAATCTACTTCTAGTTAATAAACATCTAATAATAAATTAAATTAAAACCATTTACTTTGTAAATTATATTCAGCGTAAATAGTTTTTAAAATTACTATTCGTATTTTTTAACTTTCAGGATTGGCCCCTTTATACTTTTAGACTGATCGAATGACATTGACATGACACATAGAAGTAGGAATAATATTATATTTCTTTAATCTATGACATGACATCAAATTCCAAATTGATTGTCAACACAATCAATTTGGAATTCAGTTTCAAATTAAAATTACCGTGTAGTAATTAAAACCTATCGTCTAAAATGTTTGTGTGAGTTTATCAACTAAATTAGTCCAAGATGGAGCGATTATACGCGCTAGGTGTCACATGTATCGAGTTTATTCAGGAATGGTATGTAACAATAATAGATTATTGATTTTTTCTTTACCGCAATAGCGTAAGATTTATATGACTGGGAACTGGAAGTAAATGTTTCATTATTATATTTACTATCTGCTATAACCTTGGCACAAAACTGGCTCTTAAAACTCATGTTTTATTATTAGATAAGTTTAGAAATAGATAATTTGTCATAATATTGAGGTTATGTTATACCAATTTTATGATGTAATTCCAAAAAAAGACATTAATATGGTAATTTACGATAAACCTACAACAAATTAAGTGGAACTATTTCAAATTTTTTCAGAAAATGAGTAATAGTACAAGACAATGTGATTAAATAAATAATGGATTTATTAATAAGTTTGTGTCAGTCTAAATTTAAAATTTAAGCTTAGGTTTACCTGAGATTTTTGGCTCTTAACATTTTAATGTATTATCTGATTCAAATGCTATAAGAATAATACCTTCTGGTATTGAATGATAAATCACCCATGATATACCTATTGTAAATAATAATTATATTTTCCATATTTATAATTTCATTTAGACATTATTGTTATTTGCTGTGTTATTAGGGACCAGGGATATTTATTCATTTATAATAAATAACAAATGGTTAATACTTTATTTTTTTACTAATAAGGCATTTTAATAAGCAAACATACTCCTCGATTCCAGGTTCGCAGACTCAGAAGACTACCTAGTGCTTGTCAACGATCTATCCAACCCTCACAATGTGATGGTGTACCTGTTTCCAGCGATGGCAGTGGTGGACTCTGTGTTCGCATCGCAGTTGTTACTCTGCATGGCATTTGGTGGCTGGTTAAACACTGTTATGAAGTGGTAATCATAATAATAATTAAGAATATAACATATTAATATATCTAAAAGCAAAAACTTACTCACTAACATGAATCCCAGAAACTTTTTTCTCTACTCTAAAAAATAATATTAATTAAAAAAAATATTGGTCAGGAAATAGAGAACAAGCATTCTTCACTTAGGGGAAAACATATAGAATCACATTAAGACCTATTTGTAGCTAGAATCAATTTATAAAAAAGAATCATTTTATATAAATAAATAATATTGGTATTGTTATAAAGCTTTGATCTTTATAATAATGATAATATAATAATTATAGTTTTAAGCCTGAGTTGATACTATGCTGAAAATAATTTAAAGAAAACAGGAGGAAGGCCTGCCTGGTGGATATTTGTTACCAACGCCAATGGTCGCTTGTATTGTATTTAGGGGTGTCCACTTTGAAAAAACATCGATGTTTTTTTCGATTCGATATATCGAAACTGTACATCGATTACTTTCGATGTATTGGAAGAAAACATCGATGTTTTGCATAAATCGAGTACTTTTTAAATATTTTTTATAATCCACTAATTAAGGCATTGTATTATTAAAAAAAACAGTAAAAACCATACATGAGAAAATCAATTTCTTCAATCCACAACAGCAAATGTAATACGTAATGCAATTAATCACCATTCAATATTCTTTATTGCAATATTTTAAAACCTAACCTATACAAAAGCGCCAACCGACATTACGTGACGCGACCGACATTGACATATGTAACAGTTTTTTTTTATTGACACAGTAGAATAATACCAAAAGGAAGACACTACTCACTGCACTCGTACGCAGTGTTGCCAACATTTTTAAAATAAAAGTGGGGCTGTCGGTAAGAGTAAAATTTTAGTGGTCAGACTTGAGTTTTATGAAGTTTTAATTGGTTGATTCGATGTTTTAACACTAAAAACTTAAAAACATCGATACATCGAGTATATCAATATATTTTCAAAACATCGAATCCATTCGATGTATCGCATTGTAAACATCGATGTTTTCAATACATCGATATAATATATCGAATATCCCTAATTGTATTGCTTGTACAATGGAGGCACCACTCGCGCGTCGCAGAGTCGAGATGCGAAGTTAACGATATTTTCGCTATCGATAGTATCTAAAGCTAGTAACTAAAACTATCTACAGTATTTCTTAAGAACGTTGTTAGTTACATTGGCTTTTCCAGAAATAGTTCATAATATTTCTTCAAATGTTCAATTACTTTATCCCCAGGTGGCTATTAGAAGACCGTCCATACTGGTGGGTTCGTGAGACCACATTCTACCAGGGCCTCCGGAGACCAGTGCTCCGGCAGTTCGGCCAGACCTGTGAGACTGGCCCGGGTAGCCCCTCGGGGCACACCACCACCTGTGCCATGCTGCTTATACTCACCGTTATGTGGATATCTCATGTTATTAATGACAGGTGAGGGAATTTTATCAACACGCTATTTTTCGGTTTTCCAGAGATTATGTGTGTTGTCAATAGACAAGCACTTGCCTAAGGAAAACAGGCAATACCCATTATCTAAGGACGACATAAAACAAGCAATATCAAGCAATAGCAAGCGTTATTATTGTTTTAAATATAACAAAAAGGTTTTTTATTGTAACTAAAACCAGAAATGTTGAAATTAGATATGATGTAAGCTATTTAAATCTGATGGAAGGGAAAACCGTCACGCAGGGTTGTTTGATAATTATACATAATTAAATTATATTGTTTATCCTTTCCTTCTCTTCCTTTAATCTTACTTTTCAGTGTTATTTTTTGTTTTGTGTAAAATATTGTTAAAAATCGTAACCTTATTGACAGCTGTTAGGAATGAATAAAAAAGGGTGCAAAAGATCATTGAAACGATGATAATGATGATGATATTCGTGGTGTGTTGCAGGAAGTGGCAGGCCAGCTGGTGGAAGTACCCCGTGTACCCGGTGTTCGCGGTGGCGCTCGGCTCGGTGATGCTAGCGCGAGTGTTCGTCGCTGCTCACTTCCCGCACCAGTGCCTCGCCGGCGCGCTCGTCGGTGAGTGCAACACACACACACACACACACACACCAGACACACGTTTTCGCCGCCCACCACAACTTTAGCACATCACATACACACGCAAACATACAGCAGCTTGCATACATACGATATACGATTTCGTCGCCATACTAGTCAAATGTACTCAAAAGTGCAGAATGCATGTTGGAACTGCCCCCATTAAATACATATTAAGGCAAATAAGCAAACATAGCGTACGCCCTTAAGGCCTCTGCCTCGAATGTCGCTGAAGTGGCGGTCACCGTTTGACGCGGGCTGTCACAAGCGGTGCGATCCTTTCAAGTGAAGACCGCAGTGCGAGCGTCTTCCCCCCGCTTCCGCTTCCGCGAAATTTGAGGCCGAGGCCTAACTCTTCCATAATCCGTCTTCCTTACAAACACATCTTCTCGCTCGTCCTGATGCTGCAACACAGCCATGCTACACGTTCGCTTATATTCACAGGGTCTCTCCTCGCCCCGGCGCTATGCATCTACGTGTGCGACCCGTACCTGTGGGGGTACGGCGCGGCGGCGGCGCGCGGCGTGCGGCGCGCGGTGGCGAGCCACGTGGCCTGCGCCGCCGCCGCCGCCGCCGTCGCCGCGCTCACGCACCTCAGCCTCGTCCTGTGCGGCTGGGATCCGCATTGGACTGTTAAACTGGTGAGTATAATATTTTGATACAAGTATAATAAATAGTTCTAGCGGTCCCCTCCGTCCGCGGTTTTACACGTGCATAATTTCTTTTTCAACTATCCCTCCCCCTTCCCTCCACATTTCCGGGATCAAAAGTACCCTATGTCACCCGGGGATATTATAGCTTCCCAATAATGAAAGAATTTTTCAAATCGGTTCAGTGGTTTCGGAGCCTATTCAATACAAACAAGCAATCAAATCTTTCCTCTTTATAATATTAGTATAGATAAATGATAAACAAGACCAAATATTGATATTATATTTTATCATCTAACCGCAAAGTAAGCACTTATTAAACTTGTAAGTTCATGGTGATAAAAGTATATACTACATTTACATTTTGATACAAGTTGTTTTTTCAATCTTAAATATTAAGTGAGCTCAGGTAGATTTTAGCGAGCATGACTTACCAAGACTATTACTTATGCCACTTTACATCTACTTTCCAGGCATTCCGGTGGTGTGAAAACCCGGGCGATATTCACGTGTCCACTACTCCTATGTACTCGTTGGTGCAGTCTACCGCGAGCCTGCTCGGCTGGGCCCTGTCAGTCACGCCTGCTGTCGCTCAGTGAGTATACGAAAGTAGATAGATATAAAAATTATTTATTAACATACAGACACACACTACAAGGATAGATATGAGTACAAATTGAATGTAAATGAGCATTCAATAAATTCGACAAACAATAACAACTATCACAGTTGTGTGCAGCAGTGATTCAGAAGGGTAATTTTCTCAGCCTAACAACGTGCTCTCGAAGAGCAAACAACTGATTTTCAGCCATTTTAATCATTTCCCTGCCCTTATCCCACGCTAAGTAGGGACAGCGCAACGTGTTTTTTTCCTTCCACGCACTCCTATTAGCCGTCAATTCTACAACGAATACGAAATTACTATTACCAACGATATACATTTTTCATATACTAGATCAGTTGGCAGACAAACACGCCGGCCACCTGATGTTAAGTCGACACTGCGGCCTATTTCATTCCGATACCATTTAGGATTTTTTACCCAGGAAGAGTCGCTTAATGTGCTTTAGGTAATTTAGCCGAATGTCTTTTGAAATACTTATATATTTTCTGGCACCTATCATACAAGCGAGACTTAATTGTGCGCTATGTGAAAGTTCCAAATATTTTTAAAACTAGTATTAAATACACCTATTATTTCACAGGTACCGTCACTACACAAAGAACAGATCACTGATACTATCAGCGTTCTCCGCGTGCTTGTGCTTCTACGGTTGCCGGTATCTTGAAGAAAACATAGATAAAAATAGCACATGGTGGTTTTACTCTATGCAATTCTTATTGGCTACGATTAAACCATTCTTATACTTACGTGTCGTCCCAACAATATCTATGTGGCCTTATCCTAGCTATACAACCGTTACCAGTAAGCATAAGAGGGAATAGATGAATACTAGTGATCAGAATCAAGTGATAAACGTCACACACATATTGGCGATACGGTGATTTTTAATACTAGTTATAAATACATGTGATTCTTTGTACGATCTGGGCTTAAATATCAAGTGATTCAAAACGATGATATTTCTTCAAATTTCTTGTATCAAATACTAACGAGTATTTATGACAAAATAGATATAATAGTGACAAATATAAGTTACACTTACTGTGTGTTCAGTGATAAATTTAAGTGAGATTTAATTCTAATACAACAAAAAAGCTATGTAATCCAGTTTCTAATTACGCAAATCTTATTATTAACACATAATTTATATTCTACAGCTATATTCTAGTGACAAATCCAAATAATAAATACCAGTGATAGATAATAGTGACTTTATATAACAATGTAAGTATAGATAGATTACATAAATCTCCTTTCAAGTGAAATGCACAAACAAGAAGTAATAATAAAATTATTATAATTATCTTTGTTCAATTAATAACTTTAAAATAATTAAGTGGATATTTAGTCCAATTTTAGATTAATTAAGTGGATATTTAGTCCAATTTTAGTTAATTATACATTTGTATAGTATCTTAGTTAAATTGTATAAAATTTTAGTTATTGCATTCTTTGCAAATAAACGATTTTATATTTTGATTCTTAATAGAATCAACAGATAATTTTCTCTAAGCCATTTCCATAATACCTATTGTTTAGTTAATCAGGTTTAATTTATACTGTACATATTTCGAATGGTGGTCACATACGTTATGATCGTAATAACAATATTGTACTTTTATGAGAAAGTCTTGAGTATTTGAATCTACTCTGCAACAGCGTTTTTTTTATGATTCTAATTTAAAACAACGATTGATTTGTTTGAATTTTGTTTTACTTTTGGATTCCTGATTCTACTGAATGTACAGTTATTGATTTTGAACAACAACTATTAATTCTTATTTATTTTCTGAATAACCAAATTCCTGATTCTTATTGAGTAACTGTTGAGTACTTATTCTATAACTAAGGTACTTGTCACATAAGTACGAGTCCTGGCGCACATATACAAAGTTGAAATAAAGGACAATGCAAAAGACTGGGCTCAAAAAAAAAATGTTGTGCAGATTTGGGACATAGACTACGAAGTTGATCCAACAAACACCTTTAACTTTTGTTAGGCGTCGACAAAATTGGTCCTAGTGACAAAAAGAAATGTTTATTATGTTAATTAGGTATTTATGTTCATATAAAAATAATAAATTATTATGGACGATAACTTTTTCCCCCTGGGACGGATTAAATAAAAGTTGATGGTGTGTGTGGTGGTCTTTCACGTAGAATACAATATCTCATCTCTGCACATTAACTTAATTTTTTTTGTACCTAAGAAGTAAAGTAAAGTAAATTTTGCATTCTCCTCCACATTAATATTTTGTGAGATTGCTAAGGCTGGTTTTAGAGTCACGCTGACAAGCAAGCAGACAGGGCGCGTATCAGCAAGTATCGCTGTTATTGTAAGATAGCGACGATTTGGACTACATAGAAAACCGGCAGTGTACTATATAACGCTACGCACGCGCGACAGCGTGACTCTAAAACCAGCCTAACACATTCTTTATTAGTCGGGTATGTAACTGAAATTTAGTTTATTAACAACTTTTAAGTTGATTATGTTTATAGTACTAATAGTACAAAGTCTGTGATAGTTTATTTATGAATTAATTATTGTTCCTCTTATTTTCAAGTGTATTGTGCAATATAATTTGGTTTAAGATTATGATATAAATTGCAAATATTATATTGAACATTTTATGTTTCTATAATAATTATGTATATTGTTTTAATGTACGGACGAATTTATATTTTAAATATTTTTCTTCATGTGATATTTTTAAATTACCAAATTTTTTTTTTATGTTATTGACATTCAGACAATGCGTTTTACTTACAATTGAATTGGGCTGCACTTACACAGATTCTATGTACTTTATTGGGATTATTATCGGTTTTTTTTAATAAAAATAAATGTTTTTAAATGATATACATACTGTTTTATTTAACTTGATTGTCATTATGTACATACATATTATTTCTGTAAGAACATCAAAATTTGGCCATTTTCAATATCGGCGATTTTCATGTAAAGTGATCAAACATTTCTAAAAAGTATTCTCGGCTTCCTTTCATTGCAGAACTGCCATTTTTTGAAGAAAAATCGTTCCTCGAAACGTCTGTGTCGCTAAAAACTCTTTTTGTGACGAAAATATTCTTTAAAAACTCTTTAGGCTTTTTCTTTACACTCTGTGGTCCTGTCACTTTTGACGTCGGCTTCTTCGCGCCCTTTTTTATTTTTTTAATTTTCAACATCTCGATGCGCACACTAGAATCAAATTCGGTGTCCAATTCTGAATATATTTGACTCGGTTTCGGTTTGAATTTTTTGATGTCGACCATTTTGCTTTTGGAGAAATCTGATGATTCGTCTTTTATTTCGTAGGATGATTTCTTTTGACTGCGATCACTGGCGGTTGTAGCAGATTTGGAAGGTTTTCCGAACGGGGCTATACGGTCTAAGGGAATACAACACATAACTTTAGTACAAATCATCACTCGATATGCTAGACTCTTAAAAATTTTGACTACGATCGCGGTTTCATCGGACATTTTCTGATTTTATTTTACATGTTTTGTTTGTTGCCGAAAACCATTGGAACTGTCATTTTGATGTTCGTGAATGACAACTGACTTTATTTTTCTAGAGGGAAACTATTAAGGAAACTATAAGTTTTAATATGTTGCACAGAGGTATTTAAAGTCAAAAATAGTAGTAACATTTTTAATTTAAAAATCGTGCCAATTTTACTATTAAATCTTCATTGAGTTAATGAAAATTGGTTGAGAAGGCGACTATCACACATTTTTTATTCGACTTTTTCTCTACAAATAATGTAAACTAATTTTATACCAAAAGCCCGTAAAACTTAATTCGTCAATCCAACTTTATCGCCAAGTGCGTGTGCTTCCGATTAACTAAATTAAAGAGATAACCAGTTAATATAACGTTCACTAGTAAAACTATTGGGTTTGCTCGTTGTTCATATACTATACTTTGTAAGAAATAAAAAAGGTAAACGAAGTAAACCAACTTAAACAAAAAAAAAAGACTTAATTGTACCTAAAGAGTTTATTTGCGCCTTTTATACGATTCGTACGTAGCTGTGTATGGGGCTTGGGACTAAATACGTCCCACTACCCTTTAAACTCCCTTGTTTTCCTCCACCTGGTTCCTTCCACCTGGACGAGGACGAGCCGGTCAGCCATGTGGCTTTTAACCAGCCCATCCCCTAGGTCCCCCTGCTTAAAGTGGCCAGGCCAGGGTGGCGTCTTGGAAGGACCACCCGAGAAATAAGGTTCAAGACATGGCTTGGGTGACCTGAGCAATGTGTAGGGAGGTACATAGTTACATACATATTTTGACACTATTAGCCACAGCATCTAGTCGGTAGTGATTTAAACATATAAACAAACAAACGCATCTCCCGATTTATTTGTAGATATTATGTACCTTTTTTACCTACATAGGGATTTAATTATGGCTGATAAGCTTTTTATTAGTAGCACATGTTTATATTTTATCTTCAAAAGATAACAAATTCTATTACCTCGTATATTTTAGACCTCAGTGTGTATCAGTGCTTGAATGTTGCTTAGGTGTATTATTATTTTTTAAGTGTATTACGTGCATATACCTAGTATTAAGTGTATACCTAATTTTTGTTCGAGGTAAGCTTCACATCTTT
Organism: Mecyna flavalis; assembly: GCA_949319885.1. Taxonomy (NCBI): domain Eukaryota; kingdom Metazoa; phylum Arthropoda; class Insecta; order Lepidoptera; family Crambidae; genus Mecyna; species Mecyna flavalis. The sequence goes on along the minus strand of OX439420.1, from coordinate 2,612,729 downwards.
TTAAATATAAAAAAGTGCCCACGTAAGTGACTTAATTTCTTATCTTTGTTTACGTGAGTTAACACAGCTTTATTTTATTACAGATTGCAACGATTTAAAGATCTAATCTATTAGCAGTATTAGCACATTATTATAACCATGTTTAATGATAGAGTTATTGTGGGTCCGCAGAAATCTTTTTCCCACACTGATTTATTGGAATACGTGAGTATTTTTTTTAAATAGTGATATACTTATTTATTTATTTTATGCGATCCTTGCGGCGTCTGTTAGTGCGGTCGCAGAATCCATTGAGTAGTTATCCTGGAAGAAGCGCTCTATTTATGTGATGTCATACTAGGCTCCCTGGATCTTCGAGCCTGTTGATTTCTAGTAGGTTTATTGGCTTTAAATTAATTTTGCCGGAACACGGCCACAGCTGTTATAGCGGCTAGCTACTATAAATTTCACCTATTGTATGGTAGCTAGCCAATTGATCCACTAGATGTGCTAGTGTAGCGTGAGGTCTGTAATGTCATTTGACTCTGTGTTAGCCCGCTACGCTGATTTATTTGTGACTTAAACAGTGTTGATTATTTTTTTACAATACCCTAATGTAATTTAAAGCAAATATATATATACTCCCTGGCCGATATATTTAAGTTTCTGGACCTCATGCGACGGTGGCGCCAACTGGTGAGCACTAAAACGATAGCCCCCATTGAGCTCTGGAAAAAGTCCTACCAGCAACCAAACCCAAGGCGGGAATTGGACCAAAGACCTCTGGATATTTATTTGACCGGTTTCACCAATGTTTCACGGAGGCGTTGTTAAGAGCCCTGCTTCATAAGACGTCCATGGGGACGTCGCCGCCTTCCGTATCCTGTCAGATCACTGAGCTATGGCTGATCGTTCACGATAAGAAGTCCTCTAGCCGCTATATTGGTACTATTGTTTTTCAATACTTTCAATCTGTTTTTTGACAGATTTACAAAGCGTAGGCAATGCTGCCAATATCACTACATAGTATAAAACAAAGTCGCTTTCTCTGTCCCTGCACATGTATGTATGCTTAAATCTTTAAAACTACTCAACGGATTTTGACGCGGTTTTTTATATTAAATAGACTGATTCAAGAGGAAGGTTTATATGTATAGAGAAACACTGATAATTTTAGAGGTTTTTAATTTAAGGTCGTAAATAATCACATTTTTTTGCGCTTACATTGCAAACGCTGGCTGAACCCTACGAGATAGATCAAAATAATGTACTACACTATTGTACACCTTAATAAGTTTTAAAAAAAAGTCCGCGATGGTATATGTCTATCTCTTAGGGATAACCCACAATAACCATTTTCCTTTACTTATTACGATAAAATAATGGCTTATTTACGAAAAAGTGATTTTAAGCAATACAGTATTATTCCTTATCCAATAAAGTACCATAAATAAATTGTGCATGTAATATCGATCAATATGGTTCCTTACATCATGTAATTTAAATTAATAGTTTCGAAGATATTACAGATTTAAAATGCAGGGACATAGCGGTTGCGGCGGTACCGGCAGGGGAGCGGATGAATGAACGTTTGTTATTCTTTCACGTAAAAACTATTGAATTGATTTTAATGAAACTTTACAATAATATAGCTTATACATCAGAATAACACATAGGCTACAATTTACAAGATATTCCCGCGGGATAACGTCCTATAGTTCACGCGGGCGAAGCCGCGGGCGGAAGGCTATAGCGGCTAAAGGACAACTTATGGTGTGGTGAACAGACTTGTTTATGATAATCATGGAATTAATATTATTTATGTAACATTACGTTTATGATGATAATACGCTCAGGTTGTCTATGTGAGTAAAGTCTCATCCATTTCAATCACTGAGGTCCATTATAATACGCGCGGCGTATATTTCAATAATAATTGCTTGGATGATGTCCATGGCGTCCTAAAGGCAAGCATCCACAGATCCGCATCGCACGCATCGGACGGATCGCATCAAAACTATCACGGTGTGGATCAGTGGACGCTGTTGTATGAGTTTTTATACAAGGTAAACTAAAATCCGTTACGTGCGATGCGTCCGATGCGTGCGATGCATGTGGACGCTTCCTTAATGAGGCAGGGCTCTTAACTTTTTTAGGTGGAAATGCTGTTGAAAGAGTCGAAGATGTACGAAGAACGCCAACAGGAGCGGTCCAACTACAGCTGGCTGCGGTCCCGGTCTACCGACGCTGCGCCTCACACCCAGGAGTTGGAGGAACTCAAGCCAGTGCTTCAGAAGGTATGCCTAGTCTCATGGGCGTAGCCACGGTGGGGCAGGGTGGGGCACTTGCTCCATTCTGCCGCGAGTATAGTTTGCTAGTTACATAATTTTAGACTTTTGCCCCACACTGCAGGGCCCATGCTGCCCCACCCTGAGCCAATGACTAGCTACGCCCAAATCCCAATACGCCCATGCCTAGTCTGAATCCTGACGTGACGAGGTTGTGACGTATGAGGGTCACATATCATGACGTCAACGAAAAGGGAAGATCTTCCTCCGAGCTAGGTGTCTGTGCTCGCGGACCGCGGACCAATGTACCGTCTTGGTGTGTTGTATATATTAATAAATAATAAATTAGAGAGAGAAAATAACTTTTGCACGACCTGAGAAATGAACCTGAGACCATAGCTCAAACGAGGGCTCGGCTATGCTATGGTTTTTTTAAGGAGGGTATTTAAAAAAACCCTTCTCTTCACAGCTGACATCAGAAAGGTGCTCCATCTTGGCTGTCCAACTGGACAACGTGACAGCAAACGTCACCGCTCCCCGCGCCATTTTGTCAGCGTTCAAGGACCTCCTAGAAGATCAGTACAACGCGCAGATGATAGAAGAGAGGACAAAGGGAGGGAAAGGGACGAGAAATAAGAGGAACAGGAATAAAGTGCATCCGGAATTGTTGCCTCCTGGAAGGCAGGCTACAGTGTCGTTCGTTTTGAATGAGTTTTATTAAATGTATGTATTATTTGCGTATTTTTTTACCTTTTTACCCATAATTAACTGGAATGGTTTAGAAGTCGATAAAAACCAAAAGGTAGCGGTTCCGATCGCCGCAACGTCAGATTACCATTTTGCGAGGGCTTAACATTTTGCGCTTTTAACATTATGCGCCTAAACGAGAGTGATAGAAGTCTTGAAATGCACATTGGCTACACATTAGGTACCTACAGCCATAGAGGCGTTTTTATTACTCTATGGGTACAGCTAACGTTGTAAGTTGAAGCAAAAATATCGGGGAAAACCAATGACGTTCAATATAAAACTAGACACCTAATCTCTAAGAAAAATTCCTCAAAAAACGTCCGAGTGGCTTTGACACTGATGACATTAACACATTCGTTCAAATTAACACCTTATTTCGTGGCATTTAGTGTTTAATGTCAATTGTATACAACTTAACGAAAACTCTGCCCAATTATAGTCGGGTGGGCAGACTTTTGCTTCGGACAATATTTGAGCGTGATTGTGAGTCTAGTTTTTTAATTGAACGTCATTGGGGAAAACAAAACTATCCCGCCAAAATCGACGCCATCTTGGAAAATGTCATCACAAATCGATATTTTATTTTGGCTTGATGGTTAAACATTCCAGCATAGATTTAGTATATTTTTTGCATTCCAGTGAACCTTTAATTAAAAAAAATGTTTTATTTTTTTCTTGCAAGGATAGGATATTACACTTTTTAATAAGTCAAAGGAATGCCGGTCGTATTAGCGTATTAGCCAAATCATCTGCAACAGTTCATTAACTCTTTCATGCGGTTGCGCATACTGCATGTAAACAGTTTCGCACGTGTGCTTGCTTAAATTAGGGTTTTCTAGATTCTTCTTTGTGTTTCGCCATGCTGCAATTTTATTGTAATAACTTTTTTATTCGATATCATATTACGAGTATTGTGTAAAACTACATGGTCCCCGGGCTGATCCCTGAAATGTGGGAGAAGGGGGGGATAGCTGAAAACATAAATTACGCGCGGGCGAGTGAAACTGCGGAGGCGACCGCTAGTGTAATAAACGTCAAATTTTATTACATTCAAATCCCGCCATTTCAAAGCATGCAACCCATATTAAAAAAATATTCAACCATCGAAACAGGAATTCAAAAATACTTTACGCGTCCTGTCAAACGGAGTCAATTGAGTACATTCATTCTGTTCTCATATGCGTAGCCTTTTAATTAAGCGATGAACAAAAGTAAAAAGGGGTTTATTGAAAAGTCAACAAGGAATCGAGGTGAAAACGCCGTTTAAATATCAACCTTATGTAAAGAGAATAAGGCTGTTCAAGCAATTATGATAAAAATGTATACGATTATTTCTCAGTATTGAATATCGAGTTTGCGTGAAATGGATCGTCAGCTGGTTACATTTTTTATTGAATGGTCAATATAGAAGAGGACCAAGATTTTTCCTTTTAGTTTTTTATATTCTTTGTACGTTTTCAATTACTTAAACAAGAAATACGATTATCTAACGATAGTATTAGAACTAACCAACATACAGATTTAAAACATATATTTTTTATGCTCTCTGCCCTGCACATTGTGTACAGAAATGCATAATAAAAGTACAAAATACAGCAAACTAATTAACTAACATCAATCACCATTATTTCGGGGCAACCAAAAGACTACGAGTTTTTCGACAAGCTGAGGATTTCATCCCAAAAACATTCAGTTTTCAGGCTTTTACGATCTTTTTTATTAAAAATATACGTACAATTTTTTTTATTAAAAATAATAATAAAAAAAAGGTTGTCTTGGTGCTCTCTCGCATAACGCAAAGACAACCTGCAAAACTGCCCGATATCCATAACTGATATTCGAGCCAAGGTTAAGGCGGAACCAGAACGATTCCTCGACTGCACTGTAAAAAAGCACCGCTTGACATTTCCCGCCGAAACTCATCTGATTCTGTTACTTTTATTTTTTAATTTAATTAAATATGGCTCACAGCTTTTTAGCCGAGAGTATTTATGCGATATTAAAACTGTCAAAGTTTGTTTATTTACATTATCTAGATTTTATTTATGTGGTTGTTTTAAGAATGTATTGCTTGTGCAAATATAGCCAATGGGTTATTTCTTAACAAGGTTCGAGTATGTACTTACTTTGTAAAGAATTACCGATAAATTGATATATTTTTAGAGGCTCTACATTGTTAACATTTTTTTCTCGATTATACCTTTGTGGTGTTAAATATTCGTATATTTAACACCACGAAGGTGGGCTCAAGCCTGATTTTAAGGGGTTGCCGTTGCCTATGGAAGCTTGTAACATTAGAAACACATTTTTAGGTGCTTCGAAAGGGCCGGAAGACACAGAATAAAAGTTGAACGATGCTCTTTGATTTTTTTTTAATAATTTTATTAAATGAAGCTATCAAAGGACTTTAAGCAAACAGCCGTAAATCTGGCCTTTAAAATATTTCTCGTATAAATAATTACGTACACAATGATCTTACTATAAAAGGGCTGTAGGTCACCCATCAACGTCCAAGCAATATCCGTAATAATTATTTTAAAAAACTTGATGTAAAAAATGGCCAAGTATTTCACTATCACTTCCGACAAAATGCTGTACAATTTGGCAGATAGGATTATGTGATTATGGCTACTAAAACAGTAGATAAACTTAGATTAATAACATAAATTATAAGCCAATAAATAAAGAAGTCTCTCGTACCCTGCAGCGTATTTTTTTCTAGTCTAAAATCCAGAGATCGTGGGTTCAAAGTTCGGCCTGGTCTTCGTCTGGTTATTGTTAGGTCTGAACGTTTGGCTGGCTTGTAAAGGTACCAGTAAAGTAAGCCAGTACATCGATGGTTTTTGGGAGGTTTTTATGGCTGTGAGTAATTAATAAGCTGAAGTCTCTGAATTAGTTTTCATTTCTTTTCTTTATTTTGTCACATCACGCTTGAAAGCCGAACTTGGCTCTCTACTTACAGTGCGTCCAAAATTAATTCACAAAGAGAGCCGCTAATTATAACGTGCTATCTCGCAAATTGCGTCGGCGAAGAAAGAGAAAAAGATCCACTGATTACCGGGAAATTACTGCTTTACTGCCCCAGTAGTCAAGTTAAAGTGACTAGGGATGTACCGAACGAACATAATGAAACAAAGCTGACGTTGCTATACAGCGTGGAATTTTAGTCCTTGTTTTTCCGCAGTAAAATGATTCTATCTTAGTAGTAAAATAAACTAATAAAGTTCCCATTTTAGTCAAATCGAAAGTTTTACGATTATGATAGACGAAACTCGAACCAATAGTACTAGCTGCGTCACGGACGGTCACTGGCCGGGGTCATTGCCCTTCACGTTTATCAAAAAAATGATTATTTACTATTTACTCACATTTGGTTTCCATTTTCTCATAAAACTTTAAAAAAAAATAGCAAAAAAAGTTTTAAAAAAATTAAAAAAAATATTACTTGCATAAATCGATAGTACTACTGAAGGTGAAGCGTTCTGCTGCGGGAAAACAACGAATAAAAAAACACGCAGTATAACGTGTTTCGTTAAATGCGCAAAACCTGAATATAGTTTGATCAGAATAACGAGAAGAATCCTTTAAACTACTTTTTATAACAGGTCACATTTAAAATAAAATCTTTATTAAATAATATGTTGCTCTGACTATTTATTAATAGGTTAAGCCATCATGAGCGCAAACTAGAAGATCAGAATTATTGCCAGTAAAACTAAAATAGGTATAGCATAATTATAAACCTTTTAATTTTTTTAAATGATTTTTTTTCTTTTATATTTAGGTCAATTGAATTAAAAATCATTTCGGGTGTCTGAGGTTTTGCGTATTTAACGTAACACGTGTAACTATATTATAAAGACCACATATTAGCCACTGGCACCAAAGAGGCAGTCTGGTACTGGTAATATTGTTTTCATAGGTTACTAGGGGGAACAATCACTTTGTGTGATTGTTTCCAGTTTGGTTAAGACATTGCAGGCTTAAATCACCTGCATGTCTAAAAATAATGATGATTCCGTGCTTCGAAAGGCACGTTAAGTTGGTCGCGACTATTTCCAAGTACCTAGATCTGGTTTCCCTTGTAAGGTTTACGGAAGTCAGATGGCAATCGCTCCATTGTAATAATCAGGCTTGTCGAATCTAGGATCATAGTCGAAGCGGACCCTGAGCTCCAAACTGGTTGCAATCGGGAAATCGCTGGGATGATGACCAGTATAGGTTGGTGTTCACGTTACGGCCTCTTGTTATATTGTGAATCATTTTAGACTTTGCACCCTAATTACATCAGTGTAGAGCTCAGAATAATGCCTACTTTCGACACAAAACTATCGATACAAATATCGACTACGGTAACAACTTACTAGTGTCAACACATCACTAAAACAGTTTAAATACTTAGTAAGATGGTTATTAATTAAAACTTAAGATTCTGAGTCGGCAAACTGAATGGAATAATGTGATTTATTAATTTTTAAGAAACTTTTAAATTGCATTATCTGTGTGGGGTGATTATCTTAAAAGATCAAATTAAAGAACGTCAATCAATCGTTTTTTTGTCTCCCTTTAATTTGTGCAGAGGAAAATGCTTATCAGAATATGGACTTAAGGGCCCTGCCTTGAATTTCGCGAAAGCCGGGCTGGAGAGCGGGAGCGGAAGCGCACGTGGTCACCGCTTGACGCGGGCCGTCCGTCACGCACGACGAGAGTGGTACAATGCTGTCAAGCGGTGACGCCTGCGTACTGGCCCGCTCTCGCTTTCGCTCCCGCTGTGTACGAAAACGGCTCTATGGGATTCTATACAAATTATCTCGCCGCTGCCGCTCCCGTCCCGCTTCCGCGAAATTCAAGTGAAGATGTTTTTCAGCTTACAAACGTCGAACCGGTGCCCACATTCATGTGGCTGGCCCATTTTTATATTTATTTAAACTTCACATTTATGGAACATTTTACAGGTATTTTTTTACCAGTCAACCTTTGCGCCAAGCAAAGAAAGTGAACGACAGCATTCCGAGTCAATGAAGCAAGTAATCGTGGTATCTAATTAAGCCCATCATTTTGTTTGCTTGGTTCTAGTCATTCTAATTGTTGCGCTTTTTTTCTGTAACTGTAACAGAAATTAATTCTCGATTTGTACTAGTTACTTTCCAATTGCCTTTTTCAAAAAATATTGACTTGATATTGAAAAAAAAAAGATACAAAAACATCAATTTCACCTTGACTAAAGTACGAAGGTTCATCTATTTTTTGTACCTAAGTTGGTCCCTATCAAAAAAAAGTACTGACTTTCGAATAATATCTAGGTTTTTGGAATGAAAATACTAAGTTATAAAAATTGTATTTATTTACAATTGTAATTTACACATGTTTTTACAAAATGCAAATCATTGCTAAAATTAACCGCATATTTACAATAAATTTCACATTGATATGGCAGTGTGTAGTTTCACGAAACATTTACTAAAACACTAGACTTTGTGCCCTAAATACCTTGTTCAGGAACAAATTTGGAAGTGAAAAAAGTAACTGTCATTGTGACATTGACAGTTGAAAAGGCGGGAAAAGTCAGGTTTGTAGTAAATGTTTCTTTTTTAAATTAAGTCCGTGGGATTATGCAGAGTCTTAATTGTTCACCAGCAGTAAGGGTAGTTGGGGCAGAGAGCTGCAGGGAAGTCGGCGGGGTAGCGGGGAGCTGCGTTGTGTGCGGGGCTGTAAAAATAATAAAAATATTAATTCGTTTATATCAGAAGCTTTCATTTCATTTTTTATAACGAGTCCTCTGTTATTTTTGATTAATAAAAAAATAATAAATTTACTCACTAGGCTCTTATAAAATAGGACTGTATAATATATAACTTATCAATTCATTCAACATAATTATCTTGATACGAATATACTCCATACTGATGCAAGGGGTACTATTTACTACACGTCCAGGGTCACTAGCCGCTGGTCGTAGAGGGAAGAAGTAGCAATACTGACACTCGGGGTACTGAGTACCCGCCAATACTGACGCAAGGGGTACTGTACTTACTCAACAGGCGCAACAGGTAGGATGCTGGGGTTGTACACCCACTCAGGGATGGGCTGGCCATCAGGGGTGTGTCGGGCGAGCGCGTTCGTGTCACAGTAGGGGTAGTTGGGGCATACTGCGGGGTGGACGCCGGCCGGGTACTCGCGGCACAACGCTACCGCGGCCAGGGCGAAAAGGGCGAACTGAGGACAAAGGAATAAATAAATAAATATCTCTGGACATTATTCACACAGCGCCATCTAGCCCCAAACTAAGCATTAGCTTGTGCAATGGTTGCTAGACAACGGATAAACATTACTTATTATAAATATACTTTTATTTTTGTAAATACATACATTATTATACATAGAAACACCCAGACTGATACAAACAGACATGTTCATGCACACAAATATTTGTACCGTGCGGGGATCGAACCCGCGACAGTCTGGTGTAATAGCCGACTTCTCCAACATTACACCAAATGGCTCGTCAAATTATTATTATTATATTTTAATGATACATTTTATTGATCAAAATTATCGGCTTTAGTAGGTATTGTCTAACTTTGCAAGCAAGCATAGAGTCCTATTTCAATTGAGACATTTTTTAAATTAGAAGGTTGATCTCCTGCCGACTTGACGCCTCGGTCTAGTGGTTTAAGTATTTGGTCGTGATCTCGAAGTTCAGGGTTCAATGTCCGGGTTGGATATTTGATTTGGTCTTCTCATAGCTCGACTAAGACTAATCTAAGGCTCGAAGATCAGATGAGCCTACAGTCTGGCAGCACATTGAGCGACGCTTCCTGGTAAAGTGTCCCTCAATGGAAAGGCCGCAGTGGCCGCTTACCATCAGGTGGGCTGCGTGGCGCTCTGCCAACTGATCTAGTATAAAAAAAAATTTCAGCTCAGGAATCAAAACAGGGATCCCGACATCACAGATACGTAAACCACTAGTCCAACGAGGCGTTAGGCCTGTTAAACAGGACAAAATTTCGCAAACAATACCCTTTTAATTACCAATAGTAGTGGTGCAACGCAAATGCAACGAATTGCAGCTCGCATTGCAGTTGCGACACGGGCGGCAACCTTGCATTACCCTGTTATAGGCGAAGAAAGTTCTTTGGGCGTGACGTAACGACATTTTTGTCTAACAGGCTTATAATGGCACTATCCGATGATTTACTTTGTTACCTACTAGTTAGTTCGAATTATTGTTCTTAAATCGGACACAAAACAATGACGAGCTGTGGTTACCGTTTTTAAACGATGCTTCACATGCGTGAGATCGATGATTCTTCCGGCGGTAACTAAAAAAAACTTGAGAAACTTTTTTTTTATACTAGGTCAGTTGGCAGACCACCTGATGGTAAGCTTCACCAGGAAGCGTCGCTCAATGTGCTGCCAGACTGTAGGCTCATCTGATCTTCGAGCCGTTCAAATTTTGGTTGAGGTCTGGGATTTAGCGTTTTAGTTTGGTATATTGTATAACTAAGAAGGTTTGTAATGTCGCACTTAATGGTCATTTTGACTGGATTTTGAGTTGCAATGGTAAAAGGGTTTTGTAAATTCAAATTCCCGGGGGTTGTGGGTGGAGAGGGTATAAAAAGATTTATTAAACCCTTAACTTTTGAAGTTATTAACTCGAGATTTTTAGAATTATCTAGTTATTTCGTTCAGATTTTTTTGATTATTTGTTTTTATTTTTGGTTTAATTTTTTGACACGGTTTGAAGACAATATTTTTCCACCGGTGCAAATCTAGCATACAATGTTAAGTCTAGTAGTTTCGTAATGCGCTCATAATCAGAATCTAGGCATACTTAATTCCAGCAAACAACACTTTGTTATTTAAACTACTGTCAACCGGGCTCCATTATGTAATAACTAGTCTGAGGTATTCGCTTTTGATCCTGTCTTACGAGACAGTAGTTGGTCTAATTCCAAAACGGGAAGCACATTTTAATAAACTAAGACTAAAGTCTCTGGTGACAAAATTAAATTCTAGATAACAGACAAAAAAAAGTGAAAGATAACTTACAAGTTATAAAAATACTAAATTTTTATGTTTATACCTAATTATACAGGAATTTAACTATACTTTTTGTTCTTTTTCTCATAAAACTCTTTGTTGGGTGCCAATTTTCGAGCGTACAGGTCTACGAATTTGCCATGGAAATTAATATTATCTCTGTATATAATTCACAAAGAGCCGTCTAGTCCCAAACTAAACATAGTTTTTTTTGTAAATACAAACATAAACAATCCCTAGCATAGCATAGAAATACCTAGAAAAAATTGTGTTTCATCGTTTGTAAATACAAACATAAATTAATAATCCCTGCATAGAAATACCCAGAAAAAAATGTGTTACGTCGACCTCTTTACCAAATCAGTTCTGTATCTTTGTCTTTAGTATAATATTCATTAACATAACCTATTAATTCTATGTGTAATTATAGGCCTATTCTAAGTACCATTGCCTGCTTAATAACAACACAATTGTAATGCATGAAATGCATTAATTCACATTACCATTCGCGTCACACCTGCGTATCATAATTTGGATGGCATGTAGCCTTGCGCCCACCACTTGGGTGTATGGGATTTATGGCTTTCATACACATTCATAGACAATTATAGGCAGTATGTGTTGAATGTCTTTGACATTGTAAGAAAAAAAAGATTTAAAAAAAGTTCTTTTCGATACATACTGTAATTTTAAAGACAGCATAGATTTCAAATGTCTTTGCCGTCTTTTAATTTTTTGAAATTATCATTTATAATGTTGGAATTTAATTTACTATTGCACAAATAAGTCAAAGAAATGAAGTAGAATTAATTCAAATAAAAGAGAATAAAGTAAAATGGTTTGTTTGTTTGTTTGTTTGTATGTATTTGTCGTCCTATAATACCAAAAAGTTGTTTAAATAAAATTGCCATTTTTTCAATTTTACTTTAGTTCAAAGTATCTCTCTATCTCTAAATGCTGGACTTGCAGATAGGTATTATAGAAATAGTGTTGGATTATTGACGTTTAATAAAATAATGTTCGACATTAAATACCTATCTAAATTATGTAGATATAATCGCGAATAAGCTTTACCTCATGTTTTGTTGATATTCAAATTATTGCAAGTACAAGCGATCTATTACAACAATAGCTTATTTGCAATGCAGGAATCGAAGGCGTGATCCTTGCCTATCAAATGGTTTTATCAATTAGACCTCCCTTAAACTTAAGTCCTTTTTAATGAAAATCAAAAACTACGTGGTAAACATGAAACAGTGAAATTATATCTATGTTTATAAGAAATATGAGGAGACAACCACTTAGTATATTTATCAAAGGTGGTTAAAAAAAAAAAAAATAACACTATAGGCATTGTCTTGCTCTCAAACGATGCATTATGATTATAAATAGTATACCTATTTATAAAATAATAATAAAATTAAATATTTCTTGTTTCTTATTGCCCTTTACAGTGCACCTACATTATTGGTAATCCTAAATGAAACCAGTTTTTTAGTATAATTTTGTAATATTATGTATAAATTCTGAACAATAAACATTTTTATTAATGTTGTTTTGTAGTTCCTATATTCTTTTTTATTTTCATTAATTTTAAATTCTTTATCAATTTTGTAAGTAGGCATTTATTGTTTCAAAAGTTGTAAGAAGACTTTAAAAAGTAACATTTACATTTTTATATTAAATTATTTATTGGTCTTTAAATTATTATTTTTAATATATATCCGCAATGGCACCTTTAAATACACACTATTTTCATTTATTTTCAAAAAATATCACATATTTCCCACAACACTTGGCTGTACACACCCAAGGCCACTAACAATCGCGTTAAAAAAAAAAACAAAATTAAAAAAGTACCAATACTCACCAATTTAGCGAACATGGTGCCTTATCCTCTCAAGTAACAACTGAGACTGATACAATATCAATCGTACAGCCTGCTTTTATACCCGCCTGCCCGCTGCAGCTTGCGTGACTGACAACAATACATGATTTTATTAATAATTTTTACTATTAATTTTGGGTTTGACGAAAGTACTTGTTCAAAATACTTGATTTGGGGTAATGGTTGACACCTAAGATATTAGAAGGTGGCCAATAGATGTAAAGGTCGCGGGTTCGATGCCGGCGTAGTACAAATTGTTCGTAAACAAAAACATGTCTGTTTTTCTTGGTTCGGGTGTAGTACTATACGATACGTATAATATGCAAGTATTTACATAAAACAACAAATTAAAATACGTTTGTCGTTGTTTGACACCCAGAGTTCTATTAAACAATTTAAAAGTGTCCAAACTGTAGACTCATTTTATTTTTGTCATATCGAGTTCAAAATTCCTTTCTGTCTCGATCTGATTGTTTTGTGTTTGTAGAGTAACATTTTAGCTTCTATTGATTTTTTAAGTGTAGCAGTTTGAATCGAACAATATAAAAAAAAAATTGGGGTCGCACTTTAAAGCTACGGCGCGTGCAATTCCCAGTTGCCCCCAGTGCCTCCTTTGAAAGGGCAACTGGGAGTATTATTTTTAAATTTTGAAACGTCTGCCCTACTTGAGGCGCCGTAAAGTTTATCTAGATATTTTTTCCATATGTTGCTAGAAGTAAGTGAGTGTAAGTTTGAAGGGTACGGCACGGGGGCAACTGGGACATTATATTTTACGAATTCCCAGTTGCCCCCAGAGGGGGCGATGCCTGAGGGGGCAACTGGGAATAACTCCACCATTCTAAGTACCTAGACGATTGCCCACCGAAGGATAAAGCATGACTATTTCCTAGACCGATTATGATAAAATCTGTCATAACGTCGGAACTTGGCGCAATAATGGAAGAGTCGGAATTAGGTGGACAAATCATGTTTATTTGTTTTGCAACAATAATATTTGCATCTTAATAGACTCTGGACACAGTATAAGACCTTAACAGTATGCCAACTCAATATCACCGGGTGTTACCATATAATTATTAATTTAAGAATTTGTATGACCATATTCTTGCAAATAAATGATTGATTGATTGATTTATAATATTAATTAGTAGTATAGATTTGTTCCATCTACCTCACGCATGTAAAGATACATTTAAAACCACTTGCCTTCCTAAGCTCATCTTGTAAAACATAGTTTTACTAAAAAATTTATTCAGGTTTAAAACAGAAAATATTCCAGATGTTTATTCGATGTGATCCAAATGAAAATTAAAAAAATATTTATAATCCAAAATCATAGCCACAAATTAAACTATGATTGCCACACTAGGCTAAGCCTGTATCGTGGAAATCAAATCGACTTAACATATCAGTAAAATGCGGCTAGGAACCTATGTTAGTTTAAGTGTAGCTATACTTTAGTAAGCTTCATATTATAAAGGAACTAGCGGCCGCCCGCGGTTTTACCCGCGTGGTTCCCGTTCCCGTGGGAATTGATCAAAATCCTTTCTTAGCGGATGCCTACGTCATAACATCTACCTGCATGCCAAATTTCAGCCCGATCCGTCTAGTGGTTTGGGCTGGGCGTTGATAGATATCTATGTCAGTCAGACAGTCAATCAGTCAATCAGTCACCTTTGAGTTTTATATATATAGATATAGAATATAGATATAGATTACATTACGGGAACAAAAGATTATGGCATAGTGTCGCTATAATTAAACGCATTTAGAATTTTAGAGGATTTAAACTGATAATTTTCTTACTGATGTTCATTTGACTGTTGCTAGATTGTAGCATAGTGTCGCTTGGGCTATCTAGCTCATTATTCCGAACCTTAACGCGTAGGACGAAGCCACAAAACAAAGACTAAGTCGTAAAAGAGTGTCTATGTATATGTACCTAAGCCTTTTTTTCTCGGAGGAGAATGCGTTTATGCACCATAACCGCAGGCTAGCTAAACCCGCGGCCGTGCGTGGGACTCGAGACTAAAGCGTCCACTACCCACTAAACTCCCCCTGTTCCCCTTCACGCCCGATTGGGACGAGCCGGTGCCAGCGATAGCCATTGACCAGCCCAACCTTCCTCCAATGTGATCCAGAATTCATTCCGGAGATTTTTTCATATACACTCCTAGTGCATTATAGCATTAACAAATATAAAACGGAGTGACTTTTTTTATGTATTTTCATATTTAAATTCATAATTTTTAATTACTATATTGGGAGTAGCATTGCATAGCGCCCTTAAACCATTTAATCAAAACAATGATACCTATAATATGGAAACGCCCCGGTCTTCCCACTTGCTCGCTTCACATTATTCTCTATAGGAAACATGTTATGGCAACTCTATTTATATATTTGCTCTGTGGAAGAAGCTGACTCTATTCTCTATAGCAAGGGTTCCCAAAGTGGGCGATAACGCCCCCTTGTGGGCGCTGCAGGCCTACAGGGGGGTGGTAAGAGACCCAGAAAAAAATTGGGGGCGTTATGAAGAGGCTTCGGGGTGTGCTCAGTTCTCAAGTTAACTCTTGCGGATTATAGTAAAATTCTCTTAGAATGAATGTTTAATCTCCGCTAATAGGTATAGCTCACAACAGTTAATTAATTTAATTTAAAGTTATAGTGGTTTTTAAGTAGATGATAAAATGGGGGCGCTAAAAATTAATTTATTATTCTCAAAGTGGGCAGTATAACTAATAAGTTTGGGAACCCCTGCTCTACAGGTTGCTGAAAAATTACACGGAGGGTTATGCTTTTATGCACAGGCATATAACAGGCTAGGCAGGCTAGCAATACCTGCCATATATTGTGTGGGACTCGGGCCTAAAGCGTCCCAGGCGTGGACCCTTTGCTGTCTCCGCAAGTGGGCTTTCAGCGAGGGGAAGAGGCTCTCCGCCCAAACAGGGGCTCCGTAGAGTGCCACAGACCTCACCGCCCCATGATAAAGCCAACGGCACCCGGGTCCTGGACCCCCCACATTAGGGAACACAGCCGTGGAGTGAGAAACGTGAGGGCTCCTCGGAACTCCATCGGGGGTCCACGGTCAGGCCGAGGTATTTGAAGGGCACCTCGACCGGGACCCGGATCCCCTCTACAAGTAGGTAGTTGAAGCCCCCGACCCACTAAACTCCCCTGGTTCCCCCTTCATTTCTGAAGAGAGAGCTAACGTCGCTTATAAAAAAGTCCGTGGGTGCGCTCCGAGATTCGAATCATCACATGTGAATCGACGTTTAACACGCCATATTTAACTTCCACAATATACACTCACCGGCAATAAAACCTGGCCACTGGGCTTTTTTCATACAAACGGGTCACTTTAGCGTCTCATAGTAGACTAGACTATTTGCAGCTGTGCAATGATTATTACGTCAATGGAGAGGCCAAACGCCATAATATCAAATCACAGTTTCAAAAATTGCCAATAATCGTTCACTATTCTCAAAAAGGAAAAACAATAAACCGAACTCGACGCTCCATATATCGTACATTCGTACACATGAATTTTGACTTGACTTGATTGTTTTTCCTTTATGAGAAAATTGAGCGGTTAGTGTAAATTCTTGAATCAGGCTTTCTCCATTGACGTAATAATCATTGCACAGCTGCAAAAGTTTTCTATCTATGAGACGCTAAAGTGACCACGTTTGTATGAAAAAAGCTCAGTGGCCAGGTTTTATTGCCGGTGAGTTTATTATAGAATTTAGGGTAAACATTATATTTAAGTACCTGCTTTGGACAATCACCGTCAAGGACAACTACGTATCTGTTACATAATTATCAAATAAGTCATTGGAACCTACTATATCATGATTCATGTTACATGATACCCAGGTTGACCATTTTGTAGCGGATTTTAAAGATGTAGAGCATAGTGAATCTTAGCTCGTCTGGGTAAGTTTACCTTACAGATCCATAAACTGCGTGTTTTTTTAGTCGTTGTTTTCCCGCAGCAGAACGCTTCACCTTCAGTAGTACCTACTATCGATTTACGCAAGTATTTTTTTTTCTGAATTTTTTTTTACTTTTTCTGATTTTTATTCTTAAATTTTAATGGGAAAATGGAAACCAAATGTGAGTAAATAGTAAATAATCATTTTTTTGATAAACGCGAAGGGCAATGACCTCGGCCGGTGACCGTCCGTGACGCAGCTAGTACTAATGGTTCGAGTTTCGTCTATCATAATCGTAAAACTTTTGATCTGACTAAAAAAAGAACTTTATTAATTTATTTTACTACTAAGATAGAATCATTTTTCTGCGGGAAAACAACGACTAAAATTCCACGCTCTAGAAGCAACATAACTGTTGTACTATGACTGTCGGGGAGTATTATATTTCCAGAGCCCAATTCATGGTGATGACAAGAGAAGCTCATTTTTGTTTTTAAGTTCGGCAGTTTTACGGCTTGTGCATATGTGCCAGAGTGGTCTAATAATAACTAAAAAAAATGACACCTTATAGTAATAGTGGCACATTTTTTTAAAAACACATTTATCTTATTTCCGACTTCCCACACAATATGTATAACAACGCTAATTGAATTTGTATGTGAGGTTGAATGAATCAATAATGAAATTATAATTAATTTGCATTGGAAAACTGATCTGGTCCACATTTGTATGACGTGATAAGATAATTTCTGCCCTTGAGTTGTTATGTTTTTAATTCTATTGGACATAGGGTTGCCATCTCTAAAATTTGGAAAACAGGACAAGACGCGTGAAAACCCCGGATTTTAGAGTCCGAAAGCCGAACATGTCAACAAGATCTTTTAAACATAGTTATTCAATGTAGGTAATAAAAAAATAGTTGAAAATGTCATAAATCACCTTTTTTTTAAAACTCGGTCTACAAAATGAAACCTTCCCCGGACGCTCCCCGGATGCCCTCTAAACTAGGACAAATCCGGGGAAACCGGGACGGATGGCAACCCTATTGGACATAATATTAACACTAGAATCAGCATCTTGAAGAACAAAGGCAGCACAATAAGCGAGTTTTCTTTTTATTCCAGTATGTAACAAGACGAGCAGATCGTACACCTAATAGTAAGCGCCACGTCTGCCCTTAGACAGTTCAGTGCCAAACAGTAACTAAGCAGTTACTGTCTGGCACTGCCCTGCGCCCGCTACACCGAGACGACAGTAATTAGGTCTCTTATACCCAGTAATTTAGAGTTTGTAGTGGTAGAACCATGCTGTTTTACAGTACGAATGGGCCGGCTCGTCCGGGGAAGTACCACCCTCTCACATAACACCAGCGAGAAATAATACTGACTACTATTGTGTTTCGTCTGGTTTGTGAGGCTTCATGTAGACGACGCCGGAACCGGACCGGAACCGGACTGGCGCCGGACAATCTGTATGAGTTTTTGTATAGGAATAAAAACCGCGCCTGCGCCGGAATGAAACCGTGTTCTATTTTCATACATATTGTCCGGCGCCGGTCCGGTTCCGGTCCGGTTCCGGCGTCGTCTACATGAAGCCTGAGAGTGCCAGAGGCCCACTCCCATAAAAGGTCGGCAACGCATCAGCGATCCATCTGGTATTGCAGATGTCCATGGGCGGTGTTGCTTAACATCAGGCGACCCGCTGGCTCGTTTGCCGCCTCTGACATAAAAAAAACAAGTAAATCGACGACGATAGGCAAGTGTAAATGAAGGGCTTGTCCATGTAAATGAAGGTGTATTAGGTAGATAACCAGAGGTGTCGCTAAGTTTAAGCTTTGCTGGTGGGGGGCAATTGTGTGAATGTCTGCATAGAGCTACCCGGCCCCCCAGCCTGTGCTTGAGAAGGCCACAGTGGAGTTTTAGTCAGTACCCCCTAACATAGGGCAACTCTGACATAACCTCAGCTGCTCCCCCAAGCGGCTGGGGTATCCAAGGATTTCTCTACTATAAAAAAAAAGGTGTCGCTAAGTAAATTTCAATTTCGACGAACGGTTTCGTGTAGTGATTGAGAATAGCCGACTAAGTACGCAAGAAGCTGCTCATTATAAATTAATTATGTGCTAGTGACGTGTCAAATACTGTTATTAATTAAGAATGTGGATCCATGGAACATGAAAAAAATGTCGGCAATTAGGTATAACATGAAAATTGGAAATGCAGTTGCTTAATGATAATTAATGACATATTGGCTTGACATAATTAAAATCATTTATTCTGATAATGGATTTATAAAAAAAGTAGGTACGTTAATCGGTTTAAACATTCCAGCGCTTGGACGTCAATGGCCTGTTGAGTAATGTCTCGAGAACCTTAACAGCCTGCATTTATTAAAAACTTTTTTTATACCATGGTTTGGCCTTTTTCCCGCCAGATGGTAAGCGGTTTGGGTCCGGCCGTAATGCCCCCATTTCGGGTTGCCCCCGGCCGGTATGGCCCCACATTTACAAAAAATTGTTCCAGTTTGCCGCTAAACCGTGGGGGCATACCGGCCGGGGGCAACCCGGAATGGGGGCATAACGGCCGGACGGGCCCAGCTGCTTATGTCCCATAAGGACGCTTGTAACAACCTTCGATCACTAATGATCGATGGTAACAACAAAGGATTGAGGAATCACTTGCGTCGAGTCGACTCTGCAATGGGAAAGTAAAAAATATAACGTTCTATAGCCATTCGCCCTTATGAGGGGCATCTGCGGGCCTCGAGCATTACGCTCATTACCCTGGCTGCTTCTCAGGCACCTTGCGGTGCCCGGTGGAGGTGTGTGTCCGGCCTCATAACGAGGCCGATCTTTGAACCTCTCTATAACGCTGCGTCCCCCTGTGCGGATGGGCACACCAGTAGACCCTTGCGGGAGGCCCAGCAAGCTTACCAGCAAACGGGGGACGGCTTACCGCGTGATCTGATAGGAATGGGGAGGGAGACAGGGATGGAATGTAGGGACCAGGGGAAGTCATAACGTTGTTGGTAGCAAATAACACAGTCTGGATTTTAATGGTGAAAAACACCCCATTGTGTCGGAAAGCCGTTAATCCTGCGCCTGATCTCTCGTTCGTGTCAGGCACTGTCCCACTGTGTTAGGAGATTGAAGGAATTAGGAGTGCACCTGTGCTTGCGCACTCACTTGTTCATTATACCTAATTGATCCTGCTTAGTTAATCGTTGTAATTAGCTACAGAAGCCGGAATGCGAAAAGGCACCGTTATCTTACTGTTACGTTATTAATGATTAGTAATTATAAAATTATGTTCCGTTAATGATTTAGCACATTTGCTACACTAATTTATTAAACGAGTTAAGTACATTACAAAGCCCAGGTGTAGGTATTTTTTCCTTAATCTGTTTCTCTTGAAGAAGAGTTAGCCTCTAGCTCTTACCATTCCACAAACAACAGTGTGGCTCCCACAGACATATGTCTGTGGTGGCTCAACTTGGCCCACCGATGCGCAAGGTGGACCGGACCGGCAACGACACACCACCCCCTCCACCGCGTCCCCCAATAAGGCAGAAAAAGAAATAAAATACACGATTTAAAGTTTTTTAAATAACTCAATAACTATGTGATAAAAAAAAACCTACTATGTAATATTATAAATGCAAAAGTCTGGATTTTTGTTTGTTAAACAATTACGCCTAAACGGCTGATCGGATTTAGATGAAATTTGGCACACGTACAGTTTATAACCCGGATTATATACAGTAACACATAAAATGTTATAATTCAATAAAATTAAATTTAATTTTCATTCAAAGAATCCTGAAGAGTTTGTAACCTTGGCGGTCATGCTCGCTAAAATGTGCTTGGGGTGGTGGCGTTATGTGTCGGGTGGTTACATTCCCTCTAATATGGTTGAGTGAAATTATGGCTGGCACATACGTCATACTTGTGCTGCAGGTGCCACCTTTGGGCACTGGTCTTCCAGGGCTCACGGATTTTTCTCGATTATAGTCTCATTCTTATACTTTATACTGTATGGCTTGGTATTCTAAAACTAATCAGTAATTGTAACAAACAAATTGTAAACAAACATGGCGATGAAAAAGAGTAACTGTCGAGTTTCTTGCCGGTTCTTCTCGGCAGATGACTGCATTCCGAAGCCGGTGGTAGAGTCACTCTGTAATTGACGATTCATAAATACTTGATACAAGTTTACATGAATAAAGAATATTTTGATTTTGATTTTTTGATTTTGATTTTGATTAGGACATCCTACTAATATTATAAATGCGAAAGTCTGGATGTTTGTTACTCAATCACGCCTAAACGGCTGAACGGATTTAGATGAAATTTGGCACACGTATACTTTATAACCCGGATTAGGACATTAGGCTATAAAATTCCTACGGGAAACGTCTCATTCCCGCGGAATATTTGAAAAAATTAAATTAGTTATATAGAAAGCTAGATTAATGTAATTTGTGCTCCAAACACCATTAAGAGAATTAACAACATTGTATTGAAGAACAGATCTCATACATTAGGTGCAAAATTGTAAATAAATACAATTAAGAATAAAATAATGCTTTTTACTTGACAATAAGATGGCGTGCCCTTTTTCCCATATTAATCCTTATCATTAGGATCTAATTGTTATTCAAAATTCAACTCTAACCTGTAATGATAAGGACTCCAAACACAAATTCCTTAAATGGAAGCCAATGAGAAAGAAACGAATATAAACTCAAAGTCCATTAAAATAAGATTGCTATTTGCGTAACGTACCTAGGTTTAATTAATTTGTAACACGTTATTAAAAATGTACGTTCATTTTTTTAAATCAAATACAGCTTTGCCTATGGTTGCGCTTTTTTTTTTATTTTTTTGTTTGACTTCTTTAAAGTTCTTGAAGAAAATGACATTTAGACAATTTTAGGTTTTTTAGTTGCGCCCAAGATAGCGTCGGTTTCGGTGTAAATGCTTTGTAGGTATTTCCCGATATTTTTGAATGCGTCAACTTACAACGAGTTGTAATGTACGGCGTTTGAGTCGTTGACACTTGAATCGTTAAAATGTACATGAAAATGGCAGCAGTAATCCTTATAAACAGGAGTGTATTCCAGCTACAATACAAGAAGAAGAATTTTGGTTTTGTTTTTTGTGCCAATTGCCTCCTTACGTGCAATTCAAGATCACCTATCTGGGGCCTAGGTTCTTTTCTCGGGTTGGACAAGGTTAGAAGAGTAACACAAACTATGGAGAATATCTTTTTTATGTCAGAGGCGTCAAACGAGCCAGCGGGTCGCCTGATGGTAAGCAATCACCGCCGCCCATGGACTTCTGCAACACCAGAGGGATCGCTGATGCGTTGCCGGCCTATGGGGGGTGGATGTGGGTGGGCCTTACTTACCATTTATTGCTCATGCATTGATCCTCTATGAATGTGGTACTTCCCAGGTCGAGCCGGCCAATTTAGACTGACAGGAATTGTCTTTTTTTTATTGCAAAGTGTAACAAGACGAGCAGATCGTACACCTGATGGTAAGCGCCACGTCTGCCCTTAGACAATTTAGTACCAAACAGTAACTAAGCAGTTACTGTCTGGCACCGCCCTGCGCCCGCTACACCGAGACGACAGTTATCAGGTCTCATATACCCAGTAATTTCACTAGCTTCAGTGCCCTTTCCCCGAAACACAGAAGTGCTTGCAACACCTCTAAAATGTCTTCATCATGGCTCTCGATTTTCAAGTTCTCAAACTATCAGGTTTTTATTTGACATTGGTGAACTGACTGGCTGGTAGGCTATAGGTAATATTTATTGTCTAATTTGTCAAGCTCCCAGCCCTATCAAGTTGTAGCAGTAATGGAAACATCTGACCCGCGTTGCCTTAAACAGTCGGTAATAAAAACAAACCAGCAATCGGACACTGCGCATGTAGGTAGCGACAACTGACATCTATACTAAATGACTAACTATATCGAGTAAACTATAATTAGGTAGTTATACTAATAATAATGTCCACCTAGCCGAGTTTTCGGCTTAAGCGGCCTATCTTTACGACCAACCGACTAAGCTGGGTAAATTATAATTTTATATACAGTATGACAGGAAATGCGAGGGACATATTTAAACCCCTTATAGTTCATGCTTTCATATAACAAAATAAGTATAAATTATTAAAAAATCTGGTAAATATCTGTCAATAACCTTAGTCGAAACCTGAAAATCCGCGTAACGTGCGGGCACTCTTCCCTTCACAGTACCTATTTCGTGCACTCGTTCATTACTCAAATTATTGTACTCGCGTACAATTTGAGTTTGGGGCGTAACCGGCCACTCAGCACACGGGTTTTTAGGTAGTTCGTGTATACATCAATTATTAGGATAATTAAGAAAAAAAATAAGGATATATTTTTTATAGCGAAATGGACTCTAAATCGGGTTCTGAACACTCTCCTTAAATATGTCCCTCGGGTTACCTAACACGCTGTATATTGTGCACAAGTGAGAGCGCAGGCACAGGTGCACTCCCTATTCCCTTACTCTCATAACACGGTAGGACAGCAGTCTGACACGACCGAAGAGAGATCAACTCAGGACCAACGCCTTTTG
Source organism: Mecyna flavalis (assembly GCA_949319885.1). Taxonomy (NCBI): domain Eukaryota; kingdom Metazoa; phylum Arthropoda; class Insecta; order Lepidoptera; family Crambidae; genus Mecyna; species Mecyna flavalis. The sequence goes on along the minus strand of OX439420.1, from coordinate 2,589,236 downwards.
TTCATTTTAAATTAATACTGCCAAACCTTCAGACTCCGGACCATGACTAGTATTTTCTGAATTAGGGCTGGTCAATAGACACAAGACTGGCACCGGCTTGTCTCAATCGGGTGTGAAGGGAAAACCGGGGGAGTTTAGTGGGTAGTGGACGCTTTAGTCTCGAGTCCCACACACGGCCGCAGGTGTAGCTAGCCTGGGTATGGTGCAAACGCATTCTCCTACGAAAAAAAAGTTTTTCTGAATTAAAAAATCGCCAAAATCACAGGGAACCCCGAAATCATAGTACTGAACTACTGAAAAATAATAAACCATCAAGGTATTATAAAAAGGATTGTATTTTACTGTACAACAAAAAATACTGATTGTTCATCAAAAAATACTGAATTGCTAACCTAACCTTTGGTGTGCAATCAGTTATTTTGGTGTACATTTCAGTATTTTTTTGATGTTCGGTCAACGGCACATCACGGTAAACACTTGCAGTTCGATAATAGCACTTATGCCCCCGACATAAGAGTGGTACAAAGTCCAAAGTGTATAGTCTGACGTGCTTTGACTGTACACTTAAAAATATCCCTTAAAAAAAGGCATGTATAAATCCTCCTTTACAAAGATGCATGATTAAGAATCAAATCGGAATACCAGTGTCACTAATAACTATGTATGAGTTGCTAATGTGATAGGTACTTAATTGAGTTTGAAAAATTAGATCAAACATGTTGTATTTTATAGTACAGGATCCCACTGCTTAATTCTGCAAATTTTCAAATAAATGTTGAAGAAGTATACAACTGATAAGCGATAGGTTGCCTATTAATAAAATAAGCTGATTATTTAACCACCTTAAAAAATCTTTACATCATTCCATTCATGGTTGGCCACAACATCTATGAGATGATTGTTGCAGCGTCAGTAAGTTGGTAGGAAACCACGTTGCCGGTTCTTTTATTTTTTACTAAGTCTAGCCGCTTTTAGAATGACGTTGATTAAAGTACGAGTATTATAGCTGCAATTTATAACAACATTGTTGTTTTCTCCGCCTACATCTTAATATATTCTCGCTCTGTCTTTCAGAGCTAAAAAAAAAAAAAAACTAGCCTGCTGCCCGCGGTTTCACCCGCGCGTAATTTCTTTTGTCAAATATCCCCCCTTTCCCCCACAAGTTTCCGGGATCAAAAGTACCCTATGTCACCCGGGGATAGTGTAGCTTTCCAACAGTTAATCATTGCAAGCAGATCATTGCAGCTTCTTTTCATAGGCTTTCCGCATAAGCATTGTTGGTATACTTCTTCAACATTCATTTTTTTATACCACATCAGTTGGCAGACAGACACGCAGCCCACCTGACTGTAAGCGGTCACTGCGGCCTATTCCATTGAGAGACACTTCATCAGGTTGCGTCACTCAATGTGCTGCCAGACTGTAGGCTCATCTGATCTTCGAGACTTTAATTTCAAGCGTACTGGCTCCCACATTAATATTGCCGGAACACAGCCAGAGCTGTTATGGCGGCAGATTTCACCTGTGGGGGTAGCTAGCCCGTCGGACTCTGACAAAGTCCTACCAGGCTACCACTAATCAGACCCATAGCCATTTTTTATTTTATCAAATAAACAGATAGCTGCAGAATCAAGCAGTGGGATCTTAGACTATGTTATGTATGTATTACTGTATGTCATTTACATAATTACTCCTTCGTCTGATATTCATTACGTGTCGTTAGGGTAAGGTAGGCCTTGCTGTCATGGTTGATGCCTGGGGGCATAAGCTCGTTTTATTCTTATTGATGATTTTTGATTTAAATTAATTGACGGAATTACGAATGTAATGTTTTGTTACATACTTTAATACCGTACCATACTTTAATGATAATGTCTTCCTAGCTGAGTTTTAGCTACGGCGGCCAATCTTTACGATAAACCAACTACTTAAGTTGTAAGCAGGATATTATTATGGTGCACAAGTGAGTGCGTAAGCGCAGGTGCGCTCCCTATTTACTCACTCTCATAGCACGGTGAGGTGAGACAGCAGTCTGACACGACCGAAAAGAGATCAGTCTCATGCCTCCTCTACACTACTCGCAAAGTTGAACGAGGTTCGACGAATACAATAGGTAGAGACTAGAGAGGCACTTCGGCTTACTTCATTGAACTTTATTTCGCCCGAGTCAAACCAAACGGCTCCAAGTGCTGGCACCGCACCGCGAATGAGCTCCTCGCGAAATAGAACGAGTGAGCGTGTCACTTTGGACTTTAGGCAACTTTCTAGAGTACTTCGCCGAGGAACTTTGCGAGTAGTGTAGAGGGCGCATCGAAACCAACGGCTTTACATGCTTTCCGAGGCACTGGGTTTTTCACACCGCCAACTTCCAGACTCCGGACTTTGAGTATTTTCTGAATAGATCAGATGAGCCAACAGTGTTGCAGCACATTAAGCGATGCTAAATGTCTCTTAACGGCACGGCATAGGCCGATATGATGGCTTATTAAAATTAAATATAATAAAGAACACCATTACTCAGCAACATCAGCAATAATCAAAACATGTTAACACATTAATGGACCAGTTGATCCCAGTTTGTATTACTGTAAGCCGTATGATTTGTACTCAAATTATTTATGCAGTTACGCCTAGCAGTGGTATGCGGAAGGCGGCGCCTCCGAGGCTCCGACGATTACAGTATACAGTAATGAGATTAAGTGAGAAACGGATGTGGTATCAATCACACCAACCTTTTTGTTTTGGTACCGCAGGGGAAATGTCTTGTTCTGTTGACTTTTTTTTTCAGAAGAGAATCGCAACCTTTGGCCGTGTGGGATTCGGGACTGAAGCGCCAAACTACCCACTAAACTCCCACAGTTCCCCTTGACATCTGAAGAAGACGAACCGATGACCTTTTTTTTTGTTATCGGGAAATGCCGCCGACCCGATGTGCAATGGGCCGACACCCTTTAGCACCGCCGTCGGAGGATTCAGGCGACTGGGACCACAACATAGCTGGGACCGCGGTTCCAGTTACCTGATTAGTTTTTATTTATTTAATTCGTCAGGCGAGTGGGACCACCCGTAATTTTAACCTTTGTGGTTGTCCATTGTTGAAATACAAGATTTAGTATAGTTAGCAGAAAAGGTGTCATAAATAAAACAAAGTTATGGTCCCAGTCGACCGATTCAAAAATGTTAACCTGTAACTGGGACCGCGGTCCCAGTTTCATATGGTCCCAGTCGCCTGAATCCTCGCCGTCGGGGGACGGGCGGGTTATGTGGAGTTCTCCGTCTGGGATGCTTCGCAAAAGAAGATACCCAGAGGCATACCCCCTCAAGCCCCCGAGACGCTCCCTCATCGTCCATAGTGGGGAGGAACTACGGTAAGCGACACGAAGCCTTCTACGCGGCCCTGCCTTCACGGCGGGCAGGCTGCTTGCCCCCCTTACTACCCACTAAACTCACAAGTTTTCACCTTTAGATTAAAGAATTCGGTGCCCGCTTTGTGACCAGTTGAGTGCCATACCTATTCGCTTTGCTTCTTAACTCTTAAACTACTACTTAGGCAGTAAAGTTGTTTTTTTGTGATGCACTTCACAATAACATAACTACTTATTAAATTCGTCAACCGCATTGATACAAAAACAAATACTTTTATGGATATAACAACTAATTAATTAAAAATAATCAAGACAAAACAAATCAATCAATTGACTGTGATCTATATCTATCTAGATCTATACTAATATTATAAAGAGGAGAGATTTGATTGTTTGTTTGTTTGTATTGTTTTTTTTTTGTTTTTCAATATCTTTATTTAAAATATGAGTATTACAGGTAGTACATTTCTAGTGTAAATAAAAATCCTAGAAGTGACAAGATTCTTAGTACATTGTTTTGCAAGCGAAATAATGCTTATATAAAACTTTTGACATGATTGTAATATTTATTGACACATCAGGCTCAGTTTATGAGTGCATAAGTTGTTGTTATGTTTTATATGGGCTTTAGAAAGAGCGCCACATTTTTTAAATTGTATGTAAGGCGGGTGTAATTGCCAGGAATTGGCGGTAGGTAGTTCGGCTGGTCGCGAACCGCTCGGCAGTACGCAGCAAGCAGCAAAAAATATACATGTCGGAAACCAGTATAGTAGTTGACATGCGCGCAAATCTCGCACGGCCAAGTAATCGCCTATCAGCGGCACTCCGGTACCTGTAGTATTATGCAATACGGGTGGGTAGAATTCTTTCACTGTTGGAAAGATACACTATCCCTGGGTGACATAGGATACTTTTGATCCCGGAAATATGGGGGGAAAGGGGGGATATTTGGAAAAAGAAATTACGGATTATTCCCGACTGCCCCTACCAAATCTGCCCCCAGTAGGGGCAGTCGAAACTTGGTCTGGTTCCCATGTTAAAGTCAGATGGCAGTCTCTTTATGGCGATTGTTATATTATAATTAGTATTTTGTATTGATTTCTTATTTTTTATGTGCGATTTTATTGATACAAGGAAATATCTATTGTTACATCAAGGTCTTTATCTGGTGCTACTAGCTCCTTTTCTACAAAAATCTTATTTGCCCACTTTGGTATGTACAAATTAATAAAAAAGCTTTTTTTATTGCCTGTGCGACAATATCCCGTAGGAATACATTACAATGTGCAAATTAGTTTATTTGGTTTGTTTTAAAGATTGGACAGCGTAACATTTAATTAAAGACACTAGAAAAGTCACAAGTAACTGTAAATTCTTTCAAAAAATAAAATACAAGGAGTTTGAATTGCCACAACTTTTTACTCAAAAGTAGTTCCGTACTTTTTGGATACGAATGAAGCGAAGTATGTATGTACACATAAGGTTTACAATCAGGATAAATACTTAATACATACATCACTTTTCATTACAGCAAAAAAAAAGAGCATTCATAGGATCAGGTTGACAAAGTCTCTTGCAGGATCCTTTAAATAAAAGCATGAAAACAATTTTTAACAAAACTGGCGCTAGCAGACCCAAAACCGCCATCGTACGTAACTATAATATAATTTGATTAGCGGCACAATGTCAACGCCCAGACTATAACAGTGTTACAATGCAAGGTTTTTCTATCGGGATGCACTGATAATGTAGGCTCGGGGCTAGCTTACCTACACAATAAAACATTCATTCGGTTCCGTACAATTTAGTGTGCCCGCCCTCGTCAGACTTTTTATATGATCGACAATTCGGTGAGCGACTTTAATTGATTTAGGCGCAGGTGCAGGTATTTCTGACAGACTCTTTGTAGTACGTGTGCGTTGCTCCATTGCTATCAGTACGTTCTATATTTTGTCACCTACAAAAAGTCGGTCACCGATTATCGGACGTGGACGGGCAGCTTAAAACAACACCAACCAGACAGACCCATGGCGGGAATCGAACCCACGACCTCCGGGTTTTATACCCGAGCGGCTTAGCCACTGTTTCACGGCTAAGACGACATTAATATGCAAGGGGCCTAGACAAGGGGCCTAGACAAAGTAACGCCCCTTTCACACGGGCAGTCCAGTTTTTTGCAGGATCCCTTTTTCTGCAGGATCCCGTTTGATGGCGAATGTGTTTATATGGTAGCGTTCACACGAGCATCCCGCATGCGGGATACTGCAAAAACCCGATCCGGCATTCGGTTTTGTCACTAGAAACTGGATCCGTCGTCCAGTAAAAAGCGGGATCCCGTTTAGTCGCACAAACATTTATATAGCAGTGTTCACACGGCTTCCCGCTTGCGGTTTTTTGCGGGACACTGTTTTTTTGCGGGATAGTGAAGTAGTGGCAGCCCCCGCCCCGCGCCCGTGTTCACACGGCAATCCAGTTTTGCAGGACCGGCTTTTTACTGGATCCCGCAAAACTGAACTGCCATGTGAACACACCGTCCAGTTTTGCAGGATACAGTAAAAAGCCGGTCCTGCAAATCTGGATGCCGTGTGAAAGGGGCGTAACGAAAATAGCGAAATTCGCTAACTTCAAATTGTATGGATTTGACAGATCCCTTAGATAAGTCACGTGGTCAATCGATATTGAAAGTACAGACCGACAAACTTATCTGTTCCGGTGGCCAAAATTGGAACTACGTGAAATGTCAGTTTTTGCAATAAATATCTCTGGACATTAAATATCTCTGGACATTATTCACACAGCGCCATCTAGCCCCAAACTAAGCATTAGCTTGTGCTATGGGTGCCAGACAACGGATAAACATTACTAATATACTTTTTTTTTTGTAAATACATACATATTATACATAGAAACACCCAGACCGATACAAACAGACATGTTCATGCACACAAATGTTTGTACCGTGCGGGGATCGAACCCGCGACCTCTGGTGTAATAGCCGACTTCTCGACCATTACACCAAATGGCTCGTCGTCAATGTAAAAACGATATTTAATGACAGTGCTAAAAAGACAGTAGCGACGCCGCCATCGGAACAGATAAGTTTGTCGGTCTATCTATACGGGTTTTGACATTCGTTATCGCAAATTGAGCGTTAACGAACGTCATAAGTGCCGCTTGTCTATGGCCCCAGGTTCCTTGTCCCCAGGTCTAGACAGCGGTATTTGATTCTCATTAGAATACAATAGTATTGTTTGTTTAATTGTCGATTTGTAACGCATTCGGGACATCCATTGAAGCTTCCGACACCTTTCTGAAGGTCGGTTGGAAAAAATATTATACTGCGATTAGATCCATTCGGTGTTATGGTTGAGGAGACTAATTACACCAGAGGTCGCGATTTCGATCTCCGTATAGAGCCAAAATTTTGTAAGCAAACATACCTCTTCATCTGTTTTGATTTTGAATTGGTCATTTAATATTTGATACACCTGGATGGTCTGGTTGCGGTTTAAGTACCGGGCGGTGATTCCGGGGTCCTAAGTTCGATTCCCGGGTCGCGCAAAATTTGCCGGAAGTACAGCCAGAGCTGTTATGGCGGCAGATTTCACCTGTGTGGGTGGTAGCTAGCCAGCCGGACTCTTAAAAAGTTCTACCGCCAACCATACCCAAGGCGGGAATCGAACTTACAACCTCCGTGTTTTTATTATACCAGAGCGGCTTAGCCACTGTTCACGGAGGCGGTCGGGTAATGTCTCGAAATGACAGAGTCAGCTCGGCACGACACGCGACACGAGTGATGCTTCTGGCACAGAATATCAATATACATACATATTATGTACTAACGTACAGTCAAAAGTAGAGTTGCCACGAATAGTGATTTGGCCGAATACCGAATACCGAATATTCGGCAACGCTGTCGGCCGAAGCGCCGAATATTCGGCGGCCGAATATTCGGCACAAAATACATGTTTAGCGAGCGCGTAAACAAGAACCAACCTTTTTTTTTTTTTTTTTTTCTCGGAGGAGAATGCGTTTATGCACCATAACCGCAGGCTAGCTAGACCCGCGGCCGTGTATAGGACTCGACACTGAAGCATCCACTACCCACTAAACTCCCCCGGTTTCTCCTTCACACCCGATTAGGACGAGCCGGTGCTAGCCTTATGGCTATTGACCAGCCCATCCCCGGGTACCCCGACTTGAGAGGCCTCAAGTCAGGGTGGCGCCTAGGGAGGGCCACCCGAGAAACTAGGTGACCCTCAGACTTGGCTCGAGCGACCTGTGCAATGCGGGCGTTGGGGGGCTACCCCCGCCCGCAGGTCAACCCTCAGGCCGGAGAAAGCGTGCTAAGTGAGCTCGCCTTCTCCGGCCCGGCCGTCTACGCCGGAGGGGAGCAGCGAGGGGGTCCTCCTCGCGCTCCCGCTCCGCTGCCTCCTTCTGCGACATTACTTGCTCGCAGAAGGAGGCGGCCGCCTCCCACGCTCTCCTGTTGGCGACCATCGCACGAACCATGGTCGCCAACGAGAGGCGTCCACCGCCTAGCGCCGCGATTAGTTCGCGGCGCTCGTGTCGCCAGGCCGGGCACTCGATAAGTGTGTGCTCGGCCGTGTCGTCGGGAGCGTCGCAGTGATGACACTGCGGCGTCTCCTCCCGACGGGGGACACGGTACAGGTAATGTCCGAAACTTCCGTGTGCGGACAGAACCTGCGACAGCCGGTAGGTGAGGCAGCCGTGCCGGCGTTCCACCCACTCCCTCAACACCGGACGAATGGCCTCAATCGTCCAGTGGCCGGCACTTGGGGCTTGGAGAGCCTCCGTCCATTTGGCCAGGGCCTCTTCCCTGGCCTGGACACGACCCAGCGTCACCTCCTCTAAGCTGGGTCGTTCCCCCCGCATCCTTGCCGCCACCCGGATTCGATGCACCTGGGCCAGAACCAGGGCATCGAACTCCCACGGGATTGTGCCTGCTAAGACGCAGGCAGCCCCGTGGGAGACTGTGCGGTAAGCCCGCACAGCTCGGGTCGCGATGACCCTCTGCGGTCTCCGCAAGAGGGCCTTCAACGAGGGGGAGAGGTTCTCCGCCCAAACCGGGGCTCCGTAAAGTGCCATCGACCTCACCACCCCATGGTAGAGTCGACGGCACCCGGGTCCTGGACCCCCCACGTTGGGGAGGACCCGTCCGAGAGCTGCAGCGGCGGCGGACAAGAACCAACCTGTCGCAACCTGTCTCCCTGCAAATGAGTAAGATTGTTTTTGAAAACTATTCGTCTAGATCGGAAGGCTGATCCTTACAAGTGGTGGTCAGTAAATGAAAAACAATAACCAAATCTCTCGAAATTTGCTGAAGTTTATCTTTCTTCTCCTGGGAGTAGCGTGTACAGCGAGAGGTTATTTTCCGAAGCTGGTATCATTTACGATGAAAAGCGTAATCGTTTGCTACCAACAAATGCTGAAAAACTTGTTTTCATCCATCCATGGTAAATTTTACTTACTAAGAGATTGTAATTTGTTAATAAATACATAGAATCTTGAGTAATATGACGTGTCTTTTTTCATGATTAGGTATTCGGTATTCGGCCGAATAGTATGTATTATTCGGCCGAATACCGAATATTAAAAAAATTGGCCGAATAGGCCGAATACCGAATAGTAGCCGAATATTCGTGACATCTCTAGTCAAAAGCACGTCAGACGTAACACTTTGTACTTTGTACCTCTCTTATGTCGGGGGCATAAGTGCTATTATCGAACTGCAAGTGTTTACCGTGATGTGCTGTTTACCGTACCTCTCTGGTGTTACAAGCGGCCATAGGCGACGGTAACTTACCATCAAGCGAGCCGCACCCTCTGCCGTAAATCAAGATAATATTTACCCTATCATAGCTATAAAAATTATTTAAGATGTTTTTATCAAGCCGTTAAGATGGACGGATGCCTGTATAAGGCAAATGTCAGTTGTGTATCGGCCGCCATTACCGGAGTGATTTAATGTGCGCGTGAGCACTTTGTCATTTCTGACGGATTGGACGGGAAATGCTGAGTGCATGGTGCTAGTGAAATTACTGGGTATATGAGACCTATTAATTAACTGTCGTCTCGGTGTAGCGGGCGCAGGGCGGTGCCAGACAGTAACTGCTTAGTTACTGTTTGGCGCTGAACTGTCTAAGGGCAGACGTGGCGCTTACCATCAGGTGTACGATCTGCGAGTAGGTATTATTCTAATTTAGGATTGCACGGCGCTGTGTGAATAGTTTTCCGAAATATATTTTATTTATGATTTAATGTGTAAGACGTTACATTCATTCATAGCATTACCTATATTGTGTGACTTTTTAGTCGTTGTTTTCCCGCACTTGAAATCAAAGGCTCGAAGATCAGATTAGTCTACAGTCTGGCAGCACACTAAGCGACGCTTCTTGGTGAAGTGTCTCTCAATGGAATAGGCCGCAGTGGCCGCTTAGCATCAGGTGGGCTGCGTGTCTGTCTGCCAAATGACTTAGTATAAAAAAAAAAGTATAGCCTGAACAAGAAAATAAAAAAACCTGTTCTGGAGGCGCCACATTATGGTTATAGCAACACTTGGTTGCTATGGTATACTCACAAATAACTCACAATATCCATTAATAACAAGGCACACATCACACTTTGACAGACAGTAACAATAAATGACAAATTATTGTTTTTTTTTATTTGATTCTTGCCACTTGAAGAAATTATAGTTCCAATACTTCCAATATTTTCCTTCCCGCAATGGAGAGGTTTTTCATTTTAATGGCCGGGCTATAAAATGATTCTATCTTAGTAGTAAAATAGATTAATGAGTTTTTTTTAGTTCATTCAATAGTTTTACGATTGTGATGGATGAAACACGAACCAATAGTAGCTGCGTCGCGGACGGTCACCGGCCAAGATCATTGCCCTACGCGCTTATCAAAAAAAAGAAATACTTGTTTAAATGATAAATCGATAGTATGTACCTACTATCAATTCATAATATTATCTGTGGTACTACTGGTGAAGTGTTCTGCTGCGGGAAAACAACGACTAAACACGCGGTAGCAGCGTTACCAGTTTTTTTTTTGCCAAGTCGGGACTTATGTATATTTTTTTTTTTTTTTAATATTTTTGGCTTTGCACGTCTTGTGCATTTAGCCAGACTTATGTACTTTTTGAGTGAAAATCGCGGGATTCTTCCGTCAAAAGCGGGACTTAGTAAAAAAACGTATTTAATCAAAGGTTTTCAAATATTTATCTTTTTATTTGACTTAAAATTACGTTTACGTGACAATAGATAGGTAGCAAAAGAAGCCATAGAAAATTAATTTTAATAAACTCTTCTTATTACGCGCCTTTCTTTCTCAGCACTCTGCACGTACGGTCGAGTTCTTATCTCCCCGAAAAGCGGGACTGTGCCTGTCCCGCGCGGGACATTTAATTTTGATTTAAAAATCGGGACGTCCCGCCAAAATCGGGACGTCTGGCAACGCTGCGCGGTAGGTATGTATAGAATACCTAGATAGATGCCACTGAGAATACCACTTGTAACTTGAAGGGCGCGAGGCTGCAGCCTTGGGCGACCTTGACATTACGCGTAACTGGGCTACGCTGTACTGGACCGATTTAAAAGGATCGCTTCATGCGAGAAGTACAACATAATATAGGTATTATTATTGTAAGCTGCTCCAACTAAAGTTGATACTTTTTTTAGCAGAGGAGAACGCATACCAACCCGCGCACATACCTACCACACGAACACGCCACATCATACACTCACGTATCACACACAGACACACTTATATACCTATTACCTACACACACACCACACACGAACACATGTGTATGATAGGGTTGAAGTCGGTGCTAATATAGGTACTATCGAGGTCACTCGCGCGTGATCACCCTTAAGGCTAAAATCCTGTGCAGTATTTTCACGTTTACAAGCGCCGCTCCTAAGAAGTCAGGATGCGCGTGCACGGTATTATTTTCAATATTTTTCCAAAAGTGATCACGCGCGGGAGACCTCGTACACTTATATTCTAAAGCTAAAGAGGAAAGATTTTATTCTTTGTTTGTTTGTATTGAATAGGCTCCGAAACGACTGAACTGATTTGAATAATTCTCCCTGGTGAACATAGGGTGTATATTATATTATACTTTTGATCCCGGAAATGTGGGGGGAAGGGGGGATATTTGAAAAAAAAAATTAAGCGCGGGTGAAACCGCGGGCGGTATACTTGTACACAATAAATAAATAGGCAGGCACAGCTCTGTTTTTTCAGTTTTGTCAATTTGAATTATTTCATACCACAGTAACGTATAACGCCGTCCACTAGCAGGTAGGTACTCACCGCCTGCGATTAAATTCTTGACACAAACCGTTTATTGCTTGCCGTGCACCAGTAACGCAACTGTCTACTCCAGGAGCCGTGGTACTAATAATAATAATCTGTAACCCCCACGTACGCCTTCCAAAAGGACCGGCCTCTGTGCCGTGATATCCCGTAGGAGAGATATAATAATAATAAAAATTAGTACGAATGGGCTGGCTACGAGGCTCGTCCGTGGAAGTACATACCACCCTCTCACATAACACCAGCGTGAAATAATAGTGACTACTATATTGTGTGTAATTTAATTTTTGTTTGTAAGAGTGCCGGAGGCCTACACACCCCCCATACCCCCATAGGCCGGCAACGCATCAGCGATCCCTCTGGTGTTGCAGATGTCCATGGGCGGCGGTGATTGCTCCATAAGGCGAACCGCTGGCTCGTGCACCGCCTCTGACATAAAAAAAAAGTAGTAAATGAATGTCGGTGTAAACTTGTACCATAGCCGCAATACTAGGACGCGCCCGCGGCTCTTCCTGCATGAGCGGGCGGCATTCTTGTTACCTGTATACAAGTTCGATTCTCGTGGAATTGTCTCATTAATTAATTGCTCACATGTTAATGTTTCTCGAAATTATTCGAGCAAGTGATCTTTCGATCTCTTTCAATTTTAATTTCTTTCCCATTCGATCTCAAATGTTCCGTTTAGTGCCTTGTCTTATTAGGTCGCCGGCTTCGTATCCAAGCAGTTAATAATATGGAAATGTCAAAATTTTGCCAAAAAAAAGGGTGGTGCAACATGGGCGTTGCGACTGCTCTGCGTCGACTGAGCGTTGACGTTCCGTCGTTTTTCATATATCGCACACCCGGTAAAAAACTGTCATAACATAAAAACAGGCAAATCTGGTAGAGTCATTTTGTTACTTAATAATAATTGACGACATAATCGCACACCCGCTAAAAAGCTGTCATAACGTAGAGGCAAGGCGGGTCTCACATTTTTCAGTAAAATAATATTTTTATAATCTCACTTTTTGCAGTAAAATATCATTTTACTGCAAGGGGTAAGATTTGCCTGTTTTTGTGTTATGACAGTTTTTTACCGGGTGTGCGATATGTACCTAAATCTGAACGACATGCCACTCGATGCGTTGAAATGACGGACGGCAATGCACGCGACGCAACGCACGCGCAACGCAAAGGCACGGTGCAAAGGAGAGGAGAGAGACGAAGTGGGAAAGAGAGAGCTGCGTTGAAACGACCGAGCGGCCAGCGCAGTTTTTAATAGCATAATAGCTGCGTTGTCGCAGCGCCGACGCAGCGCTCATGTCACTCATGTGGCAGTCACTGCGTTGAAATAATTGCGTTGCGACGACGGCGACGCAGCGCAGCCACAACGCCCGTGTGCATGGCACCACTTTAAGAGAGCAGCCACACGAGCGCGTTGCTCTGCGTTGCGGTGACGAAGCATCGTCAGTGCCTTATACCTATTTCATACAAAATGAAGGGCATGCCACACGTTCCGTTGTGGCGAAGCGCGTCGCCGCAACGCGTGCGCAACGGACTTGAAGCCGAGAGACGAAGCGGGGGGAGGTGGACAATGCAGCGCGTTGCGACGACGCATCGGATCCGTCGAAAGCTTGCGGTGCGCCCTCTGGCCTTGTGGCTGCTCTCTTAGTTGTCATAGTCGGGTTTTTACACTTAAAATAAAACAAAACACATCAAGATTCAAATGCACATATATTCGTTACAATAATATTCAAAATGTAATATAATAATAATATTTCTTACAAGACTATTAAAGCTGGCGCAGATTTTTAATTGGTTTCACCGCATCGACGCTAAATTCATATTAAGGATCCGATACTTAGTATACTAGCGCTAAATTCATTTCAAATTATTTCAGTAGATTAAGTTTTTTCTAATCATATACTGAATTGTACAGCTTCATTATGTAACATGTTTTCCTATGTTTTGTGCAATAAAGAGTATCTATCTATCTATCTATCTATACTGAAGAAACCAAAAATCGCAAATTTTGGCCAATTTTTAAATGTCATTCCCACGGAATAAATTTTTTATTCCGTGGTCATTCCCAAGAGTGGTAAAAAACGTCACATGCGTGAGGTCAATGTTTGAATCTCAGCGCGCAGCTATATTATGAACATTTCTATGAGCGTATTTACCACTAGCACGGCTGTGAAGGAAAAAGTAGTGAGGGAAATAGAAAAACTAATGGACTTTGAAACTTTCAAATGAGCAATTTTCTGAAAAGATTCACAAGAAAACAAACTATAATTGGTTACTTGAAAATAGTAATAAAATTCCTTTAATAATAATAAGCTAATTAAAATCTTCTGTTCATAGCTTAGACCAGGGGTCGGCAACCTTTTCAATATTTTAAAGACACATTATTTTTTCTTGCCAACAATAACAAGTATTTGCTCAAATAAAGTGTTACAACTTACAATAATAGAGCCCCAGCCCCACATCGAAAGAAACTCATGCGGCGCGCAATTCGCAAGTTGCCGACCCCTTTTTTGTGGAGGGGAATGCATTTACTCACCATAACCCGCCTGGGGAAGACGAGCCGTGTGTGGGACTCAGTGCAGCTCCATGCCCCAGTCTTAAGAAAGACTGGTGCACGGAGAATACCCACTAAACTCCCCCGCGCTCCTGCATCGCCGTCGGCAGCGTCCCTGGGGTTGATATGACTACCAGGAACAAGTTGCCGACCCCTGCCTAAGACCGCAGGTGCCCGGAAGCAATTTCCATATCACACTGTTTATTAAAATTAGCTTGATACAATTAAACAGTATTACTTCTTTTCTTGATTACATAAAATATTGACTTTTAAATGGGTCTCGTTAAGTACGGAGTACCTCAAGGTGGCATTCTTGAACCACTGCTTTTCATTTTATAATAACTTAATAATATGGTAATAGCTTGACTAATAACACTAAATATTTTATGACATTACCTACATATTTAAATGCCTCCGTGGTACAGTAGTTATAGCGTTAGGCTCTAAAACAGAGGTCGTGGGTTCGCAGCATCACTTTGTGTGATTGTTTCCAGTTTGGTTAGGACATTGCAGGCTTGAACCACCTGAATGTCTGAAAAGAATGATGATTCCGTGCTCCGGAAGGTACGTTAAGTCGTTGGTCCTGACTATGTTCCAAGAAGGTCTGGTTTCCCTCGTAAGGGTTACGGAGGTCAGATGGCAACGCTCTATTGTTATATCCAGGCTTGTCAAATCTAGGATCATAGTCGAAGCGGACCCTGAGCTCCATATTGGATGCAATCGGGAATACGCTGAGATGATGATGATGATTTGATAGTTCTAGTACTTCCTTATCTGATTTATAGTATGACCATTGGTGTATTTACTTTAGATAAAAGTAGCCTAAACAGCAATAACGAAGTAGATACCAAGTTTCACTTTGCAACTTAGTATTGACTTAAAATCTGAACTATTTAAAACTTGGGATTATGATCTCGTCAATTTTTTTAATGGTTTGACAATGATACCTAATATAGATCAGGAAATCACAAACAGAATTTAGAAACAGACGTTTCCAAATAACCTTCAGAGTTAATGGCTTTCCTGTATCAAATGCAGGATGAAGGATATTAAAAACGTAGTATCTTAATTAAGGAGTAGGAAATTCATTTACAACAATTATCGTTATCATGATTATTTTGTAAATAGGTAGTTAAATACAACTTTATATCAGTGAAAAAAAAAGTCTAAGAGTGGTGACAGACGGGCGTTTGTGACTGCGCTGCGTCGTTGCAACCTCGTTGCAACGCAATGGGATGGGCGATTTTCTGACAGCCCGTTTTGTTAGTTCTCAATAGATGGCGCCGTTCCACCTATGCACGTTTAGTTTATGTCACTCAAGATTTTTTCCTGCACAGTTTGACAATTTTATTTTTAACATTTATTATCTCATGGAATTTCCTAACTAAAGTGAAGCCTAAATCGAAGCTTCCACCTCGGCTTCGGCCAAAATTTCACCTTTAGTAAAACATTAATGATGATTAAACGATTAAAAATGTAAAAATATTATTTAAAAATATTAGCGCTAGTAGACGACGTAACTGACCCTTAAAACAATAATAAAATTCAATAACTTAATAATTACAGTGTATTACTAATTTTAAACGTAATAACAGTTAAATAAATGCACAACACATGTAACAACATAAATTCGTGAGTTTGTGTTTTTGCGTATCTCGATAACTCGATTTGTGTTTTTGTGCCTCGATACCTCGATTTGTGTTTTTGTGCCCGTTGACATCTTGAGTTCTCGACTTGTGTTTTCGTGTCCTTGATATCACGCTTTGTGTTTCCGCGTACTCTAGATTAATATTTGTGTTTTTGCGGATCAAGTTATCTCAATTTGTGGCCTTGTGTAATCTCGAGGACCTCATAATTATTTAATTTTGTTTTAATTTCTTATGCAACTAGATTAACAAATAACTCCTCCATGATTCAATTTCGATAATGCTTTTGTAACGTGTTTTCTCCATTTTTTTTTAGTTCCAAGAATACTGCTACAAAAAATTAAGCTCATAATTATGTTCGTTTGTTTCCACAAAATCGACTATCGAGTGCGCTTAAAAACATCACAATTAAAAATATCTAACTACACAAAACAATTTGTCTATGGGAAACTAAATCTAAGGTAGGTACTTTATAACAAAAGTTACTATTCTGTATTTAACTATGCAATAAGCTTTAACCTTAATTTAATCCGATATTTTATTCGATTAAATGTACAACGACTTTACAATATGACACATTTTAGAAGTCCTATTCTGTGTGCTTTGTATAATTTTTTTTATGTCATAGGTGGCAAACGAGCCAGCGGGTAGTCTGATGGTTACGGTTACGGATAATTTTTATGTCCGATATCCGATAGTTTCGGTTTTGGTTACAGAGCTCTCTAACATCTCTGCTTAGGACTCCAACCAGTCCCAATTCTAAATTGTGTCATATTGTATAAAATGAACTGTCTTACAGATCGAGTTAGCGTAATGCACAGTCATCACGGTTAACACTTGCAGTTCGATAATAGCACTTATGCCCCCGGCATAAGAGCGGTACAAAGTACAAAGTGTTACGTCTGTACCATCAACGCCTTTTTTATGTCACTTTAGCAGACAGGCACGCAGCCTACCAGATGGTAAGCGGCTACTGCCTATTCCATTGTGAGACACTTTACCAGAAAGCGTCACTCAATGTGCTGCCAGACTGTAGGCCCATCTAATCTTGGAAACTTTTATTACTAATGTACTGGCTTCCACATTACTATTTTGGTAGGAGCGCGTAGATTTCACCTGGCATGGTGCTGTAAAATTTATCAGTTGCTTACTCAATACACATAAGACAGCACTTCGTGCAACACACATAATTAACATTTCAAACCATGTTGAGGGACCACGAAATTACCAATAACACACTCAAAAGTCTTTAAAACAAGCTTTTTTAACAGGAATAGGTACATAGGTACAAGTTAAATCATTTTTCAATTGTTGTTCTAGTGACATTATAACGAAACACAGGTTAATTTCATGGTCCCATTTAAACAATAGTCACAACAAATAACAATTATAGATTATAATAAATTTAATATACGATTTTAATTTTCATATAACATTAAATTGAGTTTTAAATGAAAAACTCAATTTACATTACAAACAAAACAATATTATGTAAGTACACAATTGTTATATAATTTATTTATATTTAAGCATCAACACAGACACATTTAGTTATAATTTACAAAGATATTTTTCATCTATTATAAATTCAAGCATGTATAAAATAAAAGTTTATTAAGTACCTTTAATGAAAAATAAACTAAAAATTGCATGTGCGGCAATTTATCTATATTCTAATAAAACTATTTTCCTCTTCTATAAATGGATTAAAAATCCGATAGAAAAATATTTACAAAAATGGCTGGCTTAGGAATAGGACGTACTCCTGTTTCTTGGCACGATCTTTAATATTTTTTTATTTCAATTTAAGTTCTCAGTTTTTCATATAATTTAACCTTAAATATTCGAAAAAATAATAAAAACATGGAATATAGATAAGGAATAGATTTTGTGCCACGTTTTTTGTAACAATAGCTAATAAAAAATAGATCATCAATGAACATACTTAGGAATAGGTCCTGTCTGCACCAAAACGATCTGAGCGTTCAGACCTACCAAAATATCAGAACATTTGACAAAAATCACTCTTAGCACAATACTTTTAGGTATAAATATCGTTTGTTGCCCTTTGTTCTCAAACAACAAATGAAAATGCACCTTTACGTCTTCAGGTAAGGTTGATTATGTCAAATGTTCAGATATTTTTGGTGGTTTTGAACGCTCAGATCAATAATTCGACGCTGACTGTACATACAATTAGGAATAACTTACATTTGAAAATAATATTATATAATTAAATGATACATGTATAGAAGTGTGGCACGTAATATAAGTGACGTTTAATAAGAATCTAATTTTAAATAAATTACAATTATTTTTAACACTTCCACATTAAACTTACACCACTAATTGTATTTTTTTTACTGTTAATAATACTTAAGTCATAAATTGTATTTTTTAAACTTTGATATAACTAAATAACACTTTATACACTTATTAAAAATTAAATTGAACATGTATATTACTTTCTTGATTTAAGTAAAACCAAATAAATTACATTTTATTTTATAGTCATGTGGGCCCAACAGTTAAAACAGTTTAAAAGTTATTGATGTCAATTTTGTAAACAGCTTCATTATTTTACCTGCTAATTTAATATTAAAATTACGATATTTTTTTTTTATTGTAGCAACTTCAAAGAACTAATTTTCTGTTACGCGTTTTTATAAATGTGACAACATGAAATTAAATATTTTATTTACAATATTTTTATTACCAGGAATTATTTAAATCAAGTAAGTATACACTGTGTGCAAATTAAAACAAAAGCCTTTTAAAGTATGTACTGCTATTACACTCAATATCTATTTTATTATTAATATTACTTTAATTTGTTTCCTCGTCGATAATTTATTTCGTTTATTTTCTGTATAAATGTACTTCATTGGATGATTGGGGTAAAATGCTTACTTCTTCTATCTATACCATATTATCTTGGCTTCACTAATTTATGGTTGGTATAATACCTAATTCCTTGGTTTGTCTCATATATAAAAATAAAAACTTTATTTTTATTATGTGGTGAATTAATAAAAAACCAAGCTTGGTTATGATACCTTATTTAAATTTGGAATTCTAAATTGGAATATTCCCAACTTTTAATATAATTATGATAGGATTTCTCTTAATGTTAAAATACTCTTTCGTAATAATTTAATCTCTAAATTTCAAAATATCTTTAAATATATATATCTAAGCGTGGACAGAGCTAGCAAAATGGACGCCAGGTAATTGGTTCACAAGCATTATCTATATTAAGGTTCGACTATACCATTGTTAAAATATTTATTATATCAAACTTATTTTATGCACAAACAGTTATCTTGCTGACGTCTGACGAATGTATGGTATTTATCCCTCTATAATTCCACAGCCTTGTGGAGGTGTTTTAATTATTTATGTTCAGAAATCAACCCTCTTTTGGAGATATCTACCCACTTCGCATACGAAGTCGCTAACAAGAAGTTTATACGAGTAGAGTACTGTTATCTTGTTTTTTTAATTTGAGCCAAAGTCGCCCTCCAGTTTAGGGCCGGATTTCCCAGGATTTGTCCTAGTTTGAAGGGCGTCCAGAGGGCGTCCGGCAGGGGTACCCGGACACATTTACAACACTTAAAATATTTTTGTTGCAAAAATACTTTTTAGAGGTGTCCGGAAAAAAAACATTTTATACCCAAATATCTGGGATTTTTGAGGTGTTCATCCGGCGTCGGCAACTTCGGTGATGGCAGCCCTACTCCAGAGTCAAAGTAACCTGCAGTTACGTATCTGTATTTTTTACTTTCTTTTCTCTAGGCAGAATGAAGCAATAAAAATATTACTTGAATCTTCTTTCGTATAGATTTTCTAACAGGTATAGCCGTACCATCTTAGTTAAAATGTGCATTGCACAAAGCTGATATTAGGAAACTATAGAAGTTGTTTTTAATTCCGTTGCACTTTGCAGTTTAAAAGCAACACTGGGCACGAAGTTATCGTTAAAGTTTCGGGTAGCTGTCCAAATGTTTACGTTAAATGTATCTATTTGTTCACACACTTGGTAACTAAGTCCATTAATAGTTAATTTTTTTTCGAAAGATCCTTTTAGTTACCGTTGGAAAATAATTCTACTTCCCAAACGTAACTTTTAACGTTTACGAAGTTTACCCTTATGATTTGATTTAACGATTATCGGATGAATGATGCCCAGCTCTTCAATAAAACGACAATGCAGTAATCTACACTTTGGTTCTATAACATAACGTGTTTATACGAAGGATATAATTGGAGCCCAAAATGAGAATATGGGTTATGAAATTATTCCGGATATCCGATAGTTTCTGATAATTTCGGTTACAAATATTAACTTTTTAAGGAATTTCAAAAGAAAATTCCGTAACACAACACTTTTTTTCAATTTGTCGAACTATTATTGAATGTAAAAATGCTCACAGTTAGTTTCGAGTCTGATAAGACAACAATTTCAATTAGGCTCCGATACTATCCAAAACTTTTATTTCGGATTCGGTTACGGTTACGAATAATTTTTTTATATCGGATATCCGATAGTTTCGGTTTCGGTTACGAAGCTCCCTAACATCCCTATTCGAGACAAAACCAGACCTTTACTATAATTAACCATTTCAATTTTATTTTTCGTGTAAGATAATTTAATTTGAGTATGATATAGAACCAATTTGTAAAAGAGACCTACATGATATTTCATTTTAAATCCCAGTGATTTTGGGTTTCTTAATAAGTATTAAGATTGATTATTTTGTCTTTTCAGATTTAAAATTCATTTAAAATAGATCTGAATATCAGATATTGGTAAAGCGCTTTGGTAAAATTCAAAATAATAATTCCTTTAGTAAAGCTTTTAGTTAAAAGTTTGTTCAAACATTTTATGGGACTTCAATTTATTTGGGATTAATATCTCAAAATATAACATTTTGTTAAGGCTATGTTATTTATTATACACTTAAGAGCAAAAATATGGAATCACGACTGATTCTTTAAACATCATTTTTCTTCAGCATCTATTTATGTAATTAAATAATATTGTTATCATTTCATTGCTTATTACTTAATTTTTATAATGATACCAATTGACCCTTGAGGTCTTAAAAAATTATTATTTGCTGAAAAAAAAGTCAAAAGAAACAGGGGTGATTCCATATTTTTGCCCGTAAGTGTAGTTTTACGAAAATTTTATTTTTTGAACAAACTTTTTAGGATTGGAAAACTGAAAATAACTTTTATAGGAAATTGGGCTAATTTCAATTATTTATTTCATAAACTATATTTTATTATTATCAATATCAAATCAATGGTTTGAATGCTTACAATTGAATAGAGGACAAACAAACAACCATCTATTATTTATAATTATAGAAAGATCATTAAATGATCTTTTATTCTTTCTCTATTAAAACTTGTTTATAATTTTTTTTTAATTTTGATGTTTTTGATTTATACATTTTATTTTTTAAATAATTGAAATTACCCAATCTCCAATTTTGCTATAAACTTATACCATCTAGTTGTTGTAGGAGTGAAAGAGGCAGTTAGCAGTGTGTGAAGAGCTTGAAGAATCCCCTTCCTTTTTCGGGGGCTGGTCCCATAAGCATTGGTACTTGGTTCTTGTGAGTTATAGTTATCTGTGGATAAAAAAATTCAATTATTATCTGGTTCAAATGCTATTACGATACGACCTTTTGATACGACCGACCACACACAGATAAATAATGTGTTTCAATTGTACGTTAACGTTACAGACAAGCGCATTTGACGTCATTTTTCGCTCAATTCCAGAAGGTATTATCCTAATAGCATTGGAATCGGATAGTAAAATATGTTTTTTACTATCCGATTCAAATGCTGCAATTTAAAATTTTCGTCGTAATATTTACATTAAAAAATTAGTTATATTACAACTAGGGAATGCAAATCTCGCGAGATTAGGGCTCAAGCGAGATCTCGCGAGATTATAAATACCAGTACTGCGAGATCTCGCTAAAATCGAGATCTCGCGAGATTAGCAGTTTTGTGTGTTTTTTTGCAAATAATCACAATATTTGAATACATTAGGAAATTTTCTAAATAAGAATCATAAGTATTATAAGTTAAACATTTATTTTCACGAAATAAAACAACTTAAAACGGATAAAAACTAGCAATAATATTCTTCATTTCAAATCCGTGATCGCGATTGTTGAAAAGTGGTCAAAACGTCGGGTTTTAAATTTAAAGTGTTTTAAGTTGTTTTATTTAATGAGTAGTAACGGCGTAAACATCACAAACCACTATTTATTTTTTTATTTATTCAAAAGACATGGTTTTTTTAATGATTGAACTACCAGCACTTGCCTGATGTTGAACAACTATGCGGTCTACAATAGAGCGCACTTGCTTAGGTAAAGCCCGTTAATTCTGGTCTTGAAGAGCCCTAAGTTATAATGGATAGGAAAGACTGACCCAGGCAGAGAGTTTCACTCCCGGGCAGTCCGTTTCAAAAAAGACTGCAATCTCGTTAATCTCGCGAGATCTCGTCCCGTTTTCGACCGAGATTCAATCTCGCAAAAAAAGGCCGAGATCTCGCAAAAACGAGATCTCGCGAGATCGAGATTGCATTCCCTAATTACAACCCTTATTATCCCTTTAGGGGTTAAAAAGGAGTAAGTTTACATTTTGAACTTGAAATATTGTGCAGGGGTGCTTCATATTGTGTAAGTTCCCACTAAGTGGTTTTTGGAAGTTCACCTCCCAAGGGGGTTTCATAGTGTTTTATAGGGTGTTGTCTACGCGAGCGAAGCCGCGGGCGGAAGGCTTGTCAAAAAAGGGGGATAAGGTTGACTGGCAGAGAATGCCATTTGGCATTAGGTCCGCCTTATGTACTCTTGATTGTGCATTAAAGTTTAAATAAATAAATAAATCAGGGCTCTTTCAAATTAGACGTTTTGTGTCGTTAGTTTGCATACAAAACACTCGATGTGGCAACAGTACGGTTGACGTCTTGCTGTCGAGCGTTCGCGGTACGGACGCCGTACTGTTGCCGCACCGCGTGTTTTGTATGAAAACTAACGACCGTCCGTACGCGGTGCGGCAAACGCGCGGCTACCGTACCGCAGCCCTCCGACACAAAACGTCTAATTTTTGGTGCCCTAAGAATTACCTTGCAGGGCGGCTGCATCCAGGGCTCCCCGTCGATCTGCATGGGGAACGTCCGCTTGGTGGTGATGGTGATGGAACTGCACTGGGCCAGCCGTCTGCCTGATGCTCGGAGACCTGCAAATATGAACATCATCATATGGGCCTAATCTCAAAACGATTCGAGGTTAATAGTTATAGTATGGTAGATAATGTAGATATCAATGATGATTTTCTCTTTTTATGTTGGTAAAATATTACATTCATATGGACATAATTATTTATTATTATAAAAAAATATATCTAGGTTTGTGGTATCTAAAGTGTCAAATATTCAGTAACTAGACTTCCGCCCGCGGTTTCACCCGCGCGTAATCACTTTTTTCAAATATCCCCCCTTCCCCTCACATTTCCGGGATCAAAAGTACCCTATGTTCACCGAGGATAGTGTAGCTTTTTAACGGTGAAAGAATTATTCAAATCGGTTCAGTATTTTCAAAATTGTTATTCCCGCGGGAATGAGACGTTTCCCGTGGGAATTTTATAGCTTATGTCCTAATCCGGGTTATAAACTATACGTGTGCCAAATTTCATCTAAATCCGTTCAGCCGTTTAGACGTGATTGAGGAACAAACAAACATCCAAACATCTAAACATCCAGACTTTCGCATTTATAATATTAGTAAGATTACGGAGTTAGAGCTTAAATAAAGAAAAAATTTAGTGATCTAAATAGAACGGCTCAACCGAAGTACTTTCTCACAGAAGACATACCTATTGATAAATTTTGTTATTATTGTGCTTGATGAGTGAATCAGTGTTTACCTATTATTTCCTTACCTGTTCTGACCTGTCCCATGTGGAGGCAATTTTCTAAGCCTATCACCTCGATCAGCTTATCACCAATATCTGAAGAAAAAAACACCCATGCTAAATGATAATTCATCATCTTCATCAAACTGTAGCAGTTATAGGTGGAAATGGGCAGAATCGCTGATTGACGATCACAAAACTTAAACCATCTGTGCGGGACAGAACAATATTCCGAGTGCAATTAACAGTGTAATATATCTGTAATATGTAAATAAATAAATAGAGTAAATAGATATAAGCTAGCTTAGGAATATTGTATATAATCAACTAGCAATAAGTTTCGTATCGTAATTATACCTCTTCCCGATTTGTGTTTTATTTTCCTATTAGAATTAAAATAACTAATTAGATTAAGATAAAAATAGGGTCTAGAGACACTAGCGCCACCTACGAAACCTACCGGCAACTCTCCCCGCCCGAATTGTATATAAGGAGCTGCTCCTGGCCTTCGAAACACAGACCATATCGAGACTTCAGATTGTGAACACTACACAATAAACGAAGATACCAGAACCGAAAATCTTTCAATTAACCAGCCCCGGTGCAACAGGATCCCTCCGCCAAATAAGCGTGGGTCCCGCACACCATCTATGTAAGTAGTTATAAACTTACCGGCAATAAAACCTGGCTGGGCTTTTTTCATACAAACGCGGTCACTTTAACGTCTCATAGATAGAAAACTATTTGCAGCTGTGCAATGATTGTTACATCAATGGAGAGGCCAAACGCCCAATTATCGAATCACAGTTTCAAAAATAGCCAAAAATCGTTCACTATTCTCAAAAAGGAAAAACAATAAACCGAACTCCATCTATGGAGCGTTGAGGTCGGTAAATTCTTGAAACTGTGATTTGTTAATCGGGCTTTTGGCATCTCCATTGACGTAATAATCATCGCACAGCTGCAAATAGTTTTCTATCTATGAGATGAGACGCTAAAGTGACCATTGTTTGTATGAAAAAAGCCCAGTGGCCAGGTTTTATTGCTGGTGAGTGTATTTCAAAAATTGTAACATTAGTTTTCCTTGGGAATTCATCACAATAGTTATAATAATTGCAAAAAGATTATTAATTGAGTTGGCCTCTTGATATCGGTAAGTGTAGTTAAATAAACCAATACACTTCCCCTGACCTGGGGATCGAATTTAGGACTTTCAGTTTTCGATAGCTGTCCGTATGGTTATCAGAAAATGATGACAAAAAGCATAATTTCTTGGGCGCATTTATTTTTGCATTAAAGTCAACATAAGTAGACATAATATTATTGTCCGACAAACCTATCTGTTCCGGTGGCCAAAATTGGAACTACGTGAAATGTTAATTTTAAAAACTGCTACAGGATAGTGTTGCCAGTTGTTGCTGTTACAAATATGCCATTAATTTTATTTGGTTAATCTAAATTAAATTGTTAATACACAGGTCTGCCGTGTCAGGCCTATCTCCGTTATCTCAAAAAACCTAGTTTTGAGTAAACGAAGTTTTTTTTGCATTTATTGCCATTATATCTATGTTTCAAGAGATTTTTCCAAACTTATTTCATATCGTAAGAATTGTAAAGATGTACATATTATTGTGATGTAATTATCTTTTTTGTTTTATCTTTATTTTCCTTGTTTTTTTCCAAAAACGGAGATAGGCGTGATAGGAATTTCATACAAATCTTGTTACGCGAAGGGCCGTATCTTAAGATACATGACTTAGCCGTGACAATTTGAGTAAGAATAAAATTATTTAGCCATACATGCATTTCTGCATTATTTTGTTTAGAGAGGTAGAATAAAAGTAGGTTTTAATAAGAATCTTAATTTTAATCAGTCATATTTTAATTAGGAACATAGGTGTAATCAAATAACAATTATATTATGACAAAACTGGAAATGGTATTCAAATAAACTAAAATGTATTTCTTTTTCATTTATCAACAAAAACATTACCTACCGGTCTACTAAATCAGTCTAAATATTATGTAGTTGCATAAGTCTTAGTAATTACCACATATCAGTATAATATATATATAAACTACGTATCTATCGTGGCTAAGTCATGTATTTTAGTAGACACTTAACTGAGTTTGCCATAATCGCGTCTTGTCGACTCGTCAAGCGTTGTCTGTAACTTAAGATACAGTATTTAACCATAATATCGTAGTCAATCGTAATTTCTTCTAGAGCATTTTTTGGGATAACGGTAAGAGATAATTAAATAATATTTTATACACGGGATAGAAGACCCATAAAAACCACGAAAAACACTTGTTACGCGTAACTCAAGTATCTTAAGTTAACTGACATTCGCCTGACACGGCAGAGGTGGGGTTCACTGATGGTTTGGGTGTGGCGAGTGTGGTTTTACCCCTCAGACCATGGGTCACTTAACATCTTGCCCATACTGCCCGGTCACCTGTACTCAGGAGGAGCTTATGTCTGCCACGGAGGGTGCAATCCGTGTTGCTCAATATTGGGAGTCGAAAATTTAGTTTTATTGCCATCGAAACGCTAAGAAGAAGAATACTGAGTAATGGAATTCAACAATAAAAATGTGTTTTAATTATTATTCTACGTTTTTGTCAACAACAACAATTATTAAGATATCAAATTAACATTATTTTTACTCCCAAAAGTGCAAAAATGATATATGGCAATACTAAAACGACAATAGCGACACCGCCAGACAGATAAGTTTGTCAGACAATAAATAATAATTCCTGCCATTTTTATTAGCTCATCAGTAAATAAAGTTAACCTTGCTGAGCGGTTGGCAGTCGGCCGCTTCGATGGGAGTGGGGAGCCCCCCACAAGTTGGACCCCCCGTGGGCGTAGGGGATATTTAGCAACGCCACCCCCTGTAGCGACGGCCCCTTGTTTAGCTCCAGTGATGACCCGTCACACTGAAAGAAAGAAAAGTCAAGTTACTTTTCCTCGGTAATTTTAGGATGGGGGATACACAAAGAAAATACAAAGTAGAGTTCCCTATCTAGTTTTACCAGGTGGTAGGTTCCTGTACTGGGCCGTCTAGGTGGGTACCACCGCAGTGCCAGATATTTTCCCGTGAAATAGAAGTGTGTCATTCTGTGTTTCGGGGAAAGGGCACTGTAGCTAGTGAAATTACTGGGTATATAATACCTAATAACTGTCGTCTCGGTGTAGCGGGCGCAGGGCAGTGCCAGACAGGGCAGACAGTAACGGCTTAGTTAATGTTTGGCACTGAACTATCTAAGAGCAGATGTGGCGCTTACCTCAAGTGTACAATCTGCACGTCTTGTTACACATTGCAATAAAAAAAATATGGAGAATCATTTGAACTCCACGTTCCACGTTCCGTTCCACACAAAGGAAGCAGGTTGAAGCAGACCAAGCAAAATGTCGTGCAGTTTTATATTAATTATAAATGGAAGCGCCCAGCGCTGACCAGCGCGTGTTGAAGCTTGTCGGAACTTGTCAGCGCCGATCAGTGCTTATCGGCGCGTGTTCATATTATATTTTCCTGCGCGGGTTACCAGCGCTGACAAGCGCCGGTAAGCGCTTATAAGTTTCCAGCTTTCTTTCTGTATACGGCCTGAGGTAGTATAAAATAATAAATAGGTACGTGTGGCACTCCGCACTGCCGCGGTAAAGCTACAGAGTAGTTATTTAAGCTATTGCATAGCATGTTTTATCAACTTATGCGGCAGTGTCCGGCACAGTATTTGTGTGCGTGCGACTAGACGTATGATGCGTCGTGTAGACCGTACGAAGCTCGCACGGATCGAGACGAGCTCGAGCGAGCTCCGTACAGTGTACACCACAGACGTAGATAGAACATCTGTGGTGTACACGCATACGTCTAGTCGCACGCACACAAACACCGTGCCGGAGTCAGCTGAACTGAAACTACGTTAGACGAGTGTCAGGTTTTCTCCTTAGGGTTTATTTTCGTTACGGAATTATAAAACTCAAAGGTGACTGACTGACTAACTGACTGACTGACTGACTGACTGACTGACTGACATAGATATCTATCAACGCACAGCCCAAACCACTGGACGGATCGGGCTGAAATTTGGCATGCAGGTAGATGTTATGACGTAAGCATCCGCTAAGAAAGGATTTTGATGAATTCCCACGGGAACGGGAACCACGCGGGTGAAACCGCGGGCGGCCGCTAGTAGCTTATTAAAACACTTGGAAAAAGGAGATCGTTACCACAATATCAAGATGTTCGTGCAGGTGCTTGCAACTGGCAGCAAACTGCTCGGAGGTGGCGTACTCGAAGTACCACAGTTTATTCTTCATCCGGGAACTGAATTTGTCCGGGTTCCGTTCCCGTTCCGTGTGGAACTTTACGCATATTGCTGCATCCTGGAGAAGAAAAAAGAAAAAAATGTTATATTTGATATAGATTTTACCCACAATAAAGTTAAAGTCAATATTTCGGTTGACCTGCGGGCGGGGGTAGCCCGTAGTAAGGGGTAGTAAGTCTGAGGGTCGGGGTACCCGGGGATAAGCTGGTCAATAGCCACAAGGCTGGCACCGGCTCCTCCCAATCGGTGAATGGAGCCGGGGAAGTTTAGTGCGTAGTGGACGCTTCAGTCTCGAGTCCCACACACGAACGCGGGTCTAGCTAGCCTGCGGTTTTTTTATGTTATAGGTGGGCAAACGAGCAAGTGGGTCACCTGATCATGTAAGTGATCATGCACCGCCGCCCATAAGCATCCGAGACTCCCGTGGGGTCGCAGGCGCGTTGCCCGCTTTTAAGAGGAATTTGGTTATGGTGCATAACGCATTCTCCTCCGAGAAAAAAATACATCTCAGTGAAAGATGAATAGTAGTAATATGGCTATACTTACAACTCCGATGGAAAAGTAGTTGTTGATAATATTGTAAGGTACTGTGGTTGGATGATTTCCAGTTTGAGGCAGCTGAAGATCGCACTAAAAAAAAAAAGATATTTAAAACTTTAACTTCACGAAGTCACTGCCAGGTAGGCCGTGACTTCGAAGTTTTTGGGTTTAATTCCCCGGCCGGACCGACAAGAGATTAAATTCACAGTCCGGAATCTGAAAATGGCAGGGTAAAACACTTCTAAATAGGTAACATGATGTTCTAAATAAATGTATAGATCTATTTTATTTTTTACTGACTGTTCTAAAACTTTAATTTGATTGGATATTTCTTTGGTCGTTGTCAGTCAGACTGCAGCTATTCTACAGTTTTGTATGTTTATTTATTTGCAATGCGTTTGTTGAATCCGTTACTGGCAGTTTGTCAAGTAAACGTTATATTTACCGTAGTAATTCGCTATTATTTAAGAGCTGTGGATTTTCAATAAATGAAAAACAAATTAAAAAAATACGTGTGGCACTCAGGGAATGCCGCGGTAAAGCAACTTGCATAGCATTTTTTATCAACTTAGCGGCAGACTTCGGCACGGTGTTTGTTTACGTGCGACTAGACGTATGCGTGTAGACTGTACGAAGCTCGCACGGATCGAGACGAGCTGCTCCGAACGAACAGCTCGTCTCGATCCGTGCGAGCTTCGTACAATCTACACGCATACGTCTCGTCGCACGTAAATAAACAACGTGCCGAAGTCAGCCGAACTAAAACGACGTTAGACGAGTGTCAGGTTTTTTCCTTAGTTTTTTTCGTTACGGAATTTCTTGATTCGGTCGCCCCGCTCAAAGGCCGCTATAAAAGCTATGCAATAACTTAATCATACCTCCATTGATGAGTT
This sequence comes from Mecyna flavalis, assembly GCA_949319885.1. Taxonomy (NCBI): domain Eukaryota; kingdom Metazoa; phylum Arthropoda; class Insecta; order Lepidoptera; family Crambidae; genus Mecyna; species Mecyna flavalis. The sequence continues at coordinate 2,559,602 of OX439420.1, read as the reverse complement.
CTCGACGTGGATCTGCCACCGGTCCATCATGACTGTGCTGGCGCGGGAGATCTTGTCCAGGATCTTGTGAATCGACTCCCCTTCGTACCTGGGTACAAAATGTCATGTTATTCTCCGTACTAAACTAACGCAAGGCACGCCTCATCGTCGATAACCCGGTACTCTCGGACCGGCTTGATCCTTTGGCATTACGGAGAGATGTGGCGTCATGCTGCATTATGTACCGAATTTAACATGGGGAGTGTTCCAAGGAGCTATGCGAGCTTATCCCTGCCGCTGCATTCCGTCACCGACCTTCGCGACAAAAAATTCATCCCCACCATATTGATGCTTCAGTCCACAACTGTACGCTTTACTCGCATCTGCCTCGCACGACCAAGTGGAATTCTTTGTCATCAGCGGTGTTTCCGATCCGATACGACTTGCAAGTATTTAAAAAAAGAGCGTATTCCTTCCCTAAGCGAATGCTACACGCTCGATATTTATCGTGATATTTGGATCGATATCCAGGATCACGATATTTATCGAGGGTGTAGTATAGCGTATCACGTATCGTGATAAGGATCGCTGGATTTCTAGAAATCCAAAAATCCACAATTCGTATTAAGTATCTATACTAATATTATAACGAGGAAAAAGGACATTGACCATCTATGTATGGACGTTGGACCAAGTGCCGCCCAACATTGAGACATAGTGCAATATGTTTCTTAGATTAATACTATTCTGTAACTCAGAGCGCTTAAAAATCTATCCGAGGAGTTTTAAGAAAAAAATATTGAATGTTGAGGTCTTACATTAACAAAAAATCATAATTCATATTCCATATGATATTCCAGGTTGAAGCTATTGACCGGACAGACGCCAAAACAAGCCTAAATATGTGTATTAAAAAGACGTAGGACCTTTGGCGAAATGGACACAAAAATATTAATAATTGTCGGAATCTCCCAAAAATTCCAAATCCTAAAATATTACAAAAAAAAACATATTACAGAATGTAAATATTATACGATAATGCAAGGAGATGGTACGTAACATACTGCCGTCAGCCGAAGTAATATTACACGTAAAACTTTTTAAAACAGTCCAATTTACCATAAATCCGCATTTGACTTGAAACGTACGGTCAACAGCACATCACGGTAAACACTTGCAGTTCGATAATAGCACTTATGCCCCCGACATTAAGAGCGGTACAAAGTCCAAAGTGTTACGTCTGACGTGCTTTTCACTGCATTGATTTCTTGAGAAGGTCATTATTGAAGATTGCATGTTATTTTGTACTTATAATAATATAACTAAAACTACCAAGAACGCCTTCTAACAGGGGGCGGAAGTGTACGTAGGAATGGCATTTGAATATAATTTTTTTTGTACAATACTATCGTTCGTTATTTTTATTCACGAGCAACAATACTATTGATAGTATCGATAGTATTTCTTACACGCGATAGTATTGCCTGGATTTGAGCTATCGATAGTATCGATACTATCGATAGTCCTATCGATAGGACCGCCTTATTTAGATGAAAACTATCGATAGTAAAACTATTGATAGTTCGGCAACACTAGAAGAGATTACATAATTATTATGTACAACTACATATTATTAATCTGAAAAAAAACGTTCCTCGTCTATCCTTAGTAGCTAAAAACTACTAAAATAGTACCCACAAAACAAAGTAGGTACAGTCAAAAGCACGCCAGACGTAACACTTTGGACTTTGTACCGCTCTTATGTCGGGGGCATAAGTGCTATTATCAAACTGCAAGTGTTAACCGTGATGTGCTGTTGACCGTACCATTATATTTTACATATCTATCTATACTAATATTATAAAGAAGAAAGATTTGATTGTTTGTTTGTTTGAATTGAATAGGCTCCGAAACTACTGAACCGATTTGAAGAATTCTTTCACTGTTGGATAGCTACACCATTCCCGGTGAACATAGGGTACTTTTGATCCCGGAAATGTGGAGAGAAGGGGGCGATATTTGAAAAAAGAAATTACGCGCGGGTGATACCGCGGGCGGAATAGAAAGAAGGCTAGTATTTTTTTATTATAGAAGGAAGATTCAGTTCAAACAAGTCAAAAAAAACTTAAAAACCGCTGGCAGGCCTCCGTCACTCGCTCAAGGTCGCGCGATAAGCACCTATTGCTAGCCGTGTGCTCGAACGCACAAGTGAGCAGAGGGGTGCCACACGCCCGCCGTACAGTCGCGCGGCACGTTTACCTACCTTACTGCGTACCGATTTTCTCTTTACCAACCCTAACGTATTCTCAAACCACCGGCCGCACGTCATCGCGCGATGTGCACTTGAAACGCTCCGTTGAGTCAAAGCCGTTAAGTTCATTTTTACTCGCGTCGCTTGACAGCTAGAAAGTTGTGTTCAATAAAGCGTAGGTATTGGTCGTTTTGCAGGGAAGTGATGGATCTGTTACGTAGTAACTTATTTATTAATCTGTGCCGCTGGTAACAAAACAAGCGGCTTGCCAAAAATATATTCTTAACATAATTAAAACAAAAAGGTATTACTAAAATGCTATGTTGTGCATAAGCATTATCGGAAAATCACAACATTACCGTGAAATAACTCAGGACAGCGCCATCTGTTGACGGTTCGTGGAACTACGTCGTTTGTGCTAGGGAAGAGCCCTTTCGACTTTGCCTTGTTTATTTTTTAGAATTTTATTTATACCACAAAGCAAATGTTTATACATACGGTTTAATTTTTTTTTAAAAGTTTGTTTATTTTTCTATTTTGAGTCTGAATAACACGTGACAAGGGCGTCGCCAGTTTATGATTAAGGGGGGGGGGGGGCAATGGGGCAATATATTAGGAGAAAAATATGTACGCCGAGGGCATGAATGAACCGTTACCGCTTTGCGGCTAGCTACATTGGATCTCTAGGGGGGGGCAACTGCCCCCTTCCCCCCCCCCCTTGGCGACGCCCTTGCGTAGTGAGTAAAATAATAATAGCGAAAATACGAGTAAAATAGTAGAATTGTATTATTTGACAAAATTAGCTATTCATTTATTGTGTTCAGCGCCATGGGTAGACCAACTAAAGATGCAGCCCGCAAGAGGGACACGTACCCTGTAGCTTCCATCATCACAGTTGTACCTTCAATCATCAGCTTAGCTGCAAAAGTACCTACATGAAATACAACTAACGGTCCACATCTTCCTACAATACTGAAATAATTATCCCCTTACTCCTAACCGTTAAAGGAGTTGTACCTTCCATCATCAGCTTTGCTGCAAAAGTACATGAAATACAACTAACGGTCCACATATTCCTACAATACTGAAAGAATAATATCCCCTAACTCCGAACCGTAAAGGATTTGTACCTTCCATCATCAGCTTAGCTGCAAAAGTACATGAAATACAACTAACGGTCCACATATTCCTACAATACTGAAAGATTTATCCCCTAACTCCGAACCGTAAAGGAGTTGTACCTTCCATCATCAGCTCATCAACATAAAATGATGTCTAACGGACGCAAAAACTTGAATGGCTTCAGAAAAAACAAGTAACGCGTAGTGTGCGCCTATAAAATTTGAGGTTTGCCCTTGATTTTCCCGGGATCCCATCATCAGATCCCGACATGGTGACAATGACAATGGGACCACCTTCTCGTCTATCCTTAGTAGCTAAAAACTACTAAAATAGTACCCACAAAACAAAGTAGGTACAATTATATTTTAAAATATAGATTCAGTTCAATCAAACAAGTCAAAACTCAAAAACCGCATGTTTACCGTTAACTTTCGGTAACAAGCGGCTTGCCAAAAATATCCCATAACAGTGGGTTAATTCTGATTCTGAGTAAAAACTCATAACGTAGGTACTAGGCTTAAGTATTATCGGAAAATCACAACATTTCCGTGAAATAACTCGGGACAGCGCCATCTGTTGACGGTTCGTGGAACTACAGACCGACAAACTTATCTATTCCGGTGGCGGCGTCGCTACTGTCGCTTTAGTATTGTCATTTATTGGGACGTTGATGAGACAACGGGACGCCTGCCGTATCAAAAGGCAAACCAAAAAGAACTCTAAAAAAACTTTAAAACTCCGCCGTCCTGTAAAATTTGCAAAATGACAGTTACGTCTTTGTAGTATTAGATGAGCGATATTTGTGCAAAGCGGGTGGCAGTGGCAGTGGCATAAAATAGAAAAAAAAGGGGCCGACTGGCTGGCTGTCAAAATTGAAGTTCATACATTTTCAGCATTTAGTGTATTATTTGATTAAATAACCACAGTTTCAAGGATATTTCAATCAATGTTACACAATTTAATTTCTGCAACTGCCTGTATTTTGGCCACATAATTATAGCTGCTGAACAAGCCACAATAGGCCATAGAAATATTATGTACTGCAATAGGCTTGTTTCCACTAAGAATGAATCGGATGGCTTAGAGTTTCTAATGATTAATCATGATATGTAGTAAACAAAAAAACAACTTTTTTACTAAAATAATATAAGATTACAAATATTTTTGGAAATTAAAATCGGCAAAATTACTTATTTAATCACGTGACATTAAACGACAATCAGAGAAGCGTGACGTCACGCCTCGCAAAACACCGGTTGCAGCTGTATAAGTCGACTGACATCAACAAACTCGATTGTTTCGCGAGGAGTGACGTCATTCAAGACGCCATGACAGTCTTGGCCTTTCCAAAGTTAATTTTAAGTTTATTTCTAAAAAAGCAAAATACTTATGAAGAAGGCCTATTTTTCTAAAAATAATATATATTTGGGGTAAAATAGATACTAAACTATAGTTTTAAACGAATTTCCAAAGTCAACTAGCCTATTACTTTAGTATATTATGTTCTGTGCTGTGCCCATTCCCATTTATTACATTCCATTCCCATTTATTACAAAGTACATACTCTATGGCTGTGTGCCACAATGCCGAGTGTTTAAGTCCAGGTTACAGCGATACAGGAGTTATTATTGACTGTACTGTAATGAATAGGATTGAAGTACCGCCAGTAGTAGATGACCGTGTGGTTTGCTACTCACATTATAAAAAGGAATTTACTGCAAATGTTATTGTAGGAATTACGCCTGGAGGTGTCATATTTTCAAATCTAAAATATCTGGTGGAAGGCAAATTGACTCACAGATTACTGTAGAATCTGGACTATTTGATTTTTTGGAAGCTGGAGATGTATTTTTTTTTGGCTGATAAAGGTTTTCCAGAAATAAAAAAAAGACTGGAATTCGGCTTTACCACGGGGCTTTATCTTATTAAATTAACAATACCTACTAAAACGACAGTAGCGACGCCGCCAACGCGCTGATACTCAGAGCGCCAACGGACGGAACAGATAAGTTTGTCCGTCTATAACAAAGACTTGTTTTTTGATAGTTGTTTATCAGTCTTGGTAGCGTTATTTTTATAATGTTAAATGAATCGTTAAAATAATTACTAATAATCGGAACCGATAAATAGTACCCTTACTATTTAACGATTTATTCCATTAAATAGTAACTCAAGTTTTTTGGTAATAGCTAAATCGCAACTTAAGCTGCTCAATTCGCCTTTTTTGTGAAACCATCCACATTTTTATATTTACCGGTAAAAGACCACGAGTAACGCTACCACTGCTAAAGATGACTAAAAATAGAACCGAAAACAAAGTTTACCTTGAACTTAACGCGGCCACAGAATCTAATATACTAAAGTACGCGGCAAAATAGAATGACAGACAAAATGGTTATCATTGCAATATATTTCTCAATAATCCCACTAGATTACGCTAGTAAGATGAGCAATTTTATTACGGTCTTTCTTAGACAACTTTTCTTACCCAAAAGTTTTTGATTTTTGATTGAACGATATAAATTCGTTGTTAACGCGGTAAAAAATAATGACAGACAAAATGGCTGCCAATGTGATTTTTTCTCAAAAAGTCTACTAGATGTCGCTAGTAAGATTAGCGTTAGCCGCGCTTCTTATCCGCGGTGATGAGATTTTTTTCCGTAGATAGACCCTCCGCCGGCTCCGTTCTACAATCATACTTACCTGGCGTAGGGGACACCGTGATCAAGAAGGCGGTTCCCCCAGGGCGAGGCCCCTTCATTGCACTGCGATGGGGTTGACCCTTGCGATTATCCCTAATGTGGATAACTCGGACGCGTAATTTTTGGTAGTGGGGACTGCGTACGCGCTGTCCCCCCAGAATTCCTATCAATAAATCATGCATGGCGCTGTTTTAGCCCCTTCGTACACAAGGCGACGCAAGTCTCCGATACTCGGCGACTTGCGTCGCCTTGCGACTACCGCCATACAAATCCATTGAGGCTCGTACACTAGTCGACGCGACTCGCGTCGCCGACATTCGTCGCGCGACTCGCGTCGCGCCACTCCTACGATACCTGCCTGCCGAAGTCGTCGCTACTTAAGTCGCGGCGATTTTCAAGATGGCGGAGCAGTTATTGAATATTAAATTTGTTTCTGAGGTGGAGAAATATCCTTGTTTATATAACTATACTGAACTAGCTTACCCAGTGAACTTCGTATCACATACCTCTTAATATAAATCATATTTATTTAAACCTTATCTTTTTTCCATATTTTCTCATCGTTTAAACCTTCCCTGGACTTCCACAAATATTTCAAGACTAAAATTACTCAAATCGGTTCAGCCGTTCTCGAGTTTTAGCGAAACTAAAAAACAGCAATTCATTTATAAATATTTAGATAGGCAATTCACGTCGCCGTGTGTACGGACCGTGCGCTACTCGATACTCGCGACTGGATACTAAAGTAGTATACAACATTAGTATCGGAGACTTGCGTAGCGTTGTGTACGAAGGGCCTTACTTTGGCCGATGACCGATGACCGATGGATAAATTTTCGAAACAGATTAAAACTATTAGAAACTTTCGGTAACTTTAAACAAACGTCCTTCCTTCCTTTTAATTTGGAATAATGTGACATCTTTACTCTGAAGAATAATATTTTCAGGATAAATATAATATATCACTCCCTCTCCACTTTCCAGACTTAAATCTATTCATATTTATTTAAATAAGGCATATCGCGTTTCCATCCCTCTTATTACAGAACGTGGTTTAAAAATTAAACCGAGCTTAGTCCTGACTAAACTCCTGACTAAAGTCAAACGCTATTACAAAACGAAGTTTTACTTCATTTCGAGTACTAAAGTTAGACCCAAGAAAGTCCGCCGATGCCCCTAGTTTTACTATGGACTAACTTTCAAACGTCAAAACGATAACACTTTTAAAATTTCGCTCCGTTCTACGTATAGAAAGACAATTTTTGAAAAGAATCACTTAAATTTGTGAACAGAAAATTAAAAATATATGTTACTTTTTCTTACATTACTAAAACATATTTATAAATAAAGAATTATTATTTTTACTATCATATTTAAAGATTTTAAAACATTTCATAAAACAAAATCTTGTAAAATGAAACGCACTGAACGAGTTAGTACCAGTAAATTATTCTTATGTTGGTATTTGTTTTGTAATAAGGAAAGTTTTAAAAAATAGTCCGGACCTAAACCTGTACTAACTAGTACAGTTTTAAACCTGTTTTAGCGATGTTTTTTGTAATAAGAGGGCATAAGTTCAGAAAATTCTAAAAAGCTTTACTAAATATCTAACATTATTATGTATGTACGGTCAACAGCACATCACGGTTAACTTGCAACACACTTGCAGTTCGATAATAGCACTTATGCCCCCGACATAAGAGTGGTACAAAGTCCAAAGTGTTACGTCTGACGTGCTTTTGACTGTACTTATTTATGAATGTTTTTTATTATACCAATATACTTACCCCCCACCCCATCTTAGACATCTCGCCAAGTCGTTCCCCGTGCCTAAAGGTATGACCCCAACAGCTGGTTGAGTATCCATTTGAACTTTATCTGAAACAAAAAAAAATTTATTAAGTAACCTAGATTCCACAGACAATTTCAACAGTTTAAATAAATCTGGACATTATTCACACAGCGCCATCTAGCCCCTTTAGCATTAGCTTATGCTAATATGGGTGCCAGACAACGGATAAACATTACATAAATGCTTTTTTTTTGTAAATACATCTAGTGATGGGCCGACTATAGTATTTGCCGACTAACCGACTAGCCGACTATTCGGTTTTAAAATTGCCGAATAGTCGGCCGACTATTCGGCAGTGCTGATCATACTCTAGGTATAGCGTGACGTTTTAGTTGTTGTTTTCCCGCAGTAAAATGATTCTATCTTAGTAGTACAATAGATTAATGAAGCTTTTTTTAGTCAATTCAAAAGTTTTACGATTGTGATAGACGAAACTCGAACCAATAGTACTAGCTGCGTCGCGGACAGTCACCGGCCCGGAATAATTGCCCTTCGCGCTTATCAAAAAGATGATGATTAACTTCATATTTAATAACATTTGTATTCGATTTTCCCTTCAAACCTATAAAAAAAATTAAAAAAATACTTGCATGAATCGATAGTACTACTAAAGATTCATCTTTAGCGTTCTGCTGCAAAAAAACATTGACAAAAAAGTCACGCGGTATACTGGTGTTCGGGATTTTTCGTCAACACTGCTTCGGACGGCGGCCGTTGAGCATGGCCTGACGTGGTATTTAATTTTTTTTATTTGTTTGGTGTTTATTGAATCGTCAATGATACAGAATAACTCTACTACCGGCTTCAGACAGTTGAGAAAAACCGGCAAAAAACTCAATAGTTTCACTTTTCAATGGTTAAAAAATTATACAACACGACTTTCGCTCTCGTAGATTACACCCTGTAAAACACTATGAAACACCCATGGGAGGTAACTTCCAAAAATCGCTTCTTAGTGGAAACTTATATCCTGACCAAGAAAATAAAACTGCTCTGGAGGTGTCACACTAGCTATGATTATAGCAACACTTGGTTGCTATGGTTATACTCACAAATATCTCACAATATCCAATAGTATCGCGCGTGAACATTTTTTGATAATATTGAAGGTGCTGAATACTATTATAATTTATTAAATGTCTATTAATTTTGCCGAATAGTCGGCGAATTTTGCCGACTAGTCGGCAGTGCCGAATAGTCGGCGAATGGTGCCGAATAGTCGGCTTTCCCGACTAGTCGGCGAATAGTCGGCCCATCTCTAATACATACACATTATACATAGAAACACCCAGACCGATACAAACAGACATGTTCATGCACCAGTGGCGTAGCGTGGGTGTCAGCCGCCTGGGGCGGAAGACAATTCTGCCGCCCTTTTTTGATTCTGCCGCCCTTTTTTACAATTCTGGCGCCCCCTTTTTTTTTGTACGTGTAATAGCCAACTTCTCGGCCATTACACCAAATGGCTTGTCATTGTTGGTAAACTTTTTGTATGTTTCTTTCTAATAATGTTATAAAGTAAAACACCAGCCTATCCCATTGCTGGGCAAATGCCTCCTTCATTGAAATCAAGTAATCGCTACAATGGTGGGTACTGACCAGACAGTAAAAAAAAAACTCAAACTTACGAACGAAACGAACCTGTGAGTGACGTTGAGCGACTAGCAGAACCTTTAGAGACCGACAAACTTATCTGTTCCGGTGGCGGCGTCGCTACTGTATATTTAGAACTGTCATTAAATATCGTTTTTGCATTGCATTTCACGTAGTTCCAAATTTGGCCACCGGAACAGATAAGTTTGTCGGTCTATACATAATTTTAGGCAACGGTCTTTAAAAATGTAAACACCATTGCGTTCAAAAATTGAAAATAAGTGCATTTGGAACTAATTACTTATTACTAGAGGCGACGGAGACTTGTATATTAAGGAAATAAAGTCAACTGCGACTTTAATCAGTACAACGCCATCTATTGGCACCTTTTGTGATTATTTTAAGCAAGATGCTAGCAACCATAACAGTCAAAATATGTGTTTACATTGGCGCTAGTGGTAGTCAATCAGTTCACTACATGCATAATTCCGCTACAAAAAAACTTTTTCATCCCACCATCTCGGAAAGAGTATTTTTAATCTTCAATATCTGAGTGGAAAAGCCGTTTTTATTCTCTAGAGGATAAAGTAAATTGAATTTAGAAAATCGTGTGCACTAAGTTTGTGAATACCTCTATGGTGCCGAATAATCATACAACTTTTTTTTAATTTGTTAAACTTTTTTTTTGCATTTAGTCATTTCCTCGCTGAGGTGGAATGAAAAGTTACGTGTTGCACTCGAGTGCAAAGATTTTTCACCTCGTGCTCTTTTGATTCCCTCGCTAACGCTCAGGATTCTAATTTTGAATCACTCGCTTGCTCGGTCATCAAAATTGAACACGCGGTTAAAAAGCAACTTTGCACTCTTGTATAAAATAACAAAAAAAATTTTAATTACAATTTCGGGTTCGGCATCGATATAATAACAACCCCTGCAACTTTTTTTTTATATTTTTCCATTGTACAGACACCACTTTTCTACAATTTTATTATATGTTTAAATTATGTAGTTTAACCTAGTATACAATTTAGTGAATAAGTTTCTTTTGCTGTGCCCTTACAGGGTTTATGTGCGATCTAATATAGTAAATTATTTATTTACTATAGTATTTAAGACCTTTTGTATGTACCACATTTTTGCAATAAACGTTTATGATTATGATTATGCTTACGGGCCGCCTAAGATTAAAATAAACGCTATTACAAAACGAAGTTTTACGTGGTTTTACGTCATTTCGAGTACTATCAATGGTCTAAAGTTAGTCTCTAAGTAATACTGTTCTGTGAGTTAGACCGTAAGTCCGCCGATGCCCACCCTCTTATTACAGAACGTGGTTTAAAAATTAAACCGAGCATAGTCCTGACTAAACTCCTGACTAAAGTCAAACGCTATTACAAAACGAAGTTTTACTTCATTTCGAGTACTAAAGTTAGACCCAAGAAAGTCCGCCGATGCCCCTAGTTTTACTATGGACTAACTTTCAAACGTCAAAAGGATAACACTTTTAAATTCCGCTCCGTTCTACGTATAGAAAGACAATTTTTGAAAAGAATCACTTAAATTTGTGAACAGAAAATTAAAAATATATGTTAATTTTTCTTACATTACTAAAACATATTTATAAATAAAGAATTATTATTTTTACTATCATATTTAAAGATTTTAAAACATGTCATAAAACAAAGTCTTGTAAAATGAAACGCACTGAACGAGTTAGTACCAGTAAATTATTCTTATGTTGGTATTTGTTTTGTAATAAGGAAAGTTTTAAAAAATAGTCCGGACCTAAACCTGTACTAACTAGTACAGTTTTAAACCTGTTTTAGCGATGTTTTTTGTAATAAGAGGGACATAGTTTTACAATGGTCTAACTTTCAAACGTCAAAATGATAACTAAAATTTCGCTCCGTTCTATGTATAGAAAGACAATTTTTAAAAAGAATAACAAATTAAAAATATTTGTTACTTTTTCTTACATTACTAAAACACATTTATAAATAAAGAATTATTATTTTTACATAAAACAAAGTCTTGTAAAATGAAACGCACTGAACGAGTTAGTACCAGTAAATTATTCATGTTGGTTACAAGGACTTCTTTTAAAAGGCCTTGGTTGGTTATTGTTTTGTAATAAGGAAGGTTTTAAAATATATTCCGGACTAAGTAAATACCTTTTTTTTTTGCGTCAGGAAATGCTGTTACGCACCGGCCCGGCGTCCCTGACAAAAACTTAAAGCCAGGGGTCACTCAGGAGACGGAGGTTCGTCCCGAGTGGTGTGTCGGACTCGCACATCGGCCCTACCGACCGACTAAAACCTGACGATGACCCTCTCAGCGCAGTGAGGGGGAACCGAGAACCCCCATACGGAGATAACGCCATGGAACTCCCTCTCGCGCGAGCCGCTGCGACCCGCCTCGGCACGTACTGCGCCCTGCGCCGCCGATGTGCGGCGCATTTCGAACCACACGGGCCATGGTGTGGCCGTCTTCTCCGAACCCGTTGCCGGGGGCCCGGGGCTGCACGCGGAACTTCCCGCGCCGCCCCCGGGTTCGAAGGCCCCCTTTCAGTCGCCTCTTACCAGGCAGGGGATACCTCAGCGGTATTCTTAGGCCCCCAACCGAAGGGCACGACTAAGTATATACCTGTACTAACTAGTACAGTTCTAAACCTGTTTTAGCGACGTTTTTTGTAATAAGAGGGTTGAAGTCCAGCTTATATTTTTTTTTATATTCTATGTTTACTTATGTATACACCTATGTATTTACAATTATGTATTGTCATTCATTTAGGTATGCGTCGCAAAAGCGCGCGGCATAGAGTCCATGAAATAATTAAAAAAGAGGGGAAAACAATTTTAGTAACCTTACAAAAATCGTTCTTCTCTCAAAATGTTTCTTTCTGTTTGGCCTAAAGGTTTGATGAGACATTAAGTCCGCCTTGACTTGATTTGTGCAATGAAGCTTAAATAAATAAAAATAAAATAAATAAAAATTAGAGACATTAGTGGTCAATAGCCTTAAGGCTGGCACCGGCTCGTCCCAATCGGGTGTGAAGGGAAACCGGGGGAGTTTAGTGGGTAGTGGACGCACACACGGCAGCAGGTCTAGTTCTCCTCCGAAAAAAATAAAAATTAAAAGCCCTGGGTTCAAATCCTGGATCGAACCAAAAAAATTGTGATAAAGATAAAGATTCATTTATTTGCCAAAACATGTGTTAGCATAATAATACATTTTACAATTATTATTAATTGATTATTTCTGTTCATATTACTCAGTCATAGTCCGGAGTCTGGATTTCTGGAAGTTGTCAGTGTAAAACACCCCGGTGCCTCGAAAGTTTAAATCGTTAGTCTGCGCCTGATCACAGATCATTATTTGGACGTTTTGACTACTGTCCCACGGTCCCACCCAATGTGGTTTCCATTTCCACCCACCACCTTTATTTCTATGAAATTAAGAAGTATACTGTTGAAATTGTAAGAAGTATACTGGTGAAATTAAGAAGTATACACTGAGTCTTTCATGCAAATATTGTCATAAATAATGGAGTTAAAAATGCACACATACACAGACTTACACACACACACTTACACACACACACACACACACACACACACACACACACACACACACACACACACACACACACACACACACACACACACACATACACACCCACGCATACACAAACAAAAACATACCTTCCCCTTTTGTTTATTTCTGTAAATCAAAAGTTTAATCAGTTTTTCTTTTTATTATAATATATTTATTTATTTATTTATTCTTTGGAAGACTAACAGCTAAATAGTACAATGAGCTTAGATACATTAAGATAGACACAATGCCAATACAATTAAGTCTCCGCGTATGGTATTAAACAATAGCTACAGGAAGCTAAAATGTAGTTGGAACATTCCGTTGTCCTAGAAAGTGATAAACAAGTGGGCATTTATTAGTTTTATTACAATGGGCGATTTTCTGACAGGCAATTTAAAAAAAGAAAGCCTTCCGAACGCTTCACTAGATGGCGTTAAACGAAGTATGTACATCTATTGTTACCTCTGGTTTTGTATCTAGGAGCCATAATCCTGACTCATTCTTCTTCTTCTTCACTATGATTGTGTTTTTTAATAACAATTCCGCCAATTTTAAGGAATGAAAATGACATCTGACATAAACAAAACGTGCATAGGTAGAATGGCACCATCTATTGAGAACTAACAAAACGGGCTGTCAGAAAATCGCCCATTGGAGAGAGCATTTATTTATGATTGTAATTATTTTGTTAGTCAGTTCAGTAACTACTCAGAAGGAAGAGCGGAGCCTCCTAACTATTGCTTTGCTAGCCCAAAAGGAGTATGTACGTACTCCAACAATAATAATAAATTATTATTATTATTAACTGTGGTAAGTGGTTTTCTACCCACCCCACCACCTTTATTACTATGTTGTTGAATCATTGAAATTAGGCAACAACGGTCTCAAACAAATTTCAACACCGTTGCTTTCAAAAATTTTTAAAGTCATAGCTAGATTAAATCGTGTACTTATTAAAATGTGATCGGAGACTAAGTACTTTAAGAAAATAAAGTCGATATCGCGACTTAACTCCGTACAACGCCATCTATTGACATCTTATATAAATATCATAGCAAGATGCGGACGGTTAAATGTTTCCACATTTGGCGCTACTAGTAGTCTATCAGTTTGACTACTGGCGCCATTGACGCCATTTTGCGAAAACATCCGATCGTCGTAAATTAAATCGTGTCTTTTTTATTAACTTCATAATCCCGGCACATACCATACATATATTAAGGATATTATTCTTTTGTACAAATGCAACATAGGAATCCTTAATAACTGTATTAATGTTACAGTTAAAACCCATTTTTCGTTAGAACGCGTTTTTCCTAGTTAGAACTAGTTTTTACTTAATACCTTTGTTAATACTAGAATTTACTAATTTCTGTATCGAATATCAGTTAAAACTAGTTTCTGCAACTGCAAGACAAAACGCGTTTTCCCGAAGCGAGTCAGTAAAAACCACAGAGATCTATTGGACTAGAGCCCGCCAGTGTAGCTACTTCGCGTGCCCAGCTACAGTCCATCGTACTGAATGTGCCGATTCTTAGCTTTAGTCCCGCGCGACCGTTCCCCTTGTTAGACGTCAGACGAAATAGCAAAAAATGACGATTTGTGCTATTTTAAGCTGCAAAAACAATACCAAAAAGATAACTCCACAAAACAAAGATGTTTCCTTTCATCGGTAAGTCATTTTGTTATCTGAATACGCGTAATTTATTTTAAAATGAATTATTTATCAATTTTGAGAAAACAATTATGTAAATAATGCTTAAGCCGCGTGAATCGCAATTTCGTAATACATTGCGTATTTTATACTGGCCTTCCAATTGTATTGCGTGCTTTATAAGCAATGAATATCAAACAAGGCGGTACTTTCGCATATCGTTTAAGTTTCGTGGCACAGGCGTTTTTAGTCAAATACAGCGATTAGTGATGTTCGTTCTATGCAACATACACATAATGTATTAAAATCGATTAAAGGTACCTAGTCGATTTTGGAAGCAGGAATGTTAATAGGCTATTTGACAATGTGAAAAATAAAATCAAGCATAAAGTGACAATTAGGTTACATTAGGTACTGTCAACCGGCGTATAAATTAAGAAGAGTTTAAAAATGGATATTTATTAACATTAGTTAAAAATAATAATTTATTTATTTATAAATTAGTAAATAAAAATCACGTCACGTGCCTCACGTCCTCGTTTACCTCCTTGCGCCTACTTGTGATTTTATGCTTTCGTATCTGTTTTAATAGCATTTTCCTATTTATCCATTGTTATTGTGATTTATTTGCAAAATTACACAAATTCGGTGAAGTACTTTTACTATGGAAAACGATTTCGTAAAAGCAAACAGCAGAAACCTGCCCCAAGTAGACAAAATCATGGTCGGCTTATTTTTCGAAAATAATTCCGATAAAAAATGTGAAAACAACAAAGTAAGTATAATAATCACTTTAGTGGTAACTTATACATCATAACAGAACTAACAGACGTTCATCTATCCCCCCCCCCCCCCCGGCCGGTACCGCCGCAACCGCTATGTCCCTGCATTTTAAATCTGTAATATCTTCGAAAATATTCATTTACATTACATGATGTAAAGGGCCATATTGATCTATATTACATGCACAATTTATTTAAGGTACTTTATTGGATAAGGATTAATACTGTATTGCTTAAAATCACTTTTTCGTAAATAAGCTATTATTTTATCGTAATAAGTAAAGGAAAATGATTGTTGTGGGGTATCCCTAAGAGATAGACATATACCATCGCGGACTTTTTTTGTAAAACTTTTTAAGGTGTACAATATTGTAGTACATTATTTTGATCTATCTCGTAGGGTTTAGCCAGCGTTTGCAATGTAAGCGCAAAAAATGTGTTAATTTACGACCTCACATAAGAAACCTCTAAAATTATCAGTGTTTCTCTACTATATTATGCATGTTTTATACATATAAACTTTCCTCTTGAATCACTCTATCCATTAAAAAAAACCGCATCAAAATCCGTAGCGTAGTTTTAAAGATCTAAGCATACATAGGGACAGACAGACAGGAAGCGACTTTGTGTTTTATACTATGTAGTGATTTTTATAATCGAATCGAGAATCGAGACGAAGTGGGCGTGTCCCTACTTCTCATCACTAAATCGCGCTCGTTACGTCACAGTAGGTACAAAAAATATGGCACGGTCGGTTCTCATACAAATTGATGTACTTGCGGGCTCTAGTCCAATAGATCTCTGTGGTAAAAACAGTTCCGACCGAAGTTAGAGTTTATCATACTTTATTCTGATTGGCCAAACTAGGAAAATACGCACACTCTTGGATAAACTGGTAGGGGAAAATCGACTCGGATGGATACAGGTTAGAAGGCGAAGCGAAGCGAGCTCCCGCCTTAGCCTTCGTAGTTATTTTTTTTAAACCCCAAAAATGTTTTTTTTTCACTCATCATCATCTTCATCATCAGCCTATATACGTTCCCACTGCTGGGACACAGGCCTTATCTCAATTGTGAGATAGTGTGGGCCATACTCCACCACGCTGGCCTAGTGCGGGTTGGTGGAGGGGTGCGTAAGGCAAGTGACCAACCTTAATGTCAGATGTTATGTCTGTTGTTCACTATAATAAAAAATACATATATCATTATAGTGAAAATAAAAAAGGTTTTCAGGATTAAAAAAAAATAACCACAAGGGCTAAGGCGCCTTAGCCTTCTAACCTATTATATCCATCCGAGTCGATTTCCCCCTACCAGTTTATCCAAGAGTGTGCGTATTTTTCTAGTTTGGCCAATCAGAATAAAGTATGATAAACTCTAACTTCGGTAGGAACAGTTTTTACTGACTCGCTTCGGAAAAACGCGTTTTGTCTTGCAGAAACTAGTTTTAACTGATATTCGATTCAGAAATTAGTCAATTCTAGTATTAACAAAGGCATTAAGTAAAAACTAGTTCTAACTAGCACTATGTTCAAAAATGTGGTCCGACCAGACATTCTAAGATAAGCTAAGCAAGCGATGTATTTTGCTGTTCTGAACGCGTGAGTAAAACTCCGGCGTGACAATTATATATAGTTACCGAGATATTTAAGTCCAAAGTCATAGGATTTTTTATATGTCGAAATCACAAAAATTAATATTTCTCAGAAAATGCTGATAAATTCTAATGGTTCACAGTTCAGGTGTATTACGCGTTTAAGCCCACGTTTAATAGGCTTTTTCACATCACCAAAACACAAGCGGAATCCGAGAAAATTCAACATTTCATGAAAAGCGTTATCATTTTTTTTTCTTGACTGTGTCGCGTTAGTAGCACCCAGAAACTATTTACATTTATAACTTATTATGTTCCCTTTTGCTACAAAAAAAAGCAGCTTCTAATTCCATGGAGTATAACAGATAATCGTTTCTAAAATTTTTATCATCACCTGCCGTTTTTTTAAAGGCAATTATTTCAAACGGTTTCATCTTACTTTTCGTAAGGCGTCTCTTGAAATAAATAAAACATTCAAACATCTAAATTTTCACATTCATAATATTAGTAAGGTATACCAAAATCGATATACTGCGTGTTTTTTTAGTCGTTGTTTTCCCGCAGCAGAATGCTTTACCTTCAGTAGTACTATCGATTTATGCTAGTAATTTTTTTTTGAAATTTTTTTTTTTTAATTTTTTTTTAAACTTTTTTTGAAAATTTTTCTTAAATTATAATGGGAAAATGGAAACTAAATGTGAGTAAATAGTAAATAATCATTTTTTTGATAAACGCGAAGGGCAATGACCCCTGCCGGTGACCGTCCATGACGCAGCTAGTACTATTGGTTCGAGTTTCGTCTATCATAATCGTAAAACTTTTGATTTAACTAAAAAAAGAACTTTATTAATTTATTTTACTACTAAGATAGAATCATTTTACTGCGGGAAAACAACGACTAAAATTCCACGCTGTATAATACGATTTTATAATAAACAACAGGTTATTCACCATTAATTTAGTTTTATTAATATCAAGAGACGCCTTACAAAAAGTAAGATGAAACCGTTTGAAATAATTGCCTTTAAAAAAACGGCAGGTGATGATAAAATTTTTAGAAACGATTATCTGTTATACTCCATGGAATTAGAAGCTGTTTTTTTTTTGTAGCAATAGAGAACATAATAAGTTATAAATGTAAATAGTTTCTGGGTGCTACTAACGCGACACAGTCAAGAAAAAAAATGATAACGCTTTTCATGAAATGTTGAATTTTCTCGCATTCCGCTTGTGTTTTGGTGATGTGAAAAAGCCTATAAAACGTGGGCTTAAACGCGTAATACACCTGAACTGTGAACCATTAGAATTTATCAGCATTTTCTGAGAAATATTAATTTTTGTGATTTCGACATATAAAAAATCCTATGACTTTGGACTTAAATATCTCGGTAACTATATAAAATTGTCACGCCGGAGTTTTACTCACGCGTTCAGAACAGCAAAATACATCGCTTGCTAAGCTTATCTCAGAATGTCTGGTCGGACCACATTTTTGAACATAGTGCTAGGAAAAACGCGTTCTATCTACTAACTAGTTTTAACTGCAACATTAATATAATATAGGTAGGATATGAATTTTTGTTTAATGAGGGCGCCACTTTGACGACAATAGGCTAGTTGACAAAATTTGGAAATTCGTTTAAAACTATAGTTTAGTATCTATTTTACCCCAAATATATATTATTTTTTAAAAAATAGGCCTTTTTTAACCGACTTCAAAAAAGGAGGAGGTTCTATGTTCGACTGTATGTATTTTTTTTTTTTTTTTTTTTTTTTTTTTTATGTATGTCCGTCGATTTCTCCGTCAATTGTGGACCGATTTAAATAATTCTTTTTTTATTTGAAAGTGCATAGTTCCGAGGTGGTCCCATTGTCACCATGTCAGGATCTGATGATGGGATCCCGGGAAAATCAAGGGCAAACCTCAAATTTTATAGGCGCACACTACGCGTTACTTGTTTTTTCTGAAGCCATTTAAGTTTTTGCGTCCTAAAGACATCACTTTATGTTGATGAGCTGATGATGGAAGGTACAACTCCTTAACGGTTAGGAGTTAGGGGATAATTCTTTCAGTATTGTAAGAATATGTGGACCGTTATTTGTATTTCATGTACTTTTGCAGCTAAGCTGATGATGGAAGGTACAACTCCTTAACGGTTAGGAGTTAGGGGATAATTATTTCAGTGTTGTAGGAATATGTGGACCGTTAGTTGTATTTCATGTACTTTTGCAGCTAAGCTGATGATGGAAGGTACAACTATGATGATGGAAGCTAAAGGGTACGACTTCTTAATTCTTATGTCCCTCTTGCGGGCTGCATCTTTAGTTGGTCTACTGAATGGTGCTGAACACTTAATGAATACTAGGGAATGCAGAACCGGTCCTGTTTTAAAGAACCGGTTCTTTCGGTTCTTGTGGTCATAAGAACCGGGAGAACCGGTTCTTTTTTCGGTTATTTCGGTTCCCAAAATAAAAACAATTAAATTGCCTTTTTTTATTAAAAGAACACTTTTTTTAAATCAACTAATATCCTTTATGGTAGCAGAGCGTAGTTCCGTTGTTGGTACTGTTGGAAATACGGTTTGAAGTTTAGTCGAACTTAGTCCGCGAAATTGTCGTTGCGATTTTGAATCTGAAGTGACGCTAACGAAGAAAATCACGAAAAATGGGTTAAAATATGTTTAATTTGGAAAAATTGGTTGGCAGAGAAAACTTTGCTACCTGGGAAATTCAGCCTAAAAACATATCTGGAGCATGAAGACTTATGGTGCTGTATCGAGCGCCCCGATAGCAAGCCAGTGGATCCAAGCAAGGATGTTAAAGCGAAGTCAAAGCTTATTTTACTACTAGACCCACAAAATTACGTCCATGTCCAAGAATGCAAGACAGCTAAAGAAGTATAGGATAGTTTACAGAGAGCTTTCGATGATAATGGCCTGACCAGAAGAGTTGGATTACTTAAGGATTTAATCAACACCACTTTGGAGTCAAGTAACAGTGTTGAAGATTATGTAAGCAAGATTATGAACACAGCTCACAAGCTGGGGAATATTGGTTTTGAGGTTAATGACGAGTAGCTTGGCACTCTCATGTTGGCCGCGCTACCTGAGGAATATAAGCCCATGATCATGGGGCTAGAGAGTTCTGGAATTAAAATAAGTGCTGACTCAGTGAAAACTAAACTTATACAGGAGATTAGTCTTTCAAAGTCAACTGCCTTGTATTCAAGTACAAAGAAAACTTTCAGTAACACTCAGCAGGGGAAACAGAAAGGTCCTAGGTGTTTCAAATGCAACCGAAAGGGGCATTTTGTAAGTAACTGTAAACAGAAACCAATGGAAAGTAAAGATGATAAAAGTGTCAGTTTTATAGCAGCTTTCTCAGCAACTGTGAAAGACAGCAGTAGTGATAAATGGTATATAGACTCGGGTGCATCCATGCACATGACAAGCAGGAATGATTGGATGTACAATGTCACAGAACCATCGGTCAAGAATATTACAGTAGCCAACAGAGAACCGTTACCTGTGAAAGGAGTTGGTTGTGTGGACATTCAAGTAAATGGAAAGGATAAAATACAAGTAAAAAATGTTTTATTTGTTGTGCCTGGGCTAGCTGCAAATTTACTTTCAGTTAGTACAATTGTAAAGAATTGTTTTAAAGTTACATTAAATAACCAGGGATGTATAGTACAGTCAACAGCACGTCAGACGTAACACTTTGGACTTTGTACCGCTCTTATTTCGGGGGCATAAGCGCTATTATCGAACTGCAAGTGTATACCGTGATGTGCTGTTGACTGTACAAAATGGCAAAGGTGAAATTGTAAGTTCTGCAACATTAAACAATAACTTATACATTATGGACACCAGTAAAAAAGCAGCTCACTTTACTTCAAGTTCATCAAATAGTTGTAGCCCTTACCTGTGGCATCTGCGAATGGGCCATTTAAATATATCAGATGTCAAAAAGTTGCCGCTGTGTACTGAGGGAGTATCTCTGGCCCAGGATATAGGTAATGTCACCTGTACTCACTGCATGGAGGGTAGGCAAGCCAGGTTGCCATTCAATAATGTTGGCTCAAGAGCTACAAAGCCTCTTGAGCTGATACATTCTGATTTGTGTGGCCCAATGGAAAACCTATCATTCGGAGGTATGAAATATTTCATTACTTTCATAGATAACTTTACTAGAATGGTTCATGTGTATTTTCTTAAAGATAAGCTGAATATCTTAGAAGTATTTAAAGACTTTAAATTGAAAGTAGAGAATGAGTTGAGCTATAAAATAGTCAACCTTCGCACCGATAATGAATGGTAATTCATGCTAAATACCTTCCTATAACAATTCTTTAAGATAATTGTGCAAAGCCCTGAAAGAACCGAAAGAACCGGTTCTTGAAGTTTCTGGAACCGGTTCTTAAGCTGACGAAAAAAACCGGTTTTTCCCGGTTCTTTCGGTTCCGGGTAGAACCGGTTGCAATCCCTAATGAATACCTAATATTGTCAAATAATACAATTCTACTATTTTACTCGTATTTTCGTTATCAATATTATGAGAGAGTTTTACTCACTCCTACGTATTATTCACACTAAAAATAGAAAAATAAACAAACTTTTTTAAAAAAAAAATTAAACCGACTTCAAAAAAAAAAAAACAAAAAAAAAACTACCTTTAAACACTGAAAAGCAAAAAATAATTTTAATAAGACATTCATCAAATGCGCTTATTGTCTAAGCCTATTAATAACATTAAATTGTATTTACGTGCTAATTAGGTACCTACTAATCTGTTTGAAGTCGGTGCCAAGCCAAAGGTAATGAAAAATGATACATACCTAATAATTTATGTATTATACAGGGTTACAAATAATCCGCGGACGTAGGTACGTAGTCTGGGTACCTACTATTTGGCTTGGCACCGACTTCAAACAGATTAGTAGGTACCTAATTAGCACGTAAATACAATTTAATGTTATTAATAGGCTTAGACAATAAGCGCATTTGATGAATGTCTTATTAAAATTATTTTTTGCTTTTCAGTGTTTAAAGGTAGTTTTTTTTTTGTTTTTTTTTTTTTGAAGTCGGTTTAATTTTTTCATAAGTATTTTGCTTTTTTAGAAATAAACTTAAAATTAACTTTGGAAAGGCCAAGACTGTCATGGCGTCTTGAATGACGTCACTCCTCGCGAAACAATCGAGTTTGTTGATGTCAGTCGACGAGATCATTATACAGCTGCAACCGGTGTTTTGCGAGGCGTGACGTCACGCTCCTTTGATTGTTGTTTAATGTCACGTGATTAAATAAGTAATTTTGCCGATTTTATTTTCCAAAAATATTTGTAATCTTATATTATTTTAGACTACTTAACATGATTAATCATTAGAAACTCTAAGCCATCCGATTCATTCTTAGTGGAAACAAGCCTATAATCGCCCTAATTTTTGGACATTCATCATTATTGCAGTGGAGTGGACCTTCATTTTCATCACATTTCGGAAGTAGGTAACTGGCTGAGAAGGTGGCTATTACACTGAAGTTTGTTTCTATCGTTTTTGGTGTTTTTTTTTTTTATGAATACAAAGGTTTTTGTATTTACAAAAAACTTAATAACAAAATAGTATTATAAATAATAAGTAATGTTTATCCGTTGCTGGGACCCATATAACACAAGCTAATGCGAAGTTTGGGGCTAGACGACGCAGTGTAATAATATCCAAAGCAGGCGCGGTCGCAGCCTGGAATTTTGGGGGGGGGGGGGGGGGGGGTCACTCATCATTACCTTTTTTTTTGGAGGAGAATGCGTTTTTGCACCATAACCGCAGGCTAGCTAAACCCGCGGCCGTGTGTGGGACTCGAGACTAAGCGTCCACTACCCACTAAACTCCTCCAGCCCGCCTTGTGGCTATTGACGAGCCCGGGTCACTCACTACAACTCAGAAAATGGAAACCTATGGAAGTGTTACAAAATCATATATAATTAAGATTATACTTATGGAAATACCACCATTCACCACCATTATTATTTAGCAAATTTTTGAGATTTTTCAATTTGACCTTAGATTTTGGGGGGGGTCATGTCCCCTGTGACCCCCCCTTCGGACCGTGCCTGATCCAAAGATAATTATTTATTTTACTTTTAGAGTGTTGTTTTAAGTTATTATTACCAATGTGAATGCAAAATGATACTTCATTATAAATACATAGGTATAAAAATAAACAAATAAGACAATAATACATAATGTTGTATATATGCCAAAAATGTTTTGTATGCCGGAATTTATTGTATTTGTGAAGTCAATAGAGTCGCTATTTAATATGACGATCGGATGTTTTCGAAAAATAGCGTCAATGGCGCTAGTAGTCAAACTGATAGGCTACTAGTAGCGCCAATGTGAAAACATTTCACCGTTAATAGGAACGGTGAACGCCATCTATTGGCATCTTGTATGTAAACATCTAGCCATGATATTAACATAAGATGCCAATAGATGGCGTTGTACTGATTAAAATCGCAGTTTCGACTTTACTTTCTTAAAGTACTTAGTCTCCGATCACATTTTATTTGGCAAGTAATCTCAATGAACTATTAAAAAATTTTTGAAAGCAACGGTGTTGAAAATTTGAGACCGTTGTTCATTGTTGCCCAATTTGAAATATTGAGTAAAAATTAATTCATATCCTATATCCTATATTTGTACATTATATTAATTGATACAATGTTTGTCAAACACTAATGCAGGGTGATTTCACTCCGAACAAGTGACGGATTGTATGAATCAAATGGTACTTATGGAATTTAACGCTAGATGTCACTAATTAAAAAAAAATTATAGTTGAGTTTTTTTGTTGGTATCTTTTCCTCTACTTCTGTTTGCTGACATTACTGCTTTTACGGTTCATTCTAAGTAACAACAATAATAATCGGAGTCAATAAAATTTTATGATTATTTTTTATATTATGAACAACCATTAATTCTAAATTATAATATAAATTACCTTAATTTTAAAATAAAAGCTAAGTATTTCAGGTCAAGGTATAAGTGAATCAAAAACATCAAATTTTGCCGTTTCACTTCGTAGTCGCCTTAATAAAAATGTCTTCCTCTTTTTTTAAAATTATTTAATGTACTCTATACCGCGCACGTTTACGACGGATACCTAAACGAATGTCACGATAATACATAATTATAAGTAATTAATAATAAATAGATTTAAATCGTACGTACCTTTGGTCTTAAATGCGTCTTTTTTTACTCACTTATTATTATTGTAAGTTCACTTCATGATTCCGCTACCACAATACATTTTTGGTAGAGTCTACACTATGTTTAATTTCATTATATTTTAACTTATGTATTAAATACTAATTATAACGACACCGGATAAAAAAAAATTGCGTCATGCGCCCTGGCGCTAGTAGTCAAACTGCTAGACTACCACTAGCGCCAATTTGAAAACATTTCAGCGTCGCTAGCATCTCGATTAGATAAATTACCATTGCCAATAGATGACGTTGTACCGAGTAAAATCGCAGTATCTACTTTATTTTCTTAAAGTACTTAGTCGCCAATCACATTTTAAGTTATTTGAAGAACGTGAACGTGATCCCACTTCTGAATTTTAAAGAATTTTTGAATGCAACGGTGTTGACCGTTGCTTAATTTTAAGGATCGAACGAACATAGAAATCACAGAGATTGATAGAAATGATAGAAAGAAATAAAGGTGGTTGGTGGGTGGAAAACTAGTTTCAACAGTATACTTCTTACTTAATTTCATAAAGTTTCGGTAAAAAGTGGCTGTGACATACGGACGGATTATAATAATTACATTTGGGAATTTTGGTGCCAATAGATGACGTTGCACGTTGTACCGAGTAAAATCGCAGTATCTTCTTTATTTTATTAAAGTTTAGTCTCCGACCACATTATAATTATGTAGTAAGCTGGGTATTTCCTTATTAGGAAATCACTGCTCACTGATGAAATTTTTTAAAATGCAACGGTAAATATACCGTTGCTTACAACTACTCGTATTATATTATACGTTACTTAATTATACCACTTTGAGTCAACTTATTGTATTTTAAAGGATAATGCAAGAAATTGTATGGGCAGTGGGCTCTGTCCCCACCCACCAACAGACTTGGCACTAGTTTCAATATTATTATGACATTCCATAAAAAGACAAATAACCATTTTTAATCCAAAAAATGACGGGGTAATGGGTATTCAAAAAAAAACCGTGCTAATGGCCCAATTGCTGTTTCGTGGTTGCTTGAATTGTTTAACCAATGCCTGCTGTCTGCTAAAATCCCGAAGCTCTGGAGAAAGTCAAAAGTAGTCGCTATCCTAAAACCTGGTAAACCAGCTGACGACCCTAAAAGTTACAGGCCCATCTCCCTGTTATGCCATACCTACAAACTTTTTGAGCGTCTCCTGCTCAGTCGTCTTACCCATGCTGTTGATCATAAGCTTAACCCAGATCAGGCGGGATTCAGACCGGGTAAATCATGCAGTAGTCAGACACTGAGACTAACGCAATATGTTGAGGATGGATTCGAGGCGGGTCAGGTGACAGGAGTTGTCTTTGTGGACCTTTCAGCGGCTTACGACACGGTCAATATAAAAAGGCTGTTGTGGAAGGTGTCATACATGACCGGAGACCTGGGTTTTGTTAGAGTCCTCAGTGAACTCCTCAGGAATCGCCGATTCCAGGTGTATCTTCCTTCGGAAAAAAGCAGATGGCGTTCACAAAAAAATGGCCTTCCTCAAGGAAGTGTGCTTGCTCCATTATTATTTAATATATACACTTATGATCAGCCATCTGCTCCGGACACAACGGGTTTCCTTTACGCTGATGATTTGGCGTTGGCTTCACAGGCCGACTCATTTGAGGAGGTTGAGAAGAACCTGACTTTGGCATTAGATGGGTTAAGCAAGTACTATGCAGATAATGCGTTAAGACCTAACCCTTCAAAAACACAAAGTTGCGCCTTTCACCTGCGCAATAAAGAAGCCAACCGCACTCTAAACATCTTGTGGCAAGGGGTCCCTATCGGTCATGCTCCATATCCCAGATACCTGGGTGTTATCTTGGACAGAACGCTGACTTACAAGGCTAACTGCGAGAATGTGAGAAAGAAAGTCACCGCACGTAACAGCCTTCTTCAGCGACTCATATCGTCAAAATGGGGAGCCTCACCGCATGTCCTGCGAACTACCGGTCTGGCGCTTTGCTATTCGGCTGGCGAATTTGCATGCCCTGTGTGGAGTCGTTCCGTGCATGCTGGTCAGGTGGATATAGCTCTTAACCAAACTTGCCGCGTAATTACGGGCTGCCTTAAGCCGACCCCGGTAAAAATGTTATATTCCCTGGCTGGTATTGCCCCGCCAAAGGTTCGAAGGGAAGTCGCTAGCTCTATCGAAAGAGCCAAGGGAGAACGAGATCCCCGTCACCCTATGCACGGCTATGTGCCTGTCCGTCAGCGACTTAAGAGTCGAAGGTCCTTCCACAAGAAAGTTGTCCCTATTTTCACCGACGACCCAGGCCTAGTTAGGAGAGAAAAGTGGAAGGAGGAACACCCCCTTTCTCTATACCCCCCTCGTGAAGGCTTAGCACCCGGCCATGACCTGCCGTGGCAAACGTGGAAGACCCTAAACAGATTGAGGACTCAAGTCGGCCGTTGCAAGGAAAACCTGACGAACTGGGGATACATAGAACCAGCCAAAAACACGTGTGACTGTGGTGCCTCCCCGCAAAGCATGGCCCATCTGCTTTCTTGTCCCGCGTGCCCTGACACATGTGTTCAGGAAGACTTGCTGCGCGCTAACAGTAATGCTGTTCGGGTGGCGGAGTACTGGTCTGGTAAAATTTAGCCATCGACTCGCTAAGAAGAAGAATGCCGCACGCCTAAGATTCAGAATTGCGCTGTAGTGTCTAGCTTTAAGTAGACTCGATTGTACAATATTTTTTAAGATTACATTTTTGATTGCACACTATTTAGACCAGGGGGGTTACTCTTGATCGCCTGCACATTATTTTCACAATCAACTGTGTCAAAAAAATACTTGAAAATATGAAAAAAATACAACATTCAAATTCGATTTGCGTGAAATCCCCATTCCTACGGCAGATGTCGTCATACAAAAAAGATCTGTTGACTCGTTCCCAAAGGACTTAGACCAGAAGACTTATTGCGACATTAAAGAAATTAATACTCTTAGAATAATAACATATAGAAGGATAGTCCGAGCACTTGTTTTGAAGCACATTCAACTGTGTCCTAAAGGACATAGCTGTTGGCCGTACCGGCTTTCAGTGTCAAATGTCAAAGCAAGCCGAACGCGTCTCGTGAAAATTTATTCATTATGCATAGAAATATTATGTACTGACTCATTATGGTGAATTGTGTAATTAAATTCTGTCACAACACATCGAAAAACCAAAATAATAGTACTAAAATTCCATTTCACACGTAAGTATCCAATATTTCATAGTTAGTGTTGCCACAATAGTGGAAATATTTTCCCACTTCCACTGTATTACTGTGCCGATCTGATTAATTTAAAAACAGTTGCAACTGATATTTTCGTATGAGCCACGTTCTTATATGTAGCTGTTTGTGTGATTTAACTGAATATCGTGCACGACTTTATTCCCATACATATTATACAGCGTGGAATTTTAGTCGTTGTTTTCCCGCAGTAAAATGATTCTATCTTAGTAGTAAAATACATTAATAAAGTTCTTTTTTTAGTTAAATCAAAAGTTTTACGATTATGATAGACGAAACTCGAACCAATAGTACTAGCTGCGTCACAAACGGTCACCGGCCGGGGTCATTGCCCTTCGCGTTTATCAAAAAAATGATTATTTACTATTTACTCACATTTAGTTTCCATTTTCCCATTATAATTTAAGAAAAAATTTCTAAAAAAGTTTTATAAAAATTTCAAAAAAAAAAATTAAAAAAAAATTACTAGCATAAATCGATAGTACTACTGAAGGTAAAGCATTCTGCTGCGGGAAATCAACGCAACGACTAAAAAAACACGCAGTATAACCGCAATTTATTAGAATGATTACGTGTTTTTTTTTTTAAAGGATTCCTATCGACCCTGTTATTGCTGATAAATGGGTGAAAATAATAAGGCAAAGCCGTTGCGAAGAATATTGGAAGCCAAACAAAAATACACGATTATAGTACATAATTATAATTCTTCATAAAGGCATTTTACTTTAATTATCGATGTATTTTCTCTCTATTAAATTGTTGACATTGTTATATGTCTTTTTTAGGTGTAATTTAAAAAAATTCATTTTGAAAAGTAATAAATGTGTTACGTGTTGTTTCCATTTATTTGTTTTATATTGACATTACCATAATATAACACCTGTAAATTTACCTTACACAAATATGTGCAAAATAGTGGTCCGCTGCCGTAAAATTTTCCCACTTTCGGGGAAACTGCAATTACACTGCCATCCTATTCAAGTGCACGCGTGTGCGTTGTCACGTCAGTGTCAATCGTTTTGTGCTTCACTTTTGACAAAGCTTTTGTATGGAGACTATCCTTCTTTATGATTTATTATTCTAAGTTAATACTATTTTTTAATTTTTTATTTATCGTTGATTGATTTGATCTTATAAGTTTATGCTTGCTTGCTAGTATAGTACGGTTGACTGACTACTATACGATACTTTTGCTATTAAACCAATAGTTGACTTCGAAAACAAGTACAGGTACCGGCAAACTTCTTGAACATCGGTCGACAGAGAGAAGGAAAGTTCGCACATGTGCACTTGCGAGTGACCAATAGCGCGCAGGCGTGTCAAAACTCGTGTTCTGCGCAATTCCCACCCGATATTCACGACGTTTGCCGGGGCCTGTTACAATATCTTTAATTTTGAATAGTTTCATTCGATAGCACAATACAGTATTCATTGAATGGAATAGTATCGATTGTTTTAACGAACTTTGCGAGTAGTTTAGAAGAGGCATTATAAGCTCCTTGACATTACTTACTTTTTTTTTTTTATACTAGGTCAGTTGGCAGACAGGCACGCAGCCCACCTGATGGTAAGCAGCCACTGCGGCCTATTCCATTGAGGGACGCTTCACCTGGAAACGTCCCTCAATGTGCTGCCAGACTGTAGACTCATCTGATCTTCGAGCCTCTGATTTCAAGTGTGCTGGCTCCCACATTAATATTGCCGGAACACAGCCAGAGCTGTTATGGCGGCAGATTTCACCTGTAGGGGTGGTAGCTAGCCAGTCGGACTCTGAAAAAGCCCTACCACCAACCAGACCCAAGGCGGGAATCGAACCCACGACCTCCGTGTTTTTATACCCGAGCGGCTTAGCCACTGTTCCACGGAGGCGGTCAAAAAAAAAACTTACTTCGCTGGCTCAGCAATCCGAAGTGGATCTTGGCCTCCGACTCCGTTCGCCATTTGGTTCGATCCAGTTCCTCCCATTCAAGCACATGAAACGCCTTCAGGTCTTGACATAAAGACCAATTTGTGGTGGACCATAGTCAAACTATAACTCACCCATGGTTTCCAGTACCCAGCCGACGGTGCCATCCCCCCCACAGCATATCACCCTGTAGGTCTTTACATCTTTGAACATCTGGAGACCTGGAACGAGGAGGTATAGTCATGTTAACACAGGCGCGGTCGCAGCCTGAAATTTTGGAGGGGGTCACTCATTACCTTTTTTTTTTTTGGAGGAGAATGCGTTTTTGTACCATAACCGCAGGCTAGCTAAACCTGCGGCCGTGTGTGGGACTCGAGACTAAGCGTCCACTACGCACTAAACTCCCCCAGCCAGCCTTGTGGCTATTGACCAGCCCGGGTCACTTGCTACCTCAGAAAAAGGAAACCTATGGAAGTGTTACAAAATCATATACACTCACCGGCAATAAAACTTGGCCACCGGGCTTTTTTCATATAAACAAGGTCACTTTAGCGTCTCTTATATAGAAAACTACTACGATGTATGGAGCGTTGAGTTCGGTTTATTGTTTTTCCTTTTTGAGAAAATTGAGCGGTTTTTGGCAATTTTTGAAACTGTGATTCGATAATTGGGCGTTTGGCCTCTCCATTGACGTAATAATCATTGCACATCTGCAAATAATTTTTTAACTATGAGACGCTAAAGTGACCATGTTTGTATGAAAAAAGCCCAGTGGCCAAGTTTTATTGCCGGTGAGTTTACTCGTATAGTTAATTATTATACTTATGGAATTACCACCATTCACCACCATTATTATTTGGCAAATTTTTGAGATTTTTAAATTTGACCTTAGATTTTGGGGGGGGGGTCATGTCCCGTGTGACCCCCCCTTCGGACCGCGCCTGTGTTAGCAAGTTGTATTCATACTAACACACCGCGCGC
Organism: Mecyna flavalis; assembly: GCA_949319885.1. NCBI lineage: Eukaryota > Metazoa > Arthropoda > Insecta > Lepidoptera > Crambidae > Mecyna > Mecyna flavalis. The sequence goes on along the minus strand of OX439420.1, from coordinate 2,529,072 downwards.
GGCTTGTATGTCTGCGCCATAGGCCTTCGCCACACTTGACAGAAATTCCGTCGCGGATCTTCGGCAACGCAACGCCGATACATGTAATTGCTTATAAATTACAAATAGCGGGCACACTACGCGGAAGATCAGTCGCTCCGTCGCGGACAACATTTGTATGAAATGACACGCATTGGCGTTCCGTCACGGACGATCCGCGACGAAACTTCCGCCAAGTGTGCCGAAGGCCATAGTATTCAACGCACGCACACTCAAGGAAAATATCGTTGTTTGCACAGAGAAACGGGGCGAGATTTTGTTTGAGTGCTGAATAAATAAAATAATATATTAGAAAAAATTCAATTTGTCCAGGTATCAGGCGGGACTCGAACCCACGTCCCTCGCTGTCCGGGCGAATGCATGCACTACTAACAATACTACCGAGACCTTAGCGGACCCGTTGAATTTCTTCTAGTATTGATTTACGTTACGGCGGCGCCATCTCCTCAATGTTGCAGTAATTATTACTACAACATCCGAACTATGATTTGAAAATTATAAAAATAACTAGCGACTGCCCGCGGTTTCACCCACGTGGTTCCAGTTCCCGTGGGAATTGATCAAAATCCTTTCTTAGCGGATGCCTACGTCATAACATCTACCTGCATGCCAAATTTCAGCCCGATCCGTCCAGTAGTTTGGGCTGTGCGTTGATAGCTATCTATGTCAGTCAGTCAGTCAGTCAGTCACCTTTGAGTTTTATATATATAGATGATTGGGTATTTTTTCTCCATACATACATAGTCCACTTCATTTCAGCACTATTCCTGCGTGCTGGTCCTACCACCAACCACACCCAAGGTGGGAATCGAACCTCACTTAATACCACGTTCAGTAACTGATTTACTGGTTTGTTTTGTGTGTTCATCATCATCATCAGCCTGTGATAGTCCACTGCTGGACATAGGCCTCTCCAAATGCTCGCCACGCCGATCGGTCCTCGGCCACTCGCATCCAGCTCCTGCCAGCCATCTTGCGCAGATCATCGCTCCACCTGGCCTGAGGGCGTCCTACACTACGTTTACCGAGACGCGGTCTCCACTCTAGAACCCGTTTACCCCAATGGTTATCGGTTCTACGGCTGATATGGCCAGCCCACTGCCACTTCAGCTGGATAATCCGGCGAGCTATGTCGGTGACTTTGGTTCTCTGCCGAATCACATCATTTCGGCTGCGATCCCGCAGAGAGACGCCGAGCATAGCTCTTTCCATAGCCCGCTGAGCAACTTTAAACTTGTGGACTAGCCGTGCCGTTTGTGTGTATGTGTGTCTTTTATTGAAAATAAATTGTTTATCATCTACTTACCCACGATCTCCTGATTTAACCACCAAAATCCACTTATACCGAAAAAGGTTACAATGGGCGATTTTCTGACAGGCCATTTAAAAAAAAGAAAGACTTCCAAAAGCTTCACTAGATGGCGTTGAACGAAGTATGTACATTTGTTACCTCTGGTTTTGAATCTAGAAGCCATAATCTTTACTCATTCTTCTTCTTCTTCTTAATGAATGGCTTGCTTTGTGTGTTTTATTAACCGGGAATGAAAATTACATCTGACATAAACAAAACGTTTCGTTTTATCAAATAAAAGTCATGTCGAAGTAAACTATATAACGTTTCGTTCCTTGTGACTGCATAGGTGGAACGGCGCCATCTATTGAGAACTAACAAAACGGGCTGTCAGAAAATCGCCCATTTAAAAGAATCCTATCAATGTTTCTCACCTTGCATAGGCCCTCCTTTAGCTATATCGTGGACCTGTCTCGGGTTGAGTATATACTGCAGTTTCCTCAACACGCGCGCCCCCTGGCGTCCCCCCGACTTTGGGTTGATGAACACCAGTAGAGGACAACTGCCCTCTGGTGGTGTGATCTGAAACGATATAGGCGGCGTGCGGTGCTCTTTTTTGTCTTCTTTCTTCTCCTCCATTGTAGTTGAGATGGAGATAGGCAGTGATATTGATGTGGGGATTGCGTGCTGGAATTGAGAAAGTTCTGTGTTTAAAAATTGTTATGAAATTAACCAGGTACAGAGAATAACGAAAAATAAAATCACTTATATTTCTGTTAATCCATGGGAACTGCGCATTTTTCAAAAACAAAATCTTGTATATCCTTTTCCAAGCTTAAGCCTATGTCTACCCAATTCGAAAGATTAAAAGACGGAGCCGGAGCTACTTTACTACTTTTTCATTTACAGTATCAGAACTTTAAGCTCAAATATCAGAGCAAGCAGTATTACCACCTGATGAAACGGCGTGTTTCTCAATCTTGCTAAAGGGTTCGACACAGTCTCAGTGCCGATTTTCTGAAGAAAACTAGGAGGTTTTTGAATAAGAGAGACTTGTTTTTGGTTAGTTCTCTTGTTATTTAACTGTCAGATACCAATGTATTAGAATTGGGGAACGATTAAGTACTCTAAGGTCTGTAAATTTTGGCGTATCTCAAGGCAGTGTTTTAGGACCTACTTTATTTGTACCATGAAGTACCCTTGTCTATTCCTATCTTTGTTATAGATAGTTAATAAATAAATTAATTTTTGTAGGTGGGATTCAAAATGCGTCATGGAGCCAGTCAATTGGTGAATTTTACCTGGTCATGTGGTGTGCGGTGGGGCAGCGACCTCTGACGGTCCAAGACCAAGGGTCTGATGGCGGTGGGTGGTAGGATGTGCTTCGCGTGTCTTCCTAAAGAGCAGGACCCACTGGCGCTGCCGACGCAGCGGTTGTGGAGCTGTGAGAAAGAGACAAAACATTGTAAGCTTCAAAAAACATTATGATACCTGGGACAGGTGTCACAGTGACATTTCTAGGGACGTCATTGTTTTATAATATAAGCCAAAGTATGGCATCAGGTAATTGTTGTGTACTTTGTACAATATTAAAAAAAAACACTACCGAATTAATATTTTATGACCGAATATGACCGAGTGTACCGAAAAAGTGTAGAATATTGAACAAAGCACAATGCAAAAGACTGGGCCCAAAAAAATAAAATGTTGTGCAGATTTGGGACATAGACTACGAAGTAGATCCAATAAACACCTTTAACTTTTATTATGGTGTCGACAAAATTGGTCCTAGTGAAAAAAATAATGTTTATTATGTTAATAATTTATGTATAAATAAAAGTAATTAATTATTATGAACGATAACTTTTCCCTCTGGGACCCATTATGGTATCATCATAATAAAAGTTGATGGTGTGTGTGTGGTCTTTCACGTAGAATACATCTCATCTCTGCACATCCCAAGAACAATGGCAAGTTTTTCATTCTCCTTTAAATTGAAAACCATTGAAAAACATTAAAAAGGAAGGATTAATTCACCGTAATGTGACACCAACGACAGTGTAGTCCCGTGATTCCGTTGTACCCTTTGATCTTTTTCCGACACCTGGCGCACTTGCCGTGGCAGTTACCTGGAACATTTACAGTTCACATTTGAAGCAGCATTGTATGATAAACAAAATATACAGCGTGTTTTTTTAGTCGTTGTTTTCCCGCAGCAGAATGCTTCAGTTACAGTAGTACTATCGATTTTTGCAAGTAATTTTTTTTTGAATTTTTTTTTGGATATTTTTTTTTTACTTTCTTGAATTTTTTTTTATAGTTTGACGGGAAATGCATATCAAGTGTTAGGAAATAGTGAATTATCATCTTTTTGATAAGCGCGAAGGACAATGATCCCGGCAAGTGACCGTCCGCGACGAAGTTAGTACTAATAATTCGAGTTTCGTCTATCAAAATCGTAAAACTTTTGATTTGATTAAAAAAAAACTTCATTAATCTATTGTACTACTTAGATAGAATCATTTTACTGCGGGAAAACAACGACTAAAATGTCACGCAGTATATTTTTAAGTTGGAACAGTTGGTAGACAAGCACGTAGTCCACCTGATGGTAAGCGGCCACTGCGGCCGTTCCATTGAGGGACACTTCGCCTGGAAGCGTCGCTGAATGTGCTGCCAGACTGTAGGCTCATCTGATCTTCGAGCCTCTGATTTCAAGTATACTGGCTCCCACATTAATATTGCCGGAACACAGCCAGAGCTGTTATGGCGGCAGATTTGACCTGCAGTAGCTAGCCAGTCGGGCTCTAAAAAAGCCCTACCACCAACCAGCTAGCCAAAATATTGACAGTTATAAAAAGTTTCTGACGATTTTTTGTAACTTCAGTTAGCAGACAAGACGAAACACACCTGATGAAATGCGGATGTGAATTCTATTCTATATTTAGTTCATTGATCCTCAGGTAATATGTATTTCTTTTGGAACCTAAGATACCGCTGCCATTGTACTTTGACTCCTATCATCTTCAGCCCATATACGTTCTCACTGCTGGGACACAGGCCTTATCTCAATTGTGAGATAGTGTGGGCCATACTCCACCACGCTGGCCTAGTGCGGGTTGGTGGAGGGGTGTGTAAGGCAAGTGACCAACCTTAACGTCAGATGTTATCAAGCCGCCAAATGGTCTCTGACTAGGCTTGATGACTAATATCTACTTTATAGTAAATTATCAGCCGGGACTAACAGTGACTCCTATCCTATAACTAGTAGTACTCAAAAATATATTATCGCAACTGTTCGCAAATTGACTGCTCGTCTCGTCATTGATAATACAAAATAAAATGATAAAAATAAATACAACACCCTAAATATAAGTTTAGAATTTAATAATCAGTTTGTTAACTCATTTATACTAAGTATGGACTTAATTTAATATTCTCATGTAAGTGAAATGGACTGTTTCGAGAAAATAATAATATGTACGTGAGTGGTTGACCAAAAAGGGACCTGGAGGGATTGGAAACCGTTATTTTTTTTTTTTGAATTTTTTAATCTGTGGTCTTTTAGCTTTGTTTTGGTCTGACCAATAATTTTTTAGGCGCCGTAGTTTTTTTTTATGATTTTTTTTGTGAGCCGAGGCGTAATACGTCTTCTAACAAAACACGAAACTTCAAATGCGATTTACTCGAAATCAATTATTTTTCCTTGAGGTCAACCACTCACATATTCTTTAACCCTAATCAGTGCTGCCATCTATGCAATAACCACAGTACCTTCTACCCAGTGGTGCGCCAGCGCAGCGGACGCGCGCTTCGACTTGGAGTACGTAGCGATGCACGACGCAGGCGCGCGCTGTACGCATCGCTCGTGGACTGTGAACTTGCAGACTGCGGACAAAGCGACATCTGTTGTTAGTTTTAGGACCTAGTTGAAATATCCCTGGGCCATAGTAGGCCATAGTACTCCATTTTTCATGATGCTGAGAGCTTTCATAACGGACCTAATTTTAGGCACACTTGACACCTTTTTTATGGATTTTTTTTTCATTATGTATATGTCGCAGTAAGATAGATAAAGCCGTAATATAGTTATATCCCTAGGGATATAATTATATGCCGTAACATAGTTATACGGAAGCGATTCTTACTAACTTACTAGGAATAATTATACCGTTCAAGTTTAGTTTAATTATATTACTAGATTAAGATGAAACAACTTTACAATTTTACTAAATATTGCTTTCGTTAGGGGACTCTGTGGAAAGCAATGTGAACCATACGTACATATACAACAGAGTCCTTTCTTCCCCAGCCCGACGAGCATGTTCAGGCACAGGTTGCAGTAAGCTGGTCTGCTGAAGTGCTTCAGTCTCCAGGCGTGTTCCCCGTCTTCTTTCACGTTGGTGTCCAGGCCGAGTAGAACTAGGAGGGGGATTGTGGTCATCCTGGAAAGAGAGGGAATGATGTTTATCATAAAATAAAAGGCTCGTTTTAACAGCTCTCAGTGCCATTGGAAATTGAACTTTATTCAATGGCAAGAAGGCCGTCTGGCTTAACAGCATAGATACAGAATATGGCAAACATCTTCATTGACGCTCGTTCGACGGAGTGGGGGAAAGTTCGCGCATGTGCACTAGCGCATGACCAATAGTGCGCGGCCATCTCCTGTCTCCCGCATACTTCTGACGTATTAATTATCTGTACTTCTGACCAATAGCGCGCGCGCATCTCAAAATTCGCGTTCTGAGCAACCCCCACCCGATTCCAAGATGTTTGCCGGGCACTGTACTATTTGTAAACTTATTTGTTATGAGTAAGAGAGAGATTAGTTTTTAATCAAAATAGTTAATTTATGCAAGGATAAAAAAAAAATTGTGGCTCCTCCAGCTCAAAAGGTTGCCGACCGCTGCAGAAGACCATTGAGGTGTACAACTCACCCCCCTCTTTTCCACTCGTCGAGGGAGACGGTCCCATCAGCATCGTAGTCTATTTCCACCATCATATCTTGAAGGATCTGAAAATACAATACAATATAAATATTGAAAATCATTTGGATCCTGCCAAACCGGTCATTTAATGGTATATTTAAAAAAATAAAGAAAGAAACTGGGCGGGATTCGTGGGTTTTGTTAATCTAGATCAGTTTTTAAGTCTAGATGGGTCCTATTTTGAAATGCATGTTCCCTCCTAGGCCGCATCAAACTTACCATAAGTTTTACCTATTTCTTGTAAAAAAAAAGGGTTTAACTTACAGGCCTAAGCTCAGAGGTCTCCCAGCCCAGGTATTCAGCGACAGCCATCATCTGGTTGACGATGCAGTCCATCTCGTTCGTGTCCAACACACCGTTGCTGTCAGTGTCGTATAACCGGAACATGACTGAAACATACATGACAGACTTACATTGATCTGGAAAATTGAATCTTACGTCTATTGGAATATGATTGGTTTTACAAAACGGGGAAGGTAAAATTTCCTGATTCTGATTCCTGATTCTGATTTCTGATTCTGATTCCGATTCCTGATTCTGATTCCTGATTCTGATTCCTGATTTTGACTCCCGATTCTGATTCCTGATTCTGAGTCCCTGATTTTACCGTACCGTCCGTTGCTTCCTGCTGTGCTCCATAATGCCCCATAATCACGGGCTTCGTCCTCTTTAGGACGGGAGTTCCATATACATAACTCCCCTCTCATGAGGGAGAGTATGCGTAAACGCATTCCCCATCTAAAGAGACATAGGGAAGTCCTCTTTCCACTCCCATTTACCAAACCGTCTTAGATTTTCTGTTAGACTGTGTCACTTTCCTCGTTCAACCCATTTCTGCTGACATACAGGAACAGTCTATAGCATAGGTACAATACCTTTTAGGCGGGTGAGTGAGTCCCATTTGTTAAAACGAGTTATATAAGAGTTCCATCATCGAACTACTAGACTCGGTCAGGGACTCCATCCGTATACAGTGGAGATAAGATACCTACCGCGCATACGAACTAAGCGATTTGCTTCATTTTCTTGATACGGACTGCGCGGGAGTGGAATTCTCTGTCGGGAGCTGTCTTTCCTACACAATACAACTTGGGGCTCTTCAAGGCCAGATTTAACGGGCTTTTCCTAAGCAAGCGCGCTTCATCGTAGACCTATTAGTTGATAAACCTCAGGCAGCTTTGTGGTAAAGTGCTAGCTTAGTCCAAATACATATAAAAAAGAGTGCTAAAATATGCGAGGTAATTCCAATACCAGTGTAACCAATCGTTAAATGGTATAAAAAAAAGAAAGAAGATAACTTACACTCCAGCTTGTCCTCTGGTCTGCCAGCTTCAAGGAGAGAGAGATAGCACACGATGTCTTTTAGAGAAACCCTGGCTGTGTGGACTTCCACTGTAGATGGACGCCGCATCAGGTGCTTGAAGTCTGGAACAAAGTGAGACCACGTTAGATTTTTATGACACATTCAGGATAGATAACTAGGTGGCTCTAGTACCTACAATCTAGGTCCTTTGTAGATTTTCCCTTTTCACTGACATGTCTAATTTTGTGCATCGCTTTAGTGTCCTGCTAAAGCGATGCACAGAATAAATACACTTTTTGTTGCTGACACGGCACATCCTTTAACAATGTATGTGAGTGAAGTTTCCGATTGAGCCACTGCATGTCAAAGGCAGTCAATGACAAATATACAAAACATCAAAACAGAAGAAGATTTTGACCGCCACCATGGAACAGTGGCTAAGCCGCTCGGGTACAAAAAACACGTAGGTCGTGAGTTCGATATCCGCCCTGGGTCTGATTGGTGGTAGTGGTAGGGTTTTTTCAGAGTCCGACTAGGCTACCTACCACCTATAAGTGAAATCTTCCGCCATAACAGCTCTGGCTGTGTACCGGCAATATTAATGTGGGAGCTAGTACACTTGAAATCAGAGGCTAAAAGATCAGATGATTCTACAGTCTGGCAGCACATTGAGGGCCGCTTCCAGGTGAAGCGTCCCTCAAAGGAATAGACCGCAGTCAGTGGCGTAGCGTGGGTGTCAGCCGCCCGGGGCGGAAGACAATTCTGCCGCCCTTTTTTTTTTTTGCTCAGCAGCCCACGGCCACGGGGCGGAAGACGATTCTGCCGCCCTTTTTTACAATTCTGCCGCCCCTTTTTTTCTCCTCCAGTTAATTTTGCCGCAGAAAGATGTCAGGACTGTCTGGCAGCACATTGAGCGACGAATCCTGGAGAAGTATCAATGGAATAGGCCGCAGTGGTCGCTTACCATCAGGTGAGATGCATTCATGCCTAAAAACTGGCCTAGCACAAAAAGACTAAAGGCGCTTTACCTTCGATCTTAGTGGACTGGTTGACCCTTAGCGAGTTGCTGCTCTTCCAGCAGGATTTCTTGACCAACCTTGGAACTTTCGGCACAGCCATTTTTGATTGCATCAGATATGGGGCCGTTCAAATATTACGTAAGCAGATTTATTGCAAATTTTTACCCCCCCACCCCCCTTGTCAGCAAAAGTAAGCAAAGCTCTTACCCCCTCCCCCTATGCTTACGTAAACATTTTTCAATTATAATTTTTTTATATACGAGTACTATAATTATAATGTTATAATTATAACTTTATAAATAAGAAAATGGATTTAGGATAGAGATTAGATTTTACACTTATACAGTATTCAACATAGAGTAAGGGACAAAAATATTATAATCTTACGAACATAACAAGTTTTAGTACACATCATCATCATCATCAGCCTGTGATAGTCCACTGCTGGGCATAGGCCTCTCCAAATGCTCGCCACGCTGATCGATCTTTGGCCACTCACATCCAGCTCCTGCCAGCCATCTTGCGCAGATCATCGCTCCACCTGGCCTGAGGGCGTCCTACACTACGTTTACCGAGACGCGGTCTCCACTCTAGAACCCGTTTACCCCAACGGCTATCGGTTCTGCGGCTGATATGGCCAGCCCACTGTCACTTCTATAGACGTGGCTTAGGAAATGGTTCGATAGTTCAACAGGCTTTTGTCATTCTTTTTAAAGAACAGGACGACCACACTCCTACTCCACGCCTTTGGAGTTCCCTCCAGCCTTTAGCAGCTCAGTAGTAACGCCGTCCTCTCCAGGGGCTTTTCCATTTTTAAGCTGCCCAAGAGCAATCTCGATTTCGCCAACGCTCACTTTTGGCAGGTCTTCAGTGTAATAGGGATTTAACGTGGCTCTAGAGTTCTCATTTTCGGGATCAGGTCGACATGCATGCGAAGCGTATAACCGGCCATAAAAGTCCTCTACCTCCGAACGGACTGCCGGCTTTGAGGCAACAACTTCTCCACTTGCTGTGGTCAGCTTCGTCAGGTGGCTTCTTCCGAGAGATTGTACGAACACCTTAGACCCCCGATTTTGCTCTATAGCTCTTTTGATCGAAAGAGTTAATACTCTTTCTCTTACTCTTTAATTAAAGCAGTACACATATTAAACATTGGTACACATATTAAATAAAAATTAACAGTCTTCAGTCCATGAAACCCGAATCCATGACTCTAAGTTTTCGCTGACATTGGATTGCTTAGATTGCTGCTCAGTGTTGTGAGTCTGCTAACTTTCATCCGATTTTGGAATGTCTACGTCTTCTCACATCATGGTGCTCTAACTAAAATGTAATCTTGCTTTGGTATACTTACAATACGTCTACTCGCTATAGTATCTGTTGTATATTTGCATGTGTGCGGCGGCTGCGCCCGCCATGATTGAGAGTGAATGTGTGAGTGAGTGACCGGTGGCTGTGCCCGCCATCTTGGATGATGCAATAAATTCAGTGCGCTAATGGCTACCGTGTTTGATTTGTGTTCTCCTCGTGTCCCTTATATTTCGCACCATAAGCCTGCTTCAGATACACTATTGGCGACGTAGGGCTTACCCAAGATGTCAGTGACTCAGTTCGGCGTTTTGTCTGTGTTTGATCACAACATAAACGACTGGATAACATATCGAAGCCGGCTGGCGCAGTGGTTCATAGCTAACGGAATCACTGATGAAAATGACAAGGGCGGTATAAAAAGGCGGGCAATATTGCTTAGCGCACTCAGCGAGAACTCATACAAGTTGGCGTCGGACCTCGCTCTTCCGAAGGAACTGGATCAAGTCCCGTTTGTCGACGTGCTCAAGTTATTAGACGACCATTTCACCCCCAAACGGATCGGGTTTGGGGAGCGCAGCAAATTCTACGCAGCATCGCAGCTAGCAGGTGAAACGTATGTGCAGTGGGCAGCGCGACTTCGCGGACTAACGGCTCACTGCAACTTCAAGGACGTAGAGGAGGCGCTGCGCGATCGCTTCATAATGGGGATGGCGGCCAGCGCTGAACGGGACAAATTATTCGTCCAGAACCTGAAGGAGCTGACCTTCACCAAAGCGGTGGAACTGGCGGAAACCCTCAGGTGTGCGCGCGCTGAGGCCACGACGACGCTCACGCAGCAAGATCGATTATTCAAAATCGATCACGACCCGTCAAAAGGACTTAAGGCTACAGAGAAGTGTTCAGTGTGCGGTCGTTTCCATGGTGGTAAATGTCGTTTTTCAAACTACAAGTGTCGCAAGTGCAACATGAAGGGACATTTGCAAAAAATGTGTAAAAAAGTGAATTACGTAGTGGCTTCATCGGATGGCGGCGCGGGCGAGAGCGTGGGCGAGGACGACGACGGTAACATATTTAAAGTTTTTAGTAAACACGGCGAGCCCATGCTAGAGACGGTGACAGTGCTAGGGATACCCTTGCAATTCGAAATTGATAGCGGTTCTTCAGTTACCATAATGTCAAATAATTCTTTTAGGAAATGGTTTCCCAACGTGCCGTTATCGCCCACAACGAAAAAGTTAATGACATACATAGGGGATAATATAAAATGTATAGGTGTGGCGCGGCTACCAGTCACATAGGTATTTAGATCAAACGTACGAATTAGATATTTTTATCGTGCACGGGGTAGGTCCGCCACTTCTAGGTCGAGATTTTATATCTCGTTTTAAATTAGAATTACTACCATGTAAATATGTCGTTTATAACAGTGGGGATAGTATAAAACAACTATTGGAGGCTCGATTTCCCGAGGTTTTTTCTGAGAAATTAGGGACATTTAACAAATTTAAAGTACATTTACAATTGAAACCCGACACAAAGCCGGTGTTTTTCAAGGCCCGCCCGATTGCATTTGCACTTAAAGAAAAAGTAGATATAACGAAATAGATCGCCTAGTCCGTTTAGGTATATTAAAACCTGTCGACCACGCCGAGTTCGCATCCCCGATCGTCCCCGTATTAAAGCGCAACGGCGCGGTAAGGCTGTGCGCAGACTATTCCGTAAGCATAAACAAACTTCTCGTAATCGAACAATATCCGTTGCCGTCGATACACGAACTTTTTGCTAAATTACATGGGGGGGAACAGTTCTCGAAAATCGATCTTTCGATGGCGTATAATCAATTTTTATTGGATGATGACTCACAGGGAATAACATGTATAAATACGCATCGTGGTCTTTTCAAATATACGCGAATGGTGTTTGGGTTGTCGAGCGCTCCATCTATTTTCCAGAAAGCAATGGAAGGCGTCCTTTCAGGCTTAGACGGTGTTTTGTGCCTATTGGATGACGTTTTGGTGACAGGGAGCAATAGGGAACAGCATTTACAGAGACTAGAGGAGGTTTTAAAAAGATTACAAGAGAGTGGGTTAGTATTGCAAAGAGATAAATGCGAATTTTTCCAAGATGAAATAAACTATTTGGGTTACACTATTAATAAACAGGGCCTTAAGAAATCAACGGATAAAGTTAAAGCAATGATCGACGCGCCGGTACCTACTAATATTAGCCAACTGCAGTCCTTCTTGGGGTTAATTAATTACTATCGCAATTTTGTGCCCGACGCGTCGAGTATCCTAAGTCCGTTGTACGATCTACTTAAAAAAGGTACGAAATGGGTATGGGGTGTAAAACAACAAGAAGCGTTTAGCAAAATAAAAAAATACTTGCTTCGGAAAAAGTGCTCGTGCACTACGGCCCTAAGGCAACGCTTATACTCACGGTAGACGCGTCGCCGACGGGCCTAGGTGCGGTGCTCGCGCAGCGCGGCGCGGACGGCTACGAGCGACCGATTTCTTTCGCGTCGCGCACACTTAACGCGGCTGAGAAGCGATATTCACAAATTCAAAAAGAGGCTACCGCTATAGTATTTGGGATACGACGATTCCATCAGTACCTTTATGGCAGATCAGACCCATTTGTTTTGCGTACGGATCACAAGCCGCTCACTTCAATTTTTGGACCGTATAAAGGTATACCGGAGGTGTCAGCGAACAGACTACAAAGATACGCTATCTTTATGAGTGGATATAATTATATTATTGAGTATGTTCGAAGTGCAAACAATTGTGCTGATTTTTTTTCGCGAAGCCATTTGCCGGCCGTGGACGACCGGCCTGCGGAGGCGCGGGGCAGTGGGGTAGCGGTCGGCGCGCGCGCCTCGGACAGCGCCGACGACGATGACCCGTTCATATCACCGCCGCCTGTCGACCGCGCGTCCTATGTGCACTTTGTTGTGGATGGGAGCATGCCTATTACGCCACTGGAGTTACGTGAAGAAACTAAAAAGGACCTCGTTTTAAACAAAGTAGTTAAGTTCATAGTAAAAGGCTGGCCAAAGAAGGTTAAAGATAACAGTCTAAAACCATATTTTTTTTGTAGAACGCAATTATCGTTTGAAAATGGCTGTGTAATGAGGGGCCATAAAGTAGTTCTACCAAGTAGTCTACGCCAAAAGGTATTGCTCGAGTTGCATAGTTCTCACCTAGGGATGGTTAAGACAAAATCCGCCGCTCGTGGAATGTTTTGGTTTCCAGGGATAGATGGCGCTCTCGAACAGATAATAAGGTCTTGTGATATCTGTGTGGAATTGCGCCCATCCCCGCCTCGAGTCGCGATCTCGCCATGGGAATTTCCGCGCGAACCCTTTTCGAGAATTCACATAGACTTCCTGGGACCAATCAACGGGCATGTATATTTAGTCATAGTAGATGCGTTCACAAAGTGGGTCGAAGTATATAATATGCACACTAACGCTACAACGCCAGCGGTTATAATTAAAATGTGTGATTTTATATCTAGGTTCGGTATTCCGCATACTATTGTGAGCGATAACGGTACAGCTTTCACGGCACAGGAATTTCAGAGGTTTTGTGTTTCTAACGGTATAACTCATATTACTTCCCCGGCTTACCACCCCGCTAGTAATGGCCAAGCCGAAAGCTTCGTCAAAATTGTTAAAAAGGGGATTAAAAGCTCAATATTAAGTAGTCAAAGTGTGGTTGAGAGTAATAAGAAACTTTTAAAATACCTTTTTGATTACCGGAATTCCATCCATGGTACCACAGGGCTGTCACCGGCTCAATTGACCTTTGGCCGGGAGCTAAGGTCACGACTGCATTTGTTAATACCTACCTCCTCGCCCTCGCCCGCGCTGTTGTCTGATGTCGTGAGGAATAAACAGTGTTCGCAGATTAAAAGTCATGGCGGTAAAACTTACACAGTGTTAGAAGTCGGTGCCAACGTACTTTATAAACATTATGTGAATGGCAAAAAATTCCTTTGGAAAAAAGGAAAAATTGTAAAACAGCTTGGTAAAGTCATGTATTTAATCAAAGACATTCATTCATCTGTATGCTACAGGAAACATAAAAACCAAGTAGTAATTTTCAAAGGTGATTTTATTCCATGTGTAATGCAAAATTCAAATGTACAATTAGATACTGTCGATATTAGTGATATTAATTGGCCGTTGTCAAACCCCAATGTTGCTGCTACCTCGGTAGCAGGGCACGAAGATCTAGAGGGGGGTGTGAGTGTGAGTGAAAATGTTGCATGCAGCTCGGACCCGCCTTCATCGCTAGCCAGCGAGCCAGAGGGGCTCACACATGTGACTGACGGTGAAGGCGAGTTTCACGAGGCCGAAACGGGTGAGGAGCGTGATCCAGCCAGCACTGGTGGTAACGGGCTGACCACTTCCCCACCCGTCCAGCGATATAACCCGCTCTCGCGTTTAGGGTTACGAAACGTGCCTCGTGTGGACTATAAGAATCTAACAAAAAGATAATGTAGTTTTAGTTCTGATTATTCTTATTAATTTCGGTATAGGGGGGAGAAGATGTTGTATATTTGCATGTGTGCGGCGGCTGCGCCCGCCATGATTGAGAGTGAATGTGTGAGTGAGTGACCGGTGGCTGTGCCCGCCATCTTGGATGATGCAATAAATTCTGTGCGCTAATGGCTACCGTGTTTGATTTGTGTTCTCCTCGTGTCCCTTATATTTCGCACCATAAGCCTGCTTCAGATACACTAGTATCCAAACGAAACAATACACTGACAGAGGAAATTTAGACAACTGAGTAGCGCACGGTAATTCCCCTAATCGGTTCTAAAGCGAGTGCCTAAACTAAACAGCCACTTACCGTGGTGCTTCGATCCTTTGAAGAGGCCTATGTCCAACAGTGGACTATGACGCGCTGGTGATGACGAAGCCGCTTACTATCAAGTCGGATGCGGGCCAGTATGCCAAATAAATATAGCATAAAAAAACTGCATGCGACTCATGTCACACATGACACATACCTTCAATCTTAGTGGACTGATTGACCCTCAGCGAGTTACTGCTCTTCCGGCTCGAGTTCCTGGACATCTGGCTGTGGCTCGGGCTGGTCTCGTGCCGTCGCTCTAAGCACAGTTCGTGCGAGGAGTAGGACGGATGGGTGGTCACCGTGAACATTGGGTGGACGCTTCCTGCAATGATAAATAACAAAGCATTAGAAGTAACGTAGACAAACCTAAACTGATTCCAGAAGACGGAAGGCGCTTAACGACGATTCCAATGGAATCTTTCATCTCGCATAAGAGGCAAAGAACATGAATAAAGATGCTTGAGAGTTGGCTATGTTTGGAGTAGCAGAAAGAAAAGATGAGATTTACAGAAGGACCAGGGTTGCTGGTATTGCCCGAAGAATGGCAAGCCTTAAGTAGCAGTGAGCAGAGCACACTGCGAAGAGAACTGACAGCCGTTGTGCGAGAAAGTGGTGGACGTGTACTGGGAAACGCAGACGTAGTAGGCCTCTCACAATGTGTACCGATTTCCTCATAAAGATCGCGGGATTCCACTGTGACCGACCTATTTGGAGATCGTTGAGAAAGGCCCATGGCATGAACATTTATGACATTTACCAGGTGGTAGGTTCCTATACTGGGCCGTCTAGGTGGGTACCACCGCAGTGCCAGATATTTTCCCGTGAAATAGAAGTGTGTCAAGCACTTCTGTGTTTCGGGGAAAGGGCACTGAAGCTAGTGAAATGACTCGCTTGTTTTTGGGTATGAGACCTAATAACTGTCGTCTAGGTGTAGCGGGCGCAGGGCAGTGCCAGACAGTAAATGCTTAGTTACTTTTTGGCACTGAACTGTCTAAGGCCGAGGTGGCGTTTACCATCAGGTGTACGATCTGCTCGTCTTGTTACACATTGCAATAATAATAAAAAATTTGATTTGGACTGACCAGTTCTACTTCTGGATCCCTTGTCTCCATCGACGGAGTCTCCAGAGCCCTTGCCAAGCTGCTGCAGTCGTTCCGCCAGCCCATGGATTTTGGAAGCTAGACTCATCTTGCCCTGAAAACGACATAATGACAGGATTACTTCTTTTGTATTTTAGGAGTCTTTCTTTGTGTGTAAATATGTATTCATAGTTCGAGAATGTACAGTCAAAAGCACGTCAGAAGTAACACTTTGGACTTTGAACCACTCTTATGTCGGGGGCATAAGTGCTATTATCGAACTGCAAGTATTAACCGTGATGTGCTGTTGACCGTACGAATTCCTTTGTCCTCCATTCCTTTAAACCTTAACCTTTACCTTCTTCTACTATCTTCAGGAGGAGAAGAATAAATAAGAGGAAGGAAAAATTGTCTTAATAACCTAAACATCATCAGCGACGAAAGTAACAGGGACCACCGAGGAATTATTAGTAGTTTTTCTACACTACATCAGTTGGCAGAAAGACACGCAGCTAGGCGGCAACTGCTGCCTATTCCATTGAGGGGCACTTCACCAGGAAGCGTCGCTCGATGTGTTGCCAGACTGTAGGCTCATCTGATCGTCGAGCCTTTGATTTCAAGGTACTGGCTCCCACATTAATACTGCCGGAACACAACCAGAGCTGTTATGGCGGCAGATTTCACCTGTAAGGGTGGTAGCTAGGCAGCGTTGTTGAGATCAAAGGAATCAAGGAGTTATCCATGTGTTACCTGATGGTGCTCGCGGAGCAAGGGCTTTGCCGATACCCATGGCCGTCCATTAGGGTGATGAGGGAGTACCGCGGGGTTTAGTGGGTAAACCTAAAACTGGGAGTCCCACACACGGCTCTGTTTCGCCCCCAAGGCAGAGTGACAGGTGCGTAACGCATTCCCCGCGTTAAAAAAAATTGGTTGCCTGTAAAGTCGGTATACGGGCGAAAGTTTTACGTGACAACGACTTTTTATGTCTGTCTCTCTCGCTCTTAGGCAGGACGCGTGCCTCTCACTCGCTCTCATTGTGAGCGCATAACGTGAGCGGAGCGTAACGCAGTTTCTTGAAGTGTCACCCGGCAAACCAATTTATAAGACGTTGTCACGTCAAAAAATGTGTTACCTGATGGTCGGCGTGCGCAGTGACGGCTGCGCAGGCGGCGGCTGAGCTTGCTGCTGCCATCTCGCGGAGCGCCGGCCGTCGGTCGCGCCGGACGAACGAGAGGAACAAGTGCCTGGAAGAATATTAAAGGTACAGCATAAACAAGTCTAAGAATTAGAGAAGTAAGGGAAAAAGGCCGTTTAAAGGCCGGCAACGTACTTGTGACTAATGTTGCGGGCGTATTTATGGGCGGAGGTGATTGCTTACCATCAGGTGACCCGCTTGCTCGTTGCCGTTGCCTCCCTCTTACATAAAAAAGGGAAACAGTCTAAGAGCTGTGTGAACCATTCTGCTCATGCAATTGCAGCGTAAAACGAGTGAAAAAATAATAGAGGTTACGTCTTAAAGTTGTAATGGCTACTTGGTTTCGAGATCCATCTCTTCATTCAAAACTTCCTTCTAGCCTAGTTTTCGACCACGGCAGCCAAACTATACGATCAGCCAATTAGATAATTATATTTTGACTAGCGGCCGCCCGCGGTTTCACCCGCGTGGTTCCAGTTCCCGTGGGAATTGATCCAAATCCTTTCTTAGCGGATGCCTACGTCATAAGTTATAACATCTACCTGCAAGCCAAATTTCAGCCCGATCCGTCTAGTGGTTTGGGCTGTGCGTTGATAGATATCTATGTCAGTCAGTCAGTCAGTCAGTCACCTTTGAGTTTTATATATATTATATATCGATGTTACAGTAAGTGCGCAAGTACAAATGCACTTACTTTCATAACACGTTACTTCGGCAGGAAGTTCATTCCAATGCCCAAGCGGGGTAAATTTTTTCCGAAACGAATGGAACTGTTTGTCTAAAGAGCATGTGGATAAAGGGTGCGATGATAGAAAGCCTATATTTATAAGCTTCTCTCTTACCTGGACAACTCATCAGGAGTGGACACCTCGAGGAAGGTATCCAGGAACCACCGGAAGCCTTCATAGTCGATATCCTGGAACCAAAGAAAATAGGATAGTTTAATATAAATAAACTAGCCTTCCGCCCGCGGTATCACCCGCGCAGCGCGTAACTTCTTTTTTAAAATATCCCCCCCTTCCCCCACATTTCCTGGATCAAAAGTACCCTATGTTCACTGGGGATAGTTTAGCTTTCCAACAGTGAAATAATAATTATTCTAATCGGATCAGTAGTTTCGGAGCCTATTCAATACAAACAAACAATCAAATATTTCCTCTTATAATATATTATATATTATAGATAAATTGCTTTTCGTTAGTCTCGCTAAAACTCGAGAAAACGGCTGAACCGATTTGACTAATTTTAATCTTGAAATATTCGTGGAAGTCCAGGAAAGGTTTAAACAATGAGAAAATATGGTTTAAATTAATATGGTTTATATAACGAGGTTAGTGATACGAAGTTTACCGGGTCAGCTAGTTAACAAATAAAAATATGCACACAAAATGCAAATCAAAGAAAGATGAAGTTAATATCAAAGCATCCTTAAACGTATTGGTTCTTCCTAAGACCCGTTTACCAATTTCTCGACCGATACAGCAACCTATAATCGGATTACATGAAATCCATGTAATCTGTCGATGGTTCGCCGTAATACGACTCTAAACTACCACAAAGCGACAGTTTGCGATCGAATTTAAGGATAGAAACAACGAATTTGCATAGAAGGGTTATTAACGTAAGAAAACGCCTATTAAGATATAACTTTATGAATGTAGTTCGATGTTGCAATAAGAGTGTAGGTAGTTGTTGTGTAGTTTTTAGTAGTGGAAGAGCCATGCTGTTTTACAGTACGAATGGGCCGGCTCGTCCGGGGAAGTACCACCCTCTTACATAACACCAGCGTGAAATAATAGTGACTTCTATTGTGCTTCGTCTGGTTTTTGAGAGTGCCGGAGACCCACACCCTTAAAAGGCCGTCAACGTAACAGCGATCCCTCTGGTGTTGCAGATGTCCATGGGCGGTGGTGGATGCTTACCATCACCCGCTGGCTTGTTTGCCGCCTCTGACATAAAAATAGATTATAGAGGCTCTTTAAGACATTATTATGACAATTTAAACATAACACAGAGTGCAGGTATCGGTAAACTTGTTGAACATCGGTCGACGGAGAGGGGGAAATTGCGCGCACTTGGGCGTGACCAATAGCGCGCAGGCATGTCAAAATTCGTGTTCCCCACCCGATATTCAAGTTTGCCGGTACCTGTCATTGTTACGAATTACAATTAAACGTTAAACTATCTCCTGGGAAAATATTCCATCTCCCTTCAGACACACCTTTAAAATCAATAGTATTTAGTCTTCAATGTACACTAAAAATAGCATTGAAATACTCAATTCACCGGGCTGTCACGCGTTGAAAGCTTAAGGGAAAGCTATGCGGTTATAAAAACCCACACTCGCTGTTTTTAGTTTCATGGTTCGCCACCAGAGGCGCTGTATTTTCTTCATACAAATTATTGTAGTTCAAACGCAAACGCAATGGTGACGTTTTTTTACGTGAAAACTTACACTAGGCATTCAGGTATTGCTTTTTTTTATACTACACGAACGGTTGCCTCCGCGGTTTCACCCGCGCGTTATTACTTTTTCAAATATTCCCCCTTTCCCCCCACATTCTTGGGATCAAAAGAAACCTATGTCACCCGGGGATAGTGTAGCTTTCCAACAGTGAAAGAATTATTCAAATGGGTTCAGTAGTTTCGGAGCCTATTCAATACAAACAAACAAATAAATAAACAAAAAATCAAATCTTTTCTCTTTATAATATTATTGGTATAGATATACATAGATTAGTTGGCAGACAGACACACAGCCCACCTGAAGGTATTTAATTTCAACTGAACGGCCCACAATAAAATTGCTCAATTCTAAAGCAAGGCCAGAGCTGTTATAGCGGTATATTTCACATATAGGGGTGGTAAAAGTTCTGCCACCAACCAGACCCAAGGTAAGAATCGAACCCACGACCTCCGGGTTTTACCCGAATGGTTAGCCACTGTTCCACGGATGTGGAGCTCGAAAGGCTTTCTAACGTCACATCGTCAATGGAACATTATAGATCTCATATAAAAGTTCTCATATAAGAGTTGTTCTTTCTGTAAATGAAAAACAAACAGCAATTTTTTAATTCACTAGTTTACAAAAAAAAACTTTTTGTCGAACGCAAAGATTACATTAATTGTTTTTGATACATTACTACCCTACATAAATAAATTTAGTATTCATAAATTTCTATCACGACAAACTTTTTAGTTAAACATTAAAACATTTTACGACTACCCGCGCATAAGTTGGATTGTGTAAAAAGTGAAATAATTTGTTAAAAAGTGTCTTAATAATAATTTTGTGTTCTAAAATGTCATCGAGGGTTTGTAAAACTAATCCAGACCATTTTTGTTACATTTGTGGCAAGATTGTGTTGTCAAAAGACAGAAGAAACATCACGGACTCAGTGAAAAGAGCTTATTTTCATTATTTTGGTTTTTCGATTGGAAACCTGGACAAACCATGGGTCCCTCATGTAGTTTGTGTGAGCTGCCAAAGCATTTTAACCAACTGGGAAGCAGGCAAAAATAAATATTTGCAGTTTGGAGTACCAATGATGTGGAGAATGCCAACAAATCACCATACAGATTGCTATTTTTGTTTAACAAAATCATTTGGTTTCAACCGCAAAAACAAAAGTAAGGTTCGATATCCTGAAGTTTCTTCTGTGACAATGCCTATTTTACACACTGATGGCATTCCATTCCCATCACCACCAGGCTCATCTTCTGGTGTAACTGAAGAAAGCAGGCTAATAAGTCAGAGTGACTTGCAGATTGAAATCACCAAAGAATTACCAAAAAATGGGAGTAAACATGTCTTTAAAAATACATTTTCTTCACTCGCACCTAGATTTCTTCCCTGAAAACCTAGGGCAATTTAGTGATGAACATGGTGAACGTTTTCACCAGGATCTGAAAATGTTTGAAGACAGATACCAAGGATACTGGGACCAAAACATGTTGGCAGACTATTGCTGGTCAATTATAAGGGAAACTGAGCAGTCTGATTACAAAAAAAAGGCGAAAATAAGTCACTTTTAATTTTTTTGTCGACAATTTTCTATAGAAGTGAAGTATTTTTGTAAATTTCAATTTTATTAAATATTTTTGAAACTAGACGTGCTACATTTTTTTAAGTCACAGATTCGTAACCAGCATAAAAAACGACGGGTTGCACTCCGGGAGTGCCGGCAGAAGTGAAAACCTGAATATTAACGTTGTGCATTTTTGATATGTATTTTGGAATGGTTAGGGATTTAATTGATTGTTAGAGGTATAAAAGTACTATCATTTATGTGGTAAAATACAATATTTATTTATTGCGCTATCGTACACAAACATGACAATTTATATAACATTAAAAAGTTTATCTCTCAGAATTAATGTAATCAGAAACTTTTTCAGACTTATCAGAAACTCCTTGCTGTGACACTGAAACGCCATGTAATAAATGATGATAAAATGATTGACAACCGTCAATGTCATACTTTTTTGATTGACAACTATTTATTTTCTAAACAACGAAAACAAAGTTTGGAATTTACAACTAATTGCATACTGGAATCTGCGGATAAACTTTTGAATTTTGAGCAATCGGCCAAGAAATGATTCCCTTTACAGAATCCGCAGACTCCCGAATCGTTAATAACACGAGTGGTGTTACAGTAATCAACATGTCGCTTTCGAGGATGTTCACTGGGAATTTGGGGTAACAAACCAAACTGTGTGTGAGAACGAGCCTCTTGTCGCAGGAAATCGGACAGCATTTCCAACTTCATACGACCTGATGCATGCTCCGCAGCATAGCGGATCCAAAGACTGCGGAGAAGTGGTGTTAATTTCCACAAAATACTGTTATATAATTCCGGCGAATAAAGATATTCCAAACTTTTTAAATGTTTTATTACGGCAATTAAATTTTGAATTTTGCAGGATATCAAATTAAGGTCTTTGTGGTCACTTTGTAGCATAGGAAGCATATAGGAAGCGACCGCACTGCAGCTATAATACAGTCTGTTCCACATAAGTTGTCCTTTAGCCGCTATATTGGCAGCATTGCATACGCTTTGTAAATCTGTCAAAAAACAGATTGAATGTATTGAAAAACAATACTACCAATATAGCGGCTAAAGGACTTCTTATGTGGAACAGACAACCTAACCTAACCTAACCAAACCTTTGGCTTCAAAATCGGCCAAAATAACACCTTCGGTCGGACACAACACAAGACACGTTTACACCGTAGAAGAGATCACACTTGACAGTTCATTTATGCAAAGAAAAATATACCTTACGCTAAAGGAATAAAACTCAAGAAAACAACATCAGTTCTTATTAATACAATTATTTACTCTACTCCTGATGTACATAAGAAGCACTTTTCTTTGCATAAATGAGCTGTCAAATTGAACAAAAAACCATTATTGTCTATAGACCGACAAATTATCTGTTCCGGTGGCGGCGTCGCTACTGTCTATTTAAAACTGTCATTAAATATCGTTTTTGCATTGCATTTCACGTAGTTCCAATTTTGGCCACCGGAACAGATAAGTTTGTAGAAAACACGTGTCCGGACTTCAAATTTTATATGGATTTTCGATCAGGTCACGTGACACATAAATCCTGACGCGAGTTTAACATTTTTTCCCCATACAAAAAAAGTGCACAACGCCGCTAAAGAAGTTTTCACTTCAATAATAATAATTAAGGTACATACACTTCAAAAGAAAGGCTCGCCATCTTCGAGCCTTTGATACTGGCTCCCACATTATTATTGCCGGAACACAGAGCAAATCGATTCTCAACTATCAAATTCATCACCGAATACTCGAAATATTTCTATTAATGACCGGTCGTCTGGAAAGCCTCTATCCATTTAAGCAACGAATTGACATGAAGGGTAGTGTCCGACCGAAGATGAAATTTTGGCTGAAACTAAAGCCGAAGCCCAAAGGTTTTACTTTACTTAGGAAATTACGTTCAAGTTGTGCAGGAATTCATTAAATTTTGTTTATATATTTAATACATGTACTATTACTATTTTACCTAAAAAATATCATAAATAAGTATGAAATTCGACGAGCCATTTGGTGTAATGGTCGAGTAGTCGGCTATTACACCAGAGGTCGCGGGTTCGATCCCCGCACGGTACAAACATTTGTGTGCATGAACATGTCTGTTTGTATCGGTCTGGGTGTTTCTATGTATAATAAGTATTTATTTACAAAAAAAAAAAAAAAGTATATAAGTAATGTTTATCCGTTGTCTAGCACCCATAGCACAAGCTAATGCTTAGTTTGGGGCTAGATGGCGCTGTGTGAATAATGTCCAGAGATATTATTAAATATGTTACACAGGAGCTTTTAACACGTCGTATCACCTAAAGGACTAACATTTCACCATAATGTAGTTGATAAATAATGTTTCTCAAAAGCCCTATCTAACGTTATATCATATTATGTTACAATGGCGGGGTCGGAACAAACACCATACTTTTTTCCCAATCTCTTGTGAAGCTTACGGTTTCAGCCGAAGGCCGTTTTTGGCCGAAGGCGAAGCTTTGACCGATGCTTTGGCCGAATCTTTGGTCAGACTCTGACGAAGGGTCGCTTTCCTGCGGTTTCCGACCCCAGTTAGGAGAAATTCGTTGATCGGTCGATCCAAGCATCCGGTTATAAGTTTCTCGGACGATTTAATAAGACATATTGGTTTAACCAACTACTGAAATTAATTTGCAATATATCAGAAAACGCCTCGATGGCTTAGTGGTTTAAGTACCGGGCCGAGTTCTCGAGAACGGGTTCATTTCCCGGGTCGAGCTAACTTTTGTGTCGGTTTTTTCGAACTCAGCTCCGGGGCCACAAGCAGCACTATACTTAGTTTAATGACGTTCGCTCAATTTCCGATAGCGAATGTCAAAACGACCGACAAACTTATCTGTTCCGGTGGCCAAAATTGGAACTACGTGAATTGCAATGCAAAAACGATATTTAATGACAGTTCTAAATAGACAGTAGCGACGCCCCCACCGGAACAGATAAGTTTGTCGGTCTGTACTTTCAATATCGATTGACCACGTGACTTTTCTAAGGCAACTCCATACAATTTGGAGTTAGCGAATTTCGCTCAAAATGTTACTTTGTATAGGCCCCCTTATTTAATTTTGTGATCACCAATCCGCATTTGCCAATCGTGTGCAATTTTGACCGACACGGGAATTGAACCCACGACCCCGAGATTGTGGCTCACCTTAACCATTAGATTATAGAGGCTCTTTAAGACATTATTATGACAATTTAAACATAACACAGAGTGCAGGTATCGGTAAACTTGTTGAACATCGGTCGACGGAGAGGGGGAAATTGCGCGCACTTGGGCGTGACCAATAGCGCGCAGGCATGTCAAAATTCGTGTTCCCCACCCGATATTCAAGTTTGCCGGTACCTGTCATTGTTACGAATTACAATTAAACGTTAAACTATCTCCTGGGAAAATATTCCATCTCCCTTCAGACACACCTTTAAAATCAATAGTATTTAGTCTTCAATGTACACTAAAAATAGCATTGAAATACTCAATTCACCGGGCTGTCACGCGTTGAAAGCTTAAGGGAAAGCTATGCGGTTATAAAAACCCACACTCGCTGTTTTTAGTTTCATGGTTCGCCACCAGAGGCGCTGTATTTTCTTCATACAAATTATTGTAGTTCAAACGCAAACGCAATGGTGACGTTTTTTTACGTGAAAACTTACACTAGGCATTCAGGTATTGCTTTTTTTTATACTACACGAACGGTTGCCTCCGCGGTTTCACCCGCGCGTTATTACTTTTTCAAATATTCCCCCTTTCCCCCCACATTCTTGGGATCAAAAGAAACCTATGTCACCCGGGGATAGTGTAGCTTTCCAACAGTGAAAGAATTATTCAAATGGGTTCAGTAGTTTCGGAGCCTATTCAATACAAACAAACAAATAAATAAACAAAAAATCAAATCTTTTCTCTTTATAATATTATTGGTATAGATATACATAGATTAGTTGGCAGACAGACACACAGCCCACCTGAAGGTATTTAATTTCAACTGAACGGCCCACAATAAAATTGCTCAATTCTAAAGCAAGGCCAGAGCTGTTATAGCGGTATATTTCACATATAGGGGTGGTAAAAGTTCTGCCACCAACCAGACCCAAGGTAAGAATCGAACCCACGACCTCCGGGTTTTACCCGAATGGTTAGCCACTGTTCCACGGATGTGGAGCTCGAAAGGCTTTCTAACGTCACATCGTCAATGGAACATTATAGATCTCATATAAAAGTTCTCATATAAGAGTTGTTCTTTCTGTAAATGAAAAACAAACAGCAATTTTTTAATTCACTAGTTTACAAAAAAAAACTTTTTGTCGAACGCAAAGATTACATTAATTGTTTTTGATACATTACTACCCTACATAAATAAATTTAGTATTCATAAATTTCTATCACGACAAACTTTTTAGTTAAACATTAAAACATTTTACGACTACCCGCGCATAAGTTGGATTGTGTAAAAAGTGAAATAATTTGTTAAAAAGGGTCTTAATAATAATTTTGTGTTCTAAAATGTCATCGAGGGTTTGTAAAACTAATCCAGACCATTTTTGTTACATTTGTGGCAAGATTGTGTTGTCAAAAGACAGAAGAAACATCACGGACTCAGTGAAAAGAGCTTATTTTCATTATTTTGGTTTTTCGATTGGAAACCTGGACAAACCATGGGTCCCTCATGTAGTTTGTGTGAGCTGCCAAAGCATTTTAACCAACTGGGAAGCAGGCAAAAATAAATATTTGCAGTTTGGAGTACCAATGATGTGGAGAATGCCAACAAATCACCATACAGATTGCTATTTTTGTTTAACAAAATCATTTGGTTTCAACCGCAAAAACAAAAGTAAGGTTCGATATCCTGAAGTTTCTTCTGTGACAATGCCTATTTTACACACTGATGGCATTCCATTCCCATCACCACCAGGCTCATCTTCTGGTGTAACTGAAGAAAGCAGGCTAATAAGTCAGAGTGACTTGCAGATTGAAATCACCAAAGAATTACCAAAAAATGGGAGTAAACATGTCTTTAAAAATACATTTTCTTCACTCGCACCTAGATTTCTTCCCTGAAAACCTAGGGCAATTTAGTGATGAACATGGTGAACGTTTTCACCAGGATCTGAAAATGTTTGAAGACAGATACCAAGGATACTGGGACCAAAACATGTTGGCAGACTATTGCTGGTCAATTATAAGGGAAACTGAGCAGTCTGATTACAAAAAAAAGGCGAAAATAAGTCACTTTTAATTTTTTTGTCGACAATTTTCTATAGAAGTGAAGTATTTTTGTAAATTTCAATTTTATTAAATATTTTTGAAACTAGACGTGCTACATTTTTTTAAGTCACAGATTCGTAACCAGCATAAAAAACGACGGGTTGCACTCCGGGAGTGCCGGCAGAAGTGAAAACCTGAATATTAACGTTGTGCATTTTTGATATGTATTTTGGAATGGTTAGGGATTTAATTGATTGTTAGAGGTATAAAAGTACTATCATTTATGTGGTAAAATACAATATTTATTTATTGCGCTATCGTACACAAACATGACAATTTATATAACATTAAAAAGTTTATCTCTCAGAATTAATGTAATCAGAAACTTTTTCAGACTTATCAGAAACTCCTTGCTGTGACACTGAAACGCCATGTAATAAATGATGATAAAATGATTGACAACCGTCAATGTCATACTTTTTTGATTGACAACTATTTATTTTCTAAACAACGAAAACAAAGTTTGGAATTTACAACTAATTGCATACTGGAATCTGCGGATAAACTTTTGAATTTTGAGCAATCGGCCAAGAAATGATTCCCTTTACAGAATCCGCAGACTCCCGAATCGTTAATAACACGAGTGGTGTTACAGTAATCAACATGTCGCTTTCGAGGATGTTCACTGGGAATTTGGGGTAACAAACCAAACTGTGTGTGAGAACGAGCCTCTTGTCGCAGGAAATCGGACAGCATTTCCAACTTCATACGACCTGATGCATGCTCCGCAGCATAGCGGATCCAAAGACTGCGGAGAAGTGGTGTTAATTTCCACAAAATACTGTTATATAATTCCGGCGAATAAAGATATTCCAAACTTTTTAAATGTTTTATTACGGCAATTAAATTTTGAATTTTGCAGGATATCAAATTAAGGTCTTTGTGGTCACTTTGTAGCATAGGAAGCATATAGGAAGCGACCGCACTGCAGCTATAATACAGTCTGTTCCACATAAGTTGTCCTTTAGCCGCTATATTGGCAGCATTGCATACGCTTTGTAAATCTGTCAAAAAACAGATTGAATGTATTGAAAAACAATACTACCAATATAGCGGCTAAAGGACTTCTTATGTGGAACAGACAACCTAACCTAACCTAACCAAACCTTTGGCTTCAAAATCGGCCAAAATAACACCTTCGGTCGGACACAACACAAGACACGTTTACACCGTAGAAGAGGTCACACTTGACAGTTCATTTATGCAAAGAAAAATATACCTTACGCTAAAGGAATAAAACTCAAGAAAACAACATCAGTTCTTATTAATACAATTATTTACTCTACTCCTGATGTACATAAGAAGCACTTTTCTTTGCATAAATGAGCTGTCAAATTGAACAAAAAACCATTATTGTCTATAGACCGACAAATTATCTGTTCCGGTGGCGGCGTCGCTACTGTCTATTTAAAACTGTCATTAAATATCGTTTTTGCATTGCATTTCACGTAGTTCCAATTTTGGCCACCGGAACAGATAAGTTTGTAGAAAACACGTGTCCGGACTTCAAATTTTATATGGATTTTCGATCAGGTCACGTGACACATAAATCCTGACGCGAGTTTAACATTTTTTCCCCATACAAAAAAAGTGCACAACGCCGCTAAAGAAGTTTTCACTTCAAAAATTCTATTTAGGCACATGTATCTCATCTCTGCGTTTTTTTTCTTGTAAACTAGTGTATTAATAGCGGCTTAGTAAATAATAATAATAAATATCTCTGAACATTATTCCCACAGCGCCATCTAGCCCCAAACTAAGCATTAGCTTGTGATATGGGTGCCAGACAACGGATAAACATTACTTAATTATACTATTTTTTTTTTGTAAATACATACTTATTATACATAGAAACACCCAGACCGATACCACAGATAATATAACCGATACAAACAGACATGTTCATGCACACAAATGTTTGTACCGTGCGGGGATCGAACCCGCGACCTCTGGTGTAATAGCCGACTTCTCGACCATTGCACCAAACGGCTCGTCATTGCACCAAACGGCTCGTCAAGTGTGTAGTGTTTCCACAGTCGCTGCGACCAATTCTGATCTATTGTGAACGCCCCTCAGATTACAATTCTTCACCAAGCCCAACCTTTTCTACGAAGAGGAGGATATCTTTAGCCTCGTCTGGTTGTAGAATGTGCTTCTCCAGAATA
Organism: Mecyna flavalis; assembly: GCA_949319885.1. NCBI lineage: Eukaryota > Metazoa > Arthropoda > Insecta > Lepidoptera > Crambidae > Mecyna > Mecyna flavalis. The sequence goes on along the minus strand of OX439420.1, from coordinate 2,500,463 downwards.
AAACTACGTTTGTGCATCAATGGCTCGCAGTCCGTGAGTATATGCAGAGGTGTTTCGTCACTAGTGTCTGCATTTCCTCGACTCGCGTAGACCCATTACAGTCATGCGCTTGTTAAGACAACAGTGTCCTGTAATGGTTCTAACCATGATGCGTACCTGTCGCTTACTCAGTCCTAAGATCCGTTTGGAAGTTTTCGGATCAAAGGCATACAACTTCACCTTACCGTTGTTGCCTAGCAACGCGACGCCGCAGCTATCATGGGTTTGCTGTCAAAATAAGATGTTTTATATGCTTACTCTGAACCACACACCTTTTAACGTTGAAGCACTTTCTACTAATTATGTATTTTGTTACATTTGAAAAAAGACACGAGTTTTCATTTATTTAGGTATTTTATTCCTATTCAATGAGCTTAAATTGAACATCATTGTTTCTATTTCTGCAAACTCGTAACGAAAAACTAAACGTTATTTACTTACTTAATTTCTCTGCTCAAATTATTTATTTTCTTATATTCAATGGACTCTATCCCGCGCTCGTTTCGCGGTGATTCCGCCTCTCAAATTATTAATTACTTTGAGATTCTGTAAACAAACACCTGTCAATCAAAAATTTCGTGATTGCGAAAGTATAACACTAATTACATTACTGAAACCACTCGTTAACACAAGTTTACTCTCAAATATTCATTAACATCGATAAAATCAGACCAACAGCTTTTTACTCGACTTTAATTAAAGGAAGAAGTTCTCAATTTGACAAAATGTTTATTTTTATGAGTTTACCTCATATATTTTTACTGGGTGAACCAATTTTGATGATTCCTTTTAATTTGAAAGCTGGTCTATGTAAATAAACTGATCAGGAAAGCAGGCTAGCTAAAACTTTTTTTTCTCGGAGGAGAATGCGTTTATTCACCACTAGCGGCCGCCCGCGGTTTCACCCGCGTGGTTCCCGTTTCCGTGGGAATTGATCAAAATTCTTTCTTAGCGGATGCCTACGTCATAACATCTATCTGCATGCCAAATTTCGGCCCGATCCGTCCAGTGGTTTGGGCTGTGCTTTGATAGATATCTATGTCAGTCAGTCAGTCGCCTTTGAGTTTTATATATACATTCTGTCCCAAAAGTACCCGGAAATTATCATTTTAAAGACCCGTGTTAGAGATATTTAAAAAAATCTTTTTGCATTACATTGGTACAACTGTAATTAGTTGCTAGTGAAAAATAATCTTACCTCTGTCGAGTATTTTGCGAGTAATTACCATTTATGATAAACAAGTTTTGTGGTCGCGCCGTTTTTTTACTATGGCCGATTTTGTTGAGCAGCGATCTTGTGTTAAATTTTTGTGTTTTTGATAAATTTTCTTGCGGCAAGTTCCTTAAAATGTTGCAATAGGTGTTTGTTAATTAGTGCATGTCCAAAACTCAGACATACGAGCAGTATAAATCATTCATAGAGGGAGGTACAGTGATCGGGCGGGCTGGAAGGCCATCCACTTCAACTAAAGACGATCATGTCAATAATATCAAGCAAATTATAATGAGAATTGTCGTGTGAGTGTAAGACACATAGCCAGAGACATCAGCGTACCAAAAACTACAGTACACCGCATATTGGCTGACTTGTGGCCAGATTTGTGTTAAAGCCACGTGTTTTCCGCACCACTATAACGCGCCAGCTCACACAGCCATGATTATTCGTAGCTTTTTGGCAAAACATGCAACTAATATCGCTTCGCAGGTACGCCACTTATCTGGTATGGCACCATGTGATTATTTTCTATTTTCTAAACTTAAATTACCGTTTCGGGAAAAGTATTACAGACCATTAACAGTGGTGAAAGAAAAAACGAAGATGATGCTGAAGGCCATCTCGATTTCAGCGTATTAAAAGTGTATCGAGGTCTGATTGAAGCGTTGGCGTATGTTTATTCCCTCTAATAGAAGTTAATTGAAAGAGGAAAAAATTAATTTGAATGATTAAAATTACCCTTTGAATTTTATTTACAATTTCCGGGTACTTTTGGGACACAGTAGTATACAATAGATAACCGCAGCGCAGGCTAGCTAGACCCGCGGCCGTGTCTGGGACTCGAGACTGAAGCGTTCACTACCCACTAAACTCCCCCGGTTTCCCCTTCACAACCGATTGGGACGAGCCGGTGTCAGCCTTGTGGCTATTGACCAGCGCATCTCCGGGTACCCCGACTTGAGCGGCCTCAAGTCAGGGTGGTGCCCAGGGAGGGCCACCCGAGAAACTAGGTGACCCTCAGAGGCGAGCTAGACCTGGGGTCGCGGGTTAGACTCAAAACTAAAGCGACACACTACCAACTAAACTCCCCCGGTTCCCCTTTTTCACCTGATTGGAACGGGCTGCTATTTAACCACTGTTCCATGTAGTCTTCTACACAATAATATTGTCAAAGAGCGGAATAAACCACTCTAATAAAGTTTAAAGTTATCCCGGGGAAAGCATGTTCAATATTCCGACTTTAATTTCGCTTCGCTCTAGGCTACCCTTAAATCGATGGCACAATACATACAAACTACGACAGTACAGAAACAATAATGAAAATTAAAAATGAAAATCTTTATTGCTTTACAAAGTGTTTACAATAATATCCGAGTTTGGATTCTCCTTTTAAGTGTATGAAAACACTTGTGCCAGGAGAAACCGCTCTCCTATAATTTAGAAGTTTTAATATAATAGCAGCAAAGAATACTACATACAACTGTTGTTGAAGTTTACATTAACCTAAGGTGAGTAGGTATGTATGTGTTTATAAATATTAAATATATACTGCGTGTTATTTTAGTCGTTGTTTTCCCGCAGCAGAACGCTTTACCTTAAGTAGTACTATCGATTTATGCATGTAATTTTTTTTTCAATTTCTTTTTTAATTTTTTTTAAAACTTTTTGTGATTTTTTTTTTAAAGTTTGATGGGAAAATGGAAAACAAATGTAAGTAAATAGTAAATAATCATTTTTTTGATAAACGCAAAAGCAATGACCCCGGCCGGTGACCGTCCGTGACGCAGCTAGTACTATTGGTTCGAGTTTCGTCTATCATAATCGTAAAACTTTTGATTTCACTTAAAAAATAACTTTATTTATCTATTTTACTACTAAGATAGAATCATTTTACTGCGGAAAAACAACGACTAAAATTGCACGCTGTATACTGTGTGTGTGTGTGTGTATGATAATATACAGCGTGTTAGGTAACCCGAGGGACATATTTAAGGAGAGTGTTCAGAATCCGATCTAGAGTCCAATTCGCTATAAAAAATATAGGTATCCTTAGTTTTTTTCATAATTATCCTAATAATTTATGTATGCATGAACTACCTAAAAATCCCGTGTGCTGAGCAGCTGGTTACGCCTCAAACTCAAATTGTACGCGAGTACAATAATTTGAGTAATGAACAAGTGCACGAAATAGGTACTGTGAATGGAAGAGTGCCCGCACTGCCCGCACGTTACGCGGATTTTCAGGTTCCGACTAAGGTTATTGACAGATATTTAACAGAGTTTTTATTAATTTATACTTATTTTGTTAAATGGAAGCATGAACTATTTGGGGTTTAAATCAAATCAAATCAAATCAAAAATATTCTTTATTCATGTAAACTTGTATCAAGTATTTATGAATCGTCAATTACAGAGTGACTCTACCACTTTAAATATGTCCGTCGCATTTCCTGTCATACTGTATTCGTAGCAGAGTTTCTTCTTATTTTTCTGAGCATTTTGTTCCGTACTAGTCAGGGTACGGTGCACCATGATCCAGAATTTGGTAAGTCCAGTTAATACATTGGAGCGACTGCCATCTGACCTCCGTAACCCTTAAGGCGATTGGTGACGTCAAAGTGGCGCCCTCATTGAATAAAAATCATATTATTTAAAATAATACATATATTAAGGCTGTTCCCCAAGCAAATGACCTTGACCATACAAACAGCAAGGGCAATGGCGCGGGCGGTCCGAACTTTGATCGAAGTTATGAATAATAATCCTTAAAAATCAATAATAGGTTAATTGACAATTTTTAACGGCCAATTTATAGTTTTCTTCATTGTCTATCGATTGGCGAAAGCCAAATTAAAAAAGAAGAAATACTTAAGAAGGAGATGCACGAAATCTATTATTTTAGACGTATTTTCAAAGTCAGTTATCGTAGTTATAAATAACGATAAACATAAATTTTAAACGAGTAATGTAAAGATAAAACTACAAAGATTATTTACGTATTTTTAAATAGTTTTATATGCATTTAATAAGGAGTAGATAGCCGTTAAAAACAACAAAACTTTTTTAACGTTTGGTCTGGGAACGGCCTTAAAGAATCCTATGTTGTGTTTGCAAAAAAGAGAATAAAGATTGTTTACGGTAAATATGGTCAGAATGGTCACCCATCCATTAACCGATCGCGGTGTGGGTAGCTTGACTTTCGTTATCGCTAACGAACCACTGTCACAGCTGCGCCACGAGCGCCTCCATACATGGAACGTGGTTTCACTGTATTTCCTTAAAGTAGGAAGACATGATCAGACGTAAAAACCGCGACGCTATTTGCTCAAATACAAATGAAAGTGGATTTAAGAAAGTGCCCAGAGAAGAGATTTAAGAATTTTTATTTCACACAATGCATTTTGCTTAGATTGAAACTGATTTAAAATAGCAGTTCGCTACTTATTTCGAATTGGCTGATTGGGTTGGGTACGTTTGTTATACTGCCTCCGTGGTACAGTGGTAAGAGCGTTGGGCTCTAATACCCGGAGGTCGTGGGTTTGAATCCCGCGGGGAGCATCACTTTGTGTGAATGTTTCCAGTTTGGTTAGGACATTGCAGGCTTGAATCACCTGAATGTCTGAAAAAATGATGATTCCGTGATTCAGAAGGCACGTTACGCCGTTGGTCCTGCGCCTGATCTCTCTTCGGTCGTGTCAGACTGCTGTCCCACCGTGTTATAAGAGTGAGGGAATAGAGAGTGCACCTGTGCAGCTGTGCTTGCGCACTCACTTGTGCACTGCGTAGTTGGCTGACCGTAAAGTTAGCGTTAATATGTAGTTTGGAATAAAATGGGATGAGCTGGTCAATAGCCACAAGGCTGGCACCGGCTCGTCCCAATTGGGTGTGAAGGGGAAACCGGAGGAGTTCAGTAGGTAGTGGACGCTTTAGTCTCGAGTCCCACACACGGCCGCAGGTCTAACTAGCCTTTTTTTTTTTTTTTTTTTTCGGAGGAGGATGCGTTTATGCACCATAACCGCAGGCTAGCTAAACCTGCGGCCGTGTGTGGGACTCGAGACTACAGCGTCCACTACCCACTAAACTCCCCCGGTTCCCCTTCACACCCGATTGGGACGAGCCGGTGCCAGCGATCGGTTCTGGTGCATAAAATTATTTTCCTCAGATAAAAAAAATATTGGAATAACCTAAAGTAAAGTCGTACAAGAACAAGTTTTATAGCTTAAAGAAAAAGGGAAGTTAGCTAAAGCTTGTAAATAAGTATTCCTTCTTTTCACCCACCACAAACTGACGCGGTAGGTCCCTAATGAAAATTTGTGCCGCCCGACGCTCGTTCGGTCATTTATTTCAATTATATAGCTCAAGACACAGTTAAAAAGAATACAGTATGTTATGTTCATACACCACACCGCACGCGGATTTTATTGTGTGCGCCATCTTATCTATGCACGCACACTCAGGCAAAGAACTAGGTTGAGGGTGCGCGCGGGTAGCCTCTGTAGAATGTTGATTTATATGAAAAAAGTAAGAGCAGTTTTCACGCGGTTTTCACCCTGCGTGCGCGGTTGTTTACGATTCCCACCCACAGCCGCGCGCTCTGAGCGATCGCTTCGCTTGGCAGTTAACTGGCGAGGGCGGGAGGTACAGAAATCCGACGCCATTTTGCACTAGTGACAATGGCAGCGTGACGTAGGGTACCAAAAGACAACTTTTCTGGGACTGTTTGTTTGCACGTCAACCGCAGCGTCTGCGGAATCGCACAAATCACCGGTCTCGTGAGTTTTGAAATAAAACCGCAGGCAGCTGCGGGCCCGCTACCGCTGCGGGCGCGATTAAAAACCGCGTCGTGAGTTCTTAGCCTTAAGGGGGGGTGGGAGTACATAAAAGAGGCATAGACCGACAAACTTATCTGTTCCGGTGGCGGCGTCGCTACTGTCTATTTAGAACTGTCATTAAATATCGTTTTTGCATTGTATTTCACGTAGTTCCAATTTTGGCCACCGGAACAGATAAGTTTGTAGGTCTGTATTATGCGACGTCCAAATATGGCGCCGCGCTCGCACATTTCGTAGTTTTTTAAACATAGTAAACGAGACACTAATTTTATCAAGTCAAACTCTGCGAATTTATCTGTAAATATTTAGTGGCTATAATTGAGTGAAAATTCAAATGTTAATTGGCAGGAGCTTAGACATAAAATACGAAAATCGTTAAAAAAAGGGGTAACTTTGGGATTTTTTTCTATCGGGTGAAGTTTTTAAAAACATGTAATTGAATGCGATTTTAACTAGATCAGATCCTTAACTGATACATATATTTTTTTTAGAATTGAAAACACTGATTTGTATGTCTCAGGTGGCTTTTAAAAACCATACGCGCGGCATCTGCGGAACTACACAGCCTTAAAAACCGCGTCGTGAGTTCTTAGCAACGAATTTAAATATCGTTGGTTCTTAGCCTTAAACAAAATCTCGACCCGTTTCTCTGTGCAGACAAAGATTTTGTTTACAAGCCGCGCGCTCGTTGCGGTGTATGAAGATAGCGTTCTGTGTACCCTTTTTACTATACTCAAGATCCCCCCCTCCCCCCATTTAGGGAGGGACAGTCATAAAATAGTAAAGGTACTTTGAAAACAGATCTTGTTGGAAACAAATTAAAAGTCTTTTATTGTACATAGTGTTTTTTTTATATCTATTAGTATCAAAATAGCTCCGTGTTCTTCTTCTACAAAAAAAAACATGCGAAGGTGATCCAAATTCACCTGGTTTATTCCCGGTCGTCCCCACTCTTTCGTCCCCACTGGGGACGAGTGGGAAAAAAAAATAAGTCGCAGTTGAAAATGTGATTGAGTTTTAGATCAGAAAAAAATCATTGAGTCCGGAATTTGACGGTGTAAACACCTCCGTAATAGGTATACTCTACTTGAAGGTGGTAGCTATCCAGTCGGACTCTGAAAAACCCCTACCACCAACCAGACCCAAGGTGAAAATCGAACCCACGACCTTCGTGTTTTTATACATGTGCGGCTAGCCATTGTTACAGTGGTGGATCATTGTGCAAGCGTACCCTGAGTATAACAAAACGCTAAGAGATAGAAGACATAAGACCACCCAATCCCAGACCAATACAAATAGACGTTAGGTTAGGGTTGCCATCTCCAAACTTTGAAATCCAGGATCTCAAGGTAGAAATACTAGGACATTTCGATTGAAACCTAGGACTATATGTAAGAGCAGTGCCAACATTTTAATATGCACTGGAAACAAGGTAAAAAACAAGGAATTTTAAAACACACAGGTCCTTAACAGGACTTTAAAAACCCAGGACGATGCTTAGAAACTATCCAGGACAGGCCAGGACACCCCAAAAAACAGGACATGTCCTGGGAAAACAGGACGGATGGCAACCCTACGTTAGGTGTTCATGCACGCCAGGGATGTTACGGAGCTTCGATTCCGATTCCGTTGAGCTTATACAGCCTTTGATTTCTAGTTTACTCGTATATTTGAAGAACTTGGCCATAAAGCCCATAAAGAATTGATTCAAAAATTGAATAACCGCAATGTTTTATTAAGTTTTTGGTTGCACGGCATGTGCATAACTGCAATTTATCTCTAAAAAATGGAAATAATAGCTTATAAAGTACAATTTCAAATTGGACATTTATTTCAAAAGTTCCGTTCCGATATTTTGAGTAATGGAACGCATTGGCAATGATGAATCTATGTATCTGTCGTGGCCATATCGTTGAATTGATCACTTCATGAAATGCTCGACCATTTCGTGAAATGGTTGCATTTCATGATGTGGCCAACTCAATTTGGCCAGATCGTTAAATCGTCTACGTTTCACGATTTTGTCATCCACGTTTGGCCGGATCAACAAAGTTGTCGTAAATATTTCAGAATGAAAAAAGACCTATCGGAGGCGGAAATCGACTCGGATGGATATAGGTTAGAAGGCTAAGGCGAGAGCTCTGCTCCCGCCTTAGCCTTCGTGGTTATTTTTTTTATAAACCCGAAAGAAATTTTTAATTTGACTCAAAACTCGATGATCTCCAAATTGACAGTGAAAACATTAAAAATAAAAGTGTCAATTCAGCCACTGTGCCCGAATCATGGAATTAATTATGGTCCGAATATAACGTGATGAATCTTCAATCAAACATGTCAAGTTACACTCATTCGTTTTTATTTAAGTCCGGTCGCGGCACAGAACATATGGTCCGCGGCCGCCATCTTTTACACATAAACAAAGCGCTTGCAGCGCCTCTACCGGCACTTAATGTAACTATTTTACGATATTATCAAAATAATCCTTGACCACATCATGAAGTAGTCGCCCGTATAGCTGCCCAAATCGAAAAACGATTTTCAATCATCGATCTGCCCAAACCACATCATGATGTGGCCAATAGACAGTTGACTATTTCACGAAATGCAACCATTTCACGAAATGATCGAGCATTTCATGAAATTATCAATTCTACGATATGGCTACGACATATCTATACTAATATAATAAAGAGGAAAGATTTGATTGTTTGTTTGTTTGAATTGAATAGGTAGGCTGTGAAACTATTAAACCGATTTGAACCATTCTTTCACTGTTGGAAAGCTTTACTATCCCCGGTGAACATAGGGTTTTTTTGATCCCGGAAATGTGGGGGGAGGGGGGATATTTGAAAAAAGAAATGGGGTAACGGAAAACGGGTGAAACCGCGGGCGGAAGGCTAGTAAATAAATAAATAAATGATACCCTATCGGAAGACTAACTAAAATCGCCGAAAAACGTCCTTTCAAATAGTGACCATTCTCTGAATGGTGAGATTCTTCCAACCAGAGCCGTTATCAGGATCATAAAACGAACTTGATACGACAGGATCGATCCATTCGACTCTCACCTTTATTCTATAGAGATAAAGTTGAGTTTTCTACGCGGTGTCACGACCTAGTGATATTTGAGTGACCTAGTTATAACTTGTTTTATAGGGGTAAGTTGTTTTGATGGGAAATGTGTAAGTTAAAGGGGGAATATAAATATACGAGTATTGTATTCTAAATAAATATGTGCTGAAACCGATCGCAATAGAGTATTGAGTATCGAATTCAATTTGACGATTTGGCGCAATAGCACAAAATACATAATTATACAGTATGACAGTAAATGCGAGCGACATTTTAAACCCCAAATAGTTCATGCTTTCATATAACAAAATAAGTATAAAGTTAAAAACTCAAGTAAATATCGGTCAATAACCTTAGTCGAAATTATCCTGAAAATCCGCGAACGTGCGGGAACTCTTCCCTTCACAGTATTTCGAGGATTCAGGCGACTGGGACCAAATAAAACTGGGACCGCGGTCCCAGTTACCTGATAACATTTTTGAATCGGTCGACTGGGACCATATACCTAATTTCCTTTAATGTACAGTTAACAGAAAAATCAAGTTATAACTCAGGATTTTATTTTATTTAGTATTACGGTCAAGTATTTTTGAAGTGAAAACTTCTGACTACACTTTTTTTATGGGGAAAAAATGTTAAACTCGCGACAGATTAGTAAGATTGATTCGCCATGCTCGTCGAAGTTATAGGCGCCCAGAAACACCAAAGAGAAGTCACACGGAATATCTAATGGCGGAGTAGAATTTCATGGAAATAAAAGCGAGTGATGCAAAACTTCTATTTGAAGTACCAGGCGCCCATAAGTACCGAAGAGTAATCACACGGAATATTTCATCCTAAAATGGCAGCGTGGTGAATAAAATTCATGTAAAATAAAAGCGAAGTGATGCAAAACTTCTATTTGAAGTACCAGGCGCCCATAAACACCAAAGAGTAGATCGAAAATTCGTAAGACGGATGGAGAGTAGACAGGCGGTGCGGCGTTTGTGTCAGTATGGATTTGTCATAAATTTTGTAAAAAATTAAGACTGTTATACTGTTTTAAGTAGGTAATACAAAAACTAACTTACCTTTGCAAAAATTAACTTTGTTTTATTTGTGACACCTTTTCTGCTAACTGTACTAAATCTTGTATTTCAACAATGGATTTGTGGTTAAAATTACGGGTGGTCCCACTCGCCTGACGAAATAAACAAATAAAAACTGATCAGGCAACTGGGACCGCGGTCCCAGTTATATAGTGGTCCCAGTCGCCTGAATCCTCAGTATTTCGTGCACTCGTTCAAGGTACGACTGAGTTTGGTGCGTAACCGGCTGGCTGGAGTGGCACACGGGATTTTTAGGTAGTTCATGCATACCTAAATTATTAGCATAATTATGCAAAAAATTAGAATACATTTTTTATAGTGAATTGGACTCTAAATCGAATTCTGAACACTCTCCTTAAATATGTCCCTGGGTTACCTAACACGCTGTATAATAGTATTAAGCAATAGTTAAGTCGATTTACGGCCAAAAGGTCGTTTGTATGCATCAGGAATGCAAATTATCGAAACCGAAGTCAGAATCGGAGTTTTGAAAATTTGATTTAATAAATAAAAAATAATATCTCTGTACATTATTCACACAGCGCCCTCTAGCCCCAAACTAAGCATGAGCTTGTGCTATGGGTGCTAGACAAAAATGTCTACTTTACGTCGGTTTCAATTCAAAGTTAATTCTTAGGGGCCGTTCAAATATTACGTAAGCAGATTTATTGCAAATTTTTACCCCCCCACCCCCCTTGTCAGCAAAAGTAAGCAAAGCTCTTACCCCCTCCCCCTATGCTTACGTAAACATTTTTGAATTATAATTTTTTATATACTATAATTATAATGTTATAATTATTACTTTATAAATAAGAAAATAGATTTAGGATAGAGATTAGATTTTACTTATACAGTATTCAACATAGAGTAAGGGACAAAAATATTATAATCTTACGAACATAACAAACTTATTTTAAAGTTTTAGTACACATCATCATCATCATCAGACTGTGATAGTCCACTGCTGGACATAGGCCTCTCCAAATGCTCGCCACGCTGATCGATCCTCGGCCACTCGCATCCAGCTCCTGCCAGCCATCTTGCGCAGATCATCGCTCCACCTGGCCTGAGGGCGTCCTACACTACGTTTACCGAGACGCGGTCTCCACTCTAGAACCCGTTTACCCCAACGGCTATTGGTTCTGCGGCTGATATGGCCAGCCCACTGTCACTTCTATAGACGTGGCTTAGGAAATGGTTCGATAGTTCTTCAACAGGCTTTTGTCACTCTTTATAGAGAACAGGACGACCACACTCCTACTCCACGCCTTTGGAGTTCCCTCCAGCCTTTAGCAGCTCAGTAGTAACGCCGTCCTCTCCAGGGGCTTTTCCATTTTTAAGCTGCCCAAGAGCAATCTCGATTTCGCCAACGCTCACTTTTGGCAGGTCTTCAGTGTAATAGGGATTTAACGTGGCTCTAGAGTCCTCATTTTCGGGATCAGGTCGACATGCATGCGAAGCGTATAACCGGCCATAAAAGTACTCTACCTCCGAACGGACTGCCGGCTTTGAGGCAACAACTTCTCCACTTGCTGTGGTCAGCTTCGTCAGGTGGCTTCTTCCGAGAGATTGTACGAACACCTTAGACCCCCGATTTTGCTCTATAGCTCTTTCGATCGAAAGAGTATTAAAGCACCGGACACATATTAACATTGGTACACATATTAAATAAAAATTAACAGTCTTCAGTCCATGAAACCCGAATCCATGATTCTAAGTTTTCGCTGACATTGGATTGCTTAGATTGCTGCTCAGTGTTGTGAGTCTGCTAACTTTCATCCGATTTTGGAATGTCTACGTCTTCTCACATCATGGTGCTCTAACTAAAATGTAATCTTGCTTTGGTATACTTACAATACGTCTACTCGCTATAGTATCCAAACGAAACAATATACTGACAGAGGAAATTTAGACAACTGAGTAGCGCACGGTAATTCCCCAAATCGGTTCTAAAGCGAGTGCCTAAACGTATGCATTATTTGCGGGAATCCCCGAAAATGGGTTTCGTTTTCAAGCATAGGCAATGTGAGGGTTGCCATTGGTGTAAAAAAGTAAATAACTACCGATTACGTAATCATCATCCAGACCCCCCTACCCCCCATGTCATCCAAAATAAGCAAAACAAAGACCCCCCCACCCCCCCATAGTGCTTACGTAATACTTGAACGGCCCCTATGCTTGAAAACGAAACCCATTTTCGGGGATTCCCGCAAATAATGCATACGTTTAGGCACTCGCTTTAGAACCGATTTGGGGAATTACCGTGCGCTACTCAGTTGTCTAAATTTCCTCTGTCAGTATATTGTTTCGTTTGGATACTATAGCGAGTAGACGTATTGTAAGTATACCAAAGCAAGATTACATTTTAGTTAGAGCACCATGATGTGAGAAGACGTAGACATTCCAAAATCGGATGAAAGTTAGCAGACTCACAACACTGAGCAGCAATCTAAGCAATCCAATGTCAGCGAAAACTTAGAATCATGGATTCGGGTTTCATGGACTGAAGACTGTTAATTTTTATTTAATATGTGTACCAATGTTAATATGTGTCCGGTGCTTTAATACTCTTTCGATCGAAAGAGCTATAGAGCAAAATCGGGGGTCTAAGGTGTTCGTACAATCTCTCGGAAGAAGCCACCTGACGAAGCTGACCACAGCAAGTGGAGAAGTTGTTGCCTCAAAGCCGGCAGTCCGTTCGGAGGTAGAGTACTTTTATGGCCGGTTATACGCTTCGCATGCATGTCGACCTGATCCCGAAAATGAGGACTCTAGAGCCACGTTAAATCCCTATTACACTGAAGACCTGCCAAAAGTGAGCGTTGGCGAAATCGAGATTGCTCTTGGGCAGCTTAAAAATGGAAAAGCCCCTGGAGAGGACGGCGTTACCCCAGCAAACATTTTAAGTGTTTTGGTCCAAGACTAAAGAATATATTACCAATTTAAGTAAAAATAACGTCCCACGCAACATTTTTTTTCACTTAATACACACTTTAACGGCTACGTCGAAATATATAGTAATTAAAACGTTATTTTCACTGAATTTGGTAGAGAACTTAAAAGTCGAAAGTAAGTCGAAAAAAATGGTAGAATTGACGGTTGAAAGCTTGACCAATAAGTCATAAATACTTGTAAGTGATTGCTTGGTATTTGCGATGTAATTATTTCTTATTCAGTGACCATTAAGGTCATCGATTCTAAGTTGAATATGACACCAAATGTGAAGTAAATCTTACCAATAGTAAATACCTAAGTACGACAATCAAGTGAGAGATACTTGTAATGTATTTGCAACACCGTTAGGTTATGTTCTGATAACTTTAACGTTAGATTTACTCAGTAATTTAACTTATAAGTCTTAGTGATGTTGGCGACTTGACGTTTATCGTGGTTTAGTTAAAAATAAGTCAGTCTTTGGCAAAATACGACGTATTACATGTAACCTATCTTATAGCATTAAAGTTTTACTTACTGTCCAATGGGCAAAGATAAAAAACTGTACAGATATTCCACTTTCTACTATACTGCCCTACTAACTTCGATCACTAATAAAGAACCTACTAAGGACAAAAGCGGTACCTCAGTGAAAGCAAGTTTAGAGATAATTGATGTTTTGTAAAATTAGGTTTTTTGTTCATTTAGCGATTGTTATTTTTAGTTATTAAATGTAGTGTATGCATGTACAATATTAGGTATATTTTCTATCACAATAGTTAAAATATGTAAAATATACATGGAAATGCAAAAACCGTGAGTTACTGCTACACCGCTTAGATATTACAAACGGTAAACTGTAAAAAATTTAAACTGTATAAACAGAGCGAGCGAAGCGAGCGTGCCGCCGTAGCGGGCCGGCGAGTGCCAGAACCGAATCCTCAGTCAATATCGATATTGACTGGTTTTAGGTTTTGACTGTAACATGTATATGTACATAATTATGTAGTACTGTGTGTTGCAATGTTGAAAGGATTGCGCCTAAGCCCGCTCTACACTTAGCCCGCGGATCGCGCGCGATGGCTGCGAAACGGCGCGAACGCTAAGTGTGGAGCCGTTTCGCATATTCTACGCGGTTTCGCGCATTGTTCCCCAATTTTTGTCGGTTTTTTGTTCCGCGTCAAAGGGAGCACGAAACGCGAACGCGACGCGAACGTGCATGACTCCACACTCGCAGTCCGCGACGGTCAGTATTGTTCATAGAGTAACTTATTATGGGGGAATAGAGTCATCAGCTTTATCGCCGATCAGCGCCATCACGTGAAACCGGAAGAAATTAAATTTTTCTATATCTCATAATTAAAGTACGCGCATATTGTTAGGGAAGCAGCAACAGCTACTTCGACGTCCATTTCATTCAACGTTGCGAACTTAACTGTGAAAATACCGCGAACCATTGCGAGTGTAGAGTCATTGTTGAATTCGCGGCAAGTTTGCGGCGCGAAATCGCACCGTGATCCGCAGGCTAAGTGTAGAGCGCCCTTTACAAGCGCCAGAGAGCGTATCACAGTTTAATATAATATTTGTTATATTATTGAAAATCAATAATTGGTAAAACTGTTTTGCTTATAACTATCTTCTTCTATACACTAGGATTAAAAGAAAAACGTTCCGTAAAATAGTTACCCTAAGCCTTTAAATCAAACCACATTTCAATACTGTTCGTGAACTTTGAGGTACTGGGGCAAAAACTCCCGATGGTCTTTATTAGCATCCGATGCTCATCCATCGGCTTCCACACAATCTTTTAATGAAAATTCATCTTCAAGTCAGTTTATAAAATCAAACTGATGATGACAATGTACAGAAAAATAATAATGAAGAATCAGAAAAGGAAAATTTTGAAATGAAAGACTCAGGAAATAGGTAGGTACTTTTCTGTCCTTGTTGTTCTATGTCGGTGCATGACACAAACAAAAAAAGTGGTTGGAATTATTGACTTAATTAGGTAACCTGATACCATTTAGTCGCAAATATTATGTCACATTGACCTAAAATAATTACCAGATACTTATAGGTCAATATTTAGGTTAAAATAACGTTTTGGTAAAACCGCCATTTTATTTTAGTACTCCGAAGAAGTGATAATTCATAACGCATATTTTTTGTTGTTATTTCTGGGATAATACCGTTAAACGTCACATCTACTCGCTTATATTCTGGTAATTAGTTGGGTTTATTTAACTAAATACTGCTAAGGCAAGATAATGACCACTATTATTAAATAAAATATTCATCTTGACATTAAAAAAAAATAATTCTTCACTAAATTTGAAGCCCATTAGTAGATTTCAACGTTAAATCAATAAATGCACGAAGAAATTTTCATCGCACAAGATTTTGTCGTAATATGGCGTTGTAATCAAGCGCGATAATTTGGAAACTTAGCAAGCCGCCATTATTATATCAATGTTAACCACTCAACGCCGAACCGGCACTCGGGTGCCGCATAACAATAGATTTTCTATTGTGTCTAGTAATCCGGGGCTAGAAGGATTAAAGAGGTTAGCTTTTTGGTTAGACATTTTGTTTGTGTAAAGGTAATATATTTTTGTCTCTTTTACTCTCCATCGCTACCGATATAAACTTCACCTAAATATGTAATTAAATAGTAAAAAATACGTTGGATCCACGTTTAAAAGAGGTAAATGATTACCAAAATAGTAATTGCAACTACAAGGCACGTCGTGGTAACGTCGAGTTTACGTCGAAAATATGACCTATCCGTTGACCTGTCGGTTGCAATTACTAGAGTTACGTGGAATCCACGTAGCCCGCACGTGCCTTTTTTCCCCAAATAGGTGGATTCCACGTGGATTCCACGTCGATTCGAGGTGCCTCATTTTGGTCTCCGTAAAAATTGCCACTTAATATTGGTATTTTTATTGTTATTTTGACCTAAAATGTTTGCTGGGACTACTGAGCTGCTAAAGGCTGGAGGGAACTCCAAAGGCGTGGAGTAGGAGTGTGGTCGTCCTGTTCTCTATAAAGAGTGACAAAAGCCTGTTGAAGAACTATCGAACCATTTCCTAAGCCACGTCTATAGAAGTGACAGTGGGCTGGCCATATCAGCCGCAGAACCAATAGCCGTTGGGGTAAACGGGTTCTAGAGTGGAGACCGCGTCTCGGTAAACGTAGTGTAGGACGCCCTCAGGCCAGGTGGAGCGATGATCTGCGCAAGATGGCTGGCAGGAGCTGGATGCGAGTGGCCGAGGATCGATCAGCGTGGCGAGCATTTGGAGAGGCCTATGTCCAGCAGTGGACTATCACAGTCTGATGATGATGATGATGTGTACTAAAACTTTAAAATAAGTTTGTTATGTTCGTAAGATTATAATATTTTTGTCCCTTACTCTATGTTGAATACTGTATAAGTAAAATCTAATCTCTATCCTAAATCTATTTTCTTATTTATAAAGTAATAATTATAACATTATAATTATAGTATATAAAAAATTATAATTCAAAAATGTTTACGTAAGCATAGGGGGAGGGGGTAAGAGCTTTGCTTACTTTTGCTGACAAGGGGGGTGGGGGGGTAAAAATTTGCAATAAATCTGCTTACGTAATATTTGAACGGCCCCATAGGCAATGTGAGGGTTGCCATTGGTGTAAAAAAGTAAATAACTACCGATTACGTAATCATCATCCAGACCCCCCTACCCCCCATGTCATCCAAAATAAGCAAAACAAAGACCCCCCCACCCCCCCATAGTGCTTACGTAATACTTGAACGGCCCCTTTGTCCTGCAGTGGAATATTAAACGGGCGGAAAGCCGTGAAATAGAAGTGTGTCAAGCACTTCTGTATTTCGGGGAAAGGGCTCTGAATCTAGTGAAATTACTGGGTATATGAGACCTAATAAATGTCGTCTCGGTGTAGCAGGCGCAGGGCAGTGCCAGGTAAGTAACTGCTTAGTTACTGTTTGGCACTTAACTGTCTAAGGGCAGACGTGGCGCTTACCATCAGGTGTACGATCTGCTCGTCTTGTTACACTTTGCAATTAAAAAAAGCCAAACTCGACCAGTCATATTTTATATTCCTGTTACAGACCTCAATGATGGTCACCGTAGCGGACAGATGACGTCACCCACCGCAATCATCAGCCAGCCTACTGGATGTTCATGCAATTGGGAGATGATCGATAATCCCTCCCCCCCCCCCCCCCCACTACACTACATCATCTGGTCAGACCAGACATGTTAGGGGTGGTAGCTAGCAAAAATCTAGTCTAACTGATATTTTAAGGTGCAAAGACGCATCGATGGTCTAGTGGTTTACGTAACCGTGATCTCGAGGTCCTGGGTTCAATTCCCGGGTCGAGCAAAATTAAGTATTAATGTGGGAGCCACTAAACTTGAAATCAAAGGCTCGAAGATTAGATTAGTAGCAGCACATTGAGCGACACTTCCCGGTGAAATTTCACCTACTGGAATAGTTGAGCGACACTTCCCGGAAAAGCTTCCCTTAATGGAATAGGTCAGAAATGTAGCCTACCACCCGGTGGGCTGAGTCCGCCAACAGATGTATCGTAAAAAAAATCTGCAGTGGTAAAGCCGTGGACAGAGTTAATATCATTGTGATACCATACTACTAATCGGACTAGGCGGAATAAACGCGTTTCCGAATAGTTCGATCCTCCAGTCGAACTATTTGGAAAAAAAAATGTCCGAACAGTCCGACGATCGAACTACTAATCGGACTAGTCGGAATAAACGCATATTACTGAATGTAAATGTTCACCAGGTTCCTGTACTGGGCCGTCTAGGTGAGTACCACCGCATTGCCAGACATTTTCCCGTGAAATAGAAGTGTGTCAAGCACTTCTGTGTTTCGAGGAAAGGGCACTGAAGCTAGTGAAATTACTAGGTGTATGAGACCTAATAATTGTCGTCTCGGTGTAGCGGGCGCAGGTCGGTGCCGGACAGTAACTGCTTAGTTACTGTTTGGCACTGAACTGTCTAAGGGCAGACGTGGCGCTTACGATTAGGTGTACGATCTACTCGTCTTTTTACACATTGCAATAAAAAAAATATATTTTTACGAGTATATCTACAGTAGGCGCGCGAGTTCATGGCCATCCTGAAGAATGCGTTAGTGCTGTTTTCTTAACCTAATTATACTAATATCGATTTCGATAGGTATTATTATTTATTACCTATTAGGTCAACCATATCTATCCCATATTTTATGCAACTTTTTAGTAAGTCAACTATTCGTTTCATAGACGCTTTTCTTAATCAGTCCCCGATGGCCATGAACTTCGCGCGCTTACTATAGAAAGGAGTCAAGTCAGTGCAACATCCCAGGGGAAAACTCGGAAACATTCCTTTGAGGGAGAATACAATAGGTATTTTAACGTGTGAAGCAAAACCGGAATGAAAAGGCTCTGGTTTGTAAAACTGACACACTTTTAACAATACGAGCACAAAGCTTTCGTAAAAGACCTTTGGTACTGACAGGTTTATTTTTCTAAATAAATTTTGTTCATCTCCGTGAAACCAGTTTCATCGTTCGTGTCTGAAGCTATCATCAGTCGTAGGACTCGTGGGTTCGATTCCTGACTTAGGTCATGTTGGTGATAGAACTTTTTAAAGACCGTCTGGCTACCATCCTCATCGTGATTTCATTGGCATAGTAGTACGCACAAAGCCCACCTGATGGTTAGCGGCTACTGCGGCCTATTCCATTGAGGGAAAGGGTCATGGTCAAAATGGGCGTAAGACCAACAGCTTTCAAATATATTTTATGTGAAAGCTAATGACCATTTCTTAATTTTATTCTATGGGGGCAATCACCTAAACAACCGGAGAACAGAGATATTCATGTTCAAACATATACGTTTCTCGTTATTAACATAACATATTTCTTTGTTATAGTATTCAAAACAATCGCTAATACAACAGAGATAACACGACAGGATGTTGTGCAGAGCTAAAAGCCAAAGAAACCAATCCATCGGTCGGTAGCGCAAAACACACAGAGGACGCGCGGACGGCGCGGGTCGGGTCGGGGAGTACAGCACACAATACCGCGCCCGACCTGCGCCTTTCGTTGCACCCGCAGAACATTTATTAGATGTTAAACTTGATGAATACCATTGATATTTGAATAAAAAGTATCAATAAATAGTAATTTTAACTAATATGTGTGTTTTATTTAACACAACCTTTGGTTTTTTTTGGCAGTTAAACCCGGTCTATATTGAGGTTAAAAAGTATTTAGGGGTTATTTAGAAGTACAATGAAGTAAATTACAACACATTTTATTTCTGTTGGTTTTACGCCCAGCTCCCATACAAAAATGCCCATCATTCTTTAACCAGGAAGAGTTACTCAATGTGCTGCAGACTGTAAGCTCATCTGATCTTCAAGCCTTTGATTTCAAGTGCACTGGTTCCCACATTAATATTGCCGAAACACAGCCAGAGCTGTTTTGGCGGCAGATTTCACTTGAATATAAGAAATGTTTATTAGTCCGACAAACTTATCCGTTGGCGGTGTCGCTATTGTCGTTTTAGTATTGCCATTAAATAATTTTTGCACTTTTGAGAGTAAAAATATTTTTTTTATCCAAGTGTGCAAAAAGTGATCAAAATGTTAATTTGATATTTTAATAATTTGTTGTTAAAATGTGTACAAAAACGTAGAATAATAAAATTAAAGAACATTTTTATTGTTGAATTACATTTCTCAATATTAACAATATTATTATGTAGATACAAGTTAGATGGCGCTGTGTTAATATAGTCCAAGATTTATCCACTTTTATTCTGAGAGATTTAAATAAAAAAGATATTATTTCTCCACTTACAAAAGATCATTCTTTGGACATCGTTCATGCCCGTTTTTCGTCGAAGTCTCTACAATTTTCCTTTGTCTTCGCAACAAAGGGAGATATTTCTCGCGGAGGCAAATTTAGCGTTAAAGTTGGTTAAACATATTAACTAACTTTGAAGGTTTTGGAAATAATGGTCATTTTAACTTCCAAGTTTAAAGAGTATCAATATCACTTTCGTTAGAATATAAATAATAGCCTTCCGCCCGCGGTTTCACCCGCGCGTAATTTCTTTTTTCAAATATCCCTCCCTTCTCCCCACATTCCCGGGATCAAAAGTACCCTATGTTCACCGGGGATAGTGTAGATTTCCAACAGTGAAAGAATTATTCAAATCAGTTCAGTAGTTTCGGAGCCGATTCAATACAAATGTAGCGTCTGCTTAGACTCTGATCTGGAGCACACACAGATCAGTCACCTGGCGACGCTCAATAATCACGTTAGTGTGTATTAAATTAGCAATAAGTAGTATATAAGCTGTAAATAATTAATAAATATTGCTCTTAGCTATAGACCGACACGCTGGCTGTTTAATTTCACCTCTCCCGAGCTAAACAAACAATCAAACAATCAAATCTTTCCTCCTTTTAATATAATTAGTATATGTAGATTTACCACTGACTAGCTTGGGGGTGACGGAAAACACCGTGAAATAACCTGCATCGTCGAATGGCTGTGTAGCCATGATCAAATTTCTGGTTCGTCTGTTAAAAGTTACGGTGGTCAGATGGCATGGCAGTCGCTGCAATGTATCTAATATGGACTTGCCAACCCTGGGTCATGCATGGTGCATTCGTAGGTATCAGCCTATTAATGTCCCACTGCAGGGAAAAGGCCTCCATCCTTGAAATCAAGTTATCGTTACAATGATGGGTACTGGCTAATCACCACGCTTGCCAAATGCGGATTGGTGCAGGCGTATCCTGACTAATCTATACTCTATTAGTAGGTATTACTGATATTATAAAAAGGAAAGATTTGATTGTTTGTTTAAAATAGGCTCCGTAACTACTGAACCGATATAAAAGATTCTTTCACTGTTGGAAAGCTACACTACCTCCGGGTGATATAGGGTACTTTTTATCCCGGAAATGTGGGGGGAAGGGGGGGATATTTAAAAAAATATGAGCGGCTGCAACCGCGAAAGTAAAGCTTTCTGTCCGGGACTTTGTTCGCAAGAACAAAACCAACCTTTTTTTATTATTACTTGAATGAAAAATATTATGCAGGCTACAACCTCGGGGTCCTGGGTTCAATTCCCGTGTCAAAGGACAATGCAAAAGCCTGGGCCAAAAAAAAAAATGTTGTGCAGATTTGGGACATATTCTACGAAGTAGATCTAATAAACACGTTCAACTTTTATTATGGCGTCGACAAAATTGGTCCTAGTGAAAAATATGTTTATTATGTTAATTATTTATGTTCAATATAAAAATAATAAATTATTATGGAGGATAACTTTTTCCCCCTGGGACCGATTATGGTGTCATCATAATAAAAGTTGATGGTGTGTGTGTGTGGTCTTTAACATAGAATAATCTCATGTCTGCACATTAATTTAAATTTTTTGGGCCCATTGTTCTTAGCAAGTTTTGCATTGTCCTTTTAGTCAGTTCTTCTTACACAGCACGGGTTTGTGATCACTTGGCCACATTTTGACAAGCATGGTGATTAAGCCAGTACCTACCCATTATGATGATGACGTGATTTCAATGATGGCGACCTTTGCCATGCAGTGGAACATACTACATCGTAAGAATTCTTTCTTCCGTGTACAAAGCACTCATGGATAGGTCATTCCTAAAATTAGGACAAAGTACTATACAAATAAACGAGACGGAACTATATGACGTCATATTCGCCGTCTCTTTCTTGCTGACGTCATCCTTCTCGATAATCGATGTTGACCTTTCGCATGTGCATTCAACTCTGATCTTTATCGCGGGGGAAAAAAGCTTAAAATATCTTAACGAGAATTCGTGACGTCACAGGATCGTACACGGATAGGGGAACGGGAATAGTTCAATCTATTTTCGATTTTATCGCTATGATAATAGTGTTCGTGGGTTGTTCTAAATATAGTTTATTTTGCAACTTTTGATGTTAGTGCCACTAAAATTGGGTCTTTATTTGTCTTTGACCGATTACGAACAGGAAATGGTGTGTTGTGTTTGTCGCGTTTTGTTACGTTGTTTTTTTTACTATTTTTGTTTTTATGAGTGTCGTGGAATTCGGGATGTAAATACAACCTGAATCGGAAAACAATCCTTCTTTGAAGTTTATTTTTCCCCCGCTTTCTTTGATTCCTTTCTGCTATGCCAAAAGGTTCACTGTTATAGAATATGTCATGTTGTATTAAGTCCGACTTTTGTACCGTTCTGTTGTGAAATAAAGAATTAATAAATTGTTTTCACGTTCTGCTATGCCAAAAAGTTGACTGGTATATAATAGACAATGCCATGAGGCATTAAGTCCGCCTTTTGTACCCTATCTTGTGCCATGAAGTTTGAATAAATAAGTAAAACAAAGGCACTGAAAAAGCTCTGAAAGGCACTGTAAAGAAAACGAGGCGCTGTGACAGCAGTTCGTTCGCGATAACGAAAGTCAAGCTACCCACGCCGTCGTCGGCTAATGGATGGGTGACCATTCTGGCCACATTTAGTGACATTTATTTCGAGCGTCTCCGTGCTTCGGAAGGCACGTTAAGCGGTTGGTCCCGACTGATAGGTATTTACTATTTATATATTAGTCGTCAATTGTAATTTAATAACCAGACTAGTCAAATCTAGGATCATAGTCGAAGCAGACCCTTAGCTCCATACTGGATGCAATCGGGAATACGCTGAGATGATGATGATGATTAGTCATCAAACCTAGTCATTAGGCCATTTGGCGGCTTGATAACATCTGACATTAAGGTTGGTCACTTGCCTTGCCTTACGCACCCCTCCACCAACCCGCACTTGGCCAGCGTGGTGGAGTATGGCCCACACTATCTCACAATTGAGATAAAGCCTGTGTCCTAGCAGTGGGAATAGGCTGATGATGACTGAAAAAGTAAATATTTTCACATCACAAACAGACACTACAGTTTGATTTATCTATTAATATGGATTATGCGTCCAACTCTCGAACTCAATATAAATTTATAATAGTTTCATGCTAATATGAAAAGTTATCATCTTGTTCGTTCGTATACAAATTGCTAGTTGATTGAAGCGGGAAATCATGATTCCGTTTGATAGGTATTAATATCAAAACATAAATACATACTAACAGATTTGAGCATTATTCGAATAAACTGTTATCTGGTTAATTATTCGAATAAAATTTTATTCGCAATATTATCATTCGCGAATAATTCATTCACGAATTATTCGTAAATAAATTTCCTACGAATAAATTATTCGTGATTTTATTCGTGAATAACGAAATAGCAATTTATTCATTCGTTATTCGTCATTCGAATAAATTTTGCCCAACTTAATATTAATACGTAAGTAGTATAATTATTTTGTTTTTTTTTTATTTTCTCTCTCCGAGGTTTGGGTTTTTCATCAACTCGACAAGAGAAAACTGGACACGCGCGTCCGGTTGGTGAAACTCAAAATTAGTATCAGTTTTTATTTCGTCATTTGGCCGCGCAAAGATTTAACGCATGTCCAGATAGTGAAACTTAAATTAAATTAATTTTATATTTTCATCAACTACCTGAGCGGTCGTTATATTTTATTTTACTTTTTCCACAGAGGAGGCGGGCGGTCAGAAAGCTCGTGATAACATCTTTAAATATAAAACTCAAAGACCGACTGACATAGATAGATATCAGCGCACAGCCCAAACCACTGGACGGATGGGGCTGAAATTTGGCATGCAGGTAGATGTTATGACGTAGGCATCCGCTAAGAAAGGATTTTGATTATTTCCCACGGGAACGGGAACCACGCGGGCGCCCGCTAGTAATCTTTAAGATTCCAAGTGGGCAAAACTGCAGGCTGAAAGCTAGTTAGATATTATCGGTGTCGTTAACCAAAGGATCTGAAGTCTGAACCACTGCATAGTATAGTCCAATACTCTGCTATCTGATTCCTCTCTTAAACCTCATGGCAGGCTTTTGACCGCCTCCGTGGAACAGTGGCAAGGCCGCTCGGGTATAAAACCCGGAGGTCGTGGGATCGATTCCCGCTTTGTTCTGGTTGGTGGTAGGGCTTTTTTAGAGTCCGACTGGCTAGCTACCACCCCTACAGGTGAAATCTGCCGCCATAACAGCTCTGGTATCCAGCAATATTAATGTAGGAGCCAGTACACTTGAAATCAAAGGCTCGAAGATCAGATGAGCTTACAGTCTGGCAGCACATTGAGTGAATCTTCCTGGCTAAGAGTCCTTCAATAGAATAGGCCGTAGTGCCATCAGTGGCCACTTACCATCAGGTGGGCTGCGTGCCTGCTTGCCAACTGATCTAGTATAAAAAAATTGCTTTAGAGTCATAACCGCAGGCGTAAAACTATATTAAATTAACTGCCTCCATGGTACAGTGGTTAGAGCGTTCAGCTCTAATACCCGGAGGTCGTGGGTTCGAATCCCGCGGGGAACATCACTTTGTGTGATTGTTTATAGTTTGGTTAGGACATTGCATTGAATCACCTGAATGTCTGAAAAGAATGATGATTCCGTGCTTCGGAAGGCACGTTAAGCAGTTGGTCAATGTTCCAAGTAGGTCTGGTTTCCCTTGTAAGGGTTACGGAGGTCAGATGGCAATCGCTCTATTGTAATAACCAGGTTTGCCAAATCTAGGATCATAGTCGAAGCGGACCCTGAGCTCCATACTGGATGCAATCGGGAACACGCTGGGATGATGATGATGAACCGCAGGCGTAAAGCTAGTCAGATTTTATATCGGTGTCGCTAACCAAAAGATCTGAACCACTGCATCGGTGTATAGTCCATTACTCTGCAATCAGATTAACTCGAGTGGCGGTCGTCAGCCGATAGTGCGTGACGTCATCACACGTCATATCACCTATACGTACGGTCAACGGCACATCACGGTTAGGCTTGCCAGCTCCTAAAACAAAAAAGCCGGACTCTGCTCTTTAAAAGGCCGGATATTTTGCTCTAAAAGCCGGACAGGGGTGGGCCGCCCCTTTAGCGACAATAGCGACCCTTTTTCTTTTTTAGCTGGTCGTCACTGGTCGTACGTTTTTTCTAATTCCCGTTGCGTTGCGTTCGTTCTACAGCGCAAGTTATCATGGTTCCTCGCTTAACAAAAAGCTTAACAAAAGCCGGACAGGCCGGACACGCTAATATTTAGCCGGACACGACCCAAAAAAGCCAAACATGTCCGGCTAAAGCCGGACGCCTGGCAACCCTAATCACGGTAAACACTTGCAGTTCGATAATAGCACTTATGCCCCTGACATAAGACTGGAACAAAGTCCAAAGTGTGTGTCTGACGTGCTTTTGACTGCTTGCAGACACTTCTTATATGGATATGTCCTGAGGAGCGATATAGTGTAATGGTTTGACGATAGAGGCATCAGAGGTCGCCAGTTCGATCTCCACACTTATGATACAACTAGCAGGCGCCCGCGGTTTCACCCGCGTGGTTCCCGTTCCCGTGGGAATTGATCAAAATCCTTTCTTAGCGGATGCCTACGTCATAACATTTACCTGCATGCCAAATTTCAGCCCGATCCGTTCAGCGGTTTGGGCTGTGCGTTGATATCTATCTGTGTCAGTCAGTCAGTCGCCTTTGAGTTTTATATGTATATATAGATTGTGTGCATGTCTGTTTTTATTGGCGTACGTAACATTCTTTAATGTACACGTCTGATATGTACGGTCAACAGCACATCACGGTTAACACTTGCAGTTCGATAATAGCATTTATGCCCCCGACATAAAAGTGGTACAAAGTCCAAAGTGTTACGTCTGACGTGCTTTTGACTGTACGTAAACAAAAGGCATACGAGCGAGAGACCAGGGAGCTTAGACAAGATAACATCGCTTCATAGCTGGCGAATTTCGCTAAGTCCAATTTGTATGGATTTGACAGGTGCCATAGAAAAGTCCGTGTTGAAAGTATGGGATTTGACATTCGCTATCGCAAATTGAGCTATAACGAACGTCATAAATGCCGCTTGTCTAGGGGGGCAGCGGGCCTAGAAAAAGTAACATTTTGACAGCGATAGCGAAATTCGCTAACTTCAAATTGTATGGATTTGACAGGTGTCTTAGAAAAGTCACGTGGTCAATTGATATTAAAAGTACGGGTTTTGACATTGATCGCTATCGCAAATTTAGGACATAAATACAGGACTTTATAGATAAGTGATCACTATTGCCCATGACCAGCGACTAGGGTTTCAGATGCGCTGCCTGCCTGCTTCTTTTAGCTGCCATAAGAAGCAGGCTTGAAGAGCATGTTTTCCCTTCAAATTACAGGGTCGACTCGCGAGTGATGCCTCTGGCAGTGGCAAAAGTCACCTGAGATGTACACAAAAGAAACCTTCTTGTAGGAAAAACAACCATACATTTTTATGTGAGCAAAAAAAAACAATCTACACTGTTTTTTAGGTGAGCAAAAAAAAACGTCCCACACGTTGACCAGGCGAGTGAGACGGACGGTTCAAGAGAAAATTATGTTGTTACTTGAAAAATGCTTTTCGCACACAAATTCCAAAAAATCACCCAAATGTAACCTTTTGTGTCGGGTAACCTAAAAGTAACCCGAAGGAGTCAAAAATCACCTGAAATGTTACAAAAGTAACCTTCTGGCAACGCTTGGTGGTAGGTACAGCTTTTATAGGCGACAGTAACCATTAGGCTGCCCGCCCACGTCAGACTTTTTGTAGAACCGATAATCGGTGAGCGATTTTATTTCTATGGTATTTCTGACCGACTTTTTGTAGTACGTGTGCGTTGCTCCATTGCTATCAGTACGTTCTATTTGTCACCTACAAAAAGTCGGTCACCGATTATCGGACGTGGGGGGGGGGGGGGGGGGCAGCCTTAGACTGGCCCTATTAAGCGCCAGTCTCATGATATCAAAAAATACACAATAAACATTACGAGTATTCGAATGTCCATATTTATACACTTACCCCATCTGGACTCTGCTTTTTAACCTCGCAGAACTCGTTGAGCACATCTTGAAGTTTTCTGGTTGAATCTGAAAGGAAAATATATTTTTAATCACTGTTCGTCCCATCCAAAATGTTGTCCCCACCAGACTTGTTATAATTAATTTATACTATTGGAAATAATAAGAGTAGGAAGTAGACCTTGTGGGGACAACACCTACTGGACAAAACAATGTAGCTTATGATTTAAACCTAGATGGTCACTTGTGCACTATAATACTAGTAATTATCCTCCTAAGTTCCTAACCCCTAGCGGGTTATGCAAAGGACATTAAGGGGGCTTCGTCGTTTGACCCCGGTCCCGAATACACCGCGGTGTCAAACGCACAAGGACTCTTTTTGAATTGGCCATTTGACACCGCGGTGTCAAGCGGTGAACAACTTTTTAACTAGAAACAAATCTCACGTGCAAAAAAACAATATTTTTAATTATTTTTTTGCACGGTCACACAGCACACTGTTTCCGAGCGCATTTAGAAAACCCAGTTTCCCATATATTTTTTTAATTTTTTTCTTTATTTTGACACTATTTTAAAATATTGTTCTAAATTCGAAAACATATTTTATTCAATACCTCCAGGTGTTACGAGGTTAAATCCTGCGTAGTTTGTTGATCGTAGAGATTGGCCGCCGTAGCCGAAACTCGGTTAGGACATTATTATTTATTATCATTACTATGGGTATCAAGTGATTTTGATTGCCATTTATAAAAGAGTGTATTACGTACTGGCTGTCAGGGATTATGATATTGAAATTGAGTAGGTATTGGTTACAGATTACTTACTCAATAGAGCTTATCTAATAGCCATTTTTGATTATTATTACGTCACTACTAAATTAAACAATATGTATTTTTTTTTATGTCATAGGAGGCAAACGAGTCTGCGTGTTGCATGATGGTAAGCAATCACCGCCGACAATGGACTTCTCACCAGAGGGATCGCTGATGCGTTGCCGGCCTTTTAAGAGAGGGGTGTAGGCCTATATTTCGCGTGTCAATTAATACAATTAACATTCTAATTATTATAGGTCAGTTGGCTGACAGGCACGCAGCCCACCTGATTGTAAAAGGCCACTGCGGCCTATTCCATAGAGGGACACTTCGCCTGTTAAGCGTCGCTCAATTTTGATTTTCGAGCCTCTGATTTCAAGTGTACTTGGCTCCTACATTAATATTGCCAGAACACAACCAGAGCTATTATGGCGGCAGATTTCACCTGTGGGTGGTAGCTAGCCAGTCGGACTGTAAAAAGGCCTACCACCAACCAGACCCTAGGCGGGAATCGAACTCACGACTTCCGTGTTTTTAAGATGGAGGCCTTTGTCCTGCAGTGGGACATAAGTAGGGAGGCTATTACTTTATTTTTGCAGACTAAGTAGTTACTAGACTTTGGTCCTCCACCGCATAAGTGCTCTAAGGCACTTAGTATACGTACTGTAATTTGCTAATAGACGTACGGGCTAGGGACCAATACACCTAATTGATTTACCCAATCGATGCACGGAATCTAATCTGCTGAATGTAAAAGAAAACGTGTCAAGCGCGAGCGGGATTGTAATAAATTGAAGAATAATGAAAAGGATTTAAAACTTATTTTTCTGTACAAAATGTGAACTAAGCTTTATAAGCTGACGCTTCCTTGTGAAGTGTCCCTCAATGGAATAGGCCACAGTGGCCGCTTACTATCAGGTGGGCTTCGAGCCTGTCTGCCAACTGAACTAACATAATAAAAACTGCTTGAGCTTAGCTCATTGCAAAGCAGAACATTGCATCATTGAAATCGAATCATCGACACCATGGAAGGATTTTTTCAGACCCCGACTGGCTTAGCTACCTACAGTGAAGTCTGCTGCACCTAACAGCTCTGGCCGTGTTCCGGCAATGTTAACGAGGGAACCAGTGCACTTTTTTTTTTATTAAAGGCTCAAAGGTAATTTTTTTTATAAGGAAGCAATCAGGATGACCTCCCTCCACCTGATGGTAGGTGGATGTGAGGTCCAAATATAAGGTTGACTGGCTCAACTGAACATAGTACCTATTGAGCCAGTCACCCTCGCCCTGAAGGCCTGCTGAGATGCCGCTTCACGCCCCGTTTAAAAAGCCCAGAATTATAAGAGGAAGGAAACACGTGAGCCGGAAGGGCATTTTACGAGTCTAAATTGTGGCAGAATATTTAGCTGTAAAATATCCCTTTTCGTCCGCCTTCAGACCAAAGACATACACTACAACTTAGTTAAGGATACAGGCTACTTTTTATCAACGCCAATGTCTGATATATCAGACAAACCATTTTCGTGCCTACCACACCAATGACTGATATATCAGACAAAGAAACAGGATCAAGAAACGTTGTATTTTTTTTACTTGCCTGAATGAGTTGAGTATAACTTAATAATTTTTTGGATGTTTTTTTTTAATTTTCGTGGCGTTAGGGGCACCATTTGCGGAAAAAGCGTGGCGAGGAAAGGGTACATTGGACAACTTCACATTCATTGACCTGACCCCAAAGTAGTGTAAGCACTTGTGTTATGGAATAATACTCAATTCCCGACATTCCCGTAGTACCTATAATGAAAATAGAAGTTATAGAAGTGTTTATGTTTGTTCTTCTTCACGTCGGTACAGATCAAGTTTTTTTATACAGGAAAAATATTACGTTTACGCGGAGGAAGCTACGTGAAGAAAACGAGTATCTTCAATATTTTCACATCTAGTAAAAGCCCATTAACTCGATGGCGGAAAAAGGTCTACATTTGGTTGACAGCTGCAAGTCAACTGACAGTGACGATAATTTCCGTTTGGGAAAATGGCGCCCGCTTGACAGTTTGACACGTCACCTTTTTACACTTATAAGGTTTACAAGTCACCTTTTTACACTTAACCCGAAAATACATCTACTTCACGTATGTACACTGAGCTCCATTATAATCATATTATAAATTATAATAGATCCTTTACATACGTATAATAAATGTATGTATTCAAATAAATGTACATATGTGAATTATTATTGTAAATGTTAAAATTTTATTGTATCTAATAATTTTTTTATTAATCGCATGACGACAAAATGTTGGGTTATGCCCCCATTCCGGGTTGCCCCCTGCGGGTATGCCCCCACATTTAAAAAAAATTTTGTTCCAGTTTGCCGTTAAACCGTGGGGGCCGGGGGCAATCCGGAATGGGGGCATAACGGCCGGACCCAAAATGTTTGCTTATCGTTAAATCGGTAAAACATGCATGTCCAAACTCGTATTTTATAAGAACTAAAAATGTACCTACCATGTTTTATGCAAATAAAGAAATTATCTATCTTATCTATCTATCTATTTACAAAAAAAAAAGAGTATAAGTAATGTTTATTCGTTTTCTGGCATCCATAGTACAAGCTGTGCTTAGTTTGGGTCTGGAAGGGATGTTACGGAGCTTAGATTCCGATTCCGTTAAGTCAGCCCCCCTAGACAAGCGGCATTTATGACGTTCGTTATAGCTCAATTTGCGATAGCGAATGTCAATCCCCATACTTTCAACACGTGACTTTTCTATGGCATCTGTCAGATCCATACAAATTTAAAGTTAGCGAATTTCGCCAGCTATGAAGCGATGTCATCTTGTCTAAGCCCCCAGGGATGTTAACCCACTTAACCCGACCGTGTCGTAAACGAAACACCAACTTTAAAAAAATCTGGAGAGATATGAGAGTATTTGAACTTATTTTTTTTCGTCACGTTTGGCTATCGAGGACTCGGTTAAAAGTTACAAAATGTTTTAAGTGTGCTGCAGCTTATTTCCTTTGTGCTGGATGACCACAAATTTTCAGGTTTTTACGATGAGTAATTCAAGGTCAGATGAAATATTATTATAAACACTTTTCTATTTATATGTGATATAATTATGATAGCTTGATTCCTATAGACTTAGCAACTGTAAAAAAGTTGGTTATTTTATAACATATTCAGGCAGTAGTTAAGGTTTTCTTTGTACGTGTCGTAAAAGACACGGTAGGGAAATGTGCTACTATATAATACTTATTATTTTGCTACAGAAAATCACAAAAAACCCCTGACTTTGCATGCGATAGTCGAGGAATTAGAGCTAAAATCCCCGACTCCATAATTATCATGCCTCAGGAAAATTGAAATACCGAAATTACGGACAAGGACTCTGCAGATTTTGTGTCCCTTCGAATTCTACCGGGGTCTCAACTCAAGGCACCTGCTCAAATTCAGCAAGATTCTTCTGATGATAGCGGAGATGACACCTTGCCTTACCATACGGCTTTCAAAATGACGGCGCATCGACTCCGGTCCTGAAAGCTTTACCATCAGACCCAGACACTATTTCTTCTACTCCTGCCCACAAGCCGAAGGGCCGATTCCGGCCACTTCAAGGAGCATTCCAAGACATGTTATGACCGCATCCATGGAACAATGGCTAAGCCCTGGTATAAAACCAATACCCGATAAGGTCGTGGGTCCGATACCCGCCTTGAATCTGGTTAGTGGTCGGACTTTTTCAGAGTCTGAATGGTTAGCTACCCCCACAGATGAATCTGCTGCCAAAACAGCTCTGGCTGTGTTCCACCAATATTCATGTGGAGGCCAAGAGACTTAAAATCAAAGGCTAGAAGATCGGATGCTACATCCAGTGTGGCAACACATTGAGCGACACTTCCTGGTGTAGTGTCCCTCAATGGAATAGGTCGCAGTGGCCGCTTACCATTGGGTGGCCTGCGTCTGTCTGCCAACTGATCTAGTATAAATTTTTTTTTGAATCTTATCATACACTCAGGTTTTCTTAAAAAGGTACAATAATATTTTTTTTGAGATATTGTGTGTAATTTTTTTGGGGTTTCCTAATTGAAAATGACGTCTATTGAAATCTACATACAAAGTTATCAAAGTAGTAGATTCCCCTACCGTGTCGTTTACGACACGGCATTTTCCGGCTTTTCTGGAAATCAAAAATTTTTTTCAATATTTTTCTGTGATTATTTATCACATAAATATTAGGTATACACAGTTTCAGATCAATTACTGAAAAAAAGTTTATTCAGGAACAAGTGGGTTAAGGAGCTTCGATTCCGATTCCGTTAAGTCAGAACTTCCGATTAAAACCTAGATTACTACACTTTCGGTTCTGATTTCGGCTCCGAAACTTTTTCGGAGGTCGAAGCATAGCAATTGACTACTTTTGAAGTCAATGCATTTGTTTTTTGTTGTTTAGTTAGAAACATGTTGATATTTTGTTCATTGTCTGTGTTAATTATGTTCTTGTAATTAAAAAAAAATACTGAATGTAGCAATTTTTATTGAAGCTAGTTGATAATAATAATAAGGCAATAAGGTAAATTAATCTAAAAGTGCCCACTTATCAAAACATTTCCCTCAATAAAGAGTTATCTTTTTAATTTCATTTGCGTATAATTTTAATAAAGAGTTGTTTCTCTGCCTTTATGACGCAGATAGAAGCAAAACGCGCTTTATCGCGATGCACTGGGACTCAATGTCCGAAACAAAAATCAAAATCAAAATATTTTACCAGCAGTCGCCTCAGCGGTTTCAACCGCGCGCAATTCCTTTTTTTTCAAATATCCCCCCTTCCCCCCATTCCGGGATCAAAAGTATCCTATGTCACCCGGGGAGAGCGTTGCTTTCCAAGTTTTCCAACAGTGAAAGAATTATTCAAATCGGTTCAGTAGTTTATGAGCCTGTTCAATACAAACAAACAAACAATCAAATCTTTCCTCTAGAATACTCTAGATTGCACAAGTGTGCAAATGAAAATAGTTTTTTTATATTGCAATGTGTAACAAGAGGAGCAGATCGTACACCTGATGGTAAGCGCCACGTCTGCCCTTAGACAGTTCAAAGCCAAATAGTAAGCAGTTACTGTCCGGCACCGCCCTACGCCTGTTACACCAAGACGACAGTTATTAGGTCTCATATACCCAGTAAAAGTGTTACTCACACGAGGCTAATTCCTGGAGCTGCTGAAACTCGGCCGGGGAGAGCTTATCCCACTGGAAGCCAGTGACGGCCGAATTAGGCATCACACTGGAACAAACAAACATACCGTTACATTACATTGTCATTAGTCAGCCAGGCAATGACTGGTGAGAAGATAGAGGTTGAAAATGAAACAAAGGCACTTGTACCTTTTTATTTACGTATAAAACTTCGTTTAGCATTAGAAAGAACGAAAAGGTTTTTTATTATAGGCAACAATTTGTGTCAAGCGAAAAAATAATATTAAAAATGTCAAATTATTTTATTCACACACTTTCGATTCTAATTAGCCGTTATTGTGATCGTTTATTATTAATTTCAATAATTAACAGGTGACATCCCCACGGGTGAAATCTGCCGCCATAACAGCTCTGGCTATGTTCCGGCAAAAATTAATGTGGGAGCCAGTACACTTGAAATCAGAGACTCGCAGATCAGATGAGTCTACAGTCTGGCAGCACATTGAGCGACGCTTCCAGGTGAAGCGTCCCTCAATGGAATAGGCCGCAGTGGCCGCTTACCATCAGGTGGCCTGCGTGTCTGTCTGCCAACTGAGTTCATAAAAAAAATATATTATCAGTTTCGATTCTAATGAGCCATCATCGTGATCGTTTATTATTATTTTCAATATTTAAATACTAAAATTTCGATTCCTACAACAAAACTAATAATTTAACAGAAATAAACTAATCATCGTAAAAGTTTGCGCTATAAAAGACCTCAAGAAGCAGAGATTCTAAACATGTACCGAAACTTAACATAGGTACAGATTGCCGCATACACCATCATTGTAACGATGTCTTGATTACATGAAGGCTGTTCACTGCAGGGGTAGTGTGACATTAAATAAGCTGACACTTAATAAGTGGTGTCTCCATCCGGATACCGGAGACTGATAAACGACTAATCCGATACGCTAGCGATGCTCCCTCGCCGATCGCTGACGGCAATCACATTATCGACCGCATTCACACCGAACTAGAGGACAAAAACACTGCAAAAGCTACTAAAATACGAGAAAGGTACTTAGTTGGCACCTTTTTATAGTCAGAGGCGGCAAACGAGCCAGCAGCGGGTCGCTAGATGGTAAGCAACACAGCCGCCCATGGACATCTGCGACACCAGAGCGATCGCCGATGCGTTGCCGGCCTGGGGGTATGGGGGGTGTGGGTGGGCATCCGGCACTCTCACAAACCAGACGAAACACAATAGTAGTCACTAGGTATTATTTCACGCTGGTGTTATGTGAGAGGGTGGTACTTCCCCGGACGAGCCGGCCCATTCGTACTGTAAAACAGCATGGCTCTACCCATTATCTAGCATTATAACTTATGCTGAGGTAAGAACTCTGTTGGCCTCTGTTTTTCTAATTTTTTTTTTATGTTAGAGTGAGGCAACTAGCAGGCGGGTCACCTGATGGTACTGATTTTTCATGTAATCTGCTTCTGTATAGAGATACAATGGTATTTTCTGATGCCCAATCTCGAACTGTATTGCATTTGTGTTTCGGTGTGACAGAGAGACTGCAGATAACTCCGTTATGGGGGAAAGTCGCTCGCGAAATGAACGCACGTTTTACAGACTCTACTTAATTTATTTAATCACTTACAATAATATTACATTAAAAAGAAAAATATTTTTAAAGAATATCTGCCATAACTTAAATATTAACATCGATGTCAACCACCGCTGTGTGTTGATTTTTTATGGAATCCCATATAAAATACTAGCCTTCCGCCCGCGGTTTCACCCGCGCGTAATCTCTTTTTCCAAATATCCCCCTTTCCCCCCATATTTCATCAAAAGTATCCTATGTTCACCGGGGATAGTGTAGCATTTCAACAGTGAAAGAATTATTCAAATCGGTTCAGTTGATTTAAAATTGTTATTCCCGCGGGAATGAGACGTTTCCCGCAGGAATTTTATAGCATATGTCCTATTCCGGGTTATAAACTATACGTGTGCCAAATTTTATCTAAATCCGTTCAGCCGTTTAGGCGTGATTGAGTAACAAACATCCAAACATCTAAACATCGCTGGCTCCGGGCAATAAAGCGGTTATATCAAAAATCGAATTGTTCAGGAGAAGCAATTGAAGCTAATTTAATTCTATTTTAGTGTACAGTCATTCGAATTAAGCGTTTAATATCTCAATCAAAAGGTATTTTTTTTATCTATTAATCCCTCTAAAATATATATATATATTTATAAATAAAGGAAGAGATAATGATAAAAATGTATAATACAAATTATTTACGTTGCCGGTCTAACTGCAACACCCTTAACTGCTTTATAGATAGATCTTCCAGTAATAGCCCGGGACGTAAGTAAATAATACAACGCAATTTTCATTAATAATCATGAGCGTATCAGCCTATTACCGCCTTTTTCAGGGAAATTTTTTAATACGGTCCTAGAAGTAATAACCACTAAAGGCTATTTTAAAATCTTATAACGAATTATATTTTTATGTAACTATCATTACAAACTGACCACAATGTTAAATAAGTTATTATTTTTTCTTATTTTAGGCAGTTTTGTATAATAATAATTATTATTATTATAATATTACCACTAATAAATGATTTTATAATTAGGTACTAGTTTTGGAAGCATGATTTGGATCAAATAATTATATTGATTGGCAAAAATTCCCTTGAAACTGGGAAAAGCCAATAACATTTATAATTGGCTTTAAATACTACCAATTTAATTTCACATATTTAAAATTTTATAAAGAGATATAAATATCAGCCTATTGAATAATTAAAATTATAATTTTTAACCGACTTCAAAAAAGGAGGAGGTTCTATGTTCGACTGTATGTATTTTTTTTTTTTTTTTTTTTATGTATGTCCGTCGATTTCTCCGTCAATTGTGGACCGATTTAAATAATTCTTTTTTTATTTGAAAGTGCATAGTTCCGAGGTGGTCCCATTGTCACCATGTCAGGATCTGATGATGGGATCCCGGGAAAATCAAGGGCAAACCTCAAATTTTATAGGCGCACACTACGCGTTACTTGTTTTTTCTGAAGCCATTTAAGTTTTTGCGTCCTATAGACATCACTTTATGTTGATGAGCTGATGATGGAAGGTACAACTCCTTAACGGTTAGGAGTTAGGGGATAATTCTTTCAGTATTGTAAGAATATGTGGACCGTTATTTGTATTTCATGTACTTTTGCAGCTAAGCTGATGATGGAAGGTACAACTCCTTAACGGTTAGGAGTTAGGGGATAATTATTTCAGTGTTGTAGGAATATGTGGACCGTTAGTTGTATTTCATGTACTTTTGCAGCTAAGCTGATGATGGAAGGTACAACTATGATGATGGAAGCTAAAGGGTACGACTTCTTAATTCTTATGTCCCTCTTGCGGGCTGCATCTTTAGTTGGTCTACTGAATGGTGCTGAACACTTAATGAATACCTAATATTGTCAAATAATACAATTCTACTATTTTACTCGTATTTTCGTTATCAATATTATGAGAGAGTTTTACTCACTCCTACGTATTATTCACACTAAAAATAGAAAAATAAACAAACTTTTTAAAAAAAAAATTAAACCGACTTCAAAAAAAAACAAAAAAAAAAACTACCTAAAAACACTGAAAAGCAAAAAATAATTTTAATAAGACATTCATCAAATGCGCTTATTGTCTAAGCCTATTAATAACATTAAATTGTATTTACGTGCTAGGTAGGTACCTACTAATCTGTTTGAAGTCGGTGCCAAGCCAAAGGTAATGAAAAATGATACATACCTAATAATTTATGTATTATACAGGGTTACAAATAATCTGCGGACGTAGGTACGTAGTCTGGGTACCTACTATTTGGCTTGGCACCGACTTCAAACAGATTAGTAGGTACCTACCTAGCACGTAAATACAATTTAATGTTATTAATAGGCTTAGACAATAAGCGCATTTGATGAATGTCTTATTAAAATTATTTTTTGCTTTTCAGTGTTTTTAGGTAGTTTTTTTTTTTGTTTTTTTTTTGAAGTCGGTTTAATTTTTTTTTAAAAAGTTTGTTTATTTTTTGTAATTAAAACGCTTTTAAAATTACAATCATAATCCTTATTAATTATTAAACTTTCTTTATTAAATAAAGGAATCCGTGTTACAGGAAGGGGAAAATACTTTAGATCTACTTCTTTATGGTTCGACAAAGAAAGGAATCATCGAACTTTTTTGTACGTGATGGAATACTTCCAACGGTGGAGCGATGACAACCCTGACTAGAGCGAGTGGTTCTAAGCCGGAACGGAGAGGGAGGAATAAGGGAAAAGAGTTCCTCAGGCGGTAGAAAACACTTAGCGAACCAACGTCTCTTTTCTCAATTGAAGAGGTTAAAGGGTTTTGGTGACCTCCTCATCACCTATAATGCGCAAAGCCTGTCGCTGCAATCTATCAAGGGCATCCAGGAGGTATCTGGCAGATCCATCCCAAAGATGCGAACAGTACTCAACACAGGACCGAAGCTGAGTCTTATTTATGAGACATAGCTGATCCGATGCAAAGAACCGACGCTCTCTGTTCAGGATACCTAGTTTTTTGGATGCCGTTCAGATATGATGCTCGATGTACTGAGCCTGATTTAGATTGCAGCGGATTTCCATGCCAAGCATGCTTAGGCTTTTCTGCAAACTGAGAGGGGTGCCCTAAAGAACGGGAAGTGGGAAAAATTGGGATGTTTTTGAGGAGAACGCGCACATTTGAGTTTTCTTGGCATTGAACTAAACCAAATGTTGGAACCCCATTCACTAATGAGATTCAGAACTCGGTTCAATTCAATGACAAGATTCTCCCGCATCTCATCAATCATCGCTATGCCAGCACTAGGCCTACCCAGATAGCGCCCGTGAACCGTAGTGTCATCCGCATAGCAATAATTGCCCCTAAAAGGCAGCATATCATTGATATGCAGAAGAAAGAGGGTGGGCGATAAAACGGAGCCCTGTGGGACATCAGCATTGATCAACCTGAACTGCGAAGCGTGTCCATTAACTACGATACGGATTCTACGCTAATGCAGGAAGCCAGATATCCATTTAAAGAGCTGAATGGGCAGACCATATGCCGGAAGCTTGTAGAGAAGAGCTTTGTACCAGACCCGATCAAAAGCCTTGGCAATGTCAAGAATAGTCAGTTTTGACATCTTGGTGGCTTGGCAGTCGCCAACGACTCACCGTATTTATCAATTGCCTCCCCCCAGAGGTTGAGTCACGTAGGCAAGAAGATCACCCGTTGACCGTTTAGGTCTGAAGCCATACTGTCGGTCACTAATAAGTGAGTGATCTTCAAGGTAGCGGATCAACTGGTTATGAATGATCCACTCCATGACATTGCACAACACGAGGTTATGGCAATGGGGCGATAATTTGAAGGGTCAGATCGGTCTTCCTTTTTAAGGACCGGCTGCACGTTAGCCTCCCTCCAAGCCTCAGGAACAGAGCCCGATGAGTACCTACTACAGGCAATATAGGCGCGTTAACAAAGGACCTAACTCAGCTGCACAGAGTTTTAGAACAATCACCGGGATACCATCAGTTCCACAAGCTTTCCGAACATGGAGTGACTGTAGCTCAAAGCACACATCGCGCTGCCTATTGCGAGTTATCATTAAAGGTCCAGCAAAGAAGGCGTTTGACCAGCTATGTCAGGATTGTCAGGTATCCTGGTGGGCTGGTTAACCAGTTGTGTCAGGAAATGGGTAAGAGCAAACGCGTGAGCAGTCCTTTCGGCATGGTTATTATTGGAGGAACACAACCAGGAATCGTGGTGGGAATTAAAGTCCCCCAGAAAGGGGTAATAATTTTTGCGTAGGAGTGAAAGAGATGGTGTTCTGCGTAAAAATAATAATAAAATCTCTGGACATTATTATATTTGACGAGCCATTTGGTGTAATGGTCGAGAAGTCGGCTATTACACCAGAGGTCGCTGGTTCGATTCCCGCACGGTACAAACATTTGTGTGCATGAACATGTCTTTTTGTATCGGTCTGGGTGTTTCTATGTATAATATGTATGTATTTACAAAAAAAAAAGTATATAAGTAATGTTTATCCGTTGTCTGGCACCCATAGTACAAGCATTAGCTTAGTTTGGGGCTAGATGGCGCTGTGTGAATAATGTCCAGAGATATTATTATTATTATTATTATTGTATCTCTCCTAAGGGATATCACGGCACAGAGGCCGGTCCTTTTGGAAGGCGTACGTGGGGATACAGATCCAACACGAAGAGGCCCCTTTGAGATACGATATTCTATTGTGGGATACGTACACCTAGCTGTCACTATCTCTGCCTGTACCATGGAAAAGATACAGCCAAAGACAGCGCCAGCTAAGTGCAGGGACTATTGCAAAGAGAAGGGAAACTAATTCGGGTCTATGGTAAGGTGATTGCTGGACTGGTTGCTGGGCTATTGATGAGACAACGGGACGCCTGCCATATCAAATGTCTCATCTTGATAATCATGGCAGTCGGTGACTCGCCTCCCACTAGATGGGCCCCCGAAAAATAGCTACCACTCTAAGCGGCCACTAGGGTCGCGGGCAGCACGGGCGCAACACCGGCGTGGTTGGCTAAGGGTGCGGAGAGGTGTGCACCGGTTTCTGGATCGCGGTAATCCGGTCAGCCGTTCCCCGTTATTACGCAGATTGAGCACTTCCACCCTTTCGAGCATATAGCTCTTGCGCTCCACTCTGGACGGCCAACTAAGGCAAGCCAGAGGTGGGGGGTAAGATGGTGAGTTCCCCCGGGAGGTCTCGGGTCCGTGGTGTCGCCACACACCAACAGCTCGCCGCAAGCTGCCCTGCGGAGACTAACTGCACTGGTAAATCAGTGGGCGATGGGGTCGTCACATTTATTATTATTATTATTATTCACACAGCGCCATCTAACCCCAAACTAAGCATTAGCTTGTACTATGGGTGCCAGACAACGGATGAACATTACTTATATACTTTTTTTTGTAAATACATACATATTATACATAGAAACACCCAGACTGATACAAACAGACATGTTAATGCACACAAATATTTGTACCGCGCGGGAATCGAACCCGCGACCTCTAGTGTAATAGCCGACTACTCGACCATTACACCAAACGGCTCGTCGTAATGTGGCTTACATCGCTAGAGCTACAACAAATTTCCGAGAAAAAAGGCGTAATAGACTTTTACAAAATAAATGATTGAATGATTACTTCGTATTAAGTGTTTACATATCCATGTTTATAAAAATTTATTTCGGGAAAAGCGGTTAACTGTTTTATTGTATTTTTTTTTTAAAGAAAATAGAGTAAGGATGTTCGCCGATTTTTTATTTTATGTTTTAGGAAGTAAGACAACATCACATACCTTAATCGTTCAATAATTTCCATACAATAAAGCTGTTAATGTCATTTATTATATTTAAATATTGACAAAAAAATCTGAAAAAAATAAGAGGTATAGATTGAAGGACAGGGAAGCCAAAAATGAAATAACATTAAAAAAGGCGTAACCGCCGATAACCGCTTTATTGCCCGGGACCAGCGACATCTAAACATCCAAACATCCAGACTTTCGCATTTATAATATTATATTAGTAGGATTAGTAGGAATTAGTAGGATCTCGCTGCCTCCTTGCTGCTGCGAAATTCGAGGCCGAGGCCTTAGAGCATTAAACCAATAATGCTCAAAATATTCTACTGACGCGTTTCAACAATGAAGGGTTTTGTCAAAGTACTTAGATACTCAAAGGTATTGTTTATGTTTACCAAAGAAGGATTTGATCTCTGCCTACCCCTGCGGGAAAAGGCGAAACTGTATACATGTATGTATATAATGTTTACCAAGAGCCCCAGTTACTTTAGTATTTTAAATACCTGACCATGATATCTGGTTCAATTTCTGGGTCGGGCAAAATTTGTTCCAGTTTTCACAAACGACTAGGGTAAGTATTTGATTACCAAACAAGTGGCAAGCGTGGTGACTAAAAAGCTCCCAATCTTTTTTAATGTTGACTAGCGGTCGCCCCCGCGGTTTCCCCTGCGCGTTATTTATTTTTTCAAATACCCCCCCTACCTCGCACATGTCCGGGATCAAAAGTACCCTATGACACTCGGGGATAGTGTAACTTTCCAACCGCGGAAGAATTTTTCAAATCGGTTCAGTAGTTTCGGAGCCTATTCAATACAAACAAACAATCAAACCTTTCCTCTTTATAATATTAGTATAGATTTGATTTCGAGGCCTTTTTTCCATGGGGCATGAGTAAGCTTCTTTTGCATTTCTTCTAGAATTTAAACCTTTAAAGCTAGACACAAATGCAACACTTCGACACAAGCAATTTGCTTAGTGCAGAAGTCGTTATTAATTGTAAAACCGAATGTGTATTTTTGAAAATAAAGAATTAATTTTATAATTATTAAATTCAGCTCGTGAAAAGCTTAAATTACCGAGTACAATAGACTGGCCTAGCTCTACAAAACCTTCGCTAGCCGATCTAAAATGCAAGGCAATTTACTATGCATTTTGCATCAGCGAATGCATACCTGATACTGTAGACGTAAAATCCTCGTATATCTTACAAAATTCGATATCGATGTTAAATAAATACAAAACAAGTACCCTATTTTTTTATATTACATTAGTTGGCAGACAGACACGCAGCCCACCTGATGGTAAGCGGCCACTGCGGCCTATTCCATTGAGGGACACTTCACCAGGAAGCGTCGCTCAATTTGCTGCCAGACTGTAGACTCATCTGATCTTCGAGCCTTTGATTTCAAGTGTACCAGCTCCCACATTAATACTGCCGGAACACAGCCAGAGCTACTATGGCGGCAGATTTCACCTGTGGGGGTGGTAGCTAGCCAGTCGGACTCTGAATAAGCCTTACCACCAACCAGACCCCAGGCGGAAATCGAACCCACAACTTCCGGGTTTTTATACCCGACCTGGCATTCTCATGTCATGTCATGCTTGGGACCTCCTCTGCATTCGGATCGGACCACATTACCAGTAACCCTGTAGAAAGGCTTTACAGACCGACAAACTTATCTGTTTCGGTGGCGGCGTCGCTACTGTCTATCATTTTTGCATTGCATTTCACGTAGTTCCAATTTTGGCCACCGGAACAGATAGGTTTGTCGGTCTATACAATACTACACCAACGAGACATCTTTACAAATGACCCGAAGCATTCCAGAATATAAATATAATCGCTCGTCCATCCCAGAAGCAATTAGGATGTTTAATCAACCGGAGCTCATTAACGGGACTCTTTGGAAAGCAATTCGGGATGACCTCTTTAAGCGAGCCAATTGGACACTAGCCCCTACCATGGACAAGTTTGTAATGAGTTTTTTGTTGTCTCTGGTGATTAATCAGTCTCAAAGACCGACAAACTTATAGACCGACAAACTTATCTGTTCCGGTGGCCAAAATTGGAACCTACGGGAAATGTCAGTTTTTGCAATGCAAAAACCAGCAAAAACCATAGATTTAGTATGCAAAAACGATATTTAATGACAGTACTAAAACGAAAGTAGCGACGCCGCCACCGGAACAGGGGGCTTAGACAAGATGGCATCGCCTCATAGCTGGCGAATTTCGCCAAGTCCAATTTGTATGGATTTGACAGTTGCCATAGAAAAGTCACGTGTTGAAAGTATGGGATTTGACATTCGCTATCGCAAATTGAGCTATGTGACGAACGTCTTATATGCCGCTTGTCTAGGGGGGCAGCTAAGTTGGTCGGTCTAATCTGTTCGGTGATGGTATTGTCATTTTAGTATTGCCATTAAATATCATTTTTGCACTTTTAGGAATAAAAATAATTTTATTGTCCTAATGTGCAAAAAGTAATCAAAATGATAATTTGATATTTTAATAATTGTTGTTGACAAACACGTAGTATTAATCATTAAAACACCTTTGTTGAATTCAATTTCGCAATGTTAACAATTCACTTTGGATTAACCAGATAAAATAATGGCTTATTTGTAACAGCAACAACTGGCAACAAAAATTGACATTTCACGTAGTTCCAATTTTGGCCACCGGAACAGATAAGTTTGTCGGTCAATAGGTAAGCTTTATTGTGACGATCGATTTAGATTTTAGTGTAATTGTTGATATTTGGTTTTTAGAAGAGAACAGAAGAATAAATCTCCCAAAAGTATGTTTTTTTAGGCTAAAACAATTGGCAGACAGATACGCAGGCCGACTCGCTGACATTTTGGACACAGCCATCTTCTGGTAAGCGGCTTTTGCGGCCTATTCCTTTGAGGGACACTTAACCAGGAAGCGTTGCTTAATGTGCTGCCAGACTGTAGGCTCATCTGATCTTCGAGCCTTTTATTTCAAGTGTCCTTACTTCCATATTAATAACTAGCCTTTCGCCCGCGGTTTCACCCGCGCGTAATCTCTTTTTTTTAAATATCCCCCCTTCCCCCCACATTTCGAGGATCAAATGTTCACCGGGGATAGTGTAGCTTTCCAACAGTGAAAGAATTATTCAAATCGGTTCAGTAGTTTCAAAATTGATATTCCCGCGGGAATGAGACGTTTCCCGTAGGAATTTTATAGCCTATGTCCTATTCCGGGTTATAAACTATACGTGTGCCAAATTTCATCTAAATCCGTTCAGCCGTTTAGGCGTGATTGAGTAACAAACATCCAAACATCTAAACATCCAAACATCCAGACTTTTATGATATTAGTAGGATACCTAGTAGGA
This sequence comes from Mecyna flavalis, assembly GCA_949319885.1. Lineage (NCBI taxonomy): Eukaryota > Metazoa > Arthropoda > Insecta > Lepidoptera > Crambidae > Mecyna > Mecyna flavalis. The sequence continues at coordinate 2,456,492 of OX439420.1, read as the reverse complement.
TGCCGGACGGAACACAGCCAGATTTGTTTACTTCAGTCATTATTACAAAGCAAACTGTATTTGCTCATTATGTAATTCGTTTTTAGTACTTATATGTAAATGTATACGCCTGGCGTGTTTTCAAATATGTCGTTCATTTATTTGTTTCTCATAAAAACAAATAAAAAGCCTTTTGCTCGGTGATGCAGAGGCAAATGGTAGACACGATGTCGAATTAAACTGACTTGAGTAAGTAAAGAGAATAGCTTTGGGCTGAAATATCGGTAAAAATCGGTACATATAACTACTAACTAATATTAGATATATTTTTACCGATAAATATTCAGCTTTTACGACTTAGTTGATATAAGAACAATAAGTCTGTTCAAAAATTTACCAGGTGGTAGGTTCCTGTACTGGGCCGTCTAGGTGGGTACCATACCACCGCAGTGCCAGATATTTTCACGTGAAATAGAAGTGCGTCAAGCACTTCTGCGTTTCGGGGAAAGGGCACTGAAGCTAGTGAAATTACTGGGTATATGAGACCTAATAACTGTCGTCTCGGTGAAGCGGGCGAAGGCAGTGCCACACAGTAACTGCTTAGTTACTGTTTGGCACTGAACTGTCTAAGGGCAGACGTGGCGCTTACAATCAGGTGCCGTGTACGATCTGCTCGTCTTGTTAACATTGCAATAAAAAAAAGATTCACCGGTATTTCCCAAAAAACACCGCCACATCACTATCGCAAGTACACTCCAGCCGTTTCGACCAATTACGTTCAAGCATTCATCAAAGGCTTCCCTTATTGAAGATTCAATAGGAATTCGGATTTTTCGTACTCCGTCGAAAAGACAGGACCTCTCTTTGATGTCAAGTTGTTTTTGCATTTGGAGTTTATTCCGCTAATTTCATGCCAATTGCTGCTGTTTCAATTTTAGGTTACAAAGATGGGTACTGGCTCAATCAGAACCGAGAATAATATAAAGAAGATATTTTTAAGTTGTGTACCCCTTTTTTCGAAAATATATAAAAAAAATCTAATTTTATTGGTTCACTTTCGACCTGCATTCTCATGGGTCAATTTATTGTTAGCTGGAGACCTCCTCTACATTATCTTAAAAGGATCGGTACACATTACCAGTAAGGCCGTTTGTCCACCGCCGCCGTCATTCACCGGGGCCGTCACCGAGAAAGGCGAATTCTACACGCTCGATATTTATCGTGATATTTGGATCGAAATCCAGGATCACGATATTTATCGAGTGTCTAGTATAGCGTATCACGTATCATACTATGTGATTCGCTATACTACACACTCAATAAATATCGTGATCCTGGATTTCGATCCAAATTATCACGATAAAATATCGAGTGTGTAGTACTCGCTAATGAGAGGTCGGCGCCGAGGTAGCGGTACATACATTTACTACAGTCCTTTGTCCACCGCACGCCGGTCACCCGAGCGCCGTCATCTCGAAATTGGTCAGAAATAAAATCGGTTCTCGGTGACGGCGGCGGTGGACAAACGCTCTTATAACGACTGACGGACGAGCCGGTGATAGATACTCTAGCAGCTAATAGGAAAGATTAAATAGCCAAAAGTCGGTTAGAAAATATAAATCGAACAATCCGAGTCATCCCTATTCTATAGCTTCACGAACCTTTGATCCCAACTCATCCGTTACACGCTTGTAAACTAGAATCGTATAAACTGTATTGTTTACCGGAAACCATGATTATAGTGTTGTTCAATATGGACCGGTACAGAACTCGTGCCAACGAGGGCTCGTTAATTTCTGATGCAAGACAACATTAAATACATCTGTTGTTCTAAGTCGATCGGAATAAGACAGTGAGCTATATCTGATCAAGAGAAAAAGAAAGAAAGAAAGAAAAGCATTTATTGACACACGTTACACATTACAGAAATTATAAAGAGTTAAAAAATAAAACATAGTAAAATAAACTGACAGACGAGATAAATAAACAGCGAACAGTAAACAAAAATAATAAATAATATTAACATGACATAACAACACAATAGACGTGGTCAATTGGGTCTAGTCTCAGCATGTGCTGCAACAGTTGCAGTTGCAGTTGCTTTAACTATTTTCTATTAGATATTAACTCATCATCATCCCAGCGTATTCCCGATCACATCCAGTATGGAGCTCAGGGTCCGCTTCGACTATGATCCTAGATTTGACAAGCCTGGTTATTACAATGGAGCGATTGCCACCTGACCTCCGCAACCCTACAAGGGAAACCAGACCTACCTGGAACATAGTCGAGACCAATGGCTTAACGTGCCTTCCGAAACACGATCTCATTCTTTCCAGACATTCAGGTGATTTATGCCTGCAATGTCCTACCTAACCGAACTGGAAACAATCACACATACTATGTTGCAGACCGATTTGCACATAAAGTTTACGTAAATTCTACCTCAGCATCTGTTTACCATGATCCTCAGAAAATAGAGCATTTGAGTTGATAACTTCCAACCTTATCCAATCAAAACAATACCACGATTTACTTCGAGATAACGCCATCTACTGGCAAGCGGCTTTAACTTAACCACCTATAATTTTTAATTGACATATAGACCGACAAACTTATCTGTTCCGGTGGCGGCGTCGCTACTGTCTATTTAGAACTGTCATTAAATATCGTTTTTGCCACAGAACAAGAAATTTTTTTCTTATGGTTTTTGCATTGCATTTCACGTAATTCCAATTTTGGCCACCGGAACATATAAGTTTGTCGGTCTCTAATCCAAGTGGGCTGGCCATATCAGCCGTAGAACCGATAACCGTTGGGGTAAACGGGGTCTAGAGTGGAGACCGCGTCTCGGTAAACGTAGTGTAGGACGCCCTCAGGGCAGGTGGAGCGATGATCAGCGCAAGAGCAGGAGCTAGATGCAAGTGGGTGATCGATCAGCGTGGCGAGCATTTGGAGAGGACTATGTCCAGCAGTGGACTATTACAGGCTGATGATGATGATGAAAGTAAATTGTAAAAAAATTTCAACAAAGAAGATTATGACGAGCCATTTGGTGTAATGGTCGAGATGTCGGCTATTTCACCAAAGGTCGCGGGTTCGATCCCCGCACGTTACAAATATTTGTGTTCATGAACATGTCTGTTTGTATCGGTCTGGGTGTTTCTATCTATGATATGTATTTATTTACAAAAAAAAGTATATAAGTAATGTTTATCCGTTGTCTGGCACCCATAGCACAAGCTAATGCTTAGTTTGGGGCTAGACGGCGATGTGTGAATAATGTCCAAAAAAAAAAAAAAAATTATCGAAACCTGAGATATTTAAACTCTGTATTGTATCATAGTTCCTACTTGTTGTCAATAAATATTATTGTATTTTTTTTGTATTTTCCGCCCTAGCCGAAACTGAACTAGTAGTAGATTATTACAAGTTATAAATTACAAAGTACCTTGGGAACTGTGAAGCCACACTGCGCACCCGAGCGACGCTGAATAACATTAACGCTACAAGTGGTCCCTAACTTTGTCTCTGTTGAGAATAGTTGGCATTGTCCCACGCCAACTATCCAGCAACCTTTTAATGAATAGGGGGGTAGGATAGTGGAGAAACAACTGAAATTGATGCCTACAAGTTCGTAAGCTTGAATAAGATTGTATTTAGGGTTGCCATCTCTAAAATTTGGAAAATAGGACAAGACGCGTGAAAACCCCGGATTTTAGAGTCCGAAAGCCGGACATATCAACAAGATCTTTTAAACATATTCAATGCATTAAAATGGGCGCGGGGCCCAAATTTTTTTTATTTATTTATTTTTTAAAACTCGGTCTGCAAATGAAACCTTCCCCGGACGCTCCCCGGATGCCCTCTAAACTAGGACAAATCCGGGGAAACCCGGACGGATGGCAACCCTAATTGTATTATACGCCTTTTGGCTATTGTCATTACCGCTTTTTGAGTATTCAATCAGGAAATGTCGCCATTACGGGGATGGGATGTTGACCAGCCAGTTACTATTTATTAAAAAGGACAAACTTAGGGCTAGTTTCACCGGGCTGATCAATAGCTAACGCTGGCACCGGCTCGTCCCAATCGGGTGTGAAGGGGAAACCGGGGTAGTTTAGTGGGTAGTGGACGCTTCAGTCTCGAGTCCCACACACGGCCGCAGGTGTAGCTAGCCTGCGGTTATGGTGCATAAACGCATTCTCCTCCAAAAAGTAAAAGAAAAAAAGGAAATGTCATCGTCTGATGGAGCCTTTTATTTCGATTGTATTTTGTGTAGGTATGTCGCTTCCGTTTAGGGAATGCAATCTCGATCTCGCGAGATCTCGTTTTCGCGAGATCTCGGCCTTTTTTTGCGAGATTGAATCTCGGTCGAAAACAGGACGAGATCTCGCGAGATTAACGAGATTGTACTCGACCACAAAAACCTCTTCGAAGCCCCAACTGGCACGGTCGGACTTGCTATCTGTCGGTTTCGTTCGGTGCGGGTGAGGCGGCGGCTTGAGATAGCGGTCGTGGGAGAAGGTGTCTCTCAGTTTTGTTCGTGTCGTGCGTGCAACAATGAGGCTCAAACGATGTTTAAGCCTTGATGATCGAAGGAGGATTGCTTGCCTCTCTGTCTTTTACAGACTCCACTTTGGCGAGTGTTCTTCTCCACTGCACGACTAAATTTCGCCAGCTCCGTTCCATCACTGAACGACTAGACTGAGAGACTCCATCCGTATGCAGTTGAGAAAGAGTCGAGACCGTGTGTACGGACGGATTATAAGCGATTTGCTTCGTCTTTTTTGATACGGATTGCGCGGGAGTAGAACTCTCTGCCTGGGTCAGTCTTTTCTACCTATCCATTATAACTTGGGGCTCTTCAAGGCCAGAATTAACGGGTTTTTCCTAAGCAAGTGCGCTCTATTGTAGACCGCATAGTTGTTTAACGTCAGGCAACTGTGTGGTCAAGTGCTGGCTTAGTTCAAAAAATACATTTAAAAAAACATAAAAATCTATTCAATTTTTTTTTTAAAAATAAATAGTGGTTTCTGATGTTTACGCGGTTACCTACTCATTAAATAAAACAACTTAAAACCCGACGTTTTGACCACTTTTCAAAAGTCGTGATAAATCCCAAGGTTTATCCGTTTTAAGTTGTTTTATTCCGTGAAAATCTTTTAATACTTATGATTTTTGTCATATTTTTTTCCTAATGTATTCAAATATTGTGATTATTTGCAAAAAAACCCACAAAACTGCCAATCTCGCGAGATCTCGATTTTAGCGAGATCTCGCAGCATAGATATTCATAATCTCGCGAGATCTCGCTTGAGCCTTAATCTCGCGAGATTTGCATTCCCTACTTCCGTTGGAAGACAGGTATGCTTCCTATCTGATAGTTTTTTTTAATGTCAGCTAGAGGTGGCAAACGAGCCAGCGGGTTGCCTGATGGTAAGCAACCACTGCCGCCCATGGACATCTGCAACACCAGAGGGATAGGTGATGCGTTGCCGGCCTTTTAAGGGGGGTTGTGGGCAGGCACTCTCAAACCAGACGGAACACAATAGTAGTCACTATTATTTCACGCTGGTGTTATGTGAGAGGGTGGTACTTCCCCGGACGAGTCGGCCTATTCGTACTGTAAAACAGCATGGCTCTACCACTAAAAATTTCATATGAATTTTGATCTCTGAGGAGGAAAGGTTGTGAGTTCCGTTCCTAGTAACCAATGTGATATTAACTTTTTAGAGTGTTCTTGATCAGGATTTGGTAGTTAAATGGCAAGCCCGTTGGATGTGGAAATATTTCTGGGCAAAACCAGAGGGATCGCTGATGCGTTGCCGGCCTTTTAAGGGGGGTTGTGGGCAGGCACTCTCAAACCAGACGGAACACAATAGTATTCACTATTATTTCACTACTTGCCTAGTTCGGGAAAAACGCTCGGTGAAAGACGAGTCGCAGTACTGCAAAGTAATAGATATACTCTTTAAACTCTTTATTGCACAAAATTATAAAAGAAAATATGTTACAAAAATGGGTGATACAATGTAGGCGGACTTATACTGTGGACTATGTAGAAAGATCTTTGAGTACCAATACCAACGTTTCTCAATAAAAAGTTAAAGCACAAATTAAAGCTAATTTAAAGCATCTCGTAAATAAGGAGTATAAACAAATTGACTTCGCAGCAGTAAATAGTATAATTACAAGGAAAATGTTACAGGCCCAACCAATGAATCATTGAGGAAATAACTGTCACAGATCATTCTATAATTATAATTCGTTTTACGTTTTACCGGTACCGAAATAACAATTAATTATTGGCGAATTTGACCGCCTCCGTGGATCAGTGGCTAAGCCGCTCAGGTATAAAAACAAGGAGGTCGTGGGTTCGATTCCCACCTTGGGTCTGGTTGGTTGGTAGGGCTTTTTCAGTCGTGGTATGAAAAAAAACTACTGAACCGATTTGAAAAAATCTTTCACTGTTGGAAAGCTACACTATCCCTGGGTGACATAGGGTACTTTTGATCCCTGAAATGTGAGGGAAAGAGGGGGATAATTGACAAAAGAAATGCGTGCGTGCGGGTGAAACCGCGGAGGCGGCTGCTAGTATTTTATAATGTACACAACAATAAACGACAAACTGCTCAGCAGTTTGACATACCTCGAAATTTGATTTTTCTGTAATACTTTTTTTGATAACAATAAATAAAAAATAGAAAACACTACGAGAACTACATACTATGAATATAGTATACCTACTAGCCGCGTGTAATTTCTTCCCCCCACCCCCCACTCCACATTTTCAGGATCAAAAGTACCCTCACCTGGGGACAGGGGATAGTCAATAGTGTAGCTTTCCAACGGGGAAAGAATTTTCTAAATCGGTTCTGTAGTTTCGGAGCCTACAAACAAACAATCAAATCTTTGCTCTTTATAATATAAGTATAGAAGTATAGACAATACAAATAGGGGAGAACAAACGCATCAAATAGGCATTAAGTTGCAAAGCCTCTTCCTTATTCCGATATTACACGGCTCCTCTGCACTTATATAAGATTCCTGATCGGAATTGAGGCCACCCGCTAATTATAACTGAGTCTGATGTTTTTCCTCAGCAAGTACCGTTTTTATGTAATGACGTATAAGGTACAACAAAGGTCGGAGATTCCATACAGTTTTTGAACATTTGTCTTTTTTTTAATTGCTATGTGCAACAAGACGAGCAGATCGTACACCTGATGGTAAGCGCCACGTCTGCCCTTAGACAGTTCAGTGCCCAAACAGTAACTAAGCAGTTACAGTCCGGCACCGTCCTGCGCCTGCTATACCGAGACGACAGGTAATAGGTCTCATATTCCCAGTAATTTCACTAGCTTCAGTGCCCTTTCCTCGAAACACAGAAGTGCTTGACACACTTTTCACGGAAAAATATCTGGCACTGCGATGGTACCCACCTAGACAGCCCAGTACAGGAACCTACTACCTGGTATGTATGCATTAAGAAGTCTTTTTTTATGTCAGAGGCGGCAAACGAGCCAGCGTGTCGCCTGATGGTTAAAGCAATCACCGCCGCCCATGGACATCTGCAACACCAGAGGGATCGCTGATGCGTTGCCGGCCTATGAGGGTGTGGGGGGTGTGGGCCTCCGGCACTCTCACAAACCAGACGAAACACAATAGAAGTCACTATTATTTCACGCTGGTGTTTTGTGAGAGGGTAGTACTTCCCCGGACGAGCCTGCCCATTCGTGCTGTAAAACAGCATGGCTCTATACCACTACATTTGATTAGGACGACATCACATTAGATTACAATTATTTGAATTAACCAAGTATTGATTAACGGACGCGCAAACAAATCTTATATTATCGTCTTACCGATCCAATATCTATATATAGATTTCTATTTCGGTTTGATCTGGAAGCGGGTCAGTGAACTATCGATACTGACATACGGCCACCTGTGGTGATGAAAATGTTTGACCTGGATTATCTGGATGGCCTATAATGGGCCATCCTACTACATGGAATCTGATTCATTACAGTTTGGTGGGCTTTCGTAAATGTGGTTGGATCGGTTTTGGTTACCAGGTTTTTTGGCCTATAATAGCCCATCCAGGGCCACTGTTCGTTTATACAGAGAACAGTGTTTTAGCAGGGTTTAATTTTTCACTTGTATGTTGGGTGGTGGTATGACCTTTTCAGGGTTACCTTCACCTGGCTATCTGCCACCACGGGTGTAATCTTACTTCCTAAAACCAGAGGAAGCTTTAAGGTCATCCCCCAAGAACCTATTTGTAATAATGGAAACAGCTTAGGGCTAGTAGTCCAGTCAACGAAGCTCTAACTTTACCATTTTAGCTGAAAGGCTGAAACCAGCGCCAAAATTTTCGTTAATGACCCCGTAATAACCTACGAAAAATGCAGGGTCGTAACTCACCCCGGGGTCATTGGAAAAATAGGGGAGAAACTATAAACAAAATGACGATCACAATTAAATGGCTACTTCCCGGTAAACTTCCCATTTGGTAAACCACAAACTGTACCTACTAAAATTGTTACTTCATACTTAATCCCGTACAGTTTGAGGTTTACCAAATAGAAAGTTTACCAAATGGGAGACCAGCAATGGTCGCATTAACATTATACACACGCACACAATCACATTAAACATACCTAATGATCTAGAAATAATTACAGAAACCTATCCAAGGTATAGAATTTAGGTAATTTATATAGAACTAGCCTTCCGCCCGCGGTTTAACTCGCGCGTAATTTTTTTTTTCAAATATCCGCCCTACCCCCCACATTTCCGGGATAAAAAGTACACTAAGGCACTTAGGGATAGTGTAGCTTTCCAACAGTGAAAGAATTATTCAAATCGGTTTACTAGTTTCGGAGCCTATTCAATACAAACAAACAAACAAATCTTTCCTCTTTATAAAATACTAGCGGCCGCCCGCGGTTTCACCCGCGTGGTTCCCGTTCCCGTGGGAATTGATCAAAATCCTTTCTTAGCGGATGCCTACGTCATAACATCTACCTGCATGCCAAATTTCAGCTTGATCCGTCCAGTGGTTTGGGCTGTGCGTTGATAGATATCTATGTCAGTCAGTCAGTCAGTCACCTTTGGGTTTTATATATTATATAGACTAGCTGACCCGGTGAAATTTGTATCACTTACTTAAGTATCTTCCTCGCAATTTTTCCATATTTTCTCATCGTTTAAGCCTTCTCTGGACTTCACGAATATTTCAAGATTAAAATTAGTCAAATCGGTTCAGCCGTTCTCGAGTTTTAGCGAAACAAACGAACATCAATTCATTTTTATTTATATAAAAAACATATAGTATACTTAGATATGATAGATAGATAGATGTAGCACATCGGCAGAAGATATATATAGTTAGGTCATAAATGTCTGGAATGATGAAAGCGCCATCTATCCCGATCCAAATGAATCATCGATCAATCATAGTCGTAATCTTACATCCGTTTGGTGTAAAAGTTTGGGCAAAGGTCACGAGTTCAATTTCCGCTGCTGTCGATCATAGTAATTCTCCTGAAACTGGGTGTTTCTGATACCTACCTTTATTAATTTTGATTACTTTACTTTAGATGTTTTTGGCAGAAATATTGATTAAAAGAATACCTACTACAAGTAAGCCTATTTATTTATTAATTACATTAGTGAACATGCTAACTCAGTTTTCTAAAACTTCAGCATACTAGTTTACACATTTGTCAATAGAACACAGATTGGATATAATGTCAAAGCCATTCAAATACAACAATATGTCCGCCTCCGTGGAACAGAGGCTAAGCCGCTGTATAAAACCTGGAGGTCGTGGGTTCGATTCCCAATCTTGGGTCTGGTTGGTGGTAGGGCTTTTTCAGAGTCCGACTGGCTAGCTACCACAGGTGAAATCTGCCGCTATAACAGCTCTGGCTGTGTTCCGGCAATATTAATATGGGAGTCGGTACACTTGAAATCAGAGGCCCGAAGATCAGATGAGCCTACAGTCTGGCAGCACATTGAGCGACGCTTCCAGGTGAAGCGTCCCTCAATGTAATAGACCGCAGTGGCTGCTTACCAGCAGGTGGGCTGCGTGCCTGTCTGCCAACTGATCTAGTATAAAAATAAATAAAAAAAAGCTACTCTAATTTAAAAGGAAGCAATATTCTTTCCTGATGAAGTGTCTTCAACTCAATGGAATTCGCCAATTTATAAAGTCTCGTTCACAATCGTGTATTAATCCCAGTTTAATAATAAAGCTTTCGCAATGACAGTTCTGCAGAAATGAGAAAACGTCGTAAAAATGCCATCCCAAGCCCAGCCCACAGTGAATTGGATGGCAGAGAGTTTTCCCCTTTGATTATTGTGAAACTGCGGTTAACCACTTAAGTCTAAAAGAAGTGAAATACAACCCCTGCTTGGATACGTTTTTAAGGGCCCCTTAAAAACGTATCCAAGCAGGGGGGCCAGACTGGCTAGCTGTCCCCACAGTCGCAAAATTGGATATGACTGTGTTCTGGAAATAGCTGTCCCCACAGTCACAAAATTGCTATTGCTGTGTTCTGGAAATAACTGTCCCCACAGTTGCAAAAATGACTATGGCTGTTTTCTGGAAATAGCTGTCCCCACAGTCGCAAAAATAGCTATGGCTGTGTTCTGAAAAATAGCTGTCTCCGCAACCGCAAAAATAGCTATGGCTGTGTTCTGGAAATAGCTGCTGTCCCTACAGAATCATAGCACAACAGTTAATAGTTATTTATGTGACTGTTGCATAATGAGGGTCATTAAAATACGAATGTGGTTTTATGAAACGAACGAAGTGAGTTTCATAAAAGGATCACATGAGTATTTTAATGCCTAATTATGTACAGTCACATACATAACTTTATCTTCATTCATACGATAAATGTCTATTTTAAAGTCAGGATAGACGTGAAACCGCGTGGAATATAATCCGTAGTACCAGGAGAGAAGAGAAGAACAAGAAGCTAGGCTAGCTCGCGTCTTTTAAACTCTTTGATTTAATGAATAGTTACGCTGCGGTTATGCTCTCCTAGTACATTTGAAAATACATCAAGATGTTTTGCTTACAATGTTAGCTTCAAATCCATTAATTTTTACTTTTTAAGAAGACGTTCGAAATTTGAACGTAATTAAAGTATCGGTTACCGATACTAAAATGTAAACATTACGATGCAATGCAGCCACAGATACTTATATCTAAATGTAGGGCGTTTGCTTATCGCTCCTGACTATAAAATAGACATATTAAGGTATGGATGTAGATAAAAAGTTTAAAAACTGCTTCTTTCTGTGGTCTTCTTTAAGGAGGTACTTCCCCAGATGAGAGATTATTTGGAGTAAAAGATCCACTATGCAATTTCTCTCGTTTTTTAGGGTTCTTCTGACTATAATTTCTTTAAGCGTTCACTTCGCAAGACGCGAAAAATAACTTGAGAATTGAAACCAAGAGTCAAGACCGAATTAGTACTCGTTCCACTAAACTGTACTGTTGTTCCACAAACTGTGGGACATAAATCCTGAAGAGCAGCGTAAATCAAAACAAAACAAGCTGTCCGACAAAGTCTTCTCGTAAATTAAACCGTAATATAAAAAACGGCCATCGATTGAAAACTCAAGTACTCTGGATTCCGCATTTTTTTTTATACTAGGTCAGTTGGCAGACGGGCACGCAGCCCACCTGATGGTAAGCAGCCACTGCAGCCTATTCCATTGAGGGACGCTTCGCCTGGAAGCGTCGCTCAATGTGCTGCCAGACTGTAGACTCATCTGATCTTCGAGCCTCTGGTTTGAAGTGTACTGGCTCCCACATTAATATTGCCGGAACACAGCCAGAGCTGTTATGGCGGCAGATTTTAAACATGTACGAACAACAGACAATGGATCTGATCTTTTTCTCAGAGTGTTTGCAAGCGTACCCTGAAAAGATTGTCCGACTCCGTGGAACAGTGGCTAAGCCGCTGGGGTATAAAAACGGAGGTCGCGTGGGTTCGATTCCCGCCTTGGGTCTGGTTGGTGGTAGGGCTTTTTCAGAGTCCGACTGGCTAGCTACCACCCGCAGGTGAAATCTGCCGCCATAACAGCTTTGGCTGTGTTCCGGCAATATTCATGTGGGAGCCAGTTTGAAAGCCTTTTAGTAGCCTGGGACAAAAGGCTCGGGAAAGATTTTGAAATATACATTCCGGCTATTAATTTTATTTACTTAAAAGATCTATTTTCTCTTATCCCTTGAATTATTCAAATGCGCCTATAAAAATGCCTCCCACAGCAAAGCCCATAAGCCGCCATTCCCCTAAAACCTACCAGAGTCCATTACGAAGACAAAAGCTGCAATTATCGTAAGCACACCCCCTACTTTCAAGACTGGAATGTAACTGAGTATTTTCCAAAGGGAAAACACTTGAAATTAAAGGCTCGAATAGCAGCCGCCTACAGTGCAGCACATTGAGCGACGCTTCCTTGTAAGTAAAGTATCCCTGAATGGAATAGAATAGACCGCAGTGAAAAATAGGCAAACGTATTTGGCGTCCGAGGCGTTGCGCGCGCGGCGAGCACGGGCTGTAGCGGAAGATCAGCAGTTTGCTTATAGACAGTAAACGATCGCTGAGCTATGACCCTTTTGCCTTACTGTAACACACACTCGCAATTATTTTCTCTTTTTTATGTGTAAATGTTTTTGTTTTGTTTTTATTTTTATTTTTTCCTTTTATTGTATATTTGTACTTTTTGTTGTGTGTCTAACTAATAATGCAAATAAATGTTATATCTATCTATCTATCAGTGTCCAATTATTATCTCGGTGATGGGCTGGTCAATAGCCACAAGGCTGGCAACGGCTCGTTACAATCGGGTGGAAAAGGGAAACCGGGGTAGTTTAGTGGGTAGTGGGAAACTTTAGTCCCGAATACTACACGCGGCCTCAGGTCTAGCTAGCCTTTATAGTTCCTAAATGCATTTTCCATCGAAAAAAAAGTGTCTGATTACCATCAGGTAAGCTGCGTGATGCGTGCATGTTTCCTAACTGAAATTACAGACCTACGACTTACAGACCTTTGAGAAACGAGCGTACGAATTCTCTTAAAAGGCCGTTAACGCATCAGCGATCCCTCTGGTCTTACAGATGTCTATGGGCGGCGGTGATTGGTTATCAGGCGACCCCGCTGGCTCGTTTGCCGTCTCTGACATTAAAGGAAAAACCCTACGCCTACGCCTAAACCACTTAATCGGTTTTAATGAAATTAGGTACAAACATAGTCTAAACTTTGATACTGTACATCCTGAAACTGCCTGAAAAAGAATCAGATAATAAGTCAGAAATTAAAGTTTTTCGTTTCAAATTTCAGTATTAAAAAAAATGTATAAAAGCCACTGTTTATCCGTTGTCCGACAACCATAAATAACGCTATGCTTAGTTTGGGGCAAGATGGCGGATCTGAAGAATGTCAGAAATGTTTATTATTATTTATTATATTCTATACTTATAGTGGGCCAAGCTGCAACGGCCGTTTGTACCCAGATCTGGCTTACCCGCCCTGTGTTGTCAATGGAGCCTTGACGGAGATATGAAATTCCTCAAACAACCGCCCAAGCCATTGGAGATTAGTGGACAAAATATTTGTTTGTATGATCCACTTTTCACGAAAAAATATATCATCACCCATACATTGAGCTGACCACAAAGTAAAAGAATCGGTTTATTCCCATCTGTTCTACTGAACAGTTCTACCGTAGGACTAATGGGACTTTTTTCCCCCTAGTTCTTCTTATAAATGTACTATCAAATAGTAAAACTAGCAGGAACATTATTTCTCAATAGTTCTACTACATTTTATTTTAGACTAGCCTTCCGCCCGCGGTTGCACCCGCGCGTAATTTCTTTTTTCAAATATCCCTCCCTTCCTCCAACATTTCCGGGATCAAAAGTACCTTATGTCACCCGGGGATAGTGCAGCTTTCCAACAGTGAAAGAATTTTTCAAATCGGTTCAGTAGTTTCGGAGCCTATTCAATACAAACAAACAATCAAATCTTTCCTCTCTATAATATTAGTAAAAAATATAAATAAATAACATTTACGAGGATGAAAACCGCGGGCAGGAGGCTATGAATAAATAAAAATACTGTACGTAAACTTGATATTGCTAAATCGCACCCAGAAATATTTCCACATCCAACGGGCTTGCCATTTAACTACCAAATCCTGATCAAGAACACTCTAAAAAGTTAATATCACATTGGTCACACTAGGAACGGAACTCACAACCTTTCCTCCTCAGACATCAAATTTAAATTAAAGTAGTGGTAGAGCCATGCTGTTTTACAGTACGAATGGTGCTGACTCGTCCGGGGAAGTACAACCCTCTCACATAACACCAGCGTGAAATGATAGTGACTACTACTGTGTTTCGTCTGGTTTGTGCAAGTGCCGGAGGCCCACACCCCCCCATACCCCCATAGGCCGGCAACGCATCAGCGATCCCTCTGGTGTTGCAGATGTCCATGGGCGGCGGTGATTGGTTACCATCAGGCGACCCGCTGGCTCGTTTGCCGTCTCTGACATAAAAAAACTAAGTCTAAAACTCATCCCTTGTACCACACAACCCCTCTAAGGTCACAGCCGGTATCACATTAAGCCCGCGGCATTTTTATACGAATCCCGGAATAGAACTCCCTTTTTGTTTACCCCCGAATCGTCGACACTCGGTACTTAACGGCTATGGACTTCATGAGCGCATTGTGACAATACAGGGTGTACCAAAAATTACACGTCACAGTGACACTGGGGGTAGGCCAGCACAAGAGGCATCGAACAAGCCTAACATGACCTCAGTAAAAGTTGCTCGGTTTTCAAGTTAATGCCAATTTAAACTTTTTCTTTTTCACGTTTTTTTAGTTATGGACAAAATAACACTTCTATTATCTTAACCAACTATTCGCAACAGTACAAAAAAAATCAAACATGAGGGAGGGCTATCTAATTTAATGCTAGCACTGAACAGGTTAAAAAATCTCTTCATCGTTGCCTGTAATATGTTGTGCAATGATGAAGCGCGCTTGCTTCGGAAAAGCCTCATAATTCTTGCCTTGAAGAGCCCCAAAGGTTAGGAAAGAATGATCCAGGTATAAAAAAAAGTCATTAAGAACTATTAACGTGAAAAACAAGAATAAAACATAATTAAAGTTTTTATCGTCGCCATATTGGTTACACGACGAGCGATAAAGTTTTTCATGTAAACTAATAAAAATAATACGATCCAATCCAACGCGCTTTCATAACTGAAAGTTGTTACGTCATAACGACGTATTTTGTGACGTCACGAGGGCAGTGACATCATTGTGACGTTAGTGATGCCTTGATGGCGCAGTGGTTAAAAGCATTTTTAAAAATATTGAGCCAGAGGTTCCGAGTTCGATTTTGGGTCGGGAGCTTCACTTTTTTTTATTGTACCACATCAGTTGGCTGAAAGACGCAGCCCGCCTGATGGTAAGCGGTCACTGCGGCCTATTTCATTGACGGACGCTTCATCAGGAAGCGTCGCTCAATGTGCTGCCAGACTGTAGGCTCATCTGATCTTCGAGCCTTTGATTTCAAGCGTACTGGCTCCCACATTAATACTGCCGAAACACAGCCGGAGCTGTTATGGCGGCAGATTTCACCTGTGGGGCTGGTAGCTAGCTAGCCGGACTCTGAAAAAGTCCCACCACCAACCAGACCCACGGCGGGAATCGAACCCACGACCTCCGGGTTTTTATACCCGTGCGTATTAGCCCTGTTCCAAGGAGGGTCTGGCGGTCGGCGGTTTTTGACAGTTGTTCGTGCTAGCCCTAAAATACCTCAATGTCTTGATTTTAATTAAAGAGGAGGACATGATCTAGTACAGACCGACAAACTTATCTGTTCCGGTGGCCAAAATTGGAACTACGTGAAATGCAATGCAAAAACGATATTTAATGACAGTTCTAAATAGACAGTAGCGACGCTGCCACCGGAACAGATAAGTTGGTCGGTCTATAGTAATATGTCTCTAGTGTGTGTAATGAAACACAGCTTCTCACTTATCCCGTATAAATAATTAATATGACGACGGGATTAAACTATTCTCAGAGTAACTTGAGCATTTCCTCATATGGTCTGGCCTGTGGGTTTTGTCAAAATATCCCAAACTTGCCTTCCGCCTGCGGCTTTGCTCGCGTGGACAATACGTTATCCCGTTAGAATGTTATATTTTATTCAGGATTTATTCGTCAGCTTTTATTCCATAATTAAAAATGCGTTGCTATGGCAACCTGTCCCAGACACGTCGTTATGTGAAAAACTTACTACCCGTTGTTCTATTCCCCGTTTCCCGTAGAAATGAAGCATTTTTCAGCGGTAAAATGTAGCCTATGTTCATCAGAGATAATGTCCGCTTCTTATGGTAAAAGATTTTTTCAAATCGGTTCAGTACTTTCGGAGCCTATTCGATATTAAACAAACAAACAATCAAATCTTTCCTCTTTATAATATTAGAATTTAGAAGGTATAGATTTCATGACTGTTGGATATAAAATACATTTCTCTTGATAATTACAATTTAATAAGCTTTTACAATATGCGGCATTTTAAATTGAAAGCGCGGTAAAATCTATCTGTCAATCTCTCCGACTAGTGAGTCTTAATCGAGTGAACCAATTATTCGGTTATCATGATGATGATGACATACATATATGACATTTCCTATCTAATGTATATTTTCTCTACATAGGTACATTAATAGGCCAGTACTATGGAGTGTGTAAAGCAAACACCGCTTCCTACTCAGCCCGTTTGAATCATAAATGAGGCGACGAGATTAAACTGATTTCAAAGTTACCTCCTCATTTTGTTGCCTTAAAAACTTGAGATTTGCTTTGAAAATTAAGATAATCTCAAACACTTGGTTCCGCGGCTCGAGCTCTCGTCCAGTTGGTCCAAAGAAGGCGGTCAGTAAAAAACAAAAGCATTTTTTCTAATAATATTTTTTGTCGGTATGTTTATTTTTATCTACATATAAGCAGGGATAGTGCAGCTTTCGAACTGTGAAAGAATTATTATAATCGGTTCAGTAGTTTTGGAGCTTAATCAATACAAAAAAAGACAAACAATCAAAATCTTTCCTTTTTATAATATTAGTGTTTTTGTTGTTTCTAATACCCAAAACATAAGAAACTTTGGGGTCAGATTAATTTACCTAGGTGGCCCAATATTTATTTATTGGTTAAAAGTATAATTGGTAACCAATATTAAATTGGCAGACAGGCACTTAGCCCACCTGATGGTACCTATTTACATTTAGCTCCTGCGACCTATTCCATTGAGGGAATAGCCAGAAAGAACCGCCCAATGTGCCTGCCAAATTGAAGACTCATCTGATCTTCGAGCCTTTGATTGTAAGTGTATGGCTCCTACATTAATATTGCCGGAACACAGCCAGAGCTCTGTTGTGGCGGCAGATTTCACCTGTGGTGGTGGAAGCTAGTCAGTCGGACTCTGAAGAACTTCTACCACGAATCAGACTTTTTTTATGTCAGAGGCGGCAAACGAGCCAGCGTGTCGCCTGATGGTAAGCAATCACCGCCGCCCATGGACATCTGCAACGCCAAAGGGATCGCTGATGCGTTGCCGCTCTTTTAAGCGTGTGGGCCTCCGGCACTCTCACAAACCAGACGAAACACAATAGTAGTCACTATTCTATTTTATTTTATTGCAATGTGTAACAAAACGAGCAGATCGTACACCCGATGATAAGCGCCTCGTCTGCCCTTAGACAGTTCAGTGCCAAACAGTAACTAAGCAGTTACTGTCTGGCACTGCCCTGCGCCCGCTACACCGAGACGACAGTAATTATAAGGTCTCATATACCCAGTAATTTCACTAAAACTACTAGAATCAATACGGGAATCTAACCCACGACCTCCGGGTTATCATTTATCTTAAACATCAAATAAACAGATTGGCATTTTCCGTCAACAGAAATATAAGAAGGTAAAATGGCTGCTATTAAACAAAAATGGCCGGTACATTTATAGATTCCAATTTAGAATGTTTAATAAAGGCAACAGCAACAAAGGCATTATGTTTTGTCAAAGAAAACTGGACTCTATTGTGATGAGACAAAGGCGCAAATAAAGAGATGAACTGGACTGAATGGTTGGTACTAGTTAATTATAAAACTCAGTTACTGCCCAAGCTAGGGTTGAGAGTATAAAATAAATATGACATTATGGTTTAGAGCTATGGTAGGTTCACATAATGTGCCTGGATTATTTTAATTTCGGTGTGCATTTTAAGGTTTTTAAGTGTTCGTATTTACATTTTTTTATTGCAATGTGTAAGAAGACTGGCAGCTCTGGCTGTGTTCCGACAATATTAATAATTTAATGTGGGAACGTATCACAATGTCAACTCCCTCAGATCGTTTCACCCCTATAACCGTGTCCTCTGTCGGAAATTAATGTATTTGCAGACATCAACCTGTACCCATATAAACCATGCAGGGATTTGCATAAATTAACAATGAGGGTAAGAACTCTATACGGGAATAGGTCATGGTTATTTTCATATTCAGTAGGTTATTTTACTATTCAAATCAAGTGTGTAGAAATTCTATAAGTTCCGCTATTCGCCACAGGGGCACTTTTGAATCTTCTTCTTCTTCAACCTGTAGCCACCCAATGCTGAGTGTAGGTAGGTCTCTTCCATGGAGCGCCAATTCCGACGGTCTTGTGCCTTCCTCATCCAATCCCTACCCCCGATTTTCACCAGATCGTCCGTCCATCTGGCCGGTTGTCTGCCGACGTTTCTGCGTCCAGTTCGTGGTCTCCACTCTTGCACCTTCTTGCCCCATCTGCCATCAAGCCTACGGCATATTGTGGCCTGCCCACCTCCACTTCCTTTCCGCTATCACTTTTGCTATGTCGACTAGCTTTGTTTTTCCCCGGATCACGGTATTTCGTATTCGGTCACGAAGGGAAATGCCCAACATAGAACGCTCCATATAGCTCTTTGGGTGACTCTTGAATCACATTTATCTAATTTGTTGATTCAAACTTTTTACTTTTTGACTCGTTGCTCACATAACGCTGTTGGTACTGCGCCTGATCTCTCTTCGGTCGTGTCAGACTGCTGTCCCACCGAGATATGAGAGTGAGGGAATAGGGAGTGCACCTGTGCTTGCGCTCTCACTGCAGCACTGTAACTACTTACGTAGTTAGTCGATCGTAAAGATTGTCATAACCAAAACTCTGCTAGTCTCTGTACGAGTATAATGATAGGACTTTTTCAGAGTCCGACTGGCTAGCTACCGCCTTCAATTCTAGCTTTAGCTGTGTTCCCACAACATTAATCATCATCAACCTATATACGTTCCCACTGCTGGGACACAGGCCTTATCTCAATTATGAGACAGTGTGTGGACCATACTCCACCACGCTGGACTAGTGCGGGTTGGTGGAGGGGTGCGTAAGGCACGAAATAAATGTCACTAAATGTGGTCAGAATGGTCACCCATCCATTAACCGACCGCGGCGTGGGTAGCTTGACTTCCCTTATCGCTAACGAACCACTGTCACAGTTGCGCCACGAGCGCCTCACAATATTAATATGGGAAAGGCTCGAAGAACAGTTTAGCCTACAGCTTGCAGCACATTAAGTGCCGCCAGCTGTTTCAGTATCCCTCAATGGAAAAGGCCGTAGTAGCAGTTACTATCTTCCATAAAAGAAGACATGGTTTTATCTTTCAACTTTATCGTCTTAATTAATACACGCCCTATATCTTAGAAATCTCTTGACATTCAGTTAATTTGTACAGTTTTAAGAATACTTTCGTAAGAACTGATATGATAATAATGTTTATACAGATTTAAAAAGGTTAGCGGACTATTTTACGGTGCTTCTTCTCAATCTTTTCGAGAAGGTTAATAAGAAAAAGCGATACTTTTTTTATGTTGTAGGTGTTAGTATCACCGAAAGTCCCACAAAATGTTGTATAAACACAAATAATAATCATTTAAAAAAACACATCATCACTATTTATAAATGTTGGTACTGGAATAGACGAACCCAAAACTCCTGCCCAAAACTCCCAAAACCCTGAAACCAAAAGCCAGTCAGCCTACAAATCCCCAGTAGCGAACTGTGAAGTTTTTTTGTCATCGTCGCTTCACAGTGTGTTTGGTGGTACAATTCGCACCTATGGATTTTTATATGTTTACGTTTTATGTGTTTTTTGAAGTGAAAACTTCTTTAGCGGCGTTGTGCAATTTTTTTGTATGGGGAAAAAATGTTAAACTCGCGTCAGGATTTATGTGTCACGTGACCTGATCGAAAATCCATATAAAATTTGAAGTCCGGACACGTGTTTTCTACAAACTTATCTGTTCTGGTGGCCAAAATTGGAACTACGTGAAATGCAATGCAAAAACGATATTTAATGACAGTTTTAAATAGACAGTAGCGACGCCGCCACCGGAACAGATAGTTTGTCGGTCTATAGACAATAATGGTTTTTTGTTCAATTTGACAGCTCATTTATGCAAAGAAAAGTGCTTCTTATGTACATCAGGAGTAGAGTAAATAATTGTATTAATAAGAACTGATGTTGTTTTCTTGAGTTTTATTCCTTTAGCGTAAGGTATATTTTTCTTTGCATAAATGAACTGTCAAGTGTGACTTCTACTATTATAGCCGCAGTGCGGTCGCTTCCTATATGCTTCCTATGCTACAAAGTGACCACAAAGACCTTAATTTGATATCCTGCAAAATTCAAAATTTAATTGACGTAATAAAACATTTAAAAAGTTTGGAATATCTTTATTCGCCGGAATTATATAACAGTATTTTGTGGAAATTAACACCACTTCTCCGCAGTCTTTGGATCCGCTATGCTGCGGAGCATGCATCAGGTCGTATGAAGTTGGAAATGCTGTCCGATTTCCTGCGACAAGAGGCTCGTTCTCACACACAGTTTGGCTTGTTACCCCAAATTCCCAGTGAACATCCTCGAAAGCGACATGTTGATTACTGTAACACCACTCGTGTTATTAACGATTCGGGAGTCTGCGGATTCTGTAAAGGGAATCATTTCTTGGCCGATTGCTCCAAATTCAAAAGTTTATCCGCAGATTCCAGTATGCAATTAGTTGTAAATTCCAAACTATGTTTTCGTTGTTTAGAAAATAAATAGTTGTCAATCAAAAAAGTATGACATTGACGGTTGTCAATCATTTTATCATCGTTTATTACATGGCGTTTCAGTGTCACAGCAAGGAGTTTCTGATAAGTCTGAAAAAGTTTCTGATTACATTTGAGAGATAAACTTTTTAATGTAATATAAATTGTCATGTTTGTGTACGATAGCGCAATAAATAAATATTGTATTTTACCACATAAATGATAGTACAGTCAACAGCACGTCAGACGTAACACTTTGGACTTTGTACCGCTCTTATGTCGGGGGCATAAGCGCTATTATCGAACTGCAAGTGTATACCGTGATGTGCTGTTGACTGTACTTTTATACCTCTACCAATCAATTAAATCCCTAACCATTCCAAAATACATATCAAAAATGCACAACGTTAATATTCAGGTTTTCACTTCTGCCGGCACTCCCGGAGTGCAACCCGTCGTTTTTTTTTTATATTTACCACTTGTTCGGCAATGACGGAAAACATCGTGAAAAAGCCTGAACAGTGAAATGAGGTACCTGGACTAACCAAATCCTGGATTGTGATGCAAGCGTAATCTGGCTTGATTGGGATTAAACGCTCGAAGAGAGATGTGTCTCGCTCGATAGAGTAAACAATTAGGTGGAAGCGTGCCAAATAATTATGCATAAAAAACTAGAGAAACAGTTTTCTTTATAACACACTCTCGGTCATACTCATAAAGATAAGAAAATTAAATTACGTTACCGCACGCATGCGTAATCAAAATTAAAATATTTTTTATTCGTGTAGGCTCAGATGCATATAAGAATCGTCAATATCAAAGTTACAGAGTGACTCTTCCCCCAGATTTGGAATGTTGCTCAAAGTCAAAGAATTTATCTTGTAATTTGATTTACCAAGAAATTCTTTTGCACGTCACAACTTTTTTATCCTACCAGCCAACGAATCTACCAGCACATCCAGGTGGTAGGTTCCTGTACTGGGCCGTCTAGATAGGTACCACCGTGTACCGTGTGTGTCAGATATTCCCCCGTGAAATAGAAATGTGTCAAGCACTTCTGTGTTTCGGGGAAAGGGCACTGAAGCTAGTGAAATTACTGGGTATATGAGACCTAATAACTGTCGTCTCGGTGTAGCGGGCGCAGGGCAGTGCTAACATGCTTAGTTACTGTTTGGCACTGAACTGTCTAAGGGCAGACATGGCGCTTACCATCAGGTGTACGATCGGCTCGTCTTTTTACACATTGCAATAAAAAAACTTCGACGTGAATGGCTTGTTGAGAAGAAGTGCCGCAAGAAAGTCAACAGATAAAATAGCCTTTTTTTAAATAATTATGCCTTTTACAATGTCATCTTAGTAATAATATAACAAGTACATGCATATATAGCGGTTACCAGTTACCGAAGAAGAACCAGTAAGAATATCTTCTTGCCGTTTCTGGCAAACATTTTATCTTAGAGCGAAGTGTGGTAGGTACTCTCGGTCTAGCAAAGGGCGTTACTTCACCCCCATGAAGAATAGGGAAACCCTCTGCCATGCTACATCACTACTGTATATGGTAAACAATTATTGATAGCTGCGACACCAGTAACTGTCTCACAGGACGTTTGTTTTCTTATTTCTTACTTCATAACTTTTTTTACTGGGTGAACGGATTTTGATGCCTTTTTTTCGAAGGCTGGTTCATGTGGTGTGGTCTAATTAAATTTGAGCAAAATCATACCAATAGTTTTTAAGTTATATCTTTCTATGTTGTCAATGTATGTCTACATAGGGCCGTAGGTTTAGCTAGCCTGCGGTTATGGTGCCTAAACGCAATCTCCTGCGAAAAGAAACCAAAGCCAAGAATCAGAATTTATTGAAGTCACGACCTGCCGTTTTTTCCAAGCTTAAATCATTGACTGCCAAAGTTCCAAGCCCCATATAAAATTTATTATTTAGGGGTCACTGGTGACCCCCATGGCGTTCAATGTGTTAAGCAATGCTCCAAAGCGGTCAAAAAGATCTCCTCGACTATACAAAAAAAAGGCTAGCTGGCGCGATGCCCGAAACCGATCTATCACTTATCGCTCTCCGGGATAAAGATTACTATCATTATCATTTAACCGTCGCTTCCTAAATCATTTGCTTAATCGGCATTATCTTTGTTGGTGAAATTTCACTTTTTTATACTAGGTCAGTTGGCAGACTGTCACGCAGCACACCTGATGGTAAGCAGCCACTGCGGCCTATTCCATTGAGGGACGCTTCACCTGGAAGCGTCGTTTTTCGCTTAATCTGCTGCCAGACTGTAGGCTCATCTGATCTTCGAGCCTCTGATTTCAAGTGTACTGGCTCACATTAATATTGCCGGAACACAGCCAGAGCTGTTATGGCGGCAGATTTCACCTGTGGGGGTGGTAGCTAGCCAGTCGGACTCTGAAAAAGCACTACCACCAACCAAAACTTTTGGCTATGATGACACGCGGAAGTGGGCCAACCAAGTTCAAAAACAAAATATTGTTTTTTCAAGTAGGATTCAGAAAAGTAACTATTTGTCATAATATTACAGAATGACTCAACTATCGGCTTCGGAATCTATTGAGCAGAACCGGCAAGAATCGTTACTCTTTCCCATCACCAAAGTTTTACTTTACAACGATGATCAATACGATCTCCATTTATATTAAGTTATCTTTCCTTGCTACTGCAATTGAGGGATAAGCATGTTATTCTTGCATAGTAATAATTAATCTTTAATCTTCTATAAATAAAAATTAATTGCTGTTCGTTAGTCTCGTTAAAACTTGAGAACGGCTAAACCGATTTGACTAATTTTAGTCTTGAAATATTCGTGGAAGTCCAGGGAAGGTTTAAACGATGAGAAAATATGGAAAAATTGCGAGGAAAATACTAAAAACGACAATATTATTTTCCCATACAAACTGTTCTTACCTGTCAAACGATGTGATACGAAGTTCACCGGGTCAACTAGTAGTCTAGTACCTTTCTTATAAAAGTCTGAGTGCCAGACAGTAAGACAGACTGTTTAGTTACTGTTTGGCACTGAACAGTCTAAGGGCAGACGTGGCGCTTACCATCAGGTGTACGATCTGCTCGTCTTGTTACACATTGCAATAAAAAAAATAAAAAAATAACTCGTATTAGAAAGTGAATAAAGCTGAAAATTGGTTGTAGAAATTTGACAGATTAGGGTAGTCTGATGTGCTGTTGACTGTACCATCAACTTAATTCATGTGAAGCGATGTTTGAAACCACTTGACTACAGCCTAATAGATAATATCAGCGTACACTATCTATTTCTAGTATGACGCAAACGCAGAGCTTCTAATAGGTAAAATTTATAATTATCAAGTAATACTATTAATTAGTAACATCTAGGCTACAAGTCAAATTAGTTTATCTCGAAATGTGTCATTTGACCATGACTTCAACAGCAAAATATAATTATAATTATTACTACTTAAATCAGTAAAATTCTTAATATAAATGCTGTTGTACAAATAATCATCATCATCATCCCAGCGTATTCCCGATTGCATCCAGTATGGAGCTCAGGGTCCGCTTCGACTATGGTTCTTGGACCATGGAGCGATTGCCATCTGACCTCCGAAACCCTTACAAGGGAAACCAGACCTACTTGAAACATAGTCGGGACCAACGGTTTACCGTGCCTTCCGAAGCACGGAATCATCATTGTTTTCAGACATTCAGGTGATTCAAGCCTGCAATGTCCTAACCAAACTGGAAACAATCACACAGTGATGCTCCTCGCGGGATACGAACCCACGACCGGGTTTTATAGCTCAACGCTCTAACCACTGTACCACGGAGGCAGTTACACAAACTGTTACACTTTGTTGTACAAATATAAGGATGAATAATTAAGATAGAAAAATATAAGCCTTTTATTATCCCACTGCAGGGCAAAGGCCTCCATCTTTGAAATCAAGTTATCGTTAAAATTATAGGTACTGGCTTAAACACCACGTTTGCCAAATGCGGATTGGTAACAAACTCGAGCTGAGTACGACAAAATTCACATAATTAAATTTTTTTTGAGCGTGCATTTTTGCGCAAGATGTCTGGCAGGAGCTGGATGCGAGTTGCCGAAGATCGAGCAAATTGGCGAACGTTTGGAGAGGCCTATGTCCAGCAGTAGACTGTCACAGGCTGATGATTATGATTTTTAACAAGTTTTAAGAAAAAGGAGGATCTGAAATCAGATGGTGTCTTTTTATGTAGTATGCTAATAACTCTAGAGTTATTATAAACCCTAGGGTTTGTCCAAAGATTCTTGTATTTTCGACTCGTAGTAGTTGCCATTTGGGACCATTATTTTATTTTATTCAATTTGACAGAGTTATTTCTATTTTCTGAGCATTTTTGTTGCCTTTTTTTGTATACGTGGATGATGTATTTTTATGATACTTGGTTTATGTGCTAATACCACTTACTTACTAAAAAATATTAAATTTAAAAAAATACTTCGCACATACGGATTTTTCTATGTGCGTATTTACCACTAGCTCGGCGGTGACGGAAAATATCGTGAGGAACAGAAAAAGAACAGTCTAATGGCTGTCTAGCCATGATCCAATTGGTCTAGGTTCCTTGATAAGGGTTACGGAGGTCAGATAGCTGTCACTCCACTGTAATAACTGGACCTGTCAAATCCAGGATCGTGATTCGTGGTGAAAGCGTACCCTTCATTTCAGAGGAGAATTGATTGATGATTGAATTCATCTTCCTTGATACGGACTGCGCGGGAGTGGAATTCTCTGCCAGGATCTGTCTTTCCTACACAATACAACTTGGGGCTCTTCAAGGCCAGAATTAACGGGCTTTTCCTAAGCAAGCGCGCTCCATCGTAGACCGCATAGTTGTTTAACATCAGACAACTTTGTGGTCAAGTGCTGGCTTAGTCCAAACATAAAAAAAAAAGAAATGCGTTTAGGCACCATAACCGCAGACTAGCTAGACCTGTGGCCGTGTGTGGCACTCGAGACTAAGGCGTTATACTACCCGCTAAACTCCCCTGGTTTCTTCTTTCTACCCGATTGGAACGAGCTGTTTCCAGCCTTGCGTACCCTGGCTGGTTCGGGACGCTCGAGAATGAAAGAATATGAGTAATAATTGTATAGGTATGTTTTTTTTACGAGGATTCAGGCGACTGGGACCATATAAAACTAGGACCGCGGTCCCTCGCCTGACGAAATAAACTATTAAAAACTATTCAGGCAACTGGGATCGCGGTCCCAGTTATGTAGTGGTCCCAGTCGCCTGAATCCTCTTTTTTACATGGTTAGCGGGCAGACGGGCATGCGCCACACCTGATGGAAAGTGACTACCGCCGCCCATAGACATCTGCAAATCAGGTGGAATCACAGATGCGCTGCCGGCCTATAAGGAAGGAATGCACTCTTTTTTTAAACGCTTGCAAGTCGTATCGTTTCAGAAACACCGCTGATGACAAAGAATTCCATATTTTGGTCGTGCGTGGCAGAAAATTGCGAGTAAAGCGTAGGTATATTGTATGTTCAATAGTCAAATAGTATAGCAATGGTAGGTAAGAGATACCTACACCAGTTCCGTACAAACAATGCGATATTGATCTCGTTGCCATTGAAAACTCGACAGAGAATAATAATTTAAATCTGAACAATGGTACGTACTGGCCAACTGTTAGAAATAAATATGTTCCTAATTCTACGTCTTACGAAAATAAATAAAACTCTTGTGTTGGTTTTAAAACGCTCATCGGTGCGTTTGGGTAGTGTTATCTGTAACCTTGCGTTATTTAAACCAACAATAAGACTAAGTGGGCTGAAAATGAGGAAAACGGCAGTCATTATTACTGTCACAACCTTTAACAAATATTGTTGGACTAAACGCGAAATTTTCGACTTGTTTCGATTTATTTTTCAAATCTCTTAATTAAAACTTAAAAATTACTACCTACCTTCCTAAATAGGTACGTGCGTATAATTTTTCGCAACACACATTCTGGAAGAAACATTTTGAAAATTAAGATACGATTATTATTATTAATAAGTGTGTATACAACCTGTTTGCAGACCTTGAAAATATTTTTTTATTTTCGCCCGCAAGTACATAAGGCTGAATAATGATGAATATTTGGACGTGCACAAAAAAAAAGAAAAATCATGTTTACCTTTCTTTAGCAATTCCAAATTCAAAAACACATCGCACTCCACTACACAAAATACAGAATGGAATTTTATACAAACACAGTAACAAAACAAGGTGATTTAAGTGTATTTATTTATTTATTCACAGCACGACTATCTCTTTTCATCATTGCGACGGTTTGTGTACATTTTTATCTCTGTTTTGTAATTTATTTGATTTAAAATCACATGGGCTGCGTGGGGAAAATTTACATCGGGCCGCGGAAATCGCGCGTGCTTACAAGGGCCGTCTGCCACCGACTGGGGCGACTGGATCGCAAATGTGTTGCTTTCAGTAAATCTATAAGAGAAAGTACACAATCATGCCATCCTTTTTCGTAGGACCCTCTCTCTCATTATCCTAATATAAATAACGGCATAGTTCCCGATATGCTTGAAATGGAACGTACTCGTTGGTACAATTTAGCGCGTTTTTTGACATAATGGCCGACTACACAATGCTTACTTTCAGGAATTTTCCGGGACATTTCCTCACTTTTGTTATAAACGAGCCCTACAATCTTTATATATTATAGTGTATTGTCAGAATCAGAAATATTGTACTGCCAAAGCAATTTGTAAGCGATAATTTTCCTTATTCTGATGAACAGATGATACGTGCGTATTTTAATTGTTTTTTTATTAAATATCCTTGGATTTATTACATAACCATTTATTTTGACGAGCCATTTAGTGTATCGGCTAATTACACCAGAGGTCGGTCGTGGGTTCGATCCTCAATTTGGGAATCAATGCTGATACAGTAATACATACGCCATCGACGAAAAAACGTACACGATAAAACGGTACAGTAAAACGGAGACGTGTGAACCGGCCGTTATGCTTAGTTTGAGGCTAGATTGCGCTGTGTAAATAGCGTCCAGAGATATTTTAAATTTTATTTATTTTATTTTATAGCGCCATCCAGTTGCAAACCGAACAAATCTATTTATGAGTGCTGGATAAAGAAACAAAAACATTTATACCTTGGCCAGTTGCACCAAAGTTCCTCAGCAGCGGTCGCAGCAGACCGCAGTGGCCGCTCACCAACAGGCGGGCTGCGTGCCAATGCTGCCAAATGATCTGAAAGCATTTTGACCGCCTCCGTAAAAGCTGATAGGGCTTTAAACCAGGAGATCGTGGGTTCGATTCCCGCCTTGGGTAGTGGTAGAGCCGTGCTGTTTTACAGTAGGTACGAATGGGCCGGCTCGTCCGGGGAAGTAGGTACCACTCCGTACCACCCTCTCACATAACACCAGCGTGAAATAATAGTGACTAATATTGTGCTTCGTCTGGTTTGTGAGAGTGCCGAGGCACACACCCCCATACCCCATAGGCCGGCAACGCATCAGCGATCCCTCTGGTGGTGCAGATGTCCATGGGCGGCGGTGATTGCTTACCTACCATCAGGCGACCGGCTGGCTCGCTTGCCACCTCTGACGTAAAAAAAATCTAGCCCGGTCCAAGAATGGAACTCACAACCCCAATTTACTTAACCACTGGCCCATCGAGACGTTTGAAGTAATATAAAAAAGTAAACCAGATTGGTTCCAAAGCGAAATTGGCGTATTCAAAATAAATATCGTTTATTATTATTGGCATTCAAATGGTCTATAATTAATTTTCTATCGTATGCTTAACAGTTCATCTAACAGTTTTCTAGGCCGTTTATTTACGACACGATTTGATTGTGCGTAATGCGGTTATCCGGGGCCAACGGGTTTAACTGGTCTTCGAGCACGGAAGAAAATCTGTAACCAAAACCACCATGTTTTTTCCTACTTTTTCATGCTGTTGTCCGGGGAAGTACCACCCTCTCACGTAACACCAGCCTGAAATAATAGTGACTAATATTGTGTTTCGTCTGGTTTGGAAGAGTGCCGGAGGCCCACACCCGCCATACCTCCATAGGCCGGCAACGCATCAGCGATCCCTCTGGTGTTGCAGATGTCCATGGGCGGCGGTGATTGCTTACCATCAGGCGACTTGTGCCGCCTCTGACATAAAAAAGATACTGTGTAGGTACTATTATTATAATATGTTTATCCGTGCCATGGCGACCTCCAACTTCTTCACAAACATCGTGTACCGAGGTACCTACTCACCACTAGCAGTTCTATAAACTGATAGATAACAGATGGCGCTGGCAGATGATTATAGTATCAGCTTATTCAATGTCCCACTGAAGGGCAAATGCCTCGTTTCATTGAAATGAAGTTATCATCAAAATGATGGGTACTTTTTTTTTTTTGTGGAGGGGAATGCTTTTACGCACCATAACCCGCCTAAAATAATGGGTACTAGCTTAACCGCCACGCTTGCTAAATGAGGATTGGTGATCTGTGATCCAAACATAAGTATTGTTTTTTTTTTGTTATAACATCATTATATTATTTTAAGTAGGTACTAGCTTTCTGCCCGCGGTTTCACCGCGCGTAATTTCTTTTTTCAAATATCCCGCGGGAATGAGACGTTTCCCGTAGGAATTTTATAGCCTATGTCCTAATCCGGGTTACAAACTATACGTGTGCCAAATTTCATCTAAATCCATTCAGCCGTTTAGGCGTGATTGAGTAACAAACATCCAAACATCCAGACTTTCGCATTTATAATATTAGTAAGTAGGACTTCGATGAATCTATTATGATAAAATTATTTCATTCCATTTTACAAAGCCGAGCTGTGTTAAAAAAATCCGATGCACATTTTGCCCGACCCGGAACTGAACCCTGCAGTACCCCGATCACGGTCTTGAGGCCTCTCAAGTAAAGGTACCCGGGGATAGGCTGGTCAATAGCCACAAGGCTGGCACCGGCTCGTCCCAATCGGGTGTGAAGGGAAAACGTGGGGAGTTTAGTGGGGAGTGGAAGCTTTAGGTTTGAGTCCCACACACGGCCGCAGGTCTAGCTAGCCTGCGGTTAAGGTGCATAAACGCATTCTTCTCCGAAAAAAAAGGACCCCGATCAATTAAACTAACAGTATCATAGCTTAAGTTTTTTATTTGATCAATAAGTTATTATTATTATTATTACTTAAACTACAAGACCATCGAAGCGAGCATGACATAAACCAAAATAAATATTCAGATAATGGTTTGTTCTTGGGACGTGTCGTCATAATTTTCGTTAAGTACTTAGATAAGGTTTTAAATGCCTTAATAATTAGTTCAGTAATTACGAAAAGACTACGTTTCTTATTTATCTAAGAATTTTAATGATAATGAGCCTGGTTGTACCAACGAAAACCGCTCGGGTATAGAAATAGAAAAAGTCGTGGGTTCGAATCCTGCCATGGGCCTGGTAGGTAGGACTTTTTCCAAGTCCGACTGGTGAGCTAACACTCCCGCAGGTGGGAGCCGGAACACTTGAAATTAAATGTTCGAAGATTTGTTGGAGCTATTTGGAGCCAACAATATTATGGTTGTACTGTCATATTTAACCTTTTGAACGCCAAGCTTATAACGTACTGTCTAGGTCCTTCGTGTCCTAACATCAATGCTGGGTTATTTTTATTGTAAGAAAAAATACCAGTAAGAATAGTTTGAAAAATATTTATTTCATATTTGTAGAGGCAGGGTTTTTGTCAAGTATCGACGTCGTTGGCGCACAGGGCCCGCAGGTGCTTGTCAAATAAAGACCTATGTTTGGCGTCCAAAAGGTTAATGGATGAGGTCGTGGTACTTGAAGTAGTAGCACAGAATAACTAGTACAACTGAGAACTCGCAAATGAACACGATAAATCAATACTCCCCTATTTATTTTATACCACGTCAGTTGGCAGACAGACACGCAGCCCATCTGATGGTAAGCGGTCACTGCGGCCTATTTCATTGAGGGACGCTTCACCTGAAAGCCTCGCTCAATGTGCTACCAGACTGTAGGCTCAACTGATCTTCAAGCCTCTGATTTCAAGTGTACTGACTATAACATTAATTTTGCCGGAACACAGCCAGAGCTGTTATGGCGGCAGATTTCACCTGTGGTAGCTAGCCAGTCGGGCTCGAAAGCCCTACCACCAACCAGACCTAAGGTGGGAATCGAACCCACGAGCGGCTTAGCCACTGTTCCACGGAGGCGGCGGAATTCATAGTGACCAGAAAGGATTTTTGTCTATTTCGTACTAATCTTAATAAAAAAAAAAATATAACCATTTCTGACAAATCGTTGATGTGATGAGAAATAAAAAAATGTACTTTAAAAATACAAAACATTTATTATAGGATTTCTCAGTTTAAGAACTTACTATATTAATGCTACTTGAGATTTTTTATTAAAAAGTCTTAGATTTTACAATTTCTAACTCATTTTAAAAGAAGCAAGTATTTTTTTTATAATTCCATCTAAATGTCACAATAATTGACAAAATTTTAAGAATCACAATTGACTATGAAAACTTTACAAAATACATCATTATAATAACAATATTGTAATAGCACGCTTTTCGCATTTCATTGTTTACAATCAGAAACGGGTCGAGACTGTTGGTTGTGCATTCGGTGACGCAGATATTGGTACCGGCAAACATGTTGACCATCGGTCGAAGGAGAGGGGGAAAGTTCGCGCATGTGCACTTGCGTGTGACCAATAGGGCTCGCGAATCTTCCGAACGCCCGCGCGCGCCATTGGTCAGAGGTATGCTTCTGACCAATAGCGCGCAGGTATGTCAAAATTCGTGTTCTGCGCAACCGATAGTCAAAAAGTTTGCCGGGGCATGTACTTTGGGGTCAGATCAATGTATGATACATTAATCTGACCCCAAAGTGCTGTAAGTGATGTTGTCCAATATTTATTTATTTCACTTATCCTTCTAAAAATCATAGTACGGTCTACAGCACATCACGGTTAACACTTGCAGTTCGATAATAGCACTTATGCCCCCGACATAAGAGTGGTACAAAGTCCAAAGTGTTACGTCTGACGTGCTTTTGACTGTACATACTTTTGTTATATCTTTTTATATACTCTATAATAATAGCTTATGTCTCCTTCCACCTGTTTCTCACTCGGTACTCCCTCTTCGCTGACCAAACTGAATTGATCCTTATCGATGTCAGGAAAGAATGTATCACATTTGAATGATTTCTGAATCTCTGTTAGGTATATTTTACCACAGTTTTCATGCTCCATTGCAGCCTGAAATTAAAGAGTTAATAAGTATCTCTACTATTATTGTATAATTATTATTTTAACCAGGTTGAGAAATACTGCTACCAGCTTAGAGTGCTGCTGACTGACGGATTGGAAGCGTTTTCGAAGCGGAGCGTCCACGCAATGAACACGCCGCGTTTGCGCATATGGGAAATCGAATATTACACCAGAAGGCACTGGTTCGATCCCTGCACGGTGCAAACATTTGTGTGCATGAACATGTCTCTGTATAAATATCTGGGTGTTCCTTTGTATAATATTACTAGCCTTCCGCCCGCGGTTTCACCCGCGCGTTATTTCTTTTTTCAAATATCCCCCCTTCCCCCCACATTTCCGGGATCAAAAGTACCCTATGTTCACCGGGGATAGTGTAGCTATCCAACTGTGAAAGAATTATTAAAATCGGTTCAGTAGTTTCGGAGCCCATTCAATTCAAACAAACAATCAAATCTTTCCTCTTTATAATATTAGTAATAGATATTTACAAACTAAAAAACAAAGCCATGCTTAGTTTGGGGTACATCTTGCTGTCCAAGGATTTTTATTGTTATTAAGATTGCTGCTTAGCTATTGCTAAGGGAAAGGGTAATAAATAAAAGGTTAAAGGCTGTTAACACACCTTGTAGACTGAAGAACCACCAATTACCCAGGTAGACTCAATGTCGTCTCTCTTCTCAATGTGACTGATGGCTTCATCCAAACTCGATACAACAACCACATTCTCGGGTACCTGATAATATAATAATAGTACAATATTATTTGGCAATCCAAATAAAAACTAATTATGTCCCTTTTTAAAAGAAATTGAATTAGCTAAGTATGGTTAAAGACAGTCAAAAACAAGCAAAATGATATACCAAGGCTTTAATCACAAATATGTGATCATAAACAGTAACTTACAAGTTACTTGCCAGTTCTCCTCAATAGATAACAAAATTCTGAAAACAGTGGTAAAATCCTGGAGCATTGATAGTTGCCGATACATAAGTGCATATCCTAGATGAATAAAGAATATCATGATTTTAAATAAACAAATAAAAATTACTACCTTTGGGGAAACAACATCAAAGTGCCTCGTCAACACGATATTGACACGATGAGAAAGTGGTCGGTATTTTAACGGAATACAGTCCCAAGTTGTACGGCCCATGATCACAGCGTTTACTTTTTCTGGGTCTTTTACCATTGTTGTCATGCTTGTGAAGTATGCCATTTCTTTCCTGAAACATATTGAATTTATTTATTTATTAAACATCATTGAAATAACATAGGGTACAAAAGGTGGACTTAATGCCTAACGGCATTCTCTACCAGTCCAAGCCAAGGACAAAGTTATAGTTTATATAAAACAATATGAAAATATCGACGCAAAAAAGCGGAAACGTAGTAACCCACACCCAAGCCAATTTTTTTTTATTGCAGATTCGGAATGAGAAAAAAATCCTCTTTCAAACGGTCTAATACTCCTTGCTCTACGACTAATAGAAGTTTATATACAGCATTGGAAATTAGCCTGCTTTTTCGAAAAAGTAACGGAAAGATTGATGTAAATAGCATAAAAAAGAGTGTTTTTTATCACTTTACATTTACTTCAATTCATATTTTTCAAATGACATGATTTCGGTTTGATTTTGGTAGTTACAGCGCGTGAATATTCTGACCAATGTGGGTTACAGCGTTTTTGCTTATAAGGATTTAGTAACGCACCACGTTCACTACATTTCTTCGAAAATAAAATGGTTATTCGTGGCGGTTTACTACAATCCTCGCAGAGGCGGCGGAAGGCGTGGGCGACGTGGGCCACCGCCCACGGCCTCGCGGTCCAAGGGGCCTCGCGCCTCGAAAGCCCGTGAACGCAAATCTAGCATCTAGCAATAAATAATAAAAAAACCGGCTAGCAAGTATCTGGCAATACTAACCTACCACATTCGTTTTAAAAAAATCTAATCTGGCAACATTTGCTGGCGTTTCGGGTGGTGAATGACGCGGGGAATCCTTGCTTCGCCAGCTTAGCCTTTTTTTTTTTCGGAGGAGAATGCGTTTATGCACCATAACCGCAGGTTAGCTAGACCTGCGGCCGTGTGTGGGACTCGAGTCTTAAGCGTCCACTACCCACTAAACTCCCCCGGTTTCCCCTTCACCCCCGATTGGGACGAGCCGGTGCCAGCCTTGTGGCTATTGACCAGCCCATCCCTGGGTCGCCCGCTTAGCCTAGATAACGAATAATTTGTGGATGGAAAAGTCGAAAGCGCGAACATAGATGGGGCAAACAGAATGGGAAATCCCCAGCTAGTTTGGTCAATGAATGCTCACAAGGGGAGTGTTGATAGAAAAGTCGAAAGCAAAAACTTTCGACTTAGGAACTTTGTTTGAACTAGATAAGAGATAAACATACTAAAAGTCCTTACCCCTCCGAGGTGAGCCCGAGGGGAGGGGGCACATGTTTTTTGCTTACTTCTCGAAAACGGTGCTTTGTACGAAATTTTGTTGTACTACATAATAAAAGCTAATTAAATTCTCTACAACTTTGTCTTTTGCACTTTGTATCTATCCTATCGCCAATCGTTGCCTAGCTATGAGCTTCTAAAAGTAGTCAATTTTCAAAAGTGTGTTTTTTTTCTCTGGAGGACTCAGACTGCTGCGGATGTCACTGCAGATTACATAACTAGAGCCATGAATGAAATTTATAAGCACATGGAGACTAACAGTGACTGTCAGTTCTCCATTACAGAATTGCGGGCTGCAGTATCAGGGCAAGTGCCAAATGACAAAACGATCATTGGAAAAGATGTTGACTTGGTAGTTCTGCTTATAGCAAGGACTCCACCTGACCATGATATTATCTTTGTCAAGCCTAGTAGAGGTAAAGTACCTACCACCTATTATTCAAGTCAGGAATTGCAACAGCTAGGCCTGAAAGACATATTATTTCTACACGCCCTCACGGGATGCGACACCACTTCTGCTGCAGTTCGGAGAAGCAAAGTTGGTTTTTGTAAACTGTACTTGAAAAAACCTGAGATCCGTCAAGCCGCAGAGGTGTTTTCGAACCCCACTTCATCGCATGCTGACATAAGAAAAAATGGAAACTTATGCTTTTTAAACTTTGTATTTTGTTGGTTGTATGGAGCGAAACCATCCAGTCAGTATCAAATGTCCAAACCAGACATTTCCTCCCTTCCACCAACTGAGGGAGTAGCGTTGGAGCACTCTTTCCGAACCATCAGGTACAGGCTTGGCTTGGACAACACCTTTGTCCTGAACTATGGGGATGGAAACGGAATGAAAGCAACCTCTTGGTTCCTGTTCCAACTAAAGAACCAGCTGCACCGAAAGAAATATTGAAGCTGATATTTTGCCGGTGCACTACTGATTGTAGTAGTGCTAGATGTGGGTGAGGAAGGCTTCCATTCTATGCTGTGCTCTACCATTTGCCACAATTGCAACGGAAGCTGCACGAATAGCATTTTCATGTTGGAGGACAACGATGATGGGGATGATGAAGCAGAAGTAGTAGCTTACGTTCCATCATCTGCTAACGATTTGACCGATGACGAGAAAGAAGAGGCAAAAGTTAAGGAACCATAACCAGGCCCGTCATGCCCAAAGAGGAGGCGAGTGGTTAAGTAATCCATTTATTCATGCATAGGAGGAATATTTTTTTAGTTAGTTATGAATCTTGAAATCTACGGTAGCAGCTGAGAACAAATATATGCCAGAAAATGTAAGAGTGTAGAACACATTTTTCAAAATCGACCACTTTTAGAAGCTCATAGCTAGTAGGCAATGATTGGAGAAAGATACAAAGTGTAAAAGACAAAGTTGTAGAGAATTTAATTAGCTTTTATTATGTAGTACAGTAAAATTTCGTACGAAACACCGTTTTCGAGAAGTAAGCAAAAAACCAAACAACGGGACCTTCTTTGTGCCCCACCCACCCCACCTCGGGCTCACCTCGGAGGGGTAAGGACTTTTAGTATGTTTATCTATTAACTAGTCCAAACGAAGTTCCTAAGTCAAAGTTTCTGCTTTCGACTTTTCCATCTACACTCCCCTTGTGAGCATTCATTGACGAAACTAGCTGGGGATTTCCCATTCTGTTTGCTCCATACCATCTATGTTCGCGCTTCTAAGCACATGCAGTCATGCAATCATGCGACGACGCATGTGCCTAATATTTTAATGTATACTCCTCACCGGCAATGAAACTTGGCAACTGGGCTTTTTTCATACAAACATGGTCACTTTAGCGTCAGCGAAAATTGAGCGGTTTTTGGCAATTTTTGAAACTGTGATTCAAAAATTGGGCTCTCCATTGACGTAATAATCATTGCACAGCTGCAAATAGTTTTCTATCTATGAGACGCTAAAATGACCATGTTTGTATGAAAAAAGACCAGTTGCCAAGTTTCATTGCCCGGTGAGTGTATTTCCAACAGATTTCGATGTGAGAATAAGTGTTGCGTTTCATTGTATAAGAACTTAGAAATAAAAATAAATCCATCCTCTTGTGTCATCCATCAGGAGCCTCGCAAAATATATCTTGCCCACATCAAAATTTGGTCTTGCCCCGCCACTGAATCCTCGCATATAATAATATACGAAATCGTCGGATACGCCAATTTAAAACTTCATTAGTTTCCCCGATTTTGGTCGATTACCGCGTCGCTCAGTCACTGCGCGACAGTTGAGGGAGTATGATTTTGTGTGTCGTAAACGGATTTGACTGCGTGACTCGACTCGTTTAAAATATATTAAAATATTACAATGATAATAAGGTTATGAATCTGTTCGTACTTCGTAATAAATGGCTTTGATTGGTTTATTCGATAATCATAATTTTATTTGACTTGTGACTTACAGTAGAACCAAAACGCACACAAGCTTCAAATTAACAAATTACAAATATCACCCTACACACTAATTATAACAACACAAAAATCATTTAAAAAGAAAAAAAACCAAACCATACAAATAGAAAGAAAAATTAAATAATTAATAAAAATTATACCATGTCAACTAATCAAAAATGTCAAAAATGAATACTATGTCAGAAATAACAAAAACAAAACCATACAAATAAAAAGAAAATTAAAATATCAATAAAAAATTATACAATGTCTACATAAAAAATGTCAAAAAGAAATAATATGTAAGTTAAGTCCATTCAGTGTAGTTGTTTACATAGATATATTTCATTTAAGTCAAAATGTAGACAAATAAATATGCATGGAACATAGTTACAACAAATTTGCTATAAAGGAAAACCTTCGGTTTGTAGTCGCCTATACATTTATCTCGTTCATTTACAGCGTTTTTGCGTAACAGAAAAAAAAGTGCTATTGCTGTAACCCACACAAACATAGATTAAAAGTAACTTCTAAAAGGTTAAATGTATTTGGTTTGATAAAAAATCCATAAATATATTTAAGTTAAAAAATTCACATGTGTGGCTTTCATAGTTACGGAGATATCATTTTTTTTCTGAAATTTCAAAATGTTTTTGGCTCTGGTGAACACTTTGCATTTTGTGGGTTACTACGTTTCCGCTTTTTTGCGTCGATATATACATACATACCTCTTCATAAATTTTTGATGTCTGTCAACTACATTATTAAAATATTGATAAAATTTTTCCTTTATTTATAGGCATTGAAATATGAATTATCAAGTTTAAGACCTGATGAAAGTTTTGATTCTTGTGAAATAATAAGCTCAAACGCTCATTTTGAGTGTCTGCAAGTGTTTAAAAAATACATGTTACTTACTTCAATCTCCAAGGCAACGTGCCATTCACACCAATACCCATGTTTTCACAAGCTGCTGCGATCAAATTTAATCTAGTTTTCGACATTATAATTAAGATATAAGTAAAACTAAGGTAAAACTTTTGTTTTCAAAATTCGTCGAGGTTAACCTATGAGAAAATTTACTACTCCCTCTCTCAGATACAATTTATCCAACAAAGGTCACTTTATTGAACTTTAGTTGTCACTGCACATTATTATATAATTACGGGCCTTGTCGGAAAAAATAATTAAACATACCTATTGTAAAATGCCGTGTATTTTTTGGAAAAATTGGCGCCTTTCTCTTCCGAACCGAAATGTCAAATTGACGTTTTGTTAATTTGTTAGAGACGTATCTGCAATGGATTTTTCAATTGGTTTTTTATTCAATTTATTTTACAGCTTCCGCTAATCAACGTGTGTTGGTGTTACGTACGATACGAAATAACCCATATAAAAGATAATTATAAGTTAATTATGCTAACTAGCTACATTACAGTACTACTTGATCTGTGTACGTACATTACTGTAAGAATTGTATGTAACCATTTGGTAGTTACTGTTACCAAATCCCATTTACCCACCCTTTTTTTGAATCGGTGTGTAAAGTTCTATTTACGTTTAGAATCTTGGAAAGCAATAATTAGATCTAAACGCGAAACAATACTTGGGATAATAACTTGTGCAAACAGTGATGTTGTTTTACAAGCAAACCTAATTTGGTTTGGCTGATAAACTATCAAAACTAAGTTTTGAATTGAATACAAGACTTCTTTACTACTAAAAGCAAAAAAACTTTACGATTTTGAGTCCGAAGAAACACGGACCATTTATTTTTTTGTCGGATTAATGCCTTACCCACCCGCCCAAGGGATTCCGAAGGACTGCATGAGCTTCAGAACGTCTCCTAGTGTTAAATTCCTAAATGCCTGATGATCTATTGAGCCAGTCAACCTTATATTTTTGGACCTCACTTCCGCTTACCATCAGGTGGAGTGAGGCCAACCTGACTGCCTCTATATAAGGGACAGGGACAGGGACCACGGGGAATAAAGGAAAAATCTAAAATGACAAGTATCTTCATTGATTTTTAAGATCTAAAATGATAAGTCTCTTCATTTTTGTTTGGTATAGTGGTTTAGTGGCTTGCACAGACAATTTTGAACTTTGTGACACTTTGTTTTATTTTTGGCCAGCATTGCCAGAATGCTTAATGAGACTAATTGAGTTTTAAAGAAAGCAGCGCTTTTGTATTGTATAAGCAGGTTTAACCTAGTTTTAACCTGTTGCTATTTGAAACAACGAGGTAAGAGACCACTTCCTTAAACTAACTTACCTAGGTTTATTAAAAACTATAGGAAAACATTAAAACACATTTTGGTTATGATTAACTTTAATTGTTTGTCAATAATACATTAATATTACAATAAAACTACTGACGGCTCCTCCCAGTAAAACGCATCAAAGTTCGTAGAATAATACTTTCCAAATGAAAATACTGAAAGAAATTGGGATTCACCGTTTAAATTATACATCTAGGCCCAGTAACGCTGTACAAACCTATTGACGTCCTTTTCTTTCATTTAGGCGGAAAATGAAATGGGACTAATACCATATAATACTTATTCTGACAGTGGATTTAAAACCAAAGAAAAATGTCATCATCATAGTGTTTTTATTGTAAATCATTGGTATTATTAAAAAATTCCCAGTGGATAGGCCAATTTCGTTAAATTTTTAACAGTTCTTTCCTGGGGTTACCAATATTTTCCAAATTCAAATACATAATAATATATTCTAGTCGTTGTTCCAACACTCGATAGTTAGATGTTTCAAACATTTTTTCCTTCAAAAAAAATAGGTTCATACAGACATTACAAAGGGATACATATAGATAAACTTTTAAGCAAGACTATTAATAGATATACTTACGAATAAACTTGCCCAATAGTTTTTACTTTAATACTAAATAAAGGAATTAAAAACATAAAACCACTTACATACTAAGTTTTATATAGTAAGGTCACTAAAGGGAGATGCACACAGTAAAAATAAGAAATATAAATCGTATTTTCTATAACAGTTGAGCTTTTTAATATGTTACGATTTTATCGATGTTCAATATTCACTAAGGTGTTAAAGTTTAGTTAATGTTATGTTTTTGATTAAAAAATTCCTCTGTATGCATCTCACTTTTTAATTAAGATTGTATTACTGAAACTACTAAGTCAGTGGAAAGAAATATGTGATATAGATAGAAATTAAAAAATATTTCGAAAAATTCGACACTCGCGATTTAGGACTCTCTACGTGTAGATTTTAAAGTCGAAAATCGGTTGTAGCGCAGTCAAAGCCTTTAGTGAAAACAATACGTGAGTTTAGTATGAGTGGATCTCGAAATATTTTTACAAACATTTTTTTGATTTTTTTTAATTTTTTATTTTTTTTTACATTATTTTTTATAAAGTTTTTCGGCTCTATCCCGGAGCGGGTGAATATTAATACACGACGACATACATACTGTTTATATCTTTAATAATAATGAATAATAGTTAAAAGAAATGTATTTTTTTTTTCAATAAAATTCCTACGATTACAGATTTGACGAAACTAAACTTGCGATTATTTAAAACCATAGCGCGTAATTTCAAAGCTGAAATTGTAGAAATAAAATACTTATAAATCTTGTGACTTCCACATGATTATAAAGTATACGACAAGAATACAATCAAAACTAATAATTTCAACAAACGATAAAGAAACAATCATGCAAATACACAACATTTACTGATTTTTAATACAAAAATTATATACAAATAGCATTGGCGTAGCAAAATTGAGATAGTGAAAAAATAATGAATGAAAAACATAATATTATATCAGTACTTTTTTTCTAAGATGGGCCAGAAAGAATACGATTTATATTTTTACACTACGCCAAAAACAATTTGTCACAGATCTCAAGGTACACAAATAAGAAAAATAAAATCAGTGAAAAGTCACAAGAAACTCTAACAATACGCAATATACTAAACAACTATATTATTATACTATTACATACTTGTCGGCGCCCTACTATCCCCGAATTCAAAGTAAAATGTGCTTCATCTAAATGGATACTAATGGTGAAGTTCCTAGCGTGTTCTGTTGGTAAAGCCACGGAGAATCCTGAAAAGAATAAAACGTTTTTTATTAATCGATAATTCAATTGGTGTTCTTATCGATATTACACAATTTATATATTCAATAGTCTATAGCCTACAACACTATTTTCTTCTTTTTAAAATAAATGACGTTTAAAGTTATGCCCTAGAAACTTTAAAACTACTTGGAGGCTGCACACCGACCATCAAATTAAGGGCATGACCGCAGACAATAAAGTCGGGTTGGGTTGTAAAATGACGATTCGGTACATTTTACCCGCCTAGTGCATGTTGTAGTGTATGATTTGTTCCTTACCTAGTGCATGTTGTAGTGTATGATTAGTTTCTTTCTTACTTAGTGCATGTTGTAGTGTATGATTTGTTCCTTACCTAGTGCATGTTGTAGTGTATGATTTGTTCCTTATCTAATGCATGTTGTAGTGTATGATTCGTTTCGTACCTAGTGCATGTTGTATATGATTTGTTTCTTTCTTACCTATTGCATGTTGTAGTGTATGATTTGTTCCTTACCTAGTGCATGTTGTAGTGTATGATTAGTTTCTTTCTTACTTAGTGCATGTTGTAGTGTATGATTTGTTCCTTACCTAGTGCATGTTGTAGTGTATGATTTGGTTCTTATCTAATGCATGTTGTAGTGTATGATTCGTTTCGTACCTAGTGCATGTTGTATGTTGTGTATGATTTGTTTCTTTCTTACCTATTGCATGTTGTAGTGTATGATTTGTTTCTTACCTAGTGCATGTTGTAGATGTAGTGTATGATTTGTTTCTTTCTTACCTAGTGCATGTTGTAGTGTATGATTTGTTCCTTACCTAGTGCATGTTGTAGTGTATGATTTGTTCCTTACCTAGTGCATGTTGTAGGTTGTAGTGTATGATTTGTTTCTTACCTAGTGCATGTTGTAGGTTGTAGTGTATGATTTGTTTCTTACCTAGTGCATGTTGTAGGTTGTAGTGTATGATTTGTTTCTTACCTAGTGCATGTTGTAGTGTATGATTTGTATCTTACCTAGTGCATGTTGTAGTGCAGGAATATGTAGTCGGGGTTGGCGATGTGCGCGGCGGCGGGCGCGTGCGGCGGCAGCAGCGCGAAGCCCATGAACATGAACGTGCGCAGCAGCGTCGCGCGGTCCGACCGGTTCTTCAGCACGCAGATTATGCAGCTGGAACAGACAGACGGATAATATTAATAATTACACAGACGGATATTCCAGTGGCGTAGGAAGGAGGGAGGGGCAAGGGCGGTCCACACCGGGTGTCACCTTTTTTGGGAGAACACCAATGACGTTCAATATACAACTAGACTCCCATTCACGCTCAAATATTGTCCGAAGCAAAAGTGTGCCCACGCAACTATTGGGCAGAGTTTCCGTTTAGTTGAATACAATTTACATTAAACACTTACTGCCACGAGATAAGGTGTTAATTTGAACGAATTTGTTAATGTCATCTGTCTAGTTGTATATTGAACGTCATTGGAGAACACCCATTAATTTTTTTTATACTATAGCAGTTGGCAGACAGACACGCAACCCACCCGATGGCGAGCGGTCACTGTAGGCTCATCTGATCTTCGAGCCTTTAATTTCAAGTGT
Source organism: Mecyna flavalis (assembly GCA_949319885.1). NCBI lineage: Eukaryota > Metazoa > Arthropoda > Insecta > Lepidoptera > Crambidae > Mecyna > Mecyna flavalis. The sequence continues at coordinate 2,413,412 of OX439420.1, read as the reverse complement.
ACTGGCTCCAGTGGCGTAACTACAGGGTTGCAAGTTGGCAAAATGCCACGGGCCCCCAGCCGGAAGGGGCCCCCGGTCAGAGGAGAATCGCAACTCTCAACATTTATCTAGAGCCATCCAATGAATTTGCCACGGGCCTCGAACGGTATAGTTACGCCAATGACTGGCTCCCAAATTAATGTTGCCGTAACTCAGCCAGAGCTGTTATAGCGGCAGATGTCACCTGTGGTTGCTAGCCAGTCGGACTCTGAAAAAGCCCTACCACCAACCAGACCCACGGTGGGAATCGAACCTTTTTTTTTTCTTCCGGAGGAGAATGCGTTTATGCACCTTAACCGCAGGCTAGCGAGACCTGCGGCCGTGTGCGCGACTCGGGACCCAAGCGTCCCACTACCCACTAAACTCCCCCGGTTCCCCTTTCACCCGGAGAGGACGAGCCGGTGCTCGCTCTGTGTCGATTGACCGGCCCACGGCGGGAATCGAACCTGCGACCTCCGGATTTTTATGCCCGAGCGGCTTAGCCACTGTTCCACTGAGGCGGTCAATGCGTGCATGTTATGGTTTTTCTACGTGCGTATTGATTTACCACTAGCTGGGCGATGACAGAAAACTTCTTAAGGAAACCTGCACAGGCGAATAGAGACCGACAAACTTATCTGTTCCGGTGGCCAAAATTGGAACTACGTGAAATGCAATGCAAAAACGATATTTAATGACAGTTATAGATCGACAGTAGCGACGCCACCACCGGAACAGATAAGTTTGTCGTTCTATAGCTGTGTTAGGTTATGGTCTTGTTACCTGCCCTATCTACGTAGGTCAGAGGGTGTAAGGCGACCTGTCCACCGAAGCGGAGCGAGGCAGTGGAGCGGAGAAACGGAGAAATATTAACCAATACGATTGCAACTGTCTGAGCGGAGATTTTGTGTAATCTTATTGGTTAATGTCACCGTTTCTGCGCTCCGCTGCCTCGCTCCGCTTCAGTGGACAGGCAGCCTAATGATAAGTGATGGTGGGTACTCACTTCTGGCACCCCAGGCGCTCCTCGGCGAAGTCCAGAAGCAGCATGAAGCTCTCCTTGCTGCCTGCCTGAAGCACGCCCGGTACGCGCAGGTACATGTTACTGCCGTGCACCACCTGGAAGAAACAATTAATTCATCATCATCATCATCCTTTCAGCCAAACGACGTCCATTGCTGGACATAGGCCCCCCCAATGATCTCCAAACCGATCGGTCCTGCGCCACCCGCATCCAGTGGATTCCGGCGATCTTTATGAGATCATCGGTCCACCTTGTGGGAGGCCTACCACGGCTGCGTTTCCCGGTACGTGGCCACCACTCGAGGACCTTTCCGCCCCAACGGCCGTCAGTCCTCCTTGCATTGTTACACTCGAAAAAAATTAAGGAACAGTGGAACTGGTGTGGAAATTTAAGGCAGACTTCAAATCAAAGGCTCGAAGATCATATGAGCCTACATTCTGGCAGCACATTGAGCGACGCTTCCAGCTGAAGTGTCCCTATAATATATTCGGATATTTTAATATTGTATTCTAATATTGTAAGTTTTGAAATGAAAACACAACAGTAGTTAAATAATTAATTCAAAAGGAAGAATGCAATGTTTAATGGAAGCCAAAGATATTTTAAGTTTGTTTCGATTAAACGTAATCAAGTATTTATTCATTTAGGACAGGTTGAATTAATGCCCATGATTTATAAAGTTTGAAAAGCACTGACTTCCTATATTATGTGTATTTCATAAATAATGAAATCGGTGTCAAATGACTACTGTGACATTCTTATCAGTGCCGTTGGCCCCAGGCCATGTGTAACTATGTACTTAAATATTAGGTACTTGATAACGTGCAAGACTATACAAAATATACTTATACTGTAATTAGCTGTATTAGTGTGCTTGCGAGATACTTATATCAAACAGGGATAATTTTATTTTTTATAGCCTTCCGCCCGCGGTTTCAGCCGCGTGTAATTTCTTTTTTAAAAGATCCCCCCCTTACCCCCACATTTCCGGGATAAAAAGTACCCTATGGCACTCGGGGATAGTGTAGCTTTCCAACAGTGAAAGAATTTTTCAAATCGGTTCAGTATTTTCAGAGCCTATTCAATTCAAACAAATAAACAATCAAATCTTTCCCTTTTATAATATCAGTATAGATGAAGCTGTACTGTGTGCCATTGAACTACAATTATCGTGGAAGTTCAAGAAAGGTTTAAGCGATGAGAAAATATGGATAAATTGCAAGGATAATACTAAAAACGACAATTTTATTTTCCCATACAAACTCTTCTTACCTTTCAAACGGTTCATGTTCGTTAGGGTTTAATTTATTATTAGATATGGTTTATATTAGGAGTTGAGTGATACAAAGTTCACCGGGTCAGCTAGTTTAAAATAAATGAGTTCAAAACGGTTTGACCTGTTACGATTTGATACGAGTCGTAATCTTTTGATTGAAGTCGGTTTTATTTTGTCAAAAATGTTTATTTTTCCTAGCCTATTCGATCCCACTGTTGAGCAAAAGCCTCCCCTTCTGTCCGCCACATCTCCCTACTTTGTGCCAGACGTCAGTTGCTGCCAGTCGGGCATAAAGGCGTTTAAGTCATCCCGCCATCTCCGCCTAGGCCTGCCACGCCTTCGGTGTCCGTCACGTGGAACCCTGCAGTCAGTGGCTATTTTCGCCCATCTGTTTGGATCCATGCGGCAGACGTGGCAAGCCCAGTTCCACTTTAGCTTAGCCGTCTCTGCCCCTACATCTGTTATTTGAGTTTTTGAGCGCAGCATGGAGTTTCGGATTTTATCGGCGAGCTTTACTCCCAATATACTGCGCTCCATTGCTCTTTGGCAAACCTTGAGTTTGCCAAAGAGCAATGGAGCAAGCAATGGAAAACACACAAATGGCACAAATGTTTGTCTTGATAAAATTGATAATGGTACTCACAGCCTCCCAGCGCACCACGGTGTTCTCAGTCAAGAATATCTTGAAGTCGATCTTGACTGGCTGCCGGTCCTTGCGTTCTAGGATCTTGCTTATCACCTGGAAACAGACGAGTGGTATATTAGTGACCTGTATATTGTTCATTCTTACTAGATTTTTTAATAAAAGTAGACGAGACTCCTGATGGTAGGTAAATGTTCATGGTGGGCTGGTAAATAGCCAGAAGGCTGGTACTATCGGGTGGAAAGGAAACTGGGGGTGTTTAATGGGTAGTGGGACGAACGCCTGTAGTCCTAGGTCCCACACACAGCCACAGCTAGCGGGCGGTGAATATGCGTTCTGCTCCACAAAAAATTTTGATGTTTTTTTAATAATACTCAATGACAATCGGGAGTCTGGAAGTTGGCAGTATTGAATACTCTCGTGTCACGGAAAGAGCGTAAAGCTGTTGGTCGTGTGTTTGATATCTCGACAGACTTACTGTCTCACCGTGCAATGAGAGCGAGAAAATAGTGCGTAAGTGGTTGCGCACTATAATATTATATCCTGTTGACTTGTCGCGCCTAGATGGTCTAGTGGTTTAAGTACCGGGCCGAGATCTCGGGGTCCTGGGTTAAATTCCCGGGTCGAGCTATCTTTGTGTCGATGAAGGCCTTTGCCCTGCAGTGGGACATTAATAGGCTGATGTTTCCTGTTGACTTCGCTGATCGAAAAGATTGGCCGCCGTAACTGGAACTCCGCTAGAAGGCTATCTCAGCAGTGAATCTATGGCTGATATGATAATGATGATGATAACTCACCGCTTCACGCCTCTCGGCGTTGAGGTCGGGGCGGGCGGGGGAGCCCGGGTCGGTGGCGAGGCTCTCCGAACTGCTCGTCAGCGAACTCGCGCTGGCCCATAGCAGGGCGCTCAACAAGTCACCTGGGGGAAACAACAGTTGTTTAAGCAACGAATATTGGATAAAATGAGCAAACTCTAGCACTGGCTGTGTTCCGGCAGCATTAATGTGGGAGCCAGTACACTTGAAATCAAAGGCTCGAAGATCAGTTGAGTCTACAGTCTGTCACCAATGAGTGAAGTGCCCATCAATGGAATAGGCCGCAGTGGCCGCTTACCATCAGGTGGGCTGCGTGTCTGTCTGCCAACTGACTTAGTCTAAAAAATATATATATATTAGTCGCCGTCGTCTATGGAAGTTGGCAACACCAGAGAGAAGGAAAAGCATAACATTGGCAGAAAAAAAAAAACAGTTCTTCCCGCTGCCAATAGGTACCATGCCCTACTAAGTTCTGGAGACCTTAATGTAAATAGTAATAACTCACGGTTGTTGTCGTCGTGGGTGGGGGTGGAGGGGGTCGCGGGGCTCGAGGCCCCGCCATTCACCCCTCCGGGCGGTGCCGAGCCGTGAGCAGGGACATCAGGACCACCTGGAACATTGAGGATTTAAGTTAAGTTTAAGTTTTAAAAATAAATGTCGTATATTCTTTTTCTACAAGGTATTCTTAGGGACCGCTCGACTCGTGGCGCAGCTGTGACAGTGGTTCGTTAGAGATAACGAAAAGCAAGCTATCCACGCCGCGGTCGGTTTATGGATGGATGACCATTCTGACCACATTCAGTGACATTTATTTCGAGCATCTCCGTGCTTCGGAAGGTTCCGGCTGATATTTACTATAATATGTAGATATTAGTCGTCAAGCCTAGTCAGAGGCCATTTGGCGGCTTGATAACATCTGACATAAAGGTTGGTCGTGACCAACCGTGAGTGCGTGCACTCCTCCACCAACCCGCACTAGGCCAGCGTGGTGGAGTATGGCACACACTATCTCACAATTGAAATAAGACCTGGTTCCCAGCAGTGGGATCGTATGCTGATGATGATGAAGCATCATAATCGCAAGTTAGCTAAACCTGCGGCGGTGACTACCCTCTAAACTCCCCCAGTTTTCTCTGGTTATGAGGTTTTTCTTTTAGCGAAAGACCGGCCATCCTAAATTCGCCTGTATGGCTGCTTGGTAGGTGAGCATTCGCTGGGGGGGCCACGAAGCAAGGGCTTCGCCGATACCCGTGGCCCCCCATGTAAAGGCGATGAGGGCCGAGTACCGCGGGGTTTAGTGGGTAAACCCCTGGGCCACTTCCATCTTCGGCCCAGGAACAATGCCCTTTTTAGGGCATCGGGAGTCCCACACACGACCCTGTTCTTCTCCCGGGACGGAAAAAAAAGGAGGTACTTACCACAGAGGCCCGGCACCCAGGCACAGCGAAAAACACTCGGCGTCCGAAGCCGACAAAGCCGACCGCTTGCTCCCGGCCGCGCTCAAGGACGCGCCATCGCCGCTGCAGAGCAAATCACACGTTAATAAAGTAAAGGAAGAACCAAGCATTCCCTATTCCCTAGGTAGTTAAGCCTTCGCCACAGTCAAATGGGGTGAATAACACCATGATCCCCCCTTGATCTTGTGGCGACGGTGAGGAAGTACTGGGAGTTTAGTGGGTAGTTTCCCTGCCGGTGCCTCATTCAATCTGAGGCTGGATGCGGCAGCGGGAGAGACGGAGATTCCCACATGTACTCACCCCGCCCACCAACGGGGTGGGTAGTAATGTGTAAACGCATTCTCCCAGTATAAAAAAAAAGTGGTTAAGCCTACAGTCGCCCGCGCCCGATGGTAAGACTTAAAATTATTATTTCTGATTACCATATTGTTATTATTGTCGGAACATAGCTAGAGCTGTTATGATGACGTGACGGATTTAACTGCGGAGGTGGTAGCTAGTTAGTAGTCGAACTCTCAAAAAGTGCTTCCAATATGCCACAATGGAATAGAAAACCATGAGTCGGTTATTCGTATATCCATTTGCGAACGGCTATCCCCAATTAATATAAAAAAAAAACCTCAGAAGTCAGAATGCAACTTCAAAAAAAAAAAAAAAAACGCCGTACGCTGGGCGGCAATAGCCAGAGTTAAAAAAAAAACATGAGTCGGAATCATAATATTTATAGACCGACAAACTTATCTGTTCCGGTGGCGGCGTCGCTACTGTCTATTTAGAACTGTCATTAAATATCGTTTTTGCATTGCATTTAGCGTAGTTCCAATTTTGACCACCGGAACAGATAAGTTTGTAGGTCTGTACCAGAACCAAGGGAATCAAACCGACGACCTTTGCGTTTTACTTGAGCTGTTTCATTGTATAACCCATTACAAAATTCTAATCAAGAGTTATCTAACATAATTTATATGTATATTTGCCAGAACGGGTTTTCCTTATTATTGCACACGCGTACAAAGAGCATAATAATAATTAATGTGTATTGCATTATTTATGTTAAGTCTTATATAATAAATACAAACATACGCGTAATACCTATCTAATCATTGCTCTGAATAAAAAACAAAGAGCGTTTCATCTATGCATCAATAAATAAAAACATATAAATGACTAGTTTTCTCCTGCTGCTTTCCCCGTTAATATGGTCCAACGCAATTATTATTTCAACATGTTTTTGACATTAACATGTTTTATTGACATTAACATGTTTTATTGTCATAACCACGTTCTTTGACATTCTCATGACAATTAACCATTTACAATCCGGTGGAGACAAGTGGACATGTCTACCGACAACAATTGGTGAGGACAAGTGGACAAAAAGTGCACTTGTCTCTACTAGTGGAGACACTGGTAGAGAAAAGTGGACAAACCGTCGATCGTCATTTAAAATTACATAATTCATGACAGCACAGCACCCTACTGTAGCATGTGAAATGCTTATCTAGTTAATATTATTATTAGATGTGATCTGGTTCACAATGACATATTACTAATAATAGTTACTTAGCAAGTATAAACAATGATATCAAGTAGGTATTTTGTTACTACTGTGAAGTTAGCGGTATCTTCATATCAAAAATGTACTTGATTTTTCGGTTTTAACACTTTAGGCCTCAACAAGACGTAACCACAAAGGTGAAATCTGTCGCCAATATAATTTCTTGTGTACACTTGAAATCGAAGGGTCGAAAATCAGAGGAGGCTACAGTGTGAAGCATCCCTGATGTCCCGCAATGGAATAGGCCGCAGTGGCCGCAGGTGGCCTGTGTGCCTTTCGGCTTACTGAACTGGCATAAAAAAGAAACATAGTCGGGGTGGGGTGGGCAAAAATAATCTAACCACCATCGGTAGTAGGTATCGATCCAATAACATATTATCGATCAATAGACTGTAATCGTCTAAGATGAAACTATCGATTTAATAGATTTCTCGGTGTATCATTACATATATAGGTACTTTAAGTTGAAATAGCTCAAATTGTGATAAACAAAAATTAACGACTCAATTTTTAATCGATTAATCGAATATTTAAGGCCCCATTTGCAATCGATTAAAAATCGATTCACTATCGAATTAAGACAACAACGCGACGTTACAAAGTCGTCGGACAATTCGCATTAAAAAATGTATCCAACAAACAAAATATATATTCCACGTCAGCATTTGAATCACGACGCATCGACCTTGACGGTACAAAACAATTTCTAACGTGCGTCACAGCGTGAGGAAGTTTCAGTGTTTTTATTACCAACTGTACCATAGTAGAAATAGTACACAGTACGTTAAGTTCGTATACTGCACCGCACGCGGCTTGTATAGCAGGTATCTAAACTTCGTTTTAATTGGGATATGTACATCAAAATAACTGATTGCACACCAAAAGTTAGTTAGGTTAGCAATTCAGTATTTTTTTGATGCACAATCAGTATTTTTTGATGTGCAGTTAAATACAACCCTCATTAGAAATTTTAAAAAAGAAGCATGTTTAACCACTCAAAGCCGAACCGGCACTCGCGTGCCGCTTAACAATAGATTTTCTATTGTGTCTGGTGTTCTGGGGCTAGATGGATTAAGCAATACTATCGATAATATTTTTAGTTAGTTGACATTAGTAGTAGTAGTTGCTCGATAATAAAAATGAAAAAAAAAAAAACACCGATAGTATCGATACTGTCGTTTGTTTACCAATTTAATAGTATCGATAGGGTCGTCTTATTCAGATGAAAACTATCCATAGTTCAACTATCGATAGTTTGGAAACACCAGACGGCCTACTGTGTACTGTTTCTACTATGACTAAACTATGCTGTTGTGAAATTCGTTGAGTGAGTTGACACGAGTCAATTTGCACGTGGGCATAACGGGATACATGTTTGTTTTCGTGTTAAAAAAAATCTAAATGTTTATGTAAACATCTTTCATTTGTTTCCAAAACATTACTCTGCTAAGGAACAGTATTGTTCGTAGTGTTCAAAGTAGGATAACGCCCAAAGAAAAGTTGAACAACTTTTTGTGAAATGTAAATTGTTATTTTAATATCTTAAGAGACATCTTATTATTTTTAGGTCTTGATTCGATCTGTCATTAACATGTTATATTAGAAAAAAGTTCCAAAAACTTACCAAATTTTCACAACCATTTTCTCGCAGTAATATTTTATAAATAAGAAAAAAAAAGTTCAAAAAAAATCACTGACGTCTAACAAAAATAAATAAACAACAATATATCACATAGAATGGAATGTTTTCGTACAAAAAATACTTTTAGGAAACGCTAAATTTTTTTCGACCTTTCCAGTGGTATTTTCTTGTAAAATATGCTGTAGATATACAGCATATTATTTTTTGGTAAAAAATTTTAGTTTTTTTTTTCTTTGTATGGAAGATAAGACCGATCCGAATTGAAGTCTAGAGGCTACTGATAGAAAGTTTTGGAATAAACATGTCTGGATATAAATATGGCTGGTTGCCAAAAACAGAAATAAACACAACCAGTATTAAAGTAGTAAAAGACAATTAATATAGGGTAAGCATTCCTGTTGCCGATGCAAAACATTTTTGGCACTTAATTTAATTTTTGTATTTCTTTTTTTTATTTAGGATTTTCCTTTTTAACTGGAATCTATAATATAAAACTCAAAGGTAACTGACTGACTGACTGACATAGATAGATATCAACGCACAGCCCAAACCAATGGACGGATCGGGCTGTTTGGCATGCAGGTAGATGTTATGACGTAGGCATTCGCTAAGAAAGGATTTTGATCAATTCCCACGGGAACGGGAACCACGCGGGTGAAACCGCGGGCGCCCGCTAGTTGTATCATAAAGTCCTTCAATATTCATTCATTCTCGTCCTCAAAAGTAAGTACAAAATTAATAAAAATGCATTATTGATAAAGTAACAGCCTATTAATGTCCCACTGCAGGGCAAAGGCCCCTATAATTAAAATAAAATTATCGCTACATTGATAGTACTGATATTGGACTATATTTGACAACAGATTTGGTGAAATAGTTTACCAATTCAATTAAATTTTTTTGCGTAAAAATGCGGTACATGATGATCTTAAAACTAGTGTTTCACACATTTTGTCAGTACCTGGCATGCAAAATTTTGTTTATCATAATTGCATTGCAAAATCTGTTTTTATACTATTTCATTACATAATAAAATTAAGAATTAGAGAAGAATATTAATAATAATGATTACATTTTTAAAAAGTCAAAAATGTCTTCAACATGTTAAAAACAATTTTCTATTAGCCATCTTTTTAATCTTCCCTTCAAAGTCAAAAATATCTTTATTCATATAGACATTCTTAGAAGCACTTACGAATCGTCAAAAACTAAAATATCAACATGCCAAGTTGACTATTATATCACACCAATTTGCAGATATTTAGTTACAATACAATAGACGAAAGAAGGGGTGACACAGACCAAGATGGATTGAATCTAAAGCAGTTTCCAATAGGGACTAAATTTCCTTATGGTGGATATTTACTTGAATACAAATCAATGCTTGAAAACCGTTGCTACGAGCCTGTTGGACATTGGCGAAGGGTAATGAATTAAGACACGCGAATTTGTGACTTAACTCAATGATGATAAGTATCAAATTTGTACTGATGCTTGAACTATAGGAAACACTTGGCGACAGTTAAGCTGTACAGTTCTGTGAGGAGACTGTGAAGCAAACAAGCTAATTTGAACTTTTACGGTTTAAGAATAAAGAATACATTTGTGTGCGCTTTAAAGCTATTTGTTCGAAGATCAATACTGGAAAAACGCTTTTTTAATCTAAGCAGCACTTGAAAGGGGTTATGGTATCATACAAGCAAATCTGTGCTCTTCTTGGTTTGCAATAGGGCTCAAATTTATGATATCTACTTGAATTCATATCAATGCATGAAGGATTTTTAACCGACTTTTGAACAAGAGAGGAGGTTATTAATACGCTTATTTGTCAGAGAGCATTTCACGACCGGTAATAGTTTCACACAAGTTAATTTATGCCTAAGTGCCTTAAGAATAGGGACGAACTTCGGTAAACATATAAATGAATGGCACGTGTATGTAACGTTTCTCAATAGTCGAGCAACATTGATGTTGCAATATTTCCCTTCACCTTTAAACGCAGATTGTCTGTCTTTGATATATGTATACATACATGTACACTGTACATATTATATACTGTTTATCTATAATTCTATACTGATATGTTGAAGTGTTTTTTACTACAAAGAAAAAAATTATAGCTTTCGATACTTTAGTTCACTTACTCTACATACTTTTACAGGGATATATGCACAACTCCAAGTATTGGTTCAAGGGTATGGGATGTCAGATATAACAACTATACTATACCTACCAATAGTGCATATTTTAAATTTGCCTGTAAATCGTGTACAAAAAATATCAAACATTTTGCAGTGGCTAGACGTGGCTACTGAAAAATACTACGTGGTATTCTGGTTCGCGAAATAAAGTATCGACTTGAGCCTTTCAAGTGTGCTAGTTCCCACATTAATATTGCGGAACACAGTTTGAGCTTTTACGGTAGTAGTACTAGTATCAATGATATTAGAATTATTATAATATCATTGACTAGTATGGTATTAGTATGGCGGTGGATAAAAAGCCACTAGACATTTAATGGCTCAGCTACTGTTTCAAAAGCCAGTCATCAGGCAAACTGGAGCTACAGCATAAACAACTGCTTTTATAATAGCTCTATTTAGATTGATGCAAAGTACAGCTTTTACAAAAGCGGTTGATTCACCACCATCTCAAATAATATTACAACCACAGCAACTAAATTAACTCACAGCCCATTACTGGTGCATTTACCCCAGTGTGAGCACTAGAGACATCTGCCAAAAATCTTGTAAACATTCTTTCTAATTTATAAAAAAACTATTAGCCTCAATCATGTTCTCGTATGGATTTCCGTGTTTTATACGTACTTCTGTACTACTAAATAAAGAGGAAAGATTTGATTGTTTGTTTGTATGGAAAAGGCTCCGAAACTACTGAACCGATTTGAATAATTCTTTCACTGTTGGATAGCTACACTATCCCCGGTGAACATAGGGTACTTTTGATCTCGGAAATGTGGGGGGAGGGGGGAATATTTGAAAAAAAAAAAAGAAATTACGCGCGAGTGAACACGCGGGCGTGTAAGGCTAAGTACTATATTAAGTGCATACTCAGTTTAGCGATTAGGTTCAGGATTAGATTGTTAACTCTGTTCAAGTATTGAGTTTATTCACATCGCCAAATCTTGTGATAGATCCTAATTATCACGCTTGCCAGATGCGTGTTCTTTATCATAAATCCGACGTACGAACATCACATCATGCCTTGCCCGAAGCGAGAACTAAACTTACATTGGTAACTGTTTAGTAATCTGTGACTGCACCTAGAACCCCAAGATTATCGCAAAGGCCACTTATTGAAACGTTATGTTTTAAAACTATATTGGAGCTCGAGAGAAATGAGCGCACAAAATACATTCTATTTTCAAAGTCTATCGCCATAATGACAAAATAACTCAACCAATATGGCAGACATTCAAAATGGTGACGCAAATACGTTGTTAAATTAAGGATTTGTTGTTAAGTAATTTGAGTATTAATGGAACGGAGAACTTTTTACTAGAGATGCCTATCGATAGTCAACTATCGATAGTAATTATAGTATCGATACTATTGATATTGTTACTAATTCAAATTATTATAATAATGACAAACTTACATTACCGCGACATACGCTAAATGATGTCACAAATGGGACGTACGCAATACAGTTAAAATTATGTAATTGATGAAATATATCTATAATAATGAGGTCTGATTGACGTAGTAACAATTATCTAATCTGTGGTCAAGATTCAAATAACCTTTATTGCAATATTATCTCTCTAAAGAAGACACTAGGAATGTTACATTACAAAAGTATTTTTTGAAAAATACCTACGCCTCCGTTTTTTTACTTCTTCATCATCATTATCATCAACCTGTATACGTTCCCACAGCTGGGACACAGGCCTTATCTCAATAATTGTGAGATAGTATGGGCCATATACGCCTTCTGTCAACAACTCATTAATTAATAACTTGTTAATAGCAAACGAGTACTTAATTACTCAAGTTAGAGAACGCTATATTACCTTTTTTAAATAATCATAAAAAAATGTCATCGCCTGATTTTCATGTAATCTGTCATGATTACAAAGATTTGCAAGTGTTATTAAAGAGAAAGTCAAAAGATACCATGTGATAAGTTAATAGTGGTGTACGGACGGCAGCAGATCAACCTACTCTAATCTGTCAAAAATCCTCAATTGAAAGAGAACTCTATGAGAAGTGAATAAAGCTGAAAAATGGTTGTAGAAATTTGACAGATTAGGGTAGCCTGATATGTGCTGTTGACTGTACCTAATACATAAACAATAAAGCTTAATCTTTATAAAAAGCTACTAACTAATCTCACAAAAAAGGAAGGATGTTAATAACTATTTATTTTGGAATCAAAATCTGTTCTCTATCCGCCATGCTAGCAGGAAAATTACAAAAACCCGCCAAAACAAAAGTCACGTGTGAAAATTTGGCGCGTCAATGTTTACGTTTTATTTTTAAAAACACCGGGCGTGGTATGCATCTGAGCTTCTCTCTATTTTCGGCCAGTAAAACTACTACATGCGGGTTTTGATGTTGTGGTGGTGAATTTGACCGTGAATTGGAACGCAACCGTAGAGGCCATGGAGGGCGAGGTTCTTTAAAGGTGATGTCCAAAAAATAACCCAGAATCGACAGGAATGAAATGTGTACCAATGGATTGGCATTAAAATATAATATAATGTTGCCAAAGCGGCAACCCTGAAATCGTTATAGTATAGGAGCTAGGAGGAAAATAAAATAAGTAAGAAATTCGTATAATACAATAATAAAAATAAGTTTACATCATGTTGTTGCTTAATATAATGTTGTTTTAATGTTGTATCACGTGTGTTATACATGATAGTTATCATAAACACATTTCACAAGCAACAGCAACATAATAACAACAGCATATTAAATCACAACATAAAAAGACTGTTTTTTGTATATATTTTTTCTTTTGGCCCATGGATACTACAATCGTTATAGTACTGTGTGTATTATTGGTAATTCTGTGGTTAAAGATTGCAAATAAAATAATAATTGGTATAGTAGAGGAGCTAAAAGCAAAAAAAACTAAGTTAAAAATCGTTTAAACATAATAAAAATACGTTATGTTGTGGGTGTGAATATCGTTGTTATTATAATTATGTTAAAAATCGTTTAAAAATAATAAAAATACGTTATGTTGTGAGTGTGAATATCGTTGTTATTATAATTATGCATATCATTAAAACTTATTATATTTGCAATCTTTAGCCACAGAATTACCAATAATACACACAGTACTGTAACGATTTTAGTGTGTATGGGCCAAAAACAGAGTCTTTGTTATGTTGTGATTTAATATGATGTTGTTATTATGTTGCTGTTGCTTGTGAAATGTGTTGATGATAATTATCACGTACAACAAAAGTGATACAACATTAAAACAACGACAAACTTATTTTTATTACTGTTTTATACGATTTTTTTACATATTTTGTTTTGCTCCTAGCTCCTATACTATAACGATTTCAGGGTTGCCCCCTTGGTAACATTATATTATATTTCAATGTCAATCCATTGATATACATTTCATTCCTGTCGATTCTGGGTTTTTGTTCCATACATTTTTGGACATCTCCTTTCCGCTATTTTATTGCTATCATTCTAATCTGCAAATATTTGATACATCACAAGGTTTTAAAGCGAAATAACTATAAGAATTATCCTACATCATATAATATGACATGTATAGAGACGTATTTTCGTATTTAATTAGTATCACGTAATCTGAAAAATTATTATTCTAATGTTTGCATTATTTTTTTCCAAATAGAAAAAGATTTGCCTGGATTCTGTTTTGAGTTTTCCCGACCGTTTACGTCATTGCAGTCTTAAGCTTTCATAGAATGTAGAATACTTTGCTATTTTTACAGGAATTTTATTTATAGTTCAAATAGTTTAAAAACAAGATATATTTCAGTAATTTCAGGAGTGATGGAAACTATACGACCGAATGAATAAGTCACTTTTTATAATATTAATATTTACTTTTTATCTATATCTTTGAGTCGAGCTGATAAAACGTGCCAAACAATCACGTATCACGTGTAGATCTGACGTTCAGATTTTACATTGTTTTCTTTGTAGGTATAAAACACCACCTGTTATAATAATACAATTTTCTTCAAGCTATAGGTATTACAATTTGCTATAGTTTTATATTAAAAACATAGTGTTATATTGGAATTGATTTGGCTTTATTTATATCTAAAAGAGGAAGGATTTGATTGTTTGTTTGTTTGTATTGAATAGGCTCCGAAACTACTGAACCGATTTGAATAATTCTTTCATTGAAAAACTCCACTATCCCCGATATGAAGCCGGAAATGTGGGGGAAAGGGGATCGGGGGATATTTTAAAAAAGAAATATGCGCGGGTGAAACCGCGGGCGAAAGGCTATACATAATATTTTACATAGTAACACCCAGACCAATACAAAGAGATACAAGGCATACAATGTTTGAACAGATCGGTTATCTAACTTGAGACATATGGTGTAACGACATCTCTACCATTACACCACATTGCATCGGTGTTTTTTTTATTTATACTTCTTTGTTTAAATACTAATAATTAATAATGATAGAATGTGTAAAAGTAAATAAAAACATTAACAATGCACAATATTCTGACGTCATCAGCATAATAGTGCATGCGTTATTTCACAAAATGGCGGTTAGCCAAAAATATCGTAAAAAATTTCATTCGCTATTTATAATATACCATTAGAGTCACGTTTTAGAATCTTCAGCGTTACCTATTCTTTTTATGCAAAAAAAAAAAAATAAAGTAGGTATCAGCCTATTTTATGTCTCACTGTAGTAGCCCCCTAAGCCCTAAAATCTACATCATTGCAACAAAGTTATTGTTTTGATGGTAACTGGCTTTGTAGAATGCGGATTGGTGACCAGAAGGTATTTTTAAGACTAGAGTTCTTTAACT
Organism: Mecyna flavalis; assembly: GCA_949319885.1. Lineage (NCBI taxonomy): Eukaryota > Metazoa > Arthropoda > Insecta > Lepidoptera > Crambidae > Mecyna > Mecyna flavalis. The sequence continues at coordinate 2,397,966 of OX439420.1, read as the reverse complement.
TTTTAAGGCTTAAGCTCACTTTTGCTGCTCAAGTCTCCGTGAAAGGACTTAAGCTCGGTACGACTCAGAGTCTAGTTGGTCTACTGAGTCTTGGAAAATTGAGTCGAGCCTACGAATTAAGACTAAGTCTAAAAGACTCGAGTTCTTTACAACACTAATTTCAAATCCTTAAACATTAATTTCATGATTTCATGTAAAGTGCAATCATTTTTGATCCTTATTGTCGACTGTCGTAATTATCTCAATTAAATATTGACTACTATTGCTCTGTGCTGAATAATACTTTAATTCCTTCATAAAGGCATTTCTCCATAATCTCTTCCGAGACAAATAACGTCTATTCGTAGAAAGCAAGATAGTGTAACAAGTACTGCGGTATTAACAGTGTTTGCGTAACGTTATCGCTGTGTCGCAGTTATGGAGCTAACTGTGTTAGTACCTAAACTAGAATTGTATTGCTTGTATTCTAATATATTCGAAGATTCGAGAAGGAAAACTTATGAAAACTTGCCATGCCCGAATGCAGAGTTATTTATCTTTGCATATTAGCTGTCAGACTGTAGGCTCATCTGATCTCCGAGCCTTTGATTTCTAGTGCACTGGCTCCCACATTAATACTGCCGGAACACAGCCAGATTTGAGACATAATGTTGCCGCTAGTTCTACTATTCGATAGAACATTTAAAAGTAGAACTAGAGGGAAAAAAGTCCAATTAGTCCAACGGTGGAACTGGTCAGTAGAACTAGCGGGAATAAACCGATCTGTAATGGCGGCAGATTTCACCGGTGGTAGCAAAAACTGGAAGCCACACGCTGAACTAAAAAATATTGTCAAAAAACGGGTCTGAGAAATTTTGTGTATAGAGCCTTATTTCCTTCTAATACTGTCCGCCATTTTTTAAAGTACAAACATGAAAATGTAACCACATCATACCCAGACCGATACAAACAGACACGATCATGCACACAAATGTTTGTACCGTGCAGAAACCGAACTCGCGACCTCTGGTGTAATAGCCAACTTCTCAACCATTACACATTTACACCAATCATACGGAGAATGCTAGATCCGTTCCGTTTAAAACAATCGGCGCAAATATAAAATGGCGTCGCTTAAACGTCACGACAGCAGTAGATTGGCGTTGATTCGACTGATTGTGACCGGCCTTGCACCGTCGTTTCCATCAAGCGTTTCTCAAACTTTTCCACTAATAGTATATTCTAGAAAAAAACAACTTGTCTAGGTCGGGGTCAAACCTGCGACCCTCGATTTTGGGAGTCCGGCCGTTATCCATTCCGGGTTGCCCCCACATAATTGCAAGTCGTATCGGATCGAAAACACCGCTGATGACAAAGAATATAGCATAATTATTTTCCTTTTAATTACAAGTACTCAGAACTTAAGTCTTGGATTTTCCAACACGTTATACGTATCCGTCATATACGTAGGTATAAAATTTAATATGGAAAGTATCCTTGGCTTGGTATATTATCAGATCTTCAAATTACAGACCAAATGTTCATGCCATGTACTGAGCGGGAATCGAACCCGAAACCTTTTGTGTAGTAGCAGCATTTAATAAGTGAATCGCAGTTCACTACTTGACAAACTCAAATGTTTGATGCTCCATGACAAAACCTGAATTTCCACTTAAAAAGAAATCAAAAAGACGAGCCATTTGGTGTAATGGTCGAAAAGTCATCAGGAAGAGTGAGGTCATCCTGACTGCTGCCTTATAAAAAAAGAAGTCTGATATTACACCAAAGGTCGCGGGTTCGATCCCCGCACGGTGCAATCATTTGTGTGTATGAACATGTCTGCTTGTATTAGTCTGGTGTTACTATGTATAATAAGTACGTATGTATTTACAAAAAAAATAAATAAGTAATGTTTAAATACGTTGTCTAGCACCCATAGCACAAGCTAATGCTTAGTTTGGGGCTAGATGGCGCTCGCTGTGTGAATAATGTCCAATATTTAGTTAAATCTTTGAGAAACAATACCAGATATTGAGATTGGGTATAATATTAAATAGCGGTAATAGTACAAGACTTCTAAGAATTTAAATACCTATGTGTAAGTTTGATACCAGTAGTGAATAGCTGCTTATTGTTATTAGAATTACTTTTTTATATCAGAACAAACACCATCCAGATCCATCAGCTATAAAATATCATTAGTTTAATAGGAATGCATTCAGAAAAATTTTTAGGAGCATAAAAAAATAATGGCTTGTTTGCGAGCGCGGTCATTGACATGTCAACAGATAAAAATAAAACAATCAAAACACATGTCATGGATATCATGCATGACAGACAAATATGGAATTACCGCTTAAGATTCTTAGGCCGAGAAGTTAAAAAAAACAGTATTATTCTATATTTCCTACCTTAATTAAATACATTCGTAATTAATAATTCGCGAATAAATTCTTTCCAATGGGGTATCATAATTCTAAAACGGTAGCTTAAGGGCCTCTCCCTACCCCCATTCGAGCTTCATGTGATTTATAGATGGCCCTATACTACAAACAACATTAAACATATTTTGATTTCAAGTAGTACAAGTAGTAAGTACGGTCAACAGCACATCACGGTAAACACTTGCAGTTCGATAATAGCACTTATGCCCCCGACATAAGAGCGGTACAAAGTCCAAAGTGTTACGTCTGATGTGCTTTTGACTGTACTACAGAAATTGTGCTTAACAGGTGCAGGAGGGATCCCCCCTTTGACGTAACAGAGATGTCATAAATAATAAAATATAGTAATGAAGATAGCCCAAGTGAAGCTTTCTCAGCATTTGACATATCAAACCCAACCACCCACAGAATTCTATCTATCTCTGTGCAACAACCACCTCTTTCCCATACCCCAGGAACTGTTAATCTAAAAAGTTGTACCGTTGGGAAAGAAAAATAGTTGATCCGTTTCAGTTGGTCGGTTTAGTTGGTCGGATTGGAAGGACAGAGTTAAAAGTTACATGGTGCATTTGAGTTGTAAATAAAATATCATGTGTCTGTTTAATTTATAATACGTTTATCAGTACTTTGCTATCTGTTTAGGATAGGTAGGTATAGACTACGCTTCAAAGATATCACAGGCTAATAGATATGTAATTAATGTAATCTGTGACTCATGTTAATGTACCAAAAAAAAAGTAAATACCTACATTAATGTTTGATGACCAAGTCCGCTATTACACCAGAGGTCATAACATAAGTTTGATCTACCCACTATACAAACATTTCTGTGAATGAACATTGAACATGTCTGCCTGTCATGTCATCATCATCATCTCAGCGTATTCCTGATTGCATCCAGTATGGAGCTCAGGTCCTCTTCGACTATGATTCTAGATTTGACAAGCCTGGTTATTACAATGGAGCCTGGCCTGCCTGTCATGTGTTTCTATGAATTATGTTGAATTTATTTAGAATAAAAAAGGAATTAAAGTTAACTTTATCCTTCCTGTGGCACTCATTTTATATGCTATTCTTGATTTGGGGCTAGATGGCACTGTGTGCATAATGGGCAGAGATACTTATTCATTTATTATTTGGCCAATAATAAAATTACTTTAAATAAATATTAAATATCTCTGAACATTATTGACACAGCGCCATCTAGCCCCAAACTAAGCTTTAGCTTGTGCTATGGGTACCAAACAATGGATAAACATTACTTATATACTTATTCCGTAACCTCTGGTGTAAAAGCAGACTTCTCAACCATTACACCAAATGGCTCGTCAAACTCTAAGGCATTTGTTCAATTATTTCACAGCAAACTTAATGTAATTGTTGAGAATGTGACTATTAGACCAATGGTATTATCATAGACATATTTATTTCTTTTTATAACAGGTAAATGTCTTTATGAAGTGTTGGTAAGTCCTATGCCTAGATAAGGAAGGAAAGATACCAAATGAAATTGAATGTGTCTATAGGAGTCAAGTACTTTGTACAGTCAGCGTTAAAATGATCTGAGCATTCAAAACCACCAAAACTATCTGAACGTTTGACAAAAATTAACCTTACCTTATGACGTAAAGGTGCATTTTTATTTGTTGTTCGAGAACAAATGACAACAAACAATATTTACACCTAAATAAAAGTATTGTGCAGTTGGTTAATATGGGTTACCATTCTAACCACATTTAGTGAAATTTATTTCGAGCATCTCAGTGCTTCCGAAGGCACGTTAATAGGCTGATAATGATGATGACCTTTAAAGAAAATTTTATGCACAAACTTTTTGTATTGTATGGGAATTAAACATACAACCTCTGTTGTAATATGCACTTTTTATTAAAGCTGGATGAATAGTAACTACGTAACTTAGTCAATTTGTTATAAATGTAGGGTATTTGAAAAACAGCTATTAAACTTTACTGTCTTTATTTTACAGTTTTTTGTTAATAATTATGTAGGTAGGTTTTAAAAATATTGTCAGTATTAAACAATTCCGTTTTAAAATTTCACTGAACCAATAAGAAGTAGTTTGGTTGAAAAAGAAAGCTTTCTCACTTTCTTGATTTCAATCAAAAAGTATATTTAATATAAAATAGACCGAAACATTCAATACAAAACTTAAAGAATGCAAATCAACTTGACTCACAATATTAAAAATAGATTTGTTCACAATAGATAAGCTATTCAGACTTTAATTCATGCTTTCATGTTATTTTATGTTTAACCAAAACTTATGACGGCTAACATTAATTTAATTTTGTGAAATCTTAGCCTACAGGGAAGCATATTTATATATTTCACAATAATTTTGCAGACACGTTTTAATTTAATTAGGAAATATTGCAATAATTCTTTCTCTACTTCACGAAGATGACACTTAAGATTTGAAAATTTTATAGAATGAAGATTTTCAAGGCAAGTAGATTAGGGCAAAGGCGGAGGTAGAAAAAAAATCGCCTCTCACAAAAATCAGTGATGACGTAAAACATCCAAACAAAATGAACACATTCGAAATTCAAATAATCATCGCGAATCATGTTTTCGTGCCTTTGTTATCGAAAAAAAACATTGTATGGTTATAAAATTGGCGTGAAGGTATGAATAATGTAAAGAATAATGAAAACTTACTAATATTTCTTCGGCTCGGGTTTATCGCTGGGCTCAAACTCGATCGCAGAAGCATCGTAGTAGTTACTAATACTACTACTAAAATTTAACTGTTGTATTATTTTCGTCATCTTGGATATTCGTAGTTAAGCCTTGTAATAACTTGGAAACAAAAACACGGTCACGACCGTAGGACTTTGCAAGTAAATGCGCAGAAAACCTCGAAGTGCACGACGTACGTAGGTAGTTTTAACGAAACGATGATTAGACAATTATTAGTGTTGTTCGATTACGATTTACGATTACGATTGTAAGTTTATCGAGTTCTGTTTTCTCGATTATTGAAGTTTTCAATGTAATGTTGTCAAAAAGAGAGTAAAAAAATCTTCCAAAGACTTTATATAGTGGATTTCACAATTTTTTATATTCAGCGATTAAGTATTTTTGCAATTTCTACGAAAGTGAAGCCACTGGTAGAAGCTATATAAGTAGTAATCATTTATATTCAAAACGAACTTGTACGTACTCGTACAGTGTACACGTATTTACTTAGTGGCTTCTAAAAAATTGAATCTTTTAAAATTAAGGACACAAGATTAAAATTGTGTGATCATTTAGACCTTGACTGAAGATATCCAAAAAACAAAAATATTAAAATTATGATCTTTTTTAATTTTTTAAACCGTTGGATTGTTATGCAGATTATTCTGTTAAAACTTAAATGTTTTGATGTGTGCCACTATTATATTCATTGAATAAAGTTTACAAAAAACCAATTGAACAATTTATATTGAATGTTTATCGATGTGAAGTAAAGATTGCAGTGAGCGATTGTCAACAACACTATTGAAAATAAAACAACTATTGCAAATAGGTCAGCTGATCATATTCAAAATACACGTGGTTGAAGTGCTTCTGAAGTTGGCTGCGTAGCACGGGCAGTGACGTAATATGACGTTTCATTTTGCGTTTCGTTCTATGAGCATGGTTTTTTTTTATATAAAAAAAAATAATTAATAATAGTTTTAGTACATATTATGGAAGTAATTGATTGTAAAATACTAGCTTATCATTATATAGAAATACGAGAGAAACTAATTTTATTATGAAAATTATAGTAAAAACTTCTTATGTTGTAGCGACATCTCTTGTGAAATAGTCATACTAAATAGTGTTTGATATTAAAGTATTTAGTACTTCTTTTTGGTACTAGATGTCGCAAGAAAGGTGCAAGGACTGCAAGGTCAAGTTAAAAATAAAATAAAATGTTGGGGTGATTTTTGGGCATTATTATATTTAATAGGTATCTGTTACAAGATTTGTGTTTGTTTTCATTCATTTTCTGTTTTCCTTATTATAATTGCTATTTATTTCATTTTGAATTAGCTGAGTGGTCAAAACATCGTTTCATTATAAAGTCGATGCGCACTTAGGTAAAGATTTTTCTATGACTCTGTTTACATCTAGCTCTGTGAAAAAAGTTTTTCTCAGATCTAGGAAATTATTAAGAATAATTAAAATTATGTAATTGGTCAGGTTGCTTAACGGAACGTTCTTATTTTTCCTACTTTTTAGATCATCGTGTAAACCTCTTTTATTATAATGGGAGTTGGGACAAATGCGAAGCAGCAAAAGCAGTCGAGTATGCATACACACCTTTTTGAAAGAATTTGGTTCAAACTAGGTAGGTATGTTTTAAGAGTTCTTTCTTCATCGATTTTGCATTTCAATTTTGTAGAAAGTTTGAATTGGATCATAGGTAGTGTACTTTTGTTGTGTATGTTCAATTTAGTTTTGGATTAGGTCTGCTGCGTCAATGCATACACACATAAGTACGTACACAATACATTGGTCCACGGAATGGTCTATTCAATGGCAAAATCACTCATATAGAAAACAGGTTAACAACTAAGGCATTATGAAGAAAATCAATTCTTTTGCAGCTGTAAAGAATTAAAAAAGAAACATAATTTCTTTCCGTCCTTTAAATTTTGAAAATGGAACGCACGTTCCGTTCCACACAGCACGGCACGCACCAAAACATTATGCGCCATATCGATCGGCTGCGTACACAAAAACAAATCGATGAAAATGAAAACTTACCGATTACGAAATATTAAAGAAGGCATCACAATAGTAGAATCGATACTTTTAAACCTTTCTTCTATCATGTAATTAGATGCCGGTATGGCATGTAACGTCATTGCAACTTCACACAAAATAATTCCACTTAAAAACTTAGGCTTTTAGTTTTTTCACTTTGTGACACATTAACTTTTAGCACTTTTGTATTTCTGTTATATCCGAGTTGGTTTAGTGGCTTGGAATACGACATTCAGATGTGGATTCGAGGTCTGTACTAGTGTTCTGTGGCGACTATAGCGTGAATGTAGGTAGGTTCTCTCCCCCTGCTTGAGGGTGCGCAGGTTGTGCCACACGGGTCGAGTTTTCACGAGGGATGAATTTTTTTTTCGATCAAGAATGGAGCTTTTATAAGTAAAACTCACCAACATGAGTAATTTCAAAAATATGCGTCTATACCAGAAACAATGCCGTCTTATAATAGGAAAAAGATTGAACTTAACTGAGTACCACTACCACATAGTGAAAATATCATTTATAAAGTGCTAAACATTTTTTTTTTCGGATGAGTATGCGTTTATGCTCCATAACCACAGGCTAGCTACACCTGCGGCCGTGTATGGGACTCGAGAATAAAGCGTCCACTACCCACTAAACACCCCCGGTTTCCCTTCACACCCGGTTGGGACGAGCTGGTGCCAGCCTTGTGGCTATTGACCATCCCAAGTTGTAAACAAACTGCATGAATGAACATTGTTGCTGTTCTTAAATCTTAAGGCGCTTCAACGCGGTTTGGATACTTATTAAATTTTTCTTTGTTATGGTATTAAAAAAATGCAATTTATAATAAGTAAACTATGTATTTGTCTTTCTTTTGTACTTAAAATCACTAAACAGTTAAATTCCCGGGCCGGGGACAAGAGTTATAAGTTGAAAATTTTTCGAAGATTACGAGTATGTAGCTCGGGGTAGCGATCACTAAATCTCCTTTGTACATAAATTATTTTTTGTTTTTTAATAGGTACTTATTTAGATCATTTGAAGAAACAGTTTATGATAATATTTCTATTGTTTGAGCATTTAGGTAGGCCCCGTAGGTAGTTTTAGCCCATTCTAAGAATGATGACAAATTCATAAATGATGACGCCTTTGCTGTGTCAAGGATCAATAGGCTGAAGCCTAAAACTATTATTTCTTTTATACTTTTTACCTGAAATTACTGACCTAACGTGACTATCAGAATCAACGATTCTAGAACAGCCTCGAATACCAAGAGATCACCCCGTGTGTATCGTGCACAGTACCACGCATGCGCGGCAGCCATGTTGATGACGTCACATTGTTTACCCCGCAGTCATTCGATTGTTTTGCGTTCCTAAGGGCCGCCAACTTGGATTGTGCTTAATATGGACTTTGCTTTATTAAGCTATGACTAACTTTTAGTTAAATAAATCCTTGGACATTCAGTATTTAGCATAGCAAGAACTATGAGTGCAAGACAACAGACAAGCATTACCTATTTACAACGTGTTATGTTAAATGCGCAAAACCTTACACCCCAGATGATTTTTAATTCAATTGACCTAATTGTGAAGGCAATACAACATGAAAAAAAAAACAAAGTTTTATGAGCTGTTTAAGTTTCAATCGTTTCTTGCGTCTACGACTCGTCCCTCGATAAAGCGTCGCGACGCTTTATCGAGGGACGAGTCGGTAGGCATGGTTTGCTCACGTGATGGCTTGACCTATTAATAAATAGACAGGGATTTTTTTTTTATGAATACTTTTGGACATTTGCTAGGGGAGATAGTGTACACTGCTCCCCTAGTAATATGACAGATTTAAGAACCCACAGTGTTTCATGTTTTTATTTTTATTTTTTTATGCTTTATTAGTTGGCTGGCAGAGAAACACGAAGCCCACCTGATGGTAAGCGGCCACTGCGACCTATTCCACTGGGGAACGCTTCACCCAGAAGCGTCGCTTTATTTGCTGCTCGACTGGTAGGCTAGGCTCCCTATTTTCGTTAACCACAGAAAAAACATAACTTCACAAAAATAAATTATCTTTATTTAACTTCACTAAAACTACTGTACATTGTCTTATTTATAAATTACACTGTCAATTTACATTTAATTTCTAAAACATAAAGTAAGTTACAGTAACAATGAGCAGATCATCCACCTACACTAATTATAAAAATAGATTAATGTAACCCCATAATAGTGTATTCTTAAAATTCAAAGATCTACGTAAACTTTGCTTGCGCGATGCGGAATTTCCATACTAGTCAGCGCCATCTGTCATCAGTTCACAGAACTGTTTATGGCGAATGAATTCTTGATGTTAGATGATCAAGTAAGAAGTCACCACCGTTGCATATTTTTGAGACATTTAGAGTAAAGTATGTTGATATGGTCCTGACTTTACAATTTACATATTCCAAATATTAAATAATAATAAATATCCTTTTTTTAAGATACTTTTAATTAGTTGTCTGTGTAGATAGTTTCGATATATGATATGGAACAAGAACAGTCAATGTTATCTTTTTCAACAGATCTCCATAAAATTTCAGCAAAGATATATTTTTTGGTTTAAATACTATAGCTACCGATTTATCATCATTCTTATCTTCCTCTATTAGAATCGGTTTTTCGCATTGTAAATTGATAACTGGCTTCTCAGTAATAGAGTTTGTAATTGGTTTAGCAACTTGATTTTGGTATAAGTCTTCCAGAACATCTGAAGCTTTCAGGCAAGGTATAGTGAATCCTGTTGCTTGTGCATTAGAATGCATTTTTGAATGTGCTTCCCTTTGGGTATATGCTTCTGAACTGGCAGTAATTTTTGGCATTACATTTGGTACACTTCTTTCTGGATGAATTGTATTCGGTCCATTATTGTAATCATTCGTAATGGATGGAAAATTATTATTTGGAATAACATTGATTGGTATTACTTTACTTTTGTGTACATTGTGAATGTTATTAGTATTAATGAATTGTTGTGATTTTGGTTCGTTATTTGTCGAATACGTTCCAGTTGATTCTAAATTAATATTGTTATTGTTTTGGCTTTTATATATTTCTAAATAAGTTTTGGTCTTTAGGTTTAATCCATCATTTCCCAAATTAATATTATTATCGTTCATCCCCGGTTTCGGATGTATTCCATTTGGGTTGTACCCATTTTGGTTTGAATATATTCCATTTTGATCCAAGTTATTATGACTAGACGGTAATCCATTATTAACTAGAAGAGTATCTGGAAATTGACTATTTAGAGCAGCGTTAGTTGGTGCTCGGAGAAACCGATTTTGGTCAAGGTTAATAGTTTCGACGGTCACTCCATTTTGTGTGCTATGACTGCTAATTGTATTGATAGAACCCGAATTGATTCCAGTTTGAAGCATGTTAGCATTATTAGCAATAAATCCATTTTGTATAATCTCATTTTGATTAATATTGCTTGGATTGAATCCATATTGAGTAAGATTAATTGAAGAGAAACCACTTTGTTTGGGATTACTTGGGTTTAAATCATTTGGAGAGAAAGCTGTATTACTGACCGTATTTAATTCATTTTGGTTTGGAATATTTGAGTGAAGTCCATTTTGATTAGCGTTAGTTTCAATTGGATTCAATGCATTAAGAGTAGCTCCACTTGGATTTAATTTTTTTTTATCTACTTTTAAATTACTTGAGTCAAATGCATTTTGCCCAAAATTTGTATGACTTGGGAGCCATATATTTTGGTCTTGTTTTACACCATTTTGATCAAGTGCTGCATTCATTGGGTATATTCCATTCAAATTGGTTGGATTAAATATATTCTGTTCTGTATTGAAATTATTTTGGACTGGGGCTTGCATTATATTCATTTCCTTTCCTGCTAAAGTTATTTCGTTATACGGAGAGTTATTATATGAAGAATCAGTGTATTCTAAAACCGTTTTACTATTATTATGTCCATTATTGTAATTAGTAGGTTGATGATGATCATTTTGATTAACAATTGTATTTATTGGAAAAACATTCTTACTATTTATTTCAAACCCAACCATTTTGTCACCTGGATACTGGTTTAGTAAATTTTGAACGTCATTCATGTGTGGGTGGAGAGAATTTGAATTAGTATCTGGATTTTGAGATTTCATTTGTCGTAGGTCATTTGAATCTTGTCTTATTAGTTCAGAGGAAATAGGCTGCAAAACATTCCTTGCATTTGACTGCATCGGCCTGAATATAGGAATCATTGTAGGTGCATTCATTTCTGGAGCTTTTGGTTTCTCAGTGGTAGTGTTAAGTTTCATACTTGCAAGTCTGCCTCCTATAGTTTCGTTTGCTAGGTACTTCTTCTTTGTTTTGTTAACTGTTACATTTGCCTTAGTAATAATAGGTTTTGTTATCATTGGTAAGACAGTATCATTTCTTGTTTCTTCATTTGTATTTTTAGCCAATGTGTGGTTGAATTTGCTAGTAACTTCTACAGATCTATTGCTAATTACATAATTATCTTCTACTTCTATTGTAGCATTCTTAATAGTTATATTACCAATGATAGTTGTGTCTGGTACGTCAATTTCTTTGGCAGAAACAACTTTAAGCAGATTAATAAGAGATTTTGTTTTATCCTGGTTCGCTTTTGTTTCTTTTGTATAAGATGCCAGGTCTCCCCATTTGGGTATATGTGGGCCGAACTGTTTTGCTAAAGCTGCTTTTTTGTTCGTCAAATGGTCCTTGTTGATAGGCACTTTTGGAGATACTTCCTGAAATATAGAGAAATCAGTTAAATCTTTGCAAATAGACATACTTTTGGTTCAGTTAACGCCTCTTTGGTCTAGTGGTTTAAGTTCCGGGCCAGGACCTCCGGGCCATTTCAATTCCCAGGTCGAGCAAATTTTGTGCCATTTTTTCCCAACAAAGCTCTGGCGTGATTACTAATCTGCACTTGGCAAGTGTGGTGATAAAAGCCTGTACCAAGGCTTGTATAATAATAATATTAAATTTAAAATAATTATGTACATAATCAATGATATTTTCATTAATTATCATTGTATCATAATTCAACTCTCTCTTAAGGCGATTAGTGTCGTCAAATAACAGGTTGTACCAGTTTTTTACAAGTCATCCGGTATACGGTACTTTTAAAAACTACAATAAAAGTAACACATTTTAAGTGTTATTATGATAACGTGAAATACCTTATACTTTTTTTTACAAACTAAACATAGGATTCCTTAATCTTTGTTTTAATTTAAATGATAACTATGACTTTTATTCAATGAGGGCGCTACTTTGACGACACCATTTGCTTTAAGTGTCCCTCTATGGAATAGGCCACAGTGGTCACTTACTACCAGGGAGGCTGCGTGCCTATATGCCAAAAAATGTGCCAGCATTCAAAATATGTATAAGATTTTTTATTTTTTATAAATAAAGAATCACGCGATGATTTTTGCTATTGAAGTTACAATAATTCTAATAGAGGAAAAATACTTACATTCAATAATACGCAAAATGTAAACACTAATACACCTTTTTGCATTTTTTACAACACAACGCACACCCAATGCTCAAACCATCGATATAAAATTAAATCGATTGATTACAATCGCAAGTATATGTAAGCAACAACTTATCGATGAAGTAACGATTTCAAAAATCGATATAACGTATTGCATAGTAACTATGATAATTATCGCAATTTTACTATTAATTTGTTTGTAATATGTAGTTAAGTTCTTGAAAAATAATAATGTCCTAGCTGAGTTTTGGCTAACTCAGCTAATTTTGTACAACTTCAGTGCTCTCGACTCCACTCTTTCTGCAACACATTACAAAATAAAAAAAATGTAACAATTTATTACAACTTTTATAAAGGAAGGCTTATATTACCTAATTATATAAATAAATCCCAGGACATTATTTACACAGCGCCATCTAGCCCCAAACTAAGCATAGCTTGTACTATGGGTGCTAGACAACGGATAAACATTACTTAAATACTTTTTTTTTTTTGTAAATACATACATATTATACATATAAACACCCAGACCGATACAAACATGTTCATGCACACAAATGTTTGTACCGTGCGGGGATCGAACCCGCGACCTCTGGTGTAATAGCCGACTTCTCGACCATTACACCAAGCGGCTCGTCGCTTAAGGTTTATAGAACTTTGTGTTTCTCAAGAAGATCACAGTTCACTTGTGAGAACTTTAATGTTATCTACGCTATAGTTCTCACAAGTGAACACACTAGTTAATACAAAAAAACATGTGCTTAAAGTTTTTTTTTCTGTCAGAGGCGGCAAACGAGCCAGCGGGTCGCCTGATGGTAAGCAATTACCGCCGCCCATGGACATCTGCAACACCAGAGGGATCGCTGATGCGTTGCCGGCATATTATGGGGGTATGGGGGTGTGGGCCTCCAGCACTCTCACAAACCATATAAAACACATACTTAGTAGTCACTATTGTTTCACGCTGGTGTTATGAAAGACTTAAAGTTGGTACTTACTTACTTTTGCATGTCAGTGAAAAGCAAAGTAAGTAAGTAATATCTAAGTGTTTTGACCGCCTTCGTGGAATAGTGCTTAAGTCATTCAGGTTATAAAATACGGAGGTCGTAGGTTCGATTTCCGCCAACGGACGAGTGAAATCTGCCACCACCAAAATAGGCTGTGTTCTTAATGAGATATAAAAAAAATATCTTCTTTGATAACTTTATTTTATTGTATTCAAATACTATCTTCATTTTATCAAACCTATAATTTATTACTATTTACGATAGCTTTCACACAAATTTCATAAAAAATACCACTGCTATCAGAATAGGTCTAAAGATATTATTAGTCTTACAAAATCACTTATTTTCAACCTTAAGCCTATAGCAATACAGATAAAAGATATTAAGTAATAAAAAAACTATTCTTGCACTATGAAATTGTGACATATTCCAGTATAAATAGATTAAAATATTCAAAGGAGTTATCATTCTAAGTTTATTTGTTTTAGAAAAAACAAAAAAAGGAAAAAACATGAAATCCTTCGCCATCATCCTTGTGGTTGCCCAGTTGGCAGTATTCCAGGTAATTTAATAGTTTTTACTAGTCTTAAGTCAGCCTATTTAACCCTTTCAACGCCAATGTCTGATATATCAGATAAACCATTTTCGTGCCCACCATGCCAATGACTGATATATCAGACAAAAAAACAGGATCAAGAAACGTTGTATTTTTACTTGCCTGAATGAGTTGAGTATAACTTTATAATTTTTTGGTTTTTTTTAATGGTCGTGGCGTTAGGGGCACCATTTTCGGAAAAAATCGTGGCGGGGAAAGGGTTCACCCAATGCAGATAAAAGCCTCCATCATTAAAACCATGTCATGTCAAAAAAAGGGTCATCATCATCATCATTCTAGCGTATTCCCGATTGCATCCAGTATAGAGCTCAGGGTCCGCTTCGACTATGATCCTAGATTTGACAAGCCTGGTTATTACAATGGAGCGATTGCCATCTGATCTCCGTAACCCTTACAAGGGAAACCAGACCTACTTGGAACATAGTCGGGACCAACGGCCTAACGTGCCTTCCGAAGCACGGAATCATCATTCTTTCAGACATTCAGGCGATTCGGCCGAGCTGTGGGAAAATACTAGGTCACAATCCTGAGTCTGGAAGTTGGTGGTGTTAGGCACCCCGTGCTTCGACAAGCACGTCTCAATCTGTCTTCAGTCGTGTCAGACTGCTATCCCACCGTGTTATGAGAGTGAGGGAATAGGGAGTGCACCTGTGCTTGCGCACTCACTCGTGCACTATTTCCTGCGTACTTGGCTGATCGTAAGATTGGCTGCCGTAGCTTTAACTAGGCTAAGAGAACATTATTATTACTAACTAGCCTTCCGCCTGCGGTTTCACCCGCGCGTTATTTCTTTTTTTAAATATCCCCCCCTTCCCCCCACATTTCCGGGATCAAAAGAGCCCTATGTTCACCGAGATAGTGTAGCTATCCAACAGTGAAAGAATTATTTAAATCGGTATCAGTAGTTTCAAAATTGTTATTCCCGCGGGAATGAGACGTTTCCCGTAGGAATTTTATAGCCTATGTCCTATTCCGGGTTGTAAACTATCGCGTGCCATTCATCTTAATCCGTTCAGCCGTTTAGGCTTGATTGAGTAACAAACATCCAAACATCTAAACATCTAAACATCTAAACATCCAAACATCCAAACATCCAAACATCCAGACTTTCGCATTTATAATATTAGTAAGATATTAGTAAGATGTAATAAAATAAACCGCAATGACCGCAGCTGGTACAAGATAATAAATAATAAAGCAAAATTTTCTTTATTTTCAGAGCTCCGCCCAATTCATCCGTGGTCCAGCCGTGCTTCCAGGTATCCTGCCAAGCCCTTGCGGCTGTTCGGGACCCGTGTTAGCCTCCCCTCCAGTGTTAGCCGCTCCCCCGGTGTTAGCTGGCCCCCAACTGATAGCCGCCCCTTCTGCACTGTCTCTTGTCCCGGCAAACTCTGTAGCAAACAACTTGGTGGACACCCTATCTCTTCTCACTGTGAGCTCACTGTTGGCTGAATCCCTGCCTTATGGATATGGATACCCTAATGTAGTTGGATTGCCAGCTGTAGCTCCCTGCTCTTGCGGAGCCTGTGGAGGTTACCCTTACTATTTCTAAATTGGGTAAATTACGGTCAAATAATTAACAGTTGGGTAAACATTGGTATTAAAAAAGATCTAAATTTTCTTTATAAAAATACGTCTATCGATCTTTAAATTGATCAGGATAAAACACCTTAATATTTTCAATTATGTTTCTTATTAAAATATTTATTTTGCACTGCCCATTAACTTTTCATAATTTCTTTTTAATTCTTTCCTCTATCCTAAGGTTGACTGGAAGAGTTCGCTGCTAGCGATAAGTCCGCCTGTATTGTACAGTTGTTTTATGTTACATGTTTTCTGTGTTGTGTGTAGTGCAATAAAGAATATATCTATCTATCTATCTAATATGATTACAAATTAAATTACGAATGAATAGAGCATTAATCACGTTGGGGTGCCGTTTTAAACTTTATTTTTTGTTTAAAAACTGCTAATTGAACCTAATTAAAGGTTCTATATTTACTTCTGATAAAGTTCTTAATTATTTAGTATATTCTATAGAAAAAAAAAAAATATATTCAGATTTTGTGGTGTAATTTTTCCACTAATTTAAATGACAAAATAAGTTTTTATTAGTTGTTCCAAATTTTATGTTAAAACGCTTTACCTTCATATTATTGGTAGTAACTATTAGGTATGCATTGGGAAAAAATGCAAAATAGAAAAAAATAATATTCAAAATTTCACACAAAAAAATATTTCACGTTACTTATTTTTAAATATTGTTACAGTTTCGGAAAGCAAACCTGATAAATTAAAAAGTACAAATTACAAAAATTTTTACTTAAACACGTTTTATTATATTTATTTTGTTGTTTAATATATTTTTGAATTTATATTCTATTCAAACGAATTTTAATTATTGTTCTATAGTATAGTGTATAATATTTTATTTATAAAATACTAAATATTTATTTATTTACAGTTTCAAAGCTATATTTATTTATTTAAAATAAAATTTGACAGCTACAATTGAATGCAACATCAGGATAGCCTTCGCTACGAAGCAATGCTCAATGAGCTGCCATCTTAGTACATTGAGCAATGCTTCCCACCAGAGTGTCCCTTAATAGAACAGACCGTAATGGCCGCTTACGTTGGTGTATAATGTATAATTATGTCTATTATGTCTTGTCATAATATATTTTATTAAAAAGTTTGTAAACATAGCTTTATATTTTTTATTTATTTATTAGTAACTTTGTTGAACAACTTCGATAAATTACATAAATATAATTTTTATTTAATATACTTACGCCCTGGAAGAACAATGTTGTAAAAACCTAATTTAATATTTGAAAGTTTTATGTGCACCAAATGTTCACAATTTATTGTTTACAAAATTACCTAAATAATGTGTATAAATTATAAAATATATAATATTACTATCTAAAATTGCATTTACTTTCTTTTTTCTCTTCCTCCTACGAGCGTTTCAGAATTCGGTTATTCCAGTTATTACATTGAAGCGACTGGTATCTGACCTCTGTAACTCCTAACAGGGGATCCAGACCAATAGGATCATGGCTCCACAGTCATTCGACTGTTCCTGCGGCACCTGTGTTGGTTAACCTTACTATTTCTCAATTGGGTAAATTACGGTCAAATAACTAAGAGTTGGGTAAACATTGGTCTTGAAAAAAAAATCTAGCGACTGCCATCTGACTTTCGTAACCTTTAACAGGGTATCCAGACCAATGTATCATGGTTTCACAGTTCGACTGTGCAGGTTTTTCACGATCGGGCTAATCAATAGCCACAAGGATGGCACCGGCTCGTCCCAATCGGGTGTGAAGGAGAAACCCCCCCAGTTTCTCTTAGTTAAGTAGGTAATGGACGCTTTATTCTCGAGTTCCACACACGGCCGCAGGTGTAGCTAGCCTTTGGGGTGAATAACACCATGCCCCCCCCATGATCTCGTGGTCCCATGAGTACTGGGAGTTTAGTGGGTAGTTCCCCTGCCGGTGCCTCATCCAACCTAAGGCTGGATGGGGCAGCGGGAGAGACGGAGAGTCCCACATGTCCCAAAAAAAAAAAGGCGTAGCTAGCCTGCGGTTATGGTGCATAGACGCATTCTCCTCCCTCAAAAAAGGGTTTCCTCACTACGGTTTCCCGTCACCGCCGAACTAGAGAAGCACATCTTAAAGTCCATGGGTGCTTGCTGATGTAATAAGCATGGTATGTCACATCTCTATTTATGTAGGAGCGCGGGGAACCGGCGTCTGTCAATTACTGGCAACACTGTAATACTTACACTTTAAGATGGCGTCTGAACCTTGAATATGTATCTGTTAAATCTAAAAGTCTTTTTAATAAAAGCTAATTTAATTTATTAAAAAAGTCGTCTATTTATTTGGTATTAACCAATACAGCTGAGGATCTAGCCAACAACATCATTGCGTGTGAGTGAAGCAATGCTGAAACTCGGCTATCATAAGCTCTTACTAATTTCTTTTGAAATGGATTATAATAAATGACATAATTAATATCACGACATAGATTTATATACTTTCATTTTCCACCTAATTTAGATAAGGCACGTTTGTATTTCTCTTCGTTAATTAACGTTAAACTAATATATTACAGTATGAAGAAGCCTCAATCATTGGACTCAAGTAATCTTTACAATTTTAGGTCATTATTTGTCAATAAACAATGGCTTCGTCTTTTTGATAAGAACTGCGCGGGAGTGGAACTCTGTGCTTTATTGATGATTAGAAAAGACGGATCCACCGTCTTTCCTAATCATTAATATAACTTACTAATTACTTTCATCATATTTACTTAAGGCGATCAGTGTTGTCGAAGTGGGCGCCCTCATTGAATAAAAAATCATTTATAGGTACTGCGTGTTTTTTAGTCGTTGTTTTTCCGCAGCAGAACGCTTCATAGTACTATCAATTTATGCAAGTAATATTTTTTTTTCCAAATTTTTTTTTGATTTTTTTTTTAAAGTTTCATGGGAAAATGGAAATCAAATGTTAATAAATAGTAAACGCGAAGGGCAATGACCCCGACCGGTAACCGTCCGCGACGCAGCTTGTTCGAGTTCTACTATTGGTTCGAGTTTCGCCTATCATAATCGTAAACCTTTTGATTTGACTAAAAAAAACTTTATTAATCTATTTTACTACTAATATTTAGATAGAATCATTTTACTGCGGGAAAACAACGACTAAAAAGTCACGCTGTATATTAATACAAATATTAAGGATTCAGCTATGTTGCGTTTATACAAAAGAGGAAAAAGAATATTAACGTTATTAAAACAGGGCTTAAAATGTTTAGTATTCGATGAAGTAGCCGTGAGTGTTAATAACGGCCGTTTTAGGTACATTTGATTTTGAAAACTACAACAAAAGTAACACATTTCAGGATTCCTTAATCTTTTCGCGAGGGCGCCCTTTGACGACACCAATCGCCTTAATATAATTTTTTTTGGGTGAGTAAAATGGCCCAGTTATTTAAGTCTAAAGACCCTGGCATTATTATAATTTATATCTACATCTTACTAATAAGTAATAAGTATTATAAATGCGAAAGTCTGGATGTTTGGATGTTTGTTACTCAAGCACGCCTAAACGGCTGAACAGATTTAGATGAAATTTGGCACACTTAATAGTTTATAACCCGGCCGGATAAGGACAAAGGGAAACGTCTCATTTCCGCGGGATATTTGAAAAAGAAATTATAATAAATTTAATTCTCTTTGGTCTAAAAGAGATATAATGCAAAAGGACCACTTGGTAAGTCATCTCTGGCAATTGCCTTCCGCCTGCTCAGCGATCGCAGAGCGCGCGGGCGCTAACAGACGCGGGTGGGCATCGTAAACCCATGGAATTAATATTATCTATGTAACATTACGTTTATGCGTAAACCACAGCGCGCGCTGCGGGTGAAAATCGCGTCGTGAAAACGGCTCTTACTTTTTTCATATAAATGAACATTCTTCTACAGAGGCTGCGACACCGCAACCGCTGCGGGCGCGATTAAAAACCGTAGCCTTAATCACCAAATTAACCAAATGCGGATTTGCGATCACTTGATCTGTACTCCTTGATCCCGGGAGTTGAACCGAGGACCTAAAATCTTGGCACTGTACTTAAGCCACAAGACCATTAAGGCTTTATTCTAGTTACAAAACGGAAGTATTAAAAAAATTCTTGAGTGCTTAAGATTAAGTGGCATTAGGCATAAGATATCAGTGGCACGAAAATTAAATTTTAGGCATGGTATTTAATATTTATGCCAATTATTATTAAAGGCTTAAAGTAAAAGCAATGGGGGAACATTGTAAAAAAAACATAAAAACATAAAATATACAATATTTATTTTTGAAACAAAACAAAACTGTGTTTATACAACAATACATACATTAATATGGCACATTATCATGCTTAAAATCCTAAACCATTAAGGCCGCCGATACCCCCGAAACCGCCTAATGGTAAACCACCATTCGCAAAGCCTAATGGCCCAAGACCTCCCTGACTAACTCCTGCAACGCTTGAAATGCCATTCGCAGCTCCGCCAATCCCGCCAAATCCGCCAAACGCGTTTACTGGTCCGCCAAAATTGCCAATACCACCAATACCGCCAAGGTTAGCAAATCCACCATTGTTAAATGCGCCATTTATAGGACCAGCTACTGCGGCGACATTATTAAGTGCATTCACAGGCCCACTCACTGCAGCCACGTTGCCAAGCGCGTTCACAGGGCCACTTACTGCAGCAACATTGCCAAGGGCACTATTTACTGGACCGGCGACTGCAGCTACGTTGTTAATCGTGTTTACAGGCCCACTGACTGCACCTACATTGCCATAAGTATTTACAGGCCCACTAACTGCAGCGACATTGCCGTAGGTGTTAACAGGCCCGCTAACTGCGGCCACATTACCATACGTGTTTACAGGCCCGCTAACTGCAGCGACATTGCCATAAGTATTCACAGGCCCGCTAACTGCAGCTACATTGCCAAAGGTATTAACAGGGCCGCTGACTGCAGCGACGTTGTTAACCGTGTTTACAGGCCCACTTACTGCAGCTAGATTGTTAATCGTGTTCACAGGCCCACTTACTGCAGCGAGATTGCCATAGGCACTACTGGCAGGCCCACTTACTGCAGCTACGTTAGAAAGACCATTGGCAAAGCCAGCGCTGTTTATAGCAATGTTGTTGGAAGATAAGCCGGCTTCTCTGTTGGAGAATCCACTGAGGTCTACTCCCATCAGACCTTGCATGCATGGGCAGATGGCTACAGAGCCCTGAAAGAAAGAATAAAAGTAGGTATTAATTTATTATGTGCCATCCCAAAAGCCACCTTTAATGAAATCAAGTCATTTACAATTTTGAGCAATGTTCGAGAAACTCTTCTCTAATTATATTTTGATACTTGATGTTTAAGGAAATCCAAGACCTTAATAAATCTCTAGAACAAGGAGGTTTGTGAATGGAAGAATAGGACCGGACTATGAAAAGCTTGTATTATAAGAAGAGACCTAGAGTATTATTTTTGATTACTTGTTATTAGTAAAATTAGTACAGTACCTGAATGTAGCAAGCCAAAGCAAAGACTGCAATAATTGTGGACTTCATTTTGTGTTCTCTGACAATGGACTGGCTGGAAACTGAATTTACGATGTGACTCATAGTCTTTTAAATGAATAGTTTTGTAATAATTATAATATACTATCGTAGAAGTATGTCGTTATATTATAACATAATGTTTTTAGATAAAAGATGACATAAGAGAACGAACGATTTCCTAAGGATAAGAAATTGTAACTATGTTCACTTTTTATATGAAACCAAGGTTTATGTTATGAAAAGAAATAAATTGTAGACATATTAAAAACTAAGAAGAGCGGCTGGGGTATTGACTCTGGGGGAGGGTGGAGATTTCTCCCCCTCGACTAATTCTATCAACCGCTCAGACAAATAGATTTTCTTAGTGCGGTGTACGGTGTACCCCGTGGTGGTAAAAACAACTAAATTTGTTTTCTTCCTATTTTTTAAAAATTGATTAAATTTTTTTTTGTGCTTTACCCATTAATAGCAGACTAATGGTTTTGAAAAGCCATCAGCCAATTGGAACATAAAATTAATTGTAATGTTTTCAAGTGGCTTGTCAAAAAACGATAGTGTTTTTATGATAGAATTTGTCAGCCTAAGCCTCTCTTATGCAATGATATTATACTTTTTTTATTATATGTAGGTAATATCATTGCTCTTATGACCAAAATTTTATCTCAACTGTAATGTAATATTATATCAATAATTGAGGACAAGAAGGATTTAATTTCTTTGACGAAAACGTACTTTTTGACCCCAATTTTAAATTTCGATAAAATTTACCCAATTTTGTATCTTTTCATCAATCTACCTTACCCAATCTTGTTACGAAATTTATCGATTGTACCACTTAGTTAAACAGTACATTTTTCTGGTAGGTAACATAATTTTATCATATTTTTTCACAATCTGATAAAATTACTCAAGTGCGTGAACTTTTTTTATCAAAGGTATTGATTAAATCATTTACAGTATAAAAGTTTATAGTATTTATCAAAAAACACCAGTCATTTATTTAAGTACTCTTTAGATAGACCTAATTTAACCTTTTTTTTTAAATATTATAAAAATGATGACGCATCAATTAATTTTAATTTCTTTCGCTATTTTTCAAATAAAGGTAAAGGTAATATAATGATTAGTAAATCAGTATTAAAAAAAAAAAATATTTACACTCCTTAAAGTCCTTAACCACTTTTGTCATGAGTAAAAATTAAACGAGTACCTAAAATTTAAAACCTACCAAAAATATCTGACCATTAGACAAAAATCACTATTAGCGATAAAAATACGATATTTACACCTAAAAGTATTGTACCTACTTTTAGGTGTAAATATCGTTTTTTGTCATTTGTTTTCAAACAACAAATGAAAATGTACCATTACGTGTTAACGTAAAGTTGATTTTTGTCCAGTGTTCAGATATTTTTGGTGGTTTTGAACGCTCCGATCATTTTGACGCTGACTTTACATTCATATATTTTTTTTCATATTGTACAAATTCAAATTAGTATTAATTTTTTTTTTGCAGATAATTTCCAGCCAGTATATATCAAACTTTGGCCCAGCTCTACTGGCAAGCCCAGCTACTATATCATCCCCAATCTTTGCCAATCAAGCCAACGTACCAATAATGTCAAATGCAGCTTTGGCAGGCCCCATATCTGCAAACACATTTGCAGCACCCGTTTCAGCTACTTTAGCAGCAAAGCCAGTAAGTTTGGCAGGGCCAATTACAACAGCTATCCCATCTATTTCGAATAACTTGGCCTCTGGCACTGGCTTCCCAGCGTCAAACTTACTGGGAAACTCAGCTGCCGATGGGCTTAAGTCAAGCGTATTTTCAGTCACAAGCTTCTCGCCAATTATTCCAAATGGCATATCAGTAAATGCTGAAAATATTTACTTGGAAGGACCGCTGGCTGTTTCTGGCCAGTTGCCATTCTTAAGCACAATTGCCTTAGAAGGATCTTTGGCGTCAAGTGGCCAGGGTTATGCCAGTTGCGGATGTGGGAATGGCAACGTTGGCATAGTCAGCGAAGGGCTTGGCGGGGCCGTTTCTGGCGGATTAATTTATTGAACTTAATTAAAGACTGATTAGTTGTAGTTGGTTGTTAATATTGTTAAGTAAATAAATTATTTATTACATTATTTTCTGTTATTTTATTTTAAGACTTGTAGACCCAAAGGAATTTAATATTTTTCTGGGTTAAAAATATAGTGTACTAGGAAGTAAAGTGTCCCACTACCCACTAAACTCCCCTAGTTTCTTAACACCTGATGAGAACGAGCCGATACTCTCACGATTTACAGTTCAAGAGGTATATTTAAAAACCTTGTCAACTTATTTCTTCATGAATCCGACTGTAGCTTTTTCTTACGCGAACATAATATTGAAAAATTAACATAATGACTTATTGCACCCTAATGATGTTGACTTGAATCATAAATAAATAAATAAACAGATTTCTCTGGACATTATTCACACAGCGCAATCTAGCCCCAAATTAAGCATGGATAAACATTACTTATTAGCGTGGAATTTTAGTCGTTGTTTTCCCGCAGCAGAACGCTTCACCTTCAGTAGTACTATTTATCCTTCTTCGGTCCTCAGACCCAGGTAAATAAATAAATAAATATCCTGGGATACTATTCACACAGCGCCATCTAACCCCAAACTAAGCACACCAGGGAAAAAAAAAAGCTCCCGACCAAAGACGTGAACGTCATTGCTCCCGCCTTAGCCTTCGTGGTTATTTTTTTTAACATCCATTCCCCGAAATAACGATTTACCATTTGTTACTGTGCAGACTAATTAAGTAAAGTGCAATAATGAGCTTTTTGAATTAAAAATTTACACTTTAAATTAAAGCCCGGTTCATACATGCTCCGTTTTACTGTTCCGGTTTATCGTACGTCTTTTTTCGTCGATGGCGTATGTATTACTGTATACAGAATACTGTGCCATGTGTGAAGTCGCTCATACAACTACATACGCCATCGATGAAAAAAAACGTATACGATAAAACGGAGCATGTGTGAACCGGGCGTAACGGATCGTATCCGGTATTCCGCAGATTACCTAGTTAATCTGCAGATTAACGGATTCCGCACTCTAACGGTAACATAGACATCAAAGATGTTCTTATGAAAGCTCTAGTCGTACAACGTTACTATGAATATGTGTAGAAGAACCGGAAACAAAGTAAATATTTCGTCACTCTTTTCAGTCGTCAAAGATGTTTACAACATTTATCAATATACAATCTCCATTTGAAGTAATATATTAATATTAAGTAATACAGTCTTTTGCCTTCCAAAAAATATTTTATGAATAGATTAGGTTCCAATGGTTCCAGCCATCCAGTCCCTAAAAGTGGCACTTGATCACAAGTATGACATAATGACTGCGTCACGCGTCAGCCATTGGTTTCTTATAAAAAATAAAATATCCTGGGACATTTACCACACAGGCCCCGAAATAAGCAAAACTTGTATGTACCATGGGTGTCATCATCATCATCATTGGCCACAGCATCTTTGCAGATGATTGTTGCAGCATCACGGGGGTAAATTTTGGGGGGTGCAACGTCTCCGGTGACTATAAAGTCCGATGGCAGCACGACACCTCTTGCCACACCTGTCACAGATGAATCGAGAGTCAAGGGGAGTCGCGGCACTGCGCTGAAGTCTTTTCCTCTTTAGCTGTCCCAGCCAGGCCTTATCATGCTGTGACATGCCAAGGGCTACAACATGAAGCCACTCTGGTCTCATGTTAGCGTGTTTCTCCCAGGTGTCAGGTTCGATTTAAAACAAACTCATGTCGCGCTTATAGGAGTCCTTGAATCTCAACATTGGACGGCCTACAGATCTTTTGGCGTCAGCAATTTGACCATGGGTGTCATACAACAGATAAACATTGCTTAAATAGTTTTTTTATTGTAAATACCAGAGTAATACAAACAGATAATAAATATTCATTTCCACATAAATATTTTGTTCTGTGCGGGTATGTCATCCGCGACTTCTGGTAAAATATTATTAACCCTTAACTGTAGCCGTGGGCCCATTGGACCTAAGTATGTTAAATCTTTGAACGCATGGAAAAACACTGCATGTGTCTCAGAGGCTTCAGCTCTTAGGTACCTTCCTATAGTGCAACGAAGCGTTATTGGTACGTTAGGACTATTCTATTATATTCTGTGGTATTGGTCTGCATGTGGGTCAGTGGGACCCACGAGCACGACTATAATAGTTACGTTACTACTTTTTTAGTTTTCCATAATTCATTTTATTGTTCTTTTTTTTTCAGTTATTTGTGAAAGCACACCAAAGGAATGTTTCTTCAAATAGGGATGATATTATAATAGAGCAGTGGTGACAATGACGTTCAATTAAAAACTAGACTCCCAATCACGCTCAAATATTGTCCGAAGCAAAAGTCTGCCCACCCGACTATTGGGCAGAGTTTTAGTTTAGTTGTATACAATTGACATTAAACACTAACTGCCACGAGATAAAGTGTTAATTTGAACGAATGTGTTAATGTCATCTGTGTCAACGCCGCTCGGACTTTTTTTGAGGAATTTTTCTTAGAGATTGGGTGTCTAGTTTTATATTGAACGTCATTGAGTGGTGAACATGATAGATGGATGTAACAGCCAAAGACTATTCAGCTCAGAACAAATATTTGCCAAATTGGAAAAGCTTTTATTTTTTTTCAATAAAAGAAAGAGTTTGCTCTTTTTGTCCGCCGAACAAGGGCGCGAGGACTGAGTAATCAGATCTAATGGGAACCGAACCCCTGTTCCGCAGTCAATCAATGTCTGTCCTTGATGCCATAAACCACTAAGTCATAGCGACGTGATAATTTTTGCAATAACAAGCAAGCAATATTTTATCACTATTGCTAAAGTTACTTCACTCTTCATACCTTATCATTACGACGAACTAAGGTTACATGATTTACAAAACTACGATAATTATGACCTAAATGATAAATAGTGTGGACAAATAAGTCCTTATATATAGTTCGCACCTCACTAACTGATCATTAGTATTTGAAGTCTTCAAAATGGCATTCAAATTCACCCTCATTGTGTGCTTCCAAGCTCTTTTGTTGAAGGTAAATCTAGAAATACTATTTTTTATGTCTGGTAGTAAACGGTTACGTTTCTCCTGTGGACGCATGTGAGACACCAGAGGCCAACCCAGAAATTTGAAGAATACCCACACCACAGGTGAAATCTGCCGCCATAACAGCTCTGGCTGTTCCAGCAGTATTAATGTGGGAGCCAGTACACTTGTAATCAGAGACTCGAAGATCAGATGAGTTTACAGTCTGGCAGCACATTGACGGACGCTTCTAGGTGAAGCGTCCCTCAATGGAATAGGCCGCAGTGGCCGCTTACCATCAGGTGGGCTGCGTGCCTGCCTGCCAACTGACCTAGTATAAAAAAAAACAAATTGAAGAGAATCTATAAAGTTGATGGCAGCTAAAAATACGGTTCTTCCTCCCGCTGGCAATACAATTCCCTCCCCAATTGAACTTTTGGATCCATACTCACCGACAGACACATAGCACAACAGTTATGTTGTACTGCTTTACTGCGGTCTTCTGTATCATCAGACATCAGACTACCCTAATCTGCCAAATTTCTACAACCAATTTTCAGCTTTATTCACTTCACATAAAGTTCTCTTTCAATTGAGAATTTTTGATAGATTAGGGTAGGTTGATCTGCTGCCGTCCGTACTTCCCTAGATGTGCTTATTCGAGTTGTAGATCCAAGATGTTCTACCTGTTAAATATACGCCAAAGCATCAATTCTTGCCACGATTAGAGCAGTGGCGTACTTGGAGGTCATGGAAAACATCGTGAGAACCCTGCAGAGCCAAGCTTTGCAGCCATGATCCAATCGGTCTAGTTTCCCTGTTAAGAGTTACAGAAATTAACTGAATTGAATTGAATTGAATTAACCAAATGTTCTATTTTTCAGGAGGCTCTCAGCTTACCCAACATCATCAACACCTCGGCTTTTAGCTCTGCCACGCCAGTGACAACAAACGTCGTGCCAAACGCTGTCCTAACTGGCACTGCCGCTCAAGTCGTCTCCCCTGGCTTTACCCCCAACTGGCCTGCCAGTGCGCAAGCTGTCCCGCTTGTGACGGAAATTGTGCCAAATCTGCAGTTTGGGGAGTTATCTGTTGATGGTGATATGCCAGTGGGTGGGATGATCAAGATCAGTGGCACTTTCCCCGTGTTTGGCAATGTCGCTGTGGACGGCACTGTGCCGTCGTATGGCACCGCGTATGTCGACACTGCGAATGTCTTCCAGAACGACTGCGCGTGCGTTTGATTAATTAATTGCTAGTTATTGCTATTGTTGTTATTAAAGTTATTGTTTTAAAACTTAGTTTTGTGTTGATTTCTTCTTTCCTGTAGTTTTGTGTTTCAAGTTTTTTACTCTACGGATATAAACGTTCATTTTTTTAAATTAAATCATTGTAGTTAAGACGGATAACGACAAATCACCACGCTTGCCAATTACATTTTGATGATCACAAACCTAGCTATATAGTACTAGCCTAGCCTTCCGCCTGCGGCTTCGCTCGCGTGGTCTAATACGTTATCCCGTAAGATATGCTATTTTTTTCAAGATTTATTCGCCAGCTCCTAAAAATCATTTACCACGATTTATTCCATAATCAACAATGCGTTGTTATGGCAACCTGTCACAGACACGTCATTATGTGAAAAACTTACTACCCGTGGTCCTATTACCCGTTTTCCCGTAGGAATGAAGCATTTTTCCGCGGTAAAATGTAGACTATGTTCATCCATTGGAGAAAAATGCGAAGTCACCGATTTTTCAATGTGCTGCCAGACTTTAGTCTAATCTGGTCTTCGAGCCTTTGATTTCGGGTCCCCTATATGAGTACGAAAGTTGATAGTTCGATTTTCATTATATCGAACACGCTGTGTCGATAATTCAGTAGTACGATGTTTTATTACATCGATGATTTGTTAGTGCGATGTAACGTCAAGTGTAATGGCTCCCCCATTAATATTGCCGGAACGCAGCCAGAGCTGTTACAGCTTTACTTGGTAACAGACACTTGGTATTCTTGACAGCAGCAAGCATCAATTAGACCGTGTTGCCATTATATAGTGAGCAGCTAACTGTTTGCCAGTAATTCACTTTTCAGTATATATTTAGAATGGAGAGTTGTGGTTTTTCGCTTACTGACTTATTCAGTGAGCGGCTGAGTCGCAGCGACTGATGCTCATGGTTGTTTTACCAACGTAACCGTCAAGCTAATGGTCAATATGACGTAAAAACAACATAGGCTGCCATAGTTATATCCGTATTGTCGGTAATCAAGAGGTGACTAAGATCCTAAAAACTCTTCAGGTACGTAGAGACGTTGCCAGTTTTAGTGTTCTCTACCGTCTCTATAATGGGGAATGCTCTGAAGAGTTATTCCAACTCATCCCGTCCTGTCCTTTCCATTCCCGAACAACATACGCCGCACTGCGTTGCCATCCGCATTGGTATGCATCCAGACACTGATGACCCTTACCAAGAGGTATGGTTCCTCTTTTTTACCCCGTGCCATTAAGTCATGGAATGCCCTTCCGGCTCACGTGTTTCCTTCATCTATAATCCTTGGCTTATAGGCGTGGCGTGAAGCGGTATCTCAGCAGGCCTTCAGGGTGAGGGTGACTGGCTCTATGGGTACTATGTTCTATTGAGCCAGTCAACCTTATATTTGGACCTTTCATCCGCTACCATCGGGTGGAGTGAGGACATCATGATTGCTTACTTATAAAAAAAATAGGCAGGTGGCAGACCCTCACTGACAATGTCGACGTCGCCACTCCCACAGCTACAGGTGGCCACACCGGACCAAGCAGTGGGCAGGGCACCCTGGAAGGCTACTGCGCTGAGGAATGGTAGCTCACCACTCTAGTTAAAGACACCTTTAATGAAGTTACTTCTGGTGTCTTTGAGTGACAACTACATTTTATAAAAATCAATGTGCTTCCACGTATGTTCATCTGATCTTTGAGCCTTTGAATTCAAGTTTACTGGCTCCAACGTTAATATTGCCGGAACGCAGCCAGAGCTGTTTTGGCTTCACTTGGTTTGATAAAAGACACATGGTATACTATTTCACAATTGATATAAGGCCTGTGTCCCAGCAGTGGGACGTATAAAGGCTGATGATGATACTGATTGAGCATCTACAGCATATTTCAATAAGGGAAATTTCAAAAGCAAGCGGGGATCAGGCCGTATCCCCATTATATA
This sequence comes from Mecyna flavalis, assembly GCA_949319885.1. Taxonomy (NCBI): domain Eukaryota; kingdom Metazoa; phylum Arthropoda; class Insecta; order Lepidoptera; family Crambidae; genus Mecyna; species Mecyna flavalis. The sequence goes on along the minus strand of OX439420.1, from coordinate 2,368,223 downwards.
GTGAACAGCTGTTTGCCTGTAATTCGCGTCTCTATAATATGATATTTTAAATGGAGTGTCTATTTGCTCGTACTCTCAGTTTACGGGCTTTTTCCTTGCCAAGTCATTCAATGAGCGGCTGAGTCGCAGCAATTGTTGCTCGTGGTTGTATTGCCAACGTAACAGTTAAACTACTGGTAAATATGACATAGAAGTGTGTCAAGTACTTCTGTGTTTCGGGAAAAGGGCACTGTAGCTAGTGAAATTACTGGGCATATGAGACCTAATAACTATCGTCTCGGTGTAACGGGCGCAGGGCGGTGCCAGAAAGTAACTGCTTAGTTACTGTTTGGCACTGAACTGTCTAAGGGCAGACGTGACGCTAACCATCAGGTATACGATCAGCCCCCCTAGACAAGCAGCATTTATGACGTTCGTTATAGCTCAATTTGCGATAGCGAATGTCAAATCCCATACTTTAAACACGTGACTTTTCTATGGCATCTGTCAAATCCATACAAATTGGACTTAGCGAAATTCGCCAGCTATGAAGCGATGTCATCTTGTCTAAGCCCCCTGGTCGTCTTGTTACACATTGCAATAAAAAAAAGAGAAATTTATAGGTTCGCTCTAAAATTAGAAACATCGACCTCACACATTGTCATGTTAAGCAAAGCTTGAAACATTGCCAGCTTAAGAGATGTGGTAGCTAAGACAGGACAATAAAAAAGTAAAATACTGTCAACCAAATTTATTCCAACAGCCATTTAAAACTAAGTAACAATCTTAGTACTCTTAGTAGTAAAGTCCTCCATAGGCCTGCGGCAGACCAGCGCTGATCCCCTCACTGACGATTCCAACTTCGCCATTCCCACACCCACAGGTAGCCACACCAGACCCAGAAGTAGGCAGGGCTCCTTGGAAGGCCACTGCGCTGAGGAATGGAAGCTCACCACTCACGTTGAGGACACCTTCGAGAAGGTTCTCAGAGGCCACTGCGAGTCCACTAGGGCCTATGGGGGAGACGCTGTAGACGATCAGTGGGCTGTAGGCCACGTTGTTACCTCCAATGATGGCTGAGTTGGATCCTGGTAAAAGAATGAGGAGTTTAGATAGTTTCTTTGATCATTTCAGCCGAAAGACGTCTACTGATGGACATAGGCCACCCCCAAGGATCATCAAACCGATCGGTGCTGCGCCACCCGCATCCATTGTATTCCGGAGACCTTTATAAGATCATCGGTCCACCTTGTTGGGATCCTTGTGTTTTTACTTATTTAAATAACCTTAAATTATAGAATACTTATAGAATACATTAATTTTTTTTGGGCTGGTTAATAGCCACAATGTTCGGACCAGCCCGTCCTGATCGAATGGAAAGGGGTATTAAGTGGGTAGTGGGATGCTTTAGTCTCGAGTCCCACACACGGCCGCAGCTATTATAGTTAGTCGCGTTTATGCTGCCTAAACACATTTTCAGCGAAAAGAACGCAGCCCACCTGATGGTAAACGGCCACTGCTGCCAATTCTATTTGCGGCTAATTAACATTGATATTATATATCCAAGTCCTCTTACCAGACAAGCCAAATCCGCTTGAAACGCCAAGTCCGCTTGATACGCCAAGTCCGCTTGACACGCCAAGTCCGCCAAACCCGCTAAGACTGCCAAAGTTGCCAAGCCCGCCGAAGCCACCTCCGCTTATGTAGATATCATTGTCGACTACTGAGTTACCGCTTACATAGGATCCTGGAGAGATGTACTGCTGACCCAAAACAGCCTAGAAAAAGAAAAAAATATTATTAATATCTCTGATTTACTATTTCCGCGAGATCCCTTTTTTTAAATAATCATAATACCATAGAGCAATCACACTGTCATATTGTGTTTTCTATAGATTTTTCTGAAGCCAGCTAGCGCGGTGCGTAATATACCTCACCGGCAATGAAACTTGGCAACTGACGTAATAATCATTGCACAGCTGCAAATAGTTTTCTATCTATGAGACGCTAAAGTGACCATGTTTGTATGAAAAAAGCCCAGTGGCCAAGTTTTATTGCCAGTGAGTGTATTTTTCAGTGTTTCCCACTGGTCAGATTGATGGTCAGACTACTCTGGCCAACGGGAATTTTTTTTCCCGATGTTCAGACCAGCTCGTAATGTAGTAAAGTACTGTTGAATACAAAACCACCAGTACAGTCATATATTTTTTTAAAAAGGTTTTATTGAAATATTTCATTGTTGTTTATAACAAAAAATCTCTCGAAGTCAAATATAAAAGGGCATTATTCTTTCTTGTTGTGTATGTATGTATTTATATTATCTATGTAGCTTAAACGGCAATTAATGCACTTAAAAATTAAAATAATGTTTTTTTATTTGATTTGTGCATTTTGAAGAACTTAAACTGCTTACCTGGATCAAAGCAACAGCGACAATCAAAGTTTTAGAATACATTTTAATGTTCTTTCTTCAAGTCCTGACTTAAGAATGATGTTGAGTTCTGTACTTTGCGCATTTATACTAATTTCTTTTATCAGTGAGAGGCTTTCTTGTTTCCTGCAAATTGAGAAATTATGACAACACTGAGTAGGTATGTCGCTGTACCACAATCAGTAAGTTATTTAACAATAACTATGTAACCATTTCGACAGCTTTCGTGGAAATGTAGTTCTGCTGCTAGAGTCCAAACCAGCCCCCCTAGACAAGCGGCATTTATGACGTTCGTTATAGCTCAATTTGCGATAGCGAATGTCAAATCCCATACTTTCAACACGTGACTTTTCTATGGCATCTGTCAATTCCATACAAATTGGACTTAGCGAAATTCGCCAGCTATGAAGCGATGTCATCTTGTCTAAGCCCCCAGGAGGTATATTTTATTTCCGTTTCTACTTGGTGGCAGGATATTTTCAGGGGCTAGCTATGGGGCTACTAGGGAGGTGGTGCTATAATATTCTCCATCACATTTCCTATAATATTTTTGACCGCCTCCGTGGAACAGTGGCTAAGCCACTTGGGTATAAAACCCGGAGGTCGTGGGTTCGATTCCTGCCATGGGTCCTCCTGCCTGCCAAGTCCTACCACCAAGGTAGGACTTTTTCAGAGTCCGACTGGCTAGCTACCACCCCCACAAGTGAAACCTGCCGGTATAACAGCTATGGCTGTATTCCGGCAATATTAATGTGGGAGCCAGTATACTTGACATAAAGGCTCGAAGATCAGATGAGCCTACAGTCTGGCAGCACATTGAGCGAAGCTTCCTGATGAAGTGTCCCTCAACGGAATAGGCCGCAGTGACCGCTAACCATCAGGTGGGGTCTGTCTGCCAACTAATGTGGTATAAAAAAAACATCTATACGCATCATCGATACAATTTAGAGCATCGTACATATGCTCTAAATTGTGTACTTTAGACAATTCATTCGATTGTTAAAAACATGATTTATTGTTATGTAGTAAAATAAACGTGAAGTAATAGGTACAATGTAGGTATTCAATATACATTTAGTTAAGTCATCAATTCTTCGATATATTTCACTGTTGCAAAAAAAATGATAAGTAGGTGTAATTCCCACGTTTTTAACACTAATTAAAATTGTTTTGAAATGTAATTGTTTTACTAGATATCAATGTTTCTGCGGACTTCTTGGGGAAACACTCAGGTTTAATCAAACTAGTAATTATGTCTTCTTGTAGCTTCCTTCTTCTCTGTATCCAGGCTTTTTTGATTCAAGTAAGTTAGGTTGATATTTTGTTGGGTTTGTGGAAACCTTATTTTTTTTATTACAATGTGTAACAAGACGAGCACATTGCATCGTACACCTGATAGTAAGCGCCACGTTTGCCCTTAGACAGTTCAGTGCTAAGTTATTAGGTCTCATATACCCAGTAATTTCTCTAGCCTGTAGTAGCCACGATTTAATGAGTATAGTTTTCCTGTTGATGCTAGCAGGGTAGGCTAGAGGTAAGATAGCAGTCGCTATAATGGGTTAACCAGACGGATCATGGTGCAAGCGTACCCTGACCGAGATCGAGAAAAACCGTCATCTATATATATAAAACTCAAAGGTGACTGACTGACTGACTGACATAGATATCTATTAACGCACAGCCCAAACCACTGACCGGATCGGGCTGAAATTTGGCATGCAGGTAGATGTTATAACGTAGGCATCCGCTAAGAAAGGATTTTGATCATTCCCACGGGAACGGGAACCACGCGGATGAAACCGCAGGCGGCCGCTGATCAGATTATATAAAAGAAAGTGGTGTTAGTTACACTATTTATAACTCAAGAAGGGATGAACCGATAGGGCTGAAAATTGGTGGAGAGGTAGCTTAGAACCAGGAGACGGACATAGAATACTTTTTATCCCGGAGATATGGGGAAAGGGGGGGAGAGTTGAAAAAGGAAATAAACCACGAGGGCGACCGCTAGTAGGTAATTTCTAAAATAAATAAAAAACATGTTCTGATTTTTCCAGAATGCCTACAGTCAGCTCTACAACTCTGGATTTGGCTTCAACAATGTGAACGTAGACGCAGTCAGCTACGGATCAAGCCTCAATAACTACGGACTTTCCAATGGTCAAGGCTTTGGCAGAAACACAGCAGCTCTTGGCGGAATAGGTGCAAATTTTGGCAGCATAGGGGCAACGAACTTTGGCGGGCGAGGTGTTGCCCTTGGCGGGATAGGTGCAACGGGCTTTGGCGGCCAAGGTGTTGCCCTTGGCGGGTTTGGCGCAGGTTACGCCCCAGATGTGGCTGCTATAGCCTCGCTGCCAGTGACAGGCCCGTATGGCGGGACTGGCTATGGTGAATTGGCAGTGGCTGGGGAGCTTGGCGCGGCAGGTTCCACCATAGTCACTGGGCAGATACCAGTGCTGGGAGCTGTTTCCTTTGGTGGGAACATTCCTGCTGCCGGCGTTGTGTCCATCGCTGGGAACTGTGGATGTGGTTCCGTTTCTTTATAAGATTTAACCTAACTGTGAATAGTTTAAACTTAGTACATTGTATATGTTGTTTTTAGTTCAGTCTACACAGGAGTTTATAAATTAAATGTTGTTATGAAGTTATGTTATTGCTTTTATTTATTGTGGACTATACGGCATTATCCCGTAGAAATGTGTTATTTTTCAGATATGAATCGTTTTTCAATCTGAAAAAATCTCATAATTGAGATAAAGCCTGTGTCCCAGCAGTGGGAACGTATGCTGATGATGATGATGGCAAGTGATCACTACCGTCAATAGACCCTGTGACTGCGTCTTAGACGCGTCGCCCACCTTGAATTAATATGGAAATAGAGGAAGGGTGAAGTAAGGCTACGGAAAATGGAGAGAGGAAGATTGAAGAGAACGGGAATTCAGCTCTCTCACTCACCAAAAGTAGAGCCATTATTTATATGTATAAGGTCACATTTTATTAACGGGCAATATTTTAAGAATTGATTCTACACTAAAAATAAAAGATATTCAATCAATACATTTTCATTGTTAATACGATAGTTTTCGAGAAAAACGAAGACTTTCATCTTGCTTTAATAGTCAAAAACAACAACCTGTGTATTACGTGAAATACGCTTGTTAACTATCGATACTAGAAAAGTCAAAGTCAAAGAACTTTACACAATGGAACCACGTTAGGGATCTAACAGACGAACGACCCATTGTTTGCGACCCTCGACGACTGCGGTGAGCGGCTGTCGTTCGGGGCCGCAACGACAGCCGACGACCCTCTGCGACTGTCGTTGACGGTCGTTGCGGCCCCGCGCGACAGTCGCAGAGGGTCGTCGGCTGTCGTTGCGGCCCTGAACGACAGCCGCTCACCGCAGACGTCGAGGGTCGCAAACCCGCCTCCCTACTTGCTTTCTCGCTCTTTAGCTATAGCACTCTTGCTCACTCCAATTTTGAATGACATTGCTCATGTCATTAAAAAGAGAGGGGAACGATTATAAAGAAAGAGAACGGCGATAAGTAGAAGCCATGTTTAAATAATTCATGAATGAAAATAGGGTCATGCAAAGTTCATCTCATACACAGGTTGTTCCCAAAATATTAGATTTTTTTTGTTTGAAAACGTTAAAATGAAACTATTAGGAATATTTTAAACAATATATCATGCATTGTGTGTGTATTACATAAATTGATTTTCTTTATAAAATATTGCCCGTTACTAAAATGTGACCTTATATATTGATCTTCTGTAAGAGGGTAGTAATTCCCTGGTTGAGCCGGCCTATTTTACTGGCACACAAAACTGTCTGCAGCTTGGCTCTCCTACTCTACAAATAAACTTTTTTGTAAATAAGATAGAATATATTTATCTAAATAAATAAATATTTGACAACGTGAGTAGCGTAAGCACTTGTGTTATGGGAATTAGAAATAGAAATGAACATTTAATGTTAAAGAGTACTTGAAAATATGGTTGTCCCTCTAAATGTACCTTGCTACTGAGCCAAAGAATAAATAGACATCCAGAGACATGACAAACACAAATGTATATAACATTTATTTTCATCCTAGGTGGAATTCAAACCTACGACTAATAATACCCTGGCGCTAAGAACTTATAGAGTCACTACCTAATTCGCCATAGGGCCAGTCTTGCTGTCAATAATTCTATGATCGTTAAAATTCTCTGTTGTTTATTAATGCAGTTCTAGGATGAAAGTGGTTTAGAAAGTAAAATCCAAAAATAACTTCAAAAAATCAACGATTTATTCACTAATAAACAATTACAGAGCTACGGAGCCGCATCCGCAGTTTCCTGCGATAGACACGACACCACTGGCTGGGATCTGTCCGCTGAACTGCACAGAACCAATCACTGGCACTTGGCCAGTGACGATGGTTTGACCAGACGCGGTGACCTCGCCCGCCACTGCGAGCTCGCCAGTGCCAACGCCGCCGTACGGGCCGCTGACTGGCAGGCTAGAGAACGCGGCGACCTCTGGCACGCCAAACGTGTTCGACGCGGTAAGACCGTTGTAGTTGAGTCCGCCAATGTTGCTGATCCCTGCAAGGTTGTTGATCCCTGCGTTGTTGAAGCCGGTTGTGATGACTTGGCTGTATGCAGTCTGCAAAAGAATATTTTATTAATAAATTGTATTATCAAAAATGTATTTTATATTGCCGAAATTGAGAGCTTTTAAAAGCTGGCCAGGTTCTTTCCCTGTTTTCGGACGAAATGTCTCTCTCTTCTATTTCCTTTCCCTCCTAAATAATGATTTCCCAAAAGCAGACATCGCTTTACCCTAGTCGTAGGTGTTCATGAGCGGTAGTGGTTATTTTTTTTATTGCAATGTGTAACAAGACGAGCAGATCGTACACCTGACGGTAAGCGCCACGTCTGCCCTTAGACAGTTCAGTGCCAAACAGTAACTAAGCAGTTACTGTCTGGCACCGCCCAGCGCCCGCTACACCGAGACGACAGTTATTAGGTCTCATATATCCAGTAATTTCACTTAAAAAGTCTAAGTCATAGTAAGTTCTAATTTCTTTTAAAAAAGATGTGATTTGAACGTTCGCGACTCCCGCCAAACGAGACCAAAGTCAAATGACATTTAGATGAGAATCTCTCAAAACATAGAGCTTGAATTTTGTTAGTATTTTTAAACTTACCTGGATGAGAAAAGCTTGGAGGCAAAGAACGAACACGGTGAAAGGAGACATGTTGTTTTTTAATTGATTGAAATCAATGAGAATATACAAGAAGCTAAAAGCTGAATGATAGTTCTAACAAGACTTTGTGTATTTATATAAAAGTATAATGAAATGTGTTTGGAAAGATTAGTTTCATAAGTAATACAATCAACGATGAAGTTATGAGATTGCAAAACAACCCTTAGTGTGTTTACATAAGCTTGATATTTTTTTTCTGATTAGGTTCTGAACTTTGTAATAGTTACGTAGTTTGTGATTAGGGCGTTATCTGCCTCCATTTTGTACACAATTGGATATGATACGCCTGCACCATGATCCAGGAGGGTTGCCCAGTTGCCCCCTCAGGCATCGCCCCCTCAAATTCGTAAAAAATAATGTCCCAGTTGCCCCTTGCCTCCTTTGACCCTTCAAACTTACACTCACTTACTTCTAGCAACATATGGAAAAAATATCTAGTGATACTTTACGGCGTCTCAAGTAGGGCAGAAGTTTCAAAATTTAAAAATTATACTCCCAGTTGCCCCTTCAAAGGAGGCACGGGGGCAACTGGGACATTATTTTTTACGAATTTCCAGTTGCCCCCCGAGGGGGCGATGCCTGAGGGGGCAACTGGGTATAACCCATCCAGGATATGGCAAGTCCAGTTATTACATTGGGCCGATAGCCATCTGACCTACGAAACCCTTAAAGGAAATTAGGCCAATTGGATTATGGGCATTGTTTATTACCAGTTTCTAGCAAATAGCTAAATAGCAGCTAGTGGAATAACTGGGTAAATGAGACATAATAACTGTCGTCTCGGTGTAGCGGGCGCAGGGCAGTGCCAGACAGATAGGTAACTGCTTAGTTACTGTTTGACACTGAACTGTCTAAGGGCAGACGTGGCGCTTACCATCAGGTGTACCTACGATCTTACGATCTGCTGGTCTTGTTACACATTGCAATAATAAAAAAACATATTTATATTTCTATAAAAATGGCATTTTAAACCACTCAAGTCCCCCTAGTCGTAGGTATCCATGGGCGAAAGTGAACACTTACCATCAGGTGTTACGCTTGCTAGTTTGCCTTCCTCGCAATACATAAATCATAATTTATCTTTATTCATGTAGGCTTCAAAGATGTACTTATGAATTGTCAAGTAGAACGACACTACCATCGGCTTCGGAATGTTTCGGAAACTCAATATTTTGGTACACTTTATAATCGCCAAAATGTTCCCAAATTAATGAATACTAACTCTATTTAGTGATCCAGGACAAATTTACAAAACCATACTAAGACCTATATTGACGTACGGATGTGAGGCCTGGACGCTGACCTTAAAGGAGGAGAATACCTAAACTTTTTGTCACAGAAAGAAAAATTTGGAGGACGATCTTGGGACCAGTGCGGACGGAGGATGGCACATGGAGAGAAGAAGAAAAGAAGCCCATCATTATTGGCGAAATAAAGGCGCACAGACTTCGCTGGCCCGGACACGTGGAGAGGATGAGTGAAGATCGAGCGGTGAAGCGAGCCTACCTTGGACGGCCGAGTGGTAAACGCCCTGTCGGTCGTCCCAGGTATCGCTGGTTTGACGAGGTGATGAAGGATCTGCGCGAACTCCGAGTGGAGAAGTGGCGGGAGATGGCGCAAGACAGACTGAAGTGGCGTCTTTTGTTGTCGGAGGCTAAGACTCATTTTGGGGTCGCTGCGTTATCTGAGTAGTAGTAGTAGAGTAGTAACTCCATTTAGTACTACATTAGTAGGTCATACTGTTTTTTGTATAATGGTTGAATAAAGTAATATTATTTTAATAGATTGGGTCCATGCCGACCAATCCGTAAGGAGGCACCTGTTCACAAGTACCTATCAAATAATATGTCATCATCATCATCAGCCTGTGGTAGTCCACTGCTGGACATAGGCCTTTCCAAATGTTCGCCACGCTGATCGATCCTCAGCCACTCGCATCCAGCTCCTGCCAGCCATCTTGCGCAGATCATCGCTCCACCTGGCCTGAGGGCGTCCTACACTACGTTTACTCAGACTCGGTCTTCACTCTAGTACCCGTTTTCAACGGTTATTGGTTGTAAAGTATCAGCCATCAATTCACTCAACCATATTAGGTAGTTAGAGCGAACCCACTACGTAAGTATTTATTTATTTTGCAATTTGATTTACCATGAAATTCATGTAGCATTACTACCTCAGGAATATTTTATTATTCATGACTTATAAAAAAAGAAGTAAAATGTTAACTCTCACACTCTTATCGCAAAATGTCAATTTCACAATCACTCTATTATAATTTGTTAGGCCATTGTTACAATGTGTTGCACATTAATTGCCCAAAAATAATTTCTATCAAATTATCGTATATATTTCCAAAACATAAGTAAAAAACATGTCGTAACAAAGATAACAAAGGTTTATTTTTTAGTATAAATACTATAGTACTATCTTCTTAAATCATACTACATTTGTGTTCACCGCAAATACAATACAAAAAACAAAATGGCTTCCAAATCAATCTTCATTGTTGCTCAAGCTCTCTTCATCCAGGTAAATACATACAAACATACTTAAAATCCTCCATGGAACAATGGTTAAATCATTTAAGACGTGGGTGCAGTTCTTACCAAGGGTTTGGTTGGTGGTAGGACCATTTCAGAGTCCGATTGGGTTCTTTATGTGTAGAATAACCAACGGGCGAATTGTACCGCCATAATAGCTGTGTTCTGAAAAGAATTATAATGTCCTACGCAGGATAAATTATAGTACACAAGTAAATGTACAAGCACAGGTGCAATTCTTTTACCACACTTTCATAGCACGGTGGGACAGCAGTCTGGCACAACCGAAGAGCGATCAGGTGCAGGACCAAAGGCTGTACTCCACCTCCACAAAAGAGGCATTCAAACCCATGCCACAGTACATATCGAAATGTATGCTCGCATTGCTATTACAACTTTTTTAGGAGCCACCTATGCTTAACTCTTTAATTATACGCAGTGTTTTAAAAATACCTTTTCTATTTCAGATGTCTCTGGCCCAAGTAATTTACCCTGGATCCACCTTCAATGGCAACTCAGTTGTCGACAACCTCGCTATTGGCGGACTTGGCAGCAGTTTCGGCAACTTTGGCAACAGCTTCGGCAGTCTTGGCAATAGCTTCGGCAGCCTTGGCAACAGCTTCGGCAGTGGTTTGTCCAGCGGCTTCGGTTCTGGCGTGGTCAGCTCCGGCTTTGGCAACCTTGGCTCCACCACGGCTGGCGCCATCAGCAGCGGTGTCTTGGCCGGACTTGGCGGGTACAACGTCGTCCCAGGCGGCCCCTTGGCTGTAACTACTATCTCCCCGATCGGACCAAGTGGCTTGGCTATTGCTTCAGAGAATGCTATTGAAGGAATCTTGACTGTGAACGGACAGCTGCCATACTTGAGCGCTGTGGCCTTTGAAGGTGCTCTTCAAACTTCAGGTTCTGGTGTGGCTACCTGCGGCTGCGGCAGTGGCAACGTTGGTATTGTCAGCGAAGGATTCGGTCAAGGTGGACTTGGCGCCGCCAACTACGGACTTGGCGCGGCGGGTCTTGGACTTGGCCAGTCCAACCTCGGTTTTGGCAATCGCGTTTTGTACTAAGTAAAGAGTTAATCGTTATTCTCATGTGAGAAATAAATGTTGATTTTTGTGTATCAAATATTTTGTTTCCTTTTTACATCTATATCCATACAATTACTTCACCTTAAAATTCACGTAGGACCTAGCACATTCTAAATCAAATAACATTGAGCGTTGCTTCCTGGTTAAGTGTCCCTCAAAGCCGCGGTTGCCGTTTGCTACATATAAGCTGGGCTGCGTACTTATTTTTTATTTATTTATTTAATAAGTACAGCCACATGATACATATTAATAAAATTACAGTAAAAAGTTACAATAAAAAAAAACAGTTCTGATATGCATCAAAACACCGGCGTACATAGCACTCAACAATAAAAAGGGTACAATTATTCAGCAAATTGATTAATCAGAGAGTACCCATCAGGCTATTTGCCTGATAGATACTCCGAGACCAATGACTGAAGTGATATAAAGAAATAAATTATCTCTGGATGGAATATGCCGCAGTGGTCCCCTTCATATTCAGGTGTGCTGCGTGCTTATATGCCAAATGAAATAATAAAAAAAATCCTCATAGTCATAGAATCCTTTGTCATGAACATAATAGCTATGTGCTGTTTTCGAACCTTGAAATCATTAGTCAGTATTATAACCAGTTCGATAAGGCAGTATTCAATTTTGTGGAACTGCAACTTCTAATGCAATAAATTGTGCACGTCTAGCTATTGCAAAATGAAGGAAAATTCCATATGAATATTCCGATTCTAATTTCGTAACCGCTTTGTTGTTTCTAGGAATACTATTATCATCAAAACTATAACATACTAGCGGCCGCCCGCGGTTTCACCCGCGTGGTTCCCGTTCCCGTGGGAATTGATCAAAATCCTTTCCTTATTAAGATGTATTCTGCTATTCGGGACGGAAACAAATCCAACAAATCAAAAACCATGGCAATCGGTCCAGCCGTTCTCGAGTTATAAGTGTTGTAACAAACACGACTTTCTTTTATACTGCGTGTTTTTTTAGTCGTTGATTTCCCGCAGCAGAATGCTTTACCTTCAGTAGTACTATCGATTTATGCTAGTAATTTTTTTTTTTGAATTTTTTTTTTGAAATTTTTTTAAAACTTTTTTTGAAATTTTTTCTTAAATTATAATGGGAAAATGGAAACTAAATGTGAGTAAATAGTAAATAATCATTTTTTTGATAAACGCGAAGGGCAATGACCCCGGCCGGTGACCGTTTGTGACGCAGCTAGTACTATTGGTTCGAGTTTCGTCTATCATAATCGTAAAACTTTTGATTTAACTAAAAAAAGAACTTTATTAATGTATTTTACTACTAAGATAGAATCATTTTACTGCGGGAAAACAACGACTAAAATTCCACGCTGTATATATAGATAAAAGGAATTTTTGCTAAATTTACCACCATTAAGAAGTCGATTTCTAAAATATCATCATGGCGAAATATATCGTGTGCTTTGTAGTTACCCTGATTCTTCAGGTAAGAGTTTTTAAATCTACTCTTCTCACTACAAGCGTTTTGTTTATCTATATTAGTCAAGATATGCTTAAACTATGACTTAGGATTTAAAGTCTAGTTATTACATTGGAGCAACTGCCATCTCACTTCTGTAATCCTTAGATTAATTGAAACATGGCTACGTAGCCGTTCGACTGTGCAGGTTTCCTCACGGTGTTTTCCCTCACCGAGTTAGTGATAAATACGTTTAAAAAAATAATGTCTGATATTTATTTTTACAGGGAACATGTGGCCAATACAATTCCTTTGCTGCGCTTGGCAGCTTTAATTCAGGACTTGGCCAGAACTTCGGACTTGGCCAAGGTGCCAAACTTGGTCAGAACTTTGGACTTGGCCAAGGCGCCATACTTGACCAGAACTTCGGACTTAGCCAAGGTGCCATACTTGGCCCGAACTTCAGCGTCGGTCAAAATCTCGGCATTGGCGGTGTTGGCGGCCTTGGCATCTCCAGTGAACCTTGGCAAATCGTCAGCGCGTCTGCTATAAACCCAACTGGTGTGACTGCCGTGGCTGAGAATGCGTTTCAAGCGTCATGTGGTTGTGGTGAACGTGGTGTAAATGTTGTTGATGGTTTGAACTTGCCAAGAGGTGGCCGTGGCGGGCTTCAGTTTTACCCTTAGTAATGTAAAACAACATTATGATAATTTGAATTAGAAATTATTAAATAGATTAGAATTTAATAAAACCCTACCACTTTGTTTCGGAATGTTGTTTCTGCTGAGAAGGCAATATCAAGAAACTACTTATTATTTTTTATCTTTGTATTGTGGTTCTACCTGGGTTCTACTGAATAAAGTTTTTTACGAGTATGTGCCTGTTTTTTAGTGCCTGTGAAGTAGACTAGTTTTTATGGGGAAATTATCAGCACATCCTTCGTGGAACAGTGACTAAGCCGTTTGGGTATAAAACCCGGAGGTCGTGGGTTCAATTCCCGCCTAGGGTCTGGTTGGTGAAAGGGTAGGTTTTCAAAATCCGACTGGCTAACTACCCCCACAGGCTTAATCTGTCGACATAACAGCTCTGGCTGTGTTCCGACAGTATTCATGTGTGTACTGTTTGTTTATTTACTCGTTTAGTTTGTAATATAATTATCGGCTCTCTGCTGCACACTCCGCGTCCCTCCGTGTCCATCCGCCATTGATCTCCTGTCATCACCTCCTGTCATCGCGTCTAGGAGTACCACAGTATATATCAAGTGTGAGCAAGAGACGACAGTTTACAACCTCCTTTCGCACATACACTACAATGTGGGAGCCAGTACACTTGAAATTGAAATTAAAGGCTCGAAGGTCAGATAAGCCTACAGTCACTCAGCACATTGAGCGACGCTTCCTGGTGATGTGTCCCTCAATGGAATAGGCTGCAGTGGCCGCATACCAAAAGATGGGCTGCGTGTCTGTCTGCCAACCGACAAAGTATAAGAAATACAATTTAAAGAATTGGAACAGAGAGAAAGTTATAAAAAAACGTGCTGTATCATAAAAGGGTTGGTAAAGGAGAATATATTTAAATGAACTAAACGTTTAGGTATTTGCTTTTCTTACTGATTATTTTTATAATTTTTGGATTATAATAATTATTAATTTCTTATTTTTATTTGACTGAATATTAGTTAATTTATATAATTTCGTTCGTGTATTGAGTTTGTTGGGTTATTTCCAGTTGCCCCCTCAGGCATCGCCTCCTCTGGATTGAAAAAAATTCTAGTTATACTTTACGGCGTTTCTTCTCAGCAGGCAAAAGAATTTCAGTGTAAATCAAACAACGATAATTATTTGAAATCAAATTGCAAAAAAAATATTTAAATTTTGACTTTTGAATTTGACTTTGATTGCTTTAGTATTCATTAAATTACTAAAACATAATAAGTGTTTTTTTTAAACAACTACTAGTACATAGTATTATAATATTATTATTTTGAGGTCGGACGAATAAATTAAATAATTTATCACTCCCCAGCTTCCAAACTGCCCCATATCAAAAAAACCGGCCAAGTGCGAGTCGGACTCGCCCATGAAGGGTTCCGTAGCAGCAAGTATCATCAAAATATAAAAGTTCTTGTAGTTCTTTGTAAGTTTGATCGACGTTTTTATATTTGAGTTGATTGAATGAGAGGAAAATTGCGGTTTACGATTTATGACGTTTAAAAAAAAAACTAATTACTTGATCTCGTTCAAACCAATTTTTAATGGAAGTTTGCATGGTAATGTACATCATATATTTTTTTTAGTGTTATTGTTCTCTTATTTTAGAAGTTAGAGGGGGGGGGGGACCAACATTTTACCACTTTGGAAGTGTCTCTCGCGCAAACTATTCCGTTTAGAAAAAAATGATATAAGAAATCTTATTATCATTTTTAAAGACCTATCCATAGATACCCCACGCGTAAGGGTTGGATGAAAAAAATTTTTTTGAGTTTCAGTTCTAAGTATGGAGAGCCCCCAAAATTTATTATTATTTTTCTATTTTTGTATGAAAATCTTAATGCGGTTCACAGAATACATCTACTTACTAATTTTCTACAGTACAGCTCTTATAATTTCGGTAAAAAGTGGCTGTGACATACGGACGGACAGACAGACAGACAGGCAGACAGACAGACATGACGAATCCACAAGGGTTCCGGTTTTTGCCATTTGGCTACGGAACCCTAAAAAATGAAGTCGATATGACGTTACCCATTGCGACTAACAAGACACCTCTTTTTATGTATTATGTATAAATAAAAATGAATTGCTGTTCGTTAGGCTGCGTCCCCAGTAGGTTAAATTTCATCAGAATGATTTCAAGTAATTTGGCATTTATAATATTATTTACTCATGCATTATTTAAAAAAAATATATATTCTTGGATAAATGCCCATTACAGAACCCATGACCAGTGCAAAGACTGAGGTATTGAAACAAAAAATATGCCTACTGTAACGACAATAATTAGTAATTGTCATAATATTTAAATTGTATTGAGAATAGTTTAATGAAGGACTTATATTACTTTTTATTGAATATTTCGAGTGACAGGACCATTGTTTTAAAGACATTAAATTAGTCTTAAACTCATCAAACAATGTAATAAAATCAGCAGATATTAAAAAAAATATCAAAATATTGTCTAGAACTGCCTATCTACTCAATAAGGTAGGAAATTGAAATTAAAGAAGTAAATATAATTCAAAGCCATCATTTAATCAAAACAGAATCCGTGAAGCTTCAAAATTGACGAGCAGCGCAGCCACAGTTGCCAGCAATGGACACCGCTCCATTTGATGGTATACCGCCTCCGAAGGATACGGCTCCCATCACTGGGATCTGACCAGTTATCAAAGTAGACCCTCCAACAGTCACTGGACCTCCTACAGCCACCTCTCCGTAACCATTACCGATGTAAGGGCCGGTAACTGGTAGAGAGGCTGTCGCAGCGACGTTGGACACACCACCGTATCCACCGATGAAACCGGCGTTTCCGATGCCTAAACCAGCATTGCCGATGGCGAGTCCTGGGCCTGCAATGCCAGCTAGACCACCGTTGAATCCATATCCGATGTTTCCAGCGTTGAAACCTAGGCCTGCGTTTTCCACAAGAACTCCGGTACCAGCTAAGCCATCGAGTCCACCGTTGAAGCCGTATCCGAAGTTACCACCAGCGAAACCTAGGCCAGCATTTTCTACGAGCACTCCGGTGCCTGCCAACCCATCTAGTCCACCGTTGTAGCCATTGCCATAAGCTCCGTATCCGAAGTTACCGCCAGCGAAGCCAAGGCCTGCATTTTCTACAATGACTCCTGTACCAGCCAAGCCATCAAGACCGCCGTTGTAGCCATTTCCAAAAGGTCCATAACCGTAGTTTCCTCCGGCGAAACCAAAGCCAGCATTTTCAGCAAGAACCGCGGTACCAGCTAGTCCATCAAGTCCACCGTTGTAGCCATTTCCAAAAGGTCCATAACCGAAGTTACCGCCAGCGAATCCAAAACCAGCATTTTCGGCAAGAACCGCGGTACCAGCTAGTCCATCAAGTCCACCGTTGTAGCCATTTCCAAAAGGTCCATAACCGAAGTTACCGCCAGCGAATCCAAAACCAGCATTTTCGGCAAGAACCGCGGTACCAGCTAGTCCATCAAGTCCACCGTTGTAGCCATTTCCAAAAGGTCCATAACCGAAGTTACCGCCAGCGAATCCAAAACCAGCATTTTCAGCAAGAACCGCGGTACCAGCTAGTCCGTCAAGTCCACCATTGTAACCGTTCCCAAAAGGCCCGTATCCAAAGTTGCCGCCAGCGAATCCAAAGCCAGCATTTTCGGCAAGGACTCCAGTACCAGCTAGGCCATCGAGGCCATTGAATCCGTATCCAAAGTTTCCACCATTGAAACCAAGAGCACCAGAGTTCAACCCGTAGAGGGACTGGCTGAAGGCAATCTGAAAGAAACAAACATTTATGAAAGTTTTGGGACATTTGGATTTATCGTGGCCTTAAAAATCGTGGCTATTTAACCCACATGGTTTATTTCTTGGATCCAGTTGTAGTTGATAAAGATATTTATTTGGAATTTTTATAAATGAAGAAAGAATATTATTCTCCCCAGTCGAGTTATCACGAAAAGGAACAACATAAATTACTAATAAATTAGTGAAAATAAAACAAAATAGTATAATAAGATGGTCAGTTGGAATCTACATAATACGAGTATATCCTCCTTTTTATCCTAATAGTAGAAATTAACGGATATTTCCTCCGTATATTCCTACTAGTAGGACTAACCGGTAGAACTAAACGGACTACACCCCTAATTCTTGCTGTGTTGTGACAATAATTATTCAATCTCGAAAATTTAAGCCTCAAGGTCTGAAGACTAGATGACTCTACAGAATGAAAGTAAAACCTGATGAATTGATGTGATCTTCCTTTTTGAGCTGTTTATATGAAGGTCATAGTTAGGTCACTAGATGTAATAGAAAATGTAGAAAAAAGATGATGTAGAAAAAAATACCTGGACCAAGCAAGCTTGGATGAGAAGCACTAGAAATCTTGAAGAAGACATTGTTGCAGACAGAATACTGGTCACAATACATAATTGAAACTAGGTCGTAGTATTTATACTAACATTGGGAACATTTTGCAATAGAGACCGTTATCACAAAGTTCTATGTGTCAATTCAGGCTCTGGACCTGACATGTCCAACGTGTGTGAAAATAAATAGAACGTGACTTGAGCTATCACGTGGCGGGGAAAATAAAGGCATTATGACACAACGAATCTATAATTTCAATTTGCTAATAACATTGCTAATAACTTAGACAATCACATTTAAGTCGAACCTTAATGATGAAGGGAAATTCTTTCTTTTTAATCCACTTTTTCCAATTTACGAAAAAAAGCTAAAAATAGTTCGTTAAAAATAAAATAAGATAAAGTGCATGGTAAAGTGTCCGTTTTTTTGGATACAGCTCGGGTTTGCAGCCAATGCATTTCTTATACGTACTTGAATGAAGCTTTGTGTTCCCACAAGTACTAAGTTATGGAAAGATCCAGATTATAGAAAAAGAAAAACCGAACGGAGTGGAAAATCGACTCGGATAGATATAAGAATAATAGGTTAGAAGGTTAGATGTCCCCGGGGATGTGCTGGTCAAATAGCCAACACGCTGGCACAGGCTCGTCCCAATGGGGTGTGAAGGGGAACCGGGGGAGTAAAGTGGGTAGTGGACGCTTTAGTCTCCAGTCCCACACACGGCCGCAGGTCTAGCTAGCCTGCGGTTACGGTGCATAAACGCATTCTCCTCCAAAAAAAAAGGAAACAGGGTCATTAAAAATGAAATAAGTTCATATAAAAGTTTCGATGGTCTAGTAGTTTTATTACGGGCTGAGATCTCGAGGCCCTGGGTTCAATTCCAGTGTGGAGCTAACTTTGTCTCGGTTTTCTCGGATACAGCTCGGGTTTGTGATCACCACCAATCCGCATTTGGCATGGTGATTAAGCCATTACCCATACTTTTAACCATGAATTGATTTCAAGGTTGGAAATGGATGGCCTTTGCCTTGAAGTGGGACATCCATAGGCTGTTACTTACTTAGTTACTTAAATGTTAACTTCAAGATGAGCTTGTGTAATAGTGGCTCTACCATCGGCTTAGAAATATGTCTATCGAGAAGAACCAGCAAGAAACTAGATAGTTACTCTTTTTAATTGCCAAAATTATTACAGGGACTCGCAGATCCTTCAGGTTGATAGTTTTAAATTGACTCGAAACTGGACTTAGTTATAGTATAACGAGCCTTCCTAATCTCTTTTTTCAAATATCCCCCTCTTCCCCCACAATTCCAGGATCAAAAGTACCCTATGTTCACCGGGGATAGTGTAGCTTTCCAACAGTGAAAGAATTATTCAAATCGGTTCAGTAGTTTCAAAATTGTCATTCCCGGGGGAATGAGACGTTTCCCGTAGGAATTTATAGCCTATGTCCTAATCCGGATTATAAACTATGCGTGAGCAGAATTTCATCTAAATCCGTTTAGCTGTTTAGGCGTGATTGAGGAACAAACAAACATCCAAACATCTAAACATCCAAACATCCAGACTTTAGCATTTATAATATTATAGTAACTAGGAAAATGGAGATTTTGTATTCAATTATTGCAACCTTATTGGCGATTGAAAGAAGTAACTGTTGAGTTTCTTGCCGGTTCTTCTCAACAGATGACTGCATTCTGAATCCGGTGTTAGAGTCACTATATTTTTTTATTCATAAGTGCATCCTTGAAGCCTATTAATTTTGAATAAAGCATAATATTTTGACTTTGATTTTTAATTTTGATAACAGGTACACTCATATACTAGGGGTGACGAGCTGAAATGAAAATAAATTATTGCCCCATTTGGGATTTGAACCATAGAATTAGAACATCCAATCGTTAGGGTGCAGCTAGCCAGTAAGTTTCACCACCAACCAGACCCAAGGTGGGAACCGAACCTATTACCACTGGGGTTTTTTACCCGACCGGTCTAACTACTATTCCAGGAAGGCTGCTAAAGGCTATTTTCATTATCTTGGTTACCGACATACATAATGATAATAGTACATAACGTGTCTATCGGACGACGGAGACGAGCCATTTGGTGTAATGGTTGAGAAGTCGGCTATTACACCAGAGGTCGCGGGTTCAATTCCCGCACGGTACAAACATTTGTGTGCATGAACATGTCTGTTTGTATCGGTCTGGGTGTTTCTATGTATAATATGTATGTTTTTACAAAAAAAAAAGTATTTAAGTAATGTTTATCCGTTGTCTGGCACCCATAGCACAAGCTAATGCTAAGTTTTTTGGGCTAGATGGCGCTGTGTGAATAATGTCCAGAGATATTTATTATTATTATTTATTATCGGCTTATATGTATTCACATGTCTTTATTTAGCGCACGTAGCTTAAACTAACAATCTATACATATAATTATGTGTATTTAGTAGTGGTAGAGCCATCCTGATTTACAGAACGAATGGGCCGGCTCGTCCGGGGAAGTACCATCCTCTCACACAACACCAGCGTGAAATAATAGTGACTACTATTGTGTTTCGTCTGGTTTGTGAGAGTGCTGGAGGCCCACATCCCCCCTTAAAAGGCCGCAACGCATCCGCGATCCCTCTGGTGTCGCAGATGTCCATGAGCGGCTGTGTGATTGCTTACCATCAGGCGACCCGCTGGCTCGTATGCCGCCTCTGATATAAAAAAATGTGTTTGAAAGTAGAAATTGACAGAATGACAGACTGACTGCCAATCGATGCCCAGACAGACAGCTACAAGACCTAGGGGTTGAAAGTTTGTATGAAAGTGCGTCATGTTTTTGCAATGTTTTTGACCGCCTCTGTAGACCAGTCGGAGAACTCTCGGAGGTCGTGAGTTCGATTCCCGTCTCTGGCAATATTAATGTAGGAGCTAGTACACTTGAAATTAGAGGCTCGACGATTATAGCCGCCTTTGTCTTATAAAAAACAAAGCGTGGCAGCGCAATGAGCTTCTTGGCTAAGTACCTATTCATCAATGAATTGGCCGCAGAAGCGATTAATGAAATTTCAATATTCATAGTTCAATAGTTTTTTTAAAGTTCTGTTCCCAAAAATCACATTATTTGTAAGTCATGCACTTACATTCAAACAAAGTCATTATTTTATTGTTTTAGTAATTTTTTTGCTTATAGTTGGCTTTAAGCTTAAATTTTTTTTGTTAATTTTTATTTTTAGTATTGAAAATATATTTAATTGAATACGTGCTGCTCATGTACAAAGAAGAAAGAAAGTTGAAAAGACGTATTCAATGGGAACATCATCGTCGTAGATAAATTATGTAAATACATTTTTTTTAAGATAACTCAAAAACTACTAGTTCGATCTCGTTCAATTTTGACCATCGATAAACCAGATTTGAAATGAAATGAAAAAGATTCATCTAAATCAGTTCACCCAATAAAAAGTTAGGAGGTTACACGAATAAGAAAAAATATTAGTCGACTTGACAAACTCTAATCCTCTCTTTTTTAAGTCAGTTGGAAATAAAGAGATTCCAAAGAAAGTAGTACGAGTAAATTGTGTCGACTGTTGAAGTAAGTTACATAACTACGAAAATATTAAGCTACAATACAACTGCTCTTTCCCCCTTACATTGCTCCAAAATCCGCAACAATCCTAAACGATAGTTTAATCGTGGTTAATTCCTATCCATTTTCTCACAAGCCTTATTTCTACGAAATATCAAAGTCAAAGTATTTATTTTGCAATTTGATTTACCATAAAATTCTTTTGCACGTCAAAACTTTTTTACTCGTATCCTATATCTTCGATTTTACGACTTATTTTAATCTTTATTAGACTTAATACTAAATCAATTTTAGACATAATTATGGATAAAACGGACAAAAATATAAATAAAATGACATGAAATATCAACAACAAAACATTTATTTACAACAAAAACAAAAACACTTAAACAATAACAAAGCGACTAGAACCTAAAGAGCCACATTCCCGCAGCCACAGTTGCCTGCAATAGACACAATTCCACTGGCTGGGATCTGTCCACTGAACTGCACAGACCCAATCACTGGCACTTGGCCAGTGACGACAGTTTGGCCAGATGCCAACACCTCGCCCGCCACTGCGAGCTCGCCAGTGCCAGTGCCGCCGTACGGGCCGGAGACTGGCAATTGGGCGATGGCTGCGACCTCTGGCGCGCCAAAGCCTGGGATATTGTTGTAGTTGGCACCTATAGCTCCTGCTTGGCCGAGGCTGAGGAATTGTTGACTGAATGCAGCCTGAAAAAAATTAAATTGATTATTACGGGTTCGATCCCCGCACGGTACAAACATTTGTGTGCATGAACATGTCTGTTTGTATCGGTCTGGGTGTTTCTATGTATAATAAGTATGTATTTACAAAAAAAAAGTATATAAGTAATGTTTATCCGTTGTCTGGCACCCATAGCACAAGCTAATGCTTAGTTTGGGGCTAGATGGCGCTGTGTGAATAATGTCCAGAGATATTTATTTATTTAAATGTACTGATTTGCACCGTGCGGAGATCGAATCTGCAGCCTCTGGTGTGGTCGCCGACTTCTCAACTATGTAACTACCTAATGCTTTGGATGAATGATTAAGATTGACTGAATTAATTTGAAAAACTATTACTATGACTGACTAGGGCGAGGTCACATTTGGTAATGACCCTGCCCTTACGCGAAGGGGGGAAGGGTCGTGGGTTCAAATCCCATCCAGGGCAAACTTTATGTAATGAAAATTTTATCATGTGTCTGGGTGTTTACATGCATTTAATTATATGTTTGTAGGACCTTCGTTGTTTCTGATACCCATAACACAAGTGCTTACGCTTCTTTGGGGTCACAAAAATGTATGTGATGTTGTAAATAAAAAAAACCTTACCTTAATAATACTAGAGCCTAGAAGCATATGGGCGGATGTGCAGATCGGGCAAAATTTTTTTATTGGATATCAGAGAAAAGCGCTTCTTTCTCTTTCCATACCACTGGGAGCGGTATTTCTATCTCTTTTCTGGGCTGAGATAATTTCGTGCATAATGTCGGTTCTGACAGCTTTTCTAAAATCATTAGAACCTTAAGGTTTCATTTTTACTTCCATCTTTCTGCGTCTACATTGCTGTATCTTTCTTTTGGTGGATTGTAAGTTTGGCCCTTATGCTTAAAAAATTTATTCGCACAAAGGCTACGTAAAAAGAGTTACGCCTTTTTGGTCCAAACAGTGATTTAAAATATTCATCATAACTAAACTTCCGACATTATGCATCTAAGATTCCTTTAAATAACATTAAAACGGTTGCAGATATACGGCTTTATGCCTTTTGTTTTAGTAACTTTGTGAATGCATTGGTGGGCCAATGTGAAAATAAATCGTTATGGATGTGAACTACTTAAAATATGGCGCCAAAAAATTAGTGACATCGGGCATTATCCATTGGTCACGGCGTGTCCAATGACTGACACTAAATCAGTTTAAGTGTAATGAGATACATTGTGATTGGTCTTTGCGCGATCCTATGTCTGGCCGCCTCTCCCTTTGCTCCTTGCACGCATTGTTTCTGTTTATTTACTTACATTTCGGTGTTTTTGTTTTACCTTCGGCACAGATTAATTAATTATTAAATAGTTACCCTTCGGTCTGTTGGTGTTTTGTTAACTGATCAGTAGTGAGTGATTAAAAGTGGAGTTTTAGTTGTAATTTAATGATGGACGACAAAAGTGAAGTAAGGTAAAGTCACCAGTCATGGACAGTTTAAGGAAACATTTTTTGGTTTTTCTTTGTAGTTGGTTCATTTTTCAATACACATTCTTTTGGATTTGAAGGTAAATAAAATGTTCTTTTCTCAGTCATTATTCAATGTTCAGTTTCAGTTAAATGATCAGTAAAATAAAATATTATTAAAAAATAACACTCCTACTCAGGCATGGTCGAAGTAAATGATCCAATGCCGGACCTCCAATTATGGACTTCAATAATTATCCATCCATGCCTCGGGGTTTTTTGGTGGCAATAATTCGAATTCTCTTTCATGTTCAGGTTCTGAAGTATGGGAGATAGGTTGATCACTCCATGATAGTTGCGGCAAATGTCTTAGGTAGTTGCACGTGTCTTCACTCTTGGTTCACAAAAATGGAGCTTTGTCACCCCTACGTTTGACACGCATGCCCCACCAAACCATCACAGATGCTGGGTAGTGACCTTTTTCTACCATCGGAATTATCCTAGTAGCTTTTTGGGAGTTGTGTACATGCCCTGTCATTTTGACTATGATTTTTTTCTTCAACCGTAAAAAATCTCATCTGAAAAAAGAATTCCTCCATGGTCACCGCGCGTGGCGTGTCTCTGCAACAACTTTCATTTGAGACGAAAGGGTGCAGTCAACAGATGACCTGTCCTTTTTCGATAAGCCCTAAGGTATTATTTTATAATACGAGATAAATATTCCTGGAGGAAATTTTCATTTTCCCAACAATGATTTTCTGCTGACGGATTACTCAGACTCAAATACTCTTAAATAAATTGGGACAGAACTTATGGTAAGACTAGATAACGGCAGATCTTCACACATATTCCGGGCCAAAGAGAAAAAGCCCTCTTTTACGAAATCCGTTTCTTATTGTATCTATGGAAATATTTCGTGAAGCTGCCTTAAAGTTAGGAGCAAGCGGCTCTCTTTTCATTGCTCTATTTTGCAATTCTGTACTCGATTTCTCTTACTTCTTCGATAGTCTTGGCCATTTGTTCTTGTGTGTACTCGATTTGGACCTATTAGGATGAAAATGTTTTTTTTTGTATTGGGAATGTGTGAGCCTATTATGTACACCTAGTCATGGACAGAATTTCTAATATGTCCATTATTGGATAGAGTAATAATTTACTGCTGATTTATATTAGAAACAGTAAAATATACTTGAGTAAGCAGACGTATGACGTATTAAAGAAAACAAAAACAATGAAATCCTCTTTATGGACACTCTGTCCTGTCCATGATTCTGTGTACGTGCTTAAATAATATCCAGTAACGGACACCCAACGATAGGGTATTTAAATTCGTTGCGGACACCGGTAAAATTTAGGATTAGAATGCTAATGTAATTTCGGTTATAACATAAAAATAATGTATTACCACTATTCATAAATCATTAAATGTCGTGAAATCCAACGACGATACACCTGACACAAAATAAAACGTTAAGTGTAACTTATAGGGCGTCGCGATTCTTATAAGAAATTAAGATTCCCGACACTTAATAGGTAATACCGCGTAACTAACAACCGTAAAACACCGGCATGGAAATGACTATCGGCTGTCAAACAGTTGGTATGGGAGCTTAAATACTGGCATCACGGATTTATGTTATTACTAAATATAACCGCCGCCCGCGGTTTCACCCGCGTGATTCCCGTTCCCGTGGGATTTGATCAAAATCCTTTCTTGCGGATGCCTACGTCATAACATCTACCTGCATGCCAAATTTCAGGCCGATCCGTCCAGTAGTTTGGGCTGTGCGTTGATAGATCACTATGTCAGTCAGTCACCTTTGAGTTTTAATTTATTTACATTTGAAAAGAAAAACCAGATTGCTTAATTTTAATTGTTAATTATAAACTGTCCATGGCTGGTCCGCGTCCATCATAGGTGCCTTTACTTTAAGTACATTCAAAATACTTATATCTGATCTTTATAACCTTTATCTTGACGCTTACCTAATAATCAACCGTGTTTATTATCGGTATGAATAAAATAAGTAAAAAAACTACATAAGTGTCTGTGTGTATAACTAAGTGTGGGTAAAAAGTCTAGTCAATTAAGAGACGTCCGACTTTTTGCCAAAAAAACCCAGTTAATAAATGAACACTATAAGTCGCATTTGCAGTTTCGTCTTGTTAAGTTATAATAGATATTGATTTATTGTTTAGGCATTACGTTATATTTGGACATACACCTCACATTAAATCACATTTAATTACCTAAATTGAAGGCATAAAGCCGTATGGGCATATACTAATTAGTTGAACAAATACATTGAATAATTTTAGTGGCATAAAGGCGGATATCATCATTTTTTTAAAATAAGTTAATTTTTCACTGTTTAGAAACATTGTTTTTAAACTTTAATTATAAAGCTAGGAAAGTTACTTATTTAGCTAAATAAATGCAAAGAAATCATTTACGTATTGTTTGTACTTATTAAAATATTTGCCGATAAAATTGAATTTTTATTTTACTCTCTCCTGTAAAGTTGGCAAAATCGACATCCGCCCTAATGCTTCTAAGCTCTAGTATACAAATGGTGATAAAGAAAACAGCTGAAGTCTTCATTGTTACTAAGTATTAACTTATTGTGATGAACAAAGTAAATGAAAATTTAAAGTTGTATCTACAGTATTTATTTTAAATGACACTGCAATATATTAAAACTGCATTATGTGCAATGTCAATGACATTATTACATAATGACATAATCGCTGATGATAGATTTCTCAGTATGACGTTACTTCGTTTCGATATATTTTCCGATAAGGTTAAGCAACGCTTGCCTTAGTAATTGTTGGATGGGTGATCACTGATCATGCTTAGAGTGGTCTTTTCACTCTCAAAAACTTTCCTGTACCAGAAAGCAGTATTTTTTTAAAGGATCAGATGAATTACAGGTTATGAAAATCTGTGCCCGTATACAGGGTGTCCAAGAACTCAACGTCAAGCCGAAACGGGGTGACAGGACTGATTGTAACCATCATGAGAAAAATAAGAAAAAAAATCTATCCCATGCAGTTAGGAAATTATGGGCATTTAAGAAATACCTAGAAATTTGGTCAAAATGTAACCATTTTTCGGTTATTGTGGTTAATTTTTATTATTTTTGTTCATTTAAACTTTGGAACCGTAACCCTAAATATCATTTCTAGAACCACAGTCAAAAATAATGCCACAACTGCCCCAAGTTTTCTAGAATTAAGACTATTTGTTAAACTATGAATTTAAAATTTTCAAAATTTGTCGACTTTGAAAGGCTCTCCTTTAAAAAAATTGTACTAATGTGACTTGGCAAGTGCCATCAAAAGTTCGCGCATTTAATCAGGATTGCAAAAAGGTACAATACTTGCTAGTTTTATACTAAAAAAAATCTAGTAAAAAAATAAAAACGTCGAGTAACCCGATTTTTGCTAACCCATTTTACTCAGTTCAAATGTTTTTATTCGCACAAGCTCTTGGTAGTTTCCTTATTTTACGGCAAAATGATGAGAGAGATGGATAGTGGACATGTTTGCCATGAGCGAACGAGACAGATAGTAACGCCACTTTTACCAAAGTCAACAAAACTAAGTAAAATTAATAAAATAATGAAAAATCTTGACCTAGTTTAGTTTAGGTTTATTGGAATAAACGTCAGATAGGGAAATAACATTTTTTATTACAATAAATGTTCAAATTGTTTACCATCAGCCTCAATACACGCCCTTCATCTTATTAAAAAAGATCTAGTTATTAGTCGGGCATATCCTCGAGAGTTGATGTCCTCAGCGGCTTGAGAAATTCGTTCATGCAGCTCGGCTACGCTGTCAATAGGCTTTGAATAAACTTTTTCTTTGAAAACGCCCCAATAAAAAAAACGACGGGTTGCACTCCGGGAGTGCCGGCAGAAGTGAAAACTTGAATATTTTGGTATTCGCCATGCTAGCGTCCACTAGGCGCAAATTGGTGTTTTATTTCAAGCGCCATCAATATTCAAGTTTTCACTAGATCTTTTTTAATAAGATGTAGGGCGTGTATTGAGGCTGATGGTAAACAATTTGAACATTTATTGTAATAAAAAATGTTATTTCCCTATCTGACGTTTATTCCAATAAACCTAAACTAAACTAGGTCAAGATTTTTCATTATTTTATTAATTTTACTTACTTTTGTTGACTTTGGTAAAAGTGGCGTTACTATCTGTCTCGTTCGCTCATGGCAAACATGTCCACTATCCATCTCTCTCATCATTTTGCCGTAAAATTAAGAAACTACCAAGAGCTTGTGCGAATAAAAACATTTGAACTGAGTAAAATGGGTTAGCAAAAATCGGGTTACTCGACGTTTTTATTTTTTTACTAGGGTTTTTTTAGTATAAAACTAGCAAGTATTGTACCTTTTTGCAATCTTGATTAAATGCGCGAACTTTTGATGGCACTTGCCAAGGCACTTTAGTAAATTTTTTTAAAGTAGAGCCTTTCAAAGTCAGCAAATTTTGAAAATTTTAAATTCATAGTTTAACAAATAGTCTTAATTCTAGAAAACTTGGGGCAGTTGTGGCATTATTTTTGACTGTGGTTCTAGAAATGTTATTTAGGGTTACGGTTCCAAAGTTTAAATGAACAAAAATAATAAAAATTAACCACAATAACCGAAAAATGGTTACATTTTGACCAAATTTCTAGGTTTTTCTTAAATGCCCATAATTTCCTAACTGCATGGGATAGATTTTTTTTCTTATTTTTCTCATGTTGGTTACAATCAGTCCTGTGTCACCCTGTTTCGGCTTGACGTTGAGTTCTGGGACACCCTGTATGGTACTCGATACTTTAGTATTATGTTCTGTGCTCGAGACTAGCCACTTGCTACGATTCCTTAATCTTTATATTAATTTATATGTGATATGATTTTTTATAATATAATATACTAGCCTTCCGCCCGCGGTTTCACCCGCGCGTTATTTCTTTTTTCAAATATCCCCCCCTTCCCCCCACATTTCCGGGATCAAAAGTACCCTATGTTCACCGGGGATAGTGTGTAGCTATCCAACAGTGAAAGAAATATTAAAATCGGTTCAGTAGTTTCGGAGCCTATTCAATTCAAACAAACAAACAAACATACAAACAAACAAACAAACAAATCTTTCCTCTTTATAATATTAGTATAGATAGATATGTGATATGATTTTTTATTTAATGAGGGCCCCAGTTTGACGACTCTAATCGCCTTAGGTTCCAACCTCGTCGCATCAATTCGCGACAGGCCACCCCGTTGCAACTTTAACATAAATGCATTACTTAATGGAATTCATCCAACTTCCCCAGGTTGTCCTTAATTAATTTCGCAGAAGGAGGCAGCGGAGTGGCCGTGGGAGCTTAAGGAGGGAGTACCCCCTTGCTGCTCCCTTCCGGAGCAGACGGCCAGGCCGGAGAAGGCGAGCTCACGCCGCCGCACGCCTCCTCCGGCCTGAGAGTTGACCTGCGGGCGGGGGTAGCTGCCCAACGCCCGCATTGCACAGGTCGCCCGAGCCAAGCCTGAGAGTCACCTAGTTTCTTGGGCCTCTCAAGTCGGGGTACCCGGGGATGGGCTGGTAAATAGCCTGGCATCGGCTTGTCCCAATCGGGTGTGAAGGGATACTGGGGGAGTTTAGTTGGTAGTGGACGCTTTAGTCTCGAGTCCCACACACGGCCGCAGGTCTAAACTAGCCAAATACAAAGTTTGTAACAATTAATGTTACAAACTTTGTATTCGAGTATGAAATTTTATCTACATTTCATGTGTGAATCACGATAACCAAAAGTTACACTTATCTACTTACATAATAACCATACCTAATTACCTAATATAAAGTATATAAAGATAACTTCACGCTTTACAATTCATTAGTTTATCAATTCTTTTATTAATACACTTACAAGTATTTATAAGATTTTTAAAAATGAACGCCAAAATTGTGTTTGTTTTCTTCGCTCAAGCTGTCCTTATGCAGGTAAGTAATAAAAGTTTTTTGCAATTGGAGGTAAATATGTATTTAGAAAAATCCATTGAAGAACGCCGAGATTTTAACCATCGACTAATGTCCCCCAAAAATTAAGTATCGTGGAAGCTGATTAGCTAATCTCGCAGCAAGTCTAGAAACTATTTTAAATCATAATCTTCTTTTCCAGGTTGCCTTCTCCCAAGTGATCCCTTCAAACGCATACGACCTCTTCGGCGGCTCTGGCTTTGGAAGTATCCTCAACCTGGCCAACAGCAACTCTGTATCCAGTAACAACGTTCTTGGTGCTAACACCATCTCAGCAGTCAGTGGCAACGTTCTTGGTGCTAACACCATTTCAGCAGTCAGTGGCAACGTCGCTTCCTCCCCCCTTTACGTGACCAGTATCTCCCCCATAGCTCCAACTGGACTCGCAGTGGCTTCAGAGAATGCTCTTGAAGGAATTCTCACTGTGAGTGGGCAGCTTCCGTTCCTCAGTGCTGTGGCGTTCGAGGGAGCCTTGCCCACCAGTGGGTCAGGTGTGGCCACGTGCGGCTGCGGCAATGGGCAAGTTGGCATCACTGGCGAGGGCTTGCCTGCTGGCAGTGCAGGCTTCAATAGATACTAAGTTAGTTTTAGTGAAATAAAGTGTTGATTTGTTTTAGAACCAAAACTGTTTTTCATTCGTAGTATCCTGGGAAGAAAACACTGTCCCAAATTCACATTAGAAAATAGTAACTATGACCAAATTAACCACGTTTACTTCGTCTATTAATAATGTCTTCCTAGCCAATTTTTCGGCTAAGGCGGCCAATCTTTTACGATCAGCCAACTACGCAGGATATATTATAGTGCACAAGTGAGTGGAGCGCAAGCACAGGTGCACTCCCTATTCCCTCACTGCCATAACACGGTGGGACGGTGGGTGGGTTTCGTGTATTAAGGTTTCGCTCAATCGCTGAACTCACCAAGTATTGGGTACAGCACCACCAATAAAATCTAATGCATGGAATCTTAAGCTACCTCTAATAGTTACCGTTGATTGTTACACATAAACATCACATACATTGATCTGAACACATAGTAAGTAGCGTAAATACTTGTGTTATAGATGTCAGAAATAACGAAGGTACCACAAATATATACGTAAATACAAATAAACATCCAGACACAGAACAAACACAAATGTTAATCTCATAAGTGTTTGTCCTGGGTGGGATTCGAACCCACGACCCCTGGCGCATAGGGCAGGGTCACTACCAAATGCGCCATCGGACCAGTCAAAGCTCCTACATGACTATTGATAAACCTATTTAGTAATGTCCTTCTAGCCGATATTTCGGCTACGGCGGCCAATCTTACGATCAGCCAACTACGCAGGATATAGTTCACAAGTGAGTGCGCAAGCACAGGTGCACTCCCTATTCCCTCACTCTCTTAACACGGTGGGACAGCAGTCTGACACGACCGAAGAGAGATCAGGCGCAAGACCAACGGCTTAACGTGCCTTCCGAAGCACGGAATCATCATTCTTTTCAGACATTCAGGTGATTCAAACCTGCAAAGGTCCTAACCAAACTGGAAACATTCACACAAAGTGATGCTCCCCGGGGGATTCATACCCTCGACCTCAGGGTATTAGAGCCCAATGCTCTAACCACTGTACCACGGAGGTAGTACTTATTTAGTAGACATGGATGGACGGACCTATTCAGAATAATAATCATACTTAACAAACGCAGTAGCCAGTTGTCTCATCGTGGCCAGCATCACCTCCATAGCCTCTGGGCTATGGGAAAACCTTTTTTTTTGTGGAGGGGAATGCTTTTAGGCACCATAACTCGTCTGGGGTAGGCGAGCCGTGTGTGGGACTCGTGCAATCCATGCCCCAGTCTTTATAAAGACTGGTGCATGGAGAATACCCACTAAACCCCCCCGCGCTCCTGCATCGCCGTTGGCAGCGTCTCTGAGCTAGGACAGACCCTGACAACCAGAGACACCGCAGGGCGACCTGCCCGCCTCTTTCAGGGCGGGCCCCACTTGCCTCCCCCCGGCGTAGGGAGGAGGCTGGACAGCAACGGCCGAGAGCGCCTGGTCGTTGCCACCCGTCGGGAGCCATGGCCTGTGCAATGCAGGAGGAGGTGTCCCCACACCTCCGTCCTGAAGGCCATTGCTAGGGAGAAGAGACTGATCATAGACCCGTCTTCTCCTCCCACTCCGAGGGCTATGGGAAAACCTACTTAGCAGGTTTGGCTACAGAAGTAGCCTCAACCTTCCTTCCTTGCTCCCAACCCAACACAGTTTCAACAGTGACCACTGGGCTCGAAGTGGCATCAAAGTGATGACTTGTTTAAGAATCTATAACTAACGTCATTTATCTAATATCTTTACTAATACTACAAAGAGGAAAGATTTGACTGTTCGTTTGTTTGTTCATATTGCATATCCGAAACTAGTGAACCGATTAAAATAATTCTTTTACTGTTGGAAAGCTACACTATCCCCAGGTGACATAGGGTACTTTTGATCACGAAGGGGGGATAATTGAAAAAAGTAATTACGGGTAAAACCGCGGCAACAGTATTTCCTGACGGTTACGACTTGAAGGCCTTCAAGAAACGAGTGTACTCTCTCTTAAAAGGCCGGCAACGCATCAGCGATCCCTCTGGTGTTGCAGATGTCCATGGGCGGCGGTGATTGCTTACCATCAGGCGACCCGCTGGCTCGTTTGCTGCCTCTGACATAAAAAAAAGAGTTAGATCTGTATTAGCATATGGATTGATGATCAAAAACCCGAGCTGTGTCCGAAAAAGCCGACACTAAGCTCGACCCGGGAATTGAACCCAGGACCCCGAGATCACGGCCCGACACTTAAACCACTACACCATCGATGCGCTACCTACTGAGATGACCTAGACCTATTGGATTACTTATACTTATACTTAAACTACTGACCTTAAAAAATGCTTATGCCTGTAATATAACCTTACATACTATTCAATAAACAGAATTCGCCTATTCATTAAAATTTCTTTTTGAACTTGACACACATGGAAAGTATTTGCAATTAAAACAAGTATGACCCGCTTGGGTATAAAAACTCGGAGATCGTGGGTTCGATTCCCGCCTTGGGTTTGGTTGGTGTTAGGGCTTTTTCTGAGTCCGACTGGGTAGCTACAGGTGAAATCTGCCGCCATAACAGCTCTGGCTGTGTTCCGGCAATATTAATGTGGGAGCCAGTACACTTGAAATCAGAGGCTCGAAAATCAGATGAGTCTACAGTCTGGCAGCACATTGAGGGACGCTTTCGGGTGAAGTGCCTCTTAATGGAATAGGCCGCATTGGCCGCTTACCATCAGATGGGCTGCGTGCCTGTCTGCCAACTGACCCAGTATAAAAAAAAGGTCGCCTTGTAGTGCTCTGGTTGTGTTCTGCCGACGGCGATCCAGGAGCGCTGGGGGTTTAGTTGGTATTCTCTATGCACAAGTCTTTATAAAGACTGGGACATGGAATTGCGCGAGTCCCTTACACAGCTTGCGTACCCCAGTCGAGTTGGTGCCTATAAGAATTCCCCTCCTCAAAAAAGTTGCATAAAGAAGTAAAACTTTATTTGCTTATATCTTTAAAACGTAACACTTTACGAGTTTTCGTCTAATGACATTTTATATTTGTATTGATGTCAGGTATCCATTTTTAAATGAATTTTATGTGAACTACAACTTAAGACAAAAAAATAATCTAAATAAAGAAGTAAAACTTTAGTTGCTTAGATCTTTAAAACGTGACACTTCACGGGTTTTTGTCTAATTACATTTTATGTTTGTATTTGTCTTTATAAAGACTGGGACATGGAATTGCGCGAGTCCCACACACAGCTTGCCTACCACAGGCGAGTTGGTGCCTATAATAATTCCCTTCCACAAAAAAAATTGCAAAATTACTTTGATTTGGACTTTACACTTTTGCATCCCTGCAACATAAAAAATTGGGTCACAATTACAAACTCAATTGACTAATAAACTGACATAATAAATTCTTACATTATCTTTTGTATTACATCGTTTGCCCTTTGATGAAATAACTGACATGCAATTTCCAAACTGATAATGCTATTTCTATTACTATAAAAGGCTCGTAGGCTTTTTGAGAAAGTATTCTAGCTTTGCAAGTCAAGGAAAAACAATACAAAATGGTGAAAGCAGTTCTTGTTCTGTGCGCTTCAGCTCTCTGCCTACAGGTAAATACATTCAATATAACCATTTTTAAGGTTAATAATATTTTAAAAATACAAAATAATTTATTTACCACAATTAATCACTAGTCAAATTGTGTTACTTTAAAAAAAAGAGTGGCAACATTTTTGGAAAAAGATGGTGGCACGTCATTCAATTTTGGAACGGGACGCGTGGAATAGGAAAAAATATAGAGAATTGTTGGTAATCGGGTGTTCGTGCCATAAACGTTGTAAATAACTAGTTAATTCATTGTAAACAAGGATAAAATATGTTTGAGTCGTATATGGAGTTTCATTCCTTACACATTATTTGTTCCGAGAGCTGCGCCTTTCGAGGGCGGGCTTTAGGCCTGAGAAGTGAAGCCGGTCGCAGGCGATCGCAGTGGCACTCTTTGAAATAATAGCCTAGAGCATGGTACCGGGGAGTGCTACCGATGCGACTAAGAGGGACCCGATGGGGCTTAGTAGGTAGTCCGTACTCTGCGGGAGTCCTACAACCTCAGTCACCCCCGTCGCTGAGGATGTGCGTAAACGCATTCCCCATCGCAAAAAAATGGTCGACTGTGTCTGCAAAATGCAACAACATAAAAAATAACAATCTCCCTTTTCTTTCTAGATTGCTTTCGGCCAGCAATTCATCGGCAATGGAGCGTACGTGAGCGGCAACTCCGTGGTAGACAACGACATCTTCGTCAATGGTGGCTACGGTGGCGGCTACGGCTACGGCAGCGGACTTGGCATCTCCAATGGCCTTGGCTTCTCCAGCGGATTCGGCGCTGCCAGCGGTCTTGGACTTGGCGTAGCCAGCGGACTCGGCGCTGCCAGCGGTTTTGGCGCTGCCAGCGGTTTTGGCGCATCCAGCGGACTTGGCAGTGTTAGTGTAGCCGCTCCCGTCGGAATCAGCAGCGCTACCCTCGCTGGAATTGGCAACTACAACATCATACCAGGAGGACCTTTGGCTGTGACTACCATCTCTCCGATTGGTCCCAGCGGTCTGGCTGTGGCTTCTGAGAACGCTCTTGAAGGCATCCTCACTGTGAGTGGGCAGCTTCCGTTCCTCAGTGCTGTGGCGTTCGAGGGAGCCCTTCCCACTGGTGGGTCCGGCGTGGCCACGTGCGGCTGCGGCAATGGGCAAGTTGGCATCACTGGTGAGGGTCTGCCTGCTGGCATCAACGGTCTGCCAGGTTATGGCAACTTTGGCATCGGACCCAATGCTGGTGGAATTTACTTCTAAATATGTTAATGTTGATTATTGAATAAAGTTGTTGATACATTTATTTTTTGAGTTGTGTTGTTGTCCCTTTTACTAACGAGGCATTTCAAAAATACATAGTATAATAGGGCAAATTAAAGAATTTGCGCTCTGCAATTGATTTTTGACCCCAATACATCTAATTTACAAAATTCTACAAAAAAAAATCCTTGCCTTTTCGGAACTTTGTATGTGTAGTTTGACATGTCAGTATCCCAAAAAAATGTGTTTTAAAAGTTACTACGACCACAAAATTTCAACCCTTCAGTTCCGTTTTGACATCAAAATTAAAATTTAGTTAATTTCCTTAAAACACTGGGGACTTTAATTTTCTGACAACTTCGGTTGCAAATTGTAATTTTTACTAAAAGCTAAATCCCAAAAACTGATTTTAAAATAATGACGTTCACCACAATCGTACCTTTACATCTCTTCTTGGTTCAAAGCTATACAAAGTTTTGAGATTAAAACTTTAAAAATGTACTATCGAGGACAAGCGTGCCCACCCATCCTGTGCAGTATTTTCACGTTTACAAGCGCATCTCCTAAGAATTCACGATGTGCGTGCACGGTATATTTTTCCAAAAGTGATCAGGCACGGTTGTCTGCCACCGTCAGTCATTATGGACCCGCTAGAATGCCAGAGCGTGACCTCGGCATCATAACCAACGACGTGCAGCTCAAGCTGAGGCGGATCCAGGTCATCTACTTGTGAATTTGTAATGTCTCTCTACCTATTATTCTTCTTGGTAGTATGTGTATTTGTGACGTGCTACATAATATGATGGCTAGCTAATAAATCTTTCTTTCAAAAATGAAGGAATTATGTAAAGACTAGCCTTCCGCCCGCGGTTTCACCCGCGCGTATTCTCTTTTTTCAAATATCGCCCCTTCCCCCTACATTTCCGGGATCAAATGAACCCTATGTTCATCGGGGATAGTGTAGCTTTCCAACAGTGAAAGAATTATTCAAATTGGTTCAGTAGTTTCAAAATTGTTATTCCCGCAGGAATGAGACGTTTCCCGTAGGAATTTTATAGCCTATGTCCTAATCCGGGTTATAAACTATACGTGTGCCAAATTTCATCTAAATCCGTTCAGCTGTTTAGGCGTGATTGAGTAACAAACATCCAAACATCCAAATATCCAAACATCTAAACATCTAAACATCCAAACATCCAAACATCCAAACATCTAAACATCCAAACATCCAGACTTTCGCATTTATAATATTAGTAGGATAGTAGGATATTTATTAGTAGGATTCTTTAAAACTCTATTTAACCTTTTGGGAGTTTCAATGTCCAAAACACCTTTCCTATTGCAAACTATGATTTGATAATTCACTTCAAAATGAAGATCGGATAACACAAGGGCTGAACTCCTAAATCTCTTTTTTGACTACAAACTACTCTTAAACTAATGAAACACTTAATGCCAAAAGTTCAGATCCTTTATAAAACTTTAAGCACTAACTTTAGAACTGACGCTTTAATTTCAAATATTAATCATTGAAACTAAATAAATATCTCTCGACATTATTCACACATTGCTATGGGTGCCAGACAACAAATAAACATTACTTATATCCTTTTTTTTTGTAAATAGGTACATGCATATTACTCAAATACACATAGAAATACCCAGACCGATACAAACAGACATTCATGCACACAAATGTCTGTACCGTGCGGGGATCGAATCCGCGACCTCTGGTGTAATAGCCGACTTCTCGATCATTACACCAAATGACTCGTCAATCCGTTTCAAGATTGGAACTTTAAAAGTGACTATTACAATATTATTCAACCCTTAAATATAATTTTAAACCCCTATTTTAGAGCATTTAACCAAGAAGGGGTTTTTTGGTTAAATGCTCTAAAATACAAAATCCCAAGAGCTCGAGATTTTAACTATAAAAATGAAAGATTTTCTCATACATTCTTAAAACCCTATAAAACCTCTTTGGGCTGAATTTCCAAAAGCCCCATTTATGTAGGAACGTATGCAAAAATGCTAAACTTTAAATCTTTTTCCCACTTTTACAATTACGGAAACCCAACCTTCTAGCTAAGACTCCTAAAACTCCTTGATAGTGAATTACTAGATTTGCAAAATTCAATTCATACTAAAATTTCAACCCTTATTTTTAATCCCCATAGGGGTTTGAATTTCCAAAGAACTCTTTTATTTGAAACTTAGACCATACTTAAAATCTGAATCCCTGATTATAGGTTTAAAAATAACGGACTTTCATACAAACTTTCAACCCCTTGAAGAGTAAACTTCCTAAAATCCTTTATTACCTACTGAGAATTCCCATATTATTAATTTCTTTTTAAATATTTTATTTTTAGGATATCCTGAACAAAATTTTAAGTTCCTAGGTCTTGTAGTTTTTACTGGGCGCAAGACAGACAGTTTTTTCTTAAATGTATTGATAGATAAATTATAGCATGGCCGCTCAAACGGATTTGATTCAAAAAACGACTCAAAACTAATTCTGGAAAGCAAATTAGAAGAATGAGAAAGAAAAAGAGACAAAATTGATGTTCATCGTGATTGTTTAATCATTTATAAGTTCATCTTCTACTCTTCAGAAGTAGATTCCACCAGCGTTGGGTCCAATGCCGATGCTTCCGTAACCGGGCAGACCGATGGGGCCAGGAGCAGACCCGAAGCCTTCGCTGGTGATGCCGACTTGTCCATTGCCGCAGCCGCACGTGGCCACGCCGGAGCCAGCAGTGGGCAGAGCGCCCTCGAACGCCACGGCGCTGATGAACGGCAGCTGCCCGCTCACAGCCAGGATGCCCTCGATAGCGTTCTCAGAGGCGACGGCAAGGCCGCTAGGTCCGATGGGGGAGATGGTGGTCACGGCCAGAGGACCTCCGACGAGGACGTTGTAGTTGCCGATGTTGGAGAGGGTAGCGCTGCTGATTCCGACGGGAGCGGCCACGTTGACGCTGCCGAGTCCGAAGCCAGCTGAGCCAAGTCCAAAACCGCTGGCAGCGCCGAATCCGCTGGCAGCGCCGAATCCGCTGGCGATGCCAAGTCCGCTGCCGTAGCCAAATCCGCTGCCGTAGCCGTAGCCGCCTCCGTAGCCGCCGCCGACGAAGATGTCATTGTCTACAACGGAGTTGCCGCTGACATAAGCATTATTGCCAACGATCTGCTGTCCAAAAGCCACCTGTAGAAGAAAATTAGATATCAGTAACGTCAGAAATACAAGCCAATATAATTAAATTTTTAAATTGAAACCAATTAAGGTCCCACAACAGCTTCTAAAGGTAAGGTCAGTTTTATATCAAATCTTTTGTTTTTGGAAGAAAGCAACTCAGTAGAGTCTTTTAGACTTTTATTTTCGGAGGATGGCACCATATTGACCAGCCTTGGCTTCTTTGGCTTTCTTCCCTGACAAAATTGACTACATAGAGGTTGTTTTGATATTCAGAGGTTTGTTGTTATGTTGGTTTGAACATAACAATTCACCAGAACCAGGCACAGCCTTAAACTGTCACTTAATTATATTTTTTCCTAACCTGAATTTAGAACGGTAATCGATCCTACAGACTAGTCAATTACACAGAGCATATTCTGTTTTTTAAGTAAGTGTGCAAGCACAGGTCTCTCACTCTCAAAGTACTGATCTCTTTTCGGTTGGAACAGTAGTCTGACCCAACCGAAAGAGATCAACAAGAGAATAAATTTTCAGACTCGATATTATTAAGTACAGGCTCAGAAATTCCGATTCTCCATTTAAAAAATGTTCTAGTGTAGGTACAACAATGAATAACTTAATCACAACGCTTGCCAAATTCGAATCTAACCCGAGTTGTGTCAAAAAACCGACACGAAGTTTGACCGAGGAATTAAACTCTTAAGCTATTCGGTCAGTGAGGCGTTAACTCGAGACTGTATTGTACTGAGTATTTTCCAAACAGAAAAAATGTCTGGCCCG
This sequence comes from Mecyna flavalis, assembly GCA_949319885.1. NCBI lineage: Eukaryota > Metazoa > Arthropoda > Insecta > Lepidoptera > Crambidae > Mecyna > Mecyna flavalis. Next base: position 2,329,233 of record OX439420.1, on the reverse strand, counting down.
GGAACTGAACCTAGACTTCTTCCACGGACGGACGGAGGTACATAAAGACTATGACTTTACCTGGGCAAAAAGGACTGAAGCAAGCGCGAATAGTACTTTAGCGGCCATTTTGGTATTGTTTCTTCGAAATACAACTTCCGAATGTATGTTGGCAGCTCTGATTCTTGTATTTATACATTTTAATTTTGACGAACATGAAGAAAAACAGGTCCAAAGATAAAATACTTAGTACGTGAGTTAAAGAAGAAATATAGTTGTTCGGTCAAGGACGAAATTGATTAGCATTTGGCAACTGATATGGTGTTGCTGGAATGGCAACCAGTACAGGCTTGAATTACGAAAATATTGCAATGTTGTTGGTTCATTTTACTGATAATTTGGTCATCAGTAACCATGCAAACAATATATACAAAACTCATAAAAAATACTCTTTTTTAAAGTTGTCGAAAAAAATACAAAGCCCAACTAATGGTTAAGGAACACAAGGAAATTTCGCTCAATGTGCTGCCACAATGTAGGCTCCTCCAATCTCTCAACCTTTTACTTTAAGTCACTAGTTACGTACATAAATAATTATGTATTACAGAACACAGCCAAAGCTACTAATGGTAAATTACTGGGGTGTGTTAGCAGCCAGTGGGACCCTGAAAAAGTCTTGCTACCAACCAGACCCATGGCAAAAATACAAAGCCCAACTGATGGTTAAGGGACACAAGGAAATTTCGCTCAATGTGCTCCCACCAGGGACCGGAAAACCCCTTTATTTGCTTAAGCCTATTTTTAGGGAAACCCTATTGAAATCTTACCCAAATGAAAAGGTAACTTATTGATAGTGTTAGTCTATCGATTTGGAAACCCTTTTGAATAGGGTTAACTACTTTCTGATGCGCTTACCCAATTATACTGGGTTAAATTTAAGCACTTACATCATAGGGTTACCCTATGTTTTTCTCTTTTCACCATATGTTTATATCTTTTTACCTTATTTTTATCTCTTTTCACCTTATGTTTATCTCTTTTCCGCACTCGTACTGTTGATTTCTCTCTACTTCTTCTTTAAGTGCATTGCGCCTTATAAAACCCATATGAATGGGTAAGCTTCAATGGGGTTTTCGAATTCGGTTAGTGCTTCCCGAATTAACTCAATTGATTTGGTAAGCCTTTAGCTACTGCTAGACTCTAGACTAAGTCGACGATGTAATTATCGATTTTATAGGGTTTTTGAAAACAAGTCTATGAAATACCCAATCAAATACCCCTTTAAGGGTATTAAGTGGTTCCGGTCCCTGGCTCCCACAGTGTAGGCTCCTCTGATCTCTCAACCTTTTACTTTAGATTTTACCTACATTAGTAAGTATTTTAGAACACAGCCAGAGCCAATATGGTGGTAAATTACTGGGGTGTGGTAGCAGCCAGTGGGACCCTGAATAAGTCCTACCACCAACCAGACCCCTGGCGAAAGTAGAGGCCACGACCTGCGGAATTAAGACACGAGTGTTGTTACTTGATATCTCTTTAAAAATGGTTTCTCTCTTTGAATAGTAAGCTTCTGTGAAAAGTCTACATTGACGAATTTATAAGCCCTTTAAGTCCAGGATACTCCAGATTTCCAAAGTCAGTAGAGCGAACTGGCAGTCTGGAAAAATTAGAAGATACACTACATATTCATTGCTAATAAAGTTAAAAAACATTTTAGTAATCACGTAGTGACACTCGAATGATAACACGGCATTTTCTTGCCTAATCTACTATGGATTGTTGTATAAAATGACGAATTCATTGCTGTACCATCATTCCAAGTTCATCAACCAACTCAACCATGTCTAAGGTCGCCATTTTGTTCTGCCTTCAAGCCGTCCTGGCTCAGGTAAGATAAATTTCATGGTTTCCACAACTGGCAGTTAATCACATTCGGTGTTGCTTGGCCCCAATCAGATTACAGTTTTGTGTGTTTGCAACTGAATACCTTTTTGCAGATCGCCTTCGGCCAAGTCATCGGCCAGGGATCTCAAGTGAGCGGCAACAACGTGGTGAACAATGACATCTTCATCAATGGCGGCTACGGCGGCTACGGCGGCGCCGGGCTCGCCCTCGGCAGTTCTGGCCTGGCTCTCGGCGGCCTCGGCGGCGCAGGACTCGCCGTCGGCAACGCCGGCCTGGCTCTCGGCGGCTACGGCAACTCAGGGCTTGCCATCGGCAACGCCGGCATGGGCTACGGCGGCTACGGCAACGCAGGGCTCGCCATCGGCAACGCCGGCATGGGCTACGGCGGCTACGGCAACGCCGGCTACGTCTCCGGCGGGTACAGCGGCTACGGCATCGGTGACGTGGCCGCCGTGGCCTCTCTGCCAGTCAACGGCCCGTACATCGGCAACGGCTACGGTGAGCTGGCGGTCGGCGGCACCTTGAACGCTGGTGGCTCCACCATCGTGACTGGCCAGATCCCAGTCCTCGGCGCCGTGTCCTTCAGCGGTGGCATCCCCGCCAGCGGTGTTGTCTCCATCGCCGGTAACTGCGGTTGCGCTGGTTTGGCTCTCTAAGTCTCTGAAAATACAACGATGAAATAAAAAATTGAGATTTGAACGATATTTTAGCATTTTCATTGATTTATCAAATGATTATAGAATAATTACACAAACGTCACTTGTGATCAGATGCCACCTTTGGGGACTGGTCGGCAGGAATGCGTCTTTCCATTCTATACAATGCCAGAACGCAGCCATAGGAAACTGCTCGAGTATATATTGTAAAAAACTTTTTTACTAAGTTCTTCCAATCCATACAAGAGCAGTACGCAAATAATCGCGTATACTTCGTAGTAACGAACAAGTTTTCCTTGTTCCATAATCTACAGCGCCATTGCGCATACGGACTAATCGTGGCAGGAATCCCATGCATGCTTAAAATATTTTTTGTATTTCTATCTCAACACAAATATCTGTATGACTTATTGATAGTGTTTAAATGGAGTGTTGATAAGTGTTGTAGTAATTTTGGTGATAGAAAAAAGTAACTATCAAGTTTCTGATGTGCTTACTATGAGCCTAAATTGAATATTTGAATTTGATTTTTGATTCTTCTTTAAATAGCAACATCCTGAAGCCAGTGGTGAAATCTTTTCTTCTCACCAGTCCCAAAAACTGAAGTGTACCATAGCGGGACTTTTTGGTATGTATTTTGCGAGGGTGCCATACCGGTACAGTACCATAGCGGAACTAACCCTAAAATTGATATTTGACAATTTATGAACATCTTTGATCCTCATTATTTGATTTTATTTTGTATCTTATTCTACTGCTGATCCATATTCAGCTCTTTGTCTTCTACCGGTGGCAAAAACTTTGTGTAAAACGTTACCGTTAATGTGCGGAAATCAGTTAGAATGCAGATTACCTAGGTAATCTGCAGATTACCGGGCTAAATCAGTTAGAGTGGAGAAAATTGATTGAGTTCTTACAAAAACTAAATAATCTGTCCACTTTTTAGGTAATCTGCAGACTAAAAACCAGACATCAGACATACGATACATTTCATAAGACAGAGACCCTAGACAAGCGACATTTATGACGTTCGTTAAAGCTCAATTAGCGATAGCGAATGTCAAAGCCCGTACTTTCAATATCGATTGAACAAATGAACACGTGACTTTTCTATGGCACCTGTCAAATCCATACCTACCACAGAACAAAGAAAATTTTCTCTTTTTCTTTTCTATGATACCTACCCACAGAACAAAGAAAATTTTCTATACATACCACAGAACAAAGAAATTTTTTTTTTCTTTTCTATGATACCTACAATTGAAGTTAGCGAATTTCTCTATCGCTGTCAAAATGTTACTTTGTCTAGGCCCCCAGGTTCTTGTTTCATTAGGAAAAAAAAGAAAACAAGAACGACAACGGAGGCAGAAATTGACTCGGATGGATATAGGTTAGAACCTTCTTGTTTATTTTTATTTAACACCCATTACCCAAATTAACAATTTACCATTCGTTACTGTGCAGACTAATTAAGTAAAATGCATCAGAAAGCTTTTTTCATTAAAATTGTACACTTTAACGGATCGTATCCGGTATTCCACAGATTACTATGTGTACATCAACGGATTCCGCGCTCTAACGGTAATATTTATAAAACTTATATTTCACGCTTACAACTTGTCGATTCAGGGGCCTAGACAAAGTAACATTTTGACAGGAATAGCGAAATTCGCTAACTTTAAATTGTATGGATTTGACAGATGCCATAGAAAAGTCACGTGTTGAAAGTATGGGATTTGATATTCGCTATCGCAAATTGAGCTATAACGAACGTCATAAATGCCGCTTGTCTAGGGGGGCAGATTCTTCCTACATGGCTACATGTACTATACACGGGGTATCCTAATGGGTATGGGTTTCTCTTACTCACATTGGCTTCATAACATACATAAGAAAAAAAATTACTTAGTACATATACGATACACTATAGTTAAACTCACTGTGATTAGAAATGGAGCTTACATAATATTTATTTATATTTCTTTTTGAAATCTGATGTCACTACCCACAGTCTCCCCCGATTTTATCTTCACTCCAGAAAGGTAGACGACACGATGACCTGACGGCTTGATTTTACGACTAAGAAATGAGTCTGTCGATTCACTGGAGGGTAGACGATGGGTCCACGCGTCTTTTAGTTTTAAATCTTTTTATTTGTGATCTAGTGCAATTTGGTGTTGAAAAGTGGTGTGATTTTCATTCAGTAAAGTGTAACGAAGTGTCAGAAATTAGAAAATTGAAACAAATTGACTGAATGGACGGGTATTGCGTGTAGTGTGTCTCATCGGTAGATGAGACGCTCTTAAAGCAATGGCGTCCATTCCCCCGTGACCTTGAGAGTATCCTCCAGTGTTTCCATGAAGCGTTAAAACATCTAACACCAATGTTTTAACGCAAGGAGAAACTCCCATATTCACTTGACATTGGCAGAATCACCGCGCCGCAAACAGGCGCGGGATAGGAGTCCATTAAAAAAAAAAGATTCTCACCCAGTTGCACAAAGCATCCCTTAAAAGTTCCATTAGTTAAGGACTCTTTAACACTAATGAGTCCATTAAATTAAAGACGTTGCACAAAACTGATTTATCTCCTTTTAAAGGTCCATTATCTATTGACTACTTTAAAGCGCTATTAAAAATGTTGCTAGCAAACTTATTTTTAAAAAGAATGAAATGAGTGAATGATTGCGTTTCGATACTCCAATATTGACAAAATGTGACTTTTATTTTCCTTGTAACTAGCATAAATAAAACGCATCCGTCAAGTTTCTCTGTCAAAATTTTGTATTGTCAAACAAAAGTTCAAGTTCAAAACTGTTGTTGCGCGCGGTATTTTTTTCCAATCCAATAGTTTCGTTCGTGCTTTCGTTGTGTTACATATTTTCAAAGCAAAATGTCTGATAAGCAAACAAGGAAACGTGGTGCAAATTATACACAAGAGGAGAAGTTAATTCTTCTAGACCTCATGCAGTGAGTATGTCTTGTTAAAACCTTTTACTTACGTCGATATTTGCCGACTGATTTATCAAAATTAAATGATAAATCACATAAATATTGTGTAATTTACTTGTTTCAATAAACGTTTATTGTAGAATAGATACATTTCAGCCAATATTATTATTGGTCAGATACCAGATACAGTGAACTCCTTTATTAACAACACCAAGTTGAAATTTTATTATAATTATCACCGATAAGTCTTCTAATTATTATAAAACATGATAATGATAATTTAAAATTACATGCTTCATATTTTTTCAGTTACAAAGATATAGTGGAAAATAAGCGCACAGGTGGCTTTATCTTCCAAAAGAAAAAAGAAGTGTGGAACCTGATCACTGCTAAATAGGTACAACAGCAGTTGCAGCAGTGGCCCCAGGGATGTAGAGCAGCTAAAAGCGTTGTATGACAACCTGAAGCAGAAATCTCCCAAGGAAGTCGGTAAAAAAATGCAAGTACACTGTGTTTATTGAAATGTTTAACTAATTTTATATAAAGCAGCATACATTCAAGACACAAACTTGACAGAAGAGGATGTGCAGAATGCTGTTTATTAATTTTAATTCACTTTATAGAAGATAAGGTAATATAAGTAGTATAGTATAGTAAAGTAATCAAGTTTTACACACTTATGACTATAGAAATGGTTTATATTTTAAAATATATGTTATTTTAGGTGGAAATGAAATAAACTGGTGGTGGCTTCTATAAAACTAAAACAACAAATAGACTTATGATAGTGCTGCATACTTTTTTAATAGTTGGTATAATTTCTAATAATCCTTTTTTTCTAAAAATATGAATTTGACTAAAACCTTCATTACAGATATAGACATAGTTCCAAGTACTAGCCATGATGCCATAATTGGCAGTAATGATCTACTGTATGCTCATACGCCAGCAGCTACTGAAGAAGTAATGCCAGTAATCAATATCAGTACATGTAAGTTATTTTTATTACCTACTTATTAGATTCATAATATTATTACCTATAATTTTTAATATCTGTTTGTATTTAGTTTCTACTTGTAATGCTTAAACTCTTAATATTTTATTTTGAATATAGTGAAATCAATATATATTATTATAAATTATGATTTCTAGGTAATCAAAGGCAGACATCCAACAACCCAGCCATCAGTGAGACCCCAAAAAGAGTGGAATGTCAGGAAAAAGCAATAGCAGTTGATATGAGTAATGAGTAAAGGTTAGTTATTTGAACTTCAATGTTTTAGTTTTTAGACTTTTAAAACATTTTATTCATAACAATTAGTTTTTTATATTGAATGATGTTATTTATCTTCTGATTATTTTCTACTTCTAGAATTGAAAGGATCAGATAGCAAGAAAATGATAAAAACACCATATAGAAAATTACTACAAAATAAGAAAAGTAATGTATTATTTCTTCATCTTTAGTCACATTACATACTTAGAAATAAGACATTTTAGTAACTGACATTTTTGTTTCAGTCAAGCAAAAGAAATTACATGAGACCTGTCATGTGCAATGTTCCACTACATACACCAGGAGTATACAAGCTTGATTGTGACTGTGGGGTTTCTTACATTGGACAAACCAAAATGAGAATCAATACGCGAATCAAAGAACACATCGCGGATATGAAACACCGGAGGTCAATAATGTCAGCAGTGTGTGAATATTATGTACTGGATAAGCTCAACCATTTATAATCGCTTTGACAAACCCCCGAGTCATCATTTCGTGATCATGACTGCTGAAAGGTAGTCAAAACGTCGGCTTCTATATAAAATGTAGTAATATACTTATTGCGATTTTATCAGATTTAAGTTGTTTTATTTTAATGAAAATGTATATAGAATTAAAAAAACATTAAACTGCTAGAACATTGTTTTAATTTGTAACGAGTTAGACTGATCAATTCTATTGAGTGATCCTATTACAGTTCAATTTCAGAAGGAACTAAAACTTTTATAAAAAAAAGGTTAAGGAAAATACACTATCTACCTACTCTAGTACAAAACGAATAGCATATTTAGCATTGTCCTAAAACTTAGAGGTGGAGGGTAATCACTAGTGTTTTCTGAAATTAGGGATGAAATCATTTGGAGGATCAACCTCATCTTAACCAATACATTGTGTAATACCACTCATCGTATTGGTTTAGATGATGAATAAATAATAGGGATTTTTTTCCCCTTTCAAAATCACGAATAAGTGTGTTTTAATAAAAATGGTCGAATCCTACACTGATCCTGGCCATCTAGCAATCAAATCTCTTATTTTCAAAGATGCGTATGAAATAACTTTACACAAAAAAGGGGCTTGTGAATACTTTAATGAGTGCAATGGCAGTCATTAAAATTTATAACTTTAAACTGTGAAATTAAGGGACCTTTAGGCCTAATGTCGCTTTGTGCAACGCAAAATGGCGCTAAAGTGCAAGTTTGACACTTCATTAATAAAATTTAAAGGAAGCATTAAAATCTTCGTTAATGTTGCTTTGTGCAACGATTTAATGGTTCATTAGGATTTAAAGAAGACATTAAAATTTAAAGTCCGTTTCTGCAACTGGCTGTCTGTCAGCCTGCTTCATTTCTTATATTATTTCCTATCGCCAGTAACTGTACTAATATTAAGATTATTCTTGGGAATATTAAAATAAACCAACTTGCTCAGTTCCGTGACAAAATAGAAGGAAAAATATTTATTTCAGTTAACCTTTGTCACTGTTGATGAGGTAGTGTAAACACAGACTATAAAACATTTATATCGCGGAGGGCGTTTACATTTTGAGCCAAAATAACAGGCAGTGACTTTAATACTTACTTTTAAAAATAAATAAATAAATAAATAGTCTCTGCGCGGAGCAACTTGTAAACACTAACCCAAAAATGTCAACCCAAAAAAGGCATGGACCCTAGAGTATGTGGAAATAACTTTCTATTAAAAAAAAATATAAGCTCGGTTCAGTTTCATCCACAATGACGACATTAATCAATTTTGGCGAGAACACTGCCCCTTGCCTCACTACTTCATACTGATGAAATAACTTGATCAGCTGCTTGTGTACCTACGAGTACTTAGGCGGCGAAGTCTCGATAATTACATACGAGTACTTTTCAACACAAGAATACTGACCGCCAATCAGCTAAGACCCATGGGAAGGACTGGTCATCAGAAATGTAAACAGTGTCAAAGGCTTTATCATAGTCCACAAACGCTAATGAATAAATAATAAATCAAGATTTTTTGCTAGAGTTTTTGGGATCAGATGTAGTCGTACATAATAAGTCATGAATATTAAATGGTGATAAAAAACCGGCTATATTTCCGCTTGTAAAAGTAGCATAGACTAACTTTTATACTTCCAAGCTATTTTTCGGTTGAATTTACTTATGTATGTTGAATCAAACCACTCAATTAAAAACCGAGATTTTTAAATAATAAAACATGTAGGGGTCGATAAAGCAAATGCAACGTTTCATGACGCGTATTTATTCGTTTAAAAGTTTGTTTCATTTTCAGTATTTCAGTAGTAAAGACCACCAAGGCCGTAGTTGGGGTAGCCGTAGTTGGCGCCACCGAAGCCTTCGCTGGTGATGCCGACTTGTCCATTGCCGCAGCCGCACGTGGCTACGCCGGAGCCAGCAGTGGGCAGAGCGCCCTCGAACGCCACGGCGCTGATGAACGGCAGCTGCCCGCTCACAGCCAGGATGCCCTCGATGGCGTTCTCAGAGGCAACGGCAAGGCCGCTTGGTCCGATGGGGGAGATGGTGGTCACGGCCAGTGGACCTCCGGCGACGACGTTGTACCCTCCAAGGCCAGCGAGAGTAGCGCTGCTGATACCAACGGGAGCGGCCACATTGACGCTGCCGAGTCCGAAGCCAGCTGAGCCAAGTCCAAAACCGCTGGCAGCGCCGAATCCGCTAGCGATTCCAAGTCCACTGGAGAGGCCAAGTCCGCTGCCGTAGCCGTAGCCGCCACCGTAGCCGCCACCGTAGCCGCCGCCGACGAAGATGTCATTGTCTACTACGGAGTTGCCGCTCACGTAAGCTCCGTTGCCGATCACTTGCTGGCCGAAAGCGACCTAAAGAAAGAAAATCAACATGATATTTATTGATATTTCCTACTGTGTCTAAATGGGATATAAGAGAGTGACCAATCATCCTTTGGCTCCAAGCCAATCGACTGATGGCGGGATAGCCGTCCAAATATAAAGGCGTAGTTAAATATCCAGGCGTGGCGATTATAGGCATATCCTCCAAATGTTGGTAAGCGTTTGGAGTGGCCTATGTTCAGTAGTGGACTGGACTGCGATAGGCTGATGATGACTGTGTTTAAATTGTCAGATATCTTTTATCATAAGTGTAAAAGTTGTTAGTCTCGTTACTCCTAGTAATCCATGGAGTATTCGTTATTCTTATTAGTTCCTTGAACAAAGTTTTAAAATAACACTTTACCTGGATCAAGAGAATTTGAGCAACTGCGAACAAGATTTTGGTTGCCATTTTGGTGTTGTTGTTTCAAGAATTGACTCCCGAATGTGTCTCAGTTGTCTGACTGTTCTATTTTATATGTTTCACTAGAGATAATTCAGTCAAATGAAAGTCGAATGTACCCTCGATAAAATGGTACGTGCTTTTTCCGTGCTATTGTAATAGAGGGTCAAGGGCAAATCAATGTGTGTTATCATTGCGTATGACGCTTAGTGTCTTATATTGTAACAATGATTAACCAAATGCTTGAAATGTTCAGTTGAAATCTAGATCTAAATATTTTTTATTCGTGCAGACTTCAAAGATGCAAATAAAAATTGCCAAACAAACAGAAGGGACTTTAGACATTTCTACATTACATTTAATACGTCGTTTTGCTACTACTTAAGTCAAAAAGCTTTTTTATTTAAGGTAGAATTCCTTATCTACTGCTGTCTTACTAAAAACTTACGCGTGAGATAAGTCCAGCATTTATGTTGCCACATAGCTATCGAACGTAGTATAAAACGACATGCACTTCTCTGTGTCATCATACCAGGTTCAGAATCAAACCAACCATGTCTAAAGTAGCAATTTTCTTCTGCCTCCAAGCCTGCTTGGCTCAGGTAAGAAATATGTCTATAATAACTAACTCGGGTTTTTCTTTCTCAGAGGCTTTTGTACTGTTTTGTCAGGGTAGTTACGCTAGTACAGTCAACAGCACATCTAGGTAAACACTAGAAGTTCGATAATAGCACTTATGCCCCCGAAATAAGAGCGGTACAAAGTCCAAAGTGTTACGTCGTGCTTTTGTCTGTACCATGATCCAGGATTTGGGAAGTCCAGTGAGTGATTGCAATCTGACCTCTTAACCCTTGAAAAGGGAACCAGACCAATTTGGTCATAGCTACACAGCTATTTGACTGTATTACTTTATGATGTTTTCCGTCATCGCTAAGCTAGCATATAGAAAATCCAATGTTGCTTGCCAAGATTAAAAACATCGACCTCATCGAATGGCAAGGTATGAAACCACTTGACTACCAGAGCTGTGGTAACAACTTACAATATAACCATCAAAAACAATATAGCACAAACAGTGTTTAGTCTAGATGAAATGCAACAAGGAATAGTATTGTAACAATATTATTTTTTGCAGATCGTCTTCGGACAATCCATCGGCATCGGCAGTGGATCATACGTATCCGACAACACCGTGGTGGACAATGACATCTTCATCAACGGTGGCTACGGCGGCTACGGTGGCTACGGCGGCGCCGGGCTCGCCCTCGGCAGCTCTGGCCTGGCTCTCGGCGGCCTCGGCGGCGCAGGACTCGCCCTCGGCAGCTCTGGCCTGGCTCTCGGTGGAGCAGGACTTGCCATTGGCAACGCCGGCCTGGCTCTCGGCGGCTACGGCAACGCAGGGCTCGCCTTCGGCAACTCCGGCCTGGGCTACGGCGGCTACGGCAACGCCGGCTACGTCTCCGGCGGGTACAGCGGCTACGGCATCGGTGACGTGGCCGCCGTGGCCTCTCTGCCAGTCAACGGCCCGTACATCGGCAACGGCTACGGTGAGCTGGCGGTCGGCGGCACCTTGAACGCTGGTGGCTCCACCATCGTGACCGGCCAGATCCCAGTCCTCGGCGCCGTCTCCTTCAGCGGTGGCATCCCCGCCAGCGGTGTTGTCTCCATCGCCGGTAACTGCGGCTGCGCCGGTCTGGCTTTCTGAGAACCACCAACACAACTATAGATTGAATATAAATCCTGACAATATCAATGAACCAAACTATTTTTTTTTATTTGTAACCTCACTTATTGAAGTTATTCAACTCTTCAATTGTGCTGCCGCCAATTAAATTCCTGCAAGGATGATTATGAGCAATTTCTTCAAATTTTCTCCAAGTTGAGATGAAGGGGTAAGCAGGCAAAGCAGTATGATGGATTTTGAGCACTGCACCAACAAAGACGTCAAAGGGAAAGACCACCTCCGTGGAACAGTGACTAAGCCGCTCGGGTATAAAAACCCGGAGGTCCTGGGTTCGATTCCCGCCTTGGGTCTGGTTGTTGGTAGGGCTTTTTCACAGTTCGACTGGCTAGCTACCACCCCACGGGTAAAATCTGCCGCCATAACAGCTCTGGCTGTGTTCCGGCAGTATTAATGTGGGAGCCAGTACACTTGAAATTAAAGGCTCGAAGATCAGATGAGCCTACAGTCTAGCAGCACATTGAGCGACGCTTCCTCGTGAAGTATCCCTCAAAGGAACATGGCCGCAGTGGCCGCTTACCATTGGGCTGCGTTTTTGTCTGCCAACTGATGTGATATGAAAAAAGAAGACCAAACAAAACAAACGGTGAGGGAGAACCTTCACTATTTTTTAACAAGAATAGCAGTGTTTAGTTTTGAACACAGTCTAGTAGAACAATATTAGGAGCAGTAGGAATCCATAGAATATATAAAACATGCAAATGGATAGACATTTTTTTTAAGAAATACGTAGGCGTAAAAAAATTTGTCAAATTGTAAAACTTCATTAAAAATGTGATTCATTTGCGATCGCATAGCAGATTTAAAGTCAAAAGTCTTCAAATCGGGTCAGGGTTCCGCAGGGTAGAGAATTGGGTTGGGTTGGGCCATTACTATTTTTGCCATTATGTATAAACGTTTTTTCGATTGCCTTAGAATGTTTATACCTAATACCCTATTTTTGTTAAAATGTACATATTATGTAAGACAAAGATTATTCGGCATCAGGTCCGCCTTATGTACTCTTGATTGTGCATTAAAGTTTAAATAACAAATATAAAAAGATATTATGGCAAACGTATGTATTTTTGACATGATTTTATTATTTACTATTTTTATGACTTATTATTAAGCTATTGCATAGCTTTTATCGCGGGCTTTGAGCGCGGCGACCGAACCAAGAAATTCCGTAACGAAAATCTTTGTGAGGAAAAAACTTGACACTCGTCTAATCGTTTCAGTTCGGCAGACTTCGGCACGAATCGAGACGAGCTGCTCCGAAAGAACAGCTCGTATCGATCCGTGCGAGCTTCGTACAATCTACAAGCATACGTCTAGTCGCACGCACACAAACACTGTGCCGGAGTCTGCGGGACTGAAACACGTAAGCAGCTGTTTGTGAGAAAGTTTAAAGGTGAGTATATACTACAACATTTACTTGTATCAGAATATCGAGCATTCGCCATTTTGTTACAGCCTTTTTTTTAAAACCAACGAGCATATTGGTGTAACATTTTGTCGAGCCTTTGCACGAGCGCGGGCGATGCGTGGGTGCCGGGTGGCGCGGAGGAAGAGGGACGAACATTTCAAAGAAGAATGAACGCAGTTACAACAAAAAGTTACGGGGAAACGCACACTCGCTGTAAGCATTTACCCGTAACAAAACGCCGAGCATTCGCACGAATGTTACATTACCTACACCGAAATGCTCGAGGAAATGTTGTAGTCTATACTCACCTTAAAGGTGTATAGGTATGATTGCATAAGTTAATAAAAAATAATATTCAATAGCTTTTTTATGCTATATCTTATTTATGTTCTTCTTTATAACGACTTTATTTTTGAATTCCAACAGGCAGAGTTGGACGTGCTGTATTTTAAGTATAAAAATCTTATGTACCTACCCACATTTAAATTCAATTAATTAAATGAATTGAATTGAAAAGTTGCATTTAGTGAACCTAGATTTTGTAGGACTGTTTCTGCTTGTAAGGAGCAACGGTCTAGCTCGGCCGGCGAAGTCCCACCATCAGATCATTTACCACCAGGTGTCACACTTGCTGACGGCCATGCTGGAGAAGGCGAGCTCACTTAGCACGCTTTCTCCGGCCTGAGGGTTGACCTGCGGGCGGGGGTAGCCCCCCAACGCCCGCATTGCACAGGTCGCTCGAGCCAAGTCTGAGGGTCACCTAGTATCTCGGGTGGCCCTCCCTAGGCGCCACCCTGACTTGAGGCCTCTCGAGTCGGGGTACCCGGGGATGGGCTGGTCAATAGCCATAAGGCTAGCACCGGCTCGTCCTAATCGGGTGTGAAGGAGAAACCGGGGGTATTTAGTGGGTAGTGGACGCTCCAGTCTCGAGTCCCACACACGGCCGCGGGTCTAGCTAGCCTGCGGTTATGGTGCATAAACGCATTCTCCTCCGAAAAAAACACTTGCTCGTTTGCTTCCTTCTTCAACAAGAAAACATCAATTCTTAGCAGCAAAATGAAATGAAGAAACGTATAACGTACGTAATACGTTTTATCGTAATAATATATTTTTATAGGAGGTACGAGTCTGTGACACCCAAAAATTGCTCTTTCAAGAACTATCCTTATTACTTATGTTCTATTCTATCTGTTTGTTGTTTAAACAAATCTTTAGACGAATATGACGGTTTAAAAGACAGAAATATAACTCAGTGCATTTATTAATTCATGACGCTTCAGTAGTAAAGACCACCAAGACCGTAGTTAGGGAAAGCGTAGTTGGGTCCGCCGAAGCCCTCGCTGGTGATGCCGACTTGTCCATTGCCGCAGCCGCACGTGGCCACGCCGGAGCCAGCAGTGGGCAGAGCGCCCTCGAACGCCACGGCGCTGATGAAAGGCAGCTGTCCGCTCACAGCCAGGATGCTCTCGAGCGTGTTCTCCGACGCGACGGCGAGGCCGCTCGGCCCGATAGGGGAGATGGTGGTCACGGCCAGAGGACCTCCGACGAGGACGTTGTAGTTGCCAATTCCAGCGAGAGTAGCGCTGCTAATACCGACGGGAGCAGCCACGTTGACGCTGCCAAGTCCGAAGCCAGATGAGCCAAATCCAAGACCACTGGCTACGCCAAGACCGCTGGACACGCCAAGTCCAAGTCCGCTGGCAGCGCCGAATCCAAGTCCGTTGGCAGCGCCAAGTCCGAATCCGTTGGACAAGCCAAGCCCGGAAAAGCCACCTCCGACGAAGATATCATTGTTCACAACTGAGTTGTCGGACACGTAAGATCCAGGGGCTATGTATTGCCCAAATGCAACCTGGAAAACAAAATGTAGGTGAATGGGTGTATCTTGGATTACCAAGTTTCATATGCAACGAATTTGTATGAGACAAAGGAGTTTTGCAAACTTTCTCCAGAAATTTGTTAACGGGAATGCCTATAATATCTTCATGAGAGGGCAGCCCTTTCACACGGCATCCAGTTTTGCAGGACCGGCTTTTTACTGTATCCTGCAAAACAGGACGGTGTGTTCACATGGCAGTTCAGTTTTGCGGGATCCAGTAAAAAACTGTGGACTAAACGGTCCTGCAAAACTGGACTGCCGTGTGAAAGGGCCGTGAACACTGCTATATAAATATTTGTGCGACTAAACGGGATCCCGCTTTTTACTGGACGACGGATCCATATTCTAGTGACAAAACCGAATGCCGGATCGGGTTTTTGCAGTATCCCGCATGCGGGATGCTCGTGTGAACGCTAGCATATAAACACATTCGCCATCAAACGGGATCCTGCAGAAAACGGGATCCTGCAAAAAACTGGACTGCCCGTGTGAAAGCGCTGTAAGGTAAGTTTCTGATCAATTGACTGGAACAGAACAGGGTTTGTTTTTAAACTGTACCTTACCTCATTAAACAATCTTTAGGGGCATGCCTGATTAAAGTGTTACCGATACTGATATAATTTCATTGAACTATTAATTATTTACCTGGAGCAAGAGGATGGAAGCAACAGAAAACAAGACTTTAGCGGCCATTTTGATGTGTTTCCTTCAAGACGTCTTCTTCGAATGAGGTCTGCCTGTGTCATTGTAGTATTTTATACGTTCTGACGTTTTACTGATGATTATTCAGTTGTAGCTAAAGAAATTAACAAGTAGGTGTGTGTGATAACAGAGTACGTGCTTTTATTCGATATTGTTACTAACGTAGTTGGGTTAACATTGGGTCAAGGGCAATAATTAGTTTGAATTTATGATGTACTGAGGCTACTATCCTTATAGAATCAGCCTATTAATGTCTCATTGCATGACAAAGTCTTCCATCATTGAATCAGCTACAGTTACAATAATTGATTATTGGATTAGATAGCGTAAGCTGAATTCGAGATGGTGATCACATTATCTGAGTAATCCAGCTTGGATCACTGACCCGTGCCGAAAAAATCTTGATAGTTACTTCCTATTATGAAACTAATAACAGTTCATTCGTTACCTTTAAAAGTTTATCTATATAGTGACACATTTTATGAAGTTATCTATAGCTGAACTCACGTTGGCGCGTATGGGTAGACCGGTGTTTTGTTGCTACACACATTATCAAGTGTTGTATATATTGTAGAACTATTAGTTCTGCCATCATTCAAGCTTCAGAAGCACATCCAACCATGTCTAAAGTAGCCATTTTGTTCTGCCTCCAAGCCGTCCTGGCTCAGGTAAGGAATAACCTGATGGTTTTTAACTTGTGTTCTAAGTCAAAAAGTATCGAAAAGAACTGATGAAAGGAACTTCTCCAAAATTATTTATTTAAGGTTTGGTCACCAGTTCTCGGATGGATACCATTTTTGTCAGGTGGTTTAGGCTGTTTTGCTACAAGATTTAAAATCACATATTCCAATAGGCTTTTAAGCAATTTTTCGATATTCCTGTTATAGGGACTGACGACACTTATAGACTTCCACTATAGAGAGCATTGAGAGGGGCCAAGAGGAAAGCTGAACGATAGCAACACCTGTGAATCCATTCCTAAAAACTACTCAACGCTGGCAGGACACATATTTCTTGAAACAATTCTGTTCAGATCGCCTTCGGTCAAGTCGCCATCGGCAGTTGATCATACGTGTTCGGCAACTCGCTTAATCTTAAATCATTATTTTTTAGGTCGCTTTTGGACAGCAGTATATCGGCCAGGGGTCGTACGTGTCTGGCAACTCCGTCGTAGACAATGACATCTTCGTCAACGGCGGCTACGGCGGCTACGGCGGCGCCGGACTCGCCCTCGGCAGCTCTGGCCTGGCTCTCGGCGGCCTCGGCGGCGCAGGACTCGCCCTTGGCAGCTCTGGCCTGGCTCTCGGCGGCCTCGGCGGTGCAGGACTCGCCGTCGGCAACGCCGGCCTGGCTCTCGGCGGCTACGGCAACGCAGGGCTCGCCATCGGCAACGCCGGTCTGGGCTACGGCGGCTACGGCAACGCCGGCTACGGCAACGCCGGCTACGTCTCCGGCGGGTACAGTGGCTACGGCATTGGCGACGTAGCCGCCGTGGCCTCTCTGCCAGTCAACGGCCCGTACATCGGCAACGGCTTCGGTGAGCTGGCGGTCGGCGGCACCGTGAACGCTGGTGGCTCCACCATCATTACTGGCCAGATCCCAGTCCTCGGCGCTGTCTCCTTCGGTGGAAACATCCCTGCTTCTGGCGTCGTCTCCATCGCTGGAAACTGCGGTTGCGCTGGTCTGGCTTTCTGAACACCACCAACACATCTATTGAATTAATAAAGACCTGATATTATTAATGAATCAAATTATTTTTATTTATGTTTTTTTATTGAAACTTTTATGCTTTAGTCATTGTTTTACACCATAAAAATTCTTGCTAGTAGTACATAATTTATGTAGATAGAATGATAGAATGAATATGATCATCAATAGCATCAAAATCGCATATTGGGGCCAAAATATGAAGGCAGGTGTAGCTGTAGGATGGGTTCCCCACATGGCTGCAAGTCTATCTAGTCTACAGTTATAGTGCATACACGCAATAGCTTAATATTGTGTGCATAATAAATGTAGGATGGAATCTGAACACAGAAAAGGAAAAAAAAGATGTTTAAAACTTTGTGGAAGACGTTAAAGAAAAAACAATTCTACCTTGGAGTATGAAATTGACTCTTTCTAAATACCAAGAAAAGCAGTTTCTGGTATCAAACAAAGTTTAGCATAATATGATATTATGTGGAACAGTAGGATATTAAAAAACAAAAATGTATTTTAAAGAAAGTTTCAAATATAACCGGTCTTTCTAAAATAAAACTTTATTGACTAAATGAAATTTAATGCCATGTCTCGCATAGCATGTGACTGGTTTAACTGCTCAATAATAAAAATCAGACCTTATTCCAAATCGGGTCGGGGACTCGGGGTACCTCAGGGTAGACTTTAGGGTCCATTGTTATTTTTGCTTATAACTTTCATAATATTATTATGTCTTTTTTTACTACCTTGTGACAATACTTAAGCATATACATACATAATAAAGATATTTTAACATTTTTTAGCTCACGTTGCGTCAGAATTTTGTAAGAAATTTTGTATCGTTTTATCAGTTTGGAGATAATTTGAAAAGCCCTATTTCCAACAGTGTATTTATTAGCAGCCTGTTTGCTGATTAAGCTGATGATCATTGTCTCATTTGGCCTGGCCTCATTTCTTAAATTCTCTATCTATCTATCTATTCAGCCCGTATCCACCCACTGTTGGGTATAGGTCTCCTCTCTTTCACGCCAGCTGTTCCGGTCCTGTGCAACGTTCACCCAGTTGACCCCGGCGATCTTAACTATGTCATCGGACCATCGGGCTGGTGGTCTGCCTCTCGATCGTACAGCACCCCTTGGCCACCACTCTTTGGTTAGCTTCGTCCACCTTTGGTCATGTCGCCTCTAAATTAAAATCTAAAAATTCCTGTAAATTCTACCACAAGAAATAATTATGAAAACTTTCAGCTTGTAAACACTTGTGTGCAGACGAACTTTGGGAACTGGTCGGCAGGGATCCAATTTATTCTTAGAATACTAAACTTATCTTTATGACACCCACAAAAAACTGTTAGTCTAAGATCCAAACCTAGGTCGACCTTTACCGAGTTGATAATAGAATGAAACTTATTTTATTATGAATTTAGCATATTAGAAAACATATTAAAAATGGGTTGTCTAAAAAAATCCTGGACAGAATATGTTTTATTGTTTTTTTTTTTTTTAATATTTTAAACAAAATGCCAATTTCTTGCAAACAACCCTATATCAACGTGTTCATAATAAAACAGCGCTTATGATGATATAAAAAAACTATATCCAATTAGGTGAAATTAACTGGTATCGACACATCGTGTTTATACCTGGCAACCCAGTAGTTCCCCCACGTAAATAATAGAAAACCCAACGGCTGCACATTCTATTCGTTTTCTACGTTAAGTCAGGAGTTCAGGACATAATTTTCTTAATAACTTGTTATTGCAAAATTTTGTTTAAAATCATTAAAAAAATAAAAAAATTGGTCTATCCAGTATTTTTTTAGGCAACCCATTTTTAATATGTTTGTAATATGCTAATAATATAAGTTTCATTCTATTATCAACCCGATGAAGGTCGAATCTTCTACTATGTTTTTTCCAGGGTAATAGAGTTGAAAGCGAGTAATAAGCGTTCATATAATTGTTAACATTTTGGCGATTGAAAAGAGTAACTACTTATCTGGTTTTTAGCCTGATCTTGATATTTGTATTAGGATGGCAACATTGTATACCTGAGCTCTATACTGAATGCAAACGGGAATATAATGGTGACAGGATGTAAATGATGATGATAACAATAAGATTGGCCACCGATTGAACTTTACGATCAACCACTACGCAGGTTACTCACTACTCATCCAGTGTAGGCAAGTTTTTTTAGTAAGTATGAATAACTTTTTCTGTTGAACTGTAGACCATCATCTTAATTCCTTTTAAAAATTGCCGGGATTTAAAATTAAGAAACAAAAGAAATATTGTTAAGCCCATTTATTACTTCGGAGATGATTAACGCTTCAGTAGTAAAGACCACCAAGACCGTAGTTGGGGTAGCCGTAGTTAGCGCCACCGAATCCTTCGCTGATGATGCCGACTTGTCCGTTGCCGCAGCCGCAAGTGGCCACGCCGGAGCCAGCGGTGGGCAGAGCGCCCTCGAACGCCACGGCGCTGATGAACGGCAGCTGCCCGCTCACAGCCAGGATGCCCTCGATAGCGTTCTCAGAGGCGACGGCGAGGCCGCTCGGCCCGAAGGGGGAGATGGTGTTGATGGCCAGGGGGCCGCTGGGGTAGAAGTTGAGGCCTCCGAGGCCAGCGAGGGTAGCTTGGCTGAATCCGACGGGAGCGGCCACGTTGACACTGCCGAGACCAAGTCCAAGACCGCCAGCTGAGCCGAATCCAAGTCCGTTGGCTACGCCAAATCCGAGACCACCGGCGGAGGCAAGTCCTACTCCGTTGGCAACACCAAGTCCAAGACCATTTGCAGCGCCATATCCAAGTCCACTGCCCAAGCCATAGCCGTAACC
This sequence comes from Mecyna flavalis, assembly GCA_949319885.1. Taxonomy (NCBI): domain Eukaryota; kingdom Metazoa; phylum Arthropoda; class Insecta; order Lepidoptera; family Crambidae; genus Mecyna; species Mecyna flavalis. The sequence continues at coordinate 2,308,940 of OX439420.1, read as the reverse complement.
ACCGCCGAGGTAGATGTCGTTGTCTACCACGGAGTTGCCGGTCACGTACGCTCCATTACCAACGTACTGCTGGCCGAAAGCAACCTGAAAAAGAAAAGAGGTTTTAGGTTATTGTGTTTTTGTAATGATTAAAGAATTCAAAATTCTTGGAATAATCCAGAACAAGGTTTTCTGGTCTAGAAGTAAAACGTAAAATATTATCTCAGGTTGTATAGTGTGGTCTGGTCGGTGTTCAAAAGAAGACGTAGATTCTCTGGGGTTATTGCCAAGTGAGGTGAAGTCTGAAGTGAAGGGTATTTTGTCCTTCTAAAAAGCGTCCTACTGGAAGGCTGGTCAATCTTCTCTGAAGGGGAAACGGAGGAAGTTTAGTGGGACGAGCCCGTGCCTGGTGGCTATTAACCGGCCCACATTTGCTAGGTCTAATTCAGTTCTGGTCGTAGACCCATTTTTCAGTGGACTATCCCACTATAATCATATAGTTTATATGCCAGGTTTTTAAGACTACCACTTTACCTGGATCAAAAGGATTTGAGCAACAGCGAAAAATATTTTGGCGGCCATTTTGGTGTAGGTTCTTCAAAACTCAACTCTTGAATGCCTCTTGGATGTCAATTCTTATATTTTATACTCTTCACTTTTTCAGCTATACTATAAAATTAGCTAAGTTGTACACGATAACATAATACGTGCTTAGTTTGTAGTTATGTAAAGGTTCTGTTGGGTCAAGGGCATTGTGTCTGTTATCAATATGTGCATTTACAAATTGCTGCGAAAGTTTGGATGCAACATGTTTGCATACAGTTTGGTGTTTTTATCTTGGTATTGCAATAATTAGGGTTGCCCTGGGTTGCCAAATCTTGAATTATTGGTCAAGTGTCTTGCGAATATACGATCGTAACCTTGTCTCCCCCCGCCCTCCAGGAAACAGGAACAAGAAACCCCCCGTCTCACTTTCTGCATAGTACTGATCACTACCTGCGTCAGACGGGAATAGTTCGATACTACCGGCTGTCCCCATGCCCCCCCCCCCCCCCCCCTAGGAGAGGTTAAGATAGGCCAGTTATGTTAGACGGGCAGCTGTTGCCAAGGTAGTGTCGTGGCTGCCCATGCTTTCAAAGTCCCACAGCACTACTGCACACGGTAGCGAGGGAATAGTAAAGAAAGGGTAATAGTTGGAGAATCCGTATTTTTTTTCAAGCTCCAACTTGAGCGGACTTCTCTTTCTATTATCCTATGACAAGTATGCATTCTCACAGATAAATAGTAACTTCCATCGCTTCTTGGTACGTTTTTTATTATAGGGGGGCAAACGAGCAAGTGGGCCACCTGATGACAAGTAATCATCGCCACCCTTAAGCACCCGTGACCCCCTTGGGGTCGCAGACGTGTTGCCCGCCATAAGAGACGACAGTTATTAGGTCTTATATACCCATTTCACTAGCTTAAAAATAGTTTCACTAGCTTAAAGAATAGTTTAAGATCTAGTCTCTCAATTTAATATTTTCCGATTTATAATATTACTAGAGATAGTTAAAAAATAACAAATTATATCGAATAGTGTAGGATTTTGCATGGCTGATGTACCCATATTAAATTGGAGATGATCATTTTTTTATTAGGGTATGCCTAATACATTCCGTATCAGGCATTCCCTCTACTTATAATAATTTTGTATACAGGATAACCTTTGAAGATCAGTAATCGAATTTGATATGGTCATTTCACGAATTCAATTTCAGCTAAGTACACCTTTGGAAATCTACCCCCAAAACTTCATGGGTGATATCTCAAATCAATGTTACAAGGAGACAGCACGTAACCAAAGTCATGAAGTCACATTCGGAAGATAACCCAATACTGTGTTGCCTCATACACTATCGAGCGTAGTATAAAATGACATGCATTTCTCAGTGTCATCATACCAGGTTCAGAAACAAACCAACCATGTCCAAAATCGCCATTTTGTTCTGTCTCCAAGCCTGCCTGGCTCAGGTAAGAAATACCTGGTATTTCTATGGTATATTCTATTATATATTTATTAACGAAAATATGGCAAGCAAAACAACATTTGGGTTCGAGAACCAGTTACTAAAAATCTGTCGAAATCTATTCTTGATTGAACTGAGACTACTGAGAGAAAAATAACATAAAAGTTGTAGTTATAACTTCTGAAATATTTCCAATGCAACAGTTAACATTGTTGAAACAATCCTGTTCAGATCGCCTTCGGTCAAGTCGCCATCGGCAGTGGATCATACGTGTCCAGCTCAGTTAATCTTAAATCATTATTTTTTAGGTCGCTTTTGGACAGCAGTACATCGGCCAGGGGTCGACGGTGACTGGCAACTCCGTCGTAGACAATGACATCTTCGTCAACGGCGGCTACGGCGGCTACGGCGGCGCCGGACTCGCCCTCGGCAGCTCTGGCCTGGCTCTCGGCGGCCTCGGCGGCGCAGGACTCGCCCTCGGCAGCTCTGGTCTGGCTCTCGGCGGCCTCGGCGGTGCAGGACTCGCCGTCGGCAACGCCGGCCTGGCTCTCGGCGGCTACGGCAACGCAGGGCTCGCCATCGGCAACGCCGGCCTGGGCTACGGCGGCTACGGCAACGCCGGCTACGTCTCCGGCGGGTACAGCGGCTACGGCATCGGCGACGTGGCCGCCGTGGCCTCTCTGCCAGTCAACGGCCCGTACATTGGCAACGGCTTCGGTGAGCTGGCGGTTGGCGGCACCGTGAACGCTGGTGGCTCCACCATCATTACCGGCCAGATCCCAGTCCTCGGCGCCGTGTCCTTCAACGGTGGCATCCCCGCCAGCGGTGTTGTCTCCATCGCTGGTAACTGCGGTTGCGCTGGTCTGGCTCTGTGAGAATTTTAATAATCAATGAAATACAATGAAGAGTTTTGAATTGAATCAAAATATTTTATTTCTTTGAAAACCCTTTAAAAAAGCTTCTTATCATGGTTGTCAGTACTTTGGAGATCATCATCTAAAATATGTAACTATAGTTGATCCTTGTAACTATTTTCTAAAAATTTGAAGCGGGCTTAAAATTATTATTCCAAAGTACTTAATAATATCCAAATTCCTCGTGTTATTGGATACGAATACAGAGATAGAGGATAAAAATACGCATTTGCACATTTAATAAATTATTACGAAGCTTTGTTTTTCTGTAACCAAGACTTCATTTCCGCCCTATTGCTCCAATAAAATCCATAAAAAAATTGTGGCTGAGTGCCCACCTCAGCCACAATTACCAACATACCAATGTGGTTCTAAGCAAGCTAAGGTTTCAATAAAACGCTAACCAGCTGCCACAATATTAGCAGAAGTGTTCCACAGGGTGTAATTTTACACCCTCTTGATAATCTACCATTGATAATTTTTGGCCAAATGACGACTGGGTAAGTTAAGTATGCTATGTGGAATATACATACTGTAAGGTTTCTCACAGAAAGAAAAATAGCATGTTGGCCTTTGAAAATTTAATGTTTATCACTTCAATTTAATAAAATTGTATGTACATCGGATAAGCTTCATGCATTCAAGTATACTTTTTCATACGAAGATTGCAGCAAACGTTGTTATTTTCAACTCATATTAATACTTAGGTAACTCTATAATATTTTTTTTGTTTGTTTCTTTTTTATGTAAAGTTGTGTCTGTTTGTCACTTTTTACAATAATTATATTTATTGCTCTCAATGAAAACAAAGGACGGTCATGGGCATCGCCAGCTATGGGCTCAGGGTGGGGCAGTCATGGGCTCAGGGTGGGGCAGCCATGGGCTCAGGGTGGGGCAGCCGTGGGTTCAGGGTGGGGCAGCCATGAGCTCAGGCTGGGGCAGCCATGGGCCGCGAGTGGGACAGCCAGTCTAAAATAATTACTTGCGGTTAAACCCTAAAGCATCATGTATGTACACGGAAAAAGTAACAATTTTGGTTTGGTTAGGTACCTTACAGGTCAGAGCCCATAGTAGGAGGACTAGGAGGGCAAGCATCCCACTCTGCCCCACAGTGGCCACGGTAATGGGGACAGTTGTGTTTACCTTTGAAGTAAATTAAAAGATAAAAATAAATAACCACACATACAGCACGTTTATTGACTTACTCGTACCTATAAACACCTGTTTCTAAGTCAGCAAGTTCATACTCGTGCTCAGCACGTGCGACGTGGTAATAAAGATAACGTAATACACTAGTGAAACGTAATCAGAATATCGATGTATGTACGAGTACGAGTAAATAAAAATTAACGCCACATTCACGGTCGGTATACGTGCCGGCTAACTTCTTGACCATCTGTCGAAGGAGTGGGGGAAAGGTCGAGCATCTGCACTTGCGCATGACCAATAGCGTGTGCGAATCTCCCGACCCTCGCGCGCGCTGTTGGTCAGAAGCATAATATCTTTAATTTAATTTAACTTCATTGCATTATTATGTACCTGGTCTTTATTATTGTTATTATTATGTTGACATTTTGTATTATTGTAACGACTTGAATTTGAACTTACTGACATTATTTTTAATTGTGATTTTTATTTCTTGTTACTTTTGATTCATGTATCTATTTTAAGTTGTACTATTTTATGTATTGGAATGTAGCTGCTTTGTGTCTTATATGGATTTAAGATCTGAAATAAATGAATTATTATTATTATAATTATTATTATATCTCTGCCCATCCATCCGATAGTCAAGAAGTTTGCCGGGGTCTGTAGTAAAATTGGTAAAAACAATTGTACTCTTAGCCGATTTTTAGGCTACAGTTGAATGTGATTTATTAAAGTCAAATAAATCACAAACTGTAAGTAAGAACTTTGCACTGCAAAGAAATATGACGCCCAGTTTGATTGTTTTTTTTTTTTGGATTTAACTACTTAGTTTTTGTTGATATTCAATCTATGTCATTATAAAGTCTAGAAAAGCAAATGCTCATAATAAAACGTTTTTGACTTTACCACCAAAGTTCTGACAAATTGAATGATCTGACCATTTTGTTGAAGTGTAGATCCAGGTCTCTCATCACTTTACCCTACTTGAGGCCTCTCAAGTACCTGGGGAGGGGCTGGTCAGTAGCCACAAGGCTGGCACCGGCTCGTCCCACACCCGATTGAGAAACCGAGGGAGTTTAGTGAGTAGTGGACGCTTTAGTCTCAAGCCCCACACACGGCCGCAGGTTCAGCTAGCCTGCGATTATGGTGCATAAACGCATTCCTTCGAAAACAAAAATCTCTCATAACTTGGCATCTCCGACAAATGGCTCATTCAAATGGAATAATCCATTGTGTTTTACCTCTCTTTTGTTTCATGACCAATGCATATTACTGGAGTTAATTTTAATGCAATCATCATCATCATCATCATTTCAGCCAAACGACGTCCACTGGACATAGGCCTCCCCCAAGGATCTCCAAACCGATCTGTCCTGCGCCACCCGCATCCAGTGGATTCCGGCGATCTTTATGAGATCATGACCACCTTGTGGGAGGCCTACCACGGCTGCGTTTCCCGGTCCGTGGCCACCACTCGAGGACCTTTCCGCCCCAACGGCCGTCAGTCCTCCTTGCAATGTGTCCTGCCCACTGCCACTTAAGGCTCGCAATTCTTAATGCAATATTATTTGCGATATGTAATTAGTATTTGAATATTCCTGACTATGTCAGATATTGGCATTTGATCTACAGCGGAAAGAGGACGTCAAATAAAATAAGTTTGATATAATTCAAAGCTTAGCAATTTATTATTTCTTTGGTCAACGTTCTCACAGAGCCAGACCAGCGCAGCCGCAGTTGCCAGCGATAGAGACGACGCCAGAAGCGGGGATGTTTCCACCGAAGGAGACAGCGCCAAGAACTGGGATCTGGCCAGTCACGATGGTGGAACCTCCAGCAGACAAGGAGCCGCCGACCGCCAGCTCACCGAAGCCGTTGCCGATGTACGGGCCGTTGACTGGCAGAGAGGCCACGGCGGCCACGTCGCCGATGCCGTAGCCACTGTACCCGCCGGAGACGTAGCCGGCGTTGCCGTAGCCGCCATAGCCCAGGCCGGCGTTGCCGATGGCGAGCCCTGCGTTGCCGTAGCCGCCGAGAGCCAGGCCGGCGTTGCCGACGGCGAGTCCTGCGCCGCCGAGGCCGCCGAGAGCCAGGCCAGAGCTGCCGAGGGCGAGCCCGGCGCCGCCATAGCCGCCGTAGCCGCCGTTGACGAAGATGTCATTGTCTACGACGGAGTTGCCAGACACGTACGACCCCTGGCCGATATACTGCTGTCCAAAAGCGACCTAAAAAATAATGATTTGTTGTACTTATTGGGTAATATCGCATACTTTTATTGATCTTAAAACAAATCAAGACTATGCACGTAATGTTTGTATCAATTAATTGGATTGAATAAGGCCTGGTTGGTCCAGTAGTTTAATAACCTAATCCTGCGATCTCAGGGTGCTGGACATGGGCGTAGCCAGCCATGGGCTCAGGGTGGGGCAGCAATGGGCCCAGGGTGGAGCTGCCATGGGCCAAGGGTGGGGCAGCCATGGGCCCAGGATTGGGCAGTCTAGAATTTTATTTTTAGGGTTGGTTAGGTACCTTACAGGTCAGAGCCAGGATGGGCCGTGGCTACGCCCATGGTGCTAGATACAATTCCCCGATGAAGCAGTGTCGAATTTTTTACACCTTTTCACAAGCCTTTTCACTGCAGTGGAACATATGATGCTGTTTATATTGGTGTTTTGTAATGCTTTAGTATTTTTCTTACCTGAGCCAGGACGGCTTGGAGGCAGAACAAGATGGCTACTTTGGACATGGCTGAATTGGCTTCTGAAACTTGAATGATGGCAAAGCTATTAGCTCTTCATTATATACAACAGTTGATAGTATGTCGTGCTGTATGTAGCAACGTCGGGCTATCGTTAGTATGTACTAAGTTTCGTTGGTTTTAGTTATCTTATTACAAAAAGTGAGGATGTCACTGTTGCACATGAGCATTGGAATGCGATATTGCAGAGCGATAATGTAAAAGTTAAGCAACTTTTTGAATGATGTATTTTTTGATGGGTGATCGAATGTAAAATTTGTTTTTCTCCTACTTTTAAGACACTGTTACTGGTAGGATTTTTTTGAAGGCCAACTGGTTTTGACTATTAGGTGGAATCTACCGCCCAAACAGATCTGGCTGAGTTCAGATAATATTAATGTGAGAGCTAAAATAGCTTGATGGAAAAAGCTCGAAGATCTTTATCATTCGAGCGTTTTGTCCAGCACCAAGCACCAAGTTTCATGAAAGTCGTCTTTAAGATATTAAACCAAATTTTGTAAATGAATTTGGTGTCTACTACAGATTTGGTAGTGCTTAAGACGTGAAAGCTTACTAGATAGACAGATAGATACAGAAAAAGTTACGTTTACATTTTGTAAAGTGGTCTATTATGCAATGAAGATATCAGCATCTAGAGCTATTGCCCTTGACCCGATACACCTTTCATTACAATATTTCCTACAAGCACGTATTTCATTATCACACATGCCTTACTTTTACATTTTCACACTTTTACAATTTTCTTAGCTATCACTGAATTATCTTCAGTAGAACTTTGAAAAGTATAAAATACTACAATGCGATTGTCAGAACTCATTCGAGAGACGCGTCTTGAAGAAAACACATCAAAAATGGCCGCTAAAGTTTTATTCGCAGTTGCTTCCGCACTCTTAGTCCAGGTAAAATTGAAGGTTTTTTACTAGTTAAGTTGATGCAGTTCACATGTTTTACTGCCTCCAAGGTGCAGTGACTAGAATAGATCACACTTTGAGGCGCTTAAAACTTGTGGTTTGGTTTTCCTTATATTTCTACCTCTTCTTTTTTTCTTAAAAACACTCAATCTTGACTCTCTTTAAGTCTAGAGTAAATAGGCATCTTCTGGGCAAGCTCGCTTCATCGTAGATCCCATCTCTGCTCTAGAGCAAGATTGGGGTCAAGAGCAAGCCCATTCAGAATAAAAATAAAAATAAATTACAGTCCGCATTCTCAAAGTTGGCGCTGTAAAAATTTCTTGTGCCTCGGAAAGCATGATCTATCTCCGGTCGTGTCAGACCTGCCCATTGTGCTATCAGAGTAAGAGTAAGTGCTTTAGGTGTAAGGGAATAGGGAGTGCATCTTTGCTTGCGCACTTTCTTATGCACTATAATCCTGCATTGTGGTTTAACGTAAAGATTGGCTGGCGCAGCCGATGGTCAGCCCAAAACAAATAATTTACCTCCATATTATTTTCCAGGTCGCTTTTGGACAACAGTACGTTGGTAATGGAGCATACGTGACCGGCAATTCCGTGGTAGACAACGACATCTACCTCGGCGGTGGTTACGGCTACGGCTTGGGCAGTGGACTTGGATATGGCGCTGCAAACGGTCTTGGACTTGGTGTTGCCAACGGAGTAGGACTTGCCTCCGCCGGTGGTCTCGGATTTGGCGTAGCTAACGGACTTGGATTCGGCTCAGCTGGCGGTCTTGGACTTGGTCTCGGCAGTGTCAACGTGGCCGCTCCCGTCGGATTCAGCCAAGCTACCCTCGCTGGCCTCGGAGGCCTCAACTTCTACCCCAGCGGCCCCCTGGCCATCAACACCATCTCCCCCTTCGGGCCGAGCGGCCTCGCCGTCGCCTCTGAGAACGCTATCGAGGGCATCCTGGCTGTGAGCGGGCAGCTGCCGTTCATCAGCGCCGTGGCGTTTGAGGGCGCTCTGCCCACTGCTGGCTCCGGCGTGGCCACGTGCGGCTGCGGCAATGGACAAGTCGGCATCATCAGCGAAGGCTTCGGTGGCGCCAACTACGGCTACCCCAACTACGGCCTTGGTGGTCTTTACTACTGAAGCGTTACTAATCTCCGAAACAATAAATGAGCTTGACGATATTCCTTTGTTTTTCTCTATTTATATTCCGGGCACTTTTTTAATTACTTTTTGATTCAGAGCGGACTCAATATTCTTAGCACCTTCTATTAAAGAGTACGGAAAACTTGGCTTAACCCAGAGGATTTGGCATAAATCGTGTTCAACAAGATTTTACCAATGGCACGATTTTTTGAATATTTCTTCAATTTCTTTCTGAATGCCTTTGTGGAACAGCGGCCAAGCCGCTAGCTGGAAGTAGATACCTCCGTTCGACCTACCTCCTACCACAGGGGATATATTATTACTAGCGGGCGCCCGCGGTTTCACCCGCGTGGTTCCTGTTCCCGTGGGAATATCGAGATATCCTTTCTTAGAGGATGCCTACGTCATAACATCTACCTGCATGCCAAATTTCAGCCCCATCCGTCCAGTGGTTTGGGCTGTGCGTTGATATCTATCTATGTCAGTCAGTCAGTCAGTCACCTTTAAGTTTTATATATATAGATATCGCCAAGTTTCTCTATAATTTCTGGCTTACTTTAAACTTATCTATTTATTTGCTTTATTAAACGAGTTCAACGCTTTGCATGTAACTCCAAAATTCTAAACATTTTTCTGGATGAAATTATCCAGAAAAAAGTGTTCTGGGAATATTTATGGAGGAGCCAGGAAACTTGAAATTGAAGGGATGCGCCAATCGCTCAGTGTGGCAGCCACAGATAACAGAAACTAGATCTCTATGGTGGCAGCACAGAGCCAGTTCCAGAAAAGGTGAGTTATGCGTTCCTTTCTGGCAACAATCAAAATAATAATATAAACAAATTCCTACTAGATGTGTACGAACAGCACAACGAATATCTTCAGATTTTTGTTGTTGTAAACTCTTTATTAAACAAACATTATTTCCCATTTCCAAATTTGCAAGAGTCTTTGTTACATAAAAAAATTGTTCAGCTTCTTCTTGAATTCTAAGAAACAGTATCATCAATTGGGTACTTAGGTACTTGACAATTTTTTATTGCTTCCAAAATAAATTAAAATACCTGTGATAGATACTTAACAAAGATTTTACCTCTCAAGTGGCGGCGCGCGGAACGCATTATGACGTAAGTGGCAGGCCCCTTCGTGGGTGGTCTCCACTTATGGGTATCGGATTACATTTACGGTGTTAACTCGCAAAGTAGGAAGAGTTTAAGCATGTTTTATATGTCTATTTGTTCGCAATGAAACAATCTACAATATTTACCCATAATGTGGGCAACCAATACTATTTAACTTCTTCTAATCTTGAGCTAAATTTAAGGTTAGAGATTTTTTTTTTTTTTTTGCATTAAAATTCTGTAAAAATATAATTTTTCCCCTAAGTATTTGTTTTAATTAAATCATATAACTATAATAAACAACAATCAGCAAGAAAACTACATTACTTCATACATTATTCTCACACACTACAAATCTGATACTTGAAACCGGCGTGCCTCGGTGACGTAAACAAAGGGCCTCTTTGTTCTCGTGAATACAATAACACTGGCAGTGGCGGGGCAAGACCAAATTTTGGTGTGGGCAAGATATATTTTGCGAGGCCCCCTGATGGATGACACAAGAGGATGGATTTATTTTTATTTCTAAGTTCTCATACAATGAAACGCAACACTTATTCTCACATCGAAATCTGTTGGAAATACACTCACTGGCAATGAAACTTGGCAACTGGGCTTTTTTCATACAAACATGGTCATTTTAGCGTCTCATAGATAGAAAACTATTTGCAGCTGTGCAATGATTATTACGTCAATGGAGAGGCCAAACGCCCAATTTTTGAATCACAGTTTCAAAAATTGCCAAAAACCGCTCAATTTTCGCTGACGCTAAAGTGACCATGTTTGTATGAAAAAAGCCCAGTTGCCAAGTTTCATTGCCGGTGAGTATACATTAAAATATTAGGCACATGCGTCGTCGCATGATTGCATGACTGCATGTGCTTAGAAGCGCGAACATAGATGGAGCAAACAGAATGGGAAATCCCCAGCTAGTTTCGTCAATGAATGCTCACAAGGGGAGTGTGGATGGAAAAGTCGAAAGCAGAAACTTTGACTTAGGAACTTCGTTTGGACTAGTTAATAGATAAACATACTAAAAGTCCTTACCCCTCCGAGGTGAGGTCCCGTTGTTTGGTTTCTCGAAAACGGTGTTTCGTACGAAATTTTACTGTACTACATAATAAAAGCTAATTAAATTCTCTAAAACTTTTACACTTTGTATCTTTCTCCAATCATTGCCTAGCTATGAGCTTCTAAAAGTGGTCGATTTACATTTTCTGGCATATAAGTAGTTCTCAGCTGCTACCGAAGATTTCAAGATTCATAACTAACTAAAAAAATATTCCTCCTATGCATGAATAAATGGATTACTTAACCTCTTTGGGCATGACGGGCCTGGTTGTGGTTACTTAACTTTTGCCTCTTCTTTCTCGTCATCGGTCAAATCGTTAGCAGATGATGGAACGTAAGCTACTACTTCTGCTTTATCATCCCCATCATCGTTGTCCTCTAACATGAAAATGCTATTCGTGCAGCTTCCGTTGCAATGTGGCAAATGGTAGAGCACAGCATAGAATGGAAGCCTTCCTACACCCACATCTAGCACTACTACATCAGTAGTGCACCGGCAAAATATCAGCTTCAATATTTCTTTCGGTGCAGCTGGTTCTTTAGTTGGAACAGGAACCAAGAGGTTGCTTTCATTCCGTTTACATCCCCATAGTTCAGGACAAAGGTCTTGTCCAAGCCAAGCCTGTACCTGATGGTTCGGAAAGAGTGCTCCAACGCTGCTCCCTCAGTTGGTGGAAGGGAGGAAATGTCTGGTTTGGACATTTGATACTGACTGGATGGTTTCGCTCCATACAACCTTAAAAAGCATAAGTTTCCATTTTTTTCTTATGTCAGCATGCGATGAAGTGGGGTTCGAAAACACCAGTGTCGGGGTTCTGGGTGTCGACATTTCAAGCGACGTTCAATTTCGGGGACACATAGAGGGGAAGGCTAAACTAGCCTCTAAGAAGCTTGGTGTGCTTAACAGGTCAGGCAGGTATTTCACTGCGGCTCATCGCCTGCAACTTTATAAAGCTCAAGTTCGGCCGCACATGGAGTACTGCTCTCACCTGTGGGCGGGGGCTCCCCAGTACCAGCTTCTCCCCCTTGACCGAATTCAACGTAGAGCGTCTCGTATCGTCAATAACCCGGTACTCTCGGACCGGCTTGATCCTTTGGCATTACGGAGAGATGTGGCGTCATGCTGCATTATGTACCGAATTTACCATGGGGAGTGTTCCTAGGAGCTATTCGAGCTTATCCCTGCCGCTGCATTCCGTCACCGATCTTCGCGACAAAAAATTCATCCCCAACATATCGATGCTTGGCAGTCCACAACTGTACGCTTTACGCGCAATTTTCTGCCTCGCACGACCAAGATATGGAATTCTTTGTCATCAGCGGTGTTTCCGATCAGATACGACTTGCAATTGTTTAAAAAAAGAGTGTATTCCTTCCTTAAAGGCCGGCAGCGCATCTGTGATCCCACATGATTTGCAGTTGTCTATGGGCGGCGGTTGTCACTTTCCATCAGGTGTGCCGCATGCTCGTCTGCCCGCTATACCATAAAAAAAAAACCTCTGCGGCTTGACGGATCTCAGGTTTTTTCAAGTACAGTTTACAAAAACCAACTTTGCTTCTCCGAACTGCAGCAGAAGTGGTGTCGCATCCCGTGAGGGCGTGTAGAAATAATATGTCTTTCAGGCCTAGCTGTTGCAATTCCTGACTTGAATAATAGGTGGTAGGTACTTTACCTCTACTAGGCTTACAAAGATAATATCATGGTCAGGTAGACTCCTTGCTATAAGCCAAGTCAACATCTTTTCCAATGATCGTTTTGTCATTTGGCACTTGCCCTGATACTGCACAGCCCGCAATTCTGTAATGGAGAACTGACAGTCACTGCTAGTCTCCATGTGCTTATAAATTTCATTCATTGCTCTAGTTATGTAATCTGCAGTGACATCCGAGCGGTCTGAGTCCTCCAGAGAAAAAAAACACACTTTTGCAAATTTACTACTTTTAGAAGCTCATAGCAAGGCAACGATTGGCTATAGGATAGATACAAAGTGCAAAAGACAAAGTTGTAGAGAATTTAATTAGCTTTTATTATGTAGTACAACAAAATTTTGTACAAAGCACCGTTTTCGAGAAGTAAGCAAAAAACATGTGCCCCCTCCCCTCGGGCTCACCTCGGAGGGGTAAGGACTTTTAGTATGTTTATCTCCTAACTAGTCCAAACAAAGTTCCTAAGTCAAAGTTTCTGCTTTCGACTTTTCTATCCACACTCCCCTTGTGAGCATTCATTGACCAAACTAGCTGGGGATTTCCCATTCTGTTTGCCCCATCTATGTTCGCGCTTTCGACTTTTCCATCCACAAATTATTCGTTAACTAGGCTAAGCGGCGACCTAGGGATGGTCTGGTCAATAGCCACAAGGCTGGCACCGGCTCGTCCCAATCGGGGGTGAAGGGGAAACCGGGGGAGTTTAGTGGGTAGTGGACGCTTAAGTCTCGAGTACCACACACGGCCGCAGGTCTAGCTAGCTTGCGGTTATGGTGCATAAACGCATTCTCCTCCGAAAAAAAAGGCTAAGCTGGCGAAGCAAGGATTCCCCGCGTCATTCACCACCCGAAACGCCAGCAAATGTTGCCAGATTAGATTTTTTTTAAACGAATGTGGTAGGTTAGTATTGCCAGATACTTGCTAGCCGGTTTTTTTATTATTTATTGCTAGATGCTAGATTTGCGTTCACGGGCTTTCGAGGCGCGAGGCCCCTTGGACCGCGAGGCCGTGGGCGGTGGCCCACGTCGCCCACGCCTTCCGCCGCCTCTGAACACTGGACTCGGACGCTTTATTTTAACGACTTATTTTGACGCTTTATTTTAACGTTTAGTGATGTCTATGTTTGTGCAACGTTCCGTTTCACGTACGTAGCAAAATAAATATTTAAAATTTATGAAAAAATAGGATATAATTACGCTCCCCTCGGGAGTGCGTGCCACTTGGGCATATCTGTCAACGATCCTATCGGGAGCGTCTGCCACCTCGGAGGAAAATCTATTTTACAAAATGTAAGTGGAAACTGACAAGTTACAGTAAAAGAATGCACTATAAATAAAAGTTGTTTTTAAATTATCCCAGGAGTATCATTACATAGGACTATAATATGAGAATTATATCCGACTTTAAGTCCGGGAAAAGGCCCACTTTATAAGTGTACTTTTGATTAAAACATATTTATAATAGACTGCTAAAATGCCGTTTTTACGCCTATATAACTTCTGTAATAGAATAACTCCTGCAAATCTCAATATAAGTAAGTTATTGTCAAAAGTAAGCGCTCCTTGCAATTTTTAACCGACTTCAAAAAAGGAGGAGGTTCTATGTTCGACTGTATGTATTTTTTTTTTTTTTTTTTTTTTATGTATGTCCGTCGATTTCTCCGTCAATTGTGGACCGATTTAAATAATTCTTTTTTTATTTGAAAGTGCATAGTTCCGAGGTGGTCCCATTGTCACCATGTCAGGATCTGATGATGGGATCCCGGGAAAATCAAGGGCAAACCTCAAATTTTATAGGCGCACACTACGCGTTACTTGTTTTTTCTGAAGCCATTTAAGTTTTTGCGTCCTATAGACATCACTTTATGTTGATGAGCTGATGATGGAAGGTACAACTCCTTAACGGTTAGGAGTTAGGGGATAATTCTTTCAGTATTGTAAGAATATGTGGACCGTTATTTGTATTTCATGTACTTTTGCAGCTAAGCTGATGATGGAAGGTTCAACTCCTTAACGGTTAGGAGTTAGGGGATAATTATTTCAGTGTTGTAGGAATATGTGGACCGTTAGTTGTATTTCATGTACTTTTGCAGCTAAGCTGATGATGGAAGGTACAACTATGATGATGGAAGCTAAAGGGTACGACTTCTTAATTCTTATGTCCCTCTTGCGGGCTGCATCTTTAGTTGGTCTACTGAATGGTGCTGAACACTTAATGAATACCTAATATTGTCAAATAATACAATTCTACTATTTTACTCGTATTTTCGTTATCAATATTATGAGAGAGTTTTACTCACTCCTACGTATTATTCACACTAAAAATAGAAAAATAAACAAACTTTTAAAAAAAAAAATTAAACCGACTTCAAAAAAAAACTACCTAAAAACACTGAAAAGCAAAAAATAATTTTAATAAGACATTCATCAAATGCGCTTATTGTCTAAGCCTATTAATAACATTAAATTGTATTTACGTGCTAGGTAGGTACCTACTAATCTGTTTGAAGTCGGTGCCAAGCCAAAGGTAATGAAAAATGATACATACCTAATAATTTATGTATTATACAGGGTTACAAATAATCCGCGGACGTAGGTACGTAGTCTGGGTACCTACTATTTGCCTTGGCACCGACTTCAAACAGATTAGTAGGTACCTACCTAGCACGTAAATACAATTTAATGTTATTAATAGGCTTAGACAATAAGCGCATTTGATGAATGTCTTATTAAAATTATTTTTTGCTTTTCAGTGTTTTTATTGTAAACAGTTTAATGTGTTGCGCTTTTGATTTTTTTTTCAACAGCTTGAATAAGAAAGTGGTATTTATCTTTATCAGAATTTATTATTGTTAGCCATAGTAGAAAAACATAATTGCTGTTAGTCTTATTAATATTCGTAAGGAAATGTGAACACGGAAGTGAATTTTCTGTGAAATTAGTCATGGTTTTAAACAAAATTTTAGCGCCTCTTCACTTGACTTTATTTACATTTGAGTAATTATTTATTTATCAAAAAAATACTACGAAGGGCTGCCATTTTTTCTGTAAGCATTTCCAAGTGTGACATAGTGCCATCATAAGTTTATTTGGTTCTATATTGGCAAGTGTCAAAACCGAAGAAGATTCGCCACTTTGTATACCAATTTTATGACAACGTTGATAATAACACTACTGTGGAATGCCAATATAAATATGTCTAGACTTGTAACGGTTTAAGACAAATCTAAAGAACATTTTTATCCTAGTAAATGCTGTTATAATCTTAGTGTCTTTTTTTTTGAAACGCTGATATTAAAACCGCTCATGTAAAACAAAACAATAAATATAAATGCTATTCAGTTGTGTAACTGGAAGTTACTTATATTAGCCATACAATTTTAGCTTATATCACATTATAAGTAAAAGTAAATAACGTGATTGCTCCTCAGTGTATCCTATGCTGGTAGATGCTTCTAGAGGAGGCCTATGATTTAGATGCCTCTAAGATGTTATCTTATAGGCACATATAAGTCTTCGTTCCCCGGGTAATTAAAACACCTGAGAGTAATTACTCTTATTTAATGCCTATATAGGAGTCCTAGACTATGATAGCCACGATATTTGATCTTATATGCCGATGTAAGACCAAATTATAGAATTAAACATACTCAAGTAAAAATAGCACCATTTTATGCAGTTAAAAGCGTAGTAGCAAATACCAGAATCATCATCAGAGCTTTATAACTGCATATAGCATTCAAAATTGACCATTTTGCTAGTTGTATAATATACGTGACGTGACGCCAATTAATTTTGGTCGCACGGGTACGAAAGAAATAGCGCGATATTCCCACCACGCATAATCCAATAGGTACTTCAAAATCAAAATACTTAACTAAATTCATAATATAGGCATTCACTTATGCACTTCCGAATCGTCAAAAACTCTTTTTTTTACTTTAAATTCTAGTACTTGTTGTTTGATAAAATATTGTTTTCTTTCAAGAAAGAATTTTCTTTAATAGTGTTATTTATTGTTTTTTGTTAAAATACTGTTAAAATCAAACAAGGTATCTAGAGGTATTTTGCAGTATTAAGCTATAGATAATGTTTTAAGTACCTAGTAAAGGATGTTTGTGAATAAACTTTTGAGTAAATAAGCTATTTTTCTAAATAAAATTAAATCATGAGCGGAGTCTAAGACTCCTTAAAAGCTTATAGAGAAAACCTAATTACGACATCTAAAATCAAAAATAAGGAAGTCATAACTGCTTAGTGTCTCTTTAGTACTCTTTACTCAATTGCACTTTTACAAAGAAGATGACAGACCTTTATCCATCACTAAGTCGCTTGCCTTACTACTTCTGCTTCTCACCAGACTATTCTTTACTCTTTAAATGTGCCGCCCATTTAATCAAGAAATCTTTTTAATTTAAGGGCTTTGAAACCCAATATTCTTACGTCGTACAATGGAAACTAAAGAACAATAACTTGGGGTTAAATACAGATGATATTTTAAATGAGTGAAGTTCAAATGAAATAAGTAAATTAATTTCAATAACATGGTTTTATTTCATTTATAGGTTTTTAGAGAGCCAGACCAGCGCAACCACAGTTGCCAGCGATGGAGACGACGCCAGAAGCAGGGATGTTTCCACCGAAGGAGACGGCGCCGAGGACTGGGATCTGGCCAGTCACGATGGTGGAACCACCAGCGTTCATGGTGCCGCCGACCGCCAGCTCACCGAAGCCGTTGCCGATGTACGGGCCGTTGACTGGCAGAGAGGCCACGGCGGCCACGTCGCCGATGCCGTAGCCGCTGTACCCGCCGGAGACGTAGCCGGCGTTGCCGTAGCCGCCGTAGCCCAGGCCAGCGTTGCCGATGGCGAGCCCTGCGTTGCCGTAGCCGCCGAGGGCCAGGCCGGCGTTGCCGACGGCGAGTCCTGCACCGCCGAGGCCGCCGAGAGCCAGGCCAGAGCTGCCGAGGGAGAGCCCGGCGCCGCCGTAGCCGCCGTAGCCGCCGTTGACGAAGATGTCATTGTCTACGACGGAGTTGCCAGCCACGTACGACCCCTGGCCGATATACTGCTGTCCAAAAGCGACCTAAAAAAAAGGTTTAAGATTAACATTTTCAAAAGTTCTGGATAAGTGCTCGATATCTTTGGATTTGTTTCTTCAATTCGTTAAGATTTGGCTAATAGAGTCATTCCTTACCTGAGCCAGGACGGCTTGGAGGCAGAACAAAATGGCGACTTTGGACATGGTTGGATGTGCTTCTGAAACTTGAATGATGGCAGAGCTATTAGTTCTACAATATATACAACACTTGATAATGTGTGTAGCAACAAAACACCGGTGTATTATCCATACGCGCCAAACGTGAGGTCAGTAATCGATATATTTTTGAAATGTGTCACCATAATAGATAAACCTTTAAAGGCAATGGACTGTTAATAGTTTCTTAACAGAAAATATCATGATGTTTCGGTACAGGTTCGTGATCAAAACTGTATTGCTCAGGTATGTGAACACCATCTGAAATTCAGCATTTCATGGTGGAGCCAGATACCCACCATTGTAACTGTAACTAGTTCGATGATGGAGGCTTTTTCTGTTTATGATGATATTATGTAATAGTAAGAATATGACGATAATATTAATGGTATAATATCCTTTAAGGATAGTAACCCCCATAGCTTCATAAACTTGAACTAAGCATTGCCTTTGACCCAATGTTACAACCGATGTTACAATATCTAAAAAGCACGTACTCTGTTATCACATACGCCTACTTGTACAATTTATTTAGTTACAACTGAATAATCTTCAGTAAAACGTCAGAACGTATAAAATACTACAATGACTTATGCAGACCTCATTCGAAGGAGACGTCTTGAAGGAAACACATCAAAATGGCCGCTAAAGTCTTGTTCTCTGTTGCTTCCATCCTCTTGCTCCAGGTAAATTCATAGTTAAAATGAATATCGGCATTGTAATTTGTAACAAAACAGGCAGCGTACCCTTAAAGAAGTTACGAAATCTGTACAGATTGTGTCCTTAAAAACTCCTGCTGTTTCCAGAAAACTAATTCATTTTTCCGGAAATTAAAAGAAGATCTTACATTCACCAGTTCGAAAAGATAGATCGCATATTATTTGTCTGACACTTGGTGACTCAGGCACAACCATTGAACCTATATTTTATTTTCCAGGTTGCATTTGGGCAATACATCGCCCCTGGATCTAAAGTGTCCGGCAACTCAGTTGTAAACAATGATATCTTCATCGGAGGTGGCTTTTCCGGGCTTGGCTTGTCCAACGGATTCGGATATGGCGCAGCCAATGGGCTTGGATTTGGCTCAGCTGGCGGTCTTGGATTTGGTCTTGGCAGTGTGAACGTGGCCGCTCCCGTCGGATTCAGCCAAGCCACTCTCGCTGGGCTCGGAGGTCTTAACTTCTACCCCAGTGGCCCCCTGGCCATCAACACCATCTCCCCCTTCGGGCCGAGCGGCCTCGCCGTTGCCTCTGAGAACGCTATCGAAGGCATCCTGGCTGTGAGCGGACAGCTGCCGTTCATCAGCGCCGTGGCGTTCGAGGGTGCTCTGCCCACTGCTGGCTCCGGCGTGGCCACGTGCGGCTGCGGCAATGGACAAGTCGGCATCGTCAGCGAAGGCTTCGGCGGACCCAGCTACGCTTTCCCTAACTACGGTCTTGGCGGTCTTTACTACTAAAGCGTTATCACCACCAATTTCCAAAATAATAAAATATGAGCCTAAAGATAAATCTTTTTGCCTTTTAATATATTTATTTTTCTGCCAGGAATCACCTCCAACCTTTTACGTAAGATATAGATATTATACTGCACAAGTCAGTGCACAAACACAGGTACAACACTACCCTCACAACACACAAATACACATGGTTAAAACACCATACGCTACATAATTATTTTCTCTGTTTTATACCCTTGAGTCTTCAAATTTTCAAAAACTATCCTCTTGACTCCTCAAGAGGATAGTTTTTGAAAATTTGGGCCTTCGTGTTTAACGCTATAATTTTCAGATAAAATACTCCTAGAGTATTTAGGCGTTAAAGCCAATGTTTTTGAAACCAAACGCTCGAAGATCAAAATATTAGCTTTTAGTGTAGCACCACATTTAGGGACGCTACCTGGTAACGTGTCCCTCAATGGGATAGGCTGCAGTGGCCACTTACCATCTGGTGGGCTGCGTACCTATCTGCCAATGACTGGATGACTTGGATTCTTGAAACTTTATTCCTAATATTTGTATACTTTGAGTCAAAGTTGATTTACACTCATTGAAGAATATCTTTTTAAAAGCCCACAATGTAGAGCAAATGACATATTATTATGTGTAGCTGCAATTGAATGTCTGGAAAGTGTTCGTCATTGGCTCCAAATGCATGATGAGATAAGAAATACAAAAATATTTCTTAATTAAAAGTTCCCAAGTAGCAAATAAAATAGGTACCATAAAAATATAAAACAAAATACTTTTAATTATAAACTATCTTGTTTTACTCTGTGCAACGCAAATGATAATAAGACAATCCTTTAAAATCAAGATCCCAATACTGCTTATGGTATAGATAAAATCAGCACAAAAATCATAAAATACCAATAATATAAATTACAAGATCTACCTAATTCCTTAGCTACTGGAACTATCAAAAAAATATGCTAGTGGTAAATATCCACCTTGAAGATTGCTTAGGTATTTTTTTTTATTTTTTTTCGTTTGGTACTTATATTAAGATTTTATAATGTTACTAGCCTTCCGCCCGCGGCTTCGCCCGCGTGAACTATAGGATGTAATCCCGCGGGAATATCTTTTTAAATTGTAACCTATGTGTTGTTCTGATGTATAAGCTATATTACTGTAAAGTTTCATTGAAATCAATTCAGTATTTTTTACGTGAAAGAGTAACAAACGTCCACTCATTCATACTTACAAACTTTCGCGTTTATAATATTAAAGCCTTCCGCCCACGATTTCACCCACGCGTTATTTCTTTTTTCAAATATCCCCCACCCCCCTTCCCTCGACATTTCCGGGATTAAAAGTACCCTATGTTCACCGGGGATAGTGTAGCTATTCAACAGAATTCCCCCTCACTGCGCTGAGAGGTTTATCGTCAGGTTTTAGTCGGTAGGACTGAAGTGCGAGTCCGACACACCGCTCGGGACGAACCTCCGTCCCTGAGTGACCCCCGGCTTTTGCAGGGGGGGTCCGGCGTCCGTTTTGTCAGGGACGCCGGACCGGTGCGTAACAGCATTTCCTGACGCAAAAAATAAGGTATCACAAATATGATATCACGCTCCCCGGCGCAAAAAGCAAGGCCACTACTATCAATCATGGGCTGGTCAATAGCCACCAGGCTAGCACCGGCTCGTCCCAATCGGTTGTGAAGGAGAAACCGGTGGAGTTTAATGGTTAGTGGACTCTTTAGTCTCGAGGCCCACACACGGCCGCAGTAGGTTTAGTTAGCCTGCGGTTATGGTGCATATAGCCTTCCGCCGCTTCCGGTTTCACCCGCGCGTAATTTTTTTTTTTCAAATATTCAGGGATCAAAAGTACCCTATGTTCACCGGGGATATTCTAGCTATCCAACAGTGAAAGAATTATCCTAATCGGTTCATTAGTTACGGAGCCTATTCAATTCAAACAAACAAACAAACAAACAAACAATCAAATCTTTCCTCTTTATAATATTAGTATAGATATTATCATAAGGTCCATGAATTTTATTAATAAAAGAAACGGTAAGTTTGAGCCTTTCGCTATTGGATACGAGATGCTGATTAAGACAATTAGTCGTAGTATGATTTTTATAATGAAATATTATAGTTTGAACGAGAAAATGATAAGATGAACTCTAATGGAATAAAGTTTTAGATAAATTACTGGTACTCCCATTATTTGAAATTGCTTAGGTAATACCAATTTACAAATCGGGGCTTAAATCGGACCCAGGAAATTACCAACCAATTTTTACAATATCGATATTCTTAGAAAAAATAATACAAACTCTTATAACAAAAATCCTCGTTTTATTTAATTTCGTATCTTCACGTCAGTACGGCTTTGGGCCAAAAGCAACATCACTGCAGCAATAGTAGATCTGACAACAATAATTAAAGATTACCGAGGTAACAAAAACATCTTAAAGATTTTATCTACATCCATACCTTAACGAATGAAGATAAAGTTATGTTTGTGACTGTACATAATTAGGCATTAAAATACTCATGTGATCCTTTTATGAAACTCACTTCGTTCGTTTTCGTCCTGCAAAAAGTCTTTGATACCGTAACCCACTAGTTACATAATAGCTGAAATTCAATGGTATCAAAAATTCATTATTGTCTTAAAAATTAATAAGTCGTGCATAATAAATTTACAGATATTAAAAATAATTAACACACCAAGTCATATCCAACCCATATATGGTGTCCCTCAAGGGTCCACATTAGGGCCCCTACTTTTTCTCATCTACATAAACATCGTAATGTCAGATTTGAGGCTTCACGGTCATGTTAAATACTGCACGCGGATGATACCTGTTTGTTTCGGTACGAAAACAATAAAGTCATACCAACGCTCAAGAAGAGCTCAACAATATATTATTCGAATGATTACAATTTATCTGCTCACAGTTAACATTTTAAAAACAAGTTGTATTATCTTCAGGTCAAAAAATAAAATAACTCCATCACTGTGCCATAAACAAATGACATCAGTATACTACTTGAACAAAAAAGTGTGTAAGAATGGATAGTTTACTTATCATGAAACATTCAAATGAATAAAACATATAAAAAACAAAATATCATCTTTATCGGGTTTTCTCCGCAGCATGAGTAATTTATGCATACTAAGTTTTAATAACTACAGTTCCCTTGTGAAGCCATTTATAAATAGAAATATGGGACAAAACCATCTACACCAAGATAAAAAAACTACAAAGAGCACTGAATAAAGTTATAAAAACACTTTTCTTCACTCGCCGAGAGTGCAATCTGAGCGCAGAGTACCTAGTAGTAGTAGTAGTTTAACATTGATGTATGATAGTTAGCAAGTTGTAGGTTCAATAAGAGGAAATATTTAGTTCAGAAATATGGTTTTTATTTTATAGTTTCTTAGAAAGCCAGACCAGCGCAGCCGCAGTTTCCAGCGATGGAGACGACGCCAGAAGCAGGGATGTTTCCGCCGAAGGAGACGGCGCCGAGGACTGGGATCTGGCCGGTCACGATGGTGGAGCCACCAGCGGTCAGGGAGCCACCGACCGCCAGCTCACCGAAGCCGTTGCCGACGTAGGGGCCGGTGACTGGCAGAGAGGCCACGGCGGCCACGTCGCCGATGCCGTATCCGCTGTACCCGCCGGAGACGTAGCCGGCGTTGCCGTAGCCACCGTAGCCCAGGCCAGCGTTGCCGTAGCCGCCGAAGCCCAGGCCGGCGTTGCCGATGGCGAGCCCGGCGTTGCCGTAGCCGCCGAGAGCCAGGCCGGCGTTGCCGACGGCGAGTCCTGCTCCGCCGAGGCCGCCGAGAGCCAGGCCAGAGCTGCCGAGGGCGAGCCCGGCGCCACCGTAGCCGCCGTAGCCGCTATTGATGAAGATGTCATTGTCCACCACGGAGTTGTCAGTCACGTATGATCCCTGGCCGATGACTTGGCCGAAGGCGATCTGCAAGAAATACACTTAGTATTAATACATCATGTTGGAGTTGAGCAGAATTATGTAGCACATTTGCTGCTATTTTCATCAATAAGAAGTGGTCACTGCAGCCTTTTCCATTGAAGTTCTTCAATGGAATGGCTTAGCCAGGAAGTGTCATTAAACTGCCATGTTGCCATATTGCAGGCTCCTGTAATCTTTGAGCCTTTGATTTCAAGTTTACCTAATTCCAGAGCTTTTATTGTGGCAGATTTCACCTAAGTGGTAGCTACTCAGTTGGACTCTGACAAAATCGTACTACCAACCAAACCCAAGATGGGTATCGAACCCACCATCTTCGGGTTACACCCGAATGCCTTTTTTACGGTTGTGGTTAAAATAGTTAAAATAGTTCATCATTATTAACGCTATTTAATTTTATGTCCAGGAATATTTCTTACCTGGGCCAGGACGGCTTGGAGGCAGAACAAAACGGCGACCTTAGACATGGTTGGATGTGTTTCTGAAGCTTGAATGATGGTGCAGCTATTTCCTCTTCGTTATATACAATAGTTGATAGTGATGTAGCAACAACACAGGCCTATCATTGTAATGTGACAATGTGGCGTCGTAGATATTATTGACATTGGTGTTACTATATAGATAACTTTGGATTGAGGAAAGTGGGATTTAGTAAATTGTTAGTAATTCAGATAATTTCCTAATATTAAAAGTGATTGTGTACTTTTGGTACTGGAAACGGAGGTTTCATAAGCTACATTTGGGACACTTTTATTTTTGCTGTATATGTTTGAATTTGAAGTCGCTCAGAAGATTGGGTAAGGGTTGGTATCCAAAATGAAGAAAGAAGAGAACCAAAGTTATCGTCGTAGCTATCGGATTAGCAAGCTGAAGTGGCAGTGAGTTTAACATATCATAGGTTCTGGAGTGCAGATCACGTCAGGGTTAAAGTAGTGAAGAGCGCCCTCTAATGATACAATCATCCATAGGCGCGGTAACTGCTTCCAATCAGGCGGCCACAAGATTAAGTTACCCATGTTAAACAAAACGTTTTCACCTTCCTAAATCAAAATCTCATAGACGAGAAGAAAGGGATACCCATACAATTTTCTTTTTCTATACCAAAGACATCCTAGATAACAATACCCTTGACCCAATGTTACAACTTTTTATTACAATATCTCATACAAGCACGTACTATGTTATCAAATATGCCTACTTGTAAAGTCACGAGCATTTATATGTTTACAGACTCATTCAACTATGAACCTTATCGCAATCGAATAAGACCTCATGTGTCCTCATTTTATTGGTCGTGACTGTACAATTTCCTTTAGCTACACCTGTATTAACTATATTTAGTAAAAAGAAACATATAAATACAACATTGACATATTCAAAACTCATTCGAGAAAAGTATCTTGGAAGAACTACATCAAAATGGCCGCTAAATTCTTGTCTGCTGTTGCTTCAATCCTGTTGGTCCAGGTAAAATGATTGTTTCGAAATATGCATATTTTTGTTCATGTCATTTCCGTTTGCAATCCACCTGATATTAAGTGAGCATTTGATTTTAAGAGACAATTAGAAAGCATCTTTTAATAAGCCATCCCACTGCAGATATTGCCGAAACAGAGACACCTTAAAATATGGTGGCAGATCTTGATAGGTGCAGGTTTATTCGACTGGAAGGTCCACTATATTACCTTCTCTACTTTTTTTGGGTAACCACATGTTTTTTACAGGTCGCTTTCGGCCAGCAAGTGATCGGCAATGGAGCTTACGTGAGCGGCAACTCCGTGGTAGACAATGACATCTTCGTCAGCGGCGGCTACGGTGGCGGCTACGGCTACGGCAGCGGACTTGGCTTCTCCAATGGACTTGGCATGGCTAGTGGATTCGGCGCTGCCAGCGGTTTTGGACTTGGCTCAGCTGGCTTCGGACTTGGCAGCGTCAACGTGGCCGCTCCCGTCGGAATCAGCAGCGCTACTCTTGCTGGCCTTGGAGGGTACAACGTCGTTGCCGGAGGTCCTCTGGCCGTGACCACCATCTCCCCCATCGGACCTAGCGGCCTCGCCGTCGCCTCTGAGAACGCTATCGAGGGCATCCTGGCTGTGAGCGGACAGCTGCCGTTCATCAGCGCCGTGGCGTTCGAGGGCGCTCTGCCCACTGCTGGCTCCGGCGTGGCCACGTGCGGCTGCGGCAATGGACAGGTCGGCATCACCAGCGAAGGCTTCGGTGGCGCTAACTACGGTTTCCCCAACTACGGTCTTGGTGGTCTTTACTACTGAAATGATACTAATTGATCTCAGAATGAATAAATGCGCTCATCAATACTCTTTGTTTTTTATTATCATAATACGATCACAATATACCAACTGCTTTCTTAGTGAACTAGCAGTGGCTGCGCAAATATCGGGAAAGGGCATTGAAGATTGGCCTTCCTACTGGTCTGCCATTTCGAGTTTTTTTTTCAAAATAGCGTTCACTTATAATTCTTTTAAAAATTGATACCCTAAATCAATACAAATATAAAATGTCATCATACAAAACCCGTAAAGTGTCACATTTCCAAGATAAATAAAGCAACCAAAGTTTTACTTTATTTTGTTTTACTTTGATTTCTTTAAAACGTTTTGGTGTAATGACATTTTTTGCTTGTATTAATTAGTATCAGGTACCCATTTTTAAAAGAATTTTCACTGAACGCGATTTAAAAAAAATATCTGAATGAAAATGTAAAACTTTGGTTGTTTATACATCTTTGAAATGTGACACTGTACGAATTTTCGTCTTATTACTTGTATTATTTTAAGGTATGCATTATTGAAAGAATTTCAAGTGTAAAATGTTTTGAAAAAAATCTAAATGGCGGGAGTAGATTAGCCAGCCTTCATACAAATATCATCATACACCTTTGTGATTGGATTTTTCAGTTCTAAAAATAGGTACCTACCCGTCATCACATGAATAGAAATTTAGAATAACTTTACAAAATTGAAACTTCAAAAATGGGGTTTTTGAAATTCACCTACCGAGGGGGTTTTAAAGCTTGTATAAGTCCTTCGTTTTTAAAGCTACAAACATGAAATTCAGGATTAACTAAATAGGGCTTTTAGAGATTTATTTTAACAACGGGTTTTTGTTATTTTATCTACATCCATACCATAATATGTCTATTTTATATTCAGGAGCGATGAGCAAACGCCCTACATTTAGATATAAGTATCTGTGGCTGCATTGAAATGTTTACATTTTAGTGTCGGTAACCGATACTTAATTTCGTTCAAATTTCGAACGTCTTCTTTAAAAGTAAAAATTAATAGGTTTTTTCGATTATCGAATTAGTCGATTAGTAATTTTATGTTCCATTCCTATACATTTAATTCGATGCTGAAATTATAACAATCGATTTGAGAATCGAAATCAACTCGAGTCTAGATTGTTAATGGATTTTAAAAACTACAAACGTCAGTCATTATGTCAGTACTAATTTTTACATACAGATTAAGTTGGTAACTAGGGCGTTTGCTCATCAATCCTGACTATAAAATAGACATATTATCGTATGAATGAAGATAACTATTATAAGTGAGAAACTTGAGATTTAAGGTTTATTTTAGTATATTGAGTTCCTACTGAAAATGGTGGCTTGGCTTTAAACTGAAAATGGGAGTTTTAAAATATGGCTCTAAAGTCTAGAGGGTGTGTACGAAATAACTTTTATCTACATCCATACCATAATAATGTCTATTTTATAGTCAGGAGCGATGAGCAAACGCCCTACATTTAGATATAGATACTTATATCTGTGGCTGCATCGTAATGTTTACATTTTAGTATCGGTAACCGATATTTTAATTACGTTCAAATTTCGAACGTCTTCTTAAAAAGTAAAAATTACTGGATTTAAATTTAACATATGTAAGCAAAACATCTTGATGTATTTTCAAAGGTACCAGGAGAGCATAACCGCAGCGTAACTATTCATTAAATCAAAGAGTTTGAAAGACGCGAGCTAGCCTAGCTTCTTGTTCTTCTCTGCTCTCCTGGTACTACGGATTATATTCCACGCGGTTTCACATCGATCCTGACTTTAAAATAGACATTTATCGTATGAATGAAGATAACGATATGTATGTGACTGTACATAATTAGGCATTAAAATACTCATGTGATCCTTTTATGAAACTCACTTCGTTCGTTTCATAAAACCACATTCGTATTTTAATGACCCTCTTTATGCAACAGTCACATAAATAACTATAGGAGTTCTTACTTAAAATCTTGGGATTTTGCTTTGTGAAAGTTCATCTACTCAAAAAAATACTTTTATTTTTGAAGTCAAAGACATACAGTCACAGTCATTTTAGCTGTGCTTATTTTGGGGATGGGCTGTGCTATGTGAGTAGTGTCCAGGAATTATCAATAAATCTTTGTTCGAAATAACGTGTAGTTGACGCGGTTAAAGCCACAAAAAATTAAATTTGCCAAAATTTTAGGAAAAAATGTGTTCATAAAAATGTCGGCCACAGTTAATTTGATTTCCTGTTTAATTTGCATATTTAGACCTGATTGTAAGGGACCCAATATCCAGTTAAGAACAGAAGATCTTCTTCCGAGCTAGTAGAACTGGGTTATATTCTATAATGTATAGCATTGTGCTTCCTTCCACAATCTGCACTATTTGTGTAAGTGCGTAAGTACTTTAAATTTCTCACGAAGTTAGCCGCATAAAATAAAGAGGGTTCACAAAGAAAGAAAATATATAAGGTATAATTCACACTCAAGACTTTATTTTATCGACGTTTTCTTAGAAAGCCAGACCAGCGCAGCCGCAGTTACCAGCGATAGAGACAACACCGCTGGCGGGGATGCCACCGTTGAAGGAGACGGCGCCGAGGACTGGGATCTGGCCGGTCACGATGGTGGAGCCACCAGCGTTCACGGTGCCGCCGACCGCCAGCTCTCCGTAGCCATTGCCGATGTACGGGCCGTTGACTGGCAGAGAGGCCACGGCCGCCACGTCGCCGATGCCGTAGCCGCTGTACCCGCCGGAGACGTAGCCGGCGTTGCCGTAGCCGCCGTAGCCCAGGCCGGCGTTGCCGATGGCGAGCCCTGCGTTGCCGTAGCCGCCGAAAGCCAGGCCGGCGTTGCCGACGGCGAGTCCTGCGCCGCCGAGGCCGCCGAGAGCCAGGCCAGAGCTGCCGAGGGCGAGCCCGGCGCCGCCGTAGCCGCCGTAGCCGCCGTTGACGAAGATGTCATTGTCCACCACGGAGTTGCCTGACACGAACGACCCCTGGCCGATATACTGCTGTCCAAAAGCGACCTAAAAATATGATTAAGTTTAACATTTATATGGCACTCCACTTGAATAAACTTTCACCTATCAAAATCTGTGTATCTGTTACGGGCAACTTGATTAACTGGGCATTATTAATAAGGACCGGCCATTATTAATAATGCCCGAGAGCGACGGGCAAAGTGATTAATTTATCACTTTGACCGGCCCTTATTAATAATGCCCGACGGCCCGTGGTCCATGTAATAAATCAGTGTTTAAGAAAACTTGAATTTATCACTTGGACCGGGCAGTATGAATAATGCCCTACTTGTAGCCGGGCAATGTGATAAATTGGACCGCGACCGTGCCTTACGTGCGGCGGAAAGCGACTCGGATAGATATAGGTTAGAAGGCTAAGGCGGGAGCGGAGCGTAGCGGAGCTCCTGCCTTAGCCTTCGTGGTTATTTTTTTTTAACACCTATTCCCCAAATTAACGATTTAACGACTTAACGACGAAACTAGTTTGGCCTAGGCTAAACTAATTTAAGTCAACATAGAATATATTATTATAGTAAAAACAAAAAAGGTTTTCAGGGTTTAAAAAAAAAATAACCACGAAGGCTAGGGCGGGAGCTCCGCTTCGCTTCGCTCCCGCCCTTAGCCTTCTAACCTATATCCATCCGAGTCGATTTCCCCCTTAGTAAGAACTAGTTTAGCCTAGGCCAAACTATAAAGGTACATGCCGCTTATTTTTGGTAACTTTTCATGAAAAAATTGTAAGTTTTTTGTCTTTTAATAAACAAAAACACTACTGTTCACCTATTTTATTACTTGGCCCAAGATAGGGTGGGCATTATTCATAATGGCCGGGAAAAGTGATAAATCGTGCTGTTTTAATCACATGGCCCAATTGAGTCGGGCATTATTAATACAGACCGGCCCTTATGAATAATGCCCGGACTTATCAAATGGCCCGTAACATATCCACAATAATAGCTGTGTCTCTGTTCCTACAATAATTATTGATTTGGGCCAATGGGTTGTCCGAAGGTTATTTGCATAAGGTCATTAGTAATATCTATTCAATTTAATACGATTTAGTTTGATGGAAGACTTTCTAGATGTTGTGAGCTCCTCTGACCTTCTGCACGAGGGTAAAGCAGAAGCCTCCTTCAAGGGTAACAGCCCACCAGTAGAAATAAAATAAAAAATTCACACCACAAATCTTAGATCTAAGGTGAAAACAGAATCAGGATGTAAAAAAATCTATTGATGAGAAATTAGTTAAAAAAAATTGGTTCCCATGACCGAGGTGGTGCTTAAAGTTAAAATTTCTGATGCTTTACTTTTAAGCACTTATACCAAAAAAAATACTTACTTGGGCCAGAACAGCCTGGAGGCAGAACAAGATGGCTACTTTAGACATGGTTGGTTTTGATTACTGAACGTGGAATGGTAAGACAGAAATTCGGTCGTCAATTTATACAAGACGAAACTCAAAACTGTCGCAATAAACGTTTGATTTCATTTCATTATCTGTTCGTATGTAAAAAAAAACACATGTACAAAATTTCATACGTCCAAATGTTTCACTGACGTATATCAAAACTTAAACCGTAGAAGCACGTACTTTATTAGTACTGTGTTTCGATTTCATTATTATTGAAGTTTATCAGCAGTAAAATATATAAAAACAGTATGCAAACATCCAATTTTCATTCTTTTGAGACGTCTTGAAGAAACCACATCAAAATGGCTGCCAAGATTATATTCGCTCTTTCTGCTCAGATCCTTTTGGTCCAGGTAAATATCTAGCAAACACTTTTAGGTAGTGTGACGAGTAATAGGACACAATATCATCATCATCATCAGCCTATATACGTTCCCACTGCTGGGACACAAGCCTTATCTCAATTGTGAGATAGTGTGGGCCATACTCCACCACGCTGGCCTAGTGCGGGTTGGTGGAGGGGTGCGTAAGGCAAGTGACCAACCTTAAATTGTCAGATGTTATCAAGCCGCCAAATGGCCTCTGACTAGGCTTGACGACTAATATTTACATTATAGTAAATATCAGCCGGGACCAACAGCTTAACGTGCCTTCCGAAGCACGGAGACGCTAGAAATTAATGTCACTAAATATGGTCAGAATGGTCACCCATCCATTAACCGACCGCGGCGTAGGTAGCTTTACTTTCGTTAATAGGACACAATATAAGAAATTAAATTGAAATGACCTCGGAGTTTTTAATCAGAGGTAAGCTCAACATCCCGGAGTGGCTCGGTCAATTGACAGAAAGGCGGAACCAGCTCGTCCCTTCCGAATAGTGAGTGTAAAACCGGGGGTATTTGACGAACCGTTTGGTGTAATGGTCGAAAAGTCGGCTATTACACTAGAGGTCGCGGGTTCGATCCCCGCACGGTACATACATTTTTGTGCATGAAAATGTCTATTTGTATGTATAATATGTATTTATTTACAGATACAAAAAAGTATATAGATAATGTTTATCCGTTGTCTGGCACCCATAGCAAAAGCTAATGCTTAGTTTGGGGCTAGATGGCGCTGTGTGAATAATGTCCAGAGATTTAATTTAGTGAATAATGGGACGAACGCATTTAATCCTGAGACCTACACACGGCTGCAAATTATGCAAGCCTACAGTAAATGTGCTTGACAGCATTCACCTCCACAATAAATTATAGCTTAGGCCCCAGTCTGACATAATCTCCAAGAAAGTGGCCACTAACTTCAATCCTTTGTTCTTCCAGATTGCATTTGGCCAATACATCGCCCCTGGATCTAAAGTGTCCGGCAACTCAGTTGTGAACAATGATATCTTCATCGGAGGTGGCTTTTCCGGGCTTGGCTTGTCCAACGGATTCGGACTTGGCGCTGCCAACGGACTTGGATTCGGCGCTGCCAGCGGACTTGGACTTGGCGTGTCCAGCGGTCTTGGCGTAGCCAGTGGTCTTGGATTTGGCTCATCTGGCTTCGGACTTGGCAGCGTCAACGTGGCTGCTCCCGTCGGTATTAGCAGCGCTACTCTCTCTGGAATTGGCAACTACAACGTCCTCGTCGGAGGTCCTCTGGCCGTGACCACCATCTCCCCCATCGGACCAAGTGGCCTCGCCGTCGCCTCTGAGAACACGCTCGAGAGCATCCTGGCTGTGAGCGGACAGCTGCCGTTCATCAGCGCCGTGGCGTTCGAGGGCGCTCTGCCCACTGCTGGCTCCGGCGTGGCCACGTGCGGCTGCGGCAATGGACAAGTCGGCATTACCAGCGAAGGCTTCGGATCTGCTCCTGGCCCCATCGGTCTGCCCGGTTACGGAAGCATCGGCATTGGACCCAACGCTGGTGGAATCTACTTCTGAAAAGTAGAAGATGAACTTATAAATGATTAAACAATCACGATGAACATTGATTTGTCTCTTTTTCTTTCTGACTCTTCTAATTTGCGTTCCAGAATAGTTTTAAGTCGTTTTTGGAATCAAATACGTTTGAGCGGCCATGCAATTAATTTATCTGCCAATACATTTAAAAGAAAAATTGATTGCAATGCAAGACAGTTTTTAGGGTTGTCATTTTAGTATGAAAGCCTTCATGAAATTAATTAAGTTGAATTTTGCAAATCAAGAATTTAATTAACAAGGAGTTTTAGGGTTCTTAACTAAAAGGTAGGGTTTTCGTTATTGTAAAAGTTAGAAATTTAAGATTTAACTGGCTCCGGCGTGGCCACGCGCTGCTGCGGCAGCGGCAACTTCGGCTTCGTCAGCGAAGGCTTCGGTGGACCCAACTGCGGTCTTGGTGGTCTTTACCACTGAAGCGTTACTAATTAATTTCCAAATTAATAAATGAGCATAATGAAACTTCATGCCTTTTCGTACCTTCATAACCCTTTCAAGATTTTTTTAGAGAGCAACTGGAACCTGTGACTATGATCCTAGATTTGACAAGCCTGGTTATTAGAATGTAGCGATTGCCATCTGACCTCCGTAACCCTTACAAGGGAAAACCATACGTACTTGGAACATAGTCGGGACCAACGGCTTAACGTGCCTGTCGAAGCACGGAATCATCATTCTTTTCAGACATTTAGGTGATTCAAGCCTGCAATGTCCTAACCATGGAATTAATATCTATAACCAAACTGGAAACAATCACACAAAGTGATGTTCCCCGCGAGATTCGAACCCACGACTTCCGAGTTTTAGAGCCCAATGCTCTAACCACTGCACCATCGAGGCAGTTCTGCATTTAAAAAAATAGTAAGTATGGATGAAAAAGTGAGGCAAACATAAACTTTATTTTCTATTCTTGTTGTACATTAAGTAAGATCTTAATAACCAAAACAAGAACCCTGTAAGGGTACTACTACTACAAATAACAATAATAGTACCGAAATACAGACAATTAGTAGTATGAGATGAATAAACTTTAAAACAGAACAAAATAATAATAATGTTTGATAGATAAGGCACAAATAACTTTTATCAAACACACATTTGTTTGATAACCTGTAACTGTACCTGCGTCAATCAACACAGGTTTCACGAAAGAACTCCTGCAACGATTAAAAGCATTTTTCTATATGGTATGATTACTACCGCCCAGACACTTGCAAACAGAGTATTCTACAGTGGTAGAGTCACTCTGTAATTGACGATTCATAAATACTTGATACAAGTTTACATGAATAAAGAATATTTTGATTTTTGATTTTGAGTTTGATTTTGAACAGAACCTGCGAGGCTCACAGCTGTCAGAATTTCAAAACATAAGTAAAGACAGATAGTTATAAGCCTCACAGGAATACTGACTACATTTATTTTCATAACCTGATGAAATAGCAATCCGATTCAATTGGAGAGAGTTCTCTTTCCGTATTAAGGATATTAATTCCTACTATTCCTAGATTTTTTTGCATAAGTCCGATGCGGTAACTAAAAAAGTTCACTTGCCTTATTGAAATACAAATAGTCAACATGAATGGAACAGACTCTCTTGGCGTTCCTGTTACTGATGGGATGCCCCAGGGCTCAATATTGGTACCACTCATATTCATGGTATATTATGTAACACTAATCACTAATATTGTTCTGTCGTTGCAACGTGAAAAAAGCACAAAACAAATCAATCTGTTATATCATGGAAATCAAGCATTGTTCCGGGTTAAAATATAAAAATCGAAAGGACATTGACCATCTATGTATGGACGTTGGACCAAGTGCCGCCCAACATTGAGACATAGTGCAAAATGTTTCTTAGATTAATACTATTCCGTAACTCAGAGCGCTTAAAAATCTAACCGAGGAGCTTTATAAAAAAAAAAATTGAATGTTGAGATCTTACATTAACAAAAAATCATATCATCAATCTATCTATCTATCAATCATAAAAGACTGTATATTATAAACAATGGATTTATTTGAAAAAAATTGGTTAACAGAGATGATAAACATAACAAAAATGATACCTTATGTTATAATACCTCATGTAGGCACTAACATGTCGTCTAAAAATAATGTATCTAAAAATAATGCAGGGCGTCTCACAATGTCTTGGTGCCTAGCCTGCCCCAAAAACCAAACTAGGCACTAATCCGTTATTTAGATCCCTGTAATACGAGCAATGCTCTGTATAGGACTAAATAATTGGTGTGAGAGGTCCAGGAATTATTTATTTATTAATTTATAAATCCGTGGCAGGATTTTTTTATTATATATTTTTTTTTATATCTATTCATGTAAGGAAACAAATTAAGTGTTACCATGCTTGGGCAGCATTTGGTCCAGAACCGGTCATTCTTTTTTATCTTTTTCATAAAGACATTCACAGAAGCACTTACGTATCGTCAAAAACTAAAATATTTAAGTATAATAGAAGTTTACATAAAAATGCATATACGAGTATATTTCGATATACTCGTACTAATAAATATAAATACATACCTACAATGCGACTCTACCACCGGTGCGAAATGCTGCTTCAACCGAGAAGGTATCGGCAAGGATGTTATCGCCATTATTGTATACAATTTGTTAGTTACCTACAATAATTACTATAAGAATATCAAGTCATATAGTATGAAGTATAAGATTGAGACTATAATCTAGAAGAATCCGTGAGCCCTGGAAGTCCAGCTCCCAAAGGTGGCACCTAGCACAATTTTATTGGTCTACTATCCTTCCGCCCGCGGTTTCACCCGCGCGTAATTTCTTTTTTCAAATATCCCCCCATTCCCCCCACATTTCCAGAATCAAAAGTACCCTATGTTCACCGGGGATAGTGTAGCTATCTAACAATGAAAGAATTATTCAAATTGGTTCAGTAGTTTCAGAGCGTATTTAATTCAAACAAACAATCAAATCTTTCCTCTTTATAATTTATATTAGCATAAACCGGATCTTCGTCATGGACAAAATCACGTCACGTCTAAATTCTCTAAACCACGAGTACAGAGCTGTTGCACGGAGATTTATCCACAAAATATGTCGATTGAAGTCTCTGCTAACTTGTTGAGATTAGCAAAATTATGAAATTCGATGGACCAAAAATTAGCGACACGAAATTTGAAAATAAAATACTGCAATAAAAAAAAGTGACAATCTGTGAATTAAAAAGTTCAGATTCATGATTCCAAAGAGTTCTGTTTTAGAATGCTGATTTTTTTTATCTTTAAGTGTACAGATCGTTCACGATAAGAAGTCCTCTAGCCGCTATATTGGTACTACTGTTTTCAATACTTTAAATCTGTTTTTTGACAGATTTACAAAGCGTAGGCAATGCTGCCAATATAGCGGCTAAAGGACAACTTATGGTGAAAATACTGTAAGTGGACAGTTCCTCAAACTATCAGTATCCTAAAGTACATACTTACATAAAAATTATGAAAACAATAAAAATACAAGTTATACAATTTATCAAGGAAGCGAGTCGGTACCTACCTTGTGACAATTTACCAACCTGAACTTTAAACATTAACAATTGATAAATAATTGATGCATTGCGGAAAATATTTCATTACTTACGTAATAAACAATGTAAAATATAAAATCATTCTTATCAACTCATTTTAAAGTTAATTTTATTGCAAGTGTGAGCGAACTTTTCGTAATAACTTATCATAATTATGTGTGTCGGAATAATTATAATCAATAATTATGTGTGTCAACTTATCGAAAATGATTTATGTAACAATATGTATATAAGAAGTATCAATACGTATGACTGTATTGTATATTTCTGAAACTGTAATAAAAATGACGAGTAGCATTTTCATGGTCTGTCTTCTATTGGCAATTCAGGTATTTAAATATGTACAAATCATAATAACAATATCCTTCTACTAAAGTTTTGCAATCTTTACGATCAAACAACTACGCAGAATTATATTTATTAGTGGTGCAGTGAGAGCGCAAGCACAGGTGCACTCCCTATTCCCTCACTCTTATGCACGGTGGGACAGCAGTCTGACACGACCGAAGATACATTTGTAGCGCCAAACAGCTTTACTGGTGCCAAAGAAAAACGTATATTTTCAAAAACGTTTATTAAAAAAAGTAGAACTAAAATCTATTAATTATTTGGTCGGAGTCCTGACTTCTAATCCCAGGTCAAACAAAAGTCGTTGGTCCAGCGCTTGATCTCTCTTCGGTTGTGTCAAACGTCTGTTTCCCCCACAGGGAGTTCACTATTATTTGCGTAATTATTATACAAGTAGGTATTAGTTTGGCCATCTGTGGTTTGGCCTTATTACATTTAAATATATTTTTTTCAGAATTCCTTCAGTCAAGTTGCGCTTGGCCCCGGAAAGCTTGGAAGCACTGTTACCGGCAATAGCGTTCTATCAAACAACATTGGCATCGGAAACTTGGCTAATACCGGAAACTTGGCCAACACCGGAAACTTGGCATCAAGCATTGGCAACAGCGTAGTGTCTAGTATTGGAAGCAGCTTGGCTTCAAACATAGCAAGCAATTTTGGCGGAAGCACCGCAATAGCTAGCAACATTGGCAAGAGCTTGGCCAGCAGCGCTGGTAACTTGGCAGTTGCAAATGGCGCCAACAACTTTGCCAATGTGGCAAATTTTAATGCAGGCGCCAATAATATTGCCGTGAACAACTTTGCCGGTTCTGCGGGCAACAGTTTTGCTGCTAATAATTTTGCCACTTCAGGACTTTCATTGGGAGGTATGACAAATGTCAAATTTGGAGAGATTGAATACATTAATGATGGATCTATTAACGGGTATTCTGGAGAGTACCCGGTGATCGGGTATGTAAGTTTTGAAGGGTATATACCCGCTACTGGCACTGTTAGTGTTGCCAGCGACGCATGTGGATGTACCAAGTAATTTATTTTAATAATTTTATTGTTGAGTTATTATTAAATTTATTTTGTTACCAAATTGATTTGCTATTTTTATTTCAAAACCTTAAGAGATTTCCTTTTTAATTTGTAGGTACTTGGGTTAAAAAAATATACAAGGTTTCTTGTTGTTACATATGAAATACGAACGACAAACAGACTGACTCTGTGAAACAGTGGCTATGCTGGTAGGGTTTTGTCTTGAAAACTTAGTGATCGTGAGTATGATTCCTGCTTTGGGTCTTGTTTTTATGTTTGAAGGACTGCTTCATAATCCAATCGGCTAGCCACCATCCCAACAGGTAAAATCTGCCACTATAATATATTTTGGTTGTGTTCCGAAAATAAGAATGTGGGAGCCAGGGTACAGGTCTCGGCAAACATCTTGAAATTGGATGGTGAGATGCCTGCGCGTCGGGACATGCGCGCGCTATTGGTCATACGCAAGACTAAGTGCACATGCGTGAACTTTTCCTCACTCCGTCGACGGATAGTAAAGACGTTTGCCGGCACGTAAACTTTGATAAAAAAAAAACATTTAAGATTAGAGCTTACGTTGAGACAGCACATTATGCGATGTTTCCTGACTGGACAGTTATGATTCGCAAAGCAAAAACTAAGTAGGATACTAAGTAGGTACTATATTATGCAACGTAGTTTTTCTTCCTTCAAAGTGATCCCCACGTCAATAAAAGAAAAATATGACGAAAGAAAATGTAAAATTAAATGTAAAAGCTGACAATGTTAATCTGATAGAAGAAAGTAATGTAAACGGACAAAAAAAACAATATGTTCACATTGAAGTTAGTACCTATTTACTTAAGTTAATTGGCAGTGGTATTACCGCATGCTTCTGAAAACATGATATGGTAGGTCCATTTAGAATTTGCTCTGTGGTCATATCATAACTTAAGAGAATTCTTTTTTAACCTTTTTTTTATACTAGTTCAGTTGGCAGACAAGCACGCAGCCCAACTGATGGTAAGCCGTCACTGCGGCCTATTCCATTGAGAGACACTTCACCAGGAAGCGTCGCTGAATATTCTGCCAGACTGTAGGCTCATCTGATCTTCGAGCCTTTGATTTCAAGGTATTGGCTCCCACATTAATATTGCCGGAACACAGCCAGAGCTATTATGGCGGCAGATTTCACCTATGAGGCATTGCAAAATTTCAAATGAGTGTCCATAAGACATCATTGGAGTAAAACGTTTTGACATAACAAAAGCAGATATGAAATTAATTCCCGGGATTTCTTATCTATGAGTCATCTCTTGTCCGGTTTCTTTGATCCATTCATGGTTTAACCAAGTGTCGTTTGTCTATTGATTGTCATCTGGTTGAAAAATACACCGATATAGTGAAAAAATGTGTATACATAGAGATTTATTACCCTTTTATGCTCGTTAGTTGTTTTTACAGTTGTTGTAAATTTTTTTAGTGCACATTGTATCTTGTTGGATATCCATCGATATGCAGATGTTTTTGAAAGGTTCTGCCGTCCAAGTACTTAGGAGATTTTATGAAGAAAATGATACTTTTTTGTAAACAAAATAATAAGTGTCGTAAAAAAATTCTAGTTTTAGATCTCTTATTTCAAAATTAACAAAACTTTCAGTTATCCTAGAAGGGGTTGAATAAAAGATGTGTTCCCGACAAAATTCTATAATAGACTAACTTACTAAACATTCTTTAACATACATCTATTGGTTGTTTATATTAACGTGGAACACAGGGTTCATTTAGGTATACTATAGGGCTACCAAAAATATTAAAATCTAAGTAGGGCTGTCACGGCCTTCCTGCCCAAGCTTCGCTCTCGAAGCTTATCTTCTTCACTCGTCACCCATCAGTGTTTTACCTGTAATAAGAAATATAATTACTTGACCAGAACTGGAAATAACTTTACTGTCCTGTTTGACAGATTTTTAGCCCTCACTGGCTATTGTTTTATTTCAGCCCTCACTGGCTATTTTTTTTATTTCAGCCCTCACTGGCTATTTTTTTTATTTCAGCCCTCACTGGCTATTTTTTATTTAATTATTGATTTATCAGGTTACAATTAATTTTAACTGTCAACTGGCCACATTGACAACCAAAACCATTACAACTTTCAAAACCATAATTACTTGTCATTTTTTTTTTAACTGCGGTCCTCGCTCATTCAACACATAGTTAAGTAGCTCGCGCCAACAATTTTTTGCGGTCCTAGCACTCTTATATTTTAGATAAGATGCTCACGCTTTTTTTTTTTTGTTTTGCGGTCCTAGCACTCTTATATTTTAGATAAGATGCTCACGCTTTCTCAATATTCGGGCGGTCCCAGCTCGTTTCTGTTTACAAAAGGAATTGCTTACGCCGCAGCGATCCATGCACATTCTGTTTTGCAAAAAGACAACAGCTCACGCCTATTTTTATTTTTTTATACTTACGTACTTTTGTTCTTTATTTTCTTTATTAATATTTTGTTATACTTAAGTACTTTTATTCTTTGTTTTCTTTAATAGTTTTTCTCTTTAATTATATAGTATTTACTCATTGTTTAAGGCTGTCACGGCATTTTCCGCAGCCTCTCGATTCCACAATCGCATTCTATCTTTTGGTATTATTTGATAAGTTTTTGTTTTAATGTTTTTCACTTTATCTATCTTTGATAGGCATTTTTCTATGGTGTATGGTCCATTGTACCTCGGATCTAATTAACCAAGTCGCACTCGCTTTTGTTGTACATAAACAATATCAGCTTTGTATGGATTATTATTACGTCTTATTCTATCGAATCGGAATTTAGTTTTCAAGGCATTATTCCGTAAATGTTCTTTTGCAGTGTTTCTTAATTGTGTATATCTATTTCGGATTTTTCTTCTGTAATGTTAGGACTCAGGTTTCTTATAGCAGAAACTTCGGATCGAATTTCTGTGAATAGTTCTATCGGGGTACCACCGGTGCTTTTTTGGATAGTCGTATTGTGTTTTAATTGTATTTTGTAAATTACGCTCGACCATTCTGACCCACAATTTACTTCATGACTTATGTAGGTATTTTCTTATAAAAGATGTCTTTCCAGGAAACCAACATTTCTTTTTCATTGATTCTATTGTTTTTAGTCTAGTCAACAAGGCTGTAACCGTTATTGTTATTTCACCGTAAATGTTATTTCTGTAAAAGTTTACGTATTAACAAAAACTCAGTGTTAAAACAATATCGGATACAGTGACTTATTGAAGTGAAATTGTTAGTGATTAATCAATATAAGCTTGAAGGAGAATTAAGTGCTAACTGTCTTATCCACGTACTGTTAATTTAGAAGGGCAAAAGCTCGGATAACAGTCTTTTAATAAAAACCTTAAAAACATAACCACAAAAACCGGTTTATGCAGTAAGTTTAGAATCCAGCTCAGTTTACAATATTGAATCAATAGATGTCGTTGATCGTCTCTAAAGATTTACCGCCATCTAGTGGTAAGAGGCAGAACTAACTAAGGCCTTAGAGGGTGCTAATAGGCATCGATTATTGGTTTCATAATAAAAGTTTTATATCAAAATGTCTACGAAAAACTGTGCCGCTTGTACGCAATCGCTTCCTAAATATGAATATTTGCGCTGTAT
Organism: Mecyna flavalis; assembly: GCA_949319885.1. Taxonomy (NCBI): domain Eukaryota; kingdom Metazoa; phylum Arthropoda; class Insecta; order Lepidoptera; family Crambidae; genus Mecyna; species Mecyna flavalis. The sequence continues at coordinate 2,268,251 of OX439420.1, read as the reverse complement.
GACATGTAAAGCGGCATATGACCTCATGTGCCTTAATATGAGTAAACAACGTTACAAATCATTCTATGCAGCCAACAGTGATGCAAAAAATAGTTGGAAATGCCCCGAATGCCTAAATAAACAGCCTAAGCGAGGTAATATCGACACGCCAGTGAGATCAAGTCCTGCCCTGCATGATGACCGCTCTGTTGGCTCCGCACATGATGAAAGTCGAAATGTAACGCAACGTTTGAAACTTAACATGAGCGCCAGGGAATGCTCTTCTCCAAAGGATGCAGATAACGACAGCGCTGATCCTATGACTGAAATAAAGTTGTACCTCAATGAAATGCGAGCTATGCGCATAGAAATTAGTATTTTTCGTGAAACTGTCGCCGACCTAACCGCAACAATCAAAGCACAGAATAAACGTTTGGACAGCCTGGAGTCTAGATTGGATGCTCTTGAAGCAAAAAATACTGAGTCTAAAAGTGATCAGGTGACGGCATTGGAAGACACTATCTTGCAGTTAAAAAGTGAAATTCAAGACCGCGACCAAGAAGCACTAGCGAATGATATTGAAATATCCAACTTTCCCGAATCCACTAATGAGAACACTACGCATATTCTCATAACTGTTGCCAAAAAACTCGGCATAGATCTGGACGAGCGCGACGTGGTGAGCACGGGACGAGCTGGGCCGCCTCGCGCGCCGGTGGAGGGCGTCGAGCCGCGGCCGCGGGCGCTGGTAGCGCGCCTGGCGCGCCGCGCTCCCCGGGACGCGCTGCTGCAGGCCGCGCGGGTGCGCCGCGGACTCACCACGGAGGGGATGGCTCTGTCGGGGCCGCCCCGCCCGTACTACGTTAACGAGCGCCTCACTCGAATAAACCGGCAGTTATTCCAGCAAACTCGGGAAGCTGCTAAGCGCAAGAGCTGGAAATATGTTTGGACCAGAGATGGGCGTATCTTCGTGCGTCGGGAGCAAGGAACGCCAAGTTATCGCGTAAGATCTGATCTGGACATTTTGAAGGTTTTTGATGTTAATGTTGTTAGTGCTGTGTAGTAACAATTTTAATTCTTTATTTGGCAACAAATTGCTTATAAGTTTCTATCACAATCCTTTTTACCGTTTAATAACAAAATGTTTAACATTGAATTTTTTGTTACATAATTCTAAGACTGGATTTTTTATGTTTTGTTGGGTTAATTATAGTTATTTATTTTATTTATTGCTCAAACATTATGTTATCATGAATAGGGTGCACTTATGTAGATTTCATAAATATGTAAGATACATAAATGATATTTTTATAGTATGTCCAATAAGTCTACTGAAACATATAATTTTATTAAATAACATTTCTATATTATTTTATTATTATTAAGAATACGATGGTATTAATTTTATATTATTTATGGTAATAATGGTCTCATATGCTTTATTTATTTATATTTATTTCATTGGCATATTCATATTTATTCAGCTAATATTCTATCTTATATTATTTTATGGCTACATAAATAATATTTATTTGGGTCCATTAAAGGGTGGGTTATCTCCACTTTGCAATAATATACGTATATTACACACGGCTCTTATTATTAAACAGATTATTATTAGACAGATAAATACAATAGATAAACGTCACATGACCCTGTTAAAGCGGAATTTAACAAATTGCAGGTATATTCAAATATCGCATAGCTTCACTATTCAATTTTTGAACAGTAAAAATCTTAAATTAGGATTATTGAACCCCGGGTCTCTCGGCACTCGACACGATGAGTTTCTGGTCGCTATGCAGCGCCACGACGCGGACATAGTGGCCATCAACGAGACCTGGCTGCGCGCGGGCGAGGAGGCGCGCGCGCCGGCGCCGCCCGGCTACCGGCTGCGGCACGCGCCGCGCCCGCCCGCCCTGCGCTCGCGCGGCGGCGGGGTGGGCTTTTACATAAAGCGAGGAATTTACGCGCGTCTTCTGGAACACCCCTCGGTGCCCTCAGTTGAACAGATGTGGCTAAGCCTTAATTTGAAGGGTCGAAAACTCGCTATCGGCACAGCTTACCGCCCGCCGTGGTTGTGTGTTGACACCTTTATTGATGCGTTGACAGAGACTATTGGGTCTCTTTCGACGCATGATCACATTGTGTTGATGGGAGATTTTAATGTAGATATGATTAAAGTAAATGATGTTAATTACAGAAAGTTAAATGATTTTTTTCAAAGCATGAGTCTCGTCCAGTATGTGACTGAACCGACTCACTTTACGGATCATTCCGAGACGTTATTAGATCTGGTCTGCAGTAGTGTTCAAGTCAGTAAAATCCTTGTAGATCATGTACGAGATCTCAGTGGACATGCTTTTGTTTCGTTTCAATTAAGTATTAAAAGACCAAAACCTCTGCCTCGTTGGATAAGTTATAGGCCGCTCAAAGACATAAATTTTGAAGAGTTTAATAAAGAAATTGATGCTATACATTGGGAAAGTGCCCTCTGTGATGACGTAAATAAATCTGTCGCTGCATTTAATGCGCTTATTTTACAGCTTTATAATAAATATGCACCTCTAAAGTCTTCGTATGTAAAAGAACAAAGTTATCCTTGGATAACTGACACTGTTAAGGAAATGATGAAACTTAGAGATGCAGCTCATAAGAAAAGCCTTCGTACGAAACTTGAGTCGGACAAGCAATATTATAAAGAGTTAAAAAGTTTAGTAACTACAGCATTGTATAAAGAAAAATCTGCATTTTTTCAGCATAATATAAACAAAAATGTTAAAGATCCAAAGAAGCTTTGGAAAAACCTGAAACAAAACACAATTAATTTCAATAAATCGTCTTTAGACTTACCCGATAACCTGTCTGACCCTGATGTTATTAGTGATCATTTCCTTAAGTTGCCCACAACCAATAAGATGAATATATCACAATTATCATACTTTTATTTTAATAGCTTCAATAGTTCAGTTTTCAATTTAAAACCAGTGGATGAAAATACCGTTCTTAGGATATTAAAAACTATCAAAACCAATGCTCAAGGTGTGGATGGTATATCTTCTGATATGATTTTCTTAACACTACCTAATACTCTTGGTGTCATTACTAATATCGTTAATATGTCTATCGTGTCTGGTACCTTTCCAGATATATGGAAAGAGTCTATCGTAAAACCAATTCCTAAAGTTAATAACCCCACAGAACTAAAAGATTTAAGACCTGTTAGTATTTTACCATTTCTATCAAAAATTCTTGAAAAAGTAGTATGCATGCAAATGATTGACTATCTAAACAAAAACAATATTCTACCACAAAAACAATCTGGGTTTAGAAAAGGAAGAAGCACTGCTACAGCACTCTTAGATGTCATTGATGATATACTGACTGGGCAGGATGAGGGTGATGGGACCATTTTGGTTCTCCTTGATTATTCTCGAGCATTCGATACGATTGATACACATCTTCTCTTGGCCAAGCTGGCGTATTATGGTTTTGATCGTAAAACATTAGAGTGGTTTTCTAGTTATTTATCTAATCGCTTACAAAGGGTAGAAATTACTTCCTCTAACGGAATAAAAAGATGCTCCCCGACTTCTTTGTTGTCCAAAGGAGTACCTCAGGGGTCTATACTCGGGCCAATACTTTTTGTTCTTTACACGGCTGACTTACCTAACTGTATTTTAAATTGCAACCATCATTTATATGCGGATGATCTGCAGATATATAAAACATTTAAACCTGAAAAATCAGAGTTACTTACAAAGCTAATTAATGAAGACCTTGAGCGCATATCCAACTGGTCTTCGTTGAATGGTCTTATTGTAAACCCCGGTAAAACCAAGTTTCTCGTTATGGGTACCAAAACACAATGCAATCGAATAAGTAACTGTAAGCCAAAACTAAAAATAAATAATTGCAATATTGAACAAGTGCAGCAGGCTAGAAATCTCGGGGTAATTATTGACAGTCACTTAAAATTTGAAAATCATGTTCTCAACACGGTGAAGCAATGCTTCTTTAGACTAAAAGTACTGTATCAAATAAGACCTTATTTAAGCGTCGATATGAGACTTCATTTATGTGAGACCTTAGTATTGTCTAAGTTAAACTATGCCGACACTGTAATTGGTGGGTCTCTATTGTGTCGGACCAAGAGGCTCATACAGCGTGTTCAGAATTCCTGTGCCCGATATTGTTTCCATATCCCCAGCAGAACGCACGTGACGCCTTATCTAAATAAAAGTAATGTTTTAAATATGGACTCTAGGCGTTCAGTACATTTTGCTTGCCTTATTTATGGAATAATCAAAAACCAGAGCCCTTTATACCTTTTTAGAAAATTACAATTCTCAAATCGTCTCTCACGCATTACCGACCGCCTGATATGTCATCCTTACAAAACCGCGGCGTTTCGTGGTAGCTTTAAGTATTCTGCAACTAAATGTTGGAACAACATTCCCCCTCCAATCAGAGATTTACCAACAGTAAATAGCTTCAAGGTTAAATATAAGAATTACATATTAACACTTCAAAAGAATAGATAACATTATTGATAAAAGATAAAATTCAATTTAAAATAATAATAACACTTTCTGTTTCAGAAAAATTAGTTAAATGTATCTTCTTCTTATTAATATCATACTTCCTTTTTAATATCTATATATGTATACTTATTTATATACTTATTATATACATAAATGTATATTTATTTGTTTAATATATGTATGCAAAAGCTACGTAAATATATTCCCAACTGAAAGTAAGAGATTTCTTTGTGTACCATTTATGCTGTTTGTTATGCTGTGGCGCTTGCGTCATCTTCAACTCGGCCTCCGCAGAATACCAGTGGCCGCGGACGGCTCCTGGCCGTTCCGGCCGTATACTGAGCGGGGACCTATTTGGTTCTAATCGACGTTTTAATAATTTGTTTTTGTATGTTTTTGTTTTAATTTGATTCTAGTTGTAATCTTATGTAAGCTTAATGTTAATGAACCAAATAAACCTTTTTTCTTTCTTTCTTTCTTTCTTTCTTTCTTTTTCAAGCTGTCGGGGTGTTCTTGTATTCGTCTTATGATGGCAATCACATATTTATCTTGTTTTTGTGTAGCTTCCAACCAAGTAATCTGATCGTTCACTAAGTTAATACTTCTTCCACTTGTGTTTTTGGCAGATTTCTGCTTAAAAAATCTACGTGTTTAATGTTAAGTACTTCCTTTTCTATACTCAATAGTTGAAATCTTGTATGTAGGACCACCAACTAGCCATTCGAGGTAATAAATCGCGATTTCTTGATGTTAATTTCACAGCGTTACAGTCCGTTATCAGTTTGAACTCCCAGTTTTCCAGTAAATAAACTCGAAAATGTTTTAATGCGTTTACAATAGCAATTGTTTTCAATTCGTAGCTGTGATATTTAGACTCTTCCATTTTTTCTTCCGACTGACCAACTAAAGTCAGTATTTTTTTTTCGCAGAAGATCTGTTATACAAGCAGTTTTCATAGCAAATTCAGGTATATTTTTCCAAAAATAACTAGCTAGCCCCATGTATTGTCTCACTTGCTTTATATTTTGGCTTCAATTTTAGCATTTCCGGGTCGTATTCCATCTTCGGAAATAATTCTTCCCTATTAATCAATTTCCCGCTGGAAAAACTTACACTTCTTTAAGTTATTAATGTAAACCAAAGCTATCGTATAACTTAACGCTCCCAGTGCAATATTTACGTTGAAATGTGCTAGGTCCGTTGCTTAGACCAAAAGGAACACGTAACCATTCATAGTGTCCGTCTGTTGTAACGAAAGCAGTTTTCTCCACCTTATGATACAGTCATATTATTTTCAGATATTTCTTGTTTTATGGGAATACCATGAAAACCGGATGCCATGTCAAGTGTGCTAAAATAACGAGCTTTTCCTAATCTGTCCAACTGATCATCAATCAATGGCAATGGATACTTGTCTTTTATAGTTATTCTATTCAGTGCTCGGTAATCAACTCATAATCTGTCACTAGCGTCTTTTTTTTTTCACAAATATTTCCGGTAACGCATAAGGTGATGATGATTCTCTAATAATGTTGTTATTCATAAGCTCCGTCACAATAGTCCTCACTTTGTCCCGCTCAGAAAGCGACATTCTGTATGGGTGGTAAACAATAGGTTCGTTTGTTGTAGTCCGGATAGTGATTACGGCGGTCTTTATTTCTCGTATGTTATTGTTATTGTTAACAGCAATAAGTCCCGAATGTTTACTTAACAATTCCTGCGTCTGAGCGTGGACTTCAATTGGAATGCTTAGCAAAGCATTTGTTATAATTTGATTAATGGTATAAACAATCTTGGTGCCGTATGAAGAAATTATGAACATAATATTATTTGTGCTTATTGCGTCTCTACCAAGAATAGCTTCATAAAGTATTTCTTTGTGTTGTACAATATGAAAAGAAGTCTCTATTGTCAGGTTTTCTAACTGAATTAATACATTAATTTTCTCAGTACTCATTATGAATTTCTTTGCAAGCCCACACATCTGTAGTACAGAGGGCTGGCGATGAGTACCTAAGACCCATGCAAACATATCCTTCATGATGCTCCGCTGTCAATTAAAATGTGTATAATTCTTCCATTTATAATAAAAGGTGTTGTACATACCTTGCCACTGCTATTTATACCTTGCCAGTCTTGCCACTGCTATTTATATGTATTGGATGGTTATCTCGGATAACTCTCTGCTTGGTCCAACAGTTTTCCGCCAAATGACCTCTCTTGTGACAAAAGTTACAGTTTTCCGATTTTTTATTCTCACCCATAGTGATCGCAGGGAACTTTGTCGGTAAATTATGTATTCTGGTACGACAATCGCGCTGTAGATGTCCCAGTCGATAACAGCGATGGCACCTTTTCTTGTCTTCCATTATTTTTTGTCGTTTTGAAGTTGATAGCTGTAACTCCTCTTCATCAATGGTGTTGCTGTTTAAAGGTGTAATTTTCTGGTTTATGGAAACAAGAACGTAACGAGATAATTTTTCAAAGAGAACACTCAATGTGTCCGCACTGCTGGCTATAGATTTGGCATGGGGATCGGTGATTCCTCCAGTAATCAATTCAATAATTTCACTCTCTCGAAATTGCAGCCTAAGTTTTTTCAATATTCTATTCTTCTTTGCGGCATAAATGGATACTGAAGAAAATTCATCGCTTGTCATATTCGCAGCTGTTTTAAAATCACGACACAAATCGCGGCATTTAGGGAATGTGATGAATAACTCTTCCTTTAAAGCTGGCCATGTTCTTTGTACTGGTGTCCACTCTTTATACAAATCCAATGCCGGCCCGGATAAAAATGGCACACATCTTGCGATGATTTCTACATCATCCCATCTATTCTTGGTTGCCAAAAGATCAACTTCTGCACTCCATTCACTGGCTTCAATTGCACCAACACTCGGGTCAAACGTAGGCAATGCAATTGCCTTACTAGTACTCGTCTCTACATTAAAGTTTGGCTCACTATTGTTCACACTCACACTCACAATTTGGTCCACACTGTTACTGTTTATTTGTCTCTTATTATTCCGTTTATTTTTTTTTTTTTTCTTTTTTATATTATAGGGGGGCAAACGAGCAAGTGGGTCACCTGATGATAAGTGATCACCGCCGCCCATAAGCACCCGGGACCCCCTTGGGGTCTCAGGCGCGTTGCCTGCCTAAAGAGACGACAGTTATTAGGTCTCATATACCCAGTAATTTCACTAGCTTCAGTGCCCTTTCCCCGAAACACAGAAATGCTTGACACACTTCTATTTCACGGGAAAATATCTGGCACTGTTTATTACTCATTTTTATTTTATTCTTCTTAATTTAAAAAAAAAATCGCGAGCGATCCCACTTCTGATAATAGAAGGGGTTGAATAAAAGATGTGTTCCCGACAAAATTCTATAATAGACTAACTTACTAAACATTCTTTAACATACATCTATTGGTTGTTTATATTAACGTGGAACACAGGGTTCATTTAGGTATACTATAGGGCTACCAAAAATATTAAAATCTAAGTAGGGCTGTCACACGCAGCCAAACTGATGGTAAGCGGTCACTGCGGCCTATTCCATTGAGAGACACTTCACCAGGAAGCGTCGCTCAATGTTCTGCCAGACTGATCTTCGAGCCTTTGATTTCAAGGTATTGGCTCCCACATTAATATTGCCGGAACACAGCCAGAGCTGTAATGGCGGCAGATTTCACCTATGAGGCATTGCAAAATTTCAAATGAGTGTCCATAAGACATCATTGGAGTAAAACGTTTTGACATAACAAAAGCAGATATGAAATTAATTCCCGGGATTTCTTATCTATGAGTCATCTCTTGTCCGGTTTCTTTGATCCATTCATGGTTTAACCAAGTGTCGTTTGTCTATTGATTGTCATCTGGTTGAAAAATACACCGATATAGTGAAAAAATGTGTATACATAGAGATTTATTACCCTTTTATGCTCGTTAGTTGTTTTTACAGTTGTTGTAAATTTTTTTAGTGCACATTGTATCTTGTTGGATATCCATCGATATGCAGATGTTTTTGAAAGGTTCTGCCGTCCAAGTACTTAGGAGATTTTATGAAGAAAATGATACTTTTTTGTAAACAAAATAATAAGTGTCGTAAAAAAATTCTAGTTTTAGATCTCTTATTTCAAAATTAACAAAACTTTCAGTTATCCTAGTGTGTTTTATTATGTACTAGACAAAGCTCTAACTTAATCATAAATAAATTACATTAAAATATGTTATAGTTTTTTTTAATAAATTTTTAAAGTAAATGTGAATCCCTAATTTTACTAAAAAAAATAATCTTATTATTGGTTTACTTTTCACCTGCATTTTAATGGGTCAATTGCTAGCTGGGGACCTCCTCTATATTGCCCTTAAAAGGATCGGTACACATTACCAATAACCCTGTATATCTGGACGGACATTCTCTGGACAATATCTCAGTATAATCAATCAATAAATTATGGAGAAAAATATGCATGACTATGAAAGAACTGTTTCCAAGTTTCAACTTTATTTAAGCAGTTGTATAATATAAGCAAAGAAAATAAAATGCAAATATTTGTATTTCATATGTTTTATTTAATAAATTACTAAGTAAATATTACGATCACAATTTTTTTTAACCAAATTTTATTGACCGCCGCAAGAACAGCTTACAACTCCAGAGCCACTAGATGGCACATTTCCATTAACCGCAACTGTTGTATAGAATGGCATTTGGCCATTCACGCCAACCGATCCGCCAACTTCCAACGCATCTGCCACTATCTGGATTCCACAAGGACGGTTAGCTGGCAATAAAGCAGCCAAACCATTATTGCCAACCGCAAACCTGCCAGTGTTGATATTGAAGCCATTTGCCAAGTTGATGGGCACGTTGGCATTCACAACATTGGCACCTACGTTTTTTCCAACAAAACTTGACCCAAAATTGTTGTTTGTGTTAGCAGATACAACAGTACTTCCGTAGTTACCGCCAAAGTTTGCCAAGTTACCAGTGTTGATTATGTTGTTGGAGTTGCCAAGCATTGGCACGTTTCTGGCAACCTGAACATTTGATAGAGAATTCAGTGGGAAGTTGTTGCCGATGCCAGAAAATCCGTTGTTAGCAACAACAACATTGTTGTTGGGGATGTTTACTGTTCTTTGTAGATTCGATATTTGTCCATTTGGTACGCCAAGTGATAATATCTGTGCAGTAGATATCTGTAAATGAAAAATATATTAATTAACGATAAAAAAGTACGGTCAACAGCACATCACGGTAAACACTTGCAGTTCGATAATAGCACTTATGCCTCCGACATAAGAGCGGTACAAAGTCCAAAGTGTTACGTCTGACGTGCTTTTGACTGTATCTATAAGTTGCCTAATGGGTCATACAATGTAGACCCACGTGTGGCCGTGAAGTCTAAAAAAACGGAAGGTTGTAAAAAGGTTTTTTTTTTAACACCATGTCGGAACTTTTAATTCCTCTCCTTTTTATATACTTTTGGACATCATCTGGTAAGAGAGCCTTTAGATTTTATAATATTATTTCAATTAGTAGAAAAACATGAAGCCCCGTATAATGGTTTACTATCCATCCAGAAACCCATTAATAATAAAATTATACACGCAAAAAGGAGTAGCTAGGTGTACAAAATGCGTACAGAAGAATCATAAACTCGTATTTATGATAATAAAGTAGCAAATTCAACCCACCTGTGTAGCAAATAAGAAGGACAAAGCAGCGATTAACAACATGGTTTGAAGTTCAAGAGGAAAATAAACGAAAATTAGAATAATACCTCTTTTATACCTCAAGATAACAATCTGTATGACGAAGTTTCCGATACGTGACATGATAAATTAAGTATGTGCAAGTTACATCAAAAAGATAATTTCTATTGCATGTTACATGTAACTATTACTTGCGGATTTCGAACTTGATAGGGCTTTTGACATGTCTTAATGACGATAAAGGCATACCCACTAAAATTGTATCCTTATGGTTCTTGGTGAAAGAAGAAACCCTATTTTGGGCCCAACGTTATAGACATGAAAACCTATAAAATACCTACATCGACTAGAGGGACCGAAAACCACAAAACCACACAGAAAAATTCTTTGTGTCCACCAAAATTTGAACCATGGTCCTCACACAATATGTCAAGCGATGGTAGCTTGAAATCACTACTTTTTTATGTCAGAGGCGGCAAACGAGCCAGCGGGTCGCCTGATGGTAAGCAATCACCGCCGCCCATGGACATCTGCAACACCAGAGGGATCGCTGATGCGTTGCCGGCCTATGGGGTATGGGGGTGAGGGCCTCCGGCACTCTCACAAACCAAACGTAACACAATAGTAGTCACTATTATTTCACGCTGGTGTTATGTGAGAGGGTAGTACTTCCCCGAAAGAGCTGGCCCATTCCTACTGTAGAATAGCATGGCTCTACCATTACAGAATTGTCTGATACAATCTTTGCTTAGTGAAGCTAACTAGAACTAGGGCGATAAGTGATAAATATTTAAGAAAGGAAGAAATTACACGAGACAAAACTATAGCCATATTTAGTTTTAGTAATCGTGTTCAAAATTAGACTCACGGTTTATAAAGTAAAAATGTTTTGCCCTTAAACTGGAAGAGGCAGAATATTGGCCACTATAAATTGAACCAATTATATTTTAATGCAAACGAGAACGTAAAAAGTTAAATGACAAGAAAAGGACTTACATTATTTTATATCAAATATTGAGAAGCTTGAATTTGCAAGTCTTTTAGATTTTGCCAAGCTGATCTGCGATCGTAGCTGGGCGTATCTGTCGGGGCCATCTTAGGTTTAGTTCCCGCGTTTTTCAGCAAAGCTTGAAGAGCCGATGGGGCTGCCCCGATTTTTGGTGGCAAAATATTTTCCTCCTACAAATAACAACATTTATAGAGATTTCTTGCTTTGCTAGAGCAGGTTTGGTCCCATTTAAGATAAAAATAAAGTCCTAGATTTTTGGACAATTATAGTTTTGGTGCCAAATAAACATTTTTCTATTTTAACCTATTCATAACAATTATTTAATTTTAAAAAAAATTTTTTTTTTTTTTCGTGAATTAAGATCAGTTGACCAACAGACTCAGGTTAGTTGTCGTCGTACATAGGCCGTACCATTGACAGACACTTTTCTAAGAAATATCACTCAATTTTCTCCACTGGTTTACGAAACTATGATTTGAAGTGTACTGGCTCCAACATCAATATTGCCGGAACACAGCCAGAGCTGTTATGGCGGCAGATTTCACCTGTAGTAGCAATCCCGTCGGACTCTATGTCCTACCACCACCTTGATCCAATATAAAAATAAAGTCGAATTGATAACCTCCTTTCTTTGAAGTTGATCAAAATTTGATTTTTACATACCTCTGTTTTGACGGTTACGACGGCTGGCAAATTGCTCAACATTGGCAATCTGTTGTTGTACATGTTCACCTTTGGCAGTTTCGGCACTGGCCAGTAATTCACTGGCGGTCTGTTCAAGTTTGCCAACTGTGCCAGTCTCAGTTGTAGTAATGGATTTATTGGGTATCCCCTGTTTGTGGTTACAGTCTGTATTTTATTCTTTGTTATTTGTTCTTGAGTTATTACTGAGAGGATTCGAGAGGTTCCTGGTTGTCGAACGTAGCTTAATGAATGGACCTGGTAAAAGAGTATTAAATGCATCAGTAAAAAGAATTAACCTTGTGACGTATGGAGGTCGGGTATCATGACGTCAACGAAAAGGGAAGATCTTCCTCCGAGCTAGGTGTCTGTGCTCGGGGACCGCGGCCCAAAGTATCGTGTTGGTGTGTTGTATGTATGCCAGCTGAATATCTGAATGGCTGTCTCAGTGACGAGTCTCGAAGCCAATGTTTACACGTGCACTTTTCGCTGACTTGCAATCTTGCGTTGTTGTCGTTAGGCTGCCGTATGTAGCGCTTTGATAGCCGCTGGAGTGCAGGGCAAAGGCCTAAATCTTTGAAATCAAGTTATCGCTACAATGATAGGTATTTGCTTAATCAAAATGTATGCCAAATGCGGATCACCCATCAAATGCAAAGCTGTGTCTGAAGAAAATGGACACAAATTTTGCTCAACTCAAGAATTGAGTTCTTCGAAATCACGGCCACTTAAACGTTACAATGCATTAAAGATTTATTTAATCACAAAAACTCTATTGACATCACAAGGGTACAATAGGTACTTAGTCCTAAAGCACTCTCTAACGATCAACATTCAAAGGGAATAGAAATTGCACCGTACTTACACACACTTTTGTACCATAAATATCCTGTACAGGAAGTTGGTAGATTATAAAGACAACAAGGCTAGGACGACATTATTATGAGAAATTAATATAAAAAACAATTTAAAATTACTTACTTCATTTCCGACGAGAAACACAGCGAGAGCAATTGCACAATTCATCTTCAGATTCAGTATGTCTAACATGGCATATACACCCACCTTATATACCTATTAAGAATTTTATCAATGTACAACAACCCTTTATGACGTGTATAATATCTTTATAACAAAAAACTTGGTATGCCTGTCAAACAAAGCTTTACTTAATTATAAAGCAGGTGATATAATGTGAGTCATACTGGTAGTAGCGTCAAGACTGAATGTTTTGATAGTGAGTATGAATCTCGTAGTTTTTTGGGGTCGTGGGGCGTTTCGGACCACGAGTGATTCGACCCGCGGTGCGAAACGCCCAAGAGCCCTTTTTGAATGGGGCCATTCGCACCGCAGTGGTTACAGCGGTGCGAATGGCCCAAGTCATTTTGTGTGAATCGACCCATTTCAAAAAGTTATTGAGCGTTAAGAGCTCTTGGGCGTTTCGCACCGCGGGTCGAATAACTCGTGGTTCGAAACGCCCCACGACCCGTTTTTTGTTACAGTCAATGGTGGATAGGTACTTGAGACTACAGTAATATATTACTTAGGACATTGTCGTATGATAATTTTTGACTAATCATTATGGCAACATTTACATAGTGCTGGAGCAGAGAAGTTGCTGTCAACATCACGGAAGAGATAAAGTTTTAACATACGTAAAACGTTAATATTTTTTGATGTCCTAAGTACTGTAGTCTCAAATAGGTATCCCCCATTGACGGTACCTTTTTGAACTAATATTTTGTTTGTTTGAAGCATACAGGTTTCCTAATGGTAAGCAGTTTTTTTGTAGTGGTAGAGCCATGCGGTTTTACAGCACGAATGGGCCGGCTCGTCCGGGAAAGTACCACCCTCTCACATAACACCAGCGTGAAATAGATCAGTCGTCAGGTAGGCACGCAGCCCACCTGATGGTAAGTGGAAGCGTTACTCAATGTGCTGCCACTCTGCAGGCTCATCTGCCCCCCTAGACAAGCGGCATTTATGACGTTCGTTATAGCTTTTGCGATAGCGAATGTCAAATCCCATACTTTCAACGCGTGACTTTTCTATGGCATCTGTCAAATCCATACAATTTAAAGTTAGCGAATTTCGCCAGCTATGAAGCGATGTCATCTTGTCTAAGCCCCCTGATCTTTTGGGTTAAGGTGTGTTGGTTCTCTAATTAATATTGCCGGAACACAGCCAGAGTTGTTGTGGCGACACATTTTTCATCAGTGGAGGTGATGGTACTATCGGGGTCACCCGCGCGTGATCACCCTAAGGGCTAAAATCCTGTGCAGTATTTTCACGCTTACAAGCGCCGCTCCTAACAAGTCATGATGCGCGTGCACGGTATATTTTTCCAAAAGTGATCACGCGCGGGTGTCCTCGATGGTACTGCAGGGAATGAAGAAATAAAACAGAATGACATTTTACGAACATCTAATTTACTAAATCTTTGTTTCTAACATAAATATTACAATGATAAGAGTCAGTAATGACGTTTAGCTTGCAATCTTGCATTCATGTCAGTAAACTACTTATGCTGCACCACAGATGAAATATCCAATAGAGTAAAAGTGTTATATTATTTATTTAATGTAAGGAAGACTAACAGCAAACATGTACATTACAAAAGGATAATTGCATTTAGAATAGGCTAATAACAATATCATTTTATAGGAACATTTAGGTATAATACTATCATATCAGCCTACAAATTTTTGTAGTGGTAGAGTCATGCTGTTTACAGTACGAATAGGCCGGCTCGTTCAGGGAAGTACCACCCCCTCACAAGTCTGACATAACACCAGCGTAAAATAATAGTGACTACTATTGTGTTTCGTCTGGTTTGTGAGAGTGCCGGAGCCCTGCACCCCCCCCCCCCTCAAAAGGCCGGCAACGCATTAGCGATCCCTCTGGTGCTGCACATGTCCATGGGCGGCGGTGATTGCTTACCATCAGGCGACACGCAGGATCGTTTGCAACCCCTGACATAAAAAAAACACACAGCAACGCTGATATTCTGGCAGAAACCATAAGAGTGTCGTGAATAATAAATAAATAATAGATACGTTTTTAAACATAATAATTGATATTTCTACTCTATTACATATTTCATCTTTGTGCGGCAAATTCTAATAGCTTCCACACAACGAATTTATAATATCGTTGCTTCCACAGTATTATTCATAGGTACAGTCGACAGCACATCAGACTACCCTAATTTCTAAAACCAATTTTTAGCTTTATTTACATCACATAGAGTTGTCTTTCAATTGGAATTATTTGACACAATAGGGTAGGTTGATCTGCTTCCGTTCCTTACTTATGTATACCTATTTACCCAATATTCCAAGTTCACTCAATCTTCCAAGAAGTTTCAGTATAGATATCAACGTCTTTGGATCAATCTTGGTCACCTTTTGAACTGGGTCCAAGGGCATAGCCCCCGCCAGATTCCCCACTGTATCAAGAGGTACTGCATTCGTTACCGAACCAAGGTTACCCAAGTTACCAACGTTACCAAGATTACCAAGGGCAGCCGTTGCTCCACCAACAAGAGGGACACCAGATGCAACTGATGTAACAGCATCAATAGGTAGTGTTTTCGTTACCGATCCAAGGTTACCAAGATTACCAAGGGCACCAGTTGCTCCTCCAACAATAGGGACACCAGACGCAACTGATGAAACGGTACCAAGGGCATCAGTCGGTCCCCCAGACAAAACCGATGTGACAGCATCAACAGGAACTGTTTTCGTTACCGAGCCAAGGCTACCAAGATTACCAAGGTTACCGAGATTACCGACGGTACCGAGGGTATCTGTTGCCCCACCGACCACAGGCAGGTTGGTACCAGATACAACAGATGTTAGTGCCGGTACCCCACTTCCAGATTCTGATGATGATGATATCGAGGTTGCAGTACCCCCAACTGATTCTAATAACTCAGTGGTCTCCAACGGAGCCGCTTGAGACCCCAAGATCTGAAAAAGATAAGAAATAAATATAAAGGTCCTATCTTATTTATTTAAGCTTCATTGCACAAATCGAGTACAAAAGGCGGATTTAATGCCTCATGGCATTCTCTCCCAGTCAACCTTTAGGCCAAGCAGAAAGAAATAGTGGGTAGTGCCAATTAACATAAATCTCCTTTATTTTTTAAAAACAGTTAATTTCTTTTTTACTATTATAATAAAAATCAAATCTTACCAAAGATCCAAAAACGAATAGCAAAAAACGTGACATTGTTGATTGCCACGCGCGCACAACACCCAGTCTCGAGTCAGTGTATTTATATACAGTCTATCTGAGGTAGGATCACCGGGATACTAGACTGATACGTGACCTGATAAGGCTGAGAAATAGGTCTAACTATGTTTGTAAACATAGTGCTGCTCTCCCACGATACAAATAATTAAAAATAATAAAATAAATATTGGACAAAAGTAAGTTGCGTAAGCACTTGTGTAAAAAATAAGTAAAGTATCAGCCTATTAATGTCCCACTGCAGGGCAAAAGCCTCCATCCTTGAAATCAAGTTATTTCTACAATGATGGGTTT
The DNA here is from genome assembly GCA_949319885.1 of Mecyna flavalis. Taxonomy (NCBI): domain Eukaryota; kingdom Metazoa; phylum Arthropoda; class Insecta; order Lepidoptera; family Crambidae; genus Mecyna; species Mecyna flavalis. The sequence goes on along the minus strand of OX439420.1, from coordinate 2,251,764 downwards.
TGGCTTAATCACCACGCTTGCCAAATGCGGATTGGTGATCACAAACCCGAGCTGTGTCCAAAAAGACCGACACAAAGTTAGCTCGACCCGGGAATTGAACCCAGGACCCCGAGATCTCGGCCCGGTACTTAAACCACTAGACCATCGAGGCGTACAAATATTTAATTTAATTTAAAATAATAAAGTAATTATTGGACATCACATTTATACAGTAGACAGCACATCAGACTACCCCAATCCGTAAAATTTTTATAACCCATTTTTAGCTTTATTCATTTCACATAGAGTTCTCTTTCAATTGAGAATTTACAATTTGAGCATTGTGTAACTTGGAACACTCTTTTATAAATATATTTATATTTGTATAACTGAATTAAATGAAATTAAGACATTAGACACCAAAGTAAGCGTAAGTACTTGTGTTATTGGTATCAGAAACAACGAAGGTACTACACAGCGTCTTTTAGCATTAAACTAAGCGTTGCTTGTAAATTCCGATTCAAATGTTGCCCCCAAGAGTACCAAAAATGACCAACAAGTCGTTGCCAACCTATTGACCTCTCTACCCTACCAATGTTTTTTTGTTTTCGCTAAGGAAAACATATTACGCGCCGTCACTCCTGCCAGTGCAGTGGTGTGTGGAACTCCCCGCGCCCTGAGAAAGACGCTGCTCCGCCCCTATGAAAACGGGGGCGGTGTTTACCAACTAAAATCCTCTGCGATACTCCCTCGCTGCCGTATATAATGGCGTAGTGGGTCTCCGAGATCCATGGACAGCCACGACACCATCACTGGCATCTGATCGCCTTAAAGGTAAGAAAAGTATCAGTCTATTAATTTCCCACTGCAGGGCAAAGGCCTCCATCCTTGAAAATATCAAGTCATCGTTACAATGACGGGTACTGGCTTTATCACCACCCTTGCCAAAAGCGGGTTGGTGATTACAAACCCAAGCTGTGCAAAAAACTAACACAAAGTTAGCTCGACTCGGGAATTGAACCATTAGACCATTGAGGCGTTAAAAAAGAAAGAAATATCAGAAATATTAATTGTACCGTGTTGGTATCCCTTTACAATTTCCGATAACAAACAGCTTTATTACGTTATAAACTGTGTTAACTTTCCTTCTGAATGTACATTTTAACACGTCCATTTCATAAGTTACTGATATGATATTACTAAAACTCTTTGTTTTGCCTCATTGGCACGTTTTCAATGTCGTATTCATTTCTTATTGCTTCTTACACATCAATGTAAAGTAATCTTTCGAAAATAATCGTAAAGTCTTGTGAATTTGCCATTATTATTTAATATATTCATTTTCTAGTATTTTACTCAACTGGAATGTAAATACTTCAGCACATAATTTATATGCGTTTTATATTATAATTATATGTATTTCCTATGACGTAAGGGCAGTCTATTCCGTCAGCTTTTGCAAGCATTCATTGATTTATTTATTCATAATTTTATACTATAATCTATGCTAATATTAAAAAGAGGAAAGATTATATTGTTTGTTTGTTTGTATTGAATAGGCTCTGAAACTACTGAATCGATTTGAATAATTCTTTCACTTTTAGAAAGCTGCACTATCCCTAAGTGACATAGGGTACCCGGAAATGTGCGGGGAAGGGGGAGAGATTTGAAAAAAGAAATTACGCGCGGGTGAAATTGCGGGCGGAACGCCAGTGGTTACATAAACAGAGTTGTCGAACTATGTAGGTTTTCTCACAACGTTTTCTCCCTTTACTCATTGGTGAAAATATTTTGTTTTACTTCAAATAAAGAGAAGATCAGAGGAGCCTTCAGTGTGGTAACCCATTAAGCGATGCTTTGGTTTGATATCCCTCAATGGAATAGGCCGTAACGATCGCGTTCCATCAGGTGGGCTACCTGTCTGTCAGTCCACTAAAATACAAGCCATACCACTAAACATTCACACAGAAAATAATATGCATGTTCATCACTATGTTTGTCCTGGGTGAGATCCGAACCCACCACAGTGGCACCACCAAACCAGACCCAAATTACACACTTAAATAGAAAAAAAAATTAAGGGAGAACAAAACATTAAACAATTGTAATAAATAAATTTAATAAATAAGTTACATTAATTTAACTTAAATAATATTTGTAAATTACACATCACTAATTTTGACAATTGCAAGGATTGTTCAGATTGACGATACTCTCCGTCATGCCAATAACTGGCAAGCCATTGAATAATGGCAACATTCCAAGCCCGCCAACCCCGCCAAGTTGCAATCCTGGTGAATTATTTGCCAAGTTGCCAGACTGGTTGGCAGTCTCAACAAGTAAAGCCAAATTCGGTTGGTTGCAATTACAGTCATTTCCTGGCAAATTGGGCAAATTTTGCCGCTGTTGAACTATATTTGGCAATTGATTGAATTGTAAAGCGTTATTAGGGAATGGCACATTTAAGAATTGGACATTATTTGGCTGGTTTCCTGGCACATTAGGAACTTGTACGTTATTTTGTGGAATAAACGGCAAATTTGCTATTTGAACATTGTTTGCCGGTAAAATCTGAGGATTATTAACTGGTATAACGTTTGCATTTGGTATTCTGTTATTAAAATTATTTACAGGATAGTTATTAACAATTTGAGCGGCATTTAACAAAGCTAGGGGATTCGAATTAGCAACTTGTACACAACCATTGGGGACGTTAGCTGGCAATCCGTTATTATTCAAACAATTCACTGGCAAGTTACCCAATGGCACATTCTGAATAAAATTGTTGACCGGCAAATTATTTCTAATTGGCAAACCGTTCACCACTGGCAAATTGTTCACTATTTGCAAATTGTTTGGCATCGGCTGGTTATTTAACCTATTTAGTATTGGTAAATTTAATTGCAAATTGTTGGCGATGGGAACATTGTTTAGTATTGGCAAATTATTCGGCACTTGCAAGTTATAATTATTGAAGAGTGGGAGATTATTCAGCGGTATATTATTTATGACTGCTGCTGGCTGTCCAATTGGCAGATTTGGCAAGTTCGCAAATGCCAACCTATTTGGTAATCCGTTGGTTATTTGGAAACCATTGTTTATGGCGAGGCCATTGTTTATTGGCACGCCATTGACGATTGGCAATTGGTTGAGCGGCAAATTATTTGGGCAGTTGCAGTTATTGTTTGGTAGTTGTAAATTTATCAGCTGGTTCTGGCCGTTTGGCAATTTCTGGCAAAAGCATCCATTTTGTAGGGGGACGACTTGACTGAAGACATTCTGGGAAAAAAACGAAAAAAATTATTACTATAAGAGCCTATCGTCTTTTGTATGTACCTGTTTGGGTTTTTTTTTTGTATGTCCTTATAATATGAAGTTATTTATTTATTTACACAAATCCGTTTAAAATTAATGTTTATCCGTTGTGTGACACTCGAAATACAAGTTTAGTTTGGGCAAGAATATTTGTTAATTTAGATAAATTAGATAATTAAGTCGATTAATTACTTTTAAAAACCAAAAACAACGTTACCTGTATCCAAAACAGCTGAAGCAAAATAAAAAATGGCCGACACAACGCCATTTTGAACTGTCAAACTTAATTCCGAATCATTTCCAATAAACCACTTAAGATACTGGCTTGATCATCGCAAAATACATCTTTATTAAGAAAAATGTTATCTTAAGAACTCGTATTATCTTTAACCGTAATCTGTTGGTGATATTTTAGCCGTGACAATTTCATTAGTACGTGTCTTACGGAGATCATGTACCTATCTTGTAAAAGTAATTATTATCTTGGTTCGAAAAGATAACATAGATTTCGATTGCGTAAATTGGGGTGATAATCTATAAGGAAAGGATACATAATTCACTTTTTTTATGCCATAAAGTTGGCAATCAAACTTAGCCTATGAACGCTTGCAACGGGGATAACGTGCGCATTGACGACCTCTTAAAAATCTTTTCACGCCCTTCTTGAAGGACTAAGCGTACGTGGCAGGAAGTTTCTCTCAAAACTTAAACTTAAAATATTTTTATGTACATCCTCTGTTATAGAAGAAATCTTTGTGTTTTACTTTATTTTGTCTTTTTTTATTAACATCACAGAGTGGCTTAAGCCTATGGCCCGCTGGATGGTAAGCGGTTAGCGTCGCCTATGGGCGTCTGTAACACCAGCCCCCTAGACAAGCGGCACTTATGACGTTCGATATCGCTCAATTTGCGATAGCGAATGTCAAAACCCGTACTTTCAATTGTCTGCAACATGGCTCTACCAACACAAACCAATATAAATATAAACCAGGTTTTATAACCTGTTTTGTGGATCTAGAAAGGTCGGAGTTCATAGTTTTGGCTCTGTTCTGTCAATGTTAATGTTTATTTTGCTAGCCAGTACACTTGATAACAAAGACTCAAAGATCAGATGAGCCCACAGTGTGGCAGCACATTGAGCGACGCTTCCTGGTGAAGTGTCCCTCAATGGAATAGGCCGCAGTGACCGCTTACCATCAGGTGGGCTGCGTGCCTTTCTGCCAACTCATTGAGTATAAAAAATAAGAAAACTGCTACACATGATTATTTTCTAAACATTTAACTTTTACTTTGCACAGAATAGACCGAAAATAGCTTTCTTTTCTTACATACTTTCGCCAAACACATTGACGTCATTTGTAGCCTTGGAACACGGTTATAAAATAAGAGTAAGTAATGTTTAGGTGGGAGCTAGAACTTTCTTAGAGTCTGACTGGTTAGCTATTGGTGGAAAAGCTTAAGCTGTATTTCAACCTTGTCACAGAATATATACTAAAGTAAAGAAGCGACACTCAAGCATGTGTGCTCGTAAAATTGCTCGGGGCTATGTGTGCGTCGCGCGGGGGAGCGCGCGGCGCGCGGTGTGTGGGGCCGCCGTCTGCCGAATACCTCGGCCAAGGGTTATGCTTCGCTCGGCGCTCGTTGGATTGATTGCACGGACTAACTACGCAATGCAAAATCATGCACAATTTATTTATGGTACTTTATTGGATAAGGATTAATACTGTATTGCTTAAAATCACTTTTTCGTAAATAAGCCATTATTTTATCGTAATAAGTAAAGGAAAATGGTTATTGTGGGTTATCCCTAAGAGATAGACATATACCATCGCGGACTTTTTTGTAAAACTTTTTAAGGTGTACAATAGTGTAGTACATTATTTTGATCTATCTCGTAGGGTTCAGCCAGCGTTTGCAATGTAAGCGCAAAAAAATGCGATTATTTACGACCTTAAATTAAAAACCTCTAAAATTATCAGTGTTTCTCTACTATATTATGCATGTATTATACATATAAACCTTCCTCTTGAATCAGTCTATCTAATAAAAAAAACGCATCAAAATCCGTTGCGTAGTTTTAAAGATTTAAGCATACAAAGGGACATAGGGACAGAGAAAGCGACTTTGTTTTATACTATGTAGTGATTTAAAGATTAAAAAAACTTATTATAAAATATTAAACCTACTTTCATTAACATGTCCTTGCTCAAGTTTATATTTTCTAACATACTATGTAATCTTCTTTGCCACAAGTCTAAATTCCATTTCGGCTTAGATTCTTGTAAGCATTTCTGTAGCAACCCTAGCGTTTACACGCTCGGCTCAAGGTCGCTGGCGCCCGAACTCTCACGTACAGAGAGTGTCGCGGCTGTGACCTTGTTCCATAGTGGAAGAGATTCTTAACTTGTAGTACTATCTGTTTCAAATGCTATTAGGATACGACCTTTTGGAGTTGCGTGACGGGACAGTGATGGATGACGCACAGACACACAGATAAATAAAGCGTTGCTATTGGTTGCCAACGTTTCGGACAAGCGCAGTTGACGTCATTTTCCGCTCAATTCTAAAAGGTATTAATCCTAATAGCAATTGAATCGGATAATATGTGTTTTTTATAATGTATGTACTATTGTTTTCCGATTACTCCGAGCTTCTTGGAGACGGTACCAACCACCCTGCCCCGCCCCATTAACGGGGTCGTTGGGAGAAAATTGTTTTATCGACCACGGTAGAACGGCCCCGTTACGTCAACGGGGTGAATAGCACTGATTAAGTGTCATCCACCCCGGCAAAATTTTTAACGGGGCGGATAGCACAGATCAAGTGTATTCTACCCCGGCGAGATTTAGAACGGGGTGGTTAGCACACAAATTAAGTAGCACCCCGGTAGATCTGTTTAACCTGATTCCTTTTTGTTTGATGTTCAACAATTTGACAGTTGGCAATTTAAACTGTTTTGACCATTACGTTTACATAATTCTATATTGATTTTGTTATTTAACTTACTGTTTACGTTTCTGCACTGTGAAGTTATACAAATTTGTCCTTGCTATAGCATTGAACCTTGTACTGGGGCAATGAAACGGCTACGAAGGTCTCAAATCCTAAGGTCACATGACCTCGTAGCAAGGTCGTATCCTTGTGCTAGAGGATTTGACCTCTGGTTCTTATTTACTACTTCTATGAACGAATTATTATTGTTTTGTATTGTGTTTTAATGAATAAAAATTGGATTGGATTAGATTGATCTGACTCCAAAGTAAGTAGCTTAAGTACTTGTGTTAATAGGTGTCCGAAACGATGAAGATACAACAAATATAATTATGCTTAACTTAGCATATAAACATTTAGACACAGGAAAAACAAAAAGGTCTTCACATTTACCCTTTTATATCATCATTATTGACGAGCCATTTGGTGTAATGGTCGAGAAGTCGGCTATTACGCCAGAGGTCGCGGGTTCGATCCCCGCACGGTACAAACATTTGTGTGCATGAACATGTTTGTTTGTATCGGTCTTTGTGTTTCTATGTATAATATGTATGTATTTACAAAAAAAAAGTATATAAGTAATGTTTATCCGTTGCCTGGCACCCATAGTACAAGCTAATGCTTAGTTTGGGGCTAGATGGCGCTGTGTGAATAATGTCCAGAGATAATGTCCAGAGATATTATTATCAGCCCGTCAAAGTCCATTGCTGGACATAGGCCTCTCCAAACGCACGCCACGCTGATCGATCCTCGGCCACTCGCATTCAGCTCCTGTCAGCCATCTTGCGCAGATCATCGCTCCACCTGGCCTGAGGGCGTCCTACACTACGTTTACCGAGATGCTGTCTCCACTCTAGAACCCGTTTACCCCAACGGTTATCTGTTCTATGGCTGATATGGCCAGCCCACTGCCACTTCAGCTGGCTAATCCGGCGAGCTATGTCGGTGACCAACACTCTACATGGCATTTGTCGAAATAATGCCCACCATATTTGAACCTTATGCACTTGAAACACCGGCGAAAACCGAGGAAAAATTTCAACTGCCTATGCAAGGGACCCCAAGTGGAGCATAAAGCAGTGCCAAATACCTTAGATAAATAATCTTTTGGTCTCTCTAATTATATCTTGCGAATATTATGGGTTCAAAGGTTTTTTTTTTAATATGACACCATAATATATTTTTTATATCGAAGGGGTTACAAATAAAATGATGAGAGCCAATTATTTCAACGTATAATTTATTAAATAATTAACAATTAATTAAAACTACAATATTATTAAATAAATGGAGGTGGAAGTTTCACTTTATTCCTATTTTTAACTGGAGAAGGGTTTATAGGTGGCGGTAGCGAAAACGGATTCGAACTTGAGACTTGTGGTCTATAAACTGGCGATGTAAAACCGCCAGAAGTGCTTGGCGGAGGCGTAAAACTAGAGGGTACAAAGTTTGGCGGCGTTGTGTAACTCCCAGGGGCAACGTTTATCGGCGTTGCATAGCTGCCTGGTGAAACGTTTTGAGGCGTTGTATAACTCCCAGATACAACGTTTGTCGGCGTTGTATAACTCGGTTCAACGTTTAGAGGCGTTGTGATTACCCTGGGTGACGTGTAGTCGCTTGGCGGGGCTGGCTTGGCATATTGTACTGGACTTGGCACGCCATATGGCGGGTTCTGGTTTCCATATGAAGGATTTGTACTATCTGATGGCAAACTTCCAGGTTTTGCGTAGTAGGCTTTGACGCTTTTTGAATATTCGTAGTATTCAGCGTTCACCTAAAAAATAAAAGTTTTACTTTTGGTACAATACACGTTATCTTTACGATTGTAATTATTCTAACTTAACAATCTTCTCAAATGTTTGAAAAAGGAAAAAAGAGAAACACAGTTATACATTTTTACATAATTTACAGCCTCCGCGGTTTCACCCGAGCGGATTCTTTTGTCAATTATCCCCGCTTCCCCCCATTTTTCCGGGATCAAAACTAGCCTATGTCACCCGGGGACTGTTGCTTTCCAACAGTGCAATAATTTTCAAATTCGGTTCAGTAGTTTCGGAGCCTATTCAATACAAACAAACAAACAATCAAATCTATCCTCTTTATAATATTAGTGTAGTTATAGAAGAATAAGTTAATAAAGCAATAACTTACCGTTAAAATTAAAACCTTTAGTAAAAGACATAGTATGCTAAACATTTTTTATTCTGTCTTACATCAAAATATTATTAAAGTCTATCTAGAAATCTAAATGACAAGCCTATTTGAGGATTTTTTTAATCTATTATTGCTTATTGCATAAAAACATTTACAATACCTAGAAATTTTGATTAAATTACTTGTATACAATTGCTAACCGTTGTAACTTCGTGTACAAAATCAAGAAATATTTTGCTACATAGATTGAAATTGTTTACGTAAGAATAAGATAAGTATGTGTCAGTATTTTATCATTTATTTATTGCAATTAATTATGAAATGTCAGTAATGCACATTAGCGTGCGCATTAACCTTCACCCCCAATCTGTATTAAGTCTTAACTGTTCAATTTTATTGGCATAGAAATAGAGACAGCAAAAAAAAGAAAACTATAGATATTGGAGAAATAAAAAAAATCTTCATTTTTTTTATTTTATTAAGTTGAATGAATAAAAAAAAACTCCTTTACACTATCTGAGTGAAGTCGGGGCAGGCAGCAAGTCGTAGTAGCTAGGTAAGTAGCATGTAAGTATGACATCACCGAAATGTTTTATATTCGATGTAAAATATTAAGTGTAAAAAGCGGCCATTTTGTTTATTTAAAATATAACAATAAAAAAAAGTTAAATATTTATAGGTTTTTTGGTATAACGCAAAAATTACTTTCCTTCTTTGTAACAACCGCAATACATAATTCTATAAACCTGACCTACATACTTATACGTTTTTTCTTCTTCCTTCTTGTAGTCAAACATTGGTATACCACACTTGTTTACATTATCATTGCTCGTAAATGTGCTGTTTAAGGGGGCAAAGAAAAATAAAAAACAAAATAATTAAATAAAAACTGTTTTATTAAAAAAATTATAAACAAATCAACACACAATTAAAATTAAGTACTAAAAACTCAAATCATTGGAGGCTGAATAGGAATTTTCCTTAAATGCTGGCATCTGCTACAACAGGGTGCCGGTAACAGGGGAGAAGCCATTGGCAAAAATGGATTTGCTAAACTGCATGGCGGGGGTATCGCTGGCAATGGCAGAGGAAAGCTTGGGGGTAGTATTGGCGGACTATTATAAATGCATGGCGGGGGTAATTCTAGAATTGGCGGAGGAAAGTTTGGGGGTAGTATTGGCGGGCTATTGTAAATGATAGGTGGGGGTAATTCTAGAATTGGCGGAGGAAAGCTTGGGGGTAGTATTGGCGGGCTATTGTAAATGATAGGTGGGGGTAATTCTAGAATTGGCGGGCTATTATAAATTATTGGCGGAGGCAATTCTAGAATTGGTGGGCTATTATAAATGACTGGCGGGGGTGTTGGCAGAGGAAAGTTTGGAGGTAGTATTGGTGGACTATTATAAATGATTGGCGGGGGTATTTCTGGCAATGGCAGAGGAAAGTTTGGAGGTAGTATTGGCGGGCTATTACAAATAATTGGCGGGGGTGCTTCTGGCAATGGCGAGAGCGTTGTAATTGAAAGAGGTTTTACTGGAGTGGGGAAGTTCGTGATTGGCCTAGGGAATGGGGCGATTGGATTGAAAGGTAGTGGTAATGGTAGCCTGGTATCCAATGGAAGTTGGCATTGTATCTGTAATACAAAAACGAATAATTTATAGTTATCAGACTATATTAATGTTAGGAAGCATTCTTAATTCACACAACTAATTTCAGCTTATATCTATCACATAGATTTATATTTCAATTAGCCTCCCTCCCTCCCTCCCTCCCTTGACTTCACTCGCGTGGAATTTATGACGTTTACCGCAGGAATGTATTCTTTTTTTGATTAAAAAGTGCATATTATGTTATTCTCCAGCCCCCAAACTATAGCTTTTGGCTTTAGCTTGTCTCTTATAAAGCCACACACGGCCGCAGACATTACCCTTAACAAACAAAAAGCCCCTAGGCAATAATGTGCCCACAATCTCTTGATTTCTCCTAAACGGCTTAACCACAGTGGTATTTTTAATTTTGACCCTCATTGTCAAGTAAATGGATTAATAAAATATATTTTTTTGCTTCTGTTTGCTAATAGTCATGAGATATTAAGTTAGTTGACTAGAAGGATCTAAGATTAAGCCGTCACTCCAACTAGCCTGAGGGCATCACTAAGTTTGCCGAGACGCGGTCTCCACTCCTGAACCCGTTTACCCCAACGGGTGATAAAACTGATTACTAATACCTACCGGCAATCTTCTTGACCATCGGTCGACGGAGAGGGGGAAAGTTCGCGCATGTGAAATTGCGCAGGACCAATAGGGCGCGCGAATATCTCGACGCCCGCGCGCGCTATTGGTAAGAGGTATGCTTCTGACCAAAAGCGCGAAGGCAGGTCCAAATTCGTGCTCTGCGTAATCCCCACCCGATGAGAAGAAGTTTGCCGGGGGCTGTACTTAATATTAAAAAAAAACTTTTCTACATACGGAACTTAGAGCTGCCACAAACAAAATTATTTCTAAAAACATGATCCTTTCTTTGTAGTTTCTAGAAAGACTATATTTTTTGTTTCATTTCATTCATATTTATGCATTCTTGCATTTCACCTACTTTCACAATTATGTGAAAATAGTTACAAATGTTTTGTTATTGTATAGATATTTGTTTTTGTAATATGTTTATTTCTAAGTTTTTTCACGTTTCCAAATGAGGTGACCAAAGCCTCAATAATTGATTTGTGAAAATTCTAAAAAGTTTCGAAATACTTAACACAGCAAACGCCTCGATTGTCCAGTGGTTTTTTTACTTAGCCATGACCTCAGGATAGCGGGTTCAATTCCCGGCCGGGAATTCAAAACATACTTTACATGTTTTGGATTCATAGCTTCAGTTTTAGATACTTGTCTCACATTTGACAAGGGCATGTTCTGTGACAAGGGTGATGTTTAAGCCATCATTATTGTCTTATTTCGAAACACTTCCATCAGATCGATTAAAATGTTAATTGGGGTTAGGTTAATCCATATTTTCGGTTTGTACCAAGGAGGGAATCGAACCCACAACGTAAACTTCCAGGTTTCTAAAGTTTGTTCTTGCTTCAGAAATGCCTATAAGGTTTAATTAAATAAAAAAACAACTTGAAGTCTCGAGACTATAATTCAAATAAATTACAACAAACAACAACTAAAAATTACAAACAAGGCGGCGGGATAGGTATTTTCCTTAAAAAGTGACTCCGCACTTGCGTTGGCACGACTGGCGGAAGCAAGCTCGAGGTTGGCGGTGCCATGGCCGAGACAGGGGACGCAGCTGGCAGGAACGGGTTGACCAATGGCACAGGCGCAGCTGGGTACGGCGCGGGAGGGGGCGGGTACGCTACTGGCACCGCAGGGGCAGGACACGGCTGCGGTATTGGCATGGCAGGGTAAACTTTCTCCTGTATAACTGTTGGCGCGACGACTGGCGGGGGAGAGACCTCGATTATCGGTTGGCCGATTGGGCGTGGTAGGGGAACTGGCGCTCTTCTGGGTAGGAAGTCCGCTACGATTTGCTTGGCAGGAAGCGCTGGCAATATTCTTGGCCTATCGTCAATTAGTGTTGTGCATCCTGTGTTTAACTTGTTGGCGCCGACGGCTGCCAGTTTGAGGATTTGTAAGGCCCTCTCCGCATTGGCAGGGGATAGTAAATCATCTAAAAGCTGTTTTGGGCACGCACCGCGAATCGTTTCTGTCATTAACAGCATTAAAATTGCTGTGCATATTAACTTGACGCCCATTTTTCTGGAAAATAAAATATTTTTAAACACACTGTTTAAAAAAAGTTTATAGGAAATGGTTTTTTAGTGTCCCTTTCCTTGAGCCATTTACTTCAAATTCTCTAACATTAATATTGCTGGAACACTGCTATAGCTATTATAGTGAGGACTTTCTTATTTAAGGGTGGTAGTTAGCCAGACATAGATTGAAAAAAACCCTACCACCAACCAAATCGAACCCACGACCCCGGGGTTTAAGATGGTTCTTACCACGGAGGCGGTCAAAAGTTTCGCAACCATCCCGAAAATACAATTATAATAATATGATAATATCTGACTCAGAAATTGACCCCAGAGCCATTATGGAAAAATTAACCAATAAAGCAATGAGCTAATAAATTATTTTAATTAAGGTTGTCACTTACCTTAACTATAAATTCTAATGGCGAGATAGCAGAAATGTTTTAGCTTATATTAATACCCCTAACGTAATTTTTGATTATTATCTAATATTAATATGTAACAATGTTTGTCAATCTTGTAAAATATAACAATCCTATCTATTTTGATGTCTATCGTAGGCATTTTGTAAATAAAGTTGCTTCAGATTACCTCAGAGATATTGGTTAGAAATAAAAAACTTACTTAATTACAATCTAATCTTGCATAGTAACAATTTTCACCCCTTTTTTAGGGGAAATGCGTTTTAGCTCCATCTTCTTTTTAAGGTGCCTCTTTAGTTCTGAAGGTTGGCCATCAGCTTTCCATACTACTCTATGTCCATCGCGAGCCGAAACAACTCAACGGATGTGAATCCACTCCTTAATGTTTCGCAGCCACGACTTTTTCCCTCTTCCAACGCGTCGCCTACCTTCAATATTACGATGATAAAGAAATACCATTGGTATTAGTTTTTGGTATTAGCAAGGAAAAGATCCAATTTTCCCCATCATAATAAGTTTAGCTCCATAACCGCAGGCTAACCAGTCCTACGACCGTGTGTGGGACTAGGGACCAAACACGTTTGGGTCTGGCCGTTATGACCCCATTCCGGGTTGCCCCCGGCCGGTATGCCTCCACGGTTTAACGGCAAACTGGAACAAAATGTTTTTAAATGTGGGGGAATAGCGGCCGGGGGCAACCCGGAATGGGGGCATAACGGCCGGACCCACACGTAATGTCCCTCTACCCAGGTAACTCCCCCGGTTTTCCCTTTACATCCGAGACGGACAAGTCAGTGCCAATTTTTTTATTAATACTAATTCATGACTTCTACAACACCAGAGGGAGATGCGTTGTCGGCCTTTTAAGAGGGGATGGGTCTCCGCCCTCCGGCACTCTCACAAATCAGACGAAACACAATAGTAGTCACTCTTATTTCACGCTGTTGTTCTGGGATAGGGTGGTACTTCCCCGGACGAGCCGGCCCATTCGTACTGTACTTAAAACAGCATGGCTCTACTGCTACAAGATGGATGCGACCACTGCGGCCTATTCTGTTAAGGTCCACGTATAAGTACGGACGGGAGCAGATCAAGCTACCCTAATCTGTCCCGTCAAAAACCTCAATTGAAAGAGAACTCTATGGGAAGAGAATAAAGCTAAAAATTGGTTGTAGAAATTTGACAGATTGGGTTTGTCTGATGTGCTGGGGACTGTACCTACACCTGTGCTCCGCAGGGGGACATTATAAAGGGCTACCTAAATAATGTTATTTTATGTATAGTCAACAGCACGTCACGGTATACACTTGCAGTTCGATAATAGCGCTTATGCCCCCGACATAAGAGCGGTACAAAGTCCAAAGTGTTACGTCTGACGTGCTTTTGACTGTACTTACATACATTTATGTCAATTAAAAATTATGGCCCAACTGCTTTCTTGTCCCGCGTGCCCTAAACATGTGTTCAGGAAGACTTGCTGCGCGCTAACTGTAATGCTGTTCGGGTGGCGGAGTACCTACTGGTCTGGTAAAATTTAGCCATCGACTCGCTAAGAAGAAGAATTATAAATTACGTAATTTATAGTACTGATAGCTTCAATTACTAATGTACGTAGTTGACGAGTAGTTTCAAACGTCGTTTCACAGGCGTGTTTGGACGAACGCGCGAACGTTAGAATATCGGCGCGGACATGCGATTTTTTTAATTTGCATTAATTTATGTACCAATTTTTTCAGCGATGACAGAAAACATCGTGAAGAATACTGCACAGTGTAGACATGATGACGAGCCATTTGGTGCAGTGGTCGAAAAGTCGGCTATTACACCAGAGGTCGCGGGTTCGATCCCCGCATACAAACATTTGTGTGCAAGAACATGTCTGTTTGTTTGAATCGGTCTATGTGTTTCTGATTTATGTATTTACAAAAAAAAACATGCAAGTAATGTTTATGAGGATGCCAGACAACGCATCTGGCATCCATAGCACAAGCTAATGCTTAGTTTGGGGCTAGATGGCGCTGTGTGAATAATGTCCAGAGATATTTATTTATTCATCCAATTGACATCATGGTTACCTAGATGGAGTAAACCAAAAATGGTTACGCAGCTGTTTCACTTGTCCCCCTAGTTCCCCTGTATAGAGTTACGGAGGTCTTCTGACAGACGCTCCCATGTCATAACTGTATTTACAAATCCAGGGTAACATTTTGACAGCGATAGCGAAATTCGAAAAACTTCAAATTGTATGGATTTGACAGGTGCCTTAGAAAAGTCACGTGGTCAATGATATTGAAAGTACGGGTTTTGACATAGATAACAGTTTAAATCTCTATGGGTTTTGCCATTCTCTATCGCAAATTGAGCGATAAGTGCCGCTAGTCTATAAGGCCTCTGGATCATGGTGCAAGCGTAGGACCTCGCAAAGATTGAGATTGATTGAAAAACTAATCTATTTTGTTATTGGTCATGACCTATTGCTCGATATTGCTAGATTGTAAAACTTTTTGCCTAATAACCTTATCGTTAGGGTATAAAATGCAAAAGTTTTAAAACTAGGTCTTCAGTTGAAAGTTAATCAGTTACCAACATGGGTACCAAACAACTATCGTTCACTATGTTCATCTTGGCTGTTGTTGCTGTGAGTATAATATTACTAATCATTTTTCTGAGACAACTTCATAGCTATATAGAATCCACTTTGGTGAGTGTGCTGCTCAGCTGCACGATTTGGTCCCACCAGCTCCGTTCCATCATCGAACTACTAGACTCGGTCAGGGACTCCATCCGTATACAGTGGGGATACCGCGCGTACGAACTAAGCGATTTGCTTCATCTTTCTTGATACGGACTGTGCGGGAGTGGAATTCTCTGCCGGGATCTGTCTTACCTACACAATACAACTTGGGGCTCTTCAAGGCCAGAATTAACGGGCTTTTCCTAAGCAAGCGCGCTCCATCGTAGACCGCATAGTTGTTTAACATCAGACAACTTTGAGGTCAAGTGCTGGCTTAGTCCAAACATAAAAAAAAACAGATTCTGGGAACTGTGTCCGTGGTACAGTGGTTAAAGCGTTGGGCTCCTTAAAAGCGTGGTCGTGGGCTCGAATCCCGCGGGGAGCATCACTTTGTGTGATTGTTTCCAGTTTGGTTAGGACATTGTAGGCTTGAATCACCTGAATGTCTAAAAATAATGATGATTCCGCTTTGGAAGGAACGTTAAGCCGTTGGTCCCGACTATGGTAGGTCTGGTTTCCCTTGTAAGGGTTACGGAGAGCAGATGGCAATCGCTCCATTGTAAGAACCAGGCTTGTCAAATCTCGGATTATAGCCGAAGCGGACCCTAAGTTCCACACTGGATGCAATGGAGAATACGCTGAGATGATGATGATGAATTTCATAGATTCTGGGATTTCCCGCTACTATGCGAATGAGAGTCACTGTAGTTATTGTTGGTAGGCCCGTCAGGACGTTTGAATCGTGGGGGAGAGCCCAACACTACCTTCCGTGCTCCTATTCGGAAGGTGTACTTGGGGTCCCTTGCGATTCCTCGTGAGGCCAAAACGGGTCTTTTTCGGAAACAACCGGGAACCGGGAGATACATTTCCTCAGAGACAAATAAAAGTACCTATTAATGGGCGATTTTCTGACACGCCATTTAAAAAAAAGAAAGCCTTCCGAAAGCTTCACTAGATGGCGTTGAACGAAGTATGTACATCTATTGTTACCTCTGGTTTTGTATCTAGCCAGGAGCCATAATCTTGACTCATTCTTCTTCTTCTTCATAATGAATGGCTTGCATTGTGTTTTCCTACTATAATAATTAATAATAATAATAATATTATAAATGCGAAAGTCTGGATGTTTGGATGATTGGATGTTTAGATGTTTGGATGTTTGTTCCTCAATCACGCCTAAACGGCTGAACGGATTTAGATGAAATTTGGCACACGTATAGTTTATATCCCGGAATAGGACATAGGCTATAAAAATCCTACGGGAAACGTCTCATTCCCGCGGAAATATCAATTTTGAAACTACTGAACCGATTTGAATAATTCTTTCACTGTTGGAAAGCTACACTATCCCCGGTGAACATAAGGTACTTTTGATCCCGGAAATGTGGGGGGAAGGGGGGATATTTGAAAAAAGAGATTACGCGCGGGTGAAACCGCGGGCGGAAGGCTAGTTTATTAATAATTCCGCCAATTGTAATTTTTTTGCAAATGAAAATGACATCTGACATAAACAAAACGTGCATAGGTGGAATGGCGCCATCTATTGAGAACTAACAAAACGGGCTGTCAGAAAATCGCCCATTGTTTACGGGTTGAGTTAATGGGTCGTGGGACAAACGTGTTTTATCCCGAATCCCAGACAGTACCACAGTTCTCGCTACTATGAAAATATACTTGCACTAGCGGCGGCCCGCCGTTTCACCTGCGTGGTTCCAGTTCCCGTGGGAATTGATCAAAATCCTTTCTTAGCGGATGCCTAAGTCATAACATTTACCTGCATGCCAAATTTCAGCCCGATCCGTCCAGTAGTTTGGGCTGTGCGTTGATAGCTATCTATGTCAGTCAGTTAGTCAGTCAGTCAGTCAGTCACCTTTGAGTTTTATATATATAGATAGTCAGTGTAAGCAAAAATATTATTTTATAATACAATTGCAATGCCAAGGTCTCTATTGCTGTTAAATATGCTAAATATGCAGTCTGCTGACATTCATTCTAGATTGCAAGTCAGCGAAATGTATGTAAACATTGGCGTCCAGACTTACGTTTACGTCATTACAACATGCATTTGTTTTACGCGAACTTGATTTTGCACTAGTGCAATATTATAATTGTCTCCGGTAATTACAGGTACCAAACTTGTTGAACATCCAATAATTTCACTAGCCACAGTGCCCTTTCCCCGAAACACAGAAGTGCTTGACACACTTCTATTTCACGGGAAAATATCTGGCACTGCGGTGGTACCCACCTAGACGGCCCAGTACAGGAACCTACTTACCACCTGGTAAAAAGCTCCCAAACATCCCTAATTTATAGCATACGCTACTTACTTTGGGGTCAGATCAATGAACACATTGTTATGTTACTCAATAATATCTTATCTCCACGCATCACACACATACTTGATACTACATACCTATATGATAATATGTGATGTTGTCTGATTAGGTAACAGACCTAACCTAGTGTTACGGGTGACAGAACCAACGAACGTATTACATGCCAAATGCTTTTTTGGGTATGTGTTTTATACCTAGGTACTTGTACTATAACATCAAAACACAAAATAAACATAACTATTTATTACTTACTTATCTCATAACAAGTTTTTTTCTGGGATTCGAAGTGGCGACAATTTTTATTAAGTACCCTGTGATAAATGTTACCGTCGGAAGTGTGGGTGTAGTTTACCCACTAAACCAGGGGAATGGCGGAGAGCACCCCTGCCCTTTACGCCTGAATTCATGCAATGCAGTTGGTGGTGCCCCCGCACCTTTTTAAAATGCTTTAGCTTTCAAATGCACCATCACCCACTCAACTCATTGTGACGTCTAATCACAGAGCCATTGACTGGCCCGATGGCGTATTTGGTAGTGACTCTGCCCCATGCACCAGGGGTTGTGTGTTCGAATCCCACGACAAACACTTATGATGAACATTTGTGTTTGTTCTGTGTCTGGATGTTTATTTGTATTTATTTATGGTACCTTCGTTTTTTCTGACATCCATAACACAAGTTTTGTTCTTTTTATTGCAATTTTTATTTGTTTTTGTGTGCAATAAATAATAATATTTATGATAGGTTAGGTTAAATGCTTACTCTACTTACTTTGGGGTCAGAATCAATGTAAGTAGGTATTTGATGTTGTCTAATATTTATTTTATCTTACTTTAACCTTTTCATTCCAGACTCAAGTAGCCAGCCAGTACTACGCACCGCCGCTAGTTCCCACTTACTCCCCACTCATCCCAACTTTACCCCCCGTTGTCAGTGTCAACCCAATCGTCGACGTCCAAGCGTACACAGGCTTACCTTGCGGCTGTTCTTCTTGTGGTTGTTCTGGTTGCTCCAGTTGTCCATACAGCGCGACGCTTTACGATTGTTCAGTGCCAACCAGTGTCAGTGTGCCAGCGTGCGGTTGCTCAGTCCCCTGCGGTTGTGGATCAGTCCCCTGCCCCTGCGGTTGCGGGACGCCACTGGTGACGGTTCCGTACAGTTCGTACCAGGCGCCGTGTGGATGTGGGCTGACCACGCCGCTGCTGCCACCACTTCCGCCGGTGGTGGGATGCTCTAAGCACCTGCGACAGGTTTGCACGCAGCCGCCTTTCTTGTAAACTTTAGACCATTGTTATTGCTTTCTACTGGTAGTAACTTTACTTGACGCTATAATTTAAAGGTACTTCTATTGACCAGGAAGCGTCACTAAATGAGCCGCCAACATAGCCACGCTTAATTTCTAATTTAAAAAGTCTGCCTATTATTAAAGTTTCCTAAGGAGACTTATAAACTGTTCCTATGTAAATGTGTTAAATAAATCTATGAATAATTAAAACAAATGACATTTTATTTTGATATTTTTCACACCGCGCCATGTAACAATAAATTATGCTAACCTTGTACTACAGAATCAATATTAAGATGATCATCTGGTAGAGCCTATTACAACAGTGTCTTCTTGTTGTAACGTTACAAAGCTTAAACTTCACTGTACTAAGGTTCAGTAGCTACCAGCGTCAGTGCGCCAGCGTGTGGTTGCTCAGTCCCCTGCGGTTGCGGGACACCACTGGTGACGGTTCCGTACAGTTCGTACCAGGCGCCGTGTGGATGCGGGCTGACCACGCCGCTGCTGCCACCACTTCCGCCGGTGGTGGGATGCTCTAAGTACCTGCGACAGGTTTGCACGCAGCCGCCGTTCTTGTAAACTTTAGACCATTGTTATTGCTTTCTACTCGTAGTAACTTTACTTGACGCTATTATTTAAAGGTACTTCTATTGACAAGAAAGCGTCACTAAATGAGCCGCCAACCTAGCCACGCTTAATTTCTAATTAAAAAAGTCTGCCTATTATTAAAGTTTCCTAAGGAGACTTATAAACTGTTCCTATGTAAATGTGTCAAATAAATCTATGAATAATTAAAACAAATGACATTTTATTTTGATATTTTTCACACCGCGCCATGTAACAATAAATTATGCTAACCTTGTACTACAGAAACAATATTAAGATGATCATCTGGTAGAGCCTATACAACAGTGTCTTGTTGTTGTAACGTTACAAAGCTTAAACTTCACTGTACTAAGGTTCAGTAGCTACCAGCGTCAGTGCGCCAGCGTGTGGTTGCTCAGTCCCCTGCGGTTGCAGGACGCCACTGGTGACGGTTCCGTACAGTTCATACCAGGCGCCGTGTGGATGTGGGCTGACCACGCCGCTGCTGCCACCACTTCCGCCGGTGGTGGGATGCTCTAAGTACTTGCGACAGGTTTGCACGCAACCGCCGTTCTTGTAAATTTAAGATTCTTTAAAGCTATGCGGCTAGTGAAGTGTATTAGAGCATTTCATTGAGAGCTTTTTAATTCATCGAAAATAGTTTCTCAATGTGGCGCCGACTTAATATCATTTTACTCTTATATAAAATTTAAAAAATGTGCCAATTAAAAAAGGTTACTTCATCTTACCAATCTATTTAAATAATGTGTCCAATAAATCTATTGAAAAATTAAATAATTGTTTTTTTTTATACCACCATCAGTTGGCAGACAGACGCAGCCCACCTGATGGTAGGCGGACACTGCGGCCTATTCCATTGTACACTTCACCAGGAAGCGTTATTTGACATTTGTTGTGACACTAGCAACAATTAAGCAAAACTTGTACTACAGATACTCTATGATGTTCAGTCTAATGTAGCACTGTCTAGCAGCTATAACACTATACAAAGCTTACGACGCTACGACTGTTCATTTCCTAGCGTTAGTGCGCCAGCGAGTGGTTGCTCAGTCCCCTGTGGTTGTGGACCAGTCCCCTGCGGTAGCGGGACGCCACTGGTGACAGTTCCACACAGCTCGTACCAGGCGCCAATCAAATTGCTAAATAAATTATTTCATTTCATATCAAAGGCAGGCAACACACCATAGACTTAGTCCAGGTGTCTATGGGCGATATTGATCACTTAACAACAACCACACCTGCTCGTTTGCCTTACTCTGTCATTAAAGAAAATACAGAAAATAACATTTGTCAAACATTTATTTACACTATAATACAACAAAGACAAAGTAACCACAGATTTTCTTACCAATAGCCAAAACTTGCTTTCAAGATAACTATTCTTAAGGCCAGAAAAACCCCTGTCTAAGTTCCTCGTAATTAATCTGTCAAATAACAATGATGCTGTCAAATATCAATTAAAGATAGACTTGACAGTATCATGGTGTCGCTTCTGTCAATTAAAAAAAGAAGACAGATTACAGACCTATAGACTGACCAAGAAAATAAAAAACCTGCTCTGGAGGCAACACAGTAGCAACACTTTGTTGCTATGGTTATACTCACAAATAACTCACTAAATCCAATAATAACAAGGCACGGTTGACAATTGACATCACACTTTAAGAGACAGCAATAATGAATGACATCTGTGTTTTTATTTGATTGTTGTCACTTGAAGAAATTAGTTTCAATATTTTTCCGCATTAAGGCGAGGTTTTTTATTTTAATGGTTGTGCTATAATTTACAAGGAACTTATCTGAAGTAAAATTGGCTCTTGCTTTGAAACAAAATAATATAATTCCATCTTATACTCAAAGCATACGGATTTTTAGGAACAACAGTCAGAAGAAATATTTTATTTCTCTACCTAAACCCATAATAACATTAATTTGTACAACAAAATACCTAAATGTAGAATTAAACAGTAGAAAAGAAATTTAATGTATAATTACAATAAAAATGCATTTTTATATTACTGAAATCAAGAGCAAAACAATCAGTTGTGAACTAAAAACTACTAAGATACAATGTCACAGATTTCCATGTACAAGATTTTATTAATTTGTTCTTGAATGTGTATATTGTTCATTGAAAAAAGAGATATCCAATATAATCTATTTACAATTTATAACATTCTGGTATGAAAATATATTCATAAACGCAACATTTAATATATCGATACCAGAAATATGAATTAACGTAAGGGACATTTTGGCGAAAATGAGTTATATATATCATTGTATTCAGAATTTTCTGCTCTATCGATTGGTGTTATTGAAAAAGTTCTATCGTTAAAAAAATGTCCCTTACAGTAAGATTTTTTGGCCTGCGTAAAACGTTTTTTGCCAAAAAAAATGATGTAACAGACGTTTACATATTACATTAAATAATTTACACCCTTACCTTAAATCTCAAATCAGTCGAATCAAATAACATGTCCCTTACTTTAATTCGTGATTAGAGTTTTTTAAGAATTTAATTTAACCCCAGGTAAAGATACCCTAAATGACACCGACGAACGGTGAAGATGTGATGACAGCTGATGATGATAACTAGATAAAATACTAAAATAGAAAAAGTTACATATTCTAACCACTTCAATTTCACCGTTAAAAAAGTTTAATTTCCCAATAGTGAAACTATCATCATAATCTGTCTGCCCATTCCTAATTATTTAATCTTGTTATCTTATGTATATAAAAGAAAGTGGTGTTAGTTACACTATTTATAACTCAAGAAGGGATGAACCGATTTGGCTGAAAATTGGTGAAGAGGTAGCTTAGAACCAGGATACGGACATAGGATACTTTGATGGGGGAAAGGGGGAGGGGATAATTGAAAAAAAAAATACGCGCGGGTGAAACCGCGAGGGCGACCCTAGTAATATATTTCTAATATTAATATCACTTATATTTTTTATTCATTCATCTTTCAGACATTTTTTTTAAATTTAATTTCTGATTTTAAAGCCAATGAGACGTAATCATCAAAACTACAGAGTGTTATAGAACTCTTAATTAAAAGAGATCATAAAGTCAAATACATAATTATTATTTTTAATTGATAAGTAAAAGGTGTCTAATACTGTTAATAATTTAGAACATTTATTTAAACTCAACAAAAAGTTTAATAGACTGATTAGTGTGTTGAATTTATAAAAATTACGCAGACATAAAAGTCGAACATAAAAAAAAATATTTATAATAAATCGTTTTATTTTTGTATCCCTAAATTTCATTTAAATCTGCGATAGCTCGGCTGAAACTAACATTTAATCATGCAAATAACCTATTTACATGGTATTAAAATACTATAAATTTAGTAGATAATCAATAGTTACATCAAATTGCAACACTGTAAAAATCCTTTACAATAAAATTTCGTATAATTTTCTATTTCTCTTGCTGCTTACGTTATGCTTGACGGTTTACACATAAAATATTGGTAACGTAAGGTACAACAAAACGTATCTTTTTAATGTAAGGGACATGCTATTTCTTAAACCACTGGGTATTTCTAAATTTTTCGTTCATAGCATGAAAGAAGAGAAAATTCTAAGAAACTTTGCTCTAGACACAATTAAAATTGGAGCAGACAGTAAAAAGTTATAGAGAGATTTAAAAAAATTTAATCGTTTTTTGGCTCTCCTGAAAAACAGTGTTTTGTCCCTTACGTTAATTCATATTTCTGGTATATAGCTAGGTATATTATTACGAACTAAAGTTCTTTAGCGCACATACATACATAGGCCAGTGACGACACATGCCGAAAACCATTTTTATTACGTAACTATTTCTTAAGAGAGCCCAAGATATTTTTAAAATATCTTTAGAAGTTTTAATGCCAGCATAGTAATTCTTTTATCATTTTGTTCCATTATTGTGAAATCTTTCGATATAATAACAAAGAAAAATTTCAACATACGCATTTACAGGTATTCCCTAACCGAGTTGGTATCAATAGTGATTCAGAGCAATAGTATCGATAATGTATCGATAGTATTGGCACCAATCGTATCGATACTATTACTATCGACGACCAGCATACTATGTTTGAGCAATACTATCGATAACACTTTCAATATTGTTACAGGTACCGGCAAACTAGTTGACCATCGGTCGACGGAGATGAAAGTTTGCGCATGTGCACTTGCGCGTGACCAATAGCGCTCGCGAATCTTCCGAACGCCCGCGCGCGCTATTGGTCAGAGGACTCAGAGGCATGCTTCTAAACCAATAGCGCGCAGGCATGTCAAAATGTAGGTAGGTATGTTCTGCGCACTTCCACCCGATATTCAAGAAATTTGCCCAGGCCTGTACTAGTTTTCAAGATCAACTCTCGATAGCAAAACTATCGATAGTTGGGCAACTCTACTTGGATGCTTTATACAACCTACTCTATTATTAAATCTAACTATTCGCACATTCTTTTCTCGATACCAATATCTACAAGTACTCTCATTCGCTCTTAGCTGGCGGAGGTTTTCCACTCGCTAAAACTTTCTTCATAGTCTTCAACATACTAGGAATGAGACCTATATGCTTATCGACGCATCGTACTGCACACTTCTCGAATTCTATCGTGCATTTGTCCACCTGAAAAAAAAAAAGAATAAAGATTAGATACGAACAGATAAATTCAATGTTTTTATGTCAGAGGCGGCAAACGATCCAGCGGGTCACCTGATGGTAAGCAATCACCACCGCCCATGGACATCTGCAACACCAGAGGGATCGCTGATGCGTTGCCGGCCTTTTAGAGGGGGTTTGGGCCTCCGGCACTCTCACAAACCAGACAAAACACAATAGTTGTCACTATTATTTAATTTATGTCTTATTAATACCAAATGTAAGGGTGTAAGTACTAGGCTGTGATATCAGGGTCCTAGGTTTAGTTCCAGGGTCAGGCAAGTGTTGAATTTTTCCAAGAGTTTGTGATCACAAATCCGCATGTGTCAATGATTTGATTTCAATGATGGAGACCATGCCCAGCAGTGGATGCCGATCAGTAGAAATAATAAAGTAATTATTTACTTACAGTTTCTTGGCTTGGATCTGGGCCAAGCCTATCTCTAGCTGCATCATTGCAATCCATCACGCAGCGTTGCAATCTGTTTTGAAGGTGGTTGATCTCACCCTGTAAAATAAATTAATATTGGTAAATAAATGTCATAATGTTAGATATTTTTTATTTTTAGTTTCTTGGAATGAATTTAAATAGACCGACTTTTAAAGTCTTATAAAACAGCATTTTTAGAAATTAAAAATCCATTAACATCATACACAGAGCCCCAAACTAAGCATAGCTTGTACTGTGGATGTCCGACAATGGATAAACATTACTTTTTTAATTTTAATTTTGTAATTTAATACAGATGTTGATCAACAGATTTGTTTTGTCCCTTTACAGGGCAGTGTCCAAAGATCAAGTATGGATTAATAATGTTGAGGGATATAAATGAACAGATATTATAAAAATACGATACCTGTACATAATTGTTTGCTTGGTTCAACGGTGTTGTGCATGTTTCGATGCATCCATGCACTCTTTCCAATGACGTCTGCTGGTCATCGCAGCATCGGGCTGCACAACGGTGCATATCACCCTGAAATAAAATAAAATAATAATAAATTCATATTTTAATGATATTCTTTATTAAATCTATTTAGGCATTTCAGGCAGCCTGCATACTCCATTCAAGATTTTTAAATAATAAGACCAGACATCAATTATTTTATTAATAAAAGATTTTTAGCTGTGGCTTTTTCATCTTAAAAAATTACATGCAAAAAAATGTTTAAATAAAACATCAAACATTTTGAGTTCACATAAAAATTCAAAAATCAAAATCAAAATCAAAATATTCTTTATTCATGTAAACTTGTATCAAGTATTTATGAATCGTCGATTACAGATAGAGACAATTAAGACTGATAATATTTTGTCATTATACTTTGTTATTAGAAATTCATTATATTATACTGGTTAGAGTGCAATAATTATTTATCTTAGGAAAATTAAGAGGCCTATTACAAATTTCCACTCTGCGAGAATAGGCATTTGACATGTTTTGACAACTCATTGGTCACGTGACCACAATACTGTGTTGAAATAACGACCAAACCATTATGATACTTTTCCCAAGTTTTGTTGTTTTGTTTCTATGGAATAATCGTTATCGCTATACCCGCACATTTGTGCCATGGATCTAGTAGGTGAAGAAACAGATTATAATAAATGAAGATGATATCATAAATGAGACAGATAATATTTGTTAAAAATTAAATTTATTTTATTACCTTGTCATTTATCTAGCAAAGGACGTTTTTCGTTTTAGATAAAAGTTATAGCTTAGATTAGAATAAAACTTATGACAATTTACATGGTTAGTATAAAACACCATAAAGTAACTAGGTATTTTGGTGTGAAAAAGCATTAGAAAGACAGTGTTTTTATTACAGAGTCAAACGAGGCCAAACATTTGTTTAGATTAGAATACTATATGCCTAAATGGCATCGATTTTCGAGAGTTGACTATTTCTGGGAGCAGACACTCGTAGTAAAAGCGTGTCAATTTGGGTAACATCTCGATGTTACAAAAGTTATCGTTCCGTGGAACTCTAACTACTTTCATTAATAGTCCGGACCAGTCCAAACTGCAAAAAGGCAGAACTACGTAATCTGTCACCTGAAACAATCATATTTATTAATAAAATATGAAAATAGAATAACAGCTTCAAAATTCTTGGGTTCATTCATACTTACATTCTCAGATTCTGTTTCTATCGTCCTAGCATTTATCTCCTCAAGTTCTGCTATTGGCGGTTCGTCTATATTAATTGAATTTTTTTTGTGTTTTGTTTTTTTCGACCCATGCTGAAAATAACGAAATGAATATTAAGAATAATTTAACAACATAAAAAGCTTTGTAAACTCAAAATAATTTTGACAAAACAACCGACCTCAAATTGCACATCTGGCACAAAAAAAAAACTTTTGGACTTCCACTACAATAATAATATTAACTGGTAAATGCTTGAATAGTTATTAAAATTACCGAAAGCGGTATTTGTTTTTCCAAATCAGTCATCAAATAATATCTGCCTATATTGCCGAATATGTTCGGATGGCCATCTGCGGTCTTCTTATTTAGTTCTACCACACCAAATGATACTTTCTGAATGCAAATGCTTGATTTGTAGTTAAAAATATTAAAATCTTTGTAGGTATGTGCCCCTATAATGTTTGAGAAGTTCCCTTAGTTCCTCGGGGATCCCGTCATCATAACTGGATTGTAATGACAACGGGAACAATATGGACTTAAATGTTTCTAAATGAAAAAAAAAACGGTTTATAATTACAGAGTTCTGAGGTAACAACAGACGCGACCAGACGCGACGACGCGACGTGACGATTTGAAGAGTAGCTGTCCAATTATATTATCATTATTATTTCAAAAATTTCGGAAAACCAATGCATGTCGGGAAAACAAATGAATGTCGGGAAAACATTGTTTATTGATCTGAAGTAAGAAAAAACAGGTGCAAGCGATTTTCGACCTTATCGTCATTTACCAAAATAACGGATTTTAATGAACCAGCAAAGATAGTCAACAAGCGGTTGCGAAAAAGCAACAAAATTTTAAATGTCAATAAGGTTGAAAATCGCTTGCACCTGTTTTTTTTACTTCAAATAAATAGACAAACAAGAAAAACAGATGCAAGCGATTTTCAACCTTATTGACATTTAAAATTTTGTTGCTTTTTCGCAACCGCTTGTTGACTACCTTTGCTGGTTCATTAAAATCCATTATTTTGGTAAATGTCGATAAGGTCGAAAATCGCTTGCACCTGTTTTTCTTACTTCAGATCAATAAACAATGTTTTCCCGACATTCATTTGTTTTCCCGACATGCATTTGTTTTCCGAAATTTTTGAAATAATAATGATAATATAATTGGACAGCTACTCTTCAAATCGTCGCGTCGTCGCGTCTTGTCGCGCAAAAAAATACTCTCAAAAACAAGTCCGCATTCGTACGGTACATAATATAGGCATCTACTGGGGTAGCCCTTCCTACCTATCTAAATAACCAGTAGGGGCAGTCGAAACTTTGCCCCTACTAGGGGCAGACGGAACTAAAAAGTTTCGACTGCCCCTACTGGTGGCAGACTTAGTAGAGGCAGTCCGGAATAATCCCTACTAGGTGATAGTGGGTACTTTATTTTGTCAGTGATCAACTTACGAGTTGTTTATAAATCAACATTTGAGAAAAACTTTATGGAGGCCCTTATTTTGTTTTGAGTAGGAGATTCAATATAAAACAAACACTAAAAATAATTATACTTACGTGATGAAAACTTGGTAGCCGCACTATACACTGACGCTCGCTCGATCGTACTGGCGCGAAAAAATTCGACATAGGTCCAACGCCGAGAGCGCTCCGCGCAGTACTGAGTTCGGACGGCCAGCGCATCGCATTTTGTAGTAATTTTGCAGTTATATTAATGTTATTATCAAAATAGGATAATAAATGAATGGTTTAAAATTATAAAATCTTCATTCCTCATGATGTAACAATTATTTTGGTATATATTTTGCCTAATTGTGTTGTCGTAGAAAGGAGAAATTCACAGTTAACTTAAAGCGATTTTCGAAGATTTTTGCTTTAGGACTAGATGTTTTTTTATATATAAAACCAAAGATATTTAAAAATCCGAGGCCGCTAAGAACTATACGACTATATAAGAGATAACATTCTATTTTTTTTATTTAATTTGCTCAGAACAGTAGTTCAATCCAGGAGCTTAAAAATGTGCCTTCGCGCATTTTATGAAAATCTTTCTCTGCAATTTTGGGTTCAATTAAAAAGTTAAGCAAAATTTCGAAAAAGCAAGGCCGCTACAAACTATTCCAATAGATACTCTACACTATTTTATAAGTCATTATTGTTAATGTATTTTTGTTTCTGAGATCGATAACGCCAAAGTTGGCCATTTTATGCAAAAATCACAGTCGAGATGTCATAGGTCTCTTAATGCCAGATCTCCCATTCCCAAGTTGAGATAATTTAAAAATACACATAAAATTTTAAAATTAATAAAACTTAGTATTATAAGAGGTTGTTATTTAATGTTTTAACTTAAAACTTGAGCACTTTATTAAATAATTTCCATATCTTTGTCCTTATTGCATAAGATTCCCGCAAGGCATCATAACCTAAAAACTGACCTGCATTCTACGAAGATAACTCTTGTCCAGTTCGTTGACCAGGTTGGTCATCTCCTGCTCGATTCTAAACTTTTGTGCTTCGACCATTTTGGAAGTTTGTTGCTGTAAATATTATTTATTGAAAAATAAGATTTTGTTGTTTCACGGACGAAAGCTCCGCCTTCTCGGTTTTTGACACTGACAATTTGTTTTTTAATTTAATACAGATTGCTGCAGGGTGACCATCTCAAAAAGGGTAAATTGCTAAATAATATATCGCCCTGGTAAATATCCCCAAAATCTACCCAATTTTAAAACCAAACCATAACCACAGTTTTACAATTGTGCCATGCTATCGACAATGGGCTTAAAATTTATCAATTCTGCCTAAAACTGCAACTTTTTCAAATCGTTTGCCATAGCTCAAAATAAGTGGCGAAATGTGCCAAAATGGACAATTAACTACAAATTGTCACCCTGGTTTGTTGGTCCTTCTTCTGCGAAGTTTAAATTCGACACCTAACTTTATAGATCTTATAAATATTATGTTTATTAAAAAATAATGTATGACGTATCTCGGTAAATAAATTAAATGTTATAAACATTGACAAATAGCTGGGCATCGTTAATCCGTTAAACACATCGTAAAAAAATATTTTTTTAAGCTATAGGTACTTTTATGGGGTTATCCTGAGGGTTATCCACCAACTGTACACACGAGACTGGACACAGTGTCAATTTTAGTATAAAATTTGTATTATTTTATGGCTTAGGTTTAAGCAACCACCAGATAAAATGAAATATAACGCCCAAAAAATCCTAAGTACTTACCAGACTTTAATCCCCATTTTATTATGAAATGATCACCAATATACGTTAAGTCTGCTAACCTAAAAAACGTAAGTATCGTCAGAATAATCGCTGAGCTACCCAAAAAGGCCACGCGTGCACCAAATTTGTACTCGCATTGTATTTAAAAATTTCATCCAAATATGTTACATATTTTTATCCTAATAAATTAAAGTAATGCTTACAAAAATCATTGTATACCCAAAAAATATAAATGACATGTTTCTATGTGTTATCGGATGAACGATGCCCAGCAGCTATGTTGACAAATAACTTCAGTCTATGATGATAATGAATGACATGTAAAATTATGATTTTCTTCTACTTATGTACTTATGTCTTAGTCACCGCTTTTTTCCCATATTATTATAGAGATGTTCGCATCGGTTTAAACTTTAACCGAAACTCGTGAATAAAACAACAAATTGATAAACGCTTAAAATTTATTCAAATAAATTACAATAAATAAAAAAATATTACAGTACATTTCATACAACAGGTCCCCTGCACCCACATTCACACGTAGACAAACTTTTTAGCAGTCCAAAGAGGTCAATATTCCTGTTTACACTTACATTAGGTTTTCTAGGGTAACTAGGAATAACATTAGGTACACTAGACTTGATAACATTGGACACTACGTTGGGAGAAACGAAAGATTTAGAGTAACTGTTAGGGGAAACATTAAAACTTGTGCAAGCAGGACAACTGCACATAGTATTTTTGATTTCATTAACTAAAGGTCCAGAGATTGGGCCAAAAACGGGAGTTCTAAGGCAGTTTTGGGAGAACTTGTCAAATATGACGTTTTGGATGGCAGATGCGAGGTTTTTACAAATGGCGTCGCTTTCGCTCGGGGACATGGGGTACTGCGGGGGGTACTGGTTAGGGCTGTACCTCTCGATAACCGTTTCTGAGTAAAGTTGAGGGTAGTTGAAGGGTACTGAGCGTTGGCATGTGATGGTCTGAAAAATTTGCAGTTTTAAATTAATTTCCAAGCAATGTTGTTTTACAGTTTTCACACATTATATACACAAAGATTGGGATAACGAACAAACATGTTTACCTTGAGTGGGATTCGAACCCACGACCTCTGGCACATAGGGCAAGATCATTATTTAGCTATAGATAGAGGCAGTGCAAATTAATCAAAGTTTTTTTTGGGTGGATCAATTCCTGATTTTCCCAGTTGTTCTAACCACTAGAGTTTATTGCTTATAAAAATTCAAAAATAAATATTATTTTTTAATTTATTGCTTACCTTTACGAGTATAACCACGAGGAAAGCGATCTTAGAATACATTTTAATTAGTATGATATTGTTAAATTAATTTCTGTTGGCTAATAAAAATTATTTATTTTTATTATATTAAATCGACTGATGGTAATTTTGTGATAATCGAAAAGAGATTCGAAATGTTTTATATACAATCGATTGTAAACGAGTTTGTATTACATAAAATCTTATCGATGTATCGTGTCTTATCGATAAAAAGGTTAATTATTATACTGACACCATAATTTTTTTATGAAATAAATTACGAATTCATTCGTAATCTACTTTTTTGAGAAATCAAGATTTTATCAGTCTTTGTTTTATTACATTTTTGTGATATTATGATCCCTTAGGGCCCGATTATCACTAACTAGTTATTAGGTGCTGTCTATACCATTACCAGTGTTTACCAGGTGGTATATTCTTGTACTGGGCCGTCTAGGTGGGTACCACCGCTGCGCCAGATATTTTTTCGTGAAATAGAAGTGTGTCAAGCACTTCTGTGTTTCGGGGAAAGGGCACTGAAGCTAGTGAAATTACTGGGTATATGAGACCTAATAACTGTCGTCGTGTAGCGGGCGCAGGGCGGTGCCATACAGTAACTGCTTAGTTACTTTGTTTGGCACTGAACTGTCTAAGTGCAGACGTGGCGCTTACCATCAGGTGTACGATCTACCCGTCTTGTTACACATTGCAATAAAAATAATAACTTTCTTAACTCCAGCAGCCCTCTTTTCTTGGAGCTATATGCTCAGCCCTCTGCCACTACAACTGGGCACGCAAGCCGCTGTGCTGTGTCGGCGATCCTCGTTCTTCTAGATCGAATCTTCCACCTTTTCTGATTAGATCTCGTAGATAAATGCCTAACATAACGATTTCCATAGCTTACTGTATACATTTCAGAACTGCCTCCGTGGTACAATGGTAAGAGCGTCGTTGGGATCTAAAACCCGGAGGTCGTGGGTTCGAATCCCGCGGGAAGCATCACTTTGTTTGATTGTTTCCAGTTTGGATAGGACATTGCAGGCTTGAATCACCTGAATGTCCGAAAAGAATGATGATTCCGTGCTTCGGAAGGCACGTTAAGCCGTTGGTCCCGAGTCCCGACTATGTTCCAAGTAGGTCTGGTTTCCTTTGAAAGGGTTACGGAGGTCAGATGGCAATCGCTCCATTGTAATAACCAGGCTTGTCAAGTTTAGGATCATAGTCGAAGCCGATCCTGAGCTCCAAATTGGATGCAATCGGGAATACGCTGAGATGATGATGACTATATAAATTTCAGACTTTACATGTATACAAATTTTTAAAAAGCGTAGGCAAAATATTAGGTTTTTTCCGATTTACTTGGTATCACAGATATAACTAATGCAATTATTATCAACATTTGCGAAATATTATGTCACGTTATTATGACATAATAGGTCAATATGACTATATATAGCGAGTTGTACTGTTACAGACAGTTTGATTGACAAAATGGCGCTCAAAGTAGGGGTTTTGATTTTAGCAGTGCTGGTTTGTAAGGTAAGAGAAATAATTGTTTATTACTATGATGATTCTAGGATACCCTTCATGACATACGGAGCCGAAACGTGGACACTTACGGCACGGCTGGTCCACAAGTTTATTAAATCGCTCAGCGGGCTATGGAAAGAGCTGCGCTCGGCGTTTCTCTGCGAGATCTTATCGGCAGAAGACCAATGTCACCGATAATACCTCGCCAGATTAGACAGCTGAAGTGGCAGTGGGCTGGCCATATCAGCCGTTGAACCGATAACCGTTGGGGTATACGGGTTCTAGAGAGGGGACCGCGTCTCGGTAAACGTAGTGTAGGACACCCTCAGGCCAGTTGGAGCGATGATCTGCGCAAGATGGCTGGCAGGAGCTGGATGCGAGAAGCCGAGGCTCGATCAGCGCGGTGAGCATTTGAAGAGGCCTATGTCTACCAATGGACTGTTACGGGCTGATGATGATGATAATGATGATTATAGGATAGGGCAGGTTTCAACCAGAGATGAGAGTGTGGTTTAATGTGTGTTTTTAATATTCAATCACATTTAATTATTTTCACATTCTCTGCTCTGTTGAGTTACGGTAGAAATGGGTAAATAGGAGAAAAGAGTTAAGCTGTTCAATCGCCGCAGAGCGGGTGCCAGCTCGTACTCGTTTCGGGAGGAAAGGGGACACCTGGGGATATTGGTGGGACGTGGAACGGACGCCTCTAGTCCCGCCCGAGTCCAGAACATGACCGCAATAGTTCTTGATCTCATCGCGATTTTGTTCCTGAGTTGCATTTTATCACAGAATACGTCCTGATATAATGATACAAACATTTGTGTGCATGAACATGTCTGTTTGTATCGGTCTGGGTGTTACTATGTATAATATGTATGAATTTACAAACAAAAAAAGTATATACGTAATGTTTATCCGTTGTCTGGCACCCATAGCACAAGCTAGTGCTTAGTTTGGGGCTAGATGGCGCTGTGTGAATAATGTCCAGAGATATTTATTATTTATTATTATTATAAAATAAAAACCCGAAAAACCCGTAAAACCCGAGTTTTAAAAAATCAAACCCGGGTTTTTTTGTAATCATAAAACCCGGGAAAACCCGGGTTTTTTCGGTCCGGGTAAACCCGGGCTCGATGCCCTAGACTCCTGATAGTACTAATTTTATAAATTAAATTAATTTTTCCTTTACAGGTTCGATTGCAAGCGATCGAGTTCATCAGTCCAGGACAATACTCCTACTGTCCCTCATCATTTCTGCCAGTTGCAGCGTCACAACCAGATTTAGAAATCCCAGTGAACCTTCAATATTCTCAATCAACACAAACAATTATATACCAGCCTCAAGGAATACCGTTACAAACACCTACTGTAGAAATTGAACCATCAGGGTCTATACTACAATCTTTACCCCCATCATTTACTTTCTTACCGCCACAATCAGTACCTTCACAACCTTGTTCATCAGTAAATTTACAGCCAGCAGCAGAAGTACAACTGCCTCTCTCGTCTATATCTCTTCCTTTCCCACCTTCATATACTTTCCTTCCACAGCCAGTATCTTTTCAACCTTCTCCATCAGTCAATTTACTACCCCCAGCAGTAGAAATAACACCACCGCCCACATCTGTAAACTTTGTTTCGCAAATACCTATCCCAAATCAATTCACTTACCTACCTTCACAAATATCTTTTCAACCTCCATCAGTAAATTTGCTACCCCCGGCAGTAGAAGTTGCACAGCCTCAAATAAACCTAGTTTCTCAAATTCCTTCTCAAAATCAATTTACTTACCTACCTTCCCAATTTATTACTCCAGTTGAAATTTCACCGTCTCCTTCAGTAGAAGTTATAGCTTCAACATCAATACCTATACCATCTCCACCACCAAATACCTATATACCCTTCTTACCTGAACCTCTACAACCTCCATCATCAATAACACTATTTTCCCCTCCCCAAATATCTGCACCAATAAATCTACCAACTTCACCAGTACCTTTCCCCGCTCCAACTTTTGAAATCCCTTCCCCGCCCATAATATTGCCTCAACCGAATCTCCAGCCAATATTTGCAACCCCACCACTAGCTTTACCCTCAATACCCCCTCCAGTGGCAGTACAACCCCCAACTATTCCAAATACTCCCCTCGTAGCTACAAATGTCATTAAAAATTCTCTAAGTAATTCACTAGCAAATCTTTTGCAATTGTATCTAGCAACCAGACTGGCTGGTTGCCAGAAAAATGGCGGGATTAAGTCGCCATTTTTAAATGATATAAGGCCTCTTTACAACGCTATAGGGAATATAGGAACTACTAATTTATATACTCCATTAATACAATATCCTAGTGATAATTATTATGATGTAGCAAGTATAGTAAATCCAGTCAGTTACGGGTTTGCGGAAATTCCGTCACTTGATCTTGTACCTAATATTTACGCGGTGACTAACTATCCTGTTAATTTTGGAGTAGCAGATAATATTGGTCCTGTTATTGCGTATTATTAAAGATGGTCGGAAAGTAAAAAAATTAAGGAGCTACCTGAACACCGTTGTCGAAAATCAAACTAAAGACAAGATTTGTGCCTGAAAGTTTTCAGTACCTTTCTAAATCTTTCCACAACCACAAGTCAAAGTGGTCTCATTGCATTTACTGTGTAAATTAATAATTATTGTACTGCC
Organism: Mecyna flavalis; assembly: GCA_949319885.1. Classification (NCBI taxonomy): domain Eukaryota; kingdom Metazoa; phylum Arthropoda; class Insecta; order Lepidoptera; family Crambidae; genus Mecyna; species Mecyna flavalis. The sequence continues at coordinate 2,216,609 of OX439420.1, read as the reverse complement.
GTATTATTAGATAATATAAGGTTTGTAATAACTAATTTAATTAAAATAAAATTATATCGTCAAAATACTTATGTGTAATTTTTATTTTATAATCATTTTTTTGAGCGTTTTTGTTTCAATCCATACCTACTTAATAATAGTTTATATTAATGAGAAAGTTGCTGTCTGTTGGTTACGCTTTTACACCTTGATTTTGAAGTTTGGTATATGGGTGGATCTTCAGAAAAGTGCTCTCCGCGTAATTTCCACGGCATTTTTGAAATCGCTAAATTATGGTGAATTGCACAAATATTCCGAAAGCTTGTGCAAATTTAAACAACATATCAAAATTCGCCACGTACGGGATCTATACTTTTGCTAAAAAAAAATGGAGAAAATTGGCGGCCCATGGAAATTACAAAAAAGGCCATGGAAATTACCCAGCAGATTAAATTTAGCTAAACACCACGTCAAATATGAAATTAAGCCTTCATATTAGTTAGTTAGGGTAGTATAAAGATCTACATTGTATTAAAACCATATTTAGCCAAAATAGTAGCTTTATTACAAAACTTACTTATGACTAGCCTTCCACCCGCGGTTTCACCCGCGCGTAACTTCTTTTTACAAATATTCCCCCCTTTCCCCCTACATTTCCGGGATTATAAGTACCCTATGTTCACCGGGGATAGTGTAGCTATCCGACAGTGAAAGAATTATTCAAATCGGTTCAGTAGTTTCGGAGCCTATTCGATTCAAATAAACAAACATGCAAACAAACAAACAATCAAATCTTTCCTCTTTATAATATTTGTTTAGACACTCAAAGTAGGAACATGAAAGTGATAAAACTGTTATCAATTAACTTTCTTATACATTAAAATTGTTCCCATAACATTATACTTATGGATAAACATAATAGTAAACACAAAAAAATAACAAATTGATTTTTTATAAAATAAGTCTTTTCATCAATCAGTTAAAGTCTTCAATTTAATTATTGAAATTCTTTAAAAGCGTTGCTTAGTTTGAACTTTGAGAAAGTCTTTGATTCAATCGAGACCTAGGCAGTGCTGTAGTCTCTAAAATGGTGCCAAGTGTCTATCGACGTATTGAGGTACTTATACCAAAACGCTGCATATCGGTTCGATTGCAAAACCAGAGCTCAAATCCTATTCACCTAGAGCGAGGTGACAGGGATATGTAATTTCTAAACTGTTTACTGCTGTGCTGGAGGATATTTTCAAGCCTCTGGATTGGCAAGGATTCTGTATTAACATCTCATGTAGTTCTCATGGCCGAGACCATGGTGGATCTGAACACAATGCTCGAAGATCTTAGTAACGTTTCCATAAGAGTTGGTCTTAAAATGAATATGGACACAACGAAAATTATGTCGAACGTCCATGTTGCACCCGCTCCAGTTAGCATTGTAAACGTTACGCTTGAAGTTGTTGACCATGCCTATGCATAATATGTTTACCTGGTCAGGCAGTTCAGTTAGGTAAGTCCAACTTCGAGAAAGAGATCTCTTGACGAATCCAGCTCGGATGGGCAGCGTTTGGGAAGCTACAGAACATATTCGCATCCAACATACCTCAGTGCCTCAAGACGAAAGTCTTTGAACAGTGTGTGTTGCCAGTGATAACATATGGAAGCGAAACGTGGTCATCCACTATGGGTCTCATAAGAAGCCAGGTCACACATTGGGCAATGGAGAGAGTTATGCTTGGTGTTTCTTTGTGCAATAGAGTCAAAAATCAGGAGATTCGCAGAAGAATGAAGGTAACCGACGTAGCTCGAAGAGTTGCTCAGTTAAAGTGATAGTGGGCGGGACACTTAGCCCTCAGAACCGATGGCCGTTGGGGTAGAAAGTTTCTGCAATGGTGTCTTTCAGTGCGACCGCGCACTGGAAGACTTTCAGTGGGAAGGTCCTTTACTAGCTGGACTGACAACCTTACCAAGGCCACCGGAAACCGCGGGATGTGCATGGCGCAAGGACCGATCAGTGTGGAGATCCTTGGGGGATGCCTATACCCAGCAGTGGGCGTCGTATGGCTTATCATGATGAACTTAAAAGAAACAAGGTAATTTCCATGGGTCTTACGTAATTTCCATGGTGTTTTATCCATGGAAATTACACCATGGAAATTACAAAAAAACATATATTTTGAAATAACTTTTCATTGAAAAGATATAACCAGCTAGTTTTTTACTGTCCATCTACATTAAGGAGCTAGGTATTTTACCTCAAAACCCATTTACCAAAAGTAGTACAATTACATTGAAAAAATGTAACACGGGAATGCCGGAAAACTGTGAACCAAATTTTTTAAAATTGAAGAACGTACTCCAGCGTCCAAAGCGCAGGAACCAGCGACATGGCCACTTCACCTGCTTGATGCAGGGTAACTGACGATTCGAATACACCTATCAGGGTTCGCCTACGCCTGGCCAGCCCTGAGCAGTGCCCCTCGAAAGGCGCGCCGCGAAAATCTTGCTAAGCGTGTGACATATATACTTATGACCATAAAATCAAAAGTTTCCTTCCAATTAACTTAAAATTTGACCAGTATGTAAACTGATTTATCTATTTTATATGTGTGTAAAAAACTGGTTAAAACGTGGGTGGTTTTAAAAATATGTGCGATTGTTCAGAAGTCGGCGCTCGTGTGACACGTAAAAAACGTGCAAAATTCACCGGATTTGAGGTGTTGATGGTGAATTACTCAGATCTTCATTGTTTTTAATCAAAGAAATCTATATGACCTGATGCTTAATTAAATGAAGAAACGTTGTAATAATAGTTTTTATCGTAATAATTTATTTTAATAGGAGATATGAGTCTGTGACACTCAGAAAATCCTTTTCCAAGAAGTAGCCATATAGTCTAGTCTAGACCTATTGATTGAAAGGACAGGCATTTTTTGAACTTTAGATAATGCCATCCAATGGAATAAAATATTATTGACGGGATGGGATGGGATAAAATATACAGCGTGCTAGGTAACCCGAGGGACATATTTAAGGGGAGTGTTCAGAATCCGATTAGGAGTCCAATTCGCTATGAAAAATATATCCTTAATTTTTTGCATTTTTATCATAATAATGCATGAATTACCTAAAACATCCCGTGTACCGGCCGGCCGGTTATGCCCTAAACTTAAATTGTACGCGAGTACAATAGGTCTACCCCTGAATGAGTGCACGAAATACTGTGAAAGGAAGAGTGCCCGCACGTTACGCGGATTTTCAGAAAAATTTCGACTACAAAAGGTTATTGACAGATATTTACCAGAGTTTTTATTGGTTTATACTTATTTCGATATATGAAAGCATGAACTATTTGGGGTTTAAATATGTCCCTCGCATTTCCTGTCATACTGTATACTTTCTATACTATAATATTATTAGAGGAAAGATTTGTTTGTTTAACTACTGAACTAGGATTTGGAAAATTCTTTCACTGTTGGAAAGCTATACTATCCCCGGGTGGGATAGGGTACTTTTGATCCCGGAAATATGGGGGGATAATTGACAAAAGAAATTACGTGCGGGTGAAACCGCAGAGGCGACCGCTAAGTTCATCATAAGTGGCACTTCTTTCTCCTACTGTCTTGTCCCGATCTAGTCAGAGTAAGCTTACGATTTTTATTAGACTAGCGGCCGCCCGCGGTTTCACCCGCGTGGTTCCCGTTCCCTTGGGAATATCGAGATATCCTTTCTTAGCGGATGCCTACGTCATAACATCTACCTGCATGCCAAATTTCAGCCCGATCCGTCCAGTGGTTTGGGCTGTGCGTTGATAATGTTGATATCAATCTATGTCAGTCAGTCAGTCAGTCACCTTTGAGTTTTATATTATATAGATTAAGATTATTATGATTGACAAGTCCAGTTATTACCTTGAAGCGACCGCCGTCTTTTTTTTTTTGTCGGAGGAGAACGCATTTACGCGACATACTAAACCACAAGCTAGCGACATCTGCAGCCGTTTGTGGGCTGAAGACTAAGTCCCACTACCCACTAAGCTCCCCCGGTTTCTCCTTTACACCCGATTGGGACGAGCCGGGGCCAGCCTTGTGGCTATTGACCAGCCCATACCCACACCCATGCCCGAGTACCCCGACCTGAGAGTTTAACGGATGCAATTATTTTTACTCTGAAATGTAGAGTTTTTATATCACATAGGTGAACTGGTAAAGAATGTTACATTAAAAAGTTTGCCTGTAATTCTCATTTAGTACTACATTGTTTTACAAGTTTCAATAAAAAAGAAATTACAAAGTCGTTTTAAATTAATTTATTACTTAATTAACAAAATAAATATTACAACATATTACACAAAATCAAAAGTAATTAAAAAGTCCCGCGCCACCAGCAGCAATAGTATTTGCTAAATTAGAAAAAAGATTAGAGGGAACATTTGCGAAAAAGTTAGGGGTGACCATGCTAGGGGAGATCACGCTAGGGGAAATCACGCTAGGGGACACGAGATTAGGGGGAAGAACAACGGGACCGGCTCCAAAGGGGTTAGCACACCCACAAGACAGAGTAGGAGATGTAAATAATTCATTTATGATCGGTGCTGCCATCTGCAGCGCTAAGTCTGAACCTCCATTAGAGTTCTGCAGAAGATTACAAACAATCATTAGTTGTAGTGTATTTGCTAGGTTTTTACATGTGCTGGGCGTACAATCCGTGATAATTGTGGTGGAAGTGGGGGCTACGGGACTGGGGGCAACGGGACCGACTACTGGGCTATAGGGGGCTTCTATGAGAGAGTATGGTAACGGTAGTTGAGCGAGGAGTTGCTTCTGAACTTCTAAAGGTATTTGCTGGCCGATGAATTGTGATATGACCTGAAAGAAAAGAAAAATGAAAATTAATATTAAGTCAAGTCATAGATTTGTAGCGCTACATACGACAGACTGACGACAACAACGCAAGATTGCAAGTCAGCGAAAAGTGCACGTGTAAACATTGGCTTCGAGACTCGTCACTCGCACGTCACTGAGACAGCCAATCAGATATTCGACCCTGCGTCGCGCTAACAGAGTTATTCTCTCGGCTAGCATAATATACAATACACCAAGACGGTGCATTGGGCCGCGGTCCCCGAGCACAGACACCTAGCTCGGAGAAAGATATCTTCACTTTTCGTTGACGTCATGATTAGTGACCTTCATACGTCACATTGGTGACCCCGAAAACTTCATACGTCACAGATTTTATTAGACACGTCAAATTCCAATAAGGGACATATAACCAAGAGGAGTCGCTTTATATGCTGCCACACAGCTTCTCTGATCTTCCAGTCTTTGATTACAAGGGTACTGGCTCCCACATTAATATTGCAGGAACACAGCCAAGCTGTTATGGCGTATTTCACCCTCACGATCAATTTTATTAATATCTTACATTAATTTATCTTGAAATAAACCTAAATCTAAAAATAATTATTTTGACCGCCTCCGTGGAACAGTGGCTAAGCCACTCGGGTATAAAACCCGAAGGTCGTGGGTTCGATTCCCGCCTAGGGTCTGGTTGGTGGTAGGGCTTTTTCAGAGTCCGACTGGCTAGCTACAACCCCCACAGGTGAAATCTGCCGCCATAATAGCTCTGGCTGTGTTCCGGCAGTATTAATGTGGGAGCCAGTACACTTGAAATCAAAGGCTCGAAGATCAGATGAGTCTACAGTCTGGCAGCACATTGAGCGACGCTTCCCGGTGAAGTGTCCCTCAATGGAATAGGCCGCAGTGGCCACTTACCATCAGGTGGGCTGCGTGTCTGTCTGCCAACTGACTTAGTATAAAAAAAAAACTTTTAGGCCAAATAATATGTCTTCAATTACCTGATTAGCTGACAGGACCAAACAAGAAATAACAAATAGATTTTTAGCCATTTTGTGACCCCGAAATGTTTCTTGATATCGAGTTGAATATTAGAATAAATAAATGAACCACTGCCTGTATTATTTATTATGTATTTTTGTTTTATCTATGCCTATCAGAATAATTTTATGTAATAGATAAAAATATTGACCAACAAACTTAACGATGGTTTTTGATAACATTGAAATATTGATTGACGATTGATTTAGTGTAATGGCTGAAAACTCGTTACGCAAAAGGTCGCTTGTTCGATCCCCGACCGGTACAAACATTTGTGTGCTACCCATAGTATAAACTTATGCTTATAACTAGCCTTCCGCCCGCGGCTTCGCCCGCGTGAACTATAGGACGTTATCCCGCGGGAATATCTTTATAAAATGTAGCCTATGTGTTATTCTGATGTATGAGCTATAATATTGTAAAGTTTCATTAAAATCCATCCAGTAGTTTTTGTGTGAAAGAGTAACAAACATACTCACAAACTTTCGCCTTTATAATATTAGTAAGATACAAACTTAGTCTCGTACTTAGTAGGTAGGTATTTACATTAATTATTCTTTCGCATTTAAAAAAGAAAATAATCCTGCCGTAATTTGGGCGGTAATTGCATTTATGCTTTGGCGCTGTGTGAATAATGTTTCTGGATGTATTTAATAATTTTAATGTCTTTACAATAAAATCATGATAGAGGCTTAAAGAGAAGTCCAATCATTTGTCAACCCAGACTCCTCTTTCGGTTGTGAACAAACATCCATCCTGATATCCTGAAGTATCCATGAAGATTTTCAAAAACTTTCCCATTTCTTTTATTAACTTTGTAAGTTTTGTCAATTAACTTCTAAAACCAATTAGGTACGTAATTGCTGCCATTATGTATTTTGTGTTACTAGGTATCTCTGGAAACTTTTTGTTTTTGGGTATATCGGCAATAGCGTGTTCGATATAATGAAAATCGAACTATCAACTTTCGCACTCATATTATTATAGGGGACCCACGGCGCTTATGCCTAAGCTACGGTCCGTCTGATGTTAATTTTGATAACTGTCGCCAATAGACGCTTTTAACAGCAAGAAAAATTATTTAGGTTTTTCCAGCTGCCAACACTATGCCCTCGCCATAAATTAAGCTCTAGGGACCTTACTCTTTTTTTTATGTCAGTGCCCGCAAACGAGTCAGTGAGACGCCTGATGGTAAGCAATCACCGCCGCCCATGGACATCTGCAACACTAGAGGGAACGCTGATGCGTTGCCGGCCTTTTAATGTTTGGGCCTCCGGCACTGTCACAAACCAGAGGAAACACAATAGTAGTCACTATTATAAATAAATAAATATTTCACGCTGGTGTTTGAGAGGGTGATACTTTCCCGGACGAGGCGGCCCATTCGTACTGTAAAACAGCATGGCTCTACCACTACTAAACTCACTGACTACTTACTGACAGATTATGTAGCACCACAGTTATTATTTAGTGCTAATTTACTGTGGTCTAACTGAAAGGTGAAGGTAGTTACTTCACCAGACGAGCGGCGCTAGAGTGGAAAATCCTCTAGACTCTTGTTTTGAAAGTTAATAAAAGGTTTGGTTTGATACAGCCTTCTTCCTCATGTTAACATTGGTTAGAGACATAAGGACGAAAAAGAAAAAAAAATCTTATCATATTACTTGATTGCACATAAAATTCCTTTCACGTTGCTTGTTACTGAAACGAAATTAGGTCAGGATTACTAAACTAATTTACTAACATAGAAATATTGTTAGTAAATATCACGTTTTTGATAAAAGAAAATGTATTTATACGACCCAATTTCATTATTTAGGACATTTTTGCCGGACGAGTAAAGGATTTATTGAAAATCTTTGTGCTGTATAAAAAAATATTGTTTTATTTTTATTTTGGAACGATGGTCAAGATAATAAGTTTATTAATCTTAGGGATGTTCGTTTACGTAAGTTGTTAATTTTTATATTTTGTTATCTGTGTGTAAACTTATCTGTTATTTAATAATTTTTCTTTGGTGTTGAAAATATTACGAAAATGGACGAAATCTGATTATAGTGTTTCTGGTAGTGGTTTAGAAATTCGATTTATTACTTTGTTATCTTTGAAAAATTACATGAAGATTACATAGCAGGTATCACTTTTTAATCACTTGTTTGCGTAAGTTCTGCCTGAAAATCAGCGCTGTTGTGTCTTTTTCCAATTGACACAGCCGCATATGCTGAGGCATGAACCCTATTTGGCCTCTGTTTGTTTTGTTTGTCATGTAATCATGTTATCTTTTTCTGTGTTAATGTACTGTCTATTCTTTGTTATTTTTCCTCTTGTTTTGGCCAATAAATGTTTTTCTTTCTTCTTTCTTTGAAATTGAAATTGAAATAAATTTATTCTGCAAATAGATTTTTTAAAAAATACTTTTACACGTCAATCTTTTTTTTCCCTACCAGCACTTCGACGTCAATGGCCTGTTGAGGAAAGAAGTGCCGCAAGAAACTCAACAGTTTTGCCTTTTTTCAAAAAAATATTACAAATTAAAAAATTATAAAATTCAAAAATTTAACATCACAAAAATAATTTAAGTCACAATAAATAATAATGTCAATACAAAGGATCATGTCAATACAAATAACAATACAAAGGCGCAGGCAGAGGATACAAAGGCGCAGGCAGAGTACATGTGCTAGGAAGCAACTTAATGTGTCCACAAATTTTTATCATTAAAATAATCTTCTATTTTATAATAGCCTTTCTTCATAAGGCATTCTTTAATTTTTAATTTAAATTTATGTATAGGCAAGTCAATAAAAGTTTGTGGCAACATATTAAACATTTTTATACTTAATCCTACAAATGAGTTACAAGTTTTACTGAGTCTGAGGCTTGGAACGGCAAGCTTATGTTTATTTCTTGTGTTAAAACTATGACATTCCGATTTTTTTTTTAGAAAATCATAGTTTTTGCGTACATACATGATACAGTCGAATATGTACTGTGATGCTACGGTTAGAATATTAATTTCCTTAAAGAGTTCCTTCAGTGAGTCACGTGGTTTAAGCTTATATATGGCGCGAATTGCTCGTTTCTGAAGCACAAAAATAGCTTGTATATCGGCAGCGGTGCCCCATAACAAAATACCATACGACATTACACTGTGAAAGTAGCTGAAATAAACCAACCTCGCCGTTTCAACGTCTGTAAGATGTCTTATTTTCCTGACTGCATATGCAGACGAGCTTAATCTTCCTCCCAGAGCAGCGATATGGGCACCCCATTGCAGCTTAGAATCCATGGTGATCCCAAGGAAGACAGTAGACTGAATTACATCTATGGGTTCACCATTTACAGTAATGCACGTCGTATTGACCTGTCTTACATTAGGCAGTGTAAACTTGACACATTTTGTTTTCTTTGAGTTTAATAAAAGATTGTTTGTTGAAAACCAATGGAGTACTTGGGAAAGAGCATTATTTACGTCGTCGAAAACTTCTTTACCGCGGTCAATTTTAAAAATTAACGAGGTGTCATCAGCAAATAATACTATTTCACATAAGTCTTTAGTGAAGTAAGGCAAGTCATTAATATAGATTAAAAACAGCAATGGGCCCAATATTGAACCCTGGGGCACGCCCATTTGGAGAGGCGCGCCAATTGAGGTAGTACCATTTATATCTACTTTTTGTATTCGATCAGAAAGATATGACTTTATAAGGCAAAGTGAATTATCCGAAACACCATAATGCTTCAACTTTTCTAACAAAATCTGATGATCTACACAATCAAATGCTTTAGACAAATCGCAAAAGATACCTAATGCATCCTGTTTGTTCTCCCAAGCATCAAATATATGTTTAAGAAGTGCAACACCGGCATCAGTGGTGCATTTGTTTTTAGTAAAACCAAACTGGTTACTATGTAGTAATTTGTTTTCGTTAAAATGAAATAGAAGCTGATGAAAAATAATTTTTTCAAATATTTTACTCATCGCAGGTAGGATAGAAATTGGTCTGAAGTTAGAGGGATCACTCTTATCACCTGCTTTAAAAAGAGGGATAATTTTGCTATTTTTCATTAGATTTGGGAACTGACCTGCATCAATACATTGGTTAAAAATAAAAGCTAAATGAGGTGAGACTGTATCTATAATTGATTTGAGGAGGTCAGTTGAAATACCCCATAAATCTTTAGTTTTTTTAATGTTCAGTTCTTTAAAGGTTTTAATTATATCATCAGAAGTTATGTGCTTGAATTTAAAAGATGTTTTGCACTCATCGACACTCGATGCTAGCAAAGTTTTGGCTAGACATGTGCTTGATTTTAATTGACTTGTTGCCGTAATGGCTGCACTAGAAAAGAATGATTCAAATGCATTTGCTGTATCCTTGTCAGTTTTAACTATTTCATTATTTACTTTTAAACAAAATTCTCGATCTTGCGCTTTCACTTTGCAAGTCTCCTTACCAATAATATTCCAAGTAGTTTTTATTTTATTCTTGGAATTAATTATTTTATTACGTAAGAACAAAGACTTAGCCATAATACAGACTTTTTTAAATAACTTAGAATAGGCTTTAACGTACTCTATGATTTTTGGATCATTAGAGTAAGCTTTTATACCATACAATTCATAAAGCCTATTTCTACTTTTATAAATACCAGGTGTTGCCCAGTCACTAAATTTACTTTTAAAATTATTTACTTTAATGGTCTTGGCAGTGAATGTGGAATCATATTCATTTTTAATCAATTCAAATAAACTTTCATACAAATCATTAATTCTGTAGTTGTCATTTATAGTCAAAAGACCTATTTTATTTTCAATTTTACACTTGAACCTATTCATTCTCCTTTCAGTAACTGGTCTGCAAGTAATGTGTAATGAGTTAGAAGCATGATGGTGCTCAAACCCCACAAATTGCCCAGTGTGATCAGATTGTAAATTATTTATAATTGACTTATTCGCGATGTTGCAATTTTCATAGAAAATATTATCTAAGCAGGTGGCTGTAGTAGCAGTTATTCTTGTAGGTTCTGAGAAAAGCGGTAACAAGTTAAATGATTTAAAAAGATTTAGAAACCTTTCTGTGTTTTGGGACTTATCTAAAATATTAATATTAAAATCACCGCATACAACCACCTTCTTTCTTGAGTTACATGTTTTATTTAAGACATCTTCCATAGTTGATTCAAATAATGTGTACTCAGACGAAGGTGGTCTATATACACATATAACAATAAATTGCTCAACCTCTGCACATGCTATTTCTATAGTTCGCTCAATAGAAAGTGCTGAGATATCGTTACGAGCTTTTGACTTAAATTTATTATGTACTAATATGAGTGATCCCCCTCGAATAGCAGACTTTCTTATGAACGAACTAACAGTATTGAAATTGTCAATATAAAATGAACATTCGTGTTCTCTTAACCAATGTTCGGTTAGACACAAGACATGTATATCCATACAGTCAAGGAATAACCCCACTTGTAATTCTTTGCCAGGCAGGCCTTGAATATTTTGGTGCACTAAGTTTATGTACCTACTAGACTTATCCTTTGTAATATGATTGCCAGAGTTATTCTCTTTTGTCTTAAAATTTAATTTAAATTATTTGGAACAGTATCCAAGGTCATGTTAATAGACATGTCATTTTTACACTGCTCAATAGGAGCAGGTAGTTTAGCCAAGACTTTGGCTGAGTACATAAAAAATAAAGATAGCGATATTGCTATCTGTCTTTTAATATAACTAGAAAGATAATATTTATCTTTTGTCAAGTATACATGATTACTTATTAATTTATTGATGTCAATCAAATTAAATACATTTTTATTTCCAAATGTCACAGTATCTAATGTCATATTTAATTTGTATCTGATGTCATTTTCATTTTGTAATGCCCCTTTTAGGTAAGGCAATGTGAACAAAATAATCTTTTTTACATTTAATTTAATAAGATTGTCACAGTGCATTATAAATTTCTTTTTGTTCACATTACCTCTGTTGCCAATAAATATGATCAAAGTTGTATTGGGGTCATATTTTGATTTACATATTATTTCTAAAATATCGCTGTATGTGGCTCCAGGCAAACAGTGATTAATTATTGGACTATTTATTTTATTTTTTAATATTTGGCCCATATTTTTCCCAATATCGTCACTGTACATGATAACAGGATTTATATTATTAGTTATTTCTGTTATGCAGTCCTGAGTAGTGGAAATACACTCTGACTGGGAACTCACAGATTCTGGACTTTTTGGACTAGAACAAGTTGGAATAGAATTGCTTGTGAGTGCCTTGACTGCCAAAACATATTCCCCATACTCTTTTTTTGTGTAATTATATCTATTGGTCATTATTTCTAGTTGATTTTTGAGTAGGCATAATTCAGACTGTAATGTTTTTATATGTTTGTCATGTTCTACAATATTATTTTCTAACATAATGGTGTACACATCAAGTTCATCACCTAAACGTCTTCGTTCTTTAATACACTGAACATTTTTAAAACACTGTTTCTTTTGCTTAATTAATTTTTGGGTTTTTTTGATATACCTATTTATTTTAACATATTTTCTAAATTTGTTCCTACTGCAATTGACAATTGCCATAGAACGGACCGAATTTATAGTAACATCCTCTGTCAAGTCAATTATATCCGTTGATGGCGAGTCAACTGCGGCAGAAACCAGGCCGGGTGCACTACCGATTAACTCGTCAAAAAGGCTCTGGTTGTGGGTGATTAAAGCGTCCGTCTTCTCCGACTCCATATGCGATATTTGGTGGTGCGCCTCCTGCAGCTCGTGCTCCAGCATGGTGATGCGCCGGAGCCCTCGCACATAGTCCTCGCTGCAGTCGCCAAACCCGTCCACTATACCTTGTAACCTGTCCCTATCATCTACAACTAATTGGAGTTGCGTGTGCATCTCGGCCATATCTTTTTTTAATAAAGTATTCCTATTAATGACTTCTAACATTTCCCTTTCATTATCATCTCTTTCCAACAGCATTTGTTCATTCGACTCCCTGGTTGCCTTTAATTCTTTCAAGGCCACATCTAGTTTTTGAGCTAATGCACTGCGAGTCATCATGTTGATAAAGTTATTGTTAATAATATTAAAAAAATAACAGAATAACAAATATGTTCAAGGCGTCGAATGAGCAATATGAGGTTATAGGTGTTTGTCAAACAATTATAACCTGTTTGCGCGTTCCGTTAACAAAAGAAAACTCGATACGACACGGTTCACTACGTTTATAAACCAATTAACTGTATGCAAAATAAGTACATACAAGTTATTTACCTGAAGAGATGATAACGATTTACAATATTCGAACAGTTGAAGTAACTGCCAGATGATTTTGTCACAATCACTATAAACACATATTTCACTTAGTTTACATGTAACTTATATACTAATTATTATTGTTTAACACTTATTTTAGTATTGTGAACGATATTGGGCATTATTAGTAGTATTTATTTAATTTTAAAGAAATTAAAATACGGGACCGGTACAGATCAGCTGTTAGCCGGAGTGTTGCCACAGCAAAAAAGTTGTTAGTAATTACATGATTTATGAAAGCTTTTTTTGACGACCAATTTCGTTGCTAATATTGAGGAGTCATTGTGCAAAAAACACAAAAAGAAATCAACTTTTACAATCAGGTAGGGTCCGAGCCCGCGCACTTTCCGAGCGAGTGCACTTGCAACTATGCTATCATCATGGTATTGGTTTGACGCATTGACCTGCGCCTGATCACAAGGGTCACTATCAAATGGGCCAGTTTATGTGTTGTTTCCTCCCTGTTGTCTCCTCTAATATACGAGATCCCATCTAGTCAACTACCAATAATTAAATAACCTATAAACTTTTTTACAGACAACAACATCCCGAGTAATACCAGTAACATGCCCAGGGCGGAATTTATTATCAACTATAGCAACACTAGTTGAACTGTCAGAAGCTGACAGTTGCGGCTGTCAGCCATCTTGCACTTGTGGCTGTAAGAACGCTGCCCCTTTGCCATGCAGTTGTAAGACTTGTAAGAAGGAACCACAGTATATAGATGTCATTTTGCCGCCAGTAGCAGCTGAGTTGCCATGCGGGTTGGGTTATTTTTCTTCTGCGGCGCCTTTAGCGGCATTGGCTTACGGTTGTACAAGCCCATGTGATTCTTGTATACCTATTACTTCGCCGTACAGTTGTACTGCGCTTGCTACCCCGCTGTGTGCTGAGATGAGGGCCTTTGCTAAACCTGTCATTCTTTAAAGGGGATAAAATCCAATAAGAAGAGTTGCCAACTCCGTAACGTTTTGGCAAAATGTTACTTTTGTCACATTTTACGTTCTTTTCACCCGTTGTGTTTTTTTTATTATGTTCTATTATTTGTGATGGTCAATAAATGTTTTTATTTTAAATTATTAATTGTTTTAATTTCTGTCTTTTCCATAAAGTGCGATTAACAGGTATCGAAACTTGTGAAACTTCAAAGATACAATTTAAGACTAAATAAAGGTACTTCATAGACCCTTTTTTAAGTTTTCTGTAGCATTAATGACTGACTATAAGTCAGAGCCATCTTTGGAGCCTAGATGAATGAAAAATATTTTGATTTTCGTGCAGAGAAAATGTATCATCATCCCAGCGTATTCCCGATTGCATCCAGTATGGAGCTCAGGGTCCGCTTCGACTATGATCCTAGATTTGACAAGCATGGTTATTACAATAGAGCGATTGCCATCTGACCTCCGTAACCCTTACAAGGGAAACCAGATCTACTTGGAACATAGTCGGGACCAACGGCTTAACGTGCCTTCCGAAGCACGGAATCATCATTCTTTTCAGACATTCAGGTAATTCAAGCCGGCAATGTCAAACTGGAAACAATCGCACAAAATGATGCTCCTCGTGGGATTCGAACCCACGACCTCCGGGTTTAGAGCGGGTTTTAGAGCCTAACACTCTAACTAACCAACCGTCATGACATATGGAGCCGAAACGTGGACACTTACGGCACGGCTAGTCCACAAGTTTAAAGTCGCTCAGCGGGCTATGGAAAGAGCTATGCTCGGCGTCTCTCTGCGGGATCGCATCCGAAATGATGTGATTCGGCAGAGAACCAAAGTCACCGACATAGCTCGCCGGATTATCCAGCTGAAGTGGCAGTGGGCTGGCCATATCAGCCGCAGAACCGATAACCGTTGGGGTAAACGGGTTCTAGAGTGGAGACCGCGTCTCGGTAAACGTAGTGTAGGACGCCCTCAGGCCAGGTGGTGCGATGATCTGCGCAAGATGGCTGGCAGGAGCTGGATGCGAGTGGCCGAGGCCCGATTAGCGTGGTGAGCATTTGGAGAGGCCTATGTCCAGCAGTAGACTGTCACAGGCTGCTGATGATGATGACTCTAACCACTGTACCACGGAGGCAGAGGAAATGTATATCAGCACCAAAACCGCAGACTAGAGGGACCTGCGACCTTAAGACCGTTCTTAATCTTCAAATCGGGTTTGTGAACTCTGCTGCCTTAATAGCTCTGGCTGTGTTCCGGCAGTAATCATGTGGGAGCCAGTACACTTGAAATCAAAAGCTCGAAGATCTGGGGAGCCTACAGTCTGGCAGCACATTGAGTGACGCTGGTGAAGTGTCCCTCAATGGAATAGGCCGCAGTAGCCACTTACCATCAGGTGGGCTGCGTGCCGAACTGCCGACCACCTGATGGTGAGATAATATCTCGCCTCCGTGGAACAGTGGCTAAGCCGCTCGGGTATAAAACCCGGAGGTCGTGGGTTCGATTCCCGCCTTGGGTCTGGTTGGTGGTAGGACTTTTTTATAGTCCGACTGGCTAGCTACCACCCCCACAGGTGAAATCTGCCGCCATAACCGCTCTGGCTGTGTTCCGGCAACATTCATGTGGCAGCCGGTACACTTAAATTAAAAGTTCGAAGATCAGATCACATTGAGCGACGCTTCCTGATGAAGTGTCCCTCAATGGAAAAGGCCGCAGTGACCGCTTCCCATCAGGCGGGCTGCGTGCGTGTCTGTCTGCCAACTGATGTCACATAAAAAAACATACATATAGTCGAACATAGAACCTCCTCCTTTTTTGAAGTCGGTTAAAATCTCATATTATCTTTAGCCTATTCGTCTTATAGGTATCCAGTTAAAATCTAATTGAAAAAGTTTCAATCAGAGTTTTTTAAAACTTTAGATAAGATTTTTGTGTCCTGTGTATAAGTGTGTTGTATTGTATTGTATACAATATTATTAACTTTCACTTTTTGTAATAAGGTGTACTTTTCAATGATACAAAATCTCATGTTTCGGGCAAACTTCTGGATGCCTAAAAGCTGCAAAAATATCCTTAACAAAATACACCAGGGCTTTCTCTTACAAGCTGACACGATGAATATGGAAATATGAAAAATGCACATTGTAATAAAGGTATTATTTTGACAGGAATAGGGTTGAGTATCACTTGTCTCGTATCCCGACGAGATTTATCGCTCACCTTATAGTAAAATAACATCAGGAGATGTATTATGTATGTATGTTTATGTTTATTATAATAATATAAAGTCTAAGTCAAATGTAAACGAAAACATAGAGTTTACAGAGAATATAAGGTAAATCGATTTTGTTTAGCGTTTTTAGCGTCATTTACATGCCTTTCGAGACCGAGTTATTTTGGTATCCCTTCATTTTTCGTCAAATTTAACTTCGCAAAAAACTTATCGCCTATGTTTCATTTCGCAAATGGACCTTTGGCAACTGTATATTTCGCACATACTTCATTTGGTAAAATTATCTTTTGGCAAATTTTTACTTAGTCAAGTTTTATTTGGTACGAGTTAGGGTGTTAATTTGAACGAATATGTTAATGTCATCTGTGTCAACGCCGCTCGGACGTTTTTTGAGGAATTTTTCTTAGTGGTTGGGTGTCTAGTTGTTTAATTGAACGTCTCATTGATATTCAGTGGTAAATTCAAGGAGATCTACTAAGTACTTTGATGCAAAAGTTTTCTTAGGTCCTAAATGTTTAGCTGACGAAGTTAGACCTTGCTACAAAAGTAACTAGATTCGACTTTATGTTCCATAAATCAAAGAAAAGTCTTAACAATGTCTGCAACTTCAAGGAGCTCGTCAGTTAATAGTTATTTATGTGGCTGTTGCATAATGAGGGTCATTAAAATACGAATGTGGTTTTATGAAACGAACGAATTGAGTTTTATAAAAGGATCACATGAGTATTTTAATGCCTAATTATGTACAGTCACATACATAACTTTATCTTCATTCATACGATAATATGTTTTTTTTTTTTTAGTCAGACTCAGGATCGATGAGCAAAGTTAGTACTTAGTACAAAATCATGTCATAATTTGTAGGTCAATTTGAATAAAATACATTTTAAGAAGACGTTCGAAATTTGAACGACTAAAATGTAAACATTTTAGTATTGGTTACCGATGTTAAAATGTAAACATTAAGATGCAGCCACAGATACTCATATCTAAATATAGGGCGTTTGCTCATCGATCCTGACTATAAAACGTTCGAAATTTGAACGTTATTAAGGTATTGGTTACCGATACTAAAATGTAAACATTAAGATGCAGCCACAGATACTCATATCTAAATGTAGGGCGTTTGCTCATCGATCCTGACTATAAAATAGACATATTAGGGTATGGATGTAGATAAAAGACATAACGGCATTTTATGGTGCTTCTGTAGTAGTAGCTGGAAACTCTGTTATTACCTAAATGACAGTATTACAAGCGAAAATCACTGTCTACCATTAATGTTTTTTCAGACGGCATAGCCTGACACCTCCATTACAAATGTGGAAATAAAAGCAAAAGTAAAATTAACAATTTTATTGACTAATTAACAGAAGTCTAAAACACGTAGCTGTAGCCAGCTGGCAGCCCGCCGTATGGCAGAGCAATGGGACCAGGCCCCAGGTCTACCGCGCCGTACCCTGGCACATACACATCAGGGGACCCCATGCAGGGCAGGGTATTGCTGAGCAGGTTACTGACTATGAGCAGCTGCAGAGCATTAGCCAAGTTATTCGCTACAGTGCTGTCTTGAATAATGGTAGTCGTAGCTGGGACTGTCACTGGTGAAGAGTACACAGCGTCCACTCCATACCCTGGGAGGTCTACTAAGACATTAGGACAAGATGGGAGGAAGGTGGGTGAGACTGTAGGTACTACTGGGGAGTTGAAGAAGATTTGGTTGGGTAGCAGCTGGTTTTGGAGCGGCAGGATCGCTTCTTGGATGGGCAAGCTGAAGCTTGGACCGACTATGCGTGGCAGGACTTGACTGGTTGCGACCTGTAAGGAAAGATTTAAAATTATATGACTGGACTCGATGAAGTTTTTATACGGTCATATTTTCGGACTGATCAGGTATTTAACCAGTAAAGGCGGACACCGTCCGTCCGTCTTCGGGTGTGAAGAGAAAACCAAGGAAGGTTATTGGCTAAGGGGACGATCATTCTTATTCCTGTGTCCCATACGGCCGTAGGTCGCTCTAGGCCGCTGTTATGGGGCTCAAATGCAGCCTCATTGTTTATAAGGGTCTATACCTATACCCAATCAGAACAAAGATGGACATCCAATTAGTTACAACCTCCAGGTTTGAAGTCAGAGTATAGTAGAAGTGTGACTTCCTTGTATATTTTACCTAAAATAACAATGAATTCTTAATTTACAAGTAAAACTTACATTGAAGACAGCAAAGCTACACACAATTGCAAAGATTTTGGCGGCCATTTTTTTTTTAATTAAAAAATAATAACAGGACTGAAAAGAACTGCTAATGCTTACAGTGAATTATGTCCTAGTAAAAAAATGAATAATATTTATATAAAGTGTTATCTAAGTAATTATATAACATCTGATTACATTACAGTTTTTCTAGACAGTATGTGGTATTCATTTCATCACAAATATGTAGTATCACTTGGTATTGTCACTTATCTCACATTTCTCAACAAAAATAGTTTTGACCGCTCATGATATTTGTTTTGCTTTAGCTACTTGGGTTCAAAACCAGAGGTCGTAATAGTTTGAAGAAATACTGTTGAGGGATTGAGATAGGTTCCAACAGTGCTCTAGCTCTAGAATGGAAATTAAAGATCTGTAGAGCTAAATGATAGCACAATGCGATTCTTCCCGAGGAGCGAAATCGGCCTGTTGAGAAAAAGTGCCGCAAGGAACTCAACGGATCGGACTCAATTTCATTTCATTTCATTTATTTATTAACAACATTTGTATTTGAATATTTCACAAAAGAAACATAATAATATAAGGCAAAAAATCATAAAAATAAGTACATAATTAGTCAATACAATGCAAAAAAAACATACTTAATTACAATTGAATACCTATGTATAATTAATCTATACCTACTGTACAAACACCTTTTCAAGAGAAATGATTTTAAATGTCTTTTAAAACTTGTGTGGTAAACTATACTTTTAATATCAACTGGCAATTTGTTAAACAGCTTAAACGCTTTAATTAGAGACGAATTACTCTCTGCATCCAAACTCCCACTGGCAAGCGAGTAGACGCACCCTAAAACACCTTCCCTTGTGGGGGAGCGATGGAAATGGCTGGAAGCACCGAGCCATTTTTATCCGATTGACAGGGATCCGTGCAAAGCAGAACGCACCTTCAGCCCGCTGATCCCTATCTAGAAAAGAATATTTAGCCTCTAGCTCCTAGCGGGTATCGAACCTGTGACTAGTGTTATAGGCGGCTCCACCACTGCGCCAAGGGAGTCGTATCAATTATGAAAGATCTACTAAACACTATAATCATTATGACATAATTATGATAAAACTAGGTTTTCAAATATATCGAAATAAAGGTTTACATCAGACGAATTATAGATTATGTTTTCTAATAAGAGATAAGGAAAAAATATATCAGTAAGTGTATTCAAATATTAATTTTAGTTTATTTGCAATCTTAGTCTAAAATGGATAGAAAAATACTTTATATATTTATTGGGCAGGCGTTGATATGTCAGGTAAGCAAAAATTCGTATAATATAAATACAGGAATGCACGTTAGTGTAGTGGTTAAAGTAACTGCCCAAGATCTCGAGGTTCTGGGTTCAATCTCCGGTGGAATAATAAAAAATTAAAAGCTTTGGTTTTATAACACAAAGTCAATTTTTCTGTCTAGATTAGAATTTAAGCTGCTAGGCGTCCTAGGCATCTTATACCGGTCCAGGAAATAAATGGATTTTAAAATTTTGGAAGATCTAATAATCAACTAGTTTCCTCATTTCAGAGGCTCCTTATGGCAATCGATCAGTCAGATTCATTTAATCGACTATCCATTTCGATTTAGAACTAATTGGTCAACGCCATCTGATACAATTTCTTGTACTTTTGGTCTCGAACCAGTACTTGATCCCTAAAAAATTACACTTGATTCATTTGGGCCACCCTTGGTAGACCCCAAGTAATTTTAGTTCAAGATAAAAGTAAATATCATGTTTCTTTTTCATTCCAGGTCTTCACAGCAAATCTCCACAACCTCCACCCAATGCTGCAGCAGTACATCTTATCAAGTCTTGGACAGTCATCATCTCACCACCCTTCAGTTGCAGTTAACAAACAGTCTCCTTACAACATGCAATCATTAGTTTCACTAGCAAGTCTTATTGGATCACAATCTCTTCAATCCTTACCTTTGAAGACTCAAATGACTCCTTCTAGTTTGTTATCATCTATATCAGAATCAGGAACTCCTAATTTAAGCTCACTAGTAGCATTATCTGCTTTACTTGGAGCTCAATTATCACAAACTTCTCCTGTACGTGCAAACACTGCTATATCTTCTTTTCCATCAGAACCTACTAACTCTGCATCTAGTTCTGTAGATGCATCTCTATTAAACAATTTAGCTATAGCACTTCAATTGTTGTTAGTAAGCAATATGATAAATACTCCTCAACAGGAATTAGCTCCTGAACCTGTTGTTGTTCCAGGGTATAGTGTATATGAGAGTAAAGAACCTGTAGCTCCTATATCAGTTTCATACGCCCATTCAAGTCAGACTGCTGTGACAGCAGCGAATCAACCAAAACAAAATGTGTACGAGACAGCAAACCCTAATTACAACTACTACGAAGCATCGCAAAGTTATGCACCTCAAATGCCCAATGCGAATTATGTTGGGTCTTCTGGTTTTGCATCCAATGCAAATTATGCTGGGTCCTCTGGTTTTGCACCAAATGCGAATTTCGTAGGTTCCTCTGGTTTCGCAGAGTCGAATCCTTTCGGAGGAACCATACCTCCTCCTTCTTCTAGCAGAGGCGGGCTCTCCCTCATGTCTCCGTACGAAGCGCTGAGTCCCAGCTCGCCGTGGCTGGACCCCATCCTGTCCTCTCCCTTCGGCTCTGTGATGACCTCGAAGAAGGACTTCCAGTCTCCGTATGCTTCTATCATGGCAGCCGAGAATAAAGACCTGTTCTCGTTCAGCGATTTCTTTTGAGATATGTGTAGTTAAGTAATTTATTATTGTTTTAATAAAAATTTAAAAAGATGTACACTTTGTTTTATTTGTAATGCAAAAGATAAATAAATAAATAACAAAACTTAGAGAAAATTACACACATTGATCTGACCAAAAGTAAGAAGCTTAATTACTTATGTTATGGATATCAGAATTCGCAGTAATTGAGTTGAAAATACAAATATGCAACCAGACACAGAACAAACACAAAATGTTCATGACGTAACCCTGGTGTATAGGGCAGGATCATTACCTATGTACTATATAATGCGCCCATTGGGCCACCGGCCAGTAATAAACGTTATGTGAATTTTGGAAATTAAGCACACAGTAAAATCGACATTTCTTTGACAGAAAAAAAACGAAAGTTAAAATTTTTTCTTGTAAATACATACATATTATTATGATTAAACAACAATTATACAATATAGAAACCCACAGAAGAAATACAAATAGCATGTTATCGCTCACAAAGGTTTATACTGTGCAGGGATCGAACCTTCTTCTTCGACTTCGACTTCTTGTGTAACATCCAACTTCTCAAGCACCATCCAACTTCACCAAATTGGTCATCTAAGGAACCGTTGCCGTAACTATTTCATAAAATGGATGGATGCACTCGTATTATTATGTTTTACGGAGGAAAATGCGGTTAAACACACTAACTAAACCATCCCATTAAACCACGAAACAATCCCGGTTTCCCCTTCACACCGAAAGAGGGACGAGCTGATTCTGGCCTCTATAATTATGACCCCAAACTAAGATAAGCTTCCACATTGGGATCCCTTTTTGTCGCATTTTTTTTTGTCCTTATTGGCATAATTTTTTTGTCATAATAATATTTTGTCATAATTGACTTTTCGCATACTGTTTCAGTAAGCATAAATATCGTTTAGACTAATGTTTTTTGCCCTCATATTGTTTCGCATAAAATTGTTAGACATATTGTTTATTTGACTAAGAGTTATTATAGTGTAACAGTAGGTTAAGGTACGACGGGGGTGGCCCTTGGGCCACCCCTAAGCCGCCAACATGTTTATTTATATAGGAAAAGTATTTCCAAAAGATATGGCTTTAGAATATTATGTATAAAAATAAATAAAATAAAAATTGTTTATTCAGAAACAAACATTTTTGTTTACAAAATAGTAGCTGGTGTCTCCTTTTAAGCTTATAGAAGCCTGTGTCAGGAGGCACCGCTCTTCAGTTACAGTTTCTTAAGTACTAATAACAAGTTTCAGTATTATTAAACACTTTCTTAGCGTATGAAAATTAATTCAGGTAGTATTCAAAGGATTGTAATATTGTAAGTTACAATTATTATGCTTAACCACTCAACGCCGAACCGGCACTCGGGTGCCGCATAACAATAGATTTTCTATTGTGTCTAGTAATCCGGGGCTAGAAGGAAGAAGGTATGATGCCTAAAAAACTATGCCTATAAAGTTATGCCAAAAGAATATTATGCATAACTATTATAAGGATAAAAATAAAAGTAATGCCATGTTAAATTATGACAAAAAATCTCATGCGAAAAAACAGGGAACCTTCCACATTATATCTAACTATCTGCTAATATCAGACAACGGATAAACTTTTTTTGTTCCTGTTTGACAATTAGAATGGGCTGACCGACATATGAATCACTGCATGCAATACAATGCATTGCGTTGCGACTAAGGCTGTACGTTTCGTGGAATAGTAAACCCGTGCGTTTCCAGCGGTCATCTATACTAATATTATAAAGAGGAAAGATTTGTTTGTTTGCATTGAATTGGCTCCGAAACTACTGAACCGATTTGAATAATAATTCCTTCACTGTTGGAAAGCTTCACTATTCCCGGGTGACATAGGGTACTTTTAAGTTTGATGTAGTCCGTTAATCCCGGAAGTGTAGGGTGGAAGGGAATATTTGAAATAAGAAATGAAGCGCGGGTGAAACTGCGGAGGCGACCGCCTGTCACTAATAGATAGATAGATAAGCAATCCGCTTTCTCAAGCAACATAATTATTTGCAAAATGCGGATTAAAATCAGCCCGTGATTCAAATTCCGGGTTTTTTTTTAAATTTGTGTCGTTTTTCCACGGTTTTTTTCGAATCAGTTCGGGTTTTAATCGGCATTTGGTGTGTAGGTACTCGAGGATTCAGGCGACTGGGACCACTATATAACTGGGACCGCGGTCCCAGTTGCCTGATTAGTTTTTATTTGTTTATTTCGTCAGGCGAGTGGGACCACCCGTAATTTTAACCACAAATCCATTGTTGAAATACAAGATTTAGTACAGTTAGCAAAAAAGGTGTCACAAATAAAAAGTTAATTTTTGCAAAGGTAAGTTAGTTTTTGTATTACCTACTTAAACAGTATAACAGTCTTAATTATGTTTTAAAAATCACGTTGGCTCATATGCCTACTTAACTAGTAATTCTAAGTAAACATTCAACAGAAATCTCCTCAAAACAATAATATAAAAATCAGTCTTAATGTCTCTTAACTTTATACACCATAAAGTAAGTACTCATTACTCCTATTATATATTTATAATAAAGTCAGAAGATGCACATATCGTGGTGCAATATTTATTTGCAATGACAATCATCTCCTCATAACAATGTTACTTAGCAACCGAATGTCACTTTTATGACAAATCCATACTGACACAACGCCGCACCGCCTGTCTACTCTCCATCCGTCTTACGAATTTTCGATCTACTCTTTGGTGTTCATTGGTGTTTATGGGCGCCTGGTACTTCAAATAGAAGTTTTGCATCACTTCGCTTTTATTTTACATGAATTTTATTCACCACGCTGCCATTTTAGGATGAAATATTCCGTGTGATTACTCTTCGGTACTTATGGGCGCCTGGTACTTCAAATAGAAGTTTTGCATCACTCGCTTTTATTTCCATTAAATTCTACTCCGCCATTAGATATTCCGTGTGACTTCTCTTTGGTGTTTCTGGGCGCCTATAACTTCGACGAGCATGGCGAATCAATCTTACTAATCTGTCGCGAGTTTAACATTTTTTCCCCATAAAAAAAGTGTAGTCAGAAGTTTTCACTTCAAAAATACTTGACCGTAATACTAAATAAAATAAAATCCTGAGTTATAACTTGATTTTTCTGTTAACTGTACATTAAAGGAAATTAGGTATATGGTCCCAGTCGACCGATTCAAAAATGTTATCAGGTAACTGGGACCGCGGTCCCAGTTTTATTTGGTCCCAGTCGCCTGAATCCTCAGGTACTCGTGGATGTGACAATAACTTGATTTCTTTTAAATAGACTGCTTTTTATTTGTTAAAACATTTTTCAATTATTGTGACTTAGGAATTCAATGGAGATTTAAGTAGGTAAGTGAAATAAACGTGAAAATTTGGAAAAAGTTTAAATTGACAATATCTTGAAAACCGAGCAACTTTTACTGAGGTCATGTTGGGCTTGTTCGATGCCTCTTGTGCTCCTACCTCCAGCGTCACTGTGACGTGTCATCTTTTAGACACCCTGTATACATTTTATTTACATAAATAGTATTCTACGTAGGTATTACATGTTTGTAAAAAAAAGAAAAATGTTTATCCGCGTCGCGTGTCATACGAGTACAGTCATACAACAAGTTATGCTTAGTTTGCGGCAAGATGACGCTATATGAAGTACCTTAACATTATCATTGTTATAAAATTAAATAAAGATTGGATAATGTATCTAAGTAAACATCGAAAAAATATTACAAAACTTAACATTAGCAATATAATTTCATAATATCAGTATGTAATCAGCGTCAAGTTATTTCGTGATTACGTCGAACTTCGTGGTAACATTGCAGCGAAATGTACCAATTTTAGCGATATAAGGAAGCCCGTGGGTCTGGTATGGTGTTTGTCAGTTTGTAATCATGAGCTTAGGTGTGAGGTTCAAAGTATTCATAGTAATATGTATTGTGCAGGTGAGTTATTAAAAATCCTACTTCCTACTAATATTATAAATTATGCGAAAGTCTGGATGTTTGGATGTTTAGATGTTTGGATGTTTGTTACTCAATCACGCCTAAACGGCTTAACGGATTTGGCACACGTATAGATTATAACCCGGAATAGGACATAGGCTATACAATTCCTACGGGAAACGTATCATTCCCGCGGGAATATCAATTTTGAAACTACTATAATTTAATAATTCTTTAACTGTTGGAAAGCTTCACTATCCTCGGTGAACATAGGGTACTTTTGATCCTGGAAATGTGGGGGGAAGGGGGGATATTTGAAAAAAGAGATTACGCGCGGGTGAAACCGCGGGTGTAAGGCTAGTCTCTTTATAAAGAAGGGAGGCAAACGAGTAACGGTTTAGTAGTAGAGCTATGCTGTTTTACAGTATGGGCCGGCTCGTCCGGGAAGTACCACCCTCTCACATAACACCAGCGTGAAATTTAATAATAGTGACTCTATTGTGTTTGTGAGAGTGCCGGAGGCCCACACCCCCCATAGGCCGGCAACGCATCAGCGATCCCTCTGGTGTTGCAGATGTCCATGGGCGGCGGTGATTGCTTACCATCAAGTGACCCGCTGGCTCGTTTGCCGTCTCTGACATAAAAAATAATAGTAGTTTTAGTTTTGCGTGTGTGAAAGTGAACTTCCCTTTGTAAGTTCGATTCCCAGATCAAACAGTTGATGAATATTTGTGTTTGTTCTGTCTGGATGTTTATTTGTATTTGAGAGTATATTTGTGGTACCTTCGTTGTTTCTGATACCCATCATAACACAAGTGCTTATGCTACATATTTTGGGGTCAGATCGATGTACATAATATGTGGTTATCAAATATTTATTAATTAATTAATTATTAATTCTTATTGCATAGCCTAATTTTGTAAGCCTATGCTTTATCAGTTTCATTATTTTATGCAAATATATTTCACATAGATAAATATTCATTATCTATTTGTATGTACATTGAAAAAATAGTTTTATACAAATAATGAAACACTAAAAACTATTTTGTACCAATAGAACCTGGCTATGGTAGGTACGGACGGCAGCAGATCAATTTACCCTAATCTGTCAAAAACTCTCAATTGAAAGAGAACTCTATGTGAAATGAATAACGCTGAAAATTGGTTGCAGAAATTTTACAGATTAGGGTATTCTAATGTGCTGTTGGATGTACGGTCAACAGCACATCACGGTTAACACTTGCAGGTCGATAATGAGCACATATGCTCCCGACATAAGAGTGGTACAAAGTCCAAAGTGTTACGTCTGACGTGCTTTTGACTGTACATAAAACGAAACGGTAATAATAATTTATCTGTTAAATATTAATGATTTTGCCATATTTTTTGGAAGAAAAGACAAACCGGGATCTGTCTTTCTTACACAATACAATTTGGGGCTTTTCAATGCCAGAATTAACAGGCTTTTCCTAAGAAAGCGCGCTCCATCGTAGACCGCAAATAGTTGTTTAACATCAGGCAACTTTGTGGTCAAGTGCTGGCTTAGTCCAAATATAAAAAAAAACAGACAGAGACAGCATCAATATCCGACAGATAAGTAACGAGGAACTTATACGACAGCGGTAAAACTAGTCCTAACACTATTTGGCGAATAAACCCTAAAGGTTATTTAGTTTGTTTAGGTCACTGGAAGTAAAAAAGGTAAAGGCCTCGGTTTCGAATTTCGCGGCAGCGGGAGCGGCGGCGTACGCAGGCGCACTGAGGTCACCGCTTGACGCGCGCCGTCAACAAACTTATCTGTTCCGGTGGCGGCTTCGCTACTGTCTATTTAGAACTGTCATTAAATATCGTTTTTGCATTGCATTTCACGTAGTTCCAATTTTGGCCACCGGAACAGATAACAGTTTGTCGTTTGATACGATGCTGTCAAGCGGTGAACCGCAGTGCGCCTGCGTGCGCTGCCGCTCCTGCTGCCGCCCCGCTGTGTTCGAGAACGGGTCTATGGGATTCCATACAAAACATCTCGCCACTGCCTCTCCTCTGCCGCGAAATTCGAGGCCGAGGCCTTAATGTCACACTGCAGGAGGGCAAAGGCCTACATCATTGAAATCAATTCATCACATTAATAATGGGTACTGGCTTAATCACCACGATTGCCAATTTTTTATTGGTGATCAAAAACCTGGCTCATATCTTGCTCGGCCTGGAAATCGAACCCAGGATCCTGAGATCACGGCCAGATTCTAAAACCGCTACACCACCGAGGCGTTAAATTGTATTTACAAAAAAAAATATTTTTCTGTTCCAGGTAGTTTCACCTGCAAAAGGCTTGAAAATGCAAGTAGCAAATCTATCACCACAACCAGTAAAACCATCACTGGAAGCCCCAACAACAACCATCAACATCAACCATCAACAACAACAGGTCACAAAGCCTCTACTCTCAGCAGCAACAATAAAATCATTACCCAACATAAAATTGGAAAACATAGATTTGCTAATGGAAAAGAATAATATGAAATTTAAAAATGCACCTAAAACACTATCGAATACATTTTTAACCCAAAATGATGAGAGGAATCAGCAAGAAGTTAGTACCGATGATTTTAATGTCCTTAACTCAATACAAGAAGGAACACCTAATTATAAAGCACCTAGACTGGTTCAAGGATATCACCAAAAAATACCGTTCGTTAATAATGTGATTCGAAATCAGGAGAGTTCTAATATGCCACAACTAGTTGATCAAGACTCCTACAAAGTTGTTCAAGAAAACCCAATGCGGACAAAATTGGTTAATAACCAAGAAAATAACTATATAACTAATCAAAACAACATAGATGTAAATGTAATGCAAGACTTTAACGGACTTAGTAAACCACAATTGCCTTATCAAAATGCGAATCCAAGATTCGTAAACTCCAAATTAAATAAGCCTCTTATAACACAGAATAGTTTCGCGAATTTCCCAACCTTACAAAATTCAAATGTATCCCCTACATTGACAGAAAAAGATGTTGATCAATTGGTAGATACAACAAAAGTGTATAATCCAAAAGTTCCGAACTATTTCGGCTCGTCACAAAGTTTAGTTACAAACGAAAAGATCATACCTGGTGCACCAATTGTATCTCTGAAAGATACAAGTCATGAAGTGAATAATGTTCAAATCTTACCAACTCCTTATTTAAACGGAAATGGTATTTCACGTACTACCGGTAATTATAATTCTATAAATCAACAAAATGTAAATTACAACTTAGAAAACAATGCAGGAAATGTAGAAGATAATAACAATAATTTTAATGAAGTATTTCAAAGTTCACAACAGAATAGTGTACAAAAAAATCTATTTAATATACCAAATAATATAAATAGTTTTAATGATTACAATAGCTTGCCATTATTTTCTAAAAATAGTTATGGTGATCAACAATTTACTTTACCAAAAGTTAATACACAAAATAGTGCATTTAACAACGTAAAATATTTACCTAATATTAATATACAGTCAAAACCAAACATTACTAACAGGAATGGCATAGATGAAAGATTTATATCACCTGATAATATTTTACAAGATAATAATGTCAAATTTTTACCCAATATCAACCTTAAAGATCAGCCATCTGCACAAGCTAATGAAATATTCAATGTGGACGTAAATAATAATTTCAATAGTATAAAAACTATGCCAAAGATTGCTGCAAAGGATCAACTAGTTTCTTTACTTAATGATATTTCATCTAGTATTAACTTCGATGATTATAATAAAGCCCAAAGCCCAAAATTCAATAATTTTAATAGCTATCAGGCGTTAACTAATGCCATACCACAGGCAAATGTATTTAATAATGGTAATACAGTACAAAACTCGCTTCCTTCTCTTAGCGATATTTCATTACAAGGAAACGCGTTCAACAATATGAACAATGGTAACAATTTAATGTTGAATTTACCCAATGAATTCAACAATTTACAGTCAATACCATTAAATATGCCTTTTAATCCCAGAAACCAATTAATAACTCCAGCATTTGATGTATCATCGAATGGAAATGCCTTTGATTTTAATAACTTACAGTTACCTAATGACCAATTGGTAACTAATGAGGCGTCATCACAAATGAATCTGAAAGAGTTTTCATCACAAGGAAACGCAATGAATAATTTATATAACATACAATTTAAACCAAATAATAATTTTAAGGACCAGTTACCTACTTCACCTAATATTATTTCTCCAAATATTTTAAATGATATAACATATCTTCCTAAGACCAACGTCAAAGATCACATAATTCCTCCACTAAAGGAAATACCGTCAAATATAAATAAATTAAATGTTGGAAAGACACTGCTTGATGCTATTATATTAGAAAAAGCTATTGCGCCAAATGATGCACTGTCAAAAGGGAATTTCTTCAATAATTTTAATGGAGTACAATCTAAATTCAGTGTCAAAGACCAGTTTTTAACTAATGCCTATGATCAAATTGGACCAAATCATATTTTATCCCCAGTAAATTCATTTATTGGTATGAATAATTTACAGCCAAGTAGTTCAGAACTTAGTAGTAATGATAATGATAAATTGAATTCAAATATTGCAAAATTTAGTAATTTCGAAAATCAAGGGTTTGGGAATACAGCAAACCAATTAAAGCCACAATTAGGAAAGAATATAAACAGTAAAACTACGTCATCAGATAATGTAAATGAGTTTAATAATAACATTGCAAATGATATAATTAATTCCGTTAATGTACCCAAACTTCAAAATAACATATTACCAAAAGTAAATAATGTCCCATCTTCGATCGTTTTAAGTCCTAGTAATTCAGTAATTCCTGCATGGGACAAGCTGGTTCCTAATATGAATAATAATCCAACATTATTCAATCCACCAAACGCAAACAATGATGATACATTGACGTCTTTCAAAACTCAACCTTTTTCAAATATAAATAATGTTGATTTCAAGTCAACAACATTATTCAATGGAGTAAGTAATGCAGGAAATAGTTTACCTGTAAGTAAACTTGCAACCAAAGATAAAATAGGATTTCCGGCCATGCCTAAGAAAAAGTACGAGTTTCCTAATTTTTCATTACTAAGCCAAAACTCTAAAAGTTTAGGAAGCATACCACCAGTAGCACCTTTGTCAGTTACTAAAATTCCTCCGCTAGCAACAATTAATAGTATGACCATTCCTAACAATCCTCCAAAAATAAACGTAACTTCAGCTCTAGAATTTGCTAAAAAAAATATCTTGGGCACATTCGGTGATGAGAAATATAAAATTCAACAAAAACCTTTTATAGATCACACTATATCTAATCCAGCATTTACACCAAACCTTATTAAAACAAATGCTGTGCCAACACCAAATAATAACGTTTTATATCCTTCTCTAACTATGCCAGATAAACCTTTTAATATTGTACCGCAAACAACAACGAATAATAATTTATTGACAAACAATATCTTAAATACTTTATCACTATTTGGCACAGGCTACCAAAATCCGATAACAAATACAAAAACATACTATGAAGTAGAATCCAACGGCCAGATCGATAGTTTAAATATAAGTCCAGCTATTACTTCAAATATATTTGGTTCGCCATATCAAGATCCTTTAACTTTTGCTAAATCTTACTTAGAAGTAGAATCACTTGGCATTAATAATTTAGTTAAATCTTCACCTAATAATAATAACATTTTGAATGCTATTCCATCTACATATCAAAATCCATTTCTTAATGATCAAAGTAATGGTCCAAATCCAATTGTATTGAATGACGAGTTAAATTCTTTTAATCAATTCATTAATATCAATGATATTTTGAATGTTCCACCAAGTAAAGTCAATCCTAACACTTACCCAAAAGTAGAATCGTTTAATAATTTTAAAAATGTACTTGCAAGTTCTCCATTCGTATCACCAAATCTTGAAGCTTCTACTTCTACTAATAATTTACCGCCAAATATACCTTTAGTATATCCAACATCAAATATTAATGATTTTTCTTATACCAGCCCAAATACTTTACTTTCAAGTGGTATAACAGCAGTATCAGAAATAAATGCTTCACAAAATCCATTGCCATCAGCTAGAGATTTCCAACCATCTACTTTATCAATCTCGTTACCTAATGAAGTAGACACACCTTTTACAATTGCACCATATTTTAGCAACAATTTTGGTACTGTATCATCTTATACTACCCCTTTTTTAAATACTTTTAACCCATTCGTACCAAATGAAATGCCTATAGCACAAACCTCTAAATTGTATGAGCCATCGATTCCAATATTCACTGAAAATAGTATGAATTCAAATAGGTTTGCGTTTTCCAAAGAATCACGCCCATCACAATACAATAATGATATAAAATATATATCTTCAAATCCTTATCCAACTGTTTCAAATTTGCCAAACGTGTACACATCACCGGCTCAAAATGTCCAAATATTCTCAAATGCAATGCAACCTGGAATTTCCTATACAAATATATCACCTATGAATGTACTTATGCCTCAAGGGAACTCCCTGTTCCCCACAAATGATATAGTTAACTCTATAAATGATGTTGGGAAAGTTGTGGCTAAGAATGCTTTAACTTCTTTAATAAGGAAAAGGTTTAGACCTAATCCTCCATCCAGTCCCTTGCCTTACTCATTTTATTCTAATATTTATCAAGAAAATTCACCGTCTTCGGAGCCATACTTCTTTAATTCAAACCCAAGTACAATACCATCTTCAAACAATTCACCATTTCCCTCTATTAGTTCAAGGTTTGAGGAATTTGAAATACCAGACTTCCTATCAGAAATGTCAGTACCGAACCTGTTCAATGATTTTGTGGAAAACCAGTTGGATCTAAATGAGTTCGGCAATGAGTTAAATTCATTCGTACCATACATGTCAGCTTTAAATATAAATGTTTTACCGATTATAGAAGACTTGCCTGGTATCCCTAGCCAACAAATATCACATCTTTATGATTTCGGTTCGCCATCTTTCTTACCGAGTATAAATATACCAAATTATGTTGGTCCTCAAATTGTGGAAGTTCAACCTGTTAAATCTAAGAAAAAGTATCGCGATAAAGATCTTCAACGTTTGGTCGGTCTGTTAGTTTTGAATGAGTTAATTAACAATGAAAATAACGATATAGATAGCCTTGAGACTTTGCTAGCGTTGTTATGTGTATCGTAATATTTGTTGATTATTTTTAGTTTTCGTTTGGTATTGATTTTGTGTTTGATATGTTTATTACTGTAACAAAATTTTTGTACCCTTTTTAGGTGTATGTATTGTCAATTATGTGTGTAATATGTTTATAAAATATTAGATGTTTTCTATTAAAATTGTTAAATTAATGTTACCTATTAAATCCGGAGTTTTGGAAAGGAGGGCTGAGTTGTAAGGAAGTAACCAATTTGTTACTCAATTATTTCAAATATGTTCTGTATAACAATGTTGTACATATATTGTTTGTTTAAATTATAATAGTTAAGGAGATCCGTAAATATGTTTGTGTTGAATTATACTTAATTTATGAATATTATATGTTATTGTTGAACAATATTACTGTTTTAATATAATTATACTACCAATTTTAAACCCCATTTTCTTATACGAATAGCTTATTGTCAACATTGATTCCCTGGCTGGTACTTTTTGGTAGGTATTTTGCGAGGGTGCCATAGCGGAACCATGGATACCATAGCGGTCCTAACCCGGAATATTTAATCTATACTATATTAATAAATAAAGAGGAATGATTTGTTTGTTTGTATTTAATAGGCTCCGAATAGGAAAATTATTTCATTGTTGGAAAGCTACACTATCCCCGGGTGACATAGGGTACTTTTGATCCCGGAAATGTGAGGAGAAGGGGGGGGGGTTATCTTGTGCTGCAGTGACACATTGCAAAATGATGAAATTAATTTATTTTATTAAACATAACAATTAAGTTACAATAAGTAAATAAATAAATAAACCTTTATTCTTAAATATCCACAAATTGAGAAAAACAGTTATATTTTATAGGTAATTGTAACTTCAGACCATGGAAAAGTTCAAGTATAAAATTCAACAATAATAAATAAATACCTATTTGACATACCTACCGGAACAAACCCAAAAATGTTTATTAATTTAATGTTTGAGCCAGCTAGTCTACTATTAATACCCCTAGCGTATACGCTATAGCGCTATAGCGCAGGGGTATAATTTGCATAAAAACTATACACTATGACTATACATGAATAAAACTAATTTTATATTGCAAAGAAACTACCAAAAGTGGTCTGCCGGTATACTCTTAGCTATAATAACAGTTTTGCCATCTTCTTGATATTGCATGTTATCAGGTAAATAATACGTCACAACTGGATTTTCTTCACCACTTCCTTCATTGGTTTTCCCATATTTTACAACTTTAGAATGAGCGTAAACAGTCTCAATACTATCTGGTTGGATTTTCTTACTGTTTCCATTAATTTTGTAAGTTTTTATGTCTTTACTTGGCGGTGTTTTTGCATCTGAATATGTCGACGATTTATAAGATATATCCTTTTCAATCTCATTCATATAGTCTGGCTTAGGTTTCTGTTTGATGATCTGTTTGGTTTTAAAATCAGGAGATTCTAGTAATGGCGGTGTCCTATATTCTAGCATATCAGACTCATTGTCAATATCGGGCCTAGCTATTACCTCTTCAACATGTTCGTCAAATTTTTTATGAATGTCTTTAAGCTTCTTCATGTAATATTCGTGAGTGGATGGAGTCGTTTCAAAATTTCTGTCAGTCGTGTAGTAGTATCTATTGTCTCGAAGATTTCTTACACTAAGGCTTTCACCGCTTTCATAAATTTTGTCTTTAGTAAAATCTGGATAGTAATCGTCAATTACACCATTATTAACATCTAAAACCAAATCTTCAGTTCCTAGTTCAGGTATTGTAAATGTTGTTGTTTCTTGTTCGATGTCCCTAGGCATGTTTGTTGTTGTTGTAACTAGTTCTTTTTGTGGGGTTTTAGGTTGATGACTTTTTGTTGGTTTAATGGCTTTAGTAGCTTCTGTTGTCGTAGGAACTACTGTATTTCCAGGGTTTGTCGTAGTTTCTACCACTTTATTTGGCCTTGGTGTTGTTTTTGCTTTGGGTTTCTGGTTTTGATTTTTTCTATTGTGTCCTCGTTGATTATTGTTCATGTGAGCGAATATCTGATCGTACCTTAATGGAAAGTTCATATTTGGGTAGTGGAATGGCTGGTCCACTTGTTGATTTTGCAACTGATTTCTTAAGTAAGCAAGCAGCTTTCTGACAACTTCTTCGGGAATCGCAGGGAATTTCTGCCGAAAATCTTCTATGACCGCGTCATCCCTCGATTTCTTGTTATTTTTCTTTGGACGTTCTACTTTTTCTAGTGACTTTTCATGACTAGCATGTTGGGGTCTTTCTTTTATTCTCATTGCCATTTCGGGTTTCGGACCTGATTGTTTATGAGACCTTTCTCTATCTTGAGATCCATTTATATTTCTGTCTCTTTCTTGATGCTGTCTTCGTCCATTATTATGATGTTCACCTTGTGGTATATTCCTGTCTCTGACTCTTTCGGAATGTACTCTTCTTTCGTCTTGATTTCGCTTTCTTGTATTGCGATCTCGGTCATCAGTGTTATATTGACATTCAGAGCTCATAGGTCGTCTTTGATCCGCTCTACGAGGATTTGGTTCACAATTTTGGTTCTTAACGCGTTTCCTTCTTTGTTCTACAGGAAAGTTCTCTTCTGAATCATGTCTCACTCTCCTATTCTCGTTAGAATTATGATTTCTTCTATTTACTTCTTTATCCTGCCTCCGAGGATTTTTAAGCTTAAAATTGTCATTTTCAAACACTTCTGGTGGCAGAATGAAGTAATTATTGACAACGTGAGGTACCTGTGTGTTTGGTCCAGTTTGAATAGTATTCGGTACAGAATGAATTGTATTCGGAACAGTCTGAATAGTGTTTGGAATAGTCTGAATATTATTAGGAATACTACTGACTTGCATAGGAACTTCTATACCAAGTTGACTGTATAAGTTCGCTTGATCTAAAATAGTCTGAATATTTGGGTTAGACAATATTTTATTCATATAGAACTGATTCAGTTGGTTGATAGGATCCAATGGTTGGTTGGTCTGTGTTGCTAATTGATTTTGAACTGTATAGGCTTGAGGATACAGTTGATTATTGATAGGTTGCTGTATAATAGTTGGTATCTGTTGTACAGAACTTGATTGTACCATCACAGGGATGTTTGTGGGGTTTTGAATGTTCTGGGCGTAATTTTGGTTGCAATTTTGAGGACATGTTTGAATCGGAATGAGTGCCAATGGGTTTCCGGATACCTGAAAAGAGAAATAATATTTTAAATAATTAATATGTTAGTGCTCGCATAACTTATAAACTATACCACCAAATTTGATATTTTTTTTTTTTGGCATAGGCTTCACTTTATTTCGGATAAATGACACATTTCCGCGGGATAATGTCGAATAGTCTACGCAGACGACAACGCAGGCAAAAAGAAATTTGGAAATAATATAAAATCCATGTTATCGATATAGCTGGCCACTAAATATGTATATGGACTTATTACCAAGTACAAAAGAAAATGTCATTTATAAATAAAAAGTTCAAAACTAACAAAGTTTTTTTTATACACAGCTGGAGCTGTAATGGCGGCAGATTTCAACTGCAGGCTAGCCAGTCGGACTCTAAAAAAGCCCTACCACCAACGAGTCCCGCGGGAATCGAACCCACGACCTCTGGGTTTTATACCCTCTGAGTTTTATACCGCCAAAACTTTGCTAGAAGGACATTACTATAAAACATTGACCACCTCCGTGGAACAGTGGCTAAACACGGAGGTCGTGGGTTCGATTCCCACCTTGGGTCTGGTTGGTAGTAGGGCTTTTTCAGAGTCCGACTGGCTAACCCCCACAGGTGAAATCTGTCGCCATAACAGCTCTGGCTGTGTTCCGGCAATATTAATGTGGGAGCCAGTAGTCTTGAAATCAGATGAGCCTACAGTCTGGCAGCACATTGAGCGACGCTTCGAGGTGAAGCATCCCTCAATGAAATAGGCCGCAGGGGCCGCTTACCATCAGGTGAGCTGCGTGCCTGTCTGTCAATTGAACTAGTATAAAAAAACTGTAATCGGAAAATCCGACAAAATTTTACTTGACCCAGAAAAAGAGAATTTAGGTCCCCTAGATTAATAAACATCTAGATTAACTAGGTGTCGTCCGTCTATAAATAAATCTAACGTGCAAACCTAATTCAGTGATAAATTTAAATGGGATTCACGTCAGCAAACAGACAAGCTACGCTATACAAACAAACGTACGGAGTGATTTATTTGATTTTCTTGTTAAGATGGTTTGTTCCTTGAAATTACTCGTATATTCGGGTTAGTAGTCGATTCGCACGAAAATAATTCGCACGAAAGTGCGAATCGACCACTTTCAAAAATAATATTATTTTTAGTAGTCGATTAGCCCGAACGAATTTTAATCGCGTGCGAGTCGACCCCTGTAAGAATTGATAGTAGGCGATTCGCACTTTTGCAGTATGTGCATAAAAAACAATCAAAGTACAGTCGTGTACAGGAAATCTTGGAAGTGAGATGAGAAATTCTGTAGGATAGAGTTGCCAATTTGTCGATAGAATTTTGATTTCGGACGATTTTTCTAAATAATACATTTACATAGTACACTGAGGGAATTCAACAATTTGACCTTGCTGATTGGTATATAGGAACTATACCTACATCTATACTAATAATAATAATTATGTATAAAAAGGAAAAATATTTGTTTGTTTGTTTGTATTGAATAGGCTCCGAAACTACTGAATCGATTTGAAAAATTCTTTCACTGTTGGAAAGCAGCACTATCCCGGGTGACATAGGATACTTTTGATCCTGGAAATTTGGGGGGATTGGGGGGATAATTGACGAAAGAAATTAAGCGCGGGTGAAATATATTAGAAAACTTATTCTTCCAAGTATTTTTTCCTTATACTACACCAAGAAATAGTTTTCTAGTCGATCATAAGTTAGTTCCCGATCTATCTTTGGTAGAGCTGACCCAATAAAAACTTATATTGATGGATAGTTTTATTTTTCCTCTCTTGTCTATATTTTGCACCCTTCCACCAACCCGCACTGGGCCCGCGTAGTAGAGTATGGCCCACACTATCTTACAATATTGAGATAAGGCCTGTGTCCCAGCAGTGGGAACGTATATAGGCTGATGATGATGATGATTGTGCAATGAATCCGCTCTTAAACAACACCTTTACACACAAGACCACAGACTAATTAAATTAAAATAAAAAGTTAAATTCTTACCAAAAAACCAAGCCCGGACAGAGACAAAACCGCTAATATTTTTAACATTTTTCACTAAACCATAGACATTATTAAAAATATCCAAGCACAGATATCAAATAACTTGAATTGACAAAACCTTTGTTTTAACTACGTGAGATATTTATAATGATCTTCTTATATCCATAGATAGTGGTAACGATTTGATTTCAATAGATTGTAAATGTAAGATTGGTCACGATTTTTTATCTTATTATGTGCTAAGATATCGTAAGACAAACAGACAGAAAACCTGCATTTTATTATTGCGTAAGTAAAAAAGTAAATCCCCCCCCCCCCGATGGGCCATCACCTTGTCGTAATGGGGGGAGGGGGGGGGCTTAGTAGCCTGGTGGGCTCCGGTGAACTAAGAGTAGCCAAGTGGGCGGACCGTCGAAACAAACAGTCAGACTGCGACACGAGGGGAGCGGACAGTGTGGATTGCTGTCTGCTCAGCACGCCCGAGGGCGCGAGGTGGGGGCCGCGGTGCGCAACCGGTTGGAGGGGGCCGGTGTTACGTTGCCGTTCCCCCCTGCGCATCGGCGGCCCAAGCGGGGCCACACCGCAGGTTGTGGCATGGCGGAAGTACAGAGGGCCAGTAGGCCCCTCGTGTCGGGCGGTAGCTGCCAAGTGCTCCCCACCCTCCAAAGAGGGATCCGCTGGTAGTGTCACAAATGCAAGGCCATGCCGATTCCTGTGACACTACCACGTTTCTAGACTACTACACTTCTAGACGTTTGTTGGGCACTGAGGGGTTTAGTGGATATACAGTATAGATAGTAGTATAAATAACCCTCTGACGGGTGGTGTTGTAGCTTATCGCTAACATCACCTGGCCGAGGGTATGCGTAACGCATTCCCCCCAATTAATAAAAGTAAAATGTCCTAAAAATGCTATCTTCATCTTATAAATACAGTAAGCACCAAGTGAGGTAGAGCAAATAGAAGATCTTCCACTCCGATGAGCCGCTCGTCTGAGGAGGTACCTCCACCTTACTGAAGACCAGTAGCGTAGCGATAGGGGGGGGGGCGGTCCGCCCCGGGCGGCACTTTTTAGGGGGCGGCAAAATTTCACAAAAGGGCGGCAGAATTGTCTTCCGCCCCCCCGCTGCGTGTCTGTTTGCCAACTGGAGGAGCAAAAAAAAAAGGGCGGCAGAATTGTCTTCCGCCCCGGGCGGCTGACACCCACGCTACGCCACTGCAGAAGATCACAGTGAAGTAGCCCTGAGTTACTGTTGTGCTGTTTCTGTAGGTGAGTAAGGGTGTAAGTAAGGGTAGCACTAGTCTCCCCTGAATTTATTGTCATCCTACTAATTTTTCACATAATTATTTTTTGTCATTTGTTAAAAAAGGACTGGTTTTTTTTAATATCTTTATAATTTTTGGCGTAAGTAATATCTAACACGAATAAGTAAGCGCATGTTAATATTAGCTGGCGGACTATGCAAAAACAAAATCAAAATATGCTTTATTCACTAAAGCTTTTCAATAGTTTGCCAGACGATTTGAAGGCCTGTGAATGCTTACTCAGCTTTAAAAATAAGTTAAAATCACACATAGGAGCAGCTAGTACCAGCGCATGATTTATAGATATTATTATGTTATGATAACCTTTGTATCTCATTATAAGTAAGTGAAGTGTAAATTTCTTATGAGAATAAAGATTCTTTAAGCATAAGCTTTATAGAGGCACTCACTAATCGTCAGTCATTAATATTATAGAGTGACAACCAGATTTAGA
The DNA here is from genome assembly GCA_949319885.1 of Mecyna flavalis. Lineage (NCBI taxonomy): Eukaryota > Metazoa > Arthropoda > Insecta > Lepidoptera > Crambidae > Mecyna > Mecyna flavalis. The sequence continues at coordinate 2,177,066 of OX439420.1, read as the reverse complement.
ATGTTGCATTTTAGTCGTTGTTTTCCCGCAGTAAAATGATTCTGTCTAAGTAGTACAATAGATTAATGAGGATTTTTTTGTCAAATCAAAAGTTTTACGATTATGATAGACGAAGCTCGAATCAATAGTACTAGCTTCAAGGGAAAACAACGACTAAAAAACGCGCAGTATATCGAGAAGCACCGGTAAGAAACTCAATAGTAACACTTCAATCGTCAATAACGTTACCTACAATATAATCTAATTTTGTGCAAGAAAGAGTATATCTATCTATCTATCTATCTATAATTAAAAGTATCTATCTCCTCTAATCTATTATAAATACAATGTGGACGATCTCAGTCGCTAAAGAATAGGACTACGTCGAAACTCTAATTTTTTTTTAAATAAATATTATAGACATAATACACAGCGCCATCTAGCCCCAAACTAAGCATAAGCTTGTGCTTTGGCTGCCAGACAACGGAAAAACATGTTCATGCACACAAATGTTTGTACCGTGCGAGGATCGAACCCGCGACCTCTGGTCTAATAGTCGACTTCTCAATCATTACACTAAACGGTTCGTCAATTCTATGCGATAAACATTATAATGTCCTCCTAGCCGAGTTTTCGGCTACGGCGGCCGATCTTTTACGATCAGCCAACTACGCAGGATATATTATAGTGCACAAGAGAGTGCGCAAGCACAGGTGCACTCCCTATTCCCTCACTCTCATAACACGGTGGGACAGCAGTCTGACACGACCGAAGAGAGATCAGGCGCAGGACCAACGGTTTAACGTGCCTTCCGAAGCACGGAATCATCATTCTTTTCAGACATGCAGGTGATTCAAGCCTGCAATGTCCTAACCAAACTGGAAACATTCACACAAAGTGATGCTCCCCGCGGGATTCGAACCCACGACCTCCGGGTATTAGAGCCCAATGCTCTAACCACTGTACCACGGAGGCACGGAGGAGGATAAACATTATAGTAACCAATTGAACCTATGACCCCGGTTTTATTTATTTATTTTTATTTATTTATTAAATATGGTACAGCAACAGCATATTAATAAACGCAGCACATAAAAAATAAATTTAGTCTTAAATTCTAGTACAATTTATTATGCCTATTTAGGCGTAGGTACACAGAGTTTGACTCACCGGCAATAAAACTTGGCCACTGGGCTTTTTTCACTCGCTCTATGAGCGTTGAGTTCGGTTTATTGTTTTTCCTTTTTGGGAAAATTGAGCAGTTTTTGGCAATTTTTGAAACTGTGATTCGACAATTGGGCGTTTGGGCTCTCCATTGACGTAATAATCATTGCACAGCTGCAAATAGTTTTCTATCTATCAGACGCTAAAGTGACCATGTTTGTATGAAAAAAGCCCAGTGGCCAAGTTTTATTGCCAGTAAGTTTATAATTAACTAGCAGCCGCCCGCGGTTTCACTCGCGTGGTTCCCGTTCCCGTGGGAATTAACCGAAATTCGAAATCCTTTCTTAGCGGATGCCTACGTCATAACATCTACCTGAATGCCAAATTTCAGCCCGATCCCTCCTGTGGTTTGGGCTGTGCGTTGATAGATATCTATGTCAGTCAGTCAGTCAGTCAGTCAGTCAGTCAGACAGTCAGTCAGTCAGTCACTTTTGAGTTTTATATATACCTACTGGGTGACTTTTTTTTACCGTCAGGAAAATTTGCGTGTGAGATAGGTAAATGATATAGATGACGACAGCATGATTAGTTTAAATTTTTTTTTAATATTTTTGCGCTTTTACTATGGCGACCGCGTAAATCTCGAACGGATTCGCCATAGTAAATGCGCAAAAATATTTTCAAATTAAATTAAACTAATCATGCTATCGTCACATATATAATTTCATTTAGGTACCTATCTCACACGCAAATTTTCCTGACGGTAAAAAAAGTCATCCAGTATAGATATTTATACTATGATAATGTTGTTACTTGACAAGTAACAACATAATATTACATAAAGTATAAATATTTAGTGTATCAAACTTAAATAAAAATAAAAAATAAGAAGTTAAAAAAAATGCTATTTAAAAACTTTAGCCGATTCCCTGACTATAGGCCAAGGAATCCGCCATAATCCTTCTGAATTTTATATTTTATCCCCGAGCGGCTCAGTCACGCTTCCATGGAGGGATTAAAGAAAACCCCAAATAAAAACTTCAAACATTTATTTAACTTACAAACATAACAACTTATTTTAAACCAATCACAGCAATAATTTTTCTAACTCGACCAGAACCGCTGTTATCAACTTAATTAGGCCGCTCAGTAGGCCTGTGCCATCAGACAGGCCTGTGAGCAGGCTGAGAACAAGGTTCAGTACTTGGGACACCAATCCCATTAGTAGGCCTGGAGCGGCAAGTACATTTGATCTGAATAGTGATATAAGAACGCTTATGTATAGAAATAGTACGGACGCAAGATCGGTCAGTGTGGCATATAAAAGTGGGAGCGTGCATCCAAAGTATGGGAGAAGTGCTGGCGTCAAATTCTGCACAATGTTCGAAAGATTGTTAAGATTGTTTATCAAGTTGATGAGGAATGGAATCAAGAGACAGGCTAGCTGGTTCGCTATTGGTAGGATTGCAGCTATCTCATCGAACGCAAGGCGGAGAGCTGAGATGGAGTACGCAGGGATCATAGCTTCGCTTTTTGGTACCTGAAATTATATAAAATAGATTAAAAGGATGGAGGCCTTTGCCCTGCAGTAGGTCATTAATATGCAAAATACTTTACTTTACTTTTTAATTAACAAAATAATTAAAATTATTACAAACCAGTAAAACAACGGCGAATAACACAAGAGCAATGTGAAAACGCATTTTTTAACGTAAAGACTATTTCTATGCTATATCAGATACTGAATTAATTATTTATATAAAGTAAATGTATATATAAAAGACCTTATCTACTAAATATGTAGTTTTAAAATCCTTATGTAACAGAAACTATTTACAATGTCAGTATTATCGATATTTAATCGGTGTTTTAGAAATAATCTAGTAACATATTTGTTAACTATGATAAAAGGTTTTGCACAAATTTTCTTCGAATTATTTTGTAAATAAGGTTGATGTTAGTAGAGTTTAATGACCCGTCATCATCATCATAGGACTAAAAGGATTATTTTCTCCGTTTATTCCTACTAGTAGGACTGAGCGGTAGAACTAAACGGACTACATCATCAAATCAGCAATTATTGGAAATCCACTGCTGAGCATAGGCCTCCCCCAATGACCTCCAGAATGACCCATCTAAAGAGGCCTGCATACAATGTATCACAGCTATGTCTTAGGTAGCTGCGCCTAGATCTCGGGTTCCTGAGTTCAATTCCCGGGGTGGCCTAAATTCGTCCCGTATATTTAAAACACAACTCGGGTTTGTATTAATATTTGGGAGAACCTGGAAACTATCAAATACCTCAAAAATTATAATCAACATAGTTGTCACAATGATGGGTACCTACTGATAAGTCACCACGCTTGCCAAATGCGGATTGGTGATTACAAACCCGAGCAGTGTTTGAAAGGTTGACGCAACTTTACTCGACCCGGGAATTGACCCCAAGACCTCAAGCTCACGGCTCGGTGTCTTAAACCACTACACCATCGAGGCATTTTACTTTAGTCGTTGTAAATAAGTTTCAGTGTCAAACCGTACTACAATCGTAATATTAATTGTAAACTTCACCTTGACACAAAGAGCGTGCACTAAGCAAAACTGCAATAATGCACTTACAAGTGCATTTATGTGCATTTTGCAATTGAGTTGACTTGCATTTTAAAATATATTATTAAATTGACGACTGATTTAGGGTTATTGGTTGAGAAGTCGGTTATTACACCAGAAGGAAAACACGATGGTCGTGGGTTCGATTCCCGCCTTTGGTCTGGTTAGTGGAAGGGCTTTTTCAGGGTCCGACTGGCTCGCTACTACCCCCACAACAGTTCTGTGTTCCGGCAACAGTTCTGTGTTCCGGCAATATTTATGTTCCCACATTAATATTGCCACTTGAAATCAAAGGCTCGAAGATCAGATGAGCCTACAGTCTGGCAGCACATTGGGACGTTTCCAGGTGAAGCGTCCCTCGTAAATATTTTTTGCGATCACTATCACATACTACAAAGGTGTAGTAACTATGACACCATTAGATAGATAGTTAACTAACTAATTAGGTAACTAGAATGCAAGTTATATCTTATCAACAAAGCAAATAACTATTTATTATCAAAAAATAATTTTGTAATTTAAAGTATATAAAAACTATCGTTTTGAATATTTAAACAAATCGAATCGATATCTTGAAGAATCATAGTTTTTTCTGTAGTACAAAATGTCGTTAAAAATCACAGTCGCCATATTATGTGTTGCTGTTTGCTTGACCTCGGTGAGTTAAAAATATTTCGAAATACATATATAATATCCGACAACACGAAACATTGATCTGACCCCAAAGTAAGTAGCGTAAGCACTTGTGTTATGGGTATCAGAAACAGCGATGGTACTAGAAAGATATACTTAAGGGAAACATCCAGACACCGGACAAACAGAAATATTCATTCCATGAATGTTTTTCCTGGGTGGGATTCAACCAACGACCCCTGGGTCACTATCTGTCCATTTTGTGAAATAAAATGTTACAAAAACAGCAAACTTTCGCCCGTGGCTTCGTCCTACGCCATACGAAAGTATCCAGAAGAAATTCGATATTTTTCCTGAGTAATCAGTAACTTATCATAATCTCCCTTCAGTTCCCATACCAAAACTCTTTGCTCCGTTCCGAAGTGAAAGAAAACAATAACACCGCTCAATTTGAAAGGAAAGCGTACTGTTATCACCAATGATATTTTAATAAAAAAGAGGTAGATAGGTTACTTGTGCTAAAAAAAATGGCACCCGAAAACTAAGCTAGAAGCAAACCTGAGCGTAAGCATTGACAGACCGACAAACTTATCTGTTCCGGTGGCCAAAATTGGAACTACGTGAAATGTCAGTTTATGCAATGCAAAACCGATATTTAATGACAGTAACGACGCCGCTACCGGAACAGATAAGTTTGTCGGTCTATACGTACGCGGTGGACAATTTTTGACTTCGCTTCCGTACTGATATAACCTATCTACCTCTTTTTTATTATAATATCATTAGTTATCACCCAAAAAAGTTCTTCCAACACTATGTCTTCCAACACTAAGCTCTCGACACTTTACTCACATAAACATAGCACAACAGTTACTTCACTGTGTTCTTCTGTACGGAGGTACCTACTTCATCAGACGAACAGCTCATTCGATTAGAAAATCCACTCTCTCTTTCTTACAACAACAAATTCCTTTTTTTCACAGGTCCCAGTGTCCGCCACAAGCGTTCAACTGCCAGCAGTCTACCCTCTAGTAAACGTGCTTCTACCACTTCTGAACAACGTATACAACCTCCTTCTCTCTCTCCTGTCAATCTTCGACACACTACCGCCATCTATAACTTGCATGATTCCAGTAGACTTAGGAGCGTTGGAGACCTCCTTGCTTAGGCTGTATTCTCAAGCATTAGCTATTGTGAACTTCCTTAGGTCTTTACCAGAGTATGCAGCTGGTGCTAACCCATCGTCACCGCCAGCGAATGTAGCCAACATGCAAGGATTACTTACGACTCTTATATCTGCAGTGTCAGATCTAGCTGATGAGGTTTTGGTGGGTATTGGGGGCGGTCTTCTACCAGGTCTCTTGCAACTGGTTGTGATGGTCGTCCAGACTCTGCTTACTCTGCTGCTATAAGTAAATCGTGTGACTTATGATTGTTAAGTAGTTTTAGTATTTAATAAAGAAATGTGTCTTATTTTTGCTTATTATTTATTTACTAGCTTTCCAGTTCGCCCTCATCTATACTATAATAATCATATAAAAAGACTCCTCTTCCTCCTGACCGCTTCAATATAAAAAAAGAGGAATGATTTCATTGTTTGTTTGTATTGAGTAGGCTCCCAACTACTGAACCGATTTGAATAATTCTTTCACTGTTGGAAAGCTACACTATCCCTGGGTGACATAGGGTACTTTTGATCCCTGAAATATGGGGGGGAGGGGGGGATATTTGAAAAAAGAAATTACGCGCGGCCCGAAGGCTAGTGATTTATACACATTTATACAGGACTATCCCGGAAGAGTGTGTTAATTTTCCGAAAAAAAAAGCATTTCTCTACAGCTTCTGAACTGTTCCCATACTAAAAATCTTAAGCTGCTCCGTAACAACGTGCAAGAAGAACAAACAAAACACTTCTGGATCTATTACCCCATGAAATCTAAGCATTTCCCCAAGATAAAATTAGGCCTTTACATTTTTTAAGATCTAGTCTATAATTGTACAAAATTTCATCAAAATCGGTTCAGTGTAAAGAGTGAAAGCTTAATAGACAGAGTTACGTTCGCATTTATAATATTGCTAACATATTTTCTTCTAAAAAAAGTACCTCTGAAAATTTTCACGTACCATTACCATTTCATAGCATTTTAATACAGTTTTGTCAAAATGTCCGTCTCCTACAAAACCCTGAGAGAATATTAACTAAAATGGCCTGTCTAAATATAGTACTATTATAAGAGATTGCTGTGAATGAACGCACCCTTTGATTACAGTGAATAGTGAATAAACAGCATGGAAATACGTGTAATGTGTGTGGCAGCATTGTGCAATGTCATCTGTAATGAGTTTCGGCATCGGCCAATCATTACGAAACCTACGCAGAATATCGGAACGCCTCGATGGTCTAGTGGTTTCAGTAACTGGCCGAGATCTCGAGGTCCTGTGTTCAATTCCCGGGTCAAGCTAACTTTGTGTCGGTTTTTTCGGATACTGCTCGAGTTTGTGATCACCAATCCGCATTTGGCAAGCGTGGTACTTAAGCCAGTACTCATCATTGTAGCGATAACTTGATTTCAAGGATGGAGGCCTTTGCCCTGCAGTGCGACATTAATAGGCTGATACTTTACGCAGAATATTATATAGTGCACAGTTGAGTGCGCTAAAACAGGTGCACAATTTATTCTCATAATTTCATGGCACGGTGGGACAGCAGTCTGACATGACCGATGAGAGATTGGGTGCAGGACCAACGGCATTCCGAGGCACAGGGGTGTTATACTGTCCGGTGAGCCACGCAAACGATCAACCCATGCAAATAATATGTCAAAAAGTCTTACCTGAAAATTTTGAAATAGAACTGTATGCGATGGCATTAAGCTAAAAATTGGTTGCAGGAATTTGACAGATTTACGTAAGTTGTTGGCTTTCTGTATACTTCCAACTTCCAGAACCTAGACCACAGTCTGGGTAAATTTTGACGAGCCATTTGGTGTAATGGTCGAGATGTCGGCTATTACACCAGAGGTCGCGGGTTCGATCCCCGCACGGTACAAACATTTGTGTGCATGAACATGTCTGTTTGTATCGGTCTGGGTGTTTCTATGTATAATATGTATGTATTTACAAAAAAAAAGTATATAAGCAATGTTTATCCGTTGTCTGGCACCCATAGCACAAGCTAATGCTTAGTTTGGGGCTAGATGGCGCTGTGTGAATAATGTCCAGAGATATTATTGTCCAGAGATATTAAATCTGTGTAACCAATCACATAAGTTGGACCTTATCTGAAAATAAATAAAATAAATAAATAAATATTTGACCACATCACACATTGATCTGACCCCAAAGTAAGTAGCACTTGTGTTATGAGTATCAGAAACAACGAAGGTACCACAAATATATACTTAAATACAAATATACATCTAGACACAGGACAAACACAATTGTTCATCACATAATTTAAGTGTTTATCCTGGGTGGGATTCGGACACACGACCCCTGGCGTATAGGGCAGAGTCGCTACCAAATGCGCCATCGAGCTAGTCAAAATTATTGTAAACTAGCCTTCCGCCCGCGGTTTCACCCGCGCGTAATTTATTTTTTCAAATATCCCCCTTTTCCCCCCACATTTCCGGGATCAAAAGTATCCTATGTTCACCGGGGATAGTGTAGCTATCCTGCTGTGAAAGAATTATTCAAATCGTTTCAGCAGTTTCGGAGCCTATTCAATTCAAACAAACAAACAAACATACAAACAAACAAACAATCAAATCTTTCCTTTTTATAATATTATATAATATATAATAATATATAGTAATATAGTATAGTTTAGATTATGTGATTGGTTTAGAGTAGTACGGATGTTTCTTACTGTAGTTATTTGCACTGTGCTCGAGGTCCCCCACCCTACTGACGTCATTCATTCAGGAAAGTCGATACCACGGTCCACGGGTTGCGTTTCATCGTATTTTTAGTTGGAGACAGTTTTAGTTTCAATATTAGATGATACTATCATATCTATCTATCTATAAACATAGACATAGACGTAGTCTATCTATCTACGTTAATATTTAAGTAAGTGTCGTATTGTTGACCACGTGGTTATAACCTATTTTGATTGTCTTAAATTTGATTTATTTTTTATTTATATGTATTTATTTGTTAATACATAGAGAAAATTTTCTCGTTCTGTGTGTGAATAACTTTATTGACCAGGTCACACAAGTTGAGTACAAAAGGCGGACTTAACGCTAAAAGCATTCTCTACCAGTCAACCTTTAGGAAATAGTTATTTATGTGGCTGTTGCATAATGAGGGTCATTAAAATACGAATGTGGTTTTATGAAACGAACGAAGTGAGTTTCTTAAAAGGATCACATGAGTATTTTAATGCCTAATTATGTACAGTCACATACATAACTTTATCTTCATTCATACGATAATATGTCTATTTTATAGTCAGGATCGATGAGCAAAGTTAGTATGTACTTAGTACAAAATCATGTCATAATTTGTAGGTCAATTTGAATAAATGACGTTTGTAGTTTTTAAAATCCATAAACAATCTAGACTCGAGTTGATTTCGATTCTCAAATCGATTCTAATAATTTCAGCATCGAATTAAATGTATAGGAATGGAACATAAAATTACTAATCGACTAATTCGATAATCGAAAAAACCTATAAATTTTTACTTTTTAAGAAGACGTTCGTTTGAACGTAATTAAGGTACATATCGGTTACCGATACTAAAATGTAAACATTAAGATGCAGCCACAGATACTCATACCTAAATATAAGGCGTTTGCTCATCGATTCTGACTATAAAATAGACATAATATTAGGGTATGGATGTAGATAAAACTAAATTTTTCCCCGGTACTTCCGCGGACGAGCCGGCCAACTACCAATGCAAACTGCTTCGTTTGGTTAGTAAGAATAAGAGTTCTATAATCTTCTGACGAGCCATTTGGTGTAATGGTCGAGAAGTCGGCTATTACACCAAAGGTCGCGGGTTCGATCCCCGCACGGTACAAACATTTGTGTGCATGAACATGTCTATATCGGTCTGGGTGTTTCTATGTACATATAATAAGTATGTATTTCCAAAAAAAAGTATATAAGTAATGTTTTTCTGTTGTCTAGCACCCATAGCACAAGCTCATGCCAAGTTTGGGGCTAGATGGCGCTGTGTGAATAATATCCAGGGATTTATTTATTTATTCTTTTCTCAAAGGCGAGCAGCGCATCTGAGACTCTAGTCGCAGGTGTTTTAAGACGGTAGTAATCACTTAACATCAGGTATCATTTGCTCGTTTGCTTTCATCTTTACAAAAATAACTACTTTAATTTGGATCAGACGAATATTTATATTTATCTACATCCATACCATAATATGTCTATTTTATATTCAGGGGCGATGAGCAAACGCCCTACATTTAGATATAAGTATCTGTGGCTGCATTGAAATGTTTACATTTTAGTGTCGGTAACCGATACTTAATTTCGTTCAAATTTCGAACGTCTTCTTTAAAAGTAAAAATTAATAGGTTTTTTCGATTATCGAATTAGTCGATTAGTAATTTTATGTTCCATTCCTATACATTTAATTCGATGCTGAAATTATAACAATCGATTTGAGAATCGAAATCAACTCGAGTCTAGATTGTTTATGGATTTTAAAAACTACAAACGTCAGTCATTATGTCAGTACTAACTTTTACATACAGATTAAGTTGGTAACTAGGGCGTTTGCTCATCAATCCTGACTATAAAATAGACATATTATCGTATGAATGAAGATAAAGTTATGTATGTGACTGTACATAATTAGTCATTAAAATACTCATGTGATTCTTTTATGAAACTCACTTCGTTCGTTTCATAAAACCACATTCGTATTTTAATGACCCTCATTATGCAGCAGTCACATAAATAACTATTTAACGTTTATGTCATCGGAAATGTATGAAATCTAGGAATTGTGTGCAAATCCTAGGAAATGTATACATATTTTATATAAAACAAATGTATAAAGTATTGTTTTAAAAATTTCTTTAATCCATACATATCGTAGAAGATTACATTTCCTAGGAATTGTATATAATTCCAATATTGTATTAGGAAATGTATATAAAAGGCTTTGTAAGTAGTGTCTTCTGGCTCCTCTGATTTCGAGCTGCTGCAGAGCCATTATGGCGGCAGTTTTCACCTGTTGGGGTAGTAGCTAGCCCATGACTCTGAAAAAGTAAAACTCACGTACATAGGTACCTATATTACCAGTATTACCCAGGAATCTAACTCTAGGACCGGTCAATCGCCACAACGCGGGCACTGGATTGCCACTTTCGGCAAAATTTTGTGGATAGTGGGCCAAACGTTTTAAGTCTCGAGGACCATTTTGGGGAAAACGAGGAAGTTTAGTGGGTAGTGGGAGGGTAGTTCCCGAGTCCCACACATGGCCGCAGGTCTCGTAAAAGCATTCTCCTCAAAAAGAAAGCAATCTTTTTATTCACTCTTGCAAATTGACAGGCCCCAGCAACTCGAACAGGTCCCTCATGACCATATCTCTCCAGCGGTACTTTGGACGCCCGACCGGCCTTCGAACACTTGGCACCCCCATGAAAATAAAATATGATATTTTAATTACTAAGTTCTTGAAGGTTCGTTTCAATAAATTAACAAAATAAGTTAGTTTAATCCTATAAACAAGTATTCATCTGCTGTCTGGCTAATTTTAAAGTTAATAAAAATCTAATGAAGCGGACTACCGTTTTTCATCAGATAGATTAACGTACTTCTAAGGGCGAGTACATGGCGGGATACTATGCGTTTTTTTATATAAAATAGCTTTGTACAATGGCTCTTCTTAGTAAGCCTGATGGTAAGTGATAGAGGAGAGCATACTCCAAATTCAAAGCCTCCGACTTAGTAAAACGTGGAACTAATTTTTAGGATTTAGTATGTATAAAAATGTGAAATATTTCCCTCGATTAAAAAGTAGCCTTCATATATAAAAAATTAAGTCAATCTGTTACTCCGTTGCGACGTGTTTATTTCTCTGGTAGAAAGAAAGAGTGAAAAAAAGCATTTATTAGCCAGCATACCCAACACAAATACACTATCTTCTAACTAGTCTGTGAAATACACTTAAAGCGAAGGGGTAGAGATACAGACATTGACAAAATTAGACAAGAAATAGATGTCCAATTAGATCCGCAGATAAGTTTTTTTTTAAATGCGGTTGTTCAAAGTTGCAATGATTAAAGTCGCGGTTATGGGTTTTACTTTACAGTTAAAGTTTTTTGTTTCTGAAATAATGTAATAAAATAAATGAAATCGCATCAAAACATCATAATTATTTACTAGAACCTATGGCTAACTTTTTTTTAAACTTGCGATTAGTCGCAGCCCTTGTCTGTCCAAAATCGCGCAAGCTCATCCCTCATTGTGCCCACCGCCTTACCCCATTCATGCGCACTGAAGTCCCCGGTATAGATCGCCCAGTTCCACAGAAGACTCGCCAGGATACACACGATGACACGGTAAGTGACAACCCTATTCTATTTTTATAATCTATGACGTAAATACCTTCGTCTTACGTACTACTTTAAAAAAATAACCTTTTTAATAAAATTGGCGCATAATGTAAAAAAAGATGGCGGTTGTTTTCTTTTTAATTGTCGTTCGCGCGCGTGAAACGGTCGGGAAAATGGCCAGGTACTTTAAACAGGTTTGCTTTGCAGTTTTCATTTATTTTTTCGTGGGAATTTAAGTGTTGTTACGTTAGGAGGGCTTTTTAACTAATTTCTTCTTATAGTGGATTTACGAAAATGGTTTCCTTTTTTTTGAATGATTCTATTTATGAGATAACTTTTAAGTATTTCATGGAATTATCGGGTGTTTTAAGCTATTCTTATGTCGTAACATTTTTAAATGTTATCTGTGGATCTAGGACACATACAAAGGGCAAAGGTCAACAGTTTTCCATGTATATTTTAATTTCTAACAAATTAGTAACCTTCCAAATTGCACTATTAAAACGTTTACTACAAGGTTTTTGCTTTTGGGCGCTATTATTTTAGTGGTATGAAACTTCATTTTAGAATAAAAAAAGTTATGTTTTTAATTTATTAAACGACGAGGATAGAATTGTATAAATTGCGCGCCATTTCTGATGTTATGATTATTCAAATTTTTTGTAATGAATCTTTTTATTATTATAAATATAGCAGTAAGTATGGGTTAAAAAAACATCATGCATTGGGTCGTCAAATTATTGTGTTCATTAGTAAATGCACACGTAAAACTTCTTTATGGGGGATAACCCCCATAAAATAATGCCTGCCTGACCCCACTTAAACAAAGCCAGTTTAATGTTACAAAGTAACAAAGCGGTTAAATTAACACAATCGTTATGAGTAACATAATGAGTTTAAAGTTACTAGCGTTTGTTCATGTTTGTTTTAAAATGAACATAATGTAATTTAAAAGACTTCTGGTTTTATTACTGGCAACCCACTCCGATGTTAACCGCCTCCGTAGAACAGTGGCTAAGCTACTCAGCTATAAAGCTCGGAGGTCGTGGGTTCGATTCCCACCTTGGGTCTAGTTGGTGGTAGGGATTTTTCAGAGTCCGACTGACTGGCTATCACAGGTGAAACCTACCGCCATAACAGCTTTGGCTGTGTTCCGGCAATCTTAATGTTGGAAGCCAGTACACTTGAAATCAAAGGCTAGAAGATCAGATGAGTCTACAGTCTGGCAGCACATTGAGCGACGCTTCCTGGTAAAGTGTCCCTCAATGGAATAGGCCGCAGTGGCGTTACCATCAGATGGTCTGCGTGTCTGTTTGCCAACTGATATAGTATAAAAGAATGTCGTAGTCCTGAATCCCATTACACAGCTGCGGTGATAAAAACATTATCCTCCAAAATAAAGGTGTCCCTGGGCGGTAGTGATCACCACAGGTGATCACTAACCATCAGGTGTCACAGCTCCTCGTATGACTCCCTCTTCCATAAAAGAAGATCCACAAAGACCAAATGTCCTCATAATATTTTTCTCCACAGTACCGCGATGGCTGTGGGCGCTTGCCTGGTGCTGGGGTGTCTGTCTTCCGCCCACGCGTGGGGGGGACTCTTCAACCGGTTCAGCTCCGACATGCTGGCTAACTTGGGCTACGGCCGTGGACCTTACCGGCACTACCCGTACCCTCAGGTAAGAGAGAAATAACTTTTTCATAGTCCGACTTGCTAGCTACACCCACAGGTGAAATCTGCCGCCATAACAGCTCTGGCTGTGTTCCGGCAATATTAGGCTGCCTGTCCAACGGCGCGGAGCGAGGCAGCGGAGCGGAGAAACGGAGAAATATTAATCAATAGGATTGCAACTGCCTGTCTGAGCTTAGATGTCGTGCAATCCTATTTATTTATTTCATACACAAGACAAATTACAATTGATACAAATCATAAAAACAAAAATAAACATTTTGATCTGAATTGTAACTCAAAAATATGTGTATATAGAAAAGCTTAATAACATTTTACAACAGGGGCAACAACATCCCCAAAGTATTATTATTTGCAGTTTATTATTGTATCGATTCCGCGTCACTGCCGATCTTACTCAGCATTGACGCTAAATCCATGAAACGAAGTTTAGAGGATGTCCTTGAGTATTCTAACATATTGTGGAAACTTAGGATTAAAAATATCAAATTCCGTTTCAAGTTTTGCCAAATCGTTACACTGACGAGCCATTCTTACAAGCGGACTATAAAACGACGTATTATTTTTATAAGTCTGTAAAACAAAAAGATTGGTTTTATTGGATAATATTTCTCCGTTTCTCCGCTCCGCTGCCTCGCTCCGCGCTGGACCGGCAGCCTTAATGTACAGCCAGTACAGTTGAAATCAAAGGCTCGGAGATCAGATGACCCTACATTATGCAATGCTTCCTAGTCATAGCAACATATCTCTATGTAGCAGCAGTGATCCAGCAGAGAACCAAATTCTTCGACAAAGCTCACCGTATTAGCAAGTTCAAGTGGCAGTGGGCTGGCCATATCAGCCGTAGAACTAATAACCGTTGGAGTAAACGGATTCTGGAGTGGAGACCGCGTCTTGGTAAGCGTAGTGTAGGACACCCTCAGGCCATGTTTTACCAGGTGGTAGGTTCCTGTACTGCACCATCTAGGTGGGTACCTACCACCGCAGTTATGGGCAAACCCTCCAAATAGCAAGGAACTTTAGCCACGGCCCTAAGTTTCCGGCAGTCCCGCTATTCCTGGTCAAGGTGGCGAACTGGCGACCACCGCAATGCCAGATATTTTCCCGTGAAATAAAAGTGTGTCAAGCACTTCTGTGCATCGAGGAAAGGGCACTGAAGCTAGTGAAATTAGTGGGTACCTGTAAGATACCTAATAACTGTCGTCTCGGTGTAGCGGGCGCAGGGCAGTGCCAGACAGTAAATGCTTAGTTACTGTTTGGCACTGAACTGTCTAAGGGCAGACGTGGCGCTTACCATCAGGTGTACTCTCTGCTCGTCTTGTTACACATTGCAATAAAAAAAGTTGTTTTGTTTAGCTTAATCACCATGCTTGTAGTTGAATGAGTGAACAATACCAAGCTGTCTTCGAGTTGTGCCGGACTCGGGAGTTGATCTCGAGATCACGATCCCCACTCACTTAAGCCACTACACCAATAAGACGTTCGCGTCCAAAAATGGCCTTAATTTTTTTGTTACGAATATTTTTATCGCCTCTATTATAAGCGCCGCTTATGCTCTGTGAAAGGTCTTAATTTAACCACAATCTTGTTACGCGTTAAGACGAGTTGACCAATGAACTAAATTTTAAAGGTCATAGCAATACCTACTGGACCGTGGACCGATGGCAGTGACCTGTGACCTTACTGATCAACTATAATAACATCAGTTGCCTGCAGTTGGCGGAGCTAAAAATGGCAGTTTATTTTAAAACTGTCCTTTCGTATAAAAGTAAAATGACCTCAATTCGGGTTGTATTCGTGGATCAATAGGTTTTGACTACCTACTGTGATGCAATGCGTACTTATCTCGCAACTTCGAAAATAAGAAAAATAACGTTAGACAGTCTGCCTCTTTAAAATCAAATTAATAATTCTAGGATTAGGTTCTGGTTATTACTTGAAAGACTAGCCTTCTGACCTGATGGAGTGGGGGGTCGGGTCTACTGTGTAATCTTACTCATCAAACCAGAGTTGCCATTCTATAGATAGTTCCTGTCTGTCAGTCAAATTTGGCCAGCTCGACCGGGAAAGTCATCATCATCATCTCAGCGTATTCCCGATTGCATCCAGTATGGAGCTCAGGGTCCGCTTCGACTATGATTCTAGATTTGACAAGCCTGGTTATTACAATGGAGCGATTGCCATTTGACCTCCGTAACCCTTACAAGGGAAACCAGACCTACTTGGAACATAGTCGAGACCAACGCCTTAACGTGCGGAAGTACGGAATCATCATTCTTTTTAGACATTCAGGTGATTCAAGCCTGCAATGTCTTAACCAAACTGGAAACAATTACACAAAGTGATGTTTTCCCGCGGGATTCGAACCAACGACCTCCGGGTTTTAGAGCTCAACGCTCTAACCACTGTACCAAAGGCACTCAATGTTTACAAGCAGTTGGCCAAAGCAGCAAAGGTTAGTTGGGGTTTAAACCCAGAGGTCATAAGGATAATCTACGTAGCAACGGTCGAACCGATCATCACTTATGCTGCAAGTGCCTGGGCCCCAGCTACCCAAAAAATTGGAATAAGAAAACAGCTTAACACTGTTCAAAGAGGCTTCGCCCAGAAGATCTGTAAGGCATACCGAACCGTCTCCCTAAACTCGGCTTTAGCACTGTCCGGGATACTGCCTTTAGACCTTAGAATCCAAGAGGCTGCCTCTCTCTTTGAGACGAGAAAAGGGTCGTCACGGATGGTGCATGGCGACCGAGAGGTCGAGCAACCGGTAGCCTTTACAGGGCTTCCACATCCTGCAAGGCGGATGGTCATAAACTTCCTATGCCTGGAAAACCAACAGCAAGTAGAAAATCAAAGCTCGCTGCAAACAAAGATCTTCACAGACGGCAGCAAAATTGAGGATAAAGTCGGAGCCGCGCTCTCCATCTGGAACAGCGAGGCCGAGACTAAGTCCATCAAACTTAGTCTGCCATCATACTGTACAGTTTACCAGGCGGAACTGCTGGCCATCTGCAGAGCAACGAGCGAAGTCCTCAGAATGAAATCGACAAAAATCGGCATATTCAGCGACTCGAGAGCCGCTTTGGAGACAGTGACGAACCAAGGTGCACCTCATCCGCTAGCAGTCGAAACTCGTCATAACCTCGCAACGGCCCACACTCAGGGTAAGGAAATATCCTTATTCTGGGTTAAGGCTCATGCTGGGTTACAAGGCAACGAACGTGCAGATGAGCTGGCGAAAGAGGCCGCCCTTAACTCGAGGAAAAAACCGGAGTACGACGCCTGCCCAGTTTCTTACGTGAAACGTCTACTTAGAGAAGAGTCACTCGAACAATGGAACGAGAGGTATACGGTAGCAAATACAGCGTCTGTCACCAAACTCTTTCTGCCTAATATACACGAGGCATACCGTATAGTTCGAAAAATTAAACCAGCTGGAGTCCTAACACAGTTGATGACAGGGCACGGAGGGTTCTCGCAATACTTACATCGATTTAAGTGCAAAGAGAGCCCTTCGTGCATCTGCGAACCAAACGCTGAAGAAAGTGTCCAGCATATTTTAGTAGAGTGCCCAGTCCACGAGATAGAACGCCAAAATCTGGAGCAAAAACTTGGAGTCAAAATTACAACTGAAAATATAAAGGACCTAATTAAATTCAAGGATACCCAAAAGGAATTCTTGAACTATTGCATTGAAGTAGTGTCCAAAGTAATAAAAAGAAACAAAACGGATAAAAGCCCGAACTAGACTTGTATATAAAATATATATAAAAGAAATATTTAAATATTAATGATTGTAAATATATAGTAATAGGAAAAAATTTGAATTTAAGAAAACATTAACATTGTGCAAAATTATAAGCACTAGCAAAAATCAGATAAAAAAGATATGTAGATAAAATTCAGTTTCTAATTAAAAATAAGCAAGAAAATATAAGTGCGAAAAATTGAAAATAGATTCTAATAAAAAAAAAAAAAAAAAAAAAATTAAAAAAAAAAAAAAAAAAAATACAAAAATTTTTTTTTAGATATAATTTAGGTTATGTACGAAGCTCTAGCGCGAGCACAATTACTGTAAATATAAGTTGATTTTCAAACAATAGAACACACAACAACAATATACAAAATAGATTCAGTCAAAATGTTCAATAAATAAAGCACGCAAATAACACATAAAAGTAAAAAATGTCTCTGTCACTTTCAGAGAAAACGGAAATAAAAAAAAAAAAAAAAAAAAAAAAAAAACCACTGTACCACAGAGGCAGTCAACTCGACCGCGAAAAAACCACCCTTTAACAGAAAACCGATGTTTGAGTACCAGCTTTCGTCCTCCGTTTGCGATTCCGTGAGAATACCAGAGACCCGAACATTCTTCTTTCCCCTCCTTCCTCCCCAACCCCTTTTCGCCATCACCTTTTCCTCTCCTTTATATTCTTTCAAAGGCGGGCAACAAATCTTAGACCCTTTTTTCGGAGGAGAATGCGTTTATGCACCATAACCGCAGGCTAGCTAGATCTGCGTTTGTATATGGGACTCGAGACTAAAGCGTCCACTACCAACTAAACTTCCCTGGTTCCCCTTCACACCCGATTGGGACGAGCCGGTGCCAGCCTTGTGACTATTGACCAGCCCATCCCTGGGTAGCCCGACTTGAGAGCCTCAAGCCTTGGGAGGGCCACCTGAGAAACGAGGTGACCCCCACACTTGGCTCTGGCGACCTGTGCATCACTGTGCAATGCCGGCGTTGGGGAGCTACCCCCGCCCGCTGGTCAACTTTTTGGCTGGCATCTTAGACCTAGTCACAGTCCACGGGCAGTAGGATTCACTTACCAGCAGGTGTCACACGTGCCGTTTGCCTCCCTTTAAAAAAAAAACGAATTGAAAGAGCACAAACATTTACCCCTAAACGTTTCACAAAAACACCTCTCAATTCTGAATTCGGCGCACAATTTATCCAAAAAAAATTTAACGTTCGCTTTGATGTCTTTTATCGTTCATTAACAAATCAAAAGCGTCCAAAATGACGGCTGTTATGAGATACGAAATACTGTGAAAATAATGAAAAACGACGTCAAAATATCTTTTGAAAGGGTTTTTCTCTCTTTGTTTTTTTTATACAAAGATAGCCTTTGAATGTAAAAGCGAGGTCTACTGACGAAATTTCTAAGGACTTCACTAACAAAACATATTCTCAAAACAATATGCCTTATTGAAGGCTTCTCTGTATTTTCTTTTAATATTCTCAAAAGAAAGTATCAGCCTATTCAATATCCCACTGCAGATTTTTTTTATACTACGTCTGTTGGCTTAGACGCAGCGCCCCTGATGGTAAGCGCCCACTGCGGCCTATTCCATTGAGGGACCCTTAACCAGGGAGCGTCGTTTAATGTGCTGCCAGGTTATAGGCTCATCTGATCATCGAGACTTTAATTTCAAGTGCACTTGCTCCCACAATAATGCCGGAACACAGCCAAAGCTGTAATGATGGCAGATTTCACCTGTGGGGAGCTACCCAGTTGGACTCTGAAAAAGTCCTCTCACCAACCAGACCCAACGACCTACGTCGTCTTTTTATAGTGGGAGGAATTGCTTTACGCATATCCCGTCCGTTGTTGGTCAGGCCAGGGGCAAGTGGGACTATCACCTTCCATCCCCCTCCAGTCGGGGAACGGGAAGGAGGACTACCCACTGAAAACTCCCGTTACTTCCTCGCTGCCGTACTGGTCTTTTACTGGGTTGCGAAAATAGTCACCCCATTTTACCATGGCAACCCGTCTGGTTAACTAGGCCCATCACAGCTGGAGTGAACCGTCTTCTCTGGTATACCCGAGCAGCTTAGCTACTGTTCCACAGAGGCGTTCAGGCAGGCGCGGTCCGAAGGGGGGGGTCACAGGGGACATGACCCCCCCCAAAATCTAGGGTCAAACCGAAAAATCTCAAAAATTTGCCAAATAATGTGGTGAATGGTGGTAATTCCATAAGTATAATTATTAATTATATATGATTTTGTAACACTTCCATAGGTTTCCTTTTTTTGAGTTTCTGAGGTAGTGAGTGACCCGGGCTGGTCAATAGCCACAGGCCGGCTGGGGGAGTTTAGTGGGTAGTGGACGCTTAGTCTCGAGTCCCACACACGGCCGCAGGTTTAGCTAGCCTGCGGTTATGGTACAAAAACGCATTATCCTCCAAAAAAAAAGAGGTAATGAGTGACCCCCTCCAAAATTTCAGGCTGCGACCGCGCCTGCGTTCAGGTGGCTTTACTAACTCAGTTGTTCTTTCCAGGTGGAGCCAGAAGACGTCTACGCTGAAGCTATAGAAGGGAATCGTATTGACGACGTGATCGATGAACCAGGTCACTGCTACAGCTCCCCTTGCGTCACCAATGGGGACTGCTGCCGTGGTCTGCTCTGCTTGGATACTGGTAAGTCTTCTAGCGAAAAGACACAAACTTCAGTTCTTCTAGAGAGAAGACCACTCGCTGTATTCAACGTTAAACATATGCAGATCTTCTAGTGACGAAAAGACATAAACTTCTAGGTTTTCTAGAGAGAAGACCACGCGCTGTATTCAACGTTGAAGACATGCAGGTCTTCTAGCAAGAAGACCTCTGACTCTAGCCAACGGTGTCATCGTCTGGAGAAAGTAAGTGCCCGTTATTGAGGCAGTTTGGGTTCCTCTTTTGCTTACCATCAGGCTAAGTGGAGACATTTTATGGAGGATACTGCGTTTCTACACCAGAACTACTCATTTCAGATTACTTTTCTATAGTTCTCGCTAGTCCTATTGAACTGAAGATATCATGTTCCCTCATAAGTAGACTAAGCTTTCCCGATGTAGAATTCTGTACTAATTAAAAATCTTTCATTAGCGCTTTCCTGTCATCAGTTGTAGAACAGTTTGTAGCGAGCAGATATGTACTTTATCAAGTCAAGTCAAATTAACATCTGTACTTTAAATAAAATAGGTACTACTTGACCAAGAAATACGGTAGAACAAAGCTAGGGTTGCCATCTCTAAAATTTGGAAAACAGGACAAGACGCGTAAAAACCCCGGATTTTAGAGTCCGAAAGCCGGACATGTCAATAAGATCTTATAAACATATTCAATGTAATAAAAAAACAGTTGAAAATGTCATAAATCACCTTTTTATTAAAACTCGGTCTACAAATGAAACTTTCCCCGGACGCTCCCCGGATGCCCTCTAAACTAGGACAAATCCGGGGAAACCCGGACGGATGGCAACCCTAAACAAAGCTGTCATTACGAAGTAGTTCCAAAGGTCAAGACCACCCCCCACAGATTAATTTACATTTTTCACAACCAGGAATTATACTTTATAATTACACCGTAATTAATCACATACTTGTAGCAAGGAAATTATATTTTCCGTAGCGCTACCTGCTTATGTTTTTACGTAAGCAAATTCTTTTTTTAGTGGCATTTGGGAAAATGAAAGCTCTTATTTTTGGCATGGACAAAAGTTTGAAAAGTACAATTCGTTTCATTGAAGAGGCAAACTAGCAATTGGGACACCTGATGGTCTTTAAAAAGACTTACCATCAACCAGAACCAAGATCGTTGGATTACCACGACACAAACCTTAGGTACTATCTTTGACAACTTAAGAAAAAGCGCAATGGTGCTCATTGCGGGAGGCCTATCTCTAAGTATTTGATTGACGAGCCGTTTGGTGTAATGGTCGAGAAGTCGGCTGTTACACCAGAGGTCGCGGGTTTGATCCCCGCACGGTACAAACATTTGTGTGCATGATCATGTCTGTTTGTATCGGTCTGGGTGTTTCTATGTATAATATGTATGTATTTACAAAAAAATATATATATGTAATGTTTATCCGTGTTCTGGCACTGGCACCCATAGCACAAGCTAATGCTTAGTTTGGGGCTAGATGGCGCTGTGTGAAAAATGTCTAGAGATACTCGTATTTAAATAATGTCTAGAGATATTTATTAATTTATTAAAAGGCTGAATGATGATGATGATGATGAATAAAGGTAAAATCTCCATACTTAACCAGGAAGCGTCCTGAAAACTCCCCCGTTTTTCCCTATTCACCAATCACCCGATTGAAACCACCTAGTTCCATCCTTGTCGCTCTTAACCAGCCCACGACACTCACTGATCCATATTTAACAACGTGATTTAAAAGTCTCTCTCCTTTCCCATCTCCCTTTAAATTGGTAACGTTTTTAATATAAAAGAAGCCATAGCGTTTCTTGAAAGCTTTGTATATTCATACGTTACTTAACTTGGGGGAGAAAATGTCTCATCGGGGAACTGAAAATGTTGCTTACATATATTACTTAATATTCACGTTTTTTGCTTGCACAATAAAGGTGAAGACAGTAAGGTTAAGAACTCACAGCGCGGTTTTTAACCGCCCCCACAGCGGTTGCGGGCCCGAAGTTGCCTGCGGTTTTATTTCAAAACTTACGAGACCGGTGATTTGTGCGATTTCACAGCCGCCGCGGGTGACGTGCGATTACAAACCGTCCACGATAAGTTGTCTTTTGGAACGTCACGCTGCCATATGAGCTAGTGCTCACACTAGATAAGATAAGAAACCTCCATCTCCAAGGCAAGTGACCTACCTTAATGACAGATGTTATCAAGCCGCCAAATGGCCTCTGACTAGGCTTGACGACTAATATCTACATTGTAGTAAATACAAGCCAGGACCAACAGCTTAACGGGCCTTCCCAAGTACGTTTGAAATAAATGTCACTATAGTCAGAAAGGTCACCCATCCATTAACCGACCGTAGCTTGGGTAGCTTGACTTTCGTTATCGCTAACAAACCACTGTCACAGCTGCGCCACGAGCGCCTCTGCGCTTCAGCACTCATTTATGATATACTACTACAACAACTCTCGTAATATATTTTATTTATGCTTCTTTTTCTTATTAATATTTTCATACAGATTTGGCTCACTGCCATCTACTAAATTATGGATTCAGTTTAAGAGTACCGCAAGGCAGAGGCCTGGGCCCTATTTTATTTTATCGAAGAATCGCTTGGAATCTCAAGGGTTCCCTTTCAGATATACGCTATTGTGGTTCCCACTTTAGCCCCCTACAAATCTTAATCAAGATCTAGGCAAAATGTATTACGCAGATCCGAAGTAAAAGGGGTTTCAGTAGCGTTTATTTATTTATTTACAAGCCTTCCGCCTATGGCTTTGCTCGTATGGGACGTTATTCCTGAATGCGATATTTTCTTCGGGATCAAAAGTAGCTATAGATAGATAGATAGATAAACTCTTTATTGCAAAATATGTTACAAAATTGGATGATACAATGTAGGTGGACTTATATCTAACAGCGATCTCTTCCAGTCAACCTTAAGGTAGAGGAAAAGTCTAAATTAATTTTAAAAAGTAGGCAGTTAACTTAAGAGCAAGAAATAAATACGAGTCGAACACAATTCAAACTTATAAGAACGAGAAAAAAAACAATACAAAAAAAATATACTTTTTTATAGGCATACACATACACATTTATACATACATACATACATACATACCAACTTAGTAAAATAAATACATAGAAAATAATATAACCATGGATTTCACACAAAAGAAACAGCTGACAAAATTAAACCATGAAGATGGAATCAGAAGAAAGAAAGAAAACAATTGAGTTTCCTAGTCACGCGGAAGTTATCGGAGGGAAAGAAAATAGGATTTGACACTTCAGCTTTGTCATTCTCCAACTTCTAAACTATCCTTGTACCAAGAATCACATTAATCCGTTGCTTCTAACTGCCCTATACGCTAGCGGTCGTGGGTTCGAATCCTAACCATAACAATAATTTATATAATAATAAATTTGTGTTTTTCCTCTGTTTAAATATTTATTGCAAGAAGGACTGACGGCCGTTGGGGCGGAAAGGTCCTCGAGTGGTGGCCACGTACTGGGACACGCAGCCGTGGTAGACCTCCTACAAGGTGGACCGATGATCTTATAAAGGTCGCCGGAATCCACTGGATGCGGGTGGCGCAGGACCGATCGGCTTGGAGATCCTTGGGGGAGGCCTATGTCCAGCAGTGAACGTCTTTCGGCTGAAATGATGATGATGATGATGAAATGTTTATTTGTATTAAGTTAAAATGTTAGTGGTGCATTCGTTGTTTCTGACACCCATAACACAAGTGCATATGCGACTTACTTTGGGGTCAGATCAATGTATGTGATGTTGTCCAATATTTATTATTCAGACTCCTAGGCGGAAAAAGCCTATGTCAGTCCACTTCACACTCATAAGTCCATAATAGCCCACCAAACCATCAATTTTACTTTAACCACTCCTCACAAAAACATAGCAATTATTTCCATTAATGTAATTGCTATTTACGACTTAAAAGTGTCAAAACGTCACCACTTATTTATGTTTTTATGGCCGGATAATTTTTCTACAAATCAACTTAATTTTAGCTTTTATGGAGACTGGCCCGATGGCGCAGTTGGTAGTGACCCTACCCTATGCGTCAGGGGTCGTGGGTTCGAATCCCACCCAGGAAAAATACTTATGTGATGGATGATGACTACTAAATTGTGTGTCGTCCGGTTTGTGAGAGTCCCGTGCCGGAGGCCCACAACCCCCATAACCCCATAGGCCGACAACGCATCAGCGATCCCTCTGATGTTGCAGATGTCCATGGGCGGCGGTGATTGCTTACCATCAGGCGACCGACTGGCTCGTTTGTCGCCTCTGACATAAAAAAAACTCTAGACTGCGACTATTTTGTAGCCAAATAGAACGCCTCGGTGTTGCGTCCGTTGTCATGGTAATTTGGGTTTCCTTTTGCTTACCATCAGGCTAAGTGGAGCCAATGTACTGAGCTCCTATAAAAAAATCTAAAATATTCCAGAGATACAAAACCGTTGTACATACATATATGTTTGGATACTTCAGCGTCTTCAGCATACACAATGATCTCTTAGAAAGATACAGCGCCCAGTGAATAGAAACGGTATATATTTTAATGAAACGGCCTTAGAGGATCACAAGAGGACCTCATTTTGTGAGGAAGAAGTGAAAAGGAAAGATAAATATTTACTTTGTACGTTACAGACGAAAAAATGTTTCGGAAAGATATAAAAAACAAGCATAAATGTGACTTTTTTTAATATAACTACTATTTATAGTGGCGCTCACCCGCCCGATGGTAAGCTGTATTGGTGGTAGGACTTTTTCAGTCGGACTGGCTAGCTACCACCCCCACAGGTGAAATCTGCCGCCATAACATCTCTGGCTGTGTTCCGGCAATATTAGTGCAGGAGCCAGTACACTTGAATCAAAGGCTCGAAGATTAGATGAGCCTTACAGTCTGGCAGCACATTGAGCGACGCTTCCAGGTGAAGCGTCCCTCAGTGGAATAGGCCGCCGTGGCCGCTTACCATCAGGTGGGCTGTGTGCATGTCTGCCAACTGATCTAGTATAAAAATAGAATGGAAATAAATGAATGACATGAGCCCTGATAATAAGCAGTTACCGTTCGCCTATAAACGCTTGTGGCGCTCGTAGTGCAGCTGTGACAGTGGTTCGTTAGCGATAACGAAAGTCAAGCTACCTACGCCGCTGTTTGTTAATGGATGAGTGACCATTCTGACCACATTTAGTGACATTTATTTCGAGCGTCTCCGTGCTTCGGAAGGCACGTTAAGCTTTTGGTCTCCGCTGTTACTAAAATGTAGATATTAGTCGTCAAGCCTAGTCAGAGGCCATTTGGCGGCTTGATAACACTAACATTAACTTTGGTCACTTGCCTTACGCACCCGTCCACCAACCCGTACTGGGCCCGGGCCGCGTGGTGGAGTATATTTTTATTTTATTTTATTTTGTTTGAAAAACATACAGTGAAACAATAACAGAAAATAAACACTGCTTAAAAAACAATACACCATTTACATGTTTTCGCATATGTTTAACAATATTATTATATAACGAAAGCCAATTCGCTTACACGAGAGAGTTAAGATCTACACCTAAATTATACAGCTGATGAACCCGTGAACCGTCGAACCAAGATTTAGCCAATGTGTCCCTAAAGAGATTTGGTTTGGAGTTAAAAATATCAAGTTCAGGAATGGTAACCAGCTTGTTCACTTCATATGCTGATCGCAAAAAGAATGAATTCTGTCTGTAGTTGGTACTGCAGCGGGGGATATTCAAATAAACAGGCAGCCTAACAGTTCTGCTTGGAACTTTGAGACCAATTTTCGAGAGCAGTTCTGGAGAATCAATATAATTCTGTGCGATTTTAACTAAAAATATGATATCCGCAATTGCTCTTCTGTCTTTGAGGGGCAAAATATGGGACCTACGACATCTGGTCTTATAGTCAGGGTCACGAATCCCACACTTATACTGCAAGAATCTCACAAACCTACGTTGAACGGATTCCAGTCTGTCAGAATGGACCTCATAACGAGGGTTCCAGACCTGAGAACAATACTCGAGAGTGCTTCGCACCAAGGAACAGAATAGAATTTTGGGTACCTTGATATCATTGAATATGGAACATGTTGTTGAGTATGGCCCACACTATCTCACAATTGAGATAAGGCCTGTGTCCCAGCAGTGGGAACGTATATAGTCTGATGATGATGATGATGATAGACGCTTGTAAAACCAAAGGCAGCACTCGCCCGACACCGATCATGTTTAAAGGAAAACATAAAGAAAAAATGGCTCCAGACTTCATCTGTGGCCTAGAACATTATATTTGTCAGAAACACGGACGTCTGGCAGTAAAGAAAAATACAATTTCTTTGACAAAATTGTGACGAATTCCTTTTATTTGTTCACAAAATACTGAAAGCTGGGCAAAGTAACTCCACTAAGCTGTAAAAGTAGCACTCACTTCTGTACGTGACATGACCTGTCCTTTTTATATCTTACGTGTTGTTTTTACACAATAAAATAAATTCAGCGGACTTTTTACAATGCCATTTAAGTCTTTTTTTATTATAGAGGGACCCCAACGTGCTAGTAAAACACCTGATAGTAAGTGGTCACTGCCCATGGACACTACGAATTTTTTGGGAGTTAGGGTAGTGGACACTTAAGTCTCGAGTCCTACACACGGCCGCAGGTCTAGCTAGCCTGCGGTTATGGTGCATAAACGCATTTTCATCCGAAAAAAAATGGGTCATTTAACATCTTGCCCAAACTGCCCGGACACCTGTACTCGGGAAGGGCTTATGTCTGCAACGGAGAGTGCAATCCGTGTTGCTCAATCATTATCATCCCAGCGTATTCCCGATTGCATCCAGTATGAAGCTCGGGGTCCGCTTCGACTATGAAGCCTGGCATGGGCGTACCCAGCTTCTGGCCTAGGGGGGGGCAAGGGCCGCTTGACACTGGGGGGGGGGGGGGGGTGAACCCGTCGTCCGCGGAAAGCAGAATCAGTTCTAAATGCACTATGTCCACAGAGATCTATGGACTATGTCATTGCAATTTTTTATTATGTTTTTTTCTAAACATTTCAACTTGTAATAGCTCTCCATTAATAACGTTAGGTAATTAATGTCACTTTTATTAGTCATTTATTTCGCGTCGATTTGGTTCTCGGGATTCGATGAAGTTGACAAAATATCTATTAATGTTGTTTTTAGAAAGTTATCGAAGTGCTTGAAAAGGTGGTAGGCGGTTGACGAGAGGTCTGAAGAGTAGGTATGGTGGGTGAGGTAAACTTCTACGCTCAATTCGGTTAATTTTCGGATTTCGGCGTTGTCGTGGAGCAAGGCAGCGTTTGGAAAACTACGTCGAGTCTTCTCATCGCCGATTCCACAATGCCTAAAGACGAACGTCTTCAATCAGTGCGTCCTACCCGTCATGAGATACGGAGCCGAAAAGTGGACTCTTACGGCACGGCTGGTCCAGAATTTTAAAGTCGCTAAGTTCTGGAAAGAGCTATGCTCGGCGTTTCTCTGTGGAATCGTATCTGAAATGAGGTGATCCGGCACAGAACCAAAGTCACCGACATAGCTCGACGGATTAGCTAGCTGAAGTGGCAGTGGGCTGGCCATATCAGCCGTAGAACCGATAACCGCTGGGGTAAACGGGTTCTAGAGTGGAGACCGCGTCTCGGTAAACGTAGTGTAGGACGCCCTCAGGCCAGGTGGAGCTATGATCTGCGCAAGATGGCTGTCAGGAGCTGGATGGGAGTGGCCGAGGATCGATCAGCGTGGCGAGCATTTGGAGAGGCCTTTGTCCAGCAATGGACTGTTACGGGCTGATAATGATGATGATGATGAGGATCAGATCTCTTCTGTTGATCAGTGCCGGCTGCTTTTGATGTAAGTTGCGGTGATTGTCTAAACAAAAGTCGTTTTTTAGTGGGTTTTTGCCTTTGGAAAGTGCCTGGGAGGCTCGTCGTCGTTTAACCACTGTCATGAACGTTTCCGGTTATCGTAAATAATCCATTTTTCATCGAACGCCATGATTCGATCCAAAAAATCCAAAATAGGTCGTTTTGATTTCACAGACTCAAAGAAGAACACACCTCAAAACGTGATAATTTCTGTCGATTGTTCAAATCGTGGGGCAACCACATTTTCAGGTTTTTCACCTTTCAAATGCACCATCTAAGATCGCATGGTGACTGACTCATTGTTCTTGTGCAATCCCTCGAGCCGTTTGCGATGGGTCAGCTTCCACCAGGGTCCTCAATTTGTCGAACTGAAGTACTCTAGGTCGACCACTACGAAGTGCAATTTCAACGCTGATACCTCCGAAACGAAATTTCATTGTTGAATGGTGCTTTCTTCAACGCTATAATTGCCCCACACTTGGTTTATATGGCGAGCTATCTTGGCAGCGAACTGTCCCAATTTGAAGTTAAAATAAAAAATCGTACGAAATTGTTATTTAGACACGCTGAATTAAGCCCTCAAAGGTTACACGGTTAATAATTTGTGATTAACGGTAACAAAAAAAAGGGATTTAACTATACATGCATTTTAATTTTATTTAAATCGCTTGTTAATCAATATTAATTTTCGAGGATCTTCTACAAAACGGTTTATAAGGTCGTCCGTGAAAGAATCGCCCATATAAAGTTTTTTAAACAGTTCAGTTCAGTATTATATTGTACACTGAGCAAACAAAATTTAAAAGATGGAGCATAGGGCCCCGATTACACTTTGATGAGTAGTAATTAGGCGAGTTCATTCATGTTCTGCGAGATTTCCAGGGGGGGGCAGCTGCCCCCCCCTGCCCCCCCCTCGGTACGCCCATGAAGCCTGGTTATTACAATGAGCGATTGCCATCTGACCTCCGTAACCCTTACAAGGGAAACCAGACCTACTTGGAACATAGTCGGGACCAACGGATTAACATTGCACTGCATTCTTTTCAGACATTCAGTCAATACGTGTTGCTCAATATTGGGAGTAAAAAATCTAGTGATATTACCATCGACACGCTAAGAAGAATGGAGAAAGCCGCATACCATCAAAGAGGCTGGCCAGTCTACTAACTAAAGTGACAATAAAAACAAAAAAAAATGACTTCTTTAGTACTGGAAGTATAATTTATTAGCTCAGGTGTTTTGCGATCTGTACCTAAATTGCAAAGATATATTTCCATCAACCGTATGTGCATATAAAGTTCGTATTTTATGGCCCAAGTTTCTATATTCATGAGAAATGTATGATGTTGCTTCCAGACTATACTTTTTCACCAATTTGACGAAGTGGTCGACATGTAAAATAAAAATATGTGGAATTAGTGATGATCCGGATTCATAAAATTGTATATCCGCAGATACAGATATAGGTACGGATATTTGGTGTCCGCGGTTACAAATCCGACTGGTTACAAATCCGACTAGGTGTCAGGCCTCGGCCTCGAATTTCGCGGCAGCGGGAGAGGCGGCGCACGCATGCGCACTGCGGTCACCGCTTGACGCGGGCCGTCAAGAGCGGGAGAACGGGCCTATGGGATGCCATACAAAACATCTCGCCGCTGCCGCTGCTGCCCCGCTGCCGCCGAAATTCGAGGCCGAGGCCTCACTCTTCTTCTCCTAACGTTTTATCAGGATATTGCCAAGAGATTTATGGGATACATCTCCGATTACTGCTGTTTTATAACAAGATTTATCAGTAATAATTTTTTTAGCATATTATTTTATTCTTTAGAGCTTTAATTTCATCAAAATTAGACATGTAGAAGCCACAACTCTGCGGCTCTCTCTAAAGATAATTCAGTCATTACAGTTAATATAATTTAACTCAAAATTACTGTTAATTTCGTTAAAAGGGAACTGCGATAATTAATTTGAAATCCCGCAGCGTTTTGCAAATAATTTAACTATAGACAAATACAGGGTTACTAGCCTTTTGCCCGTGGCTTCTCCTGCAGAAATGTGATATTTTTTCAAGGATAAAGTAAAGAAAAGGAAAAAGTAAGGATAAAGAAGTATCCTCTTTCACTATTCATCTCGCAAACTATCTTCATACCAAAAATTAAGTCGATCCGTCGCTCTGTAGAGACGTGAAAGAATGACGAACAAAAACAACTTCTATTTCTTTAATCCCATTGAAACTGCGGTATGAAAAGTACCCTACGTCATTACGCGCATCGCCGAAACCCGTAGTTTGAAGGGAAAACAACACTTTGGCCTCCCCGATTGAGCTCTCGAAGCTTACTCACCGACATAATACAAATACAAAAACGTTTATTGCCAAAAAGAAAAAAGAAAAAAAAAGAATCATAGCTAGGGTTGCCATCTCTAAAATTTGGAAAACCGGACAAGACGCGTGAAAACCCCGGATTTTAGAGTCCGAAAGCCGGACATGTCAACAAATAAATAAATACCTAAATAAATAAATATCCCTGGACATTATTCACACAGCGCCATCTAGCCCCAAACTAAGCATTAGCTTGTACTATGGGTGCTAGACAACGGATAAACATTACATATATACTTTTTTTTTGTAAATACATACATATTATACATAGAAACACCCAGACCGATACAAACAGACATGTTCATGCACACAAATGTTTGTACCGTGCGGGGATCGAACCGGCGACTCGTGGTGTAATAGCTAACTTCTCAACTATTACATCAAACGGCTCGTCAACAAGATCTTTTAAACATATTCAATGTAATAAAAAACAGTTGAAAATGTCATAAATCACCTTTTTTTTTAAACTCGGTCAAATACAAATGAAAGCTTCCCCGGACGCACCCCGGATGCCCTCTAAACTAGGACAAATCCGGGGAAACCCGGACGGATGGCAACCCTAATAGCACAACAGTTACTCAGTGATACTTCACTGTGATCTTCTGTAAGGTGGAGGTTCTTCTCCAGACGAGCGGCCCATTCAAGTAAAAGTATTACATATGTAAGTATCAGCCTATATACGTTCCCACTGCTGGGACACAGGCCTTATCTCAATTGTGAGATAGTGTGGGCCATACTCCACCACGCTGGCCTAGTGCGGGTTGGTGGAGGGGTGCGTAAGGCAAGTGACCAACCTTAATGGCAGATGTTATCAAGCCGCCAAATGGCCTCTGACTAGGCTTGACGACTAATATCTACATATAGTAAATATCAGCCGGGACCAACAGCTTAACGTGCCTTCCGAAGCACGGAGACGCTCGAAATAAATGTCACTAAATGTGGTCAGAACGGTCACCCATCCATTAACCGACCGCGGCTTGGGTAGATTGACTTTCGTTATCTCTAACGAACCCCTGTCACAGCTGCGCCACGAGCGCCTTCCATGCCTCCTCGCGTAAAAGTATTATATTATAATATAATTAACTGTTTGTAAATCTTTTTTAAAGGCAGACAAAATTTCCTTTTCATGGAGTTTTCTTGTAAATCCATCCAAAGTTTCCCTGTAGATAAGTTTGGGGCTTAAACGTAATTAGTTAGGAGTACGCCCAATGTTTCCTAATTACGGTAAATGTTGGAATTACGATCCTCGTTCACACCACAATTATGCCTATCCGTGATTAGGGAGTTGGGAGCGCTGTTTTTGTTTTGTTTTTCGTTGTAACACCGTGAACTTGATTAAGATCTTTTTCTACTGCTTCTATGGGGCAATGGTGCTAGTAAAGTCAGTACACTTGAAATGAGAGGCTTAAAGATCAGCGAAAGATCTGCCATTTTATCTATTACACAAATTGGTTACAAAAGCATTCTCTGCCATTCAACTTTTTACATATTATACGACACTCTACGATCGTTCATTGGGCCATGGTTTCAGAGCACAGTCGATTTAGCTTGGAAGAAGATCTTCCACTTCTAAGATTTGATCTCTCAAAATGTAATTAATTATAGGATAATAAGAAAACTTACCGAAATATACCTTTAATAGCAACTTTATAAGTTGAAAACCTTTTCGTCAGCTACAAACGGGTACTCTAACTTTATTGATAACTCAATTTCCTTCCTATTTATTATTCAAGACATACAACAGCTCAGGTACTTTAAGTTTGAAATAAATAAGTCTTCTGCGAAAAGAAAATAAAGTAGCCTTGGGCTTCGAAGAATCTATATAATTAAAAATTGATATAAAAAGCGAACCACTTACGAATTAATCACAAAATCTCAGAAACTATAATACTTACTTTATTTTTGTTTCTGCACCATAACCGCAGGCTAGCTATACCTGCGGCCATGTGTGGGACTCGAGACTAAAGCGTCCACTACCCACTCAACTCCCCCGGTTTCCCCTTTACTCCCAAATTGGGACGAGACGGTGCCAGCCTCGTGGCTATTGACCAGCCCATCTCCGGGTACCCTAACTTGTGAGGCCTCAAGTCAGGGTGGCGTCTAGGGAGGGCCACCCGAGAAACTAAGTGACCCTCAGACTTGGCTCGGGCGACCTGTGCAATGCGGGCGTTGGGAGCTACCCCCGCCCGCAGGTCAAGAGAAACTATAATACCTACAAGGTTCCCTATTTTTTCGCATAAGATTTTTTGTCATAATTTAACATGGCATACTTTTATTTATCCTAATAATAGTTACGCATAATATTCTTTTGGCATAACTTTATAACCTTTAAAGCCATAACCTTTGGAAATACTTTTCCTATATAAATAAACATGTTGGCGGCTTAGGGGTGGCCCTAGGGGCACCCCCGCCGTACCTTAACCTACTGTTACACTATAATAACTCTTAGACAACTAAACAATTTGTCTAACAATTTTATGCGAATCAAAATAAGGGTGAAAAAACATTAGTCTAAACGATATTTATGCTTACTGAAAGAGTATGCGAAAGGACAATTATGACAAAATATTATTATGACAAAAAAAAGTATGCCAAACTCGTTATGCCAAATTAAATTAGTACAAAAAAAGTTATGCGAAAAAAAGGGACCCCTACCCACAAACTTGAAATTTGGCAGATAGGTTCTTAATATGGAGTTTGTAGACATCTGCTAAGAACGGATAAAGCCATAGTACAAGCTAATGTCTAGTTTGGGGCTGGATGGCGCTGTAATTGTGTCCAAGGATTGGCAATTCGTTTATTTTATGGTGTAGTTTAGGAATAGGGAGTGCATCTGTGCTTGCGTACAAATTGCAGCACTATAATCCCTGGTAGGTTGATCGTTTATATTATTAAAAAAAAGATAATATATAAGATAAGAGACTAAAAGAATTTCATGGTCAATCAAATTGCAAAGTAAATACTTTGACTTTTGACTTTGACTTTATGAAGATTTGACAATGGTGAAAGTGGCCCTTAATCTCATACACATATACTGGATGACATAATATACTGGATGACTTTTTTTCCGAAGCCGATTGATGACTGCGTTCCGAAGCCGGTGGTAGAGTCACACTGTAATCGACGATTCATAAATACTTGATACAAGTTTACATGAATAAAGAATATTTTGATTTTGATTTTGATTTTTGATTTTCCGTCAGGAAAATTTGCGTGTGAGATAACTAAATGATATAGGTGATGATAGCATGATTACTTTAAAAAAATATTTCAATATTTTTTTTAAATTAATTTCCCTTCCTCATCTATATCTAAAAAACTCAAAGGTGACTGACTGACTGACTGACTGACTGACATAGATATCTATCAACGCACAGCCCAAACCACTGGACGAATCGGGCTCAAATTTGGCATGCAGGTAGATGTTATAACATAGGCATCCACTAAGAAAGGATTTTGATAAATTCCCACGGGAACGGGAACCACTCGAGTGAAACCGCGGGCGGCCTATCTAATTCTAAGTTACTTTGATCAGTATAATAATATTTAAAAACAATATTGTACAAAGAATATTAAAAAACACGAAACTGACCAAATATGAATGAATAAACATGAATGAAGTACGCGCAAAAATTTTATTATTGTTAAATCAATGACGTTTGTGTTAAATTCATGCTATTGTCACCTATGTATATCATTTACACGCAAATGACAATGCAAAACTTGCTAAGAACAATGGGCCCAAAAAAATTAAGTTAATGTGCAGAGATGAGATATATTCAATGTGAAAGACCACACACACACCATCAACTTTTATTATGATGAAAAAGTTATCGTCCATAATAATTTATTAGTTTTATATGAACATAAATAATTAACAT
Organism: Mecyna flavalis; assembly: GCA_949319885.1. NCBI lineage: Eukaryota > Metazoa > Arthropoda > Insecta > Lepidoptera > Crambidae > Mecyna > Mecyna flavalis. The sequence goes on along the minus strand of OX439420.1, from coordinate 2,142,855 downwards.
AATAAACATATATTTTTTTCCTAGGACCAATTTTGTCGACGCCATAATAAAAGTTGAAGGTGTTTATTGGATCTACTTCGTAGGCTATGTCCCAAAGCACAACCTTTTTTTTGGGCCCAGTCTTTTGCATTGTCATTTTCCTCGTGGTAAAAAAGGTCACCAGTATAATACAATCTTTGTTCTGAACAACGCTTACGATCAGTATTACAACGGAGATTGTGGCCGGAATATTTAATAATTGGAAGGATTTACGGGGTCCCGCACCGTTATAGGATGTTATCCTTTATTTAAACGGGAAATTTCCGGGAGATTATATAGGAACGGATTTATTATAACAGTCATTCGGGATGAAATTGTTGGTTCGCAGAAAAGTCATCGGAAATAATAATTTATGAAGATCGTTTGTCGTTGGGATTTTCTTTTGTCTTTTGGCTTTTCTATCGGTGTAGAAGTTTTGTTTTTACGATATTGTTTTGTTTTTTATCTTTTTCTTTATGGGTTTCTAGCCTAGCCTAGCCTAGCGTCTGTCTTCCACAGCTTAAAATTTGAGGCGAAATTTGCAACAAATGATTCCCCGGCAAGTCATTAAAATAAGTAGAGTTTACTAAAACATTTTGTTTGTCAACAGAGGACGGCGGACGCTGCCTTCCTGCCTTCTCAGGGAGGAAGTTCGGAGAGATGTGCAACAGAGACAACCAGTGTGATGCTGGCCTGGTCTGCGAGGAAGTGGTGCCAGGTAAGACCAGTTCTGTCGCTGGTAGTAAGGGTGTTACCAGACCAACGATCGATCGTCGATCGACGTCATCGATCGAGTTGCTGATCAGCCAGAGTCTTCTGCGTTTGCGTCTCTGTAATAATAGGACGAGCAACATCGTACTGGCCAACAACAACGCGTCCTCTTGTGAATACATTTTGAAAGAAACTGATGGAATATAGCCGGAGTTAATCTATCAACGTCGGCCGGTGCCATCGACCGGCAATCGATCGATTGGTTAGTCGAACGGTATCTGTCGATCAATTAAAGTTACCAGACCAGTCGATCAACTTCGATCGACGTTGATGGATGCCGTCGATCGATTTGTCTGGTACCCTAAGGCTCATGTCCAACCTAGTGACGCTGCCGACGGTGAGGCAGGAGCTCAAACCGACAAACACCGTTCCGAAGTCTGCCGAACTGACACGACGTTAGTCGAGTGTCAGTTTTTTTTCCTAAGGTTTATTTTCGTTACGGAAATTCTTGATTCGGTCGCCGCGCTCAAAGCCCACGATAAAAGCTACGCAATAGCTTAAAAAATCACGTGTTTAATGGACGGTCCCAAACGGCTACTTCCCATTTGGTAAACCTCAAACTGTATGGGATTAAATGTATGAAGTAACAATTTTAGTAGATAAAGGTTTACCAAATGGGAAGTTTACCAAATGGGAAGTAGCCTCCCAAACCACTCGCCCACACAGTTTTTAAGTATCTACAGTTAAAAAAGATGAAGGAATATAATTTACAACATTTAAAGAAGCCTCTTTATATATTTATCACGACACCCACAGAGTTCTTAATTGGTTTACCTTTGTAACCACGAGCCTTCAGGCCACGTAAATATTAATGTGTTCCTTAATTTTTCACTTTTCTGGATAATTACGGGTCTTTTTACCCTCCGGGTATTTTCAGATGACCCGCAGAATTTTATATGTTTTGTGTAAAATGTTTTAGCATTCCGTGTAATAAAATTAAGTCTAATGAATCTCAGGTTATATTAGCAAAAGGTTTCTCAGAACTGTTATGTTTGTAGGCGTAGCAGCTAAAGGTGGATATCCACTATGATCGCGAACCTTTTACGCTTCGCGCTCATGCAACCGTTCGCTCGTTCGTTGGTACGTTCCCGCAAACGTATCCATGTTTATCATGAGTATCATGACTGTGTATTGCTCTGTCACAGCGAATAGTTACTTAAAAATCAAGGCGTATGCACTTTTCCTTCTGACCGTACAATCTTTCATCTCTGTCTAGGCGAGATGCACGTCTGCCGCTCCCCCTCCCCCGGCCGCAAGCAGTACAACGATGACTGCGCCGTGTCGAGCGAGTGTGACATCACCCGCGGGTTGTGCTGCGTCATGCAACGCCGCCACCGCCAGAAGCCGAGGAAGGTATGTCACGTGATTTTGTCACAGTATTTGTAACTAGTACTAATATTATGTTGTCACTTGATATTTTGGACCTAGTATTTTTTTTCAGTAATACATTTTCCAGCTTTTATATTATGTAACTAGTAAATTTGATTACTAGTATTTTCTAAAAAATTTTTTTTTTTACTGTGGTTTGTTACTGGGACGTTTTCTAAGAAGTTTTGATAGTGACTGGTATGGTAGCTAACATTCATAACTAAACAATCTAGACACTAAACTTCATAAAACTGTAAAAAAATATATACTTATAACTTCAAATAATATAGCCAAAAATAACCCATATTATAAACTTTTTGTGGAAATTAATCATTAGAGACGGAAAAAAAATCGGATCAAAGACCTAAAATTACTGTATTTTTATAGACTTCAAGAACACGTGTAAGTTTAGAAGTCAAATATAGGAATCAATAATTATTAATAAGTATAATATATTCGTACCTACATAATATGCACGTACATATCACATAAAATGTGAATAACCTTACTTCAATACGTATACGTAGTAAGTTTCAGATTCAGTTTATTATTAATATACATATAATGTTGCTGAAATTTAATATAAATAATTTAAGAAACAAAACAATAAATCTTATAAGTCTTTGTCTAACTTATAACGAGAATTTAAAATCCTTTCTATTCTCTTATAAAATAATAAAATTAATAAGTTAAAATGAGCCTCTTGTGTAATTAATAATTTAAATTTTCAATAAACTTGTCATACTAAAATTAAGAACAAGAAAATATATTAAATCAGAATTGCTTTTACAACTACGAACTTCCAAGTCTTTGATCAAAATTAAAACAAGTTTCTTAAAGTATCAAGACTTTTTATTCAACGTCAGAATCATCAACGGATCAAAAGCATTTTTCCTACGTCACATTGGTCTTAATTAGCAAAGTTTGAGATAACTTTGTTTGTTTGTTACGAAACGAATTTACGAGTCTTGGCAAGTTTTAATGTTTCTTTCGGAGAATAACCCTTTATTTATTTTGGATTCTTTACCTACCTGAAAGTTATTGAGGTATTTTTTTGGAGAAAGAGAGCGGCTAATGAGCCAATAATGTCAAGGGGTCCCTATAGGGTGTAGTTATACTAACGAACTGTCTCCGTGGTACAGTGGTAAGAGCGTTGGGCTCTAATACCCGGAGGTCGTGGGTTCGAATCCCGCGGGGAGCATCTTTGTGTTCCAGTTTGGTTAGGACATTGCAGGCTTGAATCGTGATGAGTCCGTGCTTCGGAAGGCACGTTAAGCCGTTGGTCCTGCGCCTGATCTCTTTTCGGTCATGTCAGACTGTTGTCCCACCGTGTTACGGGAGTGAGGGAATAGGGAGTGCACTCACTTGTGCACTATAATAATATCCTGCGTAGTTGGCTGATCGTAAAAGATTGGCCGCCGTAGCCGAAAACTCGGCTAGGAGGACATTGATTAATTGACTAACGAATACTCTTTTTACAGAGTTGCGGATACTTCAAAGAGCCTCTGGTCTGCATCGGCCCAGTGGCTTTGGACCAGGTACGCGAGTCGCCTCAGCACACCGCAGGCGAGAAACGTGTAGGTCTCTTCAGACTCCATTAAACTATAATCACTTAATCGGAGTTGATGCGCACACTGAACGGATTGAGAACTCTTCATTTAAATTATGGACATACGAAGGCAAAACTCTTAGATGGATCCAATGAGAGACATCGCCCTTGGAGTATAGTATTGGATGATTTTTTTCTCCAAAAATACGATTGTGTTTATTTACGCTTTTTAAAGCTTTTATTTGAGTAGTCCTAGTTTTTGAATGTGCAGATCTTTTTAAACTGACCACAGATAATCGTCGCCAAATAAAATCAGTTTCAAAATGGCGGCTGCCGAAACAATTTAGTAAAAAAATTTGTAGTAGTTATTCTTTTTAGCTATAAAACAAGAGTCAACAAGACAGACTGTGGTCTCATCATTTGAAATGTGAATAAATAAATAAAAACTACAAAAATATGTGAGGTTAAAAAAATCTATACAATTTCTACAATTATAATTTGCGTATAATTTGTTATATTAATAAAATAATTGTGATAATGAATATTATGTTTTTTTATTTACATTATTATTCTCAATCCGTTTAGTTGCGATTTGGTGAAATTTTATTGATAAATGTGTAATTATATTGTTATAAAACAACTGTTAAAATGGAAAACGCATTTTATCAATAAAATTGGTTAAGGAAAAAATGTTAAAAGGTTACAATTACTACGTGATTTGCTTGAAGGGACATTATCTCTTACGTGCTTTTAACATTTTTTCTTTCATTTTGATTTAATGCCCATTAAAATAATTAATTTAAGTATATTATCTAATCATTATTTTATAAGTTATTTAAAAAAATATGTGTGACACAAAAACTCTTTTTACAAACACTTCCACGCCTTTTGAAAATTAATGTTCTATTTTCAAAACTTTTATTAATTTGTACTTGTAAGACAATGTACAAGTACAATGTACCTTTTCGGCAGGAAACTTTTTAATTGGCATGAAATCAAAATATAAAAACGATAAATAAAAAAACAAAATGGTAATTTGCTTTGAACAACGGTCAACTGATTAGCAATCTTTTTTTTAATAAAGAAAAGCTTCATTAAAAAATTACAAAAAGAAGTTAATAGAAAAATGAGACATGATAATTTTTAGTTTTTAATTTAATAATACTGTATGTAGATTTTAGAATTATGAATAATAATTATTATAATAATAAATGTTTCAACATTAATCCGTACTTATGAATGTTATATTACAGCGATATTCCGAGTCGCGTCTTATTATTAGAAAATTTTAATGTGTTTAATCTTTAAAATTAATAATAATAATGATTAGTAATAATTATTAATAAAGTAATAAGTCTTCAAAGATTGAAACAAATACATATCCTAACTGGCTGGGGCATTTATATAGTTTTTAATAATATTGATGTTAAAATAAATTTACTGTATTTTAAATCCTATATTGTATGAATACATATCATGTACACTTAGATGTTAAGCTAACTTTGATGTAAGTGTATAATAATTTTAATTTTCGCTTATTATTTTCTAAATTAGGTAAAGTCTCAAGCAAACTAATGCTAGGTGCCTAGGTAAAATACATATCACTATTATTAAAATTATTATTGTAAAAAAAAGATTTTTTTTATTCATTCCTAACTGTAAAATTTAAACATCATTTTTTATCCTTTTTTATATTAGCCTAAGAACTGTGATTAAGAAATATTTTCTGAAAATATATCTATTTGAAATTGAAAAAAAAATAACAAATATTTTTCTGCCAAAAATTCTCTGTTAAAGATATCAAATATCTTCTTTGATCTTTTAAACTTTTTTATTAAGTAGTTTTTTTACTGTTATTTTTTTAATAAAACATTTTAAAGTTAACATGATTGTTTCGTCATACAATGGCCTAATAGATTTCGGCTTTTTAGAAAAAAATATAGTTGCATTTGCCGATACTATGTCACATGTTGTTTGACATTTATGATATACCATGTACGAATAATATAACTTCTGTATTTAATATATTATGTGTTAAATTATATAAATTATGTCAGCAATGTAGTTATTATTTCAAAGCAAACCTACCCACATAAAATTCAGACTATATTACATATTATGAAAAAGTAACTGTCTGTCTGTGTTAACCTCACATAAACACCACTAAACCGATTTTAATGCAATCAGAAACAGACTTGATTTCGGAATGAGACATAGACAACTTTTTATCCCGCAGTAATTCTCCATAAATGGGACTACATGGTATGAAGTAAATAAAATGTTTACCAAACGCAACTTTTTAGTAGGTACAGTTTGAGGTTTACCAAATGGGAAGTTTACCAAATGGGAATTGAAATCTGCTACCCTTTGTAGAAAAGTCAACGTTTTAACTAAGTATCATTAAAATTGGTCGCAATAACTAGAGCTTCACATAAAAAAAGTCTCATTGGGTACACATTGAAAACTATCAAATGTTGTGCATTTATTATTTGTTCGCTACCACACACCACTAAGTGGGAAGCAAGCCCAACATATAAGTCATTGACCTCTATTTGGAAGTGTCACTTCAAGGTCCAGAATTCTCCCAGTTTAAGGACGTTGCATGCCCGGATATAGACATCCTTAATCCAATTTTTTTTTTTCAAATAGAAGTGTGACCAAATTATTTTTTGGAAATACCAAAACAAATGTATTGATTTTGCAAACAAGTGAGATCATGTCAGCAGTAAGGTGTGAATTCGTAATGTATAATTCACACATTGTATCACATCTATATTATAGTAGGAATAAAATGTTGTCCCGTATTGCTTGTTTAACGCAGTGGCTTTATAGCGATCAAGGGACTCGGGTTGCAATCCTGGGTAGGACCGAAAAGTAGGATTTCTTTGTTCGTTGATGGATCACCTCAATACTTGTTTTTTTTTTGTTTTTTATACCACATCAGTTGGCAGTTAGACTCGCAGCCCACCTGATGGTAAGCGGTCACTGCGGCCTATTCCATTGAGGGACACTTCATCAAGCGTTACTCAATGTGCTGCCAGACTGTAGACTCATCTGATCTTCGAGCCTCTGATTTCAAGTGTACTGGCTCAAGCGTACGGCGGCAGATTTCACCTGTGGGTATGGAAGCTATAGCCAGGCGGACTATGAAAAAGCCCTACCACCAACCAGACCCAAGGCGGAAATCGAACCCACGACCTTCCGGGTTTTATACCCTTAGCTTAGCCACTGTTCCTCGGAGGCGGGTTGGTTGTCTACAACTGAACGCTTCTCTCGACATTTTTCACCACGCACAACTAATTGGAACGAATTACCTTCATCACTGTTTTCTGATACGAATATTATATTCTAGAAAAAAAATAAAAACGTCTATGATTATTTAATCATTTATTTAAAAAAAAAAACATTTCAAATTATAACAAAAACAAAAACTTAGAGTTAAACAGGTTTAAAAAACATTCTTATACAATTTATCAAAATATCACTTAATTTGCTCAAATGTCAAAAAGGGAAAAGAGGTTCGTATCATTTGCCAGATGTCCCATTTTATGTTTTATCGGGAAGATCAGGCGTAAGATCAATGGTCTTTCTATCTTCAGTCGTGTCAGACGTGTCCCATCGTGTTATGAGAGTGAGGGAATAGAGAGTACACTCTTTTAGTAGTGGTAGAGCCATGCTGTTTTACAGCACCGGGCCGGCTCGTCCGGGGAAGTATCACCTCACATAAGTCACATAACACCAGCGTGAAATAATAGTGACTACTATTCTGTTTTGTCTGGTTTGTGAGAGTTCCGGAGGCCCACACCCTCCAAAGGCCGGCAACGCATCAGCGATCCCTCTGGTGTTGCATATGTCCATGGGCGGCGGTGATTGCTTACCACCAGGCGACCCGCTGGCTCGTTTGCCGCCTCCGACATAAAAAAAACGGTTGCGCACTCACTGCAGTACTATTAATATCCTACGTAGTTGGTTGATTGTAAAGATGGCCGTCGTACCCGAAAACTCGGGTAGGAGGACATTAAAATATTATACAGCATCTTACTTTTTTATTTATCAACACTGTGACGGAACATTTTATGGCTTTTTGTGTAGAAATTAAAGATAACACATATAATCTTGGGTAAAGATCAACATGATCACACCAATTATTTTAAAATGAGCGAGGAAAAACTAAGAACATGTTTACAAAACCGATATTTAGCAGGTTTTAACCCTGTAAATAATATGATATTAGTATTTTTCATTAGAATAATAACATAGAAGAAGGATACAAGCGCTTTGTCTTCAAACACACATATTATAATTTTTTTGCGTTGCACAATGTTTTGTAAATCAATTCATAATTTTTTTCGCCAGATACGATCTTATCATCTTGCTTTGACATTTGACACTACACAGCGGTTTGGCGATCAGTTCCATTTAAGACACCAATGAAAAACCTTCAGGACAGATGCTCAGACTAGGTTTCCAAAAGTTGTGCTAGTCAATAGCCACAAGGCTGACACCGGCTCGTCCCGATCGGGTGTGAAGGGGAAACCGGGGGAGTTTAGTGGGTAGTGGACGCTTTAGTCTCGAGTCCCACACACGGCCGCAGGTCAAGCTAACCTGCGGTTATGGTGCATAAACGCATTCTCCTCCGAAAAAAAAGGTTTTCAAAAGTAATTATTCTAAATTGTCTTCTGTTTTGTACGTTTTGGTATGCCTAATAAAATAGTTTTCTTTCATACATTTTTCACTTTCTCCCCCGATTCACAAAAGGGTCTGGCAAAGTAGAGGTTCTTAGCGGTAGTAATAAGGGTATGGTGGGTAGTAGAAGTGCGGCCGATAGTAATAGCGGGGGTAGTAGCCCCCGTATCCCCCCCAGTAGGGTCGTCGCCAGCCCCATCCGCCCCAGCCTCCGCCGTAGCCCCATCCGCCCCACCCTTGGATTATCTAGAACAAAAGAAAAAATAACAATATTACGGTAGCGCCTCAATCGTCTAGTGGTTTAAGTACCGGGCCAAGATCTCGGGGTCCTGGGTTCAATTCCCGGGTCGAGCTAACTTTGTATCGGTTTTTTCGGACACTGCTCGGGTTTGTGATCACCGATCCGCATTTGGCAAGCGTAGTGATTAAGCCAGTACCCATCATTGTAGCGATAACATGATTTCAAGGATGGAGGCCTTTGCCCTGCAGTGGGACATTAATAGGCTGGTACTTTAGCAGAGCAGATTGCTTTGCTATTACGCTTCGTTTGAAGAGTGAGGATGCTGGAGGCCCAACTTGATTTTTTCACTAGCTTTCCGCCCGCGGTTTCCTCGCGCCTAATTTCTTTTTTTTAATATCCCGCGGGAATGAGACGTTTCTCGTAAGAATTTTATAGCCTATGTCCTAATCCGGGTTATAAACTATACGTATGCCAAATATGATCGTAATCCGTTCAGCCGTTTAGGCGTGATTGAGGAACATACAAACATTCAGACTTTCGCATTTATAATACTAGCCTTCCGCCTGCGGTCTCCCACGCGCGTTCTCTTTTTTCAAATTTCCTCTCTTCCTCCCACATTTCCGGGATCAAAAGTACCCTATGTTCACCAGGGTAGTGTAGCTTTCCAACAGCGAAAGAAATATTCAAATCGGTTAAGTAGTTTCAAAATTGTTATTCCCGCGGGAATGAGTCGTTTCCCGTAGGAATGTTATACTTATAGCCTATGTCCTAATCCGGGTAATAAACTATACGTGTGTCAAATTTCATCTAAATCCGTTCAGCCGTTTAGGCGTGATTGAGGAACAAACAAACATCCAAACATCTAAACATCTAAACATCCAAACATCCAGACTTTCGCATTTATAATATTAATATGATTAGTAGGATTATGTCATTTATATTAATCACTAGAAATCAATCATGAAAATTAAAATACAATTTTATAAAACTTCATATTTTAAATATTGAACGATTAGATTTTAAAACTTAAATCTGTAGAGAAGTCTGCCTTTTGTACCTTGTGTTGTGCAATGAAGTTTTAATAAATAACCCACGGAATAAAAACAAGTTGTTTTTTATTCCGTGAAATAACCATATTTGTATACTCGTATATTCTAAAACTCACCTCAAACATAACACACAACACCAATAAAACAGCGAACAGCATTTTCAATCCCTCCATTTTGTTTTAATCAAATCAAAACTTGCAAATATGAGCATCAAGAGAAATACGCTCCGGTTCTCGCAAATAAGTTTTTACTAACAATTCCTAACTTTATATACTGGATGAAACCAAAACATAGACTTGTATATATCAACTATTTAGTCTTTATTTCTATAGAGTTAAAGTTCATTTTAGAAAATTTGTTGGATCTAGAAAACTTTGTCGAAACGTGTAAATTACTTGATGTCGCAAATATATGAGAATAAATGAGTAATGAAGTTTAATTTTGGTCTTGTTTCGTCTACGTCACAGACATCATCATCATCAGCCTATATAGGTTCCCACTGCTTGGACACAGGCCGTGGGCCATACTCCACCACGCTGGCCTAGTGCGGGTAGGTGGAGGGGTGCGTAAGGCAAGTGACCAACCTCAATGTCAGATGGTATCAAGCCGCCAAATGGCCTCTGACTAGGCTTGACGACTAATATCTACATAATATAGTAAACATCAGCCGGTACCAACAGCTTAACGTGCCTTCCGAAGCACGGAGACGCTCGAAATAAATGTCACTAAATGTAGTCAGAATGGTCACCCATCCATTAACCGACCGCGGCGTGGGTAGCTTGATTTTCGTTAGCGCCTCTCACAGACATAGGACACTTTTTTAGCCATGCTGAATAAAGTTTCTGTAAGTCGGAAATGGCCGGCTCGACCCAGGAAGCATGAATGTAAAGAGCCATTTTTTCCCTTGGAAGAGAATAATAATAAATAAATAATAATAAATATCACTGGACATTATTCAAACAGAGCGCCATCTAGCCCCAAACTAAGCATTAGCTTGTGCTGACCAGACAACGGATAAACTTATACTACCTACCATTTATAATTAAGTAAGGAAAACACTTGCTTAGGGGCATTTAGGTATCGGGACGGTCCTAGTTATTATAGGTTCATTTTCCGGGTCGGGTAAAATTTGTATCGATTATACAGTATGACAGAAAATGCGAGGGACATATTTAAACCCCAAATAGTTCATGGTTCCATGTAACAAAATAAGTATAAATCAATAAAAACTCTGGTAAATATCTGTCAATAAACTTAGTCGAAATTTTCCTGAAAATCCGCGTAACGTGCGGGCACTGTTCCTTTCACAGTATTTCGTGCACTCGTTTAAGTACGACTCAAATTGTACTCGCGTCCAATTTGAGTTTGGTGCGTAACCGGCCGCCCAGCACACGGGATATTAGGTAGTTCATGCATACATAAATTATAAGGATAATTATGAAAAAAAATTAAGGATATATTTTTTATAGCGAATTGGACTCTAAATCGGATTCTGAACACTATTCTTAAAATATCCCTCGGGTTACCTAACACGCTGTATAGGCCTTTGCCCCGCAGTGGGCCATAGGTATACATATGATAGGCTGATCCTTAATTGTCTCATATAGAAGTAACTAGACGTAATAAGTTCTATTAGTGCGATGGAGTGATTCCCCAGTCGTACCTATATGTAAACAGATATATTAGCAAATCTCATCTAAATGGCTATGACGAGTATAGAAGCGTAATTTCCAATCTTTACCCGTCCTACTGTCAACACGAATGACAAAGCGACTTTTGCAAAAAACAATAATAATAATTGAAATTATTAATTACAGATTTTTTTAGAGTTGAAGTCTTTTTGTTGTTTATAACCGGTTTTTGGTAAATTTATCTATTCTTGATTTTTTGTTACCATAAATAAAATAAAATATCTGCACTTGCCTTAACTTTATTCTATATCTACTAATATTATCAAGAGGAAAGATTTGATTGTTTGTTTGTTTGTATTTAATAGACTCCGAAACTACTGAACCGATTTGAAAAATTCTTTCACTTTTGGAAAGCTACACTATTCCCGATAAACATAGGGTACTTATGATCCCGGAAATGTGGGGGAAAGGGGTTATATTTGAAAAATGAAATGACGCGTGGGTGAAACCGCGGGCGGAAGGCTAGTACTCGTAGATAATGTATTGGTAAAGCTAGCAGGCCACCTTCTCTGTTAGGTAACCTAGGTCGCCGGGAGCTGCATCGATTGCCGCGCACTGCAGATGCGCTGTTCAGACCTAGGGATGCGACATTTATCGATAATTAGCGATACATCCGGATTTAACTGAGTGACCAATGACGTTCAATTAAACAACTAGACACCCAATCTCTAAGAAAAATTCCTCAAAAAAACGTCCGAGCGGCGTTGACACATATGACATTAACACATTCGTTCAAATTAACACATTATCTCGTGGCAGTTAGTGTTTAATGTCAATTGTATACAACTAAACGGAAACTCTGCCCAATAGTCGGGTGGGCAGACTTTTGCTTCGGACAATATTTGAGCGTGAATGGGAGTCTAGTTGTATATTAAACGTCATTGTGAGTGACCTGTGATTCCTGCCTTGGATGTGGTTAGTAGCCTTTTTCAAAGTTCGACTGGCCTTTAGTAGCAGAAAGGGATGAGCCAGCTACCAACTCACTAGTGAAATTGGCCACCATTGTAGCTTTGATTTGTTACAAACAGGCACGCAGCCCACCTGATGGCAAGCGGCAACTGCGGCCTATTCCATTGAGGAACGCTTCACCTGGAAGCGTCGGTCAATGTGCTGCCAGACTGTAGACTCATCTGATGTTCGAGTCTCTGATTTGAAGTGTACTGGCTCCCATATTAATACTGCCGGAACACAGCCAGAGCTGTTATGGTGGCAGATTATTAGGGTTGGTAGCTGGCCAGTCGGACTCTGAAAAAGCCCTTCCAACAACCAAACAACACACAATAACACTTTTGTGAGAGTCAGTATAATTGGATTCAAAAGCTCGGAGATCAGACGAGCCTACAACAGTACATATAAAGCAACTTCCTAGTTAAGTATCCCTCAATAGCCGGAGTCCGCAGTATCTACTTACCATCTGGTGGACTGCTAAAGGTGTTATGGCGACTGATATTATCATGATAATTATGGTAACTTTACAGACAGACTCTAAAAAGAATCTACCAGTAAATATCTCTGGACATCTCTGGACATTATTCACACAGCGCCATCTAGCCCCAAACTAGCACCACCACCACCACCAGCAGCACCAGTAACCACTTCGGAAATCGAACCTATGACCTCCGGGTACTGAGGCAGTCAAAATAGGGGAAAAAGCGCTATAAAATATATAATTTTATCGATATCGATAAATCCTCCCTACATCCCTAGAAGTCCTGTTTTCCGCCTACGTCACAATCGTTCTTGACCCGTAATATTATCTAGCTGACTAATAACTACACGGATATTCTAAACTAGTCCTTAAGTTAACACAACAAGGTTCACTTTAGTTACAAGTGTCAAGTGTTATCGAAACGTGGAGGTGTTCGGTCAGAATATAAAACCGCTTAAGTGCGATTTTTTAATTTATTTACTTAAACTTTAATGCACAATCAAGAGTACATAAGGCGGGCGGCAGAGAATGCCATTAGGCATTAGCCTAATGGCATTCTCTGCCACTTAACCTTTGGGCCAAGCAGAAAAAAATAGTAGGTAGGAGATTTTGTGATTTTTTAGTTTTCTTCTATCGTAATATGACGATCTCTTAGTTATTTTTTTCCGTAGTAAAGAATCAGCTTCTTGGTGTTTTTTCAGGGCAAAGGCATTCTTTGAAATCAAGTTATCGCTACAATGAGGAGTACTGGCTTAATTACCACGCTTGCCAAATGCGGATTGGAGATAACAAACCCGATCTATGTCCGAAAAAACCGACACAAAGTTAGCTCGACCCGGGAATTTGACCAAGGAACCCGAGATTTTGACCCGATCCTTTAACTCCTTAAAATATGCGAGGAGTATGCCGGCGCTCATGGACTTAGATACAATGCTAAGAAAAGTGAACTACTGATGTTTAAGTCTCGGGGTCACAAGATAACATCAGTACCCCGAGTCTTTTTAGATGGTGTTGCACTTAAACAGGTAACTCATTTCAAGTATCTCGGTCACTGGGTTACGGAGGACCTTTCTGATGACGAGGACATTGAAAGGGAGCGGAGGGCGTTGGCGGTGAGATGCAATATGCTGGCTCGCAGGTTTGCACGCTGTACTGAACCCATAAAGGTGATACTTTTTAAGGCATTCTGCCAGTCGTTTTATACGTGTAACCTGTGGGTCAGCTATAGGCAGAAGACCATCAACGCCTTCCGTGTCCAGTACAACAACGCGTTCAGGGTGCTGTTGGGGCTGCCGCGTTACTGCAGTGCGTCAGGCATGTTTGCGGAAGCTCATACTGATGGCTTTCATGCCATTCTTCGGAAAAGAGCGGCCTCGATGCTAAGCCGTATTCGTGGCAGCTCCAACGACATTCTGCGCATTGTAGCTGGTCGAATAGACTGCCCTTTTATGACGCATTGGGTCCGGCTGCATGTGTCCTGAGTCATAATTATTATAATATTTTATTTTAGTATTGCAATGTTATTTAATGTATTTGTGTTTTAATTTAATGTGTAATATCTATGTTAAATCTTTTTTCATTGTAAAATGCTGACTGTTTTAGTTATTTTGCTGTATGGATTTGTGTCCGAAATAAATGTTTGAATTGAATTTAACATCTAGACCATCTGACTTTAATTTTGCGATGTATATGATGTGTGTAAATATATTTAATTTTGCGAAAACCTTACTTGTCATGGTGTGACTCTTGGCCGTCAAACGTTACATTTAATGCGAGTTTCAACGTCAGTATAATAACAACATAGGGATTAATTTCAGTAGGAAATTGCCCGGATAAGCTTTTACAAATATTAGAGGAAGCATATACCTACTGGCAATGTTTAAACAAACAATACAGTTACTATTTGCATAAGTTTTGTTTGGGAAATAAGTTACGTAGAATAATCCGTCGGGGGCGGAGAGTGGAAGGGCGAAGTTTAATCACTAAGAATAAATCGTTCAATCGATTTATACAACACTATATTATGGCGTACCCCTCACTAGCCGGGAAGGATTTTGACAGATGAAAAGAGATGGAATCATTGGAATTACCGCGCTTTTGATGTGCAATGTCGAACTCTTGAAAAAGTGTATTTAAATAAGAATTATGAAGGGAAATGTATTAATCTCTAGTAAATCATGAAAATAACCGTAACACTAGGGTGTGTATATTCCGTGCTTCGGAAGGCACGTTAAGCCGTTGGTCCCGACTATGTTCCAAGTATGTCTGGTTTCCCTTGTTACGTTCCCTGGTTACGGAGGTCAGATGGCAATCGCTCCATTGTAATAACCAGGCTTGTCAAATCTAGGATCATAGTCGAAGCGGACCCTGAGCTCCATACTGGATGCAATCGGGAATACGCTGGGATGATGATGATGATGACTAGGGTGTGTATATCTGGACATAAATGTTTTTATAATTTTAAAGAATATTTTAACTGGCGACATAATGTATAATTAATATTGAATAATTATTTTAGATATTGTGTAGTAATTATCATTTGACATTTTTTGAATTGTATTTGTTCTACGATTGATTTTGCATGCCTGCGAGCAGGCTGAACACATTGGACTTAAATATTTGTAAGAACTGTAATATTACTGTGTTTCTAGCAAATAAAAGGATTATTATTATTATATTATTATTATAAGGCGAACTTATTATTATAAATATATAATTATATCTCTGAATATCTTTCACACAGCGCCATCTAGCCCCAAACTAAGCATGAGCTTGTGCTATGGGTGCTAGACAACGGATAAACATTACTTAAATACTTTTTTTGTAAATCTTCTCAGTCGTACACTCTTGACAGAGTGGTCGTGGTCATGTTTCAGTCGTAAGTCGTTATAAATAGATACAAATAATACATAGTAACACTTAGACCGATACAAACAGGCATGTTCATGCACACAAATGTTTGTACCGTGCGGGGATCGAACCCGCGACCTCTGGTGATAGCCGACTTCTCGACCATTGCATCAAATGGCTCGATGCTCGTGTTCCTCGGTGGGCTGGTTAATAGCCATAAGGCTGGAAACAGCTCGTTCCAATCAAGTGGAAAAGAGAAAAAAGTGGTCTAACGCTTTGTTCCCAAGTTTTTTTTTATACTAGGTCAGTTGGCAGACAGGCACGCAGCCACCTGATGGTAAGCGGCCAATGCGGCCTATTCACCTGGAAGTGTCGCTCAATGTTCTGCCAGACTGTAGGCTCATCTGATCTTCGAGCCTCTGATTTCAAGTGTACTGGTCCCACATTAATTTTGCCGGAACACCAGAACTGTTATGGCGGCATATTTCACCTGTGGTACTGGTAGCTAACCAGTCGGACTCTAAAAAAGTCCTACCACCAACCAGACCCAAGGCGGGAATCGAACCCACGACCTCCGGGTTTTTTATACCTGAGCGGCTTAGCCACTGTTCCACGGAGGTCCACACACGGCCGCAGGTTTAACTCACCTGGGGTTTATGGTGCCAAAAAGCATTGTCATCCGAAAAAAACTATTGTTCCTCAGAGCCTGATGGTCCAATCAAGGCAACCACTCTCACTTGCTTTGGGGCCATTCTAGATTAGGATTAGTATGTCAAAAATCATCAAAATTGGTTTAATGGTTTAGGCGCGGAAAAGTAACAAACAAACTTACTTACTTTTACATTTATAATATTAGTAGGTAGGTATGGATAAAGGATTTACAAGTTGCGGGATAAAAGCTAAATTATAATATTATATAACCTGACTAGCGGGCGCCCGCGGTTTCACCCGCGTGGTTCCCGTTCCCGTGCCGTGGGAATTGATCAAAATCCTTTCTTAGCGGATGCCTACGTCATAATTTCAGTCCGATCCGTCCATTGGTTTGGGCTGTGCGTTGATATCTATCTATGTCAGTCAGTCAGTCACCTTTGAGTTTTATATATATAGATGCTACTTTAATATTATGGAAACCTAGATTTTTTTTAAATAGAATATATATGTAAAATTATTGACTTTTCAGGAAAAACTCGTAATTACCAGTGTTATTCTCTGGTTTGGTCTACATAAAAGGTAATCTTTCCTGATGCAATATCACGATCGGTAAAGTGGAAATAACTTATATTGCCGACTTAAATATTTAAGGCGCTCCAATATTCCTACAGCACCAAGAATGAAGTGTAATGGGGATCCAAAAAGCCTTTACTTACAATAATACGCACATAGAAAAATCCATGAAGTGACTTTTCATACCACCGGGATGCAGCAGCTTATCATCATCATCATCAGCATTTATAGGTTCCCACTGCTGGGACACAGGCCTTATCTCAATTGTGAGATAGTGTGGGCCATACTCCACCACGCTGGCCTAGTGCGGGTTGGTAGAGAGGTGCGTAAAGCAATTGACCAACCTTAATGTCAGATGTTATCAGCCGCCAATGGCCTCTGACTAGGCTTGACGACTTATTTCTACATTACAGTAAATATCAGCCGGGATCAACTAACGTGTCTTCCGAAGCACGGAGACACTCGAAATAAATGTCACTAAATGTGGTCAAAATGGTCACCCATCCATTAACCGACCGCGGCGTGTGTAGCTTAACCTTCGTTCAGCAACTCCTCCCTCCACATAAGTATAACAACATTATTACATTAACGTGTAATATTGTGTAAGGCAGTATAATTAATTGTGTGGATGCAACCAACGGTGGTCAATGACCCCAACTGGTTTGGGACAGACTCATTTTATGTATCGATCGGCTTGACTGTGTGTGTCTACCGAAAACGAGCGGTCAGATTCACGATTATAAAATGAATAAAAACAGTAAAGTAAACTGCAGAAAAAAGGCCTCCATCTATGAAATCAAATTTTCATTACCATGGGTACTGGCTTAATCACCACGCTTGCCAAATGCGGATTGGTGATCACAAACCAGAGCAGTGTTGAACCAAATTTAGCTCGACTCGGGAATTGAACCCTGGACCCCGTCTAAATCAACGAGGAAAAATTTAATAGATTTTAGTATGTAGTGGTAGAGCCATGCTGTTATAGTACGAATGTAATGTACTTAACTCTCACGTGAAATAATATTGTGACAATATTGTGTATCGTCCGGTTTGTTTGAGTGCCCATACCATACCCCCATAGTCCGGCAACGCATCGCTGATGCGTTGCAACACCAGAGGGATCTCTGGTGTTGCAGATGTCCATGGGCAGCGGTGATTGCTTACCATCAGGCGACCCGCTGGCTCGTTTGCTGCCTCAGACATAAATAAAAAATTGTAGGTGTGTCTATGTCGGTGTTTTTTTTTATGTAATAGGGGGGCAAACGAGCAAGTGGGTCACCTGATGATAAGTGATCACCGCCGCCCATAAGCACCCGAGACCCCCTTAGGGTCACAGGCGCGTTGCCGGCCTTGTGAGTATTATACATGTGTCTCTTTATTATTCAACACCTTGTAAGTCCAATGGGTAAAGTATAAAGTAAAGGCCTCGGGGTCATAGGTTCGATTCCCGGGCGAGGCATTATTCGAGAGCTCGGGTCTGTCTGTTACCTATTGGTAAGCGTGATGATTTCGTCAGTGCCTATATAACGATGAATTCATTGCAATGATAAAGGTCTTTGCCCTGTGGGCCATTAATAGACACTTAACTTGACTCTAAAGAACTCTAATAAAAACTTAACATTTCTATCACATCCTAGTTCAATTCAAAATTGGCGAAATATTTTAAAACGTCTAACCGATTGACCGTGCAAAGATGTAGAGTCGACTCTACACAGGCCATTTTCGCTTCTAAACCTTAAAGAATATGGTCCATTTTGGTATGGATGGTAGAGTATGATAGAGCCTTTTGGTTCTGGTAGAGCAGAGTAGCGCAGCCTTCAAAAGCTCTCACTTAATATGTAACTTGTTGTAAAGCTTGGTGCATACTAAAGAGTTTAATGTTTTGACTTTACCTGCTTGAGTTACTACGGTATTATCTAGTTATAATATTATAAATATCAGTATCGACTGGCCTGATGGCGCATTTGGTAGTGACCCTGCCCTATGCGCCAGGGGGTAGTCGCGTCTGATCCCGGTATCCGTCCTTAGTCGCAACGGATACCGATCGATAGTCGCTTCGAATACCGGGATCGGTTGCACCCCAAAAAATAATTAAAATTTTGTGCAACCGATACCGGGATCAGACGCGACTACAAAAATAAATATATTTAAGTTCTATCTGATCCCACAGGGTGTTTGCATTTGGGACCTTGTTAATTATGAATGAATATTTTGACGTTTCTTACTTCTAGATGTATCTGGGGGCACGGCAGTGCCCCCGCCAAGTCGAGCGCGAAGCAAACACTGCCGTACCATCCTTTACTGGAACCATTTCGCCGCATTTTCAGGCCCAACCAAACTATTAGAGATCGACATATACCGCCTTTACAAAAAATACTCAACTTAGTGAGCCGCTTCATTTGGTGGTGGTGGGGGGATGGGAGGGGTAGGGGGAGAGGGGAAGGGGAGGGTGAAGGGAGATGGAAGGGGGGACGGGAGGGGTAACTGGGGGGGTGGGGATAGTATATGGGAGGGGGAGTAGGGGGGATGGGAGGGGGAAGGGGGATGGGAGGGGCGATGGGAGGGGGAAGAGAGATGGGAGGTCACACAACATTAACTATAATAATAAAGAAATCGCAGTAAGGAACCTTAGACTTGGCACGACTATGTCTAGATTTCATTACTTTTTAGAGATAAACAAGCAGCTCCATCGAGACTTGGCTAGTTTTTTTACAGAATGTTTTTGGTGGGATTTCACTTCTTTTTGTAGGAACGTGGGCATATTGATTTATTTTGTATCTATTTGGAATGAGACGTTTCCCGTGAGATTTTTTTAGCCTATGTCCTGTTCCACGTTATAAACTATACCTGTGCCAAATTTCATGTGGATTGGATTGATAATGTACTATCCCATCCCCCCACCTCCCCCTCCCATTAATATCCCCATCCCCCTCCCACCCCCCCTCTCATCTCCTTTCCCCCCTCCCATCTCTCTTCCCCCTCCCATCGCCCCTCCCATCCCCCTTCCCCCTCCCATCCCCCCTACTCCCCCTCCCATATACTATCCCCACCCCCCCAGCTACCCCTCCCGTCCCCCCTTCCATCTCCCTTCACCCTCCCCTTCCCCCCTCCCCCTACCCCTACCATCCCCCTTTCCCTCCCATCCCCCCACCACCACCAAATGAAGCGGCTCACTAAGTTGAGTATTTTTTGTAAAGGCGGTATATGTCGATCTCTAATAGTTTGGTTGGGCCTGAAAATGCGGCGAAATGGTTCCAGTAAAGGATGGTACGGCAGTGTTTGCTTCGCGCTCGACTTGGCGGGGGCACTGCCGTGCCCCCAGATACATCTAGAAGAAAGAAACTTCAAAATATTCATTCATAATTAACAAGGTCCCAAATGCAAACACCCTGTGGGATCAGATAGAACTTAAATATATTTATTTTTGTAGTCGCGTCTGATCCCGGTATCCGTTGCACAAAATTTTAATTATTTTTTGGGTTGCAACCGATCCCGGTATTCGAAGCGACTATCGATCGGTATCCGTTGCGACTCAGGACGGATACCGGGATCAGACGCGACTACCCCCAGGGGTCGTGGGTTCGAATCCCACCCAGGACAAACACTTATGTGATGAACATTTGTGTTTGTTCTGTGCCTGGATGTTTGTTTGTATTTGTGGTACCTTCTTTGTTTCTGACACCCATAACACAAGTGCTTAAACTTTGGGGTCAGATCAATGTGATGTTGTAACCTAATAAAAAAAAAAGAAGCAGGACAGTATAAAGCTGATTCAGTCTAAAAATAGGATACATAATTGTATTTTCCTTTTCAGTTAACTCTTTCAACGCCAATGTCTGATATATCAGACAAACCATTTTCGTACCCACCAAGCCAATGACTGATATATCAGACAAAAAAACAGGATCAAGAAACGTTGTATTTTTACTTGCCTGAATGAGTTGAGTATAACTTAATAATTTTTTGGCGTTAGGGGCATTTTCGGAAAAAAGCGTGGCGGAAAAAAGCTTTTCGGAAGAAAACGTGCACCGTTTATTCCCTTTATAAATATTATAAATATAACTAATAAATGTTAATTATGTTTAAAAATATAAAGAAAAAAAAAACAGTGTATAACTTTTATATTAAGTATAAAATATAATTAAAATATAATTAGTAATCATTTAACCATGTATAGATACGCGAAAGAGCGGGGGTCTCCTAATACAAGTGTTATACTTAAAAGGAGGCTCCTATCACCTACTTTGTAAAACTATGTAACAATAAAGAACTATTTGATTTGATTTGATTTGATTTGATTTATAATATTGGTATGAATGAAATTAATTTAATGCTCTAAGCCTTAGAGCTCTTTAGAGTCTAAGGGATGAACATTTGTATTTGATTAGACAACCTTGGATTATCATTTCTTGGATTTTGTGAGTTAATTATGAGTATAATAATATATTTATGGTTATAGCAACACTTGGTTGCTATCCAAGTGTTGCTATAACCATAGCTGATGTGGCGCCTCCAGGTTTTTTATTTTCTTGGCAGGCTATACATGCATGCATCACTGGTTCTCTAACTTTCTTCGTAAAAAGAAATAAAAGAAAAAAGAGAAAATTATTAAGTATCATTCGGCAATATTTACACTGTACCATTTAGCCACAAAGTAAGCATAGCTTTTACTATTTGTTCCAGAAAACAGATGAACTGTTTTGTTTATAGACTAAAACTTATATTTTAATTTTAATAAAGGTGATCAATTGTGTGATCAATTACTTTATTAACTCACACTCACGAACATAAGCAACCAACGAAACCCGAAGGCCAAGCATCGTCTCAAGAAAACAGGTTACAACGCAGCTGTGTACATGCAGCCTTACATCATAAGGCATTCAAGGCAATGCGCAAGAGTTGCCTCAGTCGTTCAGACCCGTGCGCTAGCGCACACGTCTCTCGAAAACAATTAAAATCCCTGTCAAAAAACCAACAAAACCGCGGAGAAAACGTGAAAAAACCATTAAGCGAACTTTTGACAACATTTTTGACAGGTGTGGGCGGTCATTTTGAATGTTAAACTGTCAAATAAAACGGTTTTTGTGAGTGCAGTGTGTCGGATATGGTCAAGTTGTGAGTGGTAAGGCGTTTTTTCTTACGTTGGTACCTATATAGTTGTATTGTTTAGTTTTAGATATTAAGCCAGTTTCAGCCCCGCCATAGAAGTTGCTAATAAATAATAATTTATCAGTTAAAAATAAGTAACTAAAAAGTTTCACTGTTAAGTGATACTTTTTTAGTTACTCATCTGTAAGATAACAATGATGCGTATTTCTTTTTGGAAAATTAACATTATGAAAGCATTTTAAGTTATCTGACATAAATAACACGGTTTAAGTTACATAAGTGTCATTTATTAATTTATTTATTTAAACTTTAATGCACAATCAAGAGTACGTAAGGCGGACCTAATGCCAAATGGAATTCTCTGCCAGTCAACCTTTGGGCCAAGCAGAATAAAAAAAATTGTGGGTAGTGCTAACGGTCTAAAAAGTGAAAATAATGCAGAGAACTACATTTAGTTTTTATACTTTTAATTATTCAAAAATCAAAATCAATAAGCGTAAAAAAACACTTATGTATGTCAATTCATGTTATAATGACCCTATTGAGTATTTTGGTAATGAATGATCCTAATTTATGCGCCATGGGTCCGTAGGAAATTGTAATCATCAAGCAATATAAAATCAGTTCCATAATAAATCATCTTAAATCATCGGGTTAGAAGATCAAGTGCGAAATAACAATTTTTGTATTTAATAGGTTTGACCTGATAACTGTGTAGTCAAACAAAATGTTTTTTTTACCGGCTTGAAAAATAAATAACGAAAATCCTACTTCCTACTAATATTATAAATGCGAAAGTCTGGATGTTTGGATGTTTGTTCCTCAATTACGCCTAAACGGCTGAACGGATTTAGATAAAATTTGGCACACGTATAGTTTATAACCCGGATTAGGATATAGGCTATAAAATTTCTACAGGAAACGTCTTATTCCCGCGGGATATCTGATAAATGAAATTACGCGCGGGTGAAACCGCGGGCGGAAAGCTAGTGTAACATAATTCTTATTTGAAAACACTTTTCATTTATCTGAGAATGATAGGTTATTTGGTGAATGATTTAAGGAAACCAGTTGGTGACAAATATGAGGGCTGGTCAAAGCCACAAGGCTGGCACCGGCTCGTCCCAATCGGATGTGAAGGGGAAACCGGGGGAGTTTAGTGGGTAGTGGACGCTTCAGTCTCAAGTCCTACACACGGCCGCAGGTCTAGCTAGCCTGCGGTTATTGTGCATAAACGCATCCTCCGAAAATAATATATAAAAATGGTGACAAATAGGTATAAACTTTGGTGGCAAAAAATATAATTCTTCGTACTATGAGTTCAGATCAATAATGTGATGTCTAAAATTGATTTATATGCAGTTACTTTTGAAGCCAATGAATGGTACAGTCAGCGCTAAAATGATCTGAGCGTTCAAACCTACCAAAAATTATCTGAACATTTGATAAAAATCACTCTTAGCAAAATAGTTTTAGGAGTAAATATCGTTTGTTGTGATTCGATCTCAAACAAAAAATGAAAATGCACCTTTGTGTGCATGAACATTTTGTTGTATCGGTCTGCAAAGTTGTATGTATAATGAATAACGTTTTCGTTAATCGTTTGTCAAGGTTGATTTTTGTCAAATGTTCAGATATCTTTAGTGGTTTTAAACACTCGGATCATTTTGACGCTGACTGTACTCAAAGCCAGTGAAACGGTAAAATATTATTGCTAATTCATACCGAGTGCCACTAAAGCTATGTTACTGGTGTTTTATCATAAAATTACGATATTATAAACTGCGTAATAACCAAGGAGCTGTATTCGTTTAAGTGTAGGGACGTAAAGACCTGGATTCAATGCCCCGGTCGGGCAAGCGTTGGTAATAAGGATATTATTAAAAACCATTCAATTTGATGTTATGGTTAAGAAGTCTGTTATTATACCAGAGGTTGCAAGTGCAAGGCCAGATCCAAGGCGGGAATCGAACCCACGACCTCCGATCTTATACCTGAGCGGTTTAGGAACTCTTCTACGGTTGCGGTCAAAGGTTGGGCCGAAAATGCTCAAATGGCTGAACTTCGACTAAAACCAAAGGTTTGGTCGAACTCTATTTATAATATTTTGACAAAAACCCTGCCTCTTAAAATATTAACTAATAATTATATGTTTAAATCGATAACTGGTATTTTTTTCCTTACATCTCTACATAGTATAACTAAAGCAAAGTCGCTTCCCGTTGTCTGTCCCTGTGTATGCTTAGATTTTTAAAACTACGCAACGGATTTTGATGCGATTTTGTTTAATAGATAGAGTGATTCAAGAGGAATATTTATATGTATGATACATGCATAATTAGTAGAGAAACACCATTGCATCCGTGCGAAGCCGGGGCGGGTCGCTAGTTCAACAATAAAGAATAACCCAGATGGTGTACAGGACACGACCGACATCGCGACAGTGCATTCGTAGCTTGGCGTTTAAAAGGTTAAAACACCCTAACAGTTGATCCGTCATAAACTAGAAATAGTGCCATATTAGTAATACCTAATAAAACTCTTTTTATTACGATTATTTGCATAATACATCCATGAATAAACTTAATTATAAATGTTAGTAATAAGAAACACTTGAAGACAACTCAGGAAAATATTAAAATAGCTATTTTATGGACAATAACAACTTTGTGTTAGCTACATACAAAGACTTATATTTCATTACGTCCTAAGAAGATTGCTAGTAAACATAGTAGAAAATAAAATCAATGAACATTATTTTATTTTATCGAACAATAAAGCATTGGGTACTCTTTGCCTGCTCATACTTTAAAAAAAATAATTATTTAGGCATATTATGCAAGGTTCAAAACTTCAATAACTACACTCTGTTCACCATAAGTTGTCCTTTAGCCGCTATATTGGCAGCATGCCTACGCTATGTAAATCTGTCAAAAAACAGATTGAAAGTATTGAAAAACAAAATTATAATTAATATAGCGGCTAGGGGACTTCTGATCGTGAACGTAATGTATTCTTTTCAATTCAACAGGAGCACAGACACATATTGTAAAATAGACCGTTTGTATATTTAACAACAAAAACATGGGTTTCTTGCACTTTAAAAGAATAATCTTATGTTATAATTTTAAGTAAACAGGATTCTTTATTCTTCTTCGAACTCAAACCTTGCTTCAAAAGCGACCAACACACGACGTATCTTTCACAATATCTATGTTCACAATCACAGACCACTGATAAAATATATTCTTTCTCCCTGTGATTTGTAAGAAAAAGCCCATATAAGTACAAGATATAATTATTTTAATTGCCGATCACGCACCGGGAATCGAACTTGTTACGGAACGATGGCGACCAGCGAAGCGTACCTTGTACGGTAGTTTACAACAGTTCAATCTTACTTTGAGCAGTCAATTGAAGACCTAGGTTATTTTAACTCTACTACATTTCTGCACTGGTTTTGCATAAGTAGTGTAACTAGGTGGTAGGTTCCTGTACTGGGCCGTCTAGGTGGGTACCTCCGCAATGCCAGATATTTTCCCTTGAAATAAAAGTGTGTCGAGTACTTCTGTGTTTCGGGGAAAAGGCACTGAAGCTCGTGAAATTACTGAGTATAATATGAGACCTAATAACTGTCGTCTCGGTGTAGCAGGCACAGGGCGGTGCCAGACAGTAACTGCTTAGTTACTGTTCGGCACTGAACTGTCTAAGGGCAGACGTGGCGCTTACCATCAGGTGTACGATCTGCTCGTCTTGTCACACATAGCCATAAAAAAGGTAGTGTAACTTTTTAACCCCCGAAACAAAATGAGGGGTGTTAGAAGTTTGATTGAGCTGACTGCCTGTGACACCATAGCTCCTTAATGAAAGAGGGTCAGAAAGCAGCAGACAGGTTTGCAGCCCACCTGATGGTAAGCGGCCACTGCGGCCTATTCCATTGAGGGGCAGACTGTAAGCTCGTCAGATCTTCAAGCCTTTAATTTGAAGTGTATTGGCTCCCACATCACATTAATATTGCCGGAACACAGCCACAGTTGTTATGGCGGCAAATTCACCTGTGGGGGAGGTTGCGAGCCAGTCAGACTCTGTAAAAGTCCTGCTGTGAACCAGATCCAAGGTGGGAATCGAACCCACGACCTCCGGGTTTTATACCCGAACGGCTTAGTTACTGTTACCCACAGAAGCGGTCAAAGAAACATAATATTAGAAAGAGGTTATGTACCTATTTTACACACTTTATTTGTTAAATTCTCTTTCTAATATTTAGACTCTTGCTCTGAAATAAATACATTTTATTTTTTATTTTTATTTTAAGACGTGCAATGGTGTCAAGCTTTACATTTCTATCCACGGTCCTGTTTTCAATGTATGTATCTCTTTTGTTGCAGGTACTTTCCAAGTGATTTGTGAAGTGACAAGTGATAAGAAATACAAAATGGCGGTGTTAAAACTGCTGATGTGTCTCAGTTTGTTGCACGTTGCTTTGGGTAAAGGTAAGCCATGTTTTCACAAGTTTATTATGTATTTTTATGTGAGCGATATGATACAGTGTGGTGTCCTACCGTGTCATAAGAGTAAGGGGAATATGGAGTGCTTTCGCACAGGTGCAACACATTAAATATATTGATTGGCCGCCGTTACCATAAACTACGCAATGAGGTCATACATAATACCATTGATAGTGTATTTAAAAAAGAGGTAGATATGCCATCCTTTGACGCACGGCGATTAGAATTTGATCCGTCGAGATATACTAAATCTATGTGCTTCACCAACCGTTGACATTATGCGTCTAAAATGATTTGTGTCAATTAACACAATATGAGCGGAGCATTTTTCGAGCGCTAGTGCCGTATCTACTTCTTTTTTAAATACACTATCAATGCATTTCTCTTTTTCGGCCAGTTCTGGATGAAATTGGTTAGTGAAAGGACTAATTCCGAGTTCGACTGGCTAGCTACCACACACGGTAAAAGCTGCCGCCATATCAGCTCTGGCTGTGTTTTGGCAATATCCGGTCCTCGAGTGGTGGCCACGTACCGGGAAACGCAGCCTTGCTAAGCCTCTTACCCACTCATACGTCCACTGTAACCACAGTTACAGAGCCCATATACCTCAGGACAGTCCGTGTAACTACAGTTACATTTTTAAGAATTCGCGCCCGCCTATTGTTTTTTTCTTTTTCTTATCGCTGTGGATGTTTATAGTCTGTACTGTTGCTGGTTTTTGACGCTCTATGATATGTACCACACCTTATTTCAAGTGGAACATAACTTCGGCTCATGGCTACAAAAAAAAAATTGTCAAGTTGCTTGTTGTTTTTGTGGATCAATGCGCGAGTGACTCCATCTATTTTATTCGAGAAATCATGCCGTAAGTAATAAAATATTATTGTTATGTATATCAAAATATTTATAATCTTACATATTTTCATATTTTATAACATTATGTGCGATTCCAGTCAGTTTTTAAGTTAAAATTTGGATTAAAAATAGGTCGGTGACTCTGTGTTTTTATTAGTGAATAATTGGAAGATCTAAAAAAGTTCTTATATTATATCGTAATTAAATGTTTTAATATGAAAACTTATTAATATTATAGCCTGGTTATTACCATACTTTCTTGAAATATATCATATTTCAATCTGGATTAGACAATTTACCATACGTGAACTTCAATTTCACAGATTATGTAGCTTTAGTTTTTATTTTATTTGTAATATTTTTAAGATGATTTATTATGGGATTTTCGTTCCAAATGAAAGGCCATAGAATTACCTAAAACCCAAAATAGTTTTAATATTGTAAACGTCAAAAATATCTAATAAAAAAAATATTGAAATTGAAAACTAGGACAAAATTAGCAAGATCTTTAGCAAGAATTAGAAATTAGTAAGATCATTAATAGAATAAAATGTTAAAATCAAATATAACTATTGCCTAAAAATCGTCAACTAATGAGCCTTTTGTTAGTATTCTTCATTTTGCGATATTTGAGTTATTTACTGAGTAATAAGCATTTATTTAGCATACGTCTCCTGTCGATTTTATTTTGCGCGTATCACGTGACTCGCGGACTGTCCTGACAACCTAGCAAAACGCGCGCGGACGTTTGAGTTGTTACAAGGTGGACCGATGATCTCATAAAGATCGCCGGAATCCACTGGATGCGGGTGGCGCAGGACCGATCGGTTTGGAGATCCTTGGGGGAGGCCGATGTCCAGCAGTGGACGTCGTTTGGCTGAAATGATGATGCAGACTCGCTAGCAATACATAGTAAAGTATCAGCCTATTATTGTCCCACTGCAGGGCTAAGTCCTTCGTCCTTGAAATCAAGTTATCGTTACAATGATGGGTACTGGCTTAATCACCACGCTGCCAAATGTGGATTGGTGATCACAAACCTGAGCTGTGTCCGAAAATACCGACACAAAGTTAGCTCGACCCGGGAATCGAACCCAGGACCCCGAGATATCGGACTAGACTAGACCATCAAGGCGTTGCATACATAGTATAATAAATATCGATACCTTTGGGTTCATTTGGCGTATAAACCAAAACCTGACTTTTCAGGAGAGCCGAAAAACGTTTTTTTTTTTAAATAAAAAATCATAACTTTTTTGTTTTTGAAGTTATAAAGAAATGACCTATAGGTAAGATTCTTAGAATTAGGGAATGTAGAAGGCTAAATTATCACAACATACCTATCTTCTTTGGTTTAGAAGTTAGCCTTGGATATACGTCAAAAAAAAATTTTTTTTTGTTTATACAACCCACGAATATTGTAATAAAATTTACTGTGTACGTCGTATATCCAACTTTGATAAATTTAAAACTACAATTACTGACGTAAAAACCCATAGATGTAGATTTTTTTGTATTAAAAGCCAGTTATAATCATAGAAAAATTGAAATCTGACTATTAAAAACAATCATATTACTCCCGAAATATGTAGGAACTTAATTTGTAAGCCTCATGCCTAAACTATATTCGATTTTAATAAAATAAAGCTACCCTAATACGAAATCAATGTTTTTATTCTTATTATGGCATACTGACTGTTAAACAGTTTAACAAAAAAAAAACATCTAAATTAAAATTAAATAAAAAAACAACATTGTCACGTAAACCGAAACCGAAACAAAAATCATATTATGACACTTAATAATTCAAACTTCTACTTAATTATAGTAATAAGGCATAACTCAACTTATGAGCATTCTAGGCCGTCAGTCTGCAGCATTCTAGGCTTCATTCTCTGGTACTTCTTTTTCTTGCGATGATTTAAACATCCATTTTTCTACTTCCTCTTCTTTAGATCATACCAGAAAACTTCTTACTGTCTCTGAGATTACTTCCCTGCCCCCTCTTCAGATAGATTCTTTTACTCTCTCTAGTGTCTCTTCGGATCAAATTCTAAAAATTATAGTCTCCCTTAAATCCAAAGCCACTGGTTATGACGAGATCAGTCGTACTATAATGGTGTTGGTTCTACTCGATCACATACTCCTAGTAATTACTCATATTATTAATTTCTCCCTTACCTGTGGGGTTTTCCCAGCAATTTGGCGCAAAGCACACATTATTCCTCTCCCTAAGATATCGAATCCCGTTAATCTCAACAACTTTAGGCCCATCTCCATAATCCTTTCCTCTCCAAGATACTGGAAGCAGTTGTGCACTCCCAACTTTTCAACTATATTTTTAATAACAATCTTCTTTGTCAATTTCAATCTGGGTTTCGCCCCTGTCATAGCACCAGCACAGCTCTACTTAAGGTAACAGAGTATATTAGAGACGGCATGGAGGGAGGCATGTTAACTGTGCTTGTCCTCATTGATTTCTCCAACGCCTTTAATATTGCGATCACGATGTCCTTCTATCAATTATCAATTCAATGGTTTGCCTCTTATCTCCGTAACCGCCGGCAAGCTGTGAAGGTTGATCAGACAGTATTGTGCTGGTGCGATTTAAGCACAGGCGTCCCTCAAGGTGGTATTGACTCTGCCATAGCTGCTGTCAACAAAGATTTGTGTTCCATCGCTTGTTGGTCTGATCGGTTTGGCGTTGCAGTAAACCCGAATAAATGTCAAGCCATTATTGTATACTATATTCGTAGGCTTGATATAGACACTTTGCCCCCTGTCCTCTTTGATGGTGTACCTATTCCCTTCTGCAGTAGTGTCAAAGACTTAGGCCTGCATATCGAAAATACACTAAGTTGGTCTGTGCATATAGGTGAACTGAGTCGTAGAGTAATTTCTATTTTGCGAGATCTGTACAGATTTTAAAAATTTCCTTCCAATTCTCACTAAAATCTCTCTTGTTCAAGCCCTTAATCTTCCCTTAATTGATTACGCGGATGGGTGTACTTCTGACTTAAACAAAGATCTTCTCGACAAGTTAGATCGTTTAGTTAACTATGGTATTCGGTTCATTTTCAACTTACGTAAGTTTGATCACGTTTCTTCCTGTCGCATCAAGCTTAATTGATTACCTATCCCATTTCGACGTATGTCAGAATTCTTACTACTCTCTTTTCTATCCTAAACGATCACACGCTCCGGCTTACCTTAATTCGAAGTTCAAGCTTCTAAGCTCGACACATTCCCGTCAGCTACGCTCCTCGAATAAAACAGTTCTAGCTTCTCCTTCGTA
Source organism: Mecyna flavalis (assembly GCA_949319885.1). NCBI lineage: Eukaryota > Metazoa > Arthropoda > Insecta > Lepidoptera > Crambidae > Mecyna > Mecyna flavalis. Next base: position 2,112,212 of record OX439420.1, on the reverse strand, counting down.
CCGGTCCGGCTTTTGTCTTCAACTCTTTTTGTCTAACGTCTATTAGACTTTGGAATGCTCTTCCCGCTCCTCCGCTTTTAAAATCCTTCTCCGAAAACATTATCTCCAAACCCTAGCATCGTCATCCACCTGTCCCAATCATTAACTGTGTCATCTCACTGTCACTGTGTCTGCCTATTTCACTAAGTGATATAATTATTTGTAGCTCATTAGAATTAAATTTATATTTTCGCCTGAAACACAGGATTTCCTAGTTCAGGCTCATAAAGTTAATTAGATCTTAAGAAAATGATTAAAAAATAATTTTAATCCAGATGTTTTTTGTTAAACTGTTACTGTTATAACAGTCAGTATGCCATAATAAGAATAAATATTGATTTCGTATTAGGGTAGTTTTATTTAATTTAAATCGATCATAATTTAGGCGTGAGGCTTACAAAAGTTCCATATTTTGGGAGTAATAGGATTGTTTTTAATAGTCAGATTTCAATTGTTCTATGATTATAACTGACTCTTAATACAAAAAAATCTACTCTATGGGTTTTTACGTCAGTAATTGTAGTTTTAAATTTACCAAAGTTGGATATACGACGTACACAGTAAATTTTATTACAATAATCGTGGGTTGTATAAACCAAAAACTATTTTTTTTTTGACGTAAATCCAAGGTTAACTTCGAAACCAAAGAAGAAAGATATGTTTTGATCATTTAGCCTTCTACATTACCTAATTATAAGAATCTTTCCTATTGGTCATTTCTTTATAACTTCAAAAACAAAAAAGTTATGAGTCTTTATTACAAAATACAAAAATTTTTCTACTCTCCTGAATAGTCAGGTTTTAGTTGATACGCCAAATGAACCCAAAGGTATCAATATATCTCGCTTTTCTTTCTGTCGCTGTTCCGTTGACTTGTGCCACGTTAGTTTTTTAGTTTTGTGCTTTGTGTGTTGGGCGTAAAGTGCTTTTTGCAATGAACGTGGTCTTTACATCAATACGCTATTGAACTTTTGGATTTACGACGTCTTATTTAAACGATATAATGGATTACGTTTACAATGCTATGGCGTAAAAACCATATACGATTAACGTCGACTTGTACGCCCAGGAGTGATATAAATCATGGTGGATACATCATAACAAAACTACAAAAAATAATTATTTGGCATTTACACTGTGAATTTACCTTTTGCAAGACATTATAGTAAGAAAAATGTGGGTCGTATAAACATTTTTTTTGCGAATTTAATTATTTCGTATAGACAGATCGATAGAGAAAAAAATTCTGAAAAAAATGATATATACTGCGTGTTTTTTTAGTCGTTGATTTCCCGCAGCAGAATGCTTTACCTTCAGTAGTACTATCGATTTATGCTAGTAAATTTTTTTTGAATTTTTTTTTTGAAATTTTTTAAAAACTTTTTTTTAAATTTTTTCTTAAATTATAATGGGAAAATGGAAACTAAATGTGAGTAAATAGTAAATAATCATTTTTTTGATAAACGCGAAGGGCAATGACCCCGGCCGGTGACCGTTTGTGACGCAGCTAGTACTATTGGTTCGAGTTTCGTCTATCATAATCGTAAAACTTTTGATTTAACTAAAAAAAGAACTTTATTAATGTATTTTACTACTAAGATAGAATCATTTTACTGCGGGAAAACAACGACTAAAATTCCACGCTGTATAACTCAATTTGGCCAAAATGGTCTTTACGCCAAATGAACCCAAAGGTATCGATATATTCTGACCAACTTCCGTAATGATTTTAGACTAATCCAAACGGTTTTTATTACAACTTTAACGGCGTGAAATGGTTAAATTTCACGGTCCTGATTTCAGCAAAACGTTACCCAGTGACCGAAATACATTAAACAGATTTACCATACAAGCGTTGTTTTTGAATGTTTTCACGAAATTTTACCGACCTGGTGCTAAGGAACTTAAAAAAACAATAAATACATACTAGTATTATAATTCTACGTGTGAATGTCTTTACGAAAGCGTAACAACACCACAGAACTGATTTTGATGTTTAGTATACCTACGCAGATATAGACTTGAGAAAGTATTTATAAAATCTCAGCCATGTTCAAAAACAAACCAAATTATGTCTAATCCAAGGGCGTCGCCAGGGGGGGGCAGCTGCCCCCCCCCTAGAGATCAAATGTAGCTAGCCGCAAAGCGACCAAAGTGCAAGTGCAATTGACTTCCTTACCTATTAATAAATCCCGCATTGCATGACAAAATGAAATAAATTCACAAGGTTAAATGTATATTGTAGAAAATATTGAAATATTCAGAAGTTTTTAGAATCGCCGCCATTTTCATCACGGCTATATCAGATTTAAGAAGCAGCCCCAAAGGAAGTGGACGTGGGAGCCCCGACACTATGACGAAAAACGAGATCGACTTTATCTTGGCGGACAGGCGGCCATATTCAGAGATGTCTCCGTGATCAACAGATTTAATACCGGCAGCGATCACAGACTCGTCCGAGGCACTGAATATCGACTTTAGAGCTGAACGCGTCCGTTTGATGAAGTCCAGACTCCGGCCAACTCTGCTCCAAACCATAATAAGATCTGAAACGTTCCAGTCGAACCCGGAGAACCAATTTGCTGCCTTGGAAACCACAATTGACGTTGACCGAAAGCTTGAAAATGTGGTTCGAATCCGCAGGGAGGAAGGTAGGAGATTTTGCAACATGCGGTGCAAAGGCAGGAAATCGAGACTTTCCGAAGGGATTTTAGGGCTAATGAGGCAACGAAGTGAAGACCCACCCGCCACTTCGTCCGGTAAAAGAGCTCTTAACCGGGAGATAAATAAACGTATGCGTCACGACCTTACTCTTTCGATCAAAAGAGCTAGAGAGCAAAATCGGGGGTCTAAGGTGTTCGTACAATCTCTCGGAAGAAGCCACCTGACGAAGCTGACCACAGCAAGTGGAGAAGTTGTTGCCTCAAAGCAGGCAGTCCTTTCAGAGGTAGAGGACTTCTATGGCCGGTTATACGCTTCGCATGCATCTCGACCTGATCCCGAAAATGAAGACTCTAGAGCCACGTTAACTCGTCATTACACTGAAGACCTGCCAGAAGTCAGCGTTGGCGAAATCGAGATTGCTCTCGGGCAGCTCAAAAATGGAAAAGCCCCTGGAGAGGACGGCGTTACTACAGAGCTGCTAAAGGCTGGAGGTAAACCCGTACTGAGGGAGCTCCAAAAGCTTTTTAACGCTGTCATGTTTGAAAGGAGAACTCCAAAGGCGTGGAGTAGGAGCGTGGTCGTCCTGTTCTTCAAAAAGGGCGACAACAGCCTGTTGAAGAACTATCGACCCATTTCCCTTCTAAGCCACGTCTATAAGCTAATCTCAAGAGTGATCACGAACCGTCTTGCGCCAAGACTCGACGAGTTTCAACCACCGGAACAGACTGGGTTTCGGAGCGGATACGGCACCATAGTAGACCACATCCACACTATGCGGCAGATTATACAGAAGACCGAAGAGTATCAGCCCCTGTGTCTAACATTTGTGGACTATGAGAAGGCCTTCGACTCGGTTGGAATCTGGTCCGTTCTGGAGTCCAAGTGATAAGATGTCTGTACAAAGCAGCCACCATGTCCGTCCAAGTATAAAATCAGCAAACAAATCCTATACCGTTGCATCGAGGACTAAGACATGGGGACGTCATCTCCCCGAAATTGTTCAGGATATGTTTAAGATGCTGAACTGGAAAGAACGCGGCATCAACATAAAAGGCAAACACATCTCTCACTTGCGATTTGGAGATGACATCGTCATAATGGCGGAGACGCTGCAGGACCTACAACAGATGCTGAATGACCTGGCTGTTTCTTCTTTACGCATCGGCCTCCCGATGAACTTGGACAAAACCAAGGTCATGTTTAATGAACATGTTCTACAGGAACCGATTGCAATTCACGGCGCCGTCCTTGAACTTATGTGTACTTTGGGCAGTCGTTGCAGTTGAGTCGAAAAAACTTTGAGGACGAAGTGAATAGAAGAATTTCAGTTGGATTCGGCAGCGTTTGGGAAACTACGTCGAGTCTTCCATCGCCGATTCCATAATGCCTAAAGATGAAAGTCTTCAATCAGTGCGTCCTACCCGTCATGACATACGGAGCCGAAACGTGGACACTTACGGCACTCAGCGGGCTATGGAAAGAGCTATGCTCGGCGTTTCTCTGCGGGATCGCATCCGAAATGAGGTAATTCAGCAGAGAACCAAAGTCACCGACATAGCTCGCCGGATTAGCCAGCTGAAGTGGCAGTGGGCTGGCCATATCAGCCGCAGAACCGATAGCCGTTGGGGTAAACGGGTTCTAGAGTGGAGACCGCGTCTCGGTAAACGGTAGTGTAGGACGCCCTCAGGCCAGGTGGAGCGATGATCTGCGCAAGATGGCTGGCAGGAGCTGGATGCGAGTAGCCGATGAATTTGGAGAGGCCTATGTCTAGCAGTGGACTGTTACATGCTGATGATGATGGATGATGGATATGGCCCCATTGCCCCCCCCTTAGCCATAAGCTGGCGACGCCCTTGGTCTAATCATTGAACCTAGAATCAAAGTTGGTACTTAAACATTGTTATAATTTTAGCAACAAACTTACCACATAAAGATTAGTGATAACGAGTACACAAACCAAAGCTTTTTCTAAATAATAACATTTATTACGACCCGGTAATCGAACCTAGGACCAAAATATTAAGGCAGCAAGCCTTCAAAACATTTGACCAGCCTTTGAATAAAAAACTGTTTTTGCATAAACAATACCTACTACTCGTAAAAAACACAATGTTCCAATTTGATTACGAGTAGATCAACCCACTCATAATTGGAATGTTCCTAATGTTTTTGTCCTGATGAATTGGCTAACGGTCAGGTTCATTGACATTAGGTATGCAACGGTTAAAGTGAAAACCAGACATTGTGATATATATCCTCGAAATCGAAGGAACCCAAACAGACTTGTATTAAAATTTGCTCCCAGAACTACACTCTTTATAAAAAGTTGTTTAAATATGTGTTTAAAAATATACAATAACATACCTGATAATTTAAAAATGTTAAGCATTCCACTATTTCATAAAAAATTGTATAAATGGCTTCTGGAGCAAAACTTCTTTATTTTAAGTGAATTAGTTAAGTGATTTCTGTTTTCTGTTTTCATTTTATTTTTTGTTATGATGAATAATTATGATGACAATTATGAATATTTACACGCCATAGATTGGCGAAACATGTGAAACGACAATTGTTACTTTACAACATCCTATGTACCGTGTTTCAAGTGAATAAAAATTTATTATTATTATTATTATTATGTAGGTACATTTTAAGATCTCGGGCCCATGGGGACCCGGTCCTTTGAAGCATGCGTGGGGCCAAAGCCAACACGCAGAGGCTTTTTGGTACCATTTTATCTAATTTGTGATGGGTACATCTGCCAGGTTTTATCTTATTATTATTAAAAGTCTGAACAAAACATTTTTGGTGGCAGGACTTTTCAGGGGGCTTCGTCGTTTGACCCCGGTCCCGAATACACCGCGGTGTCAAACGCACAAAGACTCTTTTAGAATTGGCCGTTTGACACCGTTAATAATATCGCGGTATCAAGCGGGAATAACGTTTTTCGACTTCATCATTTGACACCGCCAATGTCTGAGTGGCTGGCTAGCTGCCACCCCTACAGGTGAAATCTGCCGCCATAACAGCTCTGGCTGTTCTGGCAATATTAAAGTGGGAGCCAGTACACTTGCCTACAGAGTGGCAGCACATTGAGTGATGTTTCCTGGTGAAGTGTTCCCAAAATGGAATAAGACGCTGAGGCCGCTTACCATCAGTTGGGCTATGTGCCTACTTGCCAACTGGCCAAGCATTAAGGCTGGTTTCAGAGTCACGCTGACAAGCATGCGAACAGCGCGCGTATCAGCCAGTATAGCTGTTCTTGTAAAGGTGCGTCTATGCTTACGAAGCGAACACGAGCGGCGCACGAGCGGAGCACGAGCCGATCCAAAATTCGTGTACTGTGGACGGACTTGGAGCCTCGAACGAGCGCGCTTCGAGCATTCGTTTCGTGCTCGACTGTGCTCCGCCCGTAGACAGAGAAAACTATAGACAAATTGCATACAAATTGATAGTATCTATCGCATTCACACAAGAAAAAGAGGGCGATACGGATAGACCACGTAAAAGAAAGAGATAGAACTACACAATTTTTTGTCTCGCACCGCGTGCCGGTTTTTCGATATTTAGGCTGAAACTATGTTCGAGGAGAGATCGTCGTAGGTTCGTGGCAGGCTCGTTGTGCGTCCACACTTGTCACGCGAGCAGAGCGGTTCGACTTGTGCTCCGCTCGTGCGCCGCTCGTGCTCGCTTCGTAAGCATAGACGCACCATAAGATAGCGACGATTTGAACTGAAAAGAAAACCGGCAGTGTATAGCGTTACTCTGAAACCAGCCTTAAAGAAGTTAGCAACACTACCTGTGGGGTCAAAGCTAGCCTGACTGACCAGTTAACTTAGATCGTTTAGCTCTTAATATGACTGTTATCTATATTTACTGTTCGCACAAGGCTATATAAACTTTAATGACCGTGGGCTATTGCAGAGGTCGACCAACAGGTCACAAGTTTTAATAAGTTTTTCCATAATTATACATCTTGAATTTAACAGCTTCTTAGCCTCACTATAGGAGAAATTATTCTGTCAATATGAAATCATTTTAGTTAAGTTTACAATTTGTGTCACTTTTCAGGACGCAATATGAATCAGTTATCCGTATCAGTATTTATTATTGCAGTAATTAATTGATTTGTAGTGTTTTACAGTACGAATGGGCCGGCTCGTCCGGGGAAGTAACACCCTCTCACAACACCAGCGTGAAATACTAATGACTACTATTGTGTTTCGTCTGGTTTGTGAGAGCGCCGGACGCCCACACCTCCCCTCCGGCAACGCATCAGCGATCCCTCTGGTGTTGCAGATGGCCATGGGTTGCGGTGATTACTTAACATCAGGCGACCCGCTGGCTCATTTGCCGCCTCTGACATAATGAAAAAAAAATGTTATCGTTTATTGTATAAAAACGACAACTTAAGTCAAGGAACAGCTTATTTTATAAATACGGGAGGTAATGTCTGAATTAACAACTTCACAGCTACATGTTTTAAGCTAATGTAATGGATGGGGGTGATAATATTCTGCTTACATCACCGTCACGGTAGAGCAATAGATACCGTGTCGCCGTGACGTTTAGCGTTTGACATATTATGTCAAATTGACAACAATGGATGCAAATGTATTGTTTAGTTCTAACGGGTTTTAGTTTAACTAATGGTATTTTCTTGTTAAATAAATTACAATAGCCTATTGTTACGTTCTACATATAATTTTTTTAGGTTATTTTAAGAAACAGTTAAGAGCATTCAAGTAGGTGTACATACAATATTTTATTTATTAGGTACTGCATTTGATTCCTGCTTGAATTTTCATGCGCAGAAATCTATTTTTTAAGAGATAAAAATTAATAAAAGTATTGATATATTAAACATTATGTATGTACCAATTGTTTTGTGTAATATAATTGTACGGAAAAAAATGCAATGAAAGTTTTTTTTTTTTAATATCGCTTCTATACGTAAACGTGGTAAAATATAGCTAGCCAGTTGGACTCAGAAGAAGTCCCACCACTAAAAAGAATCTAAGTTAAAAAGTAGATTTACAATTTTTTTTATGACGTGTTTTTATCTTTTTTACTGATTGATTTAATTTTGATGATTCATTTTTTGAAGGAATGTCTCAAATATGTCCTATATTCACTATAATGTACCTTTATCTTGATAAGTACTAAAAGCTCAAAATATACAGCTACCAAAAATTTTTAAACTGCCATTATTTGTTCCTCCAAACTCAAACCGAATCTCAACACAAAACATTCACATTAACAAACTGGCATTATTCATCGAATCCCACGTTTGAACAACGACCTTTGCTTGCCAAAAACGACAATAACGACACACTTACCACATGCCATCATCATGTAACATCTACTTCTTTATTGCTATTGAAATAAGGTGCAAATTCGCTTGGCGTTTTGTTTCGAAGTGCATGGCATAGGTCTGTGGACGCCCCCGTACTACCTACATACGATGACTGGCAGGTTCAGTGTTCTAAAAGGTAAGAGATTTGCGAAGGTTTTGTTCGAAAAAAATATTAGCGGTTAATTACAGGTACCGGCAAACTGGTTGAAAATCGGTCAACGGAGAGGGAGAAACTGCACTTGCGCGTGACCAATAGTGTGCGCGAATCTCCCGAACGCCCGCGCGCGCTATTGGTCAGAGGTATGCTTCTGGTATGCTTCTGACCAATAGCACGCAGGCGTGTCAAAATTCGTGTTCTGCGCAGTCCCTACCCGATATTCAAGAAGTTTGCCGGTACCTGTACACATTTTGTATTTCTTTTTTTTTTAAAGAGGGAGACAAAAGAGCCATCGTGATACCTGATGGTAAGAGATTACTACCGCCCATAGGCCATATACTTTTGCTGTTTCTGATGAATCATAATGCTGGCCATACACCATCAAGCCTATCGTCAAGTCGGCATGATGCGATCGATTGGATCAAGTCAACTGAACAACTCTGGTTGTCATGCCAATCCACGCCCACACACGGTCAAGTCTACTTGATCCAATCGATAGCATCATGCCGACTTGACGATAGGCATGATGGTGCATGGCCAGCATAATATTTTAGTAGTGGTAGAGCCATGCTGTTTTACAGTACGAATGGGCCGGCTCGTCCGGGGAAGTACCACCCTCTCACATAAACACCAGCGTGAAATAATAGTGACTACTATTGTGTTTCGTCTGGTTTGTGTGAGTGCCGGAGGCCCACACCAACCATACGCCCATAGGCCGGCAACGCATCAGCGATCCCTCTGGTGTTGCAGATGTCCATGGGCGGCGGTGATTGCTTACCATTAGGCGACCCGCTGGCTCGTTTGCCGCCTCTGACATAAAAAAAATATTATGTATGTAAAATATATAAATAATGTTAATCAGTTATTATCTACCTACCATAGTAAAAACTATGCTTAGTTCGCTGTATGAGTAACTTTCAAGGAAGGAAGAATTTATACAAAATATAATAGGTATGGCAAAGCAAAATAAACTTCTTTTTCTTAATACCTACTCACATTCCATATACATACACGACAACTCACAGTCATTCTGTCACAATTTGACCCAATTACGTGTAGCCACGTCCTTATACGATCGTGTGCACCGCGCCTTATATGTGTATGTGTGGGTGGGACCAGTTGCTCTGGCACATTATAGATTTCCTTAATGCATATTTGTTGAATTACTGCCTGTGGTGCAGTTGCTTGTAAGTCCACATAGCAATGACGTTCAATATACAACCAGACACCCAATCTCTAAGAAAAAATCCTCAAAAAACGTCCGAGCGGCGTTGACATAGATGACATTAACACATTCGTTCAAATTAACACCTTATCTCGTGGCAGTTAGTGTTTAATGTCAATTGTATACAACTAAACGGAAACTCTGCCCAATAGTTGCGTGGGCAGACTTTTGCTTCGGACAATATTTGAGCGTGAATGGGAGCCTAGTTGTATATTGAACGTCATTGTCCACATAGCATAGATTCAAGTACTATTAGGATACCTTTTGGAGTGGAGCGAAAAATGACGTCAACTGCGCTTGTCCGTAACGTTAGCAACCAATAGCAACGCATTATATATCTGTGTGTGTGTGTCATGTGTCATCACTGTTAAGTAACGCATCTCAAAAAGGTCTTTATCTACATCCATACCATAATATGTCTATTTTATATTCAGGAGCGATGAGCAAACGCCCTACATTTAGATATAAGTATCTGTGGCTGCATTGAAATGTTTACATTTTAGTGTCGGTAACTGATACGAAATTACGTTCAAATTTCGAACGTCTTCTTTAAAAGTAAAAATTAATAGGTTTTTTCGATTATCGAATTAGTCGATTAGTAATTTTATGTTCCATTCCTATACATTTAATTCGATGCTGAAATTATAACAATCGATTTGAGAATCGAAATCAACTCGAGTCTAGATTGTTTATGGATTTTAAAAACTACAAACGTCAGTCATTAATTATGACAGTACTAAACTAACTTTTACATAGGTACAGATTATGTTGGTAACTAGGGCGTTTGCTCATCAATCCTGACTATAAAATAGACATATTATCGTATGAATGAAGATAAAGTTATGTATGTGACTGTACATAATTAGTCATTAAAATACTCATGTGATTCTTTTATGAAACTCACTTCGTTCGTTTCATAAAACCACATTCGTATTTTAATGACCCTCATTATGCAGCAGTCACATAAATAACTATATCCTAATAGCATTTGAACCAGATAGTACAACAGCTAGAGGATTTTTTCCGCAATTACAATTATAGTTAGATAGATAGATAGATACTCTTTATTGCACAAAAATATAAAAGAAAAATATGTTACAAAATTGGATGATACAATGTAGGCGGACTTATTGCTAAAAGCAATCTCTTCCAGTCAACCTTAAGGTAGAGGAAAAGTTTTAATTAATTTTATTAAGTATTTATTATTATTTTAATAAGAGTTATTTGGAGTTGGCAGTGTAGAGCGTCCCCAGAAAACAAGTAAAGCCGTTGGTTTTGCTCCTGATCTCTAGTCATTACCTATAGAGCATAGTTTCTTCCCTTTTTTTCGGTTACGAATGCGTTTATGCACCATAACCGCAGGCTAGCTAGACCCGCAGCCGTGTGTGGGACTCGAAAAAGCGTCCACTACACACTAAACTCCCCCGGTTTCCCCTTCACACCCGACTGGGACGAGCCGGTGCCAGCCTCAAGGGCGTCGCCAGCTTATGATTAAGGGGGGGCAATGGGGCAATAATATTTAGGAGAAAAAATATGAACGCCGAAAGCATGAAGCGTTAACGCTTTGCAGCTAGCTACATTTGATCTCAAGGGGGGGGGGGCAATGGGGCAATATTATTTAGGAGAAAAAAATATGAACGCCGAGAGCATGAAGCGTTACCGATTTGCGGCTAGCTACATTTGATCTCTAGGGGGGGGGGCAACTGCCCCTCCCTGTCCCCCCTTTTGCGACGCCCATGGCCAGCCTTGTGGCTATTGATCAGCCCTCCTCCCCGCAGCCCTACCCCTTCCTTAAACTTTCCCATGCTATTTCTAGTTTTATCTTTGAATTCTCAAAGTTATTCTTAGCTGAGTCATATCCAAAAAAAGTGTACGTCAGGAAATAGTCAGGAAAAGGTATTGTCAAGAAATGTTAGGAAATGGTAAATGTAAAGGTGTGTCTTGAATAATAAAAATACTTCATAATTTGTCATCAACTTTTGTATTTATTATTATTATTTATTTTGTCGCTGTTTTACTTTATTTAGATGTTTCTTTCGCTTTTCTCCGTACTTTTCTGGTTGTTCTCTCTTTAAACGTTCTATGTATGTAGCGTTTTTGGCGCTCTGCACCAGTTAACGGCATCTAAAAGTTAAAAAAATAAATATGATATTACAATTTGATTATTCATAGTAACTAAATAGGTTATTAAATGTTTTATCTGAAAAAACGAATAAACTTTTTTTTAACGAAGCCGTACAGCTGACGTCTCATAGCTAGATTATTTGCATTATGAACTTAGCCTTACCATGATTTACAATTTACTGACGTTAGAAAGTCAAGAAATTGTATCAGGAAATTGAGGTTCCATAACCTTACTTTTATAATAACTTGTCAAATTGTTGTATTATTACTTTACAAATGATATTATTTCATAAAATGGTACATTTCTTAGGTAAAGCTATACGAAACATGTTTTTTACTCACTTTTTCCGCAATCCAACAGCGTCAGTAAAGTAGTAACTTTTTTGTCCACACACCAAGCACACGGTCAAAACACTAAATGTCTCGAAAACAAATATGGCGGCAGTAGGGTAAGAGGTACAATTATTGGCACTTTAAGGAATTTCGCAACTTTCAAGGCCTGTAGAAAATCAGCCAATTGAAATATCGACTTAAATTTGATTTCGTATGATTCTTTATTTATTTGAGAATAGATTTAAACGGGTTGATAGTTAAGAAATGTGTTAGAAATACGAAAATTTCCGCAAAATATGAAAAAACACCGAAAGTCACTATTGTTGGCACCCTAAAGTACAAATATTGGCATAGAAAAATGTACAATTGTTGGCAGTGCCAATAATTGTACACGTGACCGTGCCAATAACTAATCGGATCGCCTGATAGTGATGGGAAAAGTGAAATCTATATACTTACGAGTACCTATACAAATAATTTGCCGTTCGTTATAGGCGTTAAAACTAGAGAACGGCTGAACCGATTTGGCTAATTTTGGTTTTGAAATGTTCGTGAAAGTCCAGAAAATATTTAAAAATGTGAGAAAATAGAGAAATTAGACGTGGGTCTTGCTTGGCGGTAATTGGAACGCCAAGCACACCACGTGGGGCTCCCCCTCGAACAATCCGTTCGGCGAGGACCTAATGTCCTGGGCTCTCAGCTTGGGACTAGTGATCCTCAACAGGGGGAGTACGCCGTACCTGTGTGAGGTCGTCGACATCACCCTGGCCACCTCACATTTGGCGGGCCGCGTCACACAGTGGCGGGTGGCCAACGCGGAGACCTTTTCGGATCATAAATATATCCAATATGGTATCTTCGTAGGCGGCCGTGGTACTCAAGTCCAACCGAGGAAAACATCCCGAATGGACGTAGGTGGACAAACTCAACCCCCCAAGTACAGCGACATTGCTGGCTCTTATATAGTCGGTATTAGCCACTTGAAGCCGATGACCGAGGAGCAAATGCGGCTGATACCGGAGGCTATCAAGGCTTCAACAAGGTGGTAGATGCTAGCCTCAGGGGGGTACCGAAAGTCTTAGGTTTTGCCTACAAGACAGGCTGGATATTGGCGACTGCACAAACCAGGGAACCAAGGACTAGCTTGAGGGCTTAATCCGAAAAACGGAACCATGGCCCGGTGCAAACTCTCTATTATACCAGAGAGCGAACTGCCCAAGCCAAAAGTTCGGACCGCATTCTGCCCCTGAGCAATTTATGCTATGGGTGCAGAATGAAGATCTCAATCCAAAAGTTTGGAGGGTTCTCCACACGAAGGAGGAAGCGACAGGATCTATTGTGACCTTCTCTTTCGATGACCAGTCTGTGGAAGCCCTCAAAAACAACCGTGGAGAGGCCAAATTTGGTGTGAGGACAGTTGTCTTCAAAATCAAAGGAGGCCAGGAGACGGAACCCCCAAAAGTGGCGAATCTACCGCCCACCACCAGCAGCGTAAAGGAATCGAAGAGGAGAGCGTTGAAACCCTCGGGAGCCTCCAAAGGCTCCCAAGGCTTAAAGCCTCCCTCTCCGAAATCTAAGGCCGTCGCGGGACCCTCATCTGAGGGCACCCAAAGGGCCCAAACGCGACTGGGAAGGGGAATTTAGCGGGAGCGCCGAAGGTACCAAGGGTTTCCCATGATATATAATATGTAGATAGGTAGCTCACTTTTTATTAGCTGAGTAAATATACAGTCGTTTTAAATCGCCGTGTAAATATCTACCTTTTAGTAGGACTTATAATGCTTTAATAAATAAATTTTACAAAACAGTGGCACATCACTATTAGAATTTCATAAAAGCTGATACAATCATTGGCACCCTTCGAGGTACAATAATTGGCAGTGCCAATCGTAAAAAAAGTACAATTATTGGCACTGCTAAAATTTGAAACCACAATAGATAAGAAGACAAGTAGGCATTTTATGAATAGAACTTTCGAGACTGGTTAAAACACAATCATAACATTAACAGCGATTTTGCAAAACCGTATTTCAATAATTGGCAGGGGGTGTCAACGAACTAGTTCTCCATACAAACAAAATTACAATTATTGACACCCCCTAAAAGTTTTTTTCCAACAAGATTTACGATTGTATTTGCTGCAAAACCCACTATTTAACATCTTATTTAACTAAAAAACATTCACTGACCAGAAATTATCTACAAAATAAAAAGTAATAAGTCGTTAAACTTACCCTGCATTCACAAATTTTCTTAAGGAATCACGCACAAACTGGTTTCTCTCGGGACCATGACCGAAAAGAATTTTTTCTAGTGTTGTCAGTTGTAATTATTTAAAAACTACTATTTAGTGCTGTAAATGAATAATTGAACTTTTATTCTAAATCTTTGGTTTATGGATTTTTGCCGCGAAAAGCTTAATATTTAAGTTTAAAACCCAGAGTGCCAACAACTGGAGGGGGGCCAACATTAGTATAGTTTACCCTATATCAATTTGTCTATGGTACACGCCAGTGCTGCCACATTCAATATCATAATGCTACCACGGTTCTGTTATGAAGCAAAAGTTTGAATTTGCGTCATTAAATGGGTGTCAGGAAATGGTTCGATTGGTTAGGACAAATAGTCTTATGCTCTTCTTTATAGTTATTTAAGTAATTTATTAATTAAAAAGCATTGAAATAATGGGTTCAATCATTTTTAATTTGTATAGTTCATTTGGGTCAGCAGAATAATTGCACATTTTTAGTAAAATTAATTTTTAAAAGTTAGAGAATATTGAGGACACTGACCTTTGTCACGAATTTTGTCATTTTTGTGAAACAAAATTGTATTTTTCACTGGAATTTATTTAAAAATAGCTCAGTTTTAAAATGAATTGTTTAGTTTAACATGTCTTTATACAATTCAAACCAAATTCAAAATGTTTTTTGCAAAAATTATCGAGATAATCATAAGGACGGTAACCATTGTAAAATATGTACAACATTTTTGAATATGACTCAGCTAGCATAATAAATCAAAGGAGCATTAATCTTCAACCATTTGACAATATATTACCTGTCTTTCATTGAAAGGGTATTCAAAATGGTGGCGATAGACTGCATCAAAATAAGCTTTACAAACTTGTTTTAAACTATAAATGGCTGCTGCTATTGTAAAATATACTATTACGAAGCAAATACAAGTGCATAGAAATCTGTATTATCATAATGTCTTCGTTTTGTATCCAAATTTTTCGTCTCTGGCGACCAATCTACGATGAAACTACGAGTGTATCCCATCCGGCCCGGTGACCTGGCCCGGCGACGGGCCAGATGGGAAAAAAAGTTTTATCCGGCCCGGTAATATGTTTACCGGGCCAGATGACACAAAACGCAGGATGTATTAAAGTGCATATATGAGTGCACAAGCACAAGTGGGGGCAGCAGTCTGACCACAGAGATGGTCCTCTTGCTCCGTGAGTCTGACACAACCGAAGAGAGATTAGGCGCAGGACCAACGGCTTAACCTGCTTTCAAGGCACGAGGCTGTTATACATACACAACCAACTTCCAGACTGTAGATTATGACTGAGTATTCTTTTAAGATATAGGTAGGTAACTCAATTATTTATAAACTAGCTTTCCGCCCACGCTTTCACCAGCGCGTAATTAATTTTTTAAAATATCCCTCCTTCCCCCCACATTTCCGGGATAAGAAATTTCTCTATGGCACTCGGGAACAGTGTAGGTTTCCAACAGTGAAAGAATTTTTCAAATTGGTTCAGTAATTTCGGAGCCTACTCAATACAAACAAACTTTAACAAAAAATAAATTAGTATAGAATATATAGATGGTTCACTTCCTTACATCCCCAATTAAAACAATCTATTTAGAGCATATTTTATGAGCATTAAAACAAAAGTAATGCTCTAAGATTGACAACTTATTTATTTATTATTATTATTTTTTTTATTTATTAATATTATTAAGCCATACAAATTAACAAATATTAGAAAAATGTCCCGCAAAACTGTTGACACACTTGTTCCAGTATATCAGTTCCCTAGTATTTAATAGTGACAATTCGCAGTCACAGCGATATTTAATACTTCGTGACCGGCACAGGCGTTGCATAAATTGAAATAAACGGTTTCTAATGAAAAGGCTGCATTAGAAACTTAACTAAGTCGTGAATATGCAAATCACAGTTGACAACACTGGGCACTGCCATTGTTCATAATATTTAGAACTGTGGTGTAGCTGAGTGGTTATAAATGTTGCTTCTCGTTCGAAAAGGTTCTTGGTTCAAATAGATAAAAAGACTTTTTTATTATTATTAAAATTACAGTTTTTTTTATAAAATGGCTAATAATTATGGATCAACGATATTTACTTGCGCGGATATCTTCAGAATTTTTGTATTTCGAAGACAGAGTCACTCAAATTGACCAAGCCAGAGATACATAATAATAATATATAAACAAAGTAACTATGAACCATTTAAAAAAAGATTAGAAAATGGAGACAATCTTAGTAATTAGAGGAGGAATATTTGACGTGTCTATGGTTACTTTGCTCTCGTGTTTATGGTTGCCACTTCCATTATTGTAAAAAATGAAATATTTTTAGAAATGTGTGTTTTGGTCAATTAAATATAATGCTAGGTATTTATTGTGATTGTAATAAATGTTACTACTTAATTTAAATTAAAAATTTTAACCATTCAAAATAAAATGTTGTAACACAAAATATGTACATTGAGACTAAATGCAATGTTTATTATATATGTGCAATCGTAATGCACAAGGCAAATAACTTAACAGAAAAAAAACCTTTGTTCTTCCTTTAGTGCCGTTTCCATTACAAGCTGCCATAACTAGCTATAAAAAATAATAGTTTAACCACTCAATCCCGAACTGGCACTCGGGTGCCGCGTAACAATAGATTTTCTATTGTGTCTGGTGATCCTGGGCTTGAAAGATTAAAGTCGGTTAATAGAATATCGATTTAAAGAATTTCTTTATTACAGTCAACAGCACATCAGACTACCCTAATAATATGTCAAATTTCTACAACCAATTTTCAGCTATATTCACTTTACATAGAGTTCTTCTTCAATTGACAATTTTTGACAGATTAGGCTATCTACCTGCGGCCGTGTGTGGGATTCGAGACTAAAGCGTCCACTACCCACTAAACTCCCCCGGTTCCCCTTCACACCCGATTCGGACGAGCCGGTGCCAGCGTTGTGGCTATAGACCAGCCCTAAGTATACAACCCTAAGTAAAGGTCTCTAATTACGTATAAACAAAGCAAGTTCTCTGAATCAGGCGGCGAGTAGCGTGTGGCGATGTTGCTTGATAAAATATTTGATAACACCGCCGGAGGGCAGCTAGCCGACATTACGACGATGAAAATGTTTTTGTAATGGTTGTTGTTGTTAGATGTTGTTGTTGATAGTTGTTGTTGCTGGTGTTATGATTAGTTTTTGTTACATGTTCCTATAATTAGTTCGTTGTTTGTTAACATCGCATCGTGGTTGTTTGCTGCCATTAAAAACAACAATAAATCTCAAAACCCGCAGCCTAAAATATTACCCTATATTTAAATGCCTACTTAATAGTAAAAAATAAAAGCTTTGTATAGATTTAAAAAAAAATGGGAGCTGACATGATCGGCTATTCAACGACGGCCGCTTTCCTGATTAACCCATAATACGACCTACTGGCTACTACCAAATGCTTCAATGGCTTCATTACAAAAACTTCAACAAAGCAAAAGAAAAATGACAAACACCGATATCACCCAGTAATCACAGGTATCCGTTGTAATGACACTAACCGCGCATCCTGGCCGGCGAGAAAAAAAGAGGTTGAAAAAAGAACAAAAAACTGACAGCGTAAAAATAACATGGCGTTCCCGCCATTTTTCTCTGATGACATTAATTTTCCCGCGTTTTCGACGGCCATCTTTCTTTTTTTGCCGGAGCCAGGAGCAGCCATTAAATGTGAGCCATAGAGTATAAATAATGGTAAAAATGCGCTTCGATGCGGGTATCTGCACGATCGTGTGGTCGGTATTATTTCTGCCCATTTAAAAGTTATTTATAGTGTTTTTTTTTTCTAAAAATAGTCATTGTAGTGTGGTGCATGTCGGTTTTTATGGCTCTGATACATGAATCAGTATATTTGCTTGTGCTAAATATGGTATCGTTTTTAATAGCTGGTATTATTTATAGGCTTAGCTAAAAGTTACCGTCTAGTCTTTTTACATTAAAGATAGGTAAGTACTTAGTTGCCTATCAATATGAAAAATGTTCTTCATTGTTTTTCTAATAAAAATAACAGGACAAAGCAATTTTTCGTTCAACAAAACTAACACAATTAATATATTACAAAGAAAGGTGCTTATTAACTTTTACAATCGTAAGTGATGTACCATACCTTTTTATTACGAAAGTTGAATGCATCGTCAACAATGCGTTTAATGTTTAATTGTAAAATTGCATCAACCAACGTTGCATTGTTAGTTCCTAATTAAGTAATTGCAGGCGGCGCCACTGTAGACGGATAATGACCGGGTAATCCAGTTTGATTCGTCTCGTTAGACTTGTGGTAAAAGTGTCTGGCGGTATAGGGGTCGTGGGTTCAATTATTTTTCTTTTTGACAGACTCGATAGCGCTCGATAGCGTTGTGCCAGGTTTCGGAGTCTCGCTCTCGGCTGTCCCTTTCGTCTCCCCCAGCCCATCCGGGGGGGCACTGTCCTGCCCGCCGTGTATAGAGGACCGCGTAGAAGGTTTCGAGCCGCTTACCGTGGTTCCTCCCCACTAAGGACAATGAGGGAGCGTCGCAGGGGTTTTAGTGGGTATGCCTCTGGGAAGCTTCTTCTGTGAAGCATCCCAGATGGAGAGCCCCACATACCCCGTTCGTCCCCCGACGGCGGGTATGCAAAAGGGTGTCGGCCCATTGCACCTTGGGCCGGCGGCATTTCTCTGCGATAAAGAAAAGGTTTCGGAGTCTATCCTTGACACTATTCACACAGCGCCATCTAGCCCCAAACTAAGCATAGCTTGTGTACTATGGGTGCCAGACAACGGATAAACATTTTTTTTTTCTTTTGTTAATACATACATAATATACATAGAAACACCCAGACCGATACAAACAGACATGTTCATGCACACAAATGTTTGAACCATGCGGGATTTTAATATTTAAAATGCTCCGCTCCATTGCACAAAAAACAATGATATCACAAAAAAGAACAACACAAAATAAGGTTCCATTATTACCATACTTTCTTGCAGTATAAAATATCAATTAGGTTCGAAGTAAAAAGTATAACAATCACTTTCAGTCGACACTTGTAGGGCATTCTCAGCTATTGGTGCCGAGTTTAGTGCACACGCTCCCCTTTCTGCATACAAAGTGCATAATACAGTGCACTGACAGTAAAGACCTGTCTAAATGTTCCACCATGTTCGTGAAATAGAAGTGTGTCAAGCACTTCTGTGTTTCGGGGAAAGTGCACTGAAGCTAGTGAAATTACTGGGTATATGAGACCTAATAACTGTCGTCTCGGTGTAGCGGGCGCAGCGCGGTGCCATACAGTAACTGCTTAGTTACTGTATGGCACTGAACTGTCTGGCGCTTACCATCAGGTGTACGATCTGCTCGTCTTGTTACACATTGCAATAAAAAAAAAACAGTAGTACCTACTGGTGTCGGCAAACTTCTTGACCATTCGGTCTACGCAGTGGGGAAAAGTCTGCGAAACGCCTTCTACTGCGATACGCAGAGTACGGCCGGCGAATTAGCGATAACTTTGTATTGAGATTGCATCGTATCGTTTACAAAATCAGATTTATTCATTTATTTTGTCCAGATTTATTCCGCACAGACTACAGCTATATTTTTTCTGGCTAAGTCTTATTTAGGCTGCCTGTCCACCGGTGCGGAGCGAGGCAGCGGAGCGGAGAAACGGAGAAATATTAGCCAATAAGATTGCAACGCCCTGTCTGAGCGGAGATTTTGTGCCTAAAACTTGAACTTCGTATCTGGCTCAGTAATTTCTTACGGTTCAACTTTGTATACTGTGGCGAGTGAAGCCAGTAATATTCATATTGATGAGAACAATTAAAATAATCGTTTCATGGGAAAGTTCCTGGTCGAGTTCTTGATATGGCAAGTGTTTCTAAGTAGCTACTAACTATAAGCATAAAGTAATTTCCCGAGCGTTTTGTACCGATCTAGTTAAGTTTTATACGCTTGCACCATTTTTTAACTCAAGTAATGCCTACGCGTTATTCACGTCACCTCGATAAAGGTTAAAAGTTAGTTCCAAGCAAATGTCAATAGATGGCGGTGGGCGTTCTTTAATTCATGCTATCCTTTGGATTTTTCGATAACTTCGTAAAATTTTTGAATAAATATCATTATGTTTCATATTTGAATATTTGTTGTGCTGTGTCGGTGAGTAAGGTTTCCATGGTGAACATTTGTGTTTATTCTGTGTCTGGATGTTTATTTGTATTTAACTCTTAAACACCCGACCGAAAGCCGGGTGTCGCGTAAACAATAGATTTTCTATTGTGTCTGGTTTTCCGGGGCTTGATGGATTAAGTATATATTTGTGGTACCTTCGTTGTTTCTGTCACGCATAACAGACGCTTACGCTACTCACTTTGGGGTGAGATCAATGTATGTGATGTTGTCCAATATTTATTTATATTTACTTACTTATGTATACCGACGACCTCATGCAAAGCCATTTGAAACCACTTATTTGCTGCTTATTTCGTGCGAAACTAAAACAAACCATGAATTATCTAACAAGATAAAAACCAAGATTGATGGGCATAGATAAAAAATATCCCACACCAAGGACTTAAGTGTGGTGGGAAGTTGTCTCTGGTTTTTCAAATTGTAGGTTTAATGTATAATCTTAATTTTGTGATAAAAATCAGTCTTTGTTTGTTCAGGGTTTGTGTGAAAGTCGTTTCTATTGCAATTTGATAATTAAACGTAAAATTGCATAGGTATAAAAGTTTCTCATATGAAGGATTGCAGTGGTAGAGCAATGTTGCAGACAGTAACTTGTTGGTCAGCTGCAATGGGCCGGCTCGGCCCTGAAAGTACCATCTTCATAGAAGACCACAGAGTACTAATTATATTTAAACGGAAATAGGAGACCAACATGTAAGTAGCCTTTGCTACTGCACTTCTTTCAGTGAGAGAAAGTGCTGAAGGCATAAACTACGTAATTGTAAAAACTTTATACCTATGACAGAATATTACATGTGAACACATATAAAAAAAATTTAACTTTAGAGAGTTAGAACATAGTGGAATTTTCACTCGAATGAGCCGATCGTCTTGGGAAGAATTTCCATTACAGAAGGCCACAGTGATGTTCTTATCTTCCTTCAAAAAATTAAAACCGACTTTTCGTAAGAAGATTTAATTTTTTACATCATTTGATTTTTTAAACATGCTTATTAAAACCCTTAAGTTGTGTGATTAATCATAAGCATCGATTTTGTAGATTTTATATACTATTTTTTAACTTTTATATTTGAACAAAGATTTTTAATGTATTTATATAAACGAAGTTACTTTGTTTGCTTTTTTCGGATACAGCTCGAGATGGTTAGCACCAATTCGCATAATTTTAACGATAACTTAATTTCAAGGATTGTGGCCTTTGCCCTACAATAAGACATTATTAGGCCATTAGTCCAGTCAACAAGAGTGCGTTACAGACTCTACAACTTGTTGTCCGTACTATTTACTTTTTTATTTATATCGATAGGGCCAAGTACATTGATCCCGGTAAGTGCATACTGCATGCCTAGTGCAAGAATGCGTTTTTCTCGCGCGTCCGGTCTGGCGGGATGTGTGTCTGTGTGTCACATGGGTCAGGTCCTCCCCGATGGGGGTCAGCCCTATGCTAGGTAGCCTTATTCGCTACATTCCACACAATAGTTGAATCTATCGAACTTTTAAGTGTTACGCCTAATATGTCTGACTCTCCAATACATTTTACTAACGTTATTGAGTTTTTATTAATTGTTATTATTATCAAGTTACAATTTATTGCACATGACTGTATTGTACGGATGTCAGACAACGGGTAAAACAAAATATTTTTAATATTATACATCGTAATAATATTATAAATGCAAAAGTCTGGATGTTTGTTAATCAATCACACCTAAACGTCTGAACGGATGTAGATTAATTTTGGCAAATGTTTTATAGTTTACTAGCCTTCCGCCCGCGGTTTCACCCGCGCTTAATCTCTTTTTACAAATATCCCCCTTCCCCCCACATTTCCGGGATCAAAAATCCCCTTTGTTCACCGGGGATAGTGTAGCTTTCCAACAGTGAAAGAAAGAAGAAAGAAGATCCATCCATCCAAACATCCAAACATCTAAATATCCAAACATCCACACTTTCGCATTTATAATATTAGTAAGATAACCCAGATTAGGACATAGGCTATAAAATTCCAACGGGAAATTAAAAAAAAATTACGCGTGGATGAAAACCCGACTAACTGTCGTTTCGGACACATTTTATTCGGACACGGTGTCCGAATTGACACTTTTTAATTTTAACATTTTTTCACTGTCGATTCGGACACCGCGATATAAATAGCTGTTTTGTACAGTCAGATAAAAAATCTTCCTAAGATTTCTTTACGTTATAAAAATAAAGTCTCAACGAAGCCTTCTACACGAAGCTATCGGTAGTGTTTCTAAAGATGACTGGGTCAAATGTGTGATGCATGCAGAGGAATTACAGGATCAGGATTTAGCCAAGGCAATTTTAAAAGATCAGAGAATACAGCCTCTGGTAATAAATTTACTCGAAGATGACAGCGCTCCTCACCCGTGGTACCACTGCGATGTCCAACTAGTTGTACCACGGGAAAGTAAAGTTACCCATGGTTCAACTGGTTGTTCTATGGGGAAAAATCTTTACCAATAGTTCAACTCGAGTGAGTTGTTCTTTCCTTGGTCCAACTAGTTGTACCTACTACTGGGAATCGCTCCCGACCCGTGGTCCAACTGCTGAAATAAAGTGATCCATGGTTCAATTGGTTGTTCTATGATTGTTGTGGTTGTCCCCCTTTAATCCTTGATTCAGAATACTTAGCAAAGGGTACCAGGACAACATGACCTTAGTGGAGTTATAAAATGCGCTCCCGACCCGTGGTCCAACTGCGATGTTCAACTGGTTGTACTACGGGGAAGTAAAGTTACCCATGGTTAAACTGTTTGTTCTATGATTGTTGTGGTTGTCCCCCTTTAATCCTTGATTTAGAATTCTCCGCAAAGGGTACCAGGGCAACATGACCTTAGTGGAGTTATTTAAAAAGTTTACGTTATCCAGAAAAGTTATGTTTGATGAAAGAAGATTGCATTTGTCCGCCATTCCTTAATAGATTTTCAGACACGCATTAGTTCAAAAAAATCCACTTTGCTGAGAATTCTGAATCAAGGGTGAGTTGTTTTTTCCTTGGTCCAACTCCCTGTAATACATAATATCATGTATATCAGGGAGATGGATCATGGGGACGCACAACAATCATAGAACAACCAGTTGAACCATGGGTAACTTTACTTCCCCGTGGTACAACCAAATGAACATCGCAGTTGTATCACGGGTCGGGAGCGGGTCCCCGTGGTCCAACCAGTTGGACATAATTCAACCGTTTTACCACGGGTCATAATCATAAATATCAATAAAAAGGGGTGAACCATGGGTAACTTTACTTCCCCGTGGTACAACCAGTTGGACATCGCAGTTGTACCACGGGTCAGGAGCGCTGTCATCTTCGTGTAAATTTATTACCAGAGACTGTATTCTCTTATCTTTTAAAATTGCCTTTGCTAGATCCTGATCCTGTAATTCCTCTGCATGCCTCACACATTTGACCCAGTCATCTTTAGAAACATTACCGATAGCTTCGTGTAGAAGGCTTCGTTGAGACTTTATTTTTATAATGAAAAGAAATCGTAGGAAGATTTTTTATCTGACTGTACAAAACAGCTATTTATATCGCGGTGTCCGAATCGACAGTAAAAAAATATTAAAATTAAAAAGTGTCAATTCGGACACTGTGTCCGAATAAAATGTGTCCGAAACGACAGTTAGTCGAAAACCCGGGGCGGAAAGCTAGTGGGTCATTTTTGCTTTTTGATTTTTATTATATTAGAGGGAGACAAATAATCATTAAGTGTGTCACTTGGTGATAAACATACCATAATGTCTAGACGACATTGCAGGAAAGTAGACCATTGCATACATACATATACTACTTAGCGGCAGCTAGTCTAATCTATAATCTGAATGACATTTGCAGAATCGAACCCATTACCTGTTTGACACGGTCAGCTGAATGCCGGCCAACAGGTGGGGCGGCACATTGACACACTTGAGGACAGACCGACCTTTTGACTATATATGTACCTTGCAGGTTCTTCTCGATAGATATCAACATTTCAAAACTGGTTGTAAGTCATTCTATGTATGTACAGGGTGTCCAGAAAGAGTATCGGGTATTTGTAAGTCCAATAAAACAAGAATTATTTATAAGCAATTAAAAAGTTTATGTTATTTATTATTAGCATGTGAATTGGAGAATTATTTGGAAAAGATGATGTTATCCAAATGATGACCGTTACGTTGCTGGCAATCTTCTAAACGGGAACGCCGAAGATTGCTCGGCCTCATTGATCTTCATGAAAATAAGGACCCTATAGCAGACATAGCGGCCCAATCAACGATCATTGGGCTGTGCAGGGGTCGTTCATGCTTTCGTCTCGGATTCTCCATTGCCCAGTACCGACAACTCTGCTTATTAACATGATCATTCAGGTGAAAATTTGATTCGTCGCTGAACAGTATGTTGTTAAAGTTATTAAATCGCTGCATCTTCGTTCCCGTTTAGAAGAGTGCCAGCAACGTAACGGTCATCATTTGGATAACATCATGTTTTCCAAATAATTCTCCAATTCACATGCTAATAATAAATAATAAACTTTTTTATTGCTTATAAATAATTTTTGTTTTATTGAACTTAACAAATACCCGATACTCTTTCTGAACACCCTGTATGTGAGTATATTACATATTGTGGGAGCCAGTACACTTGAAATCAAAGGCTGATGACATAGAGAAAATACTATGGCTAAAGATCATAGAAACCTGGCCTTTTCGACCGCCTCCGTGGAACAGTGGCTAAGCAGCTCGGGTATAAAAACACGAAGGTCGTGGGTTCGATTCCCGCCTTGGGCCTGGTTGGTGGTAGGGCTTTTTCGGAGTCCGACTGGCTAGCTACCCCCACAGGTGAAATCTGCCGCCATAACAGCTCTGGCTGTGTTCCGACAATATTAATGTGGGAGTTCCACTGAGCCGGTCAAATTACAAGGCTAGCCTTTGGTTACGGTGCTTAAATGATTCAACCTTAGAAAAAAAGGACCAGATAAAAGTCGCGGTCAGTTAATAAAATACACTGTAACTATTAAATACCTATCGATTAAAACTAAAGTTCTACCCTACCCTATAAAAATAAATTTATCGATAATTGGAGTCCTCTTAACACAAATTCCAATCCATTTAAGGCATCTCTAAAAATAAAATATAATAATAATAATATATATATAATAACTTTATTTTCATTAACAAACCAGTCCTTAGCTAATATTGTTAACATTATCATTACATTATTGCTAACACAATACTGTAAGTACTATACATTGCATATAACATATGAAAGAAGTAATCAAATGTAATATTTAATCTTAGTTTAAAGATTAGCAAACAAAAATGCAAGTAAAAATACAAGACGTATACAATAAAAGTAGTTCGATCGGACAAATATAACAAATCACAAATTTTTTATTTAAAATGACGGTATTATAACACATGATCATTACCTTCCGTGCTAGTCTAGGACTGTGTTACGGCAAAAAAATGAAACCACTAATTAAATACAGGGCTAAAATTAAACTCGGAACGTTTTAAATATAGCCGTAACTGTTACTTTGTGCGCAAGAAACTCGTAAAAGGACGTAGAGATGGGAAAGGTTATTGTTTTTATCGATAAATTGTTGAATAGAAAATGTACTAAATGTATCCAACAGAATGACATGGCAATTTTTTGTGATTTGAGATACATTTTAATTTGAAAAATATTTAACAAATAAAATTTAAACCAAGGGAACACGTTTGACGAGCCATTTGGTGTAATGGTCGAGAAGTCGGCTATTACACCAGAGGTCGCGGGTTCGATCCCCGCACGGTACAAACATTTGTGTGCATGAACATGTCTGTTTGTATCGGTCTGGGTGTTTCTATGTATAATATGTATGTATTTACAAAAAAAAAAAAGTATATAAGTAATGTTTATTCGTTGTCTGGCACCCATAGCACAAGCAAATGCTTAGTTTGGGGCTAGATGGCGCTGTGTGAATAATGTCCAGAGATATTTATTTATTTATTTGTTTATTTATTTACGTCTTGTTATTTCGGGATAATGCTCAGAACTCAGAGGAACCGCTTATAATTAAGTATTCTAGAAATCACTTCTTGGAAATAAACTATTTAAATGTAAGATCCTTCTTCCAAGCTAATGCCTAGGAAATCCGGAGGCCAAGTCTGAGGGTCACCTAGTTTCTCGTGTGGCCTTCCTAGGCGCCCTGACTTGAGGCCTTGCAAGTCAGGGTTCCCGGAGATGGGCTGGTCAATAGCCACAAGGCTGGCACCGGCTCGTCCCAATTTGGGTGTGAAGAGGAAGTTTAGTGGGTAAAAAAAGGAAATCCTGATCCGGAAAAGGGGGCCTGAGTTCAAAAAATTCGTCACAATGTTCTCCCGACACAGTTATTAGGTAAACTCAGGATAGGAGGCGTTCTAATTACTAGTTACGAATGATTCATCATTTATATCCGTCATCGATAAATTATGTATCTAAGTCAGCCCATCACTAAATTTCACCTCCAGAGTCATATTTTTTACAAAAAGCAAGCCTCATGAATATGATAATCTACCTCTGAATGCCCCATACTGGTTTATGCTAGGATAACGGGCTGGATATTATTCCTTACAGGCCGTAAATAACATGTTTTAATTGTACATGTCTAAAGAAACTAAGACTTAGTTCTGACTTAGCAAAAACGTGTAAAAGATATAAAATGGACATCATGAATTTTGATGTTAAACTAATATTTGTTCTTTCAGGAAACTTAACAGCTTTTTTACAAAAACATTTTTTTCGCGGTGGAGAATGCCTCTTTGCCCCATAACCTGGAGGTCAGATGACAGTCGTTCTAGTCATTAGTCTAATGAAATCATTCGTCTACATTATCTTGGATCATTGTGCAAGCGTACCCTGAGTCCCTGACTGGCGTTCGGGACAAAACGCTCGAAGAAAAAACATAGTGTACCATTTGAACACCAACCACTACCTACGTTTCTTTCAAAATCAGTACCTTTATTCGTAGTTCGGTGCTAAGTTCTTATTACCAAAGAACTAACATTTAATAAAAGATGACTCTACACGCAACAAAAATCATTAGCATCGCAAAAAACGAAGCGACGCCAAATATAGCATTGGTGACGTAATTCGGCCATGACACTTGCGCTCGCGCCAAAAATGGGAAAACATGACAGTTGACAGATAGGAAAGATGGCGGACGCGGACGTCCTTCTGAGAAACCGTTTTGTGCTCATTTTCTTTTTTTTACATTTAGGCGTTACGAATAAATCTGTTCGATCAAATACGTAATAATAGCTTAATAATGTCATAAATTCACAATGGAATGCAGATGCCTCCATTATTTCCAAATAACTGGGTGTGAGCAAGTGATCGCAAACTACACAGTGTTGTTATGTGCGAAAAACTTCTTCTTATGTCTTATGTGTGGGTTTTTTTTTGTCAAAAAAGATAAAAGCTGAAGACTAAGCGATTTGCAGCATCTTTTTTGATACGGACTGCGCGGGAGTGGAACTCTGCCAGGATCAGTCTTTCCTACATTTAACTTGGGGCTCTTCAAGGCCAGAATTAACGGGCTTTTCCTAAGCAAGCGCGCTCCATCGTAGACCGCATAGTGGTTTAACATCAGGCAACTTTGTGGTCAGTAGCTTAGTACAAATAAAATAAAAATTATCTGTAGTAGTAATTATACAGTCAACTTTGTACTTTCACAATCATAATGTATTCCAGAAAAACTATTTGTACTATATGGAGATCCAATTTGCGAGCCCTACTGACAATAGGACGTAACACAATTGGCACTCTAATAAGGACGAGTGTTATGTGATATGGTTCTGTAACATATATTTGTAACAGTGCCAGTCACTGCTACTTACGTATTCCTGTCACGTTCAAGCAACGTACGGTAGACAGCACGCTCTATATTATTGACCCGTTCTTGTTTAAAATTATTCACTAAAATCTAACGCAACGTTCTGCTAGTGATCTAAGTACCTGGCTTTGATCTCGAGGTCCTAGATACGGTTTCCGGGTCAAGCAAAATTTATGACGATGGTGTTCATCGTCGAAGTTCTTATACTTTTTTATGTTAATACACACATGTTATACAAGAAACACATAGACCGATAGTTATTGGGCGATTCGAACCGTGGTGCGAAAGCACCAATTCAAAAAGAGCTCTTGGGCGATTCGCACCGCGGGTCGAATAACTCGTGGTGCGAAACGCCTAAAGACCCATACCAACAGTTATTTATTTATTTATTTATTTATTTATATTTATAAAAACTTTATTGACCACACAAATTGGGTACAAAAGGCGGACTTAACGCTTAAAGCATTCTCTACCAGTCAAACTTTGTCAACCTAGTCAACAGTTCATGGACACAAAGGTTTGTGTCGTATCTACGATCTCTTGTTGTAATAGCCAACTTTCAACCCTTATTAAATTGGCCATTAGATCAAACATTAAAGTAGGTATTTCTGTCTGTTTCTCAATTTAACCATATTACAAAATCTTTTGATCTTTCTTGTACCCATCGCCTAAGCGTAGCCCGGCTTTGAACCCATCACAATGTACGCCATAAATCACACAGGACACACGGGGAACGCCTCACACTGATTTGCCTTTCAAACACACTTCCGCGTTTAAACCGATATAAACTTAGGAACATCCTTGGATAATATATCTCAGAAGAATAATACACATCGCAATCACACCTCGATCATTTTTACAAGGATATGTCTACAAACGCTATACTAAAACAAATTCGTAATTCTGCCAATGTAGGTCAATATCGAATAAATAAGTAAATTTCGTGAAAAAAAAAAAATAATACACAATATATAAAAATATAATAATTTTACTTAGGTATCACAATAGTTATTTATGTGACTGTTGCATAATGAGGGTCATTAAAATACGAATGTGGTTTTATGAAACGAACGAAGTGAGTTTCATAGAAGGATCACATGAGTATTTTAATGCCTAATTATGTACAGTCACATACATAACTTTATCTTCATTCATACGATAAATGTCTATTTTAAAGTCAGGATCGATGTGAAACCGCGTGGAATATAATCCGTAGTACCAGGAGAGCAGAGAAGAACAAGAAGCTAGGCTAGCTCGCGTCTTTCAAACTCTTTGATTTAATGAATAGTTACGCTGCGGTTATGCTCTCCTGGTACCTTTGAAAATACATCAAGATGTTTTGCTTACATATGTTAGCTTCAAATCCATTAATTTTTACTTTTTAAGAAGACGTTCTTAATTTGAACGTAATTAAAGTATCGGTTACCGATACTAAAATGTAAACATTACGATGCAGCCACAGATACTTATATCTAAATGTAGGGCGTTTGCTCATCGCTCCTGACTATAAAATAGACATATTATGGTATGGATGTAGATAAAAATCTTTAGAGTGTATAGGTACTACGTATAGTAATCATTGAAACAGTAGTTTGATCTATAGGTACTAATAAATGTATAATTTAAGACCGAGCGAAAAAAGTATAAAACTTTGAACGCTCATATCCAACATTATTGTGTTTTTTAAGTTACATCTTTTTTTTATTAAGCATGCGATATGGTCACGTGAGTTATACATTCCCACCTATTCAATGTCCCGGGCCAACGCCTCCATCCTTGAAATCCAGTTATCATTACAATGATGGGTACTGGGTTAATCACCACGCTTGCCAAATAATGGGTGCTCACAAACTCGAGTTTCGTCCGAAAAAACCAACACTTTTCCTCAACCAAACATCAATGGTAGAGAGCGACTCTACCACTGGCTTCGAAATGTTGTTAGTTACTCGCCACTGTTTTACAACAGTTATATCAATGCAATCTCCATTTGCTCCATTCCATTCATTTTATGTAAAAGCCGGCAAACGAGCTAGCGGGTCGCCTGATGGTAAGCAATAGACCGCCGCCCATGGACATCTGCAACACCAGAGGGATCGCTGATGCGTTGCCGGCTTTTTAAGGGGGTGTGGGCCTCCGGCATTCTCACAAATCAGACGAAACAGAGTCACTATTATTTCACGCTGGTGTTATGGGAGAGGGTGGTACTTCTCCGGACGAAGAAAGCCGAAACTCGGCTAAGAGGACATTGCTGTACTGCCATAGTTGGTTAACACGTTCACTGCGTTATGAGGTCGAAACGCCCCATGCGTGACTTCTTGCTGGTGCGGCAGTCAAAATCACGTTCTTTCACTCTGTGCGGGGGACGACTATGATAATATTCCTAGTAGTATGACAGAGACAAATAAACAAAATCAATTCTCTTACGAAATCTAATCCCATGGTGTAGTTGATAAGACATGAGGTCGAATAGGTCTCATACGCACTGAATAAAAAATAATAAATTACAGTGCGGAGTGAGGTCAAATCTGCCTCATAAATTTTAGGACTCATAGCCGCACAGGGTGATGTGCTGCTAGTTTAGTGTTGTGATAAGTGTCGATACGGGAGCACAGGGAGTCACAGATTTTTTAATCCAACTGTTTTTTTTTAAACATTACGTTCCAATCTATTTGCTAAATATTCACTTTAAATTATTAATTTCACTTTTATTTAGTAAATAGATTTATATAGCATCACAACTGTAAGCTCTTTGGCGTTCCAAAGTGATAGTAAACTTAAAAATAATAATAATATGTCTTAAATGTTACACTTTGTGTGTTCTTTTCCCTAGAATGCATGCTAAGTTGTTTCAAATGCATTTTGATTGCTACAGCGATTGCTAAATAGTAGTCTGCAAAAAACACTAAAAAAATTGTAACTCTTTGTGCTCAGTGTGACAAATCCTACTGCTTGCCCTGTTTTAATGAAAAACATTTAAACTAATATGTTTTAAAATATAAGTATTATAATTATCGACACTGCAAATTTCTTTTATTCCCATCACTATTCGAGACACAAATCGAACTTCATTTCAGTGCGATGTGAGGCAGAACAGATGCCATATATATATATTTTATTTATTCAACACCGAAATGTCATAACTGCCGGCGAAGCTATATTTAGATTGAACAACTATTTAAGTTTGTAATGGTAAAGTTTCAAGCAAATATTGTCTTTTTTGAACTAGAATTAAGGTATTTTTTAAAACATAACTTTGTGAGGCCGATAAGGTCTCATACGCACTGTAAAGAAGTTCAAACTTGTCTCGAAAAGACCTCATTCGCACTGGCTGAAAATCCTTAAAAAATGGCTTCGCAGGCAACGTGTTAATCAATAAGATAGATGTCCTACGGAGGTATTTATTCGTGTGCTTAAAAGACACCTAAGATGGCGGAACGATAGAGTTGGTATTTAGGACATAAGAAGGTACTCATTGTTACTACTTAGTAGGGATGGGACTAAGATAACTGCAAGTTTTTTTTCACACCACATCAGTTGGCAGACAGACACGCAGCCCACATGATGGTTAGCGGTCAGTGCGGCCTATTCCATTGAGGGACACTTCACCAAGAAGCGTCGCTCACTGTGCTGCCAGACTGTATGCTCATCTGATCTTCGAACCTTTGATTTTAAGTGTACTGGCTCCCACATTAATACTGTCGGAACACAGCCAGAGCTGTTATGTATGATGGCAGATTTTACCTATTGGGGGGGGGGGGGGGGTGGTAGCTAGCCAGTCGGACTCGGCTCGGTCGCCCGAGACAAGTCTGAGGGTCACCTAGGCGCCCTCAAGTTGGGGTTCCTGGGGATGGGCTAGTCAATAGCCACAAGGCTGGCACCGGCTCGTCTCAATCGGGTGTGAATGGGAAACCGGGGGAGTTTAGTGGGTTGTGGGACTTAGTCTCGAGCCCCACACACGGCCGCAGGCGTCGCTAGCCTATTATTGCGCGTAAATGCGTTCTCCTCCGACCAAAAAAGGTTTAGGTATACGTTATTTCCGAGGCACAAGAGGATTTTATACCGCCAACTTCACTCGTGTTAAAATCTAGGCACATCCCTAGTAGTTATTAGCTGTTATTGTCTAGATCCTAGATAGCTTCTGAAAGGACGATGCGTTCCTAACGCAATACCGCTTTACGGATGGGCTATAATAGGCTGTAGAAGCCTCATTTGTAAACTATCGGACCTTTGGATAACTGTTATAGCACCTTTGTAAGACTATAATGGCGGCTTAAGGGCCATCGTTTAGCTTAATAAATATTGAACGTCAGATATTAATCTGATTCTAAATCAAAGCTTACTGGCTACTATTATTAATATTGCCGGAACAGAGCCAGAACTATGTATTATGGCGGCAGATTATAACTATAAACTATGGGTGTGCTAGTAGCCAATTGGACACTGAAAAAGTCCTACCACCGATAAGACCAAAGGCGGGAATTGAACCCACGACCTTCAGGTTATTTAACCCGAGTGGCCTAACCACTATTCTAAAGAGGCAGTAGTTGCCGAGACTCGAACTGACGACCAGTATTTCAAACCACAGCTTGCATGCGTTAGCTACCGAACTTATAAACAATAAATTATTTTAACAGTACTTAAAGCGTAATAAATCAGTCTTCCATTGTTCTAATCTAACAATAAATATAAGGTCAGAAAGGATTCTAAGATAATCTATAGATATTTTCAATTTAGATAATGCAAGTATTTTCTTTGTTAAAATACCGATTCTATCTCGTTTGAAAATAACAATGAACAATAAAATAACTTTGGATCGATTTGTTAATAATAACATTTATTAAGCTTTATCTTGCGGCTTTCCTGTTTATTATAAAACGAAAAATACGAAAATTTTGGTACAAAAGCCTGACTGACTGAGCATTATCCGCCAGTCAACCTTTGAGGGAAAACGAAATGCTTGAATGCGGCAAAGAGCAAACTAAAGATTTCACTGTACATATAAATGAACTCTCTTCCGCCTAAGAAAGTGAACCTTTTTTTATACTAACTCAGTTGGCAGACAGACACGCAGCCCACCTGATGGTAGACGGCCACTGAAAGAAAGAAAGAAAGAAAGATTAAAGGTTTATTTGGCTCCTTACATTAGTTACATAATGACATTAAAATATAGGTAACTAAAAAATAATCAAAACATTACCAAGAGGGGTCGCTCAATGGGGTCGTGGGGCGTTTCGCCCCACGAGTTATTCGACCCGCGGGGCGAATCGCCCAAGAGCTCTTTTTGAATGGGGCCATTCGACCCGCAGTGGTTACAGCGGGGCGAATTGCCCAAGTCATTTTTGAAATGGGTCGATTCGGACCACGGAGCGAAGCAACCCAATGCGCATTTTTTATGCCCAGCTTGACTCATATAAAAAGATTTAGGATTCCATTTATTTGTACAGACGAGTAGAAAAGTGGTTAGTGAAAATAAAAGATTCCGATAAAAATAAATTCCGGTAATAATCAAATTTATTTAAAAAATATATACAATTTAGAGGTGGCATAATTACAGATTCAGTACTTAACCGTCTTACTCACGGAATAGAAAAAAAAATCTATTCTGTGGTCTTACTTACCGCACGGGCGCTCCAGGTATTCTTTTGTTTATGTGCCAGGTAAGTTTACTTTAACAAAGAGTAAATTTTACCTGAGATTCTTGGAATGCATGTACGCGTTTATCGGCACCTTTTTGCACTTATTTTACATAATATTTTTACATACAATAATAATGCAGTGCAATAACACAAAAATGTACTCAATTGGCTTATGACATTTCTAACTTATAAATTATTTCGTTTGCTCTGTTATTTTGTGCACGGCTGTACTTTTAGAGATATGTAATAAAACTATATATTTTCGATCAAAATCATCCATCAAATACGAGAGCTCTTTTATGCCCCACGGCGGGGCGAATCGACCCATTTCGAAAAGTTATTGGGCGTTTCGGTCCGCGGGGCGAAAGTGCCACTTCAAAAAGGGTCCTTGGGCGATTCGCCCCGCGGGTCGAATAGCTCGTGGGGCGAAACGCCCCACGACCCGCTCAATGTGCTGCCAGACTGTAGGCTCATCTGATCTTCGAGCCTTTGATTTCAACTGTACATACTGGCTTCAACATTAATATTGCCGGAATACAGCCAGAGCTGATATGGCGGCACATTTTCACCTTGACAATATCGAGACAAGTTTCAGAAATGTTTTTTAAAGCATCGATTTTATCTGAGAAAAGCCTGGCATGAAGATTATCATCTCGTCACGGTTCAAGCGGTATACTAGTCACGCAGCGTGGCTTTACTCGCTTGCAATTAGCGGCCACTGGCCATTACACACTATACATAACACAATAGCAATATAAACAGTACGATAATAATACTATTTTTAGCCAATTTCCCACAATCCCACTGGTGAGCAAAGCCTCCCCTTCGGATTAGGACATAGGCTATAAAATTCCTACGGTAAACGTCTTGTTCCCGCGGGATATTTGAAATAAGAAATTACGCGCGGTTGAAACCGCGGTCGGAAAGCTAGTAATTAAATAAATTTCAAAATAATCCATACCAAAAAATCTAAATATTTGTTTAGTTATGATTCTGACATGATATATTTGTATAGGGCAGTCTACCTTGTCAGATGTTCCCAGAATGCATAGTGAGCTTCGATCACTAATCTTTATTAGTGATCGATGATAATGAGACAACGCTAAAACGCTTTCGCCTAATGGGGGCTACCGCGTGTGAATTATCCACTAGATGTGCTAGTGTAGCGTGAGGTCTGTAATGTCATTTGACTCTGTATTAGCCCGCTACGCTGATTTATTTGTGACTTGAACAGTGTTGATAATCTTTTACAGT
This sequence comes from Mecyna flavalis, assembly GCA_949319885.1. Taxonomy (NCBI): domain Eukaryota; kingdom Metazoa; phylum Arthropoda; class Insecta; order Lepidoptera; family Crambidae; genus Mecyna; species Mecyna flavalis. The sequence continues at coordinate 2,077,067 of OX439420.1, read as the reverse complement.
ACCCTAATGTAATTTAAAGCAAATATATTGGTTACTAGTCGATATAATTAAGTTATTTTCTGGACCTCATGCGACGGTGACGCCAACTGGTGAGCACTAAAACGATAGCCCCCATTGCAAAGAAATCGTCTGTGTGCGCATCCGCAAACATGCCAGACGCACTACAGAACGAATTTAGTTACTCAAGAAATAAATTTTGAAAACGACTATTAAGGAAAAACAATAATTCTCAGTATTTCTCAGTAGAGTCGAACTTGCGGAAGTGCTACCGGTCACGGTTCGCCGGCAGACTAGTCACGCGCCGCCTGGCTTCCTTCGCATGACGAGTAATTTATTCATTACACATTGTTCTGTGATGGGCTATTTTAGTTTTTATCGTCTGTGTTAGATTGGGAAACCGTCTTGGAACAGAGGTTTAAAATAAATAAATATCGGACAACATCACTTATAATACGATTCAACTTAATTGGCGTGTCTGAAGTTGGCTGCGAGAGTCGTTTGCGCAGGAGCGGGGCGCGGCTGCACCCCGCTGACACCTACATTTGCGTTCTGCACAGGTTCTCGCACGATGTTCAGACAATTCAATTAAGTTGAATCGTACTATACACTGATCTGACCCCAAAAGTAAGTAGCGTAGCACGTGTTTTGGGTGTCAGAAACAACGAAGTTACACTATTTATAACTCAAGAACGGATGAACCGATTTGGCTGTAAATTGGTGGAGAGGTAGCTTAGAACCAGGTGACAGACATAGGATACTTTGATGGGGGAAGGGGAGATAGGATGGGAAAGGAGGGGATAGATAGTAGATAGATGGGGAGACCGCTAGTAAATAAATATCTCTTCTTCTAACTGTTCATCTATGTAATATTTTGTGCAATAAAGAATATATTATTTATCTATCTGTCTCAAAAATCAAAATCAAAATCAAAATATTCTTTATTCATGTAAACTTGTATCAAGTATTTATGAATCGTCAATTACAGAGTGACTCTACCACCGGTATCGGAATGCAGTCATCTGTCGAGAAGAACCGGCAAGAAACTCGACAGTTACTCTTTTTAATCGCCAAAGAAATTTATACAACAATGATAATAAATCTATCTATACTAAGCCATACAGTTTTTCGTGTGAATGTAGATATAATAATAATAATAAAGAAAAAAAATTACAACTGTAGGACGTAGTGTAGATATAACAACAACATGAACAACAATGACAACAGATTAAAATACAGTTTGCGCTGACAGGGAGCGAAGCATTCCTACTACCATTATCTACAGATCTCCATCATTAAGAAAATCTTCAATTTTATAGTAACCTTTTTTCATCAGACGGGTCTTGATCCACGACTTAAATTGATTTATGGGTAAGCTAACAACATCCATTGGCAATTTATTATACATTGTAATACTTAATCCTTTAAAAGAATTTCCAATCTTTTGTAGCCTAATATTTGGAATAGCAAGCCTATGTTTATTTCTTGTGTTAAATTGATGACAATCTGATTTCTTTGAAAAATTTTGTATGTTCTTTTGTACATACATAACACAATCCAGTATATATTGTGATGGCACAGTTAATATATTTATTTCCCGGAATAATTCTCTTAACGAGTCACGGGTTTTGAGGCCATAGATAGCGCGGATGGCTCTCTTTTGCAAAATAAATATATTGTTTATGTCAGCGGCAGATCCCCATAAGAGCAGCCCATATGACATAATACTGTGGAAGTAACTGAAATAAACTAGTCTCGCCGTTTCCACATCAGTCAGATTTCTTATTTTTCTGACAGCATATGCGGCTGAGCTAAGTCTTTTGGCAAGAGCAGTTACATGAGGCCCCCACTGCAATTTAGAGTCGAGGGTTATCCCCAGAAACACTGTTGAATTGACAATTTCAATGAGTTCTCCATTTACAGTGATCTCAGGAACCACCTGTCGCACATTCGGCATTGTGAATTTAACACATTTCGTTTTATTGGTGTTCAATAACAAATTGTTAACAGTAAACCAGTGTAAAGTTTGTGAGACAGCATTACTCACATCGTCAAATGATTGTTTTCGTCTGTCAACTTTAAATATAAGGGAGGTATCATCAGCGAATAACACTGTGTCACACAGGTTTTCTGTATAATATGGAAGATCATTAATATAAATTAAAAAGAACAAAGGTCCTAGTATTGAGCCTTGAGGGACCCCCAACAGTAAAGGGGCTCCTTTGGAATCAATACCATTCACGTTTACCTTCTGGATTCTGTCAGATAGGTACGACCTTATAAGACTTAACGCGTTGGCAGAGATGCCATAATGCCGCAACTTCATCAACAATGTCTCGTGATCAACACAGTCGAAAGCTTTAGACAGATCGCAGAATATACCTATAGCATCTTGCTTATTATCCCAGGCATCAAAAATATGTTTGAGGAGTGCTATACCTGCATCTGTAGTAGACTTGCCTCTAGTGAACCCAAACTGATTACTATGTAATAAATTATTTACTTTAAAATGAGAAAGCAATTGAGAATAAATAAGCTTTTCAAATATTTTACTTAATGTTGGGAGAATCGATATTGGTCTAAAATTGGATGGGTCACTTTTTTCGCCTGATTTGAATAATGGTATTATTTTACTGTGCTTCATTAAATCTGGAAATTCACCATCATCCACGCATTGATTAAAAATAATAGCTAAATGAGGTGCAATAGAATGGATTATATTTTTTAATATATCCATTGAGATTCCCCATAGATCTTCGGTTCTTTTCATGTTCAGTTCTTTGAAAGTTTTATAAATTACTTCAGGACTGACATGGGTAAATTTGGACGTAGTTAAGCAGAAAGGACTCAATCCACACAAAGTCACTTTTGAGTTATGAGCGTTTAAAGTTCTAGCTGTTATTTGACTGAGATAAAGTATGTTTTTGTTTAATTTTTTTCTTTTAAGTTTTAAAGTAAAGGGTATATTTCCTTTGTCCATTAATTAAAGAAACATATTTTATATATATTTCGAGATAATTAAGTAAAATGTGGGTTGAGTCCTTACTATTAAACTTAAATGTGAAAGGACAGGTAATTTTTTTTTATTTCTCAGAATGGACCCAAACATACCCTTCGATTGGAAATTTAGTTATTATTAAGAAACCAAATAAGTAAAACCCTTAAAAAATCGTTATTTATTGTCCTTAAACATTACGGTAGCCAATTTGCGTGATAGGAAAAAAAAAGCAATCCATTTCCTTTATTTTCCTCTATGTCAAAGTCAAGAGTTGGCCCGTATCTAGAGATGGGCGCGGGAAAAAACCCGTTTGTTTTTCCCAAATGCAGGGTTTTTTTCAATTTATGTTACTTTTCTAATAAAAGGCAGTAATTTTAAAGGTTTCTGGTGAATTTGATTACAAAGGTAAAGGGATCCGATGTTTCTCCTAACAGATACGTCTATGGGCGGTGGGTTTAAACCAAGCTGGGCAATATGACCAAGGAGGATGCCGATTAAATTTATTATATAAATTCACCATCCATGCAATTCAAAAATTCTTCGAATGGCTGTATCTATCGTCTATCTATATATAAAAAAGGAAACTGACTGACTGAATGACTGACTGACTAAATGAATAACTGACTGACTGAAAATCAACGCCCAGCCCGAACTACAAGACCTAGGAACTTGATTTCTTTTACAGGGACTCTTTAAAAAGGATTTTGAAATTAAAATTTGGGATTTTGTGCAGGGGTTCTTTATAATGTGTAAGTTCCCACTAAGAAAAGTTTCTTGAATATTTCATCCCCCAAGGCGCTAATATTATGACCTTGAAGTTTTGTACTGGGGCTATCTTTAGTGTTAGTTCCGACTGTATCTGTTCCTTGTAAGTAAAGTAATATACGATGATTTCTGCCACAGGTGTCACAGTGACATTTCTAGGCACGTGTCAAATTTTCGATATTTAAGTAATCGATTCTTCATCGAATTACACTGCAAATTTTACGGACTACCTTTAAGAAATTATTCTTTTTTCGAATCGCATTTATATGATCAGATTTGTCTAATCAACGACTTACTTTTATTCAAATTGATTGACATATGATTATATAATTAATAATTTTACCGATATGTTAGAACCTTCAGAATCGTTTATTACGTGTAAGCAAAAGATTTCAGCAATAGACATCCCTAAGTAAGCGGGGCCAGCCAATCATGAACGTTATTTCTCTGCATACATTAAATTTGATAGTCAAAAATTGTGAAACTTTACTCCTGTCAAACCGATGACAGCTTTCAGAGGAATCATGCTAGATTTTACAAGGTATTAGAAGGGGTTTTAAATATTTCACTCCCCAAAGCGGTTAAAAAGGAGTTTAAAATTCTGAACTTTTCTATAGTGTTAGTTCCGACTAAGAAGGGGTTTATGGAAGATGCCGACGAACTGAAATATTTTAAAACGCTTTCTTAGTGGGAACTTACACATTATAAAGAAACCCTGCACAAATTTCAAGTTTTAATTTTAATCCCTTTTGTAACCCCCCTGGGGGGTTTATTTTGATTTCAAACTGACACCGAACTAAAAATGAATGCTCAAATTTGAAGACTGTAAGCCGTCGGTCAGTTTCGTCTAGTCTATACAGTTGCCAGTCATGTATAGACTAGACGTCCATCCGCGGCTTCGCTCGCGTTGACTATACCCTATAAAACCCCCTTGGGAGGTAGCTTCCATAAACCCCATTAGTAGAACTTACACATTATGAAGCACTCCTGTAAAAAACTTAAAGTTCAAAATGTTCACCCCCTTTTTATCCCCCTCGGGGGTTGAAATATTCAAAAAACCTTTCTTACAATTGGGAACTTACGCATTATAAAGAATTTGGTACAGAAAATTTTAATTGTAGATACTTTTTCAGCCCACTTGGAGGGTAGATTATCTAAAACCCCTTTTTATTTGAAACTGACACCAGACCAAAAATCTACTTCTTAAATTTTAAGCCTGCAACTTTTAAAATGGCAAAGTTTCATACAAACTTCCAACCCCTTTTTTACCCCCTTGGGGGGTAAATTTCCAAAACCTCTTCTTAGTGGGAACTAACGCATTATAAAGAATTCCTGTACAAAATTTCAAGTTCCTAGGTATTGTAGTTTGAGCTGGGCGTTGAATGTCAGTCAGTCAGTCATTCATTCAGTCAGTTAGTCATTCAGATTTCTCTTTTAAATAGTTATAGATTATTTGTTATATTTTACGAGTAAAATAAATGCTGTTTTGGGACATTTGTTGGGTGTAAATGGACGTTTATTGGGCATTTACTCAATACGTCCATACATGCCCAGGCAACAAATCATCTTTACATACATCCCATTACTTACCAGAGTTGCTAAACGTAACGTACTACTCGTGCCATTCACCATTACTATAACATTGTTTTTATCGTTTGATTAAACAAATTCATTCAATAAAACGAAAAAACCCGCATAAAAACCCGATTGGGGAAATTTCCGGGTTTTTTTTCCCAAGAATGGGAAAAAACTAGGTTGAATGCCCATCTCTATCTATTTCTTACTAATGACCACAGAACACTATACTAGCTAACGACTCAACCCACAGAACACACATACCACAATGGACTCAATCTGCCTGAGTCCATTTGGTTATTTCAATTAAATGCGCAGTTCACCTTAATTAGTTTTTTCTGAAATATCTCATGTGTTTTGAGTCGTTTCTGTAAAACAAAAAAATATATTTTGTTTCAGTAAACTTAAAACACAGAAATGACCTAACCTGTTTGAGTCGTTTTAGTAATTTGATGATTAAGCATATACTTATAGATTATACATTTCTCAAAAACAACTTAAGTGGGTTGAATCCATTCAGCAAAAATATTTTGTGTGCTCTTCATACTGTGGGTTGAGTCGGGGGTCAAAAATATCTAGTTTCTGTGTACATTTTGAAAATGGGGGTTTTACTATCATATAGATTCGACTACCAGGAGTACGATGGCATGCTTAACTCAATTTTGGCCAAAGTGTGGTTTGAGTCCTTTCTGCTTAACTACGTCCATTTAAAGGATGTTACACACTCATCCACATGAGATTTGAGGAGGGAGTTGGCAAGATGTGGGCTAGAATTTAATTGACAAGTAGTTTTGACTGCAATGTTAGAGAAAAACGATTCAAATGCATTCGCCACATTAGCATTAGAATCATGAATAATACCGTCAATATTTAAAGAGATCTTGCTAGTTTGTGTTTTATTTTTACAAGTCTCTTTATTAATGATTTTCCACGTAGCTTTGCTTTTGTTAGTGGCTTTCGATATTTTATCTTTTAAGTAATTTGATTTTGCTACTGCACATACTTTTTTAAATAATTTAGAATATTTTCGTACATATTCTACAGTAGCAGGGTTATTTGACTGTGTTTTCATTTCATATAATTCAAATAACCTTCTTCTACTTTTGTAAATTCCCGTGGTAGCCCAGGCACTAAAGTTAGTCTTATTACTATCGATTTTAATAGTTTTTTTAGTAAATACAGATCTAAATTCTTTTTCTACAATATCAAATAATTTTTCATACTGTTTGTGTCCATCGGCACCACTAAGATCTGTCATGGACAATTTATTGTCTATACGCTCCTTAAATAGATTTCTGCGGTGTACTGTAATAGGCCTACAAACAATAGTCGACGGAGAACGAGCAAGAGGGCACTCAAACACTGCCAACTGTCCGCTGTGATCAGAATTTATAAAATTTATAATACTTTTTTTATTTACACTGTCATTGCAAAAAATATTATCCAAACACGTAGCTGAGGTAGCTGTTATTCGCGTAGGTTCATTAAAAAGTGGATATAAATCAAAAGATTGGAAAAGATTAAGAAATCTACTAGAGTTTTGTACATCTAAAATATTAACATTAAAATCACCACACACTATAACTTTTTTATTGGTGGTACATAACTTTCTTAAGACATCTTCCATAACAGACTCAAATTCATTATAATTAGCAGATGGAGGTCTATAAACACAGGCAATAATATGCCGCTCTAACTCTGCACACGCTATCTCAATAGTTCGCTCAACTGAGGCAGACACAATATCTTTACGTTCTTTAAATTCAATTGAGCTTTTTAGTAATATAAGTGACCCACCTCTAATGGCCGTGCCTCTGGTAAACGAACTAGCGAGTTTGTAATCATTTATACTTATAATTAACTCATGTTGCTTTAACCAGTGTTCAGTAACACAAAACACATGAATATTCCCATCATTTAAAAATAATTCAAGTTCCAGCTCTTTTCCAGAGACACCCTGTATATTCTGATGAATAACATTTAAATAATTTTGATTTTCCTTAATTACTAATTTGCAAGAGTTATCCTCTATTGTCTTGGACTTAAATTTAAATGATTAATTGGAATGGATTCCAATGTCTTATTAAAAATGTCCTTAATATTAAATGCTAACAAATTAGCTAATTCAATTTTTATTTTATAAGGCAAATAAAAACTTTTGCCAGTCACAATAAAATTAAAATTAATAAATTTGTTTGTGTCAAAAAACACAAATTTGTCACTATGACATGTACAATTGTATAAAGAAGTATTCAATATGTGAATACTGTTATTTTGATTATTTGTGTAACACCTGGAAAAGGGAAAACCACACAAAATAACTTTCTTTACATTAATTTTATCCAATACTGAAAGTGACTTTATAATCTCCCTTTTACAGGTGTTCAGTCCGTTACCCATCATTAATACAATGATGGAGTTCTCATTTAAATTACAATGTAATATCCTCTCAATTATTTGACTAAGAGGAGCACCTGGCAAACAATAGTTGATAACATTGCCATTTATTCTATACTTAAGAAGAGGCCCATAGCCAACCCCGAACCCATCAGAAAAAAGGTAAACATCCTCTTTTTTATCTGATGATGATACAATGGTATTGGATAAGTCACTTGTGTCAATTACATTTAAAGGTGACTGTGAGCTATCAGTGCTGTCACCCTGGTGCTGCTCAGTGGGACCTGCACTTATGTAGCTACACTGGCTTATTAGTTTATCTACTGTATTATTATGCTCACTGATTTGAGCCTGTGCAGCCACATATTTGCACGTCACACCCTCTAAGGATTTCTGCAGACTTTTAATCTCATCCTGAAGCTCCTGGGTTTCAATTTCATGCCGTGCCCTACTTTCGTCCAATTTTTTGCTAAATAGCTCCAAACTATCTAATAAATCTACACGTTGTTTTCTTAATACAATATTGTTAAAAAAACATTTTTGTTTCTTTATCAATTTGTTTGTTTTCGTTATAAATTTGTTTATTTTACAATATTTCTTAATTTTATTTTTACTTATAGGCTTAATAACTCTATTTTCTACTAACACTGAGCACTGGTTTTCAATTACACTATGTCCACTAGGCGACTGGAGCAGCTCCTCGTAGAGGCTGTGGGTATGAAGTGTCGACTGACACAGCCTATCCTCTTCATATGATTGTAGTTTTTTATTTGCATCACGCAGGTCAATCTCGAGCTCATGGATCCGTGTCAGAGCCCGTTCATAGGTATCACTGCACTCGTCAAAGTTTTTCAATGTCCCGAGTAGCTGGTCCCGTTCACCAAGAGTGTCCATATGCAATGCATGAAGTTCAACCAATTGAGACTTCAGTGAGGAATTGTGATGTATTATTTTCAATGCTTCCTTTTCATTGTCAACATTTTCCTGTAGGAGTTGGCTATTTTCCCTCTTTAATTCAACAATTTCATGCAGTGTCAGCAATGTCTATCGGACAACTTCACATACATTGATCTCATTAATACAAGCCTTTGGATCTTTCTTATGCAGACGAAATTGCATTTCAGCACCCTTAATCGCACACATGTTTTCCGATGCCCATCTCGAAGTATCCGGCTCGAAGGACCATGTTTAAAGTCTAATCTTGACAACTTTAGAATCGTCTTGAATTCTAGAAACATCTCCTATGGTTATAGGAAATGGTCTTATGGTGCATGGTGGAGAGTGTTGCCCGTTCCGGTCTGCCGGTCCGGTTCGCGTGTGAAGACCCATCGCTTTAGGCTTAATGAATGCACGGCAGGGTTGCCAGTTCACATCCAGGTTAGGTTATAAATTAAAAATAAAGTAACAATTGGGTTTGGTTAGTACTATTATAATAATATAAATATTCTGTGGTTTGGGCTTCTATTGTAATAGAAATAAGATGACCGCCTCTGTGGAACAGTGGCTAAGCCGCTCGGTCATAAAAAAAACACGGAGGTCGTGAGTTCGATTACCGCCTTGGGTCTGGTTGGTGGTAGGGATTTTATAGAGTCCGACTGGCTAGCTACCACCCGTACAGGTGAAATCTGCCGCCATAACAGCTCTGGCTGTGTTCCGGCAATATTCATGTGGGAACCAGTACACTTGAAATCAGAGGCTCGAAGATCAGATGAGTCTACCATCTGGCGGCACATTCAGGGACGCTTCCTGGTGAAGCATCCCTCAATGGAATAGGCCGCAGTGATCGCTTACCATCAAGTGGCCTGCGTGCCTGTCTGCCAACTGACCTAGTATAAAAAAGGGTCAATCAAAGTGCTGCTAAACTGTACGCTCCTTCCCAAGGAGATGGAAGGTGGGGCGGCTCTGCCTCCTGCGCAAGCACGGCCGCCCACCCGATTCCCCGGCTGGCTACCGGCCGGTCGTGCTCCTGGACGAGGCGGGGAAGTTCTTTGAAAAGATCCTCGCCTCTCGCATCCAGGAGCACCTCGGCAGCGAGGGGCCAAATCTGGCCGACTGCCAGTATGGCTTCAGAGCCGGCCGGTCCACGATGGACGCGGTGAGCCGCCTCAAGGAGTGGACTGAGGCGGCTACAGCACGGGGGGAGGTTGTTGTCGTGGTGTCGCTTGACATCGCGAACGCCTTCAACTGCCTCCCCTACGAGTGTATAGAGGAAGCACTCAAATACCACCGAGTGCCCCTCTATCTCCGCGCCCTTGTCAAAGACTACCTGCTCAACAGGGTGGTCCTGTACGAGGACGCGGAGGGCCGCGTCCAATCGTGGCCGATGGCGGCGGGCGTACCCCAGGGTTCCGTACTGGGTCCTCTCCTGTGGAACCTGGGGTACGACTGGGTCCTGCGCGGGTCGCTCTCCGAGCGAATGGATGTCGTCTGCTTCGCGGACGACACCCTAGTAGCAGTGAGAGTGAAGAGCTGGGACGATGCGGCTCAGCTCACGTCGGTCGCCACGACTATGGTCGTCCGGCGCATCCGCATGCTGGGGTTGCGGGTGGCCTTGGAGAAAACCAAGGCCATGTATTTCCGCGCCCTACGCCGCAGGCTCCCTCAGGGGCTCCATGTCCGAGTAGAGGGGGTCCAGGTCCCGGTCGAGAAACACCTTAAGTATCTCGGCCTGACCTTGGATCCCCGGTGGAAGTTCGAGGAGCACTTCAAGCTCCTCGCTCCCAGGCTGTGCGCCGCCGCCGCAGCCCTCGGACGGGTCCTCCCCAACGTGGGAGGGCCCGGGGGAAAGTGCCGTCGCCTGTATCACATGGTGATCAGGTCGATGGCACTATATGGAGCCCCTGTGTGGGCGGAGAGTCTCTCCCCCCCGCTCAAGGCCCTCTTGCGCCAACCGCAGAGGGTCATCGCGACCCGGGCTGTGCGGGCTTACCGCACAGTTTCCCACAGGGCCGCCTGCGTTCTTGCAGGCACCATCCCGTGGGAACTCGACGCCCTGGTTCTGGTCCAGGTGCATCGAGTCCGGGTCAACGCGAGATTGCGGGGGGAGCGACCTAGCATGGAGGAGGTGGCGCTGGGTCGTGCCCAGGCCAGGGAGGAGGCCCTGGCCTGGGCGGAGGCTCTCGAGGCCCCGAGTGCCGGCCACCGGACGATCGAAGCGATCAGTCCGGTGTTGAGGGAGTGGGTGGAGCGCGCCGGCACGGCTGCCTCACCTACCGCCTGTCGCAGATTCTGTCCGACCACGGGTGTTTCGGACACTATCTGCACCGTGTCGCCTGTCGGGAGGAGACGCCGCAGTGTCATCACTGCGACGCTCCCGACGACACGGCCGAGCACACACTCGTTGAGTGCCCGGCCTGGCGACACGAGCGCCGCGAACTCGTCGCGGCGCTAGGTGGTGGACACCTCTCTCTGGCGTCCATGGTGCGAGCCATGGTCACCAGCAAGAGAGCGTGGGAGGCGGCCGCCTCCTTCTGCGAGGCCGTAATCTCGCAGAAGGAGGCAAAGGAGAGGGAGCGGGAGGATGATCCTCTTTCCGCTCCCCTCCGGCGTAGACGGCCGGGCCGGAGAGGGCGCGCTCACGTGCGCCCTCTTCCGGTCTGAGGGTTGACCTGCGGGCGAGGGTAGCACCCTAACGCCCGCATTGCACAGGTCTCCCGAGCCAAGTCTGGGGGTCACCTAGTTTCTCGGGTGGCCCTCCCTAGGCGCCACCCCGGACTACGCATCAGGCCGGGGTACCCGTGGACGGGCTGGTCAAAAACCACAAGGTTGGCACCGGCTCGTCCTCATCGGGTGAAAAGGGGAAACCGGAGGAGTTTAGTGGGTAGTGGGACGAACGTCTGTAGTCCCGAGCCCCACACACGGCCGCAGGCTTCGCTAGCCTGCGGCTAAGGCACGTAAAAGTGTTCTCCTCCGCAAAAAAAAAAAAAAAAAAAAAAAGACTGTACGCTCCTATGATCCTTATGAGCCTTTGATTTCAAATGTACTGGTTATTGAAGGCAATGGCGTCGCCAAGGGGGGGCTAGAGATCAAATGTAGAAAGCCGCAATGTTAACGCTTCATGCCCTCGGCGTTCATATTTTTTTCCTAAATAATATTGCCCCATTGCCCCATTGCCCCCCCCCCCCCCTAATCATAAGCTGGCGACGCCCTTGATTGAAGGCATTGCTCATTACTTGGTGATCGCGGCAGCCCTATACGGACAGACAAACCGTCCGATCCTAACAAAAATCTCGAACGCGATCGGTGAGATTACTCTTGTAATTATAATTACGTGTAATTACGCTTGTAACAATGCGGTGAACTTAATGCCGGCCATTTCGACACCGTTCTGTGATTATTTATCCATTCTTCAAAAGAATACCTATTATGGCACAGAGGAAATATTAAAGTTTATCCATTCGCTAGAATTTTATGGTAGAGGAAATACCTAATATAGGTAAGAAATAAAGTTTCTTTCTCCAATCGTTTTGTCCCGAAAAGAGATGTACCGGATCCTACTTTTGCCGGGTACCCGTCAACTGGGTACCCGGGCACAAGCCAGGCTTAGTCAAAGTCAAAGTCAAAGTATTTATTTTGCAATTTGATTTACCAAGAAATTCTTTTGCACGTCATAATCTTATGCCGGGTAGCCGGGTACCCGGCAAAAATTACCCGGCATGAAAAGACGTACATATTATAAATCCCTATAAATGGTGGATAATGTGGGTCACTCACTACCCTTTTAAAAAGAGCCTCGCGATTAGATAATATTTTACCATTCCCGCCAGCTCCGTATTAGTGAACGCCACTTTCCGGAGGCATGATAATGAATAAGTTGTGTTGATAGAATTACTGATGTTTATTAAAATAAATAAAATCATCAGTTATTAACTCGTTTAGGATACTTTTAAGGAAATATTGTCCTCCCTTTAAATAACTTTTATATTTTAGAAAATATGATTAAAATAAAATTTTCAAAAAAAACGGGGGAGGTGTAGTGTGTGCGTCACCTCACCCACATTAGCTAGATGTAAGTTAGTTTATAAGTCTTAATTGTAAACATTTATTGAATCATTATAGTCTGGACATCTTAAGTGAACGTTGTCTGATTGCATTACCCGCGACACCTCATTGCAATCGGAGAAAAAGGGCAATTGATATACTTAACTCAGATCGTGCTGAACAGCTTGTATTATGTGTTAAGGGGCCGTGGGCCTCCGGCACTCTCACAAACCAGACGAAACAGAAAAGTATAGTCACTTTATTTCACGCTGGTGTTATGTAAGAGGGTGGTAGGTACTTCCCCGGACAAGCCGATCCATTCTTTATAGTACAAGCGTCGCAAGCGAAAAAACCCTCGAAAAATTACCTTAAAATTTTTCTCTCTTTAGCTTTTTTCTTGTTTTCTAGCAAAAAATATTATTTAAAATATACAGAATGATGTAAAACAGGTCGTCTGACCTTAAGATGCAGGCGGGACATAATTATATGACATCATTCTGTTTGTACGGCTGTGACCGACTACGCAAGGTTGAGATTTGACCGTCAGTTGGTAATAAAAGTATTTTATGTTTGCTTCTTTACTTAGCACATCACTCTTAAGTATTGTGGGTATGTAAATGAAACAGACTTCGTACGTCTTGATTAGAAAATTCCTGTCACAGTCCTTCTCACAAAGTCTGGACGTTGGCGGTGAAAATGTCCCCGTGGCTTGGAAACACGTTAAGTTGTTGGTCCCAGTGTTGCCGTTTGTTTGTACGGCAATTGCCGTATCGTACGGCAATCCGGCTCTTTTCAGACGAATTGTACGGCATACGTACGCCAGATTGGTCAGTGTCTTACGCTAAAATACGGCAATCAGGCAATTATACTTTTCATGAAAACATCAAAATGTACGGCAATTTTTGGTTAAATACGGCAATTTGATCCTTTGTGTACGGTAATCCTAAAAATGACCAGCGGCAACACTGGTTGGTCCTGCGTCTGATCTCTCTTCGGTCGTGTCAGATTTCTGTCCCACCGTGTACTGATGACAACGAGAGAATCACCTGTGCTTGCGTACTTAATTTTTTTAATTTACTTTTGTACTGTTGTTGTACAATCGTTATCATGAAATAAACATTTATTGTACTCATATTTCAAACTATTCTTAGTTTTTGGGAAAGAATGCTTTTAATCACCATAAACGCATGCTAGCGAGACCTGCTACCGTGTGTGGGACTCGAGACTAAAGCGTCCACTGCCCACTAAACTCCCCCGGTTTCCCCGTCACACCCGATTGGGACGAGCCCAGCCCATCCCCGTCCCATTACAAAGCTGCATATTAGATATTATTACGAATAATACCTCTAATATTAGGAAATGAAAAATATATTATGGTCACAGCGAATAATATAGTTATAGGACTCAGCAAAAAGAAAAAACAATGTAATAAAACCGTATGTCGGGTGGTTACATTCCCTCTAATATGGTTGAGTGAAATTATGGCTGGCACATACGTCATACTTGTGCTGCAGGTGCCACCTTTGGGCACTGGTCTTCCAGGGCTCACGGATTTTTCTAGATTATAGTCTCATTCTTATACTTTATACTGTATGGCTTGGTATTCTAAAACTAATCAGAAATTGTAACAAACAAATTGTAAACAAACATGGCGATGAAAAAGAGTAACTTTCGAGTTTCTTGCCGGTTCTTCTCGGCAGATGACTGCATTCCGATACCGGTGGTAGAGTCACTCTGTAATTGACGATTCATAAATACTTGTTACAAGTTTACATGAATAAAGAATATTTTGATTTTGATTTTGATATCTCTTGTCCACAGGTTCCGAAGCCCAGATCGAATGCACGCAGGAGGTGATGAAGGTGACCGTGCCCATGGACGGAGACAGGAGGATATCCTACCTAGATCAGCTCAAAGGTAAGATTTTAACCTAAGTCATACTCTTACGCATATGAAGTTCCGTCACGAATGTGCAGTCTCTTTATACAGGTATCGGCAAACTGACGCCTCTCGTTGGCGACCATGGTTCGTGCCATGGTCGCCAACAGGAGTGCGTGGGAGGGGGCCGCCTCCTTCTGCGAGCAAGTAATGTCGCAGAAGGAGGCAGCGGAGCGGGAGCGCGAGGAGGAAAAAAAATTGTCGTCCGCTACCTTACCAGTATTCGAAACACCAAAGATGCTAGATCGGAACACAGTCTAGGAACATCTTCCACTACATACCTATTCAAGCGAAACACGTATGTCTGTCCGTGTCGTACAACTCAAGTGAAAGTTCGCTAATTAGTGGAGTTCGCACGCAATTAGCTCGCACAGGGTCGGACTTAGTTCCAGTTGGAAGGGTTTTCATTTGGCATGAAATTATACAATCAATCAAAATACAGTAATTAAAGTGCCTTCATTGTGCAGTGGCTAGTAAGTCGCACTTTAAAGGGACGACCGCGTCATCAGATTTAAACCTAGAACCTTCGAAACTCATCATCATCATCTCAGCGTATTCCCGATTGCATCCAGTATGAAGCTCAGGGCCCGCTTCGACTATTATCCTAGATTTGACAAGCCTGGTTATTACAATGGAGCGATTGCCATCTCACCTCCGTAACCTTTACAAGGTTAACCAGACCTACTTGGAACATAGTTGGGACCAACGGCTTAACGTGCCTTTCTGAAGCACGGAATCATTATTCTTTTCAGACATTAGGTGATTCAAGCCTGCCATGTTCTAACCAAACTGGAAACAATCACACAAATAGATGCTCCCCGCGAGATCCGAACCCACAACCTCCGGGTTTTAGAACCCAACGCTCTAAACACGGAGGCAGTTCCAGAACCTTTGAAACTGTTTAGACGATACGAGTTTTACGAAGCACATGCATTACACAACCAACAATACTACGTCATATCAATAACTTAGCCTGAATAACACAGTAATCACATTTATTATTAAAAAAAAATGTATTTAATGAAGGGAAGTGATGTAAACTACTGCCGAATCCATCCCTGTACGTTCTGTTGCATAACTCATTAAAAGAACAAGTTACTTTATACTTGAGAACATACGATTGAAATTCAAGTGACACAGTCTCTAACAGTTTACTCGCTGAGATTACATAGTAAAATTACTAAGAGTGAAGTTACAATCTAGATTAGATTTCAGTTAAAACTAGCACAGAATAAAACTAAAAGTAATAAAAAGTAATTGTTATCGATTTTGTATGGAAATTTTAATAGCGCCACTGTGATGAGCACCGTAACTTTTCTTGTATAAATTTTGACTGGTCCAATGTTTTAATAGTGCCATGGTTAAATCTGCCTCCGCGCTATAACAGTTTTTCCGGCAATATTAATGTGGGAAATGAACTAATACACTTGAAATCACAAGCTCAAAGTTTAGGGGCTCTAGACAAAGTAACATTTTGACAGCGATAGCGAAATTCGCTAACTTCAAATTGTATGGATTTGACAGGTGTCTTAGAAAAGTCACGTGGTCGCTTGATTTTGAAAGTATGGGTTTTGACATTCGCTATCGCAAATTGAGCGATAACAAACGTCATAAATGCCGCTTGTCTAGGGCCCATGACCCTGCAGTGTGGCAGCACATTGAGCGACGAATCCTGGCTAAGAGTAGTAAGAGTCCCTCAATGGATTGGGGCGCAATGGCCATTTACCAACAGGTACAACAACACTTAGTTGCCTGTCTGCCAACTGACCTAAAAAAATCTATTGCAATAATTATGAATAATATTGAAAGCTGATGCTTGCATGTGGTTACGAATGGGCCGGCTCGTCCGGGGAAGTACCACCCTGTCACATAACACCAGCTTGAAATAATAGTGACTTCTATTGTGATTCGTCTGGTTTGTGAGAGTGCCGGAGGCGCTGGTGTTGCAGATGTCCATGGGCGGCGGTGATTGCTTACGAGTACCATCAGGCAACCTGCTGGCTCGTTTGACGCCTCTTACATAAAAAAAAAGATTCCCTACTTACGTTAACAATACTGTGGCTGAGTTTTTTCGTTGAGAACATGTGATCGTGGGGAAGTATTCCTGTGATGTAGTTTTCGCAAGATTATGTGACTGTTACGGGTACTTTACTGTTGTACAATTTTAGTTTTTGTTCCAATACCATGATAATAGTAGCAATGACACACGCATTGTATAAATGTTTATAAGTTTCTGTATAGATGATCCTCTTTTTACCTAGTCAAGGGTTACGGAGAGGTCAGAAAGCAATTTTTTTTATGGTATAGTGGACAGACGAGCATGCGGCACACCTGATGGAAAGTGACTACCGCCGCCCATAGACATCTGCAAATCAGGAGGATTCACAGATGCGCTGCCGGCCTCTGAAGTGCACTCTTTTTTTAAACACTTGCAAGTTGTATCGGTTCGGAAACATCAAACACCGCTGATGACATAGAAGTCCATATCTTGGTCGTGCGAGGCAGAAAATTGCGAGTAAAGCGTACAGTTGTGGACTGCCAAGCATCGATATGGTTCTAATCGTTTCAATGTAATAACCGGACTTGCATCTTGGATCAAGGTACAAGGGTACCCTGACTTGCGCAAAAGCTTGTGCAAAAGCTTTCACTATTCGAAATCAAGCCATCGCTACAATGATGGGCACTAGCTAATCACCTCACCACCCTTACCAAAGTGCGAATTGGTGATCACAAACCCGAGCTGAGTCCGAAAAAACCGCCACAGAGTTTACCCATCCCGGCAACCGAACCCAGGACCACGAGATCTCGGTCTGGTAATTTTAACCACTAGACTGGCTATCCTACTAATATTATAAATGCGAAAGTCTGGATGTTTGGATGTTTGTTACTCAATGATGAAATTGGGCACACGTATATTTATACGTTTATTCCGACTAGTCCGATTAGTAGTTCGATCGTCGAACTGTTCGGACAATTTTTTTCCGAATAGTCCGACTGGAGGATCGAACTATTCGGAAACGCGTTTATTCCGCCTAGTCCGATTAGTAGTTCGATCGTCGAACTGTTCGGACATTTTTTTGAGGATTCAGGCGACTGGGACCATATGAAACTGGGACCGCGGTCCCAGTTACCTGTTAACATTTTTGAATCGGTCGACTGGGACCATAACTTTGTTTTATTTATGACACCTTTTGTGCTAACTGTACTAAATCTTGTATTTCAACAATGGATTTGTGATTAAAATTACGAGTGGTCCCACTCGCCTGACGAAATAAATAAATATAAAATAATCAGGCAACTGGGACCGCGGTCCCAGCTATGTAGTGGTCCCAGTCGCCTGAATCCTCATTTTTTTCCGAATAGTTCGACTGGAGGATCGTACTATTATTATTCCAAATATGTAGTACTACTACGAATAAATGGTACAGTCAGAATTATAATGTATTTCTATCTTATATTGGCACACGTATAGTTTATAACCCGGATTAGGACATAGGCCATAAAATTCCCACGGGAAACGTCTTATTCCTGCGGGATATTTGAAAAAAGAAATTACGCGCGGTTAAAACCGCGGGCGGAAAGCTAATATCGGAATAAAACGCTCAAAGAAAGAAGAAATAAATAAAGATATTTATCATTTAGATTATGAATACATTTTTCTACTTTGGAGAAGTTGTTAGAGGAACTGACTCCTCTTTACAGTCACACGATACTCATGGGTGACTTTAATACTTGCCTTCTTAAAAACGACTCTCGTTCTTCCCGCCTTAAATCTATCATAAACGCTAGCAACCTTAATATTCTTCCGCTTGATGCTACTCATTACTTTCCGAATTGTTCTCCTTCTCTTTTAGATTTAATTATTGTATCCTCGAGCGATCACGTTGCCAAGCATGGTCAATGTAATGCTGAGGCCTTTTCTTTCCATGATCTTATTTACTTATCGTACAAGGTCCGACCCCCTAAGTCCAAAGCGAAAGTCGCCTTGCAACGCAATTTTGGTGGCATGAACATTGAAGAACTTCGACGGGATGCTACTGGTATGGACTGGTCAAGTGTCTATAATGCTAATTCTGTGGATGAGAAAGTCAACACCTTCAATTCTTTTTTGATCCAGCTTTTTGATAAGCACGCGCCAGTTCGGCCTGTTAAGTTAAAACACTCTCCTGCTCCTTGGCTCTCTGATGAGTTAAAAACACTCCGAGATAGGAAACATGCGGCAAAGTCTAGGTATAAAATGGACCCGTCCGACAGAAACCGAGAGAAGTATAAGTTGATAAGGAACCGATGCAATAGATTGTGTAGGGATGCTCAACGACGCTACATTCATGCATCAGTAGAGAATGAAAATCCGGCCAAAGTCTGGAAATTTCTAAAGTCGCTTGGAATTGGTAAGACTTCTAGCAGTTCCTTTCCTATTGATATCAACATAGACCACTTAAACAACCATTTTTCATCATCATCTACTATTGATGGTAATACTAAAACTAAAACATTAAATGATCTTTCATCTCTTCCAATTCCTGACTACTCATCTTTTGTCTTTGATCAGCTAACCGATTGTGATGTTAAGAAGAACATTTTAGCTATAGCCTCTAACGCTGTTGGCAGTGACAGTGTTAGCCGTAAAATGATCATTCCTCTCCTTGACCTTTTGACTCCTATCATTACCCATATCCTAAATTACTCCTTGTCCACGAGTATCTTTCCGACTTCTTGGAAACACGCTCAAATCATTCCACTCCCAAAGAAAGCTAATCCATCTTCCCTTTCAGATTTCCGTCCTATATCCATTTTGCCATTCCTATCCAAAGTCCTGGAGCGTGTAGTTTATCAGCAGCTCAGCTTTTTCCTGTCTAAAAATAACCTTTTAAATCCTTTTCAATCTGGTTTCCGTCGTGGTCATAGTACGGTCACGGCTTTAGTTAAGATCACCGATGACATCCGCCTTGCTATGGACAGTAGACGTCTCACGGTGCTGGCTTTGCTGGATTTCAGTAATGCTTTCAGCGATGTTGACTTCGACATCCTGCTTGGTCTGTTACGCTCTCTTAACATATCTCCAACGGTAGCTGATTGGTTTCATAATTACCTGCATGGTCGCCGGCAACGTATTTGTGTTGACGATTCCTTTTCAGCATGGAATGATGTCAATGCGGGTGTGCCTCAGGGTGGCGTCTTGTCTCCTCTACTTTTTTCTACTTTTATTAATGGTATCACCCATGGACTATCTTCTTTCTACCATCTTTATGCAGACGACCTTCAACTTTACTCCCACGGTGATCTTGTAGAGCTTCCGAGTGTTATTGGGGTTATAAATGAAGATTTGAATCGTATTTCGTTGTGGAGCAAGTCATTTGGGCTTAAGGTCAACCCTGCGAAAACCCAAGTGATATTAGTTGGTGGATCACGGATGATCTCACGGGTGGACTGTGGTTCTTTACCACCAATTATGCTTGACGGTGTCCATATAGCTTTTAGCCAAGTGGTTAAAAACCTGGGTGTTTATGTTGACAGCACTCTGTCTTGGGATAAGCAAATTGGGGAGGTGAGCAGGAGGGTGTTTGCTTCGGTTCGTTCTATAAACAGACTTCGCAATTTTCTACCAGTACCCACCAAAATTGTGCTTGTGCAGGCCCTTTTACTGCCGATACTAGATTACGCTGACTGTTGCTATGTCGATCTATGCGAATCATCTCTTGATAAGCTGGAACGACTGCAAAACTTCTGCATTCGTATTATTTTCGGCCTTCGTAAATATGATCATGTGTCTGAGTACCGAGCACAGCTTGGTTGGCTTCCTATACGACGTCGCCGTGACTTACACGTTCTCAGTCTACTTTTTTCTATACTATTTAACCCTTTATCTCCTCCCTACCTTAAAGAACGTTTCAATTTCTTGCAATGCGTTCTTCCCGTAAGCTGCATCTAAATTGTCCATCCCACTCCACACAGTTTTACTCCCAATCTTTCACTATCGAATCTATTCGCCTTTGGAACTCTCTGCCCCTATCTGTCCGTGAATCCCAGACACCCCACATTTTTAAATCCCGTGTCAAATCCTATTTTCTTTCCCTCCGATAACTTCCGCGTGACTAGGTTACTCAGTTGTTTTCTTTCTTTCTTCTAGTTCCATCTTCATGGTTTACTTTTGTCAGATGTTTCTTTTGTGTGAAATCCATGGTTATTATTTTCTATGTATTTATTATACTAAGTATGTATGTATGTGTATGTTTAAGTATGTGTATGTGTATGCCTATATAAGTAAGTATATGTTTTATTTCATTTTTAGATTATTATTATTATTATTTTTCTCTTACTTTTTTGAGAAGTTTGAATTGGGTTCAACTCGTATTTATTTCTTGCTCTTGAGTTTTGCACTGCCTACTTTATAAAATTAATTAAAACTTTTTCTCTACCTTAAGGTTGACTGGAAGAGATTGCTATTAGCAATAAGTCCGCCTACATTGTATCATCCAATCTTGTAACATATTTTCTTTTATAATTTTGTGCAATAAAGAGTATATCTATCTATCTATCTATCTACATTTCTTTAAATGCAGATTTGCATAATATCAATACGGTAGACTGACGCTTGAATGGTTAGCGGAATGCATCTTTAGATTGCAATGTTAGATCAATGCAGCATCCGTTGAGGCTGCTATAAGACTTAGAATACTGTTGAATAAATAAATAATAAATAAATTCTTGGACATTATTCACGCAGGGTTATCTAGCCTCATACTTACGGGTAGGTAGCATAGGTTTGTACGGTCAACAGCACATCACGGTTAACACTTGCAGTGCGATAATAGCTCTTATGCCCCTGACATAAGAGTGGTACAAAGTCCAAAGTGTTACGTCTGACGTGCTTTTGACTGTAATTTAGGGTCAGATACTAGATAAACATAACTTACAGTAAAGATAAATCCCACCAAAAACATTTTCATGTAAAATGTTGCCAAGACGAGACCATATACCTCGCAATGTCAAAAAGTTATCAGATCTCATCTAGAGCCGAGCTTCTAACCTCTACACGCCCTTACTCTAAGGCCTAACTACACAAACTCTTCACCTTAGTCAAAATATGTCGCTCGGCCGTTCTTTACTGTCATCATCATCATCATCGGCCTATATACGTTCCCACTGCTGGGACACAGGCCTTATCTCAATTGTGAGATAGTGTGGGCCATACTCCACCACGCTGGCCTAGTGCGGGTTGGTGGAGGGGTGCGTAAGGCAAGTGACCAACCTTAATGTCAGTTGTTATCAAGCCGCCAAATGGCCTCTGACTAAGCTTGACGACTAATATAAATTACATTATAGTAAATATCAGCCGCAGTTCTTTACTTTGCTGTTATACAATAGTTCTTGTAGTAACAAACGGCCAAGCGACATATTTTGACTAAGGTGAAGAGTTTGTGAAGTTAGGCCTTGTAAAGTAAGGGCGTGTAGAGTTGTCCCTGGTAGTAGGCTGATGCAAGGCCTAGGGACGCTGCCGTTGGCGATGTAGGAGCGGGGAGCGGTTTAGTGGGTATTCTCGTTAGTCCCACACACGGCTGTCTTCCCCAGGCGAGCTATGGTGCGTAAAGGCATTCCCATTCAAAAAAAAAAAGAGCCTGTAGAGTTAGAAGCTTCAACAAAAATAAGAATTTATGTCATTTTTACTGCGACCGCGTCCAAATTATATAAGTAACTAATGAATCGAACAAGTGAAATACCTACGAGTATACTATTATAGTATCAGCTCTGGCTGTGTTCCGGAAATATTAATATGGGAGCCAATAAACTTGAAATCAAAAGTTCCTTACAGTCTGGCAGCACATGGAGCGACACTTTCTGTTGAAGTTTCCCTCAATGAAATAGGCCGCAGTGACCGCTTACCATCAGGTGGGCTGCGTGTCTGTCTGTAAACTAGAAGAATGATTTTTCTTTCAGCTTTTTCCTCGTGTTTCAGACTATGAGCCCTGTCAGCCGTCCATTGAAGGAAACGTGGCCACCTACATGCTGGATCTTCAAGATTACTACAAATGTGGGGTCACGAGAGTCATCAACAAACTTAATGTAAGTATGATTACGTCATTAATGTGGGAGCCAGATAGAGTTTTCTACCGATATTTTGACGTCATATCAAATCAATAGTATCAATAGGGATTATACCGTCGATAGTATCAAATTAGGTTCAATGCGGCGGAATGCTAGTAGTATCTATAGTAACAATATCTCTGGATTCGATTCTCTGGATTCGACGTAATTTCTTTTGTCAATTATTCCCCGCTTCCCCCTACATTTCCGGGATCAAAGTGCCCTATGTCACCCGGGGATAGTGTAGCTTTCCAACAGTGAAAGAAATTTCAAACCGGTTCAGTAGTTTCGGAGCATATTCAATCCAAATAAACAAACAAATCTTTCCTTTTTATATTAGTATATATGATTAATTATGTTTCCAGGAGAAACGCACATACTACCACAAGGTGATCATAGAGGGCAGCTCCGGTGACCGCGAAACGGTCCTGGTTCGATGCATGGTCAGCCCCAAGGTGCGGGTCATATCCAGGAGGGACACGCAGCCGTTCCCGTTGGATTTCAACGAGCCAGAGTAAGTACCCTCATGTCATGTACCCAGTAGCGTAGCGATGGGGGGGCAGGGGGCGGTCCGCCCCGGGCGGCACTTATTAGGGGGCGGCAAAATTTCCTGGAGGAGCAAAAAAGGGCGGCAGAATAGTCTTCCGCCCCGGGCGGCTGATACCCACGCTACGCCACTGCATGTACCCTCTTTTGATGAAACTTAACTAAGGGTGATTCGCTGACAATGAGGATTTTATAGAATGAAAAATTCGCTAGACGGCCGCTACGTTTGCCATAAAGTCAAACTAAAATATGATTGGTTTATTTTGAAGGAAGATATTTTTCATTCTAAAAAACCATTATTTCGGACACATTTTATTCGGTGTCCGATTTTTTTTTACATATTCGGATAATGATAAAATTACTTGCTTTGTAAAGTCAGATATAAATGGCTAATGATTTCTAGAAAATGTATAATAGAAAAAAAACAACAACTTTATTTTTCTTAAATGCTTGGTTCTTGATTATTTTGAACCCGAAAAAAATATTATTTCATCAATTAACTGAATAATTTTAAGCTTTTTTATCTGACTGTACTGAAAGGCTTCAATAATAATTCAATCAATGATATTTTAATTATAATATTATTGAATTCAATGGTGTCGGAATCGTTATGTAGTGTAAAAGAATATTCACATTATAGTTGTACGATACTATCATTAAACTGCTCGTCATTCTCAAGTTTGTGGTCACTGGTCATGACGTATAACGAGCTTAAAATCCAATTTAATATTTATTCAAAGGTGAACGACCTACCCTCAGCTCCATAATACAAAATGATTGATTGCCCGGAGGAAGATTCCTAAATTAATGACCGGGACTTTTCGGGAGTTCGGCGA
Organism: Mecyna flavalis; assembly: GCA_949319885.1. NCBI lineage: Eukaryota > Metazoa > Arthropoda > Insecta > Lepidoptera > Crambidae > Mecyna > Mecyna flavalis. Next base: position 2,052,950 of record OX439420.1, on the reverse strand, counting down.
ATCACGTTAACGATGTATTAAGCGACCCGAAATGTTACATGGATGTACTATTTTATAGATTATATGGATGTACTATTTTATTATTATAGACCGCCTCCGTGGAACAGTGGCTAAGCCGCTCGGGTATAAAAACACGGAGATCGTGGGTTCGATTCCCGCCTTGGGTCTGGTTGGTGGTAGGGCTTTTTCAGAGTCCGACTGGCTAGCTACCACCCCCATAGGTGAAATCTGCCGCCATAATAGCTCTGGCTGTGTTCCGGCAGTAATAATGTGGGAGCCAGTACACTTGAAATCAAAGGCTCGAAGATCAGATGAGCCTACAGTCTGGCAGCACATTGAGCGACGCTTCCTGGTGAAGTGTCCCTCAATGGAATAGGCCGCAGTGGCCGCTTACCATCAGGTGGGCTGCGTATCTGTCTGCCAACTGACATAGTATAAAAAAAAAAAAAAAAAAAAAAAAAAAAGATTCGTCACCGTAAAATTCCGATTACAATTAAGGCCGGGACTCCACCAAAGCGAAGATGTAGGTAGGCTGTGTGCTGTGCGAGAAGAGATGTTTTTAACGCAATTCTATTGGTTGTTTGTTTTATTCTATTGTAATAACGCAATTCTCCGCTCGACTCGTCTCCGTTTTGGTGGAGGCCTCAAACTTACAAAAAGTGACTTCAAGTTTAAGTAGGTAAAACCTGCAAAAATCGCAATGGGCATTTTTAGGAACGTATAATATAAATATTCTTGGGAAGGAATAGGATAACATAACTTGTAAGATTATCTTTCGGTAAGGCTTATCTAATCCGTACTAACTTATGGTGCCCAGAATTGATCCCTCAAACTCAAGATATGCCAGAGAGCTATGGAGCGAAGCATTCTAGGAATTCAGCTTACTGACAGAGTCAGAAATGTCTGTATCCGTTCTCAGATAGGAATAGCGGATGTAGGAGAAAATAGTGCCAAGTTGAAGTGGAACTGGGCAGGCCATGTGTGCCGGATGGACCCAGAAAGGTGGACCAAGATTGTCACTAATTGGCAGCCGGTCCATGGGGCTCGGAAAAGGGGCAGGCCCAAAAAGAGATGGCGTGACGATGACGAGCATATCCGAGATTGGCCAGAAAAAGCTAAAGATCGTGATGTTTGGAGAGATTTGGGGGAGGCCTTTGCTCAGCAGTGGGATCATTTAAAGGCTAATAAAAAAAATAAAAAGGCTTATCTATCGGTAAGCGGTTCTCAAGCTACTTTGGGATCAGATCAAACTTTGTGCGATATTTACTTATATTATCTTTACAGTGTCCTGAACATCACTAGGAACGAAGTGGGACACGCCCCAGAGCCAATGTTGTCTGCCATCGTGAAGAAGAATGGAGTACCGTTAGTATACCAAACTTTTAGTTTTCTTTCATAAGAAAATAGGTTTCCTACCAAGTGTGCACACTTATAAGAAAATACGCCATAACCATTAGCAACCTAGCACCTTTGATTTTAATCAAAGTTCCCCGTTGCATTGTGTGCAAGTGTTTTAAGAATCAGGCCGTGATTGTGGCGACCTGGGTTCATTTCTCGGATCGGGCATTATTTCTGTAACCGTTAGACCAATGAGTATACAACGTGTTAAGTTAAATGCGCAAAACCTGAAAGTAGTTTGATCAGAACAACGAGTAGAATCCATTAAAACACTTTTTATTATAGGTCACATTTTTCAAAAAAATATTCAAGCCGTTACGTGCGCAAACCATACCTACCGACTCGTCCCTCGACGAAGCGTCCTCGCAGACGCAATAAACGATCAGGATCAGGACTGCCAGTTAAACTTCAACAGCTTATAAAACCTTTTAATTTTTTTATTTTGTTTTTTCCTTCCAAATTGGGCCAATTGTATATAAATCATTTGAGATATCTGAGGTTTTGCGCATTTAACATAACACGTTGTATAATACTGGTACGGGTTACCTACCTTTTTTAAACAATATTCATGACACAATTGCGGCGGTGTTAAGTGCTCAAGGCCTGAAGCTACTTACTTAGCCAAATCAATATATTATGTGGTGTTGTCTAACATGTATTTTGTCCCTCTTCTCCAGGGTACCTCGCAACGACTCCGTCAGCCCCGGAACCCACCTCACCATGGAGATATTCCTGGACAGCACGTCAGCTCCGGTGTACGGTCTGTTCGTGAGCTACATGTACGCTACCAACACTGAGCAGCAACAGGAGACTATTATTCTTAACGGGTTAGTAACCACAGAATAACTAATATAACTACACAGAAGATTCACTCCCTATCAAAAGTCAAGTTTAGGTATAAAAGATACCTACAATACCGACGCGCGCGAACCGTGAATTTTCTTTGCGCGCCCCCTTCTATGACGGAGCTGCGAACGTCGGCACAGGTTTTTCACTTGAAAAGTTTTTGCACTTAATTGATATATTATTAGTTTTCAAGTTAAATAAGTAAATTAGGGGTGAGAGGGTGACTGGCTCAATTGGTACTATGTTCTATTGAGCCAGTCAACCTTATATTTGGACCTCACTTCCGCTTACCATCAGGTGGAGTGAGGTCATCCTGACTGCTTCTTTGTAAAAAAAAATTTAAGCATTACAAACGTTGAATCTGTAAACAAAAAATTTGGTTTTGTTGACCGTAAAGATTGGCCGAAAGCTCAACTAGGAGGATAAATATTTAGATTTATTTGCTTGTCTGCTCATTGTCACCGCTCCAAAAGTATAAATATTTTTGGTTTACATCTAACATAGGTATTGCCTTCTTCTTCTCACAGATGCTCCCTCGACTCGTCTCTCTTCAACAACTTCGGCACGACTGACGGTGATCTGCTGGTGGCCAAGTTCAGAGCGTTCAAGTTCCCCGACACCAACTACGTCATGTTTGTCGGCACCGTCAACGTCTGCCTCGACAAGTGTGATGGAGTGAGTATTTTATATCATAATCAAAATGAAGAGCGGTGATATGAAACGTGAGGTCGATGGTTCGAATCTACCTATGGATCTAACTATGTGCGACCATATCTCTCTTTGGTCATGTCAAAATGCTGTCCCACTGTGATAAGAGAGTGAGGAAATAAAGAGTGCACCTGTGCTCGCGAAATCACTGCAGAACTATATTCTGCATAGTTTTATTTTATTGCAATGTGTAACAAGACGAGCAGATCGTACACCTGATGGTAAGCGCCACGTCTGCCCTTAGACAGTTCAGTGCCAAACAGTAACTAAGCAGTTACTGTCTGGCACCGCCCCGCGCCCGCTACACCGAGACGACAGTTATTAGGTCTCATATACCCAGTTTTCTTGGTTGATCGTAAAGTTTGGCCGCCGTAGCCTAAAACTCGGCTAGGAGGAGATTTTTATTATGCTAGCTCGGTTGGCAGACCAGCATCTAATGGTAAGCGGCCACTGCGGCCATTGAGGGACACTTTACCAGAAAGCGTCGCTCAATGTTTTGCTACAATAAAGACTCATCGAGCCCTTCAAGTGTACTGGCTCCTGTATAATATTGCCGGAACACAGCCAAAGCTGTTATGGTGGCAGATTTCTCCTGTGGGGTTGAAAGCTAGTCAGCTGACTCTGAAAAAGTCCTACCACCAACCAGACCCAAGGCGGGAATCGAACTTACGACTTTCAAGTTTTCTACCTGAGCGGCAGACCCACTGTTCTTCGGTGGTGGTCAAGACACTGTTCCACAGAGATGGAAATTATTATGGATTAGTTGAACCAATTGATGGCCAACAGTTCAGATTTAAGGGAATCCAGAAAAGAAAACTATCATATTCATATTTAAAAGGATTTTATCCAAACTCAAAATCATATTTTCCATCGATACATTTCTATTCTAGGTATTAATCAGTACTTACGTGAAAACACCACGGGAAAACACTAACAGTAATCAATTCACAATACTACACAGTTATCACTTTCGTCCGCTCGCGTCGACGTCTCGTAACAGAATGCCGGTCTGTCTGTGCTTTACGTTTGAAGTAACGAACGAATGAGGGGGGGCGCTGTCAAATCAATTTGTCATAGAGATTGATATTAGTGTTGCCCGCAAATTATTAGGAAAGTGCTTTTAATATTGAATGAATAATTAGGGCAGCATAATAAATGCTAACACAATATTGTTTGATTTCAGGTCCAGTGCAGCAACGGAGCAGTAGGCTACGGCAGGAAGCGCCGCGCAATATACTCTGAAGCCTCTCAGAACAGGGTCTACGAGGTGTCCCTAAGTACCTTCCTGAAGGTAGACTGGAAGGAGGGGGAGAAGGAAGCTGGTTAGTGCCTTTTGTAGCAAAATTACCATTATACTCGTAATATGAACGTACTTCCACATTTCCACATTAGTAGAGGTAGAGCCATGCTATTTTATAATACGAATGTGCCGGTTCGTCCGGGGAAGTACCACCCTCTTACATAACACCAGCGTGAAATAATACTGACTTCTATTGTGTTCCGTTTGGTTTGTGAGAGTGCCGAAACCCAAACCCCCTTAAAAAGCCGGCAACGCATCAGCGATCCCTCGGATGTTGCAGATGTCCATAGGCGGCGATGATTACTTACCATCAGGCCCGCTGGCGCGTTTGCCGCATCTGGCATTAAAAAAAACACACGACTAAAATCTAAAATTACAACACAACCAAATGATCACTCGGTTGGTCAATGTATTGTTTCTATTACAGAAGATGTACTGGCCCTCATCAAGAATCTAAAAGCTGCCAACCAAATGTTAGACGACAAGGACGGCACCCCAGCGACAGTCGCCGAGCGAACCCAGGACAACAAACTAGTCCTCCATACGCAAGAGATGTTCGCGAGCAAATCCGCAGTATTCACCTATAGCTGTCTACTATTAGTCTTCAGTGCAGTCTTAGCTCTTTATAAGTAAACTTAGTTACCCCTAGAAATAAGCTCATGGGTGTTTAGAAACATTTGTGAATAATTATTCAAAACGAAACCGTTTTGAATAGTGTTCTATTCTGACGAAGGTTTTATAAATAATCTCAATATCTGAAGACGTATTAAGTAATTCTAAAAAAGGCAGATGTAGTAAAATCTCCTTGGAATAGAACAGCGGGGAAATATATGGGATTTGATCTAGATGTTTTCTAGAATGGTATCTTAAAAACTGCAACGTATACATTTTATTTTAAACTTGTGATTCTCAAAAAAAATTGATAGTATTATTTACGGCGACTTATTTTATTCAAGCGTGTGTCTACCGCCATCTTTCCATATTTTTTATTAAAAACAAATTATAAATTGAATAGATTCTATTCACGCTCGAATAAACAATGAATAAAATATTTTTGTCGCATAGAAAAGGTACGATGAGCATCGAATATTTAGTTATAAGTAAAAGTGATTTAATCGAAGTAACTCTACTATAAGTGCTTAATTAATTTTACTCATAATTTTGAACTATTAAAACAGGTCTGACCGGCCGATTTAAAATACATTTATAAAATATCTTTCCCGCGCAATAGATGATTTGAATTTAGACATTGCGATCTCGTAGCTTCAACTTAAAATTGTAATCAAAGTGAGATTAAAATTCTCCGTCCAAAACGTAGTACGGCAAATGTGATTATCACACTTGGTATGTATTATGTAGTTATCGACTGCATAAGTGCTGATTCTTTTTCTTATAAAAAGAGTAAATTATTTTTAAACGGTTATTCTCAACTTTTCTTAAAATACTCACTTGAAGTAACTGATGATTTATTTTTAGAATTGCTTTATTGACAATGCTTTTTGTACGGAATAGAAAACGTTTAAGTACCTTTATCCAAATCCAATAAATAAATATGTACAATTATATTGGATTTATATGCTTACATTTTAAGTAATATATTTTTTGTAATGAAAATAAGTGGAAACTTTTAATTTACTTACAAACCCTTAGATAAACAGTTTCAAAAATGGGTTTTCAAATTGCTCAACAAAGGCGTTGTCAGTTGGAAAACTTGGAATAACTGGTTAAAGAATGTGGAATATAGGTGCATATATATCCCTGGTCAGTTTAATCTAATGCCTACAGATTTTAAGTTCACTAGTCTTAACATAATTTAAACAGTAAGAAATAGTTAAATAAAGCGAAAATAAAACCATGATGTGCTAAACTAAATTGACCATGTTCTTCTCATAATAATTTAAGTATTAATATAACCACCAAATAACTCGTATTTCTTATAACTGTGACTACTGTGGCCATTTCTATGTAGTTATTTTTTGTTTTATTTTTACTTCCTCTATTTTGTAAAAACTAGGAAGAATAATCCCATCTGATATGGCTTATTTTTTAAACACCATCTTGTAACTATTATCTTGTATGTCAACTAAATTACATAAATAAAATTAGTTAATGGTATTGCAAAATATTTTAGACAAAAAAAACTCATACATAATACAATATTGTGAAATAAACTGCTGTTTGTATAAATTAAATTGATGCCATCCATAATAATTTGGCAATAACAAAAATAAAACTTTTAATTTTCTATTTGTGTCTTTTTTATTTCTAAGCCTTCGTATCCTATATTGTACTCGCCTTGTGGTGATTAATCGGCCTGGAGGACAAGCTCACCATCAGAAAACCCATGTGTCAGTCTGCCAGGCATGTGCCTAGTCACAAAGGAGTCTTAATGTAGAATAAAACAAATCTTAAGTTTTCAGTCTTTTAATAGAACCATTATCCAGTAACTGATGAAACTAACAATAATAGGTACAGAAACATTAAAGTAACCACGAGTCAAAAGCTAAATTATGGTATCCAAGCAGCTGTCATCATCATCATCAAGGTCATTTTTAAACGAACCACAAATGCAAAACGACGAATTGTTAATTTTTTATTGTAAATTAAGCTTAACTGAGACTAAATAGTGCATTTTGTAGTATGTTATGTCACAAACAGCAAATGATGGACATCAATAAACTTTTTTCAAGTTAGTGACGATGATCAACATGAAATAAATATAAATGACAATGATATTTTAATGTTTATTAAAATAATTAGCGCCAATAGCGTGTTAACACCATTTATTGCTATTCGATTAGACTTTTCTTATTGCTTTAAATCTGATGTTATCATTATGGCAGATACCATTATTTATCCTTTAACTGACATTATTATAAACAATATTTATTCTATTTAATATAAGATAATCCATAAAAGTATATTTAAGACTTAAAAACTAATTTACATAAAAATAGACACAATTTAAACAATTCCATTAGCGCATTACAGTAATATTAAAAAATATATCAACATTTTAGGAAACACATTAGGATAAGTATCTAGTTTCAAATATAAAAACATTTACTAGATAAAAATAACATTTACTTTGAGAAAATAAATGTAATTTTAGTCAAGGGTGATTTATTTCTTTATTCTTTATGATGAAAATAATTTAATTAAAACAATTTAAAACATGATTTTCTTCAGTAAAGAGTGAAAAGGGATGGAGTGGCAAGATAGGGTTATAATCAGTAATCAAAATGGGAGGCAACAGCTTGATTACAAAAGGAACAATAACGATTACTTTTTTTATTAAACTTTTTTCAAAAAAGGTTAATGAGCCTTTTTTATTTTAATCACTGATCATAATATCATTCTTAAATTAAATTATATTTGAAATAAGCTCATATTAAATAGTATTAATTATTTTATTCGAACTAATATAACGGCTATTTACAAAAAAATGATGCTATAGGAAGAGATTGTACGAAAAAATATTATGAAAATGGCAACATGGGCAACGAAGTATTATTAAAAATAATTTTACAATAATAATTCATCAAAAAAAATTTTAAGACTTTTTTAGTACGTTTAATAATAAAATTATTTAAACAAATAAAGTATACAATTGAAGACCCAATTTTAGCTTAGGCATAAGCCTTGTTACACCGAGATCAGATAAGTTCCTTCTTTTTCTCTGTCAGTATGAATAATAGACGCCTTAATTATCTGAATAAATTATTAGGAGCTGACAGCAGTGATACTAGTGTTTTAATCAAATGTAGCTTAAAAACCCGGTTAATATAGAGTCCTAGTTTGGTCATTTTATTATAAAAATGTCTAATCACCTACTTGGCACAAAACTACATTACACATTCACATCACCTTCATCATTTTCTACTAAAAGGACAGACGAATATAACTTTATTTATATTAGTAGGAGCACTTTGGAAAATTTCGAAGAACACATAGTTATTCGTCTTTTTTGTTTGTTTATTCAAAAAATACTTAATAAACTCATAAAATTCTTAATGATATTTGTGTTTATTCAAAAGTGTTTCTTTGAATTAAAACAAAAAACTTATAAAAATAGGTATTGGGCATGTAAACAATGCCTCCCGACCTTACTGGTAATTTTTTTAAGTATATTTTGTTAACAAATTAAACTTTCATAGCAGTTGTCACCAGTTTTTGCATTTTCAAAGAACTTTGTTGCAATATCTTTGAAAAACAATATTCGACATTTTCCAACGAACCTAATTTACAGAAAATTCCTTTTAATTCGACTTAAACTTGCAATTTTCAGATATCGTCAAAAGTTACACTCTGTACATACAAACTTACATCATCATTGGACAATTATTTACAAGGAAAACAACACGTCTCTAATCATACTTATTGTTTTAATAAACTACTGTTTCTAATAAATTCAAAATTCGTAGAAAAAATCTTTAATTTTTAAAATACTACGTTTTCCGCAATTTCGAGTATTATTATTAAAAATAATTAATAATTATGTTAATAAAAATTTTAACAATTTTATGAATATTTACATTTTGTGAATTTTTAAATTATATAAAATTGAAGAAATTGTTTACTTTTAAAAGAAAAATTATTAGTTTAAAATAACATTTGTGCGGCTTGATTTTCACCGTTGTCGAATGACAACAATGACAATGATGCTAAAATCGTAATTTTAAAAAGTTACGACATTTAATTAAAAACGCATGGCTTATTAACGGTTTCAGAATTAATTAAAAAATATTCATAAATGTCTCAAAATTAATTTATTCTAGAGAGCACGTTTAACACAGGAATCTCTTAGAACCCTACCCTTATTAGGACGCATGGTAGACACGTGGCCGACTTCGTATCCAAGCAGATAATTTAATATTGAAATCGCCAAGTGAGTGAGGTCCATTTTAATAATAACTGCTTGGATACGGTAGACGGCGACCTCGCCATGGTGTCATAATGAGGCAGGACTCTTAATTTTTACTACTTCCAACCATATTAGTCTAGAAATAATGGAAAATCCTTAAATCAGCAGTCATAGGGATATCACACCTTTTTGACTACTAAGCTTAAGATTCAATTTAGCTTCATCCACACTTTTTACAATAAATCCACAGACAGAGTATTATTCAATGAGCATTTCTTAAAGTTAAGGAACACATTGGATATATTTGTATAATCTGTCTCTTTTGAGATGGAAATTTTGCGATAATTTGAGAGATTTTACTGACCATAATAATTAATAATTCAATTTATTGGAATTTTGAACTACTAAAAAGATTACATTTTAAGTATTCTTAATTATCAAAATAGGAATGTGAAAGAAAAAAACATGTCACGCCTACTCCACTAACTTCAAATACAAGTACCTATAAGACCAATTATTGCATTAGTGAGACTGCCACCGGTAACCCTTGGCAGGGGAACTAGACAAATTGGATCTTTACTTTGACATCAAAAGTTGAGAAATTATTCAAATGTATAGAATAATGACGAACTTTAACCGTCAATGTCCACTCTCCAATGTTCGAAAAATTACCATCAGCTAAAATTGGTTAGGTATATTCTCATTTGCATAGAAAATTGTAGCAATCAAACCATCTTTACACAATTTTAGAATTCTAAGAAAATTTATCATCAGATTGTAAAGCATGTTTAGAACTTATTTCCTCCTTTGAATTTAGGAGAATGGTAAATGCTGCTTTTACCCTGAATATTGTCTAAGACAGACTTACCCTAACATCCTTCAATCAGTAACTTGCTTCTCAGAACCGCTTTGCCAACCCGAGTCCATCGTATTTGTATCACTGTAGCAGTGATGGTGGTTGGACTTTAATATTTCTTCCTTCTCTTCGCGAACAGGTTCGTATTGGGAGTCAGGACCTAAGCATTTGGAAGTCTCAGGGTCATTGGAATATACCTGATCTGGTCTTCTCTCATCTTCATCAGATAGAAGAGATTCTTCAGTATTTGGGGAAAGAGGGGACAGATTTAAAGGGGGTGGGACGAAGAACTCTGGCTTCCCAGAATCACCTGAAGACTGTCTAGGATGTTCCTTTGGGAGATTCTTAGGACTCGACCGCTGGATTCTTAACGGGCTCATGTGCGACCGCATTTTGGGACTCCCCTCGATTCTAATGCTCGAATTTAAATCAGACATACGCCTGTCCTCGATTCTAGAATCGTTCAATCTAGAATCGTTGGATCGGTCACTCATTCGCTCGATTCTGGAATCGTTCAATCGGTCTCGGTCGCGTTCGCTCATTCTAGTTTCATTCATTCGCTCGCTGATGCGGCATTCGTTTGATCGTTCGTTCAAACGGTCTCTAGATTCGTTCATCCTTTCAATCCTCTCGTTCAAGCGGTCTCTCGAATCATTCATCCGCTCACTCAACCTAGTTTCAGTGGACCGATCACTGATTCTAGAATCGTTCATCCGGTCAATTCTAGAATCATTAACGCTCATTCTAGAATCATTAACGCTCATTCTAGAATCATTGACGCTCATTCTCGCCTCATTCATTCGCTCCCGTTCCCTATCTCTAGAATCATTCCTATCAATCCTCGGGTCTCCAATTCCACTGATTCTAGCATCGGTCATCCGGTCTCCGATTCTAAGATCGTTGATTCTTGCGTCATTAACGCACATTCTCATGGAGTTATTGAGTTGTTCTATCTGCTGTTCTGTTAGTCTGATGCTGTTGTTTAGGTCTTGTCGTATCTTCTCCTGTTTGGAGTGTTTGTCTGTCTGTCGCGGTCGTCGTTTGGACCCGACCTGAGGTTGGGGGCGCTGTTGTCGCGTGAGGGTGAAGGAGCCGGTGTCAGACTCTGAGGTGGACTCGGGGTGGTTCTCAATCGTGCCAACAAGTGCCGACACTGTCGGGTTCATACAGCATTCAGCCTGGAACAAGAAATAATAGTCTAGTCAATGTTTTAATAAGAATTTTATTAACTTTTAACTAACAATAAGCACTCAAGTTTATTATCATTTTATTAGTTTAGTTTTAAATTGGCTTTGAATGCCCCAGCAGTCGTAGGATTGAAGTTATTTAGGACAAACATTTCAGAGTCTGACTGGCTAGCTACAACCCCAGAGGTGAAATGTGCGACTCTAAATGAGCGCTCTGGCTGTGTTTCGGCAATATTAATGTGGGAGCCAGTACACTTGAAAACCTAAGCTCAATCAGAACTGACGTGACATTAAAAAACTACCTTAGGAGTATTGTTCATACCTTGACAGACACATTGCAGCAGCTAGACACATCTGCGAAGTACACTTCAGATTCAGCGTTCTGGTTGGCTCCTCGATGACAGTCTTGCATAGACGACCTGTTAAAGATAAATATAATTATAATATGCGGTAAAAACTTACAACCAGGTAGGCTGTAGGCTCAAACCACACTCGTGGTATGAAATAAACACAGTCTTATACAATTATGTATTGTTAGACGAATAATTGGTTCACTCGATTAAGACATCACTATGGTCATCGCGTACGGTGCCCCGCACTAGTCGGAGATATTGACAGATAGATTTTACCGCGCTTGCAATAATGCCGAATAATGTAAAAGCATATTAAATTGTAATTATCAAGAGAAATGTATTTTTTATTATATCTAACATTATATAACTTATACAAACCTGATTGGTGAATGCTTGTCATTCTGGAAACCTAAGTTTTCTTTTCCTTGTTTCTGACAAGAATCAGAACTCTGATCTGAAACTAAAAAAACTTTTGTAAAATGGATCCTATAGAAGAATGTCAATTTAATCATACCCTAAAATTCATCTATACTTTGTATTTAACCCAAAATGTTGTATTTACAAAAAATCTAATTTTTAATTTGCAAACATTAACGTGTTATTTTTTAAAGATCACCCCGCCCAGTAATACATTTTCCCATAATTCAAATATTTTAATAATTACAAATTAACATTTACCCATAACGTAAATTACCATTTACCCAAAAGCTTAAGAACAGAACTTACCCTTACTCCCAGTCTTCTGATGCAAACACTCAATAGTGACATTCTCCTCCATTCTGCAGTCCCGATGTAGGTTCCCTGCACTCATCCCTAAGGATCTTTGGCAGGACCTAAGTTTATAAATACAAATAATTAATTAAACTTAACAAATAAGTAATATTTATCAAAACGAAAACAAAAAATACGTTTTTCTGAACCTAAAGGGGACAATAAAAATACAAGTTTAAATAAAAATGACATAGGTAATTAGCTTTTCTATAGAATTATCTCAATAATGTTTTTCAACATTTTTTTTTTATTTAAATCTCAAAGGCAGGCAACACACCAATGATTTCTAGCCGCAGGTGCCCAAGGGCGGTAGTGAATATGATTATTTTTATTATATTTTCTTTTTTTGTATTTTTATGTAATTGATTCTAACACAATGTATTTTGTTCTTGAATAAACAAATAAAAATAAAAAATTGTATTTGCCGATCTACTGTCACACTGCTGGGCAAAGGCTCTCATCATTGAAATCAAATCAACGTTAAAATGATTGGTACTGGCATAATCACCACGCTTGCCAAATGAGGATTGGTAATCGCAAACCTGTGCTGTGTTTGAATAATCTGACACAAATTTTGCTCGACCCGGGAATCGAACCCAGGACATAAAACTAGTCAATCAAGGCGGTATTCTGTCATAAAAAATAAAAGTCGCTAAACATACCTGTATGGAACTAGATGTCCTCTCAGCGTATTAAACCTAGCCTCCGGTGCAATATGCATTTCCGCCTGCATCCTCGCAAGTTCATTCACATCCGTAGGATACATCTGCACCATATGCCCCATTTCCGGATTCAGTCTATTCAAATCCGGATTCAGTCTATTCAAATCCGGATTCAGTCTATTCAAATCCGGATTTAGCCTATTCAAATCCGGATTTAGCCTGTTCAAATCCGGATTTATCCTGTTCAAATCCGGATTTATCCTGTTCAAATCCGGATTATGGCGGTTTAGCTCCGGATTTAGCCTGGTGAGTTCTGTTTGTGGAATGTTTGCATGCATTAGGTAGGAGTTTCGCGAGCATGTATGGGGTTGTATGGGGAGGTTTGTATGGTCGTGTATGGGCATGGAGTTTCGGTGGACGTCGATGTGATGATGGTGGAGAAGTGTGGCAGCTGCTGGATCTTGGTGATGAAGATGGTGTCTGAAACAAAAATACGACAATATTAGAGTATCAGCCTATTAATGTTCCAATGCGGAGCGAAGGCCTCTATTGTAGTTGAGACATTCCTACATATAAATATTTCTGGATACTATCCACACATCGGCGTCTAGCGCCATATTATTCATAACTTGTACTTTCGGTGTAATAGCCACTTCTCAACTACTACACCAAATATGTATATAAAAAAAAATAGAAATCTTTAATCTTTAATAATATTATAAAGAGGAAAGATTTGATTGTTTGTTTGTTTGTTTGAATTGAATAGGCTCCGAAACTACTTAACCGATTTTAATAATTCTTTCAATGTTGGATAGCTACACTATCCCCGGTGAACATAGGGTACTTTTGATTCCGGAAATGTGGGTGGATGGGGGGGATATTTGAAAAAAGAAATTATGCGCGCGGGAGAAACCGCGGGCGGAAGGCTATCTTTAATAAAAATAGGTCAAGGCGCTAACTTGAGAGCTATATCACGAAGACAGATCTTCCACATTACAAATACACAAACATAGCATTCATAATACAAGTAGGAAGTTGGCCTACCTGCTCCCACTCCTCCCCTGCGGACTGTAAGGCGGCGGCGGCCCCCACACGCCGGTCTGCGCGTCGAAGCTGCCGCTCGCTTCCCCGAACCCCTCCGTGTAGCCCTGCGCGAACTGCGCCTGTGGGTACTGCTGGCTGAACTGTTGGTTGAACTGCTGCGGTTGTGGTCTGTGAATACGAGGAATATAATGAAACCAGGGTTGTTACGGAGCTCCGATTCCGATTCCGTTAAGTCGGAACTTCCGATTGTTATTACACTTTCGGTTCCCATTCCGGTTCCGCAACTATAAAATCGAAGGTTTTATCGGAATTCGCATTTGATTTAACTTGTTGTTTAGTTAGAAACATGTTGATTTTTTCATTGTCTGTTTTAATTTGTTCTTGTAACTAAAAATAAATTACTAAATGATGTTTTTATTTGTCCTTCAATAAAAATTGCCACTACTTCTGCCCCTGATCCAATTCCGTTCCGGTTCTGAATCCGATAAATAAAATTTAAAAACTCCGATTCAGATTTCGATTCCGATAAATTGACCTTTGGGCTCCGTTACATCCCTCAATACATTTAAAAACATAGGTGTTGTAACATGACAACAAGACCAATGGACGTAGCCCCAGTGGGGCCGGGTGGGATGCTTGCCTCACCCTGTACACACAGATAATGAAATGAAATGAAATGAAATGAAATCATTTATTCTGCAAATAGATTTTTAAAAAATACTTTCGCACGTCAATCTTTTTTTCCCTACCAGCACTTCGACGTCAATGGCCTGTTGAGGAAAGAAGTGCCGCAAGAAACTCAACAGTTTTGCCTTTTTTTAAAAAAATATTACAAATTATAAACTATTACTATTTCTATGATTATAAATTACAAATTAAAAAATTTAACATCACAAAATTAATTTATGTCACAGTAAATAATAATGTCAATACAAAGAAAGCGAAAGAAAGATACGAGGAGCGGCAACAATAGTACTCACATCTACAGACTTTTATCATTTAGATAGTCTTCCACTTTATAATAACTCTTTTTGATGAGTTGGCATTTGATGTGTGACTTAAACTTGTGTTTTGGTAAGTCAACAACATCTTGAGGTAATTTGTTAAATAACGCAACACTTAATCCAACAAACGAATTACCAATCTTATGAAGTCTTGTTTTAGGAACGGCTAGCCTATGTTTATTTCTAGTATTAAAACCATGACAATGCGATTTTTTAGGAAATTCATGTAGGTTTTTCCGTACATACATAATACAATCTAAGATGTATTGACATGGTACGGTTAGTACACCAATTTCACTAAACACATTTCTTAGGGAATCACGCACTTTAAGGCCGTATATAGCACGTATTGCCCTTTTCTGAAGTACAAAAATAGATTGTACGTCAGCAGCAGATCCCCATAGAAGTAACCCATATGACATGACGCTATGAAAATAGCTGAAATACACTAGTCTCGCCGTTTCCACGTCTGTTAAACGTCTTATTTTTCTAACAGCATATGCGGCTGAGCTGAGTCTTCCCGCGAGAGCAGTGATATTAGGTCCCCATTGCAGTTTCGAGTCTAGAGTTATGCCCAAAAAAACTGTTGAATTGACCATATCGATAGGTTCACCATTCACAGTAATATTGGGAACAACCTGCCTCACATTTGGCATGGTAAATTTTACACATTTGGTTTTTTTGGTATTCAACAACAAGTTGTTAATAGTAAACCAGTGTAAAATTTGTGAGACAGAAATCAGAATTACTCACGTCGACAAATGATTGTTCACATCTGTCAACTTTGAAAATCAACGAGGTGTCGTCTGCGAATAACACAATCTCACATAAGTCTTTTGTAAAGTATGGGAGATCATTTATATAGATCAGGAATAGCAGTGGCCCCAAAATTGATCCTTGGGGTACTCCCATAATAAGTGGAGCGCCGGAAGAGTCTACTTCATTTATATTTACTCTCTGAATCCTGTTTGTTAGATATGATTCTATCAAGCTCAGTGAGTTGGCTGAAATACCATAATGCCGCAGTTTCATCAGCAATGTATGGTGATCAACACAGTCGAAGGCTTTCGATAGATCACAGAATATGCCAATAGCATCTTGCTTATTCTCCCATGCATCAAATATATGCTTGATGAGTGCAACTCCAGCGTCTGTAGTAGATTTGCCTTTAGTGAATCCGTACTGTTTACTATGCAATAACTTATTTTCATTGAAATGCAAGAGTAATTGAGTGAATACAATGATAAAGAGTGTAACCACTTTTATCAAAAAAAAAATACCGCGGTAAGATTGCGAGTATAGCTTGCCCCACCCTGAGCCCATGGCTGGCTACGCCCAAGAACATGGCATTAGCAAGTGACAAGCTAGTCCCACTTTAGTCACAGAGATGGCAGCACTAGTATGTTATATCTCGGTAGCGTTTTAAGTGCCATCTCCTACCGAAGATCGACTATCATGGAACAATTATCACCATTGACACAGCTACGCGGAATAGCGATATTGTGATTAGGTTAAACCACGTTCTGAAGTTTTTAAGCTCTTCTTAGATCAGGTGTCAAGACATTTACCTGTGTATATTGTTAGGGTAGTTCCGATCTTCATACGTAGTCTGCGGGTTCTGTGAGGGGGAGGAGTCGTCACAGAAGCCATAGGCACTGTCGCCAGACTGAGGCACTCCCCCCATCCGGCAACGGGAGCTGATGGGGATGGAACTGATATTATTGTTTTATAGTATCATTAACTTAACGTTGTTATTTTAATCTTTAGTTTGCAGACAGCCCACCACTTAGCCAGGAATCATTGCTCATCGTGCTGCCATGGTATATAGGAGAAGCTACTTAGCCTAATCTAACGTACGCCATGGTATATTGTACCTTTGAAGTGTACTGGCTGCTACAAAAATATTGTTTAAAGGCAGCCAGAGCTGTTATGGCTACAGATCTGAGTAGGCGAGTAAAAAGTAAAATTTCTATTTAATAATATACTTACTGCAGAGAAATTGCACTACACTAAACGGGTACTGGCTCAACTATGTTAGTAAAATACGGATAGGTAAGCACAACCCAAGCTGTGTTCGAAAATTCCGTCCGACTCAGTTTTTGTTCGATCTAGAATCGAAACCAGTATACTCGGTATTTAAAAATTTTGACTACTTGACCAGGGGTCGGCAACTTACGGCTTGCGAGCTGCATGCAGATCTTTGAGTGTGAAGCTGCAGCTATAATCATTTATGCATTTACTACCTATTTATTATTGGCAAGAATAAGATTCATCACTCATTAAAAAATCTTCCGACTGAAAATGTTGCCAACCCCTGCACTAGACCAAAAAATAAGCAAATTGAGCGACTCTTCCTAGTTAAGCGTCCCTCAGTGGCATAGGCCGCAGTCACCGCAGTGGCCGCTTACACCGCTTACCATCAGGTGGGCCGCGTGTCTGTCTGCCACCTGACAAAGTATCAAAATTGATGGTTCTGATAAAAAAGTATGATGTTTCTGTAATAGGTACTTACTTCTGACTATTACTTCTGGGCCATGGGAACCAGCTCCACGCGGACGTCTTCCGACCTGTCCCAGGGTTGGGCGAGTACAGGTTGCCTACGCGACCTGCAACCGTGCACGGAATTACTGTTGTTTACGGACTGGTGGTCTGGTGTGAAGTGAGGAAGCAGAGGGATTTTTATGTGACCCTCAGCTACTAATCTGAAATAAATTTTATGCTTCGAGGGTGGACGCTTGTGACACCAGAGGGTCCAGAGGCATCACTCATTCATTTAAAAATAAAAGCGTTGGCAGAAAAAGAAGGAGAGGAAAGAAGGCTACTATGCCCTTCCCGATAATAGTCTGGAGTCTTTACTTATCGACAGAAACAACACAGTATGGAGCGCTACTTTTCTGTGATCTTCTGTAATGTGGAGATTAGACAAGCGGCTCATTCGAATGGAAGATACAACGAAGGGTACAGTCAGCTTCAAAATGATCTGAGCGTTCAAAACCACCAAAAAATCTGAACATTTGACAACACCACCTTAAGTCGAAAAGGTGCAACAATGACAACAAACGATATTTACACCTAAAAGTATTGTGCTAAAAGTGATTTTTGTCACATGTTCAGATATTTTTGTAGGTTTTAACGCTCAGATCATTTTGGCGCTGACTGTACACTACCACTCTAAAATTGTTTTATTAGATTGATGTCATTATGAGACGAACACATTCTACTTGTAGACTAAGTGACGCCCATTTTCATTGACCAGCACCATTTGCATTTAGAGGGAAATGTATCGTTTACCATTATTTTGAAATCTGGGTAACGAAAATGCGAAACACAATTTAAGTAGAGTAAGTATGGATTTACATATTATGTTAGGCAAACTTCTTTAAAACGTACCTGGCTGCCAAAAGCGGTGCTGTAGACTGATGTCCCAAGCCGGCTGTGAAGGGTGGCACTGCGCACAACAACTGCAGTTGCTCTGAAACAAACACATCGATACCAGAAATATGAATTAACGTAAGGGACAAAACACTGTTTTTCAGGAGAGCCAAAAAACGATAAAAAAAAATTAAATCTCTCTATAACTTTTTACCGTCTGCTTCAATTTTAATTGTGTCTAGAGCAAAGTTTCTTAGAATTTTCTCTTCTTTCATGCTATGAACGAATAATTTAGAAATACCCAGTGGTTTAAGAAATAGCATGTCCCTTACAATAAAAAAATACGTTTTGTTGTACCTTACGTTGCTAATATTTTATTTGTAAACCGTCAAGCATAACGTAAGCAGCAAGAGAAATAGAAAATTATACGAAATTATATTGTAAAGGACTTTTACAGTTTTGCAATTTGATGTAACTATTATTATAATATACTAAATTTAGAGTATTTTAATACCATGCAAATAGGTTATTTGCATGATTAAATGTTAGTTTTAGCCTAGCTATCGCAGATTTAAATGAAATTCAGGGAGACAAAAATTAAAACGATTTATTATTAATAATTTTTTTATGTTCGACTTTTAAGTCTGCGTAATTATTATAAATTCAACAGACTAATCAGTCTATTAAACTTTTTGTTGAGTTTAAATAAATTTTCTAAAAGTAACAATGTTTAAATAAATGTCCTAAATTATTAGCAGTCTTAGACACCTTTTTCTTATCAATTAAAAATAATAATTTGACTTTATGATCTCTTTTAATTAAGAGTCCTATAACAAACTCTGTAGTTTTAATAATTACGTATAATTGGCTTTAAAATCAGAAATTAAATTTAAAAAAAATCTCAGACTTAATCAAACAGTCTTTTTATTAAGTAACTGAATGAATGTACTGAAAAAGATGAATGAATAAAAAAATATAAGTGATATTCATATTAATATTAGAAATATATATTACTAGGGTCGCCCTCGCGGTTTCACCCGCGCGTATTTTTTTTCAATTATTCCCCCCTTTCCCCCATCAAAGGATCCTATGTCCGTATCCTGGTTCGAAGCTACCTCTTCACCAATTTTCAGCCAAATCGGTTCATCCGTTCTTGAGTTATAAATAGTGTAACTAACACCACTTTCTTTTATATACATAGATTACAAGATTAAATAATTAGGAATGGGCAGACAGATTATGATGATCATATAACTGTTGGTAAATTAAACTTTTTTAATGGTGAAGTGGTTAGAATATGTAACTTTTTCTATTTAGTATTTTATCTAGTTATCATTATCAGCTGTCATCACCATCTTCACCGTTCGTCGGTGTCATTTAGGATTATCTTTAACTGGGGTTAAATTAAATTCTTAAAAAACTCTAATCACGAATTAAAGTAAGGGACAAGGTAAGGGTGTGAATTATTTAACACTATTGACTTACTTTATTTTTCAGAGAAAAAAAAATGTAAACGTCTGTTACATCATTTTTTTTAGGCATAAAACGTTTTACGCAGGCCAAAAAATCTTACTGTAAGGGACATTTTTTTAACGATAGAACTTTTTTAATAACACCAATCGATAGAGCAGAAAATTCTGAATCCAATGATATATATAACTCATTTTTGCCAAAATGTCCCTTACGTTAATTCATATTTCTGGTATCGACATAGTATAGTACAGACACCCAATCTCTAAGAAAAAATCCTCAAAAAACGTCCGAGTGGCTTTGACACTGATGATATTAACACATTCGTTCAAATTAACACCTTATCTCGTGGCATTTAGTGTTTAATGTCAATTGTATACAACTAAACGAAAACTCTGCCCAATAGTCGGGTGGGCAGACTTTTGCTTCGGACAATATTTGAGCGTGATTGTGAGTCTAGTTTTTTAATTGAACGTCATTGTACAGGGTACATCAATAAAGTACAAGTAATGTTTATCCGTTGTCTGGCACCCATAGTACCTACCTGTACAGTCAAAAGCACGTCGGACTTTGTACCACTCTTATGTCGGGGGCATAAGTGCTATTATCGAACTGCAAGTGTTTACCGTGATGTGCTGTTGACCGTACAAGCTATGTTTAGTTTAGTTTAGACGGCGCTGTGTGACCGTGAGAGTAGCAAGGTAGAACTAGAGGTACCCCCATTTGGGGCCTTCTCAACTTTAGGGGTACCCGGGGATGGACTGGCTAATTGCCACAAGGCTGGTACCAGCTCGTCCCAATGCGTGGACAGGGGAAACTTTTGGAGCTTAGAGGTTATTGGGACGAACCCTTTTTAATCCCGAACCCCAGATGCGCGGCTTTCGCTCGTCGTCGCAACGTTAATGCATTCTTCTCCTCTAAAAAATAGTAGACTATCTCCTTGTCGTGGAGGGCGGAATAAGTAGCCGGGTGAATTTGAAGTGGCCAAGTGGACGAAACGGTTTGTCTGCGACACGAGGGAAAAGGAGCAGGGTCTCGTGTAGGTGGCTGGGATAGTGCTGTCAAATACCAAATGGAGGCCTTGGACTCCATTGACAAGCTATTAATAAGCCGTCCTAAATTGCCTGACTTTCGGAATTCTACAGCGTATCCCACCTGCCCCGTTGCACCATTTCTACAGGCCTACTCATGTTGTATTAAAAAAAATAACTTACCTGTACTGGTCTGCCAGCAGCGGGCGCGGCTTGACCCGCGGGCGGTCTGTACAAAGACCGGCAACGCAGCTCCAATTGCTCCCAGTACATCTTCTTGCGCTCGTGGCTGTAAAGAAATACTCCATTAATTATCCTGTACATTAAATGAAACAGTAGTATTTTTATGTGTAGTAGAGATATGTTGAGGACAGTTTCCGTCCGACCGGGTAAGTTATATTCTCTCACAGAAGAGTGACATTTGAGCAACTTTTCTTTTGCTATTGCGATAAGTTTCAAAATGAGAAAAAAACAAAAAAAAAACTACCTAAAAACACTGAAAAGCAAAAAATAATTTTAATAAGACATTCATCAAATGCGCTTATTGTCTAAGCCTATTAATAACATTAAATTGTATTTACGTGCTAGGTAGGTACCTACTAATCTGTTTGAAGTCGGTGCTAAGCCAAATAGTAGGTACCCAGACTACGTACCTACGTCCGCGGATTATTTGTAACCCTGTATAATACATAAATTATTAGGTATGTATCATTTTTCATTACTTTTGGCTTGGCACCGACTTCAAACAGATTAGTAGGTACCTACCTAGCACGTAAATACAATTTAATGTTATTAATAGGCTTAGACAATAAGCGCATTTGATGAATGTCTTATTAAAATTATTTTTTGCTTTTCAGTGTTTTTAGGTAGTTTTTTTTTTTGTTTTTTTTTTTGAAGTCGGTTTAATTTTTTTTTAAAAAAGTTTGTTTATTTTTCTATTTTTAGTGTGAATAATACGTAGGAGTGAGTAAAACTCTCTCATAATATTGATAACGAAAATACGAGTAAAATAGTAGAATTGTATTATTTGACAATATTAGGTATTCATTAAGTGTTCAGCACCATTCAGTAGACCAACTAAAGATGCAGCCCGCAAGAGGGACATAAGAATTAAGAAGTCGTACCCTTTAGCTTCCATCATCATAGTTGTACCTTCCATCATCAGCTTAGCTCCAAAAGTACATGAAATACAACTAACGGTCCACATATTCCTACAACACTGAAATAATTATCCCCTAACTCCTAACCGTTAAGGAGTTATACCTTCCATCATCAGCTTAGCTGCAAAAGTACATGAAATACAACTAACGGTCCACATATTTCTACAGCACTGAAATAATTATCCCCTAACTCCTAACCGTTAAGGAGTTGTACCTTCCATCATCAGCTTAGCTGCAAAAGTACATGAAATACAAATAACGGTCCACATATTCTTACAATACTGAAAGAATTATCCCCTAACTCCTAACCGTTAAAGAGTTGTACCTTCCATCATCAGCTCATCAACATAAAGTGATGTCTATAGGACGCAAAAACTTAAATGGCTTCAGAAAAAACAAGTAACGCGTAGTGTGCGCCTATAAAATTTGAGGTTTGCCCTTGATTTTCCCGGGATCCCATCATCAGATCCTGACATGGTGACAATGGGACCACCTCGGAACTATGCACTTTCAAATAAAAAAAGAATTATTTAAATCGGTCCACAATTGACGGAGAAATCGACGGACATACATAAAAAAAAAAAAAAAAAAAAAAAAAAAAAAGATACATACAGTCGAACATAGAACCTCCTCCTTTTTTGAAGTCGGTTAAAAATTGACGGCATATAGGTACAATCGAGGTCTCCCGCGCGTGATCACTTTTGGAAAAATATA
Organism: Mecyna flavalis; assembly: GCA_949319885.1. Classification (NCBI taxonomy): domain Eukaryota; kingdom Metazoa; phylum Arthropoda; class Insecta; order Lepidoptera; family Crambidae; genus Mecyna; species Mecyna flavalis. The sequence continues at coordinate 2,030,210 of OX439420.1, read as the reverse complement.
CCGTGCACGCGCATCGTGACTTCTTAGGAGCGGCGCTTGTAAACGTGAAAATACTGCACAGGATTTTAGCCTTTAGGGTGATCACGCGCGGGTGACCTTGATAGTACGTAAAATATAGTAATAATGATTTTTTATGCCATGCACACTGCACAACGAGCTTAACACGAGTAGGTACAACCAAAGTTACTAAATTACCACCACGAGATCATTTTATTTTCGTGAGTTTAAACTTCTGTACATTTCATTAAAGCTCCTACAATAACTGACTCTACTTATTGCAATGCACGACACACTATTGCACTCAAAGTAGGTCATTTCTTGTACAAAAGGGTGCCAATTTTACCACCCTCAAGCCTTCAACACATAACAATAAGTCCTTGAGCAAACCACTTTGGGGTTAGATCAATGTATGCGGTGTCTATATAAATAAATAAATAAATATCCCTGGACATTATTCACACAGCGCCATCTAGCCCCAAACTAAGCATAGCTTGTGCTATGGGTGCTAGACAACGGATAAACATTACTTACATACTTTTTTTCTTTTTTTGTAAATACATACATATTTACAATAACTTCCCATTCAAAAGAAACTTACTTAGCAGACAATAATTTATAAAACTTCCCACCCTTTATCTTCGCCTGAACAAACTGTTAAAACTTCCAAAGTGCTTGCGTAAAAACTTTTTACGACCCCATTCTTCATTCTCACAATAACCTTCGAACCTTGTTACCCGTTACCTAGCAACCAAGAGAAATTCTGTACGAAAATAAACCTTAAACCAACCACTTAAGGTAACGGTAATGTAGTGTCAGACAAATTGCCATTATGACACCCGCAGTGTCGGCTCGGTGTCAGCCCGCGACAGACGTCAGCTTTTAGATCAACATTTAGATTTTGTAACAGTTTAATAATATGTCTCAAACACAAGCACATAGGAGCAGTATTAGTCAGAACTCAAGATCTGTGAGCCAATTGAACGATCTATACGAGCTAACAGACGCAGAGCTGATAAAACAAGTGGCTGAGTTGAAACAGCAAATCAAAGTTTTGCAACTCGAGAACGAAATCTTTGAACGGACGATTTTAAGGCTCGAACCAGCGTTAATGCATGGGGTTCAGCAAGCGTTAGAATATGCCAGCAAACTGCAGAGCTGTTCGTCACTCGCTGTTGGCAGTTTCGTCAAATCACAGACCTCTAGATTTGGTGGTTTGGATTCTTTGACCAGTCCGTCTAGAATGCTTACTAGTCCGTCCAAAGTTTCTACGCGAAGAGTCGAATCTTCCGCTAAATTAGGAGGCACAGTCATCTTTGGAACAGGGCCTCGGATCAACGTGCTAGAACGTTCAGAACTAGTCTCAAACGAGATGGAAATACTTGTAGTAAACATGGAAAAGGCTAGATCTAAAGCTGCTAAACAGCATGCTTTATTAAAAGCACAATTAGAAGAGATTGGAGTGAGAGTAGTTGATATAGAAAAAGCGTGCGTGAGTTTTAATAAAGAAGTAATTGTCGACGGCTGGGATAAAATAGCGCAGAGAATTCCCGCAGAAATTTGGATCAGATTCATGACAGAATGGTTAAAAATAGCTGATAGTCAGATTGGGAAACTGCGTTTAAGAACTAGCACTTATAATACTCAGTTTAGTAAACTAAAAGGACAGATTAAAGTAAAAGCTGAGTTAAGCGAGAGTCTAAGGCCTGTGGATTTTGATAAATTGAAGATTGAGAATGACGAATGCCAAGTGTTGATAGATAAGAAGCTACAGCAGTTGGGAGAGTTAAAAAAGATGACGGGAGATGCGAATTTGAACTTAACGATACATAAGAAGGCAATGATGGAGCAGAATACATATTTGACGACGATTTTGAAAACGATCAAGGATAGAGGGAGAATGACAATTGAACTGGATAAAGAGAGACAAGTGATACAAGTACAAGCGGATAGCCTAGCTCAAAAGTTAGAAGAGGTAAGAAAGGTTAGGTTAGCATACGAAGTCCCAGATGTAATGGATTACGTGTATGTGAAGTCCGAAGTGACAGATTTGAAGCATTCTGTAAAATTGTTGGAAAACAGGGTGCATATACAACAGATAGCTCTGACTTCGCTCAATAAGAAACTGAATTCGTTGTATAAAAACTAGTCATAATTTTTTTATTGGTGCTTGTGTATGTTTTATTTATAGTTTATTAAATTTTATTGTGTATAGTCATTTTCATTTCTATTAAATCCGACACTTTTAAGGTTAGTGGTTTAAATACCTGAACATGTCCTCGGGATTCTAGGTTCAATTCCCAAATCGGACTTGTGTCAATTCTTTTCAACACAACTCGGGTTCCTGTTAATTTATATTATGTTGACCACCACCTCCGTGTAACAGTGGCTTAAAAAAGTGGGGCACATCGTGGAGTTAGTTAAAATAAATAAAATAAAATAAATAAATAATTCCCTCTTTGGATCTTGTTTGCAGTAGGACTTATTCAGAGTCCGGTGGTATATTTAACCCCACAGGTTCAATAGACCGCTTGCTTTTCATGGGGTGTATGGAAGTGGGTTATTCCACAAATCCCCATCGCATATCCCCATCAATGGGGATTTCTGAACTTTATCAACATCTTTTTTCCACAAATCCCCATCATGACACATCAATGGGGATTAGTGAACTAAAAGTTCAGAAATCCCCATTGATGGGGATTTCCGATGGGGATTTGTGGAATAACCCTAGTACGCTTCCTTGACAAGTGTCCTAATGACCGCAGTAGCTACTTACCATTACGTGGATGCCTCTCAATTGACGAATCAGTCCGATCTGTCCCCTTGCTTTATCCTCATGAGATGACGGAATTGACCCAGTCTAAATCAACTTACCTGAGCAGTTGGTAAGCCAGCATACAGCTGAAGATGCAGACGAGAACTGCACTGACGGAGAGCGCGAAGACTCCCCGCAGACACCAGTAGAGGGCGCCGTGGACGACACCACAGTCTGTGACTCCTTCGAATACGCAGCGGACTCCTGGAGGGAAGGAGGGATGGTCAATACATAATAATTATAATAATAATATCCAGACTATAGGCTCATCTGATTTTCGAGCCTTTGATTTCAAGGAGGTAGGTTCCTGTACTGGACCGTCTAGATGGGTAGGTACCACCGCGGTGTAAGATATTTTCAAGTGAAATAGAAGTGTGTCAAAGAAGGTACTTCTGTGTTTCGGGGAAAGGGCACTGAAGCTAGTTACTGGCTAGTTATATGAGACCTAATAATAGTTATATGAATCTCGGTATAGCGGGCGCAGGGCGGTCTGAACTAAATACTGAACTGTCTAAGGGCAGACGTGGCGCTTACCATCAGGTGTACGATCTGCTCGTCTTGTTACACATTGCAATAAAAAAAAAGTGAACTGGCTTCCACACTACTACACTACTGCCGGAACACAGCCAGAGCTGATATTATGGCCTATTCACTCACTCTAACACGGTGGGACAGCAGACGTGACTGAAGAGATCAGGTGCAGGCCCAACGGCTTTACATGCTTTCCGAAGCGGGGTGCTTTAAACCCCAAACTTCCAGACTCCGGACTTTGACAGTATTTTCCTGTGCATAATTTTGTATTTTTTTCTTTTTGTTAATAAATAAGTGCATTTTATATCCTTTGGGGTCAGCACTTTGATTAAATCCAATACATATTTACTTTTAAAAATATATATTGTGGTACTAACCGTCATCATCACTCTCCGTATGTTGTCCATCAGGCGGCATCGAGAAACAAGTGCAGGTTCGAGTCAGTTTCGTGTACTCACAGAACTTTAACGTCTGCAGCCTAAAAAAGACATTCATGTTAATTATTTAAGAACGGTCAACGGCACATCACGGTAAACACTTGCAATTCGATAATAGCACTTATGCCCCCGACCATAAGAGTGATACAAAGTCCAAAGTGTATAGTCTGACGTGCTTTTGACTGTACATATACGACGCTTCAATTGTCTAGTGGTTTAGGTACCTTGTTCTAGGGGTCCTGGGTTCAATTTCCCGGTCGAGTAGAATTTGTGTCAGTTTTGCGGACACAGCTTTGTGATCACCTATTCGCATTTGGCAAGCGCGGTGATTATGCCAGGGCAGTATTGTGACGATGGCTTGATATCGTAGACATTAAATGGGCTGTTATAGCCGCCGGCAAACTTCTTGGCGTTTGACGGAGTGGGGAAACGTTGCGCATTGTGCACTTACGTATGACCAAATAGCGCGCGCGAATCTTCCGACGCCCGCGTGCGCTATTTGGTAAGAGGTAAGCTTCTGACCAATAACTCGCACGCATCTCAAAATTTGCGTTCTGATGTTCAAGATGTTTGCCGGGAACTATTTTTTATATTAAAATAGTAATACCTAAATAACTTACTTGTTCATATGTATGACGGTTGTGGTTATAGTGACGAGTACGCAAGTCAGCGCGCACACCAAACAGCACACACCTACCACTTTGATCTGAAAATAATTAATAAATGAATATCGGACAAGTAAGTAAAATTATTATTGAATAAAACTGTGTACAGGAAGGTGTTATAAAATAGGGTAGAAACATTCTATAGCGGGACATTAGGCTGATACTCTACTTTTATGTTTGGGGTAAGATGTATCAAATCAAACAGATTTATGACTAATTAATTTCTATGAAGATTAGTAACTAAGTTATTTTATAATACATGAATACAAGCCTTAGTAGGCTTATGTAGAATTAGGCTAGCTGGTGTATAGCCACAAGGCTGGCACCGGCTCGTCCCAATTTGGGTGTGAAGGGGAAACCGGGGGAGTTTAGTGGGTAGTGGAACGCCTTTAGTTCCGAGTTTCACACACGGCCTCAGGCGTCGCTAGCATGCGGTTATGGCACATTCTTCTCCGCAAAAAAAGGCTTACGTACAATAATATAAATTCAACCAAAAGTGTCATTTGACCAGAAAATTAGAAGTCTCAGTGAGCCATGCACCTCGATGCACCATCCCCATGCATGATGTATGATATGTTAAAATTGACATACTTTTCTTACCATATAGCTGTATCGGTTCCTCCGACGCGCCAGCGACATTATACACACTCCTGTGAGTACCAGCTGCAACAAGAGAGAAACACATAGGTGGTTCAGGTTAGTGTGATGCCACACGGGCGCGTTGCGCTGCGATGCGACGACGCACCGCAAGCGCTCGACGGGATGGGTGCCACACGATCCGATGCGTCGTCGCAACGCGCTGCATTGTCCACCACTCCCCCCGCTTCGTCTCTCGGCTTCAAGTCCGTTGCGCACGCGTTACGGCGACGCGCGTCGCCACAACGGACCGTGTGGCATGCCCTTCAATTTGTATGAAATATAACGCATCGACGACGCTCCGTCACCGCAAAGCAGCGCAACGCGCCCGTGTGGGATCACCGTTAGTGTATTTTTCTACGCGAATACGGTCGTTTCGGCATACGGCATAAAAGGGGCTACCCACGTACGCAAGTCACCTACAAGCTAGAGAAGACACACGATAGCTCTCTTTCTGTTCGGCTTGTTATGCAGAGAGTATATATTTAATTTTAAACGAGCAGTCTTGATTCAGATGTTGTGGTTTTAATTCACCTCCAGTAACTCCTGTACAGGCCGTCTACGACGGAGAAGGGCCGCAAAGGTATGTTAAAGGTCATTACAGTTTTTTTCGCTCGCTCTCTGCGGCCTCCTTTCGCAACATAACAAAGTCAAAGTCAAAGTCAAAAATATCTTTATTCATATAGGCATTCTTAGAAGCACTTACGAATCGTCAAAAACTAAAATATTCAAGTATAAAAGTAATTTACATAAAAATACATATATATTTCGATACATACAATATACTTATAAATATACATAGTAATAGATTCTACCACCGGTTCGGAATGCTGTCATCTAGTTGAGAAGTCACCGGCAAGAAACTCGCTATAATTTTTCATCGCCATGTTTGTTTACAATTTGTTTGTTAAAATTACTGATTAGTTTTAGAATACCTAGCCATACAGTATAGAGTATAAGAATGAGACTATAATCGAGAAAAATCCGTGAGCCCTGGAAGACCAGTGCCCAAAGGTGGCACCTGCAGCACAAGTATGACGTATGTGCCAGCCATAATTTCACTCAACCATAATAGAGGGAATGTAACCACCCGACACATAGCGCCACCACCACAAGCACATTTTAGACACCATCAATGGTCCGTCAGTAGCATGTAAGCCCGCAGTAAGATGTGCTGAGCTGCTAGCAACCCATAGAGGACCGAGGCAGGTTCTTTTAGCCGTTCTCTTCCACGCCGACGCTCATACGCAAGAGTAATCCTCCCGCTCTATCTCCTTGACGTCCTTCGGTGACAAAACTAGACCAGTGGTCTTCACTCACCATAGCTGCAGGCACGGCAGCGGGTACCGTCTTCAGATGTTGAGGCGAAGCAGTGTTAGCCCGCAAAAGGATATGCTGTGCATAGAGGACCCAGCCCATAGAGGAACGATTCAGGTTCTTCTTGCTCCTTCCAGCGTAGACAGCCATAAGCCAGAGGAGAGCCGCAAAAAGATCCTCTCGCTCGATCTCCTGACCACTAGTCCATTGGAGGTCGCTCTTTCTGCGACAAAACTAGACCAGTAGCCTGTGGTCTTAAACTTACCATAGCTGCAGGCACAGCAGCCGGCATAGCCTCAAGATGTTGAGGCGAGTCAGTGTAAGCTCGCAGTAGGATATGCTGAGCAGCCAACAACACATAGAGGACCGAGGCTGTTCTTGCCACACCCTTCCAGCTTAGACGGCTATACGCCTGAGGAGATCGGCATATCCTCTTGCTCCCTCTCCTTGACCTCCTTCTGGGAGAAAACTAGACCAGTAGTCTTAAGCTCACCATAGCTGCAGGCACAGCCGCCGGAACCGTCTCAAGATGTTGAGGCGAGGCAGTATACGCTCGCAGTAAGATGTGTTGTGCAGCCAGCACCCCATAGAAGACCAAAGCAGGTTCTTCATGCCGTTCTCTCTCGTCGAGTATCCCCTCTTGCTCCCTCTCCTTGACGTCCTTCTGGGAGAAAACTAGACTAGCGATCTTTACTCACCATAGCTGCAGGCACGGCAGCCGGCACCGTCTCAAGATATTGAGGCGAAGAAGTGTACGCTCGCAGTAGGATATGCTGAGCAGCCAGCACCCCATAGAAGACCGAGGCAGGTTCTTCATGCCGTACCCTCTCGCCGAGTATCCCCTCTTGCTCCCTCTCCTTGACGTCCTTCTGGGAGAAAACTAGACTAGCGATCTTTCCTCACCATAGCTGCGGGCACGGCAGCCGGCACCGTCTCAAGATGCTGAGGTGAAGCTGTATACGCTCGCAGCAAGATGTGCTGAGCAGCTAACAGCCCGCCCAGAGCTGCTGCAAGGGCACCGCAGCCAACGCACCACCAGGCGTACTTGCGCCGACGGCACGATGTGTCGTTGTTGCACCCGACCGCTGCTGGAAAGAAAAATGAAAATGAAAATGAAAAAACGTTTATTCGATATCTTTTAGTAAAGGTACATAGCTCGTGGCTGGAGTCTCCATTTAAGTATAAATACCTGTGTTTGGAGACCCCGCTCTTTCTTAAATTAAAAAGATATGTAATATAAATTACATTTAACTTTAACTTATGAGTAAACAAAAGTGAGTGTACTTACTGGTTTTGTGTATGTGTATGTGTGTGTGAGTGTGTTTGTGTGCTCGTGTGAGTGAGTGTGTGTGTGGGTGTGTATGTGCATGCAGGTGTCGTCTTTATCTAAAAATTAAATTCTATAAAAGACGGATAGATTTTTTATTTACTCTATGGCAAGAGATCACTACCTATTGACACCTGCGATTAGCAGATGCGTTGCCCGCCTTTAAAGGAATATGGAAGGAGGAAGATGAAGGGTCATCATCATCAGCCTATATGCGTTCCCACTGCTGGGACACAGGCCTTATCTCAATTGTAAGATAGTGTGGGCCATACTCCACCACGCTGGCCTAGTGCGGGTTGGTGGAAAGGTGCGTAAGGCAAGTGACCAACCTTAATGTCAGATGTTATCAAGCCGCCAATTGACCTCTGACTAGGCTTGACGACTAATACCTACGTATTGTAAATATCAGCCGGGAGCAACAGCTTAAAGTGCCTTCCGAAGCACGGAGACTTCCAAAGCACTAAATGTGGTCAGAATGGTCACCCATCCATTAACCGACCGCGGCTAGGGTAGCTTGACTTTCGTTATCTATAACGAACCACTGTCACAGCTGCCCCACGAGCGCCTCAGATGAAGGGTCATGGGGAACGGAATGGGAACAAAGGCCCCTCCCACTCACGAAACGGAGGGAAATAGCAAAGCTACTACTTTTACGACAGTCTTGGTTTCAATTCCGAGGTAGAGCAAAGTTTGTGCCGGTTTTTTCAGACCAATCTGTATTTGACAAACGTGATTGGCCATCATGTGTGTGTACAACATTACAACATTGTGCTATAGCAGCCAGACAGTACCTACATACTGGTTTAATCACCAGGATAGCATAGTAGAAAAAATATATTTTTTCATAGGTACTACGTCAATTGGCAGACAGACACGCAGCCCACCTGATGGTAATGGTAAGCGGCTACTGCGGCCTATTCCATTGAGGTACACTTCACCAGGAAGCGTCGCTCAATGTGCTGCCAGACTGTAGGCTCATCTGATCTTCGAGCCTCTGATTTCAAGTGTACTGGTTCCCACATTAATACTGCAGAAACATAGCCAGAGCTGTTATGGCGGCAGATTTCACCTGTGTGTGGGGATGGTAGCTAGCCAGTCGGACTCTGAAAAAGCCCTACCACCAAGGCGGGAATCGAACCCACGACCTACGGGGTTGAAACCCGAGCGGCTTAGCCACTGTTCTACGGAGGCGGTCGTAAACATAATGTTTACCCGTTGTCTGGCACTCATAGTACACGCTATGCTTAGTTTGGGGCTGGACGGCGCTGTGTGAATAGTTTCCAGAGATATTCATATTTGTTTATTTCATTCTTAATATTAAATTACCGAAATACGGCGGCGGTGGGACATAGTGTTGGGCCACATCGGCGGCCACGGTGGACTGCGGGGCCACCTGGTACTGCACTACTTGCATCAATTGCATCACTTCACTTAAAGACCACTCGAGCGCACATCACTAGATTTCTCTTTGTAAAAGGAAAGAAAGAATAGTCTATAGCCGATAATAAAAAAAGTGTCTTTAGAATTAAAACTTTTTGAAACAAGTCTGTTTTCCCGCCATTTTTACACTATTTACATTTATTTTTATTTGTGAACACGTTATTTGTTTTTCTGGTTGCTACTGTTTATTGCTTATCTGTTTTAAAAATATGAATTAATTTCTTCCGCCTATTTATTACATAGAGATTTTGCACATAACGATAAGTAAATAATGATATAAAAGCATTTTATTAAATATAGGCTCTATGAAAAAATGCTAATTTGTTTTACATGAAAAGCTTAAGTCCACTTTAAATAACTTTATTAAAAAAAAATACCTTTTCTTAAAGAAGATCGATAATTATTGATTTAAAAGATTGATAAGAATGATATTGTACTGGAAAACGTGACATCGATTGTAACATTCAATAAATGTCACAAGTCACAACCCCATCTTAAATAACTTTCAAATCGCGCGCCATCCCTCTTTAAAATCAATATTTACACCCCTCATACTCAGAGATCATTGACCTTCTACAATGCACAAACAACCATTTATTTTAATCACACACTATAATTTACCACAAAACTCTTTGCCCACTACCTCCTTTCTCTAATTAGAAAAAAAAAAACAAAACAATATCTTTTTCACAGATTCTTTTTTCGAAAATGGTATTTCCCTCCTTTATTTGTTTTAACCACCACAGATTATAGCACGGCACTGATTTTAAGTAATACAACGAATAATTACACCGTCTAACTGTTTTTAAATGGCGGAAAAGGTCCTGTTGTAACAGAATTGGGTTACATTATTAATTCAAAGACGTTTACAGCGGGCTAGGTTATGTTTTAACAATGGCCGTTCCGCGCAGAAGCAGTAGATACTTTATAGGATGCAGGTAGTAACGTAGTACAAGTAAGGGAAAGTATTTGACACAACGCACCTCAAGTTATTCATGATTTCTATTATGATCATCTCTAGGGTCGTAGGTTTGAATCCCAAGGAGTAAGCTAAATTCGGGAGGACATGATGTTGGTAGCGAGAAGACTTAGACTACTTTTTTAACAACTTTCTGTTTCCCTTCAAATACACGGCGTGCAAGTGAAGCCTCTGGTGTTACAAGCGTCCAAAGACGACGGTTACCGCAAACCATAGCCATACCATACCATACCATTTTAGTAGTGGTAGAGCTATGCTTCTTTACAGTACGAATGGGCCGGCTCGTCCGGGGAAGTACCACCCTCTCACATAACACCAGCGTGATATAATAGTGACTTCTATTGTGTTTCGGCAATGCATTAGCGATCCCTCTGGTGTTGCAGATGTCCATGGGCGGCGGTGATTGCTTACCATCAGGCGACCCGCTGGCTCGTTTGCCGCCTCTGATATAAAAAAACTATCAAGCGGGGCGTTGAATTGAGACACACTCTCAATATAAAAAACATCACTTACTCACTCACAATTTACTATGGCACAAAGGTCGCATTTCAGTATTTGGATACATATGGATTCACCGCGAAATGCTATTGGTATACAATAAAATTGTGGAAGATAAAACCTTTACGTGAGATACATTCTATACAACGAACGAGACAGCGAGTCTCATCGTATTCATAACATTATTATTAACTTTAAAATTATATTTTTTTTCTATTTAACATATTTATGAGATAGGAAATATGCATTTAGAAATTAATTCAATTAGATAGATTCCTGTGTGAAAGCATAACATTGTAATAAATTGTCTGCTTAGTTCTGGAGATTTTTTGTTGTATTTTAATACACAATTTAGGTATAATGTTTGTTCAAACTCTTTGGTAAAAAACAAAAAAATATTTTTAAAAAGAATAATGAAATGTCACTTGGAAAAATTTTACTCTCAACTCAACTTATTGTTAGAAATCATAACACAAGCTTTTTGTAAATTCAGTGGTTTTAATTATTAAATCACCAATGTTATTTAAAATTTTATCTGGTTTGAACTGCCTTATAGGTAAGTAATAAAATGCACTGAGTAAATAAGTGTAATTAATTATCTTTTTTTTGTTTGAAGTCGGTTTTTATATTTCTACCAGTATACCGTAAGAATCAAGAAAAAACATTTCTGCGCGTTGTTCTATGAGACATGCCTTCAATGAGAACATCATCCATGTTGGCGTCTATATAACACTTATTAGAAATAAGCATTCAAAAATGTTTTTTTTAACAATGACAGTTTTTTTTAAATTTTGGAATGCTTTTCTAAAATACGAGTATATACCTGTCCCCAATGATTTTGCCTGTCCCGCACTTTGTGCAAAATCATTTTCAAAAGATACATTTCATAGTACTCATTGATGCACTAGTTAATTTATAGTTTCCTCCAAAATTCGAATTATGACAAAGACATTCATTCATGTGGCCAAAACCTTTGAACGCAAGGTGTATTAAAAAAAACATTCCCACGAATCTTTATTATCTGTGGCGAAATGTCGCAAGAAGGCCTATTGTAATCTTTTGTAATATGTACAGCCTACCTGTTATTTTGAATGTATGGTTTGATCTTTCGCATACCGATTTCGATCAATTGTTCGGCGGTACTGAGTATATATTTTGGATTTTATATATTTATTTTGAATAGAACTGTATGTAGAGTCATGCCACAAACAGTACCTGCCAGACGAAATGGGTCAGTCATAGAAATATTATGTACTTAGCTCAATGGGGTCAGTTCGATTTTTTTATGTTAGAGGTGGCAAACGAGCCTGCGGGTCGCCTGATGGTAAGCAATCACCGGCCCATGGACATCTGAAACACCAGAGGGATCGCTGATGCTTTGCAGGCCTTCTAAGATCGAGGAAGGGAAGTATCACCTTTTTACAAAAGATCAACGTATGAGTTTATTGCGATTCGTTTGGTGAGTAAGAGTGCCATAGACTCGAAGGCTTCGAACCCACCGTCCTCAACCAATGGTTTTGAGGACCCGAGCAGCTTTTTCACTATTCCATGAAGGGCATCATATTATGGTTGTTAGGTATGTGTCTGTCTGCCATTAATCCCATTGCCATTTTTTTTCTGCTTGGCCCAAAGGTTGACTGGCAGAGAATGCCATTTGGCATTAGGTCCGCCTTATGTACATACTCTTGATTGTGCATTAAAGTTTTAATAAATGAATAAATAAATCCCCAGGCCCCTGAAAAAGCTGACACAAATTTTGCTCGACCTGGGAATTGAATCCAAGACCCCGAGATCATGGCCAGGTTCTTTTTCTACTTGACCAACGTGGGGAAAAGAAGGGGGATCTAATATGTAAATTATTCCAGATCCACACAAACTCTTTGACCTGCGGGCGGGGGTAGCCCCCCAACGCCTGCATTGCACAGGTCGCTCGAGCCAAGTCTGAGGGTCACCTAGTTTCACGGGTGGCCCTCTCAAGGCGCCACCCGGACTTGAGGCCTCTCAAGTCGGGGTACCCAGGGATGGGCTGGTCAATAGCCATAAGACTGGCACCGGCTCGTCCCAATCGGGTGTGAAGGAGAAACCGGGGGAGTTTAGTGGGTAGTGGACGCTTGAGTCTCGAGTCCCACACACGGCCGCGGGTCTAGGTAGCCTGGGGTTATGGTGCATAACGCATTCTCCTCCGAGAAAAAAACCACACAAACTCTGGACCTTAGAAATGACTACCAAAAATCCTTCCATGACTACCAAAAATCCTTCCATACATAATTATGTATATATCTTACCATTATTCCTCCTATTAGTAGCAGCCAGCACACTGGTGGGAGGCCGCGGCGGCAGCGCAGGGGGGGTGTCGGTCTTCGCGGGGGGAGGGGGGCCGGGGTCGTCCGCGCACGCGTACTGCACCGATGCAGGCTTGCACGTGCATGCTACTTGGTACTGGAATCAGAAAATAATGTTTAATTAATATAAAAATACATGGGATGTAAAAGAGTGACCATCACAGAAAAACTAGCATTCCTGCAGAAACGTTGATAGTACAGATGGCAGCACATCAAGCCACCCCAATCTGTCAAATTCCTGCAACCAATTTTCAGCTTTATTTCCATCACATAGAGTTCTATTTCAATTGAGACTTTTGACAGGTTAGAGTAGGTTGATCAGCTGCTGTCTGCAGTGCATTCTTGAATAGTCTCTGTAGTGTTTTATATGGCGCGAGGTGCATTTAGGGGTTTCAGTGGGTATTGAAACTCTTAAAACAATGACGCGGGCGTCCGAGTCCTACATAACCCTATGGTTCCCCCGTATAGTCATAAGAGCATTTCCCCTCGATAAAAAAGGAGAAAAGGTTGATTTGTTGCGGACTTTTTTTAATCGTTTCTGATGACATTTGCCCAAATGCACTCCATTGGTTAGATTGGCGTTCGGGTGGCTTGTCGCAAATTGATAAGACGAGGATCTGTTGCCGACTCATAGAAATGTGTCGACTGTAGTATAAAGGCAAGTAAATCTTGGTAAATCTACGAACCTTGTGCAAGTCGGAGGTGACGGAGGCGCTAGTGTCGCACTCGGGACAGGCGTCCGGCGCGGGCGAGCTGCGCGCCGACGTCACGTCCGCCAGCGACATCTCTACGTCATTTGGTGAACTAAAACAAGAAGAAAAATTGTCAAGATGGCGACTGCTTCCTACTGACGTATGGTTGCTGTTATTCTACTCATGCACTAGTTAATTTTCAAGCAAAGTTGATTTCATTTGGTCTGCGAGGATGGAAAATTGTTTGAGTCACAGACAAGGGGTTTCGATTAAACACCAGGTCTTCTTGATGCCTTTATTAAAAAAACGTTTATGTATTTGAAAACACATAACACAAAAAAAATATAATAAAATATAAAAGGATAATAAAGATTATAAAAACATTTTGTGTATCGTGTTACCAAAACGGTTACCACTCAGGGCCTATGTGTGATATAATGCCATTATTGTGACTTTGAGTAGAAAACACTCAGAGCATTGCAAGAATGACCATGCCATTCAGAAATCACCTTAGCTTCTTAAAGGAACTTGCACAATTTCAAAAAATGGATTTCTAAAATGCTTGGCTTTTAATAAGCCAGCATATGCATTATTTATATTTTTTCAAAAACCCGCATGATAAAGAAAATTTAAACCTGAATAACGTTATAATAACAGCGGAAAATACTAAATTACCCACATACTGATCAAATTGACGACGCATCGCCAACATGCCACAGATCATAACCGTACAGAAATATCTATGGCCAGGGAATTCCCTTCCCTATCACGCAAAACCCATTCTTAACACAGAAGAAATAAAAACTAAACTCCCATAAAAGTGAAGAGCTACTAGCAAAAATGTCACGATAAAGAAAATTGCACTCTAAAAACTTAGGTAAAAGATTTAAAATCTAAAGGGTTTAGACAGATGACGTCTATCGCAAAAAACAATATGGATGCCACACCGGTAAACAGCTGACCGGCCGCTTCCGGCGGGCACAGCTGTTGACAGACAAGGCTGTATGAGTTTTGTCCTTGCGTAGGTTTTAATCAATCCAATTATGACATCTGCTACCTTAAAAAACTATTTTCTCCAAACGTTTGGTCCGATCTAGCGCACCCTGACCGGAATCCAGTTAAAACGTTAGAACTACTGCCATCTCACCTCTGTAACGCTTGTGAGGGGAACTAGACTAATTGGCTTGGGCGTAACCAAGGTGGGGCTAGGTGGAGCGCTTGCCCCACTCTGACGAGCAAGTACCTAACCAAACGTCAAAATCTAAATTGTTACTTTTTCCGTCATGTTTTTAATTTTATGTTCATATTGTTGATGTATGTATACAGGGTGCTATTTGGTGTAGTGTGTAGTACTACTTGGTCTGTCGGTGTAACCTTTTTGTACGGAAAAATTTAAAAAATTAAGACCGTATAGTTTGCTAGTTACATAATATATTACTTTCGACAGCTGTCCTAACTTGAGCCTACCTAAATGGCAACTTTAGTCAGTCAGACAAGTTTTTAATGATAGCGGGAGCGGTCCTATTGTTAATAATCCTTTATTTTGTGACAAGACAGTCCACTGATTGAGCGTTTGACAGATCGGTCAATGACCTGCCGCAAGCGCGTGTCAACACGACGCCGTGGGAAATTTGCGACGGTGGGGAAAGGAATTAGAGAGTCATTATCCCAGTAATGTAGTGGCTAAGGGTGCGAGAGGATCCAGGATCGAATCTGGAAAATACGACGAATTATTTATATTTATTAAAACTTTGTTGACCACAAGCCTACTGCCCGCCTGATGATAAGGGGTTACCCTCGCCAATGGATGCCAGCGGCATTAATTGTACTCACTGATCCACGCTCTCCCCAATTATTGAATTGAAATATTGGCAGACTAGCACGCAGCCCACCTGATGGTAAGCGGTCACTGCGGCCTATTCCATTGAGGGAATTTGTGGAACACTTCATCAGAAATTGTATTTCAATGTGCAGCCAGACTGTAGGCTCATCTGATCTTCGAGCCTTTGATTTCAAGTGTCCAGTACACTCCCACATTAATACTAAGAATGGCTTCCTTTCAATGATCAAACATCAGGATTTATAAACGTCGTCTTCTAAACACAGATTGTGGCTTAAACGTAATAAAAAGCGTCACGACAAGATGTTTCGACACAGAGTCACGGACCAACGGTACACCATTCACGCATGACCACCAACTTATTGTTTTGGAGATCAGTTGACGATTGTGAAAGAAAGTACTGAGCAGTCGATCATACTGGGAGAAAGAGAGGTAGAGATCTTTCCCTCGAAAAAGCTGCTCGTCTGTGGATGCACCTCCACCTTTCAGTACAGAAGACCATCGTGAAGTACCATGGGCGTATCCATTTTGTAGTATATTTTGTTAGTTACATATTATTTTAGACTTTTGCCCCACCCTGGGGTCATGGCTGCCCCACTCTGGGTCCATGGCTGCCCCACTCTGGGTCCAAGGCTGCCCCACCCTATGCCCAATGCCCATTAATGGCTACGCCCATGTGAAATACCACTGAGTAACTAATATCGGTAAAGACATGGTGTTGACTGCGGCATGAAACTTTTTTCCTTTAAAATTGCAGGGTAGGCTCAGCGCGAGTGATGCCTCTGGTCTTACAGCCTTATAGGCGTCCATAGGTGACTATAACCGGTTACTATCAGGCAGACCGTAGCTTAGCATGAAATGCCTTGGTCGTAGGATTGAAAGCCTGAATATGGTTGTTGAAATTAAAAACAAAAAAGATCTTTCTCCTTGCCAGATCGACTCCACTTGCACCGAGATCCAGGATTTGACTATTCCAGTGCGTTGAGTTTTTTTTATGTACAGTCAACAGCACGTCAGACGTAACACTTTGGACTTTGTACCGCTCTTATGTCGGGGGCATAAGCGCTATTATCGAACTGCAAGTGTATACCGTGATGTGCTGTTGACTGTACCTAAATCAGTTGGCAGACGAGCACGCTGCTCGCTCGGTAACAGCTAGGCAGTCGGACTCTAAATTAGTCCTCCAAAACCTAATGCAATCTAATAAAACCGATTAATCAGGGTTGCCAACTCTAAAAAATATTTATCCCTAAACCTAAGTCAAAACCCCCTAAAATCGCCTCAATTGCTTGAAAATCCCCCCAAAAATATTTAATAAAAATAATTACAATTAATTAATAAAAAATGTGCAGTAATATAATTTGTTTTTACTCTTCTATAATCCCGTCAACTGACAAGTGCCTCGTAAACAAAAATCTCCTCGTAAAAAAAACAAAAATCCCAAGGCTATGGAGACTATACTCACCTTTATTTTGCTGAATTTGGAATAAAAAAAAATATATGTATAGTTATAAAAATCCCTAAAAATACCCCTAAAAATATAACACCCCTAAAAAAATCCCATCTCACTTATTTACCCCCTAAATCTTGGGGGAAAACCCCTAAGTTGGCAACCGTGCGATTAATCTATGACCGATTACTCCGAGGCTTTATACATATGAAATCAAATCATTCATTACAGTTTTTTGTTCGCTGTATTACAGTTAACAATGTATTAAAAAAAAAACTTATTCGACCATTTTCAGGTAGAACCTTTTTGCAACCAAGCAATGGGCTAACAGGTAGTTTAAATAAATAAAAAAAAGGATATAAATAAATGAGAGAAAAGAAAAGGATCTGACCTTTTTTTAATTGAGAATGCAGGTAGTTAGATCTATAAACAACTTTTAGAAAAAGGTAAGACGGTTTCACTTTGGTATTCCAAAGGCGGGATGAGCTTGCGTATAATAAATTATATATCAATAATGGGCCTGCGGGCCTGCATCTTAAAATCAAAATAATTTTATTTTACTAGATTTTCGCCCGCTGCTTTACTAGTCGATATGTGAACGAATGTGATATTTTACCAAGATAAAAAGAAGCATGTCACACTCCTGTTCCCAAACTATCCCCCATAGTATAAACCAAATCGATCTGATACACGGTTGCCAGATTGGGTATTTTTCTCGCAATTTTGGGTAAAAATTTGGCTGCTGGAGAAATTTTGGAGAAAAGAAAACTTTGGAGAAATGTTTGGAGAAAAAATTTACGAAAGCGTCTATTAAAATTTTTGACTATTCCCCACCCAGAATCTCGCGAATCTAGGTGAGACGAGGGGATAATGTCATATTTAAAATGCCGTAACCAACTGATTTTGAGTTTTGGACCTTATTGTTAGTAGTTTGGTTATTATTAGTAGAAATACGACATAGAACCACGGGCAAAAAAAGAAATCGGTGTTTTTTTTTGGTTTTTGGCTTTTGGGTAAAACTAAAGAAAATAGTATCGTTTTGGAGAAAAATAATTTTAAATTTGGGGAGAAATAGAAAATCACATCTGGCAACCCTGATCTGATACCCCATTGCGACGTGAAAGAAGGAAAAACAAAAACACTTATATGTATTCCTGTTATCCCGAGGGAATTGGGCATTAATTCCGGTCAAAAAGTCTTAGATTAAAACAAACAAATCTAAACAAAAAGTAGTCTAGTTTCTCTGTAAAAAAAAATTCATCAAAATCGGTTCAATATCTCAGGCGTAAAAGCGTAATATAATATCTCTTTGTGTTTCTATGTACAGTCAAAAGCACGTCAGACTATACACTTTGGACTTTGTACCACTCTTATGTCGGGGGCATAAGTGCTACGAGGGGTGTTCAAAAAGTAATGATAATGGTTAGGTTCGAAGTCAGTTAGATTAAACTGAGGATTAAACATAATTTTATTTTTCTACGTATTCCCCTTCAGGTTAATATATTTGACATATCTTTTGTCTGGAGTCAAATAAAAAAATATTTATTTTGGGTACTTAAAAAATCGATTACGGCGGATTTCACCTCTTCGTCATCATCAAATTTTATGCCATGAAATATTTCTATGCATGAAAATATTTTTTAAGGATAAAAAAGGTAGAAATCACTGGAAGGCTAGTCCAGTGAATATGGCGGAAGCTCAAGTACCTCAAAGCCTGCAATCTTGGATTGCAGCCATGGCAACTGCAGCCTTGTGAACCGGTGCGTTGTCCCGAAGGAACGAAGTCAAAGTCAAAGTATTTATTTTGCAATTTGATTTACCAAGAAATTCTTTTGCACGTCAAAATTGTTTCGCGAGTTTGCCTCGTCGTTTTTTTCGAAAATTCGTGAAGTGTTCTTCATTAGAATAAAACGTACTAAGTAGTTATTTACACAACGATCTTCCAAAACTCCCCTCGTATTATCGAACTGCAAGTGTTTACCGTGATGTGCTGTTGACCGTACATATAGTATTTACTTGTTTACAAAAAAAACATTAAAGTTTATCTTTCGTCCACTACCCACTAAACTCCCCGGTTTCCCCTTCACACCCGATTGGCGATTGGGACGAGCCGGTGCCAGCCTTGTGGCTTTTGACCAGTTTATCTGTTGCTTGGAACTCATAGTACAAGCTATGCTTAATCTGGAACTAGATGGCGCTGTGCGAATGTCCAAAGACAATTAAATTTGTGAATCCCCAAAAACTGACAATGAATCTTTTTTACCATAAACAAAAGACTTTCGCCATAGACACGCGACTCATTGTGCGGATGTTAAGCAATCTATCTTGTATTGTGGGAACAGACTTTCACTCACACCGGAATACCGTAATTGGTGTAGTGTAGGTTCCATTTATGGACCTAGGTCATACGTGATCTAGAAAATAATTTTGAGTCTTATTCCGCCCGCGGCTTCCTTTTTTTATACTACATCAGTGGGCAAGACAGACACGCAGTCCACCTGATGGTAAGCGGCCACAGCGGCCTATTCCATTGAGGGACACTTCACCAGGAAGCGTCGCTCAATGTGCTGCCAGACTGTAGACTCTCGTTTCTGTCTGTTTTTTTCGGAGGAGAATGCGTTTATGCATCCATCATAATCGCAGGCTTGCTAGACCTGCGGCCGTGTGTGGGACTCGAGACTAGAGCGTCCACTACCTACTAAACTCCCCCGGTTTCCGGTTTCTCCTTCACACACCCGATTGGGACGACCCGATGCCAACCAGCTTGAGAGGAGCCAGCTTGACTTGAGAGGCCTCAAGTCGGGGTACGATAAACAATAAACTAAACCAAGGAAATTGGTAGGCAGTTATAAATTCGTTTAAATTTCTTTTATGTGCAGATACGAGCGTTCGGTCACGTAAACCCATAACATCTCATTATAGTGTAATAGCCTGTTTGGATTTCTTTTGTGTCCGTTTTCGTCACAACTAAAGAGTGGTGCCACACGGACGTTGCGGCTGCGCTGCGCTGCTGCGTCGTCGCAACGCAGTTATTTCAACGCTGTGAACAAGGGCGTCGCCAAGGGGGGGCAGGGGGGGGGCAGTTCCCCCCCCCCCCTAGAGATCAAATGTAGCTAGCCGCAAAGCGGTAACGCTTCATGCTCTCGGCGTTCATATTTTTTCTACTAAATAGGTATTATTGCCCCATTGCCCCCCCCTTAATCATAAGCTGGCGACGCCCTTGGCTGTGAACAACGATATTAATTCGTTGGCTGTGAATGCCACATGAGTACTACGTCGGCGCTGCGTCAACGCAGCTATTATGCTATTAAATACTGCGCTGCTGTTCTATGTCGTTTGCTGCCCAGGCCCACCTTGTCTCTCTCCTCTCCTTTTGCGTTGCGCGTGCGTTCCGTCGCCGTTCGTCATTTCAACGCATAGTGTGGCATGTCGTTTAGGGTGTTACCACACCAATCGATCGATCGTCGATCGACGAGTTCGGTCAACGTCGATTTAAGTTGGTCGATGGATCTGGGGCTTAGACAAGATGACATCGCTTCATAGCTGGCGAATTTCGCTAAGTCCAATTTGTAGGGATTTGACAGACGCCATAGAAAAGTCACGTGTTGAAAGTATGGGATTTGACATTCGCTATCGCAAATTGAGCTATAACGAACGTCATAAATGCCGCTTGTCTAGGGGGGCTGGTTGATCGTCTGGTATGGGAGAGTATCGATAGACGTCGGCTAATCCTTTCTATCATCGACTGATGCCTTCGATCGACGATCGATCGATTGGTGTGGTAACAGTAACACCCTAAAATTTGTATGATAAAACAACGGAACGTCATACACCGCTCAGTCGACGCAGCGCTAAATGCAGCGAAGCCGCAACGCTCGTGTGGCACCACCCTAATAGTGATGCATGTTTTGACGGATCACGATTTGTGTAGAAAGTTTTTAATTTATGTTGTCTCCTCTTATCTTTGAGCCTATGAATTTTTGGCTGGCCTAATGGCCCATTTGGTAGTGGTCCTAGGTTCGAATCCCACCCCTAAAAAACACATTATATTCTAATGAACATTCGTGTTTGTTCTGTGTATGAATGTTTTTTTTTTTGTATTTGAGTATAATATTTGTGTTAAGTCAAGTGTAACTTCTTTGTATCTAACACTATGAGCGAAGTAGTAGGTTATTATAAAAAAGATAAATAAAAAATAATATACATAATACTGCTTAATAAAAATCGGAACAAATGTACAGGAGTGACAAGGAGGATAAACAAACATTCATTTAGGTAATTCATTTTTATTTATAGGCAACATAAAATTTATTTCGAGAACCGTAGATAAACGTTTTAAATTCCTTGGCCTAAAAATGTCTGCCAAAATTGATTGTTCCAAGAACAGATTCGACTCGATTAATATTTGATTCGATTTCTATTTGTTTATCGAATCGTTGATAATCGATTGTGCTCGATTAAACCTACTATTTTATTGCGTCACAGATATCATCCTCACCATTATGATTTAAGGTCGTTGTCTAAATTAAAATAAAATTACCACTAAACTAGTGTACTACAGCAAGGGTAGCGGGACAATACATATAAATAAATATAATTACACCTACAGGCGTACAAAACAAAGTGATGAAAATAGCCAGTTTATAAATAGGTAGGTATTTAATAAATATTTACTTTTAACTTTTAATAAACTAAACCGACTTAAATTAGCTGCAAAATTAAAATAATTATTTTTTTTTTGAAGTTATTTTCTTACATGCAAAAGCTGTTTTAGATTCCAGCAAAATAATAAAAATTTTATAAAATTAAAAGAAAATTGCGACAAACAGACAAAACTACTCTTTTAATAATTTTTAATAGGGTCAGTAAGGGTAAGAGGAACACACCGGTGGAAGAGGAACTAAACTAGTCTACAGAGTTTAGCTGTATGTTAGTCGATAAAATAATAATAATAGTCGATAATTATCGACTGGTAGAACATACAGCGAAACTCTGTAGATGGTTTTGTTCCTCTTACACCAGTGTTCCTCTTACCCTTACTGACCCTAATAATAATTTTTATTTCTCTATTTTTCCTCCTAAATTCGACACATATTAAAATTAAATATCGTTAGTATTTAGTGATGCGACGTAACAAAATATCGATAAAAAACAATTCGTCACAAATGCAATAAAACAATCTTCGGAACTGTTACTAAAGCGAATTATCTGTATAACGGGGTATGTAGCGGATTGTATGAATCAATACAATAATATTGAGTTAGATAATGCTTAGCCGTTATGGTGGCCAATGCTACGTAGAGTGCTTTTACTTCGCTTGTGTATTTTGCCAATGTGGAATGTTTTATTAACATATTTTAATAAAAAAAAATATGGTTTATTATGTAATTAACTGAAATTGATATTTTATAAAATTATAAAATGATGTTTTTTTTGTCAAATACGACGAAGAAAAAAGTAAGAAGAGTTGGTTTCCTTATAAAATCAGGTACCCATAAGTAAAAATTCCATTAAATTAGTTTTATCCGAACGAGTCTTAAGATTTTTAAATGAATCTTATGTTTTATAATATCTAGAGGTCACCCTCGCGGTTTCAATCAATTTCCTTTTTCAACTATCCCCCCCTTCCCCCATCAAAGTATCCTTTGTCCGTCTCCTGGTTCTAAGCTACCTCTCCACCAATTTTCAACCAAATCGGTTCATCCTTTCTCGAGTTATAAATAGTGTAACTAACACCACTTTCTTTTATATGGATTATGTACTATCGCGGTCACCCGCGCGTGATCACCCTAAAGGCTAAAATCCTGTGCAGTATTTTCACGTTTACAAGCGCCGCTCCTAAGAAGTCACGATGCGCGTGCACGGTATATTTTTCCAAAAGTGATTACGCGCGGGTGTCCTCGATGGTACATGTTCTACAGTAGGCGCGCAGAACTGACTCAGAGATCCTATGATCCTTAGTTCAGCAGACGTCTTTCGTCAAAACATGATTTAACAAAGCTAGTCGTTGCACTAATTACTCTTACGCCTTCTCACCAGTCCAGAAAGTGTGAGGTCAATTAAAGGCATCCGTGACAATTGGCGGAATTATGTCAAGATGCGCGTGAGCTGTTGACTGTGATCGCGTTCTCAGCTGGGTAAGCTATGACTGAATGTCTATTTTAGTGAAATATTTTTTTAAGCGTGGTGATTAAGCAAATACCCATCATTGTAGCGATACTAGCGATAACTTGATTTTTAACCCTTTCCCCGCCACGCTTTATTCCGAAAATGGTGCCCCTAACGCCACGACCATTAAAAAAAATCCTAAATATTATTAAGTTATACTCAACTCATTCAGGCAAGTAAAAATACAACGTTTATTGATCCTGTATCAGTCATTGGCGTGGTGGGCACGAAAATGGTTTGTCTGATATATCAGACATTGGCGTTAAAAGGGTTAAGGATGGAGGCCTTTGCCCCCACTGCAGGGCAAAGGCCTCCATCCATTTGACACATGACATTAATAGGCTGATACTTTACTTTTTTATTTTTTTTAAATCGTCCAAATTGGCCCAAATATTATTTTTCCTTGGTCATGCGACCCACTACAGCACAGCTTGAGTCCGGGGTCAGGAAAAATTTGTAACAAAATTGCCGGACTCAGCTCGAGGTTTTGATTACCAAGCCGCATTTAGTATTAAGTGATGATCAAGCCAGAACCCTTTGTTGAGACGATGATAATACAATGATGGAGGCTTTTCCCTACAGTGGGCATAGTAACACAATCCACCTAATAGTAAGGAGCTACTGTAGCATATTCCCTTAATTAATACTTCACTAGGCAGGATCGCTTAACGTGCTGTAGTTCACACTAAAAATGTCAAATAAATGTTTATTATATTTTATTTCTTTTTTTGATCTTACTCTATAATGTTTCGGCTCAAATTATATTTACAAAACACAGCCCAAACGTTTATGGAAGATTTGTAATATGTTCACCAATATTTTTATTAGCAAGTCGTAAGGCCTTTGTCTTGCAGTTAGCTAATAAGTACTACTACTTAGTTTAAATAACTGATTGACATTTATGTTTAATTCCAAAGTCCAATGCATCGCCAGCAGTAGTCAAATATCACACGAGGGAAAAGTTGCTAATTCCGATGCAGTGTCCGATGGCGGAATGCGTTCACACGACACAATGCAAGTGGTGAGAACCGAACCATGGTATATGATTATCGACTACGGATCCACTGACCTCAGGGTCTGTAATAGAGTTTATACAACATTTATTTATTTTTTATTTTTTTTCAAAATCAGCTTGGATTTGTGATTTAAAAATGAGTTTTTATTTTAGTAAGAATGCATGCACATACAAGTTACCAGCCAGTGACAACATAAGCTAGGAGCCGCTTGTATACAACACTAGTATAACTAGTATTATATTATCTGTGCTAATATTATATTATCTGTATGGGCTGGTCAATAGCAACAAGGCTGGCACCGGCTCGTCTCAATCGGGTGTGAAGGGGAAACTGGGGGAGTTTAGTGGGTAGTGGACGCTTAGTCTCGAGTCGCACACACGGCCGCAGGTCTAGCTAGCCTGCGGTTATGGTGCATAAACGCATTCTCCTTCGAAAAAAAAAGTATTATATTGTCTGTGATAGAATATTTATCAATAAGTTTATTAATTCGTAATATAGAACTTACTGGGCATTCTTGCGTGTGAAAACTGTTACGTGTGTTAATCATTCAGAAATCTTTCTTTAAAATAATAAAGAAAAAATTTGACCAACAGCCGTATCTATTAGCCTTGTAAGAGTTTAAATTTATTGACCCCAGTAGAGTGACCTCATATAAAAGGGGTTAGAAACCAGTTTTTCTTAGAGCAGAATTAATCTTATGCGCAACTTGTCCCTACTAACGATTACATTAACCTTGTGTTTATTGAATATCAGACATTTTATCTGACCCTAAAGTAGCATAAATTAAATAATGCGTAGTTCCCATGGGATGAAAATAGAAAAGTTCATTTTATCGCATTTTCGGATCGACTTACACTGGTATGGGGATAGACAGGGATGTTAGGGAGCTCCGTAACCGAAACCGAAACTATCGGATATCCGAAAAAAAATATCCGTAACCGTAACCTAGCCGTTTTATTTTTGAAATTCCTTCTGAAATCTAATAACCGAAATTATCAAAAAATATCGTATCCGTATCCGGTATAATATAATCATTCCTATATCCGTATCCAATCCGTACCCGAAATTTCATATCCATAACATCCCTGGGAATAGATTTTCAACTGAAGAGGGCTCCTTTTTATCCTGAAAAAATACATACACAGATTCAGGATAATTTCGTATAATCAACTCTGGCCAAAAATCGATCATACCTACTCCAGAAACAGTTTCTAAGTAAAAAAAATTCTGTAAGCTTCTTTAATGGATTCAGCACGAAAGATAAACTTCACATAATTTTTATTTTTGAGTAAAAATCCAGACCATTACAAACAGACATGTAATCCACGCAATTAATGTTTGTACCGTGCGGGAACGGACTTGCAACCGAAATCGTCAAGGAATGGAAAACAACGGAACTATTCACAAATCCACAACTTTCTTTCGAAACAAAGGAACAAATCAATTACATCAACGAGATGTATCCGAAAACACTCACTTTTCAATGTTTTGCCAAGTGATTACCGGCTTTAAGTCTTGAACAATTAGGTCCATTGTTTGTCCAGGCATATCCCATGGCAATGACCGAGCTATGGGCCGCAAGAAATTAATTAACTGTGGGAGAGATATGCCGCGATCGGTTGAGTACTTTACATACCGTTTACTAGCAATGACCCACCGTGTTATGTTATGAGAGTGAGGGTTGTGCTTTATTTTTACGTACTAGCCCAACATTTTGTCTGCGTGGAGCAACATGTAACGAAACACTAACCCAAAATTTCAGCCCAACAAAGGCACGGACCCAAGAGTCTGTGTCAAACACTGTTTTATAACTTAGTAGCCTTCCGCCCGCGGTTTCACCCGCGCGTAACTTCTTTTTTCAAATATTTCCCCCTTTCCCCCTACATTCCCGGGATTAAAAGTACCCTATGTTCACCGGGGATAGTGTAGCTGTCCAACAGTGAAAGAATTATTCAAATCGGTTCAGTAGTTTTGGAGCCTATAAGATTCAAACAAACAAACAAACATACAAACAAACAAAGAATCAAATCTTTCCTCTTTATAATCTTTAGTCTATATTAAATTGTACGTATTTACTAAAAAAGTATATAAATAATGTTTATCCGTTGTCTGGCACCCATAGCACAAGCTAATGCTTAGTTTGGGGGTAGTTGGCGCTGTGTGAATAAAGTCCAAAGATATTTATTTAGTAGTTTCGAACACACTCAAATTATCAGTCGAATTTTTAATGCTATATTTTTATTGCAATTGCAATATCAGTTGGCAGACTTGAATAAAGCCCACCTAAATGGTAAGTGCCGGAGGCCCACACCCCCTGGCCAGCAACGCATCAGCGATCCCTCTGGTGTTGCAGATGTCCATGGGTGGCGGTAATTGCTTACCATCAGGCGACCTGCTGGCTCGTTTGCCGCCTCTGACATAAAAAAAGGGGCCACGCGACCTATTTTATTGAGGAACAACCAGGAAGCGTCATTCAATGCACTGCCACACAGCGCTGTCTCCTCTGATTTTCAATTCTTAATTAAAAATACTAAGAACACAAATATAAAGTGTGCGTCTTCTTGTCTTAATTAATTCTCGTTATTAGTTAGTTTGTATATTTTTATGTATAAATAAATATAAATATCTCTGGACATTATTCACACAGCGCAATCTAGCCCCAAACTAGGCATTAGCTTGTGCTATGGGTGCTAGAGAACGGATAAATATGACTTATATACTTTTTTTTCGTAAATACGTACATATTATACATAGTTCATGCACACAAATGTTTATTCTGTTTGAACTGTGCGGGGATCGAACCTGCGACCCCTGTTGTAATAGCCGACTTCTCGACCATTACACCAAATGGCTCGTCGTATAGTACAAGTCAGACTTGACAGGATTTAATAAAGTATTTAAAAATAGTTTCTCTGTTTTTTCCAGTGAAACGGTTTTGAAAGGTTATCTCAACGATAAGAACTGTATCTTCTTATACTGCTAACCCATTTATACATTATCCGTTATTGTAAAACAGCTCTTCAGTCATTTTAATAATGATTAAAAATAAGTATGTACCTTAATGCTTTTTCTAAGAAGTGGCTCTTACAGACTATTACATATTGAAGTATTTTAGAAATGAAGTAAAAAATCTATACTAATATTATAAAGATGAAAGATTTGATTGTTTATTTGTTTATATTGACTAGGCTCCGAAACCACTAAACGGATTTGGAGAAATTATTACACTGTTGGAAAACTACACTATCCCCGGTGAACATAGGGTACTTTTGATCCCGGAAATGTGGGGGGAAGGGGGAATATTTGAAAAAAGAAATTAAGCGTGGGTGAAACCGCGATCGGAAGGCTAGTTAGTAATAAAAACCTTTATGTCATCGTCATGCATGACACAAAGTATTAATTGAATATCCAAATTATGGCTCAACCATCCAATACTGTTTTATTATAAGGCTCGTACCTACTTTGCATAATTCGAAAATCACAACAAACATAACACAAAATGCATTTTATTATCAAATCATGTCATACCTACTTGCCTATTTTATGTACTTATCTGAAAAAAGCATACTTCTGTCTAATACCTATCTTAAATCTTAAATCTAAATTCTTATATTAGAAAATAACCGTCGTTATGTTCGACAACAAAAAAAAAACAACTTCAGTTCAGTTTACAACGGAAACAAAAAACAAACATAAACTTATCGATATTCCAAAAAAAATCACACCCCATCACTACCCAGCATCTTTGGCCCACGCGAACTTTTTCGTAACAAAAAAAAATGCCACGGATCCTTTCTCAACGGCTAAGCAACGAAATACATACTTACACAGCCTAAAAAGTCTCTACTTTCAAAACTAGTTTACCACGAGCGCCTTTGTTCGCCGCAGTTTGTATGTAACATGAAATAATCTAAAATGCACAGTTAAAAAGTATTAAAACGCTAGGCGATTCACACCAAAAACGGTTTCGAACTTACCATAAAGTGAAAAATCCTGTTTTTTGATCGCACTAAAACCTTTTTGCACTGAACTATTTCGTAAGAAAAAAATAAACGCTCACATCACTTTTACGCGGGAATTGTGTTTGTCAACCGACCACAGATTATTAGAAAACATATTTAATTCATTTTAATGTTTGTCTAAGGTTGAATAACACTTAATAAACTTTACAATAATGTTTTATAGGCACGTTCGCGCTCTACGATATCGCATCTTGACTGGATTGAAGTTGGTTTCAAGATATTTTTACCTGCGAAGCAAAAAGTTCCGTGAAGCTTAATTTTACTATCAATTGAATCTCGACCTTAACTCCTTCAAATGAAGTTTAGTATTCATTGCAATGTTGAAATTGCATTGGTATTGTATCGGCCACGTGAAGCTTAAACTAAATTGAATGTAATTCAATGAGGAATAAGAATGATATTCGTTTGTAAATCAGGAAAGCTTCGTGTGGTGTAGTTATGTCGTGGGCAGTTGGTTGGAGTCACTGTTTTTAAAACTTTTTGTATCAACTGCTCCGGTCGCTATAATCTGCCGTTTTAATTGTGGCAGCCAAGTTCAGTAGTTATGTTCGATTACCGGAGCAAGCAGTCGTGAATTCGTGATAGATAAAAACCATTGGACAAAATATTTAAGTTTAACATAAATTGGATCAAATGGGTGAATTGGGTGATTCTTGACTCATATTACCGTTGCTTATGTATTAACCTGCAGCGTCATTTTTTTTTTTTTTTATTTTGAATATAATAGTAGTGAAGTGGCTAGCACTCAATTCAAATTCCCATACCTACTCATTTCTCGATTCAAATATTCAATTATCGATTAAAAACAAGCTCTACATAAAATTGGGCTACGTAGTAGTCTGCAAACTGCAGTAATACCACAAAAATAATTAAAAAGTGTCGTTAATTAAATATTCAATTTATAACAAATGACCAAATCAAATATCCAATGGGTGGTCAGTCTGACCACCCACCAAGGCGTATAACATTACCAACGCAAAACTTTGAGAACCACTGTCCAGGACCCGCACTCAAACTGGTTTGCGCGAGTTAAAATAATAACAGGCTCTGGATGTTATGAATTAACTCATTTCGTATAGCTGTCTCTGATTCCGTGTTTCCGAATCTTTATCTGTACGAAAGAATGGAATAAATGATGTACCTGCCTTACCTATTATCTAATATCGAGATACTCTGTCAACATACATACAATATATTATAAATTTTTTATTTATTTATTTATCAAACATCTTAAAGCTAACAGAATTAATGCCAAAGCGCTTAAAGATAAATTATATTACAAATTAAATTAAATTAAGTAAATTAAATTAAGTAAATTAAATTAATAATGTAGGTAAGTAATTTAAATAATAGAGGTAGATAGAGCATAGGTACCTAGTGTTTGTGTGTTTGACCTAGGAAAGATTTTTTTTTTCTGTGGTTTGACTCGTCCGGGGAAGTACCACCCTCTCACATAACACCAGCGAAAAAATGACTACTATTGTGTTTCGTCTAGTTTGTGAGAGTGCCGGAGGTCCACAACCCCATAGCCCAGCAACGCATCAGCGATCCCTCAGCGATCTCTGCATGGTGTTGCAGATGTCCGTGGGCGGCGGTGATCTTACCATCAGGCGTTTGCTGCCTCTGACATAAAAAAATAATAATAAATATCTCTGGACACTATTTACACAGCGCCATCTAGCCCCAAACTAAGCTATAGCTTGTGCTATGGGTGCCAGAACTGCCAGACAACGGATAAACATTACTACTTTTTTTTTGTAAATATGTATAATACATATTATACATAGAAACACCCAGACCGATACAAACAGACATGTTCATGCACACAAATGTTTGTACCGTGCGGAGATCGAACCCGCGATCTCTGGTGTAATTAGCCGACTTCTCGACCTGCATTCCGGAAATATTAATGAACGAATTAATATCAAAGGAGCCATACATAGGATACTCGTAGTATTGCATCACAACACAAATGTTGATTACATGAATGTTTATTCTGGGCGGGATTCGAACCTGGGAGGATTCAGGCGACTGGGACCATATGAAACTGGAACCGCGATCCCAGTTACTGTTAACATTTTTGTATCGGTCGACTGGGACCACCACTTTGTTTTATTTATGACACCTTTTCTGCTAACTGTACTAAATCTTGTATTTCAACAATGGATTTGTGGTTAAAATTACGGGTGGTCCCACTCGCCTGACGAAATAAATAAATAAAAACTAATCAGGCAACTGGGACCGCGGTCCCAGCTATGTAGTGGTCCCAGTCGCCTGAATCCTCCTGGCAAATAGTGCAGGGTCACAACCAAATGCGCCATCGGGCCAGCCAAACAGCATAATAATGTTCTCAGGACTATTAGACTCAAGCTCTTCAGATAACGAAGGACCTATTTAGCAATATATACCTCCGTCCGACAATGGGGGGACCTACAATAGCACCCACCTTAATACGGGTTCGTTTGCGTAGTATCAAATCAATCAGCATCTGGGGGCACGGTAGTGCTTCCGCCAAGACGAACCAAGCAACATGTTTTGACTAAGGTGTAGAGTTTGTGAAGTTAGGCCTTGTAGAGTTAGGGCGTGTAGAGTTAGAAGCTTGGCTCTGTAGATTTAGACATGAGATTTAACTGTTTGACAGTGCGAGTCATTATGGCCTCGCCGTGGCAACATTTTACGTTTTTTTTTTATACCAGGTCAGTTGGCAGACAGGCACGCAGTCCACCTGATGGTAAGCGGTCACAGCTGCGGCCTATTCCATTGAGGGACATTTCACCAGCGTCGCTCAATGTGCTGCCAGACTGTAGACTCATCTGATCTTCGAGCCTCAGATTTCAAGTGTACTGGCTCCCACCACATTAATATTGCCGGAACACAGCCAGAGCTGTTATGGCGGCAGATTTCACCTGTGGGGGTGCTAGCTAGCCAGTCGGACTCTGAAAAAGCCCTACCACCAACCAGACCCAAGACGGGAATCGAACCCACGACCTCCGTGTTTTTATACCCGAGCGGCTTAGCCACTGTTCCACGGAGGCGGTCAGAAAAATGTCGGATAAACAATACTATCCGATTCAAATGCTAATAGGATAAAACCTTTTGGAATTGAGCGAAAAAGGACTTCAACTGCGCCTGTCCGTAACGTTAGCAACGCGTTATTTTGTCAGTGTGTGTGTCAGTCACACAATTTGCTGTGAAGACACTTCACTAGGAAGCGTCGCATAATGTGCTGCCAGACTGCAGGCTCATCTGATCTTCCAGCCTTTGATTTCAACCAACCCTTTTTTCAGAAAAAGGTTACAAATAAAACTTCAGTTTGCGACTGCATAAATAAACGTTTATTTATTACATTTTCTACTTAGAACTAAAACACCACTGTTGTTGTTTCTTCATTCTCCAGCCTTCTTCGGCACCCAGGCCTCCACCTTGGGCCTGGTGGTGGTGTAGGGTGTGTACTGGCCTGTGGTGCCAGACAGGTTCTCATTGCCATCGATCATCCACTTGTACTTGGGGCGGCTGGGGTCCTGAAAGAATTTAAAATAATTATAATAGAGACACTAACTAAATTGTCTTGGAAAAGTTTTTTTTGATTTGTGACTTTTCTAGTACTGAAACCTCAGTTGGTCCCATAGAAGATTTTTATCAGCGTACAAAATTGGACCGATTAGCATCAAAAAATTTTTTTGTGAAAAATGTAAATTTTTCTTGCTAACCATAAATTTTTTTTTTAATCTGTGAATGGGAATGACACTTTTTGGAAAAATTATGGATAGTCTCCTAAGACCAATTTCTTGTAGCTGCAACGATTAAGGTACCTCTCTTGGCTGCCCCATTGAAACTTTCCACCCTGTATACATGCCGATATGACATGGCAATCTTCAAGAAACGAGCAGATCTCTTTCTTAAAGGCCGGCAACGTAACTGCCTCCGTGGTACAATGATTAGAGCGTTGGGCACTAAAACCCGGAGGTCGTGGGTTCGAATCCCACGGGGAACATCACTTTCTGTGATTGTTTCCAGTTTGGTTAGGACATTGCACACTTAAATCACCAGAATGTCTGAAAAGAATGATGATTCCGTGCTTCGGAAGGCACGTTAAGCCGTTGGTCTCGACTATGTTCCAAGTAGGTCTGGTTTCCCTAGTAGGGTTACGGAGGTCAGATGGCAACCGCTCCATTGTAATAACCAGGCTTGTAAAATCTGGGATTATAGTCGAAGCGGACCCTGAGCTCCATACTGGATGCAATCGGGAACAAGCTGGGATGAAGATGATGATATTAGGTGATATAATAAATAATAATGTCCTCCTAGCCGATTCGGTTACGGCGGCCAATCTTTTACGATCAGCCAACTACGCAGGATATATTATAGTGCTGCAGTGAGTGCGCAAGCACAGGTGCACTCCCTATTCCCTCACTCTCATAACACGGTGGGACAGCAGTCTGACACGACCAAAGAGAGATCAGGCGCAGGACCAACGCCTTAACGTGCCTTCCGAAGCATGGAATCATCATTCTTTTCAGACATTCAGGTGATTCAAGCCAGCAATGTCCTAACCAAACTGGAAACATTCACACAAAGTGATGCTCCCCGCGGGATTCGAACCCACGACCTCTGGGTATTAGAGTCCAACGCTCTAACCACTGTACCACGGAGGCAGTCATTAGCGGACTACAGGTCAAACGGTCGTACGTATGAGTAGCAGCATTTGCTATTACGCTACATTCGGTAAGTGACAGTGCCGACCTATGGGGTATGGGGGATGTGGGCCTCCGGCACTCTCACAAACCAGACGAAACACAATAGGAGTCACTATTATTTCACGCTGGTGTTATGTGAGAGGGTGGTACTTCCCCGGACGAGCCGGCTCATTCGTACTGTAAAACAGCATGGCTCTACCAGTAATTTTAAGTTGTAATATATAAAACTAGGTCTTACGTGGTGTGGTGGGATGTCGGTCTTGTAATGCAGCCAGCCGTACCATTCTGCGGGGACCTGAAACATAATCATTACAAAAAACTAAGTTTTTTTCACACTGGAAAGTTTTTTTAATTATCACGTTTGTTGTATGAGAGCCCCCTAAATCTCCGTATCCTGTCAGATAGTATGGAAATGTCAAAAATGACAATGTGCCAAAACGTCTGTAAGGTACCGTATAGACCGACAAAATTATCTGTTCCGGTGGCGGCGTCGCTACTGTCGATTTAATACTGTCATTAAATATCGTTTTTGCATTGCATTTCTTGTAGTTCCAATTTTGGCCACCGGAACAGATAAGTTTGTCGGTCTATACTACCGTAGGTCTAATACATTTTAATACAGGCCCCGGCAAATTTCTTAAATATATTGGGTGGGGATTGAGCAGAACACGAATTTTGACATGCCTGCGCGCTATTGGTCAGAAGCCTACCTCTGATAGCGCGCGCGGGCGTTCGGTAGATTCGCGCAAATGCACATGCGCGAACTTTCCCCCTCTCCGTCGCCCGATGTTCAACAAGTTTGCCGGTACCTGTACTGTTTGGATACGGAAGCCGGCGAACGTCGCTATAGACCGACAAACTTATCTGTTCCGGTGGCGGCGTCGCTACTGTCTATTTAGAACTGTCATTAAATAAATATCGTTTTTGCATTGCATTTCACGTAGTTCCAATTTTGGCCACCGGAACAGATAAGTTTGTCGGTCTGTATGCCGTTTAAATGAGACATGGCTTAGGTCCCTGTCTCATTAGGACGCCATCGCGCCATGGCAACGACGCCGGCTGAAGTATTATAGTAAAGAAATGTCAAAATTGGCGACATTGCCAAACCGTCAGCAAGTGAGTAAGGTCTCATACATTTCAATACTAACTGCTTGGACACGGAAGCCGGCGCCGTAGCCATGACGTCCTCATGAGGCAGAGCATATACTCTACCAGGTGGTAGGTTCCTGTACTGGGCCGTCTAGGTGGGTACCACCGCAGTGCCAGATATTTTCCCGTGAAATAGAAGTGTGTCAAGCACTTCTGTGTTTCGGGGAAAGGGCACTGAAGCTAGTGAAATTACCTACTGGGTATATGGGACCTAATAACTACCCGTCTCTTAAGGCGGGCAACGCGCCTACGACCCAAAGGGGGTCTCGGGTGCTTATGGGCGGCGGTGATCACTTATCATCAGGTGACCCACATGCTCGTTTGCCCCCCTATAATATAAAAAAAACTAAGGTGCACCTATGGCGGGTAGGTGTCCGGCTGAATATTCCTGTGTCCAGCCTTTTTGTGATGACCCGTACGTAACATTTTAAAGAGCAGAGTCCGGCTTTTTCATTTTAGGAGCTGGCAAGCCTAGCTGCAACAGGCTTTTAGTGTAATTACCTGGCTTGCATCGTAACTCATGTGGTACTTGTCATTGTATTCAACCCAGCGGTTGCGGCCGTAGAAGAAGCGAGGGTTCTCATAGTACTTATTTCCTTGCTTGTCTTCCCCGATCAGGACACCATCTTTGATGTCATCTTGTCTGTAACATGCAATATTAAATCACAATCATAAACTTAATTTGCTTATTTGCTATTTTTGTTGTTTATTAAAATCTTAACAATAGTTTAGTGACCAAAATAATATCCTTGTAAGGACACTACAATTAACCTTTTGGACGCCAAAGTCTATAATTGACAAGCACCTGCAGGTCCTGTGAGCCAACGACATCTATACTTGACAAAAACCCTGCCTCTAAAAATATGCAATAGTTATGTTTAAAAGCATTCCTGGTATTTTTTCCTTACATTCGACAATTAAGAATAACCCAGCTCTGGTGTATAGGACCCGCAACGTATGTTCGTGGTTTGGTGTTTAACCCTTTCCCCGCCACGCTTTTTTCCGAAAATGGTGCCCCACACGCCACGACCATTAAAAAAAAAAATTCTAAAAAATTATTAGGTTATACTCAACTCATTCAGGCAAGTAAAAATACAACATTTCTTGATCATGTTTTTTTTGTCTGATATATCATTGGCGTGGTGAGCACGAAAATGGTTTGTCTGATATATCAGACATTGGCGTGGAAAAGGTTAATAGGTTAACAATAATGATAATGTTACATTGAACACACCTAACTTATCATTCAAGTGTGGGGACTTTGACAGTCAATCCATATTTCATAAAGTACTCAACCGTTACTGAAAGAATTCATAAATAAAATTAACAAATTCTAAATAGCCTTAATTCACTGTATTAAAAAAACTAAGTGTTTTATAATTAATAAACATCAGAACATTATTCACACAGCGCCATCTAGCCCCAAATTAAGCATTAGCTTGTGCTATAAGTGCTAGTAAGCACCATGTTATGGCGGCAGATTTCACCTGTGGGGGTGGCTAGCCAGTCATACTCTGAAAAACCACCAACCAGACCCAAGGCGGGAATCGAACCCGATCTCCGCGTTTTTATACCCGAGCGGCTTAGCAACTGTTTGTGCCGTGCGAGGGTCGAACCTGCGACCTCTTGGTGTAATAGCCAACTTCTCGACCATTACACCAAATGGCTCAGACTTTAAACACTGCTTCAGAGACCTAGACATAATATACACTCCTCTTACCTCCAAGATTTAAGTGTACTGCCTTGTGCATTTGCTTGGAATGTAAAGCCACACTTATTTAACATATTAATATAAGGTTGAGTACTTATTTGAAGCAACTGTTTTGAATAAATCCTATTTTTAATCGAAACAACGAAGAAAAACATAACCTATGATGTAAATTACATAATATATGATTTTCCGTTTACCTGTAAAGTTTCCACAGGGAACCCCTAATTCCACCATTTTGGCGAAGAATATTGAATAGATTTCCTAGTTTGTCCAACGCCAGATATTTTGCTAAGGACATTTTTTTGAAATTTTGTAAGAAGTCGTCATAAAAATATTTGATGTCAAAATTGACTTTGACAGCTTGGACTTTACACTCTTTACAAACTTATCTGTTTCGGTGGCCAAAATTAGAACTATAGACCGACAAACTTATCTGTTCCGGTGGTGGCGTCGCTACACTGTCTATTTAGAAGTTTGTAATTTCTATTACCGCGTTTACATTCAGCCCATTGCCGCGGCAACATGGGGAATAAACTGGGAAACGCGAGAATGTAAACAGGTCATTTCCATTGCCTTGACGTTGCCGTTCGCATTGCCCGGCTATCCCCCATTTGGCGGTTTTTCTAGCGGACATCAAAGCGCGGCAATGCGAGCGGCAACGTGTGTTTACATGTTGCTCTCTCGTTCAGTCGTTTAATATCTTTAAAAATACTTATTGTTCTATTACGATGAATTGCTATCATCCACCATCTCCTCTGACGACGACGTCTCTTTTGAATTCTATTTTTTTTTTAAACAATTAAACTTAAAAGGCAGAGCGCCGACGCTGCGACAATTTCCACGTTATCCATGGCCCAGAGTCGAATTTAAAATACATATGAAGCGGCAATGTAAACACTCATTTTCGCTGACGTTGCCACATCAATATACGGGGAAATATGTACGGCAAGGCAAGCAGCAACGGAAATGGCTGAATGTAAACGCGGTATATCGTTTTTGCATTGAATTTCACGTAGTTCCAATTTTGGCCACCGGAACAGATAAGTTTGTCGGTCTTTACGTGAAATGCAATGCAAAACGATATTAAATGACAGTTCTAAATAGACAGTAGCGACGCCGCCACCGGAACATATAAGTTTGTCGGTCTATACGTAAATAAAACGCTTTATAGACCAACAAACTTATCTGTTCCGGTGGCGGCGTCGCTAGTCTATTTAGAACTGTCATTAAATATCGTTTTTGCATTGCATTTCACGTAGTTCCAATTTTGGCCACCGGAACAGATAAGTTTGTCGGTCTATAGTGTTGTCTTTGCTTTGTCAGTTTTTTTTTTTTTATATTTTTGGCTTTGCACGGCTTGTGCATTTAGCCAATTGTCTGATGTTTGTTACCAAAGCTGTATTATTTCATCTCTTTCGAACAATTACACAAATACACAAATACAAATATAATTAATATAATTATATAATATACGGGGATTCCCCACAAATCGTGCTTTTTACCCGCCTAATAACCGCTTTAGCTTTACTACGTCGCGGGAAACTTTAAGCGCGCTCTACACTTAGCCCGCGGATCACGGCGCGATTTCGCGCCGCAAACTTGCCGCGAATTCAACAATGACTCTACACTCGCAATGGTTCGCGGTATTTTCACAGTTAAGTTCGCAACGTTGAATGAAATGGGCGTCGAAGTAGCTGTTGCTGCGTCCCTAACAATACGCGCGTTAGCGTATTTTAATTATGAGATATAGAAAAATGTTATTTCTTCCGGTTTCACGTGATGGCGCTGATCGGCGATAAAGCTGATGACTCTATTCCCCCATAATAAGTTACTTTATGAACAATACTGACCGTCGCGGACTGCGAGTGTGGAGTCATGCCGACTCATGCCATGCACGTTCGCATCGCGTTCGCGGTTCGCGCTCCCTTTGACGCGGAACAAAAAACCGACAAAAATTGGGGAACAAAGCGCGAAACCGCGAAGAATATGCGAAACGGCTCCACACTTAGCGTTCGCGCCCTTTCGCAGCTATCGCGCGCGATCCGCGGGCTAAGTGTAGAGCGCGCGAAATGATCCAATGAGCGAAAGAATTTTTTCAAAAGTAAATAATTATTGTTAAAACAAAATATAGAAACAGATTTATATCTATCTAACTAAACATATTGCGAGCATTTTACATGTAAAACAAGGTCTAAAATGAAAATTGTGTCTCCTCACTCATTTGAACCACCGAAAGACATGTTAAAAAAAACTTGTCCAATACTGAGTGACTATTTAGAATAAATAATTAATACTGCCGTCCTCTAGCTATAATGCCGTTAAGTGACAAAACCACATTCGGAGAAAAACGGGTTTTTAATGGCGCGAACGAAAAAAAATACGCTGTTTTTAAAGCAAACGATTTATGTATAAGTGATATATATCATTACATAGGTATTTGCAAGGGCTTTAATATACTCAAACTCTCACACCTCTATGTGTTATATATTTTAAAATATTTTAATTTAATCGTTTTAAATTAGGATTACCGTAAATAACCCAGTATAAAAACATAGCTCAAATGCCGCTATGACTACCTTAACGGCATTTAAGTGTTGGATCTTGAATAAATTTGATAAATTTGTAAAATGAGTTGCCATCTAAGAGTTTTACTAAACTTAAATGCCGTTAAATAGAATAACGGCGTTTTAGCTCTGTAATGCTTACTTTTTTGACTCGACATTACTTATCTATAATGCAGCAAATTTTAGTTAACGGCATTCAAGACTAGCATTACTACATAAATTATAAATGTTTTGATATGCATCTTTTACTAATGTTTATTGCTAGACTAAAATGCCGTTAAAATCAAAACCTTTTCTTACAACGGCATTTTAGCGAAGCATTTATTAGTTGATAATTCAGGAGATACAATAAAATGTATTTATGTTAAAAAGAATAAAAGCATTTTATGGTTTTAAATCAATATTTATTTTTAAAAAATCTACAATTTCACATTTTTATGACTAATTGAGATCAATTGTATTAATTATGTATCATAATTTCTTCTGCCCAGCCGAGTTGGATTCGTCGATCGACCTCTTTCTGGAAGTTGGATTTACCAAGTTGGACTTTTTGTCCCAGGTAAATGTATTCGTCAACAACTTCCAGTGTTGAGTTCTCAACTTTTACAGGAGTGGGTACGACATGAGAGTTCGACATGATTTTTATCTTTTCCATGTTCATTTTAAGACCCACTTGTTGAGACACTCTGCTGAGATCGTTGAGCATTGTGCCTAGGTCTTCCAAGGACTCAGCCATGACTACGATATCATCCGCGAAGCAAAGGTGCGTCATGTACTCGCCGTTTATGTTAATGCCAAGTTCTCTCCAGTCCAGAAGCTTAAACACGTCCTCCAACAGAGTAGTGAACAGTTTCGGCGATATAACAACGCCCTGTCTCACACCCCGCTGGAGCCGAATGGGTTTTGTCTTCTGGTCCTGGAGGCGGACTGACATGGTGGCGTTTTCGTACAGCGACTGCAACACTTGTAACATATGTATCGGTAGTCTATTTGGCACCTTTGGAGTGACCGAAGCACGGCCCATGTCTCGACACAATCAAAGGCTTTTTCATAGTCCACAAACGCTAAGCATAATGGCAGATTATATTCTTCAGACTTTTGTATAACCTGCCGCAGCGTGTGCATGTGGTCTAATGGTACTAAAGCCTTTACGGAATCCGGCTTGTTCGGGAGGCTGGAAGTCATCAAACCTACGTACGAGACGATTCGTTATAACTCTAGAAAACAGCTTGTAAACATGACTCAGTAGCGTGATGAGTCTGTAGTTCTTCAGCTGCGTCCTATCACCCTTTTTGAAGAACAGCTTCACCACGCCCTTGTGCCATGCTGTTAGCGTTTTACCCTCGAGAATAACGGAGTCAAACAACCTCTGGAGAGCTTTCAGGACCGGTCGGCCCCCTGCCCTCGAAGCTCCGCTGCCAAAATCAAAATCAAAATCAAAATATTCTTTATTCATGTAAACTTGTATCAAGTATTTATGAATCGTCAATTACAGAGTGACTCTACCACCGGCTTCGGAATGCAGTCATCTGCCGAGAAGAACCGGCAAGAAACTCGACAGTTACTCTTTTTCATCGCCATGTTTGTTTACAATTTGTTTGTTACAATTATTGATTAGTTTTAGAATACCAAGCCATACAGTATAAAGTATAAGAATGAGACTATAATCGAGAAAAATCCGTGAGCCCTGGAAGACCAGTGCCCAAAGGTGGCACCTGCAGCACCAGTATGACGTATGTGCCAGCCATAATTTCACTCAACCATATTAGAGGGAATGTAACCACCCGACACATAGCGCCACCACCCCAAGCACATTTTAGCGAGCATGACCGCCAAGGTTACAAACTCTTCAGGATTCTTTGAATGAAAAATAAATTTAATTTTACTGAATTATAACATTTAATGTGTTACTGTATAGCAAAGTTAACATTGTTGATACTATCGGGATTCTATACAATGCAAAGGCGCGAGTCCAAGCTTCCTTGTCGTTGAGGTATTCTTATTATAACGTCGGTCCCTTTTTCTCTTGTGTCCCACCTTGTGTGTTTTTAGCTCCATGACGCGAACGGCACCTGTCGAAAAATAAAACAAAGACAACAAAACAAAAGAAAAGTCGGTCGGAGATAGATCAGCAGTCAGATTGTTCTGAGGTGATTATCATCCAATGCAGAGGAGCAGCACTATCAGTTTGGGCTCAGATTTCTGTCCGCCAAAAAGTCGTTTATACTATAGTAACCCTTTTTTACTAATATATTTCTGACCTTTGTTTTAAAGTTTTGTATGGGCAACTCTTTGGTAGTTTATTAAAAAAAATTACACTTAAACCTACAACTGTAACTCCGTATTCCCCCGGTGCCTTGTTGTTTTTAAGCTGTTTCAGAGTTACACTAATCTCGTAAAGGCTGACGTCCGGAATATCTTCCGTGTAGTGTCGGGTCAATTTGGCTCTACGGTCTGTGGCCTCGGTGACAGGTGTTCGTGTCGTCGCGTAAAGCTGCCCATAAAAGTTTTCAAAGTCGCAACTGGCACTCTAACCGCTGCGCTAATTACCATCAGCGCTTACTTCAATACAGATGTTTTCGAATACTTATGATACAATAACAAAAACAAATACTCACTAGTTTTGCCGCCAATCACGTCAAGTACGCAGCGACACGTCACACGCCCCTCCCTTTCGAGCCCTTGGGATTGCACTGAAACTGCGACGTGGACGCACGCACACGTGACGGCTGAGCGGAGTGAGCGGTCGCGAACTCCTTCGTTCAACTTTTAGCACATAGCCGCATTATAGTTTAGTAATGTGGGTTAACGGCATTAAAGTTTTGTAAACATTTAAAATACAAACTAGTAACAGTTACATTTGGTCAGCAATAAAAGTCAACTCACTATTGAAAATTTAATAACCGCAAACGTATTTTACAAATCTAAAATGCCGTTATTGGACTTTAACGGCGTTTTTGTTTAATAATTTTACTTAACGGCGTTTTAGTCTTGGAATGCTATACTAACGATTTCCAAAGTATAGCAGAACAATATTGCCGTTAAAGTACTTTAACGGCTTTATTGACGAGGAAATTCAAATAACGGCATTATACTTATGTAATTTCTGTAAATTTTTATCATCATTCAAAAGTTAAAATCCTTTAACGGCGTTTTAGCTAAGAAACTTAAGGTAACTGCATTTTAGCTATGTAATTTCGCAAAAACGAAGCATTGAGTCGCAGTTAATGACATGCTATCTCAGAAACTAAAAAAGGTAGAATTTTTTGGGAAAGATGGTTAGATTCAGCATTTTTTTCTTATTCGGATGGTATTTAAAAGTCAAAAATGACCAAATGTTAGTTAACGGCATTTTAGCTAGAGGACGGCAGAATAAATATTATGTGTAAATAATTTAATTGTATGTGTATAAGATGATAATAAATACAATTTTAACGTTAGTGTTTGTTTGTTTGTCCTTCTATAACGATCCAGAGGGGAAAGTTAGTTTTAGACTTTTATGTAGTATATTTTTAGTATAATCCAGCATGTGATTTGGTATTATTTAGTACTGGCAACCTAATGATTTTAGTAGATCCTCTTTTTTTAAACGGTCACACTTCTCGGCTGGCTGTCTGATGGCTGTCTGTCAGTGAGTAGTGTCAGTCAACTGCAAAGAACATTTTTTTGGTCAACCAACTGTCACAGTTGCGCTTGTTGCTTTGTTGACTTTGTTGTGAAGAATTAAAGAAACAAAATCAAAAACTTTAAAAGAGATCTAAAGTTACTACACTAATTAATGTTAAAATTATACAGCTACTTAATAATGTGTACAAAATGTGTAATATTCAGCTGTAAAGTGTGGTAAATACGAAATTAAATCAGTTTCTATGATAAGGGTAAAGGACTGCAAGCAATTTATTTATAATGGAAGTACTCCGTTGTTCTGTTTTGGGATGTCATAATAATACAGTTCGTGTTAAATCACAGATTACAAAGTGTTTTAGATCGAATGATATAACCTTTCATGCGTGAGTACTTTTTTTTAAATATTTGGACTAAGCTAGCACTTGACCACCAAGTAAGTTGCCGTGAAACAACTAAGCGGTCTACGATGGAGCGCGCTTGCTTAGGAAAATTCCTGTACTGGGCCTTCTAGGTGGGTGGGTACCACCACAGTGCCAGATATTTTCCCGTGAAATAGAAGTGTGTCAAGCACTTCTGTGTTTCGGGGAAAGGGCACTGAAGCTAGTGAAATTACTGGGTATATGAGACTTCATAACTGTCGTCTCTTAAGGCGGGCAACACGCCTGCGACCCCAAGGGGTCTCGGGTGCTTATCGACAGTGGTCACTTATCATCAGGTGACCCACTTGCTCGTTTGCCCCCTATAATATAAAAAAACAATCTCAATTTGCCTGTTATAACTACAGATTTCCGTGTCAGTTTTATTTTAAGAGATTAGTAGTAATTGTTTAGAAAATTATACAAATAACTTATTATTATTTTAGGTTTCCAGAAAAAGGCTACAGTAACGTTCAGTATGAACGGGAAGCTTGGATTAAAGCAACAGGGCGAACAAATTGGGAACCAAGTGAAAATGACTATATATGCTCGCGTCATTTTGATGAAGACAGTTTTTGTAAATATAGAATACTTAGAAAGCTGAAACTTAGTGCAGTCCCAAAGTGGTTTGTAAGTATACATATATAAATAATAAATATAAATATTGGACAACATCACATACATTGATCTGACCCCAAAGTAAGTAGCTTAAGCACTTGTGTTATAGGTGTCAGAAACAACGAAGGTACCACGAAAAGGATCCCTTTTTTTCGCCTGCCTTTTTTTGTCCTAATTTAGTTTGACATAACGAGTTTGGCAATTTTTTTTTTATACTAAGTCAGATGGCAGACCGACTTGCAGCCCACCTGATGGTAAGCGGCCACTGTGACCTAATCCATTAAGGGTCACTTCACCAGGAAGCGTCACCAGGAAGTGTCGCTCAATGTGCTGCCAGACTGTATACTCATCTGATCTTCGAGCATTTGATTTCAAGTGTGTTTTTTGCCATAATAATATTTTGTCATAATAATTGTTCTTTGGCATACTGTTTCACCAAGCATAATTATATAGTTAATAGTATAGGCTATTATTTTTTGCCCTAATTTTGATTCGCATGAAGTTGTTAGACATATGGTTTATTTGTGTAATAGTTATTAAAGTGTAACAGTAGGTTAGAGTGCGGCGGGATTGGGCGTCGCCAAGGAGGGGCAGTGATCAAATGTAGCTAGCCGCAAAGCAGTAACGCTTCATGCTCTCGGCGTTCATATTTTTTCTCCTAAATAATATTGCCCCATTGCCCCCCCCCCCCCCCCCCCCTAGGCAAGTTTGTGAGCCCTTTTGGTACCCCGATCTCGTCTCCTTGGAGGCGAGTTTCGGACGGCTGTGGGAATTCGCGCAAGGCTGGTGCAAGATCTGGAACCGCTAGAGCTGTCCGGCGCCAGCAAGTCAGCCCCAGAAGGGGGAGAATGCTCAAGGGACAAAGGACGAAGAGTAATTAATTTGTAGAGAGTCAAGAATTGCGGCGCGGTGGAGTGCAAGA
The DNA here is from genome assembly GCA_949319885.1 of Mecyna flavalis. Lineage (NCBI taxonomy): Eukaryota > Metazoa > Arthropoda > Insecta > Lepidoptera > Crambidae > Mecyna > Mecyna flavalis. Next base: position 1,986,334 of record OX439420.1, on the reverse strand, counting down.
GTGCCTAGCACACGCAATATCCGCGCGCATCTCTCGAGATTCGGCCAGTATAACCGAGAGGTTGGTATGGCCATGGGTCGGTGGTGGGATTTGCCCCCCCCCCCCCCCCTTAGTCATAAGCTGGCGACGCCCCCGAAGGGCCCTTGGGCCACCCCTAAGCCACCAACATGTTTATTTTATGTAGGAAAAGTATTTCAGAAACTAACCTTTTCCCTGAGTGCATTAGGCTTTAGAATATTAAGCTTAAAGAAGGTATGCCTATAAAGTTATGCCAAAATAATATTTATGCCTAACTATTAATAGGATAAATAGTGAAATACCACATCAATATCATGCTAGCACTACTAACACCTTGATGTATGGGAATCAGTACAAACACAGTATAACACTGTCTCAATATCGACCATGTGATAACATGGAAGTTTCAAAGATACTTGATGATCTCGATAACGATACAAGTTCTGGCATAGATGGAGTTAGTACAAAAGCAATTAAATGCATTAAAGAAATTATTATTGACCCTCTTACTTGCTGCATCAATACATGTTTGTCGGAGGGCACCTTCCCTGACTTATTGAAAATTGCCAAAGTGAGCCCCATTTATAAATCGGGTACAAAAACCGATCCCAGTAACTATAGACCAATCTCGGTTCTTCCAGTCATATCCAAAGTTTTTGAAAGAATAATAATTATATTATGTATAATCGACTGTTTGAATACCTTAACCAAAAAAATTTCTTTTGCGATAGTTAATATGGCTTTCGACCAAAATCCAACACTCTCTCGGCAACAGTTGACTTAGTTACCAAAATTAAAGAACATATAGACAAGAGACAAATTGCATTGGGTATTTTCATAGACTTAAAAAAAGCGTTCGACACAATTAGCCACACGAAATTGATTCAAAAACTGCATAATATTGGAATTTTAGGCGCAGCTCTCAAAGTACTACAGTCATAACATCTTGAGAATCGTTCACAAGTAGTTAAAATGGGTAACTTTAGGAGTAGTCCGCATGAAATCACCTTTGGCATCCCTCAGGGATCGATTCTTGGGCCACTATTTTTTCTTATATATGTCAATAATATAAGCAATATAGGACTGACTGGACATCTTACTTTGTACGCGGATGATACATGCCTTTTCTATTTTGGGTATTCTATCCATGACATCTTTGCTAAAGCGCAGAGAGATCACGATATGCTCAATATGTGGTATCTTCATAAACTTTTGACCATAAATGTAGCCGAAACATCTTACATGATTTTTACCGCAAAAAATTAAAAAAAAAAACAAATTTTACCCCACTTTCTATTAATAATATGCAAATAAATCGATCACAATCAGAAAAGTACTTGGGTCTATGGCTGGACGACAAATTAACATGGAAAGAACATATTGAGCATGTAAAGAGCAAACTAAAACCTTTACTAGGATCCCTCCGTGAAGTATCGTACTGTATACCACGGAGAGTACGAGTCATCTTGTATAAGACGTATAATGCATTGGTAAAATCAAACATGCAATATCTAATTGAGGTTTGTGGTTCGGCTTCGAAGACTACACTAAACAGTTTACAAATTTTACAAAACAAAATCATTAAAGTCTTGTTCCACATTAACTTCCTACGCCAACAAAAATAGTCTACCAAAAAACCAAATTATTTAACTTTGAACAACTTTACAAATACATGTATATTGATAAGAAAAATTATCTCAAAATCAATTCATACAAGTATAACAATTCCGCAAAGGCAATCATCATCATCATCAGCCTATATACGTTCCCACTGCTGGGACACAGGCCTTATCTCAATTGTGAGATAGTGTGGGCCATACTCCACCACGCTGGCCTAGTGCGGGTTGGTGGAGGGGTGCGTAAGGCAAGTGACCAACCTTAATGTCAGATGTTATCAAGCCGCCAAATGGCCTCTGACTAGGCTTGACGACTAATATTTACATTATAGTAAATACCGGCCGGGACCAACAGCTTAACGTGCCTTCCGAAGCACGGAGACGCTCGAAATTAATGTCACTAAATATGGTCAGAATGGTCACCCATCCATTAACCGACCGCGGCGTAGGTAGCTTGACTTTCGTTATCGCTAACGAACCACTGTCACAGCTGCGCCACGAGCGCCTCATGCTCTGCTTCGCAAAGGCAATATAAGCACAGTATGAGGAACAAAAACAAACTAGAGGTCCCAACGCCAAGAACAGTCAATTATGGTTAAAAGAACTTAACATAATGAAGGAGTCATATTCTCGGTATCCTTCCATTTGGCCAAATTATTTTTCGTCAAATTTCACTTCGCAAAAAACTTATCGCCTATGTTTCATTTCGCAAATGGACCTTTGGCAAATGTATATTTCGCACATACTTCATTTGGTAAAATTATCTTTTGGCAAACTTTTACTTAGTCAAGTTTTATTTGGTCAAATGTTAATATAGCAAATGATTTATTTTGGAAATTTTCATATTCCAAAAAAATATTTGGTCAAATTATTTCTTCGCATACTTAGGTACCCACTGAAATCAAAGAGTATGCAAACGATTTTTCTTGCTAATACAGGAATTTCAAATATAGGTAAGTAAAAAGTGCGGTGCGTATTTTTTGCACAAACCTGGGCTTGAATTTTCCTAAAAAAAGTATAATATATCAGTTAAATCACCTGGGTTAGGTTAGGTTAGAATAGTGACCATCAATGCTCTTGTTCAAATCTGTTGTTAACGAATCATTTGGAAATTTTGATAAAAAAGTATTAGTTTGGTAAATCATATGCCTTGCAATATTTTGGGAAGAGTAAGTTTTGCCAAATAAAGTATTTGATCAAATAATATTTGGTTAAATGAAACATTGCCAAACAATAATTTGCCAAAAAGAAATATGCCAAAGAAGAGATTTGCTAAATAAAAAATTGCAATACGTTGTTTTGACAAACGTTTTTTTGCCAAATGAAAATTTGCGTAAAATAGTTTGCGATATGAAATTTTGGGAAACAATTTTTGGCCAAACAAGGGTAAACCCATATTCTCTTAGTGTACCTATGTATAATATGTATCTATTTACAAAAAAAAGTATATGAGTAATGTTTATCCGTTGTCTGGCACCCATAGCACAAGCTTTTGCTTAGTTTGGGGCTAGATGGCGCTGTGTGAACAATGTCCAGATATATTTATTTAATAATGTACAGAGACATTTTTTTTCAGTTGCCTGACAGTCCTAGTGACACAGAGAACAACTTGGCGAATAGGATCCCTTCAGAAGTTCCTATCGAGAGTGAACCGATTCCTTCAGAAGTTCCTGAAGTAAATAAACCGATTCCTTCAGAAGTTCCTGAAGTGAATAAACCGATCGCTTCAGAAGTTCCTAAAGTGAACAAAACCATCCCGTCAGAAGTACCTAAAGGGAATAAAACGATCCCTTCAGAAGTTCCTAAAGTGAATAAACCGATCCCTTTACAAGAAAATAACATAGAACTCGATTACGAATCATCGAGGAAGAAATACTTTGAGTATATCGCTCAAACACGTCATAGGAAGAAACATGACCGTAAATATTATACAAACGTCATAAATTACTTGTTATCAGCACAACAACGACTGAACAAAGAAAAACTTAGTAAATTAGAAGCATTCTACAGTAAAAGATTTGAATTAATTGAAACCGACTTTAAAAAACATCTTATAAAGAAGAGGGAATCGGACGAAGATCCATTTCTCAAATGTATACCGATGGAAGATTCTTTTGATTTACTTCTAAATATTCATGTTGAAAATAACCACGCGAGACGCGATCAAATACGTACGATAATTAAAAACAAGTATTTTATAAATCAAAGATTTATAGATGTCCTACTAAAGTCTTGTAATGTTTGCAATCGTGAAAAAAAAATAAAAGCAAAAACTGAGATTTTAAAACCGTTAGATAATAGCAATAAAGTTGTAGTTCTCGACATAATTGATATGAGAGAAACACATGATGGTATTTTTAAATATCTATTGATTTACAAAGAGATGACATTTTTATTCGTGTTACTTCGACCGTTGGTGACGAAATGTGAATTCGAGGTTGCAACGGAACTAACGAAAATCATTACAAGCTTTGGTCCTCCAAAAGAGTTCATGATAAACATGAATGAGAATTCCTTTTTTGTAAAGGTAAAGAAATATTTAAAAGAATTAGGAATAACCTGTGAAATTCCCCATCGTGTATTTCCCCAAGGGAAGATGCTACCTATTGAATACATAATGCAAAGCGTATACAGATGGATGGAGGAAACTGGCACTCGGAATTGGGGTATAGGATGCCACATAGTCCAGTGGAGATTGAATAATAATAAAATGGATACAGTGTTTGAAATGAGGGATGAAAGCCCTATTGTATACGGGAGTAAAACGGTCAGATCTCCACATTTGTATGTTTTTGGTAACATGCCGTATTCTTACGCGAAATACCAAGAATTAAATAGTGAAAATAGCGAGTCTTCTGATGATGATATGACCGAGTATAAAGAAAAACAATCTGAAAACGTGGAAAATAGCTTGTTGAAGGAGCTATTGTTACAAGGTAACTATTTCTCTAAAAGTGTAAGAGTAACTATTTCTCTACTTATAAGTTAGAGAAGTACATAGTTACTCTAAAAGTAACTATTTCTCTAACTACTCAATCATATTTTTGTTTATAGCCCGACCATTAAAATAAAAAACTTCGCCATATTTCGGAAAAATATTGGAACTAATTTCTTCAAGTGGCAACAATCAAATAAAAAAACAATAAGATGTCATTCCTTTTTGCTGTCTGTCAAAGTGTGATGTCAATTGTCAACCGTGCCTTTTTACTATTGGATATTGCGAGTTATTTGTGAGTATAACCATAGCAACCAAGTGTTGCTATAACTATAGCTAATGTGGCGCCTCTAGAGCAGGCTTTTTATTTTCTTGGTCAGGCTATAGGTATCAGGTAGGGACAACAGGAATGAACCAAATTGATTTTACTATCACAATAATAAACCAATGATAATTATTTATAGATCGATACCTCTTAAGAATACTTACGCTAACTAAAATTTGGGCATTTTTCGTTATTTATCGAAATCCACCAACAATTTTCATGATATCTTTAAAAACAAAAAAGTTTTATGATTTACATTACGCCAAGTATACGTACAGGTCCCGGCAAACATCTTTAATTCCCATAGGATTGGGCAGAACTCGAATTTTGAGATGCGTGCGTGCTATTGGTCAGTTCGAGGTGTGTCGCTTTTTAAATAAATTAAGATAATTAAGTGTAAATCAGAGAGATTAAAACATTACGAAATTCAATAATTCGTTAGTCTATTTACATGTTTGAAGTAGTTTTAAAATTCAACAAAAAAAAAACTTATTTGTTTGAATTATTTACAGTGTCGTCTCCAGTACTTGATGATGTTGATAAAACAATAACACCAAAATTAATGTCCATGTTGAAAGAAGAACCTTTTGAACGAAACGATGATTCGGTTCCAAGAGAACCCATCTCTTCTGGTCACTCAACCCCTATCCAGGTTATAAAAAATGAAGCTGATTTACCACTGAACTATTTAGTACCTGTTGTTCAAAAGCCATCTCACCAAACTTTGTCTCCACAGTCCGTAGAACCCCCGATTTCTTGTGGCGCAGAAAATTGGGAACGTGGTATGGAAAGTACCCCAGTGTCTTCACCTGACTGTAGTTTTGAAAAAAGTTCCGATAGTAATGATACCTTGGCCCCGATGACAACTCCTGGAGATTTAACACTAATATCAGAAAATATTTCTCAAGAAGATATATCATCTGATACTCCTTTAAGTGCAATATGTAATAAAAAACAATCGGAATTTGATGTTTATCAACCTTCTACTGCTTTGTCTTTAATTTCTAGCGAGTGCTCGGCTTTTGAAAGAACTAGTACTCCGAAAAGTAAAAGGAATTCAAAGAAAAAATCTGTGTATCGCAAAAGAAACGTAGAAGACTGGGTACCTAAAAAAAGAAAACGTCTATGTAATTTGGGACAGGAGTATACTTCAACAAGTGGAATAGTAAAATCAGCTAGAACAATGAAAGAAAGTTGTAAATGTCGTTTGGATTGTGAAAAAACTTTTACCGAAGAGGTACGCTCAGAACTATTTTCTGACTTTTGGGGTACTGGAAACCATGTTAAGCAGTGGCAAATTGTTTCAAAATATGTCATTCTAAAAAATAAAAAATCTTGTACTAACCTTGAAATTAAAAATAATCGTCGATTACAAACAATGCATTATCATCTCCCAATAAAATCTAATGATAACGAACTTACATTAAAAAAGGTATGTAAAACGATGTTTCTGAATACTTTTGGAGTCAGTAAGAGTTTTGTTAATACTGCTCTTCAAAAAAAGCAAGAATCTACAGAGTTCAAAGATTGCAGAGGTCGTCATAAAAATCATAACCGGGTTATTACTGAAGAAATGAAACAAAGCGTAATAGATCATGTTAATTCATATGCACATTTATATCCCTCATTGTCATTTCCAAAAATGTTTGACATGTATCAAAAATGGTGTGCAGAAAATGGTTGCAGTAATAAAGTAAACACTGTAAGACAATATAAAGACATAGCCAAAGATAATATGTAGGTCTTTCATATTCCGGAAAAAGATCAAAGTGAACTCTGCCAATTTAAGAACACATCTGAAATTACTGTCGAGTTTTGAGACCATGAGATAAAACATGCAAACCATCAAAAGAAAAAGGAATATTTCCGAAACAAACTTGAAAATAAAAAATTGGCCTATAATGAAAAATAATTAGTGTGTACCTATTACAAACGAAAACTGAATCATTTGAAATTGTATAGTTTAAAAATAATTTTTTTTTTTATAAATTTGTGCTGACTTGACTGTACAATACATCTAGTTATAACGTAATTATAGATGTCAGAGTGGAGGTAAAATAATAAAAAAATCTTTAAAGTTACATGTTTTTTATTTTTATATTATTTCTTACTTTTTTAGGTTTATTCCGGAAATCCCCACCAAAAAATCCCTACCAGTGGGGATTGTTATTTTTTTTCCGAAAATCCCCACCAATATAAAGATCAATGGTGATCCCCACAAATAAATCAAAATCAAATCAAAAATCAAATATCTATCGATTAAAAGTGAACAACGTGCTTGCGCTTCGCTTGCGAAAACCTCACTGAATTTGGACCGCAAATGGTCCGCGACCGCTCGGCCGGGCGGTAAGTATAGGTCGACAAACTTATCTGTTCCGGTGGCCAAAATTGGAACTACGTGAAATTCAATGCAAAAACGATATTAAATGACAGTTTTAAATAGACAGTAGCGACGCCGCCACCGGAACAGATAAGTTTGTCGGTCTATAATTATAGCGCGCAAGTACATGGAGTGACAGAGCCCTGATACGGCTGACAAGCTCGACTCCGGTAGTTTAAAGGCCATATAAGTGATCCAACCAGGAAAAGCTTAAAGTACGTGAAATTACCAAAGACCTTTTGGATGGGTTAAATTCGGCGATCGCAATCGGAATAAGTATATGCAAGCCCAATTTATTATTCTTGTAAAGAAACGGGATGCTCAGATAGACATTGCGTTGACTTCCGAGCTCTTAATCGAATCCCGGTAAAAGATCGATACCCCCTTTTGATAATTTGACGAGCCATTTGGTGTAATGGTCGAGAAGTCGGCTATTACACCAGAGGTCGCGGGTTCGATCCCCGCACGGTACAAACATTTGTGTGCATGAACATGTCTGTTTGTATCGGTCTGGATGTTTCTTTGTATAATATGTATGTATTTACAAAAAAAAAAAATGTTTATCCGTTGTCTGGCACCCATAGCACAAGCTAATGCTTAGTTTGGGGCTATGGCGCTCTGTGAATAATGTCCAGAGATATTTATTATTATTATTTAATAGATGATCATATCGATGTGCTAGGTAGTTATACTTTTCCTGTCTTGATAATTTCAACTCATGGATACGGAATTCTAAATATAGTTTAATTTTCAGTTAAAAATGAAGACGATAATCATGCCGAGGTGTTAGCAGCCGAGTCTACTCCTCAAGCCGCGCTATCCATGCCATCGTTCTATGTAGACCCAGAATCCGGACCATCAGAGCCTGCTGCTTGGCACAGTAGAGCAGGAACTGCTTACAGTGCTTACCGGTATATTTTTTTTTATTGCATTGTTTTGTTTAACAAGACGAGCAGATTGTACACTGATGGTAAGCGCCACGTCTGCCCTTAGGAAAGTACCACATCGAACGGCGCGCGTCGGAGCGCATTTACAAAGCCGCAGAGGAAATTGTATTTCATTATCAGTTCTTAAGGTCGTATTCGCCCAACTATTAATACATTGCCCAACTAATGCAGCCGGTCGGCTCCGCGCGCATGCCGCGGTACGCGGTATTCCTTCGCATTTTTTGGCCGAGCGGACGCGGTCGGCTGCCGGCGCATCCTCGCCGATGCGCGCCGCCGCGCGCTGCCCCGCCGCTCGATGTGGTACTTCCCTTAGACAGTAATAATATGCCTCAACAGTAACTAAGCAGTTACTGTCCGGCACCGCGCTGCGACCGCTACACCAAGATGACAGTGATTAGGTCTCATATAATTTGAATGATTTAAAGACCAGACGTTCAGTCAATTGTGATGTTAGGTTATATTAGAACTGCGACCACAAACCGCACGAGCCGAGCGAGCGAAGCGAGCGTGCCGCGGCAGCGGCCGGCGAGTGCCAGAACCGAACTCACTACTTTTGACTGCAAAAATCAGTCAAAACTGCTCTTGCCGGTCAATAAGGTTTTTGACTGGTTAAGGGTTTTGACTGTAACATATATATTTGTATTCATTCTTCATTATGTATACTATTATAATAGAAACCATTAAACCAAGCACGTGTACTATTTAGTACCTACCTTTGTTTTTTGTGTATAGGTAATAGGTTATGTAATGCCGCGCAGAGAAAGTATAATTTATTTATGATATTATAATCGTTTGTTCAAATTTTTTGAATGAATTGTTTTATTTGTTTTGGTGTGTAATTACACAATTCATACCTAATTATTTATACTTACCTATTATTTATACCTAGCTATTTTCATTTTATAGAGAAGAAGAACTTATAGAGATAAAAAGAAGAAGAAATGCTGAACGTCAAAGGGCATATTATCAGCGTAAGAAAGATTTGAAGAACAATGAAAAAGTAATGAAATATACAGACGAAGAACGTATCGAGCTAAAAAGAAAAAAAAAACGTGAACGTCAAAGAATATATTACCATCAGCGTTATAAATATTTAAAGAAAAATGAAAAAGAATTAAAAAAACAAAAAGAAACAGTACCGAAATCAAATGCTGAACGTCAAAGGGAATTTCGTCAACGTTATGCAGAAAAAACTTACGTGAATATGTATGTAATTTGATTTAATAATAATATTTAAAAACAAATTGTAATTTATGCTGGGGCATATTATTGGGATATTATTTAACTTTACGATAACCTCATTTTTTTCACAGGTTAAGAAAAAAAATGGACAGTAATGAAAAGAATATCGTGGAAGTTAGGGCTGTTGAAAATATAGAAAATGTAACGGTTAAACAAGAAAATCAATTTCACAGCGAACAACTTCAAATTTATGAACAACGTAATGAATGCATTACTCCCGAAGTTGTTCTACACAGGAACACAGAAATTCCTAGCGATGGTAATTGTCTATTTCACTCGCTCATAAGTGTTTTGCAACTTCAAATTGAGATTTGTGACTTGAGAAATCAGTTACGCGGTTCACCCTATTTAAATTCCTGTCACAATCCCCAAGAAGCATATAACATTCTATCAAGCACTAACGACTACGGAGATTTGGATTGTTTGTACCTATTTTCCAAAATGTACAATCAAAATGTTTGTGTACATTATTGTTTTCACAACATAACTACAAATAATGAAGAGACTATCTTTTGTCATTTTAAAGCGAATGATACGCAAAACTGGATTCATCTACATCTTCGTGAACAACATTTCACACCTTTATATGAAGTATCAGATTTATCGGAGACAATACAAGACGCTCCCCAAAATTATGATGAAGATCTTACCGAAGAAAACGATATTAAACATGAAATTGAAATTGAGATTGATAGAGAAGATCGAATTGAAATTGAGATTGATAGAGAAGATCGAATTGAAATTGAGATTGATAGAGAAGATCGAATTGATGAAAATATGATGGATTTTACTGTTGATGATACTGGAATAGTAGGTAAAGTTTACACAAATTATCATGAACACATTACAAGTCATACTGATTTTTATAAAGAATTTACGAGTAATTCATTTGGTCATTCTTGTGTTGTTTGCGACAGACTATGGTGGAAAAGGGACATGAAAATGTCGACCAGTAAACATGAAAGTATTTTGAAAACAATACTGCAGGTAATCTTTATGTTTTTAATTATTCGCTTTATAATTTTAAATAATGTTATAATTTTTATTTATTATGTGTGATATAGGTTAGAAGTTATTTTTTTAAACATAATATATTTATATTTTCTTTCTATATCTTAATAATACGAATTTGATTTTTTCAGAATTACACACCTGGTGAAATTGTTCAAGTCTGCGTTACGTGTTATATATCTTTGGAAAAAGAAAGAATTCCTCTTATGTCAACCTACAATGGTTTTGCATATCCGAAAATTCCATTACATTTACCAAAGTTAAACCTTATCGAGCAACGATTGATTTCAACGAGAATACCGTTCATGCAGATTCGTAGACTGAGGCACGTTAATGGTGAGTCCGGTATTTATGGCCAGATAATTAATGTTCCTATCGAAGTTAATACAATGGTGAGACAATTGCCAAGAAACATTCAAGATGACCATTGCTTTTATGTGCATTTGAAAAATAAGTTGATTCACAAAACTAGTGATGTCCACGGGCTTATTAATAAAAGCCATATTAAAGAGTGGTTGTCGTATTTAGTGTCTACGCCAATTTATATTCATTATAAAATTAAAATCGATGAATCTTTTGTTACCGGCAATGAGCGTACTTCGAAATTAAATATGGATGAAATAAGTGAACACGTTGCAATTGAAGACAATTTAGTTGCGCAGCAACAAACTATTTTGTGGAATGATGATTATTTTTTGAGTCTAGCACCCGGTGAACATGAACGCGATGAACATGATGAACTATCTTTTCCGACAATCTACGGCGGTCAGTTTCGAACATACAGAGATAATGTTATTGTCACTCCATTCATGCAAGCTACCAGCGAGCTTCGCCGTACTGATAGGCGTGCTACTGACCCACAACACCTTTTATACATTGCTGCTAAAATCATGAAGTTGCGAGTTAGAAGATGTGTAAACGATGTTGGGTTTAAGCGTGTTGGACAAGGTACTATTACGACAATTACGAAAGAGACCATTCAATCTGAAGAATATATAAATAATTGTTTAGAAACAAATCTCGCATTTCTTCGCTGCATACCAAATTCTGCTCGGTATTGGTCAGATCGCAAAAAAGATATTTTTGCAATGATCAGGCAATTAGGGTCACCAACTGCTTTTATGACTCTTAGCGCCAATGAAACTGGCTGGAATGATTTGTTGAAATTATTGTACAAATTGAAAACCGAGGGAGCGGAAATTTCAGATGAGTCTTTTTTAGAAATGAGTTATGTGCATAAAGCTCAACTTGTGAATGAAGATGCCGTAACTTGTGCTACTTATTTTAATAAAATGGTAAATTGTCTGTTAAAAGTTTTGCAAGCAAAGAAAAGAAGTCCATTCGGAAAATATAGAGTAGAACATTATTTCAAAAGAATAGAATTTCCACATCCTGGTAGCCCGCATGCTCATATTCTTCTTTGGTTGGAAAATGTTCCTGAAGATTTATTAAGCAATGATCCTGAAGTAATTAAATTAATCGACGAATTAGTTTCTGTGTCAGCGTCAGAGGCGTCTGGAAATATAAAACTAGTAACACACAAACACACATTCACGTGTTATAAAAAAAATAATCCTAATAAAAAGCAAGAATGTAGATTTGGTGCACCATTTATGCCAACAAAAAAAACTATTTATTTGATGCCTATGATAGACACTGATCCCGATTACACAGAAGCACTTTTCAAAGAATATAGGGAACGATTTAAATTTATAAGAAGTAATCTCGAAAATGTTGACTACACGAATTTTGATGAATTTTACTCGCATAATGATATTATTTCTGATGATCATTACTACAATATTATTCGTGCTGGTATCAATAGACCAAAATTGTTCTATAAAAGGACACCAGCAGAAAAATGGCACAACACTTTCAATCCATTCGTATTACATCATTTGAAATCGAGCACGGAAATTCAGATTATACTAGATGAATATGCTTGTGCAACATACATTGTTGAATATTTCAGTAAGCATAATAGAGGGATTAGTAATTTGCGAAGACAAATAATTGACATAATGGACGAGCATCCAGAATTCGACATTGTCGATATCACGAAAAAAATTAGTATTGACATACTTCAGTCTGTTGAAATGACGGCACAAGAAGCTGCTTGGTATTTATTAAGAGAACCTATGGCTAAGTCATCGGTGGTGCCAATCAACATTCCAACGGTATTACCTACTGAACGCGCAAGGATTAGAAAATCTATGAAGGAACTTGAAGCTTTAGATGAAGATGGTACGAACGTTTGTAAAGAGAATTGGTTCGATAAGTATGAGAAAAGACCTAAAGAACTCCGCGATGTTACGTTAGCACAATTTGTTGCAAAATATTACGTAAATAAAAAGGGGACTTACTCTAAAAGAGATACTGCAACAATAATAAGATACAGGAACTACGATATGGTTAAAAATTACAACGATTATAGTCGTGAAATGGTTCTGTTGCATGTGCCTTTTCAAAATGAAGAAAATGATATTATTGCTGAAAATAAGTTCATCCAAATATACGAGGACAACGAAGATACGATATTAGAACGTAGGAAAGAATTTGAATCAAATTTGGACATAGAGAGAATTTTAGAAATTTGTAGACAGTTGTGCCGAGAAAACGATGAAGAACAAGAAAATGAAGAATTAATAAGAGCTGTTGATATATTGCATGAAAGCGATTCTAATGACTTACTGCTACGTGATCCAAACCCAACTGCTAACGTTGATTTACAAAATGCATCTCTGCATAAACTTGGCGCTATAAAATAAAAGAATAATGTAAAAACAAAATATTTTTTTTATTTTTTTATTCCAAGTCAGTTGGCAGACAGGCACGCAGCCCACCTGGTGGTAAGCGATCACTGCGGCCTATTCCATTGAGGGACACTATTCCATTGGAAATGTCCCTCAATGTGCTGCCAGACTGTAGACTCATCTGATCTTCGAGCCTCTGATTTCAAGTGTACTGGCTCCGACCTTAATATTGCCGGAACAGAGCCACAAAAATGAATCATTTTATCTTTTAAATAACAATAATAGGACTTCCAAGTAAAGCTGTGAGCGAGTGGTATGTACACAGGGTATGTAACACATGCCTAAGGTCAATGGTTCGGATTAAATACTTCTACTAAACAAGCAACAATAATAAATCGACGCTCTTTGGCCTACTGTCCACGGCGGCGTAGCTTCATAGACGCGTATTCGTCATTATACGCTTGGTGTACGCCTGCTTGCAGCTTACATGGACAGTAGGCCAAATGTACGTTGATGACCTACAACCTGGTGTCATCGGGTACAGGTACCGGCAAACTTCTTGAATATCGGGTTGCGCAGAACACGAATTTTCACACGCCTGCACGCTATTGGTCACGACTTCAAGAGTGCACATGCGCGAGCTTTCCCCCTCTCCGTCGACAGATGTTCAAAGTTTGCCGGTACCTACCTGTACGTAAATGACAGTACTGTCGTGGACAGATATCTGTCTTACCCACGGACTAAACGAGATAAAATACAGTCATGTAGAGAGGCCCTGATTGAACGCATTTATTTGACACGTCAGGCTATCTCCGAGGGTGATGCTAACCTTGTCGAATTCAATGCCAACAAAACGCAGTGTTTATTCTCCACCGAGTATACCGATTTTTCCAAGGCTTTTGATAAACGGTGTGTAAGCAATCACCACCACTAGGGTGTCCCTTATATAGGTGAAAAATTTTTTTTTCAGATATCGAAATGCATACCCCTTCATTCTTTTTAAACTACCTAAACTTAATCAAATTAACCCGTGCCGACAGAGCCTTGAAGATTTTAAAAATCGTTGTCTATAACGCTTATCGTTGTGTATGTGTAATAAAATGAAATAAAATGTTTATATTGTATAAAAATAATAATCTAAGAGAAAGTTAGAAAATAGGTATTTATTAATCAAGAGAACATCACAAATCAGCAAGGATATTTTCTTTTAAGGGTCTCTTTTTTACAATCTGGGTACAGATTTCTATGCTCTTGTACAAAGCGCAGCAAAAATTGTTTTTGTTCTTCCTTTGCAGTGACTAGTAGACCATGGAAATCTTCATAAGTTTTACAGCTCTTTCAGCTGTATTATTCACGGCCCTTAAAGAAAGAACCCTTCTTTTTGCCTGCAAATAGGTTACATGTTCTTCCCATGTAGAAACGGGTCTCTTCAAGAAGTTTGTATCAATGTTTAATGTAATGTAATGTAATGTTGTAATGACACAAAATGATTTAATGATTTTCTTGCAACAAAAGACAAGATAATATTATTATCAGTTTATTAAGAAGGATATAAGACATAAAACTATGTGTTTTCATTTAAATTAAATAACTTAATACGGTTTTATCGCGTTTATTAAATTTTTTAGTCAGGTCAGTTCTAGATATAAAAATGTGATAAACGCGATAAAACCGTATTAAGTTATTTAATATAAATGTGTAACAATCGCGAAAACATATGAAAACATTATGTATTTCCACTTACCATACAAATAAAATCAGACATATCTTCTTTTGATGGAATGTATCTCTTTACAGAATCATACAAACTCTCTCTTTGTAGGTTCGCTACAATATTTGTCTTAGTTTGTGCATCTACTGCATCATCAAAGAGTGATAAAACAGCTATTTTTTCAGACAAGTACCAAAGTCGATCGAGTCGATGTCGACTAAATTTGCTCAGGGCTGCTTTGGAGATCTCTTGTTAACAGTTTCATATTCCTTAAAACTTTTTAAAAAGCGCAAATATTGATTTGGTGCCTTGACCGCCAGACTACATCCAAGCCATGGTTTTACATACTTAACCGCAATGAATAAACAAATATCATATACGGGGCATTATCCTTGGCGCTAATTTTGAACTGAGATTGCAACCAACATATTTTCAAAGAGTAAATGGCTCTAGCCAAGCCATCCACCTGGCTTGATGCATTGCTCCAGGAGGTGTTATTTTAATCTTTTTCTCATTATCTCCTCCTAATAAAATAATAGATCATTTAATTAGTTCCCGTTTTATTGTCACGTACAATGGATTTTTGCAGTTCTTGATTATAAAATGTCAACAATTCATCAATCGTTTTTTGTAACTCTCTCCAAGCACGGTGAAGATCCACAAGTTTTTTACACAGTTAGGCACAGCTCTGGTAGGGATTCTAGCTTTTTCACAGATTATAATACACTCTCGAACGGCAAGATTTGCGCTTTCAATAACAGTCAATTTAACTTCGCGAATGTTAAAAAAGAGGACTGCAAGAACTTGACGATTAGACGGTAACTTTGCTCCAGTTATTTGATGGTTCACGTCACCAACTAAGAAAATACTTTTTTTATTGCTTCTTAATTCCACTGCCATTTTTTTAAACATTAAAACAATAATATGTTCATCACGAGAGTTACTGTGTACAAATGACAAATACGACGGGTGCGCGCCGCTAGTTTGGCGTTATTTGTATGAACATGTTTCGATGCAAGTCGGCACGGGTTATCGTTCTCCAATTGAGGTAAAAATGTATTTTCGAGTGTTTTAGGAACATATGAACAAAACTAAGACGTATGCGTTAAAAAATAAAAACTTTGAAAAATAAGGGACACCCTAACCACCACCCATGGACATCTTCACACACACTCTTCGTGTTGTTGTCACCGACTTCAAAAAGATTAGTAACTAGGTACCTAGCACGTCAATACAATTTAATTTAATTAAATAGGCTTAGACAATAAGCGCATTTGATGAATATCTTATTCAAATTATTTTTTGCTTTTCAGTGTCTTTAGGTAGTTTTTATGCTGTTTTTTTGAAGTCGGTTTCATTTTTTTTTAAAGTTTTTAACCATAAAGAAATCTTCATAGCCCTTTGCATTCTCCTGCGAAAATTAAAACAAATGAGTTAATTTAAATATGTACAATATTATATTTAAAATAAATTACATTGTCATTGATTTATCAGTTCTTTCGACTTCTTCTTTTTCTTTTTTGATTTCTTACAACTTAAATCACCATGTTCACTATTATCACCTAAAGCAGTTGTTGTATGTTGGTCAGTGTCTGCATCTTCAGTTTTACGTTTCTTCTTTTTCTTATTTGTTACAGCATTATCTTCAGTTGATATTTCATCTATACAACAATAATTCTTAAGTTTTTTTATTTTTCTACTACTATCACTGGCAACACTGTCGGAATTACTTTTTATTTTTCTACTACAGTCATTACTGGCAACACTGTCGGCATCACTTTTTTCACAATCAACAGGCAAAGAAATTTCTGATTCTGCCTCTTTTTTCTTTTTCTTCTTTTTGTTTTTTCTTCTTTGACTTTCATTTATATTTTCAACTGTCTCGTTGCTTGTTGATTTTTCAGCCTTTATTTTTTTAGTATGAGAATAACCATCATACTGGGACTGAGTTAGTAACATTTGTTCTTGTTGAGCTATCCTGGCCAATTTCCCTGTAGCCTTGAGACCATGTCTTGCGCCCCTGAAACAAATATTAATTAAAAGATTAAGCAACTGTGTTTTTTTTAATGTAATGTGTAACAAGACGAGCAGATGGTACACCTGATGGTAAGAACCACGTCTGCCCTTAGACAGTTCAGTGCGAAACAGTAACTAAGCAGTTACTGTCTGGCACCGCTCTGCGCCTGCTACACCAAGACGACAGTTGTTAGGTCTTATATACCCAGTAATTTCACTAGCTTCAGTGCCCTTTCACTGAAACACAGAAGTGCTTGACACACTTCTATTTCACGGGAAAATATCTGGCACTGCGGTGGTACCCACCCCGACGGCCCAGTACAGGAACCTACCACCTGGTAAAATAATTAAATTAATAATCACAACTTACTTGTGAGCAGTTCTCCCTTCACAAGCTGCAAATAGTTCTTCATCTGTCATTTTCGTCACATCCTTCTTAACTCCCTCACCATCTGACTCCGACTCAGAGTTCCCCGTATTCTTCGTCTGACTGCCTCCGTTAGTCAGCACAGCTTTCCTGACGAAGTGATCGGCATATTGCTCCTCTTTGTCTGCTTTACTACGTTTCTTGTTTATTTTCCATGTGCTGTTTGTTATTTCGAATTCTCTGTCATCTTTCGTTTTTATTTTCTTTGTTTTACCATTCTTTTCTTCTACCTGTAAAGATAAAATGTTATTTATGTATTTCTGTGTACTTCTTATATGTGGAAGTATTGCAACCACATTAAACCCCAGAGTTAAGTTTAGGTTTACTGCCGGCAACGCATCAACGATCCCTGTGGTGTTAAAGATGTTCATGGGCCGCGGTGACTGCTTACCATCAGGCGACCCACTGGCTCGTTTGCCGCCTCTGACAAAAAAAAAAGCTAGAATCTTTCCACTTTGCCTAAGGTAAGTTGCATCAGAGTTACTAGCTGACTTTTTAACCAAATCAATTGAAAACACTACTTTAAGGCTTCATGTAGACGACGCCGGAACCGGACCGGCGCCGGAGCGCATATTGTTATGAAAACCGCGCCTGCGCCGGACTGAAACCGCATGTTCTATTTTGATGCTGATTTTAGTTTAGAAAAGTATGGCGGCCCGCTGTATGCGCACGCGGTGTCGGTCCGGCTCAGACGCGGTTTCATTTCGTATACACAAACATCCGGTCCGGCGCCGGTCCGGTTCCGGCGTCATCTACATGAAGCCTCAGGCTTCTATACACGCTCAGAAACTTCACCGTGTCTGCTACAGACAAGACAGAAATTTCACCGTGTCTGCCACATACAAGACAAAGTCAGTGCGCTTCCACCGCGTGTAGTATCTAGCGCAGACATAAGAATTATTTCTTGGTCAGCGCTTTTCTTAGCATGTACAAGGGCCCTTAGATATACCTCAACATTTCCAGCAGCTTTGTTATACAGTTGCGTCCACCAGTGCTCCGTAAAGTCTGAGGCAGCATCGTGCCCAATGCCGGTCACACTGCGCTTCAATTTAGGCTTCAACGCTTCAGCGATACCATTCTCATTCTTGCCTAAGCCTTTACCTGTAACGTTAAGCCATAATGAGTTGAAAGTTCTTAAACAACATGGTCATAATCATAAATAGTTAAACTATGGGTAACTTTACTTCCCCCGTGGTACAACCAGTTGAACATCGCAGTTGTACCATCGGGAGTGTCATCAATGACTTAAATTTGGTAGTTGGAATGTTTTTTTTATGTCAAGAGGCGGCAAACGCCCAGCGGGTCGCCTGATGGTAAGTAATCACCGCCGCTCATGGACATCTGCAACACCAGAGGGATCGCTGGTGCGTTGCTGGCCTTTTAAGGGGGGTGTGGGCCTCCGGCACTCACACAAACCAGACGATACACAATAAGGAATGTTGAAAAGCAATAATTGGGCATTATCCGAATGTATTACGAGTGAAACAAAATACTTTAAAATGTTTTATTACCATCAGTCCAACCATATTTTTCAAGCTGCTTTCGAGCGAAATCCATTTGTGTAGCTTTATATAGTATTT
This sequence comes from Mecyna flavalis, assembly GCA_949319885.1. Lineage (NCBI taxonomy): Eukaryota > Metazoa > Arthropoda > Insecta > Lepidoptera > Crambidae > Mecyna > Mecyna flavalis. Next base: position 1,967,373 of record OX439420.1, on the reverse strand, counting down.
ATTGAATATCCACTCAACTAATCATCGGAATAACCTCACAAAAATAAATATTAAATTGTGCACATGAGTTTTTAAACTCATTTTGACACTGACATTCCACCTGTACTGTGACAGTTCGAGTGATGTACTATTTAATAATGTAGCAATCGGTCACTGTGATAAAATACGTTTGCACAAATAATTTACAAAAAAACATTACATCCAAGACATAAAATATGTACAATTGAAGCGGTCTTATCGCTATATATAAGCGATCTCTTTCAGATGCTGTGCCCTAACCGGGTTCATGTTGTACAATTACTAACACCTGTATCTCTCAACATGAATCATGATGCAATAAATATATATGATATGATTTATGATGTCCTTGAGACAGAAGAAACTATTATGAATGAGATGGGTAAGGTCGAGCCAGACAACAAAAATAAGCAAACTACTTTTGTTCTTTCTACTTAAACTTTGAGATTTTACGAGTTACTGGTATTATAATTGCTGGTCTAACAAAGTAGTAAGACGGGTAAACACTTTACCGGTTTTACTGGTAGTAACACCACGGACAATAAAGGGTTTTTTTTACATTCACTTGTTTATTTCCGACATTATCTTGTTTTTCTCCGCTATTAACTAAACTAAGGGCTTTATCTGCTATCCACTTAAAAAATATACTAAATCTATGTATCCACTTGTTTCTCTGCTATTCACTTGTTAAAGTTTGAGCAACAGAAACTTGTCCTTGTGGTCAAACTGGTCAAATCAGTAAAACAAAATCACGAGGACTCGAATATTTTCCTCGTGGTCAAATCAGTTTTTTTTGACCACCTGGAATAGGTTCATTCCCGTTCGTCCCACCAATCAGTAAAACAAAATCACGAGGACTCGAATATTTTCCTCGTGGTCAAATCAGTTTTTTGACCACCTGGAATAGGTTCATTCCCGTTCGTCCCACCAAGTTTGTCCCACCAGTGCACAGTGGGACGAACGGGAATTCCTAACCGGCAAATTCTACATATTACCAGCTACAAAATTCTATTATCTTTTCGATTAGAAAGCCGATTAGGTAGCTGTGAATAAAACTTTAGTAGGTAGTTTCATTAATTTATTTAATAAAATAATATATTTTACTATTACACAATAATTATTTTTGATCAAAACTATTATGATTAACGAGGTATCGAACAATAAACAAGAAGACGGGCACAAAATGTTGTTACCTACTCAATTTTATCACCAAGACGACGCACGTCGCGGACCTAAACTAACTTTTAATAACAAGCTCCCTCTAATCCCAATCATTTTAAGTTTTAACGATTAGTAAACATTGTATTGTGTCTCCACTCTCCAATAACACTGCGTTACAAATGAAAAAAAAAATTAAGTACCCGCTTTGAAATGTCATTTTTTCTTATTCATTCCTATTCATAATTTCTTTCCATGACGTCTCATTTTTTTCCGGGATGATATGATAAATTATGCTAAAAACTAGCGGGCGCCCGCGGTTTCACCCGCGTGGTTCCCGTTCCCGTGGGAATTGATCAAAATCCTTTCTTAGTGGATGCCTACGTCGTAACATCTATCTGCATATGCCAAATTTCAGCCTGATCCGTCCAGTGGTTTGGGCTGTGACCTCTGAGTTTTATATACATAATATAGATTGAAAGATTCAAACATAATATAAAAAAACATATAAAATGTACCAGATTTTTTTCATTAATCGAGTTTATTTTTTATCATTTTGGTATAAAAAAATACAAGAAAAATCAATGCATACAATTTAAACCCAAAATACCTTTAAATTTTAACTTTGTCTTTTGTGTTTTGAAGGATCTTCTCGTTCTAGACGCCAACAGTAATCGCCTAGCATAGTTGTGTTCCAACGGCCTTGAAATCGTTCTTCAAGCTTCTTTATATCTTGGTAGAACCTCTCACCCTACTCATCACTGACAGCACCAAGATTAGATGGAAATCAATGACAGCACCATGATATGAGAGTAGCATAGCACGTAACACAAAAAAATGTGGTATCCATGGTTTATCTTGATTAATAGCACGTCCAAAAGAATGTAAATATGCACTTCTCACTTTTTCAGAAACATTTTTTTTTGTGATTTCACAATGTACTGTTCACAAACGTAACCAAACTTATTTGGTTCATTTTTGGAGTTGCGACAGCCACTTAGTTCAGAATTATTGTTAGATTTTTAAATGAATACGTTTAGAGATATCGAGGTTGTCGAATAGAAACGATTTATGAATAAAACAAAAAAATTAAAACGTTTATTACATCGAAAACCTCAACTGTTTCTTATACGCCTAAAGTGAGAAGTTAAAATAATGATTGGCATGTACCTCGAAAACTAGACGTGATGGATACCACATATGTTTGGAACATTTTATCTGTGACTCATTACCTATTCATTTCAGCTATCAGTTTAACGGGTACCAAAATCGTGTAACGCAGTGTAATTAGTGTTTCTGACAAGGATTTGAGGGAAAACGTTGTATTTAAACAGTAATACAGTAACTTGTAAAAAAAATCAGTTTTTTTCTTGATCTATCTTCCTGTACAGTACCACCTACGTCAACAATAAAATGTACATTGTACATTATTATTATAAATTTTACAAAAAAATCTAGCTTTATTATTAAAGCTTTACAATTTCATAAAAACCATAGGAATGATGATAATATAATATCAAACAATTTTGAATATTTTTGTTACGTATCATAAAATTAGTCTTTTTTATTTTTTGGAAAAACATCATCCAGATCGTCTATAGTAGACTCATTATTGCTGTAAAAAAAGAAAAATACTAAATTAAGAATTTACAAAAAGATTGATACATAAATCATCTTACAACATAATGCATCTCAATATTGCAGATAGAATGAAAGTTTGTACCAAAAATTCGGATAACCCGTTAGTAAAAAAGAATAATTTAGGTTTAAAATATAAATCAGGTGTAATAGAATTCTCCAGTTACACCTTACAGTGAACACAACAATAAATTATGCCAAAATAAACTTATTGAATGTTGAAGGTTTTTCAAATCCTTGATAAAATTTACTTTAAATTTATTATTTTTATTATTAACATAATATAACATCAATTTAAAATTATTTAAATAGAAAAAGTTTCTTTCGCTTCTGTTCATCGTACAATTGACATAAATTCATCAGAGTTAGTCTTTTTCGACAATCTGAAATTTAGAAAAAAAAATATAAGAACTAGCTAATCAGGATTTATCTTGTGTTTTTTAAACTACAAGTACCAAGATAAAAGACTTGTATTCGTTGTATCATCAATGATCGAACAGTCAGGACTCGAACCCAAGACTGGTTATGTCTTACGCATCATTATCGCGAGCTAGCGAGGTCAACGGTTGTGTTTGGGCACTGGGCTTAAGGCTTTTGTTTCACAACCATCCCGGTTTCCCTTCACACCCAAGAGAGACGAGCCCGCCTTGTGGCCATTAACCAACCCATTCAAGTAAAATCTGGAGTTACCATAGTCGTTTAATCCTTCTAGCCCCGGATTACTAGACACAATAGAAAATCTATTGTTATGCGGCACCCGAGTGCCGGTTCGGCGTTGAGTGGTTAATAGCGTCAGCCTTGCAATTACTGTACCACAATACTATCATTTAACCCATAACTTCAGGTTTATGATTATACTGAGGATCTCTTTTAGACCTTTCCATGTAGGGTAATCCATGTCCTCCTCTCGACGAATACGTCTCCAGAAGTGGTCTCGTAAGCAGTTCAGGCTTGAACTTCTTCAAAAAATATACCCAGCATTTCATTTCATATACTTCACCAGTGTCACTGTAACATAATAAAACAAGGAATTATCTTTTTAGATTTTTTTTTACGTAAGAAGTACAGACTTCTTGCCTTCCTCGAAACTCGACAATCGATGACGTAATCGAAACTTGTATAATTTTGCTAGTATTATCAGTAGCAAAATTAAACAAGTTTCGATTAGTTACAAATAATAGAGGACTCTATTTTATTACTGAATTAAAATAAGTTATTAACAATAATCTATTTATACTTACGGTTTTTTTACATTTATGTCATCCAACTCCCTAACATAATACGACGGGTGGTCTTCTAAAATATCCAATTTACTCAGCATGTCATCATCTACTTTGTATATTTCTCCTGAAAAATAATAAGACGAATATTATACAGTATTAACAAAAAAAAAATTACTAGGACTAGTATAAAATTAACAGTGACAAAATATTCAACAAGTGCATCACTATACAGTTTACTTTTAAATTAAGAAATTGCTTTCCTGAGTTATGGAATATTGAGCCAGGTAGAGGTAGTTTATAATAAAAGATTATTTTATAAGAAAATAGTGAAAATAATGTGGTACTATTATGTACTGCTTACAATACAACATAAATTTCTAGAGAAGTGCACTTAAATATAACAATCCTTAGCATTTGTCTGCCCTAGTTAGGACGAAATGACTTCTTGGGCTTTACAATAAATAATTGACTAATACAACACAAAATAAAAAGGAAATTACCTTTAACATTATGCCCATCGCCTGGGCTGTATAACAAGAACGGTATGTTGTAGCGTGTTGCAATAATCAATGGGTACTTAGTCTTCGTGGTACCGTCAGAGACATACTTGCCAGTGCCATTCTCACGGTTAGCCAGCCAATGATGGTTAGGCTCATTACGTTTTAGCGTACCGTAGACAAACACGTTATGAAACATCTGAAATGTTTTTTTAAATAAATAATAATAATAAATATCTCTGGACATTATTCACACAGCGCCATCTAGCCCCAAGCTAAGCATTAGCTTGTGCTATGGGTACCAGACAATGGATAAACATTACTTATATATTTTTTTTTGTCAATACATACAATATTATACATAGAAACATCCAGACCGATACAAACAGATATGTTCATGCACACAAATGTTTGTACTGTGCGGGGATCGAACCCGCAACCTCTGGTGTAATAGCCGACTCCTTGACCATTACACCAAATGGCTTGTCAAATTGTTATTTATTATATTTATGTTAAGATACTATTACTACTGGCTGCAAAACATATTTTAACAATGACCACCATAATCAATTGAGAAATTGACTGTTATATAAAAGGTTTCAGTTTGAATTGATCCAATTATCATGGACAATTTGATTAAGGTACAAAAAAAAGTATATTTTAGGTACCTAATCCTTTTCTGTAGTCTAACTACCTACTTAAATAATATAAAATTAAATGCTTTTCATGTAAAAGGATTTGCCCACAATGTTCCTATTAAAAAATGAAATTTGATTTGCAGAATACAAAACAATTTTTAAGGTATTTTTATTTTTTGCAATATTTATAGAATTTTCAATTTATTTTTTTAAAAGCAATAAACAAGAAATATTGTTTGTAATAAAAACAATTTCTAGTTAATGCAGGTGAATGCTGCTATAAAAAAAAGTGGTCAGTCAGACAGCCTGTCAATGTTAAGTAAAACATGTACACAATAAAATTATTGTATTGATTCCTTTTGTTATCGCAACTGTAAACAAAACCAAAGGCTTAGAATAATGATTAGTTACATATTCTAAGACCAAAGGTGTAATAATGTGTCATATCTAACAATGTAAAAGATATAGTATTAAATTGGTATTAAAAGCATCAATCAAAGAATAAAAAACAATGTACAACTTACGTTTCTAACGAAGCTTGTGCAAAATGTATTTGTTTTTAAAATATTCCGAAGTATTACAATATTTATCATGTAGATCGCACGCGTTAGAAACACAAATTAATTTGGTCTGGGAAATTATTATCAATTTTTGACAATGAATGACATATGCGATATGTCATTGAGACAGCAGTTTTCAAATAATTTCAAATTGAAATTCTTGGAAGTTTGTTTTGAAAGTTTTGAAATTCTTCGAATAATAAATTTAAATTTCTGCGCCGAAATGTTCAATCAAAATGTCAATGTCAAAAAAAATTGGCCGAAAATTTTTAATTGAACGTCATTGCCGAAAATGCAGGTTTTGGTTTTGTTGCCTTCATGGAATTATTATGTGGTTGCCTTGTTGCTAGAATGGAACGTTATTACAAAATGGAACGCTACTTTTTTTAGTTGACCTCTATACACACACCACACGGGTGGATCTACGTAGAATGTTATTTTTGATAAAAAATTTAGATTTTTTATCAACCCACGTGCAGAGCTTCAGTACAATATAGGATCTATAGTTTTCAAGATTCTAAGCAATTGTATATTAAAAGCACACAAATCCGACCTATACTAATCAAAATATTGACAAAAGAAGAAAAAAATACGTTCAGAATAATGACTGCGTATTAGGAAAATGATATTTCTGTAAAGAACAATGACCTGTGTTGATAACAATGACAAACTTATAAATGTTTTTGAAATATCAGGAATAAAACCCAATTTTGTAGGAAACATGATTTTAATCATGAGTACCTAGTAACAATCTGTTGTTTTTAATTTATATAATTTCCTAACCTTTCGCCCGCGGCTTCGCCCGCGTGAACTATAGGACGTTATCCCGCGGGATTTTTATAAATTATAGCCTGTGTTATTCTGATGTATACTATATTATTGCCTCAACCGCTATGTCCCTGCATTGTAGACGAGCCATTTGGTGTAATGGTCGAGAAGTCGGCTATTACACCAGAGGTTGCGGGTTCGATCCCCGCACGGTACAAACATTTGTGTGCATGAACATGTCTGTTTGTATCGGTCTGGGTGTTTCTATGTATAATATGTATGTATTTACAAAAAAAAAAAAAAGTATATAAGTAATGTTTATCCGTTGTCTAGCACTCATAGCACAAGCTAATGCTTAGTTTGGGGCTAGATGGCGCTGTGTGAATAATGTCCAGAGATATTTATTATTTATTTATTTATTGTAAAACTGTCATCTTCGAAAATATTCATTTAAATTACATGCTTTAAAGGGCCACATTGATCTATATTCTTCTTCTTCTTTGTCGTCACACTCTTGGCAGAGTGGTCGTCACATCAGGGGTGGTAGCAACCTTTACAATCCGCCACCACTCATCTCGTACTGTAGCTCTTCTTGTGCATTCATGGAGTGGACCATTGAATGTAGCCTTGACTTGGTCGGTCCATCGCATCGGTGATCTACTGCGCGCTCTAGCGCCTTCGACTCTCCCCTGCACCACAAGTCGCTCCATAGAGATCTATGAAGACAGATGTCTTCTCGACGTATGATATGTCCAAAGAAAGTGAGAATACGACATTGGACGATGGAAGAAAGACGCTGTTTGATGTCGAGTTCTTGGATGATTGAATCGTTGGTTTGGAACTGTGTCCAAATAGTATAGGTACCAAGCAGGTACCAAACCCATAGCCATAACCTCTGTATTTGGAAAGGTGTTTGAGCGGATAATCAACTCCCAACTTGTCCAGTAACTAGAAGATCATTACTACATGACCGACAGTATAGTTTCAGACCAAAACGGTCCACGGGTGATCTTCTAGCTTACGTATCGCACCTCTGGGGGGAGGATATGGAGAAGCATGGTGAATCTATGGCTATTAGCCTGGATATTGCCAAGGCTTTTGACCGTGTTTGGCATCGCTCGCTTTTTTCCAAGCTTCCGGCATATAGACTGCCAACTCGCTTATTATGCGACTGGATTGCGGGATTTCTGGAGGGTCGCAGGATTCGTGTCCTCCGTGATGGACGCGCTTCTCGCTTCCTCCCAATAAATTCCGGAGTGCCTCAATGCCTGTCGCCGACTTTGTTTCTTCTGCATATCAATGACATGTTATCACTAGGTAATATTCATTGCTATGCGGATGACAGCACTGTCCACGCACGATATTTCGGAAGACTTGCGGCTAAACAGACCGAAACCGAGGAAAACAGGAATCTTCTCGTCGCCGAGCTTGACGAGGTCCTGGACCGCATATCCAAATGGGTTGCCAGCAATCTCATCGAGTTCAATGCCAAGAAAACACCTGACAGGTGTGTTTGTTTTCTGCAAATCTTCTCCTTTTCTTTCCCATTCCACTCTTCAGATCACGCCCTTACCAATACAGGATAGCCTAAGCATCCTTGGCATCGATGTTCGTAGCAACTTGAACCAACGGGAATAATATATCAAGAGCGTCATCAGAACAGCTTCCCGTAAACTCGGAATGAACAGTATGAAACGATTTTTCACTCCGGTGCAGCTTTGTCTCTTATACAAGGCACAGGTTCGCCCGTGTGTGGAATATTGCTCTCATCTCTGGGATGGTTCCGCAAAGTACTTATTGGAGGCCCTCGACAGGTTGACGACGTGATATCCGTATTGTCGATAATCAAGAAGTGACTAAGACCCTAGAACCTCTTCAGTTACGTAGAGACGTTGCTAGTCTTACTGTTCTCTACCGTCTCTATAATGGGGAATACTCTGAAGAGTTATTCCAACTCATCCCGTCCTCCCCTTTTCACTCCCGAACAACACGCGCCGGACTGCGTTGCCATCCCCATACCATCCAGACACTGGTGGCCCGTACCAAGAGGTATAGTTCCTCTTTTTTGCCCCGTGCCATTAGGTCATGGAATGCCCTTCCGGCTCATGTGTTTCCTTCCTCCTATAATCCAGGGCTTTTTAGGCGGGGCGTGAAGCGGCATCTAAGCAGGCCTTCAGGGTGAGGGTGACTGGCTCAATGGGTACTTTGTTCTATTGAGCCAGTCAGCCTTAATTTTTATTTTATTTGGACCTCACTTCCGCTTACCATCAGGTGGAGTGAGGTCATCCAGACTGCTCCCATATAAAAAAAATTCAGACCGATATCAAGGCTAACTTGCTCCATTTTACTCAACAGGGATTATCTTTAATATTGCCGATGCTTGTTGCAAATAGGGTTGTGTCATCTGCATACTGCAAATTTTAAATTCTATAACCTCCAATTGTGATTCCGTCTGACCATTGCCAGTCTTAGTGTTCTCTACCGTCTCTATAATGGGGAATGCTCTGAAGAGTTATTCCAACTCATCCCTTCCTCCCCTTTCCACTCCCGAACAACACGCGCCGGACTGCGTTGCCATCCCCATACCATCCAGACACTGGTGGCCCGTACCAAGAGGTATAGTTCCTCTTTTTTGCCCCGTGCCATTAGGGCATGGAATGCCCTTCCGGCTCACGTGTTTCCTTCCTCCTATAATCCTGGGCTTTTCAGGCGGGGCGTGAAGCGGCATCTATGCAGGCCTTCGGGGTGAGGGTGACTGGCTCAATTGGTATGATCTATTGAGCCAGTCAACCTTACATTTGGACCTCACTTCCGCTTACCATCAGGTGGAGTGAGGTCATCCTGACTGCCTCTTTATAAAAAAAAAAAAAAAAACCAATTCTCGAGTGCTATTCTCATAATGAATTCTGTGTAGGTGTTAAACAGCAATGATGATAAAATGCAGCCCTGACGGACCCCGGCACTTGGATGAAAGTGATTTGACGACACGTCGTTCGTTCTCACCGATGCTGTTCCTTCTTAATAAAGCTTCCAAGAAAGGTGCACCAGATGTTTAGGTGTTCCCATAGCCAGGAGAGTCTCCCAAAATACTGGCCACCTCACTGAGTTGAACGCCTTTGAGAAGTCAACAAAGCAAATATAGGTCGGCTTGTTGAACTTTCTGGCTTTTTCAATGATCTGGCGCACATTCAGAATCTTCTCACGAGTACCCCTCTCTTTCACAAAACCAGCCTGTTCAGGAGAAATTTCCTTAGATTTATATGCAGTAGAATTTTACTTGCATGTTAGGCGGTAGTTACTGCATATTTTAGTGGAGCCCTTTTTATGTAGAGGTACGAAGACTGTGTGAGTCCACTTCGGGGCCAGATTCCTGATTCCCAAATTTTGTTACACAGGGTATGAAAGATATCGACACCATACTCCCCTGATGCTTTGATGGTTTCAATTGGTATGGCATCTCTTCCTGTAGCTTTTCCGCTTTTTAGTCGCCTGATAGCGACCCGAACTTCGTCCCTCAATACATGTACTCAGTACATGGCTCTTTTTCTTCGTAATGGGCTCTGTCAGGAAATAGTTGTGAGCATGAGGATCTCCAAACAAAGACTGACAGTCCAGGTCCTTCCAGGTTTCAGATATTGCATCTATTTCAGTCAGTAGTTCGCATTGTGGGTTCTCTAATAGCCCATGTTTTAGAAGAAAGGGTTTTGGTGATGGATCTTATTTTTTGATGCAGGTCGCCTGTTTGGTGACTATCAGCATGTAGCAGCAATACGTGATAGGTTAGTTTCATAGCGATATCAAGGAAATATTACTGTAAAAAGAAATAAAATCATTATTCTCAACGCAAGTCATTGTCATAAACAACATTTGTCATTATTCTCAACCAGCGTCATTGTCACCTTCATCAAGATTTAGAACAATGACGTTCAGACAAATGATGAATTTGAAAAGGACAAGTCGAAACACGTCTAAAAGGCGTGGCAGCTAGTTAATGTTATGATTACGTTATTAAACACTTGTATCTTTATTCTAAATTGTTGCAAAAGAACGTAGGCATGAATATAAATTGAATTTAGATAGAGAAATAACAATGACTATAGAAGTGTCAATTGTTGTAGAATGAACTTTAAAAACTTATCAGAGCCAACAACGTGCGTTTTTCCGCGGTGAAGTGTGTTGATCGACTGGGGAGCAGGGCGGGGTGTCTGGTCACACACTTAAGTGTTCTACCTTATGTCTCAAAGTTGCGATAATCTTGAAAACAAGAACTGCGCTGACCAATGACTTAATTTTGTAAACTTTTTTTGATCCAATATTTAGAGAATTAAATGGTTCGATAACTATTTTTGTTTTTTATTAATCGGTAGTGTTATAAACGTAATATATATTTCTTAGAAAATGTGTGCTCAAAACAGTTATGATGATTTAATATAATTAATTGAACGAGCAGTAGTGCTTTTCGGACATGGCAAAAATCTTAATATTTGGGCATATTTTATTAATCACGTTTTTATTTATTTCTTTATAGCCGTAAATTTATAAAAACCTTGTCCATTACTTATATAAGAACCGAATGACTGTTTTATTGAAATATAAATTGAATGGTTATTGAGTAAACACGTAGGACATGACATTTGACCGCCCTCGTAGATCCACCCACACACGCCCTTCTGCCTCACACACATTTCTTCTGCCATAAGAAATAAATTCAATCCACAAGCCATATTCAATCACTTTCAAAGAAGTGCGCTTGTTGTTTAATATCAAGTAATTTTATGTAAAATCGTGTAATTTTTACTTAAATTATGTTTTGATTCTAGCGCCCTCTAGAATAATGTCGACTGTGTTGTGTGTGTGACGTAAGTGACGTTTATGCCCTTGTTTAGTGTTCTGTGCCTATGCCGCCCAAGGTTGATAAAATAAAATAAAAAAATGTCAGTTTGTCATTTTTCACGCTGAGAGCAAGTCGCGTTCACCGGCTTTTCAGATAATTTTCCGATTTTACAAAACAAAACCAACATGTGTTTCGTAATCGAACTGTAGACGTGTATGTAATAAAGTGTATCAAGTGAATAAAACATTAATTTCTGCTGTGAATTTTGTGTAAAATCGTTCAAAATGAGGTTAGCTGGTGCCATTTTCAGTAATGTGACGAAAATGTTGGACTTTTATTCCCAATTTAATCCTTCTCCACTTTCTATAAAGCAGTTTATAGATTTTGGTAAGTGTTTATGTATAAATTTTTGTTATTACTGTTTTTATTTGATTTCTATAAGGCAAATATTTCAGGTCATTTTCAAGGTCGTCAAGTCTTCATATTCCTTCTTATTTGTGGCGTTTTTGTATTTTTAATTTTTTTTTGTTGGGCGATATAATTGAAATAACTTGTGCTATCGCCTGTGAATAACAAACAAACTTAACTCAAGAAGATAGAACAAGAATTCAGAAGTAATTTAAACAACCTCAAAATATGCCTTAATTTTATACGTTTTTACAACTTCCTAATAAAATAGACAATGTTAGCGAAATCCTGTGTAAAAATGCATATTATATAACAACTTTAGTTTTATTCAATTATACATTATCTCTGATAATAATTGAGAGTAATCCCATGCAAAAAAAAAACAATAATAAGAAAACTATTTTTATCAACTTTCATGTTTCTTTACTCAGATATTACAGCTTAAATGTTTATTTTGGACTTTTACTCCATAATGCCCTATAGTTTATAGTCAGTTATTTCAATATTTTTAATTGTGTAAAGATTGTTCTAGAAACCTCTAAGATGAATCTAGATGTTTGTGTCATGAGTCTGGGAAGACTATTCACCATCAAAGAGTGTATTTATTCATACTATTTTCTAGATGTACAGCCATGACCATGCTTTTGATATAGTTAAGATCCATGATAAAAACCTTAACATTATTTTATTATGATTTGTGTACACACACTAATACAGTGAGAAGACAATAATAAATAGTTTTGGTAATAAATAATAACTATTTTTTTATGTATGTACCTATATATGGTAATTTTGATTAATTTAAAAAACTCCTTTTTTTTAAATACAAATCTTCTTCAAATGTTCTTGAATATTATTAATTTCTTTATATAGGTTCTTGAATATTAGTTTTCTTTCCGTCTGCAATCAGTCTCATATCTATAGGAAAAATTACTGTTTCTAGTGACGTCTCATGTCATCTGACAAAAAAAAATTTTTTATTTGTGTAGGCCTTACACATACATTAAGAATTGTTAATCATCTAGGTAACAGAGTGACTAACACCGGATTCGCAATGTTATCTTTTTTTTAGAAGAAACGGCAAGAAACTTAATAGTTATTCTTTTCAATCATTAAAGTTTACAATGGGTGCGTTCCGCGGAAAATAGAATTTGCTAGCATTTATGAGCAAAATGGCGATTTTTAGCGGTTTTTCGGCAATTACACTTTTGCTAACTTCAGTAGCGCTGACATTCTGCCATTTTGCTTATTTTGTTTAGAAGTAAACTAATAATGGGATCAGCGATATTACCAATATCATCATCACCGTATCCAATATCTTCCATCTCTTCTTCATCATTTAAAATATTATTCATGATTGATATTTAGCAGACACGCTCATAAAATGTAGTTTTTTAATTTATGAAAAATTATAGGTTACTTTCCCCGGATATAGCTAACTAAGTGTCCTAGAGGAAAATAGCAAAATGGCGATCGTAAGCGTTTACCGCTCACGATCGCCATTTTGCTCATAATCGCTAGCAAATTCTATTTTCTGCGGAACGCACCCAATAAGTTTATCAATACAGTCTCCATTCTTTTTTTTCCAAATCATACAGGTCTCTCTGTATCGAAGACACAATAAAAAAAAAAAATATTGGGCCCCAATTCTAATATTTATATTTATAGCCTGACCAAGAAAATAAAAAACCAGCCCTGGAGGCGCCACATTAGCTATGGTTATAGCAACACTTGGTTGCTAAGAGTCTCCATTCATCTTTTTCAACAAATCATTCAGTTTTATGTATTGAAAGCCAAGACAAATATGAATAAACTGGGTCCCATCCTAATATTTCTTTTAAACACTGCGCCATCAAGGTCATTATGATTATCTACGTTGTGTAAAGCTTAATAAAATTAGTCGTACGTAATAGACCAGACAGAAGCAGTATAACTGTTGTAGTATAACTGGAAGTGACTGATTAAAGAGAATTGAGTCAATGAATATATTTTTGCACAAAACAATTATAAACAATTTGTGTTCATGTCACGTCATGACCTTATTTTTTTCAAAACCAATCTGCGCACATTAAGTAGGTAAAGAGATTTTGCAAAATTAAAAAAATACGTGCATTACTCATTACTGTTATCGATAGTTTCAATCAGTACCCATCACTATTCAAAAATAAAACGTTGTTGCGCTTTGAGGAATAGTTTAGTTGCGCTTAGTTTGTTGCGCTTAAAAATGGTTGCGCTTCGAGGAATACCTCGATATTTCTACTCTGTAACTTGTTATACTATCTGGTTCAAAGTGACTGTGAAAACTGACTGACTCACAAAATAATGTGTTGCTAACTTTACGGACAGGGGCAGTTGACGTCATTTGTCGCTTAATTCCAAATGGTATTATCCTAATAGCATTTGAATCAGATAGTATACAGAAATAACTGAATTTTGTAATGAAAATAACTGTAATAAAATGTAACTAACTGGGTTTTGTATGACTTTATAGTTTAAATATTAGAATAATGGTGCACTACCAAGATTTGGAATGAATTAACTTCAGTAGTGATTCCTAAAAGATAAGACCTAGAGACCTTCTAGTAAAAAAGCTTACTCCTTAGGAATGGCCGATACAAATCGTATATAGATATTAAATCGTATATCAGGCCAATATCGTAAAATCCGATATCGCTGCGTATCCAAACTATATATTTGGTGATACACGATATTGCTGGATCGATGCGATGCGTCTCGATTTGATATCTAGCTCGATATCCAAGACCTATCGATAAAGGATATAAAACCGTATCGCGTTGCGATACGAGCTAAAGAAAGGATTTGTGAGTGAGTGAAATAGCATTAGTCGTGTTTTCGTACAATTCTAAACCTTATTTGTATAAGAATAAGGTTGTTTCAATACTTTCTTGTGTATTTTGACACATTTTTATTAGACCTTATTTTGTCAGCAATAAGATGCATTTTCGATTTGCAATTTTACGTAACTCTCACGGACCTTCGTCCTTGAACTCATAGCATTGGTGATCCATTTCTAACTTTTGTTATTCTATTAATAGATTCGATGGTTGGTATTATTAAGTTTATGTATTTCATGCTTTTAGTTACTACTAATGAGTTCTGCATTAATAAACATCGTATTTAGAAGTTCTAAATACGATCTTTATTAATGCAGTACTTACTGAAACACAATTACCTAAGTAAATACTATTAAAGCATCCTTAATACACCTAAAGTAACTAATCGAGTCAGTTTTAAGAAATAAATCACAATGAAAATATCGTGTCATGATACAGTAGGTAGGACACAGTAGGTTTCAGAACACATCGTTTTATAGTTTTAGTGTAACCAAATACAGTCCGATACTCCGATACACCAATATATAGTTTCAAATAATATATAGTTTCAGAATCCGATATCAGATATCAATATATAGTTTCGATTCGATATTGTAAAAATCCGATATTACCCACTACTAGGAGTAATACTCCTTCCTTATGGGCTCGACGCATATACCTACCTCTGGTGTTTCTAATGACCATTGGGAGAAAGTGATCACTTACGATAATGTGACTTGTTAGCGCGTTTGCCTCAAAAATAGAACAATTACCTTTCAGTCCTGCACCAGAGCAATCTGTATGTAATAACATCTGGCTGTCATGCTATCTGTCTGCCTGTAGGGCATATAGAGTTACTGTGCGCAGCTGACCTCGTTATTCTGTAGGTACCTACTAAAGATAGCGGTTGATAACTTACGCCTAGGCGCATAAAGTCATGTGCGCAAGGAATATACTATACCTACTAGCCTTCGACTACGCGCTACGTCCGCATGGACTATGTGACGTTAAAGGAATTTGGTATAAATAGTACCATAAGTTACTCTCCAGCTCCCCATACCGAAACTCACGGTGATCTGTTGCTCTGATGAAGAACATACAACATACCATAGGGCGCACTGGGCGGCGGAGGCCCCCAGCCTTTCCTCCACGCCTCGACTGTCTAGTGGTATAAGTACCGGGCCGTGATCTCGTGATCCTGGGTTCAATTCCCGGGCCAAACAAACTTTTTGTCGGTTTTTTCGGACAGCTCGGGTTTGTGATCGCTAACCCGCACTTGGCAAGTGTGTTGATTAAGCCAATACCCATCATTGTAACGATAACTTGATTTCAATGATGGAGGCAGTAGGCCTTGCAGTAGGATCCTACTAATATTATAAATGCGAAAGTCTGGATGTTTGGATGTTTAGATGTTTGGATGTTTGTTTTTTCCTCAATCACGCCTAAACGGCTGAACGGATTTAGATGAAATTTGGCACACGTATAGTTTATAACCCGGATTAGGACATAGGCTATAAAATTCCTACGGGAAACGTCTCATTCCTGCGGGAATAACAATTTTGAACTGAACCGATTTGAATAATTCTTTCACTGTTGAAAAGCTCCACTATCCCCCGTGAACATAGGGTATTTTTGATCCCGGAAATGTGGGGGAAAGGGGGGATATTTGAAAAAAGAGATTACGCGCGGGTGAAACCGCGGACGGAAGGCTATATTAAATAGGCTGGTAGGTATATAGGTATTAGTAAGGAGAAAGATTCCGTGTCCCTTTTGACTACCTATAAATAGTGAAGGGGATGGGTCTAGGTCAGTGCGAAACTAGAGCTAAAAATAGAATGCAAATTTCCTGCATCTCTGACGCAGAAGCACTCGTAGATGAGTCCTATTGCAGTTGAATTTATTTATAGAATTGAAGGGGGAATCGCTGTAGTGGAAATGTAGGTATAAAATGGAAAACGGCGAATTTGGGTGGATTTTAGAAGTTTGTTCATACTTTGACTGCCTTCGTTGGTGCAGTGGCTACAAGGGCGTCGCCAGCGTATGATTAAGGGGGAGGGGGCAATTATGATTTAGGGGGGGACAATGGGGCAATATTATTTAGTAGAAAAAATATGAATGCCGAGAGCATGAAGCGTTACCGCTTTGCGGCTAGCGACATTTGATCTCTTGGCGACGCCCTTGAGTGGCTTCGTGACGGCAGTGCAGGGTTTTGAAGTTCACATCCAGTGTCGGACTTATATTTGGAATTGCGTTTTTCTGTCTGAAAACTACTATAAGTCACAGTCGGAAGTCTGGAAGTTGGCGGTACAATATACACCCCCGTGCTTCGCTCCGCACGTAAAGCAGTTGGTCCTGCGCCTGATCTCTCTTCGGTCGTGTCAGACTGCTGTCCCGCCGTGCTATGAGAGTGAGGGAATAGGGAGTGCACCAGTGCTTGACACCTGTGTTAAATCTGTCTTTGGCATGGCTCTACCACACATGTGATGTGGTGTACTAAAAACTTAGGCATATAAAATTGTACTCAAATACTTGTTAATCTTGTAATGTTCCGTTTTCAGACAAGAATCTAAATAATTCGGGAGTGCCTAGATTATTGCCAACTTGTGACGTAAAGACGAAACTTTCCTTTCATTAATATTGAAATAGACGCAAATTGAGGATGTTACGTTTACCTTACCACAAATATTTTGAAATCAATACGTACCAAAAATAATATTTATCTGCTATTTAAATAAAATAATAATAACAATTCTTCTTAATTAATAACGCAAACCGATAAATAGACGGTAGACCAGACTAAGGTAAGGTTCCTTCCTAACTTGACATAACTGTGAATTGAACTTATAGACCGACAAACTTATCTGTTCCAGTGACCAAAATTGGAACTACGTGAAATGCAATGCAAAAACGATATTTAACGACATTAGCGACGACGCCGCCACCGGAACCTTGGAACAGATAAGTTTGTCGGACTAGGCTTCATAACATCACACAGCACCCAGCTAATAAATACAGAGTCATTGTCACAAATGTCACAATGACAGGTATTGGATTAATCACCACGCCTGCCAAATGCGGATTGGTGATCACAAACCCGTGCTGGTTTTGGCTGGCGACCCCACTGGAGCTATAATTTTCGCAATTTTCAATAGAACGACCGTGTAAGCATAGTGTAGGACGCATTCTAGTCAGGCAGAAGTGACGATTTGCGTAAGATGTCTGGCAGGAGCTGGATGCGATTGACCGAGGATCGATCACTATGGCGAACGTTTTGGAAAGGCCTTTGTTCAGCAGTGAACTGTGATAGGCTAATAATGTAATGTAGAATAAAAAAATAAAATAAATATCTCTGGACATTATTCACACAGCGCCATCTAGCCCCAAACTAAGCATTAGCTTGTGCTATGGGTGCTAGACAACGGATAAACATTACTTATATACTTTTTTTTTTGTAAATACATACATATTATACATAGAAACACCCAGACCGATACAAACAGACATGTTCATGCACACAAATGTTTGTACCGTGCGGGGATCGAACCCGCGACCTCTGGTGTAATAGCCGACTTCTCGACCATTACACCAAATGGCTCGTCAAAAGATATGTACGTTAAATATTTAATGAATTACCAACGTAAGGGCTATAAATATGAAGTCTGCCATATTACCTAGATTCACTCATAAACTTTCATAGAGATCGCAATGTTGACAAACACCTAGGGAAGCGTTGGCTGGGTGCCAAAAGAGTTTCATTACACGTAGGGAATGCAATCTCGATCTCGCGAGATCTCGTTTTTGCGAGATCTCGGCCTTTTTTTGCGAGATTGAATCTCGGTCGAAAACAGGACGAGATCTCGCGAGATTAACGAGATTGCAGTCTTTTTTGAAACGGACTGCCCGGGAGTGGAACTCTCTGCCTGGGTCAGTCTTTCCTATCCATTATAACTTGGTGCTCTTCAAGGCCAGAATTAACGGGCTTTACCTAAGCAAGTGCGCTCTATTGTAGACCGCATAGTTGTTTAACATCAGGCAAGTGCTGGCTTAGGTTCAATCATTAAAAAAACATGTCTTTTGAAAAAAAAAATGTGGTTTGTGATGTTTACGCCGTTACTACTCATTAAATAAAACGACTTAAAACGTTTTAAATTAAAAACCCGACGTTTCGACCACTTTTCAACAATCGCGATCACGGATTTAAAATGAAGAATATTATCGCTAGTTTTTATCCGTTTTAAGTTGTTTTATTTCGTGAAAATAAATGTTTATCTTATAATACTTATGATTCTTATTTAGAAAATTTCCTAATGTATTCAAATATTGTGATTATTTGCAAAAAACACACAAAACTGCTAATCTCGCGAGATCTCGATTTTAGCGAGATCTCGCAGTACTGACATTTATAATCTCGCGAGATCTCGCTTGAGCCCTAATCTCGCGAGATTTGCATTCCCTAATTACACGTAACTGGCAGGCACGCCGCTGCCAATTTTGCCAGACTTTTAATCTTTATTAAATTTAAGGGAATAAGAGTTTAAATTACAGTCAAAATCACGTCAGACTATACACTTTGGACTTTTGTACCACTCTTATGTCGGGGGCATAAGTCCTATTATCGAACTGCAAGTGTTTACCGTGATGTGCCGTTGACCGTATCTAAGAGAGAAGAGGAGGTTGCTTTTAAGGCTTGCAAAACTAGGTCTGATTAGCCACCCGATTGGAAAAATCTGGTTACCAGCTTGTCCCAATCGGGTGGAAAGGGGGAACCAGGGGAGTTTAGTGGGTAGTGGGATGTTTTAGTCCCGAGTCCCACACACGGCCGGCCGCAGGTCTAGCTGGCCTGTGGTTATACCTAGTGCCTTAATTAACGCATTCTTCTCCGAAAAAAATTAAATCAACAAAAAAATCTTTAAAATAAATAACATGAATCAATCAATTAATGTCCTTGTCTGATGTTAAACAATGACTTGGTCTATGAAGGAACGCATTTGCTTAGAAAAATATTAAACTAAATACACTATCAAATGAATCAGAGAGTCTTGCATAGAAACCTAATAATAACACAATTTTCACGTGAATCGTTTAATTAAATAAAATAGGTATTAAGTAACTTCCAACTGTTCAAACTTAATACACGTGTTTTCATTTTGTTACGGTGACTGTTGAGATTTTCACGTCTTAATCGATTTAAATGGACATTATAATAATATAAACATTTATAAATCAATTTAACTTGCCGAGTTTTAAATAGGTGGTTACTATGCACAAACAAACTAGCTTCCCTCGCAGGCAGAACAGGGACCCCGAAAAAGTCACGACCCAAACCGGGAATCGAACCCGTGACCGAATTTTAGACTCGAGTGGTGTACTATTGTTCCACAAAGTTTTCCACTTTCACACGAAGCTGGCTTAGATTTAAAGTGCCCAAGGACATTCATTAATTCTGTGCTATACGACAATAACAAGAATGACACTAACGTATAGTGACAATAAACATTTAGCAGCTACATTACAAACGAACGTAACAAAGGATGCGTAATTCACTCTGCATTTGTTATGAATTTTGTAATTTTCTTTATGTCAGTAATCCTTGAACTTTAGCCTGTATTCTTAGCTGCCTTAAAAGTTACATTTATAAGGAAAACGGTCTGGACAGGTCTGGACAGAGACGGAAAACAATGTATTTCTTTTAGGGTTCCGTTTTTGCCTTTTGAAGTACGAATATTAATAAAGACGATTTTGTGTACCGGTTGTGACGTTATTACAAGTATATTTGGTACAGGCTCCGGCAAACATGTTGAATATCGGGTGGGATTGCGCAGAACACGAATTTTGACATGCCTGCGCGCTATTGATCAGAAGCATACCTCTGGGCTCTGACTAATAGCGCGCGAATCTCCCGAACGCCCGCGCGCGCTATTGGTCACGCGCAAGTGCGCGAACTTACCCCCTCTCCGTCGACCGATGTTCAACAAGTTTGCCGGTACCAACACCTTCATTGTTTCTGATATTCATAATCATAACAAAAGTGCTGAAGCTACTTATAGGACTAACTGTCGTTTCGGACACATTTTATTCGGACACAGTGTCCGAATTGACACTTTTTAATTTTAATATTTTTTTACTGTCGATTCGGACACCGCGATATAAATAGCTGTTTTGTACAGTCAGATAAAAAATCTTCCTACGATTTCTTTTCATTATAAAAATAAAGTCTCAACGAAGCCTTTCTACACAAAGCTATCGGTAATGTTTCTAAAGATGACTGGGTCAAATGTGTGAGGCATGCAGAGGAATTACAGGATCAGGATCTAGCAAAGGCAATTTTAAAAGATAAGAGAATACAGTCTCTGGTAATAAATTTACACGAAGATGACAGCACTCCTGACCCGTGGTACAACTGCGATGTCCAACTGGTTGTACCACGGGGAAGTAAAGTTACCCATGGTTCACCCCTTTTTATTGATATTTATGATTATGACCCGTAATAAAACGGATGAATTATGTCCAACTGGTTGGACCACGGGGACCCGCTCCCGACCCGTGATACAACTGCGATGTTCAATTGGTTGTACCACGGGGAAGTAAAGTTACCCATGGTTCAACTGGTTGTTCTATGATTGTTGTGCGTCCCCATGATCCATCTCCCTGATATACATGATATGTATTACAGGGAGTTGGACCAAGGAAAAAACAACTCACCCTTGATTCAGAATTCTCAGCAAAGTGGATTTTTTTGAACTAATGCGTGTCTGAAAATCTATTAAGGAATGGCGAACAAATGCAATCTTCTTTCATCAAACATAACTTTTCTGGATAACGTAAACTTTTTAAATAACTCCACTAAGGTCATGTTGCCCTGGTTGGTACCCTTTGCGGAGAATTCTAAATCAAGGATTAAAGGGGGACAACCACAACAATCATAGAACAAACAGTTTAACCATGGGTAACTTTACTTCCCCGTAGTACAACCAGTTGAACATCGCAGTTGGACCACGGGTCGGGAGCGCATTTTATAACTCCACTAAGGTCATGTTGTCCTGGTACCCTTTGCTGAGTATTCTGAATCAAGGATTAAAGGGGGACAACCACAACAATCATAGAACAACCAGTTGAACCATGGGTCACTTTATTTCAGCAGTTGGACCACGGGTCGGGAGCGATTCCCAGTAGTAGGTACAACTAGTTGGACCAAGGAAAGAACAACTCACTCGAGTTGAACTATTGGTAAAGATTTTTCCCCATAGAACAACCAGTTGAACCATGGGTAACTTTACTTCCCCGTGGTACAACTAGTTGGACATCGCAGTTGTACCACGGGTGAGGAGCGCTGTCATCTTCGAGTAAATTTATTACCAGAAGCTGTATTCTCTGATCTTTTAAAATTGCCTTGGCTAAATCCTGATCCTGTAATTCCTCTGCATGCATCACACATTTGACCCAGTCATCTTTAGAAACACTACCGATAGCTTCGTGTAGAAGGCTTCGTTGAGACTTTATTTTTATAACGTAAAGAAATCTTAGGAAGATTTTTTATCTGACTGTACAAAACAGCTATTTATATCGCGGTGTCCGAATCGACAGTGAAAAAATGTTAAAATTAAAAAGTGTCAATTCGGACACTGTGTCCGAATAAAATGTGTCCGAAACGACAGTTAGTCACTTATAGACCGACAAACTTATCTGTTCCGGTGGCGGCGTCGCAACTGTCGATTTAGAACTGTCATTAAATATCGTTTTTGCATTGCATTTCACGTAGTTCCAATTTTGGCCACCGGAACAGATAAGTTTGTCGGTCTGTACTTTGAATTTAGAAGTTTAAGTGGTAGAGCCTTGCTGTTTTACAATAGGAATGGGCCGGCTCGTTCGGGGAAGTACCACCCTCTCACATAACACCAGCGTGAAATTATAGTGACTAATAATGTTTTGTCTGGTTTCTGAGAGTGCCGGAGGCCCACACCCTCAAAAGGCCGGCAACGCATCTGCGATCCCTCTGGTGTTGCAGATGTCCATGGGCGGCGGTGATTGCTTACCATCAGGCGACAAGCGGGCTCGTTTAGCGCCTCTGAAAAATAAATGTGCAGTTGTCCAATAATGATTTATTAACGGGCTGTATGTCTGTCTATCAAGCTAAAGGAAAGAAGAACAAAAAAACTATTGGCAATAATTAAACCTTTACTTATACCATATCGGTCAGTATTATATGAAGACAGTGCGACATAAATGATAATGAAAAACAATAAACTTGTTTGTTTTATGATCACGCATAAAGTAACAATGAATACTATTGTGTTTTTTATGTTCAATATTAATGAATAGCTATACGAATGATGTTTGTTATAATAATTAAGGATCCGCCATAATTACTGTCCAAGATGCAATAAATATTTTACTTACTTATCTAACTTTAATTCCCTATTGCTTAAGTATTCTCGACTATAGAATTACTTACGCCTCTTCTTTGTCAAAACGGGTTTTCAGGGTCCGATATTCGGGTCCGGCCGTTATGCCCCCTTTCCGGGTTGCCCCCGGCCGGTATGCCCCCGCGTTTTAACGGCAAACTGGAACACATTTTATTAAAATGTGGGGGCATGTCGGCCGGGGGCAACCCGGAATGGGGGCATAACGGCCGGACCCCGATATTTCACTACATGGATCGAGCATTTGTGTCGGTTTTTTCGGACACAGCTTGGGTTTGTGATCACCAGTCTCTCTTTGGCAAGTGTAATTAAGCCAGTACATCATTGTAACGATACCTTGATTTCAATGATAGATGCTTTTGCCTTGCAGTGGGACATTAATACACTGATTCTTCACTTAATGTCTATAAATTAGTATCTTGTTTATTTGTCTTGTTAATTTTGTACAATAAAGAATATAGGTATCTATCTGTCTATGTTGTTTTTTTATGTCAGAGGCGGCAAACGAGCCAGCGGATCGCCTGATGGTAAGCAATGCAGACCAGAGGGATCACTGATGCGTTGCCGGCCTTTTAAGAAAGAGTACGCTCGTTTCTTGAAGGTCTTTAAGTCGTAACCGTCAGGAAATATTGCTTCAAAGAGATGTTTCCACAAAAGTGTAGTTTGCTGGATCTTGTTACATATCCTTCTAATTATATTATGGAATCTAAAAGTAACCATCTGCATTGTGTATCTTCACCAAATGCAAGCTCTGACATGGTTGGTGACGTCACAAGGTGTATTTTAGCGGAGCGAGGTCACAGCAGTCACGGTCGACCGGCTGGTCAAATTATAAACGTTCAAAAGTAAGCAACAAGCAAGCTAATTTGATTTGTTTATTTAATTTTATAGTTACGTGTCCGTAGGATGTTTTTAGTTCTTACGGTCTCCGTCTGGAAAAGTAGATACGTAAATGCGATGGTTCTACTTCAGATACCTCACCGATAAAAAAAAAATGGGAGGTAAACATGCAAGTATGATAGATGATAATATTATAAGTGTGTCACTACCGCACATAAACACCTGTGACTGGGATTTCAGATGCGTTTTAATCTAAGTCATTTAAAACTTGATTCCACAACACATGAAGTACAAAAGGCGGACTTAATCCCTTAGGTATTTAACAGTCAGTCTTGGTACCAAGCGACGTTTTATACCTCTATGCTACCACAATTCCAACAGTAAGGTAAAAATCTCAACGTATTACTTACATTAGCCTGTGTCCAGGATAAACTTAGTTGGCAGTTAGCAGACAGACACGCAGCCCACCTGATGGTAAGCGGTCACTGCGGCCTATTCCATTGAGGGACACTTCATCTAGAAGCGTCGCTCAATATGCTGTCAGACTGTAGGCTCATCTGGTCTTCGAGCCTTTGGTTTCAAGTGTAGTGGTAAGTTCTCTGGTAGCAGGCTTATGCTAAGCCCAAAGACGCTGCCGACAGCGATGCCGCGGGGGGTTTAGTGGAAATTCTTCCGTGCACCAGTCTTTATAAAAACTGGAGCATGGATTTGCACTGAGTCCAGCGTTACCAGTTTTTTTTTTTTTTGGCCAAGTCGGGACTTAGGTACTTTTTGAGTGAAAATAGCGGGATTCTTTCGTCAAAAGCGGGACATAATAAAAAAACGTATATAATCAAAGGATTTCAAATATTTATCTTTTTATTAGACTTAAAATTACGTTTACGTGACAATAGATAGCAAAAGAAGCCATAGAAAATGTATTTTAATAAACTCTTATTTTTATAACGCGCCTTTCTTTCTCAGCACTGCACGTACGGTCGAGTTTTCCCCGAAAAGCGGGACTTAGCCTGTCCCGCGCGGGACATTAAATTTTGATTTAAAAATCGGGACGTCTGGCAACGCTGACTGAGTCCCACACACTTTCGCTTGTCTAACCAAGACGGGTTGTGGACTTGTGGTGCGTAAGCTACCTAGTTATTTTAATGTTGTTACAACATTGTTTACAATGCGCGAGTGTTAGGTAAGTTATTTTTGTTTATTGTCGTCGAAGCCTACGCAAGTACGCAAGGTCTTTGATAACAACGATAACACGCACTTCAAATAGTTTTCTAGAATTTCTCGATAAATACATACTCTCGAGATTTACCTCGCCTAGAAGAGATTAGAGAGTATTTTTGTTTTAGTTCGGCGTAGCAACACAAAATATAATGTAAATAGACACTACGTCATCTAGCCACAAACTAAGCTTACTTAGCTTGTACTATGGGCGCTAGTTAACGGATAAATATTAGATACTTTTTTGTAAATACTTAGTATTAGGTACAAGCTGCCTTGCAAAACGGGGGTCCGAAAAACGCTAGACTCTAGAGACTTGAATTCTATAATTTGGTCGTGTTTGGTAGAAGCGGCCAATTTGACCGTCTTCTTGAAACAGTGTCTAAGGCGCTCAGGAAAAATGTGGTTGGTGGTAGACTGGCCAGCCACCAAACCCACAGGTGAAATCTGCAGCTATGTCTTCTAGAGCTCTGGCTGTGTTCCGGCAATATTTATGTGGGAGCTAGTACACTTGAAATCAAAGGTTTGAAGATCAGATGAGCCTACAGTCTCGCAGCACATTGAGCGACGACTTCTGGTGAAGTGTCCCTCAATGGAATAGGCCGCAGTGGCCGCTTACCATCAGGTGTGGGCTGCCATGCCAACTGAACTTGTATAAAAGAAACCAAATCTATTTCCAGCCCTTCCACATATTGTTGTCATCGCTTCTACATAATAATTTATTCAGTAGACGTAACGCATTTAACACATTCGTGATAACACTGACGAAACAAACAAACAAAATTCGCGGTAACAACTACGTTTGAGAGTAAATGTTTACTCTAGGTTGAGGTCATTAGCATATTGTTACTGTGTAAATAGTTGACTTTTTGTTTCTGGCTGATATATATTTTGATTCTCTTTGTTTTTTTATTGGTTCTGGTGAGTTTCTTCCAGAGTAACTCAATCGCTGAAGATGATAATGAAATGATGATCCCTGCCTCACTCCAACCACCAACGCGGGGTAGATGTAAAAATGCATACAATTAAAAAGTTTAAAAAAGAAGCTCTTGTTGTCGGAGTTGAGTTCTATTCTAGGGTCAGAAAATTTTTATATTGATGAAGGGCTTGGCCGGAATACCTATTAGAAAGTTTTTGTTTTATAGACGAGCATATCGTATGTGACCTGACTGATGGTAAGCGCCACGTCTGCCCTTAGCCAGTTCAGTGCCAAAGAGTAACTAGCAGTTACTGTCCGGCACCGCCCTGCGGCCGCTACACCGAGACGACAGTTATTAGGTCTCATATACCCAGTAATTTCACTAGCTTCAGTGCCCTTTCCCCAACACTTCTATTTTACGGGAAAATATCTGGCGCTCAAGTCACACAAGTCCATTTATACTAGCTGCTAAAGCCTTCCATTGAGGAAATCTAAGTTAGGAAGAGTCGTTGAATTTACTGCAACTCTGTAGTCTTCGTCGTATCAATTCGCGACAGGCTACCCCAATGCAACTCTTACTATATTAAAAAAACTGTCTCTATAAACCAACATGCATTCACAAGAGTATCTGGGCAAAACTCACCAGAAACAATAAAAACTCTGTAGTCTGACTGTAGTCTGCTGTAGCCTCCTATGATATTCGAGCCATTTTGGATTTGAGCTGATTTCAGCCTTGTGGTGGTATTTTAACAAACCATGTAATAATGATCGTCTTATTTGTTCCTAATCACGAAACCTTTTGTGTGATCGGCATTGGCACATATTGATAACGTTGCCTATAATATAAACAACGCAATACTGTAAATACAATAACTTATTTCTTATCATACAGGCTGTCCCAAAAATGACACGTCCAGTGACACGGGGTAGGCCAGCACAAGAGACCTTAAACAAGCCTAACATGACCTCAGTAAAAGTTGCCAATTTAAACATTTTCTAAATTTTCACGTTGACGTAAAAGTTAAAACTAAATCTAAGCTACGGCTACAAAATCTTACGTAACATATTGCACAACAAAATATTGTTATTGACGGAATAGGTACGTGTGAGTTATTCGTCATCTCGCCCGAATTAAACTGGCCCGATCGGGCGACTTGGCACCTTTAGAATTTAATAAAATTTCTGTCGTCAACTCGCCCGACCATAAAAATGTGAGGTAACTATGTACAGTCAGCTACAAAAATCTTTTTTAAGAAACGTTTAATAATAAAAATAATTTAAGAAACATTTAAAGATATCAAAATATCGACATATCGTTAGAAAAATCACACTTTGGAGATGTTTTTTACAAATCACGGGGTAGGCCAACACAAGAGACCTTAAACAAGCCTAACATGACCTCAGTAAAAGTTGCCAATTTAAACATTTTCTAAATTTTTACGTTGACGTTAAAGTTAAAACTAAATCTAAGCTACGGCTACAAAATCTTGCGTAACATATTGCACAACAAAATATTGTTATTGACGGAATAGGTACGTGTCATGTGTTGTCTCATTAAGTGAAGGAGCGAGCATCACGATTGTACTATTAAGAGAGATAGATAATTGCGGATATAATTAGACACGTCACTTGGACTGCCTTCATTACGCAATAGTTCACTATTTTCTTCATATACTATAGGAGGGCCCCCTTAAGTCTGACCTGCAGGCAGGGGTACCTCCCCAATGCACAGGTGGCCCGTGCCAAGTCCGAGGGTCACCTAGTTTCTCGAGTGGCCCTCCCTAGGCGCCACGCTGACTTGAGGCCTCTCAAGTCGTGGTACCCGGGGATGGGCTGGTCAATAGCCACAAGGCTGGCACCGGCTCGTCCCAATCGGGTGTAAAAGTTAAGAAAGAACCGGGAGAGTTTAGAGGGTAGTGGACGCTTTAGTCTTGAGTCCCACACACGGCCGCAGGCTTAGCTAGCCTGCGGTTAAGGCGCATAAACGCATTCTCCTCCGAAAATAAGGAGGGCCCTTTAAGTCTACGGCCCGCCTGATGGTGCGCGGTTACGGTCACCTTATCACCTATGGACGCTTTTAACAGCAGAGGAATCACGCGCGTGTTACCGTCTGTTGTGATTATTATTATAAGATTAGATTTCTTGCCGAAATGTATTTTATTATTTCTTATAACACAGAGCGCAGTATACATACAGTCACAGTTACAAAACCAGAGAGTGAGCATAGACCATAGATATTATAAAACAAAAACAAACACCAACCACCGTTAAGTAACATCGACTTGGCTCACACTATTTTGAGTCGCAGTTAATATACTTAATAATATTCTTATGTATTTATATTTACTTGTATGTATGTATTTATTTTATTTATCTATCTATATATATTATGTACCTATGTATTACATTGTATTTTAACACCCCCACTCAATGTAATACATATTATATATTTTAACATCTCAAACATTTAGGAACATACATACATAACATACATAACTCTTAACTTAGTCTAAGTACTTATTCTTAACAAAACATCAATTTAATATAGCTACATACTTTAACTAAATATATACTTTTACATTAAACCACACATAGTTACAAATCTTAATAGTAGTTCTCTATTTAAAGATTTAGTAAACATATCAGCAATCTGGTGTTCAGTCTTTACATACATCAAACATATTTTACCTTTTTTAATTAAATCTTTCACAAAATGATACCTGATATCTATGTGTTTTAATCTTTTAATATTATCAGTATTTGCAACCATAATGGCAGATTGATTATCACAATACATAGGAACAGGGAACACATTTGTTATATTAAAGTCTTTTAACAGACTTGCAAGCCAACAAGATTCACTAGCGGCCATACTGACTGCAATATACTCAGCTTCAGTTGATGATAAACTTACTGAACTCTGCTTTTTAGAGCACCATGATATGAGACAGTTAGAAAATTTAAATAAGTAGCCAGTGGTAGACTTTCTATCTCTTAGGTCACCACCCCAGTCTGCATCGCAATGTCCCACAAGTTTATCATCAGTACATTTGAAGACCAACTTATAATCTAAGGTGTGTTTAACATACCTTAACACTCTTTTAAGGTAAGTTAACAAAATCTCATTTGCATTATTTTGGTACCTACTCAATATAGATACAGCTACACACAGGTCTGGCCTAGTGCCTAATACAGCATACATTAAGCTACCAATAATTTGTCTACATGTATTTTCAATATTTTTGTCAGACTTACACTCTTTCGCTTCTAAAATTTTTACATTAAAGTTTTGATCTATGGGGGTAGCTAGGGGTTTACAATTCTCCATATTAAACCTTTTTAATACACTCTCTAAGTAAGATTTTTGACTTAATTCAGATACACAATCTTTAAAATTTTGTTTAACATCTATGCCAAGAAAATTTGAAATCAAACCTAAATCTTTCATTTTAAAAACATTTTTTAATTGTGATTTAAGATCACTTAACAGCTGTTCACAAGTACTAAAAATTAACAGATCGTCGACATACAGTAATACATATATTTGATTTTCTCCTTCACATTTAGTAAACAAACATGGATCATTCTTTGACTTTATATAACCAGCTTGACTAATCACATCATTAAATTTTTCATTCCAATATCTAGGAGATTTTTTAAGTCCATACAGAGATTTATTAAGCTTTACAATATTGTCATGACCATTATGTGCCCCATCTGGTAATTTAATAAATACATTTTCTTTTATATCCCCATATAAAAAAGCCCCAGTAACATCCATTTGATGTATTGGTACATTTAATTTAGTAGCAACAGAAAGAAATAACCTAAAAGTTGACAATTTAGCAACAGGTGAGTAAATTTCATACAAATCTAATGTATCATCTTGTTCAAAACCTCTAGCTACTAACCTTGCTTTGTATTTCACACTATTGTTAAGTTTCTTCATTTTAAATACCCATTTACTACTAATAATGTTTTGATTTTCAGATACGGGGCAAACAGTCCATGTATTGTTTGCTTTCAGCGTCTCAAGTTCCTGCTTCACCGCCTCTTCCCACTGACAAGCATCACTCCTATTCATAGCTTCCTTATAAGATGCTGGTTCTGTTTCTGCAGTGTAGACATTTTGACATGTATAGAATTGTGTTGGTTTTCTGACACGTTTACTTCTATGTGGTGTGTTTGACTCCACAATGCTATCAGCATCAGATCCACTGTAGTCATCACTGAATTCCGCAGGCTCATATAGACTGCACTGATCATCATCTGTCACAGGAGTTGTAGAGTGCGAGTCAACTGAATTATCTTCTATAGATTCTTGATGGGTACTGTCAGGAACTGAAGTCTCATTGGTAAGTATTTCTGTTGAAGGTTTTAGGTTAACTTCATCCTTTTTTTCCAACGCAGGTTCCAAGAATGTGACATCCCGTTTTAATAAAACTTCATTTTTCTGTGGGTAATAAATTCTATAGCCTTTGACAGTTTCTCCGTAACCCACCATAATGCCTGACTCCTCTTTGGAATCCCATTTCCTTCTTTTAACTTTTGGAATATGAACAGACACGGGTGTACCAATAACTTTTAACTCACTAAGATCAAACTGTTTGTTTATCAATATTTCATATGGTGTTTTACCTGGTTCATTACTCTTACCGGTTCTGTTTATAACATATGCTGCAGTGTTAACAGCTTCAGCCCACAATTTCTTTGGTAGACTCTTGGCATACAGCAGCGTCCTGGCTGCTTCTGTGAGAGTTCTTATTTCTCTTTCCGCCTTGCCATTTTGTTGAGGGGTGTAGGGCACAGAGGTTTGGTGTACTATACCCCGTTCTGAGAAAAAATGTGACAAAGCATTATTCAAAAATTCAGAACCATTGTCACTGCGAAAATAGACAACACGGTTGCCTGTAATATTTTCAGCCTTATTAACAAAGTCTTTGATACAGTTGACTACTTCTTCTTTTCTTTTCATGAAGTATACAGTTCTATAACAAGAATAGTCATCTTTTAAAACTAAAAAATACCTTGCGCCTCCTAGTGATACTTCCTCCATCGGGCCGCAAACGTCAGCATGTATCAGCTCACATGTTTTCGTAGTTTTTGTGTCACTTGAATTAAAGGGTAGACGATGTGCTTTACCCTCTAAACAGCCTCGACACTTCTCAAGAGACTCGTCCATCACATCGATGTTGTTGTTTGATAACACACTTTTTACATGTTGTACATTTTGATGCACGAACTTCTCATGCCATTCGCTTAATTTAGATTTTACATTTGACACATTTGCGTAGCCGCATTTATAACGAACATTCATTAAATACATATTTCCTACGCGATTTGCTACCGCCCGCACTTTTTTCCCTTTGAAAAATTTACACTCATTTTCATCTGTCATCATGACATAACCCCTTTTTGAAGCGCAATTGACAGAAAACAGATTTATTTTTAAATTCGGAACATACAAAACGTTATTTAATGTGGTATCTATCCACCTATGCCCATTAAATACTTCTAGCGCCACCTGTCCGATACCGATGACACTTATTTGTGTACCATCGCCGATAATTACAGATTTTTCAGATGATAATGGCGAAAAAGATGAAAATAGATTTTTGTCTTGGCACATATGTTCACTAGCACCTGTATCTACAAGCCATTTTGATTTTTGATAAAGTTCTCTATGTTGTTGTACTACAAACGCATTTTTTTCTTTCTTCTCTTTTCCTTTCTTGAACCAACATTCACTTTTGTTATGACCGATTTTATTACAGTAAAAACACCTTTTTTCACTTTTATTTGTAAAGTTTTTACGATGATAATTATTGTTAACACTACTTGTACACTCAGCTTGATAGTGACCCATTTTGTTACACTTATAACACTTAATATTAGCTTTATTTGGAGCAGTTCTTTTCACCATGAAGGCAGACGACGATGATGAAGCGTCCTTTTCTTTTATCCTTTCCTCCTCGACCAACAAACGAGCGACAAGATTGTCGTATGTCTGCTTGTCGTCCGGTGCCGACTCCCACGCCGAAACGAAGTGTTTGTATGCCTCTGGCAGAGACATTAAAACCTTTGTGATAACTAATTTGTCTGATATTTCCTCTCCCATCTGCTTAAGCTGATTTTGCATTTCTTGTATTTTGGAGAGAAACGCCGACATTTCGATATCGCCTTCGTACTTATATTGGAAGAAACGCTGTTGTACTATGTGGATACTGGTGTCACTCTTCTGTTCATAGACACTAAGCAATTTTGTCCACATCTCAGCAGAAGTGGTACATGATAAGATGTGCAGCATTGCTTTCTCCGACATTCTTGTAACGAGTAACGTCTGTGCCTTGGCGTCCTTTGAATCCCAACTAGCACGCTCGGCGCCATCTTTAGGACTTTTGCTCTGCCCGTTGACCACCTCCCAGCAGCCCTGGCCTCGCAGCAATACTTGCGTCTGGAACCTCCAAATATTCCAGTTACTGGAACCTTCCAGTCTGATGGTGTTGTGACTTCCTTCCATTTCGTATTTTTGCCTTGATTTCTCAAACGTGGTAATGACCACCTGCCGGTAACTTCTTCAACTCGAAGCGCCGTAATATTCCCACTACAGGACTTTAATAATAATCGGCTATCCAGAATTATGTGCCTGGGCCCATAACCTGTTGTGATTATTATTATAAGATTAGATTTCTTGCCGAAATGTATTTTATTATTTCTTATAACACAGAGCGCAGTATACATACAGTCACAGTTACAAAACCAGAGAGTGAGCATAGACCATAGATATTATAAAACAAAAACAAACACCAACCACCGTTAAGTAACATCGACTTGGCTCACACTATTTTGAGTCGCAGTTAATATACTTAATAATATTCTTATGTATTTATATTTACTTGTATGTATGTATTTATTTTATTTATCTATCTATATATATTATGTACCTATGTATTACATTGTATTTTAACACCGTCCCTGTTATTTGAAGAGAAAACAACGCTTGCAGCAGAAAATATCTCGCTTCCCGCTACTAAAACCAAGCTATGGAGACCTTACGCACTGACAGTAACATAGCACAAAAATTATGAAGTGCTACTTCCCCAGTGAAGTCTTCTGTAAGATGAAGGTACTTCTTCAGACGAGTGGCTTATTCGAATAGAAGATCTACTATGCTCTACCTTTCTGGCACGTTTAAAGAGCCGTTTGGTTCATGTGTACTGGCTTGGCAGAGACCACTGTTGTAGGTGTGGAAGCATCTTTAACAGCATTCCCCCACAGGTGAAATCTGCCGCCCGCCATAACAGACCTGGCTGTGTTCCGGACGACGTTTTAGTATACCCACCGATATTTATGTGATAATAGCCTATCTATTGAATAACTAAACCTTGATCAAAACCGTGAAGTTGACACTCAATTATTAACCCAACCGCTAACCATATAAGCTGTAAATAACTAATCAGCGGCCTTCCACCAAATAGCATTTCTGCGGCTATATATATTCGTAAGCTTCGTGTGACGTCACACCGCCCTTTATCTCACCAGTGTCATTGACATCTAGCCAAATATCCACCAAAACGACCGGGAGAAATTGCCCGTAGCCACTTCGTTACAGAATTGAAATAGCTTTGGTGGAATATTTTGTTGGAGCATTCGTAATAGAGGTATTCCTAGACCGCTTAACTTAACACCCTTTATTTTGCGGGAAGACACTACCGCAAGCTATCGAGATTCGCTAGAATGCGAGAACCGGCTCGTCTTCTTCGGGTGTGAAAGGGACAGGGAGAGGAGTTAAGGAGTTGGACACCTTAGTTTCGAGTCCCACACACACGGCTGCAGAAAAGCATTCCCCTGCGAAAAAAAGGCTGGTTATCTGCGGCCTTGTGTGAGACTAGCACGTTCATTCAAAGACGTTTGTCCCACTACCTAAACACCCCACGTTCCCACTTCACATTCGCAGGGGGACTAGTCGGTACTCGCCTTTTGGTATTTCACTGTAGGTATTACTAATTCAATGTCTTACATTCAAGCAGCACTAGTTTAGAGTGTGAACATTGTTACGAGTTTCGGGAGTGTTTTGGCTTGACGTCAATCATTAGGCAACACTCTCACTAGTATTACTATGTATGACTATTGCTCCTCTAGTGCCAAATCTTCATAGATTTACAGATTTCTTCACAGATTTGTGGGCGCTCTCACAGATAGATTTCCAACTAGCTTTTTATAACCCTAAGATGGCGCTTTAGCCTGCGGCCCGCCTGATGATAAGCATTTTCTGTCGCCCATGGACATCTGCAACACCAGAGGGATCGCTGATGCGTTGCCGGCCTTTTAAGGGGGGTGTGTGAGGGCCTCTGGCACTTACAAACCAGACGAAACACAATAGTAGTCACTATTATTTCATGCTGGTGTTATGTAAGAGGTTGGTACTTCCTCGGACGAGCCGGCCCATTCGTACTGTGTAAAGCAGCATGGCTCTACCACTATCACGGTGACAGTGGTATGAATGGAACTGAAATTTGGCTGGAAGCTGTAATAGTTTCGACTACTAATATTTTAGTTGTTGGACGTGTGTAAAATAGCATGTATCCTGTCTTAAATAGTAATAAACCAGCAACACGTCGGTTCCGTGTTGCAGTTACGGCAGATTGAGGATGTGGCATTTTCCGTTAGGATACACGTGAATTCATTAAACTGTGCTATTCAAGCATTGAGTTACAAGTATTACTATTCAAGTCTAGATATGTGCAGACACGAACCATGACTGTGGCGTCTTTTATGATATGGAGGAGGAGGAGGTGAATTCGAATGAATGTTTGATATTTTTAATCCACGACACACGACTTCTTTACTTGACTTATTTCGATAACTTATTTGATTATACTTGGTCACAGTATTATTTGTAAAACTGTGACTCGGTCGTAAAAGACATAGATCAATACAAACAGACAAGCCACGACTTCGTTTTTAAATATTTAATTTCAAATGTGCTGGCTCTTGGGATTGGTGTGGAATCGAAGTGCTCCAGCTATCCACAGACTAAACAGAAAGGTAGCATAGACGATGAAAGTTAATTAATGTATAGAAATAAGCGCCACAATAAGCGCCACAAAAAAAATCGTAAATCATCTGAGTGGTACGGGTTCTCCTTGCCCTTTAGGAGGATCATTGAAGTAAAATAGTCAATGAGTTTCATTCAGAAAAGTGAGGTGAAAAGAAGATTCTTTGGCGCACACACACATTTTCAGCCCAGTGCACGTGCACTCGGGCATCCAAACGGTGAGATTTAATCATAACGTGCGATAATAATAAATAATGCCGACATAATGTCTAAATATTTACCACTAGCTCGGCGGTGACGGATAACATCGTCAGGAAACTTGCAAAGTCGAATGGCTGCGATACCATGATCCAATTGGTCTGGTTCCCATTTTAAGGGTTAATAACTGGACTTGCCAAATTCTGTATCATGGTGCAAGCGTACCCTGACTAGTTCGGGACAAAACGCTCAGAGAAAGAGAGAGAAAACTGGGACAAAAAGATAGAGAAAACTGGGACAGAGAGAGAAAACTTGATGGGTCCAACATTCAGAAAGAGATCATTCGACGAATCTTCTCTGCTGGACAGCTTGGGAAGCTACAGTGCTGTCTCAAGACGAAACCTTTTAATACGTGCGTGTTACCAGTGGATAAAGCTCAGAGGAGTAATATGGCAGAACTTGATGCAATGCCCCAAGTGAACTGTCACACTTTGAACACCAGAGGGGTCACCGATGAGCTCTAAACAATACATTTCCCGGAACCTTGGCAGTCAATGTATTTATGGAAAAGACTGTGGATACCACTGAGCATTAAATGAGCTGCGTGCCTGTTTGCCTACTAAAGAAGTATAAAGCTCAGTAAAAAAATTAGAATTCTCATCAAGATTTATTTCGTCTATGACTGTTCTATTTCGACATTGACAATCCGAAAATAACCCCAAGTGGGTCTTCCATGTTAAGTCCACCGGAATGACTCCGACGTATGCCAATTTAGTTCCGTTGACATGGGCGGACTTTGCCCTACATGAGGAACTACAGTATAAACAATGGCAGTGAAGACTGTATTACTTTGCATGCCATACAGTTGGCAAATTGTAGCTGAACTACCACTAAATTTAAGACCTGTATTTACATCAATACCTACAATTGCAATAAATATATTTTGATTTTGATTTTGATTTTGAGACAAAACATCACCAAGTTCTAATTCTTTGTTGCACTCATCGAAGGCGACCTAAACTCGTCGGACCAATTAAAGTCAATTACCGGGTCGGACAAAATTTTAATCTCTGTCTTTTGTTTTTAATTTGCTATATCTAATTCGGCACCGGCTCGTCTCAATTTGGTGTGAAGGGGAAACCGGGGGAGTTTAGTGAGTAGTGGACGCTTTAGTCTCGAGTCCCACACACGGCCGCAGGTCTAGCTAGCTTGCGGTTATGGTGCATAAACGCATTCTCCTCCGAAAAAAAAGGCGACTCTCCAGTAGTCTCGTTTACGAAATGAAGCGCAAAATTATGAATTAGTGGGTTTTCTGTGAGGGGGAGTTCTTTCACGCTCGAGCCGGCTCGAGCACATTTCGACTGACAGAGTTATAATATGATCTTCAATAGCTAGAGTTTCTTTGTTGCCTCACTGCTAGTTACTATTATTGTAGTCATTGTACTTCGACCGATGCGAAGACGCGACCTTTGCCGTGGAAAGCAGGGCTGCCAAATTACTCATATGAATTGTTTACATTTTATTTTGCTAAACGGACGTGTGTGACCTGGTGGGAGTGGGCGGTAGCACGCCCATAGGAAAGAGAATATCGAGATAGGAAGAAGGGAAAAAGAGCGTTTGGGACTCAAGCATTTTCTATCAGTCACACGCCCGATATTTTGTGAGATTGAGAAAATGGTATGAAATGAAACAATTTTCCAAAGCGGGGGAAGATTAATGGGTAGTGGAACGAACGACTAAAGTTCCAAATGTCACACTCGGCCGCAGATCTAGCTAGCCTACGGTTATGGTGCTTTAAAGCATTCTCCTCTGCATTAACTTACCCGAAAACAAGACTTCAGTCGATTCATTTTAAACCTAAGCCATAGAAACAAACATATCTCAATTTATTCTTTGACATTTAGGGCTAGTTTTCTCTGGTAATATGTCTTTCTGATACGAATTATGCTGATACCAATGACGTTCAATTAAAAAACTAGACTCCCAATCACGCTCAAATATTTCCGAAGCAAAAGTCTGCCCACCCGACTATTGGGCAGAGTTTTCGTTTCGTTGTATACAATTGACATTAAACACTAACTGCCACGAGATAAGGTGTTAATTTGAACGAATGTGTTAATGTCGTCTGTGTCAACGCCGCTCGGACGTTTTT
Organism: Mecyna flavalis; assembly: GCA_949319885.1. Taxonomy (NCBI): domain Eukaryota; kingdom Metazoa; phylum Arthropoda; class Insecta; order Lepidoptera; family Crambidae; genus Mecyna; species Mecyna flavalis. The sequence continues at coordinate 1,929,995 of OX439420.1, read as the reverse complement.
TGAGGAATTTTTCTTAGAGATTGGGTGTCTAGTTGTATATTGAACGTCATTGGCTGATACATATAAATAACAATGGTGAAACTGGTCCTTAATTTTTTTGATATAGTTTGCAACCCTAGAGTTAACCGCGGTATTTCATTCAGTCAAGGGCAGTTCAATAGTTGAAAGTTGAAAGTGGCTTTCGCGTAACTCGATGACATAACTATCGGAGCAGATTCTCCTTTTTTTAATACGATTTCAGTTGGCAGTCACACGCGAAGCTGACGTAAGCAGTTTCAATACCAAATGGAAGGAATACTTTCTGTTTTTTACCATGGAACTTCGATAAGCCACTTAGTTCCAAATTCTATTGTGGAAGCCAGTGCTCAGTACATTTGAAATGAAAGACTCGATGATTAGAGGAGCCTACTACAGTGTAGCAGCACGTTTAGTGACGCTTCTTGGCTAAGTGTTGTTGACACAACAAGTATAGTTGTGGAGCCATGCTGTTATAGGTACAGTACGATTGGGCCGGCTCGTCCAGGGACGTACCACCCTCTCATATAACACCAGCGTGAAATAATAGTGACTTCTATTGTGTCTCGTCTGGTTTGTGAGAGAGCCGGAGGCCCACACCCCTCAAAGGCGGTCATTTCATCTGATGACCTAGTCGCAAATGTCCATGAGCAGTATTGATCACTTATCAACTTCCTGTTTCATAAAAAACCTGCAAAAGTAGTGTCGTAATGAAACCCACGAAAATTCAACTGGCTCAATTGTCAACGTAGACTGAATTGGTCGCTAACGACATTAAAGCAAGCCATATAAAAACTCAATACACTGACTTCATTTCGTCGATACAGTGACTCAGTCTAGATCTCAAGGCCGAATTTGTTTACTAGACAACTAGCGCCGTGACTAAAACCGGAACTACGTATGTACATAGATAAAAATGCATGTTGATTGTTGAGTTGCGTGAAGGATACTTGATAATAATGCGAAATTACACGGTCTCGGTTTTATTTATAAGGAAGCTAACGGGTGTTTTTTAAAACATTGGTTGGGATGGTATATGCTAGTTCATTTTTATATGCGACATCAGTTGTCTGCCTGGCATGCAGCCTACATGATGGTAAGCAGTTTTGACCGCCTCTGTGGAACAATAGCTAAGCGGCTTCCAGGTGAAGCGTCTCTCAATGGAATAGGCCGCAGTGGCCGCTTACCATCAGGTGGGCTGCGTGCCTGTCTAGGCGGTCAAACATGTGAATTATTTAGGAGGGCGGGCTTAGCTAGGAAGCGTCCCCCCTCAATAGGAGTTCCTTATATTTTTAACACGGCCAAATCTATTATTTCATAGGTCATTTGTGGTAGTTAGCTCAAATTGTCGAAAGCCTTCTAAAAATAAACTAGTTGAAACTGCCTACAATTGCTATTGAAACAATTGGTCGTTTGAATGCAAATAACGAACACTACAATTGAAATGTCGCTTTTATTAAAACGCATCACTTTTCGTTATTGGCAATTGAAATTATTATCAAGAATAGCGTTATGTTCATTGAATAATTGGTTTGTTTCTATGGAGCATTCTTTTTTCCCGGAGAAAACGTTACGTACCGCCATCCTCGTGTGTGGGATTCGCACGCCGTAGAAAGGGCGGAGACCGGAGTAAATGGGTAAAGATTTTACCCTGCGGTGCACCGCTATTTTGATTTTTTCATAATAGCGAGCGATCACTGAAAATTCTTAAAAAATAGATACCTAGTAAAAGTCTTCTTTATTTATGTAAACTCGTATAAAGTATTTATGAATCGTCAATTACACAGAGTGACTCTACCATCGGATTCGAAATGTCGATATCTGTCGAGAAAAACCGGCAAAAAACTTTCAATTAATAATATCAATACAAACGTAACATGAATTAGACAAAACCCTTTAATTGTCCTGTGTGAAATTTAAGACCCACTAATATTTAGAACTGATACCTATCGTTGCTTAGACCCTAGTCGCTAGTGTACACTGAGCCACACATCAACATCTGTATACATCTGTCAAAAGTCTTAATCGAAATAGAACTTTAAGCGATAGACATTAAGCTGAAAATTTTACCAGGTGGTAGGTTCCTGTACTGGGCCGTCTAGGAGGGTACCACCGCAGTGCCAGATATTTTCCCGTGAAACAGAAGTGTGTCCAGAGGCGGATTAAACGTTGGGAGCGCCGTAGGCAAGGATCTCATCGGCGCCCCTATATTAAAAAAAACTCGTACTGTCATCATTATCATCAGCCTGTAACAGTCCACTGCTGGACATAGGCCTCTCCAAATGCTCGATACGCTGATCGATTCTCGGCCACTCGTATCCAGCTCCTGCCAGCCATCTTGCGCAGATCATCGCTCCACCTGGCCTGAGGGCGTCCTACACTACGTTAACCTAGACGTGGTCTCCAGTCTAGAACTCGTTTACCCCAACGGTTATCGGTTCTACTGCTGATATGGCCAGCCCACTGCCACTTCAGCTGGCTAATCCGGCGAGCTACGTCGGTGACTTTGATTCTCTGCCGAATCACCTTATTTCGGATGCAATCCCGCAGAGAAACGCCGAGCATAGCTCTTTCCATAGCCCGCTAAGCGACTTTAAACTTGCGGACTAGCCGTGTCGTAAGTGTCCACGTTTCGGCTTCGTATGTCATGATGACGGGTAGGACGCACTGAACACATTCGTCATTAGGCATTGTGGAATCGGCGATGAGAAGACTCGACGTAGTTTTCCAAACGCTGCCCAACCCAACTGAATTCTTCTATTCACCTCATCCTCAAAGTTTTTTCGACCCAACTGCAACGACTGCCCAAGGTAGATACACATATTTTTGAACAACTTCAAGAAGGGGCCGTGAATTGCAATCGGTTCCGGTAAAACATGTTCATTGAACATGACCTTGGTTTTGTCCAAGTTCATCCAAAAATAGTCCAGTCAACGAAGCTCTAACTTTGCCATTTTAGATGAAAAGCTGATACTGGTGTCAAAATTTTCGCTAAAGACTCCGTAATAACATACTAAAAATGCAGGGTCGAGAGTCACCGGGGTCATACAATAAAAAAATGGAAAAGGGTAAAAAAATACTTTTTCCTGAAACTCTTGAAAACTAACAAAAATATGAGAAAAAGTTTCAGACAAAAGATTATTAAGACAGAAAAGGTTATTATCAATTTACGCGTATCGCGCACCGTTTGCTAGGAAATCGAGTACATAGTGCACTTATTTAATGATGAACCAAATCAATAAAGATTAGACGAAAATCTCTTTGGGGATATCGAAGAATGCATAAAAATTCATTCATTCATCAAAATAAATGTAAAAATTCTATTGAAATGAAAAACATTGTTTGTGCGAATTTTCGCGTGATTTCCTAGATAACGGTGCGCGATACGCGCAAATTGATTTTAACCTTTTTTGTAGACAAAGTAATTTTCTACGACTTTTGTCTGAAACTTTTTCTCATATTTCTGTTAGTTTTCGAGATTTACAGGAAAAGTTCATTTTTTCACCCTTTTCCATTTTTTTTTTCGTATGACCCGGTGACTCACGACTCTGCATTTTTAGTATGTTATTACGGAGTCTTTAACGAACATTTTGACACCAGTTTCAGCTTTTCATCTGAGCTTCGTTGACTGGACTAATAGGCCGATGCGTAAAGAAGAATTAGCTAGGTCATTCAGCATTATGTTGTAGGTCCTACAGCGTCTCCGCCATTATGACGATGTCATCTGCAAATCGCAAGTGAATCGCATCCTTTCCAGTTCAGCATTCCTCCATTGCATTTGTGAACAATTTCGGGGAGATGACGTCCCCTCGTCTCACTTCTCGATGCAATGGTATAGGATTTGTCTGCTGATTTTGTACTTGGACGGACATGGTGGCTGCTTTGTAAAGACATCTCATCACTTAGATATATCGCCAGTCTACTTGGCAACGCTGCAGGGACTCCAGAACGGACCAGATTTCAACCGAATCAAAGGCCTTCTCATAGTCCACAAATGCTAGACACAGGGGCTGATTATACTCTTTGGTATGTATAATCTACCGCACAGTGAGGATGTGGTCTATAGTGCCGTATCCGCTCCAAACCCAGCCTGTTCCGGTGGTTGCAATTCGTCGAGTCTTTGCGCAAGACGGTTCGTGATCACTCTAGAGAATAGCTTATAGACGTAGCTTAAAAGGTCGATAGTTCTTCAACAGGCTTTTGTCACCCTCTTTGAAGAAGACGACCACACTCCTACTCCACGCCTTTTGAGTTCTCCCCTCAAACAGGACAGTGTGAAACTCAATAGGTACAATAGTGATCGATGAACCGACGACAAAAAAGTTGAAAGTCGTGACACTCTCCACTTATTCGTTTGCGCCTGACCGTTTAGCTCCCGCCCCATGTACCATCGACACGGTTGTTTGTAGGCGTAAGTTTTAGTCATCTTTTGCATTATAAATTGAAGTAAATTGAGGGTGTAAGCAAAAATAATAGTTTTTATTGTCTAAGTAGGTGGCTTACTTACTGGCGCAATTAATTTTATGCTATATTGTATGTTTTTTTTTGTTTTAAAATTCTACCCGCGCGCCCCTTTGTACCGTCGCGCCCCTAGGCACATGCCTACTTTGCCTTTAGGATAATCCGCCTCTGAGTGTGTCAAGCAAGCACTTCTGTGTTTCGGGGAAAGGGCACTGTAGCTAGTGAAATTACTGGGTATATGAGACCTAATAACTGTCGTCTCGGTGTAGCGTGCGCAGGGTGGTGCCAGACAGTAACTGCTTAGTTACTGTTTGGCACTGAACTGCTCGTCTTGTTACACCATTTGCAATAAATATTTAGTCGTAGGAATTTGACAGATTTGTAAAACTTGATGTGTGCCCCACTGTACATACATGGGGGCGGCGGCGCAGTGATCACTTAGTACTAATTAGACTCTGACATTAAAAAAAGTCTCCACAGATTAACTAATAACAATAGCAACTTGATATGAGGTCTGTTATACAAGGTTTTGTTTACAACGACCTCGCGGTCTTGTGACTTCCGAGCGACATACACATTATACAATATACATCTGTATGAATGTGTTTTTCCTGTTTATCTAATTGTAGGCAGATGGAATTATCTCGAATCTTTTAATGACGCGTCTTGTTTTAGTATTGTACCTACGTGATGTAATTAAAATAATATAATTGGGTAGCGGAATTTTGATTGTGAAGATGATGAAGTAGATAACAGGTCGCACGCAGTGCTGGGAGCGGGGGAAGCCCAACCGTGGGCATTGTACAGATAATTAAATAAAAATTGATCAACATCACATACCTACATTGATATTGATCTGACCCCAAAGTCAGTCACTTGTGTTATGGGTGCCAGAAACAACGAAGATGCCACAATTATACACTAAAATCCAAATAAACATCCAGAGACAGAACGAACGAATTAAATGTTCATCACATACGTGTTTGTCCAGGGATTCGAACCCACCACCTCTGGCGTATAGGGCAGGGTCACTACCAAATGCGCCAGGCCAGTCAAACAGATTGAGCGATGCTCTCGATTTAAGTTCCTCTAAATGTACTAGGACGCAGTCGTCACCATGTGGGCTGCGTGCCTGCCTCCCAACTGCTAAATAAATAGCATAAAATACCGTTGTCAACACATTTTTACTTGGTCAGTTGGCAGACAGGCACGCAGCCTACCTGATGGTAAGCGGTCACTGCGGCTGTCATGGCGGCAGATTTTACCTGTGGGGCTGGTAGCTAGCCAGTCGAACTCTGAAAAAGGCCCTACCACCAACCAGACCCAAGGCGGGAATTGAACCCACGACCTCCGTGTTTTTATACTCGAGCGGCTTAGCCACTGTTCCACGGAGGCGGTCACACATTGACTCATTGAGTAATAAGTTAGTTAGTAACCTTCACTCCGTTGAGAGCGGAGGGAACCGTGGGACTCCTACGTTTTGGAAGCCCTATACCTACGCGCCCTTTTTTTTTCGGAGGAGAATGCGTTTATGCACCATAACCACAGGCTAGCTAAACCTGCGGCCGTGTGTGGGACTCGAGACTAAAGCGTCCACTACCCACTAAACTCCCCCGGTTCCCCTTCACACCCGATTGGGACGAGCCGGTGCCAGGGTTAGCTATTGACCAGCCCAATACCTACGCGCCCTACAAGATGCTATGCTATTTAAATGGCTGGGAGCACCGGGCTATTTTCCTCTCTCTGTGACAGGGATTCCGGGCAATGCAGGTGGTGGTGCCCCCGCACTTTAAGTTCGCAGATCCTCGTGACCAAATTCCTAGTGTAATGTTATTCAATGGCTCAGGGCGTATCAACTGATGTCCAGGGGTACGTGCATGTTTTCCAACTGAAATTGTATAAAAATAAATGTTATCTGTTATTTATATAACTAAGATGTAATAAACTCTAAAGACAGTATTATTTATCTCTAGCGTTCTATTAATAGAAAGTTGTGATTTAATGTTACTTTTATCACAGAATAATGTATAATAGTACTAACGCTTATATTTAATGACGTAGTTACACTTGTTTTTAGCAAGTTTTTTCATTTCCATTTGAATCTAGTAGACAATTTTTATTATTTATTTATTTTAAAACAAATAAGCTTGGGTTTGACATATCTTACCTGATGGTAAGTAATGATGGGGCTAACAGATTGATACGAGCTTTGCTAGAATATTCTATGTATTTATAGGGACTTACATAGTGCACACTATGCTTAGAGTGGGGCTAGACAACCTCTATTTATCTATTTAGCCATTGTCACCATACCCACTGTTGGGTATTTAAAGGCATATTCTCTGTAACGCCAGATTTTCTGTTTGTATTTTCATGTAGTGTATGAGGCCTTTGGGCCAGGTGGTGATTTGCGCAAGATGGCTGGCAGGAGCTAGATGCGAGTGTTTACCTTTTTTATACTTAGTCAGTTGGTAGACAGACACGCAGCCCACCTGATGGTAAGCGGCCACTGCGGCCTTTTCCATTGAGGAACACTTCACAAGGAAGCGTCGCTCAATGTGCTGCCAGGCTGTAGGCTCATCTGATCTTCGAGCCTTATATTTCAAGTGTACTGACTCTCACATTCATACTGCTGGAACACAGCCAGAGCTATTACGGCGGCAGATTTCACCTGTGGGGGTGGTAGCTAGCCAGTCGGACTCTGAAAAAGCCCTACCACCAACCAGACCCTAGGCGGGAATCGAACCCACGACCTCCGGGTTTTATACCCGAGCGGTTTAGCCACTGTTCCACGGAGGCGGTCAAAAATCAGTGTGGCGTTTGGAGAGGCCTATGTCCAGCCGTAGACTGTGATAGGCTGATGTTATGCAATATACATCCTTCTCCAGGGAGTTATTTATTTCATAAAGTTATACAACTAACATTCGAGGAATATCCGATTAATATGCGATTTATAAACAGGACATGTTATGTGGTGGCTATTGTATGCAAATATGATGCAGTTCGATGACAATACTCTGTTCAGTGTTGAATAATATTCATTAGCTAGAACTACGCATTGTGGTAATTACGCTAATGAATATCGTACATATTGACTCAATGGCGTATTAGGTTAGGATCGTTTTTAATACGGCAGGGGTCGCGGGGTCGAGTGCCCAGTGTAAACTCATTTGATGAACATTTTTTAATTGTTCTGTGGATGTTTGTTGAGGCTCATATGGTCGCCAAGTGACGCCCTTATTGAATGACATAGTAGGTATGTTATGTGAAGGTCAAAGAATTGTACAGTCAACAGCACATCAGACTACCCTAATCTGTCAAATTTCTACAACCAATTTTCAGCTTTATTCACTTCTGATAGAGTTCTTTTTCAATTGAGAATTTTTGACAGATTAGGGTAGGTTGATCTCACTGCTGCCGTCCGTACGTACTGTAACAGAATAAGGTATTAAAATATTAGTTTTCTAGTAAGTGTGGTACAGATAAAAAAGGTTTTTGTTCGACCAAAGGATCCACTTGATTTTAGGTAATGGGACACATTGCGGAAAAGCCAGTTCTAATTTATAAAACCTGCGGCCGTGTTGAAGACATGAGACTAAAGACGGTCGTTCCACTACCCACTAAACTCCCATGATTTCTCTTTCACACCCGAAAGGGACGAGCCGGTGCCTGCCTCGATGTTACCGGCTTGGATCACGACTCTCGGTGGGTTTTGCTGTTACCCGTGCCCCCAACAAGGCGGGTCCGGCCGTTATGCCCCCATTCCGGTTTGCCCCCGGCCGGTATGCCCCCACAATTTTAAGTAAATTTGTTCCAGTTTGCCGTTAAACTGTGGGGGCATACCGGCCGGGGGCAACCCGGAATGGGGGCATAACGGCCGGACCCAACAAGGCGACGAGGGAGTACCCCGGGGCTTAGTGGGTAAACCCCTGGACCTTTTCAAACTAGTCCAGGAGCAGCGTCCTTAGGGTGCTGGGAGCCCCACACACGGCCATGTCCGTCCTCCAGGACGAGGTTACGATGATAGGCCGGTCAAGGTCAATAGCAAAGCTGGCACCGGCTCGTCCCAATCGGGTGTGAAGGGGAAACCGGGGGAGTTTAGTGGGTAGTGGATGCTTTTTTTAGTCTCGAGTCCTACACACGGTCGTGGGTCTAGCTAGCCTGCGGTTATGGTGCATAAACGCATTCTCCTCCGAAAAAAAAAGGACGGGGTTACAATGCGTAACGCATTCCCCGCGAAAAAGGTCTTTACAACCGCCCACATCCATTCTATTTATAACAGAGGAGCAGGCTTAGATCTTGGAGTAAATTGAACAACTCGCGAATTTGATTTATCGTCAACGTATTGGATTTAATTTTTCGACCCGATGAGCTAGAATATTGAGATGCCTGTAACCATGAGATACAGTTAGGTCCTTGCGTAGGATGATTAAATGGCCTGATTCAATTTATCAGTTACTCGTAGGTAGGTTTACAATATTAATATGGAACCTCGAAGGTTTCATTAAAATTGTAAAACTCGGAGGTCGTGGGTTCGGTTCCCGCCTTGGGTCTGGCTGGTGGTAGGGCTTTTTTTCAGAGTCCGACTGACTAGCTACCACAACCACAGGTAAAATCTGCCGCCATAACAGCTCTGGCTGTGTTCCGGCAACATTAATGTGGGAGCCAGCCAGTACACTTGAAATCAGAGGCTCGAAGATCAGATGAGTCTACAGTCTGGCAGCACATTGAGGGACGCTTCCAGGTCAAACGTCCCTCAATGGAATAGGCCGCAGTGACCGCTTTCCATCAGGTGGGCTGCGTGCCTGGCTGCCAACTGACCTAAGTATAAAAAAAACAATTGAAATGTGTTAATGCGATGTACATTTTAATTTACCCGTTAAAGTTTACCCGTGTAAGTTTTGTACTATTATGTGTTTTATTTAAATGTGTATATCCGACAGTGTCAGAGGTCTTGTATTTACAGTTGCATTTTTTTTGCAGGTCTGAATGCATGCGAACGGAAGTCATTCCTGTTTCTACGCAAGGAGTTGCCAGTGAGGTAAGTAAATATATTATAAAGAATTTTATTTTGATCAAGGGAGGCAGGCAAACGTACATGAATCACGGCTACTTTTTATACCGGAAAACTATCACAATCCTGCGGGATTACTTATTATAACCACTTATAACAGTTGCAGTCCGAACAAAGCCGCGAGCGATAGGCTAGTAACAGTACTAACTGAATAAAGCCCACTGCCTATTCCAATCACATTTAGAATACCTACTGCATCGCACAAACTGTTATTGTGTTGTTACAACACAACAATCAATGTACCGACGGCAGCAGATCAACCTACTCTAAGCCAAAGATTTAAATCGTAATCTGCCAAAAAATCTCAATTGAAAGAGAACTCTATGACGTGTAGTGAACAAAGCTGAATATTGCTTGTAGACACTTGACTTTTTGGGGTAGTCTAATGTGCTGTCGACTGTACATTGGTGTGTGGCTGTGTGCCGAGAATATTAATGTGGGAGCTAGTACACTTGAATGAAATCAAAGGTTTGAAGATCAGATGAGCCGACAGTCTGGCAGCACATTGAGCGACGCTTCACGCTTCTTAGAGATGTTTCCCTCAATGGAATATGCCGCAGTGGCCGCTTAACATTTTGTTGACTGCTTGCAAAATAAAGGAATATGGGCCCTGAGCTGAGCACCCTTTTTTTTTCTGAGGAGAATGTGTTTATGCACCATAACCGCAGGCTAGCTAGACCCGCGGCCGTGTGTGGGACTCGAGACTTAAATGTCCACTGCCCACTAAACTCCCCCGGTTTCCCCTTCACACGCAATTGGGACGAGCCGGTGCCAGCCTTGTGGCTATTGACCAGCCCATCCCTGGGTACCCCGACTTGAGAGGCGGGCCCTGAGCACCCTGAGTCCTGACACGTGAAAGTCGTTCTAGCTCTAAGAAAGAGCTCCCTTTAGTGACGAATTCGCTTTTCTACAATTCAACCTTTCTCGCATTGACGGTAAAAAACAAAAAAACAGGGAATACATGAACAGTCTTTAATTACTTAACGGTTGTACTTCAATCGTTCGTTACCTCTACGCCAGAATCGTAAATATATAATGCTTATCGATTATTTGTAGTGTCCGACCGAAGCGAAGGTGAGATTCTGGCCGAAACCGAATGGATCGATTTAGTTAAGAATTTTATTTCTATTGCAATGTGTAACAAGACGAGCAGATCGTACACCTGATGGTAAGCGCCACGTCTGCCCTTAGTTCAGTGCCAAACAGTAACTAAGCAGTTACTGTCTGGCACTGCCCTGCGCCCGCTACACCGAGACGACAGTTATTAGGTCTCATCAGTAATTTCACTAGCTTCAGTGCCCTTTACACGAAACACAGTGCTTGACGCACAAAATAAATTCCATGAAGAGATGAAGAGAGCCAAAAATAATTGTAATAACGATGTAAACTTTGTAAGAATTTATTAGATAACACTCCTATAATCTTTAACTTAGTTCAAATATTATGTGAAAATATCGTATTATAAAATAAAATTCTCAACTGAACTACCTATATCTAGAAATTGGTTTAGGATATAGGTATCCAATCCAATAAGTTAAGAGCCGTCAAACGAAATGTACATACTTTGAACAGCTATTTTTCAATTAATTCGAGCGCAAATAGCAGCAAAAAACCTTCGGCTTTGGTAAAACCTTAGGCTGATTTTGCCCGAAGCTGAACTTGGGGCCGAAGAAGCTAAATGGTAAATGACCGATTTTTGATCGAAGCCGAAACCTTAGGCTGATTTTGCCCGAAGCTGAACTTGGGGCCGAAGAAGCTAAATGGTAAATGACCGATTTTTGATCGAAGCCGAAGATTAAGTCGACCTCTAATTATATTTGACGTATGACTTGCGTATGTATAATGTTTAAAAAACAGTGTTTTTTGTACATGTGCGGGACTCGTGACATTAAAACGTTAAATGCTCATGAATATTTAGAAAGCATTTTTTATTTTAATTAATTAGATACGATTCCACAAAGAACTACAGAAAAAATATTGATTAAATTAATTGCTGTATCATGTTTTCTAGAGAAAATCATGTGATGCCTGCGTGAAGGGGTAGCCATGCAAATGCCATTACCAATGATAAAAAGTATTTTTTATACTAGATCAGTTGGCAGACATACACGCAGCCCACCTGATGGTAAGCGGTCACTGCGGCCTATTCCATTGAGGGACACGACACTTCATCAGGAACCGTTGCGAAATGTGCTGCCAGACTGTAGGCTCATCTGATCTTCGAGCCTTTAATTTCGTATCGAATAGGCTCCGAAACTACTGAATCGATTTAAAAAATCTTTCACTGGTGGGCAGCTACACTATCCCCGGATGACATAGAGTACTTTTGATCCCGAGAGAATGTGGGGGGAAGGGTAAAATAATTGACAAAAAGAATTACGCGCGGGTGAAACTGCGGAGGCGACCGCTAGTGAATTATATTATCATCATCATCATCAGCCTATATACGTTCCCACTGCTGGGACACAGGCCTTATCTCAATTGTGAGATAGTGTGGGCCATACTCCACCACGCTGGCCTAGTGCGGGTTGGTGGAGGGGTGCGTAAGGCAAGTGACCAACCTTAATGTCAAATTGTATCAAGCCGCCAAATGGCCTCTGACTAGGCTTGACGACTAATATTTACATTATAGTAAATATCAGTGCCTTCCGAAGCACGGAGACGCTCGAAATTAATGTCACTAAATATGGTCAGAATGGTCACCCATCCATTAACCGACCGCGGCGTAGGTAGCTTGACTTTATATAAATAAAGCATAAAAAAATGGACGGTGCAGAACGGATCAAGCGTTATCGTTCAGTACGAGATAATCTTTGCCCGTGACCCTCTCACGAGCACTCATAGTAGGTGATTATCCACGTGCAATTCACTCGGTCAACCTGTGGGATGTGTTATCTTAGGCCGTATACAGAAAGAAAGCTGGAAACTTATAAGCGCTTACCGGCGCTTGCCAGCGCTGGTAACCCGCGCAGGAAAATATGTGAACACGCGCCGATAAGCACTGATCGGCGCTGACAAGTTCCGACAAGCTTCAACACGCGCTGGTCAGCGCTCTGGGCGCTTCCATTTAAAGTTAATATAAAACTGCACGACATTTTGCTTGGTCTGCTTCAACCTGCTTCCTTTGTGTGGAACGGACCAGCGCTAGCAAGCGCCGGTAAGCGCTTATAAGTTTCCAGCTTTCTTTCTGTATACGGCCTTAGGAAGTAGCTATATCTCTGCTATAATTACGTATTCGAGCCCGTCCGTGGCCTACTGTCTGAACCTCGAAAGCTGTTATCTCGAAAGCTTGTGTGGGACTCGGGATTAAATAAGATTGTCCCACTACTCGCTAAAACTAGTGTGGATCATCCAATGTGAATGTGGGCAGTTTAGTGGGTAGTGGACGCTTTAGTCTCGAGTCCCACACACGACCGCAGGTGTGCCTGCGGTTATGGTGCATAAACGCATTCTCCTCCAAAAAAATGGTCAGTGAGAGTGCCGGAGGTCTTAATCCGTGACCCATGGTCTTCAAACATTTGGTCAAGGTCAAGGTCAAGTGTATAATTATTAATTTAACCTTTCGAATCAGTGGAAAAAATACAAATCCTCAGCAAACTTCGCATTGTTTTAAGAACTCTTTTAATCCTTTAGATAAGCCTCAATGCCAGTTTGCACAAATATTAACTACTTGAGATAGGTACTTAAGTGCAATTAGTATCTAGTAAAAACAATACTTCAACCTACCCTTAGAAGTGAAGGTTATTGAAACTCACTATACTGGAATTTTGAGTGCCTTCTTCTCGTCTTGGCCACACTCGGGTGAAAAGGGAAAACCAGGGGCGTTTAGTGGGTTGCACTTGGTCCCAAGTCCCACAAAAGTGAGAATCTCTGTAGAAGGCGACCCAATCTCACAGCCTGCACTTGAGATGGCCACAGTGGAGTTTTAGTCAGCACCATTTCCTAGGACGTCTCTGACCTGAGCTGCTCTCCCAAGCGGCTGGGCTATCCAAGATTTGTTCCACTTAAAAAGGTTCTATTTGTGGTAGGTACCTTCGTTGATTGGTTTTGTCCATTACACAAGTGCTAACGCTTCTTTCAGGTCAGATCAATGAGTTTGATGTTGCCCAAATGTTTTTTTTTTTTTTGCAAATTTGGTTGGGTCCGGTCGTTATGCCCCCATCCCGGCCGGTATGCTCCCAGGTGTAACGGAAAACTGAAATAAAAAAAAATTCAATGTGGTGGCATACCGGCCGTGGGCAACCCGGAATGGGGGCATAACGGCCGGACCCAATTGGTTGGGGCTAGATGGCGCTGTGTGAATAACACTACTTACTTTAAGGTCAGACCAATGTGTTTGATCTGGATGGCATTTTTTGAATAACGTAATAGGATATTTATTTATTTACCTAGAACTACATCAGTGTTATCAACTTGTGCGCAGCATTAAATATCTATAATACGATTAGTGCCCACGATTGGCATAACCGATAATATATTTTTTTATCAAAAGTGCATTGTATCGTATCTCTATCAAGTGGTATGATGGCATTTTGCTTTCATGCGAGCGGATAGGTAATATACGATAATACTTATCATTTAGAGATATCATAGATTTGGTAATCTATATTCTATAGTAATAAAAATATCATTTTGTCAAGTTGTGGTTTCGAGGTCGGGTATTATTCGAGTAACATTGAGCGGGACAAATCCATAGTCTTTGGGAAAGCACGAAAATTGTGGGTTCCACTTCCACTTCTCTCTGCGAGATAGTTTTCTCTGTAGTGTTAAAAAACATGTGTTTGGCCCTTATAGCGGCAATATCATGGCATTTTTGATATTTATGAAAGAGGGAGGGAAACATACAACTGTGACACCTGATGATAAGTGATGACTATGGTCGCACCCATGGTCTAGGATCTCAGATGCCTTGCCCGACCTTGAGAAAAGAAAATGGAGTAGGGAAAGTGTTATGGTGAGGGGAGAGAAAAGGGAAAAAGGAGTCAGGTCTCCGGCTTTCTCACTCCCAAAACGAGGTGCAGAGTCAGACGCATTCGTCGGTCTTACGAAAAAATAAGAATGTATTCCTATCAGAGTTTTGTCATCGTCAAGCTGTCAGGCTCAACGAAAACTACGCAGGTTATAAATTGTAGTGCACTCCCTGATCTTTGATAAACACAATAATAAGCTTTATTTACTGATAGGTAGAAGCTATATTGGCTTAGCAGATTAAGCGTTATGATTACCCCCAGATGACAAACACGTTGAAAGATAAATAAAAAGATTATGGTTATCGTAAAAGCAATACGCATATGATTACTAAGTTGATTCTTTCTTTGTACTCGTATTGAGCATATGGTCATCCACGTGATTGATTACTATAATCATCGTCCGCCTATCGCAGTCCACTGATGGACATAGGCCCCCCAAATGTTCGCCGATGCTCAATCCTTTTTTCTTTGATGCGCTGCTGTGGAAATGCCGCCTTCCCTAGTTGTTTCTGGAGAAGACGCGTACCGGCCTCGCCGCGACTTGCACGGTACCCTGAAGCACCTTTCGACGGGGGTTTGGAAGGTAGTTTTGGGCTCTCCCCTAGGATTCGAACCCGGCGGGCCTACTAACTTAAACCACAGCGACCCTCCCAACCGCATTTGTGGAGAAGAATCCCGAAATCTACCAAGTTATGTCCCGGAAAACCTCCCCGCGCGGAGCCCCTTTCGTAGGGGGCGCGGCTACACCCCTCCCGTTACCGAAATGGGGAGGGAGGATAGCCGAAAGAGCCGAGCCACCCCCACCAGGCAGAGGAGAAGCCGTGTGCAATGCCAGTGGCGGAGCCCCGCTCCACCAACTGGCCGGCCAAACTCGAAGAGGAGGGAGACGCCTGCTCTGGTGATGTCTCCTCCCCCTCCTGACCAGCATTGATTGCGAAAATCGAGTGATGATAATTTATTAGAAGTTCTGAGAGAACAACCAGTTACTTACAGAAGATCGACGTAAGTATTGCGCTTCGTTTGGTCAAAAAACAGTCAAATACTTCTTTAATCATCAAGTATAAGTAACAATTATCTGAACCCCTATTGTCAACAAGTAGGTACCTAAATAAATACGTAAACTGTTCACTCGTAAACATGATAAAGGAATATAGTTAAATAACATTGTTATCTTAGTTTTTTTGTTTGTATCACGGATTTTATTTAAGTGCTACCAAAATTATTGCAATAAAAAAACATGATAAAATATTATCAGACATGAAAGAGTTTAAGCACTGCGAGATTCTTCTGTTCGGTAGAAGATAAATGAATTAAATCTAGATTCTAGATAAACATGACATTGATGTTCCATTTATGTTGATAAACCAACAATTTATTAACTACACTGTAATACCCATGTTTATGAACTAATAAATGAAATGAAATGAAATGAATTTTGCCAACCAAATTTTGTTTGGATCCGAGATTTTGACCGCCTCCTAGCTTTTGCTGTGACTCGGCAATACCCGAATATTCTTTATTCATGTAGGCTTGAAAGAAAATGCTCGAAAATCAGAGGAACCTATTTATGGAAGCACATTGAGCGAAGGTAGCATATGGTGAAGCGTCCCTCAATGGAATTGGCCACTTACCTTACCATCCAGTGGGCTACGTGCCTGTCTGCTGGCTGCTTACCATCACATCAGATGGGCTTCGAAGCTATCTGCCTTTTTATCTAGAAAAATAAAGTAGGTGGTCGTGAGAGTCACACAAGGTGGTCTCCTGGAACCAAATGTTTATATTATAAATACCGGATGGTTATATTAGTAGTGTTCATGAAACACATTCACACCTCCAATGTTGGGGTCAAGAGTGAATCTGAGACGTTGATAAAGTTTATGGTACAACGCTGAGGTACATTATAATTCAAGCTCGGACCTTGAAGATATAAATTCTATCATTTAATTAATAAAGGTATGCTTTAAGTAGATAAACGGTCTACTTTGGGGCTTTGAAATTAATTTTTTTACACCATTCTGTGATTTTACGGTTAACTTAAAAATACATCAGCTCTTACTTGGTGAATAGAAAAAAAATGCTCCTTTAGTAAAATAATGACTCAAAAGCAAACATAAATCTTTATTGAACAAATAAGGGTGTTATTTATTATTGAGAAAATGGCAGTTATTAACTATTTACGTCAAACTATACTGGCTTAAATGCGGGATCTCAATGGCAAGAAACTCCAGTACATTGAAAAGTTCAAAACAATTTATACTTAAACGAAGAACGTTCAATTCTGTGTTAGAGTAGCCCTAGTACCGTAGGACCCCGCGGTCAAGGTTCAGTAATTCTACCATTTTGTACAAATAAAGGTACCAAACATTGAACAAACATAAAACATAATATTGAATCCAAGGTACCTATCAGGATCACGCTCTTGCACACGTTTAAAAGGTAAGAGCAATAAACTCTAGATAAAGCTAATCTAGCACTTATAAATTTCTCCTTGAAACACATGGAGCTCCTAATTTGTAAGCACTTGTTTAATAAGATAGGTATTTGCAGATACTGCAATATCTTTTATCATCAGAGAGGATTGCGCAGAAGGCTTCGTACCGCTTAACGTGGATTCCTCCACACTACGGACGAAGAAGCGTTGCAGGATTTTAGTGAGTTAACTTCTGGGTAGGCTTGCAGATTGAAGCCACATAAGTCATCATACCCCTCCTTCTTCGGCACCAGTTAAACACCGCTTCGCTCCTTCAGGAATCTACTCAGTTAAGCGTTAAGGCTAATAGTGCAACTCTAGACGAACATAAAAAGAAAACAAATAACAGATTTACAGTCACATCAACACACAAAAGAAGTGAGAGGCCACCAATAGCACAGAAAACCTCTGTACCAATTTCATCAAATTCGGTTAGTGGTTTAGGTGTCAGCAGTGACACATACAGACAGTGTTACTTGCACATAGTTTAGTATAGATGGGGATATGAGACGCCACAGCAACAGCAACGCGAATAAGCTTTAAAAATAAAAAGACGTACATTGTTCCTTCAGTACAATTGCTTGATGTTGTTACGCTTTGTATACGGGTTCTCTTAGATAAAGAATTTAATTTATATTCTCTTTGTAACATTATTCCATTGTCAGATACAATAAGATTGTCTTATTCTTAAATTCTGTTCATTCACTCACCCGTGCTAAGCAATCGAATGCTTGACTGAAGTCCAAAGATTAAGACTGTTTTTTTAATAATCCATGTGAAGAATGTAAGTTTATTGAAGAATTTACGGCTTTTGATAAGATTGTAAAAACTAAGATGATTTGTTGTGGTAATCTTTTAACTTTTCAACCTTAAGCGAGAGACAATGATCTATTTTATCATGAGTTTTTAGTGAAGAGTTTTTTTTCATGAAGATCTAGAGAAACCAACTGGTCCCTTTTCGAATGTAAAGGTGCATCAACCCCTGCTTTCCCTATAGTGGGTAGTGGGACATTTTAACTCCGAGTCCCACATACGGCCGCAAGTTTCGCTAGCCTGGGTTCAATTTGTCCAGGTATCAGACGGGACACGAACCCGCGTCCCTCGCTGTCCGGGCGAGTGCACTACCAACTATGCTACCGAGACCTTGGCTAGCCTTGGTCGGTCAATCTCCACAAGGCAGGCACTGTTTAAACTCTCACGGGTATGAAGGAGAAACCGTTGTTCTTTAAATTGAAGCTTCCTGATACCAAATGATCTAGCAATTAAGTTTTTAAGTTGGCATCACTGATTTTAATGGATAGTGGCACCTCCGTATTCAATTATTTACACCTTTATCCACTAAAAGTTTAAATTGTATAAATTTTTAACGTATAAGAACGTTAATAAAATAGGTATTTGCAATTAATACAGACACAAAATAAAAAAGTTCATAAAAAAAAGGTAAAATTCGTGAAAAAACCTAAACATTTGAAATGGATCTTGTTTAAAATAAATGTAAATTGATAGTAGGTATGTTGTTGTATTAGTTTGATGTACTGTATTAATGATGCAATCTTTATCTGTTTGTGACACATACAATAAACATATCACCATAGATAATGCAACGCATATAAATTCATCATTAGGTAGGTAGGTATGTGGTGTACCACTGGGGTGTATACTCGGCCCTGTGTTATTTAATATTTATACAGTATGTTTGTACATTTTTATCCTTTAATCATTAGTACTCACTCTTATGTAATTCGTACGTACTTATATGCTTCTACATTATATTATTTTATTGCGGTTATTTGGTTGGGTAGCTATAAACCTGCTCAATTGTAATAAAAACTTAATCAGAATTTTATTTATTTAAACTTCATTGCGCAACGTAGGGTACAAAAGGCGGTCTTAATGCCTCTTAGCTTCTGTACCAGATTTGCATCTTATAATTTATCTCCAATAACGTGGATGACGTGTATAAATTACTAAATTGCCTTAATAGCGTAAAAAAATGATTAGTTAGAATTGTGTTCTAATCGTCATGCATGACATACGGAGCCGAAACGTGGACACTTACGGCACGGCTAGTCCACAAGTTTAAAGTCGCTCAGCGGGCTATGGAAAGAGCTATGCTCAGCGTCTCTCTGCGGGATCGCATCCGAAATGATGTGATTCGGCAGAGAACCAAAGTCACCGACATAGCTCGCCGGATTAGCCAGCTGAAGTGGCAGTGGGCTGACCATATCAGCCGTAGAACCGATAACCGTTGGGGTAAACGGGTTCTAGAGTGGAGACCGCGTCTCGGTAAACGTAGTGTAGGACGCCCTCAGGCCAGGTGGGACGATGATCTGCGCAAGATGGCTGGCAGGAGCTGGATGCGAGTGACCGAGGACCGATCATCGTGGCGAGCGTTTGGAGAGGCCTATGTCCAGCAGTGGACTGTCACAGGCTGATAATGATGATGATGATTATTTTTGTCTCAATGTACTAGTTTGTTTGTGTCTCACTGACATTATCTGTTACGAGAGTAACATTTATCGGTTTGACTGCCTCTCTCGCTAGGGTGCTAATAGATTTCACTAGAAAGAACACAATCAATGTTTATGAGTGGGACCGGTTCTTTAATTATTTTTTTACCAAAATAATTACTTTCTTATTCATTTTAAGGTCAAAAACATTTCATTTCTTGCAGAAGTTAAATGTTATGGTTTGTTATTAATAATAATAAAGTGGTCTGGTTCTGTAGAGCTATCAATAAGTAATGTTTTGAATGCCGCTGATATTGTTTTGCATAATATTTTGATAGTATCGGCGTCACTATTATTTATTTATTGCTTATCTGCTTCATAACAAACCATTGAATTATTGGTAGATAACACGTTGTAAAATGTAAATGGCTTTTAACCTTATTGTTCTTGTAATAAGCCTCAATATAAAGTATCAGCATATTTCATGACACATTTTAGGGCAAATAGGCCTCCATCATCATCATTTTTGGTAGTGGTAGGTAGAGCCATGCTATTTTACAGTATGAATCTTCCGGGGAAGTACCACCCTCTCACATAACACCAGCGTGAAATTATAGTGCCTACTATTGTGTTCCGTCTTGTTTGTGAGAGTGCCGGAGGCCGACAGCCTGCCTTAAAAGGCCGGCAACGCATCAGCGATCCCTCCCTGGTGTTGCAGATGTCCATGGGCGGCGGTACCATTTGCCGCCTCTAACATAAAAAAAGTAAATATAAAGTCATTGAAGTCAAGTCATCGTCACAATGATGGGTCCAGCTTAATCATCACACTTGTCAAATGCGGATGTTGATCATAACCCTGAGCAGTGTACGAAACATTCGTTACATAATTTTCTCGACATCGGCACTGGATCGACATCCAGGAACTAATATCTCAGATCGGTACTTTGTATGTTCCGCCAAAACTAACGCCAGCCTCTTTCTTCTTTTCAGATTGGCGAACATAATGAAAGAGATAGCGCTACTCCCGGAGAATTTACTTCAGATGCCATCAGTAGGGATGGTGAATCAATGGTACGAGAGGTCTTTTGAGGAAATCATCCAGTTTGAGAAGATGGAACCCGAACCGCCTGTTTTGACCCAGTAAGTAGTAATGGTGTAGAGATGATTTGGAGGCCCTTAGAATGATATAAAGTATAAACAGAATCAAGATAAAAATTTGTGTGAGACCCCATTTCACATGGGCAAAGCTACTATACATCAGTTCTTCAAGTGTTTAATCAGGGCTATCTTGGAAAATCTACACACACTGTCTGATTTTACTGCAGAGAAGGTATTTTAATAAAAGATGTTAAGAGAATTTTATAAATGTGTTCAAATAGTAACACGATATTCATTCATACACGTATACTAAGTTATAGATACACATAATACTGCTAAGTAGAACGTTAGTACAACTTTGGACGACCAGTAAAGGGCGCAAGTAAAGGTAGCACGATACAGAGACGTACAACTGATAATGCAAACTCATCGAATCACGCAAAGGTTTTGTTCCTCCAAGTTGACTGCTTTCAATACTGATACATTGACTTTTAAGTGAACATGACAACACTCATAATATTATCTTCCAGATTCTGCGAACGCCTGATCCACATACGCAACCGTCACGCGGATGTGGTCCAGACGATGGCCCAAGGCGTGCTGGAGCTTAAGGAGTCGCACGAGGTGGACCCTGGCACCGAGAACTCGATACAGTACTTCCTAGACCGGTTCTACATGAGCCGTGTGTCTATACGCATGCTGATCAACCAGCACAGTGAGTACATGATCATCATCATCATCATCATCAGACGATGGCCCAGGGGGTGCAAGCAATAGTCCTGCAGCTGAAGTTTCATTAGGTATACGGCGCTACACTTGACAGGTCGATTATCACCAACAGGAATTCCAAAGGTTCAATAATGTCTCCCTGACTTACACCGCAAGAGATATTTGTGTCTTGAACCCCATCTTGCTTACTTTAATTTATATTTCTGTGCTTTAGTAAAGCCCATAGTTAGTAAAATACTGAAGACGAAGAATTCTATATTTTTAAGTAACAAGCCATTATCCACAAGGTCCAATGCTTTTCTTAAATCTAAATACGCCGTCGTATAAGGGAGAACATTTGTCTACTTTGCCTTACAGATTTATACCTTAACTTCTTAATTCTTTGTAACGAATGTAACTTTTGCAATTGTTACAGCATTACTCTTCGGCGAGCAGATCGGAGCGAAGCAAGCGTCCGTCAACGGCATCGGCAACGGAGGGAGGCACATAGGTTCCATCGACCCAGCCTGTGACGTGGTAGCGGTCGTTCGCGACGCGTACGAGAACGCGAGGTTCCTCTGCGATAGATATTACCTGGCTTCGCCTGACTTGCATATATTGCAGGGTGGAGGTAAGGCCTTATAGATAGAATAGTTTTCGCGATTGAAAACAGTAACTATAGAGTTTCTTGTCGGTTCTTCTCGAGACAGCATTATTTCGAATCCGGTAGAGTCACTCTGTATCATTAACTTCGACGATTCATAAGTGCATCCATTAAGCCTACATTAGTGTATTTTGATTTTTTTTATTGTAGAAACAACAACTAATAAAACTTACTCTTAAGGGCATATAATATTGCGGAAGGGCTTGTTAATTACCACAAGAAAGTGGAAGTGGCAGTTGAGTGGGACAAACGTCTTTAGCCTGAGCCCCACACACAGCTAAAAGTGACAATTTCGTTTATAGACCGACAAACTTATCTGTTCCGGTGGCGGCGTCGCTACCGTCGATTTAGAACTGTCATTAAATATCGTTTTTGCATTGCATTTCACGTAGTTCCAATTTTGGCCACCGGAACAGATAAGTTTGTCGGTCTGTATTATGATATTCAAGTCACCTTAGGATCAGATCGATGTTCTATGTAATATATGTAGTCCTATATCCTCCACAGTGCCAAGCGACAGACCGATGCCAATAGTGTACGTGCCGTCACACCTATACCACATGCTGTTCGAGCTGTTCAAGAACGCCATGCGAGCAGTCATGGAACACCATGAGAGCGCGCCACCGCCGATACAAGTGAACATATGCAATGGACGAGAGGACGTGTCTGTTAAAGTAAGTCATCATCATCATCATCATTTCAGCCAAACGACGTCCACTGCTGGACATAGGCCTCCCCCTAGGATCTCCAAACCGATCGGTCCTGCGCCACCCGCATCCAGTGGATTCTGGCGATCTTTATGAGATCATCGGTCCACCTTGTGGGAGGCCTACCACGGCTGCGTTTCCCGGTACGTGGCCACCACTCGAGGACCTTTCCGCCCCAACGGCCGTCAGTCCTCCTTGTAATGTGTCCTGCCCACTGCCACTTAAAGCTCGCAATTCTTCGGGCAATGTCGGTGGCCTTGGTCCTTCTGCGGATCTCATCATTTCTGATGCGATTACGCAGGGAGACTCCAAGCATCGCCCTCTCCATTGCCCTTTGCGCGTTAAAGTAACTGTTAGCAAGTAAATGTTAGCGATGCGATTAGTACAGTCGCCAGCACATCAGACTACCCCAATCTGTTTTTCTACAACCAATTTTCAGCTTTATTTATTGTACATAGAGTTCTCTTTCAATAGGAGATTTTCTGACAGGCCATTTAAAAAAAAAGGTTTCCAAAAGCTTCACTAGATGGCGTTGAACGAAGTATGTACTTGTCTATGATCTATTTTTACCTCTGGCACAGATAATATAATACTCTGGTTTTTTAACTAGGAGCCATAATTTTTACTCATTCTTCTTTTTCTTCTTCATAATTAATAGCTTGCTTTGTGTTTTTTTATTAACATTTCCGCCAATAAGTATTTTTTTCGGAAATGAAAATGACATCTGACATAAATCAGTTTTTGTATCTAGGAGCCATAATCTTGACTCATTCTTCTTCTTCTTCATAATGAATGACTTGCTTTGTGTTTTTTATTAACAATTCCGCCAATTGTAATTTTTTCGGGAATGAAAATGACATCTGACATAGACAAAACCATAGATACGTGCCTAGGTGGAATGGCGCCATCTATTGAGAACTAATAAAACGGGCTGTCAGAAAATCACCCATTGAGAATTTTTGACAGATTAGGGTAGGTTTATCTGTTGCCGTCCATACATAGTTAAGTTTTCTTTGCTTGTGTAAAATGAAAATTTAATTGTCGCTAGAGGGCGGTGGTGAGGCGGTGATTTCCCCGATGCCGCATTTGGTGCTACTCTATCCTATGCGCAGGGCCTGATTTACCCATAGGCTAATTAGGCTGCAGCCTAGGGCGCGAGGATCGAGGGGGCGCTGAAATCGTGTCTTCGTATGCACTAATCTAGCATCATTGCATCTACCCTATTTATTTCAACTAGACAAAACATTAAAACTAAATGTGTGCTTGAGAGTCCCTGATTTTAACATTAAAGGAGATGTAACAATTTTGGCCATCTCTTGTACAGTCAACCAAAAAATGACCAAAAAACACTAAAACTCCCTAAAAATATTTAAAAAAATATATCTTGCCGTTTTCGGCTGCACAAAAATATTTTTCATTTTACACATTCACTTAATGATGGCAATTTCTGTCGCCATATTTCAGAACGTTCAGAAATCATATTGAAGTGTAATCTATCAATTATTCAAAAACCAACCTAGTTTTACTGTTTCACTAGAACTATTACAATACTGTGATATCAATAATCACTAAAGAAAACATATGGCTCGGAACGATCAAACTTATAATATCTGAATTCGCATGGAAAGCCGAATAAGTTTTCTGAACGAATATCAGCTAAAACGTTTGGTTCCAAGCGTGAAAAAAGTAGCTGTCATCTGTCATTTATGACAGCCGAGCGGTCCTTCCGCCGTTCCGTCCGTCATTCCGTTATAAAAATCGACGCCATTTTAAAATAGTATTGCCGTAAAATGAACATTAATCTTCTTTGTGCAAGAAAACAACGAATAAATTGTAAAAATAAATATGTAGGTAAGGTTTCATAGCCTTTTTGCTATATTTTGGTATAATGTACAAGAGATGGCCAAAGTTCCATAGAAAACTGGACCATCTCCTTTTGAAATTCCCATACAAAATAATCTTCAATCTTCACGTAAACGCGCGTTTCTGTGAGGCGAATTCAACAAAAATCGCACCGCACACTCCTCAACGCAGCAACAGCTCCTTAGCTTGCTGCCGCGCGCAATGAGACCGGCTAATTTAACGGAGAAAGAGATAAATGTACTGAAATACGCCTGAGTGTAAGCGAGTAAAGTATAATATTCAGCTCAATTTGCGACCGAGCGACGCGGCACACACACGTCCGACGTCACTTATTTTACCCATAAACGATTCAAAATTTTATGGCCAAATCTGACGTTTACTGTGTTGTCAGCTTTTCATAAAATATAATTAGTGCTGTGATAAGTGAATGAACCAAAAAAATCGATTATCGTGGCAACCATCGATTATCGACGATAAATTATTCGTATTTTTGTACTTTTTATAAATAGTTGATTTTTATTGACAACCTTCACTTTTATTTGGTTCTAATGAAATAAATTATTACACAATTATTATCCCTACAACATAAAAGCACGAAAAGGGCTTTTGTATAATCTAATAATAATTACTTAAATACTATAATTTTCAAATAAATTATTAATCAGTTGCAAAAATGTTTCACTGTTTCAAATGTTTCCTATAGAGTAAATATTTAAAAAACTCAAGTCGATTCAATGGCAATAGAAACTAAGTTGTCTATAGCCCTAAGGCCGCGTGGTCCGACCGGCTTGTCCGATCAATCGGACCACTATGTTTTTTATTTCCTGCTGGTTCGATTGATCGGACCATCAGGATTTTTCTAATCCTTGTAGTCCTACTATCGGACTAACGACATTTTAAAAGTTCATCTTGTCCGATCGCTCGAACCACGAGACTTTTAAAAATTCTCTTAGTCCGACCACACTTCTTCTATCTTAACTACTGGTCCGATCGATTTCAAATTGTGAGACCATAGCGAATTTGTGAGTACAAACAACTTCAACAACAATAAAGCAAACAAGAGTTGAGTTTGTGCTTTGTTTTCATTAGGTACGCTGGACTAGTACGACAATATGGGCCGGTTTCACCACCTCCTGATAAGCAGATAGTTTATCTGACAGATTTTTGACATGATATTTTTGTGAAAAACTTGTTACAAATATTTGACGGATCGGCTATTTGCCACTTATCAGAAGGTAGTGAAAATGGCCCTACCGTATTTTGGTTCTGAATAATCATTACAATTTTTTATGTTACGTAAATAAATAACAAGACGTAACTAACAAACTTACACGATTTTCAAATAAAAAAAAATTGCAACTTCATATGGATTTTATGATCTTCCTTTGTTATTAAAAAATCCCAAAAAAAATGATTTTAAGAATTTTCCAGACGCATTTATATAGGATTCATTTAATTAAAAAAAAACAAAAAAAATCCTTTAAACCATCACTACTTTCTTTCTTATGTTTTTATAATATTCATTTGTTTTAAAAAAATACATGACTAAAAAAATCCTTTTTTTTTTTGTCTTTATAATATTAATTTTAAATAAAAGAACAAATTTTTACTACTTGCTTTCTTTTGTTTTTACAATCTTCTGTTATTTCACGATCTTAAAATGAATTTTAAAAAAATAACGAAGACAAAAATATCGTTGGCCGATCAATCGATTTAACAGGAAAAAAAACGACCTAATTGTTCGATCAATCGGTCTATAAGGAAATGAATAGTCCTAGTAATTCGATAATCGGACCACGAGAACTTTAGAGTTCGATCAATCGAACCAACAGGAAATAAAAAACATGGTGGTCCGATCGATCGGACAAGCCGATCGGACCACGCGGCCTAAGGGGTCTATAGAAACTAAGCCAATACAAGTCATGCTGCCAAACACGAGATGGATTTGGTTTACTACTTGGTAGCCTGCAGTCACTTGTCATGGTTTTGGTCTTATAATGCGTGAGGTTGCAGATCGATTTGAAAACTTTTATAGGTAGTATGAACCATGTTAAAATTTTCATAATACTACTCTACTCAGTTCCTAATTTTAGACCCGTCCGTAACACACCTGGAGGGGGCGCGTCCTCATAATTAGCCTAGGGCGGTCAGAACTCTTAATCAGGGCCTGCCTATGCGCCAGGGGTCGTGGGTTCAAATCCCACCCAGGACTGGACAGGAGGGGAAACTGGTCCTAAGAATTATAGTTAAAAGATACAAGGTGCTCCTCAGATGTTTCTAGCACTGATTTTAACATTAATTCTTTTTCCAGATGTCTGACCGTGGTGGCGGTATCCCGCGCAGTGTGACAGACCTGCTATTCAAGTACATGTACAGTACGGCGCCTCAGCCTTCCAAGTCGGATTCACACACCGTTCCGTTGGCCGGTAAGTTAGATGTTCATTTTGTTATTACTTATTTATTTCATTATATTAATAAAAGCATATTATATAAATGTAACGACAAGTCAATTGTGTCCCGCAGAACTGTCTAGTTTACATACAATTTTCAAGGGTCCCGTACCCAAAGGTTGACTTTAATTTGTTCTTGTAATTTAAATAAAAAAGAATTACTGAATGATGTTTTACTTGTCCTTCAATAAAAATTGCCACTACTTCTGCCTCTGCATCCTCCAATAGACTCCAATGGAGAATGTTACTAGGTATGCGAAACAGCTTGTAACTTTGTCACAGTAAAGCCTATGTGAATATAAACACATTATTTTTTGTTCCATGCCAAAATATCAATTAGTTTATATTTTATAGACATTTAAAAATCCCGTTCGCCGCGCGTCGGCCATGCTGGCGCTGCAGTACGATGACGTCACAGGTCATAGTACGTTGCGCGCTCCGGTACGGTTCACTACGAAATAACCGTACCGGAGCGCGCAACGTACTGCGTGATAGGGTGTAAAGTGACGTCACCGCAACGAGCTCCGGCCGGCCAACACTCGCGCCGTTTAAAATTCAATATCTCGGGAACTAAGTGACATATCGAAATAATTTTTATACACACTTTTTTTATTTCATAATTATGGACTATAAGAAAAGTTAAAAATCGAAACTAGCTAACATTCTCCATTCCGATTCCGGTTCCGATTCCGAATCAAATCAAATCAAATCAAATCATTTATTTGTCGATAAATCAAATTTAAAAACTCCAATTCCTAGTTCTGTTCCGATAAATTTACTTTACATCCCTGGTATTATTTAACGACTGTTATTATGTACATTTATATTAGTAATCATCATCAGCCTGTGACAGTCCACTGCTGGACATAGGCCTCTCACTCGCCGCTTTTATTCATTGGTAAAATGTCTCTTGTCACCAGGCTACGGCTACGGGCTGCCGATATCGCGACTGTACGCGCGGTACTTCCACGGCGATCTGGTGCTCATGTCTTGCGAAGGATACGGCACTGACGCCGTCATATACCTTAAGGTAGAACGCCATTTTGTTTCTAATGAGAGGAGAACGCATGTATAGCCTCACCAGGAAAATAAAAAACCTCTGGAGTCGGCACATTAGCTATGGTTATAGCAACAATTGGTTGCTATGGTTACACTCACAAATAACTCACAATATCGAATAGTAACAAGACACGGTTGAATTGACATCACACTTAGACAGACAGCAAGAATGAATGACATCTTATTGTTTTTTTATTTGATTGTTGCCACTTGCAGAAATTAGTTACAATATTTTTCCGCAATATGGCGAGGTTTTTTTTTTATGTTTTAAATAATTAACATAATAAACATATTTTTTTTCACTAGGACCATTTGTCGACGCCGTAAAAAAAGCTAAAGGTGTTTATTGGATCTACTTCGTAATCTATGTCCCAAATCTGCACAACGTTTTTTTTGGGCTCAGTCTTTTGCATTATTTGACCGCCTCCGTGGAACAGTGGCTAAGCCGCTCGGGTATAAAAACACGGAGGTCGTGGGTTCGATTCCCGCCTTGGGTCTGGTTGGTGGTAGGGCTTTTTCAGAGTCCGACTGGCTAGCTACCACCCCCACAGGTGAAATCTGCCGCCATAACAGCTCTGGCTGTGTTCCGGCAATATTAATGTGGGAGCCAGTACACTTGAAATCAGAGGCTCGAAGATCAGATGAGTCTACAGTCTGGCAGCACATTGAGGGACGTTTCCAGGTGAAGCGTCCCTCAATGAAATAGGCCGCAGTGGCTGCTTACCATCAGATGGGTTGCGTGCCTGTCTGCCAAATGACCTAGTAAAAAAAAAAAATTATCCTTTACAATAAACTCTTTTTCATTCCAGGCCCTCTCAAACGAAGCGAACGAGCTCCTCCCGATATTCAACCGGACATCGTCCAAGTTCTACCGTCCGTCGACGCAGCTGGCCGACTGGTCCGGCTCGCTCAACACGGCCGCGTCGCAGAGCAAGAACCGCGACAAGGTCAGCCCGCTGTCCGCCACGCAGAACCACACGCTATAGTCCTGCATCGCGGTGGTGACACGTTCCGCCCGGCCTATATATAGTCTCGGGCGATGCGAAGTACGTTAGGGTCTTTCTTCTGGTTGATTGGTCTAAGTATATCCTTTTTAGGATTGCTTAGATCTTCCAATCAGTATCCATAGCAGATAAAGATGGCCGCTACCCCTCCACTTTTCTAAAAGGGAGAAGTAGCTAGAAAAGGCTTAGCTATGGTTGCCTAGGTTCTCTATGGAGGAGGTTAGAGGAGTCTTTGCAAGAACCGCGACAAGGTCAGCCCGCTGTCCGCCACGCAGAACCACACGCTATAGTCCTGCATCGCGGTGGTGACACGTTCCGCCCGGCCTATATATAGTCTCGGGCGATGCGAAGTACGTTAGGGTCTTTCTTCTGGTTGATTGGTCTAAGTATATCCTCTTTATGATCTTCCAATCAGTATCCATAGCAGAGGAAGATGACCGCTCCCCCCTCCACTTAGCTAAAAGGGAGAAGTAGCTAGAAAAGGCTTAGCTATGGTTGCCTAGGTTCTCTATGGAGGAGGTTAGAGGAGTCTTTGCAAGAACCGCGACAAGGTCAGCCCGCTGTCCGCCACGCAGAACCACACGCTATAGTCCTGCATCGCGATAGTGACGCGTTCCGCCCGGCCTATATATAGTCTCGGGCGATGCGAGGTGCGTTGGGGTCTTTCTTCTGGTTGATTGGTCTAAGTATATCCTCTTTATGATTGCTTAGATCTTCCAATCAGTATCCATAGCAGATAAAGATGGCCGCTACCCCCTCCACTTTTCTAAAAGGGAGAAGTAGCTAGAGTAGGCTTAGTTATGGTTGCCTAGGTTCTCTATGGAGGAGGTTAGAGGAGTCTTTGCAAGAACCGCGACAAGGTCAGCCCGCTGTCCGCCACTCAGAACCACACGCTATAGTCCTGCATCGCGCTGGTGACGCGTTCCGCCCGGCCTATATATAGTCTCGGGCGATGCGAGGTGCGTTAGGGTCTTTCTTCTGGTTGATTGGTCTAAGTATATCCTCTTTAGGATTGCTTAGATCTTCCAATCAGTATCCATAGCAGAGAAAGATGGCCGCTCCCCCCTCCACTTTTCTAAAAGGTAGAAGTAGCTAGAAAAGGCTTAGCTATGGTTGCCTAGGTTCTCTATGGGGGATGTTAAAGTAGTCTTTGCAAGAACCGCGACAAGGTCAGCCCGCTGTCCGCCACGCAGAACCACACGCTATAGTCCTGCATCGCGCTGGTGACGCGTTCCGCCCGGCCTGTATAATTAGTCTCGGGCGGTGCGAGTCACGGTTGCCAGATTGGGTATATTTCTCGCAATTCTGGATAAAAATTTGGCTCCTGGAGAAATTTTGGAGAAAAAAAAACTTTGGAGAAATGTTTGGAGAAAAAATTTACGAACGCGTCTATTAAAATTTTTGACTATTCCCCATACAGAATCTCGCGAATCTATGTGAGGCGAGGGGAAAGTCTCATATTTAAAATGGCCGTAACCAACTGATTTTGAGTTTTCGACCTTATTGTTAGTAGTTTGGTTATTATCAGTAGAAATACGACATAGAACCACGGGCAGAAAAACAAATCGGTGTTTTTTTTTTGGTTTTTGGTCATTGGGTAAAACTAAAGAAAATAGTATCGTCACAGATTATTATATAGTTACTAACGTGTATCGTTTTGGATAAAAATTATTTTAAATTTGGGGAGAAATAGAAAATCAGACGTGACCATCCATTCTAGCAATGGATGATCTAGCTAGATGACCATCTTAACTCCCTATTCATATAGGGAGAGCCCTTACTAGGCCTTCCCTAAGCTTACTCCCTAGCAAAGGACGAACTAGCTAGGGCCTTCTACCTAGCTAGAACTAGCGTTCTACCTAGGTAGAAGGGGACAAGTAACCTTAGTAGTTTTACTAAGGTTATCGTCTATTCCCTCCCCAATAGAAACGGGAGGCTAAGGGGTAGTTCCTTAGTAAGGTCTGCCACGATTACTAGATCCTGCATCGCGATGGTGAGACGTTTCATCCGGCCTATATAATATAGTCTCGGGTGATGGGAATTGCGATCTTTCTTTTGGTTGATTGGTTTTATCATTCTCTGAGGCATTGCTTCGGTACCATTATGTCCAACTCCTATGGTGTTAGACCGTGTCCGGTACCCCCTATCATGTGTACCGAGAGTTTTGTCCCTATTTGTAAATAGAACTATTTTTTCATTTCGATAGTATTATCGATATAATTATATTTCATTGTTTATGATAAAAGAATTGTTACTATTAGAGTACGTTTGTTGTGTATGACACGTCATATACTTATGTCATACTTCTTTTGTCCATCTGTAGTAATTTTTATGTCGACACGCAATATTGAATTGTTTGTCTACCGACAACACTACTACGCCTCATTTTTTCTGTTGAATACCCACAAACCAAATACTCATTTATATCCGCAATGGTCCTTCGAGCCGGATAATTTACTAAATAAAATAAAATGCAAGACCTTTTTCATGGGATACGTATCGCCCGGGACTTATTTTTTTGTTAGTATGTATGTAGTTAGCATCTTACTAAATGTATACTATAAGCAAGAATTCTTAGAGATATTAAAATGTTAACAGCGCGAATGTAGTGTATTACTCAAATTTATCTGTCTCGTTCTGTCTTACGGGACGCACGTGAAGCAAGAACGAGACGGAACGATGGTCATAGTGTACGTTTGATTTGATTTATTTGTCGTTGTGATATTTAGGCGTTAAGTGGGTCGCCAAAGGACTGAATGGTGATGGTGGGGTGTTTCACAGTTTTAAACCGAGTATATAGATAAATAAACAATTTATTTGCAACGAAGGACACACATACACCACAAAACAAGCTGGTAACTCAGTAACAAAAGGACGAGGAAAGACAAGAAACCATACCGTACATTACCGCTTCTTCTGCATGTGTGTCTGTGTGTATTAAATAATTATATTTTTTCCCATTATAATTTTAAACCTAGGTAATTTTAAAATGTATAAAATATACAAGTTTACAGGTTTTCTTTCAAAACATAAATATTGAAATGAAGAAAGAGCGACGCTTCCTGGTGAAGTGTCCCTGAATGAAATAGGCCGCAGTGGCCGCTTACCATCAGGTGGGCTGTGTGCCATTAAAAAGTCTCTAAAACCATTAATTTTAACATTTAAAACTGTGAAACATCCTTGGAGAAGATATTAAATTTACTCTACTAGTGTAAAGAAAGAAAAATATCATATTTTGTAAGAATAGTGTTAGTGTGAAAAAAAAAAAACAGTACGACTGTGTCTATGTATGAATTAATCTGTTCGTGTGTTCGTTCTTTTAAGCATGAATATAGATCGTAATATAGAGTCGGCAACTCACATACAAGATTTATACAGGGTGGTCTGAAATGATGTATAACTTTTGTGTATGGGCATAGACTACAGTGTTCTACACTGTCTATGGAATTGGAAATGAATATTTTCTGACTGAAGGAGTTTACTAACATGTAAATTAACTGTAATGGATGTCGTCGCGTGTCGCCATGTTTTAATTTGTATTTACCACGTAGAAGTCACAGTAAAAACCCCTATATGTAATAGATGTGTCAAAAAATGCAATTTTAATGTACAGGGTGTTTGGTAGGTTGTATGTTTGTATCAAGTACACAATTATAAAAAATAAAAGCATTTGCTTTGGCCCTATATTTACTAGCTAAAAATTAACTATGTATTATTGTAACAATGTTTGTTATGGTACACACGTCATTTTAATTGTCTTGATTTATATGAAAGTAGGTATATCTTATTTACCAGAATAAAAATGACATACCATTTACCAAACACCCTGTATAATAGATATAAGCTGCAATCTAAAACAACCTGTATCATTAATATCTATTTTGAAAATTCTAAAATATTGAATGTCTAATATTTGAAATCGCCTTCTTTTTCTTTAGTAATATTACCGTAATAAATAAATAATATGTAGTAGGACTTAATAAATAATATTTTAATACATTTTCAGTGACCAATCGTATTTGTATAGTATTTCCGTTTTAAAACAATTTAGTAAAATATTAAACGATTTATTAGGGCCAGTTATAACTGACAGATATGTATGTTCTTTTATCTGACAGATAATAATGACGCTGTCCTCTATTTTTTGTGGCGTCTCTGTCAGTCAATGACGTTCAATGTTTTTTAATTGAACGTCATTGCTGTCAGTGTTAATTTTCACCACAGACATTATACTTTTTTTACTAAAATGTATTGAAACGGTATTTTATGAAGTAAATAAATAATTACAATATCTGTATGTATATTTTGCTCTGTAACCAATATGAAATAACTAACTCAATTTATGTACAATTAAGAGATTTTTTTATAGTCAAATGATAATTTTACATTTTTTTCACAATTTTTTTTTTTAAATATATTTTGGAAGTCCTGTATAATACTTAGACAATACAATATGTTGTACACTTGTGTTTCTATGGAGTTTAGTACTAAGAAAATACGAGTACAATCATTTATTTGTATGTTTTTGACATTTTTTATTGTAACATTGCACTTATTATTGATGTTGTACAGTTCAGATCCATTTAGGATTGCCAGATATGAAAAATTTACTTCATTAACGTGATATCTTTAATTTAAAATACATTGACCGCCTCCGTGGAACAGTGGCTAAGCCGCTCGGGTATAAAACCGTGTCGTGGGTTTGATTCCCGCTTTGGGTCTGGTTGGTGGTAGGGCTTTTTCAGAGTTCGACTGGCTAGCTACCACCCCCACAATACTTTTTTATGTTGACTGTACGTACAATTCCGTGGTTTGATCAAAATGGACACGAGTGTACCAGTAAACAGCACATCAGACTACTCTCAACTGTCAAAATACTTCAATACATTTTGGTCTTTATTTGTACACAGTTTAGTTACAAGATTGATTGAGATTTGACAGTTGTGATGGCTGGTTGCTGTTTTATCTGTGACAATGCAAGTTTTAATGTTATCTGTACCCTTGCATTTTATATTTTGTTAAGTCTATTCCAAATCGTTGTATATTAATTAGTGATGTCTAAAGATGTTTTAGAAGACAAATTATTTAATTTTTTCAAATAAATTATTTAAGAAAGTTCGTGTTTTTCATTCAAAAGCCTACAATAGTAATAAAGTCCTTTTGGCCAATCCAATATAAACTAAGTATTTAGTATTGGGTACAGCGCCAGCACATCAGACTACCTCAATCTGTCAAATTTCTACAACCAATTTTAGCTCTATTCACTTCACATAGAGTTCTCTTTCAATTGAGAATTTTTGACAGATTAGGGTAGGTTGATCTGCTGCCGTCCGTACAAGTATTATGGCTAGCCTACTACACACCCATTTGGAAAACGCATGCGTTGTCTGTGGTCCTACTGCTTTGTTTAAATAGTACTATTATGCATGGGTTAATTTCACTTTCCGGTGGTAGGTACTATCACTAAAATAAAAATTTACATAATGGTAAGCTTCATGTTCAGTTATCAATCTTGTAGAGTGACTATACCACACCGGATTCGAAATGTTCTGTCTATCATTAAGGACACAAAATGATGACATCATTCGACATCGACAAAATCAAACAAAATGTTTAGAATATTGAACAATAAAATTAAATAATCTATAATACATCTGAAAATTATAATTGATTGGGTTTACCCATAGAGCTTTTGATAAGACCACTGCAAGTTATTTTTGCCATAGTTCTATTACATAAGTCTGAGCAATAGGGGCACCAGTAAGGCAGTAACTCATGAAAAATCCATAGGTGAGCGCTTCGGCTACCATAGTTTTGTGAGGGAAAATGTCACCCAGTCAGTGGGAGTCCTTAGCTTACCTTACCAAGTTACCACCCACACCACAGACCAAGTAGTAAGTAGTAACCCACCCACCACACCATCTTAGTCCTCAACGTAGGATGATGCCTAACGCGTGATGATGCGCGTACCGTACCCGATATACACTTTGGTGCGGTATCATTTCCCATACATATAAATCTTAAAAAAAAAACATTCATTTTCGGGAACGCATTGTAAAACTTACTCATTTACTCGTACATCTCAATTTGCATTGCATGCAAACTTGCAAGGCATTTTTGCATGCAAATATGGTATTATTCTACTAAATAAAAGAGTCGTACTCGCTTAACGACTTGATTCTTTTGGCGTACGTATTCCTTTTTGCCGCATTAACATCATCTCCAGGGTGACCATTTATGTCACATTTGTGCCAATGTGGCACTTTTTTCCCCATAAATTTAAAGTGTGGCAGATTATGCGAACGATTTAAAAGATTCCAAGAAAAGTCGTAGAATCCCGTGTCCTTGCGATGAAACAGAGGTCAAGCCTTGTTTTTTTCTAATCAAGTGTGGCAAAAGGCACTCAAAGTCAAAAACAACCTACTGAATCACTGATTGTCTCAGATTGTCTATCTATGAGGGTAAGGATAATTAAGGCAGATTTTACTTCTTCTTTAGCTTTAGCACATTTTTGCCCTCACATGGCAGATTTCTCTATTTTGATATGGTCACCCTGATCACCTGTCCTGTCCTGTCATCAGTTGACAGATAGTTGTCATAGTTGGAATGCCAGGTGGATTTTGAGGTTATTCCATGAATTAAAATAAATAAAATTATTGAATATTTACCGTGATAATAGTGAAACGTGCAAAATGAAGCTTTATACCAACGAAAATAATACTTCCACGCTAAAGTTGCTGATCGCGGCGAATTTGGCGGGGAAAAAAGTGGAATTAATAAATGCATGTTTTGGAGGTAGATTTTCCTTTTAATTTTACTGTAAACTCTATCAACTTTTTATCTTATGCATGAGTTTATATTAGTTTAGGATATTATTGACCGTTCCATACTTAAAGCTTTGCAATGAAATGCAATCTTTTCATAGTTTTCCTTGAGTAAAGTTTTCGCATCATATTTTGTTATTGCATCATTTTTGCATATTAATTGCATTGGTATGAGTTTTTATGGCTATATCTCATACCATTAAGTTAACTATATAATTGTTTATGACTAAATCTATAGGATTATTTAAAAATTTTAAATAACTTATTTACTTACTTCTGCATATTTATAAGAACATTAAAATAACATCTTATTAGATTTATGTATTGGTCTAACTCTATGGTACATTTGCTAGCCCAATAAAGCGGATGATAATTACTTGTAAATGCTTAACTATCAGGTGTAAATTCTTTCACTGTTGGAAAGCTACACTATCCCCGGTGAACATAGGGTACTTTTGATTCTGTAAATGTGGGGGGAAGTTGGGGATATTTGAAAAAAGAAATTACGCATGTGTGAAACCGCGGGCGGAAGGCTAGTAGTTAATATTTTTATTTTCCCATATAAGTCATTATGGTCTATGGGAGGCTGTGGTTAATGCCTCTTTGGCTGTAAATGGAAATCATGGGAGGTTAGTGGGTCACGGGATGAAGATTTGTAGTCCTGGGGGCCTAGACAAAGTAACATTTGGAAAGCGGTAGCAAAATTCTCTAACTTTAAATTGTATGGATTTGACAGATGCCATAGAAAAGTCACGTGTTGGAAGTATGGGATTTGACATTCGCTATCGCAAATTGAGCTATAACGAACGTCATAAATGCCGCTTGTCTAGGGGGGCAGATTTCAACTTGCTGCGCAGGTTTTGCAAGCCTGCAGAAATAGAGCAGAAAAGCATTTACCTCTGAAAAAGTAACAGAAACTACTTGAGGAAAATGTAAGGGAAGGATAACTGCATAAGGCGCAGGCAGAGAAGCGGCAACAATAGTACTTAACACTTCTACAGACTTTTATCATTTAGATAGTCTTCCACTTTATAATAACTCTTCTTGATGAGTTGGCATTTGATGTGTGACTTAAACTTGTGTATTGGTAAGTCAACAACATCTTGAGGTAATTTGTTAAATCAACTGCAATTAACACAATAATAGTGCATTCCACATATTCTGCTTTTGAAATTTCCAGATGAATCATTTGTGTTTATATCTTGTTATTTTCATTTGGTAATTAATTTATGTAACAGGTAAGATACATACAACATAAATACATTATTATTATAGGCATGTACATTTTTAATGCGGCAACAAATTAATCTGATTTTGGAATCCAAAAAAATCAAATGACAAAAATTAGCTTTGGTTGGCAGTTAGCAAGTTAGTAAAAAAGGACACCCGGGAAATGTTTTTTTTTTTTAATATTTTTTATTGCATTGTGTTACAAGATGAGCAGATCGTACACCTGATGGTAAGCGCCACGTCTGCCCTTAGATAGTTCAGTGCCAATCAATAACTAAGCAGTTACTGTCTGGCACCGCCCTGCACCCGCTACACCGAGACAACAGTTATTAGGTCTCATATACCCAGTTATTTCACTAGTTTCAGCCCTTTCCCCGAAACACTGAAGTGCTTGGCACACTTCTATTTTACGGGAAAATATCTGGCACTGCGGTGGTACCCACCTAGACGGCCCAGTACAGGAACCTAACACTTGGTATGTGATCCCTAGACATGGCTTGGGTAACTCGGGCAATGCGTACACAGGTCACCTGAGCCTCGCTTGGCTTAGGCATGGGCGTAGCCAGCCATGGACCCAGGGTGGGGCAGTCATGGGCCCAGAGTGGGGCAGCCTTGGACCCAGGGTGGGGCAGCAGTATAAAATAATATGCCTAACTAGCAAACTATACTCGCGCCAGGGTGGGGCACTTGCCCCACTTTGCCCCACCGCACACCGTAGCTACGCCCATGGGCTAAGTAAGCGGTGTTGAGCCGTGGTGTGTGATTGCAGCGGGTGTGTGCGCAGGGCCGCGCGCGCTACCGCTGCTGGAGGTGGACGACCAGCTCAGCTTCTTCTCCAGCAACGCGGCGGCGCAGTACCTCTTCCCCGTCATCGATCTCTCTGATAATGGACAGTGGTGAGTACTCTTAGTTTTCTTGACAATTATTTTCTTTACATTTCTTTTCTCTCTTTATAAGATAGATTATGGTTTCTTCAGTAATAAAAAGGCATCGTTAATTATAAAAAGTGATAGACGAGTGAATTCAAACGAACAAATAAAAGGAAAAAAATTATTAAATGACGTTAAGATGAGAAATGCATTACGCGCCGTCACCCTTCGTCGAGATCGGTGTGTGTTACTTTCACTGTCCTGAAAAAACCAGGGGAATTAAGTAGGTAGTGAGACAAACGCTTTTGTTCCCGACTTCCACAGATGGTCGCAGATCTCGCTAGCCTGTTGTTATAGTGATTAAAATATTTATCTACGCTAGAAAAGGAGGTGACTAGCACTCATTCAAAATCAAAATTTATATAGGTACCTATAAATAGATGCGCTTATTGATCGTGACTCTACCACCAGTTTCAAAATGTTGTTCTCTATCGAGAAGTACCGGCAAGAAACTAGATAGTTACTCTTTTCAGTCGCCTGTTCACAAGTTGGACGTATGTGCCAGCCATAATTTCACTCAACCATATCAGAGGGAATGTAAGCCGCCATTTTTTTTTTCATGTCACATCTATCTTTCTTTATTTACAATCAATAACGTTTTCAGCCAACAGATGCAAGAGTGGGAGGCGACGCGCCTGCAGCCTCTGGTGTCAATAATCCTGGCTGCTAAGGCTGTCCCATCTGATCTGAGGCAGTCGCTGTACTCACACCTAGCACTCATTGATAAACAGCTTAGTTCACACAAGTATATACTCGGGGTAAGTTTATAATAATCCATGACTAACATATGAATATTAATAAGCTTACTAAAGCAATACTTTGTTACTTGAGTCTGAGAAATGATTTAAGTTATAGTTTTTATAGAATAAAGGATGTTTTTGAATGAAATTAGAACTTATAAAAATAAGAATACTTGGGCAAGAATTATTTTCTTATTTTTGGCAGCTTGTCTATTGTATTAAAATTTAAGTAATGGATTAAAATTTAAGAATGTGTTGATTCGTCTATAAATATTGATGGTTAATGTCCGATTTCCTTGAAACCCCTGCCCCCCTTGACAAGCTACATTTATGACGTTCGTTATAGCTCAATTTGCGATAGCGAATGTCAAATCCCATACTTTCAACACGTGACTTTTCTATGGCAGCTGTCAAATCCATACAAATTGAACTTAGCGAAATTCGCCAGCTATGAAGCGATGTCATCTTGTCTAAGCCCCCTGACCCTGTACTGTACACCAGAAATCGTGAGTTAGAGGGGACCGAGGGGACAAACATTTATGTGAGGTACATTTGTGTTTGTTCTGTGGCTGGATGTCTACATTTTTTTTATTACAATATGTAACAAGACGAGCAGATCGTACACCTGATGGTAAGCGCCACGTCTGCCCTTAGACAGTTCAGTGCCGAACAGTAACTAAGCACTGCTTAATAGTTAGTGTAGACAGTAACTGCTTAGTAAGCAGTTACTGTCTGGCACTGCCCTGCGCCCGCTACACCGAGACGACAGTTATTAGGTCTCACAGCCGTCCGAAACAAAATGTCTTATTTGAAAGACCCCTTCTATCAGATGGGCTATAGAACCATCCTTATCGTAACTTGATTGGGATTCGAACCCACTAGCCTTCTTTTAATGACATGTCATCCCTTTACAGGAAAAGCTGTCCGCAGCAGACATTTCGATATGGAGTACGGTATACCCGCTGCAGTGTGGCCAGGACTTCAGGCAGTATGTGGTGGAGTTCACTCACCTCACGAGATGGTTCCAGGAGTTGGCTGCGGCTAAAGCTATTCAGGTAAGATCTTTACAGTACACTTGAAAACAAAGGCTCAAGGGTCATACGAGCCCACAACGGGCGCCCGCGGTTTCACCCGCGTGGTTCCCGTTCCCGTGGGAATATCGAGATATCCTTTCTTAGCGGATGCCTACGTCATAACATCTACCTGCATGCCAAATTTCAGCCCGATCCGTCCAGTGGTTTGGGCTGTGCGTTGATAGATATCTATGTTAGTCAGTCAGTCACCTTTGAGTTTTATATATATAGAAGTAGGACACTTAGTATTGTGTGAAAAGGCTGTGCATGCGTCTCTGCCCAAAAGAA
Organism: Mecyna flavalis; assembly: GCA_949319885.1. Classification (NCBI taxonomy): domain Eukaryota; kingdom Metazoa; phylum Arthropoda; class Insecta; order Lepidoptera; family Crambidae; genus Mecyna; species Mecyna flavalis. The sequence continues at coordinate 1,889,918 of OX439420.1, read as the reverse complement.
AAATCTTCATCTATCATCTATGACCTATTAGTTGAGTCATTTTGATAGGTCACATTTGACAGTTCATTTATGTAGAGAAAAATATACCTTACGCTAAAGGAATAAAACTCAAGAAAACAACATCAGTTCTTATTAATACAATTATTTATTTAGAAAATTAGACTCTACTCCTGTGTACATAAGTAGCACTTTTCTTTGCATAAATGAACTGTCAAATGTGGCCTATTAAAATGACTCGACTATAGTAGCAAGTTTGGTACTGGAGACGCTCCCTGCCTCCCGCCCTCACCCGCGATCAAGGACGCGGTGTGCAGTGAATGAAATCAAGACTGCATATTTACAAATATTTTTATAATGGGCGCTATGCTATTTTACGGTTGTTTAAGCTCCATCAACGAAAAACAGAAAAGAAAGTTTTACAGAGACAAGTCATTTCGGAAAAAGTTTTTTAGTGTCTCTCATTTGTGATAGTGATAATTCACTATTCAGCATTTCGAAACTATCCTATGCCCTTTTCCATTATAGCCTACAACCCTAGTATGTCTTATCGCACTCACACAAGCTTGGAACGCGTTCACCTGCACGAGCTTATGACTGTGTGCGTAATAGGTTATTAGAACGCGTTTGTTTCATACATTTTGTCGCAATTGACCGAGGTGTGTCCGCGTAGTAGTTAAAAAAAGGGAAGCAGACGAGACACCTGATGGTAACTCATCACTACCGCCCATGGACACTGCGACTAGGATCTATGTTGCGTTGAAAAGAGAAACGCTTGGAGAAAGAAGACCATTCAGTTTTTACATTGAAAACTATGATCAACTCCACTTGTTGTTACAGGAAGCATTGAAGCAGTGGAATGGATGTCCAAACGGACCCTTCGCGTCGACGTCACCTCTAGGCCCCCCGCAGCTTATAACAATACTCTCACCGATTGGGTAAGATTAATAAATAATAAATAAACAAATATTGGACAACATTACATACATTGATCTGACCCCAAAATAAGTAGCTTAGGGTGATGCCACACGGGCGCGTTGCGCTGCGTCGACGCACCGCAAGCGCTCGACGGAATGGGTGCCACACGATCCGATGCGTCGTCGCAACGCGCTGCATTGTCCACCACTCCCCCCGCTTCGTCTCTCGGCTACAAGTCCGTTGCGCACGCGTTACGGCGACGCGCGTTGCCACAACGGACTGTGTTGCCTGGCCTTCAATTTGTATGAAATATAACGCATTGACGACGCTCCGTCACCGCAACGCAGCGCAACGCGCCCGTGTGGGATCACCGTTAAGCACTGTGTTATGAGTATCAGAAAGAATAATAATATAGTTTATTAATTCACCAAAAAACGTGACAATTTACAATTTTCATTCTTAGTACTATGTTTACTAATTATTGTGTTAATCTTGGAATGTCCCTGCCAACTAAACTAGGATTAAACCTGTATCTTAGAAGACAGTGATTCCTCCAGGGAGACAAAGTTATTGTAGTTAATAAGGGAAAAAAGGCCCAACAATTTAAGTTAACAGACAAGAAATTAAAAAACTAAAATAAAATAAAAATAAACTTAAACAAAAAAACAAAATATATGTGTGGCTTGTGTTGCGTACGAGCACAAGAGCTGTGGGCAAATAACGAAGGTACCACAAATGTACACTAAAATACAAATAAACATATAAATAAACTAAGACACAAAACAAACACAAGTGTTCACCACATAAGTGTTTGTCCTGGGGGGGATTCGAAGCCACGTCCCCTGGCGCATAGGGCAGGGTCACTAACAAATGCGCCATCAGGCCAGTGCATAAAAAAAAATAGAAAACTAGGTTTCCGCCCGGTTTCACCCGCGCTTAATATCTTTTTTCAAATATCCCGCGGGAATGAGACGTTTCCAGTAGGACTTTTATAGCATATGTCCTAATTCGGGTTATCAACTATACGTGTGCCAAATTTCATCTTAATCCGTGCAGCCGTTTAGGCGTGATTGAGTAACAAACATCCAAACATCCAGACTTTCGCATTTATAGTAGTAGGATATGCTTTGACTTTGACTGTCTATTTTTAGGTCTCCAGAAGAGGTGTCAGGCTTGTCTGCAGAAGAGTTGGAGTCAGCGAGGGAAAACTACTGCATCGGAGTCAAGAAACTGCAGGCTCCGCTTGAAGAACAAAAGATTGTGTAAGTTTGTCTGTACAACATAATTATGTCATGTATATTTTTATAAAACAGGTATTAGTCGGCTCAAAAATTATCTAAGAGCCCAAAAGCGTTACGTGTATTTATTTTATCGACAAACGCGCACAAAATTAGATGATACTTAAATAACTATCACCCTGTTGCAGAAAGCTCCATTAAAGTTAATGCTTCATTAAATCTAATGCTGTCACTTTTCGTTGTCATGAAATAAAAAGTGACAGCAATAGCTTTAATGAAACATTAACTTTAATGGACGTTTCTGCAACTGACCATATATCTTATAAATATAAAAAATTACTATTTTTGTATGTACTAAAAATACACTTGATATATATATATATAATAGGGGGGGGGTCTGCCCCTAGGTAGTTTTAAACCTTACCATGTATCACGAAATATCACCAAGGGGAAGAGGGTGGGGGGGTTAAATCGGGTCAAAACGCTCGGAGAAAGAGAGATAACAAATTATTTTGTTTCAGGTTACCAGTAAAAGATCGTAAAAACGTATTAATAACTTCGGCGCTACCGTATGTGAATAATGTTCCACATCTTGGAAATATCATCGGTTGTGTGCTGTCTGCAGATATTTTCGCTAGGTAAGTCATCATCATCATTTAAGCCTTTAATTAATCGCCACAAATGTATATGATATACATTTATTTATTTAAATAAAAAATGATACAATGAGTTTTGTTAGATCCTGTTAGATCCTGTATTTTAGATTATTGCCAAGCAGTCTGTCTTTTCTGCATTTTAAGCATAGAATAATATTATTATTTTAAGCGATCCTTGTAGGTACTACTCAAACCTTGTAACCCTACCACTGTAACAGTTTACATAACTATACAGAATAACGGTCTGAGGGTGTGGCCTGGTGACCTGTAGCACAGGTTTCGCTTTGAAACCTATTTCAGGCACCAGCCCTCACTATTTAGGCTAAAACCTGTACATTGTATTAAATAACTATAAGTTACCTAAATTGTGAAGGATAATAAACATATTTGAATTTGAATTTTGTATAAACGGACTGAAATATTTCCCTACGGTGGCGGTTGAAACCTTAAGTGGCAACCAACAATAAATTGAATGCGTTAACATTTATGTCAAATCATCTTGTTCGAAAGAAAAGTAGGGATCCTAATAAGTGAACGCTGTTTTAAAAAAATAGTCAAAATGGCGGGACTAGTAAGGTAAGCCAGCTTCCATACAAATCTTCATACCTCTTTATTTATTTCAGGTACTGTAGGTTATGTGATTACAACACGCTGTATATTTGCGGGACAGACGAATACGGCACTGCGACAGAAACTAAGGTAAAATATACTGCGTGTTATTTTAGTCGTTGTTTTCCCGCAGCAGAACGTTTTACCTTCAGTAGTACTATCAATTCATGCAAGTAATTTTTTTTAGATTTTTTTTTCTTTTTTTTTTTTTTTTTTTTTAAATTTTATTGGGAAAATTGAAACCAAAGTGAGTAAATAGTAAATAATAATTTTTTTGATAAACGCGAAGGGCAATGACCCCGGCCGGTGACCGTCCGTGACGCAGCTAGTACTATTGGTTCGAGTTTCGTCTATCATAATCGTAAAATTTTTGATTTGACTAAAAAAAAAACTTTATTAATTTATTTTACTACTAAGATAGAATCATTTTACTGCGGGAAAACAACGACTAAAATTCCACGCTGTATAAATATTATCAATTACTAGGTAAAATAATGTTCGGGAATCCAGCTTCCAAACGTGACATGCTTTTTCTCCCGTTAAAATATTACACTCTTTGTGACGTTTGTAGCTCACTAAACTATTTTTATTGTCTGGCACCCATAGCACAAGCTAATGCTTAATTTGGGGCTAGACCGCCCTGTTTGAATAATGTACAGGTAATATATAATACTAAATGTTTGTCCCTAGGCGTTAGAAGAAGGCCTAACTCCCCAGCAGATCTGCGACAAATACTTCGAGATTCACAACTCCGTGTATCGCTGGTTCAATATCGGCTTCGATTACTTTGGACGGACCAGCACGAAGGAACAGACTGAGTGAGTGTTTTACCTAGACTTAGTGAGAAGGTGGCTTTCTCATACGGTATGAGTCATACCAAGGAAGAAAAGACTCTACTACACTGCTTAAGAAATATGAAATAAGAGTTGAATCTGTATTTTCGACTTGGAAGAAAAATAAAATAAATAAAAAATGTAACGCACATTAGGGACTTAAGACCTAACACGACTCCTCGTCCAATCGTAGCGTGCCACACTCGTACCGTGCCGCGTCCGCCAATCGCAGCGCGTTAGCACCATAGACTGCGGCAGCGCTTTGCAGCGCTCCCATGCGATTGGCCGACGCGAGAGGAAGATGACGTCTAGTTTGAAATGTAATGTTAATGTGGAGAATTATAAATTGTAATCGACAAGGATCGTTTTGTTTTGGCAGCCTTAATCCTTCTAGCCCCGGAAAACCAGACACAATAGAAAATCTACTGTTAAGCGGCACGCGAGTGCCGGTTCGGCTTTGAGTGGTTAATCCTTTACAAAAATATATACTTTTGGCACTATTTTGGCTATACATTTTTCTTTTTTACTTTCTCTAATAACTGCACCTTTTTTTAAAACATAGCTTTACAACTCCCGCGATGTATGGGGATCGCATTTCCCGAAAAATACTAAAACGGCCAAAAAGTCATTTACAAAATGAAATGTTTCCATTATAAATACTATAATGGACTATGCACGGATCGCATTAGAAATAAAAATAAAATTCAATGTAATAAGACGTCAAGACTCAAACGTTTAGAGTCTAGTCACTAGACACTAGACTTTATAGTGTCTACAAATGGTAAATATTATGGTATTTTGTTTTAGAATATCCCAGAGGTTATTCCTCAAACTAATGAACAATGGGTTCGTGAGCACGCAGTCCGTCGACCAACTGCTTTGTGAGAACTGCAACCGGTTTCTAGCTGACAGGTCAGTATTTAGAGAACTGATAATGGTAAGAGGTTACTTAACTTACTTACTTAACTAACTTACTTACTTACTTAACATACTTAACTTACTTGCTTAACTTACTTTCTTAACTCATTTACTTAACTCACTTGCTCAACCTACTTATTTAACTTACTTACTTAACTTACTTACTTACTTAACATACTTAACTTACTTGCTTAACTTACTTTCTTAACTCACTTACTTAACTCACTTGCTCAACCTACTTATTTAACTTACTTACTTAACTTACTTACTTAACTTACTTACTTAACTTACTTACTTACTTAACTTACTTACTTAACTTACTTACTTAATTTACTTACTTAACTTACTGTTGTCAGGTTCGTGGAAGGCACGTGTCCGCACCCGGGCTGCCTGTACGACAACGCCCGCGGCGACCAGTGCGACAAGTGCGGCAAGCTCATCAACGCGACAGAACTAATCTCTCCTAGGTAAGTAGGTATTACTGCACTTAAGCATGCGTGGGGCCAAAGCCAACACGCATTAATTATAATATAAACTAGCTGAGCTTCGTATCACTTCGTTTGACAGGCATTCGTACATTGAGTTACAAGTACTACGTATACGGAACAAAAACTGTGTCGCAAAATGATGACTGGACTGACTGATGCATTTGCTACAGCGGATGTCGTCTAACCAAACTATAAAACTTGCAGCGCTATAGATTGCTTACGGAGTATATTTTTCTGGCGACCAAAACGTCGTAAGCGCCATGCAAAGCAAGGCGCTTACGCGTTCTGTTCGAAATGCCTATCTCATAGATCTTGAATGAGTTGTTGCCGTAACCATGGTAACGGCAACAAAGCATCGCGCAAAATTTTTGTTTGCGGTGTCGGTTCTATACGCTAGTAATTGTAGTTCAATGCATTCGTATCACTTCGATTGACAGATTCAGTTTGTATGGGAAAATTAAATTAACGTTTTTAGTATTTTCTTCGCAATTTTTCCATATTTTCTCATCGTTTAAACCTTCCCTGGACTTCCACGTATATTTCGAGACTAAAATTAGTAAAATCGGTTCAGCCATTCTTGATTCGAGTCTTAGCGAGACTAACGAATAGCTTCTTCTTCTTCGTTAGCCCGTTTTCACCCATTGTTGGGTATAGGCCTCTTCATGGTCTTTCCACTTTGGGCGGTTTTTAGCGTCGCGCATCCACTGCCGTCCCATCACCCTGGCGATGTCGGCCCAGCGCATAGGTTACCTTCTAACTTTCCGGCGACGAATAGCAATTTATTTTAAATGTTGTTTTTGTATTGTTAACAGGTGTAAAATATGCTCACATCCACCCACAATCAAGCCAAGCGAGCAGCTTTTTATAGAACTAGGACAGGTAATAATAATTAATAAATAAATATCTCTGGACATTATTTACATAGCGCCATCTAGCCCCAAACTAAGCATTAGCTTGTGCTATGGGTGCTTGACAACGGATAAACATTATTTATAAACTTTTTTTTGTAAATACATACATATTATACATAGAAACACCCAGACCGATACAAACAGACATATTCATGCACACAAATGTTTGTACCGGGCGGGGATCGAACCCGCGACCTCTGGTGTAAAACCGCGTTTACATTCAGCCCATTGCCGCGGCAACGAGCAGGGACAAGGGGAATAAACTGGAAAACGCGAGAATGTAAACAGGTCATTTCCATTGCCTTGACGTTGCCGTTCGCATTGCCCGGCTATCCCCCATTTGGCGGTTTTTATAGCGGACATCAAAGCGCGGCAATGCGAGCGGCAACGGCAACGTGTGTTTACATGTTGCTCTCTCGTTCAGTCGTTTAATATCTTTAAAAATACTTATATTGTTCTATTACGATGAATTGCTATCATCCACCATCTCCTCTGACGACGACGTCTCTTTTGAATTCTATTTTTTTTTTAACATTTAAATAATTAATTAAACTTAAAAGGCAGAGCGCCGACGCTGCTACAATTTCCACGTTATCCATGGCCCAGAGTCGAATTTAAAATACATATGAAGCGGCAATGTAAACACTCATTTCCGCTGACGTTGCCACATCAATATACGGGGAAATATGTACGGCAAGGCGAGCAGCAACGAAAATGGCTGAATGTAAACGCGGTATAATAGCCGACTTCTCGACCATTACACCAAATGGCTCGTCGAATATATGTTCGAAAATAATGTTCTCTTATTCTGTTTGTGGATTTTACCTGGTGGTAGGTTTCTGTAGTACCACCGCAGTGCCAGATATTTTCCCGTGAAATAGAAGTGTGTCAAGCACTTCTGTGTTTCGGGGAAAGGGCACTGAAGCTAGTGAAATTACTGGGTATATGAGACCTAATAACTGTCGTCTCGGTGTAGCGGGCGCATGGCAGTGCCGGACAGTAACTCTTTAGTAACTGTTTGGTACTGAACTGTCTAAAGGTGAGTATAGTATACAACATTTGCATTTCTGTTTTTAAATTTACTCGAACCTTCCTTCGAACACGACCCTCGATGTTTTGTTACAGCCTTTTTAAAAACCAACGAACATATCGGTGTAACATTTCGACGAGTCTTTGCACGAGCAACGTCGGTCCGATATTTCAAAGAAGAATAAACGCAACTACAACAAAATGTTACGGGTAAATGCACACTCGCTGTAAGCATTTACCCGTAACAAAATGCCGAGCATTCGCACGAACGTTACATTACATGGAAATGTTGAGACTAACCGAGTTTTTACCTGTATTGTACCATTCGTACGAACGTTACATTACACCAAAACGCTCGAGGAAATGTTGTAGTCTATACTCACCTTAAGGGCAGACGTGGCGCTTACCATAAGGTGTACGATCTGCTCGTCTTGTTATTGTTACACATTGCAATAAAAAAAAATGTGTGTTGGTTATAGCAGACAATGAAATGAAATCATTTATTCTGCAAATAGATTTAAAAAAAATACTTTTGCACGTCAATCTTTTTTTCCCTACCAGCACGACGACATTTATTGAAAATACGATTCGTGTATATATTTTTTCTTGTTCCCAGTTGGAACCATCAATCCGCACGTGGATAGCAGCGTCGGAGATGAAGTGGTCCCCGCCCGCGCGCGCCGTGTGCCGCGCCTGGCTGCGCGAGCCGCTGCGGCCGCGCGCCGTCACTCGCGACCTCAAGTGGGGCGTGCCGGTACCCGTGGAGCGGTTTAAAGATAAGGTCAGTACACTACCCACTGGACACCCACATTACACTGACAACCGACTACTCACCGAACACCCACATCCCACTGACAACTGACTACTCACCAAACATCCGTATACCACTGACAACCAACTACAACTACCCACTGAATGCCGTTTCCGTGCGTGGGGCGTGCCTGTACCCGTTAAGAGGTTCAAGGATAAGGTCAGTTACACTACCCACTGAACACCTACTGCCCAGCAAACCCTCACTACCTACTAAATCCCACTTCTCAGTAACCCCCACTTCCTAGTAAAACACTACCCTTTAGACCTTACCACTAAAAACATCACCCACTTAATCCCAACTTAACTTATCTTCCTATTAAAAGTCATTACCCACTAAATCCTCTCTACCCAATAAACACCCTACCCTCACACACAATCCCACTAATCACACAAATAGTTCTTCAAGCCTCTTCATATCAATTTGCGACAGGCCCATCTGATTCTCTTGTCTCCTTATAGCATCTTTTTAATAAGATCTTAAGCATCGATTGAATAACTCTGAAAGAAATAAAAAAAAGCCTACTACAATAAAATCCAGATACTGTTTGTGTATATGTAGAATATGTTGGTCCTTCGAGCCGGATTTATTAAGTAAAAAGGTATGTATTTAAATAATATGTAGTTTTCCTAACATTATTCTTCTGTTCGTTCGTCAGGTGTTCTACGTGTGGTTCGACGCTCCCATCGGCTACCTCAGCATATCACAGAATGCGACCAAACAGTTCGAGACATGGTGGAAACCTGACAAGGAGTATGATGTAAGTTTCGAAGTTCACCTTACGCAAAAAAAAAAAAAACAGCATTTATAGTACAATTTAATATAAAATAAATCTGGCAGAATATGTTACCTGTGTAAAGTAACTTTCCAGCTCCAAATCTATCCCCATACCATAACAGTCCAGTAAAAACAAAATGACCCATTTTGTTTTTTTTTGAACTTGATGCTCGAAATCAAAAGAGAATTTGGAAAGAATGTAAAAACAAAAAGTTGTAGCAAATTTTATTACCTTTTGTAGAACATATTTTTTATCTACGAAACACTGTTTTAAAGATATTAGCGTAAAACCCAAAAGTGGGAGCTTCCGCACGCATCTCCCCACTCCGGCGCAAGTCCTAGACTTCAGGACTTTTAGAATGCTATTTTTATCGAGAAGAATCTGGCAATAAACTCAATAGTTCCCCTTTTCAATCACCAATTGTTTTAGAATAATCTGTCTGTACAAAATTCTATGAAGAGTTACTTTCGCATTTATTAGTGTAGATTGTCATGCCAACTATATTAACCCCGGGTCGTGGGTTCGGTTCCCAGGTGAAGCTATATCAGTTCATGGCGAAAGACAACGTTCCGTTCCACACAATCATGTTCCCGGCCACGCTGATGGGGATCAACGAGGGATACCTATTAGTTGATCACCTGTATGCTACAGGTATGTGAAGGAATATTTAATACAAAACGAGTAAGCATTTGGCCACGGTCGTCTCGGTGTAGCGGGCGCAGGGCGGTGCCAGACAGTAACTGCTTAGTTACTGTTTGGCACTGAACTGTCTAAGGGCAGACGTGGCGCTTACCATCAGGTGTACGATCTGCTCGTCTTGTTACACATTGCAATAAAAAAAAGTCTCGCCTGATGGTAAGTGTGATGCGCCCTACGATGGTACAGTGGGCTATACATCAAGTATTGCTAATCTGTCAAATACCTACGATCAATTTTCAGCTTAATGTCTATAGCATAAAGTTCTATTTCGATTGAGACTTTTTGACAGATTTGTAAAGCTTGATGTATGGCCCGGTGCACATGATTGCCCAAATAGAGCTTATATAATCTGGACTTAAAGATTTCCAAGTCATAGTCCCTTTTATACCACATCAGTTGGCATCACAGACACACAGGCCACCTGATGGTAAGGTCGTTTAATTAAGAAGCGTATTTCTTTCTGCTAGGCTAAAAGATTGACTTGCAGAGAATGCCATGAGGCATTAAGTTTATATAAATAAATAAGCGTCACTCAATGTGCTGCCAGACTGTGGACTCATCTGATCTTCGAGCCTTTGATTTCAAGTGTACTGGCTCCTACGTTAATATTGTCGAAACACAGGGCGGCAGATTTCATCAAACAATAAATATTTGAATTAATATGTAATAATGTATTTCAGAGTACCTGAACTATGAAGAGGGAAAGTTTTCCAAATCTCGAGGAGTTGGCGTATTCGGGACGGATGCACAGGTAACATCTATTTTATTTCAATGTTATAGTTCCTTATAGAATAGATAGATTATAATAAGATGTTTATCCATAACACAAATTCAGCTGGCGACTTAATTATTATCAGTGTTATCCAGAGGTCGGAATTAGGTAGAGTTATTCATGTACTTACACTGATTTCATACAGCGAAAGAATAAAGTGGATATGCCTCAAACCCGAGATTAATTTTAAAGAGCAAAAAAAATCCCGTGATTTTTTAAATAAAAAGTTATTAACTTTTACACAATTTAAACTACTGCACGCGCGACGTTGCTAAACTTACATCAATGACATCGGATGTCCGAAGTTGCAAAATTCTAATATGCGCGATGTTGCTACATTTGTAGTTCGCACAACATAGCTTGTGAGAACAAAAGAATACAATAGCGGAAATGCGGAGCACTCCCCGCTTCACGGAATGTACTAGATTTTATGTCCATTAGAAATCCCGGGAAAGTCCACATTAATATCAACATTTCGATGCAAGTACATAAATAACTCGTGTTTGTATTTATTCTTTGTTCTTGACCCGAATGTCATTGGTTCAATTTCCGCCTTGGCTTTGGGTACAATTTTACGGAGACTGGATAGCTACGGTGTATTGGTATTTGGTATATAACCAGTGTTCGCCTTACGGCTAGCAAGCCGTAGCCGTAAGGTGAACACTGGTTTCTCCGGTGGAAAGAGCAAACTGGGGGAGTTACCTGTAACCTGTCTAATTTGAAACATGTTATTTGTTGTCAGGACACTGGTATACCATCAGACGTGTGGCGGTTCTACCTGGCCAGCATCAGGCCCGAGACTTCCGACTCCAGTTTTAGCTGGGTTGAATTAGGCACCAGGTATGAATGGATTATAATTTCTTAATTAATATTGGACTAATTACATAAATTGGATCTGGCCGCAAATACAGTGTAGCTTGCGCACTTGTGTCAAAGCTAGTACAGGTACTGGCAAACTTATTGAACATTGGTCGATGGAGAGGGGGAAGTTCGCGCATGTGCACTTGCGCGTTGCCAATAGCGCGCGCGAATCTACCGAACGCTCGCGCGCGCTATTGGTCAGAGGTATGCTTCTGGCCAATAGCGTGTAGGCGTGTCAAAATTCGTGTTCTGCGCAATCGCCACCCGATATTCAAGAAGTTTGCCGGGGCCTGTAGCCTATTATACCAATACCAATTCCCGTTCGTCCCATCCCATTGGTGGGACGAACGGGAATGAACCTATTTAATGTCCCAAAGGAAAGCCAAAGCGTACATCATCAAAAAACAAAAAATGCGGATTGTTGAGCAACCGAGCCTTGTGAAAACATTAAATTTGAATTTGCCTTGTTGGTCTAATGATATCGGAGACCTGGGTCGATTCCCGGATCGGATAAAATTTAGACATAATGTAACTTGTAGCAAACTTTATTAAGAACTTACTTATTTCTAGTATAATATTATACTTACTACCTACAAATATATTAATGTAAACCTTATTTGGACGTGTTAAAGAATTTTCTTGTAAACTAGCTTTCCGCCCGCGGCTTTGCCCGCGTGGACTATAAAACTTTCATCAACTGAGCTAATATACGAAGATAAAAAAATAATTAAAAAATCCCTATTTTATCCCCTTGGGGGTAGAATTGATAAAAATTCTTTCTTAGCGGATGCCACGTCATAACATCTACCTGCATGCCAAATTTCAGCCCGATCCGTCCAGTGGTTTGGGCTGTGCGTTGATAGATCACTATGTCAGTCAGTCACCTTTGAGTTATACATTAGATTAAATTACAAAATAAATACTTTAACTTATGAACCCACTATCTCTACAGGAACAACTCAGAGCTCCTCAACAACCTGGGTAACTTCTGCCACCGCTCGCTAAGTTTCTGCGCGAACAGCTTCAAGGGAGTCGTTCCCGACGTGTTCCTCATGACTTCCGACCTTGAACTGATGGCGTTGGTCAACAGGGAGATCTCTGGTCAGTACAGTTATTTTTGTATGTTATAGGGGGGCAAACGAGCAAGTGGGTTCATGATGGTAAGTGATCACCGCCGCCCATAAGCACCCGAGACTCCCGAGGGGTCGCAGGCGCGTTGCCCGCATTTAAGGGGGATTTGGGCCTCCGGCTATCTCACTCACCAATACATATTACAAATAGCCCGACCATTAAAATAAAAAGTCTCACCATATTGAGAAAAAAAATTGGACCTTATTTTTTCAAGTGGCAACAATCAAATAAAAGTAAAAAAATAAAAACAATAAGATGTCATTCAATAGTACTGTCTGTCAAAGTGTGATGTCAATTGTCAACCGTGCCTTGTTACTATTGGATATTGTGAGTTATTTATGTGTATAATCATGGCAACGTTTTTTATTTTCTTGGTCAGGCTATTGTACAAAACCTATTTACGGAGTTTTTATTATACATATTTTGCTGAATAATATTTTTTTTACATTAGCTTTTTAAAATAAGTTTTTTATAATGCTTACTTTTAAATGGGTACTAATAAACTTTAAGGTATATATTTTTGTTAAATAAAACTAATTAAAACATAAAAATTCAAAGTTAATGTTACATAATAAGACTGTTTTATTTAATGAGTAGAAACTACAACACATTTTTAGTATTCAGAATTTAGTTTTATGTGCGGTCTCCAGTAATAGGCTATTACACACTTTTTTGAAAACTGGTTTAAATCAATCTTGAAGTTGTACTGAACCAGTAGAATTTTTATTTTAATTTTAAATTACCGAAAAATGCCATAAAATCTACTTTTTATTTATGATTTTGAAATTGCGCGCGGAAACAGTAGCCGCCATGCTGTTTCGACTTTTGACGTCACTCCGTTAGTAAACAATACGATGTTGTTAGAGACCAAGTGAAAATATTTTTGAAAATAATGAGTTAAAACCCTTATCATTGGTGTCTTGTGCCTGGATGCAAGAATACGAGTGTAAAAACGTCAGAAAAATTGTGGATTCAAGTTCCAAGTGATATTACTATGAGAAACACTTGGTTGGAACTGGCAAGAAGAGATCTAAAATCATTGTCCACAAAGACTAGGCTTTATTTCTGTGAAGACCACTTTGATGTATGTAAGTAATGGTGTGGTGTTTTACCTTTACTATTGAATAAATACAAGAAAACTTCATTATGTTACAAAACAAACGTCATGTTTTGCGTCAATGTATTTATAGGTTATGTTATGTAGTGAATTGAAATTTCATATATTGTGTTATCGTGTTGATCGTGTGATTTTACTTAGGTATTGTAATATGTACTTGATGCAATAGGTACCTACTTAAATTGCTGTTTTAACATTTCTCAACTCTGCAGAACAGAAATCGGATTTGGACGCAAAAAGTTTTGCCACCATTAAAGCATATATCATTGGTAGATTTGTACTTTCTGCTTTCACAAATCCGTCTTCCATGATGCGATGCTAATAAAACAAAGGATAAAACAATAGATAAACGTTCACAAACATAATAACTTGACAATTTCTACAAATCTTCTCAAAGCACGACTGTGTTTACTAACGGAGTGACGTCACGTCGGGACCCAATATGGCGAACGGCGTTTTTGACATTTTAAAAACAGATTAAAAAATTCGATTTTAAAATTGGAAATATAAAATTAATAATGCATTTTTATGAATTAATATCAACGTTTCTCGTTTATATTATACGAAATCTTTAATAAACATTCACTTTTATATTTTTTCTTGCATGGTGTAAAATACCGTATTGTATAAGCTTCTTGATACTAACCCAACAAAACAATAATCATAGAGAAATAAACAATAATATTATGATGTTTTCAGATTACGTCCAACAAATGGAAAAAGGCCGTCTCCGCGAAGCCCTGCGCCATGTTCTGTCAATATCTCGACTGGGAAACCAACACATGCAGTCGGAACAGCCCTGGGTGCTCCTTAAGGGCTCCGAAGATGACAAGTAAGCATATAGATGAAACTAGTAAATCAATTCATTTTTTTTATTGCAATGAGTAACAAGACGAGCAGATCGTACACCTGATGGTAAGCGCCACGTCTGCCCTTAGACAGTTCAGTGCCAAGTAGTAACTAAACAGTTACGCTTCACCGAGACGACAGTTATTAGGTCTCATACACCCAGTAATTTCACTAGCTTCAGTGCCCTTTCCCCGAAACACAGAAGTGCTTGACACACTTCTATTTCACGGGAAGTTTTTTTTCATATACCACATCAGTTGGCAGACAGGCACGCAGTCCACCTGATGATAAGCGACCACTCAGCCTACTCCATTGAGCGACACTTCATCAGGAAGCGTCGCTCAATATGCTGCCAGACTGTAGGCACATCTGATCTTCGAGCCTCTGATTTCAAGTATACTGGCTCCCATAAATATTGTCAAAACATAGCGCGAGCTGTTCACCAGAGGGGGTGGCCAGTCGGACTCTGTTAAAGTCGTATAACCAACCAGACCCCCGGCCTGGTTGGTTATATGACTCGACTCGGGAATCGAATCCACGACCTCCGGGTTTTATAGTCGAGCGGTTTAGCCACTGTTTCACAGAAGCGGCCAAAAAAAGAAAAAATTTTTTTTTAAATTGATTGTTTATTTTTAAATCTTTTTTTTTTCCTTTTTTGCCCCAAAAAACGACGCAATTTGGACGCAATTGGAGCAAAAAACGACGTCAACTGCGCTTGTCCTTAACGTTCGCAACGCATAATATTAACTGTGTGTGTGTCAGACAGACATCACTGTCGCGTAACGTAACTCCAAAAGGTAATAATAGCATTTGATCCGGATAATACTTAATCTTATTTATCGTTTATTTATTGACTTGCTTCCCCACTAGGCGACGAGGGGGCACAGCCATAGGCCTATGTTGTCAACTGGTAGCGCTTCTCTGCGCGCTTCTGTCGCCCTACATACCTGATGCTGCCAGGAAACTGAGGCAGCAGCTCAACCTGCAGCCCAAGCAGTTGAGGCTCAACCCTGGGTGAGTTTACATCTATTTACTTGGTAGTTTTAAGAATGTTACTATCTGTTTTTTTATTCTGAATTTCTATCTTATACCACAAGGGTGACGCTGAAACATTAGGCCGTTTTCTCACTACGCGCAATCAATACGACATCAACACAACATTAAAAGAATCATGTCCACTTTCCATACATTGATTGACCTGTCAACGACTTTGTTTAGAGACCGCGTCTATTTACAACTAGCGTTGTTCAAGATCAGTTTTCGCTTAAAATGTAATAATAATTAATCATTTTTTCATTTGGAGGCCAGGAAAATGTGTTATATTAATAATAAGATTTTGAGGTTATAACAGCTGTCAAACCTCGCGATATTTCTCAGCAGTTTAGTGATGTTAGTGTACATAAATGTGCACTTTCTTTAGCTAATGACTGACGAACTGTTAGTGTAAATAAATGTGCACTTTCTTTAGCTAATGACTGATGAACGTTTTGCCGTAGTTAGTGAAACTAAACGTAACAAGTCTTCATACATCGGTCCGAATCGCACTGTCATATTATTTTTGTAGAAACGTAACACAAGACGCATTTATACATCGGTCCGAATCGCACTGTCATATTATTTTTGTAGAACTCTTATGAGAAAAAATAGTCTCCGTATTTTTTCTCCTGGCCCTATTTTAAGATTTAATTATGCGAAATGAAATCAACAAAAACACTAGACGCGTTATTTAATTTTTTGGTCAAAAGTGGACATGATTCTTTGTGTTGATGTCGTGTTGTCCATCCCTTTTTTACTAGCACGACTCCAACACAACAATACTTTCACAATTCGTAGGCGGCCGCGCACTCGCAAGGAATGTTATGTTGGTGTCGTGTTGCCTAGTGAAAAAGTCCCTATAGAGTCTGCAAGACGGCTAGGTATGTTGTCACAACAAAAAAGTTGATCCGATCTAGCAGACAAGACAACATAGACGAATGTGTGTTGTGTTGTCCTCGTATGTGAGAAAACGGCGCATACATTAGTATGGCGGTTGGAGTTGTCACAACATTATGTTGTGATGTTGTGACTTGTGTTGGTTTCGCGTAGTGAGAAAACGGCCTTATAGACCGACAAACTTATCTGTTCCGGTGGCGGCGTCGCTACTGTCTATTTAGTACTGTCATTAAATATCGTTTTTGCATTGCATTTCACGTAGTTCCAATTTTGGCCACCGGAACAGATAAGTTTGTCGGTCTGTACTGTCGTCTATAAACGTTTATAATACCATAGAGATGAGAGAATCCAGTGGAAGAGCCAATATGCTGCCTGCCTTTACTGCATTGCGGTCGCACTTAGCGACGCTGTTCCGAGTTCAAATCTCAGGTTGGACTAGAAATTTGTTACTTCCTCCTTAATAAATCTAGTTTGTTTCCCAGTAATCCAGTGATGATCCAGTACTTACCTCCGGGACACGTCATCGGCAAACCAGAGCCGTTGTTTGCCAAGCTGGAACCTGAAATGTTGGAGAAGCTGAGAGCAAAGTATGCCGGCACGCAGAGCGATAGGGCTAACGTGGTATGTAAGCTTGTTCAAGTATATTCTTTATTCATGTCGACGTTTGAAAGAAAATATTGACTAACCGACATTTAGCTGACTCTACAGGAGAGCTGTTTAAAGTTAGGATTCTTAGAAAAAAAGAAATTACTTAGAATTAATTTTTTAGAAGGCGCTCGTGGCGCAGCTGTGACAGTGGTTCGTTAGAGATAACGAAAGTCAAGCTACCCATGCCGCGGTCGGTTAATGGATGGGTGACCGTTCTGACCACATTTAGTGACATTTATTTTGAGCGTCTCCGTACTTCGGAAGGCACGTTAAGCTGTTGGTCCCGGCTAATATTTACTATATGTAGATATTAGTCGTCAAGCCTAGTCAGAGGCCATTTGGCGGCTTGATAACATCTGACATTAACGTTGGTCACTTGCCTTACGCACCCCTCCACCAACCCGCACTAGGCCAGCGTGGTGGAGTATGGCCCACACTATCTCACAATTGAGATAAGGCCTGTGTCCCAGCAGTGGGAACGTATATAGGCTGATGATGATGATGAATTTTTTAGAAAGAAAAAAGTGAAAGTGTATATGAGACCTAATAATAACTGTCGTCTCGGTGTAGCGGGCGCAGGGCGGTGCCGGACAGTAACTGCTTAGTTACTGTTTGGCACTGAACTGTCTAAGGGCAGACGTGGCGCTTACCATCAGGTGTACGATCTGCTCGTCTTGTTACACATTGCAATAAAAAAAGCTCACTTCTTTTCAATGGAAATTCTTGTAAATTCAATAAATAAACAAGCATTTTATTTACGTCAAAGTGCTGGAATAAAAATTAACTTTTAATGAATCTATTTGCAAAATAATCATAAATCATAATCATAAACGTTTATTGCAAAAATGTGGTACAAAAGGTCTTAAATACTATAGTAAATAAATAACTTACTATATTAGATCGCACATAAACCCTGTAAGGACACAGGAAAAAAAACTTAATCACTAAATTGTATACTAGGTAACTACTTAATTTATTAATAATTTTTTTTTTTATATTGAGGAACCGTTCACCAGGAAACACCGTTCAATGTCCTGCACACACACAGATTTAGCTCCACTGATTGAAATGTTTTATTTTGACAGAATGGGGATGGAAAGAAGACTGTGGCCGATCTAGAAGCCGCTATCGCGGAACAGGTAAATATGAATTAGATTTCCCTTTTTTTATTTTTATTTGGAGCTTGGAGTACTGAGTTCAATTCCTAGGTCGAACAAAATTTGTGTCGGATTTTTCGTTTTAAGACGGTTAGACGGTTGGTTCTAATCTCGGCGCGCACCAATTGATTTTACTTTGTCAATGACGTTCAATATACAACTAGACTCCCATTCACGCTCAAATATTGTCCGAAGCAAAAGTCTGCCCACGCAACTATTGGGCAGAGTTTCCGTTTAGTTGTATACAATTGACATTAAACACTAACTGCCACGAGATAAGGTGTTAATTTGAACGAATGTGTTAATGTCATCTGTGTCAACGCCGCTCGGACGTTTTTTGAGGAATTTTTCTTAGAGATTGGGTGTCTAGTTGTATATTGAACGTCATTGGCCAGTACCCATCATTGTAGCGATAACTTGATTCAAATAATGGAGACCTTTGCCCTGCAGTGGGACATTAGTAGGCGGATTTTACGTTGATACCTTATTTATGCTTTGTATACAGGGTGAAAAAGTTCGCAAGCTAAAAGCGTCGACCAAAGACAAGGCAGTCTGGCAACCCGAAGTGACCATATTACTAGAACTGAAGAAGCAGCTAGCGGCAGCGCAAGCCGCTCCTGCCGCTACTTCCACTCCTGCCGCTACTGCCAGTGTTGCTGACTTGGAAAAGGCGATAGCTGAGCAGGTAATCATATGGAAATAGATAAGAGCATATAAAATACCTATAAAATTAATATTTAATGGCTAAATTGTTGACTAACTTTTTTTATATACTAAGACAGTTGGCAGACAGGCACGCAGCCCACCTGATGGTAAGCGGCCACTGCGGCCTATTTCATTGAGGTACACTTCATCAGGAAGCGTCGCTCAATGTGCTGCCAGACTGTAGGCTCATCTGATCTTCGAGCCTTTGATTTCAAGTGTACCGGAGTGCCGGAACACAGCCAGAGCTGTCCGGCAGATTTTACCTGTGGGGGTGGTCGCTAGCCAGTTGGACTCTGAAAAACGAAGCACTACCACCAACCAGAGCCAAGGTGGGAATCGAACCCACGACCTCCGGGTTTTATACCCGAGCGGATTAGCCACTGTTCCACGGAGGCGGCCCCGGTGGCCGCTTTCCATCATATGGGCAGCGGGCAACTTCTTGCCTACGAAAGTGACATTAAAATACAATCCCTTCATGCATTTTACCTGCAGTGGGACAAAGATGATAAGTTTAATTTGTATACAGGGTGAAAAAGTCCGCAAGCTAAAAGCGTCGACCAAAGACAAGGCAGTCTGGCAGCCCGAAGTAAATATATTACTGGAACTAAAAAAGAAACTCACGGCAGCGCAGCAATCAACTCCTACCGCCAGTGTCGCTGATTTGGAGAAGGCGATAGCTGAACAGGTGACTGGTTTTTTTATATACTTTTACTAGGTTTTCCTTACTTCCTCAAATCTAATAGACCAGCGAAGAGGCATCAGAAAGATAATGCGCGAGTTCTAGAGTGTAGGAAAGAGGGAGACAGCAAGACATTCAAGGCAGGGTCACTGACTTGGAAGTTATCAACTATGCTTTTTTCATGTTCGTTTCAAAATTGACAAAAGAACCAGCACCTAAGATATTTGACATACTTATTAGCGGAAACGTTTCTGAAATGCCAAAAAAACCTGACGTGATTAATTAACATACAAAAGCTGATGAATAAATTATCACTTCATCTGCAACTTGTCCTTAATCTTATTTTTTTTAATTATTTGTATACAGGGTGACAAAGTCCGCAAGCTGAAAGCGTCGACCAAAGACAAGGCAGTGTGGCAACCCGAAGTGAACATATTACTGGATCTGAAGAAGAAACTCGCCAGTTTACAAGTCAAATAGAGCTATTTACTTTTATTTATACTGTGTGTAACATTGCACATAAACACATCCTGTGGTACTTAAGCTAGGTTTTCAGTTTTGCCCTATACAATAAAATGTCAACATTCAATTTTGTGTAAAACGTACGTTACTTTTGGCACATTTATATTAAATATTCTACTTTCTCCAAAATTATTAAACTAATACTTGATAATGGAGCCAAATAAAATTTGCAGGTCCTTTCATATAGGTACCTAGAAAAGTATTCATCTTTTCAGTTAATAATAATCAGTTTCTCAGATTTTATAATTCGGGGGTACTTACATAATATCAGTTAAATTTAATTTGTTTTTCTATTTTTAAATAGTCTTCCGCCCGCGGTTTCACCCGCGCGTAATCTCTTTTTTTCAAATATCTCCCTTTTCCCACATATCCAGGATCAAAGTATCCTATGTTCACCGGGGGTAGTGTAGCTTTCCAACAGTGAAAGAATCATTCAAATCGGTTCAGTAGTTTCAAAATTGATATTCCCGCGGGAATGAGACGTTTCCCGTAGGAATTTTGTAGCCTATGTCCTATTCCGGGTTATAAACTATACGTGTGCCAAATTTCATCTAAATCCGTTCAGCCGTTTAGGCGTGATTGAGGAACAAACATCTAAACATCCAGACTTTCGCATTTATAATATTAGTAGGATATTCAACTTTCTCCAAAATTATTAAAATAATACTTGATAACGTGGAGCCAAATAAAATTTACAGGTCCTTTCATATACCTAGTATCTTTTCAGTTAATAATCAGTTTCCCCGATTTTATAATTCGGGGGTACTTACATAATATCAGTTTAATTTAATTTGTTTTTATATTTTTAATTTTGACAGTGCAAATTTTTTTTCTAACCTTTTTTATGTTATTTATTATGTTGTATGTCTCGATAATATATGTTTTATTTATTATATTATTATTTCTATTTGATATAGTTTATCAACTGGTTGTTACTGGACGATCGTTGAATGTTGACATGTACTTGTTCATGGTGTAAGGAAAAACACACATTGAGAGTCGATTTTATGGTTTAAAATAATGTGAATGTGCAATGATACAAACTGATAACTACTGATAAGATTGTATTTATTTATGAATTAACAAAATTGGTCTAATTTATATAAATATAGGCTTAGAGCTAAAAGGTCTCATATACAGGGTGGCAATTACCACCTTAATGCTCAGTTTCACAACTAAGAGATAAGTTTGTGATAAGTTTATTTTTCCGATAAATAAAAAGGCGCTGACTTCTTTTTTGGATTTCAACAAGAAATAGAATGCAAGTTATCTAATAAATTATTACAAACTGGTCTGCTAGTTGTAAACCTGGTATAAAGAAAAGTGTAACCCTGTATTTATTTATTTTATTTAAACTATTTTAAATTTTGTATGATTAGCTAAAATTAATAATTTTCAAAAGACAAATTACATACGTAAGATATCATCAATGTACAAGCATTTGCCTACGACTTCGTTCGCATATAACGGTGATATAGGGGTCCTGGGTTCAATTCCCGAGTGTAGAATGCAAGATTACCAGAATAAATAGATTTTGTACCGTATTTATTGTGTTCAAGTACTGAAGAGTATTAGTGAGAAGGCTGGTATTTATTGTAGAGTCTGGGCGTTGTCGGATCCGTATCCATAGTCTAAACATTTCCTAAAGTATAAAATCATAGGAGCCTATGCTGTTAACTAAATGTTAAAAACTTGCCAAATCAGTTCTATCAGATTCAAATGCTATTAGGATAATAGCCTTTTGGAATTGAGCGAAAAATTACGTCAACGATGATTTACACACACTGAGGTCCATTATAATACGCGCGGCGTTACACATATCGATGGTTAAAATGTCAAAGGGCTTAAAGGACATTTTGGCGAAAATGACTTTTTGTTACATTTGTATTGAGTTTTTTGAGCTCTTTCGAATGGTATATCAAAGATTCTCCTATCCCTTATAGTTAGCGAGATATTCATGGTTAAAAATTGGCCATTTTTGTATTATTTGCTTAAAAGTCACTGATAATGTATTAAGGCATTTAAAGCCTACTCTTGCATATTTTGATTCAGGCGTTTTGGGCTTAAAGGACACTGTGGTTCTATGTCAAATAAATCACATTGATTTTCCTGCCCTTTACGCCAGGAGTCGTGGGTTCGGGATCATTTGTGTTTGTTTTGTGTCTGGATGTTTATTCGTATTTAAGTATACATTTGTGGTACCTTTGTTGTTTCTGACACCTATAACACAATATGTTCTTACGCAACTTACTTTGGGGTCAGATCAATGTATGTGATGTTATCCAATATTTATTTAAGACCAATACAATAGTTATAATTCTGTTAATAAATTGATGAATGAATCTATGGATCTTTACTATCATCATCATCATCATAATTATGAATATTACAATCCACTGCTGGACATAACCTCCAAATGCTCGCCACACTGATCAATCCTCGGCCACTCGCATCCTGCTCCTGCCAGCCATCATGCGCAATTCATCACTTTACCTGGCCTGACAGCGTCCTACACTACGTTTACCGAGACGCGTTTTCCACTCTAGAATCCGTTTGTCCCAACGGTTATCGGTTCTACGGCTGATATAGCCAGCCCACTGCCTTTGGTTCTATGCCGCATAATCTCATTTCGTCTACGATCTCGTACGTCTCACTGAGCCACTTTTAACTTGCGGACCAGCCGTGCCGTAAGTGTCCACGTTTGCCTTGCCTTTTACGACACCCAGGAGAGGGAGAGAGTGTGCTGGTCAATAGCAACAAGACTGGCACTGGTTCGTCCCAATCGGGTGTGAAGGAGAAACCGGGGGAGTTTAGTGGGTAGTGGACGCTTTAGCCTCGAGTCCCACACACGGTCCCAGGTCTAGCTAGCCAGAGGTTGTGGTGCATAAACGCATTCTCCTCCGAAAAAAAAAGGAGAGGGAGAGATTTATGTTTTTTGACTCTGTATGCCGACAGCGCTTCTTTTTGTACTATATTGAAAAAGCACAATACAGCTTATCAGGCAAATTTATGTTAGATAGGATAATTATTTTTTTATCGAAATTTTATCTTAAAGGACCAATTTTATTCTAACACCTGTATTAACATGTCCTTTAAGCCAAAGCGAATGATTTATCTCAACAGAAACTTAAGCTTAAAGGACAAAATAATCGAATTTCAATTCTTAAAGGACACCTATCTCGAAAACTATGCTATCTAGAATAAATTAAATGGTTGCATACGCTTCGGCTTGAAAAAATAAATAAAAGTGTCCTTTACAACAAACCGATAGCTTTAAAATCAAAAAAGTTATGCCCAATTTTTTACTTATTTCGTTTTTCTGCTCTCCTGAAAAATCATGATTTGTCCTTTAAGCCCTTTGACATTTTAACCATCGATATTATAGATCGACAAACTTATCTGTTCCGGTGGCCAAAATTGGAACTACGTGAAATGTCAGTTTTTGCAATACAAAAACGATATTTAATGACAGTACTAAAACGACAGTAGCGACGCCGCCACCGGCACAGATATTATTATGCGCTGCTAACGTTACGGACAAGCGCTAGTTGACGTAATTTTTCGCTCCATTCCAAAAACTATTATCCTAATAGCATCTGAACCGAATAGTACTTTTCGATTAGTAATAATATACTTGGTTTTATTGATTTTTAAATTTTAGTATATGGGATGCCCTGCAAGTAAAACAAACGGGGTATAGCAGGGCAAGCTTCCTGCATAAATTAAGAAAAAAAATAGGACACTTTTTTATTGCAATGTGTAACAAGACGAGCCTGTATAATGAGAGCAAAGGATGAACCCTATGTTCAATGGATACGGAGTGGAGTAGTTTTAAGACGGGAGTACAGCGTTCATAAACAAAGTGAGATTGAACTTGCAATAAATGTATTTATAATATTATCTTGTTTTATTTATGTCTTGTTGGTGGAAGGACTTCAGTCCGACTGGTTAGCTACCATCTGACAACTGCCGCTATAACAGATCTTGCGTAGGATGATTAAATGGCCTGATTCAATTTATCATTTACTCGTAGGTAGCGGGCTTAACTCTAATGTGACAATATTATTGGAACCTCGAAGGTTCCACTAATATTGTAAAACTCGGAGGTTGTGGGTTCGGTCCCCGCCTTGGGTCTGGCTGGTGGTAGGGCTTTTTTTCAAAGTCCGACTGGCTACCACCCCCACAGGTGTTCCGGCAATATTAATGTGGGAGACAGTACACTTGAAATGATAGGCTCGAAGATCAGATGAGTCTACGGTCTGGCAGCACATTGAGCGACGCTTCCTGGTGAAGTTTCTCTCAATGGAGGCCGCAGTGGTTGCTGACCAGATATAAAGTCATAATTATGGAAATAAAACAATTTCAATGATTATTAATTTAAAATATATTTACTGATTCACTTAAACTCATACCTTAGTTAAAATATATAAATTAAGATTCGCGCAATTCTCATACATTACCATTATAATATAATCGTACTATTCTATGAGTATGTAATTTCAAACTAAATAACTTGTGATTTTGAAAGTTACGATTCACTATAGACTATAGCGATCGATACAATTACAATTATATCGAACTTTGCTCCCATAATATCGATACTATCGATAGATTTTAAGCAATTTTATCGATACTATCGAGATAACGTCAAACTATCGAAAGACTATCGATAGTCGACTTTTTCATTGTCTTCGAAGTTTAATCCACATTTTTTATTTATGTTTGTATTTAACACTTTTGATTTTGGATTGGCAGCACTATAATGCAGTAACAGGCTATTTTAATCCCTTGAGTATCGAAATTTAATACTTGATTGCCTTTTATCGAAGATAAATAGAGCACATTTTGAATTTTTGATTGTATTTAAAAAATATATTAATTTTTACTTGGCAGCGTTATGAGGCTGCCTGTCCACTCGATCTGAGCGATTCAGCGGGGCAGAGAAACTGAGAAATACTAACCAATAGAATTTCACAAAACCACTTAGACAGGGAGTTGCAATCCTATTGGTTAATGTATCCGCTCCGATGCCTCACTCCCCTCCAGACCCAGTAGACAGGCAGAGTTATGCAGAAAAACGTCTCTGCCTGGCAAATATCTTGAATATTGATTCCCAGATTGTAACTGCCTCCGTGGTTCAGTGGTTAGAGCGTTCGGCTCTAATACCCGGAGGTCGTGGGATCGAATCCCACGGGGAACATCACTTTGTGTGATTGTTTCCAGTTTGGTTAGGACATTGCAGGCTTGAATCACCTGAATGTCTGAAAATAATGATGATTCCGTGCTTCGGAAGGCACGTTAAGCAGTTGGTCCCGACTATGTTCCAAGTAGGTCTGGTTTCCCTTGTAAGGGTTACGGAGGTCAGATGGCAATCGCTCCATTGTAATAACCAGGCTTGTCAAATCTAGGATCATAGTCGAAGCGGACCCTGAGCTCCATACTGGATGCAATCGGGAATACGCTGGGATGATGATGATGATGATTGATTCCCAGATTGTGTTACGTATAAATGTTTCTTCATAGTAGTCCAAGTTAGCTGGTCCCCTGGAGTCCCTGCAGCAGGCTGAGCGGCTGCAGTCCCCCCAGCATGGCGGGCGGCGGCGGGCCCAGCTTGTGGGTCTTCACGTGCGCTTTCAGTGCTGACGGCTTCCGGAATGCCTGTAACAGAGTCGTGTAAGATTTTAGGCATTTTGAAATGGTATGTATTCCTCTGGTAAATCGTCGAGGTGTCTACTGGTAAAGTGAAAATAAATCCCTGGCCATAAAATATCTCTAATATATTTTTAAATTGTGCGGTACTTTTTCAGAATTTTTGTACCACCCCTGAAATTAATTCTCAGACTTATGCATGAATAAATAATATAAACATATCATCATTACTGATCATTTGTGTGTATATGTTCATGCACACAAATGATCACTGCACCGTCTTAAAAACATTTGTAACATTTCCGTTATTATTAAGTACGGTATTTACAAAAAATATACAGGGTGGAATTTTGTAATGCCACCTGAAGGGGAAGTACTCTTAATACTGTAGATGGAAAGTTTTACTCAAAGAAAACATTCCTTTATTTTTGAAAAGAAAGAAAACTGCATTCAAACATTTTTGAAAATCCGCTTACCGCACCCGGTAATCGAACCGACTAAAATCTGTAAAAGTTGCACCCTGTACTTTTATTGCATTGATCATTAGAGTTAATTACAAGGATGAAATCTCTCTAACAAACTTCATAAATTAAATGAAAGGAAAACAATGAAATCCTAAATTATTGATTCAATGGGTCAAGTTAAAGCACTTTTTTGATTGCTTTCCTTTCATTTAATTAATGAAGTTTGTAAGAGAGATTTTATCCTTATAATTGACCCTAACGATCGATGCAATAAAAGTACAGGGTACAAGTTTTACAGATTTTAGTCGGTTCGATTACCGGGTGCGGCAAGCGGATTTTTAAAAATCTTTGAATGCAGTTTTCTTTTTTATCAAAAATAAAGGAATGTTTTCTTTGAGTAAAATTTTCTATCTACAGTATTAAGAGTACTTCCCCTTCAGGTGGTATTACAAAAGTGCGGCAAGCGAATTTTCAAAAATCTTTGAATGCAGTTTTTTTTCTTTTGAAAAATAAAGGAATGTTTTCTTTGAGTAAAACTTTCTATCTTCAGTATTAAGAGTACTTCCCCTTCAGGTGGCATTACAAAATTCCACCCTGTATTTTTGTAAAAGATCGATGTGCCAAGGTTAAATCAAATTAGAAATAAGTATTCAGCGTGGAATTTTAGTCCTTGTTTTCCCGCAGAAAAATGATTCTATCTTAGTAGTAAAATAAATAAATAAAGTTCTTTTTTTAGTCAAATCAGAGGTTTTACGATTATGATAGACGAAACTCGAACCAATAGTACTAGCTGCGTCACAGACGGTCACCGGCCGGGGTCATTGCCCTTCGCGTTTATCGAAAAAATGATTATTTACTATTTACTCACATTTGGTTTCCATTTTAAGAAAAAAATTCAAAAAAAGAAAAAAAAAATTCAAAAAAAAATTTAACAAAAATTTACTTCCATAAATTGATAGTACTACTGAAGGTGAAGCGTTCTGCTGCGGGAAAACAACGACTAAAAAAACACGCAGTATAGAGGAAGCCTGAAAGTGGCACCGATAGTAGATAAGGTAAAGAGTGCAAGGTTAGCATGCTATAGAGATGTCATAATCATATGTAACAAGGGAAGACATACACTTCAAAAAAAAAGAATATGATTGTAGTAGACATGAGCAAAAAAAAGACCGAAAAAGAGATGGGATGGACATACAGGGAGTGAATGTACAATTGACGGAGTGAAGAAAAAAATGTGTTGCGCTGACTCTACTTAGTGGGCAGGAAAATTAATGGTGGTGTTCAAGATACCTTTTATTTTTTCGGAGGAGAATGCGTTTGCCGTTTATGCACCATAACCGCAGGCTAGCTAGACCCGCGGCCGTGTGTGGGACTCGAGACTGAAGCGTCCACTACCCACTAACCGCCCCCGGTTTCTCCTTCACACCCGATTGAGACGAGCCGGTGCCAGCTTTGCTATTGACCAGCCGGTGTTCAAGATACCTGTCCACAGTGTGCGCAGACAAAGGGCCGCTCCCCAGTGTGGCAGCGGATGTGGGAGACCAGATCCTGGCGCTGGACGAAGGCTTTCTCACAGTACGAGCATTGATACGGCTTCTCGCCTGTGTGGGTGCGACGGTGACTCTTCAGGGTGCCTGTCGATGAGCAAACGTTATGTAAAGACGACTATTGTTGCTGATATTTGACCAAAAGGGTGGCCCTGTTGGTCAAATATCAACATTGTTTTCTCTTTTGCAGGTTTGGCTCACGGCCAGTTATGACTCTGGTGTCACAAGGGTCCATATTCCATAGGCGATGTTAACCAGTTATCATCAGGTAGGCTTGAACGATACCCTAGATGGCTAATTTTATGTAAGCCGTCGGGATAAGATAGATCTTAATGTCATCACTTTTTTTTTCGGAGAATGCGTTTATGCACCATAACCGCAAGCTAGTTAGACCTGCGGTCGTGTGTGGGACTCGAGACTAAAGCGTCCACTACCCACTAAACTCCCCTGGTTCCCCTTCACACCTGAGTGGGATGAGCCGGTGCCAGCCTTTTGGTTATTGACCAGCCCATCCCTGGGTACATTCCCGACTTGAGGCCTTGAGGCTATATTCAGCACTTACAAAAGTGATCATTATTTCCCATGGACACCTGCAACTCGGTCTAAGATGCGTTGTCCTATCCAGATTTCTTAAAAGAAAATAGATGAGGGGAAAGGGAAGATCAGATTCGGGCTTCCAGCTCTCGATGTGTGTGCTTAAGGTAGTTACACACCAGAGGTAGTACAGTTCTGTTGTACTAACCAGAGACAGCAAACTTCATCGGGCAGAGGTCGCAGGCGTACGGGCGCTCGCCGGTGTGCACGCGCTTGTGCTTGCGCAGCGACGAGGACGTGGTGAAGCCGTTGCCGCACTGCACCAGAGCCAGTACAGTACTCACCAGAGACAGCAAACTTCATCGGGCAGAGGTCGCAGGCGTACGGGCGCTCGCCGGTGTGCACGCGCTTGTGCTTGCGCAGCGACGAGGACGTGGTGAAGCCGTTGCCGCACTGCACCAGAGCCAGTACAGTACTCACCAGAGACAGCAAACTTCATCGGGCAGAGGTCGCAGGCGTACGGGCGCTCGCCGGTGTGCACGCGCTTGTGCTTGCGCAGCGACGAGGACGTGGTGAAGCCGTTGCCGCACTGCACCAGAGCCAGTACAGTACTCACCAGAGACAGCAAACTTCATCGGGCAGAGGTCGCAGGCGTACGGGCGCTCGCCGGTGTGCACGCGCTTGTGCTTGCGCAGCGACGAGGACGTGGTGAAGCCGTTGCCGCACTGCACCAGAGCCAGTACAGTACTCACCAGAGACAGCAAACTTCATCGGGCAGAGGTCGCAGGCGTACGGGCGCTCGCCGGTGTGCACGCGCTTGTGCTTGCGCAGCGACGAGGACGTGGTGAAGCCGTTGCCGCACTGCACCAGAGCCAGTACAGTACTCACCAGAGACAGCAAACTTCATCGGGCAGAGGTCGCAGGCGTACGGGCGCTCGCCGGTGTGCACGCGCTTGTGCTTGCGCAGCGACGAGGACGTGGTGAAGCCGTTGCCGCACTGCACCAGAGCCAGTACAGTACTCACCAGAGACAGCAAACTTCATCGGGCAGAGGTCGCAGGCGTACGGGCGCTCGCCGGTGTGCACGCGCTTGTGCTTGCGCAGCGACGAGGACGTGGTGAAGCCGTTGCCGCACTGCACCAGAGCCAATACAGTACTCACCAGAGACAGCAAACTTCATCGGGCAGAGGTCGCAGGCGTACGGGCGCTCGCCGGTGTGCACGCGCTTGTGCTTGCGCAGCGACGAGGACGTGGTGAAGCCGTTGCCGCACTGCACCAGAGCCAGTACAGTACTCACCAGAGACAGCAAACTTCATCGGGCAGAGGTCGCAGGCGTACGGGCGCTCGCCGGTGTGCACGCGCTTGTGCTTGCGCAGCGACGAGGACGTGGTGAAGCCGTTGCCGCACTGCACCAGAGCCAGTACAGTACTCACCAGAGACAGCAAACTTCATCGGGCAGAGGTCGCAGGCGTACGGGCGCTCGCCGGTGTGCACGCGCTTGTGCTTGCGCAGCGACGAGGACGTGGTGAAGCCGTTGCCGCACTGCACCAGAGCCAGTACAGTACTCACCAGAGACAGCAAACTTCATCGGGCAGAGGTCGCAGGCGTACGGGCGCTCGCCGGTGTGCACGCGCTTGTGCTTGCGCAGCGACGAGGACGTGGTGAAGCCGTTGCCGCACTGCACCAGAGCCAGTACAGTACTCACCAGAGACAGCAAACTTCATCGGGCAGAGGTCGCAGGCGTACGGGCGCTCGCCGGTGTGCACGCGCTTGTGCTTGCGCAGCGACGACGACGTGGTGAAGCCGTTGCCGCACTGCACCAGAGCCAGTACAGTACTCACCAGAGACAGCAAACTTCATCGGGCAGAGGTCGCAGGCGTACGGGCGCTCGCCGGTGTGCACGCGCTTGTGCTTGCGCAGCGACGAGGACGTGGTGAAGCCGTTGCCGCACTGCACCAGAGCCAGTACAGTACTCACCAGAGACAGCAAACTTCATCGGGCAGAGGTCGCAGGCGTACGGGCGCTCGCCGGTGTGCACGCGCTTGTGCTTGCGCAGCGACGAGGACGTGGTGAAGCCGTTGCCGCACTGCACCAGAGCCAGTACAGTACTCACCAGAGACAGCAAACTTCATCGGGCAGAGGTCGCAGGCGTACGGGCGCTCGCCGGTGTGCACGCGCTTGTGCTTGCGCAGCGACGAGGACGTGGTGAAGCCGTTGCCGCACTGCACCAGAGCCAGTACAGTACTCACCAGAGACAGCAAACTTCATCGGGCAGAGGTCGCAGGCGTACGGGCGCTCGCCGGTGTGCACGCGCTTGTGCTTGCGCAGCGACGAGGACGTGGTGAAGCCGTTGCCGCACTGCACCAGAGCCAGTACAGTACTCACCAGAGACAGCAAACTTCATCGGGCAGAGGTCGCAGGCGTACGGGCGCTCGCCGGTGTGCACGCGCTTGTGCTTGCGCAGCGACGAGGACGTGGTGAAGCCGTTGCCGCACTGCACCAGAGCCAGTACAGTACTCACCAGAGACAGCAAACTTCATCGGGCAGAGGTCGCAGGCGTACGGGCGCTCGCCGGTGTGCACGCGCTTGTGCTTGCGCAGCGACGAGGACGTGGTGAAGCCGTTGCCGCACTGCACCAGAGCCAGTACAGTACTCACCAGAGACAGCAAACTTCATCGGGCAGAGGTCGCAGGCGTACGGGCGCTCGCCGGTGTGCACGCGCTTGTGCTTGCGCAGCGACGAGGACGTGGTGAAGCCGTTGCCGCACTGCACCAGAGCCAGTACAGTACTCACCAGAGACAGCAAACTTCATCGGGCAGAGGTCGCAGGCGTACGGGCGCTCGCCGGTGTGCACGCGCTTGTGCTTGCGCAGCGACGAGGACGTGGTGAAGCCGTTGCCGCACTGCACCAGAGCCAGTACAGTACTCACCAGAGACAGCAAACTTCATCGGGCAGAGGTCGCAGGCGTACGGGCGCTCGCCGGTGTGCACGCGCTTGTGCTTGCGCAGCGACGAGGACGTGGTGAAGCCGTTGCCGCACGCGTCGCACACGAACGGGTGCGCGCCCGAGTGCTTGCGCGTGTGCGCGTCTAGCTCGCCCTTTGATACGAACCTGGGAGAAAAATGTAATCTATATAAATAAAATTGAATTGCTGTTCGGTAGTCTCGCTAAAACTCGAGGACGGCTGAACCGATTTGACTAATTTTAATCTTGAAATATTCGTAGAAATTCAGGGAAGGTTTAGACAATGAGAATATATGGAAAAATTGCGAGGAAAATACTAAAAACAACCATTTTATTTTCCCATACAAAGTGATACGAAGTTCACCACTTGGTTACAGGAAATATAGTGTTTTAAGGGAGGAATATGTATTAAGGCACCATAACCGAAGGCTAGCTAGCTAGACCTGAGGCCACGTGTGGGACTTGAGACTAAAGAATCCAACTATCCAGTAAACTTCCTCCAATTCCCTTCTTAGGTGTGCACTAAGTGAGACGAGCCCAAGTCCACTCAGATATCCTCAGGGGGTGACAGAGTCAATAAAAATAGAGAGGTATCACTAATAAACTAGTTGCGCCCCAAAAATTGGGAGGACCTCACCAATTGACTTCAGATATAAGACTGTCACTTGACATAATTGATTTAAAAATAAATTAAATGAGACCAAACTAGCGCCTCTAACATCATGATCATCCAAAGAGTGCAAAATTACATCTTAAAACAAATATCAAATGCACCCTGGTTTACTAGAATGACAGAGGTCCATGAAATCCTGAACGTGCCCATGGTAAATGAGAAACCTTTGGAGCCAACTACAGAAACTGTTTACAGAAGCACCCGAATCAGCTAGCGGGGCAACTCACTATCCCGGAAACCCTACGCCGGCTCAAAAAACGCCGCGATATATTTGACACGTAACAATTACTATTAAGTTACTTATTTGAATAGGCCAATAGGGAAGGCTCCATTGGGGGCAGTGCCTTACACGACCAATAAAGAACAGCACATCTGCTTATAGTCAAAATGACTGATTGCAAATAAAAACACAAAAAAAAAATGAGACCAAAATGTTAATAAAAAGTTTTACCAATCTTTTTAATTGTACAGTAAAAGTAAACTTACCGCCTTTCACACTCTCCGCACTTAAATGGTTTCAAACCTAAATGCCTTCTCATGTGCTGTGCTAAGTTAGTTTTCTGTGTAAACCCTCTCCCACACACAGAACATAGGAACGGTCGTTCACCGGTATGCGTTCGCATGTGATCTGTCAGCGTTGACATCATCGTAAACGATTTACCACACATCTTACAGCTATGCTTCTTTTCAATTGATTTGTCTGTCTGTACATTCTCTCTTTGCTCTTCCATTGGATATATTTGCAATAGTTTTAAACCTTTCTTCGAATTATGTTCTGATATCATGTGGTTATCTAAATGTGCTTGATATTTGAACTCTCTCTTACACGTTTCACAGGTATATTTTACGTTGTCCCTCTCTTCATGGTTTTTCAAGTGTGTTACAAGTGATGATTTCTTCTTAAACTTTCTGGTACATATCGAACATTGGTAGTATTCCTGCGTTTCTTGTGGCTCCTTTTTATGCAAACATGAGTGTGTTTTGAACAATTTCATTGTTTTAAATATGTGATCGCAATGTTCGCACTTCACTGGCATTAGGAGTGTGTTGTTTTTCCGTTTAGTCGACTCTTCCTTTTTTATTTTAGTTTTAGCTGGTTTTTTACAGCATTTATCTAAGTGAGATTGCAGACTGGACTTCTTTTTAAAGTTCCTACTGCATGTAGAACAAGAAAAACTTCGTCTATTACTATTATTATGAATCCGTTCATGTATTTTGAAAGCCTTTGTGTTTTTAAAGACTATGTTACATCTCTCGCACTTCACCGGTATTGAAAGTAAATCGTTATTTGTGTTTTTCTCACACTCTTTACTATTTAGGTGATTTTGATATTCTTTTGCATCGGAAAATGATTTTTTACATGTACATAAGTATGATGCCTTATTATCGAAATCATTAAGATCATCATCATCGAATGGTTCGTCGAACCCGTCAGAGAAATCATCACCAAATTCAAGTTTGATTGAATCTTTCACATCAGCCTTAGAATCCTTCTTCTCTTCATCTTCTTTGAAGGGTAAGATCATATTCACCGGGTTTAGGTCAATGTAATCCCCAACAGGCGCCTTTTTATCTAATTTAGACGAATTTTCCACTTTAACACTTTGCAGAGAGTCCAAATCAGAGACATTTAGAAGATCTTTCAAAACTTTCTCAGAATCGTGGCAGCGTTGTTTAAACTCGTCTAATTT
Organism: Mecyna flavalis; assembly: GCA_949319885.1. NCBI lineage: Eukaryota > Metazoa > Arthropoda > Insecta > Lepidoptera > Crambidae > Mecyna > Mecyna flavalis. Next base: position 1,856,139 of record OX439420.1, on the reverse strand, counting down.
GCACAACAACAGTTCACACTCCTCGCATATCTGTTGGGGGAACCTAGGACCTACAGTAACATTATCATTTAGGACAAATAATAAGATGTCGTTTACAGTTCGTTTTCCATCCCCCATTTTGGTCGTTAAAGACACCATACGAGGCGATTCGTACAAGCATGTCCTGCAGATTTTATGTAGGTTCGCTGTCGTTGCCGTTTCCATGTTTGAAAGTGCTTCTAGAGATAATTTTGTATAAAACGCTACGCCAGATGGCCACTGTAAGAAGAGTGGAGTACAGCTGACTGTACTCCACTCTTCTTACAGTGGCCATTACAAAAGCCGTAGATGTAATGCATGTCAGCATACTCTCGCTGACGAGGGAAGGCTTCAAGAATCAGTGTCCGATTGGAAAGCTTAGGTCACAGTTTGGCAAGAAATCACACAGAGTCCGCATGGCAAGCTTAGGTCACAGTTTGGCAAGATTCACAGTCCGTATGGCAAGCTTAGATCACAGTTAGACAAGAAATCCGAGTCCGTTCAGGAGACGTTGAAGAGCAAACCGGCAGAACACGTGCGTAATAACAAGCGGTAGCGAGTCACTGATTCGCCGCCGCGGCGGGAGCGGTGGGCCAAACGTACGCGCAAGCGATACCTAAGCACCTGAGCCAAAAAACAATGGATCGTATGTACGACCCGAGTCGGGTACGTACCCGACCCGAGTGTGAAAAGGACAAAAGATACGGGGTATTTATTTTAATGTTAAAGCTCTAGGATTGTTAAGAGTGAAAATAATCAACGCGAATAACGATTTTTATTGATCGCTCAATTTATTGAAAGTTAGACTTGGCGCCAATAAACAAGTTTTGTAAAATAAGTTAACTACAAAATAGCCAAGTGTTATACCTCATTTAAATGGTGATAAAACAGGCTAATTTTTTTGATACAGGGTCACTTGTCGGTCATACATTTTTTTTTCACAGTACTGTTTTGAAGTTGGAATTGATTTTTCGTAAAACTTAATTTCTTTTAAGAAAGTTGCCATTACTCACGAATTTGTGTCCCCACAGTGGTAAAAATACTTTTTATGTAAAGATGCTTTCTTTGACAATAATTGAACACAAAAAAAAGAAAGAAAAAACAATCTGTTTTCATTATTTTGCCATTTGATTACAAAATAAGGCATTATTTTTTTCAAAACAAAAAATAGCTTTAATTTTTTGTAGAGTCGATGTGAGGTCATACTGTTGAGGGGTTTATGTCGGTAATAACCCCCTTTATCTCCCTGTTTCGTTTGATCCACGATTTTCAGGGCCACCCTGTATATTATTATCAAATTCAAGGGCAACTATATGTTACAAAAAGAAAATTTTGTAATCTTGTTGTATTTACATACAAAAGCCTCAATATTATATTTATTCAACGTGATGATCAATTTATTGAATATATGCTTACAAAACTAGACACCTTTTATAATAACTACTTTAAGGATGCTGTATTAAAAAAGATGTTGTATAAGGAATAAAACAATATATTTTTAATAAAACATTTGTTACTGATAATCATAAAGTTTTATTCAACAATCTACACAATTTTCTTATTATTACTATAATATACTTTTACTGTTTTATTAAAATAGATACAGTAGTTTGAAATCATATTTTTCTATGTTTATGCATCAATCATTATTTCATAATATTTTCTCTGAAATTACAAATCATTGCACATACAAATAAAATTCTGGATGCTAGCGATACATGGTATGGACTAAGTTCAAGTTTTAATATTTTATATGTTTTAGTTAGTCCTATAATGCGTTCAATATGTACTCGTTTGCTAGCAAGTTTTCTGTCCTGTAATAATCGAACACCTGGTATCTGTGTTTTTCCTTTCAAGAACATTGGAATATTGACTGTTATATTTTTTGGTGCAAAAATGTCCTGCACATTAAATCCTCTATCGGCCATAATTGAGTCTCCACTATCACATATGGTTTCCAGTTTGGACCTCTCTATTATCTGTCGGTCACTCACTGAACCTCCATAACAATCAGAAACATATGATATGAGACCACCAGGTGTAGCTCCAATCATTGCTTTTACTGTGTTTCTGTGTTTGTAGCTACTGAAGGTTACTTGTTGTGCAACAGGATTTCCAGGTTTACTGATAGGTATTTCAGTTGTGTCTATAATAACTCTAGTTGTTTTATAATCTTTTTTGAAAGATTCAGGCATAAATTTTTTTACCAATTCTTTTTTTGGCCAAATATCTATGACTGACCATATCTCATACATGAAATTTATCCATGTTATGAAAATGTTTGCAACACTTGACTCTGATATACCAAATAAAAATGACAATTCAAAATCTGGTAGATATCGTCTTAGTTTTATCATAGTTATTAAGAGCTGATCTGCAGTAGATACATTAATTACTTTACTTCCTTTATATGTTAAATTTTCACACATGGGGCTTAATGTATGCAGCACCAATAGATATTTTTCATAACTTTCTAAGCCGGTATAGAAATGAATAGCCTCCTGGTTGCCTCGTAGTTTCTCCAATGATAAAATACCCAAAGAACTATGACATTGAATGCCAACAGATACGGTTTTTGGAGTATCATCACCTCGTAAACTATCTATTGTAGATATTTCTATTTCAGTACTTGTCGAGGGTTCTGGAATATCTTCTTCCACGGCTACAGGTGGTTGATTGAAATCAATTTGACGTCTACTTCTTTCCAAATGTCGAAGGGCTCTTGTTGAAGGTGTTGTTGAGGCCTGAGTGGACCAAGGGAATATGCTAGGAACAGTTCCCTTTTTGAGAAATCTACATGCTTGAGGTTGTCCTGAAAAACAAAATAAGGCAACCATGAAACTTATCTACTAGCAATAATGTGGAAGGCAGAAGGATGTAACATCTTCATATTTCACGTAGGTAAGTGGGTACCCCACGAAGTCAGAATTAGGGGAAGTTATTCTTATATTAGGGGTATATTGTAAAGTAAAATCACAAGCAAGCCTAGGGTGAGAGTTAAAAAATTATAATTATTTGACATAGGTGCTACCTTTATAACGTTGAAACAAGCAACAACTATGACTTCGTACATTTATATGTAATAAAACTTACCTGTATATGCTGAGACTCCCACATAATCAGATTCGTTGAAGTGATTTCGGCATAGTCTACTATGTTGTGTTGCTACGAAATTTTTGCGGCGTATAGCCGTTTCCCACTTCTTTTTTAGTGTTGGATTTTTGGGAAATAAATGTACTCCAGAATTATTACACCCTGGTACGGAACATAGAGGCATATTTAGAGAAATAAACGATAGAACAAAAATTGGCACAAAATTAGGTTAGAAAATGTATGAAATTGACAGTGACAGCTACAATGCTATGGCCATGTCGACGATGCGACACCTAGCGTGAAAAAAACGCAGTGTGGATCCCCATTGTTAAAACTAGGCATACATTTCTAATGTTGACATTAACCACAGATAAGTTTTCTGAAAAATAAAATAAGCACCAGATTTCGCTATTGCCCGATAGATGGCACTATTTAAATTTTTTGTTTTAGCAGCGATGTGAAAATATCAAAGATTTTGTAGGTGATGACTGTGGTATCGTGCAATAAAAGAGAATGGAGCTATAGATAATTAATCAGTTAATCACAAAACATTAAATAAACAAAAACCAGGAAAATTTTCGCCCCTTTCTGGACAAGGTCTAAGAGTGGGTGTAAAATGTAAAAAAATATTCCACCGCATAGCAAAGGTCTCCTATCTTTGAAATAAGTGGGTACTGGCTAAAACACCACGCTTACGCTTGCCAAATGCGGATTGGAGATCACAAAACCGAGCTAAGTCCAAAAAAAAATTTTGCTTGACCCGCGATTTGAAAACGCAAATATCTCGAAATTACGGCTTGGTACTTAAACCACTACCAGTGTGGGTGCTTTAGATAAAGAATAAAAAACATCGGAACAAAAAATAAATTCTTTATTAATGTCAATAATATCCAATTTAATCAGATTAACTTAAGTTTTGTTTGAAAACAATATCAATTTATTATATCATAATATTGAACGTGCAACCAGAGGTAAAATTAACGGTACTGAGATCGCGAAAAACATCACATTATAAAGTTACTATTTAACCACTCAATCCCGAACCGGCACTCGGGTGCCGCGTAACAATAGATTTTCTATTGTGTCTGGTGATCCGGGGCTTGAAAGATTAAAACATTGTATTTATAATGTTGCCAGCACGCAAAGACAATTTTTTTACATGAAAACTCAACCATACAGAGCAAAATCTACTATAAAAATAATTATTTTTTAAAAAAATTTCATGGTAAAGTTACAAAGTTGAAAGTTGAATGAAAAAAAAAGTTGAATGTCAGTACAGTAATATGACTCAAAGGTATTTCTTTTATTTTATGCTCCAACAAAGGTCAATGACAATTTAGGTGTGTAAGGTATTAAAAAAAGACTTCTTTTGCTCTGTTTGGTCAGTTATAAAATGTATTAAATTGGCTGATAAAAAATATTGTTCGGTATTGCCACAATTGAAGTTCTTACACCACGGAGTTGCCAGGCTATTTCTGTTTATAACAAAGTATTTATTACACCTGGCAACTCGGTATACAGAGTGTTTCAAAAAGAAGGTGTAAGTCGCCTCCATATAAAAATGAATATATTTATATATTATGCAGATGTTCCCATTGCCTTTTATTATGATAGAAATTATTATGAATTTATTGTATTGCAAAATAAGCTTACGCCATTAATGGGAGTATTTTAAAATTATTTTACAAATATGTACTGCAAATTATTATATCTTTAAAAAGGGGGCCAGTTTATTTGACAGTTAAACGGACACTTAATGCGTTTAATTTATTTTTAAAATTCGGCATGGTTCCATCTTACTATAATATATAAATCTATGTAAAAATGATTCTAAAAAATTATTTATAATATCTACTTATCTATTTTATATACAATACACTGTATTTGAGGTATATATTTTTTATTTAATTTTTGTACTGCGATTTTTCCTGTCTACATTATATTTAAACATCTAATAATATCATTAAAGGTCAAATTGTTTTCCGTCTACGATTTTTACGTATATTTTACGTATTTACTATATCCTTATATATGTAATAACTATAATATTTTTTGTTATAATTACATTAACAATGGTTTTCGTTATTGGCACATCACTGACTTGAAATACAACAGTTCTATGAAATAGTATTGTTGCAAAAAAACATGCACCTTTTTACTGAAATAATATAATAAATAAGTAAAAAGGTAAATAATGCGAAGTTGTGTATATAAATTCATTAATGGCATCCATTGTAAACAAGATGTAGGCATTCGAAATGAGTTTGACTCGGGAACTGAACCCTAGACATCACGGCTTGCTGCTTAAACTACTTGATATAAAACCTGTTATAGATCTGAATCTTTTTTTTATTTCCACATTAATATGGCCGGGACACAGCAAAAGCTGTTATGGCACATTTCACCTGTGAGGGTGGCTAATTGGTCGGATTCTGAAAAAGTTGTATGTATTACCATTCGTGTCTTAGACCCGAGCGGTGTCACCGCTGTTCCACTGTTTTTGCATAATAGAATCTTACTATTATAGTTGGTTATTTTAAATTGAGCCTGTTTTTAAAATAAACTTTGCATCAAAACTTATCTATGCATGCGTTACGAACAACTATATCTATGGATATATAAGTCAAACGCAAAAATAACTAACATACTTTTTTTAATACCAATATTTTTTTTTAGACCATGTTTTGATACTTAAGTTATTATGGTGCCGTTAAGTTAATTTCGGCTACGGCGGCCAATCTTACGATCAGCCAACTACGCAGGATATATAGTGCTGTAGTGAGTGCGCAAGCACAGGTGCACTCCCTATTCCCTCACTCTCATAGCACGCGGTTAGGTATTGAACATCGATGTTCAATGTGCCTTAGAACACCTATCACACAGCGCCATGTAGTCTCAAACTTAGGAAAGCTTGTACGAAAAGCCGATAACCAATTAATATATTCAGACATATTTTTTGTAAATGAAAACATATTATAAATCTGATATTTTCATGGGCAAGAGTTTGAACTGTGACAGGAGGAGACCTTTTGCCCCCATTCCTAAATACATAACTATTACGTCATGTAAGGTTACTTTTCGTGATTTGCACGAAATTGGACCATACGTGATATTTTAGCAATTCTGTGTAGATATTGAGCCATAATTTTAATATACTGCATCATAGAACTGTTATATTATACTACGACTAGTTTTAATAGCTATCCGCTATCCATGACACGATCTGTCAAAAGTACTTCGATCCCCCAAATATGGGATTTTCGCATAAGTCCCAACGATGCTAAGTACTAAAAGTTAAAAGAAAATTAACAATATGTCATAATTGAATGCTTATTACGCCAAAAAATGGTATAAAACATGTCATTTATATCAAATAAGCGTTTCAAAATGGCGCCTACATTATTAAGGCTGAAACTTCACGAGTATTTTAATTTAATTACAAAAAAAAAATGGCGTAAAATTGGCAGTATTTTAAACATTATGCTTTAAGCTGCCGTTTAATTTCAGTACAACTATAATACCATAGACAATACGAAATAAATTCGCCACAGACGATATTTAAGCACTTACTGTTAAGTGGCCTAATACTACAAAAGTATAACATAAAAAATAATAAGCTATGCAAAAAATAACGCTTCGAAAAATAAAATTATGCTGTTAATCCAATTTGATCTTTATGTCTATAGTACAAGGGTCAGTTTCAAATAGCCTGTTGTATCGTAGACATTTTGTGGGCACAAAAATGTTCTTAATACTTAAAAATAATGTTCGTTTAGAACAATTTTGCACCAAATATATTGTTTTTCATTACTTAATCATTAAAATGATATTTATTTTTAGGGTAAAGGGTAAGTAAGGTAAAGATCAACTTTATTTTTTTTGTTTTATGGACATAATTGTTGTATGGTTTGAGCCCTTTAAAATATATTTTAGTGTTTTTTTTTGTTTTAAAAGAGATGACTAGTTAAGTTTTAAAATTCGAAATGAAGATAATAACTGTTATTTAATTTTAAATTGTGATATTGACTATATTTTAACTTGCATTAATAAAATAATCATACATAATATCAAGGGTAACCTTTAAAATTACCCCTTACCAAACTTACCCTTTACCCAACAACGTAAAATGGACTATCAAAAATGATAGTCGACTTTAAAGAAAATAGCTAAACTTTTTACATGGGTAACTAAATGATGGCACTTATAACTAGAATTGAAACAAGAATACGATTTATTCGGTCACAGTAAGTTCCCGTTATCGATATAAACTTATTCCTTTCGTATGTTCGGGGAAACCAGCAGAGTTTAGTGGGTAGTGAAACGAACGTCTTTAGTTCCGAGTCCTACTTACACGGTAGTTACGGTGCTTTAAACTTAAAAGCATTCTCCTCCGAAAAAAATTTGCCTGATTCAGAAATGGAAATCAGGACCGCAAAAGGAGGGCTCGGTACTTAAACCACTAAACCCTTGAAACATTCACTTGAGACAATTTTATAGATAAGAACTGTTTTGTGACCGAAAGTAAATTCTGTTTTAAAAGTATCTTAACATTTTGTTAATCTCAAAAGCTCTGTTTCTCAAATGTGCTTTATCTCAAGTTAACTGCCAAGTATTTAAGCAAATTTAACTGAGTAAAGTTGGAGTAAAGTTACCATTAGAATTCAGGGTTGCCAATTCTTTCGTTCAAATATAGGAAAAACAATTTTGTATTTTTTTTTGTTTTTAACATATTATATTTTAATTTCTTTTCAGTTTTTAATATATTATATTTTCATTGCTAACAAAAAAGAGTAGAGTGTATTTTCATGAGTCATACTCATAATTTCGTCAAAAATCATAAAACAATTTAGAAAAATTTAATTTTTCAAAAGTTTAAAAAAATACTGTTTAAATACACCCTGTATAATACAATAAATAACTGCCTAAAAATAAATTTACTTTTTCTTAATGATGTAAAGAAGACTAAGCCGAAATATATACTTATTGAAATAAATCTACCAATGGAATTAAAATATAGAAATTACTATTTTAATACATACAAATAATACACAATCATATCACAGAATATTTGGCAACCCATGCTCAAAGGGATTTAAAAAGTAACAAAGGTGGCGCTACTGAGCAAAAGTGTCAAAAGTTTACACTTTTCTCCGACAGGTGGTAAATTGCAAGAAATTTCAGCGCCACCAGTCCCTAAATCAATGTTTGTTTCATTGCCCTTCGAATTACTTCTCTTGCATAATAAATACTACAAATTTTTCGCAAAAGGGCTTATATTAATCATTCTTAATTATTTTTTTCTTCGCACTGAAAATCTTAGAAAGTATGCCATGTGAACCAGAAATTTCCTTTATCTTTTACAATACCGTAATTAAAAATTAAAATATCAAACTTAATTCCAATTTATAGTTCGTGATTAATAAAATATTTAAAGATTAATTCACTGGAAGAAAAAACAATATAGAACCGCCATTTTTAATTTACATCGATGACTTTCGCGCCAAAAGTAACCTATAACGAATTTATTGTCATAAATACCTCTCGACTCTCTCTATTTCGCACTGGCCTTTTCCAGAAAGTCCATTTTTAACCTTAACTCAATGAGAAAGAGTTGTTTTTGCAACGAGAATATCTCTTCTTTTTGTCGTAGCTCCATGTTCAATATTTTCATTTTCGCTTCGTGCTCCCATATTGCGTGCTGTCTTTTAGCTGAAAGATAAAAAGGATTTTTATTAATTTAAATATACATACACATTTGAGGGCATCTTGTAAACAATTTTGTAATCTATACTAATATTATAAAGAAGAAAGATTTGAAAAATTATTTTACTTTTGGAAAGCTACATTATTCCCGGGTAATTAATCATAAAATTATCAACATGTAATGGGCCACAGGACAGCTATACGCGCAAAAAGTCCGGCGCCTAAAAAATCCGTGTGATTCGGGCAGACCACGCCGCGCCGCGCCGCTCCGCATAATCTTTCCGAAAGTATGGGATCTACCCAAAATTTTCTTCTTTTTAGGGTTCCGTAGCCAAATGGCAAAAAACGGAACCCTTATGGATTCGTCATGTCTGTCTGTCTGTCTGTCCGTCCGTATGTCACAGCCACTTTTTACCGAAACTATAAGAGCTATACTGTTGAAAATTGGTAAGTAGATGTATTCTGTGAACCGCATTAAGGTTTTTATACAAAAATAGAAAAAAAATAAGAAATTTTGGGGGCTCCCCATACTTATAACTGAAACTCAAATTTTTTTTTTCATCAAACCCTTACGTGTGAGGTATCTTTGGATAGGTCTTTAAAAATGATAATAAGGTTTCTCATATCATTTTTTTCTAAACTGAATAGTTTGCGCGATAGACACTTCCAAAGTGGTAAAAAGTTGGTCCCCCCCCCTCTAACTTCTAAAATAAGAGAACGATAAAAGTAAAAAAAATATATGATGTACATTACCATGCAAACTTCCATTGAAAATTGGTTTGAACGAGATCAAGTAATTAGTTTTTTTTTAATTCGTCATAAATCGTAAACGAACCGAAACTCAAAAATATTTTTTCATCAAACCCTTACGTGTGGGGTATCAATGGATAGGTCTTTTAAAATGATAATAAGGTTTCTAATATAATTTTTTTCTAAACTGTATAGTTTGCGCGAGAGACACTTCTGAAGTGGTAAAATGTTGGTCCCCCCCCCTGTAACTTCTAAAATAAGAGAATGATAAAACTAAAAAATATATATGATGTACATTACCATGCAAACTTCCATTGAAAATTGGTTTGAACGAGATCGAGTAATTAGTTTTTTTTTAATACGTCATAAATCGTAAATTTTTAAAAAATACGCTATTATTAAAACATCGATGAAACTTACAAAGAACTACAAGAACTTTTATATTATGATGATACTTGCTGCTACGGAACCCTTCATGGGCGAGTTCGACTCGCACTTGGCCGGTTTTTTTCTGTACTTCAAGTACAAAATAACACTTCGCAATTTCTGCACGATTTTCATAGCGTCTACCTCCCTACAGTTCAGCCGACAGAACGATCGAAAATGTGCGTCCTGTACGAAGTCTGTGAAAAATCTGCGACTGACTTATTGCGCGCCATGCAGACTTTTTGTGCGCCCGCAGACTCGATCACACCACAAAAACTGTGCGTATGCGCTGCACCTAAGAGAGAGAGGGAGAGAGAGAGGGGGGGGGGGGAAGAGAGAGGACCAAGTAGAAGATAAAGCAATTAGCTGGCACCGACCTGTGAAGTAGAGCCGTTCCTCCTCGGTGGCCGTCCCGCAGTCGTGCTTGATGGGCTCGTCTACTCGCTCGTGCCCGTTCCTTCGCTTGTCGTCGTCGAGGTGGCTCAGGTTGAGCGGCGTGTTCGATAGTTCGTTAAGTTTCTGCAACAATTAAAAAAATTTCATGTGTTCATTCTACTTTATTCCGTTTCATTTTTCAGTTCATTTATCTTTCTTTTCTTTCTACGAACGTTCTGTCCCAAATTGAGACCACTGCCTCATTTTTTTTTATTTCTATGTAACAAGACGAGCAGATCGTACACCTGATGGTAAGCGCCACGTCTGCCCTTAGACAGTTCAGTGCCAAACAGTAACTAAGTAGATACTGCCTGGCACCGTCCTGCGCCCGCTACACCGAGACGACAATGATTAGGTCTCATATACCCAGTAATTTCACTAGCTACAGTGCCCTTTCCCCGAAACACAGAAGTGCTTGACACACTTCTATTTCACGGGAAAATATCTGGCACTGCGGTGGTACCCACCTAGACGGCCCAGTACAGGAACCTACCACCTGGTAAATGAGGACGCCATGGCGACGTCGCCGGCTGCCGTATCCTCTCAGATAGTATCGTGTGTCAAAATTGGCGATGTTGCCAAACCGTTTTTTGAAAGTTTATTAACCCAAAGACGACGATCTGCGGCAAGTGTCCACCAAGAGAGGTACGTCCCATTCATTTAAATAATAACTAACATGTTTGCCAACCACACCTAAATCATTTTTTTCGGAGGAGAATACGGTCGCGGGTTCGATCCCCGCACGGTACAAACATTTGTGTGCATGAACATGTCTGTTTGTATCGGTCTGGGGTGTTTATATAAGCATGTAGGAGTAATGTTTATCCGTTGTCTAGCACCCATAGCACAAGCTAATGCTTAGTTTGGGGCTAGATGGCGCTGTGTTATTAATGTCCAGAGATATAATATATTTATTTATTAGTGCACTGACCTGCAGCAAATTGTGCCGGATCCGGTCCTGGTCGAGGCCGGGCATGGGCGCGGGCGCGTGCAGCGGGTTCGAAAGCCGTAGGGCGAACCCGGGGATTGCGGGATGATGGTTACTTGGGGTTCGAGGACGTTCGTCGTGTCGTCATAGTCTAGTGGCACTGACCTGCAGCAAGTTGTGCCGGATCCGGTCCTGGTCGAGGCCGGGCATAGGCGCGGGCGCGTGCAGCGGGTTCGAGAGCCGTAGCGGCGAACCCGGGGATTGCGGGATGATGGTTACTTGGGGTTCGAGGACGTTCGTCGTGTCGTCATAGTCTAGTGGCACTGACCTGCAGCAAGTTGTGCCGGATCCGGTCCTGGTCGAGGCCGGGCATAGGCGCGGGCGCGTGCAGCGGGTTCGAGAGCCGTAGCGGCGAACCCGGGGATTGCGGGATGATGGTTACTTGGGGTTCGAGGACGTTCGGCGTCGTGTCGTCGCTGTCGTTCGTGCTTGATAGTCGTCCGTTTGACATCTGTCAATGACACATTTTAGTCTGTTGTTATTGGTGAGAACTTCATTCTAGGTTCTGTTGTTATTGGTGGCCTATAATGGCTTATAATTTTTATACTGTTTTTATTAATTGTTTAAAAAGCTGTTAGTCTTTCAATAAATAAATGACTTTTTAGGGTTCTTTAAATACACTGACTTCAGCGAAAGTTCGACTATTTTAGTAACTTCGGCCAAAACCATGCAGTGGGTTTGAACGAAGCTAAAGGTTTGAAATTTTCCGTCATAATGGAATTTAATAATGTGTGATGAAAGGGTCACAAATCTAAACTAACCCATTTGTTGGGAAAACTGAACTTAGCCATCGATGCTTAAAAAATAAAAATGCCTGTTTCGTGCATTTAAAGTCCATTTTGACGGGTAACTTTGTAAAAGTAATTAAATATTGGAATAATTTAATAAAAAGTGATCTTCAATATTTTTGATTTGTAACCCTTTTGTTTAAAAGCAGCGATTCGGATCAATACATTGTTTGCTGATGACAAAACGATGGTGAAAATTTTCGTAACAATTAATATTTATTTATTATTGGGTTGTATTTAACTGCACATCAAAAAATAATAATTGTGCATCAAAAAAATACTGAATTGCTAACCTAACCTTTGGTGTGCAATCAGTTATTTTGATGTACATTTCAGTATTTTTGATACATACACTTAAATATTTCTCTTTATTATTGTTATTTACTCACATTCACAGGCAGGCAGTCGTCGTCTTTAACACTGTGGGCGCCCTCCGCGCTCGCGGCCGCCTCCCCGTCCTCGTCTACAAAATACGTCACACTACTCTCACCACGCGCACCAAACTAACAGCCCTATGCTACAAGTCTGTCTTTATACTTTCAGCTAAGGCTTTTAGTTTGTCTATGGCTCTACAATAGAAAAAAGTAACTTCTGAAAAATATTATAAAACGTGTTTTTGATGCGCAAAACCAAAGTATATAAATTGTGACTTGATTTTAACTAAATTATTTTGCACAAAACTTTACAACTTCGACTTGAATGGCTTAAGTGAGGAAACTCAATTGATAAAACCTTTTTTAAATTTGTTTTTTTTTTGCAATAGCAATAAAAATAGTAGCTAGCTGCAGATGGGCAAAAAAATTATTGTCCACTGATTAATGCCTTTCTGATTAAAGTTCTCTTCTACTTTATCGTAGCCTTAAAAGTGGGGAATAAAGAATGAACCTAGTGGAGTCATTTTAATAGGTAACATTTGATAGTACATCAGGAGTAGTCTAATTTTTTAAATAAATAATTGTATTAAAAAAACTGATGATATTTTTCTTAGCATAAATAAACTGTCAAATGTTAGGTACCTATTAAAATGACTCCACTATAAGCTTGCGCACTCAATTCTCCAGTTTAGGTAACATAATATACTGCGGTTAATCGTTATTGTTAAAATTGTAGTTTTCCCATTGATAGTGTATACACTATCAATGGTTTTCCCCCATTTTCCCAGACCAAGCTTCCGTTACTTCCCTGAGCGTTAACTTTATGTGATTTTATGAGGGCCTTACCTTTAACGTCTAGAGGCAGGATGTTTTGCCAGAACATTCCGTCGAGAAGGCCGGGCGCCTCTGACTGTACTTGCTGGAATCAAACGATCTAATATTAGTAAAAAACTACAAATTCAACACACTACAATTCAACACACTACTGTACACTATTACCACAGTGCCATTCAGTCCCAAACTAAGCATTATTTTATGCAACGGACGCCATACAACGTATAAACAATACTTATACACTTTTTTTGTAAATACATAAGTACATATTATACATAGAAACACCTACACATATACAGACATTTTCATGCACACAAATGTTTGAACCGTGCAGGATCGAACCCGCGACGTCTGCAGGTGTAATAGTCGGTTTCTTAAGCATTCATCATCATCATCAGCCTCTCTCCTGGCAGAATTTGCGTCTTTTTGGGCAAAGCTCAGGTTTGTGATCATCCTATCCGCATTTGGCAAGCGTGGTGATTAAACATGAGGGAAGCTCATATGTAGGTACTAAGTCGGCATAGTTGAGAAAGAAAGAAATTTTTCTTGTTCTGTGGGTGAGAGTATGCCTTTTTTATGCTAGACCAGTTGGAAGACAGGCATACCTGAGTGTCGTGCGCACGCATCTTGCATTTCTTCTTGTAGTTCTCGTACCACATCTTGACCTGCGCGGGAGTGCGCGGCCGCTCGCCGCCGCACCGCTTGTTCACCTCTTCGCAGATCGTTGACCACACCAGCTGCAACCAACGTTATTTATTAAATAACCTTGGATTTTTTTTATTGCAATGTGTAAAAAGACGAGCAGATCGTACACCTGTAGTAAGCGCCACGTCTGCCCTTAGACAGTTCAGTGCCAAACAGTAACTAAGCAGTTACTGTCTGGCACCGCCCTGCGCCCGCTACACCGAGACGACATTTTTTTCATATACCCAGTAATTTCACTAGCTTCAGTGGCCAGTGCCCTTTCCCCGAAACACAGAAGTGCTTGACACACTTGCAATGATCATGAAATGCTATCCAGTGTTAAACAAAGCATAGGTTGTACAGGTGCCAGACAATCCACCAATCCCTCTCTATGGGTCATAACCTTGTCGCGGTAGTAGCCTGAGAACCTGAAACACGAAGGGAGCGGACAGAGTGGTTATCACTTTCTGCCTTGGTGTGCAACCGGAAAAAAATAGGCGCTAGACAACGGATTAACATAAGTTGAAAGAAATGAAAATTATACATATCAAGCAAACTTTTTTTTTTGCAGGTCAATGCGTTTGTGCATTCGTCAATCGTCGGCAATCGTCAATTATTAAGGTTACAGAGTGACTACAAATTCACAACGTTATTATCTAACGTTTGTGAAGAACCGGCTAAAACTCGATAGTAACTCTTTTCAATCAACTAAGTTTAATTTATCTGCATTGATAATAAAGATATATGAATGATAACTCACATAATTATACAGTTGGCTCTGATTGTCCATTATGTCTCTTCAACGACGAATATTTTAATGAAGGATATATAAACCTGAGTCCGATCAATGATTAGTTAAAAACAGATGCGACAAAGCGGAGACAGGTTAGACACAAAAAGAGCCACCTAGCGACTAAGAAGTCTGTAAGAGCCAAGAGGTTGCAGGTTCGATTTAAACGCAGTACAAATATTTGTGTGCGGAGATATGTTATTTGTTACCTGATAAAATGTGTAGAGCAACGGATCGACAAGTGTTTTTTGTTATGGGAAAAGTCTGGGACTTGAAGAGTAACTTTTTATCCCGGAAAATATAAAATTTTTGCAAGATAAAATATGGCTTTTTAAACCTTTACATATAAGGTAAAAATATCATTTTTACTAAGTTTTTTTTATTAACTAACATGTGTTTAGATTTCCCCAATGAGTAATAATAACTAATAAGTAATGAGAAGCATTGCTTCTTCCTAAAACAATATCATTATTGAATTTAAATTCAAACTTCCTGATATCTTTTAATGTCTTATTTCTTTTTTTAAATCAAATTCACCTTCTGTACGATTTATTCTTTGGACGTGATTTACACGAGGCTCAAAACTGCAAGTTAAGTTGTATCAAGTTGCATCGGCGGACCCGACACCGGTGCATCACTGCAATATTTGCTTACATTACGTAACTATTCCCACTGGGCCACAAATGGATTAAAAACGATATATTATATAAAATATTACTGTTTTTTTATGTAAACTAATTTTTTTTTTATATTTGGACTAAGCTAGCACTTGACCACAAAGTTGCCTGATGTTAAACAACTATGCGGTCTACGATGGAGCGCGCTTGCTTAGGAAAAGCCCTTGAAGAGCCTTGAAGAATTCTGGCCTTGAAGAGCTCCAAGTTGTATTGTGTAGGAAAGACAGATCTCGGCAGAGAATTCCACTCCCGCGCAGTCCGTATCAAGAAAGATGAAGCAAATCGCTTAGTTCGTACGCGCGGTATCCCCACTGTATACGGATGGAGTCCCTGACCGAGTCTAGTAGTTCGATGATGGAACGGTGCTGGTGGAACCAAATCGTGTAGCTGAGCAGCACACTCACCAAAGTGGAGTCTATAAAATACGGAGAGGCATGCAATCCTCCTACGATGATGATGATCCTTGTTATTGAACGATTTTAATGTGTCTTCTTTGTGCTAAATCAATTTGGCAGACAGGCTCGCAGCCTACCTGATAGTAAGCGGCCTATTCTATTGAGCGACATTTTACCAGGAAGCGTCGCTCTATCTTTGGGTCTTTAAGCCATCAGAGTTGGAGGCGTAGAAACTATAAACCACCGAAAAATGTGATAATCATTTAAATTACTGTTATTATTTTAATTGTCACTTTACGTCTCTCAGTCAAATCCTCCATCCGGATCCGTGAAATCTCGGGTTTGGGTTCAATTCCCGAGTCGAGCTAACTTTGTGTCGGTTCTTCGGACACAGCTCGGGTGTGTGATCAGTGATCACCAATCCGCAATTTAATTAAGCTAACCAGTGTATCATCTATATATATAAAACTCAAAGGTGACTGACTGACATGGATAGATATCAACGCACAGCCCAAACCACTGGACGGATCGGGCTGAAATTTGGCATGCAGGTAGATGTTATGACGTAGGCATCCGCTAAGAAAGGATTTTGATCAATTCCCACGGGAACGGGAACCACGCGGGTGAAACCGCGGTCGCCCGCTAGTTGTAACAATAACTTGATAAAATAACTATTACGATAAATATAATTTTGCTCGTTCCATTTATCTCCAGGCTAATCACATTATATCGTATATCGGAGATACGGACGATTATTAGCGTTAACTTTGTCCTTCAGTTAACAATTAATCTCTTTTATATAACTTATTGTTACTTCTGCCGACCGGTCCCAAAATCGGTTCAAAGAACAAAAATATGCTTTATCTTATACTTTACTAGCCTTCCGCCCGCGGTTTCACCCGCGCGTAATATCTTTTTTCAAATATCCCCCACATTTCCAGGATCAAAAGTACCCTATGTTCACCGGGGATAGTGTAGCTTTCCAACAGTGAAAGAATTATTCAAATCGGTTCAGTAGTTTCAAAATTGTTATTCCCGCGGGAATGAGACGTTTCCCGTAGGAATTTTATAGCCTATGTCCTATTCCGGGTTATAAACTATACGTGTGCAAAATTTCATCTAAATCCGTTCAGCCGTTTAGGCGTGATTGAGTAACAAAAATCCAAACATCTAAACATCCAGACTTTCGCATTAGTAAGATAGGTACTGTATGGCTTGGTATTCTAAAACTAATTAGAATTGTAACCAACAAATTGTAAACAAACATGGCGATGAAAAAGAGTAACTGTCGAGTTTCTTGCCGGTGACTTCTCGGAGATGACAGCATTCCGAACCGGTGGTAGAATCGCATTACATCTATGTATTTGTGTTTATCGAAATATATATGTATTTTTATGTAAACTACTAAATATACTTGAACTAGCGGGCGCCCGCGGTTTCACCCGCGTGGTTCCCGTTCCCGTGGGAATTGATCAAATCCTTTCTTAGCGGATGCCTACGTCATAACATCTACCTGCATGCCAAATTTCAGCCCGATCCGTCCAGTGGTTTGGGCGTTGATAGATATCTATGTCAGTCAGTCAGTCAGTCAGTCACCTTTGAGTTTTATATATATAGAAAGATATTTTTAGTTTTTGACGATTCGTAAATGCTTCTGTGAATCTATATGAATAAAGACATTTTTGATTTTTATTTTTATTCATTTAGGCATGAAAAATGGTATCTTTTAGTGACTTTACCACCGGATTCGGAATGTTGTTATCTTTCGAGAAGACCCAGAAAGTAACTCGATAGTTGCTCATTTCAATCGCCAATATGGTTAAAACAAAGTTCATAGAGTTTCGAATAAAATGAAAACTATCAATTTGAAGAATCAGTGAACCCTGGCAGACCAAGTAGAATCACTACCATCTCGTAGACTGGACAAGTCTGTTTTAGTTACTACCCCTTTCTGGAGGAGAAAGCTTTAAGTTTTACTACTTGGCGTACTACATATGTGTACCTAGTGTGTGTACTATAAGTTATATTAGTTATTGTGTGGTACTGTGGTGTGGAGGTTGCCGCCTCCTACTCATTCTTATGCAAAGTATTATTTAGTTTGTCTGCAGATCTGTGTAGAACACCAATAAAAACTGGATTATTGGTGTTCTACACAGATCTGCTTGTGGCGGTTAACCGGACTAAACTTGTAGTCGCTTTAATGTGAAAACAGGACTTGCCAAATCTTAGATTATGGTGCTAGCGTACCCCGAGAAGATTATTCGTTGATATTCTCCACGATTAGTCGGCAATCAGAACTCACTTGCAGCAGGCACCGGTCTATTTCTATTAGCTCGATGAAGTTCTCCACTCGTCGGCATTCTCCACTGACCTGCTTGCTGCGGTTGGTAG
Source organism: Mecyna flavalis (assembly GCA_949319885.1). NCBI lineage: Eukaryota > Metazoa > Arthropoda > Insecta > Lepidoptera > Crambidae > Mecyna > Mecyna flavalis. The sequence goes on along the minus strand of OX439420.1, from coordinate 1,837,793 downwards.
CGTTGTTGGAGCGGCCCTGGCGCAGGACGTCGCGGTGCCGCGGTATCAGCTCGAGGACGGTGCGCTTCTCCAGCTCGGTGAAGTTCTCCACTCGTCGGCATTCTCCACTGACCTGCTTGCTGCGGTTGGTGGCGTTGTTGGAGCGGCCCTGGCGCAGGACGTCGCGGTGCCGCGCGATCAGCTCGAGGACGGTGCGCTTCTCCAGCTCGGTGAAGTTCTCCACTCGTCGGCATTCTCCACTGACCTGCTTGCTGCGGTTGGTAGCGTTGTTGGAGCGGCCCTGGCGCAGGACGTCACGGTGCCGCGCGATCAGCTCGAGGACGGTGCGCTTCTCCAGCTCGGTGAAGTTCTCCACTGTAACGGAACAAATTTTGCTCCGTTCTCATTAAAAAATAAATGGTCTTGTAGCGCCACCTAGCAGATGAGTCATCAATTTTTTATCACCGACAGAGACCCTATTCCCGATATTAATCGATTGATTGATAATAGATGGCGGCAGTGTTGCGGCCAGATTTGTGAAACTTAATATAATCAAATTAGAAATCTTAAACTATTTCTTTATTAAAACATATTTATTTCGTAAACATTTGTTTAGTTGTTTTCAACATTGATCGTCACGTATCGTTTCAACGATTGGCATCGACGGTGCGTTGTCTTTGCCTCGATATAAAATAATTGTCTTGGTTTCACCTCCTGTCAGTTTTGACATTAGAGGGTTGAGCATTTCCGTTCTTCCGTTCGAGCGCGTGGGCGCATCCAGGAGGAATGTAAGGTTTCTCAGGAAACTTGGCCATGTGCGGCCTAAATCATGGAGTGATCAAGTGATGATCATCCGTAAAGTACCCTGGTAAGTTCAATTCCGAGGATTTCGAGATTTGGTTTTATGTCGACACGTGCTTACCATGGTATTGTCTTTCCAGCACGCTGAATTGTACCCCTGGGTTTGGTGGGTGGAATCCGGCAATGATCCAGCAAGGAGCTGATCATGGATTTCCTAGGTAAGCCGAAAAAACCAGTGGGAATATCCTGAGAGGAATTCCGAAACGTCTCGTGGTCGTGTACGATCAAGTAACTAATAAAAGTCTTTTGTTTCAGGGTTCATTGATACATCGTTCATTTAAATAATCATCGTTTCATCGATTGTAATCTTGTAATTGTTATTTCATTCTGAAATGAAATAATTTATATTTTTATAAACGTTCCACGTTTATCATTCATCTACGTCTCCGGTCGCTGGCGACTTGGATGTATCCTGCTGGAGGATCTGGGCAGACTGAAGTAGCTGAACCCATCCCGGAAGGAGGAGCGTGGTTGCTTAAACACTAAGGACAGCGTAGCTTCATGGGTCGGTAACCGAAGCCACCTCGAGGTAAACTCCATGTTCTTTTAGCCGTAGGCCGAGTCTCCACTCGTCTGGTTAGGATCCTTCCTGCCGGGATGTCAAGGTTGTAATTTTAGTACCTAGAGTATTGAGTAGAATCATTTGAGCATTTGATGTCTGACGAATCGATAACACGCCCTGTGTGTATTAAGAGTCCGTGTTTGAGTTAAGCAAGGTACGGGTTTCCTACCTCAATATAAATTGTATCTTGTGATATCGGAAGGAAAATAAATTGCATGATAAGAAAACTTTCTTTGATTTGTCACCATAGTCCCTTTAGTGGTTCGACGGCACACCCATCACCGTCGAGCGGCTAAAGGTGATATACACCTTTTTCTCATTTCAAATTTTTGTAACAAGAACCAACGTTACAAATGGCGCCCAACGTGGGGCCCGAACCCACGACCCTGAGATTAAGAGTCTCATGCTCTACCGACTGAGCTAGCCGTCACAATTTCAGTTCTTAATTACTGAAATTTCCTTATGGGCGCCATTTGTACATAGGAAGCATACATAATATTAATATTGGTTTCCTATGTTACAATCATTGTTATTTTGAATTGTATGTTTACAAAAGGTCATAAATAGTGTTGTGTGTAATAAAAAAAATACAAAGATATTAAATAATATTATAAGTGATAAAACAATATTGCCTAACAAAAGTTTTAATTAAGTAATTATAAACTGTTAGTTTATAAATTGAAAATACAATTTTGTGATCGGAGGTCAAATGCTTAAATCAAAATACTAATAGTTTTTTTTTCAAATATTTATTGCATAAATAATTAAGTGCAAAAATGGATATTGACACAGTTTATTATCACTCCTTGCTCCGGGATGAGTTGATTTATGAGGTGACCACACATTCAGAAATACCGGAGACTACAGCTTACAAGGTAAGGTAAGTGACACCGTTATCACCTTGTTTGGTTCAAGCATTGTTATGGTACGTAGTGGTCAAGGAAGTAGTTTCTTTCTGGAAGGAGTTAAGTGGACTGTTATTAGAGGAGTTTCGATCCAGTATACTTTGATTATCGTTTGTTAGGCGGAAAATTTGTTCAAACACACAACACAAATAAGAACCGATACACAATTTCACCTTGCAGTTATGTTCTTAGGCACGGAATTTCGGAAACCGTAATTACCGAAATTAGGTTCAATTCACGGGATCAGAGTTTCGTAGCGTTTTAACAAGGCACGTCGTTTTCTTTCCATTTTATGGATGATTTTCTTTTGTTGTTGTGTCGCAGTCCGTTTGACGCGTAGAGAGACGGATCACCTCTCCTACGATGACGAGACACACAAGTTATGTGCTAGCGTTTAGCGTTGTATTAGACTTAGGTCTTAAGTATAACTTAGGTTACAGTTAGGTTTAGCCTATAGTTTATGTTTATTAACATTATTGTTAGAAAATCCTGTACAGGGAATAAGATTCGTTTAGTATTAGCTACCTTGTTAGTTATAAATCTTTAGTTCACACATTTGTGTTAAGTTCCTGTTGCTCTGGCCAAGCAAATGTTAGTAGTGTGAAACATCACTTATGTTTAGGCATTAGCCGTTTTGTGAATCGAGCGGATGGTAACTCGTTAAATAAGCCTTACACACCAGTTAGCAGGTTTTCCTGATGGAAACTTTAGGCATTCGCCGTTTTGTGCTGTACATCGAGCGGATAGTAACTCGCTAAATAAGCCATATAACTGTATAGCACGTTTTCCCCGCTGAACGACGTCATGAGAAAACATTTCTCCGCTGAACGTTCGTCATGGGAAAGGATATCTCCGCTGAACGATCGTCATGGGAAAAGATTTCCCCGCTGAACGACGTCATGAGAAAGAATTTCTCCGCTGAACGTTCGTCATGGGAAAAGATTTCCCCGCTGAACGACGTCATGAGAAAAGACTTCCCCTCTGAACAACGTCATGGGATAAGATTTCCCCTCTGAACGATTGTCATGGGAAAATAAACTAATATGAGTTCCACTGGTATACAGGAGGAATCTCAAAGGGTTAGTGCGAGTTCCACTGGTTCACAGGAGGAATCTCAAATGGGTCTGTATGAATGGGGTGGTTTGAAGCTATAAGCTTGATACTACAGTGGTATGCAAGGTTGTATGAAAGGTCAAGTTCGCGTTTTGAATGATGATGCATGCAAGAGTGGGGTTTTAGGTCTGGAATGATGGAAGTTAAGTTGGTTTGGATTTCCTGACAGTTGGATTTTATTGGAATGATGAGGCTGTTCTTTTTTTTGTAAACAATTAAATTGTTTTAGTTTCCTTTTAAGGTGTTGCTATTTAGAACTTCGTCTTTATGGTGGACAAGTTTTTTTTATATAAGTTATTTTTTTTTTTAAGTAGTTTCCTTCTTCAACAGAAATAGTGTTGTCCTAGCGATAGTTTAAACACCGGGGCGGTGTTTTTCGCGGGAAGGGGGGAATTGTAACGGAACAAATTTTGCTCCGTTCTCATTAAAAAATAAATGGTCTTGTAGCGCCACCTAGCAGATGAGTCATCAATTTTTTATCACCGACAGAGACCCTATTCCCGATATTAATCGATTGATTGATAATAGATGGCGGCAGTGTTGCGGCCAGATTTGTGAAACTTAATATAATCAAATTAGAAATCTTAAACTATTTCTTTATTAAAACATATTTATTTCGTAAACATTTGTTTAGTTGTTTTCAACATTGATCGTCACGTATCGTTTCAACGATTGGCATCGACGGTGCGTTGTCTTTGCCTCGATATAAAATAATTGTCTTGGTTTCACCTCCTGTCAGTTTTGACATTAGAGGGTTGAGCATTTCCGTTCTTCCGTTCGAGCGCGTGGGCGCATCCAGGAGGAATGTAAGGTTTCTCAGGAAACTTGGCCATGTGCGGCCTAAATCATGGAGTGATCAAGTGATGATCATCCGTAAAGTACCCTGGTAAGTTCAATTCCGAGGATTTCGAGATTTGGTTTTATGTCGACACGTGCTTACCATGGTATTGTCTTTCCAGCACGCTGAATTGTACCCCTGGGTTTGGTGGGTGGAATCCGGCAATGATCCAGCAAGGAGCTGATCATGGATTTCCTAGGTAAGCCGAAAAAACCAGTGGGAATATCCTGAGAGGAATTCCGAAACGTCTCGTGGTCGTGTACGATCAAGTAACTAATAAAAGTCTTTTGTTTCAGGGTTCATTGATACATCGTTCATTTAAATAATCATCGTTTCATCGATTGTAATCTTGTAATTGTTATTTCATTCTGAAATGAAATAATTTATATTTTTATAAACGTTCCACGTTTATCATTCATCTACGTCTCCGGTCGCTGGCGACTTGGATGTATCCTGCTGGAGGATCTGGGCAGACTGAAGTAGCTGAACCCATCCCGGAAGGAGGAGCGTGGTTGCTTAAACACTAAGGACAGCGTAGCTTCATGGGTCGGTAACCGAAGCCACCTCGAGGTAAACTCCATGTTCTTTTAGCCGTAGGCCGAGTCTCCACTCGTCTGGTTAGGATCCTTCCTGCCGGGATGTCAAGGTTGTAATTTTAGTACCTAGAGTATTGAGTAGAATCATTTGAGCATTTGATGTCTGACGAATCGATAACACGCCCTGTGTGTATTAAGAGTCCGTGTTTGAGTTAAGCAAGGTACGGGTTTCCTACCTCAATATAAATTGTATCTTGTGATATCGGAAGGAAAATAAATTGCATGATAAGAAAACTTTCTTTGATTTGTCACCATAGTCCCTTTAGTGGTTCGACGGCACACCCATCACCGTCGAGCGGCTAAAGGTGATATACACCTTTTTCTCATTTCAAATTTTTGTAACAAGAACCAACGTTACACCACTCGTCGGCATTCTCCACTGACCTGCTTGCTGCGGTTGATAGCGTTGTTGCAGCGGCCCTGGCGCAGGACGTCGCGGTGCCGCGCGATCAGCTCGAGGACGGTGCGCTTCTCCAGCTCGGTGAAGTTCTCCACTCGTCGGCATTCTCCACTGACCTGCTTGCTGCGGTTGGTGGCGTTGTTGGAGCGGCCCTGGCGCAGGACGTCGCGGTGGCGAGCTATCAGCTCGAGGACGGTGCGCTTCTCCAGCTCGGTGAAGTTCTTCGAGCGCTCCTTGTGCCCGCGGCGGGCGCGTATTGAGGTGGCGCTGCTACGTGTAGACATGACAGGCCTGGAACAATTGGAAATATGTGGATAGTTGGGAATCTAGCTTGTGATTGATGGCTGTTTCAATGGGTACCAATTCAAATATCCACGGTGCTAATAACACTAGAGAGGAAATGTTAAATTAATATACTGGATGACTTTTTTTACCGTCAGGTTTGCGTGTGAGATATGCAAATGATTTAGATGACAACAGCATGATTAGTTTAATTTTTTTTAAATATTTTTGCGCGTTTACTATGGCGACCGCGTAAATCTCGAACGGATTCGCCATAGTAAATGCGCAAAAATATTTTAAAATTAAATTAAACTAATCATGCTATCGTCACATATATCATTTACCTATCTCACACGCAAATTTTCCTGACGGTAAAAAAAGTCACCCAGTATTTGTTCAAATACCATCAAATTCCTTTGAACCTCCTCTTACCTATTGTGAATGACCACTCTTATACATACATAAATTATATACATGGAATCTTACTTTTCAAAGTGTTGGCAAAAAACTTCAGAAGAAAAAAATATGAGCAACATTTTTATTTCAACTTTGTCTTGTTTTTTTTTTTGTTTTTTTTAAGCTTACTAGACTTGCCCACATTGCTTTCTGCTTGACCCAGAGGCCGACTTGTAGAGAATGCCATTAGGCATTAAGTCCTTCTTTTGTATGTAGTTCTTGTGTTGTTCAATAAAGTTATTAAACAAATAAATACCTAATGCCCAGACTAATTTTTCTCGACCCGAGAATCGAACCGAATATACTGACAAACCAGCCTAGATAAATAGTTAACTGTCTCAAGTAATTACAAGACACTTAAGGCAATGATTTCGGAACTATTCTGAGCTAAACTTGATTGGACTGAGCCCCGCCTGCGGACTGGTTATTTCAAGGTGAATTAACTCCAGTTAAAAAGGACTAATGTTGAATGTTAGGAAAATTTGCAATATTACGAATAAGTAACATTTTATTATTAACCTTTTAAACGCCAAGATACGAACGCACTGTTGTCGTGTCCTGTACAGCAGAGCTGGGTTAAAGAAATGGAAAAAATACCAGTAATCGTTTTAAACATATTTATTTCATATTTTTAAAACTCGTTCTACAAATGAAACCTTCCCCGGACGCTCCCCGGATGCCCTCTAAACTAGGACAAATCTGGGGAAACCCGGACGGATGGCAACCCTAGTCTTCTATGACAGTGTGGTATTTCCCCAGTCAAACCAGCCAAAGCCCATTTTGAATGACAGACACCAGGCAGGAACGTTCAGGCTCAAAATGTCCTTTTCCCATAATGTCCCTTCCTACAATAACCCTTTTTTTATCATTCTGCAGCATTTTGCCCGACCTGGAAATTGAACCCAAGACCCTGAAATCATGACCGGCCTGAGACCATCGAGGCGTCTTTCTACACGCAAAAGAATGGAAAAATAACTATTAAATTATTAAAAATGTATATTAGAATATCGTTATTATAATGTGTTGAGAAGAGGCGCCACAAACTAGATTTACATTTTAAAAATAAATTTATAAATATCAAAAGTCAAAAGTAACCATCTAATTCTATACTAAATAACTAATATTATAAATGCGAAATTAACTCTGTCAGTTTGTAACGCTTTTACGGTTAAACCGATGTTATGTTTGTTTTTATTACCCTGATGCACTGAGCTCTATGATAATACGCTCAGCCTATTACGCTGGAGTGGCTATAGACATTGAAATGACAGATAATTTTTCTGTCGATTTGAAGCGCCCCCAATAGTGTACTGGGAACTAAAATGACTTTTTTTTTATTTTTATAATGGCCTTTATCCCGCGCCTGTTTGCGGCGCGGTGATTCTGCCAATGTCAAGTGGATGAGGGAGATTCTCCTTGCGTTAAAACATTGGTGTTAAGATGTTTTAACGCTTCATGGAAACACTGGAGGATACTCTCAAGGTCACGGGGGAATGGACGCCATTGCGGTAAGAGCGTCTCATCTACCGATGAGACACACCACACGCAATACCCGTCCATTCAGTCAATTTGTTTCAATTTTCTTATTTATGACACTTCGTTACACTTTACTGAATGAAAATCACACCACTTTTCAACACCAAACTGCACTAGATCACAAATAAAAAGATTTAAAACAAAAAGACGCGTGGACCCATCGCCTACCCTCCAGTGAATCCTAAAATGACTTCAAATGGCTCAGAACATGAGTCAAATGGACAGCCATAGACATTGACAATGACAGCATTATCGAAGTTTATCTGCGAAAGTCAGCACTATTATTAGTTCCAAGTACACTAACTACTGCTCTCAGCGCCAATATGGCGATTTTCAAATCGGATCAAATATTTAGTACCAATCGCCTATCCAGTGGTCTATGGAAATCAGTGCCCTGATGGCACAGAATATTTATAATAGTACTAACCCATCATCATCCCAGCGTATTCCCGGTTGCATCCAGTATGGAGCTCAGGGTCCGCTTCGACTATGATCCTAGATTTTACCAGCCTGGTTATTACAATGGAGCGATTGCCATCTGACCTCCGTAACCCATACAAGAGGAACCAGACCAACTTGGAACATAGTCGGGACCAACGGCTTAACGTGCCTTCCAAAGCACGGAGTCATCATTCTTTTCAGACTACTACAGATAATAGTACTAACTGATGGTAAGCAGAAGGGGAGCCAAATTGCCATGACAATGGACGCAACACCGTTTTTTTTACACCTAATCAGTTGGCAGACAGGCAAGCAGCCCACCTGATGGTAAGCAGTCTGTGCAGCCTATTCCCTTGAGGGACACTTCCCCAGGAAGCGTCGCTCAGTGAGCTGCCAGACTGTAGGCTCATCTGATCTTCGAGCCTTTGATTTCAAGTGCACTGGTTCCTACACTTTTATGGCGGCAGATCAGATTTCACCTGTGGGTATGGTATCTGTATCCGTCCAGTAGTCCGTATCTGTTCAGGTGCATGTCTGTCGAGCTGCGTACTTGACGAGTTGCTTATCTGACGAGTTGCGAATCTGACAAAATGCGTATCTGACGAGTCGCGTTCCCATCGACTAGTCTGACGAAATGCGTATCTGACCCCTTGCGTGCCTGACGACATGCGTGTGATCCTAGCTAGCCAGTCGGACTCTGAAAAAGCCCTACCACCAACCAAACCTACGACTACTACTTGTACGAGTTTTATTTTTAGATGCTTAGTTTGACGTGTCACTTCCGTCATTGTCGATGGCTTAATTGACTGTTAGTTTCGGATTTGAACTTGTGACCTCTCAATTGACACAATCTGTAGCACTGAACTGCGAGTTGGAAATGGCATACCCCTGTTTTTTTAGTAACTACAGTTACAATTAAGATTCCAAGATTTTCTTACATACGTAAGTAACAAAAGAAGCTAATAAAAGCGTGTTAAAAAATGTTTGTTGAGGGTCTATGGTTGAGTGGTAAATGTTTAGTCCTTATCTTGGGGTCCTGGGTTGTTTTCGGAAAGGCAAATTTGGATTTCATTAAAAAAAAATGTTTGTTTAGTTTTCTCAAGGATTTTTGAAACACAAATTGTGGTGATATAATAAATTTAATCCATATTATAAAGAGAAAAGATTTGATTGTTTGTTTGTATTGAATTGGCTTCGAAACTACTGAACCGATTTGAATAATTCTTTCACTGTGCTATACTATCCCTGGGTGACATAGGGTACTTTTTATCCCGGAAATATGGGCGGAAGGGATATTTGAAAAAAGGAATTACGCTCGAGTGAAATCGCGAAGGCGGCTGCTAGTATTTAATATTAAATAAAAAAAAAGTGAATGTTAGCTATATTATGGCCCTCAAGATGGCTAATCTTAAAACAATGATGGCGGATACAATAAAGAAAAACGTACAATTATTCATCAATTCTGCATAAATCGGTCAGGTTTATAACTGTTAATAACACCGCATATGTATATTCGATTGACTACATTATTTTTAATAATACATAGGTAAAAGTTTCAAATCCTGTTAGATTAGTTCAGGGTTACCAATTTTGTTTACCCTTGAAGAAGAAAAGCTCGTCTACAGAAGTAGCACTTCATAACTGTTGTGCTGTGTTTCTTTTTTTTATGTCAGAGGCGGCAAACGAGCCAGCGGGTCGCCTGATGGTAAGCAATCACCGCCGCCCATGGACATCTGTAAAACCAGAGGGGTCGCGTTGATGCGTTGATGGCCTTTTAAGGGGGGTGTTTCTATCGGTGAGTAAGGTCTCCAGAGCGCAATTTAAGGGCATGGTGTTGGCAGTAGAAAGACCCATTTTTGCTGCCAAAGTTTTGTTCTCTAGATCTCAATTGGGGATGGTATAGTGTTGGGAGGGGGAAGACGCTTTTTTTAAAATGCTAAGAATGTTTTTCCTTGAAATTATAGAGTCGAGGTCACGCAGGTGATTGCCTCTGGTAGTTCAAGCGTCCATTATGGGCAATGGTAACTGCTGCTTAGTTGTTTACTACCAGGCGGGCTGTAGGCTCAAGCACCACCTTTGTGTTAAAAAGAGTAAAAGTAAATATGGAAAAGTTATGGAAATGCCTCATAACTATTGACACTACAATTGTATTTATATGTAGTCAGCAAAGCAAAAGCTGAAGTTACTTTTCGTAACTGCAATTAATTTTAAAGGCCTTGACATTTATCCGCCATTATGGTCTTAATTAGGTTTATCCTGAAAATCTGATTCTATTAATACAGTTCGTAATTTTTGGGAAAACCTTGTTTTGTTGTTGGAAACCCTGGCTCAGTTAACATTTGACATTTCGAAAATAATTTACCGCCATTTTGCTAAAAAGAAAAAGTTAACCCGTCTTGTTTATGGTAAAACGCGCGTTTTTTTTCGGCCAGCGTATAGTTCAAATCGATTGGAATCTAGTTTTTTTTTCTTAAACTTTGAATGTTAATTTTATAATACAAGTATTTAGAACCTGTTTGTCTAACATTTAATAGTGGCCAGTATGTTCTGGTGTTTAAATTTTTGCGGCCAACTTTGTTTAGCGATAGTTATCTGGGACATTTTGATTTACCTATTACTCAATTACTCGGATAGAAAGTAACTGTTAATTCGTCCTTAGTTCCGTTATTAATAGGTATTTGTAGCTTGGCGGGTGTTTGAATGCGTAATGACGCTAGTTTTTAATCAAATAACTTTCTTTAGACTTTTAACCTCCTCCGAACAGTGGCTAAACCGTAAGGGTGTAAAACATCGGTCGTGGGGTCAATTCCCGCCTTGGGTTTGGTTTAATAGGACATTTTCAGAGTGCGACTGTCTAACCACCATCCCCATTCCCCACAGGTGAAATCTGCCGCCATAACAGCCATGGCTGTGTTCTGACAATATTAATATCGCTACAATCGCTCTTACACTGGATTAATCACCACCCAGCATTTGGTGATTTGTAAAATTCCAACACAAATTTGCCCCACCCGAGAATTGAACTAGAGATATTTCAACCATTTTTTTTTTGGAGGGGAATGAGTTTCTGCACCAAAACCGCAGGCTAGCTAGACCTGCGGCCGTGTGTGGGACTCTAGACTAAATCGTCCACTACCCACTAAACTCCCCCGGTTTCCCCTTCACACCCGATTGGGACGAGCCGGTGCAAGCCTTGTGGCACAGTATTACAAGTTTGTGGCTAGCTATAATATTGACCATAGATCAACGAGGTGTTACTATTATAACTTAAATAACAATTAAATATTATACCATTAACACATCTTTAAGTCAAACCAATAAACAGATTACACAATTATTTCATATTTTAAATAAATAATCGACATTGACATCAAAACTAGAACATCGTAATGAGATCAGCCATTATTTCTAATTTGATTTTATGTGTTAAACTCATTTTTGTTATTTTAACTGGCGCCTTTTTTTCATCTGATTCCCACGTGACGCTTTGTCCCAATCTAGTTAGGATACGATAAAAGCAGTTATTATTATTAATGTATGGGACCTAAGGCCGTTTGTCCACTGCCGCTGTCGCCGGACCGTCAACGAGAACGAGTTTATTTCGGACCGATTTCAAGATAAACGCCTCGTTGGTTTTGTGATTTAAGTACCGGGTCGAGATCTCGGGGTACTGGGTTCAATTCCCGGGTTGAGCTAACTTTCTGTTCGGTTTGGTCGTTCGTGTCGGTTTTTCGGACACAGCTCGGATTTGTGATCACCAATCCGCATTTGGCAAGTAACGTTAACGTCATCATTGTAACGTTAACTTTAGGGATGGAGGCCTTTGCCCTGCAGTGGGACATTAATAGGCTCTTACTTTACTTTTTTTTAAGTTAACGTGACGGCGATCGCTTGTCCACCGCGACCGATCTCGGCGTTTATTTTGATGGATGATAGATAAAATAATACTGAGCTAACGTGACGGTGCGACGGCAGTGTGAGGACAAGTTCAAATGTGTTTTGTATTGCCGGCACATCTTCTCGACATCTCGGCGTCCGGGATGACAGCGCTCTGGTGACGGACGTGCGCTGGACACAGGGCTCTAGTAAATGTATGCATGTACCGCTACCTCGGCCTCGGCGCCGACATCTCGTTCTCGGCGACGTGACGGTGACGGCGGCGGTGGACACAAGGCCTTAGGAAAACTATAATCGCGTGTAACGGTAACCTGAGTTGGTTTGTAAAGTTGATACATTAATTAACTGACAAAAAATATTTATTTTACTTATTCATTGCATCTAACACAATATGATCGTTTTGTTTGTCGCATAAATATAGGTACCTAGATTTTTAATAGAACCTCAATTGTATTGGTAGACAGGCACGCGCGCAGCACACCTGATGGTAAGCGGTTCCATTGAGGGACGCTTTATTAGGAAGCTTCGCTCAATGTGCTGCCATACTGTAGTCTTCGAGCCATTGATTTCAAGTGTACTCGCTGCCTCATTAATATTGCCAGAAAACCACAAGAGCTTTTGTTAACGTGTACGAGTATCAGTAAGAGGAGTTTTCAAGCAGTATGATATGACACCTCACGTGCGTAAGGTGAATAGATCGAATCTCGCATTTTTTTTATACCACATCAGTTGGCAGACAGACATACAGCCTGCCTGATGGTAAGCGGTTACTGTGGCCTATTCCACTTCATCAGGAAGCGTCGCTCAATGTGTTGTCGCGAATCACCCGAACGCCCGCGCGCGTCATCAGAGGTCTGCTTCTGACCAATAGCGCGCAGGCGTGTCAAAATTCGTGTTATGCGCAATCCGCACCCGATATTTAAGAAGTTTGCCGCATCATCAGGCGGACCGTAGCTTGAGCGCCATTAATTAATTCATATTGTCGCAAGGATAATTCTTGACTCAATCACCACGCTTGCCAAATGAACGGTAATCCAAAACCCTAGCATTATTCGATGAAACAATAATACAGGAATTAAACTTTATTTCAAAATTTCAAACATTTGGGCTGATGATAGAAACATAATTATATGGCTATTCGACACAGACAGTGCATTACGTAGGTGCTATCCCTTATTAGTACGGAGTGTGAGAGACAAGCAGAAAAGTGTAGATGGCGCCCCGTACCTGTGCAAACGACGCGCTCGCAGCTAACTTCAGACAAGCCAATTAAGTTGACGCGGACTATACTGCCCTGTGTCTAGTCTCTAAGAAAATAAAATGCTAAGCACTTTTTTGCAGTGCCTTGGATTGTCCAGGCAGTGACAAAAGTTTGCATATAACTTTTTCTCAGAAATCATTATTTCTATGACAAAATAACATTTTGGTAATTTTAAATGCTTGGCTAATGGTTCTGCTGACCCTACTATATTATAAGAGAGCACATTTCATAGCATTCTAATAAGAGTAATTTTTAAACATGTTATTTGGTAAGTATAGAATTTTTTGTTACCATAACAAGCAAAATGTTGAAACCAAATTTTAATATTCAATATCAATTTGTCACTTTCCTATTATTTTAACCTTAGAAAAGTGGGTACAAAAATGCATAAATAAAATATTTATTTTCCAGCATTTTCATTATTTTACTGCCTTATATTGTATTGAAGACGGTAAAAATCCAAAACAAAATCTTTTTACAAAAAACTAATAAGTGACCTAAATCCCAAGTTCAATAACTTTTTAACTGACTGGTTACCGTATGCTACTACGAGTATTACTAGAAATAAAAAGAAAACAATTGCCAAGGTAGAGTTCTAAAAAAATATTTTAGAATTTATTGAAAAATTGATTTTTTACAAACGAGTTTATTTTATATTGTCTAAACTTGTATATGTGACACTTAGAAAATATAAGCATAAAAATCTCTACAATATGGGCATTTTTGTTAATCATTTTTATGGTAAGAATTTCAAACAAAACAAAATAACAGTTCAACCAGAAAAACAATGGTCACTAAAATGTTCAGTTTAATGAAAACTGTTTTACTAAAAAAGGAAGTTTTTCTAAAAGTTTTTTTTATTTATTATTTTATTCTTGTTCAGAATTGATTAAATATAAGTAGTTCAATCATTTTGCTTACTATTAGAATATAAATATTACCAAAACTTCGTCAAACAAGAAAATAGAGAATGGTAGAGCTTACAAAAACTACTAGCAAATGGAGAAAAAAAAATTTGTGTACATTATTTCCAGTACCTAACAGAATTTAGGTCAAAAACTGTTACATAAAACAATTGATTAAATTAAGGTAGAGAATAACAATATAAACATATGGAAACACAGCTCTACATGCATTTTCAACAGTTTAAAATTAGTCTCTACTAAAATAATTAACACTTTAAATTGTTTAAAAATACTGAAAACATCAAAAAGTTTAAAAACAAATCACAAACCTTTTTCCAGAGCACCAAAACAATCAGAAAAAAAAGAACAAAAAAAGCGCGGTATCTCAACGTCACTGCTCAAATTTGGAACAACACTTCAGAACACCTGATTATTTTTTTAAACGTATTATTGATACTGCATCAGTTAGCGCGGTATTATCAGCCAGTTTACGGCCAATCAACAGTTCAAAAGTGAATTTTTGTTCTAATGTAGATAACGAAACAATTTAAATGATAAAAATGATTACGGTTATATTCGGTACGGAGACTTATGCATAGATACGTGCAAATGTATGCGGGCCGAACTGTAATAGAATTATAAGCGTCATATTACGCGTACCGCTTTTAGTTAAAAGGTTAACAAGCCAATTGACTACAGTTTCTTTTAATCAGTTAAAAATATGGTCATTGCGTTAGTTATAGTTGGAAATAGACTACTTACCGTAGCTAGCGGTCCGCATTCCACCTTCCCCGCAGTGTGTGGGTGCTTATTTTCATCGTGCACACGTAACACTACTTTGCGAATAACTAATATTTTGGTATCAAAATGCAAGAGGTATAAAAAATACGATGACCACTGGTTACAACTGTCAAAATTGAACTTCATACATTGCCAAATGCCATAGACAAGGTTATGTTTTATAAATAGATTTAGGGGTTTGCTACTCACCGCTAGATGGAGCTAGCTATCTTAGTAACATTGAAATGTAGAGCTGATTTAAAGTAGACCATGCTGCCAATATTCCTTCTGAAAGTAGTAAAACTGGTAAAGTCATCAAATAGTAGTTAAATTAATTAACTTCATGTTTTTCTGAGTTATAATCTTATAAAATGACCATTTGTAAGATATTAAATGAAATCCTTTCAAATGTAGAGATGCTCGTGATTTTTAATTTCTAATGACTTGATGATTGAAGAATATGCTATTACCACAAAGTTTCGGGTTCATCTCCCGCGGAGTAGAAAGATTTTTGACAAGAACGTTTTAGTTTGTAAAATGGGACGGATTTTTTTTTTGATTTTTTAAGAATTTCGCCCCCGACTTTACCTGCTTACGACAAATATTTCGCAGGAATTTAATATTTTTGCAGGATAGAAAAGCCATCTCTATATCTTTCGTTGATAAGTTCTTTTGACGTGACAACGTCTTAAATTAGGTTGCGGCTGGGAGTCACTTATGAAAAAGTGTAACGCTCGGTAACGTTACGATGAGTCACCGAACGAGAGAGAGGCCCGCCGAATGCCTTGCGTCTCTCTCCCACTCAACTATGATCGGTCTGCCGCGCGCGCAGCACTTTTAATTATATTCATATCAATAAATATTCTACCGAGAAAAAGACGTTGTCACGTAAAATCTTCGCCCGTAAAACCGACTTTACAGGCAACCATTTTTTGAAATGAATCCCTTTTTGTAAGTGATTTTTTTTCTTATGAGAATAAATATCTTTAACCGTATCTCACTCTCCAGCTCCCAAACCATCTCTAAATCAAATATTTTTATCTTTAAAATATTAAATATCTAGTTAATTATGGTGGTAGCTCGCTGTTGACACCCGGGGAGTGAGCCTCAATAGTGCGCCGTTGTAAAAATTGGCTAATAGAAAAGAGTAACTACCGAGTTTCTAGCGAGTCTTCTGATTAGATAGCAACATTAGAGTCACTCTGTTGGTATTAAACGATTTAAAAGTTCATCTTTGAAGGGCCACTGCAAGTTGTGGTGTGGTAAAGTGTTGGGAGCCAGAGAACTTAATTCACATGCCGGGTGGTTACTTTAAGCAAAATGCTTTTGAATGCTGCTGCCAGCCCCTAATTACATGGACGTGATAAATTTGCCAGAAGTGGCACAGAAGCAAAGGCTCTGGCGCACTGAGGGGTTTAGTGGAGGATTCTGGCGACTGGGACCACTACATAACTGGGACCGCGATCCCAGTTGCCTGATTAGTTTTTATTTGTTTATTTCGTCAGGCGAGGGACCGCGGTCCCAGTTTTATATGGTCCCAGTCGCCTGAATCCTCTAGTGATAATACTTTTGTTTATAGTGGAGAAAATGCATTACGCATATCCCATCCGTTGCTGGCCCGGGGCCATGTGGGGTTATCACCTTCCGTTTCCACTCCAGTCGGAGAACGGGGGGACTATACCCAGTTTCCCCCATTATAAAAAAAGAAAATTAGGGATGGGCTGGTCAATAGTCACAAGGTTGGCACCGGCTCGTCCCAAACGGGTGTGAAAGGGAAACCGGGGGAGTTTAGTGTGTAGTGGGACTTATTCTCGAGCCCCATACGACCGCAGGCGTCGCTAGCCTGCGGTTATGGCGCGTAAAGCGGCAGCGCAGACGACAGACTATCCGTGACAGACTTTTTAGTCTGCGAAAATAGAACGTATGCAACTGTATGGAGTAACGCAGATGACGCACAATAAGTCCGGCGCACAAAAAATCCGCGTGATTCTGGCAGACCACGTCGCTCCGCCGCTCCGCGCCGCGCCGCTCATAAACTTTTCGAAAGTATAGGACGTACCCAAAATTTTCTTCTTTTTTTCTGTAGGACTTCAAGTACAAAATAATACTTCGCGATCTCTGCACGATTTTCATAGCGTCTACGTCCCTACAGTCCTGCCGACAGAATGATCGAAAATGTGCGTCGTGTACGTAGTCTGTGAAAAATCCGCGACCGAGTTGCGAGCCATGCTGACTTTTTGTGCGCCCGCAGACTCGATCACACAAAAAGTGTGCCGTCTGCGCTGCACCAAATGCGTTTTCCTCCGCAAAAAAAGGGATTTAGCCTTAAATTTCAACGATGGGGCCCTTCCCATGGGCAAGCAAGAGCCCATAGCAGGGAAAGGGCCCTATCATTGTTTCCCAATATTATTAAAATGTCTACTTGGAAATAAATAATATTGAATTGATACTTTACTTTTATCATAAGCATTATGTTAACACGATATTCCTGCGCCATTGATTGAATCAACAAACAGGTCCGGAGTGGTTGCCAAAGCTCCGTGTACAATGCTAAACGGCCATGATACCATCATTATTGTCTATGGTTCGAACCGTTCCAATTTCAAAATGCAGATAGAACAGGAAGTAGTGTAGAGTCGATTTTAACAAAAGTAGTAACATTTTTCTAAGCGCTTAATGATCGATCAAAATCACGGGATAATTTAGTTATTTGCTTAGTTCCTTTTGTTTTCTGAGAAGTAGGTTAATGGTAGGGCTTTTCCAGAGTCTACCACCCCCACCCCCACAGGTGACATCTGCTGCCGTAACAGCTCTGGCTGTGTTCCGGCAGTATTTATATGGGAGCAATACACTTGAAATCAGAGACTCGAAGATCAGATGAGCCTATAGTTTGGCAGCACATTGAGCGACGCTTCCAGGCTTAGTGTCTCTCAATGGAATAGGCCGCAGTAGCCGCTTACCATCAGGTGGGCTGCGTGTCTTTATATAAAAAAGAAAATGTACAGTGTAAGCTATTTTGCCCTTTTCTGCTATTTTATTTTTAGTTTATATTCCTTTTTCTCACTTTGCAAAACTGTGTTACAAATAGAACGTACTAAAAAAAAAAAAAATTTCGTCGACTCTTTAAGTTTTTTGTTGCCAGCAACCAATAAGCGTCGCTGCGGACAACAAATTGCTTGCATGACGCGGCGCAACGCTAAATAATGTTATTTACATATTGTTTTGTCACTTTCCACTTTACTATTTATTAGTCTTTGTTTTTTTTTGTACGGATTATATCGCGGTTGTAAGGCAGTGGGCACAATGCTAAAGAACTCTAGCGAATTATAAAATAATATACAATTAATATTGGAAAACATCACCTGAATCCTGATTTAACCAAAAGAAGATTAAGCATTAATTGTGTTATGGGTATCACTCCACATGTTATTTATTTATTTATTTTGGGAAGACCAGGATTTACAAAATTTATGTATGTTAAAAAAATGGCAGTTAAACAAATCACTAATAGGTCCTCACAGATGGACTAATAGAATACAATGTTCTGTAAAGTGAAAACATTCATAAAAAAAAACTAGAGGATAAAAGATCACACAGCGAGCTATGGAAGGGATTTGTCAGGCATAAAAACAGTATAGAAAATAAAATGACAGAATTATTTGCACGGTTTGATTCGAGAGATCATAAAAAAATATCCGTGGCTTGTATTTATAAATATTTTCTACAAGTGTGATCCCGGCCTAACAATTTTTTTCAGATAATATCGTAGTCATATCTGTGGCGTTTGTTTGGAAATTTGGCGCGATTGTCTACGGCCATTGTTTTCTTTTTCGGCCAGTCATCGGCGAAGGCACACATCTCGTTCAGCTATCAATGTTCACACCAGTAATTGGATCCGTATCCGGCTTGTGTGGGTTGGATCCGGTTTTATCGATTTACTTTTAAAATAGAAATGTTATATACCAGCACCGTTTCACCATTAAGATACCAGGGGCCTTACTATGAGCTCTTATAGCAGGACTTAAATTGAACTGCTCTGCTTTATTGTACCATGACAACCTTAAAGCAGGCCTGTGGCAGGTCAGTCGCAGGGCAATTTACTTTAACGTTTTGACAACCGTTCACCTTTTTTTTTGTATGGACGTTTCGTACCATGAGCGGCTTTAAATGTCAAGCAAAGCGTCTTTTGAACGTCCGAAACGTCAAATAAACCGATCCTTAAAAAGCTACTCTGGAGTAGCTTTAACAGAATTGTTTTGTGATTGTGTGAGTGAATCTCATATTTTGTCGTCGAATTTTGTTCCGTACCTTTTCGTGCTTATGTTCATGAGTCTCTTGTGCCCCGGTTAGGAGTCAGTATTTTTGTCAAACGTAAGTATCTTTTGATAAGAAGTGGATTATTGAAAGTAAAATTAGCGTTTAAATAAAAAGTAACCTATTTTAAAACATTTACACCTATTTTTGTAGAAGTGTGACGAATTCTTTAAGTATTTGGAAACAGAATTCCAATAAGATGGGAGAAATAAGCTACGTCGCCTTCGCAAAATAAGTGACCCGTTCGAAATGGAATGTTTATGATACAAGCATGTCTATTTAATTTGTTTATGTCTATTTAATTTGTTTACAAAGCCTGAATGTCCAGTTGGTAAGCAAATAAAGAAGTGAACTGTGATTTTAGTATTTAGAACTTCGATCATTACAACTTGTGGTAAAATAATAATAATCTAAACATTATATTTCCAGATGTGCAATGCTAAGAAGCTAATATGCAAAAATTAGAAGTGTAGATGCAAGCAATCCCAGTGCTAATCAAGATTCTTTCATTTGGTCAAACCATGCTCTTTGCCCACACTTGGAAAGCTGAGCACTAATAAGGCTTTATGGTTTTTAGGTAATATTTATTATTGTATTTTCATCCTAAACCTACTAAGTGACGAGCTAATTGATGTAATTGGTCGAGAAGTCGGCTATTACACCAGAGGGCGGGTTCAATCCCCACAGGGTACAAACATTTGCGTGCATGAATATAATTTTTGCGTGCAAAAATTATATTATTTTTTATCTTTATTTATAAAAATCAAAACCATTATACTTTTTCAAAATAATTTTATAATTAAGTACATTTTTTAATAAACTTAAACAAAAGAACACAATGGGCTTATAAATAATAAGATTAGCATAATTACATTAATTTAATAGACTTACAAAACACCTTAAAAACAGTAGACAACAACGGAAGTATCCTTCCTTCTACTGTATCTAACAAGAACACAGGCACACACAGTACAAACTGAAACTTAAATAATATTTTATTTTAGGTTATTGTGGATATCCACTCTGCAAAAGGGTGATGTCACCAACTTGGGATGCTGAACCAGACACTCACGAAGCTGTAGGCAGAAGGTGGCAATGGCTCAATAGGTGCTGAAGTAACCTGTGCCATTGTTGGCAGTTAGGTACTGAATGTGCTTCTGTCAAATGTTCTTGATTAAGTAGAACTCTGTAATAAAAACATGAATGATTTTAAGTTTGTCACATACTATAGTATGATAGAAGCAAATATAAGTGCAGACAGAAGATAATTACTTATTAATTAGTTTGCTCTTTGCCGCATTCAAGCATTTTGTTTTTCCTAAAGGTTTACTGGTAGAGAATGCTTTTAGTGTTAAGTCCGCCTTTTGTAGCCAATTTGTGTGGTCAATAAAGTTTTTATAAATAAATAAATTACATTGTTACTTGTTTACATATCATTTCCGTAAGCTCATCAACACAAGGTCCTTCTATAAGCATCATTGATGATTATTATTTTGTTCAATCTTGGCCTTCAGGTCTACCCAGCACTGGAATTATAATAACAAATTATATTACAATCACTTCATGTTATCTATACTAATATTATAAAGAGGAAAGATTTGATTGTTTGTTTGTTTGTATTGAATAGACTCCGAAACTACTGAGCCGATTTGAATAATTCTTTCACAGTTGGAAAGCTACACTATCCCCTCTGGTGAACGTAGAGTACTTTTGATCCCAGAAATGGGGGGGAAGGGGGGGATATTCTATCATTCATGTACTTAGTCTTAATAATTAACAATATTAACTGAAGAGTTGAGCCTTTGTGCTGCTGCATTCCACATAATCTTCGGATGCTCCAGAAATTATCCTTAGAATATTTCAGTCAAAGTTCGAAAGTATAAACGAACATGGAAGTGTTCAATGGGGATAAATGATAATGAAAGATAACATCTAAAGTGGTTCGTCAAAGAATGCAACAAAAAATCGTAGTATTCTCAAATTGATAACCATGTTCTCAATCAATGTATATAATCACTGTGTTATACTCAATGAAGAACATGCATTTCAATGACCAAATCGTATTAAATCACGGAAAAAGTTAATTTTTTTGCCTTTTTCAGAATTACAGAATAAAATGCATTTGACACTTGACATTTGTATTATTTTGGTGTCAGAAACGTTTAAAAATTTAAGTAGGTTAAAAGGAATAATCGGCACGCACGGCTCTTTCATAGTTATTGCTTCACTTATTGAAAACTACTGTAAATCAAGAAAATTATACTGATAAAGTAATCTAAGCCCATAAAAACGCGGTTTTACTTGAGCATTCGTATTATAAAACATAATTTAAAAACCGGTAAAACGAAAATAAAATCTTCAATGGATTTTCGAACGAATTCGATTGAACGGTAAAAAGACCAGAGACAAAAGAAACCGTTCACCTTCATGTCAAACAGTGCAATAGTCGTTCACTTTTTAAGGGGTCATAGTATGATTTTAAGCAGGCCTGATTCTGCCCTGCTCGAAAACTGCACTGCGATTGGATGGTTTTCTTAAATGCTCATGGTAAGGCCCCAGACGTGGTTTTAGACTACAACCCTTACATGCAATGACGTTCAATATTGCTTACATGTTTTTTATTTTTTCTACGGCCCGCCTGGTATATTATATTTTATATATTTATATTATGTAATATGTATGTATATTTTCTTGGCGGGTTATAAAAAATAAGACCAGGAGGAGGGTTGTCACTATTTAATCTCACTCTCATATATTTATTACATAGGTATCTATTCGACTGTTCACCACTGAAGCTGACTATTGAATGCGTCACCGTTGATGTGCAGGTAGACAGATTGTCAAACATAAACTTTTCTGTATTCAAAACTTAGTGTTGTGTGCCAGTGCCGACCTTCCACACTGAAGGTCGCATGCCACCCTCAACACACCCCCTCAATCTGTCTGCTGCACTTCCACATGCTCACAATTTTCACACAGCAATAAATAAATATAAAATGTTCCTAACCATCTAACTTACACCGTATAAATTTAGAGTTTCCTTCCAAAAATTAAATATACTTCACAAATACTTCTATCTGTTAATAACAATTACATTACCTTACCTCTACCTCTTAGCATAACCTCGACACATTAAAAACTTTCTACCTCTCGAAACTTTAATTCTCATAAACCTTCAACTAAATCCTTAACTTCTTTCCCTAATTATAAACCTTCAGCTAACTTCAAGGTTTAACTCCTACTCGACCTACCTAATTACAAAACTTCAAATAAATCTTCAACTCCTACTCGAACTTCCCATTAAATCCTCTCTCATAAATTAACCTATTAAAAACTCATACTTCTCACTCAATCATCTCACTCACACCTAACATAGAAAACACAAGAATAAATCAATAAATATAAACTAAAATTAAATTACAACATTATAAACTACAAAAGTAAATGTGTGATTAAAAAACTCAACTCAGCCCATATTAAAAACCTTTTGTAAATACACAGTTACCAAAATACATATTATTCATGTAGTCAGATATTATTATTATTTTTTTTTTTTTGAAAATAATGATTCATTTACAAACTATCCATATTTACAAACTATCCATATTTTCACACCCCCTTAAATGAATCATATAATATGCTCCCTTTAAAAGCACCCCCTTAAAACGTTGAACACCCCCTTAAAACTGATAATGTGAGTTGACTGGGCTTCTTAAGTTTACATCACGCCTTACAAAATTACACTCCCCTATAAAAACTTACATACTAATTCCCCACATATGACCGAAACGCACTTAGTTCACTTTTGCCCGCACTTATCACTACCTAACACTCACTCTGATACGAGTTTTCTTTGACACCTCTCAAACTTTACAGGTGGCAAACACTTCGTCAGTATGTCTGCTATCTGCGAACCCGTTGGACAATATTTGACTGTTATTCTGTTTTCATCAATCTGATCTTTTAAATAATAGTATCTCACATCTATGTGTTTACTTCTTTTATTCATAATTCCTTTCTTCATAAGCCAAATAGCTGACTGATTGTCCACTTTCATTTCTATTTCTAATTTCTCATTGGTCAATTCATATATGAAGTCTCTGATGAACAGAAGTTCTTTGCAGCATTCTGCTGCGGCTATAAACTCTGCTTCCGTACTCGACAACGCTACAATCGGCTGCTTTCTTGAGCTCCATGCCACTGGTCCACCGTTCAGCCAAATCACGTAACCTGACGTGCTACGCCTAGTGTCTGGATCCCCCGCGAAATCTGAGTCACAGTAGCCTCGAAGTACTTTATCACCTTCACTAAAATGAATGCCTTTGTTTTTCGAACCTTTTAAAAATTTTAAAATCGTTTTTGCATTATTTAAATCATTCAAATTTGGAGCACTTTGTTGACGCGAGCAATACCCTACATGGAAGCTAATGTCTGGCCTCGTTTTATTCGCCAGATATAATAATGATCCTATCATTTCCCTATAGAGTTCATGACTCTCTGTATCTATTTTCAACTTTGGGTGTTGTTCTATCAAAATGGTTGGGGTTCTGCACTCTCTTGCTTCATTCATATTAAACTTCTTCAAAATTTTCTCGATATAATTTTTCTGACAAACTTTCACTCCTTCCTTATTCTGTGTTATGTCCAGCCCGATATAGTTTGATACTTCTTCGCAGATTCTTAGATCAAACCCTTTTCTTAATGTTTCCACTACATGCACCAAGTCTTCTTCCCTCTCACCAACTACTAATCCATCATCAACATAAATCGCAAGAATTATCCTTCTTTCACCTTCCATTATAAAAATACATTGATCTAACTTTGATTGTTTAAAACCCATTTTAACTAAAAATTCTGTAAATTTAATATTCCACATTAGTGGAGCTTGTTTTAACCCATACAAACTCTTATTTAATTTGCATACTTTATCTTCTTTGTTGCTGTAACCTTTTGGAACTTTTAAATAAATACACTCCTTTAAATCTCCATGTAAAAATGCTGTTTTAATGTCAAACTGTTTCATTTTCAATTTATTATTTGCAACAATTGACAAAAGTACTCTCAAGGAATTTGTATTTACAACTGGACTATATGTTTCATCGTAATCTATTTTATATTTCTGTTGAAAACCTCTTGCGACTAATCTTGCCTTGTATCTTCCATCTGGCTTAACCGTGAAGATCCATTTGCTTGTTACTAGTCTTCTTCCTTCCGCTTCTTTCTTATCCACAAAGGTCCAAGTATTATTTTCTTCTAACGATTTAATTTCTTCCTCTATTGCTTTCTTCCACTTATCTTTTTCCCTCGATTCTATTGCTTCTTCATAGGTTAGCATCGACACTTCTGTATCATAGTCCATGACGTAGTCTTTAAACCTTTCTGGTAATCTTCGTTCTCTTGCAGGTTGATTTCTCCTATTATTATTTTCCACCGCTCGACTTCCTTCACTTTCTTCATTACTGTTTCCATTTTCTGCTTCACTTCTATTATTATTTTCCACCGCTCGACTTCCCTCATTTTCTTCATTTCTCTGCCTTTCTTCAGTTTCTTCATTACTCTGCCTTACTTCAGTTTCTTCATTACTATCGAAAAATTCTTCATTTTCTTCCGGTTGTATATCGTTATCAAAATTTAAATTCCTCTCAAAATTGTTACCACTATTTCCAGCTTCTTCATTTGTTCTTCTATTATTTGTTTCACCGCCATTTGTTTCGCCGTCATTTGTTTCGCCGTCATTTGTTTCGCCGTTATTTGTTTCATCTTCATTTGTTTCGCCGTTATTTGTTTCATCTTCCAACTGCCAAAGTCCATCCATTTTAACCAAATTTTCTTCATCGTCCAAATATATTCCTTGTTCTTCTTCGTTAATTTTAACATCCCTTGCTCTTATTATCTGTTTCTTGTCATCCACCCAAATTTTGTAGCCGTTTCTTACGTAGCCAATAAGTATTCCTTTGCCGCATCTTTCGTCAAGTTTTCTTAAGCCAAAATTAATTTTGAAGTATGCTGTGGATCCAAATCTTCTTATATTCGATAGATTGGGTTTAATCTTGAACCACATTTCCGCTGGTGTCTTGTTTCTGCCGTCTGTTGGACTTCTATTGATTAGGTAACTTGCTGTTAGCAGTGCTTCACCCCACAGATAGTTCGGAACCTTGCCGTCGAACATTAGAGCCCTTGTTCTCTCCATTAGGGTTCTGTTTAACCTCTCAGCTTTTCCGTTCAGTTGAGGCGTGTACGGTATGGTTGCATCCAGAATGATCCCTTTAGCCTGACACCACGCATGTAGGTTATTGCTAGAGTATTCTCCCCCATTATCGCATCTAATTTTCTTTACTTTACTATTAAAATGATTTTCAGCCAAACACACAAATTCTTTAATTTTATCAAGGCATTCATTTTTGAAGGTGATCAAGTAAACGACGCAGAAATGTGTAAACTCATCCAAAAACGTAATAAAATATTTTTTGTTGTCCCAAGTGGGAACTTCAACGGGGCCGCAAATATCAGTGTGAATTATTTCCAAAGGGAATTTAGCTTTAATTCTATTATTGCCAAAAGGTTTTCGGGTCATTTTAGCTTTTGCACAGATTTCGCAAAATTTGTTCGAATCATTCCCCCCAATTTTGACGCCATTAACCAGTTTTGCTAGACGAGACACGTCGGATACGTGACCTAGCCTCCGATGCCAGATGTTGGCACTCTCAGTGAGTAGCGCTTCGCGAGTATAATAAGCCGAAAATTCCGTTTCATATAACCCGGTATTGGTTCTGTATCCAGTTAAAATTGTTTTATTTTGAAAACGTATAAATACCTTATCTCCAGAGAAGTGGACAGTGCCTCCATTATGAGTGACTGCGCTCACCGAGATTAGGTTCCTCGAAATCTCCGGGACAAATAGTACGTCTTTCAGTTGCCCGAAGTCCGTTGCTATTTTTCCGGTCCCTTGCGCTATTAGGTTCTCCGCATTGGCACAACTAATTGGAACTACTACCTTCTCTGTAATTTGAATTATATTTTTATTTCGGAAAAAATGTGATGAGGCTCCTGAGTCAATTATGGCTTTGACTTTAATTTGTAAATGTTCGCTTACCATGTTATTGCGGCAGAATTTTTCGATATGTCCCTTATTATTACATTTTCGACAAATTTTTTCTTGAAAGCAATTTCTTGTGCTGTGATTCCTTTTGTGGCAGATGTTGCAGCCTTCTTTACAGAGTCTGGCAATGTGTCCTAATTTCCCGCAGTTGAAACATTTTCTTTCGTCAGATTTAAATACCTGGTTTTCTGGTGATATATTTGGAACACTTGAGCCTTTTAATTGTTTCTGTATCTTTTGAATAAATTTGAAAATCGTCTTCTCAGATTTTGGAGTTATTTCCCACACCGTTTTAAAATAATTTAAATTTTCTGGCAGAATAGTTAGAGCCTTGTTTATAAGCATTTCTTCTAAAATGGTATTTGGTTCCAATAAATTTATTTCAGAAAATAAATTTTGCAAATGGGCTATATCCTCTATTGTGTTTCCAGTAGGTAAATAGCTATAAAATTGTATAATTTTTTTGTGATTGTCTTCTTTTTGTTCGTATTGGAAAATCAGATCTAATTTTTCGAAAATTTCTTTTGTTGAGGAACAATTAATAACGTAGTGTAAGAATTTTTCTTCTATTGCGCTCAATACTAAAAATCTCGCTTTCGCATCGTTAAATTCTTTAGCTCCTTCAATTAATCCCTTCGATTCTAAAAATAATTTTGTTATCTTCCTCCAGTTTTTATAGTTTGTTACGTCTCTTAATTTGTTAATATTTTCCATGATTTTAAATAATATTTATCAAATAAATTTGTAAAAATAATCAAATAAATTTCAAAGAAAATTTTCCAGATGTTATTTTGTTTTCCGTCATCACAACTGTCATTGGAATGAATTTGAATTTCAGCAAAGGAAAATTTCTCCGGCTTTATTCTTCTATCTATTTCCTCCGGCTATATTCTTCTATCTTTTCATATCTTTATAATATCCTCATTTTATCATTTTAACTTGATATTTATTATTAAACTTTTTGTTTATATTTATTTGTACATATCAAACACTTTTATTATTTTTACACTTTTACTCCTGGTCTCTCTGGGCCCATAACCTCTTGGCGGGTTATAAAAGTAAGACCAGGAGGAGGGTTGTCACTATTTAATCTCACTCTCATATATTTATTACATAGGTATCTATTCGACTGTTCACCACTGAAGCTGACTATTGAATGCGTCACCGTTGATGTGCAGGTAGACAGATTGTCAAACATAAACTTTTCTGTATTCAAAACTTAGTGTTGTGTGCCAGTGCCGACCTTCCACACTGAAGGTCGCATGCCACCCTCAACATATTTATGTAATTTTATATTGTGTATTTATTTATGATATATTATTTCGTTTATTTCTGTTGTTTTTGTTTTCAAGTTTTATGTTTATTGGCACTGCCCATTGTTTCTTTCTGCTTGGCCTAAAGGTTGACTGGGAGAGAATGCCATGAGGCATTAAGTCCGCCTTTGTACTTGATTTGTGCAATGAAGCTTAAATAAATAAATAAATAAATGGTGAGCGGTTACCATAGCCTATGGACGCTTGTGATGAACCATGATGGCAACAAAATAAAGAGTTCCAGACCAACACCATGCCCTCCCCAATTGAGCTCTGGAGACATTTCCTTACCCATAGAAACACATACGTAGGCAGGGCAAAAATGAGGACTGACGGTCGTTGGATCGGAGAGGTCCTCGAGTGGAGGACACGTACCGGGAGACGCAGCCGTGGTAGGCCTCCCATAAGATATACCGATGATTTCTTAAAAGACATTACTCAACGACAGAAACACTTACGAAGGCAGGGCACATTGCGAGGACTGACGGCCGTTGGGGCGGAAAGGTCTTTGAGTGGTGGACACGTACCGGGAGACGCAGCTGTGATAGGCCTGCCACAAGGTTGACCGATGATCTCATAAAGATCGTGGAAATCTACTGGATGCTGGTGGCGCAGGACAGATTGGTTTGGAGAACTTTGCCTATGTCCAGCAGTGGACGTCTTTCGGCTGAAATTATAACGATAGTTACTAGCCTTCCGCCCGCGGTTTCACCTTGCGTAATTTCTTTTTTCAAATACCCCCGGCTTCCCCCCACATTTCCGGGATCAAAAGTACCCTATGTCACCCGGTGATAGTGTAGCTTTTCAACAGTTAAAGAATTTATTAGTATAGATAGTAGATCATCATAGATATTTTTTATAAAATAAATAATAATAGAGTAATTTATATTTATATCTGCACACGCAATTACACATAATAGGTATTTATTAATTCAATGTGCAATGGCTTGAGACGACGACGACGTGACACATTATGTTATAAAACGATTGTCTGGTCTACGAGGAATCTGTCTATTGTGTACAATTCTAGGAATTGCAGACATTTATAAATTATCTTAGGTCAAAATATGGCTGCCTGGCCTTTTGTTTTATAAATTGACGAGACAGGCAGCATCTATGATAACTAGCATTATATAATATAATACCTGACTATGGTCCCTGGCCAAATTAAAGTAACACAATTTTTGGCAATTGAAGATATTTTCCCGTGAAATAGAAGTGTGTCAAGCACTTCTGTGTTTCGGGGAAAGGGCACTGTAGCTAGTGAAGTTACTGGGTATATGAGACTTAATAACTGTTGTCTCAGTGTAGCGGGCGCAAGGCGCGTGCCAGACAAGTAACTGCTTAGTTACTGTTTGGCACTGAGCTGTCTAAGGGCAGACTTGGCGCTTACCATCAGGTGTACGATCTGCTCGTCTTGTTACACATTGTAATAAAAAAAATACAACAAAGACCAGAATCATCTTAAAAGATTCTCTAGAAAACAAACAACTTACCATCAGTCTGAACATTTGCATTTTTTTTTTCAATTTTTTTTTCACAAAATATGATATTGCAATTCAAATTGATTTAGTATTTAGATGGATAAATCTCATTGCAAATTTTGTATTTGACGATTAACAAATCACTATCGAGTTTGTTGCCGGCTGCCGGTTCTTCTCGATAGATAACAAAATTCCGAATCTGATGATGTAGAGTCAGCAATTTAGCGAGTAGTGGAACGAACGTCTTTCGCGAGTTACGGTGCCTAAAACCATTTTGCCCTGCTTAAGTCATATTTCCAGATGGTATCCAAGCTGTTCAATATGCTTAGAACGCATCAACGAGTTTTATGGCGAGCATATTATGACTAATATCCTTCAACACGTCGCGAAATAGGACGCAGTGCTCAGTGCTCACTCATGGCTGTGGGTTTTAGAGCTCGTAAATCGATTGTCACTTCCGATATAGTCAGGATAAACAATCAAATTGAATAATAAAGTCTAGTTTTCGGCTACGCCGCCACTATGCTGGATTTATTTTTCAGTGCATGTGTTTTTTTTATATTATAGGGGGGTAAACGAGCAAGTGGGTCACCTGATGATAAGTGATCACCGCCGCCCATAAGCACCCGAGACCCCCTTGGGGCGCAGGCGCGTTGCCCGCCTTAGGAGACGACGGTTGTTAGGTCTCATATACCCAGTAATTTCACTAGCTTCAGTGCCTTTTCCCCGAAACACAGAAGTGCTTGACACTTTTCTATTTCACTTGAAAATATCTGGAAAATGGATGGCGCAAGTACAGGTGCTCTCTCGGCTTGACGTGATTTCCGAGGTATGGGGGTGGTTTACACTGCTAACTACCAGACTCCGGACTATGATTGAGTATTTTTGGCCGTTTAGTTATTAGTTACGTTATGAATAATCTCGGTCCTCGGAGTCTTTAATTCCCGGGTCGAGCAAATTTTTTTGTCGTACTTGTAAAGCCAGTCAGTACCTATCATTGTAGCTATGAAATCTAGCGATTTCAATAAAAGAGGCCTTTGCCCTGCTGTGGGGCATTAAGGGCGGCTAATAGTTTTTTGAAAAAAACGGAGACATTTGTGAGAAATGTTGAAGGTAAAAAAGTGGGTAGTGGGACGAATTTCGTCCCGAGACACGGTCGCATTTTCGCTAGCTTAATTGTGCCATTGCATCGGTTGCGCCCAGTTGCAATAATCTCTGTAAAATGAGGGGGAACTACAGCAGCTTTTATTAAATATGATGTAATGTACGAGTAGAATAAGGCAGTCGTCCAATTAGTCGCTGCGGTGGCGTTGATTTATCGGCGATTCATTAGAATCGGACCGAGGCGCGTGCGCAGCGTACTGAGCTACCGGGTGCAGGGTTGCTAGGATCTATTTCTATTAGAAGGGGGGAAAATAAGTGCAAAAAAAAATTACCGGCCAATCTTAAAATAACTATATGTTTAGTTAATATCTCTTTAAACACTGGACACTGGCGGAATCACCGGGACGCAAACGAGCTATAAACAAAAAAAAGTGTGATAGGGTCATGTCAAAGTCAAGCAACCGTAACGCATTTTACAATCAGTCGCAGGTGTGATTACTTACTATGGACAGTGATTATTACCATCAGGAGTCAAACTTCATCTTTTTTACTCCATCTTTCATAAAAAGTATCACACACAGAAGATTTGCTATTGCGCTCCATCTGGTGAAAAAAAAAAGGGCATGTTTAGTGGGTAAACTCCACCGTTTCTAGGAGATGCATGAAGTCCCCCGGTTAAAAAAAAGTTGGAGCAAATAAAGGCCTTATAAAAGCCAATTCTTTATGAATGAATCTTTTATTGTCCACTTAATCTTATGCAAAAGCAAGTAAATAACATAATGTGGCAACCCTGAATATGAATCGTGCGCGGGCGTCGCCGTCAAAGCAAGGAATTCGTGTTGGCATGACGTCATCAGCCAATACGATCGAATAATAGGGCCAAATGCCATCATGGCTGTAACGGTCGCGAGGAGCTGGTATAAGCGAAAGACTAGACCATTGGTAAGAGCTGTTGGTCTGTCCAAGAGTTTTGAGGAAGTGGTAGAAGCTGTTGGTCACTACAAGAGTTTGACCCAGATTTTTTTTGAAAGAGAATGATTTTAAGAACCATAAAAAAAGGCTAGAGAGATATCTATACTTAGACTGCCCGCCTACGTTGAATAATCGCTGACCGACTTTTTGTAGGTGACGAATAGAACGTACTGATAGCAATGGAGCAACGCACACGTCCTACAAAAAGTCGGTCAAAAATACCATAGAAATAAAGTCGGTCACCGATTGTCGGTCATACAAAAAGTCTGTCGTGGGCGGGCACAATAAGTACTAATAATTTTTTTTGTTTGTATTGAATAGGCATCGAAACTACTGAACCGATTTGAAAAATTCTTTCACTGTTGGGAAGCTACATTATTCCCGGGTGACATAGGGTACTTTTGATACCGAAAATGTGGGGGAAAGGGGGGGATAATTGACAAAAGAAATTGCACGCGGGTGAAACTGCGCAGGCGACCGCTAGTATGGTATATTATTGGTTTGGTATGGTTGGTGGTACGACTTTTCAGAATCGAATTGGCTAGCTGCCACCCCTCACTTGAAACCACCGAAATTGGCCACCATAACAGCTCTGGTTGTGTTAAGAAAAGAATAATGTGGGAGTCAGTATACTTGGAATCAAAAGCTCGACGATCAAAGAAGCCTACAGTCAGTATGGGAGCACATTGAGTGACGCTTCCCAGTGATGTGTCTCTCAATGGAATAGGCCGCAGTGGCCGCTTACCAACAGGTAGGCTGCGTGCCTGTCTGTCAACTGACCTAGCATAAAAAATATGACTATTGCACACAACAATTTGTAATCCTGGACGAGTAGCTTTGTCTTCAGAAAACATTAATAAATGAAGAGAAAAGGAAGTCATACCCTTACAAGAATACCATTTAATTAATTTACATAATGATTTCCACACTTTCTATAACAAGAAAAACAGTAATGTCGCAATTATCATGTCCTAGAACTAATAGTTCAACTTCCCGTCAACGGATATCGATTGCGAATGCGGTTTAGAAACAATAAAAAATAAAGACATCCTCTATTTGTTTAAATACTTCTTGATAAGTAATGGCTGTGTCCAGTATGAGCGATTCTGAAGCTATATTGTACCACTTTCGAAGCATTGTTTGTGGTAGAGCGAAGCATAAAAAAATCATATTAGTTTTCTGAATTGAGGTAGAATTATAAAATAAATATATGAAGCTAATAAGGTGCGATGAGATTGGGTTTCAGACCCCAGTTACGTTAGTACTTTTATAATATAGTCTGTGCCCCAGTCCCTGATCTGATGTGTTCATTTCACTTTTAACCATATCAGGGGGTTTAGACAAGATGACATCGCTTCATAGCTGGCGAAATTCGCTAATATTAAATTGTATGGATTTGACAGATGCCATGGAAAAGTCACGTGTTGAAAGTATGGGATTTGACATTCGCTATCGCCAATTGAGCTATAACGAACGTCATAATTGCCGCTTGTCTAGGGGGGCAGGCGATATAAAATAAAATGTAGACATAAAAGAAATATGTACAAGAAAAAGGTGTACTATCTAAAGATAAGACATATGGCTAACATCTCTGTCCATGAGGAGTCTTTCTAGAACACTTCCCACGTTTCCGCGCTGGATGGCCGGGCTTATAAGTTGCCCTAATTCTTGGCACTAGTTACTGAATGAAAGTCGAAGCATTTGTTTGTAGTGATAGTCGGTTAGGAAAAGATATTATGAGCGGTGCACTGGACAACAAACATAAAATTAATTTGCATTATCATTTCTCGCCGCCAATCAGTTGAATCGAGTTTGCATACAATCGTTATTATTCGGCGCGCTTCCCGCGTAATTGTCCGCCATATTGGACTCATTCGCGCTCATTGTCTATGGTCTAATTTGTCGCACAATACTGTTTTGATGGTTTAATTAATGGATAATTAACATCTAATGGCTCGTTATAATGTGACAAAGGATTGTCTGACGTTTTTGATATTGTTTGTTTTTTTCAAGTTATTATAGCGCCATATCAATTATGACAAACGATGACCCCCCTGCAAACCATTAACTGTTATTATTAATAAAAACAAATCGTGTTTGTTATCGATGCTTCTTACGTTTATTGGATTATACATTTTCTAGCTAGCTAGCTAGCATTTTCCAGGACGACTTTATCCCGGAAACCGTAAACGGGTTCTGGAGTGGAGACCGCGTCTCGGTAAACGTAGTGTAGGACGCCCTCAGGCCAGGTGGAGTGACGATTTGCGCAGCATCGCATTAGCACAGGATGGCTCATTAGCCATGGCGACGTCACCAGCTACTGTATCCAAGCAGTTATTATTGAAATGTAAGAGACCTAACTTACTTGGCAAAGTTTTGGGAACGCTGTAGTTCTGACATTTCTCTCCTATTTGACAGGATACGGTGGCAGGTGACGTTGACAGGCGTCCTAATGACGCAGGGCTCAAAGTGCCGAGCGTTTAGAGAGGCCTATGTCCAGCAGTGGACTTTTTTTCGGAGGAGAATGCGTTTATGCACAATAACCGCAGGCTAGCTAGATCTGCGGCCGTGTGTGAGACTCGAGACTAAAGCGTCCACTACCCACTTAACTCCCCCGGTTTCCCCTTTACACCCGATTGAGACTAACCGGTGCCAGCTTTGTAGCTATTGACCAGTCCATCCCTGGGATGTCCAGCAGTGGACTGCAACATGCTGATGATGATGATGATGAGTCAGCACCGCGGTGGGCCAATCGAAGTGGATTTATGGGGTCCCAAATGCGCTGATGGTGTTTAATAATTTCCGTCGCGGACAATGGGGCAATTAGCATAATAAAGAGATTTGTTCACGAGGTGCGAGGGGGGACCGGACGCTGGGAGTACGGTTAGCAAAACAAGCGCGATTGATTGAAAAATGCATGAACAAATTAAATTGTATTTAAGAATTTTTATATAATTTGTACACCAAAATGGTACGACATGTCTGAACTTTACTAATTCGACACCTGTACATGTCATTACAAATAAAGTATCTTTATCTTTAAAAAAACAATTGGGGTATTTTTATTGAGCGCATTACGTGATTTAACACTGTATACTTTGAATACTTTCTTCTGATATTTAGGTATTTTATTTTATTTTACACTAGCGGCCGCCCTCGCGGTTTTAACCGCACGTAATTTCCTTTTTTAACTGTCCCGTCCATGTCTAACTCCGTCTCCTGGTTCTAAGCTACCTCTCCACCAATTTTCAGCCAAATCTGTTCATTCGTTCTTGATTTATAAATAGTGTAACTAACACCCCTTTCTTTTATACTATAATATACAGTATGACAGGAAATGCGAGGGACATATTTAAACCCCAAATAGTTCATGCTTCCATATAACAAAATAAGTATAAATCATTAAAAAAATCTGGTAAATATCTGTCAATAACCTTAGTCGAAACCTGAAAATCCGCGTAACGTGCGGGCACTCTTCCCTTCCCAGTACCTATTTCGTGCACTCGTTCATTACTCAAATTATTGTACTCGCGTACAATTTGAGTTTGGGGCGTAACCGGCCGCTCAGCACACGGGATTTTTAGGTAGTTCATGCATACATCAATTATTAGGATAATTATGAAAAAAATTAAGGATATATTTTTTATAGCGAAATGGACTCTTAATCGGATTCTGAACACACTCCTTAAATATGTCCCTCGGGTTACCTAACACGCTGTATATGTAGTAAAATAGACAAATGAAGAAACTTTGGCGATTGAAAAGAGTTTCTTGCTGATTCTTCTCAATGGATAACAAAATTTTCTGAAGCCGGTGGTAGAGTCACTCACTCTGTAACTTTGACTGAATGCATCGATGTTCTTATCGATATCAAAATTGATGGAATGCATCTCTGAAGTCTAAACAAATATTATATTTTGATTTCGACTATATGTATATGATAATAAATTCTTTAAACCTATTTTCATTTCAGCTAAACGACGTCCACTGCTGGACATAGGCCTCCCCCTAGGATCTCCAAACCGATCGGTCCTGCGCCACCCGCATCCAGTGGATTCCGGCGATCTTTATGATCCACCATCCATCATCGGTCCACCTTGTGGAAGGCCTACCACGGCTGCGTTTCCCGGTACGTGGCCACCACTCGAGGACCTTTGGCTGAAATGATGAAACCTATTTTGGTTAATGTTTATCAGTTGATCTCTCAGCTGTGTGCACTGCCTCCAACAATCGTAACTATAGTTGAATCATCATAAGCCTATCGCATTCGCAGCCCACTGCTGGATATAGACCTCTCCAAACGCTTGCAAGCATTAGGATATGCCCATATCCGCCACACTGTTCACACGGTCTGGGCGCAGTTCGGGCGTCGTGGGTAAACAAGCAAGTCAGTCGCGTTTCGGGCGTTTTCGAAAATTTATTAAAAATGCCTACACCGAATGGTCGCGATTCGGGCGTCCTATTTATTTAGCTCTTTCAGATAGTCGCGTTTCGGGCGTCATTGGAATTTTACACTAAACCCACAGATTTACTAAACGAATAGACATGCCAAAGCAACAGTCACTTGAAATTATTAATGTTCTATTTTAGAGAACTAACATATTCATTATACCTATTATTTTATTTTTCTAGACTTCTCTTCTGTCTTATTATTACTTGGTATTAAATAAAAAGAAACACAATAATTCTCTTCTTTATTTGTCTTTTATTAAAATGATCTATAAATATTAACACTTTAGTTGTTATTTTGATTGTTTTGCTGACGGTAGCAGCGTCGTGATGGCACGCGCAGCTCCCACTGGTTTACGATGCTGTCCGTACGCTAATGGCAGGAATGCGATGATTATTGACTTTTCTGACCACCGTACACTCGCCGTTGCATTCTAATATGAGTGTGACATCAATGAGGTGTCCACGTTAATGGAGGTTTAAAAATAAAATCTGGTTGTGTTCCAGCATTATTAATGTGGAAAGCCAAATATACTTATCGTCTCCGTGCTGCCCCACCTGTCTTATTGCCTTCGGACGAGGTTCTTCGCCCTCCAGTAAAAAGGCGGTAAAATTGACGGCGCCCTTTCATCCTGACTCGTAGAATTTTTAATATCACCCTTACTTAGGGATCATCCGCTGGCCGCTTCGCTGTTGTTATTTACTATATTATTATGTAGATATTAGTCCTCAAGCCTACTCAGAGACGACTACTTTGACGGCTTGATAACATCTGACATTAAGGTTGGTCACTTGCCTTACGCACCCCTCCACCAACCCGCACTGGGCCAGCGTGGTGGAGTATGGCCCACACTATCTCACAATTGTGATAAGGCCTGTGTCCCACCCAGCAATGGGAACGTATATAGGCTGATGATGATGATAATGAAATACACTTGAAATCAAAGGCTCGAAGACCTCGTTTCCCGGTTCCTGGTTTCGGGTGGCCCTCCCTAGGCGCTACCCCGACTTGAGGCCTTTCATCGGCACCGGCTCGTCCTAATCGGGTGTGAAGGGGAAACCGGGGGAGTTTAGTGGGTAGTGGACGCTTTAGTCTCGAGTCCCACACACGGCCGCAGGTCTAGCTAGCCTGCGGTCATGGTGCATAAACGCATTCTCCCATTAGACAGAGTTACTTTCGCATTTACTCGTACAATATTAATAAGGTACATACGCTGTCTGACGGCAGATAAAAAACATAACAATAGAATTTAAATTTTAAAAAACCTAAAAGGATACCGTATGTCATCGATTCAAAATAAATTTGAATTCCCGATACCAGTCGGCCAGTACTTCACAAATGGCTTATTTATTGTCCCGAAGACGTGACGCGGCGACCAGAGAGTCCAGAGACAATCAATTAAAACTGCATAGTGCATTACGATGCGTCGCGCGCGCCCTTCTGTGCTGCCGCCGGACGCGACGAGCATATTGTCTTTGCCTTTCATCGGACCGCAATTAAAAAGTAAACTGTCAAGCTCCACGTGGTTCCACGCTACTGAATTCAAATTAAAAAGTAAACCTATTAATGTTTAGGGCAAAGGCCTCATTGAAGTCAATCGCCTTGGAACATCTGTTAATCAAAAAGTTCCAAAAAGTTTGATGTTGTTGATTTTCTTCTTTCTCCCACTTTTTTATAAACTATATCAGTTGGCAGACAGGCACGCAGCTCACCTGATGGTAAGTGGCCACTGCGGTCTATGTGACTTTGGTTTTCTGCCGGATCACCTCATTTCGGATACGATCCTGCAGAGAAACGCCTAGCATAGCTCATTCCATAGCCCGCTGAGCGACTTTAAACTTGTGGACCAGCCGTGCCATCCAGTTTTGTGGAACAATCTCACTGCAGCAGTATTTTGTGACGGTTACGACTTGAAGACCTTCAAGAAACGAGCGCACTCTCTCTTGAAAGGCTGACAACGCATCAGCGATCCCTCTGGTGTTGCAGATGTCCATGGGCGGCGGTGATTGCTTACCATCAGGCGACCCGCTGGCTCGCTTGAGGGACTCTACCCAAGTTAGACCAGCTCAATGGGCTTCTACACTGTAGGCACCTCTGATTTTCGACCCTTTGATTTCAAATGTACTTTTTTATACCAGATCTGTTGGCAGACGGGCACATAGCTCCCCTGATGGTAAGTGGTCACTGCGCCATATTCCATCTAGGGCGTATTAGCCAAGAAGTAATAGTACAATGTGCTGCCACTGAATGGCCACATGAGTGTGTCCCTCAAGTCTACAGCTGGCCTGGTGGTAAGCAGTTACCACGCCTGTAGTCCAAGCGGGCGAAGCCGCGGGCGGATGACCAGTATTCTAATTTCTATGAATCACTTAATATCTAATTTTAATATAATGAAAAACTCATAAGTAAAACAGTTTAATTGCCCCGCTACTAGAAATCGTCAAACACGATCGTAAAACTAAAGGCAACAATAAGTCATAAAAGTGAACACCTGTGCATTAAAGTGTACCGCGGCCAATAGCACAGTCCACATACAGTGAGTTGTGGGTTCGAATCCCATTCAATACACTCTGGGGTAGTACTTACTCTACCTTAGAAGACCACAGGGATCAGCACTGAGTAAATTCTTTTTTATGTCAGAGGCGGAAAACGAGCTAGCGGGTCGCCTGATGGTAAGCAATCACCGCCGCCCATGGACATCTGCAACACCAGAGGGATCGCTGATGCGTTGCCGGCCTTTTAAGGGTGGGGGGGGGGGGGGAGGGATGGTCCTCCTGTTTCTGTTTCTGTGAGTGATGGTCCCCATTGGGACCTTTTTTTGGTGCCCATTATATTTCCCTTCAAATGATGCTAAGGTCGGGTCGACACAAGTGATGCCTCTGGTGTTACAGGCGTCCATAGGCGACGTTGACGTCGCACCATCAGGCGAGCCAAAGGCTTGAGCGATATCCTCGCGGTATAACCCCGGGGTGGTGGCGCTATGTTTCGGGTCATTTCACATTTCCACTAATATGGTTGAGTGAAATGATGGCTGGCACATATGTCATACTTGTGAACAGGTGCCACCTTTGGGGACTGGTCGGCTAGGACCTAGTATGTTCTTCAAATGAACATAAACTTTAACCTAACACAAAACTGTATGGCTTAGTAATAGTATTCAAATGAAGATTGTATTATTATTTTTATCTTGGCGATTGAAAAGTATTGGAGATTGTATAACTGTCGAGTTTCTTGCCGGTTCTTCTCGACAGTCAACTACATTCCAAACCCGGTGGTAGAGTCAGTATGTAACATTTTATAATTTTGACAATGATTTTTGATTTTCATAAAAATCGAATCCAAGACTTGCTGTGTCGCCGACTTCTAACCAACACACCAAATCGACTAGCTACTTAAAATTACAACGATACAATATGCTAATATGAATAATTGGAATCGAACGCGGTGTGTCAAAGCGAATCAACTTATTCGATTTCTTTGCGCATACACATACGTTCTCGGAAAGCCATGGGAAGAGGACTAAATTTGATTCCCTTGCGTTTATTGAACCATTAGAGGTCAAATTTATATATTATAATATAAATTACAGGATATTTCGTGTTATTACAAATAGGTACGTGTTGGAAATTTAATGTAATTCATTTTTATGTAGACAAGCGCAGTCAAGATAGAAAATGACATAATTGTAATGTCATTATCATCGAAGTGTCTATTTTGAAACTCTAATAGCTAGCAACCAAGTAGGCTTTTCAATGTCATCATTGAGAATGAAGATGTGTGTCATCTTCAGTATATTATTATGGCGTTAGATCAATCATTGAAATGGAAGCCATCTTTTTCTCTTGCCTAAGGTGTCTTTCGATGACATGTTTAGCTAATGAGTCAACTCATCAGCGAGTATGAGTGATGTGTTGTATCTCTTTAAAGCTCTAGCTAGAGATACAAAACATCACTGGTTGGTCAAATATGTCAGAAATCCAACCAAGGTTGTTCAATTTGGCCGGTCCTTTAACCACTATTGCATTTAAAACTAATAAAATGCAAGTCGCGCTGACCGTCAGTCGATTATTCATTGGCCGTCGGCATCGTAAAGAAATTAAAAAGAAACAAAGCATAGACAACGCCGTATTGTCTCTGCCTTCTATATGTGAGACTTTATTAGGTATCATGATGCAATCGATTGTGTTTTAATAACCGATTTTACAAAAAGCAAATAACACTTCGGTCAAATGAAGGTAGTTTGAATGTGAGTGAGTAATGAAGGAGGGATACATAGGTACGCAATAAAATATATTAATAATCCACCCCTTCTGTAATAGCCCAGATAAATTATTTGAAAATTTATTGTCAATATTAATTTAAAATATGATCACGTGTTACAGGCGCCATCGCTTAAAAAACATAAAATCCGGCGGAATAACACAAAAAAAACAATCGCTGTACATATAAAATAACCGTTTAAAAAAAGAAGCCATCATGACGCCATTAGAAAAAAAGTTAAACAATACAGATTAAAAAATGTGTCGTGAGATTAGCGTTATTATGCGGCCTGCGTTGTCGTGGCGCCACTGCAAATGGCATTTTATCAAAAGTCATTGTTTAATAATAAGTAATTTAAAAAACTTCTCATGACAAGCTTTGGATGGCGCCGGTTTCAGCGATATTTTTGAAGGCGTCAAGTAGTTGCCGCTGGTCATTTGTAGGATTACCGTACACAAAGGATCAACCAAAAATTACCAAAAATTGCCGTATATTTTAATGTTTATATGAAAAGTATAATTGCCTGATTGCCGTATTTTAGCGTAAAACAATGACTATTCTGGCGTACGTTTGCCGTGCAATTCGTCTAAAAAGAGCCGGATTGCCGTACGATACGGCAATTGCCGTACAAACGGCAACACTGCCACTGCGGTCAATGACCATGGCAGTAGTAATCCTTATAAAGAGGAGTTTGTTGCCAACAAGAAGAACTAAGTAGAATGTTTTAATATTAATCTGTCTTTATTTGTACAGAACCGATTTGAAAAATTCTTTCTCTGTTGGGGTGTTACTCATACACTATATCCGGCCTATCTGGGTGTTAAAGGCAGTTCAGAGATTTTCGGACGCTAACTGTGATAATCCTAATATTGAAATGTACAGTTATCATCATCGTCATCCTAAGTATATACGTTTCCACTGCTGGAAAACAGGCCTTATCTCAATTGTAAGATAGTGTGGGCCATACTCTACCACGCTGGCCTAATGTCGGTGGAGGGGTGCGTAAGGCAAGTGACCAACCTTAATGTCAGATGTTATCCAGCCGCCAAATGGCCTCTGACTAGCCTCGTGGCGCCCAGAGATTTTTTGGCTCTTCCTTGACTACGGCCCGACTGTCCTTCATAAAGGACATAATTGTTATAGTCCTATCCGCCCAGGGTTTCGAGTTGAAAATTGTATGTGTTATAGTTATCGGTTTGAAATGAAACTTTCAGGGTATAGTTATGATTATATTAGCAAATGTTTTTAATTTCAATTGCTCGTTTATCTTTTGTCCTTTACAAAGGTCTCTGGGCCACAGTTACTATACCAAAATAAATGATTAAATGATGTAAAATAATACAAAATTAGTAACATTAATATTATTATGTTTATTTCAGTTCTTTTTAATGAAATAAAATTAATTTCCTTACATCTATTACAGTTTTTTTTTTATAATCAGTCATCAATATAAAGAGGAAAGATTTAATTGTTGTTTGTTTGTATTGAATAGGCTCCGTAACTACTGAACCGATTTGAATAATTCTTTCACTGTTGGAAAGCTACATTATTCCTGGGTGATAAAGGGTACTTTGATCCCGGAAATTTGGGGGAAAGGGGGGATATTTGAAAAAAGAAATTACACGCGGTTGAAACCGCGGCGGGCGTAAGGTTAGTTCATAATATACATTTTCTTCTTTGTATTAACTTCTCCTCATTAAATTCTTTCATTCTTGTAATTTTTATTAATATTTCACGAACCAACCAAACATAAAAACAAATTAAATCATAAGGTAATTTTTTTTTCATACTAACTTCGGCCCAATGGGCTTTACAAAGGTCATAATATTTCAACACA
The DNA here is from genome assembly GCA_949319885.1 of Mecyna flavalis. Classification (NCBI taxonomy): domain Eukaryota; kingdom Metazoa; phylum Arthropoda; class Insecta; order Lepidoptera; family Crambidae; genus Mecyna; species Mecyna flavalis. The sequence goes on along the minus strand of OX439420.1, from coordinate 1,796,148 downwards.
AGATTTCGCTGAATTAAAGCTCTGAAAATGCTATGTAATTGATTTCATATATGTGTTACTTAATAATTATCAACTTTTTGCACAAAAACAAACCTAATAGTCACGGATTTATCATAAAAAGTACGATTTACTTACACGTCCTCGTGAGCCAGCCATAGCGCTGTCCATTTCCTTAGAAATGACGTCTGTCAACTGTTACAGCCAATGGTAGCATACCGGAAATTGTTCCATAGTGTTTCGTTTACAAATTTAATAAAATTGTTTCGACAGCCCGCGTAATTTCAAAAATCTACACAGACTTTTTTAATATGTCCTTCTGAAAGGCGCGTGGGCGGTTATTAATAGATTGTGGAAAAAATGTCTGGGCCGGAGTCGCCATGTTTATTTTGTCCTTTCAAAAGGCTCGTGGGCGCCACGAGGCTAGGCTTGACAACTAATATCTACATTATAGTTAATTAATATCAGCCGGAACTTTACGTGCCGGCCGAAGCACGGAGACTCTCTAAATAAATGTCACTAAATGTGGTCAGAATGGTCATCCATCCATTAACCGACCCCGGTGTGGGTAGCTTGACTTTCGTTATCGCTAACGAACCACTGTCACAGCTGCGCCATGAGTGCCTCAAATGTATAGTACAGCCCCCCTAGACAAGCGGCATTCATGACGTCCGTTATTGCTCAATTTGCGATAGTGAATGTGATTACTTTCATTACCGATTGACCACGTGACTTTTCTTAGGCACCTGTCAAATCCACAGAGTCTATCTCTGTGGTCAAATCCATAAAGCCCGCTCTACACTTAGCCCGCGGATCGCGCGCGAAGGCTGCGAAAGGGCGCGAACGCTAAGTGTGGAGCCGTCTCCTATTTTATGCGAAACGGCTCCACACTTAGCGTTCGCGCCCTTTCGCAGCCTTCGCGCGCGATCCGCGGGCTAAGTGTAGAGCGGGCTTAAGAGCGCTCTACACTTAGCGCGCGGATCGCGCGCGATAGCTGCGAAAGGGCGCGAACGCTAAGTGTGGAGCCGTTTCGCATATTCTTCGCGGGTTCGCGCTTTGTTCCCCAATTTTTGTCGGTTTTTTGTTCCGCGTCAAAGGGAGCGCGAAGCGCGAACGCGACGCGAACGTGCATGACTCCACACTCGCAGTCCGCGACGGTCAGTATTGTTCATAAAGTAACTCATTATGGCGGAATAGAGTCATCAGCTTTATCGCCGATCAGCGCCATCACGTGAAACCGGAAGAAATTACATTTTTCTATATCTCATAATTTAAATACGCTAACGCGCATATTGTTAGGGACCTAGAGCAACAGCTACTTCGACGTCCATTTCATTCAACGTTGCGAACTTAACTGTGAAAATACCGCACTATTGCGAGTGTAGAGTCATTGTTGAATTCGCGGCAAGTTTGCGGCGCGACATCGCGCCGTGATCCGCGTGAAGTTAGCGAATTTCGCTATCGCTGTCAAAATGTTACTTTGTTTATGCCCCCAGTAAAGTATTATCTCTTTGACAAGTTTAAAACCACACACTTCGAAAAACAAAACATACCAAAAATCACTTCAGTCATCAAACAAAGATTTATAAGTTTTTTAGTAAATGTGTATGAATAAACAATGATCGTGTTAATGCGGTAACCGCGCGCTCCCGCGGGACTGGGGTTCATGCCTCGACTGCCGCAGATACGATTCCCGGTTGGGGTGGGAATAGGGATGGGCAGACATATCGATAAAAAATATAAACATGCGTTAACTCGCAATATCATAATAATATTTAATATCTACTACAAAGTAACCTGTGCAGTATGTGTACCTATTTAAGTATATTATCTGTGATTTCACTGTGATGGACTGTCTGAGTATTACCTTAGAAAAAGCAAAAAATTGTCCAGGTATCAGGCGGAGATTGAAGCCGCGCCCCTCGCTTTCCGGGCGAGTGCATTAGGTAACCAACTTTGCTACTGAGACCTTATCCGACTCGAATTCGAACGAACTTCTTCTATATTTTCTTTTTGTTTTTTTTTTAAATATGTCAGAGGCGGCAAACGAGCCAACGCGATGCAAATCACCGCCGCCCATGGGCTGGACATCTGCAACTCCAGAGGGATCGCTGATGCGTTGCCGGCCTATGGGGGATTGGAGGGTGTGGGCCTCCGGTACTCTTACAAACCAGACGAAATACTATAGTAGTTATTATTTCACGCTGGTGTTATGTGGGAGTATGGTGCTACCCTAGACGAGCCGGCCCATTCGTACTGTAAAACAGCATGGCTCTACCACTACAAAAAGTCATCTAATGGTGTTGTTGGTTTTACTCTAAGTCAACGCCATCTCGTTAATGGTTCATAACTGCAATTACTGCAACATTTTTAATAATAAAAAAAAATATCTCTGCACATTATTCACACAGCGCCATCTAGCCCCAAACTAAGCATTAGCTTGTGCTATGGGTGCCAGGCCAGATAACGGATAAACATTACTTTTATAATTTTTTGTAAATACATACTTAATATACATAGAAACACCCAGACCGATACAAGCAGACATGTTCATACACACATATGTTTGTACCGTGCGGGGATCGAACCCGCGACCTCTGGTGTAATAGCCGACTTCTCGACCATTACAATAAATGGACCATTACATAAAATAAAATGGCGAAATAATATCATTATCACCGGGGCCCGGGGTCCGCTTTCCTGCTTTTGACTGTGGTAAACTGCGCGAGTTGCGCGACTGATTTTTATTACATCGATAATATCGTATAGGTACTGTGGCTCGCTAAAAACCTTCTGGTCGTGGGTTCTATTTCATCAGGCAAGGCCACGGAACAGGTGTATCAATCGCCAATTATGGCGGGAGATATCTTACTAAGATTTCTCACAATGAAGCAGAGATAAATTTGTACTTTAAAACATATGGTAGAGAAAAAAAGATAGACGTGCAAAAGTATTTTTCTAAAATCTATTTGCTGAATAAATTATTTCATTTCATTATTTCATTTATTTCATTTCATTTCATTTCATTTCATTTTATTTCATTTCATTTCATTTCACAATATTGTTTTCTTCTATCGACGACACCCCATCCCTAAATCCGCGAAGCGTGTCGGCGGCGGAGCAGTCAAAAACGTCAGCATTACCATTACAAATACAACACGGAAACAGATTTAGCGCTCCGAATGCGGGATTTGTCGCGAGTATTGCGAGTAATGTTCAAATAAAATATATTATTTGTAAAGTAATGTATTAGCCTATCAATGTCCCACTGCAGGGCAAAAGCCTCCATCCTTGAAACTAAGTTATCGCTACAATGATGGGTACTGGCTTGATCACCACGCTTGCCAAATGCGGATTGGTGATCAGAAATCCGAGCTGTGTCCGAAAAAACCGACACACAGTGGTGAAATTTGCTCAAAAGTTGGCCAAAATTACGTTAAGTGTGTAATGCCTATATATTGCTGTAGTCTGTCCAAAATAATAGTTTAAAGGTGATTTAAAAAGTTAAACTAGTATTAATGTTTTAATCTAATCTTACTAATATTTGTTAAAAATAAGATTGGTAAAACAAATCTTCCATAGTCTATTTCCTGGAAAATTTCCGTGTGAAACCTAACGAATTTTTTCTATATCTTCTTGGCCCTCTTCAGATAAAAGACATAAAGGAACTACTGCATACTGTACCATAATATGCCCGTGGATTAATATTCTGTGACTTGTAGTTGGCATATTATACCATTGTCAGTTTTGCAAAATTTTGTTTTGGTGACGCAGTTTGACGCAGCTAATTTTGGTGTCATTTGAAAGCCATAAATATGTTCTTTCGAAATATGTAAAAGAAACGGGTTGAGTGCGATTAAGTATAAACTTTTTCACCATGTAAAAAAAATAAACTGTTAAAAAATAGACTTCTATTCAAACCTATATATCTATAACAACGTAAGTAATGTTAACTGTTTAGTAATACAGAAATAATGAACTAACCTTAAGGTATAGAAAAATTATGTTTCATACCAGATATCAACTAAATAAAAGTTAAACGTCGTTGTTAAACAAAGCTCAAAATTATAATAAATTACTCAACAAGCAAAACTGTTTAAATCGAGTGCTGTAGGTATCTGAAAAAAGAGGGTCAAATGTTTTAAAGGTCATAAATAGATGGCGCCATATGTCTTGTTCCTAAATTAGGTTACTAATTTAGAATCGGAGTAACTTTGTTTTTTTTAATTTTGGCCACAAAATACGTCAATTTCACCTGTGTGCGACACATAGTTAGCTCGACCCGGGAATTGAACCCAGGACCCCGAGATCTCGGCCCGGTACTTATACCACTAGACCATCGAGGAGTTGAACATAGGTAAGTAGTCAAAATATTCTTTACTAGCCTTCCTAATAAATTATTATAAAGAGGAAAGATTTGATTGTTTGTTTATTTGTATTGAACAGGCTTCGAAACTACTGAACCGATTTGAATAATTCTTTCACTGTTGGAAAGCTACACTATCCCCGGTGAACATAGGGTACTTTTGATCCCGGACATGTGGGGGGAAGGGGGCGATATTTGAAAAAAGAAATTACGCGTGGATTATCGTTACATATTTATTAATCAGCGGTTTAAGTAATGACTTAACGACTGGTTATATATTAACCATCACTTCAAGAGAAGAAGGGGGTCAAAGTCAACCCAGTCCCAGTGCAGTGTGAATTAAACAGCATTACACCATTTAATCCCCTAATCTTTTAACAGCTTAGTGTAGAACTGTTGGAGCAAAGCTTTCGCATTACTAACAATTAAATGCACAACAATTGATTTGAAAGCGTCAGCGATATGACGGTGGAACAGTGGCGGACCCACAGTCGCGCCCTGAGGGACCCTTTGTATGTAGGGAGGCTACGACGCTTGTTGAAATGGGACTGGTTTTAACTTTTAAGTTTTAAGGACTTTATTACGTGCTCTATGGTTTGTCGGTAAAAGTTCTACAATGACTGATTGTGTCTACTGGCAACTATGGTTCCGAATCCGTATCACTGTGGAATCGACTAACTGTCGATTCGGACACAGTTTATTCGGACACAGTGTCCGAATTGACACTTTTTAATTTTAACATTTTTTCACTGTCGATTCGGACACCGCGATATAAATAGCTGTTTTGTACAGTCAGATAAAAAATCTTCCTACGATTTCTTTTCGTTATAAAAATAAAGTCTCAACGAAGCCTTCTACACGAAGCTATCGGTAGTGTTTCTATTGTGTCTGGTAATCCGGGGCTTGAAAGATTAAAATACTTTCTGTCCTATGAAATAGAGTGCAGCAAGGTCACAGCAGTCGCGCGCGTCAATGCAATGGCGCCACGCCCACAAACGGCTTTTGTTAATCGCCACTGATATTGTTAATGATCAGGCGTGATTCACAATGACGATTTGTTGTAAGAAAAAATATTACAGTTACTATTTATGCGATTAATTTGGAAAAAATCGCTTTAGAGATACACTAAGTACTGATCGTTATTCTCTATTTTAGTTCTTTTTTATTATTTTTTTATTTATTGTTCTCAAAAAAATGTATTACAGAATCCAATTTCGCGGTCTGCCAAACTGCTGAGCAGTTTGTCGGCAGTCGTTCTCGTGAATCTTAACTACCTACATATTTTAAATGTTTTGACTCGCATGCACTTACTACTATGTAGGATACTTAATCGACAGTACATCACGCCTCACATCCATACCTCAAAATAAAACCGGTATTATCTGGCATATAAAAAGAAACCCAGGTTTACCCTGAGTTAGCTTTTTTTTGTGGACCGTTCATCTGTTGGTACTTGGTAGTCAGACAAGGAGGTCACTGCATGCTGATCTGGTCTTCGAGCCTCTGATTTTACTGGCTACCACATTTGTATTGCCGATACACAACCAGAGCTGTTATGGCGGCAGATTTCACCTGCGGAGGTAGCTAGCCAGTCGGAGTCTGAAAAAGTCCTACCACCAACCAGACCCATGGCGGGAATCGAACCTACGACCTCCGGGTTTTATACCCAAGAGGCTTAGCCACTGTTGCACGAAGGCGGTCACAAACTTTTCCTTTAACTCTTCCTGTTTTTGAGGTCTTTATGATTGTACTGTTGTACACAATTACGGCACTACTTATAGTATTTGATGTATGTATAGCTAGTATTGTGGTGAACGAAAAAAAACAGTATCATATCATTACATCGATTAAATTCACACAAAACGAAATGCACAACCGTATTTAGCTAACTATTGTCACAAAGCCAATCATAAATTAACGGGCTAGGCTTGGGGCAATTTTGCGCCATTTTGGTCCACAATGAGCCGTTTTGCGCGCCACGCCTACAGATTAGTGGGCTAAACTGTACATCTGGCGGCAGAGTAATGTCAATGTTGATGCGTGTAATTGGGCCTTGTGTGATTCACCTTTCTAAGTAAGTAACCTTCTACAGTACTTCAAAATAATGGAGACTATAGTAAAAAAAAAACAACATAAAAATCAATTTTATATTTTTATAAAAGTACCGTAAACTACGGTTTTAAAACTACGGTCTACCGTAAATTTAAAACAAATCTTCTTACCACTTTACTGCAGACAGATAAAATTTAATGTCAATTCAAAAAAAAATATGGTGATCCTCGGACTCCCACACCAATACTGACGGAACACAGCCAGAGCTGTTATGGTGGCAGATTCACCTGTGGTAGCACTGAAATAGCGCTACCACCAACCAAACCAGACCAAGGCGAGAATCGAACCCACGACCTCCGAGTTTTATACCCGCTCGGGTAGGCTTAGCCACTGTTTCACGGAGGCGGTCGAAATTGAACCTAAAACCCCAAGATCACAGCCGAATACTTCAATTACTAGACCAACTATAACATCTCTATGATATTTAAATCGACTTCCGTCTCATTTGTTTTCCGTGTAAGGCGTATGTACCACGCTTTTAGATTATAGCGAAGCGCGAAGTTGTAACTTGTATACCTAAGCATTTATTCTTGACTGTACCAAAATGTAAGTTTAGCCCATACAAAAAAATATGGGCCGAACCAGAAATACAATTTGGGACGAAACGAGAATAAAATAATCAAAATTATGTTTCGGGACGAAACAAGCTTAATGTTTGGGACGAAACAGGATTTTTTTATGTGGGACGAAACTCGGTGGGACGAAACAGGAACAAATTGTACCCTTGAATATTATTTTTGAGTAGGTGTCAAAATGTCAATTGATTTTGTGACTTTACATGACGATTTTTGTAAATATCTGATTCCAAACTAAGTAAGTCTCTTAAAGGAGTGTTACGGGTTTCATAAAGAACTAAGATATAGGTAGGTACTTACAAGACATGACGTATACACTAACCAAATACTTCACAAATCGAGCACAAAAGTTTATTTGTCATGGGTGAGAGTCGAATCCACGTCCCTTGCGTGCGTAGGGTAGAGTGTACTTACTGACCAAATGCGCCAGCGAACCATAAAAAGTCATTGTAACCTTGCTTACTTACTAATTAAATTGGCTACTTCCCATTTGGTAAACTTCCCATTTGGTAAACCTCAAACTGTACCTACTAAAAAGTTGCGTTTGGTAAACATTTTATTTACTTCATACATTTATCCCATTTGGTAAACTTTCGAAATGGGACTAAATGTATGAAAGAAATAAATTTTTTACCAAACGCAACTTTTTAGTAGGTACAGTTTGAGGTTTACCAAATTGGAAGTTTACCACATGGGAAGTAGCCATTAAATTAATCAATTCACCTCCAGCGATGATATTCTTTAGAGCAGTAAACTTAAGTGATATTTAATTATTTATACGCTTGGGAAACGCTACACAACTAGTAAGTCATAAAATAACTGAAAAATCATTTCTTTATTATGGTCACCCTAAACAGTTTGTTTGTGGGCGTGTCAAACATTAATTCTCATAATTCAGTTTGCAAAAACCTTTATTACTACAATCGATTTTCCACCCTATTTCATTGCTGTTAAAACTTTATTTCTGTTAACCATATTCGTAAGGAAAAGTTTTTGAAAACGGACCGCGCGTTCTAATATGCTGGAAAACTGCTAAAGTTAAATTCACACTTATTGCATAGCAGATTAAGTTGGATTTTGTATGCATTTGAGTTAAATGTGAAATGTTCCATTATTTTTTCAATAGACCATGTGGCTGTAAGAATAAGGTTGGTTTTCGCTTGTTAAGAAGTATGAATTGAGTAAAACTATTATGCGATTGCCCTTTGACATTTGGTACAATGCCGATGAAAGATGGCCGAACCTATTGTTTGATTTGTATGAGATTAGGGTGTGTATAATATTCAGAGATTTGTAGAAATATTTTATGTAATATTAAAAGTTGACATCTTTTTATATTCGTGGTATTAATGATGTGTAATGATTTTTTAAATACCTAATTTCCTAGATGGGACTCAAACCCATCACAGGTCACTATCAAATGCGCTATTAGGACATACAACATTAGTCACATTAACTTTAAAGTATAAAGAAATGAATAGTGCAGGAAACTCTGAACCTTTTTACCAGGTGGTAGGTTCCTGTACTGGGCCGTCTAGGTGGATACCACCGCAGTGCCAGATATTTTTCCGTGAAATGTGTCAAGCACTTCTGTGTTTCAGGGATAGGGCACGCGGGCGCAGGACAGTGCCAGACAGTAACTGCTTAGTTACTGTTTGGCACTGAACTGTCTAAAGGCAGACGTGGCGCTTACCATCAGGTGTAATAAATCTGCTCGACTTGTTACAAATTGCAATTAAAAAAACCGTTATTTTTAAGAAAAATTTAAAAGATATATTTTTGGATCGTAAATTATAATAAAAAAGTAGTCATCACACAAGTCTTTAATATCATAATCTTATTTTACACTATATTAGGCAATTTCTTATAAATAAATATCATACAATTTAAACAGGATGTTCGATAGATGTAAACTTTGCTGATCTTCGAGCTTTTTACTTCCAGTATAATTTCTCCCATTTTTAAACCATTATTATTTATTTATTTTATTTTATAAAAACTTTATTGACCACACAAGTTAGGTACAAAAGGAGGACTTATGCTAAAAGCATTCTCTGTCAGTCAACCTTTTTGAAAGCGGCAAAGAGCAAACTAAAAAAAAACTTAAAGATACATTAAACCCAAAAATTCGATACATTTTTAAAATATTCCATATATAACTTTGTCCTCTTTCATATCCCGGTGACATCAATATACACCACTGCAAAACGCTCAATTGCCACAAAGTTTCCAATTCGTTCTAATCGGGAGAAAAGAGTAAACCGGGGGAGTTTAGTGGGTAGTCGCAGGTCTACATCAACGCATCTTCCACCACAAAAAAAAACTCGTAGACAATAGTCTGTCTATTGAACATTCCGTCTTCTAACCTAGCCACCAGATTAACTAGGCCTCCCGTTTTGGTTGTAATGCCTCAGCCCGGCGGCTTGGCTCATGCTGGTCAGTCTGGCAGACATGCTGGGGTCGTATATGCCACTCCTCATGTGGGGTTCCTGTCGGTCCTGGGCTTTTGAGGTGGTGAGGAACGCTGATGTTTGGGACTGGAGCAGGGACCCTGTAAATAAGGTGTAGTTTAGTCGTCATGTGGAGCTCCGATCAGCAAGTATCGCTGTTCTTGTAAGATAGCGACGATTTGAACTGCAAAGAAAACCGGCAGTGTATAACGCTACGCGCGTGCCGCCAGCGTTACTCTGAAACCAGCCTAAGAGATAAATCTCGTTAAGGTGGGTCTATGCTTACGAACCGAGCACGAGCCGCGCACGAGCGGAGCACGAGCCGAGCCGCTCTGCTCGCGTGACAAGTGTGGACGCACAACGAGCCTGCACTGCGAGCGCGATTCAAACCTCTTTCTTTGTGTTCGTCTAAAACCCGACATTAGGCGGAGCCGTAGACAGAGAAAACTATAGACAGCTAGTAGAAAAACCGGCACGCGGTGCGAGACAAATTGTGTAGTTCTATCTCTTTCTTTTACATGGTCTATCCGTATCGCCCTCTTTTTCTTGTGTGAATGCGATAGATACTATCAATTTGTCTATAGTTTTCTCTGTCTACGGGCGGAGCACAGTGCCGCGCACGAGTGGAGCACGAGCCGATCCAAAATTCGTGTACTGTCGACCGACTTGGAGCCTCGAACGAGCGCGCTTCGAGCATTCGTTTCGTGTTCGAGAACACACGAATACACGAATTTTGGATCGGCTCGTGCTCCGCTCGTGTGCGGCTCGTGCTCGGCTCGTAAGCATAGACCCACCTTTACCTTACTGAAAACCACAATGAAACAGCACATCATAACTGTTTACCAGAGTCTCCAAAGCTCGTTTGCGGAGGGCATGCTGTTGGTAACGGTAAGAAGGGAAATAAGTTTTTAGGAAAAGTAGGAATTTGAAGAGGGAGGGAGAAGTGAAGTTTCGAAGACGTTACGACAGATACTTAGCACAATATTTAGTTGTCAAGTGCTATCTCACTGTAGTCTTCTGCAAGGTGGAAGTACATATTTCCCCAGACTCTCCCGTATACCTATCGCCGAAGTTAAATATACAGAAAAACTATATGCTTTCTCCTGAAAAGTATTTAGAGAGGCTGTTTTCAAAAATTGCCGCCAGGGGAGCTGTTTGAGCATGTTAAGCATAGAGAAATAACAATAGAAGAGGGGGCATATGCTAGTTGTCCTCCTCCGACAAAAATTCAAAAGAGTAGGAAGTTGTAGTTCTAAACACTCCACGCTAGAGGGCACTGGAATCAGTACGCGTTCAGTTTTCACTACGAACGTACATTGTGTTACGGCATTGTGTATTCCCATTGAAATGAAGTGTTGCGTCGTCGGCTGTAAAAGCTACCCGAAAGATAGAAAACACATAAATGGAGTCAAAATATCTTTCCGCTCTTAAGTTTTTTTATTGTTTTCTTATGAATTGTATAAAGAATATTCCAATTGATAGATGAAAATAAGTCAACATCTGTCAGTATTTGACAAGACAAAGTAAAAATATGTATGTATTTTTTCTACTAATACTGCCATCTAGTGTCAAGTAGAATGTCTACTTTTTATAGGGGCCGTACTCAGGAATAAAATAAAAAACCACAACATATTAAATCACAATCATGAATGAAATCTAAATATTCGTAGGATTGTTCGCTATAGTTCCTTTTTTCAGTATAAGTTGGAAAAAAACCAAATAATTTATTAGTCTCTAATAATATTATTTAACACTATAAAATATTTACTGCTTTATCGAAAAACGTAATTAAAAATAAACCGTTTCGGACGGATGTCTTGTTTTTAGCAACTATTTTAAACAGACATCAGAAATGACATGTAAAGGAAAAACCGTTGAAATACTTACTTACTACTTCGGAGGAGCGAGGCTTTCCCAACACAAGTATCATCTGATTACTTTCTGTGAATCCCCGGCAATTTATTGTAAATGATTTACAGAAATAAAATACATTTTATTTTATTTTTATTTACTTAATTATATATTATATGTTTTTCCCAACTTATACTGAAAAAAGAAAATAGCGAAAAATCAAGTTCAAATATTTAGAGTTCATTCATGTTATTAAATATGTTGCGCATTCTGGGCCTAAGTTACTATGGCTTTCTGGCATTTCCCTTTAATTACGTGTCCATGAGGTGCAAAAATTACACCAAGTAGGTATTTATATTATTAATTGCTTAATCTTTCGAGCCCCGGATCACCAGACACAATAGAAAATCTATTGTTACGCGGCACCCGAGTGCCGGTTCGGGATTGAGTGGTTAAATTTAGAATTAAAAGGTTTTGACATGAAAACATTTCCTTCCCTAGATTTCCCTCCGAAATTTCCCTAAAAATAGGTGGCTCATTTCCATTAACCGCAAAGATTGGTCACCAAGAAAATATTCAAAAATATGCTCTCTTCATTTTGATGAAGAATAAGGACAAGAAAAGGATTAAATAGAATAAGAGAAGGCACTGTACCAAAAAACCGGTACCTGTACTTTACTTTACTTTTTTACCTTAGTCGGTCCCTGGACTCCTTGGCAAAAGTATCTTAAGTAGAAGTGCTGCCATCTGCTAGTGAGTAGGACAAATGTTAAGAAGCAGTGCTTAGCATGCTTTGGCATATCACCACTTAGTTTTAATATTCACCACTACGTACTGGTGTGGCGTTGCACATTGTGGACACATCATTCCTTATAGAAAACAAGATATCGCAAGTCTACTATTGGTATTTAGTCTGTGATGTTAAGTTTTAAATTGCCGCGACTTTGCGTTCCTTTCGCGAAAAAACGTTACAATCTTGAGTTATGTCGTGTGTGTTAAAGATTCCGCAGGAAACATGTAGTGTTTCTCGTGAAAAGTGTACAAAAACGAAATTATGACCAAGCTAATTTTGAGATTGTATACACTGTTATTGAGAAGCGGCGCTATTTTAAAAATCCCGTACCTGGCAAAGGCTGAGTCCTATCCAACCGGTACTGCAAGCTTTTCTCCATCTGGTGGTGCTGTGTTCGCACCGCAAACCGGTTAACGTGGACCGGTATGGGCACCACGATCTTCGTGCCAGAACCCTTGCTGGACGAATGGCTGCCGGACGCGAGACCTGCTTTGACACGCTTCCACTTCGCTCGGCGGTTTTGGAACCAGATTTTTACCTGGAACAATGGGGATTTGGTGAGATGTTGCTTTTATTTTTAGGAAGCCGTATACGTGACACCAGATGATAAGGATCACTGGAGCACTACCGGTGAACACCTGCGACTAGCGTCTGAAACATTTAGAAAGAAAGAAGGAAACGCAATTGAACGTCATTGAGTAAACGTTAAAAAATTAAGTATGATTCGGTTGGTGTATTGGACTTGGGACTATAAGCATTTGTCCCATTCACTAAACTAACCTTTCCAGATAAGAAAATGATGATCCAATGCTCGCCATGCGGCGATTGACCAGCCCATTCCCGGGTACCCCGACTCGAGAGGCCTCAAGTCGGGAAGTGCGTAGGCGCTAGCCTAGGATGGGCCACGCCAGAAACTAGATGACCCCCAGACAGTTCCCTATTTTTACGCATAAGTTTTTTTGTCATAATTTATCATGGCATACTTTTATTTATCCTAATAATAGTTACGCATAATATTCTTTTGGCATAACATTAAAGGCATAATTTTTTTAGGCATACCTTCTTTTAGCATAATAATTGTTAAGCATAATATATACTAAAGCCATAACTTTTCGAAATAATTTTCCTGTATAAATAAACATGTTGGCGGCTTAGGGTTGGCCCAAGGGCCACCCCCGCCGCACCTTAACCTACTGTTACACAATAATAACTTGTAGACAAAAAAACAATATGTCTAAAAATTTTATGCGAATCAAAATTAGGGCAAAAAACATTAGTCTAAACGATATTTATGCTTAATGAAACAGTATGCGAAAGGACAATTATGACAAAATATTATTATGACAAAAAAAATTATGCCAAACTCGTTATGCCAAATTAAATTATGACAAAAAAAGTTATGCGAAAAAAAGGGATCCCCCCCCAGACTTGGCTCCGGCGACCTGTGCAGTGCGGGCGACGGGGGTCTGCTCCCGCCCGGAGGGCAAAACTCAAGCTTCAGAAGGCGTGCTTGTAAGAACGCATTCTCCAGCCTGGTCGTCTATACCAGAGGGGAGCAGCGAGGGGTCTTCCTCGCAGGAGGTGGCCGCCTCCCACACACTTTTGATGGCGAGAAGCGTCTTTTGTCAAGGTCCGCGAAAGGTCGTGTCGTTCTTGTCGTCAGGCCGAAGACGTGAATCCTCCTTACCTGTACTTCACTAAGCTTGAGCGCGGATGCGATCTGACTCCGCTCGGTGAGGCTGAGGTACTTCTTCGCGTGGAACTCTCGCTCCAGCTCGAGAAGCTGTTCCGACGTGAAGGCGGTGCGGCGTCTGCGCGCTTTGCTGCTCTCTCTTGGAGCGTCGCTTGAGTCTTCGGCGTCTGGCTCCGAGTCGTTGCCTGGTGGAAATATGAATGCTAAAGCATTTTTTTAAACGATAAATCAGTTGGCAGCCATAAGTAAAAGAGGTATACAATAATTTTACATCTGTGCACAGCCTACAAAACAGGGTAGAAAATAAGTCTAATTCGAACGAATAATATTTTAACGATTTTAAAATTTCAAACAAATCTACTCGTATTCAAACGTTTTCTACATCGATAAAATTGCATTCTTGTTGACCTGCTGCCTACATGACGTGTGTCATTTATTAATTGATTTTTGATTGTGTTTATTTCTGATTTTAATAAGCCTGCTTGTGTCTGCTCACTGATGTAGACTGTAGTAGGTACTGTGTGTTGTAACTGAATAAAGTAAATCTAAATCTCAATGCGTTCCAAATTCGGAATCCATTTCAGACGGTTAAAAAAGTGATAAGCTAATACTGATGAAAACATAGAAATAAATTTTTCTTGTTCTGTGGATGAAAACCAATAAAATGTGTTTTTATGCTTGATCAGTTGGCAAAATGGCAACTGATGGTACTCGGGTACCTACTGGGGTCTATTACTATTAGGAGTCGCTTAATAAGCCACACTGTAGGCTCCTTTGAGCTTCGATTCTTGTTTCAATTATTGTTAAAGTGGTTTAGAGGACTAAACATTTTTAAAATCGATAAAATTGCAATCTCGATTCATTCGATTTAAATCTATTTAAGAAACGCACTATTCAAAAGCGCGTTCCAAATTCGGAAGCCATTTTGGACGGTTAAAAAAGTAAAAAGCGTTAGGCTCCCCGGGCGCAGTTTAACGACGGCCAGTGTTACGAGCAGTCGAATCGTCAGCAGACGGACTCGTCGCGTCAGCGCCACGCCTCCCGACCTCAGCTGACCAGATACTTTTTTTATACGCGAATTAGTAACTGATCAGGGTTACCAACGTATGTTATAAACGATTGACGATGCTTCTATTTTTTTTTTTTGCTCAGAGATGTTTTTCCCAATCAGGACTTGCGTCTAGTTATACAGCGTGGAATTTTAGTCGTTGTTTTCCCGCAGTAAAATGATTCTATCTTAGTAGTAAAATAGATTAATAAAGTTATTTTTTAGTCCAATCAAAAGTTTTACGATTATGATAGATAGCCAAAACTGGAACCAATATAGTATTAGATGCGTCACGGACGGTTACCGGCCGGGGTCATTGCCCTTCGCGTTTATCATATAAAAAATATTATTTACTATTAAATCACATTTGTTTTCCATTTTCGCATCAAAATTTAAAAAAAGAATTTAAAAAAGTTGAAAGAAAAATTAAAAAAAAAAAATTCAAAAAAAATTACTTGCATAAATCGATAGTACTACTGAAGATGAAGCGTTTTGCTGCGGGAAAACAACGACTAAAAAAACACGCATTAAATTATATCGGAGTGACTGCTACTGACCGTAACCCTCGAAAGGGCAAACTAGACTAACTGGATCATGGCTACTCAGCAATTCGACTGTTCAGGTTTAGGTAAGAATGATGATAAATTGGTATCCATGGATCTCAAAATGATGAGCAAGAAAGTCAAAAATGTTTTGGTATCGATTGTACAATTATTAATCGACGATGATGGACGATTTGAGATTTCATATCGCACTATTCGAATGCCTTTAAATTTCGAATCTATTTTTTACGATTAGATTAGAAAAGTTCAAAGGCTCACCCGTGCTCATAGTTATTAATGGCTGTCAGTATTACAAGCTCATTTATGATGTGCATTTTGGTCGTACCAGTAACCGATATATTCACGTCATTTTAAAGAGATAACGCTACTGGATTGTGGCATCCCTGTCCAAGAGCATTTAGAGAGGGTGTTACGTCCTTTGGGGAGTTGGTTCAATAACATCGTCTAGGTGGAGCATGGCTAGACGATCTGATTTGACGACCTTTTTAGTGTTTTTTTTCTTTTTGCTTACTGCTCGCGTAATTTCGTAAATGTTCTAAACCAATACGACAAAGATACTTAAAGCGAGTGTATTGTTTTGTTATAGGCAGGATCCGTATTTGACAAGAGTCCATGGGCAGTAGTTATCAATTACCATCAGGTGGTTTAACTGTTTGTTTGTCTCCTTAACACTTGTCTAAAAAAGCGTCGCTCCATGTGTTGCCATACTTTAGACTCCTGTGATTTTCAAACTTATGATTTCAAGTGCACTGGCTCTTGCTCACATTCATATTTCAGGAACAACAGGATTTTACTTTTGAGAGTGGTAGCTAGCCAGTCGGAATCTGAAAAAGTCTTACCGCCGACTAATAGGTTGAAGGTAATCTCATAATGGAGGAAATCAGGAAATCCCACAAAAATTTAGGTGTTGTTGTAACCAATAAGTTTCGTAGAGTATTTGTAGGTATGCCCCCTCCGTAAATAAAATTTTATAACACTTATTACGAACACAAATACCTTTTCGTACAATACCTAAACCATAATAAAATATTCAAGTGTGCATTTGTGCAATTTCCTCGAAAAAGCACCATAAAGCCGATCTCTTCGGCAAATAAATACATTTATTTCTTATGGCCGACTCGGTGTCGCGTCATTTTTCTTCGGTGAGATTATCAGATTTGGAAAGTAGTTGTGAGGATTTATGGGTGAAAATTAAGCTCAATAATTCGGATAATCTAGTTTTATGCGCTGCTTATATTCCACCACCTACGCCACAACACATTTTAAAACATTTTATTGATAACACTAACAATGTTTTGGAGCGCTTTGAAAATGTGTTGCTGTGTGGCGACTTTAACTTAGGTAACATATCGTGGTCAGGTGAATGTGGGCTGCCCCTTAAGGGCGTTTCTAGAACAGGTAGTACAATTAATGGAATGTTTTTAGATTTTATAACATTGAATGCACTTCATCAGGTCAACCATGTTCATAATCACCTTGGAAGGACTCTTGATTTGATTTTGACAACAGGAAATATATTAAAATTAGGCTCACCTGCTTGCCCTATTGCTAAAGTAGATGCTCACCACCCGCCTCTTGAATTCTTATTTTCATATAAACACAAAACTAATAAAGATTATCTACCAGTTAACAGTGACATAAAAAAGAATAATTTTTATAAGGGCGACTACGAAAAAATTTGTGATTATTTAAGTAAAATACAGTGGGATGAACTGCTTCCGGAAGATGCATCAGTCGATGAATTAGTTGATAATTTTTATGGAATGTTAAATAGTGTTATTAAACAATTTATTCCTGTGACTCGCCTTAGATCTGATAAATCTAATCCATCATGGTTTTCTCATACCCTAAAGAAAATGTTAAAGGAGAAAAATAAATATCGCATAAGATTCAAAAAATATAAAAACCCTCTTGATAACATCACTTACTTGTCACTTAAAAAAAGATGTCATACGCATATGAACCAATGTTACAATGAATATTTAGCTAAAATTGAATCCGCAATCAAAAGTAATCCTAAACTATTATGGTCTTATTTAAAAGAAAAAAAATCTAATAAAAGTTGTTATCCCCATGTTATGCATTTTAAATCTGAAAAGGCAGCAACCGGGCCTGAAGTTTGTAATCTTTTAGCTTCGTATTTTGCTTCTGTATATGATGATTCTACTCCGTACCTTGATTCGAATATTAACGATGACTGCAATAATTGTAGTTCATCGAATATACTTGATGCCATAACTCTTTCTCAAGAAGATGTATTTTCTGGGCTCAAGAGAATTAACAAAAATAAAGGATCGGGATCCGATGGCATACCGGCAATTTTTGCTTTTAACTGTGCAAAATTTTTGTCATACCCTCTATCAATCATATTTAACTCATCACTTCGCTCCGGTATATTCCCTACGGCATGGAAGACGGCTCTAGTAGTGCCTATTCACAAGTCGGGAGATATTGCGGCAGTAAACAATTATAGGCCTATATCATTACTGCCTATCTTTGCCAAATTGTTTGAGTCATTGTTGTGTCCCATAATATCTTGGCATATTCGGCCGTTGTTATCAACAAATCAACATGGTTTTTACAAAAGTCGCTCTACTGATACGAACCTGTCATCTTTTGTTAATGATATATCTCTTTCTATGGATAATCGTGTGCCTGTAGATGTTATCTATACCGATTTCTCTAAGGCATTCGATAAAGTTGACCATGATATCCTTATAAATAAATTATCTTTGTTTGGGTTTGGACGCGGACTGACAAAATGGTGCGCTTCTTATCTAAGAAATCGTGCTTTTAAGGTGGTCGCAAACGGATTCATGTCAGAACCGATTTCTGCTTCATCAGGGGTGCCACAGGGCTCTCACCTCGGTCCTGTGTTCTTCACAATGTTTATTAACGACGTTACTAAATGCTTTTTGAATTGTTCGAGCTACTTGTATGCCGATGATCTCAAAATCGCAAAATCTATTGTCTCCCCCTCAGATGTGGTTCTTCTCCAGGAGGACTTGAACAGGCTGGTTGAGTGGTGTGCTGATAACAAAATGTCGTTTAACACTGATAAATGCTACCACATGCACTTCTCTCGTAATAAAATTAAATTTGATAATAAATACGTGCTCCAAAACAAACAGGTTAACCAGGTTGAGTTAATTAAAGACCTGGGCGTTACTTTCGATACAAAACTAACATTTAACAAACATATAGAAAATACAGTCAATAGAGGGTATAAGTGCCTTGGGTTTGTTGTAAGAACTTGTAAAGATTTTAAAGATAATTATACCAAAATAAGTGTCTTCAATAGCTTAGTTAGATCCGGTTTAGAGTATGGAAGCATAATATGGTCTCCTTTTTATGAAGTTCATAGTAAAACAATTGAGCGAGTACAGAAACGTTTTTTATATCACTTAGCTTACCAAGATAAGAAGGCCAAAAAACTACATTCTTATGTTGATCGTCTCAAACATTATCGACTACACAGCCTTAAACAGCGTCGACAATACCTGGATCAAATTTTCTTGTTCAAAATTGCTAATGGTCTAATAGATTGCCCTCAGCTAGTAAATTGTTTAAATTTTAATACCCCGCTAAAACTACCACGTAAAAGTAGATTCTCTCTTTTCTCTCCCTCGCTCCGGCGCACTAATCTTGGTCTCAACTCACCTCTTACCCGATTACAAAAGTCTTATAATACGTTACAATGCAAAATTGATTGCGACATCTTTAGATATCAAATCTTAAAATACAAATTAAAATTAAAACAACATTTTCAAGAAGTCACTAACGACACATAATTGTATTTAAATGCATATCTTTGCATAGGAATTCATATTTACTGAATTGTAAATATAGTATGCGATAGCTTATGTATTTTTTTGTATAATTTCATTTATAGAATATTTATTTTGTACTGTGTCTAATAGGATCTAATGATCGAAATAGTTTTTTGGGCAGTTGTTTCTCATGAGCATTTATTTTGTATTGTCAAGGATGCGGACGCGTCATCATGCCAGTACATATATTATTAATATATTAAATGTCAGTTGATTTTGAGCTTTATGTGTTACACATGTGGCTCGAAGTCTAGTGTTGGTACTCGCATGTCGCTCTGCCGCCTGTCCTGTTATCGCAACGTACTGTTCTATAGATTGTGTCTTATGTTCCATGAATTGGTATTACATTTATTTTAGTTTACTTTCTACTATTATTCTATGCATGCCGTGGCAACTTGTAATTAAAACAGCACTATAGCTAAAACATAATTAATTGTAAGACAAATTTTTTCTTGGTGTATGTTTTGTAAGTTGTCCTTAATAAATAAATAAAATAAATAAATAATAAAATATTCAAGTGTGCATTTGTGCAATTTCCTCGAAAAAGCACCATAAAGCCGATCTCTTCGGCAAATAAATACATTTATTTCTTATGGCCGACTCGACGGCGATTGACAGTTATCGAAAACGCTAAATGAATCGTAAAACATCGACGTTTCCACTTTAACACTTACAAAAATATTTATTTCAATCTTATAGCAATACCATAAGGTTCAGAATAATGTAATACGCGTGAATACGAACCCTGTATTAAAACAAGAACACATTATTCCAAACACGACCACAAAAATAAAACTAGCCTTTATTCGAATATAAATAAGATTTAAAATACAAAAATGTAAACGTAATAATAAAATTGTAGACACATAAAGCTCGGTTCCCGCCAGTCTGAGGCGATCTGAATTTTAAATTCGAATTTGGAACGCATTCGTAAATAGTGCGTTCCGAAATCGGCGGGCAGTGTTAAATCGAGTAAATCGAGAATGCAATTTTAACGATTGTGAAACATTTAAATCGATAAATATTTCGTTTGTATTAATTTTGTTCACGTACAGTCCTGTCTAAACGTTCACACTGCGGGCGCTGAAATGTTTTATGCAGACCTAAAAAGGTACAAGGAAAATATTGAATAGACCGTACCCATTCGTTTCAACAGTTTATTTTTTCCTTTGCGCTAACTCTGGAGCTCTCTTGAGTGCCAGGCCAGATATTTTTAATAGAAGTGTGTCAAACACGTCTGTGTTGTGTTTCGGGGAAAGGGCACTGAAGCTAGTGAAATTACTAGGTATATGAGAACTAATAACTGTCGTCTCTTAAGGCGGGAAACGCGCCTGCGACCCCAAGGGGGTCTCGGGTGCTTATGAAGAAAATTTAGATCTCTATGTCACTTATCATCAGGTAACCTACTTGCTTGTTTGTCCCCTATAACATAAAAAAAGACCAGTGTCTAAATTAACTAAATTCTATGTGATTTAAAAACATATTTTTTTCATGTTTAAGGGAATTCTAATAAAGAATACCTAAGCTATACATAAACTATACATAGGGAAGATCAATGTAAAAACAGTCCGTGGTAGCCGAGTGGTTTCCCAAGATGCTTCACATCGCACCTTTGGTAGAACAAGGGCACAACTGTCAAAAATTGGCAAAATGAGTTAAGTATACAGAAACTAGCCTTCCGCCCGCGGCTTCGCCCGCGTGAACTATAGGACGTTATCCCGCGGGAATATCTTGTAAATTGTAGCCTATGTGTTATTCTGATGTATAAGCTATATTATTGTAAAGTTTCATTAAAATCAATTCAGTATTTTTTACGTGAAAGAGTAACAATAACAAACGTTCATCCATGCATGCGCCCCCCGGCCGGTCGGTACCGCCGCAACCGCTATGTCCCTGCATTTTAAATCTGTAATATCTTCAAAAGTATTCATTTAAATTGCATGCTGTAAAGAGCCATATTGATCTATATTACATGCACAATTTATTTAAGGTACTTAATTGGATAAGGATTAACACTGTATTGCAAAAAATCGCTTTTTTGTAAATATGCCCTTATTTTCTCATTAGTAAAGGATAAAAATGGTTATTGTGGGTTATCCCTAATAGATAGACATATACCATCGCGGACTTTTTTGTAAACCGTTTTAAGGTGAACAATACCGTAGTACATTATTTTGATCTATCTCGTAGGGTTCAGCCAGCGTTTGCAATGTAAGCGCAAAAAAATGTGTTTATTTACGACCTTAAATCAAAAACCTCTAAAATTATCAGTGTTTCTCTACTATATTATGCATGTATTATACATATAAACCTTCCTCTTGAATCATTCTATCTATTAAAAAAAACCGCATCAAAATCCGTTGCGTAGTTTCAAAGATTTAAGCATACAAAGGGACATAGGGACAGAAAAAGCGACTTTGTTTTATACTATGTAGTGATGCTTTAAAATGCACCTTCTATCTAACTGAAGGGACAAAGACACACGTTTAATTCCTTCAAAAAACCGCCAGAGCGCACAAGCGGCGTTGTCTTTCTGGGGCCATTTTCTTACTCTGTTGGCGCGACAAAGTCTCATTGGTCATTTATGGCATCGGCGGGGAGAGATGTAGTCGTCACTTGGAGCGCTAACGCCGTAAAGTTAAATATGCCCTTTGATGTTTTTGATTTCTGGAGTGACAAGGCCACATTTGTTACACTTATGCCCTGTTTATGGTTTAAAAATTTGGAGGACAAAGCTGTTCAGACATTTGTGCCGTTGTCTGTCCAAGATTTGTTTTATTCCTAGGAATACCTAGGAAGACCTAGGTCTTAAAATTATTTTTTATATGTAAAGTTAATTTAAGTTTTTTACTGGTATCTTATTTAAACCTATTTTTATGTGTGATTCCAAACAGTTTTAAGAAAGAATAATACCAATTTAAGTAAAACCTGTGTTACTAAAGGATTGTTTAAAATTTTATTAAAAAATAGTTTTTCTGTTAGGTTTTTTGTTAGGTTTATGTTTATTTTATTTTGATATTATTCTCTTATAATAATATTTTTTATTATACTATTTTTAAGCAATTCTAAAGATATTTTCTAATGACCATAAGATTTCAGATTTTTGACGAAATGTGACGACTGATTACTAAGTTTTGATGTTTTTTTTGTAAAAAGTTACTGTGAAATGTTTAATGTATAAAAAAATACAACATTTACGCAAAAAACACGGTGTTTTTAGACAAAAACGATGCCAAATTAAAGCTTAAATATCGTCACATTTACAAAATATTTTACTTATTGGTGGAACAAGGGCACAATTGTACACCTATGTTAGAAAAAAATTTTTTTACAAAAAAACTACTGGTTTTTAATTATTGTAAACCACGCACTTAAAAAGAATAATATAGTTTATGTCATGCAAAGGAGAATAACTTTCTTTAGTATGATATTGATAGAGCTAGGCCACATTCAATACAAAAAATATCTTAAAATGGCTCTCCTGTAAAATCGCAAAAGATGCAGTTCTGCCCTTGTTCTACCAAAGGTGCGAAATATGTATAACATAATATTTTCGAATTTCAATTGAGCGAAACAAAGGCTCTAAAGTGTTTGCCAGAGATCTGTCTCTTGGAGAGAGCTTGCTGACGAAGTTGAAGACAGAGGACGGTAGAGTCGTCACGTCACGCTCTGAGCTTTTGGCCGAGATTGAAAACTTTTATGGGCAGCTTTACGCGACGACACGAACGCCTGTCATTGAGGCCACAGATCGCTGAGCCAAATTGACCCGACACTACACGGAAGATATTCCGGACATCAGCCTTTACGAGATTAGTGTAGCTCTGAAACAGCTTAAAAACAGCAAGGCGCCGGGGGATGACGGAGTTACAGCGGAGCTTTTAAAGGCAGGAGGCCGACCGGTCCTAAAAGCTCTCCAGAAGTTGTTCGACTCCGTTATTCTCGAGGGTAAAACGCCAACAGCATGGCACAGGGGCGTGGTGAAGCTGTTCTTCAAAAAGGGCGATAGGACGCAGCTGAAGAACTACAGACCCATCACGCTACTGAGTCATGTTTACAAGCTGTTTTCTAGGGTTATAACGAGTCGTCTCGTACGTAGGTTTGATGACTTCCAGCCTCCCGAACAATCCGGATTCCGTAAAGGCTTTAGTACCATAGACCACATGCACACGCTGCGGCAGGTTATACAAAAGTCCGAAGAATATAACCTGCCATTATGCTTAGCGTTTGTGGACTATGAAAAAGCCTTTGATTCTGTCGAGACCTGGGCCGTGCTTCGGTCACTTCAAAGGTGCCAAATAGACTACCGATACATACAAGTGTTGCAGTCGCTTTACGAAAACGCCACCATGTCAGTCCGCCTCCAGGACCAGAACACAAAACCCATTCGGCTCCAGCGGGGTGTGAAACAGGGCGATGTTATATCGCCGAAACTGTTCACTACTCTGTTGGAGGACGTGTTTAAGCTTCTGGACTGGAGAGAACTTGGCATCAACATAAACGGCGAGTACATGACACACCTTCGCTTCGCGGATGATATCGTAGTCATGGCTGAGTCATTGGAAGACCTAGGCACAATGCTTAATGATCTCAGTAGAGTGTCTCAACAAGTAGGTCTTAAAATGAACATGGAAAAGACGAAAATCATGTCGAACTCCCATGTCGTACCCACTCCTTTAAAAGTTGGGAACTCAACACTGGAAGTTGTAGACGAGTACATTTACCTGGGACAAAAAGTCCAACTTGGTAAGTCCAACTTCCAGAAAGAGGTCGATCGACGAATCCAACTCGGCTGGGCAGCGTTCGGGAAGCTACGTAGCGTTTTCTCGGCCCGACTACCGCAGTGCCTCAAGACGAAAGTCTTTGACACGTGTGTGTTGCCATTGATGACATATGGAACGGAAACGTGGCCACTTACAATGGGCCGCATAAAAAGGCCCAAAATCGCGCAAAGGGCAATGGATAGGGCTATGCTGGGAGTCTCCCTGCGTGATCGCATCAGAAATGATGAGATCCGCAGGAGGACCAAGGTCACCGACATTGCCCGAAGAATTGCGTGCCTTAAGTGGCAGTGAGCAGGACACATTGCAAGGAGGACTGACGGCCGTTGGGGCGGAAAGGTCCTCGAGTGGTGGCCACGTACCGGGAAACGCAGCCGTGGTAGGCCTCCCACAAGGTGGACCGATGATCTCATAAAGATCGCCTGAATCCACTGGATGCGGGTGGCGCAGGACCGATCGGTTTGGAGATCCTTGGGGGAGGCCTATGTCCAGCAGTGGACGTCGTTTGGCTGATATGATGATGATGAAAATTTTCGAATCTTGGCATAGACTTGCGCTCAAAAATATTTTGCAAGGTACAAAACAAGATCATGGGTCAACTTAGCCTGTTGTAAGCAAAAGGAGAGCCCAAAAAAGATGTTTATCCACAGTCTGGAAACTATGTACAAGCTATGCTTAGTTTGGGGCTAGACAGCGTTGTGCTTTTTATGCTAGAACAGTTGGCGCAGACAGGCGCACCCCTCCTGATGCTAAGCACTGTAAGCAGCCATTGCGGCCTACTCCATTGGTCCTGGGGGACTAGACAAAGTAACATTTGTACAATTTGTAACAGCGATAGCGAAATTAGCTAACTTCAAATTGTATAGATTTGACAAGTGCCATAGAAAATTCACGTGGTCAATCGATATTGAAAGTACGGGTTTTGACATTCGCTATCGCAAATTGAGCTAAGGTAAAGGCGTCTATTACCGCGGTATTTCGGGGAAGTTTGACTTTAGAGTACAATATTGTGGAATAAGAACTGTCCTTGTCTAATAGGGATTTTTTGTAGCGTTTTATAGACCTTTAACTCTATACTTTCGCACTTTTCATGAATAAAGTTTGAAGCGTTATATTTATTTTAATTGTTTTTAGTCATGGCTGCTACGGCTTCTATTACCGAGGTATTGAATCTATTACCGCGGTATGGTGGCGCCTATTACCGAGGGTAGGAGAAAAAATTAAACTTTAATTTTATTAAATTTGTAAATCTGTCATAACCTTTGGTCACCCTAGGTTTTAATCAGTTGTTAAATTAATCTTAATATATAAACTCAAAGGTGACTGACTGACATAGATAGATATCAACGCACAGCCCAAACCACTGGACGGATCGGGCTGAAATTTGGCATACAGGTAGATGTTATGACGTAGCCATCCGCTAAAAAAGGATTTTGATCAATTCCCACAGGAATGGGATCCACGCGGGTGAAACCGCGGGCGCTCGCTAGTAACTAATAAAACCTTCTTCATATTACTGGCTGAAAACTGGTGATAATGATTATCCCTGATAACGTCAATTAGTTATAGGTCATCATAACATGAAGAGACATCACAAACATGTCACGTGGTCTGGTCTGTAGGGTGACCATTAGATGAAAATGAGTAGGGATTGCCATTATTATTCTGTTTTAATTAATTAATGAGGCTGACTAATTTCGATTACCATTAGTGCTCCGTTTTTAGGTACTTTGGGTAGCTTCATCAGAAAACGTGGTTTCTGTCTACGACTCAGAAGTCACCCTGTATCCTGTAGTACAAATAAACATCCAGACACAGAACAAACACAAATATAATGTTCATCATATGAGTGTTGGTCTTTGGTGGGATTCGAACCCACGACCCCTAACACATAGGTCAGGGTCACTACAAAATGCACTATCGGGCAAACAAAAAGAATGTATACATAATTAGTTCTTTAGTTACCTAGTAAGAAGTAAGTTTATCTATACAGTAACGAAACCCTTAATAATAATTTTACTTGGGTTATCAGTCGGTAATAGATTATATGGAAACTCTTATTCCGAGCCATTGACCCTCGGAATTAGATCCCCATAGAATCTATTACCGATGTATGCCGCGGTAATAGGAGAAGAATAGAATGTTCTAAAATGTAATTCCGACCCATAAAAAACTAATAAATTTATAAATTTTTGGTGCCAGTTCGCAAAAAGAGATTTCAATCTTTAAGGAAAACAGTATTTTAAATCACTAGATATCCCGTATCATCCATTTTTTGACAAATTAATATTGCAATTTTTTCACGTCATTTTGGACACTCGCTACAAAAGTAGTCTTTCAATATAAAGGTTTCTTTCTTTAAAATATAAAGGTTTCTACTGGACTTATACATCGGAACATCTGTATACATCGGAAATAGAATTTTAGTTTTAAGAGAATATGAGGAATGAAAAATATTTCATATTTCATTAAGATAATGATTTTAAATATACTTAATAAGCAAATATCTAGACCCTTAATATTTTCTATTACCGATGGTACCCTCGGTGATAGATGCCACCCCCAATTTTAGGCTCCTATTACCGCGGGTTTTTAAAATTCGTATTATTATGTATTTAGATATAATTTCACTATGAAAAGTATAAGACAATACGCTTAGATAAACACATAAACAAGTAAACAAAACTCGAAGTCAGTTAGACAGTTTATAACATATAAAAATATGAGTGCACTAGCATGATTTGCTCCGTTTTTGTATGGAAACCGCCTGCTCCTGCGCTCCCGTCGCACAAACTGATTTTTTTTATCCGTTTGCTTGTAGGTATGCTCACTGGCACCCGTTGGTTCGATGCAAAATACTACAAGCTACAACTTGTCCCAAACGGGATTTTGCTAAAGTTGCTGCTATTAATATAAAACGCGAAAATATCGAATACCTCGGTAATAGGCGCCGATTTTGCGTAGGGTAGTGACACCGGTTTGCCGGCCAGCACCAGAATCCGACCACTTCACACGTTTTTTTGAATAATAGATAGTCTATAGACAGCTCATTTCTAATTTCGCGCCAGTCGACCTGGACAAACTCCACGGTTCTTAATCCAACAGCATGACTTTATAATTTGCAAACTGAGCCCTCACTCGCCATTTCAAAATTTGGTGTGTTGACACGTGACAAATTTAGCAAAAATAATTGCAGGTGGATCGATTTTCAAATGTAAGATTTTGAGTGTTACTATTATTTTATAGGGGTTTGATTTGGTTTGTGTGTAGGATAAGATGTTTAGTTTCAATATTCAAGTGCCCAAACTCACCAAACATTTCATAATTTGTAATATTTTAGGTGGTCGGGCAATAGGTTATCGATTCATATTAAAATCTAGTTTCCGACCGGGTGGTCGGAAAACCGGTTTATTTACGTCATTTTTCTTTGCCTACATTGCGGAAACCTTAAATGCACCAACATAGATTCATTTACATTTGTGAACAGCTAGGAATTTGTGACTTGACAACCAGTTTCCGACCGCCAGTATACCTCATAGTTTCAAAGATAATGACCTTTAAAAATACCAAAAGTTTAGCGGCCGACAACCGGTGAAAATGAACCCTGTTAACGGCCGTCTTTAACTTTTAACAGGCGGTCGATAACTGGTAAAATTGTACCTGTTTCCGGCCTTTAAAAAAAATCCTACTTCCCACTCATCCTACTTCCTACTATATAATATTATATGTATGTATTAAGTATATGTATGTATATAATATTATAAATGCAAAAGTCTGAATGATGGAAATTTGGATATTTAGATGTTTGGATGTTTGTTACTCAATCACACCTAAACGGCTGAACGGATTTAGATGAAATTTGGCACACGTATAGTTTATAACCCGGATTAGGACATAGGCTATAAAATTCTTACGGGAAACGTCTTATTCCTGCGGGAATAACAATTTTGAAACTACTGAACCAATTTGAATAATTCTATCACTGTTGGAAAGCTACACTATCCCCGGTCAACATAGGGTACTATAATTGATCCCGGAAATGTGGGGGGAAGGGGGGGGGATATTTGAAAAAGGGGATTACGTGCGTGTGAAACCGCAGGCAGCTAGTAAGATAATATAAAAAAGATAGAAGAGAAGAGAGAAACGTAATTAGTAATAAATAAAACTTTATTTGAACTAAATTAAACGCACCCGATACTAAACATTTAATTTATTTCTGTTTGTTAAATTTTTTGTTTGTGTTTTTGTATTTTCGCGCCTCGATGGTCTAGTGGTTTAAGTACCGGGCCGAGATCGCGGGGCACTGGGTTCAATTCCCGGGTCGAGCTAACTTTGTGTCGGTATTTTCGGACACTGCTCGGGTTTGTGATCACCAATTTGGCAAGCGTGGTGATTAAGCCAGTACCCATCATTGTAACGATAACTTGATTTCAAGGATGGAGGCCTTTGCCCTACAGAGAAGCATGCCGGCAGAACGGAGTTCCAAGATCCACTATAGTATAGGATAGGCTTTTCGATCGTGTTCCAAATCAAAATAAATCAACAAATATGACCTTTTGGTTATTCAATTGATTTTTAGGTCGAAAAAGAGAGTAAAAATATACCGCTTTTTTTATTTCATTAACTGTTTCACTTTCATACTATAATATACCCTATGGCTATTGAATAAGACTCATTTTTCTACCTTAAATTAGGTGGTCGATAACCGGTGCACAGATGGTCGATAACTGGGCCAAACGGCCGATAACCGGTGTTTTTGCTATTTTTACGAATAATGTATATTTTTAAATTATGTATCACTGCTACGTTTATAAACTGTAAGTTTTATAAAAGTAGACTATTGTAAGATCAAATGTAAATTTTTTGGAAAATCTTGACGTACAGCATCATTATAGAAATCAACTCTGAAGTCAACAAGTCGCTTAAGTGGTCGCAAACCGGTGTTCCTACCCTACCGCGGCCATAGGCGCCTTTACCTTATAACGAAATTAACGAACGTCATACGTCATAAATGCCGCTTGTCTAGGGGGGCTTGTCTCAATCAGTTCTTGTTTTTAATTTTTTTATTTTGCCCTTGATACAGAAAATTGTATCACTCTCGAGTTTCTTGTCGGTTCCTTTCGATAGATGACAACATTCCGAATCCGATGGTAGAGTCACTTTGTTTCTCTGTTCCGTGAGTCACTATGTTACCTTGACAATTGACTATTCTTGTGCATCTCTGAGTGTAGGCCAACATGAATAATAGTTATTTATGTGGCTGTTGCATAATGAGGGTCATTAAAATACGAATGTGGTTTTATGAAACGAACGAAGTGAGTTTCATAAAAGGATCACATGAGTATTTTAATGCCTAATTATGTACAGTCACATACATAACTTTATCTTCATTCATACGATAATAATTATGTCTATTTTATAGTCAGGATCGATGAGCAAAGTTAGTACTTAGTACAAAATCATGTCATAATTTGTAGGTCAATTTGAATAAAATACATTTTAAGAAGACTTTCGAAATTTGAACGTAATTAAGGTATCGGTTACCGATACTAAAATGTAAACATTTGAGTATCGGTTACCGATGTTAAAATGTAAACATTAAGATGCAGCCACAGATACTCAATTTATCTAAATATAGGGCGTTTGCTCATCGATCCTGACTATAAAACGTTCGAAATTTGAACGTAATTAAGGTATTGGTTACCGATACTAAAATGTAAACATTAAGATGCAGCCACAGATACTCATATCTAAATGTAGGGCGTTTCTCCTCGATCCTGACTATAAAATAGACATATTAGGGTATGGATGTAGATAAAAAATATTTTTGCATTGGTCTACGAAGGTCAAGGATCTCGTAGACTACATTCCGAAAGAAGTCCAAATTCACTCTAGGGGTTGGGAGATTGGATTATCTCCATAAAATTAACTTCGGTTCCTTTGTGGTGATAGTGCCGATACCCATCACCTGGAGACTTTTAAGAAGCAGGACTTCTGGCCGCAGGGAGTCGTCTATCGGAGGTTTCGTGGACGGCTCCCAGCGTACTCTATAGTTTTTAACCGACTTCAAAAAAGGAGGAGGTTCTATGTTCGACTGTATGTATTTTTTTTTTTTTTTTTTTTTATGTATGTCCGTCGATTTCTCCGTCAATTGTGGACCGATTTAAATAATTCTTTTTTTATTTGAAAGTGCATAGTTCCGAGGTGGTCCCATTGTCACCATGTCAGGATCTGATGATGGGATCCCGGGAAAGTCAAGGGCAAACCTCAAATTTTATAGGCGCACACTACGCGTTACTTGTTTTTTCTGAAGCCATTTAAGTTTTTGCGTCCTATAGACATCACTTTATGTTGATGAGCTGATGATGGAAGGTACAACTCCTTAACGGTTAGGAGTTAGGGGATAATTCTTTCAGTATTGTAAGCATATGTGGACCGTTATTTGTATTTTATGTACTTTTGCAGCTAAGCTGATGATGGAAGGTACAACTCCTTAACGGTTAGGAGTTAGGGGATAATTATTTCAGTGTTGTAGGAATATGTGGACCGTTAGTTGTATTTCATGTACTTTTGGAGCTAAGCTGATGATGGAAGGTACAACTATGATGATGGAAGCTAAAGGGTACGACTTCTTAATTCTTATGTCCCTCTTGCGGGCTGCATCTTTAGTTGGTCTACTGAATGGTGCTGAACACTTAATGAATACCTAATATTGTCAAATAATACAATTCTACTATTTTACTCGTATTTTCGTTATCAATATTATGAGAGAGTTTTACTCACTCCTACGTATTATTCACACTAAAAATAGAAAAATAAACAAACTTTTTTAAAAAAAAATTAAACCGACTTCAAAAAAAAAAACAAAGAAAAAACTACCTAAAAACACTGAAAAGCAAAAAATAATTTTAATAAGACATTCATCAAATGCGCTTATTGTCTAAGCCTATTAATAACATTAAATTGTATTTACGTGCTAGGTAAGGTACCTACTAATCTGTTTGAAGTCGGTGCCAAGCCAAAAGTAATGAAAAATGATACATACCTAATAATTTATGTATTATACAGGGTTACAAATAATCCGCGGACGTAGGTACGTAGTCTGGGTACCTACTATTTGGCTTGGCACCGACTTCAAACAGATTAGTAGGTACCTTACCTAGCACGTAAATACAATTTAATGTTATTAATAGGCTTAGACAATAAGCGCATTTGATGAATGTCTTATTAAAATTATTTTTTGCTTTTCAGTGTTTTTAGGTAGTTTTTTCTTTGTTTTTTTTTTTGAAGTCGGTTTAATTTTTTTTTAAAAAAGTTTTTATTTTATTTACATACCTATTATACATATTGTATGTATGTTAGTCTGTAAGGTATTTATAATATGGGCCTGTAATTCTTGTAATTATCTTATGTTGCCTGAATTAAACGTTACGTTAAGTTATATTATTATTATAATTTTATTTTAAGGGACACTTCACCAGAAAGCGCTGCTCAATGCAATGTTTATAACGTCGCTAATTTCTTTAATTGAATACGCTTACTCGAGTCATAGAAACTCAACTAGCAGCTAGTCTCATTTTTCAATAGTAAACAGTTACAGTTGTACTGAACAGCTGTGTCCGTGTCTGTGACGGTTCGCGACACAATTTCACGGCGCAGATGCGATTGCCGTGACGGTTGTCAAGGAGCCGTGTCCAATCGGTTGACGGCTGGGGATCTGACGGTTTCGAGTGGTTCAGAGATTTGTAGAGTTCAGATATAAATAAAATAAATCTAATAAATAAATATCTCTGGACATTATTCACACAGCGCCATTTAGCCCCAAACTAAGCATTAGCTTGTGCTATGGGTGCTAGACAGCGGATAAACATTGCTTATATACTTTTTTTTTGTAAATACATACATATTAATTATACATTGAAACACCCAGACCGATACAAACAGACTGTTCATGCACACAAATGTTTGTACCGTGCGGGGATCGAACCCGCGACCTCTGGTGTAATAGCCGACTTCTGAACCATTACACCATACATGAAATCCGTTCCTATTAAGTCTGTCAATAATTGTTTCTTTCTCTTTCGTGCATCATGACTACTGTTAATTGTTGTTAATGATATTATACTATGATAGTTAACAGTACTAAAAATACTAATGGAGACTGTATGTTATAAAAGTCGTAAAACGGTTGAAAGGAGACTATCGAGTTTCTTGCCTCTTTCTCTCATATTCTCGACTATAACACATTTCAAAGCCGGCGGCGGTAGAGTCACTATTTTATAGTCAAATGTAATAACAATGATAGTTGACAATCTTATATTTAACTTTGAATGTTATTTTATTCTTACAGAAAACTATTATTGAAGTGAAAACTTCTTTAGCGGCGTTGTGCACTTTTTTTGTATGGGGAAAAAATGTTAAACTCGCGTCAGGATTTATGTGTCACGTGACCTGATCGAAAATCCATATAAAATTTGAAGTCCGGACACGTGTTTTCTACAAACTTATCTGTTCCGGTGGCCAAAATTGGAACTACGTGAAATGCAATGCAAAAACGATATTTAATGACAGTTTTAAATAGACAGTAGCGCGCCGCCACCGGAACGACCGGAACAGATAGTTTGACGGTCTATAGACAATAATGGTTTTTTGTTCAATTTGACAGCTCATTTATGCAAAGAAAAGTGCTTCTTATGTACATCAGGAGTAGAGTAAATAATTGTATTAATAAGAACTGATGTTGTTTTCTTGAGTTTTATTCCTTTAGCGTAAGGTATATTTTTCTTTGCATAAATGAACTGTCAAGTGTGACCTCTTCTACTATTATAGCCGCAGTGCGGTCGCTTCCTATACGCTTCCTATTCCTATGCTACAAAGTGACCACAAAGACCTTAATTTGATATCCTGCAAAATTCAAAATTTAATTGCCGTAATAAAACATTTAAAAAGTTTGGAATATCTTTATTCGCCGGAATTATATAACAGTATTTTGTGGAAATTAACACCACTTCTCCGCAGTCTTTGGATCCGCTATGCTGCGGAGCATGCATCAGGTCGCATGAAGTTGGAAATGCTGTCCGATTTCCTGCGACAAGAGGCTCGTTCTCACACACAGTTTGGCTTGTTACCCCAAATTCCCAGTGAACATCCTCGAAAGCGAAATGTTGATTACTGTTACACCACTCGTATTATAACGATTCGGGAGTCTGCGGATTCTGTAAAGGGAATCATTTCTTGGCCGATTGCTCCAAATTCAAAAGTTTATCCGCAGATTCCAGTATGCAATTAGTTGTAAATTCCAAACTTTGTTGTCGTTGTTTAGAAAATAAATAGTTGTCAATCAAAAAAGTATGACATTGACGGTTGTCAATCATTTTATCATCGTTTATTACATGGCGTTTCAGTGTCACAGCAAGGAGTTTCTGATAAGTCTGAAAAAGTTTCTGATTACATTTGAGAGATAAACTTTTTAATGTAATATAAATTGTCATGTTTGTGTACGATAGCGCAATAAATAAATATTGTATTTTACCACATAAATAATAGTACTTTTATACCTCTACCAATCAATTAAATCCCTAACCATTCCAAAATACATATCAAAAATGCACAACGTTAATATTCAGGTTTTCACTTCTGCCGGCACTCCCGGAGTGCAACCCGTCGTTTTTTAAACTATGTACCTATTATTTTCTGATATTTACGCGATTACTACTCATTAAAATCATTAAAAATACCTATTGGATAGCAATAGTCTTATTAATGAACGAAATAGTATAGTGTTTTGGCCTGCTTTTGGTTCCAAATTGACAATGCAAATCATCGTCAGTCAGGTTGGGGGCTCAGAGAACATAGTTTTTTGGATACGGCAATTATTAAAAATATCTTTAAATCGTAGGCAAAATATTCTTAATTTGTTTATAACAAACCGTGGTGACACCAAACCCGCAAGTAGAACTGTGATTGGTGGCTGGGTGAAATCTTTATTAAAGGATACTGATATCGAGGCCAGTCCCGGTTCAGTACGTTCCGCAGTGGCTTCCCTAAATTGGCTAGAATTGTTTAGAAAATTTTTCTTTAGACAAAATTCATACTACTGGTAATTGGAAAGCTGTTCATACATTCAGAAATTATGACATACAGAATCAGTATCATTGTCTAATTATTTTGATGTTATAATTTACTGTCAGTGGAGAATCATACCGGTTTTGTTCATTATGATTAATAATATCCAACTGTATAAATAAAACTGTTTAAACATGTTTAACTATCCTCTTATTACATAAGAAACTTTTTATTACACATTATAGCGTCAATAACATCAGTTATTTATACCAGGTGATAACAAACACATCACTCAAGATGGATTCTGGATATTGATACTAAACTTAGAATACTAAACAAATAATAGAGAGTTTTACCAAAAATTAAAACTTACCTATTATTTTTTATTTTTCTTATTGCTGGTTTCGTAACGCTTTGATTTTTTACGTGGATAGGGTGATAGGATACGCAGATGACCTTGCTTTGCTGGGGAAAAAGAAAGAAGAGGTGGCTCATGCAACTGAGACATTAGAGAAAGCAGCAAGGGAAGTGGGCCTCAGAATTAACCAGCAAAAAACAGAGTACCTACTTGCACATTCGGCGATACAGAAATGTAAAAGTGCCTCGGAAAAACCTTGTCGTCGGGCGCGTTGCGTATAAAGGAGTGGACAGATTTAGGTACCTCGGTTGCACTATAACGGACACTAATACCAGGGAACAGGAGATAGAAATCCAGATCCAAAACGCCCTCCGTTGTAGTGTAGCCTTACACAAGGTTCTAATATCTAAATCTCTTAGTAAGCGCACTAAAATACGTATCTATAAGACGGTGATAAGACCGATTTTCATGTACGGCTGTGAGGCCTGGACACTCACTGTAAAAGAGGAGACCAAGCTCCTGGTGGCAGAGAGGAAGGTCTGGAGAAAAATTCTGGGGCCGACAAGAGCGGAGGATGGCACCTTGAGGAGAAGAAAGAATTTAGAATTGGAAGATCTCGTGGCCGAGCCAAATATCATCGGTGAAGTTAAAGCTCACAGACTTCGCTGGCTCGGCCACCTGGAAAGAATGGGTGAGGATCGGGCGGTGAAGAGAGCTTACATGGGACGACTGAGTGGTCGACGACCGGTTGGTCGCCCCAGGTACCGCTGGGGGGACGAGGTGGAGAAGGACCTGCGCGAGCTCCACGTCGAGAATTGGAGGGAGGCGGCGCAAAATAGACCGGAGTGGAGATCCTTATTGCTGGAGGCCAAGACTCATTTTGGGTCGCTGCGCCATGTTAGTAAGTAAGTAAGTATTATTTTTTATTCATTAACCGGAATCCAGGTAAGGTCTACCTGGTGTATCATCATGAGTGCCATAATGACAAGTCTCAACCCGGTGCGCGCGCGCCAAGTAAGTAGTACCAAAACAATAATATAGAGGGCGCTAAATTCAGAAAGGAACCGGAAATGCTGACTTCAGGTAGAAAGACAGGTGCTTGACTCAAGATGGATTCCGGATATTGAATAAAAATTATAGGTTTATTTTTTGGTAAAACTCTCTATTTTTTTGTTGACGCCATTATAAAAGTTGAAGGTGTTTATTGGATCTACTTCGTAGGCTATTTCCCAAATCTGCACAAAATTTTTTTTGGGCCCAGTCTTTTGCATTGTCATTTGGACTTTAGTAGCTTAGGGCCAGATGAGCCTACAGTCTGGGAGCACATTGAGCGACGTTTGTAGGTGAAGTGTCCCTCAACGGTATAGGCCGCAGTGACGCTTACCATCAGGTGGGCTGCGTTTCTGTCTGCCAACCGAAGTAGTATAAATAAAAGAGAGGGAGCAAATTGGCGAACTTTAATGGACTGCGTCGTCCAGCAATGGACTGCGTTGACATAGGCTGATGATGATGATAAATAAATAAATAATAAATATCTCTGGACATTATTCTCACAGCCCCAAACTAAGCATTAGCTTGTGCTATGGGTGCCAGACAACGGATAAACATTACATATATAATTTTTTTTGTAAACACATACATATTATACATAGAAACACCCAGACCGGTACAAACAGACATGTTAATGCACACAAATGTTTGTACTTTGTACCGTGCGGGGATCGAACCCGCGACCTCTGGTGTAATAGCCGACTTGGCGACTTCTCGACCATCAAATGGCTCGTCATGACACTGAATTCCACCCAGCACAACCAAGTAGGTAAGTACTTACGTCATGACCATTTGTGTTTGTCTGTCTGGTTTTTTTTTTATATTTAAGATATTACATCTATTACCATGTATTACTTATTGACATTATACAGGGTGTCCCAGAACTCAACGTCAAGCCGAAACGGGGTGACAGGACTGATTGTAACCATCATGAGAAAAATAAGAAAAAAAAAATATCCCATGCAGTTAGGAAATTATGGGCATTTAAGAAAAACCTAGAAATTTGGTCAAAATGTAACCATTTTTCGGTTATTGTGGTTAATTTTTATTATTTTTGTTCATTTAAACTTTGGAACCGTAACCCTAAATAACATTTCTAGAACCACAGTCAAAAATAATGCCACAACTGCCCCAAGTTTTCTAGAATTAAGACTATTTTGTTAAAATATGAATTTAAAATTTTCAAAATTTGCCGACTTTGAAAGGCTCTCCTTTAAAAAAAATGTACTAAAGTGCCTTGGCTCGAGGATATGCCCGACTACTAACTAGATCTTTTTTAATAAGATGTAGGGCGTGTATTGAGGCTGATGGTAAACAATTTGAACATTTATTGTAATAAAAAATGTTATTTCCCTATCTGACGTTTATTCCAATAAACCTAAACTAAACTAGGTCAAGATTTTTCATTATTTTATTAATTTTACTTACTTTTTTTGACTTTGGTAAAAGTGGCGTTACTATCTGTCTCGTTCGCTCATGGCAAACATGTCCACTATCCATCTCTCTCATCATTTTGCCGTAAAATAAAGAAACTACCAAGAGCTTGTGCGAATAAAAACATTTGAACTGAGTAAAATGGGTTAGCAAAAATCGGGTTACTCGACGTTTTTATTTTTTACTAGAGTTTTTTTAGTATAAAACTAGCAAGTATTGTACATTTTTGCAATCCTGATTAAATGCGCGAACTTTTGATGGCACTTGCCAAGGCACTTTAGTACATTTTTTTTAAAGGAGAGCCTTTCAAAGTCGACAAATTTTGAAAATTTTAAATTCATAGTTTAACAAATAGTCTTAATTCTAGAAAACTTGGAGCAGTTGTGGCATTATTTTTGACTGTGGTTCTAGAAATGTTATTTAGGGTTACGGTTCCAAAGTTTAAATGAACAAAAATAATAATAATTAACCACAATAACCGAAAAATAGTTACAGTTTGACCAAATTTCTAGGTATTTCTTAAATGCCCATAATTTCCTAACTGTATGGGATAGATTTTTTTTCTTATTTTTCTCATGATGGTTACAATCAGTCCTGTCACCCCGTTTCGGCTTGACGTTGAGTTCTGGGACACCCTGTATATTGTAACATTAGTGTGACATGATTCAATTATATATAATGGATATTAGCTAAATTTGAAATTGTACGTTATGTTGTGATTATATAAATGTTAATTATTCTAGAATATTTTGCTATCTGTGTGATTAAAATTATATTTGCATGCCGACTAGGCGAAATGTGATGTGCTATATTATTGTGAACCATACATCTGTACCTATTCTCGCAAATAAATGATTTATGATTTATGATTTATTTATTATGTTTTGTGTTGCTTTCGTTGTTTCTGACATGCCTTGCTACTTATTTCGGAGTCGAATTATTAATGTATGTGATGTGGACCGATATTTATTTATATTTAATTTTATTCTAGTTATCTATGATTTATGATGCCTCGTTGAGATGATTTTAAGACTTAGCCGTGATCTGGGGGTTCTGGGTAGAATTCCCAGTCCGATCAAGCTTTGCGTCGGAATAACCCGAGTTTGGGATCATCAATCACATTGTATTAAGCAACGTGGTGTACTACTGCCAGTGCAAGAGTGTGGACCATCATCGATCGCGCCTGCTTCCCAACAGTGGCACCCTGCGGGAGGTGCTCCGGAACATCACAGCAGTGCTGGAGCTCTGGACCGAGCTCAGATGGTTTGAGTGGACAGTGCTGGTAACTTATTTCACGTACAATGGCCCATTTTAGAGGCCAAGTGCGTAAAATCCCCAGATTACCTAAACCTAAACCTATGCAACGAGGTGATTAAGCTAGTACCTATCATTGCACCGATGCGATGACTTGATTTCCCTTCAGTGCGACGGTAAAAGGCTGATACTTTACTAGAATAATAATAATAATGTCCTCCTAGCCGAGTTTTCGGCAACGGCGGCCAATCTTTTACGATCAGCCAACTACGCAGGATATATTATAGTGCACAACATATTTAATCTATGGTGCACAAGTGAGTGCGCAAGCACAGGTGCACTCCCTATTCCCTCACTCTCATAACACGGTGGGACAGTCTGACACGACCGAAGAGAGATCAGGCGCAGGACCAACGGCTTAAGCCTTCCGAAGCACGGAATCATCATTCTTTTCAGACATTCAGGTGATTCAAGCCTGCAATGTCCTAACCAAACTGGAAACATTCACACAAAGTGATGCTCCCCGCGGGATTCGAACCTACGACCTCCGGGTATTAGAGCCCAGCGCTCTAACCACACTGTACCACGGAGGCAGTTTACTAGAATATAACAACATCAAACCTTGAGTATTATCTTCCCCCACATCACTGTCCATCTCTGACCCGACGCTCACTGGACTCTCTCTCTTTTGCTCCTCTTTACTCTCTCCCGTCGGCCCTCCATTGCTGCCCAGCATCCGCGTCAACCACGGCTCATGGTAGCCAAGGAGGAAAGGAAAACTAACGCCATTTTGCTGCAAAAATGGCGCGTTAAAATAATATCGCATCCGATTTAATCCCTCCAATCTTTCTCCATCTTCGTCTTCTGAGTTCCTAGAATGTTCTGATAAGTTGTTCTCTATGTCTATTTCAGGTGATTTTCTGTCATTTCCTATTAGACTTTCTATTGTGAAGGGTTTCGGAGTTTTCTTCTGAGTCTGCGTTTGAATTTGGGAATCCATTTTGTGCACTCACTTTTTAAATGTCAAATTTTAAAAAAGGAAGTTTTATATTTTTTTATTAGCTGAAACTTAGACATCTAAGCTTATAAAGTTTTTATTGCTACGACAACACTTTTAATAATTCAAAACTAAGTTATCAAAATAATCTAACGATATTCTATTGTTTATGAACACAAAGTTAAAACACTGGCACTTGTTTTTAATTTTTTAACGCGATCGATTTGACTTTAGAATTTTTATTTGGAACGCGCGATGCGTGCTGCTCCGTCCCATGGTACCGATGTACTCGTCAGAGTACGTTCCGTTTCAGCCACGCCCCCAATCGGGGTGTAGTCAAGTCAAAGTGTAATTTTATTTTATTAATAGCTCTTGGCCGAGCGAATATAAGCTTTATTGCTATCGTCGTAATCACGTAATACCGCTGTCATTATCTTGTTTTTCCTCTTGAAACATCCTACGTTGTAAACTGCTGGTATCATTTTCAACCTTTTTCAATAAAACTTAGAGTAGGTTTTTGTTAAACAGGTTAAGCTTTTTAATTTTCAGACTATGGCAAAGGAATTTCAACACAAATGCGACAGTTACAGAAGTAAGATTTCTCTGGAAGCACTAAGGAATACAGCTTTTGAAATGTGAAGAGGCTATGATTGAGAGCAGTTTTTGGGTTTGTGCGAGTGGGACGGAGAGATGTTTCGGTGGGCGTGTGAGAGGGACAGGGAGGGCGATATTTGCGGAGTGCGAGCGGGAATAATTGGCGGTGATTGCGATGTTTGCCGGTGTCAGCGAAGATCGTTTGGCGGTGGACTGTTCAGAGTACTGGCTGGTTCTTTTTTTAAATACAGTCAACAAAGAATTAAAAGTACAAAGGTGGGAAACCTATTTATGCCACAAATGTTTGATTAAAAAATTTAATATCATTGGACAACATTTTTCAGTATCTAAACATAAAATAAATAAACATTGGCAGAATTAGCATCATTAGTGCTTTGGGCTAGTCAATAGCCACAAGGCTGGCACCGGCTCATCCCAATCGGGTGTGAAGGGGAATCCAGGGGAGTTTAGTGGGTAGTGGGACTTAGTCTCGAGCCCCACACACGGCCGTAAGTCAGGATAGCACCTAGGGAGTAGGGAGGGACCGCACTG
Source organism: Mecyna flavalis (assembly GCA_949319885.1). Classification (NCBI taxonomy): domain Eukaryota; kingdom Metazoa; phylum Arthropoda; class Insecta; order Lepidoptera; family Crambidae; genus Mecyna; species Mecyna flavalis. The sequence continues at coordinate 1,755,788 of OX439420.1, read as the reverse complement.
GACTGGACTACGTGCGTGCCTGCCTGCCTACTGTTGTTTATGAAAATAAAGATAATTTTTAATGAACTAACTAAAAGATAAATTAGCAAAAACTTATTTAGTAGTGATTTGATTCCGAAAATGGGGTGAGAGGGGGGGATATTTCAAAAAAGAAATTACGCGTGGGTGAAACCGCGGGCGGCTATATACAACATAAAGATAGATTTAGCAGATACTGATCAGGCAGTGGTAAAAACGATTTTCTTATTGGAAAAGTAACATTCAAGTATAGTCGCTCGTTCGAAGGCGGCACGTGTCATTAGCGAGCAATTTGCCCCCTCCCGCGGGCTAGACCCAAATTGATTGCGCTCTGCAGAGATGATTTACCGCTGGCTTTTAATAGATAATGCTTCGGGGGTTATGGCGGGAAGTGAGTAGAGCTAGTTCATAGAATTTTGGTATTAGGTACTAATATGATAAAGTAGCGACAGTAACTGTGTATGTTAATAATAATAATTAAATTTTATTTCGGAAAAAGCATAGAGTAGGTACACTTTTTACAATTTTCCATTTTGTTAAAGTAAAGTAAAGTATCAGCCTATTAATGTCCCACTGCAGGGCAAAGGCCTCCATCCTTGAAATCAAGTTATCGCTACAATGATGGGTATTGGCTTAATCACCACGCTTGCCAAATGCGGATTGGTGATCACAAACAGGAGCTGTGTCCGAAAAAACCGACCATTTTTCGGCCATTTTGTTAGTAACAATAAAACTTAAATAGTTATTTATGTGACTGTTGCATAATGAGGGTCATTAAAATACGAATGTGGAGTATTTTAATGCCTAATTATGTACAGTCACATACATAACTTTATCTTCATTCATACGATAAATGTCTATTTTAAAGTCAGGATCGATGTGAAACCGCGTGGAATATAATCCGTAGTACCAGGAGAGCAGAGAAGAACAAGAAGCTAGGCTAGCTCGCGTCTTTCAAACTCTTTGATTTAATGAATAGTTACGCTGCGGTTATGCTCTCCTGGTACCTTTGAAAATACATCAAGATGTTTTGCTTACATTATGTTAGCTTCAAATCCATTAATTTTTACTTTTTAAGAAGACGTTCGAAATTTGAACTTAATTAAAGTATCGGTTACCGATACTAAAATGTAAACATTACGATGCAGCCACAGATACTTATATCTAAATGTAGGGCGTTTGCTCATCGCTCCTGACTATAAAATAGACATATTATGGTATGGATGTAGATAAAATATGTTAGTATTGTATTTTTTTTTTAACTATTATTATAATTATTAAGCAGCTAGGTTGGAGGGTTTGACATGTATTGTCGTCCAGTGCCGTAAGAACGGCTCGAACCTATCCGCAACAGTCCGCAGAATGCTGTTGGGGCGAACACTCTACCGACTCCATAAAGATGCCACTCGTTTGCGCATCAGTGCGTAAAAGTCATCAAAGTTTTTGTCATTGTTAAGCTTTACTGTACCGATTTTGATCAAATTTAGCAGAGACATAAATTAGGCCTTGGGAAAGGATATAAGATTTTTTTTTATTATCTTCTTCTTCTTCATCCCAGCGTATTCCCGATTGCATCCAGTATGGAGCTCAGGGTCCGCTTCGACTATGATCCTAGATTTGACAAGCCTGGTTATTACAATGGAGCGATTGCCATCTGACCTCCGTAACCCTTACAAGGGAAACCAGACCTACTTGGAACATAGTCGAGACCAACGGCTTAACGTGCCTTCCGAAGCACGGAATCATCATTCTTTTCAGACATTCAGGTGATTCAAGCCTGCAATGTCCTAACCAAACTGGAAACATTCACACAAAGTGATGCTCCCCACGGGATTCGAACCCACGACCTCCGGGTATTAGAGCCCAACGCTCTTACCACTGTACCACGGAGGCAGTTTTTTTTATTATCTTCATCTAACTTTAATAACATCTAAATCTTTGGCGGGGAGCATCACTTTGTGTGATTGTTTCCAGTTTGGTTAGGACATTGCAGGCTTCAATCACCTGAATGTCTGAAAAGAATGATGATTCCGTGCTTCGGAAGGTACGTTAGGCCGTTAGTCCCGACCCTGTTCCAAGTAGGTCTGGTTTCTCTTGTAAGGGTTACGGAGGTCAGATGGCAATCGCTCCATTGTAATAACCAGGCTTGCCATTGATTGTATTTTATAAGACAAAACAATACAACTATTATAGTTATTTTTAATCATGTAAATATCAAAGATATTGTCGTTTTCTCTAAATATCTTCAAAGCCTGGACTTACATTCGTAAATATAATTCATTTGGTGTCTAGACTTCTCGAATACCTTCTAACAGAACTAAATATCTTTGATATACCTAGTTTTGTATTTTGAACCTTATTTAGTTTAAAATAGAGGTTACTTGATGAATTGGTATATTTTATTGTTAGGTATCTATAAGAAATTTTACGTAGGGCTGTATCTATTAATTTAATTATATTTTAAATAACATGATTATTATTTTATTTTATAGGCATTTATAAGGATATAACCTCTCCACAATATAATATATAAAATAAATATTGGACAATCACTGATATTAGATCAAACCCTAAAAAATAAAATGTGTTGTGGGATTTCTAACGCACGACCTTTGGTGCTCAAAATAGGTAAAATCGAGTTCTCTAGATCCTAGAAACCTAGTCGCTCAATTGGCCTCGTCTCTTATAATGGCTGGAACGAACAGACAACATTAACCAATAAAAACCGGCCAAGTGCGAGTCGGACTCGCCCATGAAGGGTTCCGTAGCAGCAAGTATCATCATAATATAAAAGTTCTTGTAGTTCTTTGTAAGTTTGATGATTGATGTTTTAATAATAGCGTATTTTTTAAAATTTTACGATTTATGTCGTATTAAAAAAAAAACTAATTAGTTACTTGATCTCGTTCAAACCAATTTTCGCTGGTAGTTTGCATGGTAATGTACATCATATATTATTTTTAGTTTTATCATTCTCTTATTTTATAAGTTACAGGGGGGGACACAAATTTTACCACTTTGGAAGTGTCTCACGCACAAACAGTTTAGAAAAAAATGATTTTAGAAACCTCATTATCATTTTTAAAGACCTATCCATAGGTAAGTTCCACACACGTAAGGGTTTGATGAAAAAAAATTTTTTTGAGTTTCAGTTCTAAGTATGGGGAGCCCCCACAATTTATTGTTTTTTCTATTTTCGTATAAAAAACTTAATGCGGTTCACAGAATACATCTACTTACCAACAGTATAGTCCTTATAGTTTCGCTAAAAAGTGGCTGTGACATACGGACGGACAGACAGACATGACGAATCCATAAGGGTTCCGTTTTCTGCCATTTGGCTACGGAACCCTAAAAATTACAGTGTAAGTACGGTCAACAGCACATCACAGTTAACACTTGCAGTTCGATAATTGCACTTATGCCCCTGAAAGAGCGGTACAAAGCCCAATGTTACTGACTGTACTATTTATTATTGTTATGTATTTTTCGATACACAGCCCTACTCTATCAGAATAGCTTGTATTAGATTCCCAAATAGATCTGTGAGTGGAATTATTATTAATCGGAGCTTAAAACAATGCTTCATTAGCTTTTGAAATGGCGTCTTGGCTCTACATAGAGTTGGAATGCGGAACTTAGGTTATACCATAGAGTAATAAAAACGCCTTTTTTATTACTCTATGGGTTATACTAAGCCGTTATTTACTGAGGTTTTTATGCAAAATCAGTTGGCAGACAGGCACACAGCTGACACAGCCCACCTGATGGTAAGCGGCTATATACTGTTTCCTATTTCATTGAGGGATCCAAAATCGGGAAGAGTCGCTCAATGTGTTTCTCTGTATGTAGGCTCCTCTGGTCTTCCAGCGCCGTTTCAAGTGAACTGGATTCACATAAATATTACCGGAATACTTCCGTCTTCCGGAGCTGTTATGGATGGCAGCAAACAGTATAGTTTGAGGAATAAGAGAGGTAGAGCATAGTGGATCTTCCACTCGAATGAGCCGATCGTCCGGGGAATCTTATTTTTATTATTAGATAGGCTTACTAAAATCAGTTTAACGCGCACCACAGATTAATTCTGTGCAGTCAACTGATCTGATTCCTATAATAATAATAATAATAATAATATAGCCCTTTATTCAGATCTAGCAATTACATACATTTCACAAACTTAATAACTAAACTAAAATTTCTTGTTTTTTAATTTTTTGCAGATCTGTTTGCCAGTCGGCAAAGGCCTCCTCCAACCGTTTCCACTCCATCCTATTTTGAGCTACTCTGCTCCAGGTCACTCCTGCCACTTGCTTGATGTCATCATCCCACCTTCTTTGCGGTCTGCCTCTTTTTCTTTTGCCTTCTCGGGGATACCATCTGGTCACCATTTTGCTCCATTTGTCATGACCTCTCATCAGATGTCCTGCCCATCTCCATTTCAGTCTTTTTATTTTTATTGTTACGTGTGTGGTTTTTGATTTGCCCCTAATGACCTTGTTTTTTATTTTGTCTGATTTTTTCACATTAAGCATACTCCTTTCCATTGCTAATTGGCAGACTTCAAGCTTCCTTGTCATTTCTTGTGTTATTGACCATGATTGGCAGCCATAAGTGAGAACGGGCAGTATGCAGATGTTAAATAATTTGCTCTTTGTGTTCATATGTAGTTCCTTGTCTTTCATAACCTCTTTCAAACTCCAGTATCTCTTCCAGCCATTGTCTATTCTTCTCTCGACTTCTTTACGCATAGGTTCTTGTTGGGTGATGAGCTGCCCCAAATAGATGTAGTCTTCTGTGTAGTCTATTTCTGTTCTTTCCAATTGGATCTTGTTTTTAATTCCATTTGTCATCACTCTTGTTTTATCAGGGTTAAGTTTTAATCCTACCTTGCGGCTTTCAGTTGCTAAGTCTTTTATCATTTTACTTAAGTCATCCGATGTTTTGGCGAACAGCACAACATCGTCCGCAAATCTCAGATGTGTCAAAGCTGCACCATCCACATTGATCCCGTAATCATTCCAATCAAGTTTTCTAAATATTGACTCTAGTACCGCTGAAAATAATTTTGGAGACAGGGGATCTCCCTGTCTAACGCCTTTTTCTACTCTAATTGGAGCACTTGTTTTTTCCAGTTGGATTTTTGCTGTGCTATGTCTATATACGTTTTTTATCAATCGGATGTATTTATGTTCTATTCCTTGTTCCTTCAGTGCTTCCCATATTTTCTCGTGTTGCAGAGAGTCAAACGCTTTGCTGTAGTCGATAAATGCGATGTAGTATGTGAGCTGGTATTCGTTGTACTTCTCGATAATTTGCCGCACTACAAGGATATGGTCAATCACTGAATAATCTTTCCTGAATCCTGCTTGTTCGATTGGCTGGTTGTCATCTAGTATTCTTTCTATCCGTTTCAAAATTATTTTAGCAAAAATCTTGTAAATATTGGACATAAGACTTATAGGCCGATAGTTTCCGATATCATATTTATCGCCTTTTTTGTATAACAAGATAATGTTTGATTGTGTCCATTGTTGTGGAATGGTCTCAGTGTTTATGATATCATTGAACATATTTGTGATCTGATTCCTACGAGATTAAAAAAAAAGTCGCACTACAACCTAATTGAATGGAACCTCCTTGCATTTTAGCATCATTTTTTATTCCTCTAATACGTCATCACAACTGCCATTGTTCGAATTTTGACACGTCCATAATTCGCGCCCTTCGCGTTGGCTGTCACAGACGTCAAAATGCGACGTTCCATTTTCAAAAAGAGTTCGGATTTGCGCTCCCAACTCTCACCATTGCATTTCCAACTTTATTGCTGTAACTATAAAAATAATTTTAGGGTATGTTATTGTTAATATCTCTCTTTTTGTAACAACTTTGATTTTACTGTTACTTACGTAAATACTTTTTGAATCTTATCTTTAAGGTGTTAGAGTTAATTTTAAGCTAGAGTAGTTGCAGCAAAAAGGTTGTCTGGGAAATAGTTCCATTTCCTAACAATTTTTATTTGCAGTTTTCTCTGCAATTTTGAATCTTATTTTGTAGGTATAGAATATAAAATGTTTTTGATAGAGGTATCGTTATATTTGTAATGTGATTGGTTAGTCACGCATTTTGAGAGCACTCTAGCGCCAAGGGAGCATTCGATACGTTTAGGGTAAGTTGACTTTTGAATTTGGAATTGTAATCATATTTTGAGTGGGTGAATGATTTAATTTTGTTTTTGTTGTTAAAAGAGGGTAACAGTTATGGATACTAGTAAAATGTTTTAACGTAAATGCTAAGGGTCAGTTTAGCCCTGTTAGTTATGAAGCCGATAATTTAATTGTCAGATTTTATGCAAGAAAGGCTTTTTTTTAATTTGACAAAAGATAGATACAGAACTTATCTAATGTTTTAATTTTAAGAAAATAAAATACCAACCAAAATTATTTGTAAACGCCTCGATGGTCACCGGGCCGAGATCTCGGGGTCGTGGGTTATATTCCCGGGTCGAGCTAACTTTATGTTGGTTTTTTCGGACACTGCTCGGGTTTGTGATCACCAATCCGTATTTTTCAAGCGTGGTGATTAAGCCAGTACCCATCATTGTAAAGATAACTTTATTTCAAGAATGGAGAGGCCTTTGCCCTGCAGTGATAGGTTGATATTTTACTTTTTGTCTCTAAGGCTTCTTATCTGGTTCAATAAAGAGTTCTGTAATGCTGTTTTTTCACGCAAAGTATTATTATTATTAGCCTATTTATATGGATGTCATTGCACAGCAAAGACATTCATTACTGAAATCTAGTCGACGTCACAATGACTGGCATAATCACCACGAATACCAAATGCGGTACATATGTGATCCAGCCATAGAAATAGTAATAGTATATTTAATCTATGGATATTGTGATCTGACACAAATTTTTCCCAACCCGGGAATTGCACCTAACGTAGGACTCAGAGTTCATGGCCAGGTAGTTATTTAAAACCACAAGTCCATCAAAACGATCCATGCAAAAATATGTGAAAATATAGGTACCTAGGATACTTCAGGTTTTGAATGGAGAGTTCTGCAATGCTGTGCACTTTTTCTTTCTAATATAATAAAATAATATTATATTTATGTAATTTTTGTATTGTGTATTAATGGAAAAAAGGTTTTATAAGTTTTATTTTAAATAAAAGAGAAAATGGTAATTCTGCATCAAGATTAGCAGTACCTACTTACCTAGTCATTTTAAACAAAAAGAATAAGGCATTGTAAAATAAAACTATAATAATATTCCCACAGAAATCTGAGTAATATTCAGATTTCTGTGAATATTCCAGTCAATTGCGTGCGACCATAAATTTCCAATTTCCATTCCCATTTATCCCAAAGGAAACATTCATGCCACAGATAATGAAAACCATAAATAGACTAACTGAATTATATGACGGCAATGAGCTCTACGGAATGAGATCAACTTAACCAAATCACACTTCCTTTGCCCTAATGAATGCGATTAAAAAAACCGTTCCAAATTCAAACTCTGCTATTAGCGGCTACCAATGGCAGAGGGCTTCGTTGATTGTTGGGCGTGACTGTACCGATTACTTACACTCAGACGTTTGACGACGGAGCTATGTCGCTATACCTGTCTCTATCTTTCGCATTAAGATGAAGCGTCAGAGCGGGATAGGCTATTTTTGATTATGGAACAGTCGCGCGCGTTTTAATATTTAATTTAACGATCGTATTAAGTTTGTTATGAATAAGTTTATTTTGTTTCGGATTTATGAGGGGTGTAATGGCGGCAGCTATTTGCCGCGCACATTGTTGGTCTGATATTCTGTTGTGTGATGTTTAGGTTTGGGGGAAAATTTAAATTGTTTTAAGCAAATTCAGTAAGTTCAGTAGACCGACAGATTTTTACCCTACCTGATGACCTATTAAGAAAACTTTATTGGGCAGCAAACACAAAGCATGTACTAAGTATAACTATGCAATACCTACTACATTCCTTCACAGTGGCTAAGCCGCTACCGGAGTATACACCCGGACGTGTGTTCAATTCCCGCCTTGGGTCTGGATGGTGGTAGGACATTTTCAGAGTCCCACTGGCTACCACCCCCACAGGTGAAATCTGCCACCATAACAGCTCTGGCTGCGTTTCGGAACCTATATTAATGTGGGAGCCAGTACACTTGAAATAGAAGGTTCGAAGATTAGATGAGCCTACTGTGTGGCAGCACATTGAGCTTACCATCAGGTGGGCTGCGTGTCTGTCTGCCAACTGATCTGGTATAAAAAAAAATTGCTCATAATAAAAACCTGATCATTACCTAAATAAATAAAAATCTCTGGACATTATTCACACAGCGCCATCTAGCTCCAAACTAAGCATTTGCTTGTGCTATTGGTGCTAGACAACGGATAAACATTACTTACTTATACATATACTTTTTTTTGTAAATACATACATATTATACATAGAAACACCCAGACCTTTACAAACAGACATGTTCTTGCACACAACTTTTTGTACCGTGCGGGGATCGAATCCGCGACCTCTGGTGTAATAGCCGTCTTCTCGACCATTACACCGAATGGCTCGACAATATCAAGTACCTATGTATGAAGTATCAAGATGGCTGGCAAGAGCTGGATGCGAGTGGCCGAGGACCGATCGGCGTGGCGAGCATTTGGAGAGGCCTATGTCCAGCAGTGGACTATCACAGGCTGATGATGATGTATGAAGTGGATTCTCAGAGAGAGTCACCGGTATTTTAACAAGCAATCTTCACGTCAGCTTCTCTCCCGTCATGTCTATCGACACATCGCTAATTAATCCCGCTAATGAGCCAAGAGTGATTGCCGCCGTCAATTAACAATCTGTCATTACGTCATCGAGGAAACAGTTTAGATGTGATGGAGAGTGTAAGAATTAAATTATTGTTAGACGGTAAATATAAAAGAAGTAGTGAACACACTTGCAATAGGTACAAGGTTTTCTCCCTGGAGTCTACAGTAACTTCCCTACTGGTCACCCATCCAGGAACCGACGGCGACAGAGTTGCCTAACTTTTACAACTCCATGAAAACTGAGTGAGCTCAGTGGTTATTGTCGACAGCTCTCAGCGAGCGGTAATGTGTTCCGCCGCGTTGGAGTAATGGACGGAAACCAAGAGACAGGGTTGCCAGTAGAGCCAGGAAAGAAAATAATTATTAAAAAAATAAATCTTAAAATAAAGGAAAAAGCAGCGTTTGAATGTTTTTGGTAGCTATCAACTCTCTCTATCACCACAAGTACCTACCTATAATAAAATGCTAAATTATTCTTTGACTTATTAGTTCTTATGTAAATTTCGTTAACAACTTTTGGAGTCAACATTTGATTATAATAGGCAAATTTAATGTTTGGTATAAAATAAAATCTGTTGGTGCTGCTGGATCGGCCACGTCTAAAGAATGGCAGAAGACCGGGCCGTAAAGCGAGCGTACGTGGGTCGACCAGTTGGCCGACGTCCTATTGGCCGCCAGAGGTACCGTTGGAGTGACGAGGTGGAAAAGGATCTATGCACCCTCGGCGTCATGAACTGGCGGGAGGAGGCCCAGGACCGGCCGAGGTGGTGTAAATTAATATCGGAGACCAAGACTCTCTTTGGGTTGCTGCGCCATCATAGTAAGAAAGATAAGTATCATCATCATCATTATTTCAGCCAAACGACGTCCACTGCTGGACATAGGCCTCCCCTAAGGATCTCCAAACCGATCGGTCCTGCGCCACCCGCATCCAGTAAGTAAGATAAATATAATAATTATGCATTGAGTTACAAGTTACGCTAGTAATTGTAGTTCAATGTATAAAATCACTTACTTTAAAACCAACTTGACACCACACATTTCTGACGCGGACTACGTTCATTATTTAGTATTGAACTTCTGGCTACTTCTTGGAAAAGCATTTTCGGAGTGTCACAGACTCATATCTCCTATTAAAATAAATTATTACGATAAAAACTATTATTACAACGTTTCTTCATTTCATTAAGCATCAGGGCATATAGATTTCTTTGATTAAAAACTACGAAGATCTGAGTAATTCACCATCAACACCTCAAATCCGGTGAATTTTGCACGTTTTTTACGTGTCACACGAGCGCCGACTTTTAAACAATCACACATATTTTTAAAACCATTCAAGTTTTTAACCAGTTTTCTACACACATTTAAAATAGATAAATCAGTTTACATACTGGTCAAATTTTAAATTAATTGGAAGGAAACTTTTGATTTTATGGTCATAAGTATATATGTCACACGCTTAGCAAGATTTTCGCGGCGCGCTTTTCGAGGGGCACTGCTCAGGGCTGGCCAGGCGTAGGCGAACCCTGATAGGTGTATTCGAATCGTCAGTTACCCCGCAGCTTGCAGGTGAGGTGGCCATGTCGCTGGTTCCCGCGCTTTGGATGCTGGAGTACGTTCTTCAATTTTAAAAATTTTGGTTCCCAGTTTTCCGGCATTCCCGTGTCACATTTTTTCAATGTTATTGTACTACTTTTGGTAAATGGGTTTTGAGGTAAAATACCTAGCTCCATAATGTAGATGGACAGTAAAAAACTAGCTGGTTACATCTTTTCAATGAAAAGTTATTTCAAAATATATGTTTTTTTGTAATTTCCATGGTGTAATTTCCATGGATAAAACACCATGGAAATTACGTAAGACCCATGGAAATTACCTTGTTTCTTTTAAGTTCATCATCATCAGCCATACGACGCCCACTGCTTGGTATAGGCCTCCCCCAAGGATCTCCACACTGACCGGTCCTTGCGCCACGCACATCCCGCGGTTTCCGGCGGCCTTGGCAAGGTCGTCAGTCCAGCTAGTAAAGGGCCTTCCCACTGAAAGTCTTCCAGTGCGCGGTCGCACTGAAAGACACCATTGCAGAACCTTTCCACCCCAATGGCCATCGGTTCTGCGGGATATGTGTCCCGCCCACTATCACTTTAACTGAGCAACTCTTCGAGCTATGTCGGTTATCTTCATTCTTCTGCGAATCTCCTCATTTTTGACTCTATTGCACAAAGAAACACCAAGCATAACTCTCTCCATTGCCCAATGTGTGACCTTGAGGCTTCTTATGAGACCCACAGTGAATGACCACGTTTCGCTTCCATATGTTATCACTGGCAACACACACTGTTCAAAGACTTTCGTCTTGAGGCACTGAGGTATGTTGGATGTAAATATGTTCCGTAGCTTCCCGAACGCTGCCCATCCGAGCTGGATTCGTCAAGAGATCTCTTTCTCGAAGTTGGACTTACCTAACTGAACTGTCTGTCCAGGTAAACATATGCATAGGCATGGTCAACAACTTCAAGCGTAACGTTTCCAATGCTAACTGGAGTGGGTGCAACATGGACGTTTGACATTACTTTCGTCGTGTCCATATTCATTTTAAGACCATCTCTTATGGAATCGTTACTAAGATCTTCGAGCATTGTGTTCAGATCCACCATGGTCTCGGCCACGAGAACTACATCGTCGGCAAAACGTAGCTGTGTAAGGTACTCGCCATTGATGTTAATACAGAATCCTTGCCAATCCAGAGGCTTGAAAATATCCTCCAGCACAGCAGTAAATAGTTTAGAAATTACGTCTCCCTGTCACCTCGCTCTAGTTGGATAGGATTTGAGCTCTGGTTTTGCAATCGAACCGATATGCAGCGTTTTGGTATAAGTACCTCAATACGTCGATATACATGTAGTCCACTTGGCACCTTTTTAGAGACTGCAGCACTGCCTAGGTCTCGATTGAATCAAAGACTTTCTCATAGTTCAAGCTAAGCAACGCTTTTAAAAAATTTCAACAATTAAATTAAAGACTTAAACTGATTGATGAAAAGACTTATTTCATAAAAATTCAATTTGTAATTTTTTTATGTTTACTATTATGTTTATCCATAAGTATAATGTTATGGGAACAATTTTAACGTATAAGAAAGTTAATTGATAACAGTTTTATCACTTTCATGTTCCTACTTTGAGTATCCTAAGTAAGTTTTGAAATAAGCTACTATTTTTGCTAAATATTGTTCTAATACAATGTAGATCTTTATACTACCCTAACTAACTAATATGACAGCTTAATTTCATATTTGACATGGTTTTTAGCTAAATTTAATCTGCTGGGTAATTTCCATGGCCTTTATTGTAATTTCCATGGGCCGCCAATTGTCTCCATTTTTTTTTTTAGCAAAAGTATAGATCCCGTACGTGGCGAATTTTGATATGTTGTTTATATTTGCACAAGCTTTCGGAATATTTGTGCAATTCACCATAATTTTGCGATTTCAAAAATGCCGTGGAAATTACGCGGAGAGCACTTTTCTGAAGATCGACCCTTCTGACTTTTATCATCTACTTTTGCTGTTTACTGTTCCTTCGTTCGTTGTTTCTGGGGGCTTATACAAGATGACATCGCTTCATAGCTGGCGAAATTCGCTAAATTTAAATTGTATGGATTTGACAGATGCCATAGAAAAGTCACGTGGTGAAAGTATGGGTTTTGACATTCGCTATCGCAAATTGAGCTATAACGAACGTCTTAGATGCCGCTTGTCTAGGGGGGCTGATCCGTAACATAAGCGCTTTCGCTGCTTAGGTACTTTAGGGTCATGGGCAGGTCAATAGCCACAAGGCGGGCATAGGGTCCCTGTTCGGATGTGAAAGGAAAACCAAGGGAGTTTAGTGGGTAGTGGGATGCTTTAATAGATAGATGTCCCATATACGGTTATGGCACCTAAACACATTCTCTTCCGAAAAATCAATATAAGTAATTGATGTTGTTCGGTATTTATTATTTTTAAAAGATGGCAGCCCTGCGCAGTTGACAGTTTCGGAAGCATAAATCGGTTGTCGTTAACTCTCCGCAACAAAATGGGGCAGGCAGCAGATCCGCGTCGAGCGGAGACTTAGCGAAAGCGGACTCCGCAATGTTATCATTAACACATGCCTATTTAATGCGAAAAAGAAAATTAGTTCTTGGATAGTATTTTTCTTGCGGAGAATTTTTGATGCACCACCACTGTTTTGGGATCTTTACTGTGTAGGACTCGGGCGGGACTAAAGCGTCCCACTACCAGTGAGACCGTAGAGAAAGAGAAAACCGGGAAAATTTTGAGTAACTCTCCTGGTTTTCTCTTAACGCTCGAAGAGGGACGAGCTGACACTCTGTAATCTAAAGAATTTGTTCGATAAATATCTGATGTTCGGCAGCTCGGATGTAATTCTCTTTTTTCAAATTGACTTGTCCGATTGATTGACTAATTTGTGTTTTGTCAAAATAACATTCAAAATTAAACATAGGCAACTAGGCTTACCCCATTTTCATGAACTTAAAACTGTGAGTGATACAGTTTTAATAAAATTATTTATAATCACGGTCTATTCTGATTTGGCCTGGATAAAGTACTCAGAAAAAGATATTAATAAACCTTACCCTCAACCAACTTTCACATTAATAACATGCCCAAGATTCCCACAATAGTCATGACAACGCTATGACAAACTATGCAACCTCATTAGCCAAACAGAAACCCAAAGCCATAAATCCCGAAAAAAAATATAACAAGACGCAATTTGGCGCGCTGTGTCAGAGTGACAGCTCGGCGGAAGGGGCGTGGCGCGTTCCGTTTCACTTACGCCGCGTCGCGTTCCATTACAAGCGGCCAGTTTCTGTTGAGCTACCCCATTTTGTGGATGCTTTGATCTTGTAAAGCTTACGGAAGCTGTGGTTTATCTTCTCAACGGCTAATGGGGTAATTAGGGGAGTACTTTACAAATGATGATGGCGAGGAAATAAGTTTGTTGTGACTTGCTATGTATAGAATTTGGGAGAGAGATGGGATAAATAAATATGTATAGATACGACGAAAATATATTGAGGATTAATTATGTAAAATGGTTGAGAAATCTACCTACAACACTAGAGGTCGAGGTTTTTGTACCGGGAATCGAGCCCGCGACCTCCAGTGTAATAGCCGACTTTTCAACCATTACACAAAGGTCATCGACATAGAAAGGTATGGTTAGTCAGGTGTGCACATCAATCCTTGATCGGTCAACTTTTTTTTAGCTTAATGTCCATTGAATAGGGATGTTCTTTAATTAAGACTTAGACAGATGAGGAAAGATTATAAGCCCACGAATTTCCAGGGGTTTTTCACCCTTAAATTATTTCTTCTACAAACACAAACCATGTAATATCGCAAATATTTCAAAAAAGAGCAACTGTATCTTGCCGGATTATTTTCGACAGAAAATGTATCAACATTCTGAAGCCGGCAGTTATGTAGAGTCAATATTATTATGTGCTTATCGATTTATAAGCGTTTTATCGTAGCATTATAATAATTAAAGAAATGGACTTTGACTGTGAAATAAATTACAAAAAATCTATTTTCTTCCGTAGCAAAGAAGCTTTAAGAGTAATAAAAAAAAAATCTCGTTTTTAAAAAGTTTTTTGAATTTAAAATACAAACTTTCGCACCCATATCATTATTTATTTGAACAATTTACCAAACAAAAACCACACAGGTTAAATTATAGCCTAATTATAATTACTGTGACTGGTGGGCAAGCCGGCAAATTGTCTAAACAAACGTTTCATTATGGCGTTTCGTTCGACATTATCGAATAAATATTCAGGCGTAATTGCCGTGGGGACACCGGCTAATGTTGGACGCAAATGTTGGACTTTGTTTTTAGTTTATACCAGTTGTTTGCTCTGGCTTTGCTCGGGTGAAAGAATTAGAGATACACATAATCTTCTTTATGCAAAAGCAAAGTTCCTCATCCCACTGCGTGAAAATATCGCCGAAAAAAGCAAAGTTATTTTTCGAGGGTTCATTACATCTCCAATAACCGAAAGGTTCACCTAGGTACATACTTGAATTTGTGTTCAATTTACCTTCGTTAGAGCCAACATCACGTTGGGACCAAAAAACCCCTAAAGAATATTCAGGGGTCAACTGGTCCCAACACCAGAATCAAGATGGGACCAGTTGAACACTATCAAATTAGAAAAGGTGGAACTGGTCCCCGGGCCCAGTTTTGGACTGGGACGAGTTGCCCCCTAACCCTCATAAATATAGGTATTTATTTATCTTTTTTCTCCGAACATTTTGTACCGAACTTTTTTTTTAAACCCACCTGATGGTAAGCGGTCTCTGTGGTCTATTCCATTGAGGAACGCTTCACCTGGAAACGTCCCTCAATGTGCTCCAGTCTGTTGACTCATTTGATCTTCGAGCCTCTGATTTCAAGTGTCCTGGCTCCCACATTAATATTGCCGGAACACAGCCAGAGCTATTATGGATTTCTCTTGTGGAGATGGTAGCTAGCCAGTCGGACTTAAAAAAAGCCCTAACACCAAGCAGACCCAAGGTGGGAATCGAACCCACGACTTCCGTGTTTTTATACCCGAGCGACTTAGCCACTGTTCCACGGAGGCGGTGAACTTTGTATAGTACATTATAATGCTTACTTAAATTTTCAAGGTAAAACTTCTATAGGTTACCACAGAACAAGAATTTCTTGTTCTGTAGGTAGGACAGAACACGAACAGTCTGATGCTTCACGGGACAACACTTGAAGAACAATAAATATTTCATGTCTATTAGTTTTAAACCTACGCGTCCGCAACGCTATAATTTGTTAATAGTCGGTTGTATAGTGTAAGCGCGGGCCTTGTGCACCCCGGGTGGGTCGGTTGTACCCCGAGGGTGGTCCAGGGTTGTCAACTCTTTAGCGATAAATCTAAACTAATATTAATTACTATAAATGTGTGAGTAACTCTGTCACTCTATTATGCTTTTACGCTTTAACCACTAATGTCGATGAACTTGGTACGGACATGGAGTAAACCTTGGGAAAAGGCACTTTTTGTCAAGGGATAATGCTCATTTCCCATTGCCATTGGTAAACCGCGATTGTAATCCGAAGTGTTTTATTTAATGGTCGTATTATTCTCATTGAATTATCACCTTAAAAAAACAAGTGATAAGGCTGGTTTTAGTGTTATGCGGACCGTCAGTGCGGATCACGCCGCGTAGAGCGTTCCATACCGCGGACATCCGCGCGGACGATCGTCCGTACCGACCCGTCCGCATTACTCTAAAACGCTCCTAGAAGCTTAATACAGACACGAGTAGCTCTACGCGGAGTGATCCGTACTGACGGTCCGCATAACACTAAAACCAGCAGTAAGCTAGTAACTCTAGGATTAGATCAGTGTATTTTTGTCTTTTGCTCGCTTCGTCGCATAGCTTGACCACAAAGTCTTCTGATGCTTAACATGCGGTCAATGACGGAGCATGCTTGCTTAGAAAAAGCCTGTTAATTCTGGCTAAAAGAGCCCCAAGTTATAATGGTTAGAAGAGACAGATCCAGGCAGAGAGTTTCACTCCCGCGCAGTTCGTATCAAAAAAGACGAAGCAAATCGTTTCGTTGCTATCCAATATTAAGATGATAAGTAAGTAGTTCTCAATTCTCGATAGATAACAAAATTCCGAATCCGGTGCTAGAGTCACCCTGTTACCCTGATAATTGACCATTCTCAGAGGCCTACATGAATTTTAACTGCCTCCGTGGAACAGTGGCTAAGCCGCTCGTGTATAAAAACCCGAAGGTCGTGGGTTCGATTCCCGCCTTGGGTCTGATTGGTGGTAGGACTTCTTCAGAATCTGTCTGGCTAGCTACCACTCCCACAGGTGAAATCTGCCGCCAAAACAGCTCTGGTTGTGTTTCGGCAATATTAATGTGGGAGCCGTATGCTTGAAATTGAAGGCTCGAAGATCAGAGGAGTCCACAGTCTGGCAGCGCATTGAGCGACGCTTCCTGGTGAAGTGTCCCTCAATGGAATAGGCCGCAGTGACCGCTTACCATCAGGTGGGCTGCGTGTCTGTCTGCCAAATGATGTGGTATAAAAAATTAAGAATCTTTTGCTTTTGATGGCAGCCCTAACGTAGCTTCCCCCATTTATTAGTCATTTTGCGTTCTGATCGATTGATTCGGACAATGGCGGTGTTTGCGACTGTTTGAGAGCATGATTCGATTACCCGTCTCCCCTGCTTGCGATAAAAATAATATTAGATTTGTACGTCACATTACACCAGTAATATTAGTACGGAACCAATTGTAAATATCTACATAAATTTGAATAAGGACTGTTTGGTGAACTAATCATGTTTTAGTTTACGAAATTATGCGCTAGTGAAATTATCCAAGCTAACATTGTAAATGCGACTTTTAAATGCGACTTTCCCTCCTCCTTTTTTTATCCCAGAAAACTATTACGTCGTATAGTAGTCCACTCGTGCAAAGCCACGGGCCTAAGGCTAGTTCAATATGAACTTTCCTGCCCTTCGCAGTTAAGGTAGTATTTTTTATAGATTTCTTTATTTTAAGTATTAGGCTATCATGCCGGTTGATTTCACTTTTTTTTGTTTCGGAGGAGAATGCGTGCACCAATAACCGCAGGCTAGCTAGACCCGCGGCCGTGTGTGGGACGCGTCCACTACCCACTAAACTCCCCCGGTTTCCCCTTCACACTCGATTGGGATGGGACGAGCCGGTGCCAACCTTGTGGCTATTGACCAGCTCCGGTAGATTCCACCTGACATTGTTCCCGCACCGCAAGCCCATCGAAAAAATTAGACCAGTAACCAAACCCAATGTAAGTACATAATGATAGAGTCAGTAGAGTAAATTGAGCTTTCAATTAAGCAAAAATTAAGTGCCTGCATTAGTAGGACCAAATCGTTCGTTCAAATTAAAAAGAGATCATCCTTAAAAACAAAGGCTACTTTCAAAGGTCTCCATTTAGAACGGAAACAAAGTAGCACCTCATAAATTAAAATTAACTATCTCCAGTTGACATACTAAAGGAGCCAATAAATAAACTTCATCACCGCATCGGCAAAGGCAGGGACGCATTCAGCCAGCATCGCGAGAATTCAAATTAAAATACTTCGTGACAACAAGCGATCAATTCGGCCGTCAGAGGACGCGTTAGATCGTCTCAAATCTAATTTGGTGCCAAATAACAATTAACAGAGTCATCAATGCTTAACGAGTAGCAATCGTGGCCGTTTTGCGCGGTGAGAACAGCTGTCAAGTTGATGGATGGGAATGCGCGGGCTTTTTGACGTTTCTGTTTTTTTTCCGCGGCTGCATCGAAGCGTTCGTACCAGACAGCGTTTAAAAGGTTCTTTTTTTGGCGTTTGATTTAGTTTCTCTTTGATTGTTGTTTGTTTTGGCGGAGATTGTTGACTTTGGCTCACTGAGGTCAATTATAATACGCGCGGCGTATGGCGATTTTCAAATCGGATCAAACATTTGGTGACAATCGCCCATCCTGCAGTGTCATAGAGATCAGTGCTTTGGCTGTTTATAGCGGGGGGTGATGTTATTGCTAATTTCTACACGTAATTATGTTGTGGTTGGTTTATTTTGACAAATGTTTCTATATCAGATGGCGCTTGCCAAATGCGGACTAAGTAGTAGTAAAACTTGCAAGGTGTCAAAAGTCCGACAATTTTACCCGACCCAGGAACTGAAACCAGCACCCCGTGATACTGGCGGAACATTTTTTCTTTTATTGCTATGTGTAACAAGACGAGCTGATCGTACACCTGATGGTAAGCGCCACGTCTGCCCTTAGACAATTCAGTGCCAAACAGTAACTAAGCAGTTACTGCGTGGCACCGCCCTGCGCCCGCTACACCGAGACGACAGTTATGAGGTCTCATATACCCAGTAATTTCACTAGCTACGGTGCCCTTTCCCCGAAACACAGAAGTGACACACTTCTATTTCACGGGAAAATATCTGGCACTGCGGTGGTACCCACCTAGACGGCCCAGTACAGGAACCTACCACCTGGTAAACATTATTTATTAATTTATTACACTTTATTGCACAAAACAAGTACAGTTGGCGGACTTTATGCCGAAAGGCATTCTCTATCAGTCAACAGCTATTAGGCGTACCAGTAAGTTTAAAATTGGTGCAGTAATTGCAAAACACTACTTTAAAAAAAAACCTTTCTCCTGTAGCTTCGCCCGAGACTATTCGACATGACATTTTTCCGGGATTAAAAGTAGCTATGTCACGTATACATATCCAGCTCCCAACCTATTCCAACACCCAAAGTCACGTTGAACCGTTGCTTCCGGTGCGACGTGAAAGACGGACAAACTAAGTTCCTTAAGTATACAGGGTTATTGGTAATGTGTCTTGATCCTTTTAAGGGCATGTAGAGGAGGTCCCCAGCTAGCAATTTACCCATTAAAATGCAGGTCAAAAGTGAACCAATAATGAGATATTTTTTTTTTAATATTTTTTCGGAAAATTAGGGAAACACAACTTTAAAAATTTATTTAAAAAAAACTACAACATATTTTAATGTAATTATTTATGATTAAGTTAGAGCTTAGTCTAGTATATAATAAAACACATTAGGATAACTGAAAGTTTTGTTAATTTTGAAATAAGAGATCTAAAACTAGAATTTTTTTACGACGCTTATAATTTTGTTTACAATAAAGTATAATTTTCTTCAAAAAATCACCTAAGTACTTGGACGGCAGAATATTTCAAAAACATCTGCATATCAATGGCTATCCAACAAGATACAATGTGCACTTAAAAAATTGATAACAACTGTAAAAACAACTAACGAGCATAAAAGGGTAATAAATCTCTATACACATTTTTTCGCTATATCGGTGTATTTTTCGATCCAGATGACAATCAATAGACAAACGACACTTGGTTAAACCATGAATGGATGAAAGAGACCGGTCAAGAGATGACTCATAAATAAAAAATCCCGGGAATTAATTTCATATCTGCTTTTGTTATGTCAAAACGTTTTACTCCAATGATGTCTTACTCACTTGAAATATTGCAATGCACTTAAAGAAGGTTCATTCCCGCCTGACCCCTCCAATTCTACCTTCAGTGGGGGCAGTCGAAACTTTTTAGTTTTGCCTGCCCCCCCCCCCCCCACCCTAGGGGCAGACGAAACAAAAAAGACGGAACCTAAATTAGTAGTTAGTTTAAACTAAAAAGTTTCGACTGCCCCCACTGGCACACAGAGGCGCTCGTGGCGCAGCTGTGACAGTGGTTCGTTAGCGATAACGAAAGTCAAGCTACCTACGCCGCGGTCGGTTAATGGATGGGTGACCATTCTGACCATATTTAGTGACATTAATTTCGAGCGTCTCCGTGCTTCGGAAGGCACGTTAAGCTGTTGGACCCGGCTGATATTTACTATAATGTAAATATTAGTCGTCAAGCCTAGTCAGAGGCCATTTGGCGGCTTGATAACTGGTCACTTGCCTTACGCACCCCTCCACCAACCCGCACTAGGCCAGCGTGATGGAGTATGGCCCACACTATCTCACAATTGAGATAAGGCCTGTGTCCCAGCAGTGGGAACGTATATAGGCTGATGATGATGATGATGATGATGTCCTTAAGACATCATTGGAATAAAACGTTTTGACATAACAAAAGCAGATATGAAACTAATTCCCGGATTTTTTTTTGATGATGAGTCATCTCTTGACCGGTCTCTTTCATCCATTCATGGTTTAATCAAGTGTCGTTTGTCTATTGATTGTCATCTGGTTGAAAAATACACCGATATAGCGAAAAAATGTGTATAGAGATTTATTACCCTTTTATGCTCGTTAGTTGTTTTTACAGTTGTTATCAATTTTTTTAAGTGTACATTGTATCTTGTTGGATAGCCATTGATATGAAGATGTTTTTGAAATGTTCCGCCGTCCAAGTAGTTAGGTGATTTTTTGAAGAAAATGATACTTTATTGTAAACAAAATTAGAAGCGTCGTAAAAAAAATCTAGTTTTTGATCTCTTATTTCAAAATTAACAAAACTTTCAGTTATCCTAGTGTGTTTTATTATGTACTAGACTAAGTTCTAACTTAATCATAAATAATTACATTAAAATATGTTGTAGTTTTTTTTAAATAAATTTTTAAAGTTGTGAATCCCGAATTTTCCAACAAAATATCAAAAAAAAAATATATCTCATTATTGGTTCACTTTTGACCTGCACTTTAATGGGTCAATTGCTAGCTGGGGACCTCCTCTACATGCCCTTGAAAGGATCAAGACACATTACCAATAACCCTGTATGTAATACCAATTGAAAATGAGTATTATCCCGGGATAAAGAGCCTATATCCTTTCCTAGGATCAAATCTATCTCTGTACCAAATTTCATCAAAATCGTAAAAATTAAAAGTGTAACAAATGCAGGATAACAGAAAATTCAACCACCACGCAATGCCACCACATTACATACTCTTTGCACCACATCTAAAATTATTATAATGGTGAAAATAATGTCGAAGTACAGTAACTCCATCTATCATCGAAAAGAAGAAATAAATATATTTTGCAACGCCATCTAGCGGTGAGTAGTATCTTTCAAGGTCACATGTAAAAAAACCATAAACATTTTTTACTTTTTAAAAGGTCAGTCGAAAATGCTATGCTACTTATTTCAATACACCGTCATCCAAGCTTTTTTTGCGAATACAAAGTGACCTATGAAAGTTGGGCGGCTTATAGTGTACGTTCCAAACATGGTAGAAACATTTTACATTTTGCTTCTTAATATTATTTTGAATTTAAGTTTATGTGCTAATTATTTTAAAAGTAATATTTTTTGGAAGAAAGAAACATAGGATTACTAGCGTGTACATAAATTTAATAAAGTTTTAGGTTTCCTATTCGGTTTAAAACTAAGGTTTTTGAATAAGTCTGTCACAGAAGAGTAAAATGACATATGAAAAAACAAAAACACACGTCAGCTGTCAAAATCTGTTGTGTCATGTCATCGTAATATTTTTGTTCGTAAAATCAGACTGAAAACTGTAAAAAAATAGCAAAACAATAACCGGGAGTTTATAACTGCGCTAGAAAATTGTAATCAAGGTGCATCCAGCATGCATTGGTACGGTGGAAGCATCGCAGAAGCGGTAACTTTGTCAAAACAGAAAAATGCGATTTTCGTCGTTTTTGTCGAAGGTAAGAGCTAATTAGATAAATAAACACGTTTCTTAGTCTTAAAACTACACGTGTTAACATATGGATATAGATTTCATGCTTTTAAAACTCTGTAAAATGACGTCATATTTTGTTTGAATCCTAAGGTTGTTCATAGCTATACCTGCCTACATAGTGACCTAGTGACCTATAACGGTGCCGAAAACACAGTCGATGCCTTTGACAATAACTACAATACCAATCGAAGTATTTTCCAATGGAATTGCTATCGCGAAACTCAGATCTTTGATAAGAAAAGTTATATTGTAAATAAACTTAATTTTAATTAGCTAATCATTATTCCGAAAACTTAGCCGGCTGGAACAATAGGTAGACAATGAGTCATGATTGAATAATATGCTAATGGTAAAAGGATTAGCATTTGAATTACTGAAAGTATCTATTTAAATTGTTAAGAAAATTTGTTGAAAGAAATGAAAAGAATACTAACTTAGTAGTAATTTAAAAAAAAAACAGCGGAACCATGAAGTTAACCTGTTCTGATATAAATAACTAATAAACAAACAAATATTGGACAACATCACATACATCTGACGGAAAGTAAGCAGTATGAGCACTAATATTATGGGTATCACAACCAACAAAGATACAATAATTGCTATAAACTGTAATACATAATTAATATCCAGATACAGAGCAAACAAAAATGTTCATCACATTAATGTTTGTCTACTACCAACAAATTTAATTAAAGCTAAATCAATGGCTGATTGTAAATGGAAAGAAATTAAATAAAAAATAAATGTTTGTCTGGGGTGTAATTTAGTCCACAACCTACATAAGTTAGAGGCAAATCACCAAATGCGCCATTGGGGTAGGGATGCGCCGATCCGATCCGATCCTTTGAAAGATATCCAGGACCATTTCATAGGATTAACCAAAAAAATACTATGCCCAGTGACTACATTCAATTCGATGTAAACATCAAAACATAAATATTTATAAACCACTGTTATCTTGGCAAGCTCTCAGATTTAAATTGAATAAAATCTACATTATGCCCATGTTTGTTTTTCTCAAATTTGCCACACAATACTAAGCCAAGTATGTAATGGTTGTATTGGTCTGGATGTTTCTATGTATAATATGTATTGTAGGTATAAATAAAGTAGGTAATATAAATAATGTTTATCCTTTTTCTGGCACCCGTGGCACAAGCGCATGCTTAGTTTGGGGCTAGATGGCACTGTGCAAATAATGTACAGAGATTATTTTATTATTAAAAAAAGTTGTTGGTCCTGCTTTTGATCTCATTATGGCTGTCTCAGACTGCTGTCCCACTGTAATTTGGGAGTGAAGGAATGGGGCTTGTGCCTCTGGCTGCATACACTATTAATATCCTGCATAGTTGGTTACTGTTGACCGCCGTAGATAAGACCTCAGTATAGAAAATTACTCTTTGTATCTGTCCTACGGGATATCACGGAACATTATTATAAATGTCTGTGTTGTGAGGCTCTTAAGGTTCTCAGCTAAAATGCTTGTAGGATAAAATTTCAAGAAAAAAAAGTTGCTTGTGACAGGACTAAATTATGAATATCTATGTTCCCAGGGGACAATGACCTATCGGCGGAGATGTCTCAGACGATCGACGACGCGGCGGTGGTGAAGCGGCTCTCGGACCAGGCCAACTTCCTCGCAGTCAAGCTGAAGAGTGGCTCGACCAACTACACACACTTCGCTCAGATCTGTATCCTTTGAACATCATCATGAAATGAAAATAATTTTGGAAACTATTTGCATAGCACCGTCCAGCCTCAAACTAAGCGTAGTATATTGAAAATAGAATTATTTTTACATTAAATAATCTTATTGGTGAATATTTCACCGTTTCTCCGCTCCACTGCCTCGCTCCGCTTTGGTGGACAGGCAGCCTTACAAGGTAAAAAACATTATATAAATATCAGTAATTTCCTAACTCCGCGATCAGATCAGTTCGTCCCCGTCCCGTCGCTATTCTTTATCGGCAGGAACGGGACGCCTCTGGAGGTGGTCTGCGCGGGCGTGCAGGCCAGCAGCCTGGCTACCCGGATCGATAGGATACTGGAGGAACATCGTGAGTTTTATTACCCTACTACGTAATGCTAGTAGCTGCAAATATGCTGGTAGTGTTTAAAAAGTGAAACCTGGTTCGGAGGGCTTTAGTTTTAAGGAGAGGCAAACCAGCAACTGTACCACCTGATAGTAAGTTATCACCGCTTACAGACACCTTTTGAGAGAGGTATTGGTTTAGAAGGCTGCCAGAAGTTGGTTCCACAGTACAGTCATACGTGTTAAGAAGAAGAAGTTGTCTTTAGAAATTAATGTGAGAGCCAGTGTACTCGACAACAAAAAGCTTAAAAACCAAAATATAGCCTACAGAACATTAAGCGATACTTCCTGCTTAAGTGTCCCTCAATGGAATAGGCCGCAGTGACCGTTTACCACCAGATGGGCTGTGTACCTGTCTGCATAAAAAATGTAGCACTTTCTAAATTCTTATTCTACTTCTTATTGGGATCTTGACCCTAGTCTATAAGCTCCCTATACGTCCTAACGTATAGGGAGCTTATAAGGTGCTGGCAGAGTCCAGAGAGAAATGGAAATTGCTCCACCGCAAAAGCGATGCTCTTATTAGAAGATAGGATCTAGAAATTAAGTTGCTTTGTTTTTTTCTTTAGGAAATGAGAAGCGACCACTAGGAATGCCATCTACGTCTTCCCAAAATGTCAGAGAGCACACAGTTGTGTAGGAATGCCATCTACGTCTTCCCAAAATGTCAGAGAGCACACAGAAGTTGTCTTTAGAAATTAATGTGAGAGCCAGTGTACTCGACAACAAAAAGCTTAAAAACCAAAATAGCCTACAGAACATTAAGCGATACTTCCTGCTTAAGTGTCCCTCAATGGAATAGGCCACAGTGACCGCTTACCACCAGATGGGCTGTGTACCTGTCTGCATAAAAAATGTAGCACATTCTACTTCTTATTGGGATCTTGACCCTAGTCTATAAGCTCCCTATACGTCCTAACGTATAGGGAGCTTATAAGGTGCTGGCAGAGTCCAGAGAGAAATGGAAATTGCTCCACCGCAAGAGCGATGCTCTTATTAGAAGATAGGATCTAGAAATTAAGTTGCTTTGTTTTTTCTTTAGGAAATGAGAAGCGACCACTAGGAATGCCATCTACGTCTTCCCAAAATGTCAGAGAGCACACAGTTAACTTGCTGCAGTCAGAAGCAGCTGCTAGCGCTCCGAAGGCAGAAGCCAGCGCACCGAAGCCAGAAGCCAGCGCTGCGAAGCCAGAAGCCAGCGTCGCGAAGCCAGAAACTAGTCAGCCAAGCCCAGTGGAAGAACAGCCTGGTAGGGTATTAAATACTAGTAGCAGTTATTAGAAACTAAGTACCATGGTCTTTTCTATACTGCGTTCCTGTCTACTTAGAAGATCTACATACAGCCCGAACATTAAAATAAAAAAACCTCGCCATATTGCGGAAAAATATTGGAACTAATGTCTTCAAGTGACAACAATCAAATAAAAAAACAATAAGATGTCAACATTCATTATATTGGTGTCTGTTAAAGTGTGAAGTCAATTGTCAACCGTCCCTTGTTACTATTGGATATTGTGAGTTATTTGTGAGTATAACCATAGCAACCAAGTGTTGCTATAAACATAACTAATGTGGCGCTTCCATTGCAGGTTTTTTATTTTCTTGGTCAGGCTATAAAAAGCTCCCAGGGATGGGCTGGTCAATAGCCACAAGGCTGGCACCGGCTCGTCCCAATCGGGTGTGAAGGGGAAACCGGGGGAGTTTAGTGGGTAGTGGGCGCTTTAGTCTCGAGTCCCACACACGGCCGCGGTTCTAGCTAGCCTGCGGTTATGGTGCATAAACGCATTCTCCTCCGAAAAAAAAGGCTATAAAAAGCTCAATTTAGTGGGTAGTAGGACGAACATCTCCAGTCCCAAACCTTACACTTAGACAAAGACGTCACTCGCTATTCCGCTAAGGAGCGTCCTCCTCTTCCTCAATCAAAGTCAAAAATTGAGTGTACTGTCTTCACTATAAATCCTTCTTCAATTTCCAGAAACATCATCAGGCCCAGCAGCGAAGATCCAGAAGACAGAACACCACGAAGTCACCAAGTCCGGTCAGGAGTACGACGTGGTGTGCGACGGAGACGTGTGCGTGCGCAAGCCGCGGACGGCCGAGCCATCGCCCGGACCCAGCCAGCGCCCGGTGGCAGCGGTGAGTGCCTGAGGAGACCGAGGTCTACTGAGAAGACTGTGGTCTACTGAGAAGACTATGGTCTACTGAGAAGAATGCGGTCTACTGGGAAGAATGCGGTCTACTGGGAAGATAATGGTCTACTGAGAAGACCGCGGTCTACTGAGAAGACTGAGGTCTACTGAGAAGACCTAGGTCTACTGCCTACAAAGAAGACCATGGTCTACTAAGAAGACTACAGTACTGAATAGTATTTTGCCAAATTAGCTTATTAGAGATTTGCCAGACTGTCTGATCATCAATTTGAATACACTGTTTTTCCACACTACTTCAGTTGGCAGACAGACACGCAGCCCACCTGTTGGTAAGCGGTCACTGCGGCCTATTTCATTGAGGGACACTTCACCAGGAAGCGTCGCTCAATGTGCCAGACTGTAGGTTCATCTGATCTTCGAGCCTTTGATTTCAAGTGTACTGGCTCCCACATTAATACTGCCGGAACACAGCAAAAGCTGTTATGGCGGCAGATTTCACCTGTGAGAGTGGTGGCTAGCTAGTCGGACTCTAACACACTGTTAATTATTAAAGACTATAAGTTTTTGTCCTCAGATGGAGACAGAGCCCACAGCGGAAGACAGCACGGGCAGCATGGAGGAGAAGCTGGAGCGGGCCAAGGAGCTGATCGAAGCAAGGAGGAGGGAGAAAGCGGATAAGGAGAAAGAGGTAACATGCTTTTTAAATGTAGGAGTCAATTATGATAAAAAGAGGGGTGTTATTTCATTAAAGGTCGTTTAGAACCACCGCGAAAAACAAGGCTTTTGAATAAAAAGAAACACTTCAACGGTTTAATAATTCAGGAGTCAAACTAACATAATTTACTTTAAATAACATGTTATTTGGATTAGAGCTACAAGAACTATTCCAAGATTAGGTCGGGGGTTTTAAAAAATTTGCTATTACTAGGAAACGGCGACGAATTTATTTATAATATTTACGACACATAAAATTGCAGACTTTATTTTGATGACAGAAGGTGAAATACAAAATTTTTAAAAACAGAAAAGAAGAAGAAAAATATAAATGAAAAAATTTACAAAAAAGTATTTACATCAAAAGAAAATAAAACTAAATTTATTAGGTGAGACGCCACAATAGGGAAGATGCAATTATAATATTTATGAAAATTTTATGATTAAAATGATACAAAAATATAAAAGAAAGGCCACTGCAACATTTTTATATTACATAATGTTGTTTTTTAACAATAATTACGAATGAAAATTACTTGAAACGAAACGTATTTTAAAACACCAATCAGCGTTTAGTGACGTCACTCGCGTGATGACAACATAGATAATGCTAAGGTTTTCTATGTGAATAATATTTTATGGGAATATTAATTGCGTTTTTTTAATTAAAATGGAAGTTGGGTTTATCAAAGCAGACTCCAGGAATTTACCAAGAGTTAGTGTTGACATGGTTGTAACTTTTTTTGTCGAAAGTGCAGAGTTTTCAAGTGTAGAAATGAAAGGGACTAAATTACTACGGTATGTAGGATAAATCATAGTTGTTAAACTTTGTATTTTATTCAGCGGCTTCTAAACATAGCAGTTATTTTAGCTCAACAAGAGAATATTACGGCGATAATGCTATCGGCTATGTCCAAATTAAAAGAGATAGAGATTTATATACAATAAAAAGTCGAGTTACTCCGGAGCATAACGTACGTAAAGAAGGCTATCGTGTGAAGTTTCATATTGTGAAGCAAGAAACCACTTTTTTCTCTGTTTTGGGTCAGAAGGTCCAGTCAAAAATAATTTGTTCGGAAACTTTGTTGAAGTAGAAGGACACAATGGCACAAAACATGAGTCAACACGGCTTTTTTTTTGGAATATTAGTGGTATTGTTATGATCATGATGTTGATGGATAGTCCATTTTAAATTTTTACAAAAAAATATTTCGAAACTCGTTAAAATATGCAAAAGTATGAAAGCCAGCGACAAACAAGTACGGTGAAGTACAGACCTACAAACTTATCTGTTCCGGTGGCCAAAATTGGAACTACGTGAAATGCAATGCAAAAACGATATTTAATGACAGTTCTAAATAGACAGTAGCGACGCCGCCACCGGAACAGATAAGTTTGTCGGTCTACCAGTGAGGCAGTGCCTGTCACAGGAGTGACGTCATCCGAACCATAGGTCCGTTTCAGGGCGAAAATCTATACTATCAATTTAAAACCGCATTTTTTCCGATAAATAACAATGTATTAATTTTTTAATTTAACAGTGGTTTATTCTACATGGAATTCTTTAAAATGAACACAAAAATAAAAATAATGCATGTTCCCTATTCCAATACATATTATACTTAGAAAAATCTGTATAATAAGTATGTATTGTATGTATTGATATTTTAATAAAATATTTATCTGGTATCTGGCACCCTGTCTATTGAGTTCTTAAACATTCTTCTACTTCGCCCTTTCTAGGGCGTGGTTTTAATAAATAGACACATCATTTAAATATTTGCACACTTCATAATTTTGACAAGTTTCAGTGATCGCTAAATAGGGTCGGCACAACATAAATATCTCTGGACATAATAAATAATAATAAATATCTCTGGACATTATTCACACAACGCCATCTAGCCCCAACCAAACTAAGCATTAGCTTGTGCTATGGGTGCCAGATAACGGATAAACATTACTTATATACTTTTTTTTTGTAAATACATACATATTATACATAGAAACACCCAGACCGATACAAACAGACATGTTCATGCACACAAATGTTTGTACCGTGCGGGGATCGAACCCGCGACCTTTGGTGTAATAGCCGACTGCTCGACCATTACACCAAATGGCTCGTCAAACACACATGTTTTCCCCTTCCACATATTCCTATCAGCCGTCAATTCTACATTCACATCTCTCATTTCCATATCATACTTCACGTCACGTGATACATAAATAAATTGTTTGATTTGATTTGTAGTCCAACACAGCACCATCCGATAAGGCGACGGTACGTAACGTTCTTTTAACATAATACTCTTGAATAAATACCCTAGGATATATACACTTACGGGCAAAAGTATGGAATCACTCCGTTTCTTTTTACTTTTTTAGCAAATAATCTTTTAAAAATATAAAGATTATACTCCATAAAACGTAACATGATTAGAATGACAGCTGTCAAAGTGTTGTGGCTCTCTCGCTCGCTCTAAATAAACCTCTGTCGATGTGTCTCATCTCTAAGTTTTTTTTTTCTAGAGTGAGACACATCGATAGAGGTTTATTGAGAGCAAGCGAGAGAGCCACAACACTTTGACAGCTGTCATTCTAATCATGTTACGTTTTAAGGAGTATAAATTGGTATCTTTTTTTTGGTATCATTATAAAGATTAAGAAATGGGCTATGAAATGATACCAATATGATTTAATAACTTAAATAGATGCTGAAGAAAAATGTTTAAAGAAACAGTCGTGATTCCATATTTTTGCTCGTTAGGCGCTTTGCACACGACGGGGCGGGCCGGGCCGGTCAATTTGACCGCGGAAGATAGCGCAAAGGGAATCCTATACTACCAACGCACATGAAGGGCAAAAGGTTAGGAGTGCAAGGTTAGCATGGTATGGATGATGAGGAGAGAAGACACACATGTCGCCAAAAGAATGATAGATATGTGTGTAAACGGAGATTTAAGCAGGGGAAGGCCGAAAAAGAGATGGATGGATTGCGTGAAGTATGATATGAAAATAAAAGGAGTGAATGTAGAATTGACAGCTAATAGGAGTGTGTGGAAGGAAAAAAAACATGTTGCGCCGACCCCCCGAGGATCAGGGCAGGGAAATGATGATGAAGGGCAAAAAGACCGGCCCGCGGACACTGGCGGCGTGGCATTTCTGTAGGTGAGGGCATTGACGGGCAGGCGCGGTCTTTAATACTTCGCGGTCAAAAAAACCGGCTCGCCCCGTCGTGTGCAAAGCGCCTAAGTGTATATTCGAGAATATAATTTTTTAATTGATTTCTTTAGCAAGTATAATATTATTTTCATTACAGTTGGAGAGACAGAAAGAGTTGGAGCGTCGCTCTCAAGGACAGGGCGTTGCAGAACTGAAGCAGTGGCAAGCGGACCAAGAGCTTAAACAAATACAGGTAAGCTGTCATTTGAAATAATATGTTTTAACCACTCAATCCCGAACCGGCACTCGGGTGCCGCGTAACAATAGATTTTCTATTGTGTCTGGTGATCCGGGGCTTGAAAGATTAATATACTGTGTGATTTCTCATCCCCGGAGCTAGGAGCCAAGTCGTATTGTTTATTAATCCTACTTTAAATTAGTTTACTTAGGGGCTAACAGTTTCAGCTGTCAGATAAGTTCGTGATAACTTTCCAGTCTCCTTTACCATTAAAAAAATCGTTATTTTCCGACAGATTATCATTTATCATTAACTTAATTTACAAAGCTGAAACTGGCCTCACTGGCAATCTCACTAACAATTTTAATTTTATTGTTTACAGGAAGAGCGCAAACGCGAAAAGCTAGAGAACAACTTAGCGAGGCAAAGGATACTAGAACAGATTGCGCAGGACCGCGCCGAGAGACGCGCCCGGGACAACCCGCCGCCGCCCGCGCAGCCTGCGCCCGCGCAGCGCGCCGCCAGTGAGTGTACGAACACATTTAACTCATTTTGACTCAGTTTTGGTATATATTTTTTTTATAAAGAAGCAGTCAGGATGACCTCACTCCACCTGATGGTAAGCGGATGTGAGGTCCAAATATAAGGTTGACTGGCTCAATAGAACAAAGTACCCATTGAGCCAGTCACCCTCACCCTGAAGGCCTGCTGAGATGCCGCTTCACGCCCCGCCTAAAAAGCCCAGGATTATAGGAAGAAGGAAACACGTGAGCCGGAAGGGCATTCCATGACCTAATGGCACGGAATCTTTTTGAGTAGACCTTGATCTTTAGGCAGTAGACGGTGGTATTATGAAAGGAGATTAAGGTCTTTTATGTATAAGGCTTACGGTCTTTTCAGTAGACCGCAGTATTTTAAAGAGACCATGGTGTTTTGGGAGAAGACCAAGGTCTTTTAAGAAAAACAGTATTTTCAAGTAATGTTCTTTTTTGTTGTATCCCAGATAATTTAAAGACAGTGGTCTCACCAGTAGACCACGGTCTTTCAAGCAAACCACAAAGTCATCTAATAGAAAATCGTCCGTCTGTCTGTAGCCTCAGGCGACGGTAGTTCCCGAGCGCGGGTGCAGTTCAAGCTGCCAGACGGGACGTCCCACACGGCGCACTTCGACGCTGATGGGACGCTGGGGGAAGTGCAGCAGTACATCGCGGATAACTTACAGGTATGGCTTTTGACTGGGACAGCAAGATTCGCAATATACCTAAGGAAAAAAAATTGGGCCAGTTTCTTTGAACAAATTAAAATGAAATGACGGATGAAATTGGCTCATAGTCTAAAGCCTACTGTCCACGGCGGCGTAGCTTCATAGACGCGTATTCGTCATTATACGCTTGGTGTACGCCTGCTTGCAGCTTACATACAAAACTATGTAACTCTGTCGACGTAGCGTCAACGTCGCGCTCGCGTCGCTGCATGCAAGCTTTGACGCTCCGTCGACAGAGTTGCATAGTTTTGTATGTAAGCTGCAAGCAGGCGTACACCAAGCGTATAATGACGAATACGCGTCTATGAAGCTACGCCGCCGTGGACAGTAGGCCTTATTTGAGAGTTGTGGTATCCGTGCGGGTTCAAGCGTCGAGGCCGAATCATGGCTATGTATTCTCCTATGTATAATAATACATATTATGACGTATGAATTTACCACCGCTCAGTCAAATGGCTAGTTCTCCTGTCAAAGGTTTCAGAGGTCAGAAGACAGCCAGAACTTTGATCTAATAACTGGACTTGCCAAACATTTGTAAGACGAAGAATCATATTATTCCTTGACGATTTACATACTTGAGTTCTTTTCGGTAGCCCATATAAAAAAGGAATTTTTGTTTTTTTAGATGACGCTTTCATCATTCTCTCTCTGGACGGCGTTCCCTCGTCGCGAGTTGACTGAAACAGCGGCAACGCTTCGAAGACTGGAACTAGCGCCTTCTGCCGCCTTGCTGGTCCTACCCCGCCGCCCCCCCACCACCGTCGCCGCGCCCGCGCCCATCACCTCAATCCTCGGTGAGTGCGTCTCTGTCTGGTGTATACAGACGACACTACCCTTCTCTCTCTAGACGTCCTTACTTTATCTCTATGGATGTCATTGGTGAGTACAGTCATTTTCTGATCCATATATGTATCTCCGAGATCTCATCCATCATTGGTGATTACACTCATCTATCCTTAGTAGTGCACTCTTTGTTTGGTGTATGGAGATGACATCATCGTTGTCTCTATGGACGACGGTATCTTCTTGAATGTCACCGGTAAGAACAGTCTTTGTCTATATAGATGACATCATACTTTCCTCTAGATAGCATAATCACTACAACCAAATCCTCATTGGTAAGTATTTAAGTTGAAGTTATCTCTGGTTTTTTTAATCTATATTGATGAAATCATCTATCTCTCTATGGATGGAATTATCTGCGACATCAGTCCTCATTCGTGAGTACACTGTCTCTATCTGATTTAGATGACATCATCCGTTTTCTGGAGGGCTTTCTTCTGTGATGATCAGCAGACCGTCTTTACTGTAAGACAGTTGAATAATTTTTTTTAAATTGTAAAGAAACTTCGTCATTGATTACAATAAATTATAGGCAACTTATCTAAAAATGATAAACTGCTGGTCCTTTAAGAATAGAATAGAATAGAAAAAAATTATAAGGTATTTTTACAATTTAATTTATATCTAGTGTTGACTTGTACTAAAGGATTGTCAATATCTAAAAGATTTCCGTTTAGCATGTGCCGCGGTAAGCCATGGTTACAATGGCGTATGCAGAATACTGCGGATACCTAATAAACGGTCTACTAACTTATTTACTAACACACATAATTTCTTTTCTGTTGACACTACAGGACAGGTGTTCAAGTATTAATCTTTTTTTTTTTTAGTTTCTGGTTACATTTTTCCTTTACTTTTGGCATTGATAGAGCTTTAACCTATTTGAAACAACAAAACTGGTACTTATACAGGCCCTTATATTAAAGGGAAATTGGCCACAATTTAACAATTCTTTTTTCTTTCCAGCAATCTTCACCCAATTCATCACATCGTTCATCCTAGCACCCTCACAGCAGCTGTTCGCCTGGATCCGCGCGCGGCTGTTCGCGGGTCCCCCCGCGCCCGGAACGTCCCCCCCGGCTGGGTCTCCCCCACGTGCGTCCCCCCCGCCCCCAGGGTTGCGTCGCCGCGGTAACATACACCGGCTGCCCGGGGAGAGGGGGGCGGAGGATGATAATAATACGTGGAACGGGAATTCTACGCAGCAGATGTAGGAGGTGGGTGTTCCATCATCTTTATAGTCTAAGATCACACTGCTCGATTCTACAGGTATCTGTTTTTTTGATACAACTAATTTTAAATGAATGTTAAGGAATTATGCAATGGATTAGGCATAGGGGAGCGTTCAAGTATTACGTAACGCAATTATTGAAGATTTTTGACCCCCCCTCCCCCCCTTGTAACGCACCGTAACGTTTTTCTGTACCCCCCTCCCCCTCTCTAAACGTTACGTAACACTCAAGTCAAGTGACCATTTTTACCCTAAAGTCGCAAAAAGTTATGTTATATGTAATTTTTATCCTTGGTATACATTTAATTGCTTTTGCGGTAATCACTACATAGTATAAAACAAAGTCGCTTTTCTGTCCCTATGTCCCTTTGTATGCTTAAATCTTTGAAACTACGCAACGGATTTTGATGCGGTTTTTTTTATTAGATAGACTGATTCAAGAGGAAGGTTTATATGTATAATACATGCATAATATAGTAGAGAAACACTGATAATTTTATACGTTTTTAATTTAAGGTCGTAAATAAACACATTTTTTTGCGCTTACATTGCAAACGCTGGCTGAACCCTACGAGATAGATCAAAATAATGTACTACGGTATTGTTCACCTTAAAAAGGTTTACAAAAAAGTCCGCGATGGTATATGTCTATCTATTAGGGATAACCCACAATAACCATTTTTATCCTTTACTAATGAGAAAATAAGGGCATATTTACGAAAAAGCGATTTTGAGCAATACAGTATTAATCCTTATCCAATTAAGTACCTTAAATAAATTGTGCATGTAATATAGATCAATATGGCCCTTTACAGCATGCAATTTAAATGAATATTTTTGAAGATATTACAGATTTAAAATGCAGGGACATAGCGGTTGCGGCGGTACCGACCGGCCGGGGGGCGCATGGATGATGGATGAACGTTTGTTACTTTTTCACGTAAAAACTACTGAATTGATTTTAATGAAACTTTACAATAATATAGCTTATACATCAGAATAACTCATAGGCTACAATTTACAAGATATTCCCGCGGGATAACGTCCTATAGTTCACGCGGGCGAAGCCGCGGGCGGAAGGCTAGTAATACTATAAATAAAACAAGAGATTTTTAATCCGCAACACCTGCGTATTTGTTTATTTTTTATAAATTTTTGGCGACCAGACTATACAATCGAGGTATTCCCCGTAAAACGTAAATGAAAAGGGTTGCCATTTTAGGAGTTTTTATTCCCTAAGTTTGTATAAAAAAAATAACAACGTTACGTAACGTGTTGAAAGGAAGACCCCCTCCCGCCCCTGTAACGCATCGTAACGTTTTTCGAGACTGTAATAAATTTTGGTATAATTAGGGCCGGTATTTCAATGTAACCTTATCTTATTGCTTAAGTTAAGTATAACATTTAAGATAAGTATTACTTTTGACAGGTAAAAATGTATCAAAGTCAAAGTCAAAGTCAAAGTCAAAGTATTTATTTTGCAATTTGATTTACCAAGAAATTCTTTTGCACGTCATAAACTTTTTTTCCTACCAGCACTTCGACGTGAATGAATGGCCTGCTGTTGAGAAGAAGTGCCGCAAGAAACTCAACAGTTACATATGATAGCCTTTTTTAAATCATTTTGTGTTGTACAATAATAACTTAATAATAATATAATGTCAAATTAATAACAATATAATGTCAACTTAATAATAATATATGTAATAAGTACAATAAATAAGCATAAGAGTAGATGTGCAGAGGAGCAAATGTGTTTCATGTCCACAGAGTCTTGTCATTTAAGTAATCTTCTACTTTATAGTAACCTTTCCTCATAAGGTAATCTTTAATTATGACTTTAAATTTATTTAAAGGTAATTCTACAAGACGTTGTGGTACTTTGTTAAATAGTTTAATGCTCAGTCCAACAAATGACTTTCCTGTTTTATGAAGCCTGACATTAGGAACGGCAAGTCTGTGCTTATTCCTTGTGTTAAATTTGTGACAGTCGGATTTTTTTAGAAAATTATTGTAATTCTTCCGAACATACATTAAACAATCAAAAATGTATTGCGAAGGAACGGTTAAAATGTTAATTTGTGTAAATAGACCTCTGAGCGAGTCACGAGGTCTAAGGTTGTAGATTGCACGAATAGCTCTTTTCTGTAATATAAATATAGACTCGATGTCAGCAGCAGAGCCCCACAACAGTAGACCATATGACATGACACTATGAAAATAACTAAAATAAACCAATCTTGCCGTTTCAACATCAGTGATATATCTTATTCTTCTTACTGCATAAGCAGCTGAGCTAAGTCTTGCTGCTAATGCAGTAATATGAGGACCCCATTGAAGTTTGGAATCAATATTAATTCCTAAAAACAAAGTATCATTAACTATTTCTAATTGCTCATCATTCATAGTAATGAATGTATCCATCTGTTTTACATTAGGCATCATAAATTTAACACATTTCGTTTTCTTTGCATTTAGTGATAAGTTGTTTGTGTTAAACCATTGTGACACTCGCGACAGAGCCCTGTTTACCTTGTCAAATGTTTTTTCATTTCTATCTGTTTTAAATATCAAAGAAGTATCATCAGCAAACAGAACTATCTCACAGAGGTCCCCGGTGTAGTATGGTAGATCGTTTATATAAATCAAAAATAGCAAAGGGCCCAGTATAGAGCCTTGTGGCACGCCCATTCTCAGTTTAGCACCACACGAATTAATATTGTTGATATTGACTCTTTGTATCCTGTCAGTGAGATACGATTCAATTAGTTTCATGGCAGCGTTGGAGACACCGTAATGTTTTAATTTATCAAGTAATATTGTATGGTCAACACAATCAAATGCCTTTGATAAATCACAAAAAATACCTATTGCGTTCTGTTTACCTTCCCAAGCATCAAGGATATGTTTAATAAGTTCAATTCCCGCATCGGTTGTACTTTTGTTCTTAGTAAAACCATATTGCTTTTTATGAAGTAAATTATTGATGTTGAAATGTTCAAGTAATTGATTAAACATAATTTTTTCAAAAATTTTACTTAAAGATGGTAAAATAGAAATTGGCCTGAAGTTGGATGGGTCACTTTTATTGCCCGATTTAAATAAAGGTATTATTTTACTGTACTTCATCAAATTGGGAAATTGACTTTCATCAATGCATTTGTTAAAAATGAATGCTAAATGGGGTGAAATAACATCAATTACTGTTTTCATTATATCAGTAGAGATGCCCCATAAGTCTTCGGTTTTTTTCATGTTCAGTTCTTTGAACGTTTTCAAAATTGTGTTTGGGTTTATATAATCAAATTTAAACGGAATCTGACATTCAGCTACACTCGAAGCTAATAAAATTTGAGCTTGGTGTGAGCTAGAATTTAATTGACTAGTTGTTATAATAGGTATATTTGAGAAAAAAGTTTCAAAGGCATTAGCGACTTCTATATCAGATTTAAGAATTTCATTGTTAACTTTTAAGGAATAGTCGCTTTCGTATGGCTTTAATTTACATGTCTCTTTATTAATTATATTCCAAGTAGCTTTGACTTTGTTACTTGACTTATTTATTTTGTTACGCAAGTAAATAGATTTTGCTTTATAACATACTTTCTTAAAAATCTTGGAATAGTTTTTAACATATTCTATGACCTTTGGATCTTTAGAACATGCTTTTAAACCATACAGTTCATATAATCTATGTCTACTCTTATAAATACCTTTAGTTGCCCAGTCATTGAATGAAGCTTTAGAATTATTAGTTTTTATTGTCTTTTTAGTAAATATTGAGTCAAACTCAGAAGTTAGCAAGCCAAATAAATTTTCATAAAGAGTATCTACATCACCACCACGAAGAGAAATATCAGATATTTTTCTATCAATGTTGCTTTTAAATTTATCTTTACGTCTCTCAGTGACAGGCCTACAAATGATGTCTACAGATTTAGAGGCAGCACAGTGTTCAAATTTAACTTGCTGGCCACTATGATCTGATTGGATACAGTTAATAATTTTCTTATCAATTACCTTATTATTACAAAATATATTATCTAAGCAGGTGGCAGAAGTGGGTGTGATCCTGGTAGGTTCAGTAAAGAGATTTACTAAATTAAATGACTTAAACAGGTTAACAAATCTTACGGCCAATTGTGAACCTTCCAGAATATTTACATTAAAATCTCCACATACAACAACTTTTTTATTTGACATACAGGTTTTCTTGAGTATCTCCTCCATTGTGGTTTCAAATATACTATAATCTGAAGCCGGGGGTCTATACACACAAACTATAATATATTGTTCTAGCTCTGCACATGCTACTTCTATAGTTCGCTCAATTGAAAGTGCTACTATATCTTTACGTTCTTTACATTTTAACTTGTTATGTACCAATAAAAGTGACCCACCACGAATAGCAGATTTTCTCATGAACGAACTAATTAGCCTAAAATTATCTATACTTATTAAACAATTTTCTTGTCTTAACCAGTGTTCGGTTAAACATAAGACATGTATATTCATACAGTCTAAGAATAAACCTATTTCAAGTTCCTTACCAAAGAAGCCTTGTATATTTTGATGAACTAAATTAAAAAAATTACAAGACTTATCCTTCGTCACTGTAATAGGTTTGCAAGAGATGTCCTCTTTTGTCTTATGATTTAATTTAAATTACTTGGATTAAAATCCAAAGTCTGATTGATGTCAGATCTACTGCTCTGCTCAATAGAAGCAGGCTTGTTAGCCAAGTTCTTGGCTGAATTAATAATAAAATAAGATAGCGACACAGCTATCTGTCGTTTACAATAATTACTAGGATAGTATTTATCCTTTGTCGCATGTATACTATAGTTTTTAATTATTTTATTTATGTCAATTAAATGAAATTTTTCATTAGAAAATGTCATAGTGTCAAGGCACATATTTAATTTATATCTTAGGTCGTTTTCTACTTGTGGCACACCTGATAAATAAGGTAATGTGAACAAGATAATTTTCTTTACATTTAGAGAACATAAGTTATTAAAATGATTTATTAATTTTCCTTTGTTCAGATTACCCCTGTTACCAATTAATATTATTAAGGTTGTATTAGGATTAAATTTATAATTAATAATTTTATCAATAATATAATCATATGAAGATTCTGGTGAGCAGTAATTGATAACAGGCTCAATTAATTGGGTACTTAAAAATTGGCCCATATGTTTACCAACGTCATCACTAAACATAACATAATTGGATTTATTACTATCCAAGTTAAATGGATAGTGAGAGGATGATGACTCATTTTCTGACCGAGTACTCAGTGGACAATTGTTTTTACTAATATTATGATGGTTTGAATCTGAATTGTCCATGAGCTTCTTCAAGGCCAAAACATGTTCCTCATACTCTTTTTTATTATAATTATATCTACTTGTAATTGTTTCTAATTTTTCCTGAAGGCTGTATATTTCTTGTTGGAACAATTTTACACTTTCTTCATGTGACACTTTATTATTCTCTAACATTATAGAATAAACATCTAATTCATCACCTAAACGCCTCCTCTCATTAATATATTTTACACTTTTAAACATACATTTTTGTTTCTTGATTAATTTTTGTGTTCTTTTTATAAACTTATTGATTTTTACATATTTTTTATACTTGTTTTTGCTGCATTTGACTATTCCTACTGAGGGCAAGGAATTTAGTTTTGATTCATTTGTTAAATCAATTGTAGGTATGTCAGTAGCAGCAGAAACCAGGCTGGGTGCACTGTTAACTAATTCGCTGAATAGGCTCTGGCTTTGGTCGACCAGGGCGTCTGTCTTCTCGGACTCCATGTGCGATATGTGGTGGTGGGCCTCCTGTAGCTCATGCTCCAGCATGGTGATGCGCCTGAGGCCACGCACGTAGTCCTCGCTGCACTCGCCAAATTCGTCAACTATGCCTTGTAACCTATCCCGGTCGTCAATAGTTAGAATGTACTGTGTGTGCAACTCAGCCATCTCTTTTTTTAAAACAGTATTTCTGTTCAAAACCTCTAACATTTCTTTCTCATTATCGTCTCTTTCCTGGTGAAATTGGTCGATCAACTCCTTAGACACCTTTAATTCTTTTAAAGCTAGGTCAAGTTGGCGAGCTAAGGCACTGCGGGTCTGCATTTTGGTATTTATTTACGTTAAAACGAATCGCAAAGCGGAATGTAAACAAAGATTCCCAAAGCGTCGATCGAACAACTTATGAAGGTATTTTGTAATAAAATTAACCTTTGCGCGTACGACTATCTGAGATTTAACGAAATATATTGATCTATAATATTTTATTTTAGTAATAATATACAATGTTTACCTGAAGAGAAGATAATGATTAACAATTTTCAAAGTGTCGAAATAACCGTTAGGAAATTTCGTCACCTTTATTACACTGGTTTAGTAGCACTGACACTCAACTTACGCACTAATTAACATGTATTATAATTAGTTATACACTTAGTTATGTTTAGTGAGCGTTATTTAGCCGTAAATATGCGAAAAATCTAATTATTATTTAATTTAAATACGGGAGCACAGCAGATCAGCTGTCAACCCGAGTGTTGCCACAAGCGAAAAAAAAAAAAAGACTATGACTTTAGTGCCGCTTAACTTTAATCCTATAATGAAATACACTTAAGTCATACTTATTATCAATCCCGGATTAAGATCAAGATAAGTATTTAATAGACATGAGACAGATATATCAAAACGTATCTTATATCGGCTAACAGTTCGATATCATATCATATCGATATAGGATTTTACGTAACCGATATTTCAAAAACTAAAAACTTTAATATCAAAACCAAAACTCAAAACTGTATATCGAAAAACTGTAACAAAACTCATATCGCCGAAACTATTCATAACCGTACTATCGATATCATTGGTCAGTTGATATTCGCCTTTTCTCTTTCTGATTCGGTATACTTACATTGGAGTAAAAGAGATGAGGCGGTTATTCAGATATTACGGCGTAATGGGTAGGCGATTTCCGCTCTTATTTGCTAGCAATAAGAGTCAATTTATCTTGTATCGATTATTTATTTTTTAAGTATATTTCGCGGCATTTTTATATTCGCAAGGGATAAACATAGCAAAAGGGAATCAAGCTCGAGCGTAATAAGGATTAATTTGGTTTAAGTGCTTTTGATAGTGTTATGATAAGTGAGTGAAGAATGTTTGTTATTGTTTATTTTTAACCGACTTCAAAAAAGGAGGAGTTTTTATTTTTATTTTATGTATGTCCGTCGATTTCTCCGTCAATTGTGGACCGATTTAAATAATTCTTTTTTTATTTGAAAGTGCATAGTTCCGGGGCGGTCCCATTGTCACTATGTCAGGATCTGATGATGGGATCCCGGGAAAATCAAGGGCAAACCTCAACCTTTATAGCCGCATACTACGCGTTTCCTCTGAAGCCATTCAAGTTTTTGCGTCCGATAGACATAATTTTATGTTGATGAGCTGATGATGGAAGGTACAACTCCTTAACGGTTAGGAGTTAGGGGATAATTCTTTCAGTATTGTAGGAATATGTGAACCGTTAGTTGTATTTCATGCACTTTTGCAGCAAAGCTGATGATGGAAGGTACAACTCCTTAACGGTTAGGAGTTAGGGGATAATTCTTTCAGTGTTGTAGGAATATGTGGACCGTTAGTTGTATTTCATGTACTTTTGCAGCTTTTTTTTTTTTGGGAGGAGAATCGATATGTGATATCGGATATCATATCCGATATTGAAGCTCCATATCGGTTACATATCGGCTAATGTAAAATATCGGAAACGCCCATGTCTAGTATTTAATGAAATACCGGCCCTTAATTCGCTAATATAACTTGCAACTATGTGTTCTTTAATGAATTTTACGACATTTGAAAGATAATAATGTCACAAATTGAAAAAAAAAATGGTTGCCAGCTCACAGTCAGCCGCAGCGTTAGGGTTGCCAGCTGTAAACAGGTATATCAGTGTTAATTGAACTGAGAGCTTTTGTACTATTATCATCCTAGCGCCCTCACAGCAGATGTTCGTCTGAAATCAAATCCATCTTTTTTTATTGCAATGTGAAACAAGACGAGCAGATCGTACACCTGATGGTAAGCGCCACGTCTGCCCTTAGACAGTTCAGTGCCAAACAGTAACTAAGCAGTTACTGTCTGGCACCGCCCTACGCCCGCTACACCGAGACGACAGTTATTAGGTCTCATATACCCAGTAATTTCACTACTTTATTACAATTTTATTCATGTGGGCCTCAGAGATGCACTTATGAATCGTCAATTATTAAACTAACAGGGTGACTCTACCACCGGATTCGGAATGTTATCATCGAGCAGAACCGAAAAGAAACTCGGTAGTTACTCTTTTGTACCTGTTCTGTTTGTGTTCGCGGGTCCCCCCTTGTCCCCCTTTGTCACCGGTCAAAGATAGTGCAGTGGTTTCGACGTGAAAATATAACGGACAGACAAAGTTTTTTTTCGCATTTATAATGGGAACTATTTAAGTGTATATCCAAAAAAGGTTGAACGTGCACCAAAAAAAGGTGAAACGTGCACCAAAATAAACCAAAAGCACACCAAAGGTTAGGTTCATCATCATCATCAGCCTGTGACAGTCCACTGCTGGACATAGGCCTCTACATATGCTCGCCACGCTGATCGATCCTCGGCCACTCGCATCCAGCTCCTGCCAGCCATCTTGCGCAGATCATCGCTCCACCTGGCCTGAGGGCGTCCTACACTACGTTTACCGAGACGCGGTCTCCACTCTAGAACCCGTTTACCCCAACGGTTATCGGTTCTACGGCTGATATGGCCAGCCCACTGCCACTTC
The DNA here is from genome assembly GCA_949319885.1 of Mecyna flavalis. Lineage (NCBI taxonomy): Eukaryota > Metazoa > Arthropoda > Insecta > Lepidoptera > Crambidae > Mecyna > Mecyna flavalis. Next base: position 1,713,078 of record OX439420.1, on the reverse strand, counting down.
AGCTGGCTAATCCGGCGAGCTATGTCGGTGACTTTGGTTCTCTGCCGAATCACATCATTTCGGATGCGATCCCGCAGAGAGACGCCGAGCATAGCTCTTTCCATAGCCCGCTGAGCGACTTTAAACTTGTGGACTAGCCGTGCCGTAAGTGTCCACGTTTCGGCTCCGTATGTCATGACGGGTAGGACGCACTGATTGAAGACTTTCGTCTTTAGGCATTGTGGAATCGGCGATGAGAAGACTCGACGTAGTTTTCCAAACGCTGCCCAACCCAACTGAATTCTTCTATTTACCTCGTCCTCAAAGTTGTTTCGACCCAACTGCAATGACTGCCCAAGGTACACATATTTTTGAACAACTTCGAGGACGGCGCCGTGAATCGCAATCGGTTCCGGTAGAACATGTTCATTGAACATGACCTTGGTTTTGTCCAAGTTCATCCGTAGGCCGATGCGTAAAGAAGAATCAGCCAGGTCATTCAGCATCTGTTGTAGGTCCTGCAGCGTCTCCGCCATTATGACGATGTCATCTGCAAATCGCAAGTGAGAGATGTATTCGCCATTTATGTTGATGCCACGTCCTTTCCAGTTCAGCGTCTTAAACATATCCTCCATTGCATTTGTGAACAATTTCGGGGAGATGACGTCCCCTTGTCTCACTCCTCGATGCAATGGTATAGGATTTGTCTGCTGATTTTGTACTTGGACGGACATGGTGGCTGCTTCGTACAGACATCTCATCACTTGGATATATCGCCAATCTACTTGGCAACGCTGCAGGGACTCCAGAACAGACCAGATTTCAACCGAGTCGAAGGCCTTCTCATAGTCCACGAATGCTAGACACAGGGGTTGATTATACTCTTCGGTCTTCTGTATAATCTGCCTCACAGTGTGAATGTGGTCTATGGTGCCGTATCCGCTCCGAAACCCAGCCTGTTCCGGTGGTTGAAACTCGTCGAGTCTTCGCGCAAGACGGTTCGTGATCACTCTTGAGAATAGCTTATAGACGTGGCTTAGAAGGGAAATGGGTCGATAGTTCTTCAACAGGCTTTTGTCACCCTTTTTGAAGAACAGGACGACCACACTCCTACTCCACGCCTTTGGAGTTCTCCCTTCGAACAGGACAGCGTTAAAAAGCTTTTGGAGCTCCCTCAGTACGGGTTTACCTCCAGCCTTTAACAGCTCTGTAGTAACGCCGTCCTCTCCAGGGGCTTTTCCATTTTTAAGCTGCCCAAGAGCAATCTCGATTTCGCCAACGCTGACTTCTGGCAGGTCTTCAGTGTAATGGCGAGTTAACGTGGCTCTAGAGTCCTCATTTCCGGGATCAGGTCGAGATGCATGCGAAGCGTATAACCGGCCATAGAAGTCTTCTACCTCCGAAAGAACTGCCGGCTTTGAGGCGACAACTTCTCCACTTGCTGTGGTCAGCTTCGTCAGGTGGCTTCTTCCGAGAGATTGTACGAACACCTTAGACCCCCGATTTTGCTCTATAGCTCTTTCGATTGAAAGAGTATTAAAGCACCGGAGGTCGTGACGCACACGTTTATTTATCTCCCGGTTAAGAGCTCTTTTTCCGGACGAAGTGGTGGGTGGGTCTTCACGTCGTTGCCTCATTAGCCCTAAAGTCCCTTCGGAAAGTTTCGACTTCCTGCCATTGCGCCGCATGTTACAAAATCTCTTACCTTCCTCCCTGAGGACTTGAACCACATTTTCTAGGTTTCGGTCAACGTCAATTGTGGTTTCCAAGGCAGCAAATTGGTTCTCCAGGTTTGACTGGAACGTTTCAGATCCTATCAAGGTTTGGAGCAGGGTTGGCCGGAGTCTGGACTTCACCAAACGGACTCGTTCGGCTCTAAAGTCGATATTCAGAGTGCCTCGGACAAGTCTGTGATCGCTGCCGGTATTAAACCTGTTGATCACGGAGACATCTCTGAATATGTGCCGCTTGTCCGCCAAGATGAAGTCGATCTCGTTTTTCGTCATAGTGTCGGGGCTCTGCCACGTCCACTTCCTTTGGGGCTGCTTCTTGAAGAAAGAGTTCATCAAGAAGAGCCCCTCCCGTTCGAGAAAGTTGACGAGCATCTGCCCCCTATGATTCCTGGCTCCAAATCCATGGGATCCTACTACCGATTCGCTGCAATTTTGTACTCCCACTTTAGCGTTGAAGTCCCCCATGACAACACTGTAGTGGGTCTTGGTAGTGAGGTGGAGGGCCCTTGATATATCATCAAACATTTCCTCCACCTCATCGTCCGAGTGCGTCGAGGTCGGCGCGTACACTTGCACCACCTTGAGACTATATCTCTCAGTGAGCTTGACGATCAGGTACGCGACCCTGTTCGACACACTGGAGATCTCCACAATGTTGTCGGAGAGGGACTTATTGACCAGAAACCCGACGCCACCTTGGGAAAGTTGGTCACCTCCACGGAAGTACATTAGGTGGCCTGACTCAAGGGTTACGGTGTCCTCCCCCTCTCTTCGGACTTCGCATAAACCCAGAATGTGCCACCTAATCTTCCCAAGTTCCACCTCAAGTTGCGCCAGATGCGAGTCAAGCCGTAGCGTGCGCCCGTTATACGTCGCCAGGGTCAGTTTTTGATGGTGGCCTCCCGTAGCCCGGAGATTCTTAGCACCCCCCGCCCCGCCGTTACCATGGTCGCCACCATGACCAGGAATAGCGGGACTGCCGGGAACTGGGGGCCGTGGCCTATAGTTCCTGTCCATATGTAGGTTTTGCCCCTAATCGCCACGCTGGGCAGGCGTGTTGGCGATCGCAGGGTGCAGCTCTCGCACCGGTGACGCTGCTGCCCGTCACCGGCCTCTAATTTTAGCTGCACCATATACCAGATGTTCTGCTAAAGTAGAGATCCCTTAGTCGCCTCTTACGACACCCACGGGCAAGAGATGGGGCAGGAGTTGGTATTCTTTAGTGCCGCTCCCGCACGGCACACACAAGGTTAGGTTAGGTTAGCAATTCAATTTTTTTGGTGCATGTTCAACCTTTTTGGTGCACGTTCAACCTTTTTTTGGTGTACGTTCAACCTTTTTGGTGCACGTTCAACCTTTTTTTGGTGTACGTTCAACCTTTTTTGGTGTACGGTTAAATACAAGCAATTTATAATATTAGTGAAGTAGCACGATAATACAAAATTAATTATTTTTCTTTTTTTTCAGATATTTTTCCACCTGGAGCTATTTCCTTATTAAGCATAAGTTGATGTATATACCTGGAAATAAAATAAATAAATGGTCAGGACATTTTATTTTCAATTTATCAACGAAATTTACTTTTATTTATTAATGTTGGACCCTTATTTCAGTTTTCTAGTATAGTTGTAAACTTCTAATATTAATAATTCAGCACTGTAATATATTATTATGGATAATAAATACATTTGTTATAACTAAGCTGGCTTTTTTTTTATTACTTTTTTATTTTAAGAGCATCTAAATTAAAATCCGATAGATAAATCATACAATCTATACTATTATTATAAAGAGCATAGGCACAGATTATTAAATAGTTAGTATAATATATTTGATTGTTTGTTTGTTTGTATTGAATAGACTCCGAAACTACTGAACCGATTTGAAAAATCTTTTACTGTTGGAAAGCTACACTATCCCCGGGTGACATAAGGTACTTTTGAACACGGAAATGTGAGGGGAAGGGGGGATATTTGAAAAGAGAAATTACTATGCTATTGATTGGACGTCATTGTGCTATTGCTATTATTTATATATCTCGAGCATCTGTTAGAAGAAAAACTGGCATAATAATGATGAACAGAGTAATAGTAGAAATTAAATAAAAAAAAAATAATTAAATATTATTTATAATCGTAATAATAAATCGGCTTAGGCGATGACTTAAAATAAATATTTGTTACTTAGACGGACAGTACACTACGCCTTGACCTGTTGTTATTGCAGAATATTTCGTGAATAATTTATAATCTAGGTTTGTTTACATTTGTTTCGTAATTATGATTGTTCGTGTTTATAGTTAGGTACCTGATAGTAGCGGCCACTGTGACCTATTCCATTGAGGGCTCGACCAGGCAGCGTCGCTCAAAGTGCCAACACTTAGACTCCTCTGCTCTGATAAGCCGTTTCGGCATAAAAACCCGGAGGTAGTGAGTTCGATTTCAGCCTTGGATCTTGTTCGTGGTAGCACTTTTCCTAGAGTCCTAGCAGTACCGTAGCGAGCGGGGGCGGGGGGGGGGGGTGGTCCGCCCCGGGCGGCACTTTTTAGGGGGCGGCAAAATATCCTGGAGGAGCAAAAAAAAAAGAGAAAAAGGGGCGGCAGAATTGTAAAAAAGGGCTTTGCCAACTGGAGGACCAAAAAAAGGGCGGCAGTATTGTCATCCGCCCCGGGCGGCTGACACCCACGCTACGCCACTGAGTCCTAGTAGTTTACCACCCCCACAGGTGATATCTGCCGCCATTTCTCCTCTGTCTGGTTTCAGCAATATAAATGTAGGAGCTTGAACTTGAAAACAGCACTACCACATTAAGCGATACTGTTGGTTAAGAATCCCTCAGAAGAAAAGACCGCGGTAGATGCTTACTATAAGGTGGGCTGCATTTATTTATTTATTCAAGAGTACACAAGGCAGACCTAATACCTAATGGCTATTGTTAATAATGCTAGATGTCCTCAGGGACGCTTGAATAAATAAGTTTCATTGTTAAATTTTGGTTTTGATTGTAAGTTTCATTTGTTTTTATTTTGTTTGTTTTTGTCTGTATGGTTTTGTGAAATAGTGTGTCTGTTTGTAATTTTTAGTTCTGTCGTGTAAACGCGTCTAGGATTGCAATTATATCTCCCTCTGTCAAAAATTGTTCGTAATGTGTGCTAATTGTAATCTGTTGTGTTTACCTGTTCAATAAATAAATAAATAAAAATAATGGCATTCTTTGCCTGTCAACCTATGGGCCAAGCAGAAAAAAAAATTGCTGGTAGTGCTAACGACTGCTGCATGCCTTTTTGCCAAATTTCTTGCATAAAAAAACATCTACTTTTGTAAATACAATATCTTTACCCAGATAAGAATGAATTAGAAACCACAAGATGGCTGCCGCATTCTTGCGCATCCAACACCACAGACTATAGAAATTGCCGCCATTACCAATGGAGCTACAGTTATGTAATAAAAGTATAGGAAATGAGCTCTTCATGGCGTGACCGCAAAATAAAGTGACCATCTTTTGCCGGCCCATTGGTTTATTGGTAAAATCAACAGGCCGTGAGGTCCTGGATTCAGTTCTTTTTTTTTAATACCAGGTCAGACAGCAGCCCACTTAATCGTAAGCGGTTACTGCGGCCTATTCCATTGAGGGACACTTTAGGTACTAGGAAGCGTCCCTAAATGTGCTGCCAGACTGTAGACTCATCTGATCTTCGAGCCTCTGATTTTAAGTGTACTGGCTCCCACATTAATATTGCCGGAACACAGCCAGAGCTGTTTAGCGGCAGATTTCACCTGTGGGGGTGGAAGCTAGCCATTCGGACTCAGAAAAAGTCCTACCACCAACCAGACCCAAGGCGGGAATCGAACCCACGACCTCCGTGTTTTTATACCCGCGACTTAGCCACTGTTCCACGGAGACGGTCAAAAGTTCCCGAGTCCGGAAAAAGTTGAGCTGGTCAACAGCCACAAGGCGGGCATTGATTCGACCCTTGCGGGTGTGAAGGGATTAAAACAGACAAATTATATTAAATAAATAAAATAAATATATTAAAAAATACTTAGGTAGGTAAATGATATTTTAAATACAAAAAAAATAAATATATAAAATGTTATTAACTATATTCCACTCACAACAGGGTTTGATAGATGCGTACCTAAATCTTTGTCATTGTCTATTTTGATAAACTGCATAAACGAAATAATTATGTTATACTTCTCCGTTCGTAAACATTTCACGTTTCATTTGTCAGGCAACGAATAAAAAAATAATCGAATGATTTGAAACACCATATTAAAGGGGCAATTAACATCATCACATCACCAGTCGCAACGTAAGATAGCATTCGTACAAGTCTTCATAACACAATAAAACTTTCTCTTAACTCACCAAAACTATTATAATGAAATCGGAGTAAGTATGACATTAAAAAAAGTAAATGTTCAAGGTTTTGTATATTTGAATAGATGTAAGGAGTACACGGTACTTACATGGTCATTTTGTTTTTTCTTATGGTAGCTCTGTTGGCAAATAGTCATGCAGCCCACCTGTGGTGAGCGGCCACTGGGGCTCAAAGTGCTGCCGCATTGTGTAGACTCCTCGGACCCACAATGCTTAAATAAAATAAAAAAAAAATATGAATATAAATGTTTTGGAGTCTAAGATTAATACTAATATAATAAAGAGGAAAGATTTGATTGTTTGTTTGTATTGAATAGGCTCCGAAACTACTGAACCGATTTGAAAAAATTTTTCACTGTTGGAAAGCTACACTATCCGCGGTGAACATAGGGTACTTTTGATTCCGGAACTGTGGAGGGAAGGGGGGATATTCAAAAAATAAATTACGCGCGGTAGAAACCGCGGGCGAAAGGCTAGGTATCTGAAATAAATGTATCTAGTTCTTCACTTTCTTTACAAAAACTTGCAAAATGGTGCCAAAAATTTTAATGAGCAAAAAACTTAGATGCCTATTCGTTTAAGATAACTATGAACATACGTGTGTTCCGAACTAAAAAGAATGCATTCTAATATTTTGCCGAAAGCGAAATTTAGTTATCAGGGTGTGACGGACAATATACGCACTCTCTACTAGCAACTATTGAATTAATTGACTAACAAGTATTTATGAGTAATTCTGTGCGCGTTACTTAGCCGAGTAATCTTACACATCTCACATGCGTGAGGTCAAAGATCCGAATCTACAATGGTTTTTTTTATACAACGTCAGTTGACAGAGAGGCACGCAGCCCCTCTTATTATGAGCGCAGCCCACCTGATGGTAAACGGTCACTGCGGCCTATTCCATTGAGGGACACTTTACCAGCGTCGCTTAATGTGCTGCCAGACTGTAGGCTCATCTGGTCTTCGAGCCTTAGATTTCAAGTGTACTGGCTCCCACATATTGCCGAAACACAGACAAAGCTGTAGTGTAGTGTCCCTCAATGAAATAGACCGCAGTGGCTTAACCTAAGCTTTGCAAAAAATAAATTATTAAATGCCTCGTTGGTCTAGTTCTTTTAATACCTAGCCATGATCTCGGGGCCTAGGTTTAATTCTATGGTCAAGCAAAATTTGTAAATTTTTTCTGACCCCGGATTTTTAATCGAGAATCCGCATTTGGCAAGCGTGAGGATTAAGTCAGTACGATCAATGCCGGATGGGCATCGGATGGGCCGTTTTAAAAGTAATATTCTGTCATCGGTGCACCTAATAAACTTTCCCACGTGTAAAGTTCAAATGTACTAGATAAGTTTAAGTGGGTAAGTACGTGCCGTCTTCCGATAACTTTTACCCGGCTACGGAGACGAAACCAGGGTAATGGCGCAGATGCCATACGGATTGCGTACTATTACCGTGATTAGAATAAAGCAATTGTGTCTTCTTTCTATGAGTTTTGTCCCGATTTATTTAGTCAATGAACGCTTTTTTTTATACTAGGTCAGTTGGCAGTAGAGTCCGACCGAAACTGGTTTTCCGGCCGAAACCGAAACCGTAACCGAATATTCGGCCGTGGCTTCAGTTTCGGCCGAAACCGAAACCGAAACCGAAACTCACGTGGTCAAGAATAAAATTCCTTAAAATATTGAAAATTTATGCATTTTACCCATTTTCTGCATTACTTGGGACATGAAATGGAATCACAGTATATTAATTTTGTTGTAATCATTTATTTAATACTAGACTTCCGCCCCTGGCTTCGCTGGCGTAGGCTACACTTTAAACCACTATGAAACCCCCCAGGTAACTTCCAAAACCCCCTTCTTAGTGGTAATTTACACATTATAAAGCACGGTTTTAGATTTAAAGTAAAAAGATTAAACCATTTTTTAACACCCTTGAGGGGTGAAATATTCAAAAACCCTTTCTTAGTGGGAGCTTACACATTATAAAGAACCCCTGTACAAATTTGTTGAATTTTATTTTTCAACCCCTAATTTACTCCCTTGGGGGTGATTCTTTTTACCCCTTTTTAATCACCATTGGGGGTAAGTTTTAAATAACAACTCTTTATTTGAAGCTGACACTAAACTAAAAATATACTTTACGAATTTTAAGACTGTAACTTTTAAAATGACAAAGTTTCATACAATTTTACAACCCTCTTTTTACCCCCTTGGGGTTAATTTCGAAAAACCCCTTCTTTGTGGGAAATTACACATTATAAAGAATCCTTATACGAAATTTCAAATTCCTGGGTCTTTTGCTTTGGGCTGGGCGTTGATTGTCAGTCAGGAATTCATTCAGTCAGTCCATTTTCTCCCATTTATATAGAAGAGTAGCCTTTTGCCAGCGGTTTCACCCGCGCGTAATTCCTTTTTTAAATATCCTTCCCTTCCCCCCACATTTCCGAGAAAAAGTATACTATGTCACCCGGGGGGATAGTTTCAAATAGTGAAAGATTATTTAAATCAGTTCAATAGTTTCGGAGCCTATTCTATACAAACAAACAACAAATCTTTTCTCTTTTTAATATTAGTACCTATACCTATAGATAATACAAAAAAACATATTAATAATACTTTTATTGTTTTTTCAAATCAAGTCCTCATAGCAAAATGTTTATCAGATATCAATAATCGAATCACTAATTGTTACTGTTTAACGCACTGACTATGTTGTGTTGCTACAGAGCTATCCGAACGACGCAAGACAATAATTCCCAAACAGGTGCGCCGCCGCCAAAGCGTTGCCGCGAGAAACGAAGTTAGGCGAGCGTGCACGACAACTTCCGAAATCAGTTTCGGTTTCGGCAAAAGTTTCGGCCAATTTTGGCCGAAACCGAAACTGCCGCCGAAACTTGATTTTTGGCCGAAACTCGGCCGAAACCGAAACCGAAACCGAACCTTCGGTCGGACACTAGTTGGCAGACAGACACGCAGCCCACCTGATGGTAAGCGGCCACTGCGGCCTATTCCACTGAGGGATACTTCTCCTGGAAGCGTCGCTTAGTGTGCTGCCAGACGTAGACTCATCTGATCTTCGAGCCTCTGATTTCAAGTGTCTTAGACTACGGTCCCACCCAAAAAATGGATGGGTCATATGAACCACCAGGTGACGTATATAGGACGATATAATAGCATAAAATAATAAGATTCAACACTATGCCGTCACTTGTAAGCTGTCCAACTGAGTGGCTGGTGAGGATTCAAAAGTGCAGACAGAGTGAGTACATTTTGGTCATATATTTTTGTACGGCATTTTTACCATCGATAGATCCATGAAAAATAATAAGAAAGCGCGCAGTGCCGTAAAAAATGGTGCGCCATAAAGTCGGTAATTTCTTTTATTTTCTGAAAATTTCGAGGGTAAATTTGGTCATTTCATTCTGTACGGCATCAGTTTCATACTGTTTCAATACAGCTAGCTAGCTTCTAAACCATTATCCCGCAACGCCGTACAAAAATCATGCGACAAGGGGAGAAAATCGAGGGTTGCAACCCCTTCTTTTTCCGTGGTCCGGGGGGTGATTGTAAGAATCATCATCAGGGATCATTGTAAGATTTCCATTATTATGGAATCTTTTAATTATTATTATGTACCTATATGAAAGAAAATAGTTAACATTCCTATTGTATTTCATTCATCATTGTCAGTTATTTGTCATGGGCATTCTTAGTACCTTCAACAATATGAACCTTTATTCCGAGTGGTGTGTCTGAATATGGAAATTACTTCTCATTAGAAGTCAAGTACTTAAGGCCCGTATTGTAGCATTGTTTGAATAAAACTATAGCTTTAAAGTTTAAGACTTGTAACAAACGTAAGGTATGATTCTTTGACAAGGCCAATGGCGCTTCCTTTTATATGTTTCAGGGGTGGTTGTTAATTTCAATCCAACCCAGAACAAACATTTTATATTAATATTTGTGTTTCTCCTAGGACTCCTAGGTCTGGATGTTTATTGTAATTAAGTTTACGTATATTTGTGGTCCCTACGTTGTTTCTGCTACCCATAAAACAGGTGATTTAGCTACTTACTTTTGGATCAGATCCATGAATGTGATGTTGCCCAATATACGAGTATATTTATGTTTATTAAACAATAACTTTTTGAGAGCGCCAGTTGGCGGCTGTAAGGGCCTTAAGCAGTTAGTAATGGCTTATTATTATTATCACACATTACACCCGAGCACTTTCCCTAGCAGTTTTTAAAACGACAACGTAACAGTGAAACTATAGGCTAGAATCTATGCAACAGAACATAATACAACTGGTGCAGAACCAATTCTTAGTCAAATGTGTGACTTTCTCAAGTTTAAAGTATTGTGTCTAAACGGCGAGTTTTCTGCTCATTGATTTAAAATAGACTAAATTAGGACGTCTAGAAATAAATTAAGTTTGAGCTGTGTTGGTAAACTCAGAGTTCTGTATATTTATTTTAGGTAATTTTCTGTTGTTGGGCTGATTAATAGCTACAAGGCTGGCACCGGCTCGTCCCAATCGGGTGTGAAGGGGAAACCGGGGAGTTTAGTGGGTAGTGAACGCTTTAGTCTCGAGTCCCACACACTGCCGCGGGTCTAGCTAGCCTGCGATTATGGTGCATAAACGCATTCTACTCCGAAAAAAAAAGCAAGAGTCACACGAATGATCGTTTGCCTAATATGAGTACTTTTGATTAAAAATAAAATTCCATAGGTATTTCTGTCGTCGCAAAAACTTGGCCAGAAGGCTTGTTATTTTATAATCCAGCAGAGTAATCATCTAGTTGTGAGAAATTTTGACGGAAGACTAGAAATTATATAATCTGGAATAATAAAATAATTCTGGTTGTGTGAAATTTGGTATGCTGTAATCCATTCATATGATCTTACGTAAAAATTGCTATGTCAGTTTACATAAACAATGCTTTGTGTTGTGAACGTGGTCCCATAACATTTACTCTATTGTGACGGAATTTTATTCAGTTATACAGAATATGCAGCTGAGAAATGAAAACTCACTATTTGAGAAAGTAAATCTGTCTGTAATTTTACTTTTTAACCTTTAAACGATGCAATTAAAGTTAAACATTTCAACAGTAAAATAGCTTTAATAGCAGCCCTTTGTCAAGAGAAAAGCTTGTAGTCATGGGACTACAGGGTTATGTGGGACTCAAACCGACGCGCTCTACCCACTAAAACCCTCTTAGCGGTCCCACTGCGCCCTTAGTGGGAGTTAAATGGGTATTCTGCAAAAGCCTTCACTGCCACTACACCCCCAGCGAATGCCCAACTCACGTGGCGGACTCTACATGCCCCCATTGGGGGCTTATGGGAACGGCTAGGAACAGTTATTATTCTTATTAGATGGACGTAGTGACTGGTCACCAGAGCGGGACCTACCATGTTATCTCAAAGAATATTTATATAATGCATGTAATTGATAACCTTTTTAGAGTAAAAAAGAATTAAGGTATCGTCAGCAACCAAAAAGAGCTTCATTTATTTATTAAGCCCCCCTGTGATAAGAAGGAATTTTGGCCATATTATGTCCTTATAACCGAAGTTTTTTTTATACTAGGTCAGTTGGCAGACATGCTCGCAGCCCACCTGATGGTAAGCGGCCACTACGGCCTATTCCATTGAGGGACACTTCACCTGAAAACTCATCTGATCTTTGAGCCTCTGATTTCAAGTGTACTGGCTCCCATTTTGCTACGGAGGCCAACTTTAACGACCACTAGATCTATTTAGTCTCATAATTGTTGCTGTGATCAGGTAGACACCTGTTATGCAAAGGTTCCGATGACGAATAAAGTAAACACAGCTCATGTTAGTACGGTCCACATTCCGCACTGCTTCACGGAACTCTGAAAAGCGAAAGTCAAACTTGTTTCCATACCAAATGCAGTGTATAACTGTCAATGGGTGAAAGAGGAAATGGCCGCTGCCGCCATGACACTCCAACTAGTAATGTGTCAAACTCGAACGCGAAATGACGCCTGTTTCGCTCCTCTTAAATAATAAACACGCGAAAAAAATTAAAAACAGCATTTAAACTAGTCTAAATAAATAAAACATGGACATAAAAGAAATTATCAAGTGGTTCATACCGTGTTTTCACATTTTGCTAACGATATTCGTCAAAATGGACAGTAAATTGAATTTTATATTTTTGATTTTGTTTATTTCGCGGCCCACTTACGGCGCGATTGTAAACAGTGAGGTTGTAAGTGAGAATTTTGATGCCAAAAATGTAGATTTTATTGACGAAAGTAGTTTAAGGTTCAACCAAAGTGCTAGTTTAGAAGGAAAGACGTTTGTTGAAGATGGAGATAAGAGTTTGGCGGATGTATCCGTCGGTGAGTGTTGTCTTTTACTTTCTTTTAGCGATAGTCTCGAATTCACGATAAGCGATTATTTTTACCTTTTTTGAGATTAGAAGTGGTAATAATGTTTCTAAGACGTTTTTTACTTTAACGATTAACCAGCTAAGTTATAATGTTTTACTAGCGACTTTTAATCAAGGCGAAGAATCGCAAGATTTGGGTATTGAGGTGCAGAAGTGAGTGCGCAAGCACAGGTGCACTCCCTATTCCCTCACTCTCATTACACGGTGGTACAGCAGTCTGACACGACCGAAGAGAGATCAGGCGCATTCTGGATTGACACTAAGTATTTTCAAACAAAAACAATTATCATCCTAGGTTAAGAGATTATTAAAATCAAATATATTCACAATTTATGCATAGTTACAGTTTACTACACGTAGGTAAGTGCAAACAAACTGATTTTAACACGACAATCCCTTGCTTAACCCAGGAATCGATTTCAGACCCGTTGTTAATGAATCAATCATGGTCCATAACCGAAATAATCGATGACAATTAATTAGTCAAGGAACCTAAATAATTTATAACTCCATTCTTCTACAAATCGATTTTCGAGGCCATTAATACTTTGATGCTGACCGTACCTTTTCTGAATTTGGTTATTTGGCGGCTACAGATTGTAATGGCGGCAGTAATTTTACAGGATAGGAGCAGAGTTGGCAATTATCAAGATAATTATTTTCTCTGATAATTATCTGATAATTATCCGATAATTATCTGATAATTATCCAACTCACATATCAAATAACATTATATAAATTAAAGGTAACTATTTTTGTTTCTTTACCACAATTTTTAGTTTTATTTAATGCAGTCAAAGTTTTCTAGGCATACATAATGTTTTTCTTTATTAAGTTTCGCAGCGCACAAACTTAAGTTCACGAAAAAAATAACAGTGAGGGGAATTCCCCTGTAGATGAATGACATTAGGCGTTCGTTTAGAACTTTAGATGCATGTTTAATAATATTGTGACGAAAAAACATGTGTTTGGATTTGGATTTCAACTAACTATTTTGTTTTGTTTGTTAAATAACATTACTCGTTATTATCTTGATAATTATCAACGATAATTATCAATGATAATTATCAGTCCAACCCTGAATAGGAGCTAGTCAATCGGACTCTGAAAAAGTCCTACCAGCAACCAGCTCCAACGCAGGAATCGAACCCACGACCTTCGCGTTTTATACCCGAGCGTCTAACCACTGTTTCACGAAGGTGGTTAATTTGCTTGGAACAGAAATCGCGCAGTAAAATTAAAAACGAGTATAATTAATACATAATTTTACGGAAATTGAGATAGAAAGTGACGTATCATACTGTAACGGGTTAGAATCACGATAGACGACGTTTTAATTAATTCTGTCTCGCTTTCGTGATCAGATTAAATTGATTGTGTAACGTTACAACACCATGTTACTCGTATAAATGTAACTCGTAAACAATGGTGCGCTCATGGCACAGAATATATACTAAAGTACTCATGGTGTTACCTACTTTAGTTTACACGCTTAGGTGGTCTGGCGGTAAAAGTAGGTAGGGTAAGAGGTACAATTATTGGCACTTTAAGGAATTTCGCAACTTTAAAGGCCTGTAGAAAATCAGCCAATTTAAATATCGACTTAAATTTGATTTCGTATGATTCTTTATTTATTTGAGAATAGATTTAAACGGGTTGATAGTTAAGAAATGTGTTAGAAATACGAAAATTTCCGCAAAATATGAAAAAACACCGAAAGTCACTATTGTTGGCACCCTAAAGTACAAATATTGGCATAGAAAAATGTACAATTGTTGGCAGTGCCAATAATTGTACACGTGACCGTGGCAATAACTAATCGGATCGCCTGATAGTGATGGGAAAAGTGAAATCTATATACTTACGAGTACCTATACAAATAATTTGCCGTTCGTTATAGGCGTTAAAACTAGACAACGGCTGAACCGATTTGGCTAATTTTGGTTTTGAAATGTTCGTGAAAGTCCAGAAAATATTTAAAAATGTGAGAAAATAGAGGAATTAGACGTAGGTCTTGCTTGGCGGTAATTGGAACGCCAAGCACACCACGTGGGGCTCCCCCTCGAACAATCCGTTCGGCGAGGACCTAATGTCTTGGGCACTCAGCTTGGGACTAGTGATCCTCAACAGGGGGAGCACGCCGACCTGTGTGAGGTCGTCGACATCACCCTGGCCACCTCACATTTGGCGGGCCGCGTCACCCAGTGGCGGGTGGACGACGCGGAGACCTTTTCGGATCATAAATATATCCAATTTGGTATCTCCGTAGGCGGCCGTGGTACTCAAGTCCAACCGAGGAAAACATCCCGAATGGACGTAGGTGAACAAACTCAACCCCCCAAGTACAGCGACATTGCTGGCTCTTATATAGTCGGTATTAGCCACTTGAAGCCGATGACCGAGGAGCAAATGCGGCTGATACAGGAGGCTATCAAGGCTTCAACAAGGTGGTAGATGCTAGCCTCAGGGGGGTACCGAACCTCTTGGGTTTTGCCTACAAGACAGGCTGGATATTGGCGACTGCACAAACCAGGGAACCAAGGACTGGCTTGAGGGCTTAATCCAAGAAACGGAACCATGGCCCGGTGCAAAGCTCTCTATTATACCAGAGAGCGAACTGCCCAAGCCAAAAGTTGGGACCCCATTCTGCCCCGGAGCAATTTAGTTTAATGAAGATCTCAACCCAAAAGTTTGGAGGGTTCTCCACACGAAGGAGGAAGCGACAGGATCTATTGTGACCTTCTCTCTCGATGACCAGTCTGTGGAAGCCCTCAAAAACAACCATGGAGAGGCCAACTTTGGTGTGAGGACAGTTGTCTTCAAAATCAAAGGAGGCCAGGAGACGGAACCCCCAAAAGTGGCAAATCTACCGCCCACCACCAGCAGCGTAAAGGAATCGAAGAGGAGAGCGTTGAAACCCTCGGGAGCCTCCAAAGGCTCCCTCTCCGAAACCTAAGGCTGTCGCGGGACCCTCATCTGAGGGTACCCAAAGGGCCCAAACGCGACTGGGAGGGGGAATTTAGCGGGAGCGCCGAAGGTACGAAGGGTTTCCCATGATATATGTAGATAGGTAGCTCACTTTTTATTAGCTGAGTAAATATACAGCCGTTTTAAATCGCCGTGTAAAAATCTACCTATTAGTAGGACTTATAATGCTTTAATAAATAAATTTTACAAAACAGTGGCACATCACTATTAGAATTTCATAAAAGCTGATACAATCATTGGCACCCTTCGAGGTACAATAATTGGCAGTGCCAATCGTAAAAAAAGTACAATTATTGGCACTGCTAAAATTTGAAACCACAATAGATAAGAAGACAAGTAGGCATTTTATGAATAGAACTTTCGAGACTGGTTAAAACACAATCATAACATTAACAGCGATTTTGCAAAACCGTATTTCAATAATTGGCAGGGGGTGTCAACGAACTAGTTCTCCATACAAACAAAATTACAATTATTGACACCCCCTAAAAGTTTTTTTCCAACAAGATTTACGATTGTATTTGCTGCAAAACCCACTATTTAACATCTTATTTAACTAAAAAACAATCACTGACCAGAAATTATCTACAAAATAAAAAGTAATAAGTCGTTAAACTTACCCTGCATTCACAAATTAATCACGCACAAACTGGTTTCTCTCGGGACCATGACCGAAAAGAATTTTTTCTAGTGTTGTCAGTTGTAATTATTTAAAAACTACTATTTAGTGTTGTAAATGAATAATTGAACTTTTATTCTAAATCTTTAGTTTATGGATTTTTGCCGCGAAAAGCTTAATATTTAAGTTTAAAACCCAGAGTGCCAACAATTGGAGGGGGGCCAACATTAGTATAGTTTACCCTACGTAAGTATCAGCCTATTAATGTCCCACTGCAGGGCAAAGGCCTATATACTTCAAATCAAGTTATAGCTACGTTGATGGCTACTGGCTTAATCACCACGCTTGCCAAATGCGGATTGGTGATCACAAACCCGAGCAGTGTCCGGAAAAACCGACACAAAATTAGCTCGACCCGGGAATTGAAACCAGGACACCGAGATCTCGGCCCGGTACTTAAACCACTAGCCTATCAAGGCGTTTAAGTGGTATACACGTGAAATCAAAGGCTCGAATCGAAGATCAGATGAGCCTACAGTCTGGCAGCCAACGATCGTTGCTGGCAGCACATAGAGCGACGCTTCCAGGCGAAATGTCCCTCAGTGGAATAGGCCGCAGTGACCGCTTACCATCAGGTGGACTGCGTATCTGTCTGAAAACTGATGTAGTAAAAAAAAAACCGGCCTATTTCAAATGACAAAATGTCTGCACCATGGCTCTACCACATTTCAATTTTTTTGTGTTTATTATTGTCAGACTTGTCACCTTTTTCACCAGAAGCAAAAAGCTAGGGAAATTAGCAATTTTCATTGAAAATCTTTCTTAACTTGGGGTCAACTAACGTAACTTGCTTATTACATCTGCGCATAAATATTAATTGTTATAGTGCGTTACAAAGACAACATAACTATTACGAATATTACTTTTCCCGTAACCATTGTTTTAAAACGGTTCACACCGACCACAGTGTAAATAATTGCAGTAACTTCTTCACCTAGGCCATATTTTGTTAATTCCAAAGAAAATACAGTAACCGTTATATTATATCTAGCGAGAATGTAATCCTATCCTAATCCTAATAATCCTACTAATATATAGTACATATTATAAATGCGAAAATCTGGATGTTTAGATGTTTGTTACTCAATTACGCCTAAACGGCTGAACGGATTTAGATGAAATTTGGCGCACGTATAGTTTATAACTCGGATTAGGACATACCGTATTAATGTTTTCACTTGGCGCTCTCAGTACCTAGCCTACTCGTATTAGTTTGACTACTAGCGCCATTGACGCCATTTTTCGAAAACATCCGAACGTCTTATTAAATAGCCTTTATGACTTCACAATAAATTAAATTCCAGCATACAAAACATTTTTGGCATTTATACAACATTATGTATTATTTTATTTTTTGTTTATTTTTATACCTATGTATTTATAATGATGTAATAACATTTGCATTCACATCGGTAATAATAACTTAAAACAACACTAAAAATAAAATTAATAATTATCTTTGGATATTATTACACTGCGTCGTCTAGCTCCAAACTTCGCATTAGCTTGTGCTATATGGGTCCCAGCAACGGATAAACATTACTTATTATATATGTATAATATTATTTTGTTATTAAGTTTTCTTTAAATACAAAAACCTTTGTATTCATAAAAAAAGACCTAAACCGATAGAAACAAACTTCAGCGTAATAGCCACCTTCTCAACCAGTAACCTACTTTCGAAATGTGATAATAATACATAATAATTATATGAAGGTCCACTCCACTGCAATAATGATGAATATCCAAAAATTTAAAAATTGAAACTATTAATAGGGCGATTATTGTCATTCATATTGGCGATTTCATATCCTGTAAGAGACCTACAAACTTATCTGTTCCGGTGGCCAAAATTGGAACTACGTGAAATGCAATGCAAAAACGATATTTAATGACAGTTTTAAATAGATAGTAGCGACGCCGCCACCGGAACAGATAAGTTTGTCGGTCTATACATTTTATTAATACAAACATTAAGGATTCCTATGTTGCGTTTGTACAAAAGAGGATAAATAATACCCTTAATATACATATGTATTGTATGTGCCGGGATTATAAAGTTAATAAAAAAAGACACGATTTAATTTACGACGATCGGATGTTTTCGCAAAATGGCGTCAAGCACCAGTAGTCAAACTGATAGACTACTGGTAGCGCCAAATGTGAAAACATTTAACCGTTCGCATCTTGCTATGATATTTACATAAGATGTTAATAGATGGCGTTGTACGGAGTAAAATCGCGATATCGACTTTATTTTCTTAAAGTACTTAGTCTTTTCTGAGAATTCTAGCCGAATTCTAGCCGTTTCTAAGATCTTAATAAAAAACTAATTTTTGAAAGCAACGGTGTTGAAGTTTTATTTGAGACCGTTGTTCATTGTTGCTTAATTTCAACATTTTCAACTTGAACTTTTGAAGGATAGAACATAGAAAAGAAATGAAGGAGGTGGGTGGAAAACCATAGTTAATAATAATTATAATTAACGCTTCCCACATATAAAATTTGTACATTAAAGTAATCATAACATTTCGTAGCGATTCTCTTATTTTTAATTAAATTGTGTAATCATTGTCGCCAGTTTAATGACAATGAGGCATGCTTTACTGAAATTAGGTTGCGAAAAGTTTAATAATCCTTGATCAACCTTTCATTTTACTTACAGTTGGCAAATGAGAGCGACAATTAATAAGTATAATGGTGTCATTATATTTACGCGATTACTACTTCTATACTTATATTATAAAGAGGAAAGATTTGATTGTTTGTTTGTTTGTTTGTATTGAATATGCTCCGAAACTACTGAACCAATTAAAAAAACCGGCCAAGTGCGAGTCGGACTCGCCCATGAAAGGTTCCGTAGCAGCAAGTATCATCATAATATAAAAGTTCTTGTAGTTCTTTGTAAGTTTGATCGACGTTTGTATATTTGAGTTGATTGAATGAGAGGAAAATTGCGGTTTACTATTTATGACGTTTAAAAAAAACTAATTACTTGATCTCGTTCAAACCAATTTTCAATGGAAGTTTGCATGGTAATGTACATCATATATTTTTTTTAGTTTTATCGTTCTCTTATTTTAGAAGTTAGAGGGGGGGGGACCAACATTTTACGACTTTGGATTACAGTTTGTCTCTCGCGCAAACTATTCCGTTTAGAAAAAAAATATATAAGAAACCTTATTATCATTTTTAAAGACCTATCTATAGATTTTTTTTTTGAAAAACGCCCCCGAGGACGACCTCAGATGCGCTGGTATGATGATCTGAAGAAGGTGGCCGGCTTTAAATGGATAGAAAGAGCACAGAACAGAGATGAGTGGCACAATTTGAAGGAGGCCTACATCCACGCGATAGAGAACGGCTGAAGAAGAAGAAGAAGAAGAAGAAGATCTATAGATACCCCACACGTAAGGGTTTGAAGAAAAAAATTTTTTTGAGTTTCAGTTCTAAGTATGGAGAGCCCCCAAAATTTATTATTATTTTTCTATTTTTGTATGAAAATCTTAATGCGGTTCACAGAATACATCTACTTACTAATTTTCAACAGTATAGCTCTTATAGTTTCGGTAAAAAGTGGCTGTGACATACGGACGGACAGACAGACAGACATGACGAATCCATAAGGGTTCCGTTTTTTGCCATTTGGCTACGGAACCCTAAAAACGCTTTCACTGTTGGAAAGCTACATTATCCCCGGGTGACAAAAGGGTACTTTTGATCCCGGAAATGTGGGGGGAAGGGGGATATTTAAAGAAAGAAATTAGGCGCGGGTCAAAACCGCGGGCGGAAGGCTAGTTCCCCATTAGATTTTTTTTCTATAAGCTATAAAGTTTTTTTTCTGTGAGCATTTTTTTTTCTCAGAGCGTTTTGTTCCAAACTAGTCTAGGGTGACATACACTCAGTTGCAGAAACGTCCATTAAAGTTAATGTGTCATTAAAGCTATTGCTGTCACTTTTTATTTCATGACAACGAAAAGTGACAGCATTAGATTTAATGAAGCATTAACTTTAATGGAGCTTTGTGCAACAGGGTGATAGACTTTAAAATTCCTACGGGAAACGTCTCATGCCCGCAGGAATAACAATTTTGAAACTAATAACCGATTTGAATAATTCTTTCACTGTTGGAATGCTACACTATCCCCGGTGAACATAGGGTACGCCGCGGTCGGTTAATGGATGGGTGACCATTCTGACCATATTTAGTGACATTAATTTCGAGCGTCTCCGTGCTTCGGAAGGCACGTTAAGCTGTTGGTCCCGGCTGATATTTACTATAATGTAAATATTAGTCGTCAAGCCCAGTCAGAGGCCATTTGGTGGCTTGATAACATCTGACATTAAGGTTGGTCACTTGCCTTACGCACCCCTCCACCAACCCGCACTAGGCCAGCGTGGTGGAGTATGGGCAGTATGGCCCACACTATCTCACATTTGAGATAAGGCCTGTGTCCCAGCAGTGGGAACGTATATAGGCTGATGATGAACCGATTTGAATAATTCTTTCACTGTTGGAAAGCTACACTATACCCGGTCAACACAGGGTACTTTTGATCCCAGAAATGTGGGGGAAGGGGGGGTATATTTGAAAAAAGAGATTACGCGCGGGTGAAACCGCAGGCAGAAGGCTAGTCTGTCAATAAATTGTGATTCTTAAAATACAGTTCACAAATTTCGCATTATTTCACGCTCGTTGAATTGCCAACTATCTAAAGGCTGGTCTCAATTAGCCTCTTTTTTGTAGGAAAAATAATAATGGTTCTAGACCACGTTGAATTATGAATAAATTATGGATTTTGTTGGGGTCCTAACTATTGGACTCAGAAATAATTAAGCGGACTGTATAAAATATAAAACGGTTTATTTTTGGTCGTTGGACAAACCAAGGGACTAGTGTCTTTGACGCCGCCGGGAAGGGAAGTGGTGAACCGCGCCGCCCGCCGCTCGCCGCTCGTCGTCGCTCGCGCCGCCTCGGCCGGTGTCGGTTCACGCAGTCGATGCGTGGACAGATTTCATCGTGGAAGAAAGGACAGTTTGAGTAATGTCGATGGATATAAGTTAGAATGCCTATAGGTGTTGCATCCGTTGTCATGGCAACGTTGTCATACCAGCCGTTCTAAAGATATCAAACTTCATCCTGTCCAAAGTATAGTTACTGTTTTCCTACTGGACTGTGGTTTCGCATGCGACAATACGCAATTTGCGGTAACCCCGCATATTACAATGCGCCATAACCATCGCAATTTATATTACGTGACTATTATTGCGGTAGGTCAGTGTTTGTCCTTGCCTCGGCCACAAATAGTTCTACAAACTGATAACAGAAGGCGCTGATCGATGATTTAGAATTGGTATGGAATCCTGCATCACGCAAGCAAAATAATTTTGGTCGCTATACAGCGTGGAATTTTAGTCGTTGTTTTCCCGCAGTAAAATGATTCTATCTTAGTAGTAAAATAAATTAATAAAGTTCTTTTTTTAGTCAAATCAAAAGTTTTACGATTATGATAGACGAAACTCGAACCAATAGTACTAGCTGCGTCACGAACAGTCATCGGCCGGGGTCATTGCCCTTCGCGTTTATCAAAAAATGATTATTTAATATTTACTCACATTTGGTTTGCATTTTCCCATTAAAATTTAAGAAAAAAATTCAAAAAATGTTTTAAAAAACATCAAAAAAATATTTTCAAAAAAAAAATTACTTGCATAAATCGATAGTACTACTGAAGGTAAAGCGTTCTGCTGCGGGAAAACAACGACTAAAAAAACACGCAGTATAATAGTGTGAACTGTGAATACACAACTTAACTAAAACAGCTTGTTTTTCGAAGGGGGATACATTTATGCACCTTTAACTAGAGCCGTATGTGGCCGTATGTGGGACTCGGGACTAAAGTGTCCCACTCCACAGACAGGGGGACTAGCAGGTGCCCGCCCTGTTTCGGGGATGGTCTGTGGTACTCCAGAGGATATTAACATTTTGTTGCATGCGTTCTAAGAAGACCTTTTCTAAGCTTTAGCTTAGAAAAGGCCCAATTCTGACTATGAAGAGCCTGAAGTTATAAGGGTTATGAAAGACGGATCACGGCATTAACTTCTCATGCAGTCCGTATCAAAAAAGACTACTCAAATCTAATCTCTTCATACAACTAGACAGACATGCCCACTTGATGGTATTTAAGCGGTCATTGTGGCTTCCATTGAGGAGCACTTTACCAGGAAGCGTAGTTCAATGTGCTGCCAGACTCATCTGATCTTCGAGCTTTTGATTTTAACTGGCTCCCACATTAATACTGCCGAACACGGCCAGAGCTGTTTTGGCGGCAGATTTCACCTTTTTGGGGTGGTAGCTAGCCAGTCGGACTTTGAAAAAGTCTTAGGTACCACCAACGCGAGCGGCTTAGCCATTAGCCACTTTTCCACAGAGGCGGTCAAATTCTCCTTGCTTCTTCCTACCGCACCTCAGAAGAAGTCAAACATATTCTTATACATAAATATTTCTCCAAAGTGATAAGAAATGGTCTCTTTAAAGCTCATTAATCATTATAGAAAATATGTACAGTCAAAAGCACGTCAGACTTAACACTTTGGACTTTGTACCGCTCTTATGTCGGGGGCATAAGTGCTATTATCGAACTGCAAGTGTTTACCGTGATGTGCTGTTGACCGTACACAAACAAACAGCCGTTGCAAATCGCCTGATGGAGGCAAAAAGGTGAACTTCCGCGCAATCGAGGTCGGTTGCGTTGCGAGATTGCTGTTAACACTTAACGTAAGTGTGTCTGTTGGCCGGTTTCACGAGGATGTCTATATATGTATTCGTGGGTTCATTATACTTATTATAAAACTCCTAGAAACAATAGGTTTTAGTTTAGAAAAACGCGAACTCTAAGTGCACGGCGAGACAACTTCTTTTTCTTTTTTGACCGAATATTTCTGTTTTATTTTACGTCATTTTTTTTCTTCTTTTTATATTATAGGGGGGCAAACGAGCAAGTTGGTCACCTGATGGCAAGTGATCACCCCGCCCATAAGCACCCAAGACCCCCGTGGGGTCGCAGGCACGTTGCCCGCCTTTATTGGTGGAATATGCTCGCTTCTTGAAGGTTTTCATTTCGTATTGGCTTGAAACACCGCTGCGGGAAGCTGGTTTCATAGAACGGTCGTACGCGGCAGAAAATGTCTGCGGAAACGCGGAAACGTAGGATAGTTGAGTTTTAGGTCACACATAAGAAACACAAATAAAGAATTTACCTCCCTTTTTGTGAAGTCGGTAAAAAAGAAACTCAATTTTGCCCGACCAAGGAATTGAACCTAGGACCCTGAGATGAAGGGCCGAAATTTAAACTAGGCAGTGTTTGCTATCGCTACATTATTTTTCAGATAAACGAGTAGGTAGGTACCTCTGTAGGAGACCTTTACAGGGTCTTACAGAAATGTGTCAAAAAGTCAAGGTTTATGTGGTGGCAAAAGGTCAAGGTTTGCAAACCCAACAGAATCATTAAACTTATTTGTCAAGTCTCGGAATATCTGAACATCAACATTATCAATTTACCTTGAAAGTTTTCTTAAAACTTATACCTATTTACACACCTTGGAAACGACGTATCATACATATGTAAACACCATACCTAAGAAGGATCAGCATAATTGATAACCCACTGATATCAATAATGCTGAACCTTTTGCAAGGCCAAGGCCTCCATCGTTGAAATAAAGTTATCGTTACAATGACGGTTACTGGCTTAATCACCACGCTTGCCAAATGTAGATTGGTGATCAAAAACCTCAGCTGTGTTGAAAAGTCTTAAATAACATTGCCCGACCCGGAATTCAAACCAGAGGACCTCGAGGTCACGGCCCGGTACTTTAACCACTTGACCATCGAGAGGTGAAGTGAAGGCGATATAATATGTCATTAAATAAACTTAAATATTTGACGTTATAAATTATAATTGATGTAATAGTTGAGAAGTTGATAACCGAGGTTTTGGGTTCGATTCCCATACGGTAACATTGGGGTAGCGTGCAGTGGTGGGATGCTCTAGTCTCGCTAGCCTGCAGTTAATGTGCTTAGAAACTTTTTTTTTTCAGGGAAAAAAATACCCAGGCCAAACGGTGTGAGTTGAATCTTCGAACACCGCGAGTTTTAAGACCAATCGCCAAAAAAAATGTGGGAGCCAATACATAAAATCACAGGCTTGAAGATCAGATGAGCCTACAGTCTGGCAGCACATTGAGCGACGCTTCCTGGTGAATTGTCGCTCAATGGAATAGGCCGCAGTGGCCGCTTACCATCAGGTGGGCTGCGCGCCTGTCTTCCAACTGGACAAGAATAAAAAATGTAATTGCATTACTTCCTCAGAGGCGACAAAAGGCGACAAAAGCTTGTCAAATGAATATCGATCTAATTGGATCTAAAAAAGCGATATAACAAGTTTTTTTAATCCATCATCATCATCATCCTGCCCTGTTCCCAATTTATTTGGGGTCGGCGCAATATGTTCTTCTCTTCCATTCATCCCTGTCACTTGTCAACGAGGTATCCACTCCCTTTTCATTCATATCTTCTTTCACGGAATCCATCCACCTCTATAAATTCTAATTAAAATGCTTAAACTTCAAACAACGCTTTTTAAATCACTTTCTAGCCTTAATAATGACGTTCGATAAAAGATAATAGTGTTTTTTCTAAGGTTAAGCACCTCGCAGTAATTGGACATTACGACACTAGATCGTATGATTATAATTAACTGCTATGTCGTGTATATTACTTATTATTCAGTACTGGTAGAAGAAAGTGAGTCACGCAATGTTAGAAAATGCATTTAGGATGGACATTAGTTCGTTACCCTCAATTTCATGAAGGTTTCCCAAGTAACATTTAGGCGCTAAAGTAAGAGTTATAATAAGTCTATAAAAGCGCTAACTAGATTCTAGAGTGGTTTATGGGTGGTTCAAATTGGTGTTAGAGCGCGCTCTAACCCTACTATACCCCCGAATTAGGCACACTTTTTTATAGCACTTAAGGTTGTATAATGACGGTATACAAGAGTTATGGTAATTGGCTAAGAGGTACAATCAATGCTATAAGAGAGTTATGATAGCGGTAACAGGATCTCTTGGCGATACAAGAGGGGTAAATAAGCGAAAATTAACTCTGTTAGCGGTAAAATGGCAAAAATGGTTTTATATTACCTCTATGGGTGCTAAGCGAGCTACAGGTAGGCGTCAACTGACTCCTTAAGCGATACAGTAGAGATACAAAGGCGTTAATTATATTTTCAAGCTCTAAAAGGTAGGTAAATAGGTGATTTGTAACGGTCTGAACGCTATTCAAGATCCACAAAGGCGATAAAATTTTCTAATTTTGCGATCTAACAAATAAATATTAATAATTTATTTTCAATGGCTATTATGATTTCCCCTATCAAAAATAGATTGTGTTGACGAAAATAAATGGCGGAGTTGTGCTAAAAATTTAACTGATTGTTACTGGAATCTGAAGCGGAATTTTCATTGCGAAGGTAAGTAGACTGTGAATATGTGTATATATTATTAGCAAATAATTGAAGGGCCCACTCTTTGTTGTGTATTTATCTAAAAAAATGTTTTGTTTTTCATGGAGCAAAACATTTTTTTACTAAATATGTCACAAAACTTTGCCAATTGACATAAAAGTGGCGTAATCCTGGTATTAGAACGCTAGAAAAATAAATATCATCATTGTATTATGTTTTCCTTTCGTGGGTTTTACTATTTTGATAAACTTCGTATTTTAAAAATGGTGGACTCATGAATTTGGGGATCCCTAGTCTTTTCCAAAACCACTATCAAGCCTATTCACGACTAGTAGGTACACGTAGGTATCTATTAGTGAACGAGTGTTGAATTGTTTTTATTGTTTGATTTGCCAAATTGAAAAGATTCCTAAATTGAATACTTATACGAGTATACACGTCCCGGTCTGTCTACATAATTAAATATAATAAGCTGCTTATTAAAGCCTTTGAATATTTCGAGCAATGGAATGTTATATTTTTTTAATGCAAGTTTCTTGATTTTCAGTTGGGACCAGACCTATACATTTCAAAACAATGAATTTTCAAAACTTTTTTACAAAAGCATTTTGAAGACTGCCAACAAAAAAAAAATTTTCAACAAGGAAGGTCATCTACTTCACGAAGAGGAGCCAAAAGTAGCACAGGATCAACTAATAATAAAAATAGTGCTGGAAATATTGATCAAGACGCAAACAAGACTGAAAAAACTAATAACGTAGCAGTCGCGGCAAATTTTGAAAATCAAGCCAGGAACCAAAATGATTCTATAATACTAGCCCCAGATGAGGATTCAATTGAAGTCGAAGAAGAGTCCATAAGCTATTTTTGTAATTCATTATTTTATATTTTGTAAATACATAAACAATTATACCGATTTGAGCCCTATTATTGTAATTATTTGCCGACTTAGCTTACCATTTCGTTTAATATACAAACCTTTAATGAAAGCTCGCGCTGGAGAATCACAGATAAAACATCTGATTTTCACAGAAATGCTCAATTTGAACGCCTTCTTGTAAAATACATTTACCCTCATTTACAAAATCTTCTAAATAAAGTTTCAAACATTTTGGTTTTCCGATACCAAAATACACGCCAATCACAAAAAGATTTGCGTCGACTTGATGTATGTTTGCAAATATTGGCCAAAATTCTTTTTTAGAACTGTTGTGTGTGGATTGGCATTCCATCAATGTTAAAATTCAAGTAAATAGTACCATTGGGTAAATTACTTATCTTCCTTGAAACATAATAATTATATTAAAGACTCAGAAATTCCATTACCTACGCCAATATTCGCCATCGTCATCTAGTTTTTTCTATAAATATCTTTTTTGGTGTTTGTAGAAGAGTTCGAGGATCTTTTGGTAGGATTTTTTTTTATTTCAGTTGGCAGACAGGCACGCAGCCCACCTGACGGTAAGCGGCCACTGCGGCCTATTCCATTGAAAGAAAGAAAGAAAAGAAAGAAAAAGCATTTATTGACACACGTTACACATTACAGAAATTATAAAGAGATAAAAAATAAAAAACATAGTAAAATAAACTGTCAGACGAGATAAATAAACAGCGAACAGTAAACAAAAAATAAATAAATAATATTAACATGACATAACAACACAATAGACGTGGTCAATTGGGTCTAGCCTCAGCATGTGCTGCAACAGTTGCAGTTGCAACTGCTGCAGCGCTGGTATTATGACTAGGCCCAGAGTGACTACAAAATAAAAATAGAGAATACACATTTAACGGAAACAAATATAATGAATATTTATAAAGAACTGTAACCATAAATTATAACATTAAACAAACTAATTCATAACTAATACACATAGACCACAATTATATAAAGGCACAATATTTATAAAGAACTGTAACCATAAATTATAACATTAAACAAACTAATACATAACTAATACACATAGACCACAATTATATAAAAGGCACGTACATATTTATCATAGTATAAAAATTATCCGGATAGAGGAGGCTCCTCCCCAGTCCGCCTAGTCAACCTAGTGCATGCCCCAACGGTGCTGGGACCCGATCCAAGAAGGATGTCGCGAGTAACATGATGGTAGGTTTTCCACAGCCTTTTGTTTATCCAATAGGTACCTTTTGAAACTCTTTTTGAACAAATAATGCGTCTGTAAATCGCGGATTGGTGGCGGGAGGTTGTTCCAGCACTTCGTTGCGGCATTGAGGGATGCTTCACCTAGAAGCGTCCGTCAATGTGCTGCCAGACTGTAGACTTATCTGATCTTAGAGACTCTGATTTCAAGTGTACTGGCTCCCACATTAATATTGCCGCAACACAGCCAGAGCTGTTATGGCGGCAGATTTCACCTGTGAGGGTGGTAGCTAGCCAGTCGGACTCTGAAAAAGCCCTACCACCAACCAGACCCAAGGCGGGAATCGAACCCAAGACCTCCGTGTTTTTATACCCGAGGATCAAACCAAATCTGTCATTTAAGATCAACATGAAATCTTTCATAGCAGTTTGTGTATTATTTTTCTCAATTGCCCATGCCCTCAATTATTTTTCCCTTAAAATGAAGATTTTTAATATTTTATATTCACTCGAATTATCATCATCATCACCACTCAATGAGTAATAACATCTGTCCTCTTCGAAAATATCTGAACTTGCAGTCGTGATATTATTTTCATTACATACGGAACCCTCATCTTCAAGCAAGACTCCCACTTGACCGCTTCTAGTCTATATAAGAAATACAGTAGTGACCTTAAGCGCTATTACTTTACCTTAAGACACAAAGAAGTAACAATAGACGCTAGAGGATCTGTTAAAGCGAAAAATTATACTCCTATTTGACTTAAGGTAATGCAAGAGAGTTTTGTATAACTTCAAGCATTTGGTTCTATATAAGATTAAATAAACACCATTGTAAAGCTGGTAGCGCTTATTAACGCTATTGTGCAACTTTAGGTTCTTGTAAAGAGTTTAATATCACCTGCATAGCACTTTTGGAGGTAGTAGCTAATTCTAATTCTTATTTAGATCTTAGAGTTCAAAGATTCACTTAAAGCTATAACACAAAATGCCGTGCATGTACAACGGTGTTAAGATTTGCCATAATACGTCCATAACCTTTAAGCTCGCCTAATTGTCGCCCTTGTAACTCTGTATTATAAGTAGAAGTGATATACGTTACTTGTTACGCCACTTTATCGCCAATAGTCATAAGTGCTGCTACTGTAATGCCTTTGTAGCCCACTTAGTAACAAAACAAGCTCTAATCGTCGCCTAAATGTTTGTTGGGTTCTCAGTTTCTCGCATGCTTATTCTGTGCCAGTTTTCGTGTTAAATTATTGTTTTGATTTGGCCTCTGGTGTAGTGTAATAGCAAATTGGTACTCACCTGATGGTAAGCGGTCACTGCGGCCTATTCCATTGAGGGACACTTCACCAGGAAGCGTCGCTCAATGTGCTGCCAGTCTGTAGACTCATCTGAGCCTTAGATTTCAAGTGTACTGGCTCTCACATTAATATTGCCGGAACACAGCCAGAGCTGTTATGGCGGCAGATTTCGCCTGTGGGGGTAGCTAGCCAGTCCCACTCTTATAAAGCCCTACCACCTACCAGACAGGCGGGAATCGAACCCACGACCTCCGAGTTTTTTACCCGAGCGGCTTAGCCACTGTTCCACGGAGGCGGTTGCTTGCACATAGGGCCAGTGAAATGTATGATTTTTTTACTTTATCTGTTTATTATTTCTCCCTTTCCTAAAATACGTCCTCATCACATTCCAGGGCGCACATTCGGTCGTCCGTTCAAGAAGATGATGGCTGGGCTGCTCCCGCTGATATTCCAGATCGGAGCGGCGTCCACGTGGGCGGTCGTAGCCGCTCTGGTGGGCATCAAGACGCTGGCTGTCACGCTGTTTATACTCAAGCTGCTGCTTATGGCCGGGGCGCTAAAGGCAAGTCTTTTTTTATATTTGAACTAAGCCAGTACTTGACCTTAAAGTTGCCAAGTTAACAACTATGCGGTCTATGATGGAGCGTGCTTGCTTAGAAAAAGCCCGTTTATTCAGGCCTTGAAGAGCCCTAAGTTATAATAGGTAAGATTGACCCAGGCAGAGAGTGCCACTACCGCGCAGTCCATATCAAAAAGTTCGTCTTTTTATAAATAGCTTATATAGTCCACCTGATGGTAAGTGGTCACTACGGCCTATTCCGTTGAATCTTAGCCAGGGAGCGTCGCCAATGTGCGCTGCTACACTGTAAGCTCGATTCGATCGTGGTTTATTCTTTCTTTCTTCAATTTTCTTCTTTTAACTATCTTTTTATCCAGATAAAGTCAGTTTTGCATGGTACGCTTGCACCATGATCCAGCCAGAACATGGGGAGTCCGGTTATTATACAGCCTCCTGACCACAGAAATACTTTAACAATGTGCAATGGAACTAAAATGAATCAATCATGACTGTACACTTCTACAGCCAGTCAACGCGTCATCGGTTCAATGTTGAAACTTATTGATGTTGATTTTTTAAATCTTTAACTACACGATAAGTATACAGTTTGTATGTTCATGCACGCAAATGTTTGCACTGTGGGCAGTCAATAAACTTGCAACCTTGTAAAGTAGTACACTCATAGTAGCCGACTCAGTTAAGAAGACAAGACTACTCACAACTACCTCATCATCATCATCTCAGCGTATTCCCGATTGCATCCAGTATGGAGCTCAGGGTCCGCTTCGACTATGATCCTAGATTTGACAAGCCTGGTTATTACAATGGAGCGATTGCCATCTGACCTCCGTAATCCTTACAAGGGAAACCAGACCTACTTGGAACATAGTCGGGACCAATGGCTCAACCTGCCTTGCGAAGCACGGAATCATCATTCTTTTCAAACATTCAGGTGATTCAAGCCTGCAATGCCTAACCAAACTGGAAACAATCACACAAAGTGATGTTCCCCGCGGAATTCGAACCCACGACCTCCAGGTTTTTAGAGCCCCACGCTCTAACCACTGTACGGTCAACAGCACATCACGGTTAACACTTGCAGTTCGATAATAGCACTTATGCCCCCGACATAAGAGTGGTACAAAGTCCAAAGTGTTACGTCTGGTCTGACGTGCTTTTGACTGTACCTCGGAGGCAGTTTTACTTCACAACTACCTATTACACCTAAATCGGTCACCTTAATGTGTAATATTTACATCATTACATATTTAGACGGCTTTTCGTAAACGTAGAAAGTCGCTTTCTAAGGTCCAATGATGAAAAAGGATGTCAGCATGTTTGTTAAACGTGTGAGAGAGACGGCACTACTTTGCGGTTCTAACGAGGCCTTCTTGACCACAGCGAAAGTCATTTTGGAATTTTTATAATTAAAAAATGAAGAATGTTATCATTGTTAGTAGAAATTTAAAACATTGTGGCTTTGTGTTATAAAAAACGAGGTCAGAATACCTATAATAATGTTTAATAATAATATTAATAAATTCATTTATTCAGATAACTTTTTGATCCATATATTAGTAACAACTAACAAGAGGTCTTACGTCTAATGTTATACTTATAAATACTTAGCTTCTCGTACAATACAATAAAATTCGTAGCAATTAAAGTCGGTTATTTTATTAGTATAATTGATTGACCGAACTGATGGTATTAATTTTGCTCATTTCACATTATTTTAGTAATTAAATTAATCAAAATATATTGTTGACTAATATTTGTTTCTTAAAAAAATTCACGTTATAAAATTATAGGTAGGCATGACAGATGTTTCCACATTGGATGACTAACTAACTATATTAAGTATCTGTGCCTTTTTTTTGTGTGGAGGAATACAATCACGCACCATAACAGGCGAGCCGTGTGTGGGACTCGTGCAATTCCAAATTACCCAAGTCTTCATAAAGACTGTTGCAAGGAGAACACCCACTATGTCCCCCGCGCTCCTGCATCGCCATCGGCAGTATCCCTGGGCTGGACTCTGGACATGAGCTTTATCTGTGCCTAAACTAACCTAGATTATTTTTATCTTCTTTCTAGGCCGGATCATTGTTGGCAAGTAAAAGCCATCATCAGCCGCACGGGTGGGAGCCTCCTCATCATCCGCAGAAGGAAATACACCTGCATATCCACAATGGACACCACGAGCAAGAGGTGCATCCAGCAAGTAAGTAAAACAAATTCTATAATTACAAAAAAAAATATCTTGGATACCGCCATCTACCCGAAAATACTAGTACTAACACATGACTAAACAAAGCATGCTATAGTTTCGTACAGCTATCTATTGGTGAAAAGCTTTACTATAATAATAACATTAGCATGCTTATTTCACGCCATCTATTGGGGAATAGAATAAATAAACAGTCTACTTTAGTAGTTCAAACAAACGCCAATAGATGTCGCTGTACGTTTACTTCAGTTATTCACTAGCGCTAAAAATAAAATATCTTGAACACTGACATCTACCCAAAAAAACGAGTACTAACGTGACTAGACAAAGCATGTTATAGTTTTGCACTGTCATCTATTGGTGGAAAGTTATACTATAATAATAACATAAGATTCTCATTTTACGCCATCTATTGGGGAATAGATTAAATAAACAGTCTGCTTTAGTAGTTCAAACAAACGCCAAGAGATGTCGCTGTAAGTTTACTTCAGTTATTCACTAGATGGCGCTAAATACGTGATGTTGTTTTCTTTATTACCCGCTAGATGGCATTGAAAGTAAAAAACTAAAGTACTTTTTTATTTTTCAGCCTCATGGAATCGCAATGAAGTGGACTTAGGAACTAAGAGCTATGTTCTAGATCCTTATACAGGTCAGGCTAGTCCTCAGACCATTGGTACTTCGTATGGGAATTATGTCAAGGAACCGTATGCAACTCAACATGGCCCGCAAACTATTAGCACTCCATATGGAAACTATGTTAAAATTGACTGATGACTTGTTTTAATTCCATAATTACATAAACTGTCTTATCCTTATTAAATAAAACATACTTTAAACGATGAAACAGGAAGATATTATCACATACTGAAACTTTAACTGCTAACTTTAACTGCCACCATAGCCATTGCCACGAAAAGCTAATTAAGTACTTAAAGCGTTTTTCTATCAAGGATTCATAAATACCTATTGGTAGGTACTTTAGTGAAAATAAGTTGTAGTTGACACAAAATAATTATTATACAGCGTGCAATTTTAGTCGTTGTTTTCCCGCAGTAAAATGATTCTATCTTAGTAGTTAAATAGAATAATAAAGTTATTTTTTAAGTAAAATCAAAAGTTTTACGATTATGATAGACGAAACTCGAACCAATAGTACTAGCTGCGTCATGGACGGTCACCGGCCGGGGTCATTGCCCTTCGCGTTTATCAAAAAAATGACTATTTACTATTTACTCACATTTGGTTTCCATTTTCCCATCAAACTTTTAAAAAATAATCAAAAAAAGTTTTTAAAAAAACTTAAAAAAAAAATAAAAAAAAAAATTACATGCACAAAACGATAGTACTACTAAAGGTGAAGCATTCTGCTGCGGGAAAACAACGACTAAAATAACACGCAGTATACACGCGTGCAGGAAATAAATCAATAAAACAACATACATTTGTCACATTATTTTCGTGACTACTTTATACTTTAATTTTCTTATATGTATCAGGTATCAGTTAAAAAAAATAGTTTTTTGTCAAAGATCTTGCAATATCTTTTCACATAAACATCGTTATTACACTGATATTACATTGAAAATTATAACTTCATTTATGAAGTGTCCATAGTGGTTTTTGTAATAACTTTTAAGTGATAAGTTATAGTTACTTGTTTCATAACCAGACCAAGTCACGAAGTGGTTTGTAGAAATACGTGGCGTTTAAGTCAATAGAACTAGGTATGTTATTTATTTGCCTACACGATAATTTGAAGCATTATTATTTATAATCGATCTAGTAACGTCTCGGGTTCATATCCCGGGTCGAGTAAAATATGTTTCAGTTTCTCGGACAATTGTTTGTGATTAGAATGATTTGGCAAGCGTGGTGAACAAGTCAGTCACTGATGATGAATATGAATCAATGTTGGAGGCCTATCGCAGTGGTATAAGAGGCTGATACCAAGGTAGTCGCCAGCACATCAGACTACCCCAATCTGTCAAATTTCTACAACCAATTTTCTGCTTTATTGCTCTCACAATAGAGTTCTCTTTCAATTGAGAATTTTTGACAGATTAGCGTAGGTTGATCTGTTGCCGTCCGTTATTTATTTGTAAATTTATTGTTCCACAGTTTGTATTATGTTGAATCTAGTTACCTTTTAATTTAAATTGATGTATAATTTATTTTTTTAATCTCAGTCATGTAATGAAAATGATAACCATATGCCTGGAAATATAAAATCATAAATTTTTATTTAAATAAACTCAACTATTTACAACAATTTAAAACAGCAAAAAAATACTATTTTGTTAGTCGAATGATAATAAATTATTAAAAAAACTGTACTGGTTAACATTCTCGTTATTTTACTGTCTATTCCTAAACATAATTAATGTTTAGATTTTTTTACTGTAAATAATCTTAGATTATAATTTATTTATTACTTAGCTTACCTAGAAAAATGTCTTATTAAATGTTATTTAACTAAAATGTTACTCGGATAAGAGGCTATTTGTTGAATTTATTGTTATTACTACTTACTTCCTAAAAATAAGATTTTTTTTTATATAAACTGAACTTGTTCAGCTGTTTTACCTTTATTACTACAATGTTACATACAGATAAAAATGTTAAGTCATCTTTATTTATTTGTCATAAAAAAGGTATTTAATTAAATATTGGTTTTTATTTTTATTTACTTCGAAACTCCATACTTGCAGCAATGTACAGTCTTTCACCATACTATTCACAATCACAACATGGTGCCACCTACCAACAGATTCATATGTTTAGCACGGTTTCCGTTTTCCATCAACAAATAGGGTACAGTCAAATGCACGTCAGACTATACACTTTGGACTTTTTACCACTCCTATGTCGGGGGCATAAGTGCTATTATCGAACTGCAAGTGTTTACCGTGATGTGCTGTTGACCGTACAAGTACCTACGCAGTTTGCGCTTGCGAGCCCAACCAAGTCATTTAATGGGTTACGCTCGCGATGGAAACCGTGCTTAGTGTGGTAGAGCCATGCTGCCGACGATGAGATGAGTTCCTGCGTGTCAGTCGCAATAATTGGCCGGACCGAACCCCCCCTTCCCCCTTTTTCCATATTCGATCGAACCCGCGAACTCTTCTTGTATAGTCGGTCGTCAAACATTGCAGTGACATTGCAGTGTTTGCTTACAAAATAATAAGAGGCCTCCATGTCTATCTGCCAACTAAAACAGTAAAAAAGAGAATTAACATAAATTACCAGACATGTTTTAGTGTTAACACATTTTAAGGCATCCGTTCTATTATTATTTTAACTTAAAACAACATTTCGGCAGGAAATGCGGGTGTAAGTAGTTTTTTCGGCACGCGAATTTGGTCCTGTTTCTATACATATATGTAGATTAGCAGTTTTTAATAGGACAAGGAGTACAGTTGATTATGTTTGATTTTGAATGTTACTTTACTATACATAAGTCACAAGCTTTCGCTTAGATAAATGTCTACCCATCTACATTTATTTGATTTGATTTTTATTTTTAATAAAAAAGCATTTTCATTACATATGTTAGGAGTACATAATATATCAATTCTGAGATGCTGTCCTATTAGTCAATTCAAAACAAGAAGACATTATTGTTTTCTGACACTGTATAAGAGTACATTTTCACAAACTTACCTGTCAGTGGTGGTGAACCTCCCTCTTAATATAACAAATTAAGCATTAGGATTTAAGCAAAGATATTGTTTTATTATGTAATAATATCTTTGAATTAGAATATTCAGTAAAGCTATTAGTCGGCCGTTATTGGCAGGTGGGCGCCATGTTGTGACGTCACGCGGGCGCGGCGACCTTGACACGCGCAGGCGCCAGTACACCTGAGCACGCCTAGCTTAACTTAGAGACTAGTAGAAAGCCTTCCTGGATCGATTCCTGGTCAAGTCAAACAACTATGTGATCATCATGTCGTTAATTATAAACCAAATCTTCACTTAAAAAAAATTGTGTATGTGTGTATTTAGGAAAAAAATCAATTTGTCCAGGTATCAGGCAGGAATCGAATCAACTACCAACTTTGCTACCGAGACCTTAGAGGTCTCATTGAATTTCTGCTTATTGATTTTACGCTACGTCAGCGCCATCTCTTCATATTCTTAATTTTATACTTTGTTAAGATATTAAGATACTCTTAAAATCGGCAAAATTCAAAAAATATTAAATGCTGAATCGATTTCGATCAAATTACCCTCGCCGCGCCCGCGATTTCACCCGCGCGTTATTTCTTTTTTTAAATATCCCGCGGGAATGAGACGATTCCCGTAGGAATTTTATAGCCTATATCCTAATCCGAGTTATAAACTATACGTGTGCCACATCTAAATCCGTGCGCCGTTTAGGCGTTTGAGTAACAAATACCTATCCAGAATTTCGCTTAGTAGGATTTAAGCCCGCGGGATTGAGGACCTAAATCCTGCAGGCTTGCGGGATCGCGATTTTGATGCGGGATTGGATTCCCTACTTGAGACTACCTGTCTAAAGAAATTCTTACCGTGCGGGGATCGAATCCGCGATCTCTGGTGTAATCTCAGACTTCTCAACCACTGAACTTTATCGGTCGTCAAACTACTAAGACAAATCTTTTGTTCGAGTGAAGCAGGTATTCTTTGCGCCCACGCACTCCCATCTAGTTCGACCTCCAGCCTCACCTTCGTACTGCGATCATTGGTACATCAAACACAGTTTTTGCGGACTGACCTAACATTTATTTGTGAATCAATGTTCAAATAAATAGCTGATACGTCCGGAATGACGTCATTTTAAGGCTTTTTAGTTTGCAGTTTAAGTACCTAATGGTTATGATCTCGGGGGTGTAGGTTCAATTTCCGTGTCGATCAAAATTTGGTACTTAGCCCCGGGATGGCCCCGGGTACTCCAGCCAGTCTGGTACGTACATTAGTATCCCTATTTGAAAAGGATATTTTTTTAGTGAAATTACTGGGTATATGAAACCTAATATCTGTCGTCTTGGTGTAGCGGGCGCAGGGCGGTGCCAGACAGTAACTGCTTAGCTACTGTTTGGCACTGAACTGTCTAAGGGCAGACGTGGCGCTTACCATCAGGTGTACGATCTGCTCGTCTTGAAACATTGCAATTTAAAAAAAATAGACGGATATATTTCGCAATATATGTAGGTATGCACAAATTGCACAAGGCATGCAATATGCATTAGTTATATAATATGACTCTACCTACAAGTATGTATATTTGAAGTGCTATCATGTACATAATAGTTACAGACAATCAAATAGAATGCCATTAGGCATTTAGTCCGCCTTTTGTCTTGATTGTGCATTTAATTTTTAAATAAATAAATATTTACTAATGTAGCCTCTGCTAGCTTTACCTTAGTCGATTATACGACGTAATATCCCGTAGGAATATGGTATTTTTTCCAAGACAAACCGTAGCCTCTTCAATGAAATTGAACCGACTTCGCAAATGCGGCCACTAATGTCTAATTATTGTCCCAAGGGCATAGCCCTTCAACTCTGAAATTAAGTTATCGTTATACTGGATTAATCACCACGCTTGCCAAATGCGGATTGGTGATCATAAACCCGAGTGATCAAGAAAACCGATAAAAAAGATAGCTCGACACGGAAATTGAACTCAGGATCCAAAGATCTAGGCAGAGTACCTAAACCACTAGACCATCAAGGCGTTCTAAGTTAGGTACGCAAGTTAAATAAAAGATTTTCGTTTGAAAGATGTCGGAACACTTCCAAACCGGTCGTGGGCAACTGCCACCGTGTCAGTCACCACACTGGTTTGAGGCAAAATTGATATTTTAAAGATCATACTGGATAAAAATAGTTGGTAGAGATGTGCTGCGACTGAGAGATACATTTGATGTGTGTCAAATTGGTCATTTGTATCTTAAAGTATTTTACAACATGTCTAGTTGAAGAATTGAGTGTCATATGGCAACTCTTTTTCGTTATTCGGGATTAAATAAATACATGCTTAAAATAAAAAAAAAATCAAATTAGGTCAAGAGAATTTATCACCAGCTCTGAGCAGTGACAGAAAACTAATAAAACCTGCACAGTCGAACGGCTGTGTAGCCATGATCCAATTCGTCTAGTTCCCCTCCCAAGGGTTACGGAGGTCAGATGACAGTCGCTGCAATGTGATAACTGGACTTGCAAACTCCTGGATCATGGCGCAAGCGTACCTTGACTTAATCAGGCCGACACTCCGACAATGACCAGAGGTCGCGGGTTCGATCCCCGCACGGTACAAACATTTGTGTGCATGAACATGTCTGTTTGTATCGGTCTGGGTGTCTCTATGTATAATATGTATGTATTTACAAAAAAAAAAGTATATAAGTAATGTTTATCCGTTGTCTGGCACCCATAGCACAAGCTAATGCTTAGTTTGGGGCTAGATGGCGCTGTGTGAATAATGTCCCAAGATATTATAATGAATATATAAACTTAAATCACATTTTATGATAAATGGGTGTTTTATGTTTCAATCTAACAAATAAATATTTTTATTGATTCCTTTAAAGTTATTGCATAATGAAACATTTAATTTAGTCAAATTATGGCATCATCGCAGCTGTGACCCCGGCGGAAGATTTACTGTCTGACGTTAGTCGCCGCCCTTGGCAAACACGAGCTAATCTGCCTAGTTGACATTTAAATTAACTGCATAATGTTACGATATCTCTCTGTTACATTGTAAGGCTAATAGTTTTAGAGTTGGTAATGCGAGTAGTGGCATAAACTGCCGGTTTTCTTTGCAGTTCAGATAATGACTGGTGATATGCTGACATTGGATGACGTTGAGGGTCAGCGCGACTCTAAAACCGGTCTAAGAAAAAGAAATCCTTAATTATTCATAAATTTTTAGCCCCATTGTGGCAGCAAATATCTAAGTGCTTTAGTTATTCTAAAATAAGTCTGTTGAAATATTAAAAAAATATGTGTTTATAACATTTTTTCCCTTCATTCAGCCCCTGTTTCCGTACATTGTATCAAAAATGGTGACGGTAGACATTTACGGTCACTTTGTGCCGCATGCTCCTCTGCCACCGAATTGTACTGCGATTTTATTAATAATTTTAAGTAGTCTTAAATCATTGTGTTAAGCCGAAGATAAAATTGAATTGTTATACATAAATATATCACAATATCGCACAACCTGCTAAGAGCAAAACGAGTCACAAAGACACATCCTTACAACACTAGATAGTGATTTTTCCAACAAGCCACAAGATCTTAGGCTGACGTCAGCACCCGCCGCCCTTGGCAACTAATGTGCCGAGTTGATATTTAAAATTCTAATAGAGGACACATTCAGGGTCTTAGATTCTCGTGGAATAATAATTCGTGAGCTAAATGCCGGTTTTGTCGGTTTTTAGAGTTTTATCCGTGTTTCTACACCTTGCGTCAGTGCTTAATACATCGGTATCCAAACATCTGTAATAATTTATAAAAAGGAAAGATTTGATTGTTTGTATTGAATAGGCTCCGACTCTACTATACTTTTGAAAAATTCTTTCACTGCTGGAAAGCTCCCTGGGTGACATAGTGTAGTTTTGATTCAGTCAGAGGTCGCGGGTTCGATTCCCACACGGTTCAAACATTTGTGTGCATGAACTGTTTGTATCAGTCTGGATGTTTTTATTTATAATATGTACCTATGTATTTACAAAAAAAAAGTATATTAATAATGTTTATCTGTTGTCTGGCACTCATAGCACAAGCTAATGCTTAGTTTGGGGCTAGATGGCGCTGTGTGAATAATGTCCAGAGATACTTATCTATTTGTGTATTTATTTAGTAGCTGGAGGGTGACACATGGTATTTTTATCCTGGAAACATCAAATTCATGTGGGATAATGTCGTAAAGTCCACGCGGGCAAAGCCGTGGGCGGGAGGCTAGTGACTAATAAACTCTGCTCTGATTCATTCTATGTGAATAAGATAATTCTTACAAGTATTACTCACAACGATTTACCAAGTATGCCTTAGAAACTATTTGAATTACATAACAATAAATACACTTATAATTCTTTGCATATTTTTCTCACAGCACCATCTAGTTTTAAACTCAACAAAGATTGTACAGTCATTGCCAAAATGATCCCACCAAAAACATTTTCATGTAAAATGTTGCCAAGACTCGCAATGTCAGAAAGTTATCAGATCTCATGTAGAGCCAAACTTAGGGAGTGTTGAGTTAGCTCAACACTCCCTAACTTTACAAGGCCTCTTTACAAACTCTACACCTTAGTCAAAATATGCGGTTTGGCCATTTCGCTACATTCACATAAATATACGGTATTAATTCACTGTTGATTATTACTTTTCTGCTACACAATAGTACTGGCATTAAATGAATGCTGAGAATCTTAAAGTAAACATAAATCTAAGCTTCAGGTTCTTATGTTTTTCTCTCTCTTCTTTCTTCGAAGAAGTTGGTTGTAGAAAAGGGATAAAACGTAACCTCTATCAGGCTATGTCTGAAACTCGGCAAACACAGACAAAGCCAAGGAGAGGCTAGGTCAAAATCCCGATGATTCTTCTAAGTTGATGGATTCTTCTAGCAGGAAGCAGTTCTTCCAGCAGTAAAGTCAGTTCAATTTTCGGCTGGAAAGTAGGCTTAAAAAAAAGATGTGTCTTTTTTATCTAAGAGGGAGGCAACGAGCAAGTAGGTCACCTGATGGTAAGCAATCACCGCTGCCCATAAATACCCGCAACACCAGAGGAGTCACAAGTACGTTACCGGCCTTTAAGAAAGAAATATGCTCGTTTCTTCTTTAATGCCGGATTCTTCTAACAAGGGAAAAATTCTGTGTCTGTCTAATTGCTGGAATCTTCTTGCAGTGATATCTTGTGTCCTTCTATTTGATGGATTCTTCCAGCAGAGAACTCTTCTTTGTCCTTCTTATAGTTGAATACTTCTAGCAGTAAAACCTTCTGTGTCCTTTTAATTGCTAGATTCTTTGAGCACTGAAATCTTTGGTGTTTTAAAAAGGCGCTAGTGGCGCAGCTGTGACAGTGGTTCGTCAGCGATAACGAAAGTCAAGCTACCCACGCCGCGGTCGGTTAATGGATTGGTGACCATTCTGACCACATTTAGTGACATTTATTTCGAGCGTCTCCATGCTTCGGAAGGCACGTTGAGCTGTTGGTCCCGGCTGATATTTACTCTAACGTAGAGACCAAAAAAAAAAAAAAAAAAAACGTAGACATAAGACGTCAAGCCTAGTCAGAGGCCATTTGGCGGCTTGATAACATTTGACATCAATTATCAAGGTTGGTCACTTCCCTTATGCACTTCTCCACCAACCCGCACTAGGCCAGCGTGGTGGAGTATGGCCCACACTATCTCACACGAGATAAGGCCTGTGTCCCAGCAGTGGGAACGTATATAGGCTGAAGATGAGGAGGATGAAACTTAAAGTATCTAATTGTATTAATATTAATTCCAATTGCAGGATTCTTCTAGAATTTAAATCATTTGTGTTTTGAGCTGGAAGTTAGCTAGAAAAAAGTACCTTCTTCTAATTAGGATTCTGTAGAAAGTGTGCAATTATTCTAGGAGGGATTTGGTTGTGTTTTGTGCCAAATAAACCTTATAATAAATAATATTACCTATGTGTGTATTTACAAAAAAAAACAGTATATAAGTAAGTAATGTTTATCCGTTGTCTGGCACTCCCAAAGCACAAGCTAATAATATGCTTAGTTTGGGGCTAGATGGCGCTGTGTGAATATGTCCAGAGATATTTCCCAATGTGTCCAGAGAGAACCAAAAATCACGTCGAACCGTTGCTCCATTGCTACGTTAAATAACGAGAAACGAAAATTCTTTTTTTTCCGTTATCCCATGGGAACTGAGCATTATCCCGGGATAAAAATATAAATATGTGCTTCCAAAAAATCGAGATAATTGAACAGGAGACCTTTCGCGCTAGAAGCGGAAATTCTTGTCCACTGAGCCATTGAGGTCTTTCATGTTTAAAGAGAACTAATGAAAGATTTCAACGCATTAGTACAGAAGCTATCGTGTTTCTTGCCAGTTCTTCTCGATAGGTAGAAACATTCCGGTGGAAGGCACCCCGTAACATTTATTTAATTATGAAAACTTTATCTAAGTATACAATACATACATAAGTACATACTTATGTTATAAAGAGGAAAAATTTGATTGTTTGTTTGTTTGTATTAAATACGAGTATTAGGCTCCGAAACTACAGAACTGGTGAATAAAAGGCGTGCGTCCATACAGCTGTTTATTCCGAGAGTGAACCACAGACAAAATAGTGATGCGCATACACAACACCTCCACCCTTATTTAACTAATACTTAAAACTAACAACTACAAAAAACAAAATTTAACACAATCATCTTAAGAATTACATACATACAAATTATTTTAAGTACTAATATCTATTCCTCAAAACCGTAGCGAACCGGTGGCTTACGATCTCT
Organism: Mecyna flavalis; assembly: GCA_949319885.1. NCBI lineage: Eukaryota > Metazoa > Arthropoda > Insecta > Lepidoptera > Crambidae > Mecyna > Mecyna flavalis. Next base: position 1,670,646 of record OX439420.1, on the reverse strand, counting down.
TTGGGGTCTATTACAATTTGAGCTCAATAAATGATCATCTTCCCTAACATTACATTTAACCTTTTCCGTCGACACCCTTGGTTGATACGAAGGGCTGCTTACACAAGCGACTCCCCCGCTCGCTGCCGCTGCCTCTGATGTTGCTGATGGACCATCAGTCACTAGAGACTCATTATTCCTATCGATCACATTCTGTCCTGGATCCTCGCCACTGGTTGTAGGAATTGCCAATGATTTCCGTGATTGTTTATTAAGTTCTAACTTGGACTTAACTATTTCAAAGCTGACCCTTTTACCATCCATGTTACTATCGATATTATCACCTACTTCCCTAGTAAATCTCTGTTTCAATTGATCAACATGTCTATGAATTTCGGCTCCAACAATGGATCTAATACAGTAATCAGTATTTCCTATTTGTTTAATGACTGTACCCGCTAGCCATTTATCCGAGCCCCTGTAGTCACGGTACCATACCTGCGCCCCCGGAACGAATACCCGATGTGCACCGCCTGCGCGCTGCTCGCTGCGTGCCTGCCTTGCACTCACTCGGCTCTCCCTATCCGGTTTAATGTTATCCAATCTCATACGTAAACTGCGGCCTTGTAAAATACGAGCTGGACTATCTCCTGTAGTAGGGTGCTCTGTATTCCTATAAGCCAACAGAAACCTATTTAATGCTACCTCTACATCTGACTTTTGTATAAAGGCCTTTTTAATTACACGCTTACAAATTTTGACTGCGTTTTCCGCAGCGCCATTCGAGGCGGGGTGATAGGGGGCAGAAAAAATATGTTCTATGCCATTATGAGTTAGGAAATCTTTAAATTCTGAACTTGAAAATGGTGGTCCATTATCACTAACCGTTTGCTTAGGCAGTCCGAATTTAGACCACAAATTCCTTAATGCTGCGATAACTGCCTGTGCGGTTGTTCTTTTCATTTGTATCGCTTCAATCCATTTCGAACACGAATCCACGATAACTAAATAGGTTAATCCACCTATTGGCCCTAAAAAGTCCATATGTAGTCGAGGCCACGGCCGCGATGGCCAGGGCCACGAGTGGGGCGCTTGCGCAGGTGGCGCATCAGCAACGGCCGCGCACACAGTGCACTCGCGGCATACCGCCTCAATCGCTTCGTCGATTCCCGGCCACCACACGTAGCTACGGGCCAGAGCTTTTGTTTTAACTATACCCATGTGTGGATCATGAAGTTCCGAAATAACCTTTTTCCTGCATGAGTACGGTATAACTACGCGATGACCCCATAAAATACACCCTAATTCACCATATAATTCCTTTTTCCTGTTATAATAAGGCTTTAATTCCTGCATTTCAATATCCGTAGGCCATCCATCGACTATATAACTTTGAACGCGACTTAGTATTGGATCGCTAAGAGTTTCCTTCTTAAGCACATTATAGTCTAATAACAAAGCTTCTGAGGAGAAATGCAAATAAGTTTGTTCTGGTAAATCTGTATCTGTTGAAACTACTTCATTCTTTTGGGATTCAATTAAACGCGAAAGAACATCGGCCGTGTTTTTATCAGTCCGAATGTACTCGATTGTAAAATCGTATGCTGCCAACTTAATAGCCCAGCGTTGCAGTCTACTAGCCGCCGCCGTAGGTATTCCAATGTTAGGGCCGAAAATGCTGACAAGTGGTTTATGGTCCGTACGAAGAACAAATTTTCTACCGTATAAATATTTGTGAAATTTATCGACGGCAAATACAATCGCTAGTGCCTCTTTGTGTATTTGGCTGTAATGCAATTCAGGAGCGGTGAGCGCGCGCGAGGCGTAAGCGATAACGCGTTCCTCAGCCGCGCCGCCCGGCGCAGTTGGCTCCCGCTGCGCCAGCACTGCTCCTATACCGCGGGCGCTCGCGTCCACTGTCAACACCGTTTCGCACTTCATGTCGAAATGCGCTAACGCACTGGTGCTGCAGAGAAATTTCTTTACACGTATAAAGGCTTCATTTTGTTCGTTACCCCATTTCCAATGCCTGCCTTTTTTTAAAAGATCATAAAGAGGCGATAGGTGAATGCTTAAATTTCTAATAAATTTCCCGTAAAAATTCACCATCCCTATAAAAGATTTTAATTCAGTGACGTTATTAGGATGAGGCATGCTCGTGACCGCTTTTACCTTCTCTGGGTCCACCCGTACTCCGTTCCTATCAATAATGAAACCTAAATATCGAACTTCCTTCGCAAAAAATTCACACTTGTTTTTTTTTATTTTAAGGCCATTGTTTTCCAAAATACTAAACACTTCTTCAATTGTATTTAAATGACTTTTTAAATCCTTACTTTTTATCAAAATATCATCGTAGAAAATTAATACGTTAGGAACGTTTTTAAACAGATTTACCATGAGTTTTTGAAAAATTCCTGGACTTGACGAGAGCCCGTACACTAAGCGACAATATTTAAATAATCCCCTATGTGTGTTTATGACTGTATACTTTCTTGATTGCTCGGATAAAACCACCTGATTATAGGCTTGTGAAAGATCAAGCTTGGTAAAGAATAAGTTGCCACTTAGATCGCTGAATAGATCCTCCATCGCTGGAACCGGAAATCGATCAACATCTAAAACTCGGTTAATTGTTACCTTATAATCTGCACACAATCTCAAGTTCCCATCACTTTTACGTACAACAACCAATGGCGTGGCCCAGTCAGAATGGTCAACTGGTTCAATGACGCCAGCGCGAAGCATGGCGTCCAGCTCGGCATCGACGCGCTCGCGCAGCGCATAGGGCAGCGGCCGCGCGCGGCAGAATATCGGCTCGGCATCCTCACGTACGCACAGCTCCGCTGTGTCCCCCGCGTATCTTCCCAAGGTGCCGTCGAACAAGGTTTTATGCCTAGAAATAATGTCATTTATTATATGTTTACCGTCAGGCTCCTTTTCATCTAGGAAATGGCTTGATAAGTTAGGTGTAGGTATTTGAATAGGTATTTTTAATTCAGTCAGCCACTGCCGTCCTAATAAGTTAGTAGTTCCCTTATCCAAGACATACAAATCTAATTTTTTTATCACATGGTTATAACTGACTAAAGTTTCTATGAAGCCCAAAGGACGGACAGCTGATCCATCATAAAACTTTAATTGTAAACAACAAGGTTTCAACTCTAAATCGCTGTAGAATTTATTATAAACATTCTTACTTATGCAAGATAAGGCAGACCCGGTATCGACTTCCATAGTTAACATACGATTTTGAACCTTAATGCTAATACACACCGGTTTATAATTGCTTAGTGACAACTGATGCATAGACTCGCTAACATCCTCTTCTGCTTCGTTCACATTTTCGTTATCGTCCATGTCCCGCTCGCTCATCAAGTACATACGAGCTCGCTCCTGGTCCCAGCGTCTCGCCCCGCGCCGCCCGCGCCCCGCGGTCCGCCCTCTGCCGCCTGCACCGCGACTGATCACGCGCCCTCCGCGTGCTGATGATCTCGGATTGCGATCGTAATTAGTGCCATATTCCGCCCATCCCGATCGCTTCCATTGATTATTTTCCATCCTCCTGGTCATATTTTTTGGACACATTCTCCGTAAATGGCCTGTCTCTCTACAGCAACTGCACACAAAATCTTTATACATACAATCAGCTGCTTGATGTCTATTGTCTCCGCAGTTAGGACACTCTCCAAGCCCGAACTTATTAACTGCTGTTGACTCGGTACCGTTCCGCTCCACCGCATTTGCATCCCGCTCTGCAGCTTCCAGCGACAAAGATAAGGTTACCGCCCGGTTGTAACTTAATTTCTCTTCGGCAAATAGTCTTTGTCTAATTATTTCGCTTTTTAAACCGCATACAAGTTGGTCTCTTAAATTTTCGTCTAAGTTTGAACCAAATTCACAATATTTAGATAGTTTTTTCAACTCCGTGACGTACTCTGCTGTAGTTTCATTATGAAGCTGCCGTCGTTGTCGAAATTTGAATCTCTCCGATAATACCGACGGTTTAGGTTGCAAATGAGCGGACAATAATTCTACTGCCCTATTATAGGTTATTTCTGACGGTTTCAAGGGACTTGCTAAAGTAGATAACAACTCATATGCGTTTTCTCCCATAACCGAAATTAAAGTAGGTAGTTTAAGTTCGTCTTGCACTTTGTTTACTAAAAAATACATTTCTATTCTTTCCACATAATTATTCCAATTTCCTGATTTTGTGTCGAATTCACGCACTTGTCCAATCGACATCTTGATAACTTTTTTAGCACTGCACTGCAACTGAATTTACAAAATTTTCCCCGTTCGCCAGTGGTGAATAAAAGGCGTGCGTCCATACAGCTGTTTATTCCGAGAGTGAACCACAGACAAAATAGTGATGCGCATACACAACAAGAACCAATTTGATTTCTTTCACTGTTGGGAAGCTGCACTATCCCCGGATGACATAGGGTACTTTTGATTTCGGAAATGTGGGGGGATATTTGAAAAAATTAATTACGCGAAGGTGAAACCATATTCAAAAGTACTCTGGGGGTGAAACCGCGCTAGTATTTTATATCTCGGTAAAAGTGTTTTGAGAATATTTGTCAGTTAGTAATAGGCCCCGATGTGCCTTGAATATACGTGATCAGGTCGCAAATGATGACAGTTGGTTCAACTTTAGTTTCACACACAAGATTGAGCTCGAAACATACTCTTCGCATATAAATATACGGATTATCTAAAACGACCTTGTCGGCTTGTTAATATCATATGTAGGCTGAGGTGATTGCCTCGGTAACAGCTCGCAAGTTTTCACGCCAAGCTGTGAAGTTACAAGTTCGATGCCTGAATGGGACTGAAAATCTGCTAATGGTATTACCAAAATTAAAATGATTTATTATGGGTAGTATTTAAACGAGTGGAAATCAGTACTGGAAATCAAAGTTTTAAGTGACAAAAATAATGAATTTAACTTACAGAATTAACTACTAAGTGAACGACAGACTGCGAGCGACGAGAAATAAACTAAACAATGACTTACAAACATTCATTTGAGTTACTTAAAATACAAGTATGCACAGAAACGAATGGTACATGGTTAAATAGGGGGATTGGTGTTAAAAGCTCCCGCCTTAGCCTTCGAGGTTATATTTTAGCCTTAGCCTTAGCCTAGTCTCCATTACACCAAATGGCTTGTCAAAATAGAGCCACTAACATTTAAGATCGTCGACGAACTTATTTTATCTCATATCAAACATCAAAATGGCCACGCGACTATTGGCAAACGTGGTAATTAGCATATATTATCACCAGTTCAACTTGACCCGCCGCTCTCTGAGTTCTGGTGAACGAAAATAACTTCTAAATGTAAACTGTTACGACTGGTATTTGCAAGTCGTATCGATTCATCAGTATGGCATGTGAGTGATGTGAGTAGCCAATTGGTTACTAAGCTGTTGCGTGGTTCAAATCTCAAAGCACTTAGACCACAATATACATATAATATAATAAAATATAAAATATATTATTTGTGACGTTTAAGACTTCAAAGGCTGATCCAAATCCGTTCTAAATTAAGTAAGAATTTTAATTTTAGAGTATATGTCGCAGTAAGATAGATAAAGCTGTAATATAGTTATATGCCAGGGTTATAACTATGTAACGTACGATAGTTATAAGGAGCGATTTATAACTATCGTACGGTCACAATCTAGTAATATGGTTATCTGACTAAACTAATCTAGTTCTATAGTTATAAATCGACTGGGGCGACTAAGAAATTAACGGGCGTTTAAATATTTTATAGTATGGAATTATAGATGAGGTGTAATAAATATAACTTGGCGACTAATATTATTAGTGAGGTAATAAACATTGTATAAACGGCCGGAGGCGGAAATCGACTCGGATGGACATAGGTTAGAAGGCTAAGGCGGGAGCGGAGCGTAGCGGAGCTCCCGCCTTAGCCTTCGTGGTTTTTTTTTTAACACCTATTCCCTAAATTAATGAAAGAAATGGTTTTTAAAATTACGTATTCGGACTGACACGTTTTATTAATAAAAAGTATTGTAATGTAACTAATTGTAGGTTACAAAAAGTTGATTATAACAAAAATAAAGACCATTAAATCGTTTTATTTAATTGTTTAGTAGATTTATAGCTATGTAACTAGATTAGTTTAGTCAGATAACCATATTACTAGATTGTGGCCGTACGATAGTTATAAATCGCTTCCATAAAACCATCTTACGTTATATAATTATAACCCTTGGCATATAACTATAATTCGGCTCTAACTATGATACTGCGACATATACATATTTATACATATTCAGTGGTGCATTATCTATATACTAATATTTTATAGAGGAAAAAAGTAATTGTTTGTTTTTTTTGTATTGATTAAGCTCCGAAACTACTGAACCGATTTAAATAATTCTTTCACTGTTGGTAAGCTACACTATCCCCGGGTGACATAGGGTACTTTTTATTATTTTTTATTTAGGAAATGTGAGGGATATTTGAAAAAAGAAATTACGCGCGGTTATAACTGCGGAGGCGGCCGCTAGTTTGATGTAATTAAGAAGGTATTAGGACCACCGTCATCAAACCATCATATTACCATTTTTTTATGCCACAAGGGTGGTGCTCAACACTATATAGTACCCGGTTACCTTCGATCAGATCAAGTATTTGATCATCATCATCATCCCAGCGTATTCCCGATTGCATCCAGTATGGAGCTCAGGGTCCGCTTCGTCTATGATCCTAGATTTGACAAGCCTGGTTATTACAATGGAGCGATTGCCATCTGATCAAGTATTTGATGTTGTCCGTTATTTATTTATGTTGTATTCTATTCTATAAATTGTTTTAGTTCTTCTCAGTAGAAGCAACATTCTGAACCGTTGTGGTAGAGTCTTATTTAATTTATATATTTGTAAAAATGTTTTTTTTTTTTATGTCAGAGGCGGCAAACGAGCCAGTCGCCTGATGGTAAGCAATCACCGCCGTCCATGGACATCTGCAACACCAGATGGATCGCTGATGCGTTGCCGGCCTACGGAGGTATGGGGGTGTGGGCCTACGGCACTCTCACAAACCAGACGAAACACAATAGTAGTCACTATTATTTCACGTTGGTGTTATGTGAGAGGGTGATACTGCCCCGGACGAGCCGGCCCATTCGTACTGTAAAACAGCATGGCTCTACCACTAAAGATATACGGTTACATAATTATGTATATCGAAAGTTGCTAATTTTTGACAATTGACAAGTGCTTTTTTAGCCAAGCACAGCAATCAAGACCCCGAGATCAAGTCCCGGCACTATAAACCACTGGACCATCCAGGCATTTTTATTTTCTTCTTGACTTATCATGGTTTGATTCGAGGCATTATTAACCTGACTAAAATGTATATTAATAATGTATTTTATATCTGTAGTATAACCAAATGGCCCAGGAATCGAAGCCACTTCCCACGTGAGTCAGACTGGTCTAAGACCTTTAAAACCGGTCGGTCATGATGTCATCAGTCAGAGTTAGGACATAGTCTCCGCTGTGACCTCTGCGGGACGGAAACTACCAGCGAGCTTAGAATCGAACCTTAGTCCGTCACACTATTTATTGGTACTATATAATAATACTAGCCTTCTGCCTGCGGTTTCACCCGCGCGTAATTTCTTATTTCAAATACTTACCCTGAGACACAAGACTTGTCTTAGTTCAGGTGTCAACCCACCATAGTCTTACGTTATGCAACACCTAGCTTAAACTAAATACTGTAATTTTGAATGACTGTACTTAACAAGACCGCCTCCGTGGAACAGTGGCTAAGCCGCTCGGGTATAAAAACCCGGAGGTCGTGGGTTCGATTCCCACCTAGGTTCTGGTTGGTGGTAGGGCTTTTTCAGAGTCCGACTGGCTAGCTACCACCCCCACAGGTGAAATCTGCCGCCATAATAGCTCTGGCTGTGTTCCGGCAGTATTAATGTGGGAGCCAGTACACTTGAAATCAAAAAAGGCTCGAAGATCAGATGAGTCTACAGTCTGGCAGCACAGTTTTAATATCACATATCTTCGCAGGCGAAGCCGCAGCCAAAAGTTCAGTGACGAGATAATTTGACGATAAGTTACCACGACCGAATTAGTTTAAACATTTGCGGATGTAGGAAGCCTTATGTTGTGGTAAATCCTGACCAGGAAAATAAAAAACCTGCTCTGGAGGCGCCACATTAGCTATGGTTATAGTAACACTTGGTTGCTATGGTTATACTCACAAATAACTCACAATATGCAATAGTAACAAGGCACGGTTGACAATTGACATCACACTTGGACAGAATAATAATGAATGACATTTTATTGTTTTTTTAATAATATTTTTCCGCAATATGGCGAGGCTTTTTATTTTATTGGTCAGGCTATAAATCCTCTAATTTATAATATTATCTAGACTATAAAACACTTGGAATCAAAAGCTCAGAGATGATAAAAGCATACAGTATTGCAGCACATTGAGCAACACCCTGTTCCAGCTAAGGGTCCATTAACGGAATAGGCCACAGTGGCCGTTACCATCATGGTATACGTATAAAATAATGTAACATTAAAACAAATTGAATCGACAAAGTGTATGTGTATAACTAGTTAGAACTTCAGAATTACTGCACCGAATAAAATCTGGGGGCACGGCAGTGCTTCCGCCAAGACGAGCCAAGCGAAGCGAAGCTAAGCGCAAGAGTACGGTCAACGGCACATCACGGTAAACACTTGCAGTTCGATAATTTAGCACTTATGCCCCCGACATAAGAGTGGTACAAAGTCCAAAGTGTATAGTCTGACGTGCTTTTTTTGACTGTACAACAAACTTTACAAACTCTACACATTAGTCAAAATATGTGGCTTAGCCGTTCGTTATTACAAGAACTATTGTGTAGCAGAAAAGAGAGATCAACAGTGAATTAATTTTTCACCGTATGTTTATGTGAATGCAGAGTAATGGCCAAACCGCATATTTTGACTAAGTTAGGGCGTGTTAAGTTAGAAGCTTGGCTCTACATGAGATCTGATAACTTTTTGACATTGCGAGTCTTGGCAACATTTTACATGAAAATGTTTTTGGTGGGATGGTTCTTTATTCATTGTGTTTATTATTATCAGGACAAGGTATATTTCTCCGGAAAAACGAAAATTTTTGTGACCCTAAAACACAACAAAACAAATGATTTAATGTTGTGCAATCGTCTTCGATCCAGGGATTTGACAAGTCCAGTTATTGCAGTGGAACGAATGCCATCTCACCTCCGTAACCCTTGACAGGCGAACCAGACCAACTGGATCATGGTTACGCCATATTATGTTTGTATCTAGGTTTCCTCACTACGTAGGTTTTTATATACGTCATAGGCGGCAAACGAGCCAGCGGGTCGCCTGATGGTAAGCAATCACCGCCGCCCATGGACATCTGCAACACCAGAGGGATCGCTGATGCGTTGCCGGCCTATAGGGGTATGGGGGATGTGGGCTTCCGGCACTCTGTCAAACCAGACGAAACACAATAGTCACTATTATTTCACGCTGGTGTTATGTGAGAGGGTGGTACTTCTCCGGAGGAGCCGGCCCATTCGTACTGTAAAACAAAATGTGAGAGGGTACATAGCACCAGCGTGAAGCGATCCGTCTGGTGTTGCAGATGTCCATGGGCGGCGGTGATTGCTTACCATCAGGTGAACCGCTGGCTCGTTTGCCACCTCTGACATAAAAAAAAAAACTAGTTTCTCGGGTGGTCCTTCGTAGTCGCCATCCCGTTAGACTGCACCAGGCCCCATTCAAGTAATCAATGACAGGCACTGACTTAATCACCACGTTTGCCAAATGCAAATTTTGACACGGGAAATGAACCTAAGACTCCATCCATATCCATCCATAAATTAAACCACTAGCTAGACCATAGGAGTTCAACTATCGCAGTTAACGGATCTAAGAATATAACTAGGATATGTCCTAGAAAGATGTGACGTGTGGCGACCATACGTAACCTTGTAAAAAAAAAAAGTGTCTGGGCGTAGTGTATCCATCAGCTGACGAACTGTCGTAAGTACTTCAAAACAGACAGACGAATTTACATACTTCATTATTTATGTATGATAATTACGCAAACTGCCTAATTTTCTCATTTACAACATACGTAAGATACTTCTTAGGTATTTTACATTGCAAAAACGTGTATGTATTAACATCCGAAAGGTACTTCTATTTTAAAATAATTACAGAAGACATAATTAGATTATAATAATTTATAAATATTTTATGACATTTTTATTACATGGCAACACTGATTATGAATTAATAGAAACAGCGCAATAAACTTAACGAGACACTTAATATAACTTCTAAGAACACGTAACGCTAATTAGCAGATTAATTACACTTTAATAACTGGAATTATTCTAAAAACAAGTATTTCTAATAAAAAACTTACCAACCTTCAATCTTGACGCCTGGCACCGAATATAAAATTAAAAAAAAAACAACCGACGTCAAGAACTCACAGACACAGAAACGAAACTGAATACAGAATTGATCTAATCGCGGTCGAGAGCAAAAGTATCGATGTGTCCTCGCCATTATAGCATAATCGATTAATTTTAAAAACTGGTTGACGCGACAAATTTAAAGGTGCGGCGGTCAAAATTGGAACTAGTGTTTTCTCGGTGGAATTTTTGACAGATCGCGTAGATACTAGCGCCGCAGGGCCCGGCAAATATTTTGGCGCGGTTATTAATGGTGGTGTACAGCCTTTTTGGTGGATGCGAACGCACTGGCCGGCGAGACGTTAGAGCGTCCGTTGCCGGATTTTAAAACGATGTAGAAAAAAAAAACGAGGATCTGTCTTGGTATGTGGGCGAATTTTTGGCGCCCAATTCCGTTAATGGTTCTGTATAAATTAAAACAATAGAATTACATACCTAGCTTTAGACTTCAGTGTTGCAGTGGTAGAAGTTCTGCGCTTAAAGGGTGGAAGGTATTTGAAACAAATTCAGATTGAGACAAGTTAGAAGTTGATATGAGAATGCTAGGACAAGGGTACTAGGATTCAAAATTAGCGGTAAATAGAACTTCCGCAGCATAACTTTTAAAAATCATAGTAAAATCAGATCTCAGTGAAAATATCAATATCGAATATCACAAAGTTAATTAAATTTGATTTCAAAGTAAGTCTCTACTTAATGAACTTACTTATTATGTTATGGGTACCATAATTAAAGAAGGTATCAGAGAAGTATACTACATTTACAAAGTAAATACAAGTGGTTCTGATTGCCAATGTTATTGGTAGCAGTACCCCACAGTACCCTTTCTTTTTTGCGGAAGAAAATGCGTGTTCTACTTAAGTAACTTGACCGCAGGCTTTCGTGACCGTATTTGGGACTCTGGACTAAGGCACACTTGTGTGTCAATAAATGCTTTTTCTTTCTTCTTTCTTTCTTTCTTTTAAACTGTCCCAGTTTCCCCTAACACCTGAGAGGGACAGAAAAATCCAGACACCGAACAAACACAGTCAAAATGTTCATCTCATAAATGTTTGTCCTGAGTGGGATTCAAACCCAACACCCCTTACGCATAGCGCAGGTCACAACCAAAAACGCCCGCACTCGAGCCAGTCAAAATTTTTCCCACAAGTTTCCAAAAAAGTGATATAAAATTCGTATCTAAAGACTCCGTTCGCGCATTTGCCCACAGATCTCCAAGTCCCTTCTCAGAAATGTCAATGTTCAAGGTTGGACAAAGTTGTTACTTGCAACCAAATGTCATATGGAAATAGCTCTAATAGACGCTCACAGACATACATGTTTATTTACAACATACATATAAATCGTGGCGCCAAGTGATTGTATGATCAAACAAAGATGTTTTTTATGTCACAGTTGGCAGACACGCAGCCCACATGATGGTATGGCCACTGCTTCATGGTATGGCAACTTTACTCTACTGTGAGCGGGCTCCTTTGATCTTTTCGAGCCATTTCTAGTGTACTTTTTTGCAGAGGAGAATGCGTTTATGCGCCTTTAACGACTCGACACGAGACTAAAGCGTCCGCCGTCCACTAAACTCCCCCGGTTCCCTTCACACCCGATTGGGACGAGCCGGTGCCAATGTTGTGGCTATCGACCAGCCTGCAGAGGAGAATACCTAAGCTCGTTTGTGGGACTCGGGACTAAAACGTCCCATAAGGGCCATAAGACACAAAACCACTCCCTGCCTTTTTAAAATTATCCGGCCCTATTTAAATTTAATGTTTTCTAGCTCCGATATTAATATTGCCGTAACACAGGCATAGTTTGTAAATGAAGGCAGATTTAACCGGTGGGGCTAGCCAGTCGGACTCTGAAAAAGTCCTACCAAGAACCAAATTCAAGGCGGTAATCGAACGATCTATAATTTATACCTGAGAGGTAGGCTACAATGTTCAGGAATGAAGTGTTTGTCCAGGATGGGATTTGAACCCACTACTTTTGGCACATAGCACAGTAATGAAAAGTGTCTCTCTTTAAAATGACGGTTAAAGTGAGATCATTGTCTACGTATATTACCTATATTATTAGCCTCCTAATAATGACAAACGCACACACCGACAGTCGTAGAGCTATCTACTAATAATTCTAACCAGTTCAGTAATCTTCGGTTTTCATTGAATTCATTGCCCACACAACAAGGCTAGCTGCTTCTGGGCCGGGTAATTTCCAATTTTCCAATTTTCCGTTCGTCCTGCACCTGATCTCTCTTCGGTCGTGGCAGACTGCTGTCCCACCGTGTTATAAGAGTTTGTGAGTGCACCTGTGCTTGCGCACCCACTTGTGCATACTATACCCTACACTATACTAAAAACACGGAGGTCTTGGGTTCGATTCCCACCTTAGGTCTGGTTGATGGTAGGGCTTTTTTTAGAGTTCGACTTGCTAGCTACCACCCTCACAGGTAAAATCTGCCGCCATAACAACTGGCTTGTGTTTTTAGACCGCCTCCGTGGAACAGCGGCTGAGCCGCTCGGGTATAAAAACACGGAAGTCGTGGGTTCGATTCCCACATTAAGTCTGGAGCTTTTTCAGAGTCCGCCTGGCTATATTAGCTACCACCCCCACTGGTGAAATCTGCCGCCATAACAGTTCCGGCTGTGCTCCGGCAAAATTAATGTGGGAGCCAGTACACTTGAAATCAGAGGCTCGAAGATCAGATGAGCCTACAGTCTGGCAGCACATTGAGCGACAGCTCAATGGAATAAGCCGCAGTGACCGCATACCATCAGGTGGGCTTTTTTTTTTTTTATGAGAATGAGAATGCTTTTATGCACCATAACCGCAGGGTAGCTAAACCTGCGGCCGTGTGTGGGACTCGAGACTAAAGCGTCCACTACTCACTAAACTCCCCCGGTTCCCCTTCACATCCGATTGGGACGAGCCGGTGCCAGCGTTAGCTATTGACCAGCCCAACCATACCATCAGGTGGGCTGCGTGCCTGTCTGCCAACTGACCTTATTACTTAGACGTAATATTGTACCGATGTTAAATTTAGTCGGCAAATCAATATAGTTAGATGATCTGTAGTAATTTCCACACAGTTTCTCGATATAATTATGAATGCAAGGTTACCTATAATTGATTTTGATCATTCATAGCAAACAGAGGTCGGTTGACCAAGACATTAGGCGCACGAACTGTGGGAACGAGACAGATGTCAGTTGAAAGAGATGAAACGCTAATTAGATAATTACCGTTGATCTTGACGAAACAAAGATAAAAAGTTGCGCGCAAATACGTTTAGTTTATGACTTGTAATTAGATGGGTTTTTTTTGTACTAGGTCAGTTTGCAGACAGACACGCAGCCCACCTGATGGTAAGCGGCCACTGCAGCCTATTCCATTGAGGGACGCTTCACCTGGAAACGTCCCTCAATGTGCTGACCCAGACTGTAGGCTCATCTGATCTTCGAGCCTCTGATTTCAAGTGCCCACATTAATATTGGAACACAGCCAGAGCTAGTATGGCGGCAGATTTTACTTGTGGGGGTGGTAGCTAGCCGGTCGGACTCTGAAAAAGCCCTACCACCAACCAGACACCATTAGGGAATCGTACCCACGAGCTCCGTGTTTTTATACCCGAGCGGCTTAGCCACTGTTCCACGGAGGCGGTCAAAGTCTATTCTAGTCTAGTTTTCCCCCTCGCGGTCTTTTATTTCTGCTATTCTATGGACTGTAAGCATTATCCTGGAATAAAAAGTAGCCTAGATGTCCTTTCCTAAAATTTATTATACCACAAGTGGAGCACTAAAGCCTATTTCGGTCCACCTGATGGTACGTGGTTGCCGTCGCCTTGTAACACGCTTGTGACACCAAAGCTTAAAAAAAGGCGTTACTCGGGCCCAGTTATTTGAAGGTAAAACATAACGTTTTGGTCGCAAAATGAACCCACTGCCATGCCTTTCCTAGTTAAGAATGAAGTGCTACTGCACTGTGGTTTTCTGTAATCGTTAGTTAAAAGAATGACTGTTTTTTTTTATTTAAATTTCCATCACATTATATGCCCTGGGCGGGATTAGAATCGACCACTGGCGCATAGGGCAAGGAATACTAGGTCACTACTAAATGCCCCATTAAGCTATTGCAGCATCGATTAAGGCCGTTAAAATCTGCAAATGAACATTTACACAGGCGTTGCGGCAAGTCAAGCTAAAACTTAAAACCTCCAAACCACATCAGGTAGGTACGAATGGCATGGTCGTCTCTCGCATACTAATGCCGCCCACGTGTCTGTCTGCCTGCCTTTTGTCTTGGCTTAGATATCATGGCTGTTAAAATGCCGAGAGTTCGTTGGTTTCGCCGAAAAAAAATTTGGTCAGTGTAGTGCCTTTATGTGGTGAGGGTTCCTTATAATATAATAAATCAATAAATAATAAATAAATATCACTGGACATTATTCACACAGCGCCATATAGCCCAAAACTAAGCTTTAGCTTGTGCAATGGGTGCCAGACCAGACAACGGATAAACATTACTTACATACTTTTTTTTTGTAAATACATATTACATTTACACATAGAAACACCGATATCAAACAGACATGTTCATGCACACAAATGTTTGTACCGTGCGGGGATCGAACCCGCCCGCGACCTATGGTGTAATAGCCGACTTCTCGACCATTACACCATATGGCTCGTCAAAATAATGTCATCTACATGACGACGACGAACGCATATGGCTTGTATGTCCAGGTTTATTCCTCTGTCCAGCGGAGCCCTGATTCCGTGAGGTGTGGCGCCCGCGCCGGCGATGTTGGAGACGTCGAAGGTCACCGGCTCCAGGGTAAGGCTTATGGTGAGAATATACAATGCCGTCGTAGTCTAAGGTTTATCATAGCTGAAGGTTGTGGAATGAGCTCCCCGGCGAGGTGTTCCCACGAGACTACAGTATGGGGTCCTTCAAGAAGGGCGTGAAAAGGTTTTTATCAGGTCGGGAATGCGCACGTGATACATACCCCTGGTGTTGCAGGTGTTCATAGGCTACGGTAACCGCTCAGGCGGGCCGTTTGCTTAATTGCCAAGTTTATGGCATAAAAAAAAGATCACTGAATAGAAATTACTGATCTGTGGGGTAGCATCAGTGGCCTTCTCCGGGAGCGTTTTAAAGGGCGAGAAAAAATATTTTGTAAAAGAGTGTATTCCTTCCTTAAAGGCCGGCAGCGCAACTGTGATTCCACATGATTTGCTGTTGTCTATGGGCGGCGGTAGTCACTTTCCATCAGGTGTGCCGCATGCTCGTCTGCCCGCTATACCATAAAAAAAAAACTGAATGGTTTGACTGGCAGATAATGCCATTAAGCATTAGGTCCACCTTATGTGCTCTTGGTTGTGCATTAAAGTTTTCAATAAATAAATATATATTTTAACCATCAAATAACTCTCATATTGGACGGATTTTGATTACATCAATGTTTTCTCTAGTGAGCTTCGAACCCACGACCCCTTGCGCAAGAGAGCAGGGTCACTAACAAATGTGCCATCGCTGCAGTGCTATTCAAATGCCAAACATTATATTTCACCAATTATTTATACATAACTATTACTTATACCAGTTAAATGAATATAGCTTAGCGCCGAAACCGTAACCTTTAGTTTTGACTGTCTATTCTAGACTGAATAGTTTAGCTATTTTTATATTTCATTTTGAGCAGTCAGTATTTTCTATATTTTTTATTGAAACTTAAACTTAAAATCTTATAGGGGATCGAACCCGCAACCTCTGGTTAGCCGACTCCTTAACAATTACGTACACACCAAATCTAACAGTTTTATTTCCGCCCGCGGTTTCACCCGCGCGTAATTTCCTTTTTGAAATATTCCCCCCTTCCCCCCACATTTCCGGGATCAAAAGTACCCCATGTCACCCGGGGATAGTGAAGCTTTCCAACAGTGAAAGAATTATTCAAATCGGTTCAGTGATTCCAGTAGTTTCGAAGCCTATTGAACAAACAATTAAATCTTTCCTCTTTATAATAATATGAGTAGGTACAGACAGAGTATTAACAAAGTTTTAGGCGCAGAAAGCTGCCATCCAATTCAGAAAACGAATTAATACTTGAAGATGTATCACAAATTAAATAATAATGAGTTATAAAGTAAAGATTTAAAATTCTCCATACATTGGTTGGCAAACAGGCTAGCGCGGTGACTGGCATAACCTTGCATTCCAAAGCCTTAGATAAAAAAAAACTACAAAACCTAAAATGGCGGATGGTCAACAGCTGATTTTTTCGATCGGGTCACGGATTTGCACATTTTATTAACCAAATTTTACCTGTTTCGTCTGGCTTTGGCTGTTTTAAATGTCTGTACCTATTTGTTTGTTTATAGCAGGTGTTAGTAATTAAAAAAAATTCAAGGTCTTAGTTTTTAAGTCGAAATAAACGGTACAGTACTACATACAGATATATATTTGATATTCTCGGTGCCTACAGACCCTACAGTACCTGACAGTACCTATGTGACTATGCAATGGTAGATGTCAATCATAAGTGTTTTAATCGGAAATCAAATAGATATTATCATTAAGTCATTTATTACATCTTTCTTTAATGATTACTGAAAAGTCAGCCTAGTTGTTTCAAACATATCTGAAGACCTGTAGTCAGAGGCGGATTAAACGTTGAGAGCGCCGTAGGCAAGCATCTCATCGGCGCCCCTATATTAAAAATAACTCGTACTATCATCATCATTTCAGCCAAACGACGTCCACTGCTGGACATAGGCCACTCCCAAGGGTCTCCAAACCGATCGGTCCTGCGCCACCCGCATCCAGTGGATTCTGGCGATGAGATCATCGGTCCACCTAGTGGGAGGCCTACCACGGCTGCGTTTCCCGGTACGTGGCCACCACTCGAGGACCTTTCCGCCCCAACGGTCGTCGGTCCTCCTTGCAATGTGTCCTGCCCACTGCCACTTAAGGCTCGCAATTATGCGGACAATGTCGGTGACCTTGGTCCTTCTGCGTTTCGGATCTCATCATTTCTGATGCGATCACGCAGAGAGACTCCAAGCATAGCCCTCTCCATTGCCCTTTGCGCGATTTTGAGCCTTTTTATGCGGCACATTGTAAGCGGCCACGTTTCCGTTCCATAAGTCATCACTGGCAACACACACGTATTAAAAGACTTTCGTCTTGAGGCACTGCGGTAGTCGAGCCGAGAAAACGCTGCGTAGCTTCCCGAACGCTGCCCAGCCGAGTTGTATTCGTCGATCGATCTCTTTCTGGAAGTTAGACTTACCAAGTTGGACTTTCTGTCCCAGGTAAATGTACTCGTCTACAGCTTCCAGTGTTATGCTCGTTCCCAACTTTTACAGGAGTGGGTACGACATGGGAGTTAGACATGATTTTCGTCTTTTCCATGTTCGTTTTAAGACCCACTTGTTGAGACACTCTACTGAGATCGTTGAGCATTGTGCCTAGGTCTTCCAAGGACTCAGCCATGGGCTAGAACATTATCCGCGAAGCGAAGGTGCGTCCGTTTTTGTTGATGCCAAGTTCTCCCCAGTCCAGAAGCTTAAACACGTCCTCCTACAGAGTAGTGAACAGTTTCGGCGATATAACATCGCCCCGTCTCAGACCCCGCTGGAGCCGAATGGGTTTTGTCTTCTGGTCCTGGAGGCGGACTGACATAGTGGCGTGTTCGTACAGCGGCTGCAACACTTGTATGTATCGGTAGTCTATTTGGCACCTTTGGAATGACCGAAGCACGGCCCATGTCTCGACAGCCATGTCTCGACAGAATCAAAGGCTTTTTCATAGTCCACAAACGCTAAGCATAATGGCAGATTATATTCTTCGGACTTTTGTATAACCTGTCGCAGCGTGTGCATGTGGTCTATGGTACTAAAGCCCTTACGGAATCGGCTTGTTCGGGAGGCTGGAAGTCATCAAACCTACGTACGAGACGATTCGTTACAACTCTAGAAAACAGCTTGTAAACATGACTCAGTAGCGTGACTCTGTAGTTCTTCAGCTGCGTCCTATCGCCCTTTTTGAAGAACAGCTTGACCACGCCCCTGTGCCATGCTGTTGACGTTTTACCTTCGAGAATAACGGAGTCAAACAACCTCTAGAGAGCTTTCAGGACCGGTCGACCTCCTGCCTTTAGAAGCTCCGCTGTAAATCCGTCATCCCCCGGCGCCTTGTTGTTTTTAAGCTGTTTCAGAGCTACACTAATCTCGTAAAGGCTGACGTCCGGAATATCCTCAGTGTAGTGTCGGGTCAATTTGGCTCTACGATCTGTGGCCTCGGTATCAGATGTTCGTGTCGTCGCGTACAGCTGCCCATAAAAGTTTTCAATCTCGGCCAAAAGCTCAGGACGTGACGTGACGACTCTAGCGTCCTCTGTCTTCAACTTCGTCAGCAAGCTCTCACCAAGAGACAGGTCTCTGGCAAACACTTTAGAGTCTTTGTTTCGCTCAATGGCCTCTTTAATACATTCCGTATTAAATCGGCGTATGTCGCGGGTAAGGCACTTGGAGATCTGTCTGTTGAGCCGCCTTTGCCGACGAGCATCTTTAGAAGATAGCAGAGCCATATCACGTCTTTCCTTCATCAGCTTTAACGTAGGCTCTGAGATTTTTTTACTTTTTAAAGTACAGCTAGGTTTGAAAAATTTAGACCCTACCGTAACGACAGCTTCCACGAACCTGTCATTGTAATTGTCCACATTGGTGCAGTCCTCCAGGCAATCGAAACGATTTTGCAATTCGAGCTGGAAGTGTTCGGGGTTCTGGATCTGGATTGCTGTACCGTAAAACTGTACTGTAAACCGATATACCTTAGGAAAACGCAGTGAGATCGGGGCTAAGGAAGAAAAAGCATGAGTATACATGATACTTTTTTACATACTTTTTTTGCGTCTTGGATGAGTGATTTCTGCACTTTCTTAGGCATGGTTACCGTCGGAGTGTTCGAATGCTACTAAGTTAAAAGTCGACCTAAATGTTGCATTAGGAGCTCTTTCGGTGAGGATACTTTTGGCCTCTGAATGTGTATCTGATTAGTTCTTTATTAGTGATCGATGAACCGACGACAAAAAAGTTGAAAGTCGTGACACTCTTCACTCATTCGTTCGCGCCTGACCGCTTAGCTCCCGCCCCCGCACCGCACTCTCGTCCCCGCAATTTTAGAAGCAGGAACTTCCGATACTCACTCACAGTCGACGACGACCATTACAGTCGTATCTTTCCAACTTCAATCAGAGATCATGTTACCATCGACAAGGTTGTTTGTAGGCGTAAGTTTTAGTTAGTCCCATCCGTGAAATTTATCTTTTGTTATAAATTGAAGCAAATTGAGGTTGTAAGCAAAAATTATAGTTTTTATTGTCTAAGTAGGTGACTTACTTACTGGAGCAATAAATTGTATGCTATACTGTATATATATTTTTTTATTTTACAATTGTGCCCGCGCGCCCCTTTGTACCGTCGCGCCCCTAGGCACATGCCTACTTTGCCTTTAGGATAATCCGCCTCTGCCTGTAGTCCTAGTTGAGTGAATGAATGATTGCATTTTCCCTGCGAGAAAAAATGTGTCTATTTTGGAGACAGAATTCATAGAACATTAGAGCAGTTTGCCGGGTTCCCATTACACTTCCTCTAGGGTGCTATAGGAAAACCAAGGAAAACCTATGCACCATAAATAACCGCAGGCTAGCTACACCTGCCGACGTGTGTGGGACTCGAGACTAAATAGCGTCCACTACCCACTAAACTCCCCCGGTTTCTCCTTCACACCCAATTAGGACGAGCCGGTGCCAGCTTTATGGTTATTGATTATGATTAGTCCTCCGACTACATTACAAGGTATATAATTGCTCTTTCCCCGAAAAAATGTGTTTGGAGCAAACCAATGTCTTTCGGCAGCAGTAGGATCGTAAACATTTTGTTGCTAAAATATTTTATAATTGCCTATCTATATAGACGAAGAGGTCTAACTAAAATCATTGGATGATGATTATAAGCATCATTCCAGCTGTGTCTGTGTCGGAGGCGACATCGAACAGCTGACTTATGCATTATGCATGCGGTGACCCGGATGCGTCGATGTGCAGGGGACAAGGTGCATCTCTACAACATCATAGTTGATCAGTCATCGTTGCATGAGTTATTTATTATTAAAGGATCAGTCTAGTTATACATATTATAGACTAGCGGTTGTCTCCACGGTTACACACGCGCGTAATTTCTTTTTTCAACTACATATCTCCCCCTTCCTCCCACATTTCCGGGATCAGAAGTACCGTATGCCACCCGGGGATAATATAGCTTTCCAACAGTGAAAAAAAAATTTTCAAATCAGTTCAGTAATTTCGGTGCCTATTCAATACAAACAAACAATCAAATTTTTCATCTTTAGTACAAAGATAATACACAGAAGTTGTGCCTGCGATTTCAGCTTTGTCTGCACATAAATAATGTTCTCCGAGCCGAGTTTCGTCTACAAACTTTACGATCAACCAACTACGGTTAGGTAAGTAATTTTTTGCAAGTGCAACAAGTGTCAATTGGAACTTGGAACACTCCATTTAATCGTTCACTCTCATAATACGGTGGGACAGCAGTCTGACACGACCGAAGAGAGATCAGGCGCAGGACCAACGGCATTACTTACTTACGCACCGAGTCGCGGAGAGGTTTTCCACCGCTTTTTTCCTTATTGCCTGAGCGAAAAATTTTACATTGTACAATATTAAATAATTCCTTTGAACTAAGATGAATGATGAATAAGTAAAATGTATTGCAATTATAACGAAAATAATGTCAGAAAGAGGTATAAAGTTTGCAACCAGTCTCTTCGACTAAGCTAGTGCTTTAAGATTGTTCTTTACAAAAACTAGACTTAGCTCTTAATTAAGCATTTGCCCTATTTGGCTAACGACGACTCAGGTCGTCCGCAGACAAGTAAATCATGGAACTGACAGATAAACACTAAGAATGGACGAAAACTTGAAATACTAGAATCCTCTAAAAATATTTACTTTATACTTTTTGCAAGTATGTTACATTAAAATGCTAGTGGTATGCTAAATGACTGGCTGTGTTCCGGCAGTATTAATAGGAGCCAGTACACTTGAAACTAAAGGCTCGAGACTCAGATGAGCCTACAGTATGGCGGCACATTGAATGACGCTTGTTGAAGTGTCCCTTAAGTAGAATAGGCCGTAGTGGCCACTTACTTACCATTCGAAATAACAAAAAAAAAAGAACTTAATAGCTTGACAAGTTACATTCATAGCTATAGCGAAACATCTATACTCTACCTATACTAGTAGTACCTACTCGTCGTCGTATTATTTTTTTTATCATAAAGAGGAAAGATTTGATTGTTTGTATTGAAGCTCCGAAACTACAGAACCGATTTGAATAATTTTTTCACTGTTGGAAAGCTACACTATCCCCGGGTGGCAATTGGCATAGAGTACTTTTGATCCCGAAAATGTGAGGGGGAAGGGGGGATAGTTGAGTGAATTTACGCGCGGGTAGAACCGCAGAGGCGACCGCTAATAAGGTATAAGTAACTTATGTTTAGTACACATAAATTAAACCTACAAATATTGCGTCAAACTATTAGTAGGTACCTACTTAAATACTAAGGTTGTATGTCTTGAGTCACAATGGCATCACCGTCAGACATGATGACGCAAGATTGCACTTAGTATATGCGGCAGCATTTTTTTAAAAGCCTAACTCATGATCAGTTTGACATCTAGTTTTCGAGGTGAATGCGTTTAAGCCCGACTAAACACACAGTCACTACCCACTAAAGAAAGAAGAAATCTCTCTCTCACTGGACATTATTCACAAGCGCCATCTAGCCCTAAACTAAGCATTAGCTTGTGCTATGGGGGCCAGAGGACTGATATAAATTACTTCATTTTTTTTTCTATTTTTTTGCACTATATTATACATACTCGTAGAAACACCAATACCGATACAACAAATGCTGCAATGCTGCATGCACACAAATGTTTATAACGTGCGGGAATCGAACCCGCGACCTCTGGTGTAATAGCCGACTTCTCGACCATACACCAAATGGCTTGTAATGTAAATAAAATAACTACTTAGTACTGGAAATAGAGAAAAAATGCATCGAAATCTAGGTATGAAGCAGTATCTCTGTAGGCAAAGACATGAGTGGGCAGTCATGCGAGAGTGACGTAAGAGTGCATAGAATGCAGGCGGCGCGGTGACGTCACGACTACCTGGCCCTGGTTAGGGCATGATATGCGGCTAGACTTCACGGAGGCACTAAGAGTGGATGTGGTTGTTGATGTGAGTGATCCGCTAATCTGTAAAGTATTAACTATTTAGTAATCTGTGGTACAGTGTTATACCTATACACATTGGGAAATAGTCCCAAGGTTAGTCTTTATCCTGGTATAAAATAAAAAAAGCTGGTAAATAAAGGGTTGTATTTAACTGCACATCAAAAAAATACTGATTGTGCATCAAAAAATACTGAATTGCTAACCTAACCTAACCTTTGGTGTGCAATCAGTTATTTTGATGTACATTTCAGTGTTTTTTGATGTTACACTTAAAAATATCCCCTCAATAAATAATTAAATATCTTTGCTGGACATCTAGCCTCAAACCTCAGCCAAAAGTCCAAAACTAAACGAAGGTAGGCAAAGGATACAAAACAAATATTCATGCACACAAATGTTTAAATTTTGTAAAAAATCGAACCCGCGACCTTTGGTGTAAGACTGAATTCTCATACCTACAAAACTTATGTAGATATTCAAAAGACATGTGAGTTACAACTTCGATTTGTAATTAAAATATTATGTATGTAACTTTTTGGAAGCCTTTGGTCCCTGTCTGCCTTTATGGGAAAAGGCGTTACTGTGTGTATTGTATTGTGTATGCATATTTTTGCAATTCCTACATACATGATGATGATGACTTATTAAAAATAGCACATCAATTTTTTAGTATCTCCAGATCTCTGCGGTCATATTTGACATTTTAGGGACAAATCGATTTCATTGGTTGCCTTACTTTGTACGAGTATGATGATATCTGATTCAAAAGTTTTAAGGAAGTTTCCTATCACTTTCGACAGAATACTCAGCAAAATATTAACGAGATAAAAGGGAATGTTTTAGTAGGACGCGATTTGGTAAAATTAGACTAAAGTTTATGCAGTACGGAACTTATTCTATATGACGATAGCAAAAACTATAGAGAATAGTAAGAAGCATAATAATTAAAACGAGGAAAATTTTTAACTTTAGCCCAATCAAGCAGGCTGCATTGTGTGACCGAGCTTCTAATGAAAATTTTTCGGTTAATTGCCATCTATTATGATTTAATGGAACTAAGATTTGAACTCTGCCATCTAGTGTCGAATAGCGTTATCAACTTCTAAAAGTCACAAAGCGACATCTATTTGTGAGTTGCAGAATTAAGTACTTTGCAAAGCATGCTAAAATTTAATCATCAAGTCTAATCTGATTACAGATGGCGCTAGCTCCATCCACAATGGACCGAATGCGCATGTCAAAAATACAAATGTCATTCACTCATCATTTTATTTTGTGATATCGTAAAAACGAGTTGATTTTGCTAAAATACGCGAACGTGGTCGTCTGGGGCATGTGTGTCCAGCGGCCGTGGACTATACGCCAATAAAGACTCGGGGCAAAAACATTAATAGACCCTGAAATCCGGCGGTGGATGGTGGTCGTGGTTATAAGAAAGAAAAAAAATAATTTTCCCTACATTTCCCTTGATTTTCATCTCCCGCGGCGTAACGAGTGTTTCTCAAGTGTTTTTTAATGCATTCCGAACATTATGTGACTGTGTTTTTATTTCCTAGTGTCGAGTGTATGGTTTTCTATTTTTGACGTTGGTTTCTAATTATAAAGTGTTAACTGTTTTGATGAATTACTTCGGACTGAAGGCGTTGAAATTGCGTAAGTACACATTTTCCTAATGTTTCACCAATAAACAATTCGGATAAGTATTTCCGTCGGGAAAGA
This sequence comes from Mecyna flavalis, assembly GCA_949319885.1. NCBI lineage: Eukaryota > Metazoa > Arthropoda > Insecta > Lepidoptera > Crambidae > Mecyna > Mecyna flavalis. The sequence goes on along the minus strand of OX439420.1, from coordinate 1,646,104 downwards.
GATGGTCACGGCTATTATTATAACCTTTGTTTTGCATTAAATAACAATCTTCTCTGACATTTAAAACGGCAGAGGAGAAATAATAAATAACACATATTAGCGAATGCAAAAATATTATAAACAGTTCCTACATCCCTTTATTGGTTGTGTGTGACCAAAACAATAGAAAAGCTATTTGAATTCTAATAAGAATCTTATTAGATTTTAAATTATTGTTATGATGAAAATTAATTAGTGATTTTTTTAATTTTAAGCCTATTATTATGATTTATTCAATGAAAACTGTGACCTAAAACAGTAATTTTTAATTTTTTTTTACCCCTTCTGTTTCAAATTATGCAGACATCCCCAGGTTTGGATTTAACCAACAACATAATTATTGAATTTGAATTCAATATATTGTTGGTGACAAACAAAAAAACAAAAACATTTGCGTTACAACATTTAGCGAGGTTATTAATTTATTTTTAGATGATTTGGAAATTTATAATAAAATTGCAGGTTCGATGCCTGCACAGTACAAATGAGAGAACTAGAGTTTAGAGTTTATTCTCTGAGTGCTTTGTTCTAATCATCAATGTGAAACCACTTGATTACTACACCTCTGATATGCATATACATTTTGCCGCTTCTCTAGAACTAAGAGAGTACAAAGTCGAAAAATTTGCAAAATCAAGTTAAATACCTATACAGAAAAACTAAGAATCACCTGTTTAGTTTTTCTGTATATTCAACTTGATTTTGCAAATTTTTTGACTTTGCTCTTTTAGAGAAGCAGCAATTTATTAAAATGTGGGTTACATAATGATTTCTAATATTTACACGGTTACTACACTCATTAAAAAAAAAAAGAAAAAAGAGTAACTGTCGAGTTTCTTGCCGGTTCTTCTCGACAGATGACTGCATTCCGAAGCCGGTGGTAGAGTCACTCTGTAATTGACGATTAATAAATACTTGATACAAGTTTACATGAATAAAGAATATTTTGATTTTGATTTTGAAAATAAAACAACTTTAAACGGATGAAAACTCGCATATATTCTACATTTTAAAATTTTAACCCGACGTTTCGACTACTTTTCAGCAGCAGTTTAAATTTTAAAATGTAGAATATACGCGAGTTTTCATCCGTTTAAAGTTGTTTTATTTTAATAAAATGTGGGTGTTAAACTTTTGTCATGAATTTCAAAATCTATTTATAAATTAAAATGAATTGCTGTTTGTTTGTCTCGCTAAAACTCAACATCTAAAAATGTTCATCACATTAAATTCAATCTACCCAGCCCACTTTGGTCTGTGCGGGGATCTGTGTATTGTGTAGATCTTTCAACCATCACACCACATCAAAAATGAAATGAAATAATTTATTCAGCAAATCGATTTTTTAAAAATACTTTTGCACATCAATCTTTTTTTTTCCTACCAGTACTTCTACGTCAATGAACTGTTGAGGAAACAAGTGCCGCAAGAAATTCAACTGTTTGCCTTTTTTTTTAAATAAAAATTCTAAATTACAAATTCAAAAATTTTACATTACAAAATTTATTTATGTCACAGTAAACAAGTGAACAGTAAAAGGGTGGAATGCCAATACAAAGGATCGTGTCAATTACAAAGGCCGCCTCTTTCTGCGAGGAAGTAACGTCGCAGAAGGAAGGAGGCAGCGAAGTGGGAGCGCGAGGAGGACCCTCTCGCTGCTCCCCTCCGGCGTAGACGGCCAGGCCGGAGAAGGCAAGCTCACTTAGCACGCCTCCTCCGGCCTGAGGGTTGACCTGCTGGCGGGGGTAGGTCCCCAACGCCCGCATTGCACGCACAGGTCGCTCGAGCCAAGTTTGAGGTTCACCTAGTTTCTCGGGTGGCCCTCCCTAGGCGCCACCCTGATTTGAGACCACTCAAGTCGGGGTACCGGGGGATGGGCTGGTCAATAGCCACAAGGCTGGCACCGGCTCGTCCCAATCGGGTGTGAAGGGGAAACCGGGGGAGTTTAGTGGTTAGTGGCCGCTTTAGTCTGGAGTCCCACATACGGCCGCGGGTCTAGCTAGCCTGCGGTTATGGTGCATAACAGCATAATTCTCCTCCAAAAAAAAGACTTCCACTTTATAATAACTCGTCTTGATGAGTTGGCATTTGATGTGTTCTAAATGTTCATCACATTACAACAACCCTTCCAAGTTGTCTACATAGTATCTATCTATAGGCATCTACGTAATCTCAAGACAAAGCACTAAAGCAATCTTCTAAAAGGGGCACGTCGTCCAAGGTCACTTAAAGTTGAAGGTTGCCGTGACTCAGGTGAGGGTGAATCATCCCTCACGGTTATATGGCGTTATCAGAGGCTATGGGGGCTGTAACTAAGTAAGGGGTGTGCCTCGTCTTATATCTATTGCTTTTCACCCGCGCCTAATTTCCTTTTTCAAAGATCCCCTCTTCCCCCCACATTTCCGGGATCAGAAGTACCCTGTGTCACCCGGGGATAGTGTAGCTTTCCAACAGTAAAAGAATTATTTAAATCGGTTCAGTAGTTTCGGAGCCTATTCAATACAAACAAATAATCAAATCTTTCGTTTTTATAATATTCGTATAGGAGAAACGGAGAAATATTACCCAATAGGATTACAACTCCCTGTCTGAATGGAGATTTAGTACAGTCCTATTGGTTATTTTAACCAATAAGACTGTACTAAATCTCCATCATCGGTTGGTGGTGGGACTTTTTCAGAGTCCGACTGGCTAGCTACCACCCCTACAGGTGAAATCTGCCGCCATAACAGCTCTGGCTGTGTTCCGGCAGTATTAATGTGGGAGCCAGTATACTTGAAATGAAGGCTCGAAGATCAGAGGAGTCTACTGTCTGGCAGTACATTGAGCGACGTTTCCTGATAAAGTGTCCCTCAATGGAATAGGCCGCAGTGGCTGCTTACCATCAGGTGGCTGCGAGTCTGTCTGCCAACGGATGTGGTATAAAAAAAATATATCTTTCTCCGTTTCTGCGCGCCGGTGGTGCCTGTCCACCGGCGCGCAGAAACGGAGAAATAGATTTGCCTTAGCCTTGGCAGTTAGCACTCCAGTAGAAGGGTGATGGCGCGTAATAGGCACGCCTCACAAATTACAGCCGCCCTCGATTTGAAGTGGGCTGATTTCTCGATAACGCACATGGGCCGAGTTTCGGACAACGCAAGGACGGTCGTTAGCGGGAAGGTTGAAAAATCCATGTTATTTTCTATGAGTGACGGCCGATTTTGGGTTATAGTCGAGAGGTTGAGTGAGTCAGTTACGTTTTTCCATCTATTGCCCGTGGTCCACCTAGGTAGACTACGGGAAATTATATTTTCCCGTGGTTCACCAGAAGGTCCATATGTTTACATTGCAGAATAACGAAAGAATAAGAAACGATTTTTTACTTTTTTTAAAGGACCATGCAAAAAATTGTATGAGTTCTGTCCCTACCCTACCCACCAATAGACTTGGCTCGGTTCATTCCCGCTGTCCATGCCCAGATCTGCCCCCGCTGGTGGACAGTGACACAACTTTTGGGTGGACAACGAAACTAAATTGGAAAAACTGTGACACGGTCCTCCCCTCTGTGAATAAAGAAAATTTTAAGAGAATCATTTACACAAAGAACGTAAAGCGTACGAGAGAGACCAGTGACCACTGACAGCAAACCATAATTTCTTTCACACATTGACATTCCATATCCTTTAAAGATATTTGTTTTGGAGGAGAATGCGTTTAAGCACCATAACCGCAGGCTAGCTAGTCCTGCGGCCGTGTGTTGGACTCGAGACAAGCGTCCACTACCCACTAAACTTCCAGTTTCTCCTTCTCACCCGATTGGGACGAGCCCGTGCCAGCCTTGTAGCTATTGACCAGCCCATCCCCGGGTAATATTCTTCATAGGCCTAGTAGTAGGTGACCATGGGCGGGAGTGATCACTTACCATCAGGTGCCACAATTGCTCGTTTACTTACCTCTTTCAGAAAAAAAAATTGGTGTTCTGACGAAACCGGAATGTATTTAAAAAAAGCGAAACTTTATTTCCGTAATTACAACAATTCTTACAATGAATGTTATTTTAGCCGGGAATCCATAAAAAAAACTTATTGAAGTGTCTTTTGTAAGGTTTCCCATACTGGAAGTTGGAGGTAACTTTTCCTATTCAATTTGGGAATCTGAAAAAACATATGAATAAGTAAGTTGGTTTGGATTGAGTCCAAAATAGATTTGTAACGTTGAGAGATGGTGAAAATTGCGGAGGTATTGTTTGTTTGGGCTCTGGGGGGTAATGACGACAAGGGGGGAATGGAGGAAGTTTTTTTTATGCCGTAAAGTTGGCAATCAAGCGTAGCCTATGGACGCCTGTAACACCAGGGGTATCACGTGTATTGCAGACCTGTTAAAAATCTTTTCACGCCCTTCTTGAAGGACCCTATACTGTAGTCTCGTGGGATCACTTTGCCGGGGAGCTCCTTCCACAACAGCGTGTGCGGCAGAAAGTATCTCCCAAAACGCACAGTACGCGACCATTTTGATTCTAGTGTGTAGGACGATTCCCCGCCGATGGCGAGCGGTGCAATCTCATGGAACACTCGCCGTTGTACAAACGGTAAAACTCGCAAAGGGAGGCAAAGTCCCTCCCCAGACTAGAAACGGTTTGTGAGCTCGGGATTGTCGACCATTCTCATAGCGCGTTCTTGCACCGCGTCAAAAGGTCCCGAGGTACCGAGGTGCTCCGGCCCATAGGAGAGAGCAATACTCCATGTGTGGCCTAACCTGCGCTTTGTAAAGCTGCAGTCTCTGCTTGGGACTAAAGATCTTTTTTGCTCTGTTTAGCACTCCGAACTTTTTCCATGCCAGCTTAGCGTTATCCTCTAAATGACTTCGGAACTGGACATCATGAGAGATGTCGACACTCAGGATTTTAGAGTTCATCGAGTGGTGGCCACGTACTGGGAAACGCATACGTGGCAGGCCTCCCTCAAAGTGGACCGATGATCTTAAAAAGGTCGCCGGAATCCACTGGATGCGGGTGGCGCAAGACCGATCGGTTTGGAGATCCTTGGGGGAGGCCTCTGTCCAGCAGTGGACGTCTTTCGGCTGAAATGATGATAATGATGATGAAAAGTCCATCAAGAATGTGCATCTCTGTGGCAGCTCGCTCGTAAAACATTAAATCTATTCTAGTCCCAGTTTAAATACAGTGCTAATTTAATGTCTTTGATCATACAACAGCCCTGTATAAACTGACAATGACTAAATCTACAATGTATGTGGTTTTATGGGCGGTTAATCTGGTGTATGAGGTTCGTAAAACCGTTGGCCCCGGGTAAAAACAGACCTCGCAATTAGGTTCATAGCTTGATTGGTCAACATGATGTTGATAAAGACGTTGCTTATGTAACGCCCACCCGTCAATAGAATGGCTATTGACAGATTTTTGCAGTATTTACGTTTGTCCGTCTAGTAAGGACGGAAGAGTGAAATATCGATAAAATTATATTTAAAGTAGCATTCCAGTCTGCTTCGTTGGCACACATTTGCCAAATGAAGCACAATAAAAAGGCAACTATTCGTAGGTCTGTAGAGGGTAGTACTTCCCCGGTCGAGCTAGCCCATTACGACAGACAGACAGGAACTGTTTGCTGTGTGATTGCTGCATGCCTGGTCTTAAAAAAGAAAGAGCTCTTAATTTCGTATTGAAAAGATTCCACTTTGGTACACCGTGGTTATTTCCATTTTCTTTTCTAAACACACACAACACCCAAAGTGGTTGGAATAGGTCATAGTGGCGTGAGGTAGGCTGCGTGTTTGACTACCAGCTGATTTAGGTATGTAGTATAAAAATAAACTTTACTGTTTTAAAAACTAACTAATGAGAAATTACCATTGTATTTTAATGGCATAAAAAGTCATGGTTCTTTTAAGCAAGTTATGCCACTTTCTATTAATAAGAACTGGTGACATTATTTTTATAGATTTCTCGCATGTCACCTCACTACCACTCACAGCTGACATTGACCATGGCGCGAGCCAGTGATGTAACTTGACACATTTACATACGTTCTATATGTCTTTTCAACATAGAAACAGTACACCTTTTAAGCTTTCTGTCTGAATATCCACAAACATAATGCGATGGTCTAATGTATTTTTAATGTTGTAGGTGTTTAATGCTATTTCAGAAAGCAGGCAGGAACGCAGCCTCCTCGCCTCGGTTACCATCGCCAATTGAGAGCCTATTCACTTTCACACGTAGACGAATCGTGTTTTTTCACGATTCGTGTTTTTTTTGACGGAAGCAATGCTTTTTAAATACCCATGTTCACACGCTTCACGAATCGTGAAAAATTACGGATACGGATACGTTTTTTAAAAATCACGATTATGTAGTTAAAAATCACGTATCGGCTTTTAAAAATCTATTGAAAATATTTTGACGAATCGTGAAAAAACACGATTCCGTATTCAATGTGAACATCTATCCGTCAAGGCATATCGTGTTTTTTAACAAATCGTCAAAGACGTATTCACGTGTGAATGAAGCCTGACGCTTTTAAAACAATAACTATCACTCGCGCGTTGCCGATAATTTCGTTTGAACGGAAAACCATAACATTGGCTGCAAAAAAAAAGTTCTTCCCGCGGCCAACACCATACCCTCCCCAATTGAACTTGAATTTCATTTTTAAACTTCATTTTCATCGATAGAAAACATAGCACAACAGTTACTCAGTGCTTCTCCACTGTGGTCTATGTAAGGTGGAGATTAGGCTTGTTCTTACTCGGTCACTGAACGGAACGCTCCGAACTAGGACAATCGTTCAAATGTACTAGTTCGGTCTTTTAGTACTATTAGTTCATTTAGTTCAATGATCACTATGACATCAGTCAGACCGGGAGGCTCGGATCATATTTGTTTCCCTTCATACTTTGCAGGCTTAGGACTGTCATTTTAATATATCACACACACACATCCACTTAACATTTATATAAAGTATAATAAACGCTTAAAATGAATACATACACTTACATTAATTAATTCACTTTCGCTAAAGAAAACTAAAAAAATTATCCTGATCTGATCAGACTAATTTTCAAATCAGTCGTACTCGTACATCGTCCATCACGCTCACACGCACGCGTCTCTGATCTATCAACTCTCTCTCTCTCACCCACCGCTCAGTCACCCGTAATCGGTCGGTCGGTCATTTGATCCCGTTGTCGCTTAACTATGGTGAATGAAATGTACTAGAAGACCGATTTGAACGATCAGAAGAGAATAGTTCGTACTCGTTCAGTTGAACGAACTATTCCCTTAATCGGACATGAACGAGTAGGACACAAGCCTAGTGGAGATACCTCACCAGGCAAGCGGCTTATCGAGTGATCCACTTTGTTCGTTTTCTGTTTACAACTGTACTTGCCCCACATTCATATTGCCAGATTATAGATTGCTAAAGCTATTAGGCATTTCACCACCAATCCGCACTGGGCCAGCGTGGTGGGTGTAGGCCCAAATCCTCCCTATGAATACACAAAACACGAGGCCCCAGGTGCCCGGCGGTACCGGAGACCGGTAAACGCAGCTGTGGTAGGCCTCCCACAAGGTGGACCGATGTTCTCATAAAGATCGCCGGAATCCACTGGATGCGGGTGGCGCATGACCGATCGTTTTGGAGATCCTTGGGGGATGCCTATGTCCAGCAGTGGACGTCGTTTGGCTGAAATGATGATGATGATGGTAGCTAGCCAGTCGTACTCAGATTCAGTCACCAACCCGACCCAATACGGGAATCTCAACCTATTTTCGGAAGCAGTCTAATCTGCCGCCTTAATAGCTATTAGTGTAGCTTCTAGTAGTTTGTTCCGGAAACGTTAAAATTTCGTGATTTACTACCATGACGTTCCAGGAATATCATCTATTCATGTACGGTACACGCAAGATGTAAACAATTTCATGAATGAAGTGCTTGACGTAAAGAGAATTATGTGTTTACGTGGCACTTCCGTTAGCGGCTTATATACATGTATATAGACTGCCACTATAGCTATAATGGAATTGGCTGTGTTCCGGCTATATTAACGTGGGAGCTAGTACACTTGAAACCAATGGCTCGAAGATCAGATGAGACAACAGTATGGCAGATGGTTTCTGGTTCCCCTCAATAGAATAGGTCGCAGTTGTCGCTTACCAGGTCGGCTGTAATAGAAATAGTATAAAAAAGAGATGGCTAGGAGGTTAAAATACACGAAAACACGAAACACTATGCACTTTTTGATGCGGATAGCTAAGAAATAAAACTCCCTGTCTGCAGAGCCTATTTTCAGTCTATGATTTGGGAATCTAGGCTCTATTAGAGTAAGCATGCACCACCATAGGTCACATCTCACTTACCATCAGGCGAGATTGTGGCCAAATGCTATATTTAGCATTAAAAAACTTATAAGATTGACAACAGAAAAAAGTTTACCAGGTGGTAGGTTCCTGTACTGGGCCGTCTAGGTGGGTACCACCGCAGTGCCAGATATTTTCCCGTGAAATAGAAGTGTGTCAAGCACTTGTGTGTTTCGGGGAAAAGGCACTGAAGCTAGTGAAATTACTGGGTATATGAGACCTAATAACTGTCGTCTCGGTGTAGCGGGCGCAGGGCGGTGCCGGACAGTAACTGCTTAGTTGCTGTTTGGCACTGAACTGTCTAAGGGCAGACGTGGCGCTAACCATCAGGTTTTCGATCTGCTCGTCCCTGTTACACATTGCAATAAAAAAAAAGTTTACTCAACGATGCAAAGCATAGTTTTAATCCCAACTATACCGAAAACATACGGCTTCTTCCAGCATCGGAAGAGCCGGTGCTAACGCCGATGACGTCACTCTACTAATAATACGACGCGCGCGTGCCAAAAACATGAACTTTTCACTTTCAGCCCTGCGCGTGCGCGATAGTTCGCACGAGTAAGGATGCCGTGGAGGTGACGTCATTATAACAATAGAAAGCTCTGTGAAATACAATCCAACCACCACCGAATAATTTATTTATTCAAGGTTCACAAACAAAATAATTTACACCAATTACATATAAGAGCATCGAATACATCTGTTTTGACTAATATTATGCATGCGTGCCAATAACAGAATCAAATAACATTGATATGATTTGGTCCTTCGAGCCGGATAAGAACTAACATAGAGAATCCAGCTTAACCAAATGTAAATAAGAACCTATAAACATTTCCAATATAACTGAACCTAGTTTCACAATAAACCCGCTGCCCCAATAACGCTCCATTACCTAACCTATCTAAAGGATTTTTGACCTAATTCCGCATCTGGTATGTCGCACGCGAATATGCACCGTGCATCAGTAAGGATAAGGGTTGGAATGGCTTGTGACTGCGTATCGAACTGCCCTGTGTAGTATAGGGCTGTAGGTACAAAATCGCATGCGTGGAGATTCCCGTAGAATGGTTTTCATATAAGTACTTTAGGTATTGGTGTAGATATTGGTGTTAGCAAAGTCACTGATTTCGGTAATTCGGTGATACTGAGTTTTTTGAACTTAATTAAGGGCCAGTTTGACCGCCTTCCGATAAGTTTCTCGTAATTTATTTGTCAGATATTAATGATTATGTCACTTTTAATCATTACGAAAAAGAAGACTATCATTGATATTTGATAGATACATAAGAAGGATCTTATCAGATCGGTGCAACACATTCTTTTACGAATAAATATGTTTTGATTTCATTGCGGTCCTTCGAGCCGGATAATTACCCTATATCACCTATCTAATACTCGGATGAGCAGACAAAACGCGAAAAGGTCAGCTTGCGTGGAGGCAGCTGGCCTATTTATAGACAATTAGGGACGGTGCAGCGCCGTAAGCGTTAGCTTCACACGGGGTTGCTTTAAACGGCTTTAATGGACGCTTGTGTAAATAAATGATGGCGCTGGCCGCTACAGGAAAGCGCTGGAAATGTATAAAATCGAAAAAGGTTGTAGCTGTGAAATGTGTCGTTTAAATAAGTGAAGCAATTTTTAAAATAATATGGTGGAATTAAATAGGTTAAGCCATAATTCAATTGCTGGTAATTTTGAATATTATATGGGTTAAGCGATTATCCAATTTGTCTAGGTTCCCCATTGGCTCTAATGTAATAACTGGACGGTACCGTAGGTTGCGAACGTTGCGATGCCGCCTAGGGAGGACTACCCGAGAAACCGAATAAACTCCCCTGTTATCTCTTCGAATGAACTAATACTCGATAATTTTTAGGCAACATTTTCTACAGTTTTACTAAACAATATCAATACCATTGCTCGAAAACAATGCTGCCTCCTCGATAGTATTGATACTCATCATCATCATCAGCCCGTAACAGTCCACTGCTGGACATAGGCTTCTCCAAATGCTCGCCACGCCGATCGATCCTCGGCCACTCACATCCAGATCCTGCCAGCCATCTTGCGCAATTCATCGCTCCATCTGGCGACGACGAATTGACGAGCCATTTGGTGTAATGGTCGAGAAGTCGGCTAATACACCAAAGGTCGCGGGTTCGATCCCCGCACGGTACAAACATTTGTGTGCATGAACATGTCTGTTTGTATCGGTCTGGGTGTTTCTATGTATAATATGTATGTATTTACAAAAAAAAAATTATATATGTAATGTTTATCCGTTGTCTAGCACCCATAGTACAAGCTATGCTTAGTTTGGGGCTAGATGGCGCTGTGTGAATAATGTCCAGGGATTTATTTATTTATTATTATTTATTATCTGGCCTGTGAGGTCGTCCTTCACTACGTTTACCGAGACGCGGTCTCTACTCTAGAACCATTTTACCCCAACGGCTATCGGTCTCCCGGCTGATATGGCCAGCCCACTGCCACTTCAGCTGGCTAATCCGGCGAATTAGTCGGTGACTTTGGTTCTCTGCCGGATCACCTCATTTCGGATACGATCCCGCAGAGAAACGCCGAGCATAGCTCTTTCCGTACCCCGCTAAGCGACTTTTAACTTGTTTTGTTGTATTGATACTATTGATAGTATTTATCGATATTATCGATAGGCTGTGGATGATTGCTATGTCATCAACAATCGATAGTTTAGCGATAGTCAACTCTAATGACAATAATTCGCAAAATGCAATCATGCATTAACATGGGGTTAAGAACAGGATAAGATATCCGGTGGCAATGTATGGCGCCTTTCTTTTAATTTATCCGTTTCGTTGGTGATTTGACCGGTCCCAACCCTTCGCGAACCTGTCTAACGGTCGAGCTGAGGTTAAGGTATATTTAGTGCCAAGGGCACGGACTAAGGGTAGGATCATATACGTACTAAGAAGAACGGGGAAATATTTTTTTCCCATTTCTATCAAACAATTTTGTTAAACTTGGCTCCGACGAAGCTTGTCAGTTCGCATCCGGCTTTTGACCTCGTTTGTGATAATCTTTTCACTTCAATCGAAAGACAAGCATGTTTTCTAAGGCTCGAAGAACAGATGATCCTACAGTCTGGCAGCACATACTTACCCAGGAAACAACGCTTAAGGTGCTGTAGGGTCACCTGATCTTCGGGCCTTTGATTTTAAATGTTCTGGTTCCCACATAAACGTAACCGGAACAGAGCCAGAGCCATGATATTAGTGAATAACTCTCAAATATTAAAGTAACAAAAGGAAACTATTTTTTAATTACAGAAGTCCAAAAATTCGGAGCATACTTTTCGAATAATAAATCTCATTCAGTCTGTTCGTATGTGGTTCTTCAATCAAAGATAGCCTAGCTGTGACGACACGGCCTGGATACCTACCCGGTGTTTACAGAGCTGTCGGGTCTGGGATTCGTCGGCCGATTGAGTTATAACCGAGGTTACGCAGACGCTACCTGGCATGCTTCGTGCGTACTGTTGAGGCGACACTGCGGTGTATAGCTTTGTAATGATGGTTCAGTCTTATAATCAAGGAGTTTTTATGAAAGTGGAAGGCAATCGAGTAAGTGTGATAAATTGATTGCACCGTCTCCTTTGAACAGTGGCTAAGCCGCTCGGGTATAAAACCCGGAGGTCGTGGGTTCGATTCCCGCCTAGGGTCTGGTTGGTGGTAGAGCTTTTTTAGAGTCCGACTGGCTAGCTACCACCCCCACAAGTGAAATCTGCCACCATAACAGCTCTGGCTATGTTCCGGCAGTATTAATGTGGGAGCCAGTACATTTGAAATCAAAGGCTCGAAGATCAGATGAGCCTACAGTCTGGCAGCACATTGAGCGACGCTTCCTGGTGAAGTGTCCCTCTCGCTTACGATCAGGTGTGATGGCAATCAAATGTAAGTCTATTATTTATAAAAAAAAAACAAATGAACAAAAGAACGATTCCACAAAGTTTGTGTACTATATTGTGAAAAATTTTAATCAAAATATGAAACGGGGAGCGATTATTCAAGTCCCGTCATCGGGCTGCACGGCTGCACCATTAGTTTGCGCTGACGTGGCGGGATGTAGGAAACATGCACCTTTACTGGCTAGATGATAAAGCGTATTAGACCTGTGGTCTTGTTGCGAGCGGAGGCATGAGCTGAGCGGGTAATGGGAAAAACCTCATGCGCTCAACTTTGCGCTGACCTGCCGGGCGGGATGTATAAAACATGCACCTTTACTGGGTAGATGATAAAGCATATTAGACCTGTTGTCTTGTTGCCAGCGGAGGCATGAGCTGAGCGGGAAACGTGAAATACTCCATTTGATATAACTACTTCGCGCTGACGTGGCGGGCGGGATGTAGGAAACATGCACCTTCACTAGCTAGATGATAAAGCATATTAGACCTGTGGTCTTGTTGCGAGCGGAGGAATGAGCTTAGCGGAAAACGGGACAAACCTCATGTTATTTTATAACTTCGCGCTGACGTGGCGGGCGGGATGTAGGAAACATGCACCTTTACTAACTTGATGATAAAGCGCATTAGACCAGTGGTCGTGTCGCGAGCGGTGGCATGAGCTGAGCGGGAAACGTGAAATACTCCATTTGATATAATTATTTCGCGCTGACGTGGCGGGCGGGATGTAGGAAACATGCACCTTTACTAACTTGATGATAAAGCGCATTAGACCAGTGGTCGTGTCGCGAGCGGTGGCATGAGCTGAGCGGAAACGGGAAATATTCTATTTAATTTACTTGTCAGAATATGTAATCGAGTTGTTTGAAATGCTGTCAAACGGCTAACTTAAAGGATCAGATTTTCAATACACCAATGAAATGAATTATTCTATGTTCCTCTTTGGAATAAGCTAGGTAACGAATTACTCTTTTAGGAACTTCAGTGTAAAGGAATCAGAAGGACATAGAAATCGCTTGATTGTAAACAGTGGTTTTACTAAATCTCATGTGCATACAAATTAGATAAAGCTTTTTTGAAAATTAAAAAACCGTCCACCACATATCTATTTCGTATTTTAAAAAGTGAAAGTTTGAGTGGATGCATAGTTATTGGGCATAGTATCCGTTTATTAATTTTTCTCAAAAGGCCAAAAGCCTCCGTCCTCTTGAAATCAATTCATTGTCATATTGTATCTTATTCTTTTTTGATTACTCATTCTTTCATCAAGCATTTTGTCCTGAAATTTATCAATCATAATAATCCAACAAACCACTTTTAATTTAGATAAAACAGGTGACGCCATGATCTCAGAAAATATAGTCCTAGGTTACCCGCTGTCTTCGCAACCGCGGACATATCCGCAGATGGTATCGCCACGGCTACGGTGGTGCCAAGGCCGCCGTGGCAAGGTCAATGCGGCTGGAGCGCCCTGAAATAAATCTTGGTCTAATGCAGACACGATACTTTGCACGGCGGGAATCTGCCGGGAAATTAATTAAAGTTGAAATGTTGGATAGGTTGTCCGCCTGTTTTTGTCCTTGGTTTGAGCTTTTTTTGTGCTGTTTAAAGAATTTAGCATAATGTCGTGCGATTAGATAATTGAAACCTCATTTTCAAATTCGAAATGTAACTGGAGTCTGGAACCACCAAGTTGACAACAGTATGACAATAACATGATTTAAATGATAAAGGCCTTTGCCTGCAGGGGTATATTTAAAAGCAGACTTCAATGCATAATAATGAAGTACCAGTTCAGGTTCTGAAATTGACTCAAATGCATAGTACACAACAAAGCTTTAGGGATATACTATACATGTATAGTGTATACTCGCACAACATGCCTCATCGATCGATTAACAGCGGTCACCAATTTTCGCTCTATTTACAAGAGTTTATGCTATTATTGGTCCTAGAAATGAATGCTTCATTTATAATTAAAATGCCAAGCTTGAAACCTAGCAGAGCTTTTACACAGAGCAAATATTAAATAGTGTTTCAGTATCGTGTAGGTATTCTATAGAGAATCACGTAAAGCCAGCAAGAGGAGCGCTTCACAATGTCTCTGACAAACATGCAAATAACTGCGAAGTGAAATGTGAAAATATTTTAATCTTTTTTCAGTCTCTTTACATAATTTCTGTTAACTATGTAGATTTTGCAGTTAATGCAATAAGAATAATTTTTTAATAAAAATTCTCTGATGTAACGACGGATATTGAAATAAGGGAACTATATTCATAGACCAACTCAACTTACTACTTGCAACATTACTAGACAGCTAAACATTAATTAACTCTGTTATCGTTATAATTGTATTTGTCATACCAATTCCATCAGCTTTCACTTACTTGAAGCTTGTCTAGAAGAGATTGCTTCTAAGTACAAAACCGCCTATTGCACCTTTATGTTCTCTTTGTTGTATTAATTTGTTTTGTGTGCACTGAAAAAGATGATTATGTTTATGTTCACCAGGCTGATACAACAGTATCATCAAAATATACGCAGTCGGGTCTCATTCGACACCTCCCCTCACTCCAGGGCGTCCCAATAAGCTCAGTAGGTCACTGGGACCCGAGAGGCGGGGGATGCGCGCGGTGCGTCCGCGTGACCCGTTGCGATTAATAGTGGTTGCGATTTTTATCACGATATTGTTATCTGCGGTTTTTCACTGTGTGAGTTCAACAGCTTTTTTGTCTAAAGTGTATTTATTCTGATTTTTTTTTATTGGTGGAAACTTTGCTAATTTATGTTTAGTGCTGTCTATTATAAGATTTTCATATTTTTTTAATGAGTTATTAAAATTGTTTGTTTAATAAAGTAAAAATTTTATAGGAGAATTTAATTGTATTCGTTTTAAATATTGCATTGCAAACTATAATATGATACAAAAAGTCACCAAGTTAGCATCCCATGATTGTGGTTCATGTTTCAAGTTCTGGAATGTATAGATTTTTCTACGTTCATTTTTACTATTAAGTTGATGAAGAGATATAACTTGGTGGCTGCATAATCCTGATACGTTTCATCTCGCTAATCCTATATCGTGGTCCATGCGAAATGAGATAAGATTGGGATTATAATATTCTCATACTCAAAATTGCGATTGTCGGAGATTTCTCGGAGCATTAAAGAAGTATCTAGGATTGGTCTAATTGAATATTGATAACTGCCTGAATTAATTGGTGAGCAAAGGCAGAATTACTTTATTGTTCAAATCTAGATAAAAAATAGTAACTTAAACGCATAATTTCAATTGACCGTAATTTATAATGTTGTTTTCGTTGCTTAGAGGAAGCGCGTAAAAGTCTAGCAATATGTACTACAGTTAAAAATATTTACGACAATCTAAACGTGTCCAGGTCACCTTTTAATTTGAAGCAACCTTAAATCTTCTTAGTGAATAATGAAACCTATGATGGTCCAAATTTCAGCTTAATTAATTTCAGGACAAATGATGTTATAGTCATCAGAGCACTAGAATTTATCGATGCTGGTGATATCTTGCTTGCATGCTTCCCTGAGATATTATAGACATTTCAGCCAAATCACTACAGTGGGTATATAGTGCACTCCAGTGACCTACATAAGGTCGGTCGATGACCCCGGTCCCGGGCGAGGCTGTACATGGGAGCTCTGTACGCAGGTTCTCTTTCATTGTTCTTAACCTTTGTTTCAGGGATTTCCTAATTGTAAACATCTGTCTGAGAAGTCTAGCAAGAATAACGGTGACTGTTTCTATGGTGTAAATATTACATACTAAAGTTATTTCATGTCCTACTGCAGGGCAAAGGCCTCTATCATTGTAATCAACAACGGGTGCTGGATTAAACATCATGCTTGCCAAATACAGATTGATGATCAAAAACCCGAGTTGAGCTGTGCTAGATGTATCCGAAAATCCTAACAAACACCGACATAAATTTTGCCTAGTCAAATATTTTTTTCTACTCTTATTTTTAAGTTTAAATTGTATTCTATTGCACTGCCTACTTTTCCAATTAATTTAGACTTTCTCTACCTAAAGTTTGACTGGAAGAGATTTTACGCTATTAGCGATAAGACTCAATTAGCCTCCGTCCACTTGGCTCCCATGCTTCGCTCCCATGTATGTAACATATTTTTTTTGATAATATTGGGCAATAAAGAGTATAATTATCTATCTATCTGGTAATGGTAATTTAGGTTTATTGACTTCTGTACCTGAAAGTTTCGATCAAAACTTAAACTTATTTGACAGGCAGGTCATGGGTTCAAGCCCACCCAGGACAAACATATACTCGTACCTACTTATGTAGCAAACATTTGTATTTTTTTTGTGTCTTCATGTTTATTTGTATTCAAGATATTGGCTAACATTATATCTGCCGCCATCTGGTACTAGTACCCTAGTTCTGTTTCCCCACAACTAGGATAGATGTACGGTGCACCAGTGACCTACATAGCGTCGGTCGATGACCCTATCCCGGGTGAGGCTGCATTGTGATCGCCTTTGAGTTTCAGTCCTGTTGGGCGGGCGTTCGATTTCATTGTATTGGCTTTTTGTCACCTAATTCCATTTTCCATTTCATTCATAAAATTTCGTACTTCATTGTGTGAAAATTACTTGTAAATGACTAGTAATGATAAAACCTAGTACTTTTTCTTATATGTCAGAGGCGGCAAACGAGCCAGCAGCGGGTCGCCTGATGGTAAGCAATCAATCACCGCCGCCCATGGACATCTGCGACACCAGGGGGATCGCTGATGCGTTGCCGGCCTATTGGGGTATGGGGAGTGTGGGCCTCCGGCACTCTCACAAACCAGACGAAACACAATAGTAGTCACTATTATTTTATAGAAGTGCAACCCGGTGACCTAAATACGGCTTGGTTCATAAGTTACCCGGACAAGACCCTATGAGCTAAGCATTATTGAGCAACGTTGTATACGTCTATCTCATGTAGCCTTAACACTTGTGTGTTGTGGGTGTCAGGACCAAAATTCCTTATGCATTCCTTAGGCTTCAACTATGTACTCTCTCCACCGGCTTTAGAATGACGTTATCTATCGAAAAGAACCGGCAAGAATCTCGATAGTTCTTTCCAATCGTCATATTTTTTAAATACAATTTTTTTTTATTACCATGTGTAACAAGCAGATCGTACACCTGATGATAAGCGCCACGTCTGCCCTTAGACAGTTCAGTGCCAAACAGTTACTAAGCAGTTACTGTCTGACACCGCCCTGCGCCTGCTACACCGAGACGACAGTTATTAGGCCTCATATACCCAGTAATTTCACTAGCTTCAGTGCCCTTTCCCCGAAACACAGAAGTGCTAGACACACTTCTATTTCACGGGAAAATATCTGGCACTGCGGTGGTACCCACCTAGACGGCCCAGTACAGGAACCTACCACCTGGTATCCCTTTGAATACTTTTCCTAAGTCGTGCAGTTTTCAAAGACACCTCTTCACAAGTATGACGTATATCTCAGCCATCGTTTCAAAATTTCAATCAACCATATCAGACGGAATGTAATGACCTGCTGATACATAGCTCCACCACCCTAGAGACATTTGAGTGAGCAGCACAGTCACGTTTGTAAACATACTTATATTCTTCCTGTTTAAATTATTATGAGAAATATTTTTTCTTCCTAAATTTCTGAGTGACAGGTTTATTTCTGGGAATGTCGGGAAGAAACCTTGTAAATAATGTTGTTTGCTAGATTCTCATTTGCTATAATACGTTTTCCATCTGGTTTTCTTAGCTGGTATAGTTTACTCATCCTAATTATATATTGTGGGCAGGGCTGTACCTAATTCTATTTCCTACGAATGATTTCATTTAGACGTGACTTTTTGCGTTTTTATTAACCGGAGGAGAATGTGTCATCATAAGCGAAAGTTAGCTAGACCTATGGCTTTGTGTGAGACTGGGGACTAAAGCATACTACTACGCACTTGATTCCCCCTGGTTTTCCTTCACACCCGAAGAGGGACAAGCTGGTGCCCGCCTCGTGGCGCCTGGCCAGCCTTTTGATTGCGCTAGTGTCAGATTTTCTCCTACCGAATGATGGGTTGTGTTGTAAAAATAAGCTGGCTCGACTTGGGAAGCTTCTCTCATAGAAAGCTGACGTATAAGTAGTAGCTTTGCTATTACGCTTCGTTAGGTGAGGAAGAGTGCCAAAGGCCACACTTAGATCTGGACCAAATGTTCTAAATATGATGAGTAGTCTTCCTTATAGAGTTGCCCATCGATAGTCCACTATCGCTAAACTATCGATAGTCTATCGATAGTTGACGTCATATCAAATAGTATCGATAGTCTATCGATACTATCGATAGCCCAAATCCAGACAATACTATCGATAGTATCGATACTATCGAGCAACAATACTATCGATACTATCGATAGTTTTTTAACTATCGATCAACAATACTATCGATAGTATCGATAGTATTGCTTACCCGCGATAGTATTGCCTGGATTGGGCTATCGATAGTATCGATACTATCGATATTATCGATACTATCGATAGCACTATCAATATTGTTACTATTTTTCAAGGTCAACTATCGATAGCGAAACTATCGATAGTTGGGCAACTCTACTTCCTTACACATTTTTCTGAGACAGACAACCCTGTGTATAATAATTATGGAGTCAAATAGGACAGGTTTCGTGAGGAAAACAAGAGTCCAGTGTTATTATAAAAGTGCTTTGCTGTTGTGTTTTATGAAGAATTTTCCTCTTGCGAATACTGAACGTGCAAGCTCAATGCTTATTTCCATTTATTATGTACCATTAAACAAGTTTCCGGTTGCATAACATAATATTGATTTATTTATTAAATTACAAGGCAACGCGCAGTATCACCAGCCTGGATTATACGAACGTACATATCCCGAAGCATTGTGATATTCTTATAAAAAGTAGCCTATATCACTTTCCAGGCACTTTTTTATCGCAATGTGTAATAAGACGAGCTGATTGTACACCTGATAGTAAGCGCCACGTCTGCCCTTAGACAGTTCAGTGCCAAACAGTAACTAAGCAGTTACTGTATGGCACCGCCCAGCGCGCGCTACACCGAGACGACAGTTATTAGGTCTTATATACCCAGTAATTTCACTAGCTTCAGTGCACTTTCCCCGAAACACAGAAGTGGTCCTAGACTATTCTAAACCTTCGCAATGGAGCCTTTCCACTTGATCCGGAAATCTTGGAGGAGCACGCCGAGCACGAAGCAAGCTTTCTTAGTTTTTGTTATGAGGAAAACTCACGTTGCCCATGCCGGCAATGACAGTGAAGGAAAGGGAGAGCACCTGTGCTTGTCCACTCATCTCAGTCTCGAGATGTTCACTGCTGGACATAGGCTTTTAAGGCAATAAGGCTTGCCTACTCTTTGTAGCATAATAATTCATCCACCACAGTCCATTAATACAAGAACTCGACAAGGAGAACATTATAATTATTTTCTAAGACTACAAACTTCGGCGTTTTTCCCCAACTAAATGCTTTTTCCACATACATTTTACACGACCAAGAAAAGGCTCACGTACTACATTACAACATGACTTCTAAAACTCTTGTAATAGAGCACAAAATCAGTTGCCTATCAACCGTATGAATCATCCCTCAAGGGCCGTTATTAGATCAAGGTCTTAGAACAAGGCCTAAGGGCGAGACTGAAGTGGATTTATGAACTCCGGAAGGTGTTTTAGATTTCCTGTCCTGGAAGGTTGAGGCCTTGGGAGGGGGCGAGAGAAGGACTAAGGGTGGGTTATTTTAATATATGTATAAATATTCGGCAACATCGCATATATTGTGGCTCATCCTCTTTAGGCTTAAACCCCGGCCCACCGAAGAATAGACAATCAATTGCCTTAAGGTACCGTCTCGTCTCTCTTCGGGTGTGAAGTACCCCCACCCACTACTCGTGGGACGCTTTACTTACTCCCGAGCTCCACAAATGACCGCAGGTTTCGCTGTTAAGCTTACTCCCAAATGCTACACGTAGCCGCTGGTTTGGCGGTTGCTTAAACGAATTCTCTTCTGCGAAAAAGGGGGCAGACTGCTCGTGTTAGCTACCAAAAATAGGTAATTGGGGTGCATGGTGTTGGCGCGGAAAAAATCTGTTTTTGCTGCCAGCGATTTTCTCTCCAAATTACAGAGTTTACTCGTACCTTTAGAGCATCCCTGAGATGTTGGCAGTGTGAGGTGGCCTCACACTGCTAAGCGCCATGAGGAAACGGGGGAGGCTATGCTCGCTTCTCCTGAGGAGCGCTGCACTAAAGCAGCAGAGCTCAGCGGTTGGGGGGTAATTGAAAGAAAAGAAAAGAAAGAAAGAAAGAAAAACATTTATTGGCCAAAACATGAGGAAGAATAACAAATTGTGTGAATCTCTGCATAAAGCGACCCGCCCCCCCCCCCCCCCCCCAGCCTGAGCTTGAGAAGGCCACAGTGAAGTCTTAGTCAGTGTCCCCTAACATAGGACAACTCTGACATAACCTCAGCTGCTCCCCCAAGCGGCTGGGGTAAAGGATTTCTCCACTATAAAAAAAAGGGTTTACTCGGCGCGAGTGATGTCTTTGGTGTTACAAGCGTCCATAGACGAGGTAACAGCTTACCATCAGGCGAGCCTTAGGCCTAAACGCCACCCCCACACTATAAAAAAAGGATTGAGTCAGCTGCCCTATTACTCATACATATAAGAATGATTACACAAATCATTAACCTATACTTTCCTACTCGATTATTACAAACTTCACATAAGCTGGCGCCCACGCGAATAACGACCGTATTGCGTGGGCGGTAGAGCGGCGAATGCCGTGGTGAGACTTTGAACTTGCCTACAAGGGCATTGGGTCAGGGCTGTGACGATTTGTTTTCATTGACTTCGAGTTTTAATGAGTTGGGGTTTAAAATAAAATTTGTTTTGTTCGTATCTTGTCGACGTTTTTTTTTGCTCACCAAAAAAATTGGTGAAAGGTTACTTTTCCTACATACATCTCAGGCTCAGGTGACTTTTGACAAGACCTCGCTGGCAACACTGTGGTAGAGTCACTTTGTAACATTGACAATAATTGACGATTCTTATCTTTTAGCTGAACCCTACATGTTTTAGTCTATCGTATTCGTCATCCTCATCATAATGTAGTATTCTGATTTTAATAAGGTAATTTGGCTAGATATCGATACAATATTATGCGAAAGTGTTCTGGAAAAATACACCCTTCCTAACGTTTATATCGTGCAATGACGTATCGTGACGTGCCTAACAGTGGACTTGTGCGCTTCTGAAAAGCTTCAGTCTTGAATGTCTTTCGCCGTTGTTCGGTTATCTTTCGGAGAATTAACTTTACTGTGGTTGTAGTTTCAATATTATGGTTATCGTACGAGTTTTTACAACTTATGTAAAGAACTACTAAGCCATTTTTTTTATCAGAGGAAAATGCGCTTAGGCACCATAACCGCAAGCTAGCTAGACCATGGCCGTGTGTGGGACTCGAGAGTTAAGCGTCTCACTACCCACTAAACTCCCCCGGTTTCCCTTTTCCACCCTATTGAGAAGAGCTGGTTCCAGCCTGGTGGCTATTGACCAGCCCCAACTACGACTAAGCCATACAGTTTAGCCATACAGTGTACGTGTAAAGAGTCATGGTCAAAATGGGCGTTAGACCAACAGCTTTAAAATATATTTTATGTGAAAGCTAATGACCATTTCTTAATTTTATACTATGAGGGCAATCAATCACCTAAACAACCGGAGAACAGATATATTCATGTTCAAACATATACGTTTCTCGTTATTAATATAACATATTATTTGTTATAGTATTTAAAACAATCGCTAATACAACGGAGATAACACGACAGGATGTTGTGCAGAGCTATAAAGCCAAAGAAACCAATTCATCGTTCGGTAACCTAAAGCGCATAACACACAGAGGACGGCGCGGGTCGGGTTCGGGAGTACGCACACAGTACCGCGCCCGACCCGCGCCCTTCGTTGCACCCGCAGAACATTTAATAGATGTTAAACTTGATGAATACCATTGATATTTGAATAAAAAATATTAATTAATAGTAGTTTTAACTAATATGTGTGTTTTATTTAACCAATCTTTGGTTTTTTTTGCAGTTAAACCCGGTCTATATTGAGGTTAAAAAGTATTTAGGGGGTATTTAGAAGTACAATGAAGTAAATTACAACACATTTTATTTCTGTTGGTTTTACGCCCAGCTCCCATACAAAAATGCCCATCATTCTTTAGGTTACTCAATGACTGATTTCATCGCTTTGGCCCAAATGTTTTCCCCGAAAACAGCTTAACATAAAGGTCATGTGACTCATAAGAACACTAATTCGGATTATACGCCACTATGTAGCTTTTATTGTAGCGTTTTACATAATTTGTTTTATTAGCTAAGCTTAGCACGCGAGTGCGCGATTGAAAAGTTTGGTTACAAAAACATGTTACTCTTACGAATCATTAAGAGTCAACATACAACATTAGTTACAGCATTAAAGTGTTAAGGTTCAAGATTCATGCATAACTTTACTACTGAGTCTCACTTATATTCTTTTTTTTTTAGGAAAATACTTGGTATTGGGACTTGCATGTTTTCCCAAACCATGGATTCCCCCAGATAAAGTGTGAAGAAGCACCTTTTGAGAATTGGTCTTGACTCTTTCGTTATTGGTCATGTCAGTCTGGGCTCCACTTTTGCTTACGATCAGACTATTATATAAAGCCATTATACCAAGCTGTGGAAAAAGAAAAAACTTGGTCTGCACACCTATTTACTTAACCAAGTTGTTTTAAAATTCTCTTCTTGTTACAGATTTATGGCGTCGAACGTAGTGAAACTCCACCGCATCAAATCGGGCCGCAGGCGCGCGTTCCCAGTCGACTAACGACCACTCCACGACCAGACCACGACCAGACCAGACCACGGGCCGACCACGAAACATGCACTCCGTCAGACGCCGTCCAACCCAGCAGAACACAACCACAACAATAACACAGAGAAATAAAAAGAAAAACGAGCTTAGCCCACCAACTACCGAATATGTGTTCCAAATTTGAAAACACGGGACTCGGAGACAACTCCCGCGCGTTTTAATTTTAACACTTTTTTTTTAAAAAAAGAAGCTTTAATCTAAAAAAGTTTTTCGACGAAAACCTCTTTTTAAGATAGAAGTTAAAATTAATAAAATATAGTTGCCTTCTATTCGTAGTTGTAGTGTATACCGTGATTGGTCCAATTCTCTTAATTCTTTAAGATTACATTTCCCTTTTTTTTATTGATGTTAAGGAACTATACGATATACTTAGAGGAAGATCGGAGTTCGAGAATAAACAAGGTTAGTATCATTTATTTGTAAATAATTATAATCAGTAATTTAGATAAAAACATTTTTAGCACCACAACAGTTGTGTTTTCGTTTCCGACTTATCAGTTCTTATTTTTCTTAACATGCAAGTTATAATTTTCTTGCAGTAGAAATGTCAAATTGTCAAAGGTCGTCTTTTAGCTGAAATAATGATGATTTAAGAAATGACAGAAATAGAACTAGTAAAAAAAGCTTTTAATTTACTTTTGTTTCTATATGATTATGTCATTCAATGATTATAACTATCGATAAATTACATCATTGCGATTGTTTATTTATACAATGTGTTAAGTTAAATGCGCAAAACCTGAAATTAGTTTGATCAGAATGACAAGTAGAATCCATTAAATCACTGAATATAGGTCACATTTTTCAAAAAATATTTATTAAAAATGTTTTGTCTGCCCTGTCTTTTTTTTTAATAAGTCAAGTCATCACGTGCGAAAACCACTATGACATGGTCCCTCGACAAAGCGTCGTCGCAGACGCAAGAAAAGATTTGAATTGCCAGTGAAACTAAAACAGCTCATAAAATCTTTGAATGTTTTTAATGTTGTTTTTCCCTTCACAATTAGGTCAAATTGAATTAAAAATCATTTGAAGTGTCTGAGGTTTTGCGCATTTAACATAACACGTTGTATAACCGTATGTGGAACTTTTTTTTTCTACAAACGGTTATACAACGTGTTAAGTTAAAGTTTTACATTATCTCTTCCAGGGCGCGAACAGGAGCAATGGAGAGGTCTGATGTTGAGAAACCGACCGCCGACGACGGGAACCAACTCAACAGGAATCGGGTAACTATTCGTACATTCATTTATTGTGATCTGGGAAAAATATTGTGTCACTCAATGTGCCACCTTTTGGTGCTTTAGTATATATTCTGTGCTGTAGGCTCGTCTGATCTTCGAGCCTTTGGTTTCAAGTGTGCAGTTAACTTACATTAATGCAGTTGTCCCACCGGCAACGATGAACGAGTAGCGAGTTGAGCTAGAATGTGAAACGAGTTGGCGAGCGAGTGTTATCTGTCATAGCTCTTGCCACTCAGTGACAAACTAGTGAAGCGAGTCCTCGCCGGCAGTGTGAACAGTCAGCGATCAACTATTTATATTTGCATCTCTTTTGTTTACACGGAATGTATAATATCTTTTGTAGGTTTCTTGATCGAGAAAATAGCCGATATTTAGTCGTTCTCTCGCCGGCGGTGGGACAACTGCCCTATGTCACAATTGTTCTAAGCGAAAATTAAGAATAGGCGCTTGTCAGATAACCCAACAAATTAAACTCGGTATAGACTAAAAACACAACATACTTTTCCTTTTTCAGAGCTTCAAATCAAAACAACTCGTGCGCAGCCAAGCGATACGCGAGTCGCAGTCGCCGCCGCGCACGTTATCCCCCTCCCCCCACCCCGACAACGAAGCCGCCAATAACGTTAACAATAACGTTATAACGAACAACGTTGCGTCAAACGTTGCTCCGAAAAATAACATAACGAATAACGGTGCGGTGAAAAATAACGTTACTGTGAAAACTAGCAGTGATAGGACGCTGTGCGATGATGATAGTTGCAGTGATGTGTGTAATGATGTGATATGTGATAGCAAGGATTCTAGTGATGAACATAAAAAACAGCCGGTTGAAATACAGGTAATAAATATTTTATTTTCAACTTATCCAGCTTGTAGAATTAACTTAGACAAAACAACTCATAGACTTCTTAAATATGGTTTAGATATCAAAGGAGCCTGACTTACACCTGATTGAAAGTGATCATTATCGCCCTTGAGCTCCTGCTATTAGTTCGTTTCTAAGTTGCGTTACGCGCTTTTGGAAGAATATAGAAGGAGGTAAAATGTTTGGCGGTGTAGAGTTATGAGGAGTGAGGATAAGAGGATGAAAGAGGGGTGCAGGTCTCCGGCACTCTCACTCACTCACGGATCGCAATAGCAAAGCTATAATGTTGATCTTCTGTGAGAGGGTAGTGCTCTGCAATTTAGACTGACAGAGTGAATCATTCTGTCCGTAGCATGGCTCTACCATACTTTACCAACGCAGAATATTCTGTGCTTCTGATACTCTAAGTTGCTTCAAAATAACCCCTTACAATATCGCAGATAACCGGTGGTACGTGGGACGAAGCGAGCGAGCAGCGGCAGAGGACTCGGAGATGGCTCGGGCACAGGCACTACTCGGACTCGTCCCGCGACCTGCTGTCCAACAACCCGCGCGTGGCCTGCGTCTGCGGCGCCTGCGCCAACTGCCCTCACTGCAGGTAACGTCCTCCTAGCCGAGTTATTAACTACTAGCGATGTACGAAGCGAGCGAGCAGCGGCAGAGGACTCGGAGATGGCTCGGGCACAGGCACTACTCGGACTCGTCCCGCGACCTGCTGTCCAACAACCCGCGCGTGGCCTGCGTCTGCGGCGCCTGCGCCAACTGTCCTCACTGCAGGTAACGTCCTCCTAGCCGAGTTATTAACTACTAGCGATGTACGAAGCGAGCGAGCAGCGGCAGAGGACTCGGAGATGGCTCGGGCACAGGCACTACTCGGACTCGTCCCGCGACCTGCTGTCCAACAACCCGCGCGTGGCCTGCGTCTGCGGCGCCTGCGCCAACTGCCCTCACTGCAGGTAACGTCCTCCTAGCCGAGTTATTAACTACTAGCGATGTACGAAGCGAGCGAGCAGCGGCAGAGGACTCGGAGATGGCTCGGGCACAGGCACTACTCGGACTCGTCCCGCGACCTGCTGTCCAACAACCCGCGCGTGGCCTGCGTCTGCGGCGCCTGCGCCAACTGCCCTCACTGCAGGTAACGTCCTCCTAGCCGAGTTATTAACTACTAGCGATGTACGAAGCGAGCGAGCAGCGGCAGAGGACTCGGAGATGGCTCGGGCACAGGCACTACTCGGACTCGTCCCGCGACCTGCTGTCCAACAACCCGCGCGTGGCCTGCGTCTGCGGCGCCTGCGCCAACTGCCCTCACTGCAGGTAACGTCCTCCTAGCCGAGTTATTAACTACTAGCGATGTACGAAGCGAGCGAGCAGCGGCAGAGGACTCGGAGATGGCTCGGGCACAGGCACTACTCGGACTCGTCCCGCGACCTGCTGTCCAACAACCCGCGCGTGGCCTGCGTCTGCGGCGCCTGCGCCAACTGCCCTCACTGCAGGTAACGTCCTCCTAGCCGAGTTATTAACTACTAGCGATGTACGAAGCGAGCGAGCAGCGGCAGAGGACTCGGAGATGGCTCGGGCACAGGCACTACTCGGACTCGTCCCGCGACCTGCTGTCCAACAACCCGCGCGTGGCCTGCGTCTGCGGCGCCTGCGCCAACTGCCCTCACTGCAGGTAACGTCCTCCTAGCCGAGTTATTAACTACTAGCGATGTACGAAGCGAGCGAGCAGCGGCAGAGGACTCGGAGATGGCTCGGGCACAGGCACTACTCGGACTCGTCCCGCGACCTGCTGTCCAACAACCCGCGCGTGGCCTGCGTCTGCGGCGCCTGCGCCAACTGCCCTCACTGCAGGTAACGTCCTCCTAGCCGAGTTATTAACTACTAGCGATGTACGAAGCGAGCGAGCAGCGGCAGAGGACTCGGAGATG
This sequence comes from Mecyna flavalis, assembly GCA_949319885.1. NCBI lineage: Eukaryota > Metazoa > Arthropoda > Insecta > Lepidoptera > Crambidae > Mecyna > Mecyna flavalis. Next base: position 1,618,737 of record OX439420.1, on the reverse strand, counting down.
GCTCGGGCACAGGCACTACTCGGACTCGTCCCGCGACCTGCTGTCCAACAACCCGCGCGTGGCCTGCGTCTGCGGCGCCTGCGCCAACTGCCCTCACTGCAGGTAGGTCCTAGGATATTTGTCAATCTTTCAGAGGAGAAAACTTAATCAAAAGGACCAGATCTGGTAAACTTACTGAAAGAGACACTGAACTTGCGCTGCTCTAGATAGATAGAAAGAGAGCTTCGTGCTCCCTATCACCTTATAGACAGAGTTAGAAACAAAAAAAGTGCTTTTACAAACAATTTCCCTATAATAATAATGTCCTCCAGGCCAATTTTTATGACCAACTAACAACGCATGATAGAGTGCACAAGTGAGTGCACTTTCTATTCCCTCACTCTCATAGCAAGGTGGGACAGCAGTCTGACACGACCGAAGAGAGATCAGGCGCAAGACCAACGGCTTTACGTGGTTTTCGAAATACGGTGGGGTTTTAAACCGCCATCTTCCAGCTCCGGACTGTGAATGAGTACTTTTTGAACAGAAAAACACAAAAGCCTTCGCTTTAAAGCCTTTACAGTCGTTTGCCTGGTGTATTTGCAAAGAACACAAAATGATTTTCGGTCCTCAGCCTTTCTCGTGGTGCAATTGTTAAACTTATAATTTTAAAGTAATGTGTATTGAATGTTTTCAGAGGACGGCGGCGCAGGCACGTTTGCCCCATCAAGCAGGATTCCGGTATCGCCTGCTCCGACGACTGTCCCGACTGTACCGGCGGTGAACTAGGTAAGAACTTGTGACTTGATATACCTACCTGTGACCAATGATATAGCAATAATAATGTCCTCTTGACCAAGTTTCCCTCATTCATATAACACGGTGGGACAGCAGTCTGTCATGACCGAAGAGAGATCAGGCGCAGGACCAAAGGCTATGCGTGTGAACCGAGGCTTTATTTTACGCCATCATCTGAGCAATCCTGCCCAGTGGCGTAGCGATGGGGGGGCGGGGGGCGGTCCGCCCCGGGCGGCACTATTCCTGAAGGAGCAAAAAAGAAGGGCGGCAAAATTGTCTTCCGCCCCGGGCGGATGGGCTGCTTGGCTGCTTTGCCAACTGGAGGAGCAAAAAAAAACGGCGGCAGAATTGTCTTCCGCCCCGGGCGGCTGACATCCACGCTACGCCACTGATCCTGGCATCAATGTTTGAGCCACACAAGATGGCGTTTAAACTTACTGTCCGCCTTAAGGTGTGCGGTTACCGACGCCTGTGGATGCTTGTAACGCGTTGCCGACCCTGAAATATAAAGGGAAAACATAACGTTAGCAGCATAAAAAAGTTTTTTCCCGCTTGCAACACCATGCCCACCCCAATTGAGCTTTGCAGACCTTACTCACCGACAGAAAGTTACTACAAAGCATAACAGTTACTCAGTGCTACATTACTGAGGTCTTCTATAAGGTGGAGGTGCTTTCCCAGACGAGCGACTCGTTCGAGTGGAAGATCCACATATTTATACAGCGTGGAATTTTATTCGTTGTTTTCCCGCAGTAAAATGATTCTATCTTAGTAGTAAAATAGATTAATAAAGTTATTTTTTTAGTCAAATCAAAAGTTTTACGATTCAGATAGACAAAACTAAAACCATTAGTACTAGCTGCGTCACGGACGGTCACCGGTGGGGGTCAATGCCCTTCGCGTTCATCAAAAAAATCAACAAGCAGCAACAAGTGGCAACAATCAAATAAAAAAACAATGAGATGTCATACTATAGTGCTGTCTGTCAAAGTGTGTTCTTATTATTGGATATTGTACCTAAGTTATTTGTGAGTATAACCATAGCAACCAAGTGTTGCTATAACCATAGCTAATGGGGCGCCTCCAGAGCAGGTTTTTATTTTCTTGGCCAGGCTATAATTAGTTTATCAATGTTTATTTTTCAGTTGGTGCTGATGGCTTAAGAAAATCAGATAGTGTAGATGTCGAAGAACAAACGTATTATTGCAGGTAAGTGTTCTGCCAATACAATCAATAAGAAATTATAGGTTTAGCAATTTATTTATTTGTGTTTCATAAAATAAAAGTGACTTCAGTTAACAGATACACGGCGCACTTGATGTTAAGCGGCCACTGCGGCCTATACAAAGTCAAGAAATTCTTTTGCACGTCATAAACTTTTTTTCCTACCAGCGCTTCGACGTGAATGAATGGCCTGCTGCCGAGAAGAAGTGCCGCAAGAAACTCAACAGCTTATGATAGATATACCAATAACTAGGCAGCGTCGCTCAATGTGTCTCCACATTGAAGGCTCCTCTGATCTGAGCAATTGATTTCAAGTGAACTGGCTCCCACAGTAACACTGCCGGAACACAGTCGGAGCTGTTATAGCGGCAGATTTCACCTGTGTACCTGGTCTAGTCTTCAAACTTCAAGATCTAATCAAAAATTTTTGTTTTTGTTTCCACTTATATTTGTTGTTTGTATGCATAATGAATTGTCTATATTTTCAGATGTCCTGAACGCAAAGAAAAACCAAAGAATTTATCATTAAGTCGAACAGATTCAGGCAAGTTACATTATTATTATATCACTGTAAATAACTGCTTGATGTCAAAAAAAAAGAGATAGCATGCATAAAAAAAATTGACATTGTTTTTTCTACTGTTAGATAAACTCTTTTTAATGTATTTCTTATTAATATCTAAAGATAACAATTTTGTTTTATATTTCAGAAGAGAAAACCGAACCAACAGGAGTAGAATTGGTAAACTTCCTGAAAGAGACACTCAATAAGAACGCTCGCGACCGACTCACTCTACTCAAGATAGAGAGGGAGCTTCGTGCTCTCGTCAGTGACACAGGGTAAGTCTCTCTCTCTCTTTCGCTCCCTCTCTTCTCCTTATAAATAGAGAGTTCCCTCACTTCCTAGATATTCAGTCAGACACTAATTATTCGAGTTATAGACTTTTAACCGAATAAAAAAAAAGGATGAGGAGCTCAATTAGACTTTTTGATTTGGTTTTGATGATAATTCTTCTTCCTCCTGCGCTGTTCCCAATTTATTTGGGGTCGGCCAATGACGTTCAATTAAAAAACTAGACTCACAATCACGCTCAAATATTGTCCGAAGCAAAAGTCTGCCCACCGGACTATTGGGCAGAGTTTTCGTTTAGTTGTATACAATTGACATTAAACACTAAATGCCACGAGATAAGGTGTTAATTTGAACGAATGTGTTAATGTCATCAGTGTCAAAGCCACTCGGACGTTTTTTGAAGAATTTTTCTTAGAGATTGGGTGTCTAGTTGTATATTGAATGTCATTGGGGTCGGCGCAATATGTTCTTCTCTTCATCCCTGTCACTTGTCAACAAGCTATCCACTCCTTTTTCACTCACATCATCTTCCACGCAATCCATCCACCTCTTTTTCAGACGTCCTCTTCCTCTCCATCCACTAACATTCATATTCATCGTTCTTTTCGTAATGTGCCTTTCATCTCTTCTCATCACATGCCCATACCAAGATAAACGATTCCCTTTCATCTTTTCTATCATTTTGATGATAATTATTTGGTTTAGAAACTAGTCCATGTGATGTGGTACCATTTTAAGAACGAGGTCCGATCTCCTTCTGATGGTTTTTTAGTTTTCTATGATGTTTCCACTATTCATTGACTTCTATATTGACTATGTTCTCATTTTTTTTATCTTTTTTCAAAATAATTTGTTTGAAGTCGGTTTTTTTTCTAGTAGAATTTACACTAGCCTATGTCTCCTTTCTCAGACGCTGCATAGTCCGATTCCCAGTGATGACGTCATACGGACGAATGCTGGTGCACCGATGCGCGGCCCTCTTCCAACTGTCGCACCACCTCGACCACGCTAACAAGACCTCCGTGCTCGTGTCCAAGAGCGGTGAGTGTAGCTTAGTAATGTAACTTGATTAGGAAAAACTATGATACCGACCTTATCACCGTGATAATAAGGTTTTAATATGTCAAAGGCGTAGCTCCTTTTGGGACCCTTCGAGGCATGGCGGGAGGATGTTTTACACTCCTCAACGCTAACTTTCAGACTTTTTATTTTTTCTAGACGTGCTGTCTTGAACTAGATAGGGTATGCTTGCACCATGATCCAGTATTTAGTAAGTCCAGTTATTACATTGGAGCGACTGTTATCTGACCTCAGCCTCTTTCCGAGAATTTTTTGAGTATGAATACATTCTGCATCCTGGCTCAAATTATAATCATTGATATTGCAGGCACGAGCGGCGGTCGAATGCCGTGCACGAGCTTCAAGTCGTGGTGCACGGCCGCGTTCCCGCCGTCGCCGCAGCGGCACGCGTCCGACACGCATGCCAAGTCAGTAAACAGGTGGACACGATCTTCCTTACTCGAATCAAAACATGCTTTATTTATAGTCTTCAAACATGAAAGTGATCTACTTGATCACCAAACTACTATTGTAAGACCTCTGAGCTCGTGTCCAAGAGCGGTGATTGGAGCTCTAGTTACACTGGTTACTTACTTGACCACTATTGTAAGATCTCTGAGCTTGTGTCCAAGAGCGGTGAGTGAAGCTCTAGTTACACTGGTTACTTTCCTTGACCACTATTGTAAGACCTCTGAGCTCGTGTCCAAGAGCGGTGATTGGAGCTCTAGTTACACTGGTTACTTTTCTTGACCACTATTGTAAGACTTCTGAGCTCGTGTCCAAGAGCGGTGATTGGAGCTCTAGTTACACTGGTTACTTTTCTTGACCACTTTTGTAAGACCTCTGAGCTCGTCTCCAAGATCGGTGATTGGAGCTCTAGTTACATTGGTTATGTATACTTGACCAGGTAAGACGACCTTATTACCATGGCAATAAGCCTTTTGACGAATTCTGGTACACATCGACCACGCTAACAAGACCTCCGATATGGTCTCCAAGAGCGGTGAGTGCGGGTCTAGTTACACTGGTTCAGTAGCTTCTAGTCGTGGTGCACGGCCGCCTTCCCGCCGTCGCCGCAGCGGCACACGCCCGACACGCATGCCAAGTCAGTAAACAGGTGGACACGATCTTCCTTACTCGAATCAAAACATGCTTTATTCATATAGTCTTCAAACATCTGATAGTGATCTACCACACCACCGGATTCGATCGAGAAGAACTGGTGAAAGAGCGGTGAGTGAAGGTCTAGTTACACTGGTTACTTTTCTTGACCACTATTGTAAGACCTCTGAGCTCGTGTCCAAGAGCGGTGATTGGAGCTCTAGTTACACTGGTTACTTGACCACTATTGTAAGACCTATGAGCTCGTGTCCAAGAGCGGTGATTGGAGCTCTAGTTACACTGGTTACTTTTCTTGACCACTATTGTAAGACCTCTGAGCTCGTGTCCAAGATCGGTGATTGGAGCTCTAATTACATTGGTTATGTATACTTGACCAGGTAAGACGACCTTATTACCATGGCAATAAGCCTTTTGACGAATTCTAGTACACATCGACCACGCTAACAAGACCTCCGATATGGTCTCCAAGAGCGGTGAGTGCGGGTCTAGTTACACTGGTTCAGTAGCTTCAAGTCGTGGTGCACGGCCGCGTTCCCGCCGTCGCCGCAGCGGCACACGTCCGACACGCATGCCAAGTCAGTAAACAGGTGGACACGATCTTCCTTACTCGAATCATAACATGCTTTATTCATATAGTCTTCAAACATCCTGATAGTGATCTACCACACCACCGGATTCGATCGAGAAGAACTGGTGAAAGAGCGGTGAGTGAAGCTCTAGTTACACTGGTTACTTTTCTTGACCACTATTGTAAGACCTCTGAGCTCGTGTCCAAGAGCGGTGATTGGAGCTCTAGTTACACTGCACACTGGTTACTTGACTACTATTGTAAGACCTCTGAGCTCGTGTCCAAGAGCGGTGATTGGAGCTCTAGTTACACTGGTTACTTACTTGACCACTATTGTAAGACCTATGAGCTCGTGTCCAAGAGCGGTGATTGGAGCTCTAGTTACATTGGTTATGTATACTTGACCAGGTAAGACGACCTTATTACCATGGCAATAAGCCTTTTGACGAATTCTGGTACACATCGACCACGCTAACAAGACCTCCGATGTGGTCTCCAAGAGCGGTGAGTGCGGGTCTAGTTACACTGGTTCAGTAGCTTCAAGTCGTGGTGCACGGCCGCGTTCCCGCCATCGCCGCAGCGGCACACGCCCGACACGCATGCCAAGTCAGTAAACAGGTGGACACGATCTTCCTACTACTCCGAACTATGTGTAACAAGACGAGCAGATCGTACACCTGATGGTAAGCGCCACGTCTGCCCTTAGACAGTTCAGTGCCAAACAGTAACTAAGCAGTTACTGTCCGGCACCGCCTTGCGCCCGCTACACCGAGAGAGACGACAGTTATTAGGTCTCGTATACCCAGTAATTTCACTAGCTTCAGTGCCCTTTCCCCGAAACACAGATGTGCTCGACACACTTCTATTTCACGGGAAAATATCTGGCACTACGGTGGTAACCTAGACGGCCCAGTACAGGAGCCTACCACTAAATCTAAACAACGAGTAATGTTATATGCGCAAAACCTCAGACACCCTATTTTTTTTTAAATTCAATTGACCTAAAAAAGAAAGAAAAAAGAAACATTTAAAAAATAAAATGAAAAATGGTTTCACGTGGTGTTTTAATTTTACTTGCAACTCTGATCATTTCTTGCGTCTGCGACGACGCTTTGTCGAGGGAGGAGTCTGTAGGTATGGTTTGCGCACGTGATAACTTGTGAATAAATAGACAGGGCAACATTTTAAATACAATTTTTTTAATGTAACCTGTATTAAAAAGTGGTTAAATCGACTTGCTAAGAAGGAGTCACAGTAGTATACTCCATAAAACGTAACATGATTAGATTATCAGCTGTCAAAGTGTTGTGGCTCTCTCGCTCGCTCTCAATAAACCTCTATCGATGTGTCTCATCTCTAAGATTTAATGTTTTTTGTAGAGTGTGACACATCGATAGAGGTTTATTGAGAGCGAGCGAGAGAGCCACAACACTTTGACAGCTGTCATTCTAATCATGTTACGTTTTAAGGAGTATAGTAGTAATAGACTAATACTTAACTTTAATACTCTATTCCCAGGTCAATACTGAAGCGGGACACTCATTCCCTGGACGAGCCGGGCAACGGGTCGCTGGCTAATTCCCGGAGCAAATCCCTGGAGCAGAGGGAGAAAGACTACGAGAGAATGAAACGGAGGATATTCAGCACGGTAAGGTCTTATAGATAATCTAAGTCAGAGATTTTCTTAACAGACTTCAGCATGAGCTTCTTCAGGAATGGCGCAAAAGTTGTAACGCCCTTCATATTAATTAGAAAGCTTATTAGAAGAATAAAAAATAGTAAACTAAAAGGCAAGACATTTGGTAAAGGATGGCAAGTCAGCTAGAAGTTGCGGGTTCGATCCCTGCACGGCAAGTTTATTATAAATATCCTTAACACGCAATAAATTAATCTTATAAAATCCTACATTTAATTTCCGATATTAATGGTAAAAATGTAATTTAACATTGTTATAGGACAACTGCTCCCAAGATGAGTCCCAATGGCCCTGGTTGGGCGCCCCGGTCAAACTTCTAACCCCGGAAACTGGCAGAAACAAACTATTGAAGGTAACTTCTGCTTGTATTGTGACGCAATACCACTAAAAGACGACCCCTCCATGGTCTAGTGGCTTAAGTACCGGACCAAAATCTCGGGGTCCTGGGTTCAATTCCCGATTCGAACTAATTTTGTGTCGGATTTTTGGACACAGCTCGGGTTTGTGATCACCAATCCGCATTTGGCAAGCGTGGTGATGTAGCCTTAGATTAACATTGTGAACATGACCTGATTTTAACGCAAGCCTTTTCCATGCACGTTGACATTAAATAGAATAAAACTTTATTTGATATCATTAAAACTTAAACTAAACAGTACAGACACAGTAAAATTAATAAAAAAGAAAAGGGAAATCACAGAACGAACAAAACAAAAGAATCAATAACAAAACAAAATATCAGTGATGTATTTAAAATTACAATAAAAACAAGGTTGGTACCAAAATGGTCTCCGCTCAGTATTTATATAATAATCTTAATTTGATTGCAGGTGCAATCTTTGGAGTCGTCAGGCCCCCCCACCAACCCCGGGTGTCGCGGGCGGGGGGCCGTGTCCAAGAGCCACAGCTTCGGCGGGTATGCGGGCACAGAACCACCTCCCCACCCAAGGTTGCTTAGCAGGCAAGGTAAGGCTATATTACTCACTACAAATAAATAATAAATAAATAAACATCTCTGGACACTATTCACACAGCGCCATCTAGCCCCAAACTAAGCATTAGCTTGTGCTATGAGTGCCAGACAACGGATAAACATTACTTATATACATTTTTTTTTGTAAATAAATAAATAATATAAATAAATATCTCTGGACATTATTCACACAGCGCCATCTGACCCCAAACTAAGCATTAGCTTGTGCTATGAGTGCTAGACAGCGGATAAACATTACTTATATACTTTTTTTTTTGTAAATACATACATATTAATACATAGAAACACCCAGACCGATACAAACAGACATGTTCATGCACACAAATGTTTGTACCGTGCGGGGATCGAACCCGCGACTTCTGGTGTAATAGCCGACTTCTCGACCATTACACCAAATGGCTCGTCAATGGTCTTGCTGAACAACACTCCTAGTGTTGTGTTACTTTTAGTAAAGAAAATAAAAAGGTATACATTTTCTTTGTGTTCCCACAGGAGATCTCGCGTCCAGCAGTTGGCGGTTATCCCCGTCCAGTTCTGGGTACAAGACTCTAAGCCTACGCAGCACAGACTCCGTCACCCCTTCACCCACTGGTAAGCATTAATTTTTAATACGCATAGAACAATTACCAAGTAGAGTTGCTGTATCTTGTATTCTATAGAGGAAATATTGCGGCTGCGGCTTCGCCGTCGTTGTCTATTCAACGTTATCCCGCGGGAATGTAATATTTTATCGGAATAAAGGAGCTTATGTCAGGGTTCGAAAGGATAATAATTAATCAACACGATAATTATCGTGATAATAACAGATTGATAATTATCGATTGATAAAAACAAAACATTGCGCACGTGAAAGTGAACTGTACTCGTATTCGAACGTGTATGGCCGCACTTGCGTCTATCCGAACGCACGAAGTGACAACGGTCTAGGGAATTCCCCTTACAAGAAAAATTCTTGTTAAATATTGTTTATTGAGTTGGATTTGTAAAATTCCTCGTTTTATTTATTTTTTGTTGTGAGAATTACTCAAATTATAATGCATTTGTTACAAAAGAATATAACAAATGAATTTCTTACACTGGTGATAATTATCCGATAATTATCAAGAAGCGTTATTATCTTGATATTTCGAATCCTGGCTTATGTCCTTTCCCAAGTCTATTTTTTAGTTTGTACAGTCAAAAGCACGTCAGACTACACTTTGGATTTTGTCCTGTCTTTTGTCGGGGGCATAAGTGCTTTTATCGAACGAACTGCAAGTGTTTACCGTGATGTGCCGTTGACCGTACCTAATTTCATCAAAATTCCTATCAGATCTCATGAGATTAATAATGAGTATTTTTGTTTGTCAAATTCACGTCGCAACGGAGCAATGGAAATCTTTAGTTTAAAGCTAAGTTGTGCTGTGTGAATAATGTTGGATTTAAATTATAATCCCTCGCAGGCGGAGCAAGCCCAGAGCCTTGCACCATCCCGTGCAGCCAGGGCAACGGTCCGGGGATCCCGCCGGCCGGTCCGGGCGGGGCGGTGGTCTGGTGCGTCACCGACATGGCCGCCGTTCCTCCGGGCGCACTGCTTATACACCCACAGGTAAATAAATAAATATTGGACAACATCACATACATTGATCTGACCCCAAAGTAAGTAGCGTAAGCACTTGTGTTATGGGTGTCAGGAACAACGAAGGTAGGTACCACAAATATACAGGGTGTTAGGTAACCCGAGGGACATATTTAAGGAGAGTGTTCAGAATCCGATTTAGAGTCCAATTCGCTATAAAAAATATATCCTTAATTTTTTTCATAATTATCCTAATAATCTATGTATGCATGAACTACCTAAAAATCCCGTGTGCTGAGCGGCGGGTGACGCCCCAAACTCAAATTGTACGCGAGTACAATAATTTGAGTAATGAACGAGTGCACGAAATAGGTACTGTGAAGGGAAGAGTGCCCGCACGTTACGCGGACTTTCAGGTTTCGACTAAGGTTATTGACAGATATTTACCAGAGATTTTATTGATTTATACTTATTTTGTTATATGGAAGCATGAACTATTTGGTGTTTAATTAAGTCCCTCACATTTCCTGTCATACTGTATACTTGAATTAAAATAAACATCCAGGCACAAAACAAACACAAATGTTCATCACATAAGTGTTAGTCCTGGGTGGGATTCGAACCGACGACGATCGGGCCAGTCAAAGATACAACCTTTTTCTTTTTCTCGGAGGTGAATGTTTTTACCATAACCAAAGACTAGCTAGACCGGCTATGTGGGACTCTGAACGACTCGTTCACTACTACTACCCACTAAACACCCCTGGTTTCCCCTTTTATCAATCAATTGCCATAAGGCGGACACCGACGGAAGAAATACCGGTGGAGTGTAGTGAGTAGTGGGATGAAACAGTCACACACGCAGGTCTAGCTAGCCTGCGGTTTGAATAGGCTCAGAAACTACTAAACCGATTTGATTTTGTTTGTGACTGCCGCTGATATATACCCAAGAAATACAAGGTCACCAGATAGACTAGTGTTGCATTTTAGACCTAACACAACTCTATGCCAGAAGAGCTGTTACTGCATGTGTGTTAAAATATTTAACAAAATTCCAAACAGGTTTAAAACAGGGCCAATAAAGTTAATGACCAGCAAATTGCGAGAATGGCTGACAGCTTCTTTCTTCTATAGTGTCCAAGAATTCCTCAATACTAACTTTGCATGTTAATGTATTTTAGCAGAATAGAGAACGACCATTATTTGTAACACCCTGTACTGTAACACCTATTCTATGCAAAAATAAATCTTTGAATCTTTGAATCTTTAAATCTTTGAAAAATTCTTTCCCTACACTATCTCCGGGTTACATACCGGGTCACTTACTTTTGATCCCGGAAATGTGGGGGGATTATTGCCAAAAAAATTACGAGCACGTGAAATAATATGTTTTCTATCGTTGTTTAGACAGGACGCCCCCTGGCGAATCCTGACGGCAGTGTGTACCGGTATGACCCGGCCAACCCCCCACTCCTAGATTCTGGGTACCCTCCCTCCCCGGAAAACAAGGTGAGTTGCTAAAGATATTCACATTATTATCCTACTGATATTATAAATGCGAAAGTCTGGATGTTTGGATGTTTGTTTGTTACTCAATCACGCCTAAATGGATTTAGATGAAATTTGGCACACGTATGTTTATAACTCGGATTAGGACATAGGCTATAAAATTCCTACGGGAAACGTCTCGTTCCCGCGGGAATAACAATTTTGAAACTGCTAAACCGATTTGAATAATTATTTCACTGTTGGAAGCTACACTATCCCCGGTGAACATAGGGTACTTTTGATCCCGGAAATGTGGGGGAAGGGGGGATATTTAATAAAAGAAATAACGCGCGGGTAAATCCGCAGGCGGAAGGCTAGTGTTTAATAAATAAATGTTCGTTTCAGAGTGATCAAGCTGAAAAGAAGCGTGGCAAATTAGAAAAACAACACTCTTTCATGGATCACAATGGTAAGTTGTTGCCATAATATTTTATCTTTCAGTAAGTTGTATTAATGTAGGAGCCAGTACACTTAAAATCAAAGGAGATCATATGAGCCCAGAGTCTGGCAGCACATTGAGCAACGCTTCGGTGAAGTGTGCAATGGCCGCTAACCATCACATGGGCTGCGTCTGTCAACTGATCTTGTATGAAAAATGTGCAAAATATTTATTTTCTTGGTAAATTATAATTATGTTACTAAAATGATTATAATAAATTATCTGAATTTGAATCACAGAGTGCGAATGCCCGCCAACGGAAGAGACACGCAACAAATGTTGCTGCGAATGTCAACGACATGACGCGCAGGATAGCCGCCCAGAGCAAAAGGTATTCTTCTTTTCGTGTCGATGGCAAAAATTTAAATTAAATTAAAAAGTTATATACAACATTATTTTTTGTTTATACGAAAATCGAAACACGTGTCAAATATTTTCATTTAAGGAATAAGTATAAAAAAAATTAAAATAATATCTTGAAAACTCACGAAGTTACAAGATTTTTGTGCTGTCCCGTTGTCCTCGTGCGAACGTGGTCACAAACAGCGTGCTGCGCTGTGACCTTGCTTGCGCCTAGCGTTGCCAGGCGTCCGGATAAAGCTGGACATAGGTAGGCTTTTTTAATTGCGTGTCCGGCGGCCAAAATAAACGGTGTCCGTCTTGTCCGGCTTTTGCTAGGCTTTTTACATTTCGCAAACGAGCGAGCGCCAAGCGTTTTAAAATAATTAAAAATTTAACAAGATTTATGGTAATAATAAAAAACCTGGATTTTACATTAAAAAAATTTGTCGTACCTATTAATACCGAGACAAAATCCTCAATAATATAATATGGTGTCCGGCTTTTCTACCCAAATGTCCGGCCAAACTGGCTGGTCCGTCCGGCTATTAGGTTTGGCGACCTGGCAACCCTACTTGCGCCCTCTCGCATCCACGTGACAAGCTATGCGCGCGGCCGGCCGGCGCACAGTGAGATTTTTTTAGTAGGGTGTCCTTTATTTGAGACATTGTAAATATTGTTTGGTCAAAATGTAACCAGGTATAAAAAGTCGAGTACGATTCTTTTACTGATTCTGAGCAAACAGTTTTCAGGTTTCGTATAAACAAAAAATAACGTTGTATAATGTATTAATTGCTGTCTATAATATAAAAAAGGCGTGTGTGACATGAAACAAATAAGATCATGATCAAGGGAGAAAAAAGGGTGATGAAATTATTTATTTAACGCAATAGGCTATTTGACTACTGCTGGAAAATAGTTTTATATTATTTATTATTGCATAAAATGCAAACCGTTTTAATATTTCCTGGAGATCTGTCGTATATACGGAGAAAATCAATGTTAAAGTTTGAATTAAAAAATTACCCGCCAAAACGCAATTTTTGACAGATGACGTCACAAATAGATAAACAACAAACTCAACAACAAACTGTGAAATAGTTTTGAAATTTATTGCATAAATAATGGTTTATAAGTGGTGTGTTGTTCCCAAATGTACAAGTACATCGATAAAGACTCCGGAAAAACTATTTGTACCAGTTCCTATAGATCCTGAGAGCCGAAAAAAGTGGTTGAGTGTAGCTCGTCGAAACCCTGAAAGCATTGGACCTAATTCAAGTGTTTATATGTGTGAAGATCATTTTAACGTAAGTAATATTTGTATTGTTGCGTTAGTTTAGGTTACGTGAAAACAGTGCGTGACACCAAAGAAATGTAGGAGTTAACATAACCTAAAAAATGCTGTCAGCTCGCACAAAATGTCTCTCCATTTTATGCACAGAACTTTAAATAAACAAAACTGTAATAACTAGGACGGTTGGGAAATAACGTAAATAACACGTAGATCGCACGATCAATATAAAGAAAAACAGAAAGCATGCACTGAACTAATGTTTACATTTTTTGTGACGTCATCAAAGTTGCAACCAATCACAGAGCGTTTTCAAACACGTGATTAAACCACAAAAAAATTTAAATTTCATTTATGTTTTTTATATGTACAGAAAATGACCTTATTTTTTCAGAACATCCAATCAAATATGCTTTTTACATTACATTTTATTAGGATGACAACAAATTGTTCCATATTTTAAACACAGTCAAATAGCCTATTGCGACTGTGGTTTTTATTTAGGAGGGCAACTTGGCTCTAATTAAAAAACAAGATTAAAGTACTCTGTGTCTCTCATTTGATCTAGAGCATTTTAAGCATTGAACTACAATTACTAGCGCATGGAACCGACACCGCAAACCAATTTTTTGCGCGATGCTTTGTTGCCGACGGCAACAGCTCATTTCGAAAAAAACGCGTAAGCGCCGTGCTTTGCATGGCGCTTGTGACGTTTTGGTCGCGAGAAAATTATACTCTGTAATCAATCTAGCGCTGCAAGTTTTATAGTTCGGTTAGAGACATCCGCTGTAGCAAATACATCAGTCAGTCCAGCGTGCCCGTCTTCATTTTGCGACACATTTTTAGTTCCGTATAGCCTCTCTATATGTAGTACTTGTAACTCAATGATTTTAAGTAATTTTACGAGTAAATAAGGAGTATCCCAAGTTAATAATGAAGTGATAATAAGTATTTACGATCTTTTGCAGACCACCCCAGAACCGAAGCCCCAAAAACCGCAAAGTCCCTTCAAACCCCGCTACGAACCAGAACCAGAAACTAAACCAAGAACCTACGAACAACCTTCAAAACCTGACCAACGGCAATACGAACAGACCAATCAGAGGACTCCGTACCACCCGCCGACCAATGACGTGCCTTACAGTCAATACCAGTACGTCTCGACCAATGAGAGGCAAGCGTATGAGCAGCCAGCCAATCAGCGGCCGCCATCGTATGAACCAGCCAATAGGGAGAGGGTTAAGTTGGCCAATCAGGATAGTCAGGAAGTGCAGTACCAGTATGGACATGGAATGAGGAATGATGAGGTATGTATCTTTCACCTTACACAGTAGAGGCCTCTAGAATTAAGGCTTAATGGTACATTGGGTAGTAACCGAATAGGTTCAAATCCCGCCCCGGACAAACATACGTGTGATATGATAATACGCTCAGCGTATTACGCTGGAGTGGCTATAGACATTGAAATGACAGCTATTTTTTCTGTCGATTTGAAGCGCCCCCAATAGTGTACTGGGAACTAAAATGACTTCAATTTTCTCGGATCAAATATTTGGTACTAATCGCCTATCCAGTTGTCTATGGAGATCAGTGCATGTGATGCACATTTGTGTTAAGTGATGTTGTTTATAGCGCGACCAAGAAAATAAAAAACCTCGCCATATTCAGTAACAATCAAATAAAAAAACAATAAGATGTCATTCAATAATGCTGTCTTTCAAAGTGTGATGTCAATTGTCAACCGTTCCTTGTTACTATTGGATATTGCGAGTTATTTGTGTGTATAACCATAGCCACCAAGTGTTTTTATAACCATGGCTAATGTGGCGCCTCCAGAGCGGGTTTTTTATTTTCTTAGTCAGGCTATACTTTCGCATTTTCTTACTTGTATTTTTAATTTCAGCAGGTGACGTCACCGCCGCAGCCTCAAGTGTACCCGCACCAGGACATCAGTGTGATGGGTGTCCCACCGCCAGTTCTACAAGCCAAGGTCACTCCAGTACCCATGCCGGATCCTAACATACGTATGTTGCATTCAATATCGTAATACAGGAAGTCCGAAGAACCGGGTATTATAATTGAGCTGCTAAGCAACTGTCCTGTTTTGAGCAATATTTATAGATATAAATTATACTGTTAGTATTATCATCATCATCATCAGCCTATATACGTTCCCACTGCTGGGACACAGGCCTTATCTCAATTGTGAGATAGTGTGGGCCATACTCCACCACGCTGGCCTAGTGCGGGTTGGTGGAGGGGTGCGTAAGGCAAGTGACCAACCTTAATGTCAGATGATATCAAGCCGCCAAATGGCCTCTGACTAGGCTTGACGACTAATATTGACATTATAGTAAATATCAGCCGGGACCAACAGCTTAACGTGCCTACCGAAGCACGGAGACGCTCGAAATTAATGTCACTAAATATGGTCAGAATGGTCACCCATCCATTAACCGACCGCGGCGTAGGTAGCTTGACTTTCGTTATCGCTAACGAACCACTGTCACAGTTGCGCCACGGGCGCCTCCCTGTTAGTATTATACAATCTATTAAAACTTAAAGTGTATAAATTGGAGCTATGTATTGTGTGTGTACTCGTAGAAGGAATGTTCATTTCGATTTTGTTTGCAGGACCTGTGTCGCTTACGAACGTGGTGTATCCCTCTATTCCACAGGGATATCCATACATAAACCAATGTAGGATGGTAAGTAGAAATTACCTTTCTTATTTTATACTAGCGGCGGCCCGCGGTTTTATCCGCGTGGTTCCCGTTCCCGTGGGAATTGATCAAAATCCTTTCTTAGCGGATGCCTACGTGCATGCCCAATTTCGGCCCGATCCGTCCAGTGGTATGGGCTGCGCGTTGATAGATATCTATGTCAGTCAGTCACCTTTGAGTTTTATATAATATACTAGCGGCCGCCCGAGGTTTCACCCGAGTGGTTCCCGTTTCCGTGAAAATTGATCAAAATCCTTTCTTAGCGGATGCCTACGTCATAACATCTACCTGCATGCCAAATTTCGGCCCGATCCGTCCAGTGGTTTGGGCTGTGCGTTGATAGATGACCTTTGAGTTTGATATATATAGATTAGTTGATAGACAGGCACGCAGCTCAACTGATGGTATGCGGCCACTGCGGCCTATTCCATTAACGAACACTTCACCAGGAAGTGTCGCTCAATGTGCTGCCACACTGTAGGCTCATCTGATCTTCGAGCCTTTGATTTCAAGTGTACTGGCTCCCACATTAATACTGCCAGAACACAGCCAGAGCTGTTATGGCGGCATCAGATATGGAACTCTCGGTTTATTTTTTTTTATAATAAAGCAGTCAGGATGACCTCACTCCATCTGATGGTAAGCGGATGTGAGGTCCAAAAGCCTCCGTCATTATTATATCAAAACAATCCATGGGTACATGAAGTTTCTGCAAGATTGAGAACTCGTCTGGTAGTGGGATGAAATAGTCCCGCGTCCCATACACGTAGGGTGGCCAACCATACTGTTTAAAACAGTATTATACTGTTTTCCATTACATTATACTTTTTACTGTTAAACAAAAATAAAGTATACAAAATACTGTTTTGAGTAGACTCATAGTTTTGATTTAATTTGAGAGTTTGAGATTACAGTTTTGATTGTGGTGCGGCTTATGAAGCTTATGACTCTAGACTGATATGTTACATTAAAAAAATAAGACTGGTCATTTTTGTAAAATACTGTTTATTTTTCTTCTCAGACCTAAATATTACTTTTATTATTGTAAAAAAAGTTGGCAACCCTACATACACGCCCGTTATAAAAGTGCATCACCAAATTTTACTCAGCTAAAAAAAAAATCGAATGTTTCTATGAGGTGAATAACCTTGGACACCTAACGACTTTACGGCGACCCAATAAATCAATAAATTCCTAGTACTTGCTCTCAGCAAGTACTAGGAATTTATTGGGTAGTAATAGTACTTCTCTTGTATAATAATATAAGTATAAGTATAAGCCTATTAATGTCCCACTGCAGGGCAAAGGCCTCCATCCTTGAAATCAAGTTATCGCTACAATGATGGGTATTGGCTTAATCACCACGCTTGCCAAATGCGGATTGGTGATTACAAACCCGAGCTGTGTCCGAAAAAACCGACACAAAGTTAGCTCGACCCGGGAATTGAACCCAGGACCCCGAGATCTCGCCATCGAGGCGTGTATAATAAATTAATAATATACTAAAATAATTTACTTTTTTATTAGGACCAGCCACTCCAACCGGTATACCAGCAGGCGCCAGTGATGCCACCGGTGGAGGAGCCGAAGCAGCTCGCTCCATCACCCCATCAGGAGTCTACCTTCAGGATAGGTGAGTGATGATGATGATTGATGATAGATCTTATGTAATGACTAGCGGCCGCCCGCGGTTTCACCCGCGTGGTTCCCGTTCCCGTGGGCATTGATCAAAATCTTTTCTTAGCGGATGCCTACGTCATATCATCTACCTGCATGCCAAATTTCAGACCGATCCATCCAGTGGTTTCGCTGTGCGTTGATAGATATCCATGTCAGTTAGTCAGTCAGTCAGTCACCTTTGAGTTGATTATATATAGATGATATATAGATGATTTGGTGTAATGGTTAAGGTTGGCTATTATACAAGAGTTAGTGGGTTCGATCGCCGCTCGGACTAATAACATAATATGTTCCTGAAAAAACCCAGTTCCGTGAAATATAAATAAAGGGAAAACTCAACTTTTATCTTTTGTCCCGTTAAAGACCCGAGCTACCCGTACGCGGCAATGGACTACGCAGCGCAATGCGGCGCGTGTGTCGATCCCAACGCTATGAGGAGGTAATTGACATAAATTTGTAACTTTTTATAAATCAATATCTTGAAAACCGAGCAACTTTTACTGAGGTCATGTTAGGCTTGTGCGATGCGTCTTGTGCTGGCCTACCCCCAGTGTCACTGTGACGTGTCATTTTTGAGACACCCTGTATAAAGATAACTAAGATGCTCCTTTTTCGAAACAAAGTTTGTGTTACAAGCGTCTATATGCGACTGTAGCCTATGTCACTCTGATATCTTATAAATTAATTTTATATATCAGAATATTATCTAACAGTGATCAAACTGAGCCTATATCTATCTTGATGACAGTTACAACGTGACGTACGGCCAAGTGGATATGCAGCGAGCAGTGCTGCCCCCGGCCTATCCCGTCAGCAACGTCATCCTACAGCCGCACATGCAGCCATTCCCGGTGAGTGATAAGAGTGATGACAGTTACAACGTGTCGTACGGCCAAGTGGATATGCAGCGAGCAGTGCTGCCCCCGGCCTATCTCGTCAGCAACGTCATCCTACAGCCGCACATGCAGCCATTCCCGGTGAGTGATAAGAGTGATGACAGTTACAACGTGTCGTACGGCCAAGTGGATATGCAGCGAGCAGTGCTGCCCCCGGCCTATCCCGTCAGCAACGTCATCCTACAGCCGCACATGCAGCCATTCCCGGTGAGTGATAAGAGTGATGACAGTTACAACGTGTCGTACGGCCAAGTGGATATGCAGCGAGCAGTGCTGCCCCCGGCCTATCCCGTCAGCAACGTCATCCTACAGCCGCACATGCAGCCATTCCCGGTGAGTGATAAGAGTGATGACAGTTAAAACGTGTCGTACGGCCAAGTGGATATGCAGCGAGCAGTGCTGCCCCCGGCCTATCCCGTCAGCAACGTCATCCTACAGCCGCACATGCAGCCATTCCCGGTGAGTGATAAGAGTGATGACAGTTACAACGTGTCGTACGGCCAAGTGGATATGCAGCGAGCAGTGCTGCCCCCGGCCTATCCCGTCAGCAACGTCATCCTACAGCCGCACATGCAGCCATTCCCGGTGAGTGATAAGAGTGATGACAGTTACAACGTGTCGTACGGCCAAGTGGATATGCAGCGAGCAGTGCTGCCCCCGGCCTATCCCGTCAGCAACGTCATCCTACAGCCGCACATGCAGCCATTCCCGGTGAGTGATAAGAGTGATGACAGTTACAACGTGTCGTACGGCCAAGTGGATATGCAGCGAGCAGTGCTGCCCCCGGCCTATCCCGTCAGCAACGTCATCCTACAGCCGCACATGCAGCCATTCCCGGTGAGTGATAAGAGTGATGACAGTTACAACGTGTCGTACGGCCAAGTGGATATGCAGCGAGCAGTGCTGCCCACGGCCTATCCCGTCAGCAACGTCATCCTACAGCCGCACATGCAGCCATTCCCGGTGAGTGATAAGAGTGATGACAGTTACAACGTGTCGTACGGCCAAGTGGATATGCAGCGAGCAGTGCTGCCCCCGGCCTATCCCGTCAGCAACGTCATCCTACAGCCGCACATGCAGCCATTCCCGGTGAGTGATAAGAGTGATGACAGTTACAACGTGTCGTACGGCCAAGTGGATATGCAGCGAGCAGTGCTGCCCCCGGCCTATCCCGTCAGCAACGTCATCCTACAGCCGCACATGCAGCCATTCCCGGTGAGTGATAAGAGTGATGACAGTTACAACGTGTCGTACGGCCAAGTGGATATGCAGCGAGCAGTGCTGCCCCCGACCTATCCCGTCAGCAACGTCATCCTACAGCCGCACATGCAGCCATTCCCGGTGAGTGATAAGAGTGATGACAGTTACAACGTGTCGTACGGCCAAGTGGATATGCAGCGAGCAGTGCTGCCCCCGGCCTATCCCGTCAGCAACGTCATCCTACAGCCGCACATGCAGCCATTCCCGGTGAGTGATAAGAGTGATGACAGTTACAACGTGTCGTACGGCCAAGTGGATATGCAGCGAGCAGTGCTGCCCCCGGCCTATCCCGTCAGCAACGTCATCCTACAGCCGCACATGCAGCCATTCCCGGTGAGTGATAAGAGTGATGACAGTTACAACGTGTCGTACGGCCAAGTGGATATGCAGCGAGCAGTGCTGCCCCCGGCCTATCCCGTCAGCAACGTCATCCTACAGCCGCACATGCAGCCATTCCCGGTGAGTGATAAGAGTGATGACAGTTACAACGTGTCGTACGGCCAAGTGGATATGCAGCGAGCAGTGCTGCCCCCGGCCTATCCCGTCAGCAACGTCATCCTACAGCCGCACATGCAGCCATTCCCGGTGAGTGATAAGAGTGATGACAGTTACAACGTGTCGTACGGCCAAGTGGATATGCAGCGAGCAGTGCTGCCCCCGGCCTATCCCGTCAGCAACGTCATCCTACAGCCGCACATGCAGCCATTCCCGGTGAGTGATAAGATATATGACGAGCCATTTGGTGTAATGGTTCTCGACCATTACTCCAGGTGGCTCGCACCGAGTCGGCTAATACACCAAAAAAGTAATGTTTATCAGTCGTCTGGCACCCATAGCACAAGCTAATGCTTAGTTTGGGGCTAGATGGCGCTGTGTAAATAATGTCTAGGTATAATATATTAATATTTATTTATATATCTAGTCCTCAACCAGGCATAACCGCTTTGATTGCCTCCGTAAAACAATGGCCAAGCCGCTCGGGTATAAAAACCTGGAGGGCGTGGGTTTGATTCCCGCCCTAGGTCTGGTGGGTGGTAGGGCTTTTCAGAGTCCGACTGGCTAGCTACCACCCCCACAGGTGAAATCTGTCGCCAAAACAGTTCTGGCTGTGTTCCGGCAATATTTATGTGGAAGTCATACACTTGAAATTAAAGGCTCGAAGATCAGATGAGCCTACAGTCTAACAGCACATTGAGCGACGCTTCCTGGTGAAGTGTCCCTCAATGGAATAGGCCGCAGTGGCCGCTTACCATCAGGTGGGCTGCGTGTCTGTCTGCCAACTGACGTGGTATAAAAAAAACCCAGAGGTTGGACGTGGCATCTCAAACCGCTCCGTCTACTTGGATCCCATGCTTCGACAGCTTGGGTATTAACCAGGAGGATTAGAGTTCCGTTTTGGGTGTAGTTGGTGGTAAGAGTATCATAATGTCCAGAGATATTTATCACTACATAGTATAAAACAAAGTCGCTTTCTCTGTCCCTATGTCCCTTTGTATGCCTAAATCTTTAAAACTACGCAACGGATTTTGATGCGGTTTTTTTTATTAGATAGACTGATTCAAGAGGAAGGTTTATATGTATAAAACATGCATAATAAAGTAGAGAAACACTGATAATTTTAGAGGTTTTTAATTTAAGGTCGTAAATAATCACATTTTTTTGCGCTTACATTGCAAACGCTGGCTGAACCCTACGAGATAGATCAAAATAATGTACTACACTATTGTACACCTTAAAAAGTTTTACAAAAAAGTCCGCGATGGTATATGTCTATCTCTTAGGGATAACCCACAATAACCATTTTCCTTTACTTATTACGATAAAATAATGGCTTATTTACGAAAAAGTGATTTTAAGCAATACAGTATTAATCCTTATCCAATAAAGTACCATAAATAAATTGTGCATGTAATATAGATCAATATGGCCCTTTACATCATGTAATTTAAATGAATAGTTTCGAAGATATTACAGATTTAAAATGCAGGGACATAGCGGTTGCGGCGGTACCGGCCGGGGAGCGGATGGATGATCGTTTGTTATTCTTTCACGTAAAACTACTGAATTGATTTTAATGAAACTTTACAATAATATAGCTTATACATCAGAATAACACATAGGCTACAATTTACAAGATATTCCCGCGGGATAACGTCCTATAGTTCACGCGGGCGAAGCCGCGGGCGGAAGGCTAGTTGTTATTATAAAATCCTGCGATTCTAAACAGATTGCTCAGTTAAAATTACAATAGTAAAACACAAAATGGCTGTTAATTACGAATACGAAACATTTTGAGTCCTTTATTTATTTATTTATTAGGTACACCAACAACATGTCATACACAAACTTTATAAAACAGCTTTTTTTTAAAAATGATACAATATTTTGCATGCATGTCAATTAAAGGTATACATAGCATTGGCCACATAAAGCAACTGAGTATAAACATCGTCTTCATTGGTTTACCTTCTGTCCGTCAGTACCAAGAACCAGTGCAGTGGCAGGGGGCGGGGCTTGTCCCGCTGGGGGCGGGCGGCGTGGGCGGAGTGGGGGCGGGCAAGATCCTTCTGCCGGAGCCCTACCCGCCGCTCTACCACAACCTGTATACACAGTATAGCTTGCTGTACCCGCAGGTAACTGATGATAATCTACAATACCACTTATAAATCGTCAAGTAAAATTACTTATGTCGTCAAGTAATATTTCAATCGCCAAGTAGTATACTTGCTATATATCTCGTATTAAAAATAATGAATCAATATTGAATTTGAATGCCCTGTTGGCAAAGTATTTATGCTTTATAACCTCCGGCAAACTTGCGTCAATGTTAAATGCAAAACAAAGCAGTTTTGGTGTTTTTTGTATTTTCATATTCTTCTTGTGTGCATATAAATTATGTATATGTATATTCATTTTCAAATATAATAAGTAAACATTTATATTTTTGTTTTATTAACCTTTTTAATTAGATAACCGTTGCAACGGGCTCTTAAATAAATAAATAATAATAAACCTTTTCAATAAGGTACTACTTGCAACAAAACTTATAGCTTTGCTTTTTTTTTTCGAAAATAAATTGACATTTCACATCACTATTGTAATAATTGTCAAAACGGCCATCATAGCGCGCCGCTAGTATAGTATTTGGACCAGAACACAGGGTCCTGGGTTCAATTCCCAGGGCGGGTTTTTTTGTAGGCTTTTTCAGTCATAGATTGTTATCACCAACCCGCACTTCGCAAGCGTGGTGATTAAACCCGTATCATTTTAACGACTTGATTTCAATGAGATCTTTGCCCTGCAGTGGGTCATTAATTGCTCGTAACTGATCCAGGTGATACCCCAACCGTACCCGGTGTGCCAGCCGGTGTACCCGGCGGCGGAGAAGCCGCCCTCCCGGCGGAGCAGCGTCGGCAGCCAGCGGCACTCCTGCACGCCCTCCGCGGAGGACCATGGCGGCAACGCGGAGAAGGTAGGATAAGATGTCATTCATTGTGATTCTGTTAAAGTGTGATGTCAATAGGCTAGTTGACAAAATTTGGAAATTCGTTTAAAACTATAGTTTAGTATCTATTTTACCACAAATATATATTATTTTTAGAAAAATAGGCCTTTTTCATAAGTATTTTGCTTTTTTAGAAATAAACTTAAAATTAACTTTGGAAAGGCCAAGACTGTCATGGCGTCTTGAATGACGTCTATCCTCGCGAAACAATCGAGTTTGTTGATGTCAGTCGACGAGATCATTATACAACTGCAACCGGTGTTTTGCTAGGACTGACGTCACGCTTCTCTGATTGTTGTTTAATGTCACGTGATTAAATAAGTAATTTTGCCGATTTTAATTTCCAAAAATATTTGTAATCTTATTTTATTTTAGTAAAAAAGTTGTTTTTTTGTTTACTACATATCATGATTAATCATGAGAAACTCTAAGCCATCCGATTCATTCTTAGTGGAAACAAGCCTATTGTCAACGGTGCCTTGATACTATTGGATATTGTGAGTTATTTGTGTGAGTAACCATAGCAACCAAGTGTTGCTACAACCATAGCTTATGTAGCGCTTCCAGAGCAGGTTTTTTAAATTCCTGGTCAGGCTATAAATATAAACGTTTATCCCAACTTATACTGAAAAAAGAAAATACACAATCAAGTACGAATATTTAGATTTCATTCATGTAATTGAATATGTTGTGCACTCTTGGGCCTAATTTCGGCATTCCCCTTTAGCGACTCTTCCTCAACGAATTAGGCCCACTTACCATCGCGTAGTCCGCGTGCCTGATGTAGCATAAAAAAATGGATTAAAACTTACATTTCTTTCCAGGCAATAAGCAGACGCAACTCCTCCGAAATAGCAGTCAAAATCCAGCAAATCAAAGAACAGATGGCGCTCCTCAACACACGTGGGCGTGGCAACGGTGGTAACGGTGGCAACGGTGGCAACCGGCGTGACGACTGGCGCCGGCGAGCCGCCCCCGGCCTGCTCGGCAGCTGCCCCCAGCCGCACCCTCACAGGCCCGGGGTGTACCCGCATGCGAGGGACTTTGCTGTTAATGAGTGAGTTAATAATAATGGCCTAGCCGATTTTTTGCCTAGCGGCCAATCTTTACTATTAACTGTCAAATCTATTCACCTTTGGAACTCTCTGCCCCTATCTATCCGTGAATCCCAGACACCTCACATTTTTAAATCCCGTGTCAAATCCTATTTTCTTTCCCTCCGTTAACTTTCGCGAGACTAGGTAACTCAATTGTTTTCTTTCTTTTTTTTCTAATTCCATCTTCATGGTTTACTTTTGTCAGCTGTTTCTTTTGTGTGAAATTCATGGTTATTATTTTCTATGTATTTATTTTACTAAGTCGGTATGTATGTATGTATGTATAAGTATGTGTATGTGTATGCCTATATAAGTAAGTATATGTTATATTTTATTTTTTTGTATTGTTTTTTTTCTCTTACTTTTTTGAGAAGTTTGAATTGTGTTCTACTTGTATTCATTTCTTGTTCTTGAGTTTTGCACTGCCTACTTTTTAAAATTAATTTAGAATTTTCCTCTACCTTAAGGTTGACTGGAAGAGATTGCTATTAGCAATAAGTCCGCCTACATTGTATCACCCATTTTTGTAACATATTTTCTTTTATAATTTTGTGCAATAAAGAGTATATCTATCTATCTATCTATCTATCTTTACTATTAACCAACTACGCAGGATATATTATCCCTTTGGGCAGATTTTTTTTTATCAAACTTATTTTCCAAATAATACACATATTATGTTTCTATTGGTGTTGGAAGCCATTTTTATAAAAATCTATAATGTTTTTGTTTTTTCATCTTTTTCATTTACTAAATTAACAATAAATTTCAATGTTCCATTGGACCACAACATTTTTATAAACTAGTTTGTGAGGAAATAAAATTATGAGGTAACACAAAAACCTTAAATATATAAAACGTTTTATGACTTCTGTGTTTTTGTTTATACACACGTGCACTCCCTACTCTTTCACTCCCATAACCTAATAAAACAGAATCTACTATGAGTTTATTGATCTTATGTCTTGTTCCAGTCGGGCATCGAACGATGAAACCCAGCTGAGCACAGCTGCGCGCGCAATCGTCAACTCCATAAGGAACATACAAGCTAAGAATAGTTGTAAGTTATCACAATCAAAATATTCTTTATGCATTAGAAGTTAATTTATTGAAAGAAGTATGAATCGAGAAAATTATCAATTTTACTGGCCACTTACCAAATACTGACCTAAAAGAACATGGAATTTACGTTATCTCAACATAGTTAAGTAAGCCTGACCAGGAATATAAAAAACCTCGCCATATTGCGGAAAAATATTGGAACTAATTTCTTCAAGTGGCAACAATCAAATAATAAAGAAATAAGATGTCATTCATTATTATTCTGTCAAAGTGTGATGTCAATTGTCAACGGTGCCTTGTTACTATTGGATACTGTGGCAGTGTCAGGCTATACTTGTGATTTTAACGTAGAATAAGAATGAGGCAATTGAAGATTTTTTTTAGTGTTGCGTGTGTTTAAAAGAGAGTGAGATATACCTCAGTTAAAAAAGGTTTTCTTTTGAGTTGAACTTTTTTTTATACTTAGTTCATTACTACTTAGATTTTAAAAATTATGTAAGCTTCTGGACTTCTTTTTAATCTTTTTTCTCATTCAGTGATATGTACAGTCAACAGCACGTCAGACGTAACACTTTGGACTTTGTACCGCTCTTATGTCGGGGGCATAAGCGCTATTATCGAACTGCAAGTGTATACCGTGATGTGCTGTTGACTGTACTTGGAGATAAAATAAATCCAAACCTTAATCATTGATGATGATTGATGATGTTATATTGTCAGACCAAGACCGTCGCGACTACCAACACCCTCGCGACTACCGACCGCGCCGCGACCGCTCGCCGGACAAGGACCGGCCCGGACCGGACCGGCGAGACGACACGCGCCCGCCGCCCGTCTACCGCCCGCCCTACCTGCTGCGGCAGGTCAGTGTATACGAAACGAACTTATAGTGTCCTCCTAGCCGAGTTTCCGGCTACGGCGGCCAATGTTTTACGATCAGCCAACTACGCAGGATATATTATAGTGCTGCAGTGAGTGCGCAAGCACAAAGGCACTCCCTATTCCCCTTACTCTCGTAACACGGTGGGACAGCATCTGATCAGGCGCAGGACCAACGGCTTAACGTGCCTTCCGAAGCACGGAATCATCATTTTTTTCAGACATTCAGGTGACTCAAGCCCAATGTCTTAACCAAACTAGAAACATTCACAACTAGAAAAATTCACACAAAGTGACGCTCCCCGCGGGATTCGAACCCACGACCTCCGGGTAGAGCCCAACGCCCTAACCACTATACCACAGAGGCAGTTAAAAAACTTATAGTGTTGTGACGTATGAAGTTCACGTATCATGACCTCAACGAAAAGGGAAGATCTTCCTCCGAGCTAGGTGTCTGTGCTCGGCGGGGATGGGCTGGTCAATAGCCACAAGGCTGGCACCGGCTCGTCCCAATCGGGCGTGAAGGGGAAACCGGGGGAGTATAGTGGGAAGTGGGACTTAGTCTCGAGTCCCACACACGGCCGCAGGTTTAGTTAGCCTGCGGTTATGTCGTGTAGACGCGTTCTCCTCCGAAAAAAAATGGTCAGTGTATAAATAATGTCCTCCTAGCCGAGTTTTCAGTTACGGCAACCAATCTTACGTTCAACCAACTACGAAAAATATACTCCCTCACTCTCATAAGGACCAATGGCAACACGTGCGCACCAAGGTACGGGGGAGGGGGTAACTCCGCTAACTTCTAGACTCCGGACATGAAGTCACATTTTTTTATTTGATTACTCAGTGCTAGAACGACTTATTCGAGTGAAAGATCGACTATGCTCTACTCACTGATTTCCATAGACAACTGGATAGCGATTAGTACCAAATTTTGATCCGATTTGAAAATTGCCTATTGGTGCTGAGAGCATTAGTTAGTGTACTTGGAACTAATAAATAATAGTGCTGACTTTCGCAGATAAACTTCGATAATGCTGTCATTGTCAATGTCAATGGCTGTCCATTTTAAGCGTAGACAGAGAAAATTGAAGTCATTTTAGTTCCCAGTACACTATTGGGGGCGCTTCAAATCGACAGAACAAATAGCTGTCATTTCAATGTCTATAGCCACTCCAGCGTAATACGCTGAGCGTATTATCATAGAGCTCAGTGGCTCTACTTCTCTTATCTCCCTTGTACGTGATGTTGTCATATATTTATTTTCATAGTTTTCAATTGTTTCCAGATGTCACCAGGAACTTGGTGCCGTCGATCCCCTGGGCCCGTTCATCCAGGTATGTTTTATTTCAGAGTGATATCATAGGCGTAGAAAAATAACTGGAAGAATAGTCATACAAGCGTTTTGTCGGAAAGTGAAGCTGAGACCGCTGACGCGACTATAAGGGCGGAATCTGTGTGGAGCGGGACCCGCGCGCGGTTAGTAATCCATTGCTGCGATCCAATCCATTCAAAACATTGCGTTGCGCACGCCCTGTACTAAGCCGGCAATGTATTACAAACCTCGCTTGGGTCCCGCTTCACACAGTTTTCGCCCTTACACACACATACACTAATTGTAACTCAATTTAAGTGCACAAATCGTTAATTTTTTTCGTGACCCACGATCTGCTTGCTTTGACATTTGACACTTCAAAGCGATTCGACGATTGGTGCAATTTATGAAATCGATGAAATAGCTTCAGATGGTAATCAATATCACTGGTGTCAGATAATTTATTTGTAATTTATCTATAAAATACCAATGATGCATTTTTAAATTGACAAAATTGTCAGCATTATTAAATCTGACAGATTAATGTTGCTCATTGCAACTTATCTGACAGTGGTAATTGTGATGTTAATTTTTTTAAGTGTTTTTTGACATACAGGGTATACAATACAGGGTGTTTCATTTACAGTTCTAAACAACCCGCGCCGCCCGCACCCGGACACAAGGAACGGACGTCGCTAAACTAACAGACAGACAGACATACTACACGTAGCCATTCGAGGATTTTAACAAGGGATTTATATATTATGTAATGAGTGACTAGGATTATATAAAATAGTGACCTACTCTTTTGACCATGTTGCTATAGATTTTAATGTATACGTGGTTTTTTTTTGTCGATTTATAAAAGGAAGACAGCATATTTTTTATGAATATGTATTGTGCATAAAGCACAACATTTGTTTAAAAAAATGGCTTCATAGACGTTACAAGGAATACTATTATTCTATATAGTTTTGAATTATTCCACTGTTTTGAGTTATTGAATAAACAGTACTTAACAATATTGCACAAATCGTCTCTTATTTCATATCTCAGTACAATAGATAAGACAGTACGTTTCACGGTCAAAACAAATGGTCACTATTTTATTCTAATCCAGAACTAAATATTGACGAAATTAAAAAATAACAACGACAAAATACGTACTCTGATCAATTCGATACCTACAGTTAAAATAATTTAATAGGTTCGTTATTACAGCTCTCGATGCCATTGGAAAATAAACTTTATGCAATGGCAAAAAGGTTTATTGTTCTGACAAGCTTAACAGCATAGATACAACTCTTGAATCTTATTTCTATTGAATTAAAGGGCATTTTCCAAAAACATTGAGAACTGTCATAGTGAAGCTATTACATTATTTTGACTGTAGAGGGCACTGGTTTCAAACTTTACCCATCTTTGTCAATAGATGGCGCGTATCATCAAATAGCGCACACGATATATTTTAGACAATAATTATTGTATTATGTATTGTATAGTTATATTAAGTTTTTAAACTTGTAAATATATTATCTGTTGTGAAATTACTTATTGGTTATGCACGGTGGCGCCTCTGGTGGCAGAATTGAAAGTTAATGGATTTCCGAAATTCACAGATGACATTAATGCAATGGACGTATAGACCGACAAACTTATCTGTTCCGGTGGCGGCGTCGCTACTGTCTTTTTAGTACTGTCATTACATATCGTTTTGGCATTGCAAAAACTGACATTTCACGTAGTTCCAATTTTGGCCACCGAAACAGATAATTTTGTCGGTCTGTATGGTCCAAAATATCATGATGAAAAGTTTCAAGTTTCTGCCACCAGAGGCGTGCGTGTAGTCAAAATATGAATTTGTGCAGATTTATTCTTTGAACTAACCGAACAGTTTTTATTTTTCAAATATTAAACTTGATGTAAAAGGCTCGAAGACCAAAGAAGCCTACAGTCTGGCAGCACATTGAGCGACGCTTCCTGGTAAAGTGTCCCTCAATGGAATAGGCCGCACTGACCGCTTACCATCAGGTGGGCTGTATGCCTGACTGCCAACTGAAGCGACATAAAAAAAACTTGTTTAACTATTTTGAATAATTGTCTTTACAATCAGAAAAAAAAACTGTCATTATTTCTATCTGTATATTTTCTAAAAGATAATTTTATTAATAGAATAATATAATATTAATTCAAAGAATAAATCTCCATTAGTAAAAGTTGTACAGACTATGTTCATAACTCCAACATAATTTGAACTTTATCTTAACAGAAGAAGGTTAAAAATTAACTGTTTGTTAGCTGTTTTCGTTTTGACTAGTTAATTTTATGTATGAACTTAAGCAATGTTATAATAATAGTCAATATAGTTACCTATATACAATTATTTGAATGGTAAGCATACAGTGGAAAAAATAGTTATTTGCATGAATTTCTTTTTTTTAATAAATAAATAAATATTTCTGGACATTATTCACACAGCGCCATGTAACCCCAAACTAAGGATTAGCTTGTGCTATGGGTGCCAGACAACGGATAATATTACTTATACACTTTTTTTTTTGTAAATACATACATATTATACATAGAAACACCCAGACCGATACAAACAGACATGTTTATGCACACTCATGTTTGTACCGTGCGAGGATCGAACCCGCGACCTCTGGTGTAATAGCCGACTTCTCGACCATTACACCAAATGGCTCGTCTTATGTCGGAATAATTTAATCTTTTGGTAAGTGTGGTGATTACTCCAGTACTCATAATTGAAGCAATGACTTGATTTCAATGATTTCTTTATTTGAAACGTCATATTTACACATTTTTTAATATGTGATGTTGTCAAATATTTATTTATTTATTATTATTATTATTGCGATTTGCATGACTACTATACGAGGAAATATAAATAACTATTTTAATTACAAAAACCATTTGTAAATGCCTTTGTATGCTTATCATTTAGGTACATGATAAAATGTTAAGAGCGCCATCTATAGTCAGAATAATGGAACTAATCTGTAATACGCCATCTAGTGGGCAAAGCACGACAATATAATTGTAAAGTTATAAATATGTTCTTACGAAACAGACGGATTTGCGATACGGTAAATATTATCGTATATAAAATATTAACTTACTACATATTTTGATGAATAGAAGTAAAATATGAAATTCTTTAAAAAAATATGGCGGGATTTAATGCACTTTAAAGCCTCTTAAAACACATCGAGCGATGCTTCCTTATCAAGTGGCTCTGAGCGGAATAGGTAGTCTTGCTTCCTTATCAAGTGGCCCTGAATGAAACAGTCTGTTTGTCGGGAAAAAAAACAATAAGAAAATATCGCAAAAAGATCTTCAATGGAATTGGTAGCAATGTTTGGTTTCTATCAAGTTGACTGTTTGTCTGTCATCTATCTATATGTATCGTATCGCAAGTCAGTTTGTTAAAACTCGAAGGATAGTCAACGCTGCGTCGAGATCTCACTCTGAACTCGAAACTAGTCATTTTTTTATAAATAAAAAAGCTCTGGAATACTCGACCTTCTTAGTACAGGAATAAAGGTTATATTCCAATGACTACTTATTTGTCCAGGATGAAAAGTTGCTTCAAGGTAATATTTATTAAGAAACATTGAAAAATAAGAGGTTTTCGTACAAACGTTTGACCGCCTGCGTGGAACAGTGGTTAAGTTTCAATGTTGCACTTTGACACACTTCTTGGTGAAGTGTCACAATGGAATAAGCTGCAGAGGCCGCTTACCATACTTAAAAAACCCAGGATTGTAAGAGGAAGGAAACACGTGAGCCGGAAAGGCATTCCATGACTTAATGTATCACTTGTCAAACTATCTGGACAATTAGTAGCAAATATGATTTTTGTTTCTGCACTGACGGTCGAGTAAGGTTGACTATAGGAGTAGCTAAGCATTTGAAGTTGAAAACGCCTTATTGTCAAGGTTTCAAACCTATAGATAGTGCCAACCATAATTTGAACCACTAATAAGATCCACTTCGGATCGCTGAGCCAGTGAAGTAAGTATAAATTTAGGGTTGCCATCCGTCCGGGTTTCCCCGGATTTGTCCTAGTTTAGAGGGCATCCGGGGAGCGTCCGGGGAAGGTATCATTTGTAGACCGAGTTAAAAAAAAAAATTGGGCCGCCCGCGAGACATGCACTATGCCCGCACACCACGATGTTTTTTATTACATTGAATATGTTTAAAAGATCTTGTTGACATGTCCGGCTTTCGGACTCTAAAATCCGGGGTTTTCACGTCCCTTGTCCTGTTTTCCAAATTTTAGAGATGGCAACCCTATATAAATTGAACGTCATGCTTTAGACAAAGTCAAAGGTCAAAGTCTCGAAAATCTTTTCAGCCTACAGGTGGCAACACATTGAGCAATGCGTTGTGAAGCGTAGCTCAATAGAATAGGCCGCAGTGGCCACTTACCAAGGTTACAAGGCGAAACTACATGCCTACTTTATTAAAGTCTTATGACAATTTAAAGTGAATTTTTAAAATGATCCTTTAGTATAACAGGACATTGAGCAACGCTTCTTGGTGAAGTGACCCTCAATAGAATAGGCCGCAGTGGCCGCTTACCATCAGGTAGGGTGCCAGCCTATTTGCAAACTGTTCTAGCATAAAAAACTGCCTTATTGCCTTAAAAATAAGGTTCAAAACAGCACAAAATGTACAGCTACTTTTTCTGTCAACCAATACATAGGGCATAGTGTGATATCTATAATTACTATAAATAAATAAAACGCAAGCGTTGAGTCCTAAACACCGGATGTGATGTAAAAAGTTAGTCTTTTGTTAGCTTTAGTTTTTTAGTTTTCGTTTTTTATTAGTTATTATTTTTAGTCGTTCTATCTAACGGGGTGGAGTGTGGTGACCATAGTTTTTAGTTTATTTCTGTTGACCATAGACAATTTAAAATTCCTTAACAATAAATGGGTGTTTTCCATTTAGAGCTAGAATTTGATTACCAACTCGTTTGGCAAGCGTGTCGATTAAGCCAGTACCCATTATTGTAATTAAGTCATTAAAATTATTAATTTGTTACATACATGAAATAATAGTCTCGATACTAATTAATCACTATGGATGTAAAACAATGTCCATTGTTTTAAAAATAAATGTGAGTGGTTGACCAAAAAGGGACCTCAAGGGAAATTACTTGATTTCGAGTAAATCGCGTTTGAAGTTTCGTGTTTTCAAGTTTCGTGCCTCGGCTCACAAAAAAAAACATTAAAAAAATCTACGGGCGCCTAAAAATATTCTGGTTAGACCAAAACAAAGCTAAAAGACCACAGATTCAAAAATTAAAAAAAAAAACTTTTTCCAATTCCTCCAGGTCCCTTTTTGGTCAATCACTTACAAATAGAAAAATGTCCAGAGATATTTATTTCATATTTTTAAAACAGCTAAATAATTAATGTTGTTCATCATGTTTCAGCCACTGTTAAAATATACCTTCCCCATTAAAGTCGTTGAAGATGTGAATTCACACATCATCATTCTGTGTAGCATTACACACTCTACCTCGTAACTCATCACTCGTCCCATTATACTAAGTTGTACGCTATAGTAAGGTTATACAGTTATGTTTTTTTCTACTTATTATCTATGTTATGAGGTCAAAGCTGTTATTCGTGCGAATATGTATGTTAATATCATCATACAACATAATAGGCTATTTTCACTACTGTCAAATTAGTTCGTGATTACTGTCTGAAAACTTATATGCTATCTCTTTTGTCAGTTGTCAAGAAAAGAAGACATCATCATTGTTATTTGACAGGATCCTATCTGACAGTTGTGGGACTGGATCTATATGGACTTAAAAATACCTCTCCATCGATGTATATAGAGCCTCTAGTGGACTACACAAGATACTGTGATTCACTGTACAATTTTTATTTTTTTCATGGCAACATTTCAAAACAGTGTTGCCAGAGAAAATATTTATTCGTACACAAGTTGTTTCGGTCTTTATCTGTTATGTAAATATGGGTGAAAATTATTGTTTTTGATGTTATTTCATAGTTAAATTTTGATGAATTTACATACATATTCGTACTGTTTTTGATTCTACATATAATACGGTCACGTTGCATAGATTTTGTTGTAGTGTTGTGTGTATAATACTGGACGATTTGTTATTGGACTGATTTAAGAAATGATGAATTTTAAAAGCTTTGTCATAAGTTTAAAGTCTGTGTTGTTTTCGCTCTTTATATAAAATTTTATGTCAACGAAACATTTTTTTTTTTTGCCAACTTACGATAAGCCTATAGGGTCAGTTCTACCAGTCGATAATATAATTGTCGACTATTATTATTATTTTATCGACTGGTAGAACATACAGCTAAACTCTGTAGTTTATGAATTATGATGGTTTTGTTCCTCTTCCACCGGTGTTCCTCTTACCCTAACTGACCCTAGTTCTCGCGATTCTAAGTTTCCTTTGGTTTAAGAAAAAATTAATATCAATTTTTTCAGTTGAATTTCATGTAATAGATGCACGGCTGTAAAATTTAACGTTCACAATAAAGTACGGGTAAGTCCGAGCGGCGGACGTAATTCGATAGTTCGATCCTCCAGTCGGACTATTCGGACAAAAAATGTCCGAACAGTTCGATGATCGAACTACGAATCGGACTAGTCGGAATAAACGATTTGAACTGCTATTGTTGGTAATTTATCTGACAAATATAATGTTTCTTCCTTATTTTTGTTAAATTGATAAATCATCGAGAACATTTCTGACAGAGCTGAAACTTGCCCTTAAATAAATAGGTGTTAAGTGGAAATCCTCGTTTTATTAATTAATTTAAAACAAGTAATTTCTTTCTTCATCTAAGTGTTACGGAAAAAATTTGCCTGCCCCAATTTATTATGTGAATAATATTATTACTTTAAAGAGTGAACCAACATAGACATTATTCTGTATGTTATAAGGATGAATATGTTTTCTACAATCGTCATAGTTTTTTGAAATAATCCTTATAATAAAACACTCTAGACCGACTCCGTGGAACAGTGGCTAAGCCGCTCGGGTGTAATACCCAAAGGTCTTGGGTTCGATTATCGCCTAGGGTCTGGTTGGTGGTAGGGCTTTTTCAGAGTCCGACTGGCTAGCTACCCACAGGTGAAACCTGCCGCCATAACAGGTCTAGCTGTGTTCCAGCAGTATTAATGTGGGAGCCAGTACATTTGAAATCAGAGGCTCGAAGACCAGATGAGCCTACAGTCTGGCAGCACATTAAGCGACGCCGCTTCCATGTGAAGCGTCCCTCGATGGAATTGGCCGCAGTGACCGTTTACCATCAGGTGGGCTGCGTGCCTGTCTGCCAACTGACCTAGTATATAAAAAAAAGTTATCGCGAACTTATATGTCAGTGCAAAAACAGTATTTTAGTCTGTTCTGTCACCAAGTATGAAACTTCCTTAGTTTGGAGCTAGAGCACTGTGAATTTCCAAGGATATATTTAAAATTAAGTACTATGACGATAGTAGTAAATCTATTCATATAGACAGTCTGTAGGTAAATTATAAATTAAACAACATTTCAGAACTCTATCCCTAGTTTTAGTTTTAAGTCCCCTTCAAAATGTTTTTATTGTATAGTTAGTCATTTTTTTATTGAAAAAGAAATCCTCAATGTTACAATCAGACGTTAGTCGACTAACACGCATAGTTCTTTTTGGAAGTTGGTTTAAATAGTGGCAGAAGGTATTTTTTGAGGACTATTTTTACAAAAGTGTAATAATACAACATTATAACTACAACAAAACATCAAGATGGATAGTCAAGTAAATATTTAAATAAATTTTGTCACTGTTCCAACCAAACAAAAAAAAGAGCTATGATTTGGCAAGTTTAACTCAAAACAAGCGTCAAACTTAGTCAATTAGTGTCATATTTGACATCTCTCAGTTCAGATATACCTACATATCTTTGATAAACGATGTATAGATTTTAATAAACGCGTGAATAAGTATCTTACAGAAGGGGAGCAAGCAGTGTTGAATGTGATAACATTTTTGTGACATAATATTATGTATCACTCGTTTTCATTTTATTTTAAGAAATATATATTGAAATATCAGGAACTTTTTTGAAAGTAGTGAAACAGGCCCTAAGTGGAATTAAAAATACCAGAATAAATGTATATGTAGCGCCTTTGGTGGACTTAAACCGAATCTGTGATGCACTATACAATTCTTTATTTTTCATGGCAACATTTCGTCGCAGTGTTGCCAGAGACACAGATACCAAAGACACAGAGTGCACAAATTTAATTCTTTTTCTTTAATGTTAAATAATGATGAAAATTACTTATATGAGGTAATTTCATGTGACATCGGAGAGAAGTGAAACTAGTTCATAAAATGTCTCATTCTTCAAGTATCCCTTCTGCACCTTACTTATTCAGGCGTCAGTAGATTTCAAGCCCGTTTTAAAATAAGTACAAAATTCATCTTTCTGTTAAATCATGGTAAAGGTTATTCATGATCCGCACTACAAATTGGTCACTGCTAAAATAGGTATTAGTTTTTAAAATAATTATAATTTTTATCAGGAACATCAGCGGGCCTTTTTTGCGATGGGGAATGCGTTTACACACTTCCTTGGCCACGGGGGTGACTGAGGGAAGTGTGGGACTCCCGCAGAGTGCGGACTACCCATTAAACCCCATCGGGTCCCTCATGGTCGCATTGGTAGCACTCCCTGGTCCCATGCCTGAGGTCATTATTCCAGGAAGTGCCCCTGCGAGCGGCCGCGAGACCATCAGTGGGCCGATTCTGCCAACTTATTTAACATTTAAAAAAAGTAGTTTTTTTTTATCAGAACATTTAATTATTTTTTTATATTGATAGGTTTAATCAATCTTCTAACACAGTTTTTGTTCATTTCGGTGCTAAAAGCTTAATTTAATAATATATTACCAAAATATTTTACAATAAGTACCTACAAGATAGATATTAGGCAGCTGCACTATACTATTTGGCAGTATACCAATTAAAACATGGCGGTTTGTGAGTAACCACACTTTAATAAAAAATCTAAAGTACATATTGATGTTAGTTTACCCCACATAGAAAGAAGTAGTTATGTGTTTTAATAGTGAATAATGAGTAGAAATAAAATCTTTTGTAGTAATAGGTAAAGATTTTTCAAAACATTTTTGTGTATTTTAAAAGATAATAATAAATAACTGTTTTTATAAGACTTCATAACATAAAGATTCTAACAGCTTTAATAAACTATGCGATCCGTGTTTCCTGATTCCACAATTGACTATACTAAATAATTTAAACGAATACCAAACCAATTTATTTATTATGTAGTACAAAATACACCTAACCTTTGTCGTTTACATTATGTTACAAAAATGGCCACAAAACGACAATATAATGTTGTAAGTTAGGCCAACTTATAACATTATTGTAAATTGTCGTGATGCAAGTGTTGTTGTTGTGTTGTGTGAGAACCAACACAAAACAACAACACCTCTTTGATCCAACATACAACAACAAAAATCGTTTTGAGACCACTCGTAACATAATCAAAATAAGAAGTGAGTATTCTACATAATAAATATTGCGTTTAGTCTCGTTTCTATAAGTTCAGTGTTATTATAATACAGCGTGAAAATAATATCGAAAATACTAATTTACTATAATATTTCGAACGATGTGAAAGATATTTAGATTTTAATTTGGAATTTTACTTATATTTTTTGCAGGTCACACTTTTATCCTATCTGTACCTACCTGTAAAAAAATGAAGTTATGTGCCACAAGAAGCGCAATATATGGGTGAAAGAACACTTAAAATTACCCCAATTGTGAAATTTTAAGAGACCGTTCGTTGGTCAAACAGGCCATGTTGATTTTAAAAAAATGACAATTGTCCCGAAGTTCACTAAAAATCTCGTGTATGACAGCTCTGTCACTTCACATGTCCCACCCTCCCGCACCGCACTGCTACCGCAGGCACCTACTCGGCTGAGCTACGCCTGTATCATTTTTTTTTTTAACTTACAGAGCTAAGATTATACTCTGGCTAAGATGGCTGCCTTTTGGATTTCTATTCTAGTCAAAAGTGTGACGATTGCAAAAGAAAAATTAGAGCATAATAATAAGCATCACAATTCACATAATTCTTAACCTAAATGTATTATGTTTTAACAACGACCCCGATTCGAGTGATATCTTTTGCATTGTAAAGAAATGTTATTATAAATTAGTAATGTTGCCAATGTGTTAGTTGACGAACGATCTGTCAAAACCAAAAACATGTCTGATTGACAGCCCAGGCTGTCAAGTTATACGGTGGTGACGTAGAATGGTAATTTATACGAAGTTTATTATAACGTGTAGAGTATATCGTTGTTAATATTAAAGATTTTAGCCTATAATATTTTGTTTTATTGTTTTTACAACCCCATTTTAGGTACAGTCAATGGGGGATACTTGAGACTACAGTATGTACTTAGGACTTTGTCGTATGATGATAATTTTTGACTTATCATTATGGCAAGATTTATTTACATAGTGCTAGAGCAGAGAAGTTGCTGTCAACATCACGGAAGAGATAAAGTTTGAACAGGGTACGTAAAACGTTAATATTTTTCGATGACTAAGTAATACTGTAGTCTCAAGTATCCCCCATTGACTACCGTCGTGACTGTAGTACCCTACAACACTACCCGGCAGTGACGGAAAACATCATGAGGAAACCTTCACAATCGAATGGCTGTGTAGTAAAGGACAGTGTGGGACAGTGGGCAGATTGGTACAATTTCCAATAGCGATGAGATATACTAGTAATGTTTTAGTAAATAATAATGAAATTAATCCCATATGTAATATTATACGATTGCTATGTGTGTACTTATACCTTCTACATTCAATTAAAAGAAATAACAAAATGTATGGAAAATCGATAAACAATTTGGGCTATAACTCCGAAAGTACAACGAATAGAAAGACGCCGCCATAATAAATATTGTTTTACAAAGAAATACCTATCCAATGATGTATATATATATTATTGCTATTGGAAATTGTACCAGGCCCCATACATTTTTGCCCATTGTCCTTTTGTTTTGGCTTAGAATAATAACTTAGAAGTTTTTAACAAAAAAGCTAGGCAAACGTGTAAGTTTTAACACCTAGTGGGAAGTAACGTAGGTGCGTTACCCCGTCTTTGGTTGGAAAAGGCATATGGAGAGAATGGAAAGGGCTATTGGTGATAGAGATGGAGAGGATTGAGGAAAGGGAAGGTTAATAATGACTTCTTCACTCTCTCACTCAAAGAATACAACAAGACAGTACGGTTACGGTCATACTTTTAAATTAATGTAAAAGCGCCATCTGTGAAATTGAATTTGTACTACTACATACAGAAGATTGTTACAATTACATGACGAGTACCTATTTACTTAATGAAAGAATAGATGGCGCTAAACGTTTTTTTTGAAGGGGTGACAGCATTTTCTGAAAATAAAGTAAAAAGTAAAGTAACTATTTATAAGCCTATAAATGTTTATACTTTACTTTTGATTACGATTGTCAAATGTGAACTGATAACAAATGTGCGAGTTGTCCAAAAATTTGCCCGACCCGGGATCTGAACACAGGACCCCGAGAACTACGAAAAGGTGCAGAATATTTAATTAATGATTTTATTTAAATTTAATTGCCTATAATTTATTGTTAACAAAATGTCCTTTTCGCAGAATGTCCTGTTCGCAGAATGTCCCTTTCTGCCAAACCTTCCTTTCGCAGAAAGTTTGCTTGCTAGTATGTATCATATCATGCCTATTTCAAAATCCTACTAATATTATAAATGCGAAAGTCTGGATGTTTGGATGTTTAGATGTTTGGATGTTTGTTACTCAATCACGCCTAAACGGCTAAACGGATTTAGATGAAATTTGGCACACGTATTATATAGTTTATAACCCGGATTAGGACATAGGCTATAAAATTCCTACAGGAAACGTCTCATTCCCGCGGTAATAACAAGTTTGAAACTACTAAAGCGATTTGAATAATTCTTTCACTGTTGAAAAGCTAAACTATCCCCGGTGAAAATAGGGTACTTTTGATCTCGGAAATGTGGGGGGATATTTGAAAAAAGAGATTACGCGCGGGTGAAACCGCGGGCGGAAGGCTAGTAATATATAATTTGTGCTTCCGTGTTTCGTATTTGTAATAATTTTTGTTTTCGGAAATATGATACATTTAAACTAACAAGTGGATTTTGCGAAAGGAAAATTTGGCAAAAGGGACATTTTGCGAACATGACATACTGCGAACAGGACATTTTGCTAAAAGGACGTTTTGCTACCAGTGGACATTTTGAGAAAGGGACATTCTGCGCCT
This sequence comes from Mecyna flavalis, assembly GCA_949319885.1. Lineage (NCBI taxonomy): Eukaryota > Metazoa > Arthropoda > Insecta > Lepidoptera > Crambidae > Mecyna > Mecyna flavalis. Next base: position 1,578,448 of record OX439420.1, on the reverse strand, counting down.
GAGCCAAACATCCCTCCCTTCAATACCTTGGTTACAGCACCAACTCAATTAAGTGCTACCTCTGTACCCTATGCATTTTATTTATTAGCTATCTAGGTACCTATTTATTTTTTAGTTTTATACGGGCTACTACATAATTTTTTTCCTGGCTCAAAAATAAAACCGAAAAATAAATAAAAACGTTCCTAACTCCGTCCCTGGCTCTCATTGGGAACAACACGAGTTGATTAATACTACCAACTCTTCCGTCCCTCTCGCACTCACACCCTGTGCATCTGTCTCACTCGCACGGCGCTACCCGCTGTATATAAAAATCTTGTCATGTCTAAGGGCGCTCTATGTACTTTTCCCGACGGTAGCCATCTCATGTCGTAATTATTACTATGAGTGCCTTGTATGTTGTCTGGGTGTTAATACGTGACTAAGACGGCGCCATTAGTACTAACCATCGTATGTATAGACAAGTCAAATTGTTACTTGAGTCTAAGGCATTACTTAGATAACCATTTTAATACAAATTAATCGAGCTGCCAAAAGTAAGAATATAATTCTTGCCCAAGTTCTCTTACTTTTGATAGTTCTTAATTCATCAAAAAACATCGTTTATTTACTTAAAACATTTCTTATACTTAAGTAATAGGTACTTTTGTTTGATTTATAAATACCTACGTTAGTATCAGCCTATTAATGGCCCACTGCAGGGCAAAGGCCTCTATCATTGAAAATCATCGCTAAAATGCAGGCCCTGATTAAGAGTTCTGACCGCCCTAGGCTAATTATGAGGACGCGCCCCCTCCAGGTGTGTTACGGACGGGTCTAAAAGTAGGAACTGAGTAGAGTAGTATTATGAAAATTTTAACATGGTTCATACTACATAAAAGTTTTCAAATCGATCTGCAACCTCACGCATTATTTTAAGACCAAAACCATGACAAGTGACTGCAGGCTACCAAGTAGTAAACCAAATCCATCTCGTGTTTGGCAGCATGACTTGTACCTATTGGCTTAGTTTCTATAGACCCCTTAGGCCGCGTGGTCCGATCGGCTTGTCCGATCGATCGGACCACCATGTTTTTTATTTCCTGTTGGTTCGATTGATCGAACTCTAAAGTTTTCTTGGTCCGATTATCGAATTACTGGGACTATTCATTTCCTTATAGACCGATATTGATCGAACAATTAGGTCGTTTTTTTTCCTGTTAAATCGATTGATCGGGCAACGATATTTGTCTTCGTTATTTTTTTGAAATAACAGAAGATTGTAAAAACAAAAGAAAGCAAGTAGTAAAAATTTGTTCTTTTATTTAAAATGAATATTATAAAAACAAGAAAGTAAAAAGTATTTTTTAGTCATGTATTTTTTTAAAACAAATTAATATTATAAAAACATAAGAAAGAAAGTAGTGATGGTTTAAAGGATTTTTTTAATTAAATTAATCCTACTAATAACAATTATAAATGCGTCTGGAAAATTCCAAAAATCATTTTTTTTTGGGATTTTTTTAATAACAAAGGAAGATCATAAAATCCATATGAAGTTGCAATTTATTTTTAATTTGAAAATCGTGTAAGTTTGTTAGTTACGTCTTGTTATTTATTTACGTAACATAAAAAATTGTAGGTAATGATTATTCAGAACCAAAATACGGTAGGGCCATTTTCACTACCTTCTGATAAGTGGCAAATAGCCGATCCGTCAGATATCGTAACAAGTTTTTCACAAAAATATCATGTCAAAAATCTGTCAGATAAACTATCTGCTAATCAGGAGGTGGTGAAACCGGCCCATATTGTCGTACTAATCCAGCGTACCTAATGAAAACAAAGCACAAACTCAACTCTTGTTTGCTTTATTGTTGTTGAAGTTGTTTGTACCTACTCACAAATTCGCTATGGTCTCACAATTTGAAATCGATCGGACCAGTAGGAAAGATAGAAGAAGTGTGGTCGGACTAAGAGGATTTTTAAAAGTCTCGTGGTTCGAGCGATCGGACAAGATGAACTTTTAAAATGTCGTTAGTCCGATAGTAGGACTACAAGGATTAGAAAAATCCTGATGGTCCGATCAATCGAACCAGCAGGAAATAAAAAACATAGTGGTCCGATTGATCGGACAAGCCGGTCGGACCACGCGGCTTAAGGGCTATAGACAACTTAGTTTCCATTGCCATTGAATCGACTTGAGTTTTTTAAATATTTACTCTAGAGAAAACATTTGAAACAGTGAAACATATTTGCAACTGATTAATAATTTATTTGAAAATTATAGTAATTAAGTAATTATTTTTAGATTATACAAAAGCCCTTTTCGTGCTTTTATGTTGTAGGGATAATAATTGTGTAATAATTATTTCATTAGAACCAAATAAAAGTGAAGGTTGTCAATAAAAATCAACTATTTATAAAAAGTACAAAAATACGAATAATTTATCGTCGATAATCGATGGTTGCCACGATAATCGATTTTTTTGGTTCATTCACTTATCACAACACTAATTATATTTTATGAAAAGCTGTCAACACAGTAAACGTATAGGCCGCTCTACACTTAGCCCGCGGATCGCGCGCGATGGCTGCGAAAGGGCGCGAACGCTAAGTGTGGAGCCGTTTCGCATAAAATAGGAGACGGCTCCACACTTAGCGTTCGCGCCCTTTCGCAGCCATCGCGCGCGATTCGCGGGCTAATTGTAGAGCGGGCTTCAGATTTGGCCATATAATTTTGAATCGTATAGGGGTAAAATAAGTGACGTCGGACGTGTGTGTGCCGCGTCGCTCGGTCGCAAATTGAGCTGAATATACTTTACTCACTTACACTCAGGCGTATTTCAGTACATTTGTCTCTTTCTCCGTTAAATTAGCCGGTCTCATTGCGCGCGGCAAGCTAAGGAGCTGTTATAATTATATCTTCTTAGTAGTCTGTGGAGCTGTTGCTGCGCTGAGGAGTGCCTATAAGTGTGCGGTGCGATTTTTGTTGAATTCGCCTCACAGGAACGCGCGTTTACGTGAAGATTGAAGATTAATTTGTATGGGAATTTCAAAATTTAATGTTAAAATCAGGGACTCTCAAGCACACATTTAGTTTTAATGTTTTGTCTAGTTGAAATAAATAGAGTAGATGCAATGATGCTAGATTAGTGCATACGAAGACACGATTTCAGCGCCCCCCTCGATTCTCGCGCCCTAGGCTGCAGCCTAATTAGCCTATGGGTAAATCAGGCCCTGCTAAAATGATAGGAACTGGCTTCATCACCACGCTTGCCAAATGCGGATTAGTGATCACAAACCCGAGCTGTGTCCGAAAAAACTGACATAAATTCTGATAATATTTAACCCAGGACCCCGAGATCACAGCCCGGTACATACTTAAACCAGTAGACCATCGAGGCGTTAGTACTTAGACCTCAGAACGCGTCGGAGAGGTCTCAGACAGTCCTTGTAGGTACCTTGTATTATTGTGTACGTATCCAAGTTTACCAAGAAGAAAGTCTCTCTTTTGGTTTGCCCGTTAGCACTTCCCAATTTTTTTTCTGCTTGACCCAAAAGTTGACTGGCAAAGAATTCCATTAGGCATTAGGTCAAAATCAGTGCTACGGAGTTTCGGATTCGGAATGTTGTTGCTGTTTATCGAAAAGAAACGGCGGGAAACTGTATACATTAGTTACTCATTTCAATAGTATTTTTTTCATCATACGGTTCTGCAAGTTAATCAGCTTTAGAGAGGGAGAACATAGTGGATCTTCAACTCGAATGACCAGTCTCTACGTCTGCGTGAAAACACTAATAAATATGGCTTTCAATACTGAAAACATTTACAAAACCTGCCCCTAAGTCCGTCCCTGCACCCCATCCAATTAGCGATCAGATTAAAGATATGCCGGGGGAGCCATTACCCGGCAAATTAGCCGCCGTCAGGCCGAAACGCACCCCACCGCACCCCCGCGCCGAGAGCGGAGCGAGCGATAGGAGCTGAGCGAGCGAGCTTTAAACGAACGATTTCCATATCCTTCCGGAAAATTTATAAAAAAATCATACAAATCCAATATCTAACATCTTCATACATTAAAAGGTGTTTCGAATCTTATAACGAACGGGGATACCTATTACCTCCCCTCCTTCCAGACTGTTTTCCAAAGTAAGGAAAAGTAAAAAAAAAAGTAATAATAATAATAAATAAATAAATATCTCTGGACATTATTTACACAGCGCCATCTAGCCCCAAACTAAGCATTAGCTTGTGCTATGGGTGCCAGACAACGGATAAACATTACTTATATACTTTTTTTTTGTAAATACATACATATTATACATAGCAACACCCAGACCGATACAAACAGACATGTTCATGCACACAAATGTTTGTACCGTGCGGGGATCGAACCCGCGACCTCTGGTGTAATAGCCGACTTCTCGACCATTACACCAAATGGCTCGTCATGTAAAATTAAGCTTCGTCATTTTCCAGACTACGAAGGCCGAACTAACTACTGACTGACTATTTGTTTCGTATGAACTCGCTACTCGCCACTGACTGTCAGTCGCAATGGGCCTACTCGACAAGGGAAGCACCAGGGGTCCTAGATTCAAACCCGGGTCGGACTACGTTTTTGTGATTGGGTGTTTCTGTTCGGAAAACTTTCGGTCACAGTCTTAAGTCGCAAGTTGGCGGCTTAAAATGATCTCTCTTTGCTCGTATCAGACTGCTGCCCAACCATGTCTTCAGAGAGAGGAAATAGGGAATGCACCTGTGCAAACGCACTTCTTTTGGCTGACCGCCGCGTAGCCGAAACTCGGCTAGTACTTAAGACATTATATTTTGTTCTTCTTCTTCTTCGTCCATGCGATTTCCCAGCCTAGTGCCGGGGTCCGCTTTCCTGCTTAACTTTCTCCACTTTGCCCGGTCTTCTGCATCCTCAGGAGTGAGATCGTTCTCTGTCATGTCGGCCTTCACGACATCCAGCCAGCGCTTCTTAGGCCTACCGCGTGATCTAGGGCCTTGGACAGTTAATTCGAGGCATCTGTTCCCGACGTAGTCAGACTGCCTGCGGCTTATGTGACCATACCATCGGAGACGACTTTCCTGAAGCTTATCCGCTACGTCACGGACCCCGAGGCTGCCACGGATGTGCTCATTACGGAAACGATCAAATCGCGTAACGCCACACATCCATCGCAACATCTTCATCTCCGTGACGTGAAGCTGCTGGCCATGTCGCCCAAGGACAGGCCAGGTCTCGCTGCCGTATAGTAGGACTGGTCGGATGATGCTCTTGTACACAAGGCCCTTTAACTTCACCGGTATCCTGGGGTCGCACAGGACGCCGGTTACTTCTCGCCATTTGGCCCACGCTGCGCTTATTCGGGCTTGGATGTCGTGGACATTATATTTTGTTAATTAAAAAAATCTACCCTCGTAATCACTGTTAACTTGGGCCAAAGACAATCGCTCTCCGTTTCATTCCCGCCTAATTGTTTTAATCGCGCCTGCTCACTGCTCTATGTATTGTTGCCGATTCCTCTACATAATCTATGGACGACCACAGACTGTTCGGAGCTGACGAAATTCGCGCTCAGTGGCGAGAATTGTTCTGAAGACGCCATTTTGTGAGGGAAATTAGTTGATAAACTGTATTGTTATTTTTATTTTGACTAGGTAACTTAGTAGTTTACTGAATGCGGGAGGCGTAGGTCTGATCAGCTTGGAGATCCTTGGAAGTGGTCGAATATTCAGCAGTAGACGTCATTCAGCAAAAATGATACACTTTGAGGAACTCAAATTGTATTCTATACTAATATTATAAAGAGGAAAGATTTGATTGTTTGTTTGTATTGAATAGACTCCGAAACTACTGAACCGATTTAAATAATTCTTTCACTGTTGGAAAGCTACACTAACCCCGGGTGACTAGGGTACTTTTGATCCCGAAAATGTGGGGGAAGGGGGGAAAATTTGAAAAAAAAAGAAACTACGCGCGGTTGAAACCGCGGAGGCGGCCGTATAGTAACTTCATAAGTGCATCTACAAAGCCTTATGTAGGTTTAAGAGAAATAGTATTTTGATTAGCTACTGTCTACAGCATGGCTTTAATGTTTAATATTACTATCAGAATTTTCAGAAGCACTACGCTTCTGTAAAATGTGATAAAGTTTTCCACGATCGACCCCTCACTATCTGCCGCTCTAATTGACGCTAAGTGACTCTAAGTGACGCACGTATCGTTGAGTGCCACTGAAACTTTTATACAGCATGTTTTTTTTATATACTACATCAGTTGGCAGATAGTCACGCAGCCCACCTGATGGTAAGCGGCCACTGCGGCCTAATGAGGGACACTTCACTAGAAAGCGTCGCTCAATGTGCTGCCAGACTGTAGGCTTATCTGATCTTTGAGCCTTTGATTTCAAGTGTACAGACTTCCGCATTAATACTGGCGGAACACAGCCAGAGCTGAAATTGCAAGCAAAAGGACCCGCGCGTGAAAGATGAAATTCAATTACCTAAATCTTTAAAGACAGCCAAATACTAGTTTAGATGATCTAGATGGGATAACCAACCAAAAAAAACCTTTTTATCGTGAGTCGTGCGTGACAATTTGGCAGTGGCTACTTTCTGCCTTTGCCTGTTTCATAGATATTAGATAACTTAAATCCGTCACGTATAAAGTTGGTTGATATTCGGTTTTCTGCGGCAGAATATGGATGTTCTGGGTCTTGGATGCGGGGGTGGAAGCAAGCCAATCGGACTCTGAAAAAGCCCTACCACCAACCAAAAATAAAAATATTTACTGGACATAATTCACACAGTGCTGTTTAGCTCCAAACTAAGCATCGCTTTTGCTAATCCGCACTGGGCCAGCGTGGTGGAGTATGGCCCACACTATCTCACACTTGAGATGTCAGATGAGGCCTGTGTCTCAGCAGTGAGAACTTATATAGGCTGATGATGATGAAGATAATATTATGTATTTGTTGAAGAACTTATGAAGTGTTATTGCTCTATTTTATAACACTATGTATACGATTTGGTTGCATTAAACAAATGTGCTGTTATCATTTAATGGACAGAGTGCCGGCCACTGGAGATTAATATTATCGCCATTAATGTCACTGTTTGCTCTGATTTGGGGCTCTGAAATACAATTACATTATCTGTATTTACTTCATGAAAAGTCTAAAAAAATAAAGAGGGAAAAAAGTAGACTTTATGGTTCTTCTTTATGGTTTCTTTATGGGTTGACATTTTGACGAATGGAAATGGAATGGAAAGAGCAACTATCCAGTTTCTTGACGGATTCTTCTATACTTTTTTTTCCGGAGGAGAAGGCGTTTATGCACCATAACCGCAGGCTAGCTGTCTTGCTAGCCTGCGGTTGCGGCCGTGTGTAGGACTCGAGACTAAAGCGTCCACTACCCAGTAAACTCCCCCGGACTCCTCATCACACTCGATTGGGACGAGCCGGTGCCAGCCTTGTGGCTATTGACCAGCCCATCCCCGGGTTTTTCACGGTACATACAATAGTGGTACCGACTGAAAAATCACATTTCATATAAAGTTGTTTTAACGGCTGTAATTAGTCGACATTAATAGTTTCAAAGTACCTATTAGTATTATTACTTAGTAGTAGTCAAAGTTATTATGATGGCCCAATTTTAAACTGTGGTCTTAAGTGAACGATGAAGAAAATAACATAATATTTTAGTCCAATCTTGCAAATAACTTCACAGAACAAAATACGTTTAGGGGAAAGAGAGGCTCAAATACCCGCCGCCCAGTGCCGCAACAAAACAAAAATGGCGTCCGTTATTTATGGGCGAAGTTTGGCGCGCAAATTGGGCTCTCGTCGAAATAAATACGATTATAATGTCTCCCAAATTGCTATGGCGAGCGGGACAGATTAATTTTAACAATTTTAGGCAATTTGCGAGGGGAACAGTAATGAATACATTAAAGTCTTTTGAGTTTTGAATGTTGTCGTTTGTTTTTAATGTTTAGTAAGTATGGCGGCAAAGGCGTTTTGTTGTTGAGCCTTGTAATTAGACGATGAAAAAAAATATCGCGTGCTGATCTTAAGTTCGTACCGTTATTAAAACACCGTTACCGTTGTTAAAACAAGTAGTGTTAGCTTTAGTACCTGTACGTGATTTTCTTTTAAATACTTAGGTACTTATACTATAAACATAATTATTGTTTGATCACCTCCGGGGAACAGTAGCTAAGCCGTTTGGGAATATAACCCGAAAATCATGGTTTCGATTCCCACTTTGGGTCTGGTAGGTGGTAGGACATTTTCAGAATCTCTGGCTAGGTACCACTCCCACAGGTAAAATCTGTTGCCATAACAGCGCTGGCTGTGTACCGACAATATCAATGTGGAAGCCATACGCAGTTCACTTCAAATCAAAGGCTCGAAGATCTGATGAGCCAGATTAGTGTCCATCAACAGAATAGGCCGCAGTGCCAGTCTGCCCACCTAGTCTTACTTACTCCGCTGGCTCAGCGACCAGAAGTGGATCTTGGCCTCCAACACGAGATTACGCCCCTGCTAGGGAGCAGGGGAATGTGTAAGAGGTTGCTCAAGATAGGGTCTCGAGCAACCTCTTGCACATTGACAGGCCCTAGCAACTACCTACCTAGTCTAGTTAAAAAAAAAAACTATGTTATTATTTAAGGAATGTTATTAGTTAGTAAGGAAACTATTTTACTGTCAGCATTCCGTCGAATTAAAAATCAGAGAAACTCATTTCACATAAATATTAACCATAATCGCACTGTTTGTGTGTGGTCAACAGTCCAAATTCGCGCTTTCCCGCGGTCTACGTTATCTATATACAACCTGTTGGTGTTTACGCACAAACAGACAGTGCGATAAGCCTCGAATGTGGGAAAATAATTACTGTTTAATAGGGGTGACATGGACCCGTGGTAAACCAGTGAAACGAAACATCAAAACCAAAATGTTATTTATTTAAAGCGCGCACCTATGGGTTTTTCTATCTAACATCGTGAGTAGTGGTAGAGCCATGCTGTTTTGCAGCACGAATGGGCCGGCTCAACCGGGAAAGTACCACCCTATAACACTGCAGCGTGTAATAATAGTGGCTACTATTGTGTTTCGTCTGGTTTGTGAGAGTGCCGGAGGCCTACACCCCCCACACCCCCATAGGCCGGCAACGCATCAGCGATCCCTTTGGTGTTGCAGATGTCCATAGGCGGCGGTGATTGCTTACCATCAGGCGAACCGCTGGCTCGTTTGCCGCCTCTGACATAAAAAAAAGAGGAAACCTGTATAGTCGAAGGGCTTTGTAAGTTTTGTAACTCATGATCCATATTCCATATTGATATCAAAACATCTCGCCGCTGCCCCTACCGCCCCGCGCGCTGCCGCGAAATTCGAGGGGGCCTTATGGCGGCAGATTCCACCTGTGTCCAGTTTCACCAGTCAGAGTCTTAAAAGTTGTACTACTATTCAGAGGCGGGAATCGAACCCACGATCTCCGGGTCTAACCACTGTTGCACTGCAAAAGGTACCTACATTGCCTGTTTGCATAAAACAAACTTCCTAATTTTTATCAAATAAAATAACAAGCAATAAAATGTTTTGTACAGACAGACCAACGCTCTCACCATTATCAGATAAACGGGTATAAAAAGCAAATAATTCATACTTAAACTGACGTATCTGACAGGTGTCAAACCGCGTGACATCTGTCAACGCGCAAATGAGTAAGAAATTACGATTATTTACGATGTGATTCAGTGAGATCGATACTTTAAGATGTACTTTGGGCAGATAAGATAAGATAGAGAGATTGGTGCGTTTAAATGGGTCGTAGAGACTGTAGAGAGCAAGGGTCCCGTAGAGAGTGACTAATGACTAATTTTTCTAGATTATAGTCTCATTCTTATACTTTATACTGTATGGCTTGGTATTCTAAAACTAATCAGTAATTGTAACAAACAAATTGTAAACAAACATGGCGATGAAAATGAGTAACTGTCGAGTTTCTTGCCGGTTCTTCTCGGCAGATGACTGCATTCCGATACCGGTGGTAGAGTCACTCTGTAATTGACGATTCATAAATACTTGATACAAGTTTACATGAATAAAGAATATTTTGATTTTGATTTTTGAATGTTTTTTTCTTCTGTCCCGAACTAGTCCGGGGTACATATGCTTCCACCATGATCCAGGAGTTGGCAAGTCCAGTTATTACATTGCAGCGACTGCCATCTGACCTCCGTAACCCTTGACAGGGGAACCAGACCAATTGGCCCATGGCTACAATTAGGTATCGCCCGAGCCAAGTCTTGACCCTCAGACTAGTTTCCCTCAGACTAGTTTTGTCCCTAGTTTCTCGGGTGGCCCTCCCTAGGCGCCACTTGAGAGGCCTCAAGTCGGAGTACCCGGGGATTGGCTAGTCAATAGCCACAAGGCTGGCACCGGCTCGTCAAAATCGGGTGTGAAGGGCAGACCGAGGGAGTTTAGTGGGTAGTGGCGTCGCGTTGCTAGCCTGCGGCCTTTCCCCAATTTACCTACGTCTTGATTTCTCCGAGGAACCCTAAACATTGTTTTTGTTGTAAAGTATTGTTGATCATCGGATCATTGAGTCAGAGTCTATTTCAACGGAAATAGATTTAAACAACAATTTGTGATGACAACAAGAGATGTAGTGTTGTTCCTGCTCACTCTTTTATTGCATCCGTGGTGCTTTAAAGCAATCACGGGAGCTAGAAGTTGAATCCCGGTTCGTACTAAAAAAATCTGATTGGAATTTTTCTGTGCAGAAAATTCTTAAACGCCGTTCAGAGTGTGGAACTTGGCGGTGTAAAACCGTTGGTTCTGAGCCTGATCCCTCTTTGGTCGTGTCAGACTGTGACTGTCCCACCGTGTTATGAGAGTGAGGGAGTAGAGAGTGCACCTGTGCATGCGCGCTTACTGCAACACTAGGTATAATAACACTTCAACGGTCACATATACTATCAGGCGGGTCGTAGTCTTTGTATGAAAAAATAAAATAAAGACAAAAGAAATAAATGCCTAATTTTAAAACACAAAAACCTTTTCTTAATACGAGTAATAAATCTAATAAACTCATGTCGTTTTATCGATTTACAACGAGTTAACAAACTCAAGCGAATTAACATACACAGTATAAGTAAACACAGTATGATTAGTGCTTTTCACAAGTTGTGTAATGATTAACCACTTGTGTTAGAAGGGTTGTGGTAGCAGCTGAACTTGTTTTTTTTTGTCAGAGGTGGTAAACGAGCCAGCGGGTCTCCTGATGGTAAGCAATCTCCGCCGCCCATGGACATCTGCAACACCAGAGGGATCGCTGATGCGTTGCCGGCCTTTTACGAGGGAGTAGGCCCTTTCTTGAAGGTCTTTAAGTCGTAACCGTCAGGAAATACTGCTGCAGTGAATTGTTTCACAAAACTGTAGTTCGAGTAAAAATGCGCTAAAGAATGCAAAGGGTCGCAATGTCCCGCCGCAGCGCCAGAGGGTTCAGTCGACTAGAGAGAACCGAGAAGTCGGCGACGACTTGTGTTAATATAAGAGTATAGACTACAACATTTCCTCGAGCGTTTTGGTGTAATGTAACGTTCGTACGAATGGTACAATACAGGTAAAAGCTCGGTTAGTCTCAACATTTTCCATGTAATATAATGTTCGTGCGAATTCTCGGCGTTTTGTTAGGGGTAAATGCTTACAGCGAGTGTGCATTTACCCGTAACATTTTGTTGTACTCCTGCGTTCATTCTTCTTTTGAAATGTCGGATATACGTTGCTCGTGCAAAGGCTCGACGAAATGTTACACCAATATACTCGTTGGTTTTTAAAAAGGCTGTAACAAAACATCGAGCGTCGTGTTCGAAGAAAGGTTCGAGTAAATTTAAAAACGGCGAATGCTCGATGTTCTGATACAAGTAAATGTTGTAGTCTATACTCACCATAAGGTTGTAGTAGCCGAAAGGTTTCAAACGCCTCCTCAAATGCGCGAAAACCTAATCTAGCTCTTTTGATTTTTCTATGTATGTATTTTCCACAAGCTCAGCAGTGACTGAAGACATCGTGAAGAAACCTTAAAATCATCCATTTGGCCTGATTCCCATTTTTAAGAGTTAGAGAGGTAGTAGGAAAGTAAGACACCAAAGAGGTCTCTTCCATTGTAACGGCCAGCGTCAAAAAAGGGGTTTTGCTAGTGGTAGAGCCATGCTGCATGCTTTACAGTACGAATGGGCCGGCTCGTCCAGGGATGTACCACTCTCTTACATAACACCAGCGTGAAATAGTAGTGACCACAATAAAATTGTGTTTCGTCTGGTTTGTGAGAGTGCCGGAGGCCCACACCCCACCTTAAAAGGCCGGCAACGCATTAGCGATCCCTCTGGTGTTACAGATGTCCATGGGCGGCGGTGATTGCTTACCATAATATTGTAAAACTTTGGCGATTTAAAAGAGTAACTAGCGAGTTTCTTGCCGGTTCTTCTCGTTAGTAAAAACATTCCGTATCCGGTGATAGAGTCACTATGTTACGTTGATAATTAACGATTCAAAAGTGCTTCTCTGAGGCCTACATGAATAAAGAATATTTTAATTTTTGATACCATCAGGTGACCCGTTGGCTCGTTTGCCGCATCATAAATATATTTTTAATTCATTTCATTTCATGACAACCATCAGGCGGGCGACCCGTTGGCTCGTTTGCCGCATCTAACATAAAAAAAAGTTACAACGTAGTCAACCCACTGCGCCCCACACTGTGACCCTACGATAAGCCCAATGTGACCAAACCAGATACTCTCGGCAAACAAGACAGATAATAACAGTTCCCACATTCGTCTATCGATTGAGTCGCCATGTTAACTGACGATTTGGAATCGTCATTATTAAAAAAACTTTGTGAACTAGCACTGAGTAACTGTCGTGCCACAGAACATATACTTACTAAAGGTTGTGCTATGATGTTATGTTATTTGGTGTAAAGGTCGAGAAGTCGGTTACAACTTACACCAGAGGTCGCGGGTTTGATCCCCGCACGGTACAAACATTAGTGTGCATGAACATGTCTGTTTGTATCGGGTCTGGGTGTTTCTATGTAGGTATAATATGTATGTATTTACAAAAAAAAGTATATTTATGTAATGTTGTTTGAAAGAGCTCAAATTGGGGAGTGCATGGTGTTGGCAGCATTTATCTGCCAACATGGATTTTCATTGTCGTCGTATTATAGGCACAGAATATTATACTATTAGTACCTACTAGTATAGGGCAGGCATAAACAACATTTTTTAATGAAAATCGGTTGTTTTACTTTGCTAAAAAATATTAAATAGCTACAATAATGTGAAATGTCCGGTACATAAATATAAAAACGACTCTCCAGAACACTTTCAGAATTAAATCCTCAGCCTTTTTACTGAAGACGCCTAAAAATAACCATTGAGGAAGGTTTAATAAAATCTGGGATTAATTTAATTAAGCAGACACCTTATTTAAACACAATCGTTCCTACATTTACTTACGACATTAAAATTATTGTAATCTGCTATTTCCCGACACCCATACCGCCCGCCACTCGCTCATTTCAAACCTTTAAACATGTCAAAAAGAACACCGTCTTACTCTTTCTTTGTCTTAACAAAAGTTCCACCCATCCCTCTCTAGCGGAATGCCGGATTGGCCTAAAAAGTTGCTACCCCGCCCAAAACAATGGCGTTTTAAAAAAGAATACTAGCGCCGTCTCGCTTGCACGGGTGCGTTTGGAAACGGCATCGGGGTGTCCAAACGTTATTTTAAGTAGGAATTTTCTTCGTTAAGTCGCCTGATTGCGATTGTCGAAGTGAATTTGATTTTGGAGGTGTGCCCTGATTTCAGAAACGCGGTAATGACGTTATCCTGCTCGTTTTGTATTTTAACGGCGATACTTTGGGGATCATTTTCTAGTTCGTGGAGCAAATTCGACTTTCAGCGTAATTTATAAACGTAGATGTACCTAGTTATAGAAGTGTGTTTTTAAAGACAACTGTCGCATAACTTAGTTAGGTACTTTTTCGGAAAGCAAACAAAAGTTGATTTTAAATATAGCTATGGAAAGCACTTTAAATGCCACCCACGAATAAACTTTCCCGAAAATCTTTCTACGCTTTGCTGAAAGGGACATCGGTTTACTAGTATTTTATGTATTACAGACAAACTCATGAGGCGTTTTATTACTCTATGACCTAGAGTACTGTCCCATAGGTTTTAAATTAGGGTATAGAAGCACCCTGTACTTGTATTCTTCGCTTCTGCTTGTAAATTACTTACCGGTACATTTATAGGTAATAATAGTCTTTCATAGTTTATTACTTGCAGGTATTTGATTTGATTTTAGAGTAAGCAGAATCTAGCGAAGACTTCATTAAGAATACGATAAATTCTAACGATAGTGTTTGCCACTCGGTTTAGGTTTTAGTGTTTGTTAAGTTATATTTTTATCTCATTATTTAAATATTATTTATTTGGTTTTATATGTGGGTAATATTGTAACAAAAACTGTATTACTTAATTGCTTCAAATTAAAGTTGTTTTTTCTGCACCTTGAACGTAGATAGCAATAAAAACTGTTCTGATAAAATTCAAGCAAACAAGAAATTTGGTCCAGATATACTCAGCACAGTATCTTAAAAAATAGATTATGTAAACAACTTAACCCATTGCCTGATACGTTATCAATTTCTCATCCGTATTGCTAAACTCTGGAAATAACCCAATATATCATATTTTAATGCAATTTTATCCGAAACCAATCGATCATTTACACTAATATTATAAAGAGGAAAGATTTGATTGTTTGTTTGTATTGAATAGGCTCCAAAACTACTGAACCGATTTAAATAATTCTTTCACTGTTGGAAAGCTACACTATCCTCGAGTGTCATGGGTACTTTTGATCCCGGAAATGTGGGGGAAGGGGGGCCTATTTAAGAAAAGGAAATTATGAGCGGGTGAAACCGCTGGCGGAAAGCTAGTATTAGATATTTTGGATCACACAGCAATCAAACGTTTATGTATCTATCGTGGAATCTAGAGAGCTTTCGACGAAATTGGTCATTACAACAGTTAAGTATGACTAGAGGTATTCTTTTCCAAATACTCTTTTGACGACCCACTCAAATTACATACGAGTACTTATTTGATTTAATTACCATATTTGTATCGGTAAAATACTGCTGCCATGGCCGTGTTGACACGTCCACAGTTGAAAACTCAAGATTGCATAAGTGTTATACCTACATAATATAGGTACGGCAGGTAGGCGAGACATTATATCGCGCTCGACTTGGCGGGGGCACTGCCGTGCCCCCAGATTCTTTCTGATCGAAATGAAATGAAATAATTCATACTGCAAATAGATTTAAAAAAAAAGACTTTTGCACGTAATTTTTTTTCCTACTAGCACTTCGACGATCTCTGATCTGGTTCAGTGAAATTAACACTTACGGACGTCATTTTTGTGATCAGGTGCCACATTTGGGGACTAGTCGCAGGACTCGGAAGGGACTCAGTAGTTCTGATTTTTCATAAATCAACCTTTAAACTGATAACGATAACTGTAGTCTGTATGGTTTAATACCAATGTTGTATAAAAATATTGGCGATTAAAAAGAGTAACTATCGAGTTTCTTTTCGGTTCTTCTCGAGATAATAACATTCCGACGTGGTAGAGTCACTCAGTATGTAGGTATAATATTGACGATTCATCTTTAAAATCTATTTAAATAAGAAAAAAAGGTTTCAATTGATTTTATTATTACATTCTTTCAAAAGAACTCAGTATTTGCTAAATAGTTTTCTCGTAATTACATTTCGTAGAAAAACCAATCGGTTATAAAGATCATAAAAACTTCCAAAAACCGAACTAATTTAATTAGTCGTAGGCCACAATAACTGTAAATGCTTAATACAACTGCACTAAAACTTAATAACAATATTAACTGCAAAATTACTCAACAAAATTGCGTAATTTACGTCCGTTGCCGCTAAAAATACATGAAAATCTCGCAAAACAAAATAAGCACATTAAAACAGTAGAAAAGGACCTTGTTTCGTTCAGTAAACAACGAAATCCAGTATTGTGGTTTAGTAGTCGGCGGTGGAGAGAATACGCCAACTCATGCGTAAATTGCTTTGCGGGTGACAGAGAAAACCTGCTTCAGAAGAGGACAAAACACAACGGGGTGGGGCGTAAATAACCGCCCAGTTGAAAACGAGCTCTTGGTTCAAGCTAACGCAAAGATTTGAGGGGTTAAAATATAATGGTCGCTTAGTACCGCCCAGCAGTATCCACATACGATACAATATGGGATGATAATGGGTGCTCGGCATCGCTTTAATAAAATAATTCAGTTGTTAGTAACTACTTCGCGGGGGTAGGTATCCGAACGGCGCCCGACGCGTTCGAATTTTGAATTCGGAATTGGCGGTCGACTCATTTGACGTTCGCGAGTGAGTGGATTTTGTGACAGTGCTTTTTTTTTAATTTGTTGTCCTTATTCTGAGTGCGTTTATTTTTTATTTTCATAAATGAGGTGAGTTTTTTTTTCATTTAAATGGCAAAAGTAACTTTAAAATCAAGAAACTAAAGATATTTTCCTAAGAATTTTAACTAGAAATCAAAAAATTGAAAAGTAGGAAAAATTTATAAACTACGAAAAGCCAAGATTTCGGGGTAATGGGTTCAATTCCCGGGTCGAGCTAACTTTGTGTTAGGGTTTTTCGGGCACAGCTGGGATTTGTAATCCCTACTTCGCATTTGGCAAGCGTGGTGATTAAGCCAGCCTACCCATCATTGTGACGATAACTTGATTTCAAGGACGGAGGCCGGCAGTGGGAAATTAATTAGTAAGCTGATAGGTATTTTATTTTATTTAACTTTAGGTGTAATTGAGAAGTAATTTAACAAAAGGTACCTACTTACCTACCTTCTACAGAATTTTCTTTTTTTTTTCGGAGGAGAATGCGTTTTTTGTGCACCATAACCGCAGGCTAGCTAGACCTGCGGCCGTGTGTGGGACTCGAGACTAAAGCGTCCACTACTCAGTAAACTCTACCGCCACCGGTTCTTCTTCAAACTCGATTGGGACGAGCCCGTGCCAGCATTTTGGCTATTGACCAGCCCAAGGCGGGTAATTCGACTCTACCATAGTACTATGAGATGAGTGGCGGCGGATTGTAAAGGTTGCTACCACCCCTGATGTGACGACCACGCACGACCACTCTGCCAAGAGTGTGACGACAAAGAAGAAGAAGATAGTACTATAGAGAAAGATAAGTTTAATAGTTTCGAGTCGCGCAAAAACTAGTTTTTTAGATTAAACCTAAAGATGTCTTATTTATTTATTTTTTATCTTAGCTCAATATCTTAGTCATTGTCAAATGACCTCTTAGGAATAAGTGTACTTAGATACAATGGAAAAAGATTAGGGATGCATCCATATTACGAGCTGTGGCTGATGACTAACGATATTTATAAAAAAACTAGCCTTCCGCCCGCGGTTTCACCCGCGCGTTATTTCTTTTTTCAAATATTTCCCCCCTTCCCCCACATTTCCGGGATCAAAAGTACCCTATGTTCACCGGGGATAGTGTAGCTATCCAACAGTGAAAGAATTATTCAAATCGGTTCAGTAGTTTCGGAGCCTATTCAATTCAAACAAACAAACAAACAAACAAACATACAAACAAACAATCAAATCTTTCCTCTTTATAATATTAGTATATAGATAAAAAAGTATCGCGCCGATAGCGTGAACGGATAGTGAATTTATATTCGAGCTGAAACTAGGTACATTTATTTAGGAGGAGCCTATCAAAACTATGAACTAATTCTCTAAAAAAAACTGTTTTCTGTAGTAATAGTAAGGTTTCAGTCAAGCCTTTATGGGCCTTTATATTCACGGGGCCATGGAAGCTCTTTATTAATACCGCCCCTGCTACATATAATATACGTAGGGTTGCCTTGCCATCTCTAAAATTTGGAAAACAGGACAAGACGCGTGAAAACCCCGGATTTTAGAGTCCGAAAGCCGGACATGTCAACACATATTCAATGTAATAAAAAACATCGTGGTGTTCGCGCATAGTGCGTGTCTCGCGGGCGGCCCAAATTTTATTTATTTATTTATTTTTTTAAACTCGGTCTACAAAATGAAACCTTCCCCGGACGCTCCCCGGATGCCCTCTAAACTAGGACAAATCCGGGGAAACCCGGACGGATGGCAACCCTAAATATACGATACAGGCAGTGATTTTTAAGCTCGAAAGGTATAAAAATCGTGTTAAAAGTCACTCAACTGTTATGAAGTGGTAGGTACATCTCTGTCGTCTTTTGTAAGCTTCCCCAGAAGAGCGGCTCATTCGAGATGGAAGATCCTCTATGCTCTAACTTTTGTAGGGGTAGAGCCATGCTGTTTTACAGTACGAATGGGCCGGCTCGTCCGGAGAAGTACCACCCTCTCACATAACACCAGCGTGAAATATTAGTGACTACTATTGTGTTTCGTCTGGTTTGTGAGAGTGCCGGAGGCCCACACCCCCATTAAGGCCGGCAACGCATCAGCGGTCCCTCTGGTGTTGCAGATGTCCATGGGCGGCGGTGATTGCTTACCATAAGACGACATAAAAATAAATGAAAAAAATAGGTATGTAGGTAGTTAGATTATTATTAATTAATTTCAACGAATTATCAGCGATCACGGCGCGTGGCGTTCACAGACACACAGATAAGTTTATATTAATATATCGATAATAACTTTTTTATGAGCCATTTTCGGCTTTGATGGGAAAGTCAAACACTTGACGCTTATCTACTCGGCTAATAAAACCGTGCAAATATCGTCGACTCTACCTGTCACTTTGAAGAAGTGTTATTGACAGGTGAAAATGTGTTAAAATCTCATTAAATATCTCTCAATGTTTAAAATGTTGTTACTGCCGAGAAGACAGCTGCAAGAACCAAACCAAATCATAATATAATATTAAAAAAAGTAAAGTAAAAAGTATCAGCCATGTCCGACTGCAGGGCAAAGGCCTCCATCCTTGAAATCAAGTTATCGTTACAATAGTACACTGGCTTAATCACCACGCTTGCCAAATGCGGATTGGTAATCACAAACCCTAGCAGTGTCTGAAAAAACCGACACAAAGTTTCGACCCGGGAATTAAACCCGAGGTTTTGGCCCTGTATATACACTACTAGACCATCGAGGCGATAGGTATTAAAAGAACATTAAAACATAAAAATATAATATTATAAATATTATTTATTTGTTTATATATTTTAGGGCGATTAACACCTATTCGTACATACGTTATGTATACGTACTATGTTTATACGTTATGCGTATTTAAAAAAAAAATATAAGACATAATAAATATTATGAAATATAAATATAATAACTTTAATAAAACTCTACCACTTCGGAATTGGTTATTGCCGAGATCGGCAAATAGGTACCTTTGTTATAGTTATTATTTTGTATCACCAATTATTATTTTTCAGTCTTAAAAACTATGAAAACTATAAAATCAAAATATGTTTTTACATTTAAGCTTCAAAGTTGCACAACTATTAAATTTAGGCTGGTGTAAGAGTGATGTGCGCGCGTAGCGTTATACCTACACTGCCGGTTTTCTTTGCAGTTCAAATCGTCGCTATCTTACAAGAACAGCGATACTTGCTGATACGCGCGCTGACCGCATGCTTGTCAACACAGAACAAGAAAAAATTCTTTCTTGTCAGCGTGACTCTAAAACCAGCCTTAGTAATCTGTGGTTGCACTTTATGAATCGTCAGACCTAAGCGTCAGACATTAATCTTTTAGAGCGACTCTACCACCGGATTCTGAATGTTGTTGGCAAAGGCCACACACAGCCCTGGTTTTACAAATAGATTGGTTCCCAGCCTCCACCAGTCCCCAAAGGTGGCGCATAGGACATAGCTCCTGAGATAATTTAGTGAACATAGCTACTGGAACGTTTGGAACTCATAATAAAAATACCTATTAAAAAAACTGTGCGGCATAAATGAAATATGTACCTATCATCAGCTTATGAAAGTCCACTGCTGGACAAAGGCCTCTCCAAATGCTCGCCACTCTGATCGATCCTCGGCCACTCGCATCCAGCTCCTGCCAGCCATCTTGCGCAAATCGTCACTCCACTTAGCCTGAGGGCGTCCCTCACTACGTTTACCGAGACGTGGTCTCTACTCTAGAACCCGTTTACCCCAACGGTTTCGGTTCTACGGCTGATGAATTTCATCTGATTATTTATTTTTATGTGTTATTGTTTCAGATATAATGTAAAACGATGTCTTCACAAATATTGACGATGTACCGCCGCGATTCAAACGACCAAGAAAGACCCCTAGAAATTGAGGACCCTGGCAGTCGATCCAGCACACCAAAAAACATGAAATACTACAAACAATTAGACGAAGACAAAACAATATTAAATCAAGGAAAAAAATCATTCTGCATAGACGCCTTACTGTCCCGCCATATTGAACCAGAGACAACAATCCAAGATAGAATGACCCAGCAGAAATATTTAGCTTTAATTCAAAATAAGAACTACATTAATAGATTCGAGAATTACGATGCACAGATTGAACAGAATACCATAGACAAGTTTCAAGGGCAGAGTTTTGAGCAGAGACCAGAGAGTCCGAGGAGTGGACAGAGCAGTCCCAGAAGTGGAAGTCCTGGGTCTGAAGATGGGAACCGGTCGGGGAGCTACAGTCCCCCCATTTCGCCCGGGGTTGAGGGGGGGACTGAAGAATATGAGAGTTACAGGCCTGGTGAGTTTGTGATTAATTTTTTCTGCCCTTTTTTATGTAAGCGAAGCAAACGAGCAAGTAGGTCACCTGATGGTCCCATTGGACACCTGCATCACTGTTGCGTCTGTTCAATCGCGCATTTTTTTGGGTTCGAATCCCATCCGAAAAAACATGTAATGAACATTTGTGTTTGTTCCGTGTCTGGATGTTTTCGTTTTTTCTGATGCCCTTTAGTTACATGCTAAGAAGATAGTTAATAACACAGAGGACGTGCGTTCGATCACCCTACAAACTTTGATGGCATGAACATACATATTGACACGTGTTTGTTTGTTCCGGACTGGGTGTTTCTATGTATAAAATGTATGTATTTACTAAAAAATATATGTATAAGTATGAGTAATTCAGTGAATATTGTCCAAGAATATTTAAAAAAATACTTATGTAGAAAAAAAAGAATGACGAAGTGTCAGTAAAAAAAGGGAGTACAACAAAACATTAATAGGTAGGAAAGCTAGTGAAATTACTGAGTATATGAGACCTAATAACTGTCGTCTCGGTGTAGCGGGCGCAGGGCGGTGCCAGACAGTAACTGCTTAGTTACTGTTTGGCACTGAACTGTCTAAGGGCAGACGTGGCGCTTACCATCAGGTGTACGACCTGCTCGCCTTGTTACACATTGCAATAAAAAAAATTATTATTAATGTAACTAACTAAAACCCTTTCCCCCAGGCATAATCCCGAAGCCAGGCCTCCTCCCGCAAAACCCCGCCCTGGTGGCCGCCCAGTCCGCAGCGCTGTTCAACTACCCGCAGTTATCCCCCGGGACGCTCCCTCCTGGGGGACCCATGCCGTCCGCGTTCCACCACCCTGGAGACAGGGTGCTCCATCATATGCAGCTGGAGTGGCTGGCCAGGACTGGGATGTTTTACCACAGGATACCCGAGTTGGGGGGTAAGTGGAATTTTTTAACGACTTTAAATAATGAAGGTTTTCCGTTTGAATACGTACCTATTTGATTCAAAAGCTTTAAGAAATAAATCCTACTAGTCCTACTAATATTATAAATGCGAAAGTCTGGATGTTTGGATGTTTGTTTTGTTACTTAATTACGCCTAAACGGCTGAACGGATTTAGATGAAATATGGCACATGTATAGTTTGTAACCCGGATTAGGACAGGCTATAAAATTCCTACGGGAAACGTCTCATTCCCGCGGGATATTTGACAAAAGAAATTACCTACGCGCGGTTGAAATCGCGGGCGGAAAGCTAAAATTTTAAAAAATAAAATGTTTTATGTGTGTTTTACGTCATAGGAAGAGAAAATTCATAGAGTACGATTACTAGCTATAGTGGTATTTTTTTTTAAACCCAACGTTTTGCTTTACAGCAATCGTGATGTTTTCAGATCATTTTTATAATTTTATTTATTTTTATATAATTTGGTACAGAAATATACTAAACCAATTTTTTATTTCCTTTTACCAATTCTATAATTATGTAGACTCTTCTTGGCCTGTCCTTCGATGGAATAGCCGGCAGTGGCCAACGTACCTGTCCGCCTACTGTTCTAGCATAAAAAAAGGTTAATTTCCGTTCGCCCCACCAAGATTCCTGTTTGTCCCACTGGTGGAACAAACCGGAATAAACCAAAAAAGAGACTAAACTCGTGACGTACTTAGTACCTACTATTATCCCGGGGATGGGCTGGTCAATAGCTATCGCTGGCACCGGCTCGTCCCAATCGGGTGTGAAGGGGAACCGGGGGAGTTTAGTGGGTAGTGGACGCTTTAGTCTCGAGTCCCACACACGGCCGCAGGTTTAGCTACCCTGCGGTTATGGTGCATAAACGCATTCTCCTCCGAAAAAAAAAGTACCTACTATTATGTTTTTTGTGCTCTGTGACAAAGAAAGCTCTCTCTAATCTCAGTCTAAGATAAACGGTACGTCAAAATCTCTATTGTGAGGGCGTGTCACTCCGTCCGGTTGTTTGTCCCCGTCCTAGCCGCACCCTCTGTTTACGGACACATGCCAACCCCCTCATTCACTCACTGGTAATACATTCGCTGAAAGTGAGTGAAAATGTTATGCAAAGTCAAAGTCAAAATTTCTTTGTCATATAGGCTGCAACATAGCACTTTTAAGTAGTCGAGGATTCAGGCGACTGGGACCACTACATAGCTGGGACCGCAGTCCCAGTTGCCTGATTAGTTTTTATTTATTTATTTTGTCGGGCGAGTGGGACCACCCGTAATTATTTTAATCACAAATCCATTGTTAAAATACAAGATTTAGTACAGTTAGCAGAAAAGGTGTCATCAATAAAACAAAGTTATGGTCCCAGTCGACCGATTCAAATATGTTATCACGTAACTGGGACTGCGGTCCCAGTTTCATATGGTCCCCGTCGCCTGAATCCTCAAATAATCAAGTAATAAAAAATGACGTGATTCTACCGCCGGCTTCGGAATGCTGTGTCTATATAGAAAAAACCGGCAATAAAAGTAGATATTAGCTTTTTTCAATCCAGTGTAAGTAAGTAATTGTATGTGAGGAAGTGGACACATTTACACAAGGTCAGTTGGCAGACAGGCACGCAGCCCACCTGATGGTAAGCGGCCACTACGGCCTATTCCACTGAGGGACGCTTCACCTAGAAGCGTCCGTCAATGTGCTCCTCTGATCTTAGAGTCTCTGATTTTAAGTGTACTGGCTCCCACATTAATATTGCCGGAACACAACCAGAGCTGTTATGGCGGCAGATTTCACCTGTGGGGGTGGTAGCTAGCCAGTCGGACTCTGAAAAAGCCCTACCACCAACCAGACCCAAGGCGGGAATCGAACCCACGACCTCCGTGTTTTTATACCCAATTAATTTGTTGTTTAATTAGAAACATCTTGTTTTTTTCATTATATTCTGCCTCTGCCTCCGATTCCAGTTCCGACTACCGTTCCGATTCCGATTTCGGTTCCGATTTTACCTCCGTTACATCCCGCGCACCATCAGGCGGGCCGTAGGCTTAAACGTGATATAAAAAAAACATGATCATGATTATTTAGTTCCAAGATTTTTTATTGTGTTTCGCTGTACTAAAGAACTTGTATTATAAATTTAATGCTATCAAATTGGTACTAGTATCGGTACCCTTATGGTACGAGAACAATACATATTTTTAACGTCCACTTAAACTATGGTGCAAATATTTACCGATCATTTAGCCAATTGTACCATGTGTGACGTCATTAGCACCCCTCAAGCAACGCCGGGGGGCGCGCTAAACGAGATTAGCCAAATTAGAGCTGTGGGGAGGGTGAATTCATTTCAATGTATTTAAAATATGATTGGGATTAAAATTTATTGTGAGACAAGCCTTAGTTATCCAGCAGGAATGTCTTTTTCGTGATCAAAAGTAGCCACAAGATAGATAGATAAACAATTTATTTGCAACAAAGGACACACATACACACAAAACAAGCTGACAACTCAGTAACAAAGGGTAAAAAGACAAAAAACATTACCTTACATTAACGCTTCGTCTGCATGTGTGCCGCGGCGATGCAGATAGGCAAGAGGCTCAGTGGAATTTTTGCTCCGGGAGCAAAACACTGGTTTTCAGCCTTTGCCAGGGGTGATTGCTAGTGCACGTGAAGAGACCATGTCGTACCTTTCTTTTAATTAATTACAATATTTATTTTTACTAATCTCCAGTAAGCGACATCCACAAGAGACATCACTGGTGCGTTGGATGTAAATTGGTAGAAAGCACAACGTTGGCAACAAAAATAAGGTTTTTTCTACTGCGTACACTATGTTCTCCCTAATTATTGAGCTCTGAACACTTTTGTAGTGGTAAAGCCATGTTTTACAGTACGAATGGGCCGGCTCGTCCGGGGAAGTACCACCCTCTCACATAACACCAGCGTGAAATAGTGACTACTATTGTGTTTCGGCTGGTTTGTGAGAGTGCCGGAGGCCCACACCCTATACCCCACAGGCCGGCAACGCATCAGCGATCCCTCTGGTGTTGCAGATGTCCATGAGCGGCGGTGATTGCTTACCATCAGGCGACCCGCTGGCTCGTTTGCCGCCTCTGACATAACCAAAAGATTAACCAACAACAGTTAGAAGTGCTTCACCACTGTGGTCTTCTTTATGGTGAAGGTAGTTCCCCAGGCTAGCGGATCATTCGAGTGGAAAATCAATTGATATCAATGATACGGAATGACACTAGAGACTGACAAACTTATCTGTTCCGGTGGCGGCGTCGCTACTGTCTATTTAGAACTGTCATTAAATAATAGTTTTTGCATTGCATTTCACGTAGTTCCAATTTTGGCCACCGGAACAGATAAGTTTGTCGGTCTATACCTCTGGCCACAGTATTACAAAAACCCTATTTATTAAACTGTGCTCTGGCTTTGGAATGTTGATATATCAATGAAAAAGAACTGGCAAGAAACTCAATAGTCACTATTTTTCCACTACCACTGCAATCTCCATTGGAACTACATTATTAAGTCACACATTTTTCTGATTCAGATATATTTTTAGAATTCAATTTTAAATATTGTGACTGCCTCCGTGGTATAGTGGTTAAAGCGTTGGGCTCTAATACCCGGAGGTCGTGGGTTCGAATCCCGCGGGGAGCTTCACTTTGTGTGAATGTTTCCAGTTTGGTTAGGACATTGCAGACTTGAATCACCTGAATGTCTGAAAAGAATGATGATTCCGTGCTCGGAAGGCACGTTAAGCCGTTGGTCCCGACTATGTTCCAAGTAGGTCTGGTTTCCCTTGTAGGGTTACGGAGGTCAGATGGCAATCGCTCCATTGTAATAACCAGGCTTGTCAAATCTAGGATCATAGTCGAAGCGGACCCTGAGCTCCATACTGGATGCAATCGGGAATACGCTGGGATGATGAATTTTAAATATTGTCTTTAGTGTATGATATAAATCTTGTATTGCAAGAGCTATTAATAAAATCCTAAGTGCCAACAATTAGTAAACTGCGCTAAAGTCCCCGCCCTAATAGTATCCATTGAATGGGATTACACAGTGTAACTGATGACAGAGAGCTAACTCCAACAAACGACTAAATAAATATCTTTTCCCCCAGCGTTTTGTCCCGATCTAGTCTAGTTACGCTTGCACCATGATCTGGGATTAAACAAGTCCAGTTATTACATTGGAGCGACTGTCGTCTGACCTCCGTAACCATTGACAGGGGAACTAAAGATTTGGGTCATGGATACACAGCCATTCGTTAGTGCAGGCAGAAAAATCGATAGGTAGTTGTAGATATAAATGCATTTCTCTTGTTAATTACAATTTATTATACTTTTACAATATTAGGAAATATGTAATCGGCGTTATACATTGCAAGCGCGGTAAAATCTATCTGTCATCTCTCGGCTAGTGGCGGAGCACCGTACGCGGTGACCATAGTGATGTGTAATTCGATTCTACCAATTATTCGTCTAACAGTAGGTATGTGCCGAGATTTGGAAAATTGACCTAAACGCATTGAATGTAATATTTGTGGTATCTTCGACTTGATTCTCATAAGCATAACACAAGTGCTTATGATACTTACTTTTGTGTTGTTTTCCAATGCTTACTTATTCTTATATCATATAATCTATGAGCATAAACTTTAAAGACATTTTGTGGAACTATAATGCGTTGTAGATTTGACAGTACTGTCCAGTTCTCTACACTGTGGCCAAGTGCCATAACAGGTGCCCCAGCATATGGGAGGGCGATAAATGTCCCACTTATGGTCCCAATAAATGCGGGGTCCCAACCTTTAACAATTCGGATCGACGGTGTGAGCGAAATATCACTTTATATACAATTGATTTTATTGTCACAACTGTTTGATTGCAGGGTAACATTATAAAATGTTTCAAATAATCATTATGTTTGTGTATTTATTTATCTAACGGATTTTTCTCGATTATAGTCTCATTCTTATTGACGAGCCATTTGGTGTAATGGTCGAGAAGTCGGCTATTACACCAGAGGTCGCGGGTTCGATTCCCGCACGGTACAAACATTTGTGTGCATGAACATGTCTGTTTGTATCGGTCTGGGTGTTTCTATGTATAATATGTATGAATTTACAAAAAAAAAAGTATATAAGTAATGTTTATCCGTTGTCTGGCACCCATAGCACAAGCTAATGCTTAGTTTGGGGCTAGATGGCGCTGTGTGAATAATGTCCAGAGATATTTTATTTATTTATTTATCTTATACTTTATACTGTATGGCTTGGTCTAAAACTAATCAGTAATTGTAACAAACAAATTGTAAACAAACACGGCGATGAAAAAGAGTAACTGTCGAGCTTCTTGCCGGTTCTTCTCGGCAGATGACTGCATTCCGAAGCCGGTGGTAGAGTCACTCTGTAATTGACGATTCATAAATACTTGATACAAGTTTACATGAATAAAGAATATTTTGATTTTGAACAAGTTTGGAGTGAAAATTTGTTTTAAAAATATTAATTAGTGTAGTAATTATTATATTTTGCACTATTTCTAATTATTATTTTTTCATACTTTCCTCTATCCTAAGGTTGACTGAAACTCGCTGTTAGCGATAAGTCCGTCTGTATTGTACAGTTGTTTTATGTTACATGTTTTCTGTGTTGTGTGTAGTGCAATAAAGAATATATATCTAATCTATAATCGAGAAATCAAATCACATGAAGTCGGATGCCGGTTCATCTTCGATAGGTAACGCTTAGAATTTCATGGTAAAGTCATTTTGTAACATTAATTGGTAAAAGACGATTCATAAGTGTACCTCTGAAGCCTTCATAAATCTTACTTCCCACTAATATTATAAATGCAAAAGTCTACGCCTACGGCTGAAAACGGATTTAAAGGCACGTATAGTTTATAATCCGGATTTGGACATAGGCTATAAAATTCCAACGGTAAACGTCTCATTCCAGCGGGAATAACTATTTTGAAATTACTGAACCGATTTAAATATTTTTTCACTGTTGGAAAGCTACACTATCCCCGGTGAACATAGGGTACTTTTGATCCCGGAAATGTGGGGGGAAGGGGGGATATTTGAAAAAAGAGATTACGCGCGGGAAACCACGGGCGGAAGGCTATGAAAAATATTTTGAATTGGTATTAAGTACCTACATAAAATAAAGGCATGATGAATCCACGTATGTATTAGGTATTAACAGTTCGATCTCTTGTGATTTCCATATAATCTCATGTTTTTCACTCTGTATTACCAATTTGAGACGATAATAATACCTAATGCATCATTTTATTGATAACGTCTAAACATTGATGGATCGGTCTGTGGATCACTAAGAATCCGCTAGATTTTCAGATGACACTATTTCTCTAGAGCATAAATTCTTTTTTTTATATTTCCACCTGATGGTAAACGGCCATAACTCTTCATTTTTTATACCAGATCAGTTGGCAGACAGGCACGTAGCCCACCTGATAGTAAGTGTCCACAGCGGCCTATTCCATTGAGGGACATTTTAAACTTTTTTATGTCAAAGGCGGCAAACGAGCTAGCGGGTCGCCTGATGGTAAGCAATCACCGCCGCCCATGGACATCTGTAACACCAGAGGGATCGCTGATGCGTTGCCGGCCTTTTAAGGGGGGATGTGGGCCTCCGGCACTCTCACATAGGTACCAGACGAAACACAATAGTAGTCACTATTATTTCACGCTGGTGTTATGTGAGAGGGTGGTACTTCCCTGACGAGCCGGCCCATTCGTACTATGAAACAGCATGGCTCTACCACTACTATACTAGCGGCACGCTACGATGGCGATGGTAATGGCGTTTCAACAAAACGGGCATCATAGCGCGCTAGTTACTATAAAGCCCAACACAACGGTTTAAAAACGGCTCTAAAATTAAAAACAGCACATAAACTGCTGCACAGCAGATAGATAATAATATAAATAGTGCGAAAGCGTTATAAAAACCAAGTATTGCAATATTTTATATTATGTCAAAACGGCTTCCATAGCGTGCCGCTAGTAAGGTAGGTATAATCTCCAAGAAACACAGCCAGAGCTGTTATGGCGGCAGATTTTACTTGTAGGGTAAGCTACAAACTCAGATATAAGTATATAATTATCTGTGGCTACAACCATGTTATCAAATTGTTTAAGATATAAATATTTTTTTCGGTATTTTTCGTATAAATGACAAATAATTTTCCTGTACTGTCGTCACAGCTTCGCCTCTTGACCGATTTCTTAGGATAAAAATTAAATGACGAAACACTCATAGGTGCAAATAACAGATAAATGTGATAAATCTTAGTGATAAGTCTGGAATCTTTATCTAAAACTCATCTATCTACATTTATTGTGTTATTCGACTGCGATGTTATCAAGGTGCGGTGGAATAGTGCTTAAAAGATGATCTCAATACCCAGAGGTCGTTGGTTCGATGGGTCTTGATAGGTCCTTTTTGCAAGTGCGTGTGGCAAACTACCCCTTTTTTTACAAATATGCTTTATGAATATCCCAGCTCTTGAGCCGCTGATTCGGCATAATAAGCGAGGAGTCGTGGGTTCAAATCCCGTTCAGGATAAACATTTATGTGATAAATATTTTTGTGTTAGTTAAGTTTTCCGGGAAGTATGCTTTTAGGCAATCTAACCGCAAGCTAGCTAGCTAGACTAGTTATTAAACTTTGTCGGTTTTTCCTTTCCACCCTAAGGCGGTTATCACACTGAGCCGCGCTCCGTCTTGGAGCGCGGGGCTGCATAGTAAAAATTCCGCACGCGCGGGCGCGTTTTCAGTGTGTTGTGCCGCGCGTGTTTTCTATACAAACTGAGGTACTTGCATACAATGATTAAATCTGTCGTCCCGCGTACCGCGGCGGAGCACGGTGCAGTGTGGTAACCGCCTAATGAGACGATAATTTAGCTCTACCTGCAGTTTTTCTGAGACACATAACACAGTGCGAAAGCTTATTACTTTGGGTTATATCAATATATGTGATTGATGATGTAAAATATTTATTTAAAACTTGCTGACCCGGTGAACTTCGTATCACTCTTAATATAAACCATATTATTAAATTAAAATCACTTACCTCTTAATATAAATAAACCATATTAAATTAAACCCTAACGAACATCAAACCTTTGACAGGTAAGAACAGGTATGGGAAAATAAAATTGTAGTTTTTAGTGTTTTCCTCGCAATTTTCCCATATTTTCTCATCGTTTAAACCTTCCCTGGACTGGACTCTCTAGAGTTTTAGCGAGACTAACGAACAGCAATTAATTTGTAATGTGTAGAACGTCTTGATGGTCTAGTGGTTTAAGTACCGGGCCATCAAGATCTCGGGATCCTGGATTTAATTCCCGGGTCGAGCTAACTTTGTGTCGGTTTTTTCGGGCACAGCTCGGGTTTGTGATCACCAATCCGCATTTGGCAAGCGTGGTGATTAAGCCAATACTCATCATTGTAGCGATAACTTGATTTCAAGGATAGAGGCCTTTGCCCTGCAGTGGGACATTAATAGGCTGATACTTTATAGGTAGTCGTCATGCGTATTCGTGAATAGCTAAGCAAGGCTCTAATTACTCTAATTAAGTTTAATTAAGTTGCGTCTAAACGCTCTTCGGAGTTGATTTAAAAATCAACTGGCTAACGAAATTCCGCGGAGTTCGGTCATGGTAGGGTCCCACTGTTAGCGGGAAATTTACCTGGGATTCATTACACTTGA
Source organism: Mecyna flavalis (assembly GCA_949319885.1). Taxonomy (NCBI): domain Eukaryota; kingdom Metazoa; phylum Arthropoda; class Insecta; order Lepidoptera; family Crambidae; genus Mecyna; species Mecyna flavalis. Next base: position 1,547,884 of record OX439420.1, on the reverse strand, counting down.
AATAAAGTGTGTGAAGATCAGAGGAGCCTACAGTAGGGAACCACATTGAATAATTATCTATACTTCTATACTAATATTATAAGAGGAAAGATTTGATTGTTTGTTAATATGTTTCTTTGTATTGAATAGGCTCCGAAACTACTGAACCGATTTGAATAATTCTTTCACTGTTGGAAAACTACACTATCCCCGGGTGACATAGGGTACTTTTGACCCCGGAAATGTGGGGGGGAAGGGGGGGGGGATATTTGAAAAAAGAAATTAAGTGCGGGTAAAACTGCGGGCGGAAGGCTAGTCTGTAAATAAAGTGACATAAAAAAACTCTTTGTTTGGTTAGTGATAAGACTTTTCCTGAGTCTCGCTCGTTACCTCTAATGTGAAATCTGCCCCCATAAAATTATAATACTTATGCTTCACTCTCATTGCACGCTGGGACAGCAGTCTGACACAAACGAAAATAAATTAGGCGTGGGGCCAACGCCTGTATGCTTTTCGAGCACACGGGTGTGTTTTACACCGCCAACTTCCAGACTGCACATTGTGACTGAGTATTAGTGACAAAAAAAATAATCACAATTTTTGTCTTGCCCGGTATTGGAACCTCTGGCGCCGACGCCGTGCTATTTACTAGCCACTGCACTACAGTGGCAGTCAGGTATCTAGTAGTATACCTATTATTATCTTGAGTTTCTTGCGGCACTTCTTCTCAACAGGCCATTCACGTCGAAGTGCTGGTAAGAATAAAAAGTTTATGACGTGCAAAAGAATTTCATGGTAAATCAAATTGCAAAATAAATACTTTGACTTTATGTAGGTACTATCAAGTGGGATGTGCTGGTCAATGGGATGTGAAGGGAAACGAGGAATTTGACTGGGTGGTGAGGCGCTTTAGTCCCGAATCTCACACACAGCCGCAGGTCTAGCAAGCATGAGGTTATATGGTCCCTAAAAGCATTTTACTCCAAAAAATAAAATAAAAGGGAATGTTGTAAATGTATTGCAGCCTTTAATTTTAAGTGTAGTCAGTGTACCATAAAAAGACAAGATCAGGACAAAGTAACTGACGAATCGCGGACAGTAAGCCCCCGCGCCGCAGGGAGCTGTAAGCCAATTATCAGAGAGCAATTTATTCGCACAAACAAAGGGACCCGGCCCTTTCCAAATTAGATCCCCGTGCGTAGGGACGCGACGATACTCAACTCGATATCGATAGTTTTGACTCGTCACTTTGTCTAAATTGTAGCCTGACCAAGAAAAAAAAAACCTACTCTGGAGGCGCCACATTAGCTATGGTTATAGCAACACTTGGTTGCTATGGTTATACTCACAAATAACTTACAATATCCAAACAAGGCACGGTTGACAATTGACATCACACTTTGACAGACAGCAATAATGAATGACATCCTAATGGTTTTAAATTTGATTTTTGCCACTTGAAGAAATTAGTTCCAATATTTTCCCGCAAGAGGTATGGCGAGGTTTTTTATTTGAATGGTCGGGCTAACTTGTTTTTAAAAAAGAAAGCTTATTTGGTTGCTGGTAAGCAAAGCTTTATTCTATCCGTTTAGAACAGATAAATAAATTATTATTTTTCATGTTAGATAGAGTTTGCAGATAAACACACAGCCCACCTGATGAAAAATTGGCCAATGACCTGAGGGACAACCCAGGAAGCTTCGCTCAATGTGTTTCCACACAGTAGGTGATCTCTCTTAAGATCTCCATCGTTTGATTTCAAGTGTACTGGCTCCCACATTAATATTGCTGGACACGGCTAGAGGTGTTATGGCGGAAAGTTTTACCTGTGGGAGTGGCAGTTAGCCAGTTGGAACTCAGAAACGGTCTTATTATACCCAATACTAAGGCGGGAATCGAACTTACGAACACTGATAAAGAATTAGGACACAAGGATCTCTCTCGGTTTTAGTGCAACTCTCAGGAACTGTTATTATAACTCAACATTTGGAGGCCTATAAAACTGGGTCCGGCCGTTATGCCCCCATTCCGGTTTGCCCCCGGCCGGTATGCCCCCACAATTTTAAGTAAATTTGTTCCAGTTTGCCGTTAAACCGTGGGGGCATACCGGCCGGGGGCAAACCGGAATGGAGGCATAACGGCCGGACCCATAAAACTTTGCCTTTATTAAGCTTTTAACCTGGCAGTATCCAATAAGAATTTTGACTTTTCTCCTTTTAATGACTCCATCAAATTGTTCCTTGGTAATTTGGAATTTATCATAAAATTTACCGACGGTACTATTTTTGTGAATAAGGAAAATGAAAAATATTATTTTATAATAATTTATCGATGTTTTTTGCTATTTGCGTCTCTAGAAAAACACAGTGCGTAGCCACCAGCTTCAGCAGAAGAATCTATTTGATCTGTCAGCCGGACCGCCAACATGGCGGCTAAAACAAATGGCGCCGGTTTATTATCTATGGTCGACGCTTTTCAATTATCTGTCAAAATATTTTATCAATCGAGTACATTGAAGCCGAAGGTTAAATAATTGCAAGATTAGTATTATTATTTTAAATATTTATACTCGCAATGGGGTAAGTTGGCGACTTCAGGAACGTACCTAATCCTTTCAGCCTTAGAATAATAGGTGCAGATATTTATTACACACAGAGACATTTGAACAGTTATAGCCCGAACCTCGCCATATTGCGGAAAAATATTGGAACTAATTTCTTCAAGTGGCAACAATCAAATAAAAAAACAATAAGATGTCATTCATTATTATTATGTCAAAGTGCCATTTGTTAACCGTGCCTTGTTACTATTAGATATTGTGAGTTATTTGTTAGTATAACCATAGCAACCAAGTGTTGCCAACCAATAGCTAATGTGGCGCTTCAGTTAAATTAATTAAACAATATTTATAATGGTTTATTCTCCCATTCAAGCCCTTACAGCCTAAGTATATGTGACCAGAAAACATCGACGTATATTATTTTTTTTCAAAACAATAGCTTTGTAACACAGTCATAATAACACATACGACTACATACCTACCGCGCATGCGTGTCTAAGCCCCGCCTATTATGACGCTAGTGTGGGCATCCTCCATACTTATGTATAATCTCTGACACCGAATTGCTTTGTTCGACACTTTAGTAATTTAGAATGGTCACCATTTTAACGCCTCGGTGGTCTAGTGGTGAGTAACAGGCCGTGATGTCGGGGTCGTGGGTTCGATTGCCGGTTCTTCTCGATAGATAACAACATTCCGAACCTGGTGGTAGAGTCACACTAGAATATATACATATAATGTCCGACAATTCATTCTTTAAAGCCTTTATAAAATAAAGCATATTTTTAATTGATTTTATTCCCTGGTCAGGTATAAAATTTATATCGGATTTTTCTGACACAGACGGGGTAGTTTTTTGATTAATGCAAGAGATCCACCTGATGGTATTAATCTGTCATTCCCGGCGCACATCACCAAAGTAAAAAAATATCACCTAAAATTCGGGGATCGAACCAAGGACACGCGTTATAAGCCTAAGCCGCCACCAACCATTATTAAACCTGTTTGTCTTCCGCTACAATGCACCGTAGCCAACTGTTCAAAGTGTGGACGGTGGGCCCCACTGCTGGGCAGGTCCATTCGGCGTGTACAAACAAACAGACGAACAAATCACCCTGTACCCCTCTTTAAGCTAATCACTGCGATAAATATGAACAGACGGACAAACTGAAACGGATTATTGGGGTGGGTTCTGGACAGTTAAAAATTTATTCAAACCTATAGTAGTTTTTTTTTTATATTTTACGAGTATCGTATTTTTAAGCGGCCACCAGGAAGCGTCGCTCAATATGCTGCCAGACTGTAGACTCATCTGATCTTCGAGCCTCTGATTTCAAGTGTACTGGCTCCCACATTAATGTTGCTGGAACACAGCCAGAGCTGTTATGGCGGCAGATTTCACCTGTGGGGGTGGTAGCTAGCCAGTCGGACTCTGAAAAAGCCCTACCACCAACCATACCCAAGGTGGGAATCTAACCCACGACCTCCGTGTTTTTATACCTGAGCGGCTTAGCCACTGTTCCACAGAGGCGGTCTTTGATGCTAAATAATTTTATGTGTACAAAAATTATTCTTCAATTTTCATCGTATCTATAATGCGGAACCCTAAAACTACCCTATTTGAACTGTTAACATAATAGCTATGCAATTTTACATTCTATAACAAGGCCATAAAGGTCTTTATTCCTCTGGCAGCCATATTTTAAGGTCATAAGTGGTGACATGAAAACATCATGGTGTGATATGGTCTCGGATTAACAGGTTCTTAATTATTGTTATTTATTGCTGTAATGGGTCGTTGGTTCAATTCCCGGGATGGTTAATTTAGTTTGACCTGATGGCAGTATTTGATTTTTGATTTTAGGTAAGTACACCTGCCATGTTAGGATGATACCAATCTATTATAAATATTGTTTGTATTGAATAGGCTCCGAAACTACCTAAATTCCACTTGAGCCCCCCGTTTGGATCCCCCAGGTTGTCCATAGATACTCACTATTTCATTTGAACCCCGAACAAGCACTTAGGTATTAATTTTTTATTTTTGTAAGACAAAAAATAATTTTGGGAGGAATTGGCCGCCCCCTAAAATCCGCCGCCCTAGGCTCAAGCCTACTCAGCCTGTTGGCTAATCCGCCACTGAGTATCCCTCAATGGAATAGGCCGCAGTGGCCGGTTACCATAAAAAAAAATATATTCTTTTAAGAAAAAATATCTTAAGAGCATATTTTTAAAATGTAACAATTAACATTGATAATACCAAGTTCCTGTACTGGGCCGTCTGGGTGGGTACCAGCACCGCAGTGCCAGATATTTTCCCGTGAAATAGAAGTGTGTCAAGCACTTCTGTGTTTTGGGAAAGGGCACTGAAGCTAGTGAAATTACTGGGTATATGAGACCTAATAACTGTCGTCTCGGTGTAGCGGGCGCAGGGCGGTGCCGGACAGTAACTGCTTAGTTACTGTTTAGCACTGAACTGTCTAAGGGCAGACGTGGCGCTTACCATCAGTACGATCTGATTGTCTTGTTACACTTTGCAATAAAAAAAACACCCCATTAAATACAAGAATACAAACACTGTCATATTTAATTTTATTACACATTTAAATAAAATATTACCAATTATACCATTAGAGCGTTTAACATTAAGGTAATTGTCCCAACTATGGCCCCCTCTAAATGGTACACGGCTTACACATGCCACCCTCAAGAATAGTAACATGGAATCCATGTGGCCCGAATTCGGGGAATGGTAATTTTATTTATTGTCACCGCATTTCGGATCAGTATAATCTGTGACTTGTTTTTTTTTTTAATGGCAAACCCTTTTTTCTGCAACATGTTTTTGTTTTTTATTTAGTTTCTTAACAATGAGTGTGTATTTTATTTTTTATAATTTTTATTGTTTCAACGCATAAATATTTAGGCTTACTTATTTAATAAAAGAATTTCGTGGTAAATCAAATTGCAAAATAAATACTTTGACTTTGAGTATTTTTTATACCACGAATCAAAATCAAAATGTCTTTATTCATAAGTAATAAGTTATACAGAGTGACTCTATCGATGGCTTCGGTTTTTTTAGCTATGATAAGTGCCGGCAAGAAGCTCAATAGTTACTCATTTCAATAACCAAAATTTGTTATAGGTGTAGTAGGTTTATAGTAGCTAGCATTAATATTTTTATAGTTAATTAGTTATAATGTAATTTTGGATTCGGTATTTAATTGCTCCAAAAACAATCATCAAATACTATGCTTGTCCTTTGAGTATTTCGGTCACCCATCCATATATTGACTAACCAAAAACATGCTTCACTTTCAAAAAGAGCTCATCTTCTCCCATCAAAGACGCCACACGTATATCAAACGCTGTCGCACAATTGAATTAGTTGATTGTGCCCGCCCGAGCGACATAACCTTATTGTCGATGGGCCAAGATGGCGCCTGCGGGTCCGATACACCCCCTTTGTTTTGTAAAGTAAATCAGTCTATTATTGTACTAATGCAGGCTTCTGTTTCGTGAAGGTGCAATGTTTTTGTAATGTGAAGAATAATATTTTTGATAAAAATAGGATAACAGGGGTAGGAAGCATTTGTCCTGGCGTGATCCATACTTCACGCCAGCAGAGCCTATCCTAATCTGTCAAAAATTCTAAAAGCTTATTCATTTGAAAAATATAATAAGAAAGACGTAAACTAATTAAGCAAATCAAGAAAACACCAAGGAGCTGACCACCAATAAATCAGTTACCTAACTAGAAAAACAGTAAAAATTACTCTTTATACACTTACTGCAAAAGATACATTTCATTTTTAGTTACAAAAAAACCTGAAAATTACGCATGAACCTTTAGCATATTCTTTGTAAAACTGTCTTGTTCGATATAAATTATTTTCACGCATAAATCAATGAGCAATAAGGCGGAAAATCCCTTCTTAGATTTTATTAATCTAATGCTCCATATGTTTATTCAGATTCGAACTCAATTCATAGCTACATTAAGGCACAATTTCCCCCGACTCGCTCCCTAAAACTTTCTCGAATATCATCACACGATTTTGAGTCTAACTCCAATAGAGATAAGGTGGGCTAATATTTGCGTTCCAATAATGAAATGCTTGTATTCCGCGAGTGGACGGAAATAAATCTGTCTGTAGACAGATGAGTTTGTATTGAATGATGCTCCACTTAGTTAATTTACGAGTATTGTTTGTTTTCGAGAAACGTTCTCCATAGCAGATAATTATATTGCTAATCACGTTCTATGTATGTACTGCCATGCTGCAAAAAATTTATTGATAGTTTAAGGACTTGTTCATACTTGTCTTCAGATGAAGAACATTTCATTTATCTTCAAATCCAAAATCAAATGAAAAATGAACCAATTACAAAGGAAAAACCAAAAAATGTTTCCTTAAACTGTCCATGACTGGTGACTTTACCTTATGCAATTTGTATAATAATGGGAAACCTGTATTAGCTGTACTCATAGTTATAAGTACTAGATTATAAACAATGTATGTAACACAGTTGGTTTTCAAAATAAATAAATAGATTTCTAATATTATTTCCATATACTTAAAAAATGATTAACATTTATTAATCTAATAAGTAGTACGGTAGATAAGAGAAAATTTAAATGAGTGGTAAAACTAAAGAAGTAATTTTTAATACAGTACCCAATAATGACCGCCTCCGTGGAATAGTGACAAAGCCAATCGAACCCACGACTCCCGGGTTTCATATCCTAACATAAAACTCGGGAATCGTGGGTTCGATTCCCGCATTGGGTCTGGTTGGTGGTAGGACTTTTTAGAGTCCGACTGGCTAGTTACCACCTTTACAGGGGAAATTTGCCGGTATAACAGCTCGGGCTGTGTTCCAGCAATATTGTAGTGGGAGTCCGTAGTCTTGAAGTCAAAGACTCGAAGATCAGACGTGGCATGCCTAGATAGTTGACCGCCTCCGTGGAGCAGTGGCTAAGCCGCTCGTGTATAAAACCCGGAGGTCGTAGATTCGATTCCCACCTAGGGTCTGGTTGGTGGTAGAGCTTTTTCAGAGCCCGACTGGCTAGCTACCACCCCCACAGGTAAACTCTGCCGCCATAATAGCTCTGGCTGTGTTCTTTCACTTGAAATCAAAGGCTCGAAGATCAGATGAGTCTACAGTCTGGCAGCACATTGAGCGACGCTTCCTGGTGAAGTGTCCCTCAATGGAATAGGCCGCAGTAGCTGCTTAGCATCAGGTGGGCTGCGTGTCTGTCTGTCAACTGACTTAGTATAAAAAAATGCCTACAGTGTGGCAGCACATTGAGCAACGCTTTCTGGTAAAGTGTACCTCAAGGGAAGAGGTCGCTTGCCATCAGATGGCATGGGCTGCAATTAAGTGCCAACTGGTCTAGCATAAAAAAGTACAAGAAGACATTATTAATCCTGCTAGTTAATTTTCTTCAAGAGTTTCAAGAAATGCATATTGATGGATATCTGTCCCGCGTTTGCGGGATCCCGCACCTCTTTTGCGGGATCAGAAATGCGGGATTACTCATGCGGGATTCAAAAATATATAAATATATTTAAGATAAATGGGCTCGAAAGACGTTCTGATTATTTATTTAAGCCCCTTCCAGCACAAACTAATTAATAAGTGATTTAACAACTTTCCCATAGAACTCGTGACTTTTCTATAGATTTTGTATAAAAAAAGATTGTGTAGAAAAAGATTCCCCTACGCGGCGACAACAAGATAAGATCAATCTAAAAGTTAATACTTTATCATTTCTTAATAAGCATTTTCAGAAAAATTTAAGCGTTTTTTATGCCTCTAAAACCAATCAATAAGTTCAATTGTCAAATCCAAAGATGTAGCTTATAATAAAAACTGCATACTTAAAAAATATCAATCCTGCAAACCCGCGGGATTGAGTACGTCAATCCCGCAAGCTTGCGGGGTCGCGATTTTGATGCGGGATTGGATTCCCTAATTGAGAGCCTCTAAAAATATTGTGTTATTATTAATAACGTTTTTTTATATCGAGTATCTTTCCACCCGGAAGCTCCGTATCAAACATTGGCAAATAAATACTGCCAACATGGCATTTCGGAATCCCTCCATTGTTGTGGTGTTGGCAGTATCGGGTGAATTGGCGCGGAAAATTAATGACAGTTGCTTTTTTTCAGCCAGTCCACCAAAAAGGCTATGTTTCCGGTAGTTAATATTTTTTTTTCATATTGATTGGGACGTTGCGTTGTAATCTTTTATAACATAATAAATGTCTCTTTGATTGAGAAACGATAAATAAAATGCCGTACACATTTATTTTGGAGATATTATTTTTGGTGTGATTTCCATCTACATTATAGGTACATTACTTTTTATAAACTAGTAACAGAAGAATGCAAACAGTAACAGTTTTTATAACGACGATGTAAAACAGAATATTGCCTTTGAATATGTATATTTTTTAAACACGTCTAGAGTACCATAAATGGGCCAAGCTACTCGTACAAGCCTAGCAACAATAATTAACCAACTGACTTGCACTTTTCTTGCACTCGTATTCTATCTATTGCATAGACCATAGACATAAAAAAAAACAATTACATTCGACCACAGACAAAAAAGTTCTCAGTGACCAGCACTTAAAAAAACATTACCTCCATTCCCGTATAAGGTAAAAGCCCTTACCAGTTCAAATATTCCAGATAAGTTTAAAAATAAATTAAAATGGCCGCCCGCGTAAACACCGTTCCGTGCTCAAGTGCCGAAATCAAAAATCAATAACCCGCTCTTAAGTACAGCTGCGATTGTGTTGACTGTACGTGATGTCCAGGGTTAGAATCTGGTGGTATTTTAATTGTTTGTATAATAGTTGTTATATTGTTTATTCATCTTGGTTGGTCCCGATCCAACTTATTATCTCAGTTTTGGAAAGTCCATAGCCACAAGGCTGGCACCGGCTCGTCTCAATCGGGTGTGAAGGAGACACTGGGGGAGTTCAGAGGGTAGTGGACGCTTTAGTCTCGAGTCCCACACACGGCCGCAGGTCTAGCTAGCCTGCGGTTATGGCTAGTTTTCAATATAGATCACAGTCTGGTATTTAAATCACCAAACGCGGTGTAAATTCAAAAGTCAATAAGTATGATTTTATTTATTAAGTCCACACATTAAGTTAACGTTTAATGCTTTAAGTATGAGACAAACTCTTTAAAGTCTTTTTCTGGGGACTCACTCAACCGGAACGATCGATCGTTACTTTGTATTGAAATATTATTTAAAATAACAATTTAAAACCCATTTAAAATATCAATACTTAAGAGATTAATTTCTTGTTTAAAATAACACAGCCTATAGATATTTTTATTGCCGGCATGCCTTAAACACGTTCGATGGATCTTCAAAAATGTTATTACAAAATCGCCTATAACACTTATACGCAATAAAATTCGACAACCAGCCCTCCATATCGTAATTACATTATCCTCAACCAATATTTTCCGTGCGATTTAAACCAATTAGTATCATCAACAAATTGCGCACATAAAAAGACCCAGGGGCTGTCACGGTGACAGTTCCTTTCCCGCGTAAACTTGACAGATGCGTTCAAAACATTATCGCGGTGTACAAACATGGCCAAATGTCGCAGTTAGAACTAATTGATGATTATCATTTTTATAGGCTTAGCGATAGCGGTGGCTTTGTGCATCGGAATAATTTCATTTCGTTGATTAATATGAAATGAAATGATTAGATTTGCGTCCAGTTTTGGTTGGACGTGATTTCGCTAATTATTTGACCACCTGTAGTGTCGATTATGGTGGTAACTGATTTCCGTGGTTGTGACAGTTTTGCGATAAAATAAGCAGATAAATATTTAATTATTATTAAACTACCCTTCCGGACGCGGTTTCGCCCGTGTGCGTCGCCATCTCGTAAAAATGTAAATTGTAATATACCAATTATTATTCTCCAGATTCCCAACTATTTTCATATTAAATAATCAGTGGCGACTTGAAAAAACTCCACTGCTAGATATAGGCCACCCCAAGGTTCTCCAAATAGATCAGTGCTGCAGCACCCGCGTCCAGTGGATGTTGGCGAACTTTATGCTGTTAAGGCTACGTCCCCAGTAGGCAAACTGTTAGCGGCAGACTAACAGTTTGACAATTTGCGGCTTATCGATTTAGTACGCCTTTCCATAATTATATTACAAATAGAGTGTCCACAGTTTGCTAGTTTTGCGCTCACTGTACGCAGTTTGCAGCGCTACGCGCGCCGACTATCTCAGTGAGCGGCCGACTCCCTTTAAAAACCAGTTTTAGTTGGCGAAAATTGTTCTAAATTTGAAATTTCAGTTCGCCACTGTGCGGCTCACTCAGTCGGCCTCTTACAGTTTCCCTAGGGGACGCAGCCTAAAGAGAAACATTATTAACCCAATAACGTTCTTCCCCAGGAGCCCCCCACGCGCTGCTAGGGAAGACACGGCGCCCTCGCACCGCGTTCACTTCGCAGCAACTCCTGGAGTTGGAGAAGCAGTTCCGCATGAACAAGTACCTGTCGCGACCGAAGCGATTCGAGGTGGCCACCAGCCTCATGCTTACGGAGACTCAGGTATTTAATTATTTAAATAGAGAGAAAAACCATTAAATTGACCACACAAACGCATAAACACTAAGGCTGGTTTCAGAGTAACGCTGGCGGCACGCGCGTAGCGTTATACACTGCCGGTATTCTTTGCAGTTCAAATCGTCGCTATCTTACAAGAACAGCGATACTTGCTGATACGCGCACTGTTCGCATGCTTGTCAGCGTGACTCTAAAACCAGCCTAAACATTATTTGTTATAATAATATTTGACAATCGAATTTGTGTAATAGTTGAGAAATTGGCTATTAAAATAGCTTAACGGTGACTTAAAAGATCTTGAGGAAACCAGCACCTCCTGTGCAGCTGTGATCCTTTTTTTCTAGTACTTCCTCGGTCCCTTCCGTAACTAATAGGGGGAGTTAAAGGTAACGGACGTCAGATGATAACTAGACTTCCCAACTTCTAAGACATGGTGCAAGCATTCCCTGAACAGATCGGGACAAAAAAAAAACAAGAAACAACATTTGTTTCTAGTATGTAGGTAAGTAGGTTTCACCTCACCACGAGGCGGGCACCAGCTCTTCTCTCCCAGAAGTAAAGAGGAAGCTGAGGAAGTTTAGGATAGAGAGAAGATTAAGAGGGTAGCGAGACTCTAGTCTGCGGTTACGGTGTATTAAGTGTTTGTATCGGTCTGGGTGTTTCTATGTATAATATGTATTTATTTACAAAAAAAAAGTATATATGTAATGTTTATCCGTTGTCTAGGACCCATAGCACAAGCTAATGCTTAGTTTGGGGCTAGATGGCGCTGTGTGAATAATGTCCAGAGAATGTCCAGAGATATTTATTAACGCATGCTCCTCCTAAATAGACTTAATAACTCAATTATTAGTATTTTTCGTGAGTAGTTCCGAAATTCCGTTACGGTGTAAACAAGTTCGGATGAAAAACATCTAACACCAACCGCAATAACAGCTAAAAAGTCAAAACCATCCAATTACCATACATTACCAAAAGTTTTCCGTCCAACCACTTTCAATTACTTATCACCCCTGTTAAGAGATTAATATTTAAACCGGCATAAACACCCCACGCGATAACTTTTATTGCCATACGGTGCCACCCCTCTAATCCTGTCGCATTTATACGACCAATTTAAGAGTACACTCGCTGTGGCGCTAGTTGTCAACGCTTAAAGTTCTTTTTTCAACGTCAAAATACTAGTTTACGTTTTCGTCCGCATGTTTTACGCTTGTCAGATTTTGCGCAAATCCGGCAACAGTCAGTGTGACAGGTGTTTCCCGCCATTTGGCAAATGTCAAAACGAGGTTGTTTTTAGTGTCGATGGTTCACGAAAAAGGTTGGGTGCTTTGTGTGAGGATTTGTTTAGGATGGTGTTAGGGAAGAAAAGATTTAGTTGTGTTGTTGAGTAGTTTTGTTACTTTATGAGACATTTCTCGAAGTACTAGTTGGACTATTAGGTTACTCAAAAGTGTTTTGTTTTATTTTTTTATGCTAGATCAGTTGGCCCTTACCTTCAGGAGGATTGGCCACTTCGAGCTATGCAATTGAGGGACACTGAGCTAAACAGTGTTATATAATATATATAGTGTTATGTAATATATTTGTATTAAACAGTGTAAAGTTAAAATCTTCGAGCCTTTGATTTTAAGTTTACTGGCTTCCACTTAACATAACCAAAGCTGTTAGGGTGCCAGTTTTTATTTGTAGGCATTGAAAGCTGGTAGGACTTAAAATTAGTTCTAACACTAACAAAAATTTGGTGGATTTTGTACCCTGGGACATTTTTACACAAAGCGCCAATGCTCGTCCTATGGAAAAGTGTGAATTAACCTTTCACCGTTTAATTATTTACGATAATTCATTTAAATTACTTTGCCCACAGGTAAAAATATGGTTCCAAAACCGGCGAATGAAATGGAAACGTTCCAAAAAAGCGCAACAGGACTCAAAAAAAGACCCACACTCCCACAGCGAAGACAAACCGAAGCCAAAGGAACCTCCAGCGCCAGAACCTGAAAAACCTCCGCAAAACATGGCCGCCGATTTGACAGCTGTCAAACCTCCCGCCATGTTGGACAGGGACAGAATTATCGCGCTGGAGCGAGAACGAGCGATGGCGGCGGCGAATTTTAATTCGAATTTGGAAAACAGGCGGGGCTTAGTCGTGATGGGACAAGATGGCGGGAGGCCTGGAATGGACATGTTCAGGCCTTACGTGGTATGAAAATAGAAGTAATTTTTATTAGGGTTTTGCATTTTTGTTACGTTATTTGTAATTAGTATTTTAGAACAGCTAAGTCACTCCATGTATGATAGTAATGCCTACTTACTGAAATTTTAAATTGTCATGGTGGGCTATGTTTAAGTGTTATTTTTTCAAAACTCTCACCATTCAAAAAATCACGTTGATGCGTTGCTCCTGTTTTTGTTATTCTATGGGGTTTAATCCTGATTGCCCCCACCAAATCTGCCACCAGTGTGGGGGCAGTCGAAACTTTTTAGTACCGTCTGGCCCCAGTGGGGCCTCTCGTAACTAATTTGCGTTCCAGACGGAACGCAAATTAGTTACGAGAGGCTACTAAGCCTTCTACTAAGCATTACCCGGGAACTAAGCATTATTTCGCAATAAAAAACAGCCTATGCCCTTTCTAACGGTCTTGTCTATTTCAGTAACGAATTTCATTAAAATCGGTTCAGTGGTTTATGCATCAAAGTGTAACAGACAGAATAAGTTTCCTATGCATTTAAATTATATTTGTATGTATTTATCCAGAAACAAAATTACAGAGTCAAGTATAGGTAAAAAAATAGTTATCTATTAAGTTTTCAAACTTTAGATAAAATTAAATACATCCCTACAATAACTTACATGGTATGTTTTAAGTATTTGTAATGTATTACATTATTTACATTCAATTAATTTACGAAATGTAGGGTAACCACAATTTGAACCTTAGTGAGACTGTTTCCATAAAAGTTACAGTTATTTTGTAATATTGTCTATTTTCTTCTGCAATACAATAAAAAGGCTCAATGTATAATATTATGTAATGTATATATATGTCAAAAAATAAAATACAACCACTTACCTTTTAGTCATTCATTTTAAAAGATTATTTAGTGCAATTGTTACTTATTATTTTAATATAGAATATAAGTTATAATATAAAAATATAAATATATTCAACAGAAATTTTGGATTAAATAAAAAGAATGACGTCATTTAAAATAATTTAGTAAACTACAACAGATTTTTTTAACTCGTTTAAAGTACAGTCGACAGCACGTCAGACTACCCTAATCTGTCAAATTTCTACAACCAATTTTCAGATTTATTCACTCCACATAGAGTTCTCTTTCAATTGAGAATTTTAGACAGATTTTAGGGTAGGTTGATCTTCTGCCGTCCGTACCATCGAGGACACCCGCGCGTGATCACTTTTGGAAGAATATACCGTGCACGCGCATCGTGACTTCTTAGGAGCGGCGCTTGTAAACGTGAAAATACTGCACAGGATTATAGCCTTTAGGGTGATCACGCGCGGGTGACCGCGATAGTACATACCTGGCTATGGTCATTGTTCTGGATTCAAGTTCCGGGTCTGGCAAAATTTGCGGGTTGTGCTATCAAATAAGCCAGTACCCATAATTTTAGACAAGAGCCTTACCCTGCAGTGGGTAATTAAATAGGCTGGTACTTACTTAAGCATTTTAAAATACAAATCTAAAATACAGGTTTTAAATTTAAACCAATATAAATTAATAAATTCTTACTACATATTTTGTATTTAACATCCATATATTTCTGTTCAATATTTATAATAACCAAGAACTGACACAGGCCAAATAAGTTTATCTATAGATCATGCAATTAAGTTATAAGTTTTTAAATTTTAAAACAAAATTGTGTATTTACGACATAAAGATAGGAATCTTGATATTGCCTTGATAATCTACTAATAAGAGCTCAGAGATTTGAAAAAATACATAGCCTTCCGCTTAATATACGAGGTTATCATATAAGAATGTTTTTTCCAGGATAAAAAATAGCCTATGACTAATATGACTCAGCAATGAGCGGGTCAAATTATCCGGTTGTGCCCAACTGTACCCAAACTGTCAAAAATTCTCAATAGAAAAAGAACTCTTTATGAAGTGAATAACGCTGAAAAGTTTTAGAAATTTGACAGATTAGGGTAGTCTGACGTGCTGTTGACTGTGCTATCCTTAATGTTTAAAGGCAAATAATTTATTTCTTTCTTTCTTGAGCTATTTTCCTCACCAATCCTTTAGAAAAATGTATTTATTTGAAATAATTTATGATAATAATTTGTTAATTTTTGTATATAATATTATCATTCACATTTTTATTGAATAGACATCTTTCAACCAGTATTATTAATATTATTTCCATAGTTTAAGAGACTGTAAATTTTACGCGTTAAATTAATACTTTAAATAATAAGCGTTTATTTAAGTAAAGTAAGTATTTTGTAAATAAAATAAACCAATATAATTTATATTTCGTTGGCAACTGAGGCTGCTGTTATTTTATAAATATTTTATGCTACAAAAAATATTATTACAGCATTTTGAGTGATGTTTTATAAAAAACAAATATTTTTTTAATATTAAATAAGGTTTAGGACATAAAATCATTTAAAGTCTTCCCGCTTACGCCCGCAGTTTCACACGCGCGTAATTTTTTTTTGAAATGTACCCCCTTCCCCCCACATTTCCGGGATCAAAAGGACCCTATTTCACCTAGGGATAGTGTAGCTTTTCAACAGTTCAAATCGGTTCAGCAGTTTCGGAACCTATTCAATACAAACAATCAAATCTTTCCTCATATTAGTATAAAAATCATGATTTCATCAGCAGCATAGCATTTCATGCTAGTCGCTACAATGTACATACTTCAACGTTTCTTTTTTAACTGTGTGCCATTATGAAACATCGCTCAATATGTCGGCCATACTAGGGTCTCGATCATCTTTAAGCCTTTTACATTTCCCGTCCCACATTAAATATTTTTTTAACGCAGCCATAACCATTAGGCGCTACGCAGACGTAGATATTTATGCGTATTATATCGAACTAGTTAAGTCACCAATGACATTGCAAATCATCACATATACAATTTTTGTGTCCACTTACTAACGTACTATCGAGGTCACCGGCGCGTGATCACCCTTAAGGCTAAAATCCTGTGCAGTATTTTCACGTTTACAAGCGCCGCTCCTAAGAAGTCACGATGCGCGTGCACGGTATTTTTTTCCAAAAGTGATCACGCGCGGGAGACCTCGATCGTACAATGATTTATGATAAAACGTAACTAACTAATAACGTATTTGACTTCGTCTGTGCAGCGCCTTAAAGTCCAATATTTTTTATTCTTGTTTTACAAATCGAATATTTTATTATGTAAGATGTATTAAGGAGTATATTAAATGTAAAAAAATTAATGCAAATTGTAGAGAATAGTAAGAACAAATGTATACAACTTTAGCGTTACGTACTGTGTAATATATGGCGATCTCTCAAGTAATGTGTTTAATTATGTGAAGATTTACAAAATATAGTCATTATGTTAATAATGAAGTTTTATTTTTCTTCAAATTCGTTCTAAAAGTAAACCCTGAAGATAATTAAAGTTAAAGGAAGGAAATTCGTAGAAGCAAAAAGATTTTCTTATGTCAGAGGCGGCAAACGAACCAGCGTGTCGCCTGATGGTAAGCAATCACCGCCGCCCATGGACATCTGCAACACCAGAGGGACCGCTGATGCGTTGCCGGCCTTTTAAGGAGGGGTGTGTGCCTCCGGCACTCTCACAGACCAGACGAAACACAATAGTAGTCACTATTATTTTACGCTGGTGTTATGTGAGAGGGCGGTACTTCTCCCATAGATAACAGAAACTAAAGACTTCCCCGGACGAGACCGCCCATTCGCACTGTAAAACAGCATGACTCTACCACTATGAAATTCGTTATTGCAGTGGGTATGTTGTGCCTACATAGCACAGTGGTTTGTAAGCCATACTTCAAAAGTGGCAGCCACGCTGAGCTCCCGGGTTCAAGGCCCGTTTTTTTTTTGTCGGGAATACTAAGTCATCTGGATTTTAGCGGAGCTAACAACCTTGCGCCTCTAAACGTTCGTAAAGCCACTGAAGCACTTGAGGAACACTTAGAACCACAGAATTAATATTTTAATATTAATCTGTGAGTAGATCCTGCCTTAATGGTCCAGTGGTTTAACTACCTGGCCATGATCCTCCTGATCCTTTCAACTCCCGGGTCAGGTAGTGACAGTTTTTCCGAACATAGCTCGGGTGTGTGATCACCAATCCGCATTTGGCACGCATGTTTATTAGGTTTATTATCAGTACCCGTCATTGACGATGGCTTGATAGAGGCGTTTGCCCTGATATAAATTAAGCTGATTATAATTTGTGTGAGTACAACGAACAGCTATATCACGAATAAAGTATTTGTAATACAAGTGTATTGAATAACAATATCTCAGTACCCTCGCTGCAACCCCAATATCTCAAACGCTTAATACGTGCTCTAACTCGCGTCGCTTACAAGTTACAACTCAAGTAGTAAATTAGAGGATGGGTGGCCACGGGCTGCGGTGTTGCAGGATAAGTCTTGAAGACTTACCTGGAGCATTTATTACCAGCGGAAAGAGCGTCTTTGGAAGAGAGAACTTACTGATAAATAATAATGCATTCAGTTTATATAGCAAAGTATATAAAAACACACAATAGAAAAAATTAGAAAATAATATTAAGAATTGTAAAAACATGAAAAATCGCCATTGCCATGTCGTTATAGTCAAGATTATATTATTTCGCTTGTACAATCTTAAGCACGATATAAAATTTTGACGAAAAAATAAATAAATAAAGCAGAAAAAAATAAAAATATGATTAATGACCCACAGCACAGATTAGGACCATCGATATCATTTTAAGTCACCGTAGCTGTAGTAGAATAGGGTAATAATGAACTAAATTGACACTAGACACAAGAAAATAAAAATATGTAATAAATGTCCTAGCCACGTCAAAGACGGTATCCACCCTACACCAAGTATAGATTGCGTTGGAAAAACTCACAACTTCGCATTCCCGCCGCGTCTGGCAGAGAGGGATGGATCATCAGCTGTCTCGCTCTAACTTCTTGAGAACTTGCCGAGATAAAGTATTCATAGTCGAGACTGTATCCTGGAGAATATTAATATTCCATAATAATAAATTATTATTGGCCTCTGCGACCTACTTATTCCATTGAAGGACATTTCACCATCTTTATGTCAGAGGCGGCAAACGAGCCAGCGGGTCGCCTGATAGTAAGCAATCACCGCCGCCCATGGCACTGCCCATAGCACATGGCACTCTCACAAACCAGACGAAACACAATAGTAGTCACTATTATTTCACCATGGTGTTATGTGAAAGGGGGGTTCTTGGTTCATGTTATGGCGGCAGATTTCACCTGTGGGGGTGGTAGCTAAATAGTCGGACTCTGAAAAAGTCCTACCACCAACCAGACCCAAGGCGGAAATCGAGCCCACGACCTCCGTTTTTATACCCGAGCGGCGTAGCCACTGTTCCACGGAGGCGGTCGGCGGTGTGTGATAGTGAAGTATAAGATAATTTTTTATAATTTTTAAAGGATGTTGCCTGCTAAATGGCGGTATAAATATGAATATATTAGAAATAATTCAATTTGTCCAGGTATCAGGCGGGAGGAATGGATAAAGATATGGCGTTGACGTAGCGTAAAATCAATACCTACTAGAAGAAATTCAATGGATTCGTTGGTCTCGGTAGTATAGTTGGTAGTGCACTCGCCCGGACAGCGAGGGACGTTTCCCGCCTTATACCTGGACAAATTGATTTTTCTAAATATATTCTTAATAGCGGCCGCCCGCGGTTTCACCCGCGTGGTTACCGTTCCCGTGGAAATTGATCAAAATCCTTTCTTAGCGGATGCCTCGTCGGACGTCATAACATCTACCTGCATGCCAAATTTCAGCCCAATCCGTCCAGTCTAGGTCCACTTCTCTACAATAGACTAAATGCAATATGTGACTTATATCCCCTTTGCTACAGCAAATGTAAAACCAAACTTCAAGATGCCCTCAAATGTATGTCCTACGAGGATACAGAGAATTTATTAACCGTATTGAAGTAGATAGACTTGAGACCTTGTTATTATTTTATAAAATAGATATAGTTCCATTGTATTTAGCACTTATTTATTTCACCTACCCATTTCACATAGTGATATAATTATTTGTAGATCTTAAAAATTTATTTTAGATTTTCGCCTGAAACACAGGATCTCCTAGTTCAGGCTCATAAAGTTAATTAGATCTTAAGAAAATGTTTGTACTAGCTGATAAAATAGTTCTAAGAATTTTAATAAATTGATTTGATTTGATTTGATTTGATTTTCAGAGTGGTTTGGGCTGTGCGTTGATAGATATCTATGTCAGTCAGTCAGTCAGTCAGTCAGTCACCTTTGAGTTTTATATTATATAGAAGTGAAGTAAGTATAAGGTCTGCACTATAAGTACGACAGGGGGGGAGTGACTGATGTCCTGATGAGTTGTAGCACTTGGTGCCTATTGTTCCTCGCATCGATTATCTCCCTATGATGAAGCCTGTGCAAAGCCACTGGTATTCCTAACGGTCCCGGGGTCCTGGGTTCGATTCCCGGGTCGAGAAAAGTTTGTTCGTTTTCGAATACAACTCGAGTTTATGATTATCAATCCGCATTTGGGGGCGCTCGTGGCGCAGTTGTGACAGTGGTTCGATAGCGATAACGAAAGTCAAGCTACCCACGCTGCTGTCGGTTAATGGATGGGTGACCATTCTACCACATTTAGTGACATTTATCTCGAGCGTCTCCGTGCTTCCGAAGGCACTTTAAGCCCTTGGTCGCGGCTAGATAACATCTGACATTAAGGTTGGTCACTTGCCTTACGCACCCCTCCACCAACCCGCAATGAGCCCGTGTGGTGGAGTATGGCCCTCACTATCCCACAATTGAGGTAAGGCCTGTGTCCCAGCAATGGGAACTACAGGCTGATGATGATGATGAACTATGTATTATTGTAGCGATGTTTGATTTCAATGGAGGCTTTTGCCCTGCATGCAGTGCGACATACACAACTAAGTATAATAAAAATAATGCGGTGAATCATGCAATAAGCTTTTCTCACTATGAAAACTTTATTCTGGTCTCAATGGTCTAGTGCTGAGCGTATCAGGGTCCTGGGTTCAATTCTCGGGACAGGCAATATTTTGAAATTATTATTAAGATGCCTTAATTTCAAATAGACCCCTTAGCACTGCAGTGGACATTAAATAGGCAGACTAATCCAACAAGATTGCGGTAAACTGTTAAATATTTAAGTCAAGCGTACCCTCGGGTCGTCTCTAGTCCTCCATAATTCGCAAAACGTAACCACAGCCATAGAATCGATGACAGACGAAAACTGTAACCGTACCCAAGTGAAAACGCAAATAGTATCGCGGCTCAAACAGAATACAAAATGGAGCGAATATCAATATTTGATATTTGATTTTGTAACGACGACGCCGCCATGTTGGGTTCCCGCTAAGGTCCCGCGCTTTTTGAATGAGCACGCTATTTTGAATGTTTGAATTTAGAACGATTCTGACACTTTTTATTTTTTAGGTTTATGCCAGTGTTTTTAAAGAAGGTTTTATGCCATACAGATACATAATTTCAATTTACTATAAGATAATCAATATTGCTAAGAATTTTAACTTAATGTTAATTTCAGCACGAAATATCCTGGACACAAACGAAATAAATAAATACTAAATCAAGATTGTCGAAACCAATCCTCAACAAATAAAAATACGTTACCAGGGTACCACATTTAAAATTAAAAAAAAGACGCCATTTAAACCTCTTCAGCGTTCAAAAAACAAAAGCCAGAGACAAAACCGTTCCGAAATCGTACATTCAAAAATGGAACGTGACTATACGCGGCGGGAAGACGCGCGTTGATTGGTGCAAATTGAGTTTGGAGCAAGGAGCGGCCGGCTGTCGCGATCGCTCGCTGATTGCCAGTTGCGGCGAGGGAGAATGTGGATAAGACTGCTATTGTTTTATTAACAGCCTATTTAATGTCACACTGCATGGCAAAGGCCTCCATTATTGAAATGAAGTCATCGTCACAATGATGGGATGGGTAATCACCACTCTTGCCAAATACGAAGATATTACTATCTCGGTGGTTTGTAGATTGAACTTTATAGCGTCGGCCGGCGGATCGTTGATTCCGAGTTTAAATACCGGGTTCTATCAAACATTTGTAATTGAGTTTTTCTGTTCTTGGAAGTTTTTCATGGAATAAAGAGCTGATGAGAATGAGACAACACACATCTGCCCATAGACAAAAAAAAAGTAAAGTAACTATAACAGCATTTCCCTACAAATCACTCGATGCGAATTAATTTTCAACCGTAAAAGGTTAACGTACGAGTTACGCCCAGACTTTCGTATTAAATACTCGTACCTATAAGTTTTTACTTATTTTATTTTAAAACAGCCATTTTTAAGTATCGTCATGTCCACACTAAGCTGTCGTTGGTCGCATGATTGCTCGACAACAAGGCGACAGCTCGCCCGCGGCCGACGGCAATCATAGTCTTCCTGTCCCTTGTATACCACATATACATATAATACAATACAATAACATGTATATAATATTATGTCTATCGTCTAATTTACGTCTTATCTGCTATCCCTACTTTTTTACCGGAGAAGAATGATTTTCATCATTGTAACTACAGACCAACAGCGGTGAGTGACTTAGTGTGGACATGACTCGGGATGAAAGGCGTTCGTAGAGTACAATAAGTAATATTAGTAAAACTATTATTATCGAATTACTGATGCTCATTACACAAGTGCTTGTACAATAAGCAGCTCATCAACCTATCCTAGTCTATCAAAAATTCACAATCGAAATAAAACTCTGAGCAATAGACTTAGGCCTTCGACTTGCCGGAAATTAAGTCGCGGATCTTACACGACGGAACGCCAATGCATGTAATTTCATATAAAAATTGTCCGCGACGGAGCGACCAATCTTCCGCGTAGTGTGCTCGCTATTTGTAATTTATATGCAATTACATGGGCGTTCCATCGCAAAAGATCCGCGACGTTATCCGTCAAGTGTGCCGAAGTTTCTTTCTTTCTTTCTTTCTTTCTATAACGTAATATGCCAGTTATTTCTAACATATGCCTAACTTATACACGATGTGCAATTACCATAAGCACAGCCATCGCTCCAGCCCAATCGCCCGCGAATGTTTATGATACATTAGCCGAATTACAAGGGAACATAATCTGTGCAGATATGCGGCTCGGTAAGGAATGGGACTCATTTAGATAAAAGCTCGCGAAACGCGGACAAAGTGGCCTCTACGTAGGGCTGTACATCGAATGGATATGTTATTCACAGTACATTTAATGTTTATCTTTGGCCTAGTAGTTTTAGTACCTGACAGTAGACACAGTTGTGTTCTGTAACTTATTTTGGCTTTCTTAAATTCATCATCGCCATTTAACGTTGCAACACGGTTGGGCGCCAATTCAGTATGAATGGCGCCCAACATGTGGCAATTTTGATAAGTGTTCTTAGATTTAGCGGCCCTAAAGAATAACCATAATATATCATTTAAACATTAACATTAGTGGTATCGTTGGTTTGCTTAAAGCTTTCTTTGTTGGTAAAGTTTAAATATCATATTTTTGAGAGGTTCATTCATAAATCAACGAGTTAAATTGTATAAGATAGTCTTTGCCATTAAACGTTTAACATGTATTTTTGTATTGCTATCCTGGATTGGCACCCAACGTGGGGCAACGCTGATTCGACTTTGCAGCCCTAAAGAAAGAGTAAAATGGTAAGTGGCGATAAATTTCGCTCAGAGCCATCTGTGAGGTGCCCATGTAAAATTCATGAGGTTACCCTAGATGGCGTTAGTTGGAATTAACTTGGACGTAACACGCTTCACGGTGCGTCGTTACAGCTATTACTATCACTTATGTACTTATATTTGTAAAACATTTTTAAAGTAATTAAATGAAATGAATAATGGCCGCCGTAGCCAAAAACTCGATTAATTAGACATATTTTTTATCAATTGTCCCTCAATTAAATAGACCGCTGTAACCGACTATCAGGCGTGGGCACCGTGCTTGTCCCTACCAACTGAAATTAATTTTAAAAATATTTATTTTACTGCACGTTACTAACTTCTATGTACCTATATCGTCTGTACCATACAGAACTTCAGAACCAAAACGAGTTTCGTTTAATTTATAGACGTCGGCCGATTTCGGGATAACTGCTGTGTTCGTTCCCGATAGCTTTTTTATGTAAAACAGCACTGTATGTATGTAAAAGATCGGATAGACGAGATTTCTTGGGGGAGTGCCATTGAGTGGGTATGGGTATAGAGTTGCTAATACCATTATTCACCTACTTACTGATAAATAAAAATAAAATAAGCGTTATTTAACATGGTGTAAACGACGTTTCTGTTGATACTGATATAACACGTTTGGTCCCTGCCCTATACGCCAGGGATCTTGTTCGAATCCGAACCAGGACAAACATAATTATTTTTATGTGATGAAGATTTGTACAGTAAAAAGCACGTCAGACGTAACACTTTGTACCGCTCTTGTCGGGGGCATAAGTGCTATTATCGAACTGCAAGTGTTTACCGTGATGTGCTGTTGACTGTACTTGCTCTTTTGTTTTCGGAGAACAATGCGTTTCCGTGTATGATTCGAGACAAAAGCATTCCACTTACCCACACGTAACTTACCCAGCTTCCCCGATGTCCTCCTAGTGGCGATTCACCGGCCCATTGTAACTACATACTACTAGTAACTACCAATCTAATTTAAGAGCATCGCTCTTGTCGGAGGAGCAACTTCTACTCTTCTCTGGACTCTGCCAGCACCTTAAGTTCTCTATACATTTTAACATTAACTTTTTCTTTCTTGTAGCTATTGTGTGTAGTTCCTTCTTGGTCTTCCTCTTCCCCTTCTTCCTTCTATTTTCCCTTCAAAAGTTTTGATAAATAGGTTATGTAACTTAATATAACTGGACTGGAAAAATTTTGACCATAACTTATAATAACATAAACGTTATCTGTATTCCGTAGTCAAGACAAAAGACATTCATAGACGTAAAAACAACTTTGTACATTTCTTTGAAAATTTAATCTGTATAATGTTTCCCGATTTGCAACTTGACTTGTGGCGGGCTCCTCTTACAAACACAATCTTTTTTCCTTTTCAAACAAGGAAAATACTGCCCTATCCCCCTTTGTTAAGGTATAAATGGAAAGAAAAGAATAATATTGCAAATGTCGATTCCCTGATATTGTAATGGCGCCAGAAATCCGCGGGAAAGCGAGCGCAAATCGGCCATCTTGGAATATTTTTCCCGCCTTCCTTTGTTATTGCCATTGGAGATTTGTAAAATAATCTCAATTTAAGTACATATTCCTTTTTCATTATTTATTAGCGATAATATTATGTACGTCTTGTGGAATTTATTAATCTTTTTTAATGTTCATGGTAAAGGTTCAGTAAAAATTTGTAGGATTATGAGCACAGATAATTATTTATGATAGGTACTATAGTTATTAGTTGGTAGGTAGGAGGTACCTACTCACACTTAAGTTAAATCTGCAATAATCTAATCAATATGGTGTATTGTAACCATTGTATGGTTACCCACAGCACAGCAACCAAGCATTACTCCATAACCTCAGGCAAGTGAGACCAGAGGCCGTGTGTGCGGTGTGTGGGACTCGGCGGGACAAAAGTTAGTTTTACATAGGGTTGCCATCTCTAAAATTTGGAAAACAGGACAAGACGCGTGAAAACCCAGGATTTTAGAGTCCGAAAGCCGGACATTTCAAAAAGATCTTTTAAACATATTCAATGTAATAAAAAAACAGTTGAAAATGTCATAAATCACCTTTTTTTTAAAACTCGGTCTACAAATGAAACCTTCCCCGGACGCTCCCCGGATGCCCTCTAAACTAGGACAAATCCGGGGAAACCCGGACGGATGGCAACCCTAGTTTTACAACAACAAAATAGGTACCTACCTAATTTAGTAGTCCTACAACCCACTAAACCATACAATAATAGTTTAAAAGTTTTTTTAGTATTGATTAGTCTCTGCCGTTCAAATCTTACTTGTTATTATTTTATAGTAGAAGAAGAAATTTTCTCCCCATCGATCTTTCAAGATTTCTTTAATAACCAATTAATAACCCATAAATGCTATCACTACATTTTATTAGCGAGTTTATGACTGCAGCATTATTCTCTTTATGGCATAGGTTATGGTGATTGCCATTAAATAGCTGGGGTTTCGTCGTGATGCTATAAAAATTGGTTTTTAATTATGTTGTCTCGGTCTGAGATGTTCATAAAATCGTAATACTTAATTACGTTATGATGCGACAGTTAGGAAAATATTATATTTTTGTTAGTGTGAAGGTTTATTTAAATTATTTCAAGTAAACCTAGTCTTGTGCTGTTAATTTTTACGAATTAAAATTATTATTGTAAGTTTTTCTGTCAATATCATTATTTCAACCTAGTACCGCCATCTATTATTTAATTTATAAACAAAATACCTACTGAAATTTATAAGATAACAAATACTTTTACCCCATCTACACGCAGACCTCAAAACTAAATAGTCGGTCAATCACAAACTTTCATAAAGATAACAAGAGATGGCGCTAAGCCAGTATAATATATCTAAATATTAACCAGCCAATTTAAAATGGTTGTTTTCAGGGCAATTACTATTTATCACCATGTCTTTTCAAATTATACGTATTATAGTTCAGTTCAGTAACAGGGTCTTTTCACTTCTATACTTTGAAGTTTTGTATGGAGGAGGATTAGCTCTCTTTAGTAGTTTCCTATATCGCTAGATGGCGTTAGCGACAAATTTGCGGGACGTTTTACGCAATTTCTTATTTCATTATTATTCTCAAAACTTAAAAATAATAGTTAAACTGAATTTACAGAACACATTGTATCGCATATTTTATTAATAATTGTTACTTTAAATTCTTTTGTTTCCTTTAATACATAAGAAATTTCAGTAAATTTATTTAAATATGCAGAATCTGGGGGGAACGGAACGTACATATATTGACATAGCGGCAAAATCATGGATGGCTATCTGTCAATAGTGTCAATGTCAATACCGTTTGTTTACGTTACGTGACACGAATGTGATATTTTGCTTTTTCTTGTGGTTTTTTCTATTTAACGACCCTGCTTTTTCACCTGGACGCCGATTTATCTATTCCCTCGCTGACCAGTGCATTGAATTTAGGACTCCGATCTCTCCGGCGCCCCATACACTCTGACCCATCGCCTCGTTTTCCGGACTCCGATTTCTTTGTCTATCGACCTTTGCCTTGTGTTTTGAACTTAGATTCTTTGTTTTAAATAAATAAACATTATATTAGTTAGATGTGTTGTTTTATTTATGCCTATTTTAGTTTAAAATATAACAATAAAAATTAAATCATAAAATACGTATTTATACCTCATAGATTAAAGAAATAAAATATAGATAGAACGTTCAGTTGTCAAATCAAACGCCAAGGTGTGTCCAGAAACGCCAGAAACGCTGCGTGCCCCCCGCACCTACCTCACTTCGGCCCCGCGTTTTATTGCCAGGTCAAAACTCGGGCAAGCCGTTTCCCAATTTTTTGGGGTAAACTTTTTGGGGTAAATGGATACTGATTACTGTGGCATTACGATAATAAGTAGTTGTTAATAAATAAAAAATAGTCCAGTAAATTAAATATAAATATTTTTAATATTATAAAAATAAAATTTTAATAAAATAACTTATTAAGCAAGTTTTACTCGTCAATCTTTTTTACCCTTTCAGCACTTCGACGTCAATTACCTGTGAAGAAGAAGTGCCGCAAGAAACTCACACTTTGCTTTTTATAAAAGAATAATAATAAATTGTAATTAAAAATCAAAAACATTTTAATTTTTAACAACACAATAATAATTTTATGTCGATATAATTAATAATGTCATACAAAATGATATCAATACAAGGAATCAAAAGAATAATGTCAATGAAATAGTTTAATGAAATGAAATAATTTATTCAGCAAATAGAATTTAAAAAAAATACTTTTGCACGTCGATCTTTTTTTCCTACCAGCAAGAAACTCAACACTTTGCCTTTTTTACAAATAATAAAGTACATATCACAAACATTTTAACAACACAATAGTAATGTCGAAATAATAAATTATGATATCAATACAATACGAAGGATAATGTCAATACAATATTTATAATCAGCCAGCGCCAACTATTCGCATCTACAGACTTTTATCGTTTAAATAGTTTTCCATTTTATTTTAACAACACAGTTCATAACATTCCTTTTTTTGAGCACTACAATATTCAATGGTAAAAAATTTGGGGTACTATTTTTTCATTTACTGGCAACACTGTAAGAATGAGTGAAGTTTTTTCCTTGATAAATTAGAAGAGGTTAAATATTAAATAATAAAATGAAGGTGCTGTATTATCGGTTACTTACGTGTGAAACGTGATCCCGTGTTCTTTTTTTGTCAGATTAGGACTGTTTCGGCAGTTGGGAACAACGCAGGACGGCATGTTTATTTTTTTTTCGCACACGTGCAATACGTCACGATCGAAATGTCACAAACCGCGACTGACGGCGACTGAGCGAAACTCTACGAAAATGTAGAGTTTTCACTGCCCCTAGGGATCTTCCGATACAAGTAAATACGAGTATGTACTCGATACTTTTTATTCGATACCAAGTACTTTTGGCATCGAATCAATCTTTCGATACTTACTCGGTATCGAAACAAAAGTAGTTGGTATCGAATCGAATCAAACCTGGCCATATTATTATCTTATTTAAAATTTCCGAACGCATCAGAGAGACCGAGAGCGACAGCTTTTTTCCTTCGCTCGGTTGGCGTTGGCGGTCGGTCGGTTCGGTAGACCGACATGGCGTCGTCGCTACTGTCGTTTTTTCGTTTTTGTATTGCAAAAACTGACATTTCACGTAGTTCCAATTTTGGCCACCGAAACAGTTAAGTTTGTCGTTAAAGCGGACATATTGTGTGACGTGTCGCCATTTTATTTTATTTAAATTTGAGTTATTTTGTTTGTCAATTTATTTGCGTCCAGTCAATGTCCAGTTGTTGTTTGCGAATTTAATTTAATATTGTAGTCATCTGTTCATTGTTTCAATTATCATGGCACCACCGAAGTCAACAATATGGACATATTTCACTAAAACCAATGAAAAATAGCTTTATTTTTTGCCCTCATAAAATTATTAACTTTGATTTCATTAAAAAAATCTAAAAGTATCGATATGAGTAGGTATCGATACTTTAGGAGTATTTATATGAGTAGTATCGAAAGACTATTTGAGTACTACTCATATGAGTAGGTATCGATACTTTGGTGGTATCGGAACATCCCTAACTGCCCCAGGTTTAGCGCGCGTCACTCCTTCTGTATTATTCCTACTTCTATGGTATACCTATATACAGGCACGTAGGTATAGTGTAGTTATATATATTAGTCAATGGTGTAGCTATAGTTATAGATATTGAAAAATGTAATTTCTTCCGGTTTCACGAGATGGCGCTGAACGGCGATCTAACTGAACTGATGACCAGAGAGTATATTGAATATATGGAGATAGAGGTATCAGTTAAAAATCGTACTACTAGCGCTGACGGCGTTAAAAACCGTAACTAATGCGATGATATATATAACCTGACGTAGGTATAGTATATAATAATATAGAATGCACCATACGTGGTAGTTTTGTATTTTTCATATTTTTTAATGCTATCTTAGTCAAAAGGGAGAGATTTAAAGAAAACAAACGAATGCAATTTCCCCTTTTATTAAGCACAAAAATAATCCATGTTTATAAAATACAGATTTCATAAGATTATTTAGAGAAACAGTAAATTACATAAATACGATAGAAAAGTTCAAGGTCCAGTAAGAAATACCAGGGTTCACAGTCAAAACAGAATCTTCGGGGCCCGGGGTCAATGCACAGTCAGTAAAAACACAGAAAATCACAAAAAAGACAGAAGAAAATCGAGACGAAATCAAGCCAAAACACAAGTGAGTGACAATGACAGATGATGATTGTTGACAGATTATAGCCTGTCATGATTGTTTCTTTTCACAAATTCACAAACGAATCAAACATGTCTAGTTGAAATATTTTTTGAATAATATATTGTTTATAATGTTTGAACTCGTTAATTATATAAGTATTATAAATATGAAAAAAGGTAATTGAACTGTTATAAAGCAAGTTAAATATTTGTCATTTTCTTTTTGGTTAACTCTGCCATGACTCTGCCTGTAACGAAACGTCTTACGTATCAACTGCAAAATGTTGCCATAACGAATAATTATTTAGTGATACCATTACTCAGGTAAATTTCATGAAAAGAGCCATCTATCGATAATAACTGGAAATAACACAAATTCACGAATTTCATAGAACCTCTTTTTGTATGGAGCTGCAAACACCGTGCTGATGACTCTATTAAAAGGTACTCTGTGTTCAGTAATCATTTTGATTCTGTACGGGTGAGATGTGACGTTAAAACAAAAAGTTTTCTTGTTTTCGTTTCTTTGTTTTGATTAATTAATTTAACAATGTGAATTAGCTGTTTTAAGTTCCAGTGTAGTGCTTAGTGTATATTCCTGTTCAATATGAAGGTGATCGAAGCGAAAATCGTTGTTTTAGGCTCACAAGGTAAGTGCATAAACTTAAAAAAACGTTTTCGGCATGTTATGCCTGCAATGTGAAAGTGATTCTTATTTAATTATCAAGAACGTTAACGTAAATATATCGTACCGTCGATGTTGAACGGAAACAACCGATTTCGCCTGTTATTTCATATTTGCTTTTAACCGGATACAGGGATCTATCAATTTATAAGACAGGATTGTATTGCTAAATAAACCGTTGATTCTTCCACGGAATCAAATTAAGACGATAGGAATAACTCTATTATTCCCTTACTAAGATTATTCCCTTTTCTAATAGCCTACGTAGCTTAGGGAAACCGCAAAATAGCTTCATTACCAAATTGAAAGAAACTATGTTTGTCATGTCTATTTTTAGGTTTTACTTAAATTAATTTCCTATTTTTTGGAACAGATAATTAAAACAATAGCTCTATAATCAATATAGAAGGATAAATAGGCAACGAGACCTATTTTCAGCCTGGGTTTGCCACTTTTTCCTTTAAATACCTAGTTTGATGTAATAAGTTGACAAACCGGTTTAGAAACTTGACCATTAGACCAAACCAACTGAACTAATGTTTATTGATTAATATTCAATATTATTTACATATTTTGACTGCCTATTTAGAACTTTTGATCAACCTTGAATGTTGTAGGTTCTATCTCTGCCTTGTATTTTATTATTGGAACTTCCATAGATTAAAGAATTATTCCTACTTCTATGGGAACTTCTTCAATATTTGGTAAGTGCTTATCATAGTGTATATTCCTGTTCAATATGAAGGTGATCGAAGCGAAAATCGTTGTTTTAGGCTCACAAGGTAAGTGCATAAACTTAAAAAAACGTTTTCGGCATGTTATGCCTGCAATGTGAAAGTGATTCTTATTTAATTATCAAGAACGTTAACGTAAATATATCGTACCGTCGATGTTGAACGGAAACAACCGATTTCGCCTGTTATTTTCATATTTGCTTTTAACCGGATACAGGGATCTATCAATTTATAAGACAGGATTGTATTGCTAAATAAACCGTTGATTCTTCCACGGAATCAAATTAACACAATAGGAATAACTCTATTATTCCCTTACTAAGATTATTCCCTTTTCTAATAGCCTACGTAGCTTAGGGAAACCGCAAAATAGCTTCATTACCAAATTGAAAGAAACTATGTTTGTCATGTCTATTTTTAGGTTTTACTTAAATTAATTTCCTATTTTTGGAACAGATAATTAAAACAATAGCTCTATAATCAATATAGAAGGATAAATAGGCAACGAGACCTATTTTCAGCCTGGGTTTGCCACTTTTTCCTTTAAATACCTAGTTTGATGTAATAAGTTGACAAACCAGTTTAAAAACTTGACCATTAGGCCAAACCAACTGAACTAATGTTTATTGATTAATATTCAATATTATTTACATATTTTGACTGCCTATTTAGAACTGTGGATCAACCTTGGAAATCGTAGGTTTATCGTATTTTTATTTTTGCCTTGTATTTTATTATTGGAACTTCTTCAATATTTGTAAGTGCTTAGAGTATACATAAGCAAGCTTGCTTATGTATACTCTAAGGGTAAGTGCTATCCGTAAATATTGGAAAGTAAGTTTGGAAAAGGGCGTCCAAAAACAATATGGAATGACGATATCCGCCTAACCTTGGGGCCTTATTGGACCAGAGTAGCAGAAGATAGGGTTCAGTGGAGAGAGCTGTAGGAGGCCTATGCCAAGAGGCACGCCGAATTGCGAGACATATTATAATTAAACAAACACTGGAGTATCCTCAAAGTTGTAACAATTTCAGAATAAAGGGCTTTATTAAAGTTTGGAAATGTTCATACAATACTTACATGGAGCTTATATGGAGTATTTGAAAAAACAACATACAACTACGATAACTAATTTAAATGTCAAGCTATGTTATTTACCTAGTAACAAGTCAATTTTGTTAAAAAACTCCCAAATTATCATTAACTATTTCCGTCGCCTCTTATTACAATAAAAACCACATTCTTAAATGTTAAAGTGTTAACATTTTATTGTGGTTTTGCACCACAATAATTCTTTAACACTTTACGGCACCACATGTATAATTTTTAATTAAGTAAACAAAAACTATTATGATGACTGATTTCAATTGTAGAGAGGGTACTAAGCCAATCGGAGTAAATTAGTTACTCAATCAGTTGGCATCATGCACACAGCCCAGCGAATGGTAAGCGTCCAATGTGGCCTATGACATTGAAGGACCTCGTGACCAACAGAAGTGAACCAAGGACCCTGATATGAAGTAGGCTATTGAAATGATATAAAAATAATTATGTTTAGCCAAAAAAATTAATTATGATTGGATTACTCAATATGTGGACTAATTTAGCCACGCTTTAGTTACAGTCAGCGGCACATCACAGTTAACACTTGCAGTTCGATAATAGCACTTATGCCCCCGACATAAAAGTGGTACAAAGTGTGACGTGTGACGTGCTTTTGACTGTACATTCGTGAATACTCATATCTTCTATGATTTAAAATACTGTAATGTAAGATGTCCATATCTGGGTCAAATTATCTCATTTAGGGACCAGATGCTACAAGAGATTGATAGAAGAATCACAAATGCATGGAAGCGGTTTTGGTCCCTTAAAGAAGTTATGAAGAGTCAGGTATATCCTATTGCCCTTAAGCGAAAAGTGTTTAACACATGCATACTACCCATAATGACATATGGTAGTCCCACCTGGACAAACACTCAACGAAATATGCTAAAGTTACGAACCTGCCAGAGAAGCATGGAGCGCAGCAGCCTGGGTTACACAAGACGAGACAGAATGCGTGCAGCAGACCTGAGACAAACTACCCAGTGGGTGGATGTCCTTAGCAAATGCAAAACTTTGAAATGGAGGTGGACTTGGCACATGATAAGAGAGCCAAAGCCAAAGTGAACCCAGTTAGCAACAGTATGGACACCGAGATACAACGCAACGCCAAACACAACGCCAAAAGAAAAAGAGGCAGGCAGTTAAAAAGATGGGCCGATGACATACGACTGACTGCAGGACCGCTTTGGCAAAGGCTGGCCAGAGACAGGAAAAAATGGCACGACTTGGAGGAGGCCTATGTGTCAAATGACACGCCAAGTAATGTGTAATGTAGTGAAGAAAATAATTATATTTAGTAAGGAATAAGTAATATAATATGTATTTTGTAACCATGTATTGTAACTTTGGCAATAAAGGCTTTCAATTTCAATTTCAATGTAAGATGATTGAAAATACCCATGTATTTTTAGTTAATTCAGTAATTTACCAGTATTCCAATATACAAAGGAAAGAGGTTTGTTTGAGGAAATAATTTTCAGCTTGGTTAATCATTCAGGAAAACAATAAATGCCTAATTACTTAATACTTATTTATCAGTTAAAAGATAGTAATTTAATGGGTCGCAATCATCATTCACATTTAATATCATTATAAACCAAGCCACCCAGGTTTCTATAAGTTATTATTTAAAGAGTCGTAAATAAACATCATTTGACTTTTTTTTTTCAATTTATTTTGTCATAAAACAGTCATTTACAGTAACGTAATGTAAATATTACAATTTTTAGATCATACAGGCCTAAACATTATACCTATATGAAAAAATCAATGTTGTTGAAGCTAACCCTGATCGGATGTGATTTAATATATTTTATATTTATTTAGTGATGGTTTCAAATGAAAGAGGAAGGGTTTAGAATTACTCTAGGGTGCACAAGCAAATATTCTCTGCATATTAACACTAACTTACTTAATTACTCCAAGTGCTATTCAAACGTTGCTTTAACCCGTTAAGAGAAAGGTGAAAAAGATCAATTTCGATCATCATTTTATTATAAATGTTGGTGGAATGACAGCTAAATGAGTTGACTTGAACTTGGCTATCCTAAATATCACTTATCCTTAGAAATAACTGTAAAATCCCTCTTCATAGCAGTCTGGAGTTGCCCCACAAACATTTCGTACTGGGAGACCTCCCTAAAGTTAGCCTTATACTTCTTACAGTGCTCCAAGAACTTGGGGTACAAGTATGGGAGATACGCATGGTCGATCGTTGGGAAGAGGTGGTGTAGTGTATGGTGTCCGAAGAAGGTCATCACTCTGTAGAAGCTTGAGTTGATGTCGTGACGGTCCATCAAAGTCTCCACTTCGTGGATACCCCAGTCTCGAGTCTCCCAGCTGGAAAAAATAAACAAAAAATTAATTAAAATTAATATGCCCTAGACACTACACACACCGACCCCTAGCCCCACAATATAATCAAGATTTAAGTATGTAAGTGAGGTAGAGCTGCAGCTGGTTCGACTGGGGTTTTTTTTTAAGCTGGCCAGTTAGATCCAGAAATACTGACTGAAAGTATGTTGCCGTTTGCTAATTGATACAAATCGACATTGAAGACGTAGGATTTGGAGATTCGGAAGTTTATTATGATAAGAGTTTGGTGTAATAAGTTGTTTTTTTTTTTAAATATAATGAAGCACTATTATACACAGGGGCGGATCTTGAATTTGTGAGGCCCTGGGCTAATACTGCTTAGGGGCCCTACCTTATTACTCAACCAATTGCCATTTAGTCAAAAAACTGTTTTCTGTAGTGATGTACGTATATATAATATACATAATTATGTTAAGTACAGGAAGAAAATAGAAAAAATTTTTTTTTATATCGCAATATAAAAGGAAAGAACTAGATAATCATCTTATCCAACGCAACGTTAAGCGTGTCTCTTATAAATTTTTTCTACGCGCCGTTTACTGAGACTTTATCTGAAAATTTTGAAGTAATGCATCTCTTATTTATGTCACTGTAGTCTGTTCCCACACTAGTACTCAATTTTTAGCTTTCTCTTCGTATTCCTTTTGCTTCTGATCTGATCGTTGCTATATGTTTTTCACGAACTCTTATAATGACACTATTAACTTATTGCCTTCACCTATAGCTAAACCAGGGCTCTGTACTTTTTTATTAACTACATTAAATCTCTCCAAAATTTCTTCCCCAAAAACAATCAAAATTGCAGTTTCTGGTTTCGCCAGTTTATATAAAAGGGGTAAAAAGATTTTTGTATGAAGGCTGGCTTACCTACTAGTACCGCCATTTTGAAATTTTTCAAAAACGCGTTCACTTGAAATTCTTTCACAAGTGGATACTTAGTATCAATACATATACTTACAGTGTTATTAGACAAAAACCCGTAAAGTGTCGCATTTCCAAGATATAAGCAACCAAAGTTTTATTTTTCCATGTTGTTTTTTTTTCAAAATAGCGTTTACTTAAAATTCTTTCAAAAATGGATACCTGATATCAATATAAACATAACAAGTCATTAGACGAAATCCCGTAAAGGGTCACGTTTTATTTAATATATTCTTTAAAGATATGAAAGTAAAACTAAATAAAGTAAAACTTTGGTTGCATAATTATCTTGGAAATGTGACACTACGATTTTTTTTTTCTAATCACACACACAAATTTTAGGTAAACGCTGTTTTGAAAAAAAAATCAAAATGGCGGACCAAGGCCAAAATCTTCAATGCCCCTTCGTGTCCCTTTTCGGAAATCAACTTTTTCATTTTCGCCGAAACTATTGAGAATTTTCTTATTGCCATCTTGATATGTATAGTCGACGATAGCAGAAGTGCGGCAAAATAACAAAATTGCGTCGGGCGGGCGATAAGCGGATCCCATTAATATGATTAATGAAAAAAAATATATTTTTTTTTTTTTTTTTTTTTTTTTTTAATTGTTATTGTTGTATTATATGTATATAAAAATATATATTACAAAAGAGATTTAAAGCTTGTTTGGTCTTACAAACAAGCTATAGCTGAGAAAATAGGGGATTTTCTGACAGGCCATTTAAAAAAAAGGCTTCCAAAAGCTTCACTAGATGGCGTTGAACGAAGTATGTACATCTATTGTTACCTCTAATAATCTTTACTCATTCTTCTTCTTCTTCTTAATGAATAGCTTGCTCTGTTTTTTTTAACAATTCCGCCAATTGTAATTTTTTCGGGAATGAAAATGACTTATAAACAGAACGTTCCGTTTTATGAAACAAAAGTCATGTCGAAGTAAACTTTATAAAGTTTCGTTCCTTGTGTGTGACTGCATAGGTGGAACGGCGCCATCTATTGAGAACTAACAAAACGGGCTGTCAGAAAATCGCCCATTATGTCTGTAGTTTGTTTGACAATACACGTAATATCCTACCTACCTACCGACCGAAAACAATCGACGGGGAATTCCCCGTTGCGTTTGATAGATGCGCACACGAGTTAATTGATCGCAGTGTGTTGCCAACCTTATGATCGGTTTTTTTAAATTCTAGATATTTTTTATTATTGACAATATCGTCTATTGTTTTCAGTTCGGTTGGGGGCCCTCTGTATCCACGGGGCCCTGGGCTGCAGCCCAAAAAGCCATTAGGTAGATCCGGCCCTGATTATACAGAAGATCGACGTATGAGACTACTCATGCTACTAAGCTTTGCTCTGTTTGGTAAATAAAAATGCCAGAACCTACTAGTTTTAGTACGTAGAAGTAGTTCCAAGGAATGTCAGACCTCAGTTCAGTGTATTTATTTCTCTCTAGGTGTAGCAAATCTTGGTCTGTTGGAGTTTTATTGTCAAAGTTTGTAAGACTGACGGACACCGTTCCAAAGTCGCCAAGACTTGCCAAATGTTTGGTCAAAGTCATGATAAGTATCAGATACTCAAGTAGCTACAATTTATGTAAGAGCTAGCCAAATACAGGTTTATGACCCAAGCCATGTTCCATCCGAAACATAGATTTACCAAAACTGGGATTTGATAACCCAAAACTTAAGACCACTACCGACTAAAGATGACCTGAAGAATGATAAACCTTTCAAAAAATAAAGAATACTCACTCAACCTGATCCCCCTCTTTAAATATATCAGGGTGATGATGAGCAGCATTCGACCCGATGGTCAGGAAAATGAAACTCGCAGTGCAGTTGATCCACAGCCAGTGGTAGACCGCAGTGGAGAAGGGGGCTCCGCTGAGGGCCCACATCCAGAGAGGGAGGAGGA
Organism: Mecyna flavalis; assembly: GCA_949319885.1. Taxonomy (NCBI): domain Eukaryota; kingdom Metazoa; phylum Arthropoda; class Insecta; order Lepidoptera; family Crambidae; genus Mecyna; species Mecyna flavalis. The sequence goes on along the minus strand of OX439420.1, from coordinate 1,510,724 downwards.
GGCCGATGCAGTCGTGCCATTTGTAGTGCTTGCGGAAGAAGCCTTCGCGAAGGAAGCAGAGAGATTGCCTGAAATGGAGATAAATTAATCATTATACTATAATTTATAAGAAAAGGAAGCATCAGTCTTTCACATCGTTGAAGGATGAAGTTTGGACTCATATTTAGCTGAAATAATGGTAGACCGGCATTTACGTGGTTTGACAATAATGGCGACACCACCAGGTTACTAAATAGTTAATAACGGAGACACTTTGAAGCGACCATGAAGCTGCATGATCGTCCTACGAGTCACGGACTCAAACCATAGGTCAGTCGTGTTTTTTTTGCCAGATATTATCAGTTGGCTGAAATGAGCAGTCGCTGCTGTCAATTCCATTGACATTTAGCCTGGAAGCGTCGCCATAATGTACTGCCACATTGGACTCCTATGATCTTCGAGCCGTTGATTTCAAGTGTACTGACTCCGACATTAATATTTTGCGGAACACAGCCAGAACTGTTATGGCGGCAGATTTTATTTGGGGTATTAGCTAGCGAGCCAGCCAGGCTCTAAAAAAGTTCTACCCCCAATGGAATTTCTTCGTTCTTTAAGTCGTCGCAATCTAATAGGTCCAAAATAGGTCCGATCTGACAGCTCTCAATGCTCTTTACCCCATACATTAAGATAATAAGATACAGAATGCCATTGACTGTAGTTTAATTTCCAATGGTGCTGAGAGCTGTGACGGACTTTTTTTTATTGCAATGTGCAACAAGACGAGCAGATCGTACACCTGATGGTAAGCGCCACGTCTGCCCTGAGGCAGTTCAGTGCCAAACAGTAACTAAGGAGTTACTGTATGGCACTACCCTGCGCCCGCTACACCGAGACGACAGTTATTAGGTCTCATATACCCAGTAATTTTCCTAGCTTCAGTGCCCTTATTAAATTGCGTCGACTTTAACATGCTTTCTTTACCCTCTTAAACTCACCTCGTCAAGAAGTTGACCAGAAAAGCGAAGGGGAAAGTGGCGCACTCTATGAGAAACGTAAATGCGACGTAGTACGGCTTGTCGGGGGCGGGGCGCCAGGTCACCAGCGGCTCGAAGCTGCTGATCTCCAGGTCGTTGGCGAGGTTCGGGTACATGTGGTGGGACAGGGCGTGGCTCACCCTAAAGTCTCTGGAATCAGATACAAAAAAATTCGTGAGAAGATTGACTCAGGATATCAGTTGTAGAAGAAATGGGATAAACCAATCAACTGAGGATTCCGCAACCATTCTCCTACGGCCGATTCGTCATTGGACTGTTCGTCGACAGGACGATTCGTTTTTGTCCGTTCCACCAACAGCGCTTTTCACCTATGACCGTTTTGCCGACATGATCTTTCATCGACGTCTCTTTTGACGACATGCCGTTTGGTGGTCGCAGTTCTAACCTAACCTAACCCGAAGCTCTAGCTCGCTTGCGGGTGACTTAGTCTAAACCAAGTATATTATATTGATTGATGAGGTTAGGTTACCCCAGCCTTTTAGAAGACCACAGTAACGGCCCTTTCACAGCCCTTTCACACGGGCAGTCCAGTTTTTTGCAGGATCCCATTTTCTGCACGATCCCGTTTGATGGCGAATGTGTTTATATGCTAGTTTACACGAGCATCAATACGTGGGATACTGCAAAAACCCGATCCGGTCGAATTGTGCCATTCGGTTTTGTCACTAGAAACTGAATCCGTCGTCCAGTAAAAAGCGGTATCCCGTTTAGTCACACAAATATTTAAATAGCAGTGTTCACACGGCTTTCCTAGACACTGTTTTTTGCGGGATAGTGAAGTGGAGAAGAAGAAGATTTTTACTGTATCCCGCAAAACTGAACTGCCATGTGAACACACCGTCTAGTTTTGCAGGATCCAGTAAAAAGCCGGTCCTGCAAAACTGGACTGCCGTGAGTAGCATTCATGACTGTTCTGCTAGGTTTCTAGCGGTAAGTAAGGTCTCCAAAGCTCAAGAATCTTTTGCAGCCAACGTTATGTTATTAGTTATAGGGTTAACAACGAGTGTTGCCTCTGTGTTACAAGCTTCCATAGACGACCATCGGACAGGCGTTAGCTTAAACGCCACCTGAGTAGTATAAACAAAACCTCACCTATAAGACCATCCAGTCAAACTGAAGATATACATCCTCCAATTATCCCTTCTGTGTAAATAATTGTGAGAAGCGATTGCAGCAGACGCAAGTGTATACGACGCAATCAGATACGACAGATTCACAACCACCCAGTTCTGAGCCCAGCAGGTCAGGACCGAAGTAACCAACAGCGCCGTCAGGAGACCATCGATGATCCAAGTGGTTTGCTTCGTCACATGTTTGGGTATCTTCTTAATTTCTTCTCGAACGATAGTCTTGAGGGTTCTGTAGAAGCCGTCTTCGTGGAAGGTCAAAGGGGAGTTCCTGGGAGTGGTGGCTTCTTTAATGTAGTATTTATCGATCATCGTCCAGACGATTGGGTTGAGGTGGTGGCTCTCGAAGGCTTCGGTTATGTCGGTGCCCTGATAAATGGTAAAAAAATCAAATATAAATAAAATGTAACTCTTAACTAAGCATAGCCTGTATTATAGGCCCAGAATACATAATAGGGGGTGCAAGACGACGGAAAAAAAAACACCCAGACTGACAGACATAAATATTACCTATGTTTGTACCAGGGATCGAACCTGTGACGAGCAGATCGTACACCTGATGGTATGCGCCACGTCTGCTCTTAGACAGTTCAGTGCGAAACAGTAACTAAACATTTACTGTCTGGCACTGCCCTGCGCCTGCTACACCGAGACGACAGTTATTTGGTCTCAAAATCTATCTGTACTTTTACTCATAATAATGCTATAATAAGCTATTATTTTTCCCATTAATTTTTATCACAATGACTTGTCATTGTGACCTGGTAATCAAATATTTTATTTTGCCAAACAAAGTTATCAAAATGTTCAATGAAAACGCGATAAAATTAAAAATATTTTTTTGTGTTTTCAAGCCCGTCACGAGATAATTCGTGTTTATTTTTGATTATTTTGTAACAGCATCCGGAACAAATCTGAAGTAGACCGGTGAATCTTAAAAAATAACAAAGCTGACGATAGAATTGTATGACAAGTGTGAATGAAATCGTTAGTAAGAGAAGGACATTCCTTGACCAAATAGGTGGTGTCTTAAGGGAAGTTTAGGTCAGAAGTAGTACCCTTGGGCGGAGAGCCTCTCCGAGGGTCATCGCGACTCGGGCTGTGCTGTGCGGGCTTACCGCACAGTTTCCCATGGGGCTGCCTGCGTCGTAGCAGGCAGGCAATTTTAATATAATTTAGTGATTAAGTTTATTTTGCTGTGCCCTTACAGAGTTAATGTGCGATTGAATAGCAAATATGTATTATTATTAAGCTCATAATTATGTAACAATTTTTTGGAATAAATAAATTATGATTATAATTTACATACCTTTGTAAGCTCAAACCACTCCGGTCCCCCCGGGTGATTATCCACAAAGTTCTCAAAGTCATATATCTTATCATGTATCCTCCACAGCCCATCAGCTCCATCATCCATTGCCTTCCCAGTCAGCCATTGCACAGGGTCTTTGAACCCCTCATCTCGAAGGGAGGGGTACTTCAGCTTGGGGAAGCTTATGTGAGACTTCTTCTCCTTATATCGCTTGTACGCGGCGTCTAGATAATCCGAATTGGGTGGCATCTTGAGTTAAAACTGTGAAAAAATAAAAATTAATGCCATTGGATTTTTTACATTTACACAGCTCATTCTAGACCCATATTAATCATAGATTGTATGTATAGCCTAACCAATAAAACAAAAAACCTCGCCATATTGCGGAATAATATTGGAACTAATTTCTTCAAGTGGCAACAATTAAATAAAAAAACAAAAGATGTCATTCAATAATGCTGTCTGTCAAAGTGTGATGTCAGTTGTCAACCGTGCCTTGTTACTATTGGATATTGTGAGTTATTTGTGAGTATAACCATAGCAACCAAGTGTAACCATAGCTAATGTGGCGCCTCCAGAACAGGTTTTTTATTTTTATTTTCTAGGTCATTCTAGCCCCATATTAATACTATGGGTGCCACACAACTTTATTACATAAACAGTATTATGTATATGCCATTCGGCTCCAGCGGGGTGTGAGACAGGGCGATGTTATATCGCCGAAACTGTTCACTACTCTGTTGGAGGACGTGTTTAAGCTTCTGGACTGGAGAGAACTTGGCATCAACATAAACGGCGAGTACATGACGCATCTTCGCTTCGCGGATGATATCGTAGTCATGGCTGAGTCATTGGAAGACCTAGGCACAATGCTCAACGATCTCAGTAGAGTGTCTCAACAAGTGGGTCTTAAAATGAATATGGAAAAGACGAAAATCATGTTGAACTGCCATGTCGTACCCACTCCTTTAAAAGTTGGGAACTTAACACTGGAAGTTGTGGACGAGTACATTTACCTGGGACAAAAAGTCCAACTTGGTAGATCCAACTTCCAGAAAGAGGTCGATCGACGAATCCAACTCGGCTGGGCAGCGTTCGGGAAGCTTCGCAGCGTTTTCTCGGCCCGACTACCGCAGTGCCTCAAGACGAAAGTCTTTGACTCGTGTGTGTTGCCAGTGATGACTTATGGAACGGAAACGTGGCCACTTACAATGTGCCGCATAAAAAGACTCAAAATCGCGCAAAGGGCAATGGAGAGGGCGATGCTTGGAGTCTCCCTGCGTGATCGCATCAGAAATGATGAGATCCGCAGAAGGACCAAGGTCACCGACATTGCCCAAAGAATTGCGAGCCTTAAGTGGCAGTGGGCAGGACACATTGCAAGGAGGACTGACGGCCGTTGGGGCGGAAAGGTCCTCGAGTGGTGGCCACGTACCGGGAAACGCAGCCGTGGTAGGCCTCCCACAAGGTGGACCGATGATCTCATAAAGATCGCCGGAATCCACTGGATGGGTGGCGCAGGACCGATCGGTTTGGAGATCCTTGGGGGAGGCTTATGTCCAGCAGTGGACGTCGTTTGGCTGAAATGATGATGATGATGATTATGTATAAATGTTTTTTGGTGGCAGGACTTTTTTTCAGAGTCCGGCTGGCATGTACCAGACCACAGGTGAAATCTGCCGCCATAGCAGCTATGGCTGTGTTCCGGCAATACGTAATAAGGATGTTAGATAACTGATAAATATTTCTTGTACCTGATAGAGAATTACTCTTATACAAAAAAAAATGTAATTTTGTTATCTTAAGAGAAGAACAGACAAGAAAATAGATAATACAATCTCCATATTTTGTCTGTTTGCTGTGTCAAAGATAAAATTAAAAAGTAATCATTTGAGAATATATATTGCTTACTACATTTTTAACTAAACTGTGGCGTCTCACCTTTTTAGTTTTATTTTCTTTTGGTGTAAATACTTTTTGTAATTTTTATCGTTTATATTTTTTCTTCTTTTCTGCTGTCTAAAATTTTGTCTGTCACTTTTTGTCAAATAAAAATTTGTGAGTCGTGTAAAATAAAATATATGTTGTAAATAAATGCGCCGCCGTATTCCTTTACCCACACGACTACATTGGTAACCCCGAACTACACGCAACGTACACGGCGGGGCGAATATTGTAAATATCAGCGGTATGTCTAAGAAAGTTATTTCACCTCAACCGATGGCCGTTAAGATGCCGTCGTTTTGGCCCGAGAAACCGGCGTTGTGGTTTGCACAAATTGAGGGCCAATTTGCTATTTCCGGCGTGACTGAAGATGACACAAAATTTTACCACGTCATCAGCCAGCTCGACCCGCAGCATGCATCGGAGGTGGAGGACATAATCATCCAGCCTCCGGCCAGCGATAAATATGTAAAGCTCAAGTCTGAGCTCATTAAGCGATTATCGGCGTCAAGAGAGCGGAAAATTAAGCAGCTCCTAGCTCATGAGCAGTTGGGCGACCGGAAACCGTCCCAGTTCCTGCGTCACCTGCAGCATCTGGCCGGCCCTGACATTCCGGAAGAGTTCCTGAAAACCATTTGGACCAGCCGCCTACCCAGTGCCACGCAAGCCATCATCGCTTCCCAGGCCTCGGCCGCGCTTGAGGTCTTGGCGGACTTAGCGGATAGGATCCATGACGTGGTGCCATCTGGCCCGCAGGTAGCAGCCGTTTCAGCCGCGACGGCCAGTAACACCATCGAAACGCTAGTGCAGCAGGTCACGGAACTAACCAAGCAGGTTGAAGCCCTTACAGCCCGTGACAGTCGACGTCCTCGATCGCAGCACCGTGGGTCATCGCGTCGCTCCCGAGAACGATCAAGTTCCTGTAGGTCGCAGGCAAGCTACCACAAGTTCCCAATTTGCTGGCACCATTTTAAGTTTGGGGATCGGGCAAAAAGATGCGAGAGGCCGTGCGACTACAAGTCGGGAAACGGGTCCGGCAGTCGGTAATGGCGACCGCCGATTGTGCAGGTTCCGGTCGCCTGTTCATCACCGATCGTCGGACGAGGACGCAGTTCCTCGTCGATACAGGAAGCGACGTCTGTGTCTTCCCACGATCGGCACTTCAAGAGCACCGACAGAAGGACTCTTTTAAATTGTGCGCTGCCAATGGTAGCGAGATTTGCACATATGGTTATGTACATTTTGTGTTAAATTTAGGATTACGCCGCGACTTTGCCTGGCGATTTATTGTTGCAGATGTCACTAAAGCGATTATTGGGGTGGATTTTCTGGCACACTACAACCTCGTCGTGGATTGTCGAAATCAGTGCCTCATCGACAATATAACCAGTCTCTCCACTCCGGCATCGCTCGCCAGGGCGCACAACAACATATCGTCGGTCAAAGTCGCCACCGGTGAGTCGCTGTATCACGACATCCTCCGAGACTTCCCAGAGATCACCCGACCATCTGGAGTCACTAAGGTAATTAAACATAACACTGTGCACTACATTAAAACCACACCTGGACCACCAGTTTCATGCACGCCACGGCGACTAGCGCCTGATAAGCTGAAAATCGCTAGGGACGAGTTCGCCGATATGTTGAACAGTGGTACAGCTCGACCATCACTCTCACCCTGGTCATCACCACTGCATCTGGCACCGAAAGGGGACAATGGCTGGCGCCCCTGTGGGGATTACCGGATGCTGAATGCTAGAACTGTACCTGACAGATATCCCATCAGGCACATTCAGGATTTCGCGCATAGCATTTCTGGTTGTCAAGTCTTCTCAACCATCGATCTGGTGAAGGCTTACAACCAGATTCCTGTGCATCCTGAGGATATTCCGAAGACTGCAATCACCACCCCGTTCGGGCTGTACGAATTTCCGTTCATGACGTTCGGACTTCGTAACGCAGCCCAAACCTTCCAACGCTTTGTGGATGAGATGGTAAGGGGGCTGGACTTTTGCTACGCGTAGCTGGACGATTTTCTGGTTTTTTCGCCAGATGCATCCACTCACGCAGACCACCTTCGCCAGATCTTCACAAGGCTAAAGGAATACGGCATGGTGATCAATACGTCCAAATGCGTCTTCGGGGTATCTACAGTAAAGTTTCTGGGGTACAAAATCTCGGCGAAAGGCACAGAGCCTTTACCAACAAAGGTGCAGGCCATTCGAGATTTCCCAGTTCCTAAAAATGTCAAGGAGTTGCGTCGTTTTCTCGGGATGTTGAACTTTTACCGGGGGTTCATCCCTGGTGCTGCGCAATTCCAGGCGCCGCTTCACGCGCTTTTAACGAACTCCGTTAAGGGTTCACATCCCATCAATTTTACGGACGGGGAAAACGACGCCTTTCAAGCTTGCAAAGACAGCCTTTGCAAGGCTGCACTTCTGGCTCATCCAGATTGCAGCTCGAAGCTGGCCTTGGTCACCGATGCTTCTGATACGGCGATAGGCGCAGCTTTACAACAGCTCAAGGACGGCGAATGGCAGCCGTTAGCGTTCTTCTCCCGCAAGCTAATGCCTTCGCAGCAGAAGTACTCGCCATATGACCGGGAACTCCTTGCTATTTATGAGGCAATAAAATATTTCCGCCACATGGTTGAGGCGAGAAATTTTACTGTCTATACCGACCATAAACCTATTGTCTTCGCATTCCAGTCACGAAAGGAGAATTGCTCACCCAGGCAGTTTAGGCATCTTGACTTCATCGGGCAATTTACAACGGACATTCGGCACATTTCGGGGAAGGACAACGTTGTAGCTGATACATTATCTCGCGTCGAGGAGATCTCTCAGCCAATCGACATGACAGCCCTTGCCCACGCACAACGTGCCGACCCCGAGCTGAAGCAGCTACTTAGCGGAGACTCGTCTTCCTTATGCCTTAGGAAGATTAAATTGCCCGGGTCACATGCCGAACTGTACTGTGACGAGAGCTGTAGCACTCCCAGGCCTTACGTGACTAAGACAATGCGGCGTCAGGTATTCGACAGCTTGCATTCACTAAGCCATCCCGGCGTGAATGCAACGGTAAAAATGATCGCAGAGAGGTATGTGTGGCCTAACATGCGGAAGGACTGCCGGGAATGGGCACGTTCCTGTCTGGCATGCCAAGGTGCGAAGGTGACACGACATGTCTCCACACCATTAGGCAATTTCAAACTGCCGCGACACCGATTTATGCAGGTCCACATCGACATTGTCGGTCCCTTGCCGCCATCCCATGAGTTTAGGTATTGTCTCACAGCCGTTGATCGTTTTACCCGATGGCCAGAGGCGATTCCAATCCGGGATATCACGGCTGAGACAGTAGCTAACGCGCTGCTGCATGGGTGGATCGCACGGTTTGGGTGTCCAACGGACATTATCACGGATCGCGGTAGGCAGTTTGAGTCGGCACTATTCGCCCGTCTGGCCGAAATTGCCGGTTTTCAACACCGACGCACCACAGCATACCATCCTGCGTGCAACGGACTTGTGGAACGGTTTCACAGGCAGCTCAAAGCCGCCATTACTTGTCACGCAAGTGTTAATTGGCATGAGAACCTTCCACTTGTCCTGTTAGGTATCAGAGCCACCTTCAAAGAGGACATACAAGCTTCTCCAGCGGAGCTGGTGTATGGCGAGACCCTCAGGTTGCCAGGAGACTTTTTCGACCCTCAGGCTGACGGTACGGAAGACATCACTCAGTACACAACTCGTCTGAGAAATTTCGCGTCACACCTGATGCCATCACCTGGTTCTCGTCATCACGCAAAAAGGCCTGTTTTTATATTTAAAGACCTTTCCACCTCTTCACACGTGTTTCTCAGGGATGACAGCGCCCACGGTACTTTCAAACCAGCGTATACTGGGCCTCACCTGGTACTTCGAAGGGGGGACAAAGTTTTTACCTTGTTGGTACGTGGCAAGGAAGTCACAGTATCGGTGGACCGCCTTAAGCCGGCTTACATACTCAGTGACGCTACAGTCACCACGTCACCATCACCAACACACCAATTCATCACATCTACACCACTCACAACACCATCACCGCAGACAGCACCTCAATCATCGCCACAACCTCCACCGCATACACCACCGCATCCTGCACACACCGCACGGACACAAGTGCACAGTGGCTTGGGTACCAAAGTGACAACCCGGTCTGGTCGGCGTGTTCGTTTCCCGGATTTTTATCGCCCGTAGGACGGTCTCAGGAGGGGGGTGATGTGGCGTCTCACCTTTTTAGTTTTATTTTCTTTTGGTGTAAATACTTTTTGTAATTTTTATCGTTTATATTTTTTCTTCTTTTCTGCTGTCTAAAATTTTGTCTGTCACTTTTTGTCAAATAAAAATTTGTGAGTCGTGTAAAATAAAATATATGTTGTAAATAAATGCGCCGCCGTATTCCTTTACCCACACGACTACAAAACGATTCATTATTCATTGGGGGAATGCGTTCGTTACGCATACCCTCTGGTGGTGTTTGCGAGAAGCGACTCAGTGCAAAAAGGTGCAATATCTAATCAGGCGGTAATTAATAGGGTTTTCGGTCACTTATGATGTTTTACTAGGAGGTAGGTTTCTATACTGGGCTGGGCCGTCTAGTGGGTACCACCGCAGTGCCAGATATTTTCCCGTGAAATAGAAGTGTGTCAAGCACTTCTGGGTTTCGGGTAAAGGGCACTGAAGCTTAGTTACTGTTTGGCACTGAACTGTCTTAGGGCAGACGTGGCGCTTACCATCAGGTGTACGATCTGCTCGTCTTGTTACACATTGCAAATATTGCAATAGAATAAAATAAAATGTCCTTTAAAAAGACTCTATATTTACTTACTTAATATGTTATATTTGTAACTTAACTAACCTCTTAACTGTAGCCTGCCAACGTTGAGACTGTAATAAACATCAAATTATCACTACTTTTGACCCAGCCGGTTGTTTTGACACAAGTTATCAGACCACTATTAAATAATTATCATCCATATTATTATTATAACTTCGATAGTAACTCTGTCCGTCTGTTTCAGACCCTTTCACACAAACAATTAACTGCTTTTAATAAATTGGTACAGGTACAGGCAAATTTGTTGAACATCAGTCGACGGAGAGAGGGAAAGTTCGCGCATGTGCACTTGCGTGTGACCAAAACCCGCTTATTCCTCGTCGTGCCACCAACTTGTTCCACCAGTGGCACGACAAGGAATTGTCATTCCTCGTCGTACCACTGAATGATTATTGAATGATTGTTGCTCTACTTTATTATTTTTTTTTTATCCCTTGGTAAAAAAATTGAATGAAATTGTATAACAATTTAAAAACTTGTAACGAATATTAAATATATTTTCAATTGTGTACAACGAACCTGTCCTTCCAATCCGACCAACTAAACGGACCAACTGGTTGTGCGGTTTGGAACCCGATAAAAGGTTTTATTCCAATCCAACCAACTAGGTAGTTGATCATTTATTTTATTTTGAGAAATATTATTCCAAACGGACCAACTTTTTTCTTTTACAACTTCTTAGTTGGTCTGTTTTTATTTGTTAATTCAAATCTGTCCCCATCCACATAAAGCGGATACTGGTATGGTACCAGGGCAACATGACCTCAATGGAGATGTATTTTAGTTTGCCATGCATTTTTTCATCAAGGTTTATCACACTGCAGCTTTTAAAATATTTTTTTTCTTCTATACGCTTGGTTCGTCATAATAATCAACTCGTAAAAAAAAGCTTGACAAAGTATTACATCTCCAATAAGGTCATGTTGCCCTAGTACATTTGTAAATTATTCTCTTAATGACTTCATGAAAACTCAGACTGTATATAGATATATAGATATCTGAAGGGAAATTAAGTAGAGCTACCATCCCTGCATGTACCTGCACTCAGTGGTACGACGAGGAATGACAATTCCGTGTCGTGCCACTGGTGGAACAAGTTGGTGGCACGACGAGGAATAAGCGCCAAAACCGCGCGCGAATCTCCCGAACGCCCGCGCGCGCTATTGGTCAGATGTATGCTTGTGACCAATAGCGTGCAGGCGCGTCAAAATTCATGTTCTGCAATCCCCACCCGATATTCAAGATGTTTGCCGGTACCTCGTCTTCGAGCCTACGATTGTTTAACCTTTTCCACGCCACGCTTTTTTCCGAAAATGGCGCCCCACACGCCACGACCGTTTTGAGACGCATTTATAGTAGTGCGGAGACACTATGTTATCGAGGTTGATTAAAAATGTTAATATTGTAATGATTTTAAACTAATGTTAGAATTAAAATCACCCTATTGTTCAAATATAGAAAGAATAAAACAATTTTGAAATAATTCAGGAGGATATTTTTTTATTTAAAGCGCAAAAATATATCTTAGAGGAATTCCCTTTCGCATCACTATTTGTCTGATATATAAGACTTTGGCGTACCAGATGAAGCGCAGCAGAAGGCATACAGGCTTTATCTAGTTTTAGTGATGTGACTACTTCCGGTTTGGGTATCATAATATCGATAAGTTTGTAAATAAATGTTATTAATAACGGTAATTGCTATACTGCTACCCCATTCTCGCACCGCCCCTCGCCCGCACCCTTTAAATAAATCTAAGTCATTCCAAAATAAAAAGTTGTTAGGGCAGGTTGTCAGTGGTGTAGCAATGGCCGGAAGGGGGGGGGGGCAGTCCGCCCCGGGCGGCACTTTTTAGGGGGCGGCAAAATTTCACAATAAATAATAAAAAATAATAAGAAATGATAATAATAAATATCTCTGGACATTATTCACACAGTTGAATGGGACACGTCCGGGTGCAAGTGAATTTAAATTTAAATGACAATGTTAATCAATTATTTATTAAAAACTACTAACTTAGCTTATAACTGACATTTTTACTTAACGTAATTATTATTAACAAAATATGGATACCAATAGGAGATTTTCTGACAGGCCATTTAAAAAAAAAGTTTCCAAAAGCTTTACTAGATGGCGTTGAACGAAGTATGTATAAGTCTAGTATTTGTCTATGATCTATTTTTACCTCTGGCACAGATAATATAATACTCTGGTTTTTTTTAACTAGGAGCCATAATATTTACTCATTCATCTTCTTCATAATTAATAGCTTGCTTTGTGTGTTTTTTATTAACAATTCCGCCAATAAGTATTTTTTTCGGAAATGAAAATGACATCTGACATAAACAAAACGTTTCGTTTTATCAAAAACAGTCATTGGAAAAAGTCCAAAAAAAAAAAAAAAATTACATAATTAATAGCTTGCTTTGTGTTTTTTATTACAGTCTGTTCCATATAAGTTGTCCTTTAGCCGCCATATTGGTACTACTGTTTTTCGATACTTTAAATCTGTTTTTTGACAGATTTACAAAGCGTAGGCAATGCTGCCAATATGGCGGCTAAAGGACAACTTATGTGGAACAGACTGTAGCAATTCCGCCAATAAGTATTTTTTTCCTCAGAATAAGGACTATAAGCATAGAAACCTGACTAAAATAGCAAGCAAAGACATATACTCATCCTTTTTATTCATATGAATGACAATAATGCGTTAGAAAGGGATGTATAATATTTGTCATGAGTCAGTTTCTGTAGGTTGTCCCTAGTTTTTTCTACGGTAGTGACGTTCCTTGTCGGCACTTAAAGTCGATAAAAATAAACCTAACAGATAAAGTTACGACTTAGGTTTAATATTATATCTTTTTTTTCAACATCAATGATTACATTCTTATGTGACTCTGCTACAGAACTAGAAACTTTGCCATGTCTCGCATCACTCGCATCACAGATGTCCATAGGAACTGGTAGTCTGTCCTGAAATAAAAATAAAAATGTAGGTACTTGATATTGAATATTATGTTCTCTGGTAATAATTCAAATTTACAAATTAATTTTTTATATTTTAGTCTAATGTTTAAAAAAAATCTTAAAATATTTGAACCATTTAGTGAATTAAGTATTGTATAGAAATAAACACTAAATAAACATCTAACCAATTCGTTTGAATCTAATCAAAGTGTAGGAAAAGTAAAAGTAAATATTATTGTTTGAAAGATAAATCCAATCCAGTCCTAAAATGGTTTTTAGGACTGGATTGGATTTTTACCAATGAGTCCAATGACTCATTAATATTGATTTATCGATATAGAAATGCACATCACTAAGCGAAATAATATAACCTCTTAGATCTGAACAAAATTTCTTTGATTCAAGCAATATTCGATACTGAATTGGACAAAAACAACTATAATCAAAAACTTTAAGCATAGTTTAAAAGTTAGGACACTATTTTCTTAATTGAAATAATCGAAAACAATCTAAACTTACCGATGAAAGGTTACGGTTTCTTGAATATTTTCTTTTCTTCCAGTGTGTGATTTACAGCCCTCAATCACACAAGACATTTTACACAGGCACCGAGTATCTATCACAAAACAAGATTTATCTTGTTTTCAAGCCTTGCACTGATTATTAGCATTAAATTAAATTAATTTAGTTCAGAGGAGTCTCAAATTTTGTGCGAAAGTATTTGTCAATATGATGTAACTAAGTTAAGTTGTCACTTTTTTCCCAGCATGAGGAAACAACCTACGCATTTTTAATTTGGTGGAGTTAAAAGACATCCAAAGACATCCGTTTGACATTAGACTAGCGACGACCCTTGGAAAACAGAAACGAATACGGATCATGTTGATTCACTCACTCCTATGGCCGAATTAATGAAGTTAAAATGAGTAAGATAACAGTTGTTCAATTCTTATTTTAGCCTTACTTCTATGCTTATAGTCCTTATTCTGAGTTTTTTTCGGAAATGAAAATGACATCTGACATAAACAAAACGTTTCGTTTTATCAAAAACTGTCATTGGAAAAAGTCCAAAAAAAAAAAAACAACAGTCATGTCAAAGTAAACTTTATAACGTTTCGTTCCTTGTGATTGCATAGGTGGAACGGCGCCATCTATTGCGAACTAACAAAACGGGCAAAATCGCCCATTTTATTGTCCGAAATTAACGATTTTTTTATTTTTTTTTATTTTAAAGGTAATTAATAATATTATGTTTCATGAAAATTCTTTTTACACAGCAACAACTATGGGATTGTTGTTTCATTAGACAACATTATTACATAATTATATTGCAGTTACGATACGAATAACACAACTGGCACAAAATATTAATTGCAACGAATGTGTCACATTTTAAAAACATATATTCAGAATACCTTCAATTCACATCACTAAATTAATTTTTCTACAAACATCCATCGTCTCTGACGTCACATCCTGTCTTATATATCAGACTTTGGCGTACGGTGATAATGAAAAGATTCATTACGATAGTGTTGGGAAATACAACTGTCGATAAGTGTAATATAATATAAAAAGTGAGCTGGTTTTGTACGATTTCACATGAAATATTGACCATCTTAAAATAATCTCGTAATAAGGTTATGCTTATGTATCATATTAATTGAAAATATTTACGATTTGAAGTAAATACTGTAGTATTTTGTATATATATTATAGTATTGGGTACGTCACTATCTGTCGCATATATCAGACTTTGGCGCTGGGCTATTACGTTAAATGTCTCTAAGATGTTGGCCAAAAAAAGGTTTGTTTTGTAAGGGTTTTTAGGGTAAAAAGACGTGAAAATATTCTGCAATTTTAACTTAATTTTATTCTGTACACATTAAACGTTTGAAAATATTCACAAAAAAAAGTATTAAACTCATTCAGGCAAGTAAAAATACAACGTTTCTTGATCCTGTTTTTTTGTCTGATATATCAGACGTTGGCGTGGTGGGCACGAAAATGGTTTGTCTGATATATCAGACATTGGCGTGGAAAGGGTTAAGTGCACTGGCTCCCACATTGGTCCGGGCACTACAGCATTTTCAACCTTATAAATAACAAATAATGATTTTAAATCTCTGCCGAAATGCTCGGTAAGCGTTGTTCCTCCGATAACCTATGACACTGAATCTCGTATCTGTTATAAAATATTGTGACATTATATCATTTAGGTACACTATCATTCAATAATATTCACAACGAAGAATGTATACCCATTATTAATAGTATTTATAGAATAGGTATACAACTGCACAGATAAATAAAATTAAGGTTTATTTTATAAATAAACAAAAGATGTCTTGATTTTTTACACACATGCAAAATACAAACATTTAAGGCGGGCAACGCGCCTGCGACCCCAAGAGGGTCTCGAGTGCTTATGGGCGGCGGTGATCACTTATCATAAGGTGACCCACTTGCTCGTTTGGCCCCTTTAATATAAAAAAACATCATCAGACACAGTCCACTGCTGGACATAGGCCTCTCCAAAGGCCACTCTGATCGATCCTCGGCTATTCGCATCCAACTCCTGCCATCCTGCGCAAATGCCTTCGTTTTTTTCGGACAGTTCGGATTTGTGATCATCAATTCGCATTTGGCAAACGTGGTGGTTAAGCCAGTACCTATCATGATTGTTTCCCGGTCGTCCCCACTCTGTCGTCCCCACTGGGTACGAGTGGGAAAAAAATTTGAACTTTTATTTCCGGCTCGTTCCGCCATAGACCGAGAGTCAATGAATCTCGGTCTATAGCGGAACGAGTGGGAAATAAAAAGTTCCAATCGTCACCACTGGGGACGAACGAAACTTTCTTTTTCCTACTCGTACCCAGTGGGGATGACCGGGAAACAATCCCCATTGTAGCTATGACTTCAATTTTATTTATTTGATCTGACCTGATAATTAGATTGATACTTTATTATTAAAAAAACAAGCTTTAGACACCGGTCTCATATACGTTTCCTGCTTTTAGGAAAACAATATGGAGTTGTCCCAGGGCCACTTACCATCAGGTGGCCTGTTTGTCAAACAAACTATATAAAAACTCGTTAAATAAATAAAGTCATTTATGAACAGTTTTTTCTGTTCAATCACAGCTTAGGGCTTCGGAAGGCACGTTAAGCCGTTGGTCCTGCGCCTGATCTCTCTTCGGTCGTGTCAGTCTGCTTTCCCACCGTGTTATGGGAGTAAGGTAGGGATGGTGATTCTTTCCGAAAAAAATCGATTTTTTGAATCGATTCGAATCGTGGCCCAATGAATCGATCCACAAAAAATCGAGGCCAAAAAGATCGATTTCTGAAAAATCGATCTTTTTTTCAAGTTGATTTATAATGTATTATAAATAAAGATCGGATATTCGGATGCATATTTACCTCAAATTGAGGTATTGTCATAACATGGAAAGCACTTTTGTATCGATAAAATCGACTCGATCGATAAATTCAGTTTTTTATTATTGAATCAAATCGGGTGTGTGCCGTGTGTAGCTGTATTTACTTATTTTAAGGTGTTAATATGGAGTGCACTTTTGTATCAAAAAAATTTAGTGATATCGACTAGATTCGCATGTACAAATTTCCCGGAATCGCGGGATTAATAAGGAAAAAATATTTTTAAGAAGGCGCTTCCATAATATTGTAGCAAAAATGAACTTTAGGTAAATAATTATGCATCCGAATATCCGACCTCTAATGATGACGCAACAAGAAGTGTCAGTCACAGATACAGACAAAAGTCAAAGATTACAAACGTTACTTAAAGAAAGGCGCAGGAATCCAAACATTCAGCCATTTCGCGAGTTTTCGAATAATCCTTTAACCGGCAGCCGGCAGCACTCTTATAATACGCGTACTTACATTAAATTAATTGTAAATACTTTTTTGGTTTATACCAAAACATTAAATAAAATCGAATGTCGATTTTCAAGGGTGAAATATCGATTCACTGAATCGACTCAGTACTACATATCGATTTAAAAAATCGATCTTTTTGGCTCAAAAAATCGATTCTTCGATTAATCGATCTCAGATCGCCATCCCTAGAGTAAGGGAATAGGGAGTGCACCTGTGCTTGCGCACTCACTTGTGCACTATAATATATCCTGCGTAGTTGGCTGATCTTAAAGATTGGCCGCCGTTGCCGAAAAACTCGGCTAGGAGGACATTATTAGGGCTTAGATTAATGAACAGATAAGTAAGAAGCCATATTAATAGAACCTTCGACTCATTTATTGGCATGCTTCTACAATTCTAAATGATATTTTATCTAAAACTAGACTAACTAAGTCTAAACTATAAACTTTGATTATATTAGAATACACAATGAAAATCGATAAGCTTTTAGTTTTACACTTTTTAATTACGAAAGCTTCAATTATTTATTCCAATTTCTATAAGAAAGTACACATGTTTTTGTCTGTCAGACATCAAAGTGATAATTTACTTCCCTAATCCCCAGTTTTAACTAATTACATAATCGTTTTAATATCGTAATCACTTCACAACAGACTTCTAACTGACAAACGCCTTTGTAATATTTTTATCAGAACTGTAAATCCATTGTTAAGAGAACCCCGGAAAATTGTTGACGGATTATAATCCATGAATTCACTTAGATTATGCTAGTATGCTTGTAATCTAAAGATTAAAGAAAAAAGGTCGCTGAGCCATCGGAGTGAGTAAGTAAGTTAAGTTTCTTGCGGCACTTCTCAACAGGCCATTGACGTCGAAGATTGACGTGTAAAAAATAGTTTCTAAATATCTATAATTTTGCAGAATAAATGATTTTATTTCATTACTAGCTTTCCGTCCGCGGTTACAACCGCGCGCAATTTCTTTTTTCAACTATCCCCCCATCCTCGATAGATAACATTCCGAAGCCGGTGGCACTATAAACAATTATATTTACGATTCATAAGTGCATCTCTGAAGCCTTTATTTTTGCGGATTTACGCCGTAGTGTGGGGCTCGGAGCTAGAGACAAACGTCCCACTACCCACTAAACTATAGGATAGTTCCTCTTTTTTGCCCCGTGCCATTAGAGCATGGAATGCCCTTCCGGCTCACGTGTTTCCTTCCTCCTATAATCCTAGGCTTTTCAGGCGGGGCGTGAAGCGGCATCTATGCAGGCCTTCAGGGTGAGGGTGACTGGCTCAATGGGTACTATGATCTACTCGTATTGAGCCAGTCAACCTTATATTTGGACCTCACTTCCGCTTACCATCAGGTGGAATGAGGTCATCCCGACTCATCATCATCATCATCAGCCTATATACGTTCCCACTGCTGGGACACAGGCCTTATCTCAATTGTGAGATAGTGTGGGCCATACTCCACCACGCTGGCCTAGTGCGGTTTGGTGGAGGGGTGCGTAAGGCAAGTGACCAACCTTAATGTCAGATGTTATCAAGCCGCCAAATGGCCTCTGACTAGGCTTGACGACTAATATTTACATTATAGTAAATATTAGCCGGGACCAACAGCTTAACGTGCCTTCCGAAGCACGGAGACGCTCGAAATTAATGTCACTAAATATGGTCAGAATGGTCACCCATCCATTAACCGACCGCGGCGTAGGTAGCTTGACTTTCGTTATCGCTAACGAACCACTGTCACAGCTGCGCCACGAGCGCGCTCATCCTGACTGCTTCCTTATAATAAAAAAAACTCCCACGGTTGCCCTTTCGGCCGGATTGGGACGAGACGGTGCCTGTTGGCTATTGACCAGCCATCTCTGAAGCCTATATGAATAGAATATTTTGTTTTTGATTTATTTCTTTCACAATTTTTGTATAATTTACAATGACATTGGATTCAGGTGATACTTGATATCTTGAGATAAACTTGTTATCAGCAATGGGCTCATCGCTATCAAAGCTTTATCGCTATGACCGATTCGAACGCATCTATGAAATCGCTGCACTTATGTCATTTAGAAATATATTTTTACTCAGGACAGCTAACTAAACAGAGATTAAAGAGAGAGAGAGAACCGTTGGACCAAAATATGTTTAAATTTCAACAACCATTGTAACACAGGCCTTTTACGTCGAGACGCTGGCAGGATAAAACTACTGAAACGATTTGAATAATTCTTTCACTGTTGGAAAGCTACAGTATTCCCAGTGAACATAACTTTTGATCCCAGAAATGTGGGGGAAGGGGGAGATATTTGAAAAAAGAAATTACGCGCGGGTGAAACAGCGGAAGGCTAGTCCACAATAAATTCGATTGATTTTATTTGTGGTGGCAATAATCAATCAGTTAGATGAAACTCGGCTAGAAGAACAGGTTATCCTGATTACAATTGACTAATATGTTACATCGATGTCGGCACATGAATAGCATAGTATAGAATTAGATGTTGTGTAAGCGTTACGTCGTGCACCGAACCGCGTCCGAGGCCGGGTGTAAGCCAACACGCTATGCTCGCTGACCCGGCATCGGTGGAGCATCAATATCGAACAACTAAGCGTATACTCGTAGTATGATCATATTATTATATAATAATAACAGGTTCACCATTTCGAAAGCATCTGCACACTGAGCAAGAATCTGCCACAGCACAGAAGGAAAGGAAGACAATGATGATGAAACAATGATGAACAAAAAAGATTGACGTGTAAAAGTATTTTTCTAAAATCTATTTGCAGAATAAATGATTATTTTATTATTTTTATTTATTATTATTTTATAATGTGCCAAAATCATACCTAACTCATGGCGGGTCGCCACCGCGGTTTCACCCGCGCGTAATTTCTTGTAGTAATTATCCCCCCCCCCCTTCCCTCCACATTTCTGGGAACTAGAGATGGGCATACACCCGGTATTTACCCATTCTGGAGGTAAATACCCGGTATATACCCGGTAAATACCCCAATCGGGTAAATGTGCGGGTTTTTCCATTTTATGGAATGAATTTGTTAAATCAAAAAATAAAAACAGTTTTAAAGTATTTTTTAATGGTAGACCGTTACGTTTAGCAACTCTGGTAAGCTTATAGGACGTAACTCTTATGAGAAACGTTATTATCTTATTTTACTTTGATAGAACACGTTATTTAAAATTTATTGGTCACAAATGAAGTAGCGCGTGACAATTTTTCAAATATCCTACAATCTTCGCGACAAGAATACACACTTTTCTTTTGTTTATTTACCTCAGGAATCGCGGAGACGATAGCAAGCGGACGGACGCGCGTATTATAGCGATGCGCGACTATGAATACTACTAATACTAATCATTCGACTCCTCAAGTGATTCGACTAAGTCGACTACGCTTAATATTATTCGAATGCAGTCGGCGAGCCACAGTCGGATACACGACGCGCGTCGAATAACTTCGAGTCGACTTGTGCAAGTCGACTCTGGCTTGTCAGACGGAGAATAATTAGTCGTCGGCGACGGAGAGAGACGGGTAGCGCCGACAGAGAACTCGTAAGATAGAGACGCACAGCTGTTTTCATACATTTGACATTAGTTGTTACTAATATTTGACATTAGTCGACAATGAGACATGAGTCGACTTGTCAGACGGAGAAAAAATAGTAGTCGGCGATGGAGAGAGAACTGGGTTTAAAACCCACCGCCCGTAGACGTATCCGTTATGAGAAACATCGGATCTCTTTACCTTTGTAATCAAATTCACCAGGAACCCTAAAAATGTCTTTTTACAAGATAAGTATCAAAAAATGGAAAAACCCTGCATTTGGGTAAATACCCGGTATTTACCCATTTCGGGTAAATACCGGGTGCAGGTAAATACCCGGTGTTTACCCGCGCCCATCTCTACTGGGAACAAAAGTTCTCTCCCACAGGGATAGCGTAGAGTGTAGCTTTCCAACAGTGAAAGAATTTTTCAAATCGGTTGAGTAGTCTCGGAGCCTATTCAATACAAACAAACAAACAATCAAATCTTTCCTTATAAATTAGTTGATATCTTAGATCTTATATTCATCTAAGGTTGGTATAGATGGAAACAAAATGACCGAAAAAAGTCTCATCATAAGTGCCTTTTGCCACACCTGAGTCTGAGGAACAAATGACCGTATTATCAGGAAGAACATGATTTTATTTATACTTCTTTTCATGAAAATTTTGCAATCTACCAATCTCGGAGCACACGTTAGCATTTAGTCATAATCATAATCTTTATTGTAGTCCTGCGCCTGATCTTTCTTCGGTAGAACTCGCTTCAAATATTATTGTTGTCCCATCGAACTACCTATTTGCTTGAAACAATATTTACTATCATAGCTTAATCCAACTATTGTAGATTAAAAATCACAATCGATCAAGCCGAACCCTAGCTAATAAATAATTGTACATCATGTAATCGGCAGTATTTGACAGCGAGACGGCTACCGACCAGATAACGCCGTCAATAGTGGAATAAACCGATTAGATATATACCTATGTCATATTTTTCTATAAACATTTCTTTATCTGTTAGTTAAACGTTTAAGATGTGATGTTATGTATTTTGTGCCATCTTAATCTCCGTTTGGGTTAAAAACAATTTAATAAAACGTTAAGTCAGTATTGAATCCTGCATCGCGCAAAGAAAATTGTTGCACGCGTGCATATTATAAGACATACCTAAGATAGTACAGAGGAACATAGTCCCCAAGCAGAGTTTATCTATGTTAGAGGAAGATCAATTCAAAAACCGGAAAACTTTTCGGTCTTCATTTTCTCCGTCTACTTCTCCCTAGATTCTCCCTATCCGAGTCATAGTTAAAAATTCCTTTTTTTGGAGGAGAATGCGTTTAGGCATCAGCCCAACTATTTGACTGTACCTACAAGTTTTCTCGATGTTTTCGTCACCACCGAGTTAGATTCGAAGTAATTCGAACCATTGACCTAAAGCATGTGAAGCGATGTTTCATTCGGCAACAAATCTCTTACCCCACCATATTATCTTATAAAGTCTTGCCCTCTTTGACTTATACCTAGAGTACTAATAGCACCTCTCCTTGGTTCCAGGGGTAGGCAAGACAAGCCTGGTGGTCCGGTACATCGGCAAGATGTTCTCCAAGCACATCTCGCCCACCATCGGGGCCTCGTTCTTCACTTGTAACATCAGTGTTGACGACGCCAGGGTTAAACTACAGGTAATAAAACATTTCAGTCTTACAACAACGCCTTTCCAAATATTTGAAATGGAGTGTCCACAGTTTGCGCGTAACGCTGCAAACTGCGTACGCCGTACAGTGAGCGCAAAACTAGCAAACTGTGGACACTCCATTTCTAATATATGGAAAGGCGTACTAAATCGATAGGCCGCATACTCAGTCTGCCGCTAACAGTTTGCCTGCTGGGGACGCAGCCTTATACATATACAGTCCTGTCTGTCAGTCGAAATGGGCCGGCTCGACCGGGGAAGTAAGACCCTCTCACAGAAGACAGAAATGTGGGTAGGAGTTTTAAAAGCGCTTCATTTGATGAGACTGAGAACCGAAGTACCATAGTATGAAACAGCTTACGGCCCGTCTGATGGTGTCTTCCAGTTGTCAACACTAAGCCTCTAGTTGGAGACTTACTCACCGACATAAACATAGCTGAGTAACCATTGTTACTCAGCTATGTTCATCATAATGAACAATGTATTGATCAGAATCAAGACAGTCAAGCGGCGATACTAGCACTCGCCGCTAACCAGGTAACGTCAAAACTGGTGGCAGACTGTATGACCCGACTAAACTCTCTCGGAAAGAATAATAGGGTAACACTTAGGTGGGTTCCGGGACACGAGGGAATAATAGGCAACGAGAGGGCCGATGAACTCGCAAAAGCAGGTGCGGAGGCAACACAACATGGCCCAGAGCCAATCTGTGGAATCCCCAAAAGCCTAGCCCGTACCACCTTGGAAAACCTATACACAGAAAAGTCAAAAAAGGGATGGTTAAACATGCCAGGACTTAAACACGCAAAATCACTTACAAAAGCCTTTGATCCGAAAACTTCCAAACGGATCTTAGGACTGAGTAAGCGACAGGTACGCATCATGGTTAGAACCATTACAGGACACTGTTGTCTTAATAAGCACATGACTGTAATGGGTCTACGCGAGTCGAGGAAATGCAGATTCTGTCACACTAGCGACGAAACACCTCTGCATATACTCACGGACTGCGAGCCATTGATGCACAAACGTAGCCTTATTCTGGGGAAGCACATTCTACAACCAGACGAGGCTAAAGATATCCTCCCCAAGAATATCCTCCTCTTCGTAGAAGAGGTTGGGCTTGGAGAGGAACTGTAATCTAAGTGGCGTTCACAATAGATCAGAATTGGTCGCAGTGACTGTGGAAACACTAAGCCGCTATTAATAATAATAAAAAAAAAAAAAATTGATCAGAATGCTGGGCAATGAAAAAGATTGGTAAAAGAAAGGTACATGCAAGTGAGATGCGCATGCTAAGATGGATGTGTGGTGTGACCAGGTTAGATAAGATTAGGAATGAATATATAAGAGGAAGTTTAAAGGTGGCGCCGGTAGTGGATAAGGTAAGGAGTGCAAGGTTAGCATGGTATGGACATATAATGAGGAGGGAAGACACACACGTCGCCAAAAGGGTGATGAAAATGAATGTGGACGGATATATAAGCAGAGGCAGGCCGAAAAAGAGATGGATGGATTGCATGAAGTATGATATGGAAATGAAAGATGTGAATGTAGAATTGACGGCTGATAGGAGTGTGTCGAAGGGGAAAACATGTTGCGCCGACCCTACTTAGCGTGGGCAGGGCAGAAAAATGATGATGAGTAACTGTTATAGTTACTCAATGCTAAGTAGCACTGAGACCACAAGACCACAGTAAAGTTACTGTGGGCTTCTGTAAGAAGGAGTTACTTCCCCAGACAAGCGGCTGATTCAAGTGGAAGATCCACTATGCTCTCTTAACTCTCGTGTGGGTAGGGTCTTTGCTATTGCTCTTCCTGTTTACTTGTTCTATTTAGCTCTTCTAGCAAATCGTTTTTAGGAGTACATTGTACAAGTTATTATTTAATATTATTTCAGGTGTGGGACACGGCTGGACAGGAGAGGTTTCGATCAATGGCACCTATGTACTACAGGTAATAATGAACAAGTATATAAATACCTGGATGAAATGCTGAAGTGTCTTTGCATGTTCTATTTCGATGATGGCCAGATATTTAAGGTTAAAACCATTAGACCATTGAGGGTTATTTAACGATATTCTAATAGTATTTTAATTGTTTCCAGAAACGCAAACGCAGCTCTGTTAGTGTTTGACATCAGTAGTATCAACAGCTTCACAGCCATCAAGGGATGGGTCAAAGAGTTGCAGAGGTAAGCTATATTCATTCATTTTACCAGGTGGTAGGTTCCTGTACTGGGCCGTCTAGGTGGGTACCACCGCAGTGCCAGATATTTTCCCGTAAAATAGAAGTGTGTCAAGCACTGTTGTGTTTCGGAGAAAGGGTACTGAAGCTATTGAAATTACTGGATATATGAGACCTTATAACTGTCGTCTCGGTGTAGCGGGCGCAGGGCGGTGCCAGACAGTAACTGCTTAGTTACCATCTAACTTATTAAATTGTTCCTTTGTCCCCAGCAACGTCCCAGAAGCAATGGTAGTATCCGTGGTGGGCAACAAGTGTGACCTGCAGGAGTCCAGGGCGGTGAGCTACAGCGAGGCAGCGCAGTACGCCGCGTCCATAGGCGCGCAGTACTGCGAGACCTCGGCGCTGCACGACCAGGTAACTAGAGAGAGAGAGACAAGTGTGACCTGCAGGAGTCCAGGGCGGTGAGCTACAGCGAGGCAGCGCAGTACGCCGCGTCCATAGGCGCGCAGTACTGCGAGACCTCGGCGCTGCACGACCAGGTAACTAGAGAGAGAGAGACAAGTGTGACCTGCAGGAGTCCAGGGCGGTGAGCTACAGCGAGGCAGCGCAGTACGCCGCGTCCATAGGCGCGCAGTACTGCGAGACCTCGGCGCTGCACGACCAGGTAACTAGAGAGAGAGAGACAAGTGTGACCTGCAGGAGTCCAGGGCGGTGAGCTACAGCGAGGCAGCGCAGTACGCCGCGTCCATAGGCGCGCAGTACTGCGAGACCTCGGCGCTGCACGACCAGGTAACTAGAGAGAGAGAGACAAGTGTGACCTGCAGGAGTCCAGGGCGGTGAGCTACAGCGAGGCAGCGCAGTACGCCGCGTCCATAGGCGCGCAGTACTGCGAGACCTCGGCGCTGCACGACCAGGTAACTAGAGAGAGAGAGACAAGTGTGACCTGCAGGAGTCCAGGGCGGTGAGCTACAGCGAGGCAGCGCAGTACGCCGCGTCCATAGGCGCGCAGTACTGCGAGACCTCGGCGCTGCACGACCAGGTAACTAGAGAGAGAGAGACAAGTGTGACCTGCAGGAGTCCAGGGCGGTGAGCTACAGCGAGGCAGCGCAGTACGCCGCGTCCATAGGCGCGCAGTACTGCGAGACCTCGGCGCTGCACGACCAGGTAACTAGAGAGAGAGAGACAAGTGTGACCTGCAGGAGTCCAGGGCGGTGAGCTACAGCGAGGCAGCGCAGTACGCCGCGTCCATAGGCGCGCAGTACTGCGAGACCTCGGCGCTGCACGACCAGGTAACTAGAGAGAGAGAGACAAGTGTGACCTGCAGGAGTCCAGGGCGGTGAGCTACAGCGAGGCAGCGCAGTACGCCGCGTCCATAGGCGCGCAGTACTGCGAGACCTCGGCGCTGCACGACCAGGTAACTAGAGAGAGAGAGACAAGTGTGACCTGCAGGAGTCCAGGGCGGTGAGCTACAGCGAGGCAGCGCAGTACGCCGCGTCCATAGGCGCGCAGTACTGCGAGACCTCGGCGCTGCACGACCAGGTAACTAGAGAGAGAGAGACAAGTGTGACCTGCAGGAGTCCAGGGCGGTGAGCTACAGCGAGGCAGCGCAGTACGCCGCGTCCATAGGCGCGCAGTACTGCGAGACCTCGGCGCTGCACGACCAGGTAACTAGAGAGAGAGAGACAAGTGTGACCTGCAGGAGTCCAGGGCGGTGAGCTACAGCGAGGCAGCGCAGTACGCCGCGTCCATAGGCGCGCAGTACTGCGAGACCTCGGCGCTGCACGACCAGGTAACTAGAGAGAGAGAGACAAGTGTGACCTGCAGGAGTCCAGGGCGGTGAGCTACAGCGAGGCAGCGCAGTACGCCGCGTCCATAGGCGCGCAGTACTGCGAGACCTCGGCGCTGCACGACCAGGTAACTAGAGAGAGAGAGACAAGTGTGACCTGCAGGAGTCCAGGGCGGTGAGCTACAGCGAGGCAGCGCAGTACGCCGCGTCCATAGGCGCGCAGTACTGCGAGACCTCGGCGCTGCACGACCAGGTAACTAGAGAGAGAGAGACAAGTGTGACCTGCAGGAGTCCAGGGCGGTGAGCTACAGCGAGGCAGCGCAGTACGCCGCGTCCATAGGCGCGCAGTACTGCGAGACCTCGGCGCTGCACGACCAGGTAACTAGAGAGAGAGAGACAAGTGTGACCTGCAGGAGTCCAGGGCGGTGAGCTACAGCGAGGCAGCGCAGTACGCCGCGTCCATAGGCGCGCAGTACTGCGAGACCTCGGCGCTGCACGACCAGGTAACTAGAGAGAGAGAGACAAGTGTGACCTGCAGGAGTCCAGGGCGGTGAGCTACAGCGAGGCAGCGCAGTACGCCGCGTCCATAGGCGCGCAGTACTGCGAGACCTCGGCGCTGCACGACCAGGTAACTAGAGAGAGAGAGACAAGTGTGACCTGCAGGAGTCCAGGGCGGTGAGCTACAGCGAGGCAGCGCAGTACGCCGCGTCCATAGGCGCGCAGTACTGCGAGACCTCGGCGCTGCACGACCAGGTAACTAGAGAGAGAGAGACAGCGTGACCTGCAGGAGTCCAGGGCGGTGAGCTACAGCGAGGCAGCGCAGTACGCCGCGTCCATAGGCGCGCAGTACTGCGAGACCTCGGCGCTGCACGACCAGGTAACTAGAGAGAGAGAGACAAGTGTGACCTGCAGGAGTCCAGGGCGGTGAGCTACAGCGAGGCAGCGCAGTACGCCGCGTCCATAGGCGCGCAGTACTGCGAGACCTCGGCGCTGCACGACCAGGTAACTAGAGAGAGAGAGACAGCGTGACCTGCAGGAGTCCAGGGCGGTGAGCTACAGCGAGGCAGCGCAGTACGCCGCGTCCATAGGCGCGCAGTACTGCGAGACCTCGGCGCTGCACGACCAGGTAACTAGAGAGAGAGAGACAAGTGTGACCTGCAGGAGTCCAGGGCGGTGAGCTACAGCGAGGCAGCGCAGTACGCCGCGTCCATAGGCGCGCAGTACTGCGAGACCTCGGCGCTGCACGACCAGGTAACTAGAGAGAGAGAGACAAGTGTGACCTGCAGGAGTCCAGGGCGGTGAGCTACAGCGAGGCAGCGCAGTACGCCGCGTCCATAGGCGCGCAGTACTGCGAGACCTCGGCGCTGCACGACCAGGTAACTAGAGAGAGAGAGACAAGTGTGACCTGCAGGAGTCCAGGGCGGTGAGCTACAGCGAGGCAGCGCAGTACGCCGCGTCCATAGGCGCGCAGTACTGCGAGACCTCGGCGCTGCACGACCAGGTAACTAGAGAGAGAGAGACAAGTGTGACCTGCAGGAGTCCAGGGCGGTGAGCTACAGCGAGGCAGCGCAGTACGCCGCGTCCATAGGCGCGCAGTACTGCGAGACCTCGGCGCTGCACGACCAGGTAACTAGAGAGAGAGAGACAAGTGTGACCTGCAGGAGTCCAGGGCGGTGAGCTACAGCGAGGCAGCGCAGTACGCCGCGTCCATAGGCGCGCAGTACTGCGAGACCTCGGCGCTGCACGACCAGGTAACTAGAGAGAGAGAGAGAGAGACAAGTGTGACCTGCAGGAGTCCAGGGCGGTGAGCTACAGCGAGGCAGCGCAGTACGCCGCGTCCATAGGCGCGCAGTACTGCGAGACCTCGGCGCTGCACGACCAGGTAACTAGAGAGAGAGAGACAAGTGTGACCTGCAGGAGTCCAGGGCGGTGAGCTACAGCGAGGCAGCGCAGTACGCCGCGTCCATAGGCGCGCAGTACTGCGAGACCTCGGCGCTGCACGACCAGGTAACTAGAGAGAGAGAGAGAGAGACAAGTGTGACCTGCAGGAGTCCAGGGCGGTGAGCTACAGCGAGGCAGCGCAGTACGCCGCGTCCATAGGCGCGCAGTACTGCGAGACCTCGGCGCTGCACGACCAGGTAACTAGAGAGAGAGAGACAAGTGTGACCTGCAGGAGTCCAGGGCGGTGAGCTACAGCGAGTCAGCGCAGTACGCCGCGTCCATAGGCGCGCAGTACTGCGAGACCTCGGCGCTGCACGACCAGGTAACTAGAGAGAGAGAGACGAGTGTGACCTGCAGGAGTCCAGGGCGGTGAGCTACAGCGAGGCAGCGCAGTACGCCGCGTCCATAGGCGCGCAGTACTGCGAGACCTCGGCGCTGCACGACCAGGTAACTAGAGAGAGAGAGACGAGTGTGACCTGCAGGAGTCCAGGGCGGTGAGCTACAGCGAGGCAGCGCAGTACGCCGCGTCCATAGGCGCGCAGTACTGCGAGACCTCGGCGCTGCACGACCAGGTAACTAGAGAGAGAGAGACCAGGTCCCAGAAGCGATGGTGGTGGTCGGTGGTAGGCAACAAGTGTAACCTATAGGAGTCCAAGGCAGTGATATGAGGTAATTTGGCAAAGAATCAAGGTCATCGGATAAGCAAGCTAAAGGGGCTGATGCCATACCACCCATAGAACTTGTCTCAGTAACCACCGTAGTGGAGGGATCGACTCGAGAAATGAGAAGGAAAGAGACGGGGATTTTTTGACGAGCCGTTTGGTGTAATGGTCGAGAAGTCGGCTATTACACCAGAGGTCGCGGGTTCGATCCCCGCACGGTACAAACATTTGTGTGCATTAACATGTCTGTTTGTATCGGTCTGGGTGTTTCTATGTATAATATGTATGTATTTACAAAAAAAAAGTATATAAGTAATGTTTATCCGTTGTCACGCACCCATAGCACAAGCTAATGCTTAGTTTGGGGCTAGATGGCGCTGTGTGAATAATGTCCAGAGATATTTATTTTGACATTTTTGAATTATGTTCGTGTTGCCAACGCAGGTTCTTTCGCAAAAAGGTTATTAAACCATTCATATTGTCTTTTTTAATTAATAAAAAATTGGCAGCCATACCTCGAATTTAAAATTGTAAACAAGAGTGACCTTGAAGGCTTTTGGTTCTCTCCCTACAACCAATGAAAACTGCCTAACATTACATTACAACAGTACAATTAAATTAGGTGTCAAAATTAAAGAAAAATATGCAAAACAAGACTTATTTTTATTAGTTGGATAATATTTTGCTAATATCTTCAAAATGTATTAATTCCAGGGCATCGACCAAGTGTTCCTGAGCACGGCTACGGCACTGCTCAAGCTGTCGAGCTCGAACGCGTCTATCCGTTCCTACGACTCGGCCGACGGAGACACGGAGAGAGTGCCCACTGGTAATATCATCATCATCATCATCAGCCTATATCATACGCCTATATACGTTCCCACTGCTGGGACACAGGCCTTATCTCAGTTATAAGATGTGGGCCATACTCCACCACGCTGGCCTAGTGCGGGTTGGTAGAGGGGTTCGTAAGACAAGTGACCAACTTTAATTTCATATGTCATCAAGCCGCCAAATGGCCTTTGACTAAGCTTGACGACTAATATCTACAGTATAGTAAATATCAGCCGGGACCAACAGCTCAACGTGCCTTCCGAAGCACGGAGACGCTCGAAATAAATGTCACTAAATGTGGTCAGAATGGTCACCCACTACTGGTAAAATATTTAAGCACTTTTATTATACAGCGTAGAATTTTAGTCGTTGTTTTCCCGCAGTAAAATGATTCTATCTTATTAGTAAAATAGATTAATAAAGATCTTTTTTTTAGTCCAATCAAAAGTTTTACGATTATGATAGACGAAACTCGAACCAATAGTACTAGCTGCGTCACGGACGGTCACCGGCCGGGGTCATTGCCCTTCGCGTTTATCAAAATAATTATATTTTTCTATTTACTAACATTTGATTTCCATTTTCTCATCACATTGTAAAAAAAAGTAAAAAAAAAGTAAGAAATTTAAAAAAAAATTAAAAAAAAATCTTGCAAAAATCGTTAGTACTACTAAAGGTGAAGCGTTCTGCTGCAGGAAAACAACGACTAAAAAAATACGCAGTATATTATACCTACTAATATTATGAAAGAGGGCGACTTACTAGCAAGTATGACACCTGTAAGTGATCACTACTGCCTGTGGACACCAGTGAGTATGGTCTCAGCTGTTGGGTTGCCCGCCTTTGAAGAAAGAATATGCAGGGAGAAAGTGAAGGGTTATGGTAAGGAGTGGTGGCTAGAACCCTTTCCAAACCTTTAAACAAAGAAGAACGGTCATCTGTGACCCAGGCCCGACAGAAACGAGACATATCTTATTTTTTTATATATATTGTGTATTGTTAAAATACATATATTTTATATTCGAAATCAATGGCTAACACCAAAAAATATTGCCGTATGTTTTTGTTCAGGCGATACACTAAAAATACAAAACGCCTATAATATCTATATAATACGTATATGTATGTAATTAAATGACGATACAATAGCTATGGGATGTAACTAGATGCAGCTCTTAATACAACAGTTAACTTATAGCACGTTTCACGTTTCACGTTAGCACGGTCGTATTGCAGTGAGCATTTGAAAGCCGCGGGAGTATATAATATGTATGGAATATAATAGACATCCAACGGCAATAGAGGGCAGAAACAATAATACTTTAATCAAGTGCAGAATTCATTGGCGACACGTTACGACAAAAATATATTATACTTATATTCAAAGATTTTCTTTGCTTATATTATGTTTGATGAGAATCTAAATGGAATAAACGCAATAACGGAATATTACTGCTCATGCTATCATGGTAAAAGGACATTGGGAGGTTGCGCACACGTCATTAGTGTTGTATATTACTTAGGGTGGGCTAGACATCGAGATCACTTTGACCACCCAGCGATGGGTATGGATTATGTTTTAAGAGATATAGAAATACAATTAAACTTTATATCGACATACCTATTAGTTTTATTTTTATTTGTTTCAATCCTGTCCAGTGATAGATCGAAATCATCATCATTTCAACCCATAGCTGTTCACTACTGAACATAGGCCTCCTCCACCGCCAATTGATAGATGCCACTGAATAATGAAAACCTACCACGATTTTAATGAATCCTAAGTTGGCAGTTGTATTAAGAGTTTAATTATATATCCAGCTGCATCTCCAGATCACCTAGATACATACCATAGCTATTGTATCGTCATTTAATTACATACATATAAGAATTTTATAGATAATAGGCGTTTTGTATTTTTTAATTGTATCGCCTGAACGAAACATACGGCAATATTTTTGGTGTTAGCCATTGATTTCGAATATAAAATATATGTAATTTAACAATACACAATATATATAAAAAAATGAGATATGTCTCGTTTCTGTCGGGCCTGGGTTTTTTTTGTATGGGGCGTGACCGTTCTCCTTTAAAGTCATAATTAAAGATTACCTTATGAGGAAAGGTTACTATAAAGTAGAAGATTACTTAAATGACAAGACTCTGTGGACATGAAACACATTTGCTTCTCTGCACATCTACTCTTATGCTTATTTATTGTACTTATTATATTATTATTAAGTCGACATTATATTGTTATTAAGTTGACATTATATTATTATTAAGTTAATATTGTACCACACAAAATAATTTAAAAAAGGCTATCATATGTAACTGTTGAGTTTCTTGCGGCACTTCTTCTCAGCAGCAGGCCATTCATTCACATCGATCGAAGTGCTGGTAGGAAAAAAAGTTAATGACGTGCAAAAGAATTTCTTGGTAAATCAAATTGCAAAATAAATACTTTGACTTTGAAACGCATTGCAATAGCAAAGCTCTAAGCGTCAATCTTCTGTAAGAGAGTGATGCTTTCCCCGTCAAGCCTGCCCATTTTGACTAAGTGACAGAAATCTTAGGAATGAGAAAATAACTTTTTCTGCAAAGCTTACAAACCTAATCCCTTGAAAGAATTTTGAGAATTTTCAGCTAACATTGAGTTATTTTGTGTAACCGTGGTCCTTTATTAATTATTATTATCTCCCAGGGTCTCCCACTGAGGAGGCGGCCACCCACACAGGCAAGATCGAGCTGCCCGCCTGGAGCATCGACAGCATCGCGCACGGAGAACTGCAGAAGAGCTGCTGCTGACCCTCAAGACCTGGAGTGAGGGACCTTACATCAATATTTAAAGGACTGGACTGGGGGACCTTACGTCATCTTTATGTAACTCCCTGAAGAATTGGACTGGGGGACTTCACGTCACAACCTGAAGGATTTGACCAAGGTTCCTAAATTTACTTCAAGGATTGGTCTGAGGGAACTTACTTTACACCCTGAAGAACTGAAGGGGCCACACATTACTCCCCGAAGAATCGGACTGAGGACCCTCACATCACGCCCTAGTACAGGACTGAGGGACCTTTCATCACACGCTGAAAGACGACAGAGGGACCTTGCTTCACAGGAAGGATTGGACTGAGGGACCTGATTTACACCCTGAAGAACTGAAGAAGCCTCACATTACTCCTTAAAGGATTGGACTGAGGGACCTTACGTCACCCCCTGAGTCCAGGCTGAGGGACCTAACATCACTAGTTGAAGGATTGGAGCACCGAGAGACCTCACATTACACGTTTGGTCAGGATATGAAGACTTGGCGTTACTCACTGAAGAACTATAGAGGCCACACAATTACTCCTTGAAGAACGGGTGCGAGGAACCTGTAATAACTTCCTAAAGGATTTAACCGAGGGACCTGACGTCACTATCTGAAAGAATGGTCTGAGGGACCTCATGTCACACAAGAACTGGAGGGACCTCACGTCACCACTTTTAGGATAAGACCGAGGGACTTCACGTCACACTATAGAGTTATGTACTACGGGGAAAATACACTCTGGTTCTAGATTGAGGGACCTTCAGTTGAATTTTTGATGGCTTACAATTAACCAATTTATAAACAGAGTTCCAGGAACAAATATATTTGTAATTATTACAGTAGGCCACAAATTAAGCTATACAAATCTGTCAAAAAATCTCAATTGAAATAGAACTTTATACCATAGACTTATAAGTCGTAGGAATTTGAATTTGTATAGCTTGATGTGTGGCCCACTGTACATACTATATTTTATTGTCATATTAGTATTTTATTTAGTAATAAGCTGTTATTATGACATCACAAAGAGATATTCCAATTTTTTTATATGTATATTATATTATATTATTTAATTGTGTAATAATATAATTGTTTTAATAAATAAAAGTTTTATTTAACCCAATAAGAATAATTCAAATCTTCAAAGCTCAATTTTATAAAAATGATGTTATTGTTTAATGTAATTATATACTCGTAGTTTATTTAGTATTTAGTTTTAATTAATTTTAGTGTTTGTTTCTTTGTAAAACCAGTCCTCCCTCAGAGACTATAAAAAAAAACATAATTATCTCAGTGTACATTTTTAATTAGGATTTGACTATGTATTTCAAGTTATTTCATCTATATATTCTATGTATAGTTAAGACGTGTCATGTTTTTAAAACACAAGTGACATTTAGTATAGAAAAAGAGTTGTGTTGTTATCACAAACTGATGAAACTGAATTATCATGTAATGCATAATTATAACCGTTGAAGATATATTTTTAATATGATATTGTTGGGTTGTTCTTATTTCCATTTGTTTGGTCATATGTGCCTTAGATTCGTTATTACAACACTTTTTCGAAGTTTCAACAGTCGTGTATAGAAATTATTATATAAGAATTGTTAATTGTATGTACCTAG
The DNA here is from genome assembly GCA_949319885.1 of Mecyna flavalis. Taxonomy (NCBI): domain Eukaryota; kingdom Metazoa; phylum Arthropoda; class Insecta; order Lepidoptera; family Crambidae; genus Mecyna; species Mecyna flavalis. The sequence goes on along the minus strand of OX439420.1, from coordinate 1,476,434 downwards.
TTAATACCTACTGTCTAGAAATGTCTCTGCCTTAAAATATTAATGATGTTATATTAAAATAACTGTCAGATAAGATTTCCTAAACGCACTATTATATACCTAAGTGCTGTTATTAGAAAAAAGGTTTTTATTAATATTAATATTCCTTTTTCAAATATCCCCCCACATTTCCGGGATCAAAAGTACCCTATGTCAACCGGGGATAGTGTAGCTTTCCAACAGTGAAAGCATTATTCAAATCAGTTTAGTAGTTTCGGAGCCTATTCAATACAAACAAACAAACAATCAAATCTTTCCTCTTTATAATATTAATAATACTTATTAATTTGGAACCGTATTTTAGCGCTATGTCGTAGAAAATAAAGCATTATAGAATTATTTTCATAATAAGTTAGGCGTAATTAGCGGACACGCACGAAGGTTCGATCAAGCGAATTTATTTGATGTTATTTTCTATTGATTTGTTATTATTATTTTAGTTATAATATGTAGTGATTAATAATAGTGACTATCGTATCTACTTCTTGCCTAATGTGATATAGCAATAAATGTATTTTTTATAGAATATCTTAATCATTTTAAACCATAGATATCTCACCTTTTGCCAGCAAGATAAAATTATTCGCTGTAATGTAATTGTGAAACCGTTAAGAGGAAAGACGAAAGCCATTTTTCCATACAAACGCTGTCCCCTGTTTTCTCCCTGGATACTGCCATTAGTGAAATAATTTTTTTTTCCAAAAATCTATGACCACTATTTGCATGTCCCTATGTTTTCCTTTTTTTCATAAATTAATAATTAAGAGAGATATGAACCTTCAAAAATGTAAAAAAATGGCCAGATTTTCCGCTGTGTTTAAACATCCAGAAAACAAATTTAACTAGATTTAATTAAAAAAAGGAAAACATAGGAACACGGTCAAAGCCTTTCTTTAATTTTTGATGAAAAAAATAGTTAAATCGGTCAAGTTTTGGAGGAGAAATCAGGGGACTACAAAACGTTGATTTTCCGTACTTTTAATAGGTATTTTCGGTCCAAGCTGCAGTTGTCTCTATCGCGCTCTGCGGGGGAGGCTTGAGGTTGGGGAGGCGCGGACTAATACGTATACTCTCTATGACGTGACGTAGTCGATAGTTATATCGATATCCTAGTGTTGTTCATCGATATCGATATTTCCAGTTAGAATATTTTGCGTGAAGTGCATTTAGCAAATTGTTGTGATGTTTTATTGTTGGAAGGTATTATGTAACTGATAAACTTTTTCTTGACAATTTTTTATGAATTATATACTAAAACGCCTCGACTAGGCCGTCGGATTTAGACAAAAAAAGAAGCTAAATTCGCAAAGCGTGATGTAGTTCTGCATTTTAAGTATATTGTATCTGTTAGAGTAATGTGATTTCAAAGGAGATGTCCAAAAATGTATGGAACAAAAACCCAGAATCGACAGGAATTAAATGTATATCAATGGATTGACATTGAAATATAATATAATGTTACCAAGGGGGCAACCCTGAAATCGTTATAGTATAGGAGCTAGGAGCAAAACAAAATATGTAAAAAATTCGTATAAAACAGTAATAAAAATAAGTTTGTCGTTGTTTTAATGTTGTATCACTTTTGTTGTTCATGATAATTATCATCAACACATTTCACAAGCAACAGCAACATAATAACAACATCATATTAAATCACAACATAACAAAGACTCTGTTTTTGGCCCATACACACTACAATCGTTATAGTACTGTGTGTATTATTGGTAATTCTGTGGCTAAAGATTGCAAATATAATAAGTTTTAATGATATGCATAATTTTAATAACAACGATATTCACACCCACAACATAACGTATTTTTATTATTTTTAAACGATTTTTAACTTAGTTTTTTTGGCTTTTAGCTCCTCTACTATACCAATTATTATTTTATTTGCAATCTTTAGCCACAGAATTACCAATAATACCCACAGTACTATAACGATTGTAGTATCCATGGGCCAAAAGAAAAAATATAAACAAAAAATTCTTTTTTATGTTGTGATTTAATATGCTGTTGTTATTATGTTGCTGTTGCTTGTGAAATGTGTTAATGATAACTATCATGTATAACACACGTGATACAACATTAAAACAACGTTATATTAAGCAACAACATGATGTAAACTTATTTTTATTATTGTTTTATACGAATTTCTTACTTATTTTATTTTGCTCCTAGCTCCTATACTATAACGATTTCAGGTTTGCCGCTTTGGCAACATTATTTATATTTTAATGGCAATCCATTGGTACACATTTCATTCCTGTCGACTCTGGGTTATTTTTTGGACATCACCTTTGCAACTTCGAAAAACCTGTGGAAACTGAGAAAATCGAGAAAATCTTCGAAATTTTGGGACTTTTTTTACTATTTGCTCTCCAGGGCCAAAACTATGTTTTTTTTTGTGAACAACACACTACACTAATAAACTGTATTAAAGTACCTACAACTGGAGGCAGCTCTATTTGACTTCATAGAAGCCAAGCTATGGCACTTCGAAGATGACCAATATTTCTCGAAAATAGAAAAATAGAAAATAGGTTTTACTTACTTATTTCGCAAAAAACTGGCAAAACCACTAGCCCCACGAAGATGTCTGATATCTTTTGTCACAGACCGAGCATTGAACCATGTCCTTTAGCTTTGCTTGAGTGTTACATTTGCCACAAGAGAAAGCCATATAGTCCAGTAGACGAAGCTCTAACTTTGCCATTTTAGATGAAAAGCTGAAACTGGTGCCAAAATTTTTGTTAAAGACTCCGTAATAACATTTATGTATAATACTAAAAATGCAGGGTCGTGAGTCACCGGGGTCATAGGAAAAAAAATGGAAAAGGATGAAAAAATTACTTTTTCCTGAAAATCTCGAAAACTAACAAAAATATGAGAAAAAGTTTCAGAGTAAAGATTTATCAATTTGCGCGTATCGCGCACCGTTTCCTAGGAAATTGCGTACAAAATGCGAAAATACGCACAATGTTTTTCGTTTCAATAGAATTTTTACAAATTTTTCAATTAAAAATTATTTTTATGCATTCTTCGATATCCCCAGACATTTCCGTCTTATTTTTATTAATTTGGTTCAACATCAATAAGTGCACTATATACTCGATTTCCTAGCAAACGGTGCGCGATACGCGTAAATTGATAATGACCTTTTCTGTAAAAAAAGTAATTCTCTACATCTTTTGTCTAAAACATTTTCTTATATTTTTGTTAGTTTCCGAGATTTTTAGGAAAAAGTAATTTTTTCACCCTTTTCCATTTTTTTTCCAATGACCCCGGTGACACGCACGACCCTGCATTTTTAGTATGTTATTATTTATTTATTGCATGTCACATTGCGATACAAAGGTCTTAAATATATAGGTGTACATGTGACGCCCTATTACGGAGTCTTTAACAAAAATTTTGGCACCAGTTTCAGCTTTTCATCTAAAATGGCAAAGTTAGAGCTTCGTTGACTGGACTATAACTTTACTCGTGGAAAGTTCCTATTATCAAATGCGAATAAATTCACAAAAAGCGATAGGGGTTACTCGTCGGATCCGATCCACGGACCTATCGGTGACGATGCGCAATACGTAGCCACTGTACCAGGAAGACTTAATATTAGCTGTCGAAATTAGTGACCTGTTTTTTCCTTTGCATTGTCCGTGAACATTATTTTACCGTTTTTATCTAAGCAGAAATCTTTTCTTTTGTTCTATTCCTTCTTAGCTGTGTGCAGGCGGGCGCGGGGCGTGGGGGCGGCGTGGCACGCAAACATTGACAGTCTCACTCACACATTGATAGCTCGGTTGTTCGCCTCGGGCACTGCGCGACAGCAATAGATTTTACAAAAACCCAATTTTCAAATTTCTCACCCTTAGTATGTCCTCTTAACACGGAATATTCTTGTACGCCATAAATTGTACCTCTAAGGCCCTGCCCAGATGAGGAGTTTTGAAATTGAACAAAAGAAAAACGCGCGAGTGCGCGCGACTGTTGTGGACGGGATGCATGAAGCTCTAGTACCTCGCGACTCGCGCGTCTCGAAACGCGCGAGTGAAAACGCGTCATCTGGACAGGCTCTAAGGTTGTCTGTCCACTGGAGCGGAGCGAGGCAGCGGAGCGGAGAAACGTGAGAAAATTATCCAATAGGATTGCACAAAATCTCAGACAGGGAGTTGCAATCCTTTTGGTTAATATTTTTTAAGTTTCTCCACTCCGCTGCCTCGCTTGGGTCCGGGTGGACGGACAGACAGCCTTACGCCCCTTTCACACGGCCGTGCAGGATCCCGTTTGTGTTTATATGCCGCATGCGGGATACTCGTGTGAACGCTAGCTTATAAACGCATTCGCCATCAAAACGGGATCCTGCCGTGTGAAGGGGGCGTTACTCCGATGCGTAAGCTATGTGTATGCAGGAAGTGTAACAAACATTTATCTCTTCTCAAAAAACTTTCTTATTCTTAAAGGATATTTGAGTTCTTGCGATTGTCGCAGTTTAGAAAAAGGTCTTGACGATCCAATCCACTTTCAAAGATAACATTGTAGGACATTTCATAGGGTATAAAAATCAAACAACAAACTATTATAAATATAATAATATTTATTCCTTCTGACAAGTCACTGTTTACAAATAACAAAATTGGTTCCTCAACACCGTCCACTATATTTACACGCACTCTGTACTTTAGCGAAGAGATCTATGTACAAACAGGCAAACCGGTCGGTGGCGCACGAGTATCGGTTTTACTGTATATGACAGTTAATCTGGTATACAATCACATTTCATACCAAAATTATCTACCATAAAATCATCTAGTGTCGATGTAGTGAGAACCTAATGAGGAATAATGGTTATTTCTAAACCATTCTGGTAGACTAAAACACTATTTATTACCTGGCAACACCCAGGGCTTGGGATACCAAAATGTACATTTACGGATACACTAATAATAACTATTGAAAAAATTTCGTAAAATCAAAACCTATGTTTTGAAATACATTAAACAATTATTATTTAATCAGTCAATTGGCTTAAAAACGTCTTAAATAAGTATCGCAATACTTATTATACTTAACCTATAGCAATATCACGTTTAGACATAAAGTGCCTCAGTTTGACTTGATATTCAATATTTATTGAATAATTATTATTCAAGCTCAATTGACTCATTATTTCTTATTTACTCTAATGACGAGTAGAACTATTGTATATTTTTATCGCAGAATAATCAATACTGAAATATAATAACATTAAAAATCGATTAAGGAGCTTTTAGCTTAGAATTGCCAATACTCACAAGTTATTAAAAATATATATTTTATAACACATTACTTACATTTCTGACTATCTTTAGTGGTATAAGAATCAACGAAGGTACCACATTATTACCAAGAAAACACAAATGTTTTAAAATATTACTGTTTGTAAAGCTAAAGGATTAGCCCTTTTGACTCTGAGAGCATATTACAGGGTCTAATGCGCCTTTGAGCCAGTAAGAAATATTTATTTAAGTTACTAGAAAGATTAGGATTCAAGTTTCTATTTTAAAAAGTAAAATTACGATTATAATATTCCAGTATCGATCAAACTGCGTCAGATACATATAATTACAATATACTTTAGATGATTCCTTGTAATCTGAATGGTATTTTACACAATTTAAAATAAAACAATAATAGCAGCTGTCAAAGAAAACAATTCGTCAGAGATCAAGAATACAAATCAATATTCAGATATCAATAGTATAAAAAATCAATGATTAATTAAAAAACAGAAACAGAAAATACAAAAAGATAACAAGTTATTTCGTCATTATTTACAAACTTTTTAAAATAACAATTTCCAAATCAGATCAATTGAAAAGAAAGACGATTTGAAATTAAAATTAAGACGTTTTCAAATCCAAAAATACTAACTTACTGAGATATTTAACACACTACAGACATCTGCATTATTTACAAAGAAATTATCGACATTTTGTCAATTTTAAAATTACGTTTGTGCCGAAATAAATACTATCCTACCGCATACTCGTGCGATTTAAAGGGGTGGCTAGCGACCCCTAAAACGTGGTCAACTGCCACCCCCTTTCGCCCCCGACCGGCTGTCCTCTCCCCCCTTAATGGGGGGAAAAATATAAAATTCGAGATGTCCTACCGATACCCTGCGTTTTCTCGTCGCGTTTTGACTACAGGTATGTAGTCATAGCATATATATCAAGTCACATTATCACCACCGTATTAAAAATCATAACGGTAATTTTTTTTATTATTGCAATGTGTAACAAGGCGAGCAGATCGTACACCTAATGGTAAGTGCCACGTCTGCCCTTAGTCAGTTCAGTGCCAAACAGTAACTAAGCAGTTACTGTCTGGCACCGCCCTGCGCCCGCTACACCGAGACGACAGTTATTAGGTCTCATATACCCAGTAATTTCACTAGAATTATTATTAGTATTAATTTTACTGCCACATTTAACAGCTGTGACAAGAATAATAATTGATATGTGTGCTATGACTTTGATCTGTATTTTAAAATCTGTTTTTTGACTTCAAATAAATAATTAATGTCAGTTATTAAATAAAATCAAGTGATTTTTCCTATACTCGTTAGGGTAGCCTTGCACCATGGATAGTCCAGTTATAGTCCAGTCAAATAAGACTTTGAAGGTTACAAAAATTCCCAGAGAGCTAAAAATTGGTATGAATGTTCAGAATACTATTATAAATGAATTGTGAAAAGTCCTCATCAATCCTCCTTGTGCATTTTTTTTTATTGATATTGAAAGTTTGCAAAAATAGGTTTTTCGCGTTTTTCAGCTAAACGGTGAGTTTTACAGGAAAAAAAGTTTAGACAAAATTGTAGATCATCCAATTCCCTACAAAAAATGTATTCACACTTTTTTCATAAGTATTGCCATTTCCGTGATATAGCGATTGAAAAAATTGAAAAAAAATATTTTATTCGTAATATTCATTTTTGAACCGTTTTACGAGTAAAAATATGAGTCTCTATGTCTTATACATAGAAATTATAAAATTCTTAGAATATAAATGAACGTCAAAAACTCTGCCCCTATCTTCATTTAACACATTAACCGCCGCAGTCGTATTTATCCGACAGCAAGAATTCGGGTCGGGTCATAACCGCCACAGTCGTAAAATTCCGACTGCAACTTTCGTCTAATTTTATTCAAACTATTGACTAAAAAAAAAATCACAAAAGTAAATAAAGTTTTGTAAAACAAGTGTCCGGCGCTAGGAGCACGTTTTGTGGGATGGACGTCCGGCGGTTAAAAGGTTAACAAAGTTTGTGATTTTACTGTTTTTTAAAAAAAAATTGCGCAATTCTGCTTTGTTTGTAGTCAATCTTTGACTGAAAGTGGAGTTGTTACTGTTATCGCGGCATGAAAGCATTAATTGATGCAAGTATTGAAAGAGGTGATGGGTTTTCGGAGTACCTAAAAGACCAGACATCTGTAAAAATTCTTGTGCAGCGTCGAAAAAAGTATACTTGAAAATGTAGCATTGATCCCGAAAAAAGAGAAGTAGAAGCTGGTTCATCAAAAATAAGTCCTCCTCAAACTAGAGCAAGTGAACTAGCCGCAAAATAAACATCACCGATTGAACTACATTTTGCTTCAATCAGTGATGTTTATTTTGCGGCAATGAATTAAATAAAGAGTTGGAGAAGAAAAAAGCACTGCAGTACTGTCGCAAGATTTTTAAAGTGACTACACTTTCGTTCAAAGACAGTATTCTAACTATAGCTTAAACTCGTTGTGATGATGTAGCCAAAGCTGTTGCTGCCGAGGCTAAGTATCATAACGATTGCTACAATTCTTTTTTGAAACCGACCACCTGGGGTTAAAGTGGGTTGTCCTCAAGATGAAGCTACAAATATTTTGATGAGAAAAATATTTAAGTATATTGAAAATAGTAAAATACCGATGATTGTCAATTCACATTAAAGAAATAAAAAGTATTTGTAAAAACTCAACAATAGATAACAGAACCATTAAAATGCGATTGAAGTTGGAGTATGGTGATAAAATTATTATTCCAGAAAAATCAGGATCATTAACATTCGTATGTTTTATTGATAGTCACCATGATATTTTAAATCAAGCTTGGTACGGAAAAACAGATAAAAAGAAGAGCGATTTCGCATCTTAGAAGCTGCAGCAGCAATTATTCGAGAGTATATTCAATATGCAGTGATAGATAATTCTAATTATCCTCCACCAGGTCGTATGTTTGAAGATATTGATACACAGACATTCTAAAGTCACTGACTTTCTTGAAAAAGGTTATTTAAAAAATAAACGCTTCAATTTAGAACATTTACAATTAGTATGCAGCGACTAAATCATATTCAAATTCAATTCGAGCAGCAACAGCTTTTGCTACATCATCATAACGAGTTTTAGCTATAGTTAGAATACTGTCTTTGTGTAGGTAGTCACTTTAAAAATCTTACGATGGTACTGCAGTACTTTTTTCTTCTCCAACTCTTCAATTAATTCATTGCCGCAAAATAAACATCACTGATTGAAGCAAAATGTTCACTTACTCTTGCTCTAGTACGAGGAGGACTTATTTTCGATAAACCAGCTTCTTTTTGGCGCCATCTTTTCACGGCATCAATGCTACTTTTTCGAGTATACTTTTTTCGACACTGCACATGATTTTTTACAGATGTCTGGTCTTTCAGGTACTCCGAAAACCCATCATCTCTTTCAATACCTACTTGCAACAATTAATGCTTTTATGTCGCGATCAACATTAACAACGTAACAACTCCACTTTCAGTCAAAGGTTGACTAAGAATAAAGCAGAATTGCGACATTTTTTAAAAAGAACAGTAAAATGCACAATTTCTGTTAAATGAAAATAGGGGCAGAGTTTTTGACGTTCATTTATATTCTAAGAATTTTATAATTTCTATGTATAAGACATAGAGACTCATATTTTAACTCGTAAAACGGTTCAAAAATGAATATTACGAATAAAATTTTTTTTTTCAATTTTTTCAATCGCTATATCACGGAAATGGCAATACTTATGAAAAAAGTTTGAATACATTTTTTGTAGAGAATCGGATGATCTACAATTTTGTCTAAACTATTTTTCCTGTAAAACTCACCGTTTAGCTGAAAAACGCGAAAAACCTATTTTTGCAAACTTTCAACATCAATAAAAAAAATGCACAAGGAGGATTGATGAGGACTTTTCACAATTCATTTATAATAGTATTCTGAACATTCATACCAATTTTTAGCTCTCTGGGAATTTTTGTAACCTTACTTCTACATATTTTAAGACCTAATTTGACTGGACTATTATTACATTGGAGCGACTGCCATCTGACCTCCGTAGCCCTTGACAGGGAACCAGACCAATTGGATCATGGCTACACAGCCTGCAGATTTCCTCACGATGTTTTCCGTCACCGCCGAGTTTCTATCGACATCACAAGTGAAGTGACGTTGCATACTGGCGACCAATGCTCTTAACTTTATAATTAATTTTCAAAGACATTTTAAAATAAACCAGATCTTAAAATACAGATATCTAGAGGCTCGCACGCAGTCCACATATAAACTTAAATTACATCCATACGAGTCTCAGTTCTGTACGGTTATTGCTTAAACGCATCACTTTAGAGCATCGACTTTAACTTATAAATAAATGTTTGAATGTGCTTAGCTCAGCCTTCCACCGCCTACCACAGGCCTTTAAGATTGCCTCACTGCCCTTTAAATGACTGTGATAATAATGAGATCCTGTGACGCCTTATTTCACTTGTGGGTTTTTTCCTGCAGCTTTCACCACTCAGTGGTCAATAGCCACAAGGCTGGCACCGGCTCGTCCCAATCGGGTGTGAAGGGGAACCGGGGGAGTTTAGTGGGTAGTGGACGCTTTAATTTAACTAGCCTGCGGTTATTGTGCATAAACGAATTCTCCTCCGAAAAAAAAATGGATTGGGTGTTCCCAATTTTTCAGCAGAAGCTGTGGATACTGGCAGGGCAGACTGTAATACAGCTATGAAGGTATACCTTAGTTCCTCAGCATTTAGCATCAGCTGTGTACTGGCAGAGCTGAGATTGGTGTATTGCTGTAGTTCAATCTACCAGTAATGGATGTAAAGGCTTACTGTTCACTGCCAAGTAGACAGGTTAGTGCAGGTGGCCAATTCTCGAGCGTTCACGATCAGCTGTAGAGGCTATTATAGGCTGTAATACCCCAGTCCTTGCAGGGCTGGGCTGCTATAGGCCGTAGGCTTGTGGAGGTTTCCAATTCCCCAGCGTTAACCATCAGCTGGAGACACCAGCAGGGCTATAGGCTACTGGCAGGCGGGCCTAATTCTCCTGCATCCCCCATCAGCCATATACCTAGGCAGGACTTAAGCAGCTGTATCCTAAATTCTGGAGATGGAGTTTTAACCCAGTTTCTCAGCATTTACCATCAGCTGGAGACACGGGCAGGCCTGTAGACTGTTGTAGGCTCGTATACCCCTGGTAGGCTGACTGGAGGCTCTCACGGGCTGACCTATCTTCCTCAATCCTTATCGTTCAGGCTCAAGTGTAGGTGGAGTTTTAACACAGTTCCTCAGCATTTACCATCAGCTGGAGACACTGGCAAGCCTGTAGACTATTGGAGGCTCGTATACCCCTGGTAGGTTGACTGGAGGCTCTCACAGGCTGACCTATCTTCCTCCAATACCCTCATCGCTTTATAGCCCAGTTCCTCAGCATTCTGGAGCTGGAGACACTGGCAGGCCTGTAGACTGTAGGCTCGTATATCCCAGGTAGGCTGATTGGAGGCTCTCACAGGCTGACCTATCTCTCTCCAATACCCTCATCGCTGTATAGCCCAGTTCCTCAGCATTCTGGAGCTGGAGACACTGGCAGGCCTGTAGACTGTAGGCTTGCATACCCCATTACGGCTGGCTGGCTACCACAGGCTCCCACAGGCTGGCCTATCTTCCTCAATCCTCATCGCTCAGGCTCGGGTCGCCTGGTCCGCAGCCAGGCCCGCAGGCGCGCGCGGCGGGCGGCGGCCAGCCTGGCGTGGGAGCTGCGGGCGGCCCAGAGGGACCCGGCGCGGTACAGGCGCAGCGGACGGAACGAGAGTAGGCGGAGATCGACGTTTAGCTGGCACTCGGTGTGGTCGTGGAGCCTGGGGGAGAAATGGATTTTGTTAATGTACATTCTACTTATGTATTTTTTTTATTGCTAGCCATTGAACTACAATTACTAGCGTATAGAACTGACACCGCAAACAAAATTTTTGCGCGATGCTTTGTTGCCGTTACCATGGTTACGGCAACAACTCATTTAAGACCTATGGGATAGGCATTTCGAACAAAACGCGTAAGCGCCTTGCTTTGCATGGCGCTTACGACGTTTTGGTCGCCAGAAAAATATACTCTGTAAGCAATCTATAGCGTTGCAAGTTTTATAGTTTGGTTAGACGACATCCGCTGTAGCAAATACATCAGTCAGTCCAGTCATCATTTTGCGACACATTTTTTGTTCCGTGTAGCCTCTCTATACGTAGTACTTGTAACTTAATGTTGCTAGCTCGGTTAGTGGACAAAATTGTAGCCCATCAGATGATAAGCAGCTTCTCCGGCCTATTCGACGAGCCATTTGATGTAATGGTCGAGATGTCTGCTATTACACCAGAGGTCGCGGGTTCGATCCGCGCACGGTACTAACATTTGTATGTATGAACAAGAACATGTCTGTTTATATCGATCTGGGTGGTTCTATGTATAATATGTATGTATTTACAAAAAAAAGTATTTAAGTAATGTTTATCCGTTGTTTGGCATTCTTAACACAAACTAATGCTTAGTTTGGGGCTAGATGGCGCTGTGTGAATAATGTCCAGGGATATTCATCACCATCATCATCAGCCTGTGATAGTCCACTGCTGGACATAGGCCTCTCCAAACGCTCGCCACGCCGATCGGTCCTCGGCCACTCGCATCTAGCTCCTGCCAGCCATCTTGCGCAGATCATCGCTCCACCTGGCCTGAGGGCGTCCTACACTACGTTTACCGAGACGCGGTCTCCACTCTAGAACCTGTTTACGTTTACAGGGATATTCATTATTATTTATTTATGTCCTCACCTTGGCGGTTTCCGTCGCTTATGCGGATGGGTGTGCGGCGTGTGGTCGGGCGCGCCGGGCGCCACGTTGCAGGTGTAGCCGCCGGTGCGCCGCGCGTTCCTCGCCAGGAACACCGGCTTGTGCGCCTGCGCGGGCGCGGCGGGCGACGCGTAGCGCTCGGCGTACAGCGACCACGCCGCCGCGCGCGCCACTGTGCCCGGACCAGACGACGGCGGCTAGGGAGAGTAAGGGATTGTTAGATGAGGCTAGTCATGATAAGAGATGTGGGTAGAGGTAATGTTGACGGAAATTTTAATGATGGTAACTGGTTTGGATGAAAAAATCAAACGCAAATACTGTCGAATTTTTAATTAGACGACCAAATCTGACATTAGCTAATGTCACTTTGCGGAAAAAGTAATGCCATGTCCAATGCATTCAGTTTTCGTTCACACAAGAACGAATGATAATATGGATGAAATAAAGTCGTTAATAATTATTAAATATGTTTAAGGATAATAATTATTTCATTAGAACCAAATAAGTGAAATCTATCAATAAAAGCCGTCCTTTGTAACTTGATAAAAGAATGTATGTTAAACATTACAATATTGAAGTATAAACCTCGTTATAACGTTTAAAAAAATGTGTCACCCCTAAATAAACCATCATTATCAAAACATTATTACAAGAAAATAAAACTGATACTAACACCATCAGATAGAATTAAAAGCTGAATTTTAAATAAACCAAAAAAAAACGATAAAATTAATATACAAGTATCAATGGAACAGTCTTTCAGATTCCACGTACTAATAATAATACTATATACGACGGATCTATAAGCTGTCTCATCCAACAGAACCATGCCAAATTGAGAGATTTTAAATACAACGTTTGCAAATCAACGATTCGAGCTTCACATCCAGATGGATTTGACGAGAATACTACACTTCGCAATTTATACAATATACTCAAATAGTATACTTCTGACTGACAGAGCACCTTGCAAAATGCGCCTTAAAATATACGTAGTAGATTTGGAAAAAGGTCTTAAATTTAAAAATTCTTAGGAAGGTTTTGTTCTTACAACCTATTTCGTGTAATGCTTGAGAAATCAGGTATCACCGTAAATAATTATGTCTTTGTGTAATATTTACAAAAAAAAAAATTATACGGTAAGTTTATCCGTGTCTAACCCACAGTACAAGCTTATGCTTAGTTTAGGGCGAATAATTCCTGGTTATTAAACCTTGACATTTTAGAAAATGCTCCTTATATGAAAAAACACATTTTAATCCACCATTTGAGCATATTATAAAAGTTTCAAAGTACACCATTTGCGTCTCACCCAAACATATCCGATACTCAGTCATAACTAAATTAACAAACAATCAAAAATAATAGTAGATTTCAGACGTCAAATACTACTGTAGACTTGAAAATAAAAATAATGATAAAATAAAAACGCTAAAATAAAATAAAAACAATGATTTAAAGAATACAAAATATTACGGTCGGACAAAAATGACGTCACATTTGTGAATACTTTTAATATCAAAAACTTTTAAATATTTACTAATATTAAGACACCTTCAAACCTATAGATCTTAAAATAATACTTCAAAATGCTTTTTACATTCCATAAAGATACTCAAATCTTTAATTTTCAAAAGACACTCGACTATTTTACAATATATACATATTAATTTTAATGAAAGATGCAGTGACATAATTTATGAACGACCATATATATAAAATATGCATTTAATTTTACGAACTTGATAAACTGCAGGACGATAGCATCATGACAGCTATGAAACATATCGTATTTTCATTATAGAGACGTCAGTAGGAAGGCAGCATGCGTGTATCAACACTGACGTTCAGTCGAATGCACATCGCACGTGTTTCATCATTGTCTCAAAGGTTAATTGCAAAGAAAATGGGATTTGACTTGATTTATAATGAAAAGACTTTAATTGCTTTAGATAGCGAATATGCCTACAACATGGCCTATTCCATTGTGGGACACTTGACCAGGCAGCTTTCTCCTGAATCCCAAAAAAGGGATATCTTCTTCCTTACTACAACTTGTATAGTACACAAATACTAATTATAGTAAACCAATTATTATAATGAATAAGTATTTGTGTCATTATATTGCCAGAATATTTAACCTAGTATAACATCTAATTAGGAATACAAATAATTAGGATTCAGGCCATTATTATTGAAATTAAGACAACATTATGATTTATAGTTGTGTCATTGCCAAATATGAATTTTATTATTTTGTCAATTTTTAACATTATAATAATTTTGCTAGCAAGACATTTCTAATAAAAAAAATTTTCTTTAAAAACTAACAACTTATTAAAATATGAGCTGATATAAATCAAGCCAAAATCCCTTTTTATTTATTTTTCCCACCCCAATACGACTACACCAAAATTTTCCCAAATGCCAATAGACCCAAGCAAATTTTGATTGTTATAGACTAAATAAACCTAACTGTGAATTGATAACTTTGATTCCATAATTTGTATCATTGGCTTAGTGCAAGAAATATCTAAGTATATTCATAAAACAAAATCTGATTAAATGCTTTGAAAAAAACAACTAGGACCCTCTAGGACCCGCTAGGACAGCTTTTTCATTATAAAAATGTTCAAATAAAATAATACAGCAAAAGCTAGAGTTTTGTCATTTTTTTACTAAACTAAACAACTGATTCTAATGATATTTTATCAACAGGATTTTGTTTATTTCTTTGTTTATCCACAGAAAATACTTCCGTCAAATACTAGTTATAGAGCAATGTTTTTTACTATTTATTTATTTATTGCACTACTACTACTACATTCTTTGTAGCGATAAAAATCTAGCACAAAACAATAAAAAAAATTACAAAAGGCGTACCATGTTTTTTTTACCAGTAAACCTTATTACTATTAAAATAAATTATTTCATTTAATTTAGATTAATTTATCCATTGGCATCGCCCATAAAACCCCACTATCTCTTGCACTAAACCGACGATACACTCATTCCAAGTCAACAGCCCACCATGGGAGGGTACATACCTGGTTGGTGGGCGAAAGGCGACTCGTGTCGTTGTTGTGCTGCGAGGGCGACGTCCGGCCCTCTCCCGGACCTTCTATTAGCTCAAACGTCACTTTGCATTCGTCTCCACCGTACTGTAAGGAAAGGGATGAGAATAATAACTTTGTAGGACTTCATATTTTTATTGCAATGTGTAACAAGACGAGCAGATCGTACACCTGATGGTAAGCGCCACGTCTGCCCTTAGACAGTTCAGTGCCAAACAGCAACTAAGCAGTTACTGTCTGGCACCGCTCTGCGCCCGCTACACCGAGACGACAGTAATTATTAGGTCTCATATACCCAGTTATTTCACTAGCTTCAGTGCCCTTTCCCCGAAGCACAGAAGTGCTTGACACACTTCTATTTCACGGGAAAATATCTGGCACTGCGGTGGTACCCACCTAGACGGCCCAGTACAGGAAGTTGGCTGGGCCACAACTTGAATAATTCCAAAGGATTGTTGACGATTCAAAGTTAGTGACAATCTTTAAAAACATAAACATGTTTTATTTTTAAGTTCCGAAAGATTTGTTTGACCCATTGGAAATTATGTTATCCTACTAATATAATAAATGCGAAAGTCTGGATGTTTGGATGTTTGTTTGTTAGTCAATCACGCCTAAACGGCTGAACTGATTTAGATGAAATTTGGCACATGTATAGTTTATAACCCGGATTAGGACATAGGCTATAAAATTTTCGGGTGGGACCTGGAGGCCTGAAATACAGGGTCGCCCTAGTTTAGGCTCCAGTTCACACATTCGATATTGTATGTATTTTTAATCTAAGTCTCTATTCCTGTAATATGTTTAAGTTTGTGTGAAGAATAAAGCATTTTTTATTTATTTATTAATTTATTATTTAAATTCCTACGGAAACGTGTCATTCCCGCAAGATATTTGAAAATGAAATGACGCGCAGGTAAAACTGTTGTACGTACCACTTTAACCAAAAACGCGTTATGGTCATGTCTCAGGTAGCGCGCAGCCTTCCTCACATAGGCCGCCGCGCCCGTCCCGCCGCGTAACCCCTCCCGAGCGCACAGTTCTGCCGCGCGGACTGACCACGGCTCTGATACGCAGTGTTGTAGCTGGAATACCATATACACGGTTAATATTAACATTAATTATATTATTGATATCATCACTATGGTAGGAAGACTCAAGGTCAATAAGACGGCAATAAATAAATAAATATCTCTGGACAAGCGCCATCTAGCCCCAAACTAAGCATTAGCTTGTGCTATGGGTGCCAGACAACGGATAAACATTACTTATATACTTTTTTTTTGTAAATACATACATATTATACATAGAAACACCCAGACCGATACAAACAGATATGTTCATGCACACAAATGTTTGTACCGTGCGGGGATCGAACCCGCGACCTCTGGTGTAATAGCCGACTTTTTGACCATTACACCAAATGGCTCGTCGAATTACACCAAGAGGTCGCGGGTTTACCGCCTTGGGTCTGGTTGGTTGTAGGGCTTTTTCAAAGTCCGACTGGCTAGCTACCACCCCCACAGGTAAAATCTGCCGCCATAACAGCTCTGGCTGTGTTCCGGCAGTATTAATGTGGGAGCCAGTACACTTGAAATCGAGAGGCTCGAAGATCAGATGAGCCTACAGTCTGGCAGCACATTGAGGGACGCTTTCAGGTGAAGCGTCCCTCAATGGAATAGGCCGCAGTGACCGCTTACCATCAGGTGGGCTGCGTGCCTGTGTGCCAACTGACTTAGTGTTAAAAAAAATATAAAAAAAGTACATTAATTAATATTTTATCCATTGTCTGTCACCCATAATAAAATCTACAGACCGACAAACTTATCTGTTCCGGTGGCCAAAATTGGAACTACGTGAAATGCTATGCAAAAACGATATTTAATGACAGTTCTAAATCGACAGTAGCGACGCCGCCACCGAAACAGATAAGTTTGTCGCACTATACTTAGTTTGGGGCTAGACGGCACTATGAGAATAATATCTAGGTTAGTTAGTCGCGTTCCTGGTAGTCATATCAATCCCAGGAACGCTGCCGACGGCGATGTAGGAGCGCGGGGGGGTTTAGTGGGTATTCTCCGTGCACCAGTCTATCTTAAGACTGGGGCATGGAGCTGCACTGAGTCCCACACACGGCTCGCCTACCCCAGGCGGGTTATGGTGCGTAAAAGCATTCCCCTCCACAAAAAACCAAAAAAAAAGTTTAGTTAGTCGGCTGTGTGTTAATTATATTATACCTGTCTGACAGCAATGGACACAAGCTTGTCGAGCGTGTAGGCGGGGTAGGCGCGGATGCCTAACATCTCCCTCGCGGCGTCCTCGTACGCCGCCGCGTCCGTGTTGCCATCTAGTACGCCTTTCACGAGCTCCACTAACGCGCTGTAGTACTGCGCGGGCGACGACGCTGATGCTGGCAGGTCTGGAAGTAAACAATATTGTTATAAACCATCCAAAAGTATTTTAAATTTTACAAAAAATAACTACTCGAGGTTTTTACTGCGCATAAGCAAGTGCACATGTGGGAACATTCCCCCACGTCGTTGAACGAGCGTCAAGATGTTTGCCGGACTTTGTATTCACCGTTAAGACTCAAGGCGACACCAGAGTTGATTGGTCGATTGCATCTCTGCCTGTACGTCGTGTATCTACACACAGATGACACTCACTGTTGGGCTTAAGCTTCAAGGCGGTAGCGATGGTGAGATGCGTGGGGCGGTTGCATCGTTCGGTATTCACTTTCAAGGCCTATGGAGGCGCACGGGAGATGAGCTGTCACGAGCAGTGCGCTTCTGTCTTACGGTGACCGCCCGCGTCGTTTCAGCTCATAATGTCAACCGGACAAAAAATTCACATTTCTTATAACGTAAGCTTCTTAGAATGTCAACTTCGCAAAAAGGCAACTTTTCGAAATGTCCACTTCTCACATTGACAACTTCGCATTTGGTCAACTTCTCATAATGTCAACTCTTAAAGTGTTAGAATAGGTAGAATTCGGTTCTGGCACTCGCCGGCCGCTGCCGCGGCACGCTCGCTACGCTCGTGTGTTTAGTGGTCGCAGTTCTAACCTAACACAAATTTAAGAGTTGACATTATGCGAAGTTGACCAAATGCGAAGTTGTCATTGTGAGAAGTGGACATTTCGAGAAGTTGCCTTTTTGCGAAGTTGACATTCTAAGAAGTTGACGTTATAAGAAATGTGGATTTTTTGTCCGGTTGACATTATGAGCTGAAACCGTCTGCGTGCCCCGCCCCCTCTTTCGAGAAGTTCGATGTGTAGAACCTTAGTATCATAATGCATATGCGACACTCACTGTTCGGCTTAAGCCTCAAGGCCGCAGCGACACTAGGATGCGCAGGCCGGTTGCGTCGCTCAGCATCAGCCAGCGCTAGGGCGGAGCGTCGCGCGCCGGCCAGCCGCTGGCACACGGCGCCGTGGAGACGCAGGAACAGGTACCACGACGACGTGCACACGAACCGAGCCTCCTGTACACAGATAATAAATTAATATTAGACATGACATCACTGAGCTCCATGATAATACGCTCAGCCACTGATCTCTATGACACTGGATGGGCGATTGTCACCAAATGTTTGATCCGATTTGAAAATCGCCATGTTGGCGCTGAGAGCAGTAGTTAGTGTACTTGGAACTAATAATAGTACTAAATTTGGCAGATAAACTTTGATAATGCTGTCATTGTCAATGTCAATGGCTGTCCATTTGAAGTGTAGACAGAGAAAATTGAAGTCATTTTAGTTCCCAGTACACTAATGGGGGGCGCTTCAAATCGACATAAAAATAGCTGTCATTTCAATGTCTATAGCCACTCCAGCGTAATACGCCGCGCGTATTATAATTACGCCGCGCGTATTATAATTGACCTCAGTGCGCTCAGCGTATTACGCTGGAGTGGCTATAGACATTGAAATGACAGCTATTTTTTTCTGTCGATTTGAAGCGCCCCCAATAGTGTAATGGGAACTAAAATGACTTCAAATGGAAAGCCACATTGACAATGACAGCATTATCGAAGTTTATCTGCGAAAGTCAGCACTATTATTAGTTCCAAGTACACTAACTACTGCTCTCAGCGCCAATATGGCGATTTACAAATCGGATCAAATATTTGGTACCAATCGCCTATCCAGTTGTCTATGGAGATCAGGGCATGACATACATACATGTATCCTCGAAGTAAGACTTAGGGTCGAATTTCACAAAAGTGGAAGCAGACCGGGACCACTACTGATTGTGCATCAAAAAATACTGAATTGCTAACCTAACCTAACCTTTGGTGTGCAATCAGTTATTTTGATGTACAGTCAATGACGTTCAATATAAAACTAGACACCCAATCTCTAAGAAAAATTCCTCAAAAAACGTCCGAGGGGCGTTGACACTGATGACATTAACACATTCGTTCAAATTAACACCTTAACTCGTGACATTTAGTGCTTAATGTCAATTGTATACAACTAAACGAAAACTCTGCCCAATAGTCGGGTGGGCAGACTTTTGCTTCGGACAATATTAGAGCGTGATTGTGAGTCTAGTTTTTTAATTGAACGTCATTGTGTACAGTCAAAAGCACGTCAGACGTAACACTTTGGACTTTGTACCGCTCTTATGTCGGGGACATAAGTGCTATTATCGAACTACAAGTGTTAACCGTGATGTGCTGTTGACCATACATTTCAGTATTTTTTGATGTACACTTAAAAATATCGCTTTTTTCATTTATTATTTTGTAAGAATGTTAAGCTTTTTTCTTTCTATTTGATATTTTCTTTTATTGTTTAAATATCTGTTTTATGTATCTGTTTCACTAGTAATCTTTAGTGTGAGGATATTTATACACTCACATTAGCCGGGTGATCCCGGTAATCGTCCTCCACGTCCTGACTCTCCTGTTTGATATCTGCCTTCACCGACTCCTCGTTGCTACTGCTTCGCTTCACGCTGTGAGCTGGGTTTGAGCTCTCTGTGGAGAGAGAGAATGGTTAGATATGTTGTAGAGAGAGAAAGTATGTTTTGAATTTAGTTTGACTAAATTCTGCTTATTAATTGTGTCATTTGAAAAATAATGTTATATTAAAACAAACAAACTTAAAATTACCAAGAGACAAGACATACAATTTTAACAATTTTCAGACAAATAAAATGGAATGGCCAAGACTGTTAACTTGAAATTCTACTCCATCCAGGTTTTTTTTTTCTCTTTGGTCAGACCTCTCTTGACAAAAGAATGCCAACAAATAGTCACATTTCTCATTTAAAATTAAGACGCAAGTTATAATACTTTATAGATTTTTTATAAAATTGTATCTTATAGAATTGAAGATTTACAGAGACGTCAGTAGGAAGGCAGCATGCTTGTATCAACACTGACATTCAGTCGAATGCACATCGCATGTGTTTCATCATTGTCTCATTACAATAAATTAACATCAATAGTACAGGTCGGTTAACTAAAGCTGGCCCGTTCAACACATTCACACGTTGTGTCTGTGAATAAGCGCGTGGCGTGACGTCGCACTGAATGCATATCATGAAAAGTCTTTCTGTCCCTCTCGTGCGCGGTCAAGCTTATGAGTACAAAGGTGACAGTTATTGTTTTGTTCTTGCTACTGTTTACAAAGATGTGTTCTTTTTTCAAATTATACTGGTGTGAGAACCATGAACGGGCCAGCTTTAGTTAACCGACCTGTAATCAGTTGTTTGTTTACCTTTGCTATCAGTGTTGTTGTTGTTTTTCGGCTTATTTTCCTTGTCATTCTTGTTGTGCCTGCTGCTCTTATCGGACGCATTGTCCGACTCTGATGACTGTAACAAAACATTATGTATTATGTAACATGCATACATACTAAACGGGGTCACAACACTAAAGGATTTAAACAAAAAACATAGTCTATTTTAAAATTAAGTAGACTAAGTGGAGTTACATTTGACAGTTCATTTATGCAAGGCAAAGTGCTATTTATGTACATCAGGAGTAGAGTCTAATTTTCTAAATAAATAATTTTATTAAAAAAACTGATGTTGTTTTCTTGAGTTTTATTCCTTTAGCGTAAGGTATATTTTTCTTCGCATAAATGTCAAATGTTACCTATTAAAATGACTACACAGTAAGGTCATAGTTCACCACTGATACATAATATATGTTTGAATAACAATGATGTTATCTTCTTATCTTCAAAAGTTGCTATTTGTATACTTACGTCTGTATCATAATATGCTGAGGTTGGGTTCTAGTTGAACATAATAATTGAATACTTATTAATGTTATTTTTGTCTTTTATATAAATGATGTTTTCTTCAAGAGATACATACTAAAATTTAAATAACTTCTGTCAGTGGTAACACTGGCTTTGTATTGGTAATCGTTGATTTACCTAAATATAAAACTCAAAGGCGACTGACTGACATAGATATCTATCAACGCACAGCCCAAACCACTGGACGGATCGGGCTGAAATTTGGCATACAGGTAGATGTTATGACGTAGGCATCCGCTAAGAAAGGATTTTGATCAATTCCCACGGGAACGGGAACCACGCGGGTAAAACCGCGGGCGCCCGCTAGTACCTAATGTTATACAACTTAAACAATTAATAAAATAAATAAACAATATTGTATTTTTTTTTATTTGGACTAAGCTAGCACTTGACAAAGTTGCCTGATGGTTAACAACTATGCGGTCTACAATGGAGCTCACTTGCTTAGGAAAAGCCTGTTATTTAATATTTAAACTAATATCTACCTCTTGTTTCTCCTGTTTGACGTTAGACCCGTTGTTCGGCTGCTTGTCATCTGCTGGCTCCGTGGGACTGTCCGGGCTTGGAGGATCCTCTTTCTCTTCTATAACAAACACATTACATGTATTAATATGTGTGTAATAAATACATAGGAGTTTAAACTAGCTATGTGTTTTAATAGGTATGTTGAATTAGGAGAGACGTCAGTAGGAAGGCAGCATGCGTGTATCAACACTGACGTTCAGTCGAATGCACATCGCACGTGTTTCATCATTGTCTCAAGGCACTGAGCTCTATGATAATACGCTCAGCGTATTACGCTGGAGTGGCTATAGAAATTGAAATGACAGCTATTTTTTCTGTCGATTCTAAGCGCCCCCAATAGTGTACTGGGAACTAAAATGACTTCAATTTTCTCTGTCTACGCTTCAAATGGACAGCCATTGACAATGACAGCATTATCGAAGTTTATCTGCGAAAGTCAGCACTATTATTAGTTCCAAGTACACTAACTACTGCTCTCAGCGCCAATATGGCGATTTTCAAATCGGATCAAATATTTGGTACCAATCGCCTATCCAGTGGTCTATGGAAATCAGTGCTCAATGTATTCTCTTCCGAAATAATAAAGGCCTCTAGAAGGGAATCACGAGCTGTCACGACCGATGCGCTCCTGTCAAGTGGTGACCGCCTCACGCTTTCACGCCCACGTCTGCTTTCTCGAAATTAGAGGCAGAGGCCTTATCATTAGGCGTCTCTCTCGCACATCTAACAGTAAGCATAGTGCTGTCTCACTCACCGTCGTTCTCGTCGTCCGACAGCGGCTGGCGCGGGTGCGAGAAGAGATCGGGCAAGAACTGGCGCAGTAGTTGCTTGATGCGCCGCTTCTCCGCCTTCTGGATGGCTGTCTGACGACGCGCGTGGTGGATCAGCAGTTCCGTGCAGTCGCGAAGGATTTTGATCGCTGTGGAAAAAAAATATGTTTAATAACGCCTCGATGGTCTAGTGGTTTAAATACCGGGCCGAGATCTCGGGGTCCTGGGTTCAATTCCCGGGTCGAGCTAACTTTGTGTCGGTTTTTTCGGACACAGCTCGGGTTTGTGATCACCAATCCGCATTTGGCAAGCGTGGTGATTAAGCCAATACCCATCATTGTAGCGATAACTTGATTTCAAGGATGGAGGCCTTTGCCCTGCAGTGGGACATAAATAGGCTGATACTTTACTTTTTAATAACAATACACAAGTATAAATCATCATCATCCCAGCGTATTCCCGATTGCATCCAGTATGGAGCTCAGGGTCCGCTTCGACTATGATCCTAGATTTGACAAGCCTGGTTATTACAATGGAGCGATTGCCATCTGACCTCCGTAACCCTTACAAGAGAAACCAGACCAACCAGAGGGAGATTTGGCGGCTTGATAACATCTGACATTAAGGTTGGTCACTTGCCTTACGCACCCCTCCACCAACCCGCACTAGGCCAGCGTGGTGGAGTATGGCCCACACTATCTCACAATTGAGATAAGGCCTGTGTCCCAGCAGTGAGAATGTATACATAAATATTTTTTATTGCAATGTGTAACAAGACGAGCAGATCGTACACCTGATGGTAAGCGCCACGTCTGCCCTTAGACAGTTCAGTGCCAAACAGTAACTAAGCAGTTACTGTCTGGCACCGCCCTGCGCCCGCTACACCGAGACGACAGTTATTAGGTCTCATATACCCAGTAATTTCACTAGCTTCAGTGCCCTTAGTGCATATAGGCTAATGATGATGATGACTAACCTTCAGACCGACTATGCATGTTATAATCCAGGACTAAATGCGGTCCTGGTCGTCTCGCCGCGTACGCGCTCTCCACCTCGTTGAACAGCGACTTGGAGCGCATCGCTTTAAGATCGTTCTGCTTGAAGTTTATCCCTTGGTGGTCGAGGGACTTTAGGTAGTACTTCTCGTTCTGCTCGCGCCATTGCTTGTTGAAGCCCTGGAGACAAATATATTGTTTAACATAAATAATAAATAATTCGAGCGGTGAAAGGTTGTAACTTGGTTGTAATGTGGACGTCAGTAGGAAGGCAGCATGCGTGTATCAACACTGACATTCAGTCGAATGCACATCGCATGTGTTTCATCATTGTCTCATGTCAAAATATTAAACGTTAATATTCATTTATTATTTGTTCCGTCTTCGATATCCGGAATCCATATTGAGTGAAGCCTTCCGTTTTTCTTGTGTTCTTCCGGTCAAGCGAGTACCTCTCTTACGCTAGTGGCGCCACCTTGCGTCCAATGCGACCGTTTCCGGTCGTAGGTAGCTATAGTTACCTCATGGATCGCGCCACCTCCTTTTGTCATTATAGCGTCGTTTTTCGTAGCGTTCGGACGTTGAAGCGAGCAAATATTTTAGAATATCCCATGATATTTCTAAAATAGTAAAATTTTTCTTTTTTTAATAATAATAATAATTTTTCGATTTTAAAATTTTTGAAAAGTTCGTACATGTACATTGCTTGGAATTAATTTTAACTCTCTTGCGCAATGGAATATAAAAATATAGAAAAGTTACGCTGTCGGCAAGTGACGAAGCGGATTATTTTCTTTACTTCGAGTTCCAAAAGTGAGAAGAAAAGCTCGGCTAAGGAATCGTATACTGGTACGGATTATAAGTAATGACCTAAGCGGGCAGATCATGTAAGTGATTTATATTTTTTATTTCTACGCAACAAGACGTGTTCTGTTTTAGAAGAGTTAAAGTACCCAAACTCGAAAAACCCAAGCAACAATCCTGCACTTGGGGATCTTTATCATATAAGTCTACAATTTTTTTGCATGTTGCAATAGTACCCTTGTTATTGGCGGCGCGCCACAAGTACAGAACAAAATCGACAAACAATTTATTTTTCTACTATATTAAAATACCCTCCTTATTCTTTAGCAAACTTTAAACTGAATTATGAGTTAGGTTTTGAACCTCGTACCTACAAAATGAAGGTATCGTTGTCAAGTCTCTTGTAGTGCTCTTGCAAATGCAATGATTATACAAGTAATAATACTAGTATTAACCTCTATTGAAAATATTAGGTAAATATAATAGTGAGGGTTCTAATATCTTGACATTGGACGTTGAGTACGATACGATGACACATTGTTAAAAAGCACCGCAAATTACACGTGTAGGGGTGCGGATTTTATTTTCTTTTTTTTACGCAGTGACCTGATCCTTAAGCAATTACTGAATTGAGTAGTTCTGTTTATTTGTTTGAATAAGTATTCCAAGTATCTTTCGTAGCAGCTTGGAACACATGACCAGACTCAACCCAGATGCATTCGGTACTGTTACTACCATGGATTACAAGCTTAAAATCTTTTGAGCAGCCATGCAACGACACAAATTTTACGGTAGCTGTTTAAGGTAATTTCAACATACAAGGCATAGTCTGAAAGCCTTGTAAGATATCATATTGCTTTTTTTCATCAAACCGTAACTCGTTTATAAAAGCAATAATATTGTTAATAGCAATAATAATAAGATTAATTCTACCTTTATTGATACTTAAACCGGATTAGAAAGAGCAATTTTCAAAGGAACATTTTCATGAATTCTTTGAATGGTCTCGTTGGTCTAGTGCTTGTGGTGCCTGGCCATTGCCTCGGGATCCTGGGTTCGATTCCCTGGTTGAGCTCAAAACAAGTGTCGATTTATAATTTGTCGGGCACGGGTTTGTGGTCGCCGCGCCGGTCCGCATTTGGCGGGCGTGGTGATTGAGCCAATATCTGTCATTGTGGCGATTTCCTGGTTTCCGTAGAGCCCTTTGCCCAGCAGTGGGACATTAATTAGCTGATACTATCCTTATTTTGATGGCATATTAATTAATTGTTTAGTCGTTCCACTACCCTTTTTGCGGAGGTTGTGTGGACCTTGGCTCCCGTTTGGCCCATTCAGATTGAGAGCTTCAGAAGTGAGACTTGCCAAATGGATGCCATTCCATTTCTAGAATAGATTTCGCTAGATCCCTCAGCCAGGCCCAGTTCCTAACAGGGAGACAGCCTCGTTTGTTGTTCTCTGAGTTGGCCTCCCATAAATATCACAACTTCAGGAGGAGGTAAATTTGTAATCATTTTGCCTGGGCTAAACAATTAATTTCAGCAGTGGCTCTGGCTCTGGCTCTGACACAATCCCTAGAATGTAAGGGTTTTACCTGGGACACACAAGTCAATACAAAGTCCCTGTCAGAACAGCAATGCCTATATAATGCTATATTTCTGAAACTCTCTGAGCTGTAAAAGAAGGTAAGATTTGCAATCTCTTTAAGGCAGAACCTGAAATAAATATTGAACCACAGCGCTTTGTTCTGGTTCCGAGTTTTGACGTTACCTGGGACACACAAGCCAGTACAAAGTCCCTTTTGGAACCGAAATGACCTAACATTACTCGGAGAATTACTGAAACATACGCAGTGAGTCCCCCATACAGGCCCAGATCCTAATGGGGAGACTTAGCGTTGCCTCGTTTTGGAACATATGCATTGAGTCCCCCAGACAGGCCCAGATCCAAATGGGCAGACTTAGCGTTGACTCGTTCGTCATTCCCAGAGTTAGTTATCATCAGTCTCAAAGGTACGTAAGGAGAATGTAAGATTTGAAATCTCTTCATTGCAATGCCCGGGAAAATTATTGGACTTTAGCGATCTGTTCTGGTTCCGACCTAAACTCATACCCACTCATTACAAGACATAGTTTGGGAATGTTACCGGGCTTGGCGCTGCGCTTGCGCTTAGGACTGGAACTAACCCAAAGCCCTTGTCGGAACCGAAATGCCACGCTCCGCAGAGTATTTCTAAAACAGATTTCGCTAGGCAGCTAGTCCCCCAGACAGGCCTAGCTCCTAATGGGGAGACGCAGCTTTGCCTTGTTCATCGTTCATAAAAGGGAGGCTACTTGTCGGTCAACGCAATATAAAACTCAAGAAATGCCTAGATCCCTGCTCCACCAACAAATCAAAGATCCAAAACTAGTACAAGTCTGAGAAGAGTTGGTTGGTCATGGCTGCACGCAGCTCATTCACGCTACACGCAGAGCCGCGTACAGCCGACATCACACATGCACACGATCGATGCAACTGATGGAGCACATATAGAAATGGACAGATTTCCAATGGTCCTTGCACATCAACTGCAAGCAAGGACCTGTATGTTGTTCAAGCAGTGATCCATAAAGAACGACGGCAGGTAAGAATAATACACATTTTTTCTCCACAGGGGCAATTGCACAGTCGTGGCCTAAGATACATTATTATAAAATAGGCACGAAGTCGTATAAAGTCCTAAAAATATATTTGGCAACGCAGTACGTTCCAGATCTATGTAGCCTGAGGGTAGATGCGCTATCACACACTAAATAGTTTAGTGACATTCCAGTCAGTAGGGAAAATGTTCCCATTCAGAACTGCTCAAGCTACTTGTTTATTGGGTATAAGAAGGAACGAACCTCTTACAATGCATTTTTATTTTATTTTTCAAAGTTGACTTGCAGATGTCTCATGTCTGTATTGCTTGTTTTCACAATCATAATAGGTGCTGTCCCGCCTAAATATAGCTCACAAGTTTTGATCCACCCGAACACAGCCTAGGATCAGTATAATATTGTACTAATTTGCACACTCCGGGCCGGGTCCGGGTAGCGTGCTGAACCACCTGTAGATGAGTATTAGACAATTATCAGATCTGCAATTCTAGAATCTAATCTTTTTAAAACGCATCGCTGTTCTAGTGGTTTAAGTACCTGACAGAAATCAAGGATTCCTGGGTCCTGTCCCCGGATCAGGCATTTTGTTTCGGATTTTCTGGCCGTTTCTCTATGATCTCTTATCCGCACTATACAAGCGTGATGATTAGGCCTGTGCCCATGATGCCTGCAGTGGTACATTAATAGGCTGAAATCGCTTTTGTTCCTTATATTTCACTCGGCCTTATCTTCCTTTCCCAAGACGTAGTGAACATGAAGCTACTAAGTTTTATGACCTATGTATGTCTGTTGCAAAAATTACGGATTGAAACGGAGAACAATACTAAGTACTAAAATGTTTAAGATCTAGAATATTTTTATGATGTTTTGAAACGTGTTGCAATTTTACTTTTGATTCTTCTGGCCGAACACAACCTAAACCTATCAAGTCTCATCAGAAAACTTGATATATAAAGGCAATAATTATGTCACGAGTTTTGGGTTATAGAAATGACTCTACAAATCATAGGTAGTCGGGCTTGTAGAAGAGACAACAGCCGGAAAGATATAGATTAGTCTTTTTGATTGTATCGCCGCACTGCAACGTCGCGTCGTGAAGAAGGTACCTGGTTAGATTATTAGTTATTTAGTAAAGTACTGTAAAACCGCTACTACGACCGTCATAAGTAGTTGAGTTAAATTAGTACTTCGCGAAGCAGGTACCGTGGCGTCACCTGGATGTTAAGCTGTTTCCTCATGAAACTGTTAAAGAGGTATTCTATAGACCATATACTTTTGGAAACAGACGTATAGTTTTTTGGCATAAGCTTTTCCTTATGTATTAAGTACAGTAATGCCTTAACTCTTACTTTACTTCCTAACTTCATACACATTATAGCATCAATAAGCAGTACCAGGAGATATCAAACACTTCACTCAATATGGATTCCGGATATCGAAGACGGAACAAATAATAGAGAGTTTTAACTAACAATAAAACTTACCTATTATTTTTCCTGAGATATCCGGAATCCAGGTAATTTCTACCTGTTACCAACGACGTATAATGACAAAAGGAGGTGGCGCGATCCATGAGGTAACTATAGCTACCTACGACCGGAAACGGTCGCATTGGACGCAAGGTGGCGCCACTAGCGTAAGAGAGGTACTCGCTTGACCGGAAGAACACAAGAAAAACGGAAGGCTTCACTCAATATGGATTCCGGATATCTCAGGAAAAATAATAGGTAAGTTTTATTGTTAGTTAAAACTCTCTATTAAATTGAGTACTTGACTGTTTGATTTTGAACAATATTTTGCACAAATCCTTAAGAGAAATTAATAAATAAAACAACAATTATTAATTTCAGAAAATGGATCATGTTGGAGGATATATGAATACCACAAATATTCCAATCATCTCGCCATCTTGAATTATGGTTCAAAAAAATCAACGACTTCTACCTTACCATTTAATTAATTTCACGGTTTTATTTAGATTTTAAAAAAAAAACATGCTAGTTATTTTTTGCCTTCATCTTATAATCACTAGATAGCTTCTCAATTTTACCGACTTTCCCTGAGTTTCCAGATAGTGACAAAGAAACAACCTTTCTACAGAGAGACTACAGGTTATTGACGTTTGGTAAATAAAACACATCTTTTGGCCGAAATGATGACGATTAATAAGTAGTATTTACCTTCTGCGCCTCTCGCCACTCCTCCTCCTTGGCCTTGAGCCGGCGCAGCACCACGGGGACCGCCACCACCGGGTTCTTCTTCAGCCCCGCGATTATGTCCACCGCCTGGCACAACAGACACACCGTTAGATATACGCTCAACTGTATACAGCAAGGGAAGGTCCGGTTCAGCACTGTCTGATAAGTTTTTAATAAATTAATCTGGAGAAGCCAACTTCTTTTTTTGATATTGGGCAAATTCCTGCCTTTTTTATACTACATCCAGGGTTCGATATTATCAAGATAATAACGCTTCTTGATAATTAGCCGATAATTATCTGATAATTATCTAATAATTATCGGATAATTATCACCAGTGTAAGAAATTCATTTGTTATATTCTTTTGTAACAAATGCGTTATAATTTGAGAAATTCTAACAACAAAAAATAAAAACAAACAAAACGAGGCATTTTACAAATCCAACTCAAGAAACAATATTTATCAAAATATTTAACAAACCAATGACACTGGAGTTCACTCAACGTTGCGTAATAGGCTATTTGACTGTGTTTAAAATATGGAACAATTTGTTGTCATCCTAATAAAATGTAATGTAAAAAGCATATTTTATTGGATGTTCTGAAAAAATAAGGTCATTTTCTGTATAAAAAACATAAATGAAATTTAAATTTTTTTGTGGTTTAATCACGTGTTTGAAAACGCTCTGTGATTGGTTGCAACTTTGATGACGTCACAAAAAATGTAAACATTAGTTCAGTGCATGCTTTCTGTTTTTCTTTATATTGATCGTGCGATCTACGTGTTATTTACGTTATTTCCCAACCGTCCTAGTTATTACAGTTTTGTTTATTTAAAGTTCTGTGCATAAAATGGAGAGACATTTTGTGCGAGCTGACAGCATTTTTAGGTTATGTTAACTCCTACATTTCTTTGGTGTCACGCACTGTTTTCACGTAACCTAAACTAACGTTACCTAAACTAACGCAACAATACAAATATTACTTACGTTAAAATGATCTTCACACATATAAACACTTGAATTATGTCCAATGCTTTCAGGGTTTCGACGAGCTACACTCAACCACTTTTTTCGGCTCTCAGGATCTATAGGAACTGGTACAAATAGTTTTTCCGGAGTCTTTATCGATGTACTTGTACATTTGGGTACAACACACCACTTATAAACCATTATTTATGCAATAAATTTCAAAACTATTTCACAGTTTGTTGTTGAGTTTGTTGTTTATCTATTTGTGACGTCATCTGTCAAAAATTGCGTTTTGGCGGGTAATTTTTTAATTCAAACTTTAACATTGAATTTCTCAGTATATACGACAGATCTCCAGGAAATATTAAAACGGTTTGCATTTTATGCAATAATAAATAATATAAAACTATTTTCCAGCAGTAGTCAAATAGCCTATTCGAACTGAATTTTTCTTGTAAGGAGAATTCTCTTGGCCGTTGACACTTCGTGCGTTCGGATAGATGCAAGTGCGGCCATACACGTTCGAATACAGTTCACTTTTACGTGCGCAATGTTTTGTTATTATTTATCTGTTATTATCATTGATAATTAATGTGTTTATTGCTTAATAGTAACAGGTTAATTTAAAGTGGACAACTAAAGCAACAAGTTGTTTATTTTTTTTAATTTGATTTTTTAGTTTTAATTACCCAATTTCATTCCACTTGTATTTTCCCTCGCATACAGTTCGAACACAGTAGAATATAATTTAAATTATATAATTTTAACTTGTAGACCATTTAATAATGACTTTATTGATACCAAATGACTGGTATTTGCATACAGGAAGGATTTAAAATATTTTTTTTTTTAAATTAAAAATCAAAAAATAATCAAAATGGCGGCCATTTTGTTTTTCCTAATCAAAATTAAGGAAAATGGTCGCCATGATGTCATCAATTGAGGGGATAATTATCCTTTTGAACCCTGACTACATCAGTTGGCAGAGAGGCACGCAGCCCACCTAATGGTAAGCGGCCACTGCGTCCTATTTCATTAATTATCAAAAACTTATCCGTCGAAGGTGAAACCGGTCCTTATGAGTAAATATTAGAATGATAAATAGAAATGTATTATTTTGATCTTCTGTTACAATGCATGTTATGGTAATACATAACTAAATTGTAAAACTGTTTCAAATTATTAAATTATTATAACTCTGATGAAATTAATGTCGTCCAGGTTTTGCGATTTTCATGATGAGTACAAGATTTTATTTTTAAAATTAATAATTACATTTCATTTCATTCTAATATAATACTCATTATTCAATCACGCAAGCATAATACAAGACACTACTAGGCTTTAATTTCGCGTTGCAATTATCAGTTAATAAATAAACTTGATTTCAGCCCATCTAGATAAACTTAATTGCAACTAAAATAATAATGATAATAAAATACAGCTATGTAATTGATAACTGGAAACTACATATTATACTAAATACTTCTTTATAACCACAAATCAACTAAGCGTACAGTATTAAATATACTTTAACTAAATATTTTTAGGAGACCATGAGACCATGGGACTTTACCAACTTAAAAAAAACACAAGAAATTAAAGTCGGCCTCGTATTTGGCCATTCGGGACCTCCAAATAAAATAAAAATAATTTAACGCTTCGATGGTCTAGTGGTTAGTACCGGGCCGTGAGATCTGGGTCCTGGGTTCAATTCCCGGGTCGAGCTAACTTTGTGTCGGTTTTCGGACACACGGTTTGTGATCACCAATCCGCATTTGGCAAGCGTGGTGATTAAGCCAGTACCTTTCATTGTAACGAAGACTTGATTTGAAAGATGGAGGCCTTTGCCCCACTGTGGGACATTAATAGACTAAATATTACATTATCCCATGATTCTCACATAAGACATACATAATACCTTTTGAAAGGTAAAATTAGATAACTATAGTATACATAGTTATAACTAAAACTATAATACTTAAGCATAAATAGAGTGCAAAAAGCCCTCAAGCATGCACGTATAACCAATCTACTTTTTTGTGTTGTGTATTTTTATTATGTATGTAGATTTTTTTGTGTGGTGTGATTATAATTGTGTATGTAGAATTAAGTGTTTCTTCAGAGTGGCAACAGAGTTTTTTTAGTATCCATTATTGTAACAATGAGTTGATTTCAATTATGAAGGCCTTTGTTCTGCATTGGCACATCAAATAGGCTGATACTTTAGTCTATGCATGTTTGTGTGTTTTTGTCTTTGTGTGCCTGTGTGTTCTGTGAATCTGTGTGTGTCAGCGTGTGTGTTATGTGTACTGGCGCGTGTGTTCTGTGTGTGTGCGCTTGTCTCTCTCTCTATTTCTCTCTCTCTCTCTCTCTGTGTGTGTGTGTTTATCTCTCTCTGTTTGTGTGTGTGTAAGTGTGTGTTTATATCTCTCTGTGTGTGTTTATGTCTCTCTGTGTGTTTGTCTCTATCTCTCTCTGTGTGTGTGTATATCTGTCTCTCTGTTTACTAAGGTGTGGATGTGTGTGTTTCGGTGTGTGTGTGCGTGTGTAGGGCACGGCATGCTGAGCGCGTACCACCTTATCGCCGTATATGCGGCGCAGCGCGCGCTGGTGGATGGTGGGCGAGTGGCCGCCGAGGCAGTCGTCGAGTCTCTGGCGCGCGGCCTCCTCGGGACTCAGGCGGGAGAGCCTCTTCGCGACGCCTTCCAGCACGCGGATGGTGGCCGCGTTCGTCTCGATCACTACGTCCAGCTGAAATAACGTACGGTGGTTAATATAATGTCCTCCTAGCCGTTTTGGCTACAGCGGCTAATCTTTACAACCGATATACGCGAGATATACTGCACAAGTAACCCTCCCTCACTTGTTCGACTTGTTCACTTGTTCACTGATCCGATCGGCGGATCGGATCGTGGCATTACGATCCATTACGATCTGAAAAATCGGATCGACGACCCGGATCGCGCATCCCTAGTCTGGTTGGTGGTAGGGCTTTTTTAGGGTCTGACTGGCTAGCTACCCACAGGTGAAATCTGCCGCCATAACAGCTCTGTCTGTGTTCCGGCAGTATTAATGTGGGAGCCAGTACACTCGAAATCAGAGGCTTGAAGATCATGAGCCTACAGTCTGGCAGCACATTGAGCGACGCTTCCAGGCGAAGTGACCCTCAGTGGAATAGGCCGCAGTAGCCGCTTACCATCAGGTGGGATGCGTGTCTGTCTGCCAACTGACTTAGTATAAAAATAAAATCACTTATATATCCAATAGCAAGACTAACCTCAAACCGCTCGTCCTCGCAGCGGTAGATGTACTCTTCGTACTGTGTCTTTCGTGACGTCACGAACGTGGAATCCTCGCTCCAAGTCGGGAACGACACCCATGTGTCGTTGAGTACCTGTGCAATTATTTACATAATAAAATATCGGAAATCATCAAATATCTGACAACATCACATTTATATTGAAGTGACCCCAGAGTACAGTCTAAATGAAATAACTGATGAACAAAGAAATAGACATTTTTATGTATTCGGAAATGCGTTAATTAAAGCAAATATGACAAAAGTTAAGACTAAATAAATTCAACTATGACTATGGTAATCAGAAACAACAAAAGTACCAAAAATATAGTATATGTACAAATGAAATCCAGACAAAATAAACAAATGTTTTTCACTTAAATACTCATAAATGTGACGCTTATAAATGTGTGCATAAACGCGTGTTCGAACCAGTCAATAATACAACATTTCTGATAAGCGCTGAACAATGATGGTAAATACTAAAACAATCATACCTCTTTGCACAGCGGGGTGCGTCCCGAGCATCGCCTGGCGGCGGCGTCCCGCGGCAGCGCGCAGTACGACGTGCCTAGTCGTTTGCACGTCGATAGATCTACGGACAAATTAGCATACTTTAGTAATGTTACATAGTGTTACATTATTTTATTTTATATGTCACTAATAATTATGTCAATGCTACCTATGTCCGACAAATAAATTATTTGATTTGAATGATTTTAAACAAGCTCAAACAAGCTGGTTAGGCAGCCTATATAAAATAGAGATATAATGAATAGTTTTTCTTTTAAGTTTTTATCGTTTATTTTGTGAATTCTTCCAAGTATTATTTGTATAAATAGAAATCACCCATAACAATACAAATAGACATGTCCACACTTGCCAATGTACTGTACAGGAATCGATCCCACATCTGGTTTAGCCAACTTCTCAACCAATACATCAAAACAATCAAACATAGTAAAGATTCGAACCTATATCAAGCGCAGCGTCTCCCTGCGGCCGGTCGTGCCGCAGCTGCGCGCCAAGCGGACCAATCGGCTCGTAGCGCGTCAGCTTGTCCCTCTCCCTCTCCCGCTCGCGGTCTCTATCGCGCTCCCTGTCCCGCTCCCTCTCGCGGTCGCGGTCGTAGCTCAACAGGCTGTTCGATGATCCTCCGAAGGTTGAGTTGTTGTAGCCTGTTGGATGTTTAATTCTGTTAGTATATTTAAGGTTTATAATAAAGATAAGACCTATTCGTATCGGGAGGAATAAATATCAAAATCTAAATATTCTTTATTCATGTAGGCACATGAATTGACGATTCATAAGTGCATTCATGGAAGCACTTATGAATCGTCAATTATCAAGGTGACATAGTGACTCTACCAACGGATTCGGAATGTTGTTATCTAACGAGAAGAACCGGCAAGAAACTCGCTAGTTACTCTTTTAAATCGCCAAAGTTTTACATTATCAATACAATTACTCGAATCGGATATGTATAGAAAATAGAAATTAGGGTCTTTTGTCTTACCCGGTAGCACTAAAATAAGATCAAATGACTGGTTTTCTTAATAGATAATAAGTTATTTTAGTTAGAGACGTCAGTAGGAAGGCAGCATGCGTGTATCAACACTGACGTTCAGTCGAATGCACATCGCATGTGTTTCATCACTGTCTCTTGTTCCTAAGCGAAAATACCAACAACATTTTTAACCGGAAATCATTATATTTGGTAGAATTATAGTGAAATGATAAACGTTACGATCAATGACGTTCAATATAAAACTAGACACCCAATCTCAAAGAAAAATTCCTCAAAAAACGTCCGAGTGGCTTTGACACTGATGACATTAACACATTCGTTCAAATTAACACCTTATCTCGTGGCAATTAGTGTTTAATGTCAATTGTATACAACTAAACGAAAACTCTGCCCAATAGTCGGGTGGGCAGACCTTTTGATTCGGACAATATTTGAGCGTGATTTTGAGTCTAGTTTTATATTGAACGTCATTGGTTACGATACTATAAAGCCCTGCTCTCCTCCATCCACCAACCCGCACTGGGCCCGAGTGAGTATGACCCACACTATCTCACAATTAAGATAAGGATGTCCCATCAGTGGGAACGCATATAGGCAGATGATGATTATGATGATGATGATGTACTGACCAGTGTGGTGCGTGAGCTGCGTGCTCGTAGGCGTGTGCGGCGGCGACGCGGGTCCCACGAAGTCCTGAAGCCACTTCTGCAGCTCCGGGTGCCGGCAGAGGAACGGCATCGTCACCATCATCAGCTCCGATGACGATATTATCTCGTTCGTGAAGAGGAGCAGGCATCTGGAAGAGAGATGTTGGTTAAAGTTGACGTTTGAAAGAAATAAAATGGTACTCGACACGAGACCGAATTTGACTAAAGTTAATATGGTGAAATATGCAGTTTCTAATTACAAAATTTCAGATCGCTGAGCCAGCGCAGTAAGTAAGTAATTACAAAATTACTCTTCATTTTTTTATTGCAATGTGTAACAAGACGAGCAGATCGTGCACCTGATGGTAAGCGCCACGTCTGCCCTTAGACAGTTCAGTTCCAACAGTAACTAAGCAGTTACTGTCCGGCACCGCCCTGCGCCCGCTACACCGAGACGACAGTTATTAGGTCTCATATACCCAGTAATTTCACTAGCTTCAGCGCCCTTTCCCCGAAACACAAAAGTGCTTGACACACTTCAATTTCACGGGAAAATATCTGGCACTGATGGGCTGCAGTGGGCTCACCTGAGGAAGTTGTCGTACACATGCTGGCTGCGCATGGCCTTGCGCGCGCGGTCGAAGAAGCTGTACTCGTGGTGCGTCGCGTACTTGGCCGCTTCGGCGTAGCTCACGTCATGTCCTAGCCTGATGGGCTGCAGTGGGCTCACCTGAGGAAGTTGTCGTACACATGCTGGCTGCGCATGGCCTTGCGCGCGCGGTCGAAGAAGCTGTACTCGTGGTGCGTCGCGTACTTGGCCGCTTCGGCGTAGCTCACGTCATGTCCTAGCCTGATGGGCTGCAGTGGGCTCACCTGAGGAAGTTGTCGTACACATGCTGGCTGCGCATGGCCTTGCGCGCGCGGTCGAAGAAGCTGTACTCGTGGTGCGTCGCGTACTTGGCCGCTTCGGCGTAGCTCACGTCATGTCCTAGCCTGATGGGCTGCAGTGGGCTCACCTGAGGAAGTTGTCGTACACATGCTGGCTGCGCATGGCCTTGCGCGCGCGGTCGAAGAAGCTGTACTCGTGGTGCGTCGCGTACTTGGCCGCTTCGGCGTAGCTCACGTCATGTCCTAGCCTGATGGGCTGCAGTGGGCTCACCTGAGGAAGTTGTCGTACACATGCTGGCTGCGCATGGCCTTGCGCGCGCGGTCGAAGAAGCTGTACTCGTGGTGCGTCGCGTACTTGGCCGCTTCGGCGTAGCTCACGTCATGTCCTAGCCTGATGGGCTGCAGTGGGCTCACCTGAGGAAGTTGTCGTACACATGCTGGCTGCGCATGGCCTTGCGCGCGCGGTCGAAGAAGCTGTACTCGTGGTGCGTCGCGTACTTGGCCGCTTCGGCGTAGCTCACGTCATGTCCTAGCCTGATGGGCTGCAGTGGGCTCACCTGAGGAAGTTGTCGTACACATGCTGGCTGCGCATGGCCTTGCGCGCGCGGTCGAAGAAGCTGTACTCGTGGTGCGTCGCGTACTTGGCCGCTTCGGCGTAGCTCACGTCATGTCCTAGCCTGATGGGCTGCAGTGGGCTCACCTGAGGAAGTTGTCGTACACATGCTGGCTGCGCATGGCCTTGCGCGCGCGGTCGAAGAAGCTGTACTCGTGGTGCGTCGCGTACTTGGCCGCTTCGGCGTAGCTCACGTCATGTCCTAGCCTGATGGGCTGCAGTGGGCTCACCTGAGGAAGTTGTCGTACACATGCTGGCTGCGCATGGCCTTGCGCGCGCGGTCGAAGAAGCTGTACTCGTGGTGCGTCGCGTACTTGGCCGCTTCGGCGTAGCTCACGTCGCGGACGCCCGCGCCGGTGAGGCCGGATAGGCTAACTCGAGCCTTCTTAGCCGGGGGACCGCCAGCTGCTGGATATACAGACAAGATTATGCAACTATTAGATTCCGACCGAACCTTCGATTTTGGCACCTTTGACTTCGATCAAAGTTGTTGGCATGTGCCGAAAGCGTGCAAAAAAAAAATTCCAAACATGAGGGCTATCTAACTTAATGCTAGCACTGAACACGTTAAAAAACATGAAAATTTAGAAAGTTTAAATTGGCAATATCTTGAAAACCGAGCAACTTTTACTGAGGTCATGTTAGGCTTGTTAGATGCCTCGTGCTGGCCTACCCCGTGACACTGTGACGTGTCATTTTTGAGACACCCTGTATACATAGATCATAGTTATTTCTGGTTGGTAACTTACACATAGGGGTTGAAGAGGTGAAACTGGGCGACCTCTTGAGATGGTGGTGCTGCGGCGTCGCGCTTGCGGTCGTGGAGGCCGGGTGCTTCGGTACCTGCGGAACAATTCACATTAGCTAAAGATATTCAGTGTGATTGACATGAAATGTTGTACACTGTGTCAACTTTAAAAACAAAACTGTGTATATGGTAGTTTTGTGTCATGTTTGGAACAAACCCTTAGTTTCCAAAGTGGTCCAGGAGGACCCGCTGGGGTCCTCGGGAGATCCCTCGGGATCTAACCCGACGTACTCTATCAGCGCCTTGATAGATCACTTTACACGCACAAAACTCCTACTTATAAACAATAGTTATTTCTTACTTCACCAATATATTATTAATAGTTATTATTTGTTACTATTATTATTTGTCATCATAATAATTCGTGTTAGTTTTGCTGTACTTGTGCCGACATTTCATGACTCTAAACCGTAAATTATCCTCACAGGACAGGCCTAGCGTAGTGTGAGGACCCGTAAAATTGTAATGTAGGAAATGTTTTATGGAAATAAATATCTTATCTATCTATCTTATCTAGATGGCCACGGGCCGGTCCGGGGGTTTCGTCGTTTGTCTGAATACACCGCGCTGTCATAGTCTTTATGCGGTTGAAATAAGGACTATGACACCGCAGTATTCAGGGACCGGGGTCAAAGGACGAAACTCCCGCCGGTCCTAGCTGGACTTCGGTAGACCTATAGCAACTGTCTGACCTGATGATGATGATGCGGGTGCTGCGCATGATGCGGCACGTGCACCGCTGCAAGGGCTGCATGTGTCGCGTGCGCCGCGTGCAGCGCGTGCGCGGCGTGTGGGGGGGAGGACGCGCCCGGGAACCGCTCCGGAGGGGAGCTGTCTGGCCGCTCCGCTGACCGCTCGCTCGACCGCTGGGGAATAAAAATTACGTAAGTATCGCTTCGATGGTCTAGTACGGGTTCAAATACCTTCTGACACTATGGCAGTATGTAACTGTAAGCTAGTCACATACTATCATATGCAAGACATTCCTAAAACTTGTTGAAGGCAGGTTTTGTAAGAAATAAAACTAACCCTTTAATTTTCCACTGCCATACTAGACCTTAGAATCAAAAAGATCCAAAAAAATATCTTGATTCTTCATTTAATAATCGACTATTTGAATAAACCATACATTTTTTCCTTAAAAACCACATTTTGTATAACCATAACATTCAATATTAAACATATTCTTACCTGTGTGGGCGGCGGCGATCGTGAATGCGTGTAGTGCGTCGGCTTGGTGACCGCCTTCGCGTCGGGAAGAAACTGTCCGAACTCCGCCAGCAAATCATCTTGGTTTTCAAATAACTTCGCAACCTTTAAACAAACATTATTTTTATTATATGGAAAATTCTGTGAGCCCTAGTTGCTATGCCCTTATTGTGTTAACCTTTTTTTTTTGTAATGTAATATGCAGTAAATATAACTCTATTTCAACATTTCAATTTACGATTTTCTTATTTGACGAGCCATTTGGTGTAATGGTCGAGAAGTCGTCTATTACACCAAAGGTCGCGGGTTCGATCCCCGCACGGTACAAACATTTGTGTGCATGAACATGTCTGTTTGTATCAGTCTAGGTGTTTCTATGTATAATATGTATATAGGGTAAGAGGTACAATTATTGGCACTTTAAGGAATTTCGCAACTTTAAAGGCCTGTAGAAAATCAGCCAATTTAAATATCGACTTAAATTTGATTTCGTATGATTCTTTATTTATTTGAGAATAGATTTAAACGGGTTGATAGTTAAGAAATGTGTTAGAAATACGAAAATTTCCGCAAAATATGAAAAAACACCGAAAGTCACTATTGTTGGCACCCTAAAGTACAAATATTGGCATAGAAAAATGTACAATTGTTGGCAGTGCCAATAATTGTACACGTGACCGTGCCAATAACTAATCGGATCGCCTGATAGTGATGGGAAAAGTGAAATCTATATACTTACGAGTACCTATACAAATAATTTGCCGTTCGTTAAAGGCGTTAAAACTAGAGAACGGCTGAACCGATTTGGCTAATTTTGGTTTTGAAATGTTCGTGAAAGTCCAGAAAATATTTAAAACTTGTGAGAAAATAGAGGAATTGGACGTAGGTCTTGCTTGGCGGTAATTGGAACGCCAAGCACACCACGTGGGGCTCCCCCTCGAACAATCCGTTCGGCGAGGACCTAATGTCCTGTGCACTCAGCTTGGGACTAGTGATCCTCAACAGGGGGAGCACGCCGACCTGTGTGAGGTCGTCGACATCACCCTGGCCACCTCACATTTGGCGGGCCGCGTCACCCAGTGGCGGGTGGCCGACGCGGAGACCTTTTCGGATCATAAATATATCCAATTTGGTATCTCCGTAGGCGGCCGTGGTACTCAAGTCCAACCGAGGAAAACATCCCGAATGGACGTAGGTGGACAAACTCAACCCCCCAAGTACAGCGACATTGCTGGCTCTTATATAGTCGGTATTAGCCACTTGAAGCCGAGGAGCAAATGCGGCTGATACAGGAGGCTATCAAGGCTTCAACAAGGTGGTAGATGCTAGCCTCAGGAGGGTACCGAAACTCTTGGGTTTTGCCTACAAGACAGGCTGGATATTGGCGACTGCACAAACCAGGAAACCAAGGACTGGCTTGAGGGCTTAATTCGAGAAACGGAACCATGGCCCGGTGCAAAGCTCTCTATTATACCAGAGAGCGAACTGCCCAAGCCAAAAGTTGGGACCGCATTCTGCCCCGGAGCAATTTGTGCTATGGGTGCAGAATGAAGATCTCAACCCAAAAGTTTGGAGGGTTCTCCACACGAAGGAGGAAGCGACAGGATCTATTGTGACCTTCTCTCTCGATGACCAGTCTGTGGAAGCCCTCAAAAACAACCGTGGAGAGGCCAAATTTGGTGTGAGGACAGTTGTCTTCAAAATCAAAGGAGGCCAGGAGACGGAACCCCCAAAAGTGGCGAATCTACCGCCCACCACCAGCAGCGTAAAGGGATCGAAGAGAAGAGCGTTGAAACCCTCGGGAGCCTCCAAAGGCTCCCAAGGCTTAAAGCCTCCCCCTCCGAAACCTAAGGCCGTCGCGGGACCCTCATCTGAGGGTACCCAAAGGGCCCAAACGCGACTGGGAGGGGGAATTTAGCGGGAGCGCCGAAGGTACCAAGGGTTTCCCATGATATATGTAGATAGGTAGCTCACTTTTTATTAGCTGAGTAAATATACAGTCGTTTTAAATCGACGTATAAAAATCTACCTATTAGTAGGACTTATAATGCTTTAATAAATAAATTTTACAAAACAGTGGCACATCACTATTAGAATTTCATAAAAGCTGATACAATCATTGGCACCCTTCGAGGTACAATAATTGGCAGTGCCAATCGCAAAAAAAGTACAATTATTGGCACTGCTAAAATTTGAAACCACAAAAGATAAGAAGACAAGTAGGCATTTTATGAATAGAACTTCCGAGACTGGTTAAAACACAATCATAACATTAACAGCGATTTTGCAAAACCGTATTTCAATAATTGGCAGGGGGTGTCAACGAACTAGTTCTCCATACAAACAAAATTACAATTATTGACACTCCCTAAAAGTTTTTTTCCAACAAGATTTACGATTGTATTTGCTGCAAAACCCACTATTTAACATTTTATTTAACTAAAAAACATTCACTGACCAGAAATTATCTACAAAATAAAAAGTAATAAGTCGTTAAACTTACCCTGCATTCACAAATTTTCTTAAGGAATCACGCACAAACTGGTTTCTCTCGGGACCATGACCGAAAAGAATTTTTTCTAGTGTTGTCAGTTGTAATTATTTAAAAACTACTATTTAGTGTTG
Source organism: Mecyna flavalis (assembly GCA_949319885.1). Classification (NCBI taxonomy): domain Eukaryota; kingdom Metazoa; phylum Arthropoda; class Insecta; order Lepidoptera; family Crambidae; genus Mecyna; species Mecyna flavalis. Next base: position 1,434,370 of record OX439420.1, on the reverse strand, counting down.
TAAATGAATAATTGAACTTTTATTCTAAATCTTTAGTTTATGGATTTTTGCCGCGAAAAGCTTAATATTTAAGTTTAAAACCCAGAGTGCCAACAACTGGAGGGGGGCCAACATTAGTATAGTTTACCCTATTTACAAAAAAAAGTATATAAGTAATGTTCATCCGTTGTCTGGCACCCATAGCACAAGCTAATGCTTAGTTGTGGGCTAGATGGCGCTGTGTGAATAATGTCCAGAGATATTATTCTAGGTTAATCTGTGCACTTTGCGTTCTATAGTGTACTTTTATTATTAGTGTACTGTAATTGTTTCTGGTGAGTTTTGTTCAGATATCTCCATTGATTCATTTCATTCATGTAATTGCTGAAGAGTCAATTAAGATTAGTTTTACAGCTGATTGACCTGTCACAACGATTGACTTCTAAAGAAATATATCTAATTTAGAAAATAGAAAATGTTCTTGGAGTCCTGGGAACCTTTAGCCATTATGGTGGCAGAGTCACTCAAAGATCGATACTTTACAATATTTTTATTTCGTTTTTAGAGAGACCTTTTGCCATTGCAGTCAAAGTTACTCAATTACATTGTTACTTGCCAACTCCAATTTCGGTTAATATAAAAAATAAAAATTTCCTCACCTGCGAATACACCTCTTGCTCAGTTTGCTGCTTCGCTTGCGGCTCCTTCACGTCCCTATGCCCGCGCTGGTAAGCGTGCAATATCTCCAGGAACCGCTTGTACTTGTCCGGCTGACGGGAGAACCGCGACTGCACAGACAGACAGATGTTACGACAAGTGTTGTATATAGATGGTGGGTTGGTATAGTGGGGTAAGTCAGAACTCTTATAGAGCAGCCGCTAGTTTTTATCATTGCTGTCGAACGGTAATTAATTTCATCATTATAATTAAATTCAATAAAAAATTATTGGTATTTAGGATAGATAGATAGATATACTCTTTATTGCACAAAATTATAAAAGAAAAATATGTTACAAAATTGGATGATATAATGTAGGCAATGTAAGATATTTTTATTTATAAAGACAACGTCATTTTTAATTTTCACTCTACTTGTGATAATTTTAAAACGCAATCGTTTCTACTATAACCAGTTCTCTTACGCGTTGCGCGAATTACGAAAAAGCACCAATGCTGAGTGTGCTCTCATTGCATACCACAGCCACGCTGCAGCCTGGATAAGGTATGGAATAGCACTGTGGGGCAATGCTGCGGACGTGGAGAGTGTATTCATCTTGCAAAAACGCTGCCTCAGGATTATAACACTCACTGCACCGAAGCAGTCGTGTAGGAAGCTGTTTACTGAACTAAAAATCCTTACAGTAACAAGCGTATACATTTTTGAACTGAGCCGTATTGTAAAGAAGCATCCTCATTACTTCAAGAAGATAGGTGACCAACCAGGCAAACAAAATTCACGGCGAGAAAATAACTTAGTGCTGCCCCTGTCACGCTTAACGCTATACCAAAATGGGCCATATTTTATGGCAATAACAGTTTACAACCACTTACCAAGCTCTATCAAAGCCCTCCATGGTGACAAATTTGAACGGACACTAAAGGAATTCTTATTCAGCAAGGCTTATTATTGTTTAAAAGAATATTTTGGTGACAAGTTTTTAGACTAAGCTAAATATGCTATTTATTTATATGTGAGTAGGTACTTTATCTGACATTTTATTTATTAATATTTTAATTTTTGGATATTATTTAATTAATTAATTTTGTAGGTATGTAAAAATGTAACTTAATAATTTTTCAAATATGTAGTTTTTGTAATAATTTTAATAATAATTTTAATAATAGTTTTGTAATAATTTTAATAATAATTTTAACAATAATTTTAATAATGTATCTTAATTCGCATATGCCTTGAAAAGGTCAATTTGTAATTTAGCATTACCAACTGCTCTCAAATATGTACGATAATATGTACCATTGTTACAAATAATGCGATTAAATGACTATGACTATGACTATTTTTATATAAATAAATTGGGAATCGAACCCACAAGACCTTTTGAGTTATATTGTCAATGTGATTCAACAAGATCATCTGTAAAAAAATATATAAAAACATTTCTACTTATTAAACATATTGACCAGTTTTACCAATATCATTAAGTTCCTCAAAACATAATTTATCTTTCAGACAACAATAACGCCATCTTAGATAGATAAACTTTATTACACTACACACAACATATAAAACATGTAACATAATACAACTGTACAATACAGGCGGACTTATCGCTAACAGTGATCTCTTCCAGTCAACCTTGAATAGAGGAAAGTATGACAAAATAATTAGACCTTTTTTTTATATTTATTAAAAAGATGTAGCACCTACGATATCTGCCAGATCACAAAATCAATATTCAAACTGGCTCTATACCAAATACCTACTATTACCAAAGTACTCACCTTAATCTTATTAACATATTCAATAGCATGGTTGAACTCCACAGGCTGCCCGGCCGGCGCGCTGGCCGCGTGCGGTCCGCTCCCAGCCGGCGGCTGCACCGTACCTACGGACAAACAGACTATTTAGTACTAGTCTAGTAGTAGTAGTAGTAGTGTGGGGGGTAGTGGGGATGTCAGAACTCTTATAGAGCAGCCGCTAGTTTTTATCATTGCTGTCAATCGGTAATTAAATTCATCATACGAATCGGTGGAGATGTGATTTTAAATCTTAAGCAGGTCTTCTAGGTAAGATTTTTTTTCATACTAGGTCAATTGGCAGACAGGCACGCAGCCCACCTGATGGTAAGCAGACACTGCGGGCCTATTTCTGCGGCTTCACCTGGAAGCGTCGCTCAATGTGCTGCCAGACTGGCCTCTGATTTTAAGTGTACTGGCTCCCACATTAATATTGCCGGAACACAGCCAGAGCTATAATAGCGGCATATTTCACGTGCGGGGATGGTAGCTAGCCAGTCGGACTCTGAAGAAGCCCTACCACCAACCGGACCTAAAGCGGGAATCGAACCCACGACCTCCGTGTTTTTAAGCCCGAGCGGCTTAGCCACTGTTCCACGGAGGAGGTATGACAAAAGACGTCAAACTTCTTTCGCGAATATCAAAATTAAACAAAGACAGTCTAATTGGACCTGGCGTATAATTAAATTTGTAAAAACCTTACTGAAACCAACATTTCCACTAAAACCATTAGACCAACGCGACTTCCAACAGTGAATAGAGATAATAGGGTATTATAGCCTCATTAAAAAAGTAATTTAAATTAATCCTTTAGTGATCAAATAGCACGAAAAAATAGAAATATATTTTTTATGTACCTAATAATTAATAAAAACGAGTATTCATTTTTCAATTTAAAAATTAGCGCGAAAACGCCTCAAATCCTAGGCCGCCATGCTGTGACGTCACTCGCAGTGTAAACATGACGCTTTACTGAGGGAATAAAGTTATTTTCGCCAATAAATAAAGAATTATAGTCCATTTATCATTGGGGTCTTGTGTCTAAATGTAAGAATACAAGTGTTAAAACGCTGGGAAAGTTATGGATACAAGTGCCAACAGAATTAAAAATGGGAAATACGATGTTGAAAGTAGCATGAAGAGATCCGAATTCATTGTCCACAAAGAAAGACTAAATACTATTTCTGTAAATATCATCATGATGTAAGTATGGAAAATAATAGACCTTTTATACATGCAAATTTATATTCATAACATTACAAAACTAATATTTCTTAGGTTATGTTTTAAAGTGTTTGAAATTTATGTGTAGCTGGAAAACGACATGGAGAATAATATTATATTAAACAAAAATTGGCAATATATCAATACTTACATAGACGTTTAAACATTTCTCAATTCCGCAGAACAGAAATCGGGATTGCAAGCGAAAAATTTCGCCACCATCCATGTATCTATCCGTGGAAGATTAGTGCTTTCTGCTTTTACAAAACCGTCTTCCATGATGTAATTATATTTTAGTGCCGGAATATCGAGAAACGTGATAATAATAACTAAGAAACTTCGAAATAACAATAGTAAAAGCAGTAAACACAGTACTTACAAAAACTGAGGTTATTTGTTTACAAGTCGAGTGACGTCACATCGGTAGCCAACATGGCGTACAGCGTTTTCGTCAAATGAAGGACAGATTAAAAAACATTAATTTTAAAATTGAAATATTAAATCTATTTTTCACTTTTATGAATGGAATTTGTAATTCTTTGTTTACTTTTTCATGAATCTATCATAAAATCATAATTTTAGTTTTTTTTATTCATGGTGTGTAATACCCTATTATACAGAAGATGACACAAATTGCTCGTTAAACGAAAGGGCGCGGCACTCGATGGGAAATCAATAGAACAGTTGACGTCATTCTCAAATTAAATGCATCAATGGCTTTTAGCATTTATTGGGAAAATACTGATGTATGAATTAATGCAGGGCTAAATAATATTCGTAGTAGTATCAACCTATGTAATATCCCGATGCAGGGCAAAAACACTATTAAAACCAGGTCATCGTTAAAACTATAAGTAAATCACAATAATTAATGATGATCACAAACACAGGTTAATTTCGAAAAACCTGACACAAAGTGGTATGAAGATTTTTGTATGGAGGCTGGCTTACCTACTAGTACTACCATTATGACTTTTTTCATAACAGCGTTCACGTGAAATTCTTTCAAAAATGGATACTTAGGACCAATACAAACATAAAATGTCATTAGACGAAAACCCGTAAACTGTCACATTTTTAAGATATAAGCAACCAAAGTTCACATTTTTAATATATAAGAAATTTTGATGTTGAATTTCATTAAATAACAATAACAAACTATAACACGATACATACCTGGAGGATGATGTATAGAAGCAGCTTCAATCTGCTGATGAGCTTGCGATATATGATGCAGCGTGTTCCCTTGAGTCGGCACAGACAAGTTGTGGACAATCGCACTGCTCACAGACCTGTGGATAGAGGGTATATGTTAATAACTTGGTGGGTATATATTGTAGGTGTTGTATATGAGTGAATGTCAGAACTCATATAGAGCAGCCGCAAGTTTTTCTCATGTTATATCAATCGGTAATTTGTATCATCATAAGAAATGGAAAGTGAAATTTGTCAGGTGCTTGGTATAATTGCAGGCTTATTTATATGAATATGTTCGTTGGCAGACATCACTTATCTGACTCCAAAGCATAAAGATGAGCACTTGCGTATCAGAAAAAACGAAGGTACCACATTTAAATGTAACTGAAAGACTATTGCCACAAAAAGAAATAGAAAAAATTACAAAAAACAATGATTTGTCATTTAGTGGAATTCAGAACGTGGCGTAAAGGGCAGTCACTAAAATGCGCTGTTAAATACACAATAAAACACTCCTAATACCTCCAGCATTAAATCTGGATAACTGAGACACTGTTTTAAAATGTCCCATGCGACAAAATTTAAAAATGAAGTAATAACGAAAATTAAAAATGTAGCATAATTTGAATTACAATTTATTACTTTCTAAGTTTGATTTTGTTAAAGCTTTTAAAACTGTTACTTTTGTTTTTTGCTCTCAAAAACAATCTCTATACACTACAGCATTTAATTTATCTTATACATAAATATCATAAACTTACATCTCAGTGGAGTTACGCTTATTCTCGTAAAGAAATTTAATATTCACGAACATTACAATATATTTCTAAACACAATATATCCAGTAAAATACCGGTCGTCAAAATAGCTTACACCATCTTATATTCACAACTTAAATTACTAAATCCACTACACAAATAACTTTATTTAAAAATCACTCATCAACATCATACACGTTCACCTAATAACTGACTTTTTACGAAAACGAATATCTACTTCTATAATATAAAAAATAACTAGTACTACTTATTTCAAAACTCAATATATCCAGCAAAGTACTGGTCGTCAAAATAGCATACACCATCTCATAATAACAACTTTAAATACTAAACACTACACAAATTAATTAAAATTCACTTAACCAACGCGTCCTGATTTTGTAACTGACTTTTTTACGAATACGAGCCTAATTAGATTGTTAACAAAAAAATGTGGGTATTCTCGGTTTTAACTTGAGTTCGTGTCGGACCGAACTTGTCACAGTGTAGTTGGGATACAGTAGAGCAGCTTTTTAAACGCGTAAAATATCTAATTTATTTTATTTTTGTCTCTGGTAAGAAATTACTCAAAAGATTAAGTAACATACAAAAAATCTTTTTTTTTTAAATATTTTATTTCAGTTGGCAGAACAGGCACACAGACCATCTAACGGTAAGCGGCCATAGTGGCATCTCTAAGTGCCGCCACACTGTAGACCCTACCCTACAAGCCTTTAATACCAAGTGTACTGACCACCACAATAATATTGCAGGAAGGAACACAGCCAGAGCTTATATGGCGGTAAAGGTCATTGGGCACAATCCGACCCGGTCACGGATATAAATGAAAATGGTGTAAAATGAAAGAGTAGAAATTTTCTTGACACTATAAATTGTTATTTTATTTGCAATCCATGGGAAAACAAAGATTGACCCAAAAATATTTATTCAAAAATTGAATAGTTCCTTTAGTATATAAATAAATAAATAAGTAGCTTAGTGGTCGTTCATTTAAATACGCTACTTTAGTGTTTTGAAGAGTCATGTGCATCTCAAGAGATCATAAATGCAAGTAGAATGTGGCAGGTTTAAGCCCCAAACAGTGTAACCACTATTTCACGAAGCGGTCGAATATACCTAACTGTACAATAGTTTGAACTTCTAACAGCACACACCTCAACAAAGTGCTAATTTGTCAAGTGATAATTAAACTCCATTGACTCCGCACGCCAACTGCGGCGTATAAAAATATTATTCTCAAGGCGTCCGTACTGAATCGACCTATATCACTATTAATAAGCGAGGCCGTTGAACTCGGATCAGCTGAGCGGCCGTCTCTCTCTGGCGTGGGGTGGGAGAAAGAGATAAGAGATGTGTTTTTGTTATGACAATTCTTCCGGCTTGAGTTTTGCTTACGATTAAGTAATGTGCGTTATGGTTCCTATCGAAATCTTTACTCCGATTGCAGTCTTTAGCTCTTGATTGCAGAATGAGTCTTAGCCTAAGATCCCACTGCTCAATTCTGCAGGTATCTGTTTTTTTGATGTAACTAATTTTAAATGAATGTTAAGACAGTATACAATGGAATAGGGCTGGGTTGCCTATAAAAAAATAGCCGCAACTACCTGTAATTAATTTTGGTATATCTAATTAGCTCACATAAATTGCAACTATATGTTTTTTTAATGAATTTTACGTCATTTGAAAGATAATAATGTCACAAATTGAAAAAACAATGGTTGCCAGCTCTCAGTCGGCCGCATCGTTAGGGTTGCCAGCTGTAAACAGGTATATCAGTGTTGACTTTTTGCAGTCATCTGTTTTTAAAAAAAAAATTATACATAATTAAAGTTTTATATTTACTAATTACAAAAATTCATGGTTGCCAGTTGGCAAATGGCCGCAAACAGGGGTTGCCATGATTTGAAATTTCAATGAACGATTAAGATGCACGCATTGTTATGTGCTGTAAACAAGATTATAATGTAGTGTCAATGAAGTACAAGTATTTTTTTACTTTTTCTTTATGAAACATCAATTTAAGAGCATGATGACAATTTTTTTTGCATGAGAAAAAACCTACTTTTTCTTTCATTTGTATTTTTACTTGAAAAGTTGTCTACAGAATCTTAAAAAAAATCGAAGTTTTATCATATATTCATTTAATGTTCATGGATAGTAATATTTCTCTTTTTATGGGATTAAAATCTACTTTTTTTATTATTTTAATGAAATGAAATAAATAAATATCTCTGGACATTATTCACACAGCGTCATCTAGCCCTAAACTAACCATTAGCTTGTGCTATGGGTCCCAGAAAAGACGGATAAACATAACTTATATACCTTTTTTTTTGTAAAAACATACTTTTTATACATACTCGTAGAAACACCCAGACAGACATGTTCATGCACACAAATGTTTGTACCGTGCGGGAATCGAACCCACGGCCTCTGGTGTAATAGCCGACTTCTCGACCGTAACACCAAATGGCCTGTCAAATGAAATGAATAATTATTACTTATTTTTACTAACACTTACATCTTGATGTAACACGCGGCAGTACAAGAATAAGAAGAAGAGTTACATGTTTTACTGTTGGCTAGACTGAGGCTGTTTTTTATTAAATATTTTTTGTAGAATGGCTGCATTTGACGGCTCATCACAGCTCATATCTCCGCCGTAACAAGAGATAATATCTCTCAAAATGGCTGTCTTTGCAAAAAATGCGCCATGTCGAATTTAATATGGCTATGGTAATATCTCGATTTCCGAAGAAATGCCACTTGGCTGCTTTCTGCAGGACTAGGTCCATATATTAATAGAATTCATAATAAAAAAAGGAGATCTCAATCCAATAAAAAGAGAAATATTAAAACCTATCCATGAACATGAAAAAACGTCGATTTTTTTTAAAGGTTCTGTAGACAACTTTTCAAGTAAAAATACAAATGAAAGAAAAAATAGGTTTTTTCTCACGCAAAAAAATTGTTATCATGCTCTTAAATTCATGTTTTTATAGAAAAAGTAAAAAAATACTTGTAATCCATCGACACTTTATTATAATCTTGTTAACAGCACATAACAATGCGTGCATCTTAATCGTTCATTGAAATTTCAAATCATGGCAACCCCTGTTTGCGGCCATTTTCCAACTGGTAACCATGAATTTTTGTAATCAGTAAATATCAAACTTTAATTTTGTATAATTTTTTTTTTAAAAACAGATGACTGCAAAAAGTCAACACTGATATACCTGTTTACAGCTGGCAACCCTAACGATGCGGCCGACTGAGAGCTGGCAACCATTGTTTTTTCAATTTGTGACATTATTATCTTTCAAATGACGTAAAATTCATTAAAAAAACATATAGTTGCAATTTATGTGAGCTAATTAGATATACCAAAATTAATTACAGGTAGTTGCGGCTATTTTTTTATAGGCAACCCAGCCCTATTCCATTGTATACTTTCTTAACATTCATTTAAAATTAGTTACATCAAAAAAACAGATACCTGCAGAATTGAGCAGTGGGATCTCATACTATCTGTCTTTTAAACGGTCAATAATACAGCGTGGAATTTTAGTCGTTGTTTTCCCGCAGTAAAATGATTCTATCTTAGTATAAAATAAATTAATGAAGTTCTTTTTTTAGTCAAATCAAAAGTTTTACGATTATGATAGACGAAACTCGAACCAACAGTACTAGCTGCGTCACGGATGGTCACCGGCCGGGGTCATTGCCCTTCGCGTTTATCAAAAAAAATGATTATTTACTATTTACTCACATTAGGTTTCCATTTTCCCATCAAAATTTAAGAAAAAAAATGAAAAAAAAATTTAAAAAAATTAAAAAAAAAATAAAAAAAAAATGAAAAAAAAAAATTGCATATATCGATAGTACTACTGAAGGTAAAGCGTTCTGCTGTGGGAAAACAACGACTAAAAAAACACGCAGTATGGTACTTTGTGGGATTTTTTATACGTCAGAGGCGGCAAACTAGCCAGTAGGTCGCCTGATGGTAATTTCCGCGGCTCATGGATATCTGCAACACCAGAGGGATCGCCGATGCGTTGCCGGCCTATGGGGTATGGGGGGTGTGGGCCTCCGGCACTCTCACAAACCAGACGAAACACAACGCGCCGGGCCGCTGTGTGGATTTGTTACGCTCAACGATCAAAAACGCTCATTGAGCGGAAAAATAGCTCACAACGCGTTGTGGTCACAGTAAAACATCCAACGTACTGGCACACAGAGGAGACTATATTTTGAGAGATATTAAGTTAAACAAAAACAACGTCGGAGACGAAAATCGACTCCGATGGATATAGGTTGGAAGGTGGCTAAGAATAGGGCTTCGTGGTTAATTTTTTTTTAAACCTGAAAAAAACCACAACGCTTTGTGAGCTATTTTTCCGCTTAATGAGCGTTTTCGATCTTTGAGCGTAACAGATATATATCAGCGTGACTTGCGACCGCCTCCGTGGAACAGTGGCTAAGCCGCTCGGGTATAAAAACACGGAGGTCGTGGGTTCGATTCCCGCCTTGGGTCTGGTTGGTGGTAGGGCTTTTTCAGAGTCCGACTGGCTAGTTACCACCACAGGTGAAATCTGCCGCCATAACAGCTCTGACTGTGTTCCGGCAATATTAATGTGGGAGCCAGTACACTTGAAATCAGAGGCTCGAAGATCAGATGAGTCTACAGTCTGGCAGCACATTGAGGGACGTTTCCAGGTGAAGCGTCCTTCAATGGAATAGGCCGCAGTGGCTGCTTACCATCAGGTGGGCTGCGTGACTGTCTGCCAACTGACATAGTATAAAAAAAAAAAGACTTACTGCGGCACCGGCATGGCGGGCATGGCCGGCATGGCGGGCATGGCGGGCATGGCAGACACGGGCAGCGGCTGCGGCTCGGCGGGCTGCACGGGCAACAGCTGCACCAGGTGCGGCGACGGGCCGGTGGCCACGCCGGCCGGCGCGTGGTGCACGCCCAGCAGCACGCCCGCGCCGCCCAGACCAGTCGGCGAGGGCATCGACACTGACACCTGCACAAATTGACAAGATTAGTAGTTCCTTGAAGAAAGACAGAAGTACTTTACAGCTAAATTGACAGTTCACGTGTGTTGTCTTCTGTCAGTTGAAGTTAGGGTTGCCATCCGTTCGGGTTTCCCCGGATTTGTCCTAGTCTAAAGAGCGTCCGGGGAAGGTTTCATTTGTAGACCGAGTTTTGAAAAAAAATAAAATAAAAAAGAAATTGGGCCGCCCGCGCCCATTTTATTACATTGAATATGTTTAAAAGATCTTGTCGACATGACCGGCTTTCGGACTCTAAAATCCGGGGTTTTTACGCGTCTTGTCCTGTTTTCCAAATTTTACAGATGGCAACCCTAGTTGAAGTGGACCGGCTTGACCGAAGACATCTGTCTCTCTCACAGAAGATCAACGTATGAATGAAAATATGAAGATCAACATATGAAGTTTGTCATTTTCCTCCACAAAAATGGCACGCAGCCCACATGACGGTAAACGGTCACTGCTACTTATTCCATTTAAATTAATAACCAGGTAACATCGCTCAAAGTGCTGCCTCACAATTGTTTAGCATTTCAAATATGCTACCACATTAATATTGCAGGAAGACAACCAAAGCCTGTGGGAAAGGTAGCTATTTTTTCTTTAAGTAGAGCATACCATTTTCTGGAGACAATAGTTATCTGGGAATCGCAAAAGGAGACGATCCCCAAGCCTAAACCACACGTGGAAGACCTCATAAAATTTGCCCCCACTGATAATCACTATTGTACTAACCATGATATGAACCTTATTAGTTGTTCGAAATAAACTTATTATTATTATAATCCTAGTACCCAAAAGCAGAAGGGAAAGTAACCATTACACACAGTGTGTGTCCCTAGCCATTACAAACAATAATAAAACTCACCTGTCCATTACTCTGGACCTCAATCTTATACCCTGGCGGTAGGAAGGTGTTGAACCCAACTATCAGCTCAGGGTGGCCTTTAAACAGGTTCGACACGCGCGTGATCACGCCAGGTGTGTCGATACTGAAACAAAATGTACTCATTAGCTTGGTACGAATGTAACTGTGCGGTGTGAACTGTAGGGTCGTGTCAGAAGAGTACAATGCAGCCGTTGGTTATTTTCATTTGTGTCAAACGGTAATTGTTTTCATCATTCTTTAATATTTAAATTCTTTTTGTTTGTGAATGTAGGCTTCTATGCACTTATAATTCGTCAATATCAAGGTTACAGTAACTCCATTGGATTCGAAATGTAGCTAGCTATCTATCAGGAAGAAAAGAATATGGTGTATAAAAAAAGGAAGAAAAGGCAGGAAACAACTACTTTCATTGAATGATGGTGGAGTTGTAAGGGCCCGATTAGAATTAAGTCTTTTTTAAAGACCTCCTTGCAACATTCTAAAGAGAGCGAAAGAGTCAAAAATAGTTGAAAAGTGTTATGAGATATAGAAGTTAGAAAGAGCACAAGTTTGCTTACAAGTGACGAAAGAATAGAAACAAAAGGGACAAAGTCAACAGAGAGACAGTGAGAGAGAAACATGATTTTTATAAAATTCAACTTCTGCCTACTTTGTACGCGGACAAGTTGATTTTTTCTGGTATAATGTACTACTTTTCACTATTTCACCATTAGGCAGGCTTGAAATATAAAAAATATATTACGATACTCTCTCTCTTTCTTTGGATTCTAGAAAGAGTAATCCCATTGTTTTATGGGACAACGTCTTATATTTAAAAAACAATGTGAACTTAAGAAATATTCTATTTTTATATAATAAATAACCAAAAACCACTCACGTCTGACTCTTAAACTCCTTCATGATGTCCAGAAAGTCGTTATACACCTGCGGCTGCGTATTGAACTTGTACTTGACTTGGTCGAGGTATGACAGCGCGTCCTCGACCTTCAGCCTCTGGAACTGCGCGGCCGGCTGGTTCCCCGGGGACGCTCGCCCCGGGAGCGGCTGGTGGGACTGGTGCACCTGGTGGGGTTGGTGCTCGAATAGCTGAAAGAGAGATGTTATGATAATGATGTTGATCTAAAGGAGGTTGGTTAGACTTGCTAAGTTATATTGAAGACCGAATCGGTGTAATGGTTGAGAAGTCGGCTATTATTACACCAAGAAATTGTGTATGGCACAAACATACATACAGTCGTGGTCAACTAATTAGGGACGCTATATGACTAAAACACAAGATCGTCCCATAATTCCAATGCAAAGGAATATTGAAGGAAACGATGCTATAGTATGCTGAAGAAGTCTTACCAGTCTAATGGACGGTTTAACCACGACAACGACCGAAAACATACCGCGCACTCTGTGAAACCGAGCCTAGCGCAACAGTCAGTGACGGTACTAGATTGGCTCGCAAGCAGCCCAGACCGAAACCCGATAGAGCACTTATGGTATAAAGCGAAGAAAACAGTTGCAGCTCAACATACTGTCAGTAAAAGTCAGCTTTACGGGACATTTCAAGGTGTTTGGAATAATATTTCTTTAGACACCTGTAATAATTTGATTGCATCAATGCCGCGCCGATGTCAAATGGTTATAGCTAATAAAGACAACCTTACTAATTATAAAAATACGTTTATTGATATGTTTTGTATTCTATTTTTATGAATGAAGACTTTTTATGTAATAAATACTTAAATAATTAACAGCTTATTCATATTTACAGTTAAAGTTTTATGTGTCCCTAATTAGTTGTCCATCAATAAATTCAATTGTGTGAAAGTGGCAATGATTATTTATTTAAAAAAAAAATATTGCCACCTGCTATTTTCTTTCCTGGCCCTAAAATATTTAGAATACTAGTCAAACTAATTGTTATCAATAGGTATAAGCTTCAAAGCTTCGTAGAATATTTTTTTTCGCACTGAAGGTACGATCTTATGTTTAAGTGATAGAGTGTCCCTAATTAGTTGACCACGACTGTACATGTCTGTTTATTTCTAGGTGTTTAAGTATGATACAAAAGCATTTACAACACTTGAAATCAAAGGCTCGAAGATCAGATGCGACGCTTCCTGGTGAAGTGTCCCTCAATGGAATAGGCCGCAGTGGCCGCTTACCATCAGTCGGGCTGCGTGTCTGTTTACTAACTGATGTAGTAGAAAGAAAACAAAAGATGTAAGTGATGATTATCCATTGTCTAGTACAGGAACCCATAGTACAAGCTGTGATTAGTTTGGTACTTTCCTGAAAGGGCGACTCTGATATAACCTAAGCTGCTCCCACAGAATATCAATCAAGGCTTTCTATACTACAAAAAAGGGGGCGTTCAAGTATTACGTAACGCAATTTGGGGAGAGGGGGGGGTCTCGCAAAACGTTACGATGCGTTACAGGGGCGGGAGGGGGTCTTTCTAACAACACGTTACGTAACATTGTTTTTTTTTAAATAAAAAATTTGGGAATAAATACTCCCAAATTGGCAACCCTTTTCATTTAAGTTTTACGGGGAAAACATCGATTGTATAGTCTGGTCGTCATTTTTAATATTTTGTTCTCGCAAGTTCAGGCAAACCTTTTTGTTTATATTTCACGAGGAATCCCTAGATTTTGTTGTACGTCATTTAATGTTGTTTTCGCTGTCAGTATTCGTTAGTGTTTATGCAGAAGCACATTGCTGAGTCGGTGTAAAAAATAAATAAAATACGCAGATGTTGCGGATTAAACATTTCTTGTTTTATTTAGTATTATTACCGCAAAGGCAAATAAAAGTCCACCAAGGATAAAAACTATAACGTAACTTTTTGCGACTTTAGGGTAAAAATGGTCACTTGAGTGTTACGTAACGTTTAGAGAGAGGGGGGGGGTACAGAAAAACGTTACGGTGCGTTACAAGGGGGGGAGGGGGGGTCAAAAATCTTCAAAAATTGCGTTATGTAATACTTGAACGCTCCCAGGGGGGTAAGCTCCATTACTTTAAACTCGGCGATACTTGCTGCGGCCATAGTGATGATTTAGTATATACCCCCTGCTTGAGGGCGACTCTGACACTTGATCTGCTTCCAGAAAGGTACATACCTTCAACCTAGGCGGCACTTGCTGCGGCGGCTGCTTATTCGCAGCATACTGCACCGCGCTGGTCTTCAGGTAGTTGATCACGGCCGGGCCGGTGGACCGCGGGGCAGCGCGGCCGAATCCCACGCTCCCCACGTTGCCCACGCCCACGCTCCCCACGGTTCCCACGTTGCCCACGCCGCTCACTGATAGCATCGTTGTTGCTCCCGTGCGGATTGCGTCTGTGGATTAACGTTAGGTTAGACATGATATTCATCCAAGCGGTAAATACTTTAGGTTGCCTGTCCACTGAAGCGGAGCGAGGGAGAGGAGAAACGGAGAAATATCTATACATATAAAACTCAAAGGTGACTGACTGACTGACTGACTGATTGACTGACTGACATAGATATCTATCAACGCACAGCCCAAACCACAGGACGGATCGGGCTGAAATTTGGCATGCAGGTAGATGTTATGACGTAGGCATCCGCTAAGAAAGGATTTTGATAAATTCCCACGGGAACCACGCGGGTGAAACCGCGGGCGCCCGCTAGTTAACCAATAAGATTACACAAAATCTCCGCTCAGACAGGGAGTTTTAATCGTATTGGTTAATATTTCTTCGTTTCTCCGCTCCGCTGCCTCGCTCCGCTTCAGTGGACAGGCAGTCAGTGTTTGAGCGCGTGTGCTTGCAAATGCATCTTTTTTTCTTTTTAGAGTCAAAGAAGACTGAACGAAGGAACGAAGAGAGCAATCTGAAGGAACCGGAGTGTAATCCAGCGCAGAACCAAAACTTTAAGGTGCTTTTAATGTAGTTGCAATTTAATTTGCATTGCATTGTATGCAATGTAGCCTAGCATCCTTGAATATGGTCCCGACGTCATTTCGGAGAATTATTAAACATGATGATGGCAAAAATATTTAAATGGACATAAAAGGTAAATTAATTACAAAAATAAATAAACGTAATTTCTTTATTGACGATACTGGCTTCAAATGATTCGATACGGCAATTCTGCTAAGTATTTGCACTGTGGTTAATAACCAGACTTATGGAATATAGATTATTCTATACAAAAGTCTCGATGGTCTAGTGGTTTAAGTACCGGGCCGAGATCTCGGGGTCCTGGGTTCAATTCCCGGGTCGAGCTAACTTTGTGTCGGTTTTTTCGGACACTGCTCGGGTTTGTGATCACCAACCCGCATTGGGCAAGCGTGGTGATTAAGCCAGTACCCATCATTGTAACGATAACTTGATTTCAAGGATGGAGGCCTTTGCCCTGCAGTGGGACATTAATAGGCTGATTACTACTACTACATACAAAAGTGATTCATAGACTTACCAAGCAACTGCGGTTGAGCGATAGAAGTAGACTGTGCCAATGTATGCATGTTGCTGGCTCCAGCCTGCTGGATCTGTAACAATACAAAACACACATTATTATCAATAATAAGTCGAAGAGTATGGGGAGGAAGAGAAACTGCTCGGCCACACGTGGTTTCAAATAATCCGCGACATAAAATCAGTTTTAATATTTTTCTGGATATCCTACTAATTATTATAAATGTGTCTGGATGTTTGGATGTTTGTTACTCAATCACGTCTAAACGGCTAAACGGATTTAGAGGAAATTTGGCACACGTATAATAGTTTCTAACCCGGATTAGGACATAGGCTATAAAATTCCTACGGGAAACGTCTCATTCCCGCAGGATATTTGAATAAAGAAATTATGCGCGGGTGAAACCGCTGGCGGAAAGCTAGTTAGTGCGCTATAACTTATAAAGAGTCTTCATAACTTAATAAGAATTTGTACCATTAATATTATATAACAGAAGACTATACTCGTATAAGATTAAAATGACTGCATCGAATCAGATAACTTTTATTAGGATAAGGTTTAAAAACGTTTATTTTCATCGGTGCGAAGCCGAGGCGGGCTAAAAAGTTATAAAAAGTAATTGCGCTTAGGTCTCATTTAAATCTAGTCTTCGAAGTTATAGGCACTAGCTGTCACCACGTTAACAAAGTTACGTTACGTTAACTAAGTTAGATTAGCGATCAAATAAGAACACATAAATATTAAACGAGCGATCTTTAATTAGGTACCTCATTTTTTGCAAAATAACAATAACATTATGAACTCTTATCGTAAAAACATTAACACATTAAACTCAATTATCACATCCGATAAACTGCTCGAAACGAAGCTTCGATAAACACGAAAATGTAAACACAAAAAAACTGATATCCCGCCAAACTAGTGAACTGTCACAAATTCACATTACGCTCGACCAAGAGTGATTCAGCTTTCGCGTATTAATAGACCAGCGTCCGAAATAGACTTGTTGTGAGTCCGATGCCGGTTTCACCTTGGGGCTTATGAATAACCTCGCGAGATGGTTTGAGCTTGTTTTCAGTAAACATTTGTAAATTAAGAAACAGAAAATTCATTTAAAATCCTTTCCGACACTTTTTTAACGCCAGGCATTTTTCTTAACATTCTCGAAGATCAGATATGCTTACAGCACATTGAGCGACGCTGGTGAAGTGTCCCTCAATGGAATAGGCCGCGGTGGCCGCTTACCATCAGGTCAGCTGCATGTCTGTCTGCCACAGTGGCGTACGTGGGTGTCAGCCGCCCGGGGCGGAAGACAATTATTCTGCCGCCTTTTTTTTTGCTTCTCCAGTTGGCAAACAGACACGCAGCGGGGGGCGGAAGACAATTCTGCCGCACTTTTGTAAAATTTTGTCGCCCCCTAAAAAGTGCCGCCCGGGGCGGACAGCCCCCCCCCCCCACCCCATCGCTACGCTACTGGTCTGCCAACTGATCCAGTATAATAAAAATAATTGTCCTGGGTGGGATTCAAACCTACCCTACAACCCTTGGCAGTCTTGGCACATAACAGGATCACTACTAAAATGCGCCATCGGCTTATCAATATTGTATGACGTATTATAACAGCATACAATATAACAATCCAATGACCTACAGCTCTATAATTAGTTGCATTGCATACATAATAAATAAAGCTACATATAAACTTGTTTACACACCTAGCCTTCGTTTGATAAGCGATAACCTTAGCTTATCATCTGTACGTTACGTCTCGTATTGATTTGTTACCGGCATGGCTGCGTCTATATGTATGTCCTAGATAGGGCGGGACCCGAGTTACATGTCAACTAGCGTAGTGATAGATGCAACGATAGCAAAAGTTTAGCGGCGTTCTGCGGTGTCTATAGACGGATGGGTGATCGATATACCCGTATTTTTCCGTTAGGTTCAACATTGAATTAAGTTTGGTATTACAAACAAAACCTGTGTAAGTGATCTGACACTGTAATAATTAAAAATAAACACTTCCGAGAAATTCGTTCGAATTTAGTGCATCCGCAAGAAACTGAATTTACGAAATTAACGTGTATGTGACGGAGGGCATTTTTGAGAAACTGCAATTTGTGACTTTTATTTACGTATTATGTTACGTTCGTGTATCTTATAGTGCAGTTCTAGTGTTCAATACTATTAGACGTTATTTATATTATGTACCCAAATTACATGGGAACAGTTCAGAAAACGGGAACAAGGGCTGCTCAATCGCCAAAAGGCGGGCACCGTCTTTTACCGTAAGGCCTTTGCCACACTTGACGGAAATTCCGTCGCGGATCTTCGGCAACGGAACGCCGATACATGTAATTGCATATAAATTACAAATAGCGGGCACACTACGCGGAAGATCAGTCGCTCCGTCGCGGACAACATTTATATGAAATAACACGCATTGGCGTTCCGTCATGGCGCCGCGGCGGACGATCCGCGACGGAATTTCCGCCAAGTGTGCCGAAGGCCTAAAGCACCCGAAAAAGGAAAAGACGGTGTTTAGTGGGTATTGCGATGCTTTAGTCCCGACTCTTCCAAGCCTCGCTAGCTTACCCGTTGTCCTAGGTGAACGACAAACGCGACAACGCGACGCGACGCGGCGTAGCGCGAAAATATCAAATAGTGGTCCTACGTTGTCGCATTGGTGAGTTTGCAACGTATGCGGACTTGTTTTTTGCGCGACAAGATGCGACGACACGACGACTTGAAGAATTTCTGTCCAATAACCAATTAAATGCTAATATCTGTAGTGCTAAGTATTTAATATTAGGATTTTTCTAGTAACAACACAGTATACTTGTCCATAGTAAACAGTACTAAACTGAAATAGGAGCTAATCCGATACATTTGCCGCGTTTGTCGCTCTCAAGGGCCTCGCATGACATAGGACGCAAGTCGCGTGAAGTATTGTCGCTTTACGTCGCGTCGCTATTGTCGCGTCCTGTCGCTCACCTAGGACAACGGGTTACAGTTAAGGTGCGTTAATGTTAATGCGCATTAGACGATGAACAAAACGATGGATTTTCTATGCGCAAAACATTAATGTTTGGGCTGTGGCACTGAATAAATATTAGCCGGGCCCAAGTTGAGTCATTGTTTTAAATATTATCTGAGCGGTTCCAAGGAGAACGACAATAAGATAAAAACTAGATTAGAACGTGCGAATTAATCTCACCCAAGCTTTTTGTTTATGGCACCGTTTCCGCGTATTTAAATGAAAAACTACATTTGCAAAAAATATTCAGTAAGTTTTACCTAGTCCATACTAATTTTATAAATACGAAAGTAACTAAGAAACTCGTGGACTAGCGAAATCGTGGTTTATGTTGTACTTTAAACTAATATTATAAAGAGAAAAAATTTGATTGTTTGTATTGAATAGGCTCCGAAACTACAGAACTTTTACTGTTGGAAAGCTACACTATCCCCGGTGAACATAGGGTACGTTTGATCCCGGAAATGTGGGGGGGAAAATATCCCCCCCCCCCCATATTTGAAAAAGAAATTACGCGCGGGTGAAACCGCGGGCGGAAGGCTAGTATAAAATAAAAGGCAGCAAACATCAACGAATGGTAAGTGATGACCGTCACTTATATGATGATACCGCATCACATTAACATGCGTTGCCGGACCTTAAGGAAAGAATTCTCTTTCTCTGGTCTTGCGCCAGATCATCAGACATCTGTCTTCAGTCATCAGACTGCTGTACTACCGTGTTATGATAGTGAGGGAATAGAGAGAGCACCTATGCTTGCGCAGTCACTCGTGCACAATATTATATCCTGCATAGCCTCCGTTTTGACGCCTCCGTCCACTTGGCTCCCATGCTTCGCTCCCATGGGATCCAAAAATATTTTTTTCCGCTCCGTAGAACAGTGGTTAAGCCGCTCGGGTATAAATAAATCACGGAGATAATGGGTTCGATTCCCGCCTTGGGTCTGGGTGGTGGTAGGGCTTTTTGGCTAGCTACCACCCCCACAGGTGAAATCTGCCATATAAATATGGGAGCCAGTACACTTAAAAATCAGAGGCTCGAAGATCAGATGAGCCTACAGTCTGGCAGCACATTGAGCGACGCTTCCAGGTGAAGTGTCCCTCAATGGAATAGGCCGCAGTGACCGCTTACCATCAGGTGGGCTGCGTGCCTGTCTGCCAACTGATCTGGTATCTAAAAAATAGCCGCAACCGAAGCTAGAAGGACTCAATATTACTTATATCCGTGCAAAGCACCACAATAGATAAAATATTACTAATTTGTCATCTTCCACAGTCGAAGCTTGGATTCCACCCAAATGGTCACCTAGCTCGTCCACTCATCCTTGGCAGTTCATCAAGCGAGTGCAATGACTTATTATAATGCAACGATCGGTAATTCCGCGCGTACCGGTCACTTTTATGTTATGCGATTGTCAGTGATTTCCGTTGCATTATGCAGTGGGATACGTTATTTTAACGGATGATTTGTTGTAGTTAGTGCTTATTATTTGTGACAGTGACAGGGATAAATGGAAGAACATATTGCGCCGACCCCAAATAAACTGGGAACAGAGCAGAAGGAAGAGAAGAATGCTTATTTTTTTTGTACTTCTATTACAGTTATTAGGGACGTACTCGAGTTTGACTGAGTCGCTCGTTTGGGTAAGGACCTCCTCCTTGCAGAAGACTACAGTGAAGTGGCAGTTGTAAGGCTGTGTCCCCAGTAGGCAAACTGTTAGCGGCAGACTGAGTTTGCGGCCTATCGATGGAGCGCTAAACTAGCAAATTGTGGACACTCCATTTCTAATATATGGAAAGGCGTACTAAACCGATAGGCCGCTAACTCAACATCAACTCAACTCTGCCGCTATCAGTTTGCCTACTGGGGACACAGCCTAAATGTTGGGTCCGGCCGTTATGCCCCCATTCCGGGTTGCCCCCGGCCGGTATGCCCCCACATTTAAATTTTTTTAGTTCCAGTTTGCCGTTAAACTGTGGGGGCATACCGGCCGGGGGCAACCCGGAATGGGGGCATCACGGCCGGACCCTAAATGTTAAGGTCCCCAGAGGTCTCAATTGGGGAGGTCTCAAAAGACAAGTTGTTGGCAGCGACAAGAACCATAGAACTTTTTCTTCTTTTGCTGCCAACATTATTTTCCCTTTAAATAACATGTATTAAACCTACAGAATTAACGCTAACTGCTTACCATCAGGCAGACCGGCTTGAGGTTTTTGTATAACATGGATTAAAAAAAAGCGTCCAACACTGTCCTTTCTAAGACATTTCAATAGGAAATTCTATGAGCAACCACAATAAAGACTTTTCTACAATAATTTTGTCGGAACTTCCTTCTCTCTCCGACGTTAGGAGAAAGTTTAGGAGCTGAAGTGACATGGGCTAATGCTAATTTATTAGTAGAAAAAATATTAAATTCTGCGGGTTAAGGACGCATCGTGTCATATCGTAAAGGCTAATGCTTTTATAAAGCTGATAATTTCAAACGAAACCTGATCTCTAATTTTATTACAGTAACTTTGCAAGCACCACGTGGTGGTCTAAATAATAGTTAATAATAAGGAAAATACCGTTTGTATTATCATTTCCGGCACGCCGCCAACCTGGTTGGCTGGTAACGCTTCCAATGATAAGACCTGGGGGCCTAGACAAAGTAACATTTTGACAGCGCTAGCGAAATTCGCTAACTTTAATTTAAATTGTATGGATTTGACAGATGCCATAGAAAAGTCACGTGTTGAAGTATGGGATTTGACATTCGCTATTGCAAATTGAGCTATAACGAACGTCATAAATGCCGTTTGTCTAGGGGGGCATACCTCCTTGCACGCAGTCGCGACCCTAGCGAGGTACGCGACGGGATGTGGGGGAAAAACGATAGAAACAAAAGAACTACATATCTTAACGACCGATTTTGTGTAACGGTTAAGAAGGATATTATAGACCGACCATTAATATAAGAAACCTCGCCACATTGCGGAAAAATATTGGAACTAATTTCTTCAAATGGCAATAATCAAATAAAAAAAACAATAAGATGTCATTCATTATTGATGTCTGTCAGTGTGATGTCAATTGTCAACCGCGCCTTGTAACTATTGGATATTGTGAGTTATTGTGAGTATAACCATAGCAACCAAGTGTTCCTATAACCATAGCTAATGTGGCGCCTCCAGAGCAGCTTTTTTTATTTTCTTGGTCAGGCTATACACCTCTGGTAAAGGACGCTTCCTGGTGAAGTTTCCCTCACTGGAATAGGCCGCAATGGTCGCTTACCATCAAAATGGCTGGGTGTCTCTGCCGACCAAATGATGTATAGACCGACAACCTTATCTATTCCGGTGGCGGCGTCGCTACTGTCGTTTTAGTACTGTCATTAAATATCGTTTTTGCATTGCAAAAACTTTTAATTCACGTAGTTCCAATTTTGGCCACTGGAACAGATAAGTTTGTCGGTCTATAGAATAAAATAAATTAACGTAAAAACCAGTAAACATACCTGTGCTGGCGACTGCTGCGGCATAGGCGCAGGCTCATCCGGCCCCAGCCGGGGCACTGCGTTACGTTTCATCATGCTCGCTCAGCGAGCGCCCATCACACGATCACCTGGAACATGGAGAATCAACTTTAATATCATTGATTTAAGGTACTTTATTACGAAGGGACCTACGCCACAGAACAGATGTAGACGGGATAGTTATCCCGTTGGTAGTTACCAGCCCTATCTGTCACAGTTGTGTATATGTGGCAGCCCTGAGCACGAGCATTCAGGCGACTGGAACCATATGAAACCTGTTAACATTTTTGAATCGGTCGACTGTGGGACCATAACTTTGTTTTATTTATGACACCTTTTGTGTTAACTGTACTAAATCTTGTATATCAACAATAGATTTGTGATTAAAATTACGGGTGGTCCCACTCGCCTGACAAATTAAATAAATAAAAACTAATCAGGCAACTGGGACCGCGGTCCCAGCTATGTAGTGGTCCCAGTCGCCTGAATCCTCTGAGCACGTATCCCGAGGATGGGGCAGACAATTGTTACACGGCGGGCGCCGAGTTATCCCTCTCGAGTGTGAAGATAAAACTTGGGGAGCTTCGCTGGAGGCGATAACTCCGCCTCCTAAAAAAGAAGGCGGGATTACCCTCCGCGATACTTCTTATGAAGTGGTCCCGTGGAGCTCCACTAAACATGATTATGAAGTGGTCCCGTGGAGCTCCACTAAACATGATCCAAGTAGATGCTGATTAGTAGAATCAGCCTATTAATGTCCCACTGCAGGGCAAAATTCTTGAAATCAAGTTATCGCTACAATGATGGGTATTGGCTTAATCAGCACGCTTGCCAAATGTAGATTGGTGATCACAAACCCGAGCTGTGTCCGACAAAAACCGACACAAAGTTAGTTCGACCCGGGAATGGAACCCAGGACCCCACGATCTTGGCCCGGAGACCATCGATGCTGATTACATTGCAACAATTCGTAAGAATTTCTCCCCTTTCCGATATAAGGTGGCTATAACTCGACAAAAATGATGATGACGCCCGAGTATTTAGTATGTACTTCAATGAAAATGTATGTAGATTGTGTGAATAGTGTATTACCATTTTCGGCACGCCATATCCCATGAGAGGTGATGTGACGCTTCCAATGGTAAAATTCAATATGCCCCCATGTACGCAGTTGTCAAACCCATTGGGGTTAGCAACGGGATGTGGGGGATATAATTTATACAAATTGGTAAAAAGATAGTTGGGAGAAAATCTTTGCAAATTAATTCAAGTCATAGTATATTTATCTTATAAGGAATTTTACGTAAGACCCTAGTCATAGTATATTTATTTATCTCATAAGGAATTTTACGTAAGAAAGGCTGGTTTTAGAGTCACGCTGACGCGCGCGCGTAGTGTTATACTACCGGTTTTCTTTGCAGTTCAAATCGTCGCTATCTTACAAGAACAGCGATACTTGCTGATACGCGCGCTGACCGCATGCTTGTCAGCGTGACTCTAAAACCAGCCTAAATTGCCCGGTACTTAAACCACTAGACGAAGGCTTAGAAGCTATAGCTCAAGAAAAATGTAATGTTTACTGCATCTAAGTGTAGAAACAGATATCAGTTATTTTGTCTGCTTGAAGATTACACTAAGCCCTTTCCTTTACCATTCGTAGCCACTCTTAGACACAAAAAATTGTGTTTTTCGCTGACCTACAGTCATAATACCACTAGTATTTTTACAACTAGAACTACCTTCCACATGTGGCTTTGTTTATTGTTTATGGTGTATTCATATATCAAAATGAATATTTTTTACATATCCTCGCTTAGCTAACAATACAGTGCAAATCCACAATTAGTCATATTACATTTTATACTTTGTTGAGTAGATTATTTACCTAGGTATAAAATGTTACATGGCCAATTTTCGACTTGCACTGTATTGTTAGCTAAGCGACGATATTCAGTTGGCTATAAGGCCAGGATAAAGATTTTGGTCAAACCAAGGTGTCTTAAAATAGTCTTATTTATGGTGTCAATTAAGAAATCTGAACAAGGGCAAGATTATGAAAGTGTAACAGCCTTGGCATACATGTATTGGCTTTTTAATATTTTGACACTTAATGTGGCTTGGACGTTACTAAGTAAGTCCTTCCAACAATGTTTCTGAATAATGCCTTAGGTTTAGGTTTATTGGGGATATGCCGTACTTAGCTTCTAGAATAGGCCATTGTGCGTGAAATGCGTAAATAATGCCTTATGGCCATAGTGATTTAAATACCACCCTATGAGACCACTTGAAAGGGGTGTAACCCTTCAAATCAGCTTTCCCTGAGTTACATTCACACCAGGTTTTCCGATGCTTGCTTATGCAGGCATACTATGATGTCAAGGGTGAAGCAACTAATATAATTAGTGCAGAACATACTATATTGTACTGTAATGCTGCAAGTGATAAACTGAATATTGTATGAATGTTTTTTGATATTTGTATACAGTAAAATTATACGAGAGACAATTATTCAGCTCCCAGTCATACTGATTCACAATTACCTATTTGGTTTGCCCTACCAAAATTAATTTAATGTGATATTTCACAACTTCATTTGAATTTTTCATAAAACGAAAATAAATGTTTTTAAGTTTCACACAACCCTTAGTTAGTTTCTTTTTAATTACAATAATAATAAGATTTGATTGTGTGTTTGTATAGAATAGGCTCCAAAACTACTGAAATGATTTGAAAAATTCTTTCACTGTTGGAAAGCTACACTATCCCCAGCTGACCTAGGGTACTTTAGTTAGATCCCAAAAATGTGGGGGGAAGGGGGGTGTTTTAAAAAAGAAATTACGCGCGGGTGAACCGCGGGCGGAAGGCTAGTATTACATGTATTTTACCAACTTAGCTTCTATGTTTATCCGTTGTTTAGCACCCATAGCACAAGCTAATGCTTAGTTTGGGGCTAGATGGCCCTGTGTGAATAATGTCCAGAGATATTTACATATTTATATTTATAAATAAAGCAATAAAATTTAGACAAAGGATACACTTACATTGGTTTTAAAAGTTTTTATTTTGTTTGAATTTCCATGTAATTCATATTGAATGAACAAAAAGGTTTTGTTTTGTCGTAACATTTATCGAAAAGGCATTGACCTTTTCAATAATACAATGGAATAGACCAACCAACAGATAAGGTATAAGCCACATTTCCATTTTGAAAAAAAAAAGTGAATGCACTTACGGAATACTGTACAAAGTTCTTTATTTATTGAGTAAGCCAAACGGTTTTCGTAATATCGCAAATGTATGATTGCGTAATCAATATCACTCATCGCTATAAAACAGGAAAAATATTTTCAGTTTTCGCTTTACAATGTACTGGGACAAAATGGACTCCCTGTGACGTCAGCAGCATATAATCAATGAACGCGAGCGAAATAGTCACGTACATAAGTGTACATGAAATATGTACCTGTACACTGCATTCGGAATACATAATAGATAATTACCTTGCGTAACAACGGTCTTAAACATCGAATCGGCCGTTCACTATTTCAATTTCTTTATTCGGAATATAGATAAAGACACCAACCTCGCTTGGTTTTCTGAAACCGGTCTCGCGGAGGGCGTGATGACACAAACTCGTACTTATTTATAGCGGAAAACGTACACAAATCGATAACAGCCCGGCTAGATGAACTAACTCAGAGCGGCCGAGCAAAAGCGGTTTATTCTCAACTTTCAACTGTGCACTCTTCAACAAATCACAAAAAAACAAACTTGACAGCCATGACAGGTTTATCCCGCCGTTTTTTTTATAGCCGCGTTCGGAAACTTCAACTTGCGATTTAAATTGAACGCAAAGTATGTACGCTCACCAAAATGTTATTATTATTTCCACAGTGAATCATAGCGAGCGGATCTCGTTTGAAGAAAAAGTTGGTACTGATTGTGGATAATCATCTTTCAGAGTAGAGCGGTAGAGTCCGGTTTACGTTGGGCCGATGGAAACGAGGACGGAGCGGCGGTATTCGTCACCGACGTAGAAAATGGCGACTAAATACCAACAATTACATCGCGCGCTCAACGTCAATGCGAATCAATGTTATGTTCGAAGATCACTAACCAGCCTACTTTAAGAAATGGGAAGATGCAATAGCTGAGCTTATCTATCCGAACGGCGGAGATAAAGATTTATTGTCTTTGCCTACTTTTAGTCTTAAAAATTCGAAAAAGTGAACATACCTTTTGCTTAACGGTGATAAGGCGTCGTTATCTTCAAAAACGTGATCAAAACGTATTTCGTAACTCAAAAAACTGTAGTAAGACAAGAGATTGTGATAATAACTCGTCACGGCACGCTCCGCGCGAGCACATTCGTGCGCCTTCAAATAGCGCAGCGGCGCAACTTTTTCGAGCGCGGCGTCAACACGGTCAGGTGGGCGAGGTTGCGACACTGCCATAGCGCAGTCTCTTTCTAGCGGGTCTCGCTCTTTCGTGCGGTTCGCTGTCTCGCTCGCTCTCACGGCCTTGCCGAGAATTGGTCGGGAGGGACGCGCGCGGAGCCCTCCGCGTACGAACGTCGCGCACCAAGCTGCGCGGCCGACTGACTGCGTTCAGCGCCTCGGCCGCCGCGGCCCTGCGGAGGCAAGCATCGAGCCCGGAGCCCGAGGAGGAACGGCAACGTCGCATCGAATAATAGCGAGCGAAACGGACGTGCTGCGATATGAAATGCCACGAACCTCCACGGAGGTGGTGGACCAAAACAAATCTCCTTTCTCTAAAATTATACAACAGTTGCGATCGAGAGCACAACCGGGCGCTTCGTATCTATTTCCCGCCAAAATCAACCACTTTCTATATGTAAACGCGCAGCTGAAGACCGAGCGATGACCTAGATGCATCGTTGGACAGAAATTTTTATTCAAGATGGCAAGCAGGTTTCTTATTTGAAGTACAATAAGTCAACGATCGGTGGCGTCGTGTGCTGCTCTGCGAGTAGCTCGCTCCCCTCGAGGATAAGTGCGGGGCTGGTTGCCTTGGCGACGGCCGCCCAGACCAGAACTCGTTATTCGAAGGACTACAATAACTCAATGAGATAATTCAAATCCGGGAACAAATACAATAGGATTGTAAATGCATCCGTTCTACCGGCGAATCTTTTGTATTAGCAACAAAAGACGCTGTCATAGTGAAGAGCTTAAAACTTTCGTAGTAAGTACGTCACACACAACTGTTGTAAATACGAAATACAACAGATTTAGTCAGTGATCTGTAAGTGTAATCGACAGCATTAGCGTTGTGCATAATTTCTTCTGCCAAGAGAATTTCCCGGAGTATTCTGACAATGAGTACAATCATTAATGTAGGGTAGGTCAAGCTTTGGGATTGAACTTTCACAAACCAGAGTCCCGTATCGATCACAAAGGTAAACTAAAGGTTATCTGAAACTACCGCGGGCGGACAGAGCTAACGGCGTGCGATACTGACAATATGAATTGAATTTAGATAGAAACTAGCAAGGTTAAAATGAAGCTGATTTTATGAAACAGATTTTGTTCAAAGCTCCTCTGGTACAGAACTTTGTAAAAGAAGATCCAATATAGGATAAGAAGAGTTCACCAAAACCTGTGGTAGTGATAATGTCTTCTTAATAGAACTGAGCATCAATCTTTACTATTCCTTCAAATTGGAAGGACCAATTTTCAGCTCAATGTCCAGTAGAGATTTTAATTTCAATGGAGACACGTTGATGTGAATCTGACTGTACCCACAATATTTCTAAGTAAGCAATGATAACTAGGCAATTGTTTATCCTTACTAAGTAACACAACAATCGCATTAACGAAATGCTTAGTTTCAACTCTTCATTCTTAACAACTTTTCTTTTCTGACATTTAACTGTTCTTCAAATTGATGTAATTTCAAAACTGAATTAGCTGTTTTGTATTTTGTGCAGCAAGTGGTATTCTTCTTGGAAACAAGAGGATCTTGGATCAAAGCATTTTACAGAAGAATACTTGGTGAAAACGATCCTGTACCTTTTAAACATTTAAGGAAAATAAGTTAGGATAAAATTCAAACCAAGTAACATTTTATTTGTCCGAAATCAAGTCGATTCAGTATTCTTGCTCACAATTATGTAAATCGAAAGATTTTGTCGCGTAACTTCCACAATCCCACAGTTAATAACTGAATTAGGTCTTTGCCTAGTTAATTGACCAAGATGTACCTGTATCCTTTTTTAGAGAGCTAGGACAAATTAAAGACCAGTTCGAGCAAAAACATGTAATGTAAAATACTGCGTTGTTGAAAACTATAAGAAAACGATGGCACAATTTATTTCAAAGAAGGTTAGACTGTCAACAATAACGTATAAAACATAGTACAGTACATCCAAAAAGATCGTAAAGGATTTAAGGTCATTGCAGATGAACTAAGAAATAAAGTGTAAGGATAGCACGAAGCAAAACAATCCATTATTCAAAATTATAACTTTATTACAATAACAACTACACAATGCTCATCATCGTAGTGTGTTCTGCAAACCTAAAATCAAATGGTTCAGCAATTTAATTGTTAGCAATGAATTTATTAAAAATACTAACTACAAACACATGAGTAAGAAGTAAACAGAAATCTCTGACGAATAGACTTTCTTTTTGTCTAGGCTAATTTTACCCTTGACATTTTAGGAAAAATCCCAGCCATATAACGCAAATACTAAAAACCAGTGTTTCAATATTTACGTTATTATTAACTAAGTGAAACGTACATGTGTCATCGCATGAATATTTTGCACGTCATTACAGGTTCAGTCTTATTCAGTCTCTATTGAAGGAAGTCTAAAACTTTACAAACATTCTTCAACTTTAAAGCAATTTCCATGATTATGAGCAAAGTAAGGCATTTTTAAGACATTAAAACACATCTCATGGAGCACGGGGAATACTTTTTGAGTTTTCCTGCAGTCTACACCATTTAACTAATTTTGTGAGCTTCCCTAAGGCTAAGCTTGAAATTGGACATAATACTTTTTGCATCAGACTTCCAACTGTACGTCTACATACAACTGCATTGTCAATTATATTAGAATCATCAATTACAACAAACTGTCTAAAGACTTCCATTGTGTTACTGCTTACTCATGTATTAATCTACTAAAAGCTCTAATTACTTGATAACTATGAAACTACTACAATTTAACAGCAATTTCGAAACATTTCCTCGATGTATTAGCAGATAATCTAATTCAAAATATATTAACCTCCGTACGACGACTTTAATTTGCAAATTATCAAACATTTTTGCGGCTAAATATTTTGTGGAGTAAACTCGAAACATTTTGGGGTTGTGTTTGAGTTGTTTGACTGCTCTATCTCTGCTCTATCTACGGAAAAAGAGAGAAAGGAGATAACAGGATTGATCTGTGGTTTTCTCAAAAAAAGTACAACCTTAATTTCTTTCACTACAGTAATACTTTGACGTCATGACATGACTTAATTTCTTAGCCCTTTTTGTACATATTATCTTATTTTTACCGCGGTAGGTAAAGATGACTTTAGCCAACACATTATCCACATCCGTAGCCATTTACTTCGACGACAGCACGCCATTTTCTACGACGGCAATGCTATTCAATTGATCGTAAGTTTGCGTCTCTGAAGAGTATATTACTGGCTTTACAACCGGTACATCCAAAGGTAATCATGGTTTATTGAAATTTTTATGGACATTTTGCAATTTGTTTTATTCACTACTAATAGACAAGTGTATACGAGTCAAAATAGGCAAGGAAATAATTTAAATGCCTTTTCATATTGCTCAAGCTTCAAGTGAATCTTATCAACAAGAAAGCGTAATCTTAAGCAAATTTCAATTTAATTTTCTCTCGCTATCCTAATAAATAAATAAATCCTCATTATTTATTAAGACAGCCCCGCAGTCTTTAAAACATTGCAAAGTTAAATCATAGGTACCTACTTTAGATATGTTGTCACTTTCAATATGTTTCTTCTGAACCATGACACCAGTTAAGTCTTAAGACATCCGTAAGTTCGACTTATTTCTTGCGATGCTACAAGTACAACAGATGTGTTGTAAAATGACTTAGAAACGTAAGACTCGAACAGCTTAGACGCTTAATTACGTTAACACCGTGAAAACAGCGCGGAATAGCGGTCTCTTACCACCAATATTGCTCATCTCTCTAATGCCAAGGCTAAATGGCCCCGTAACTCCCGTAAGATTGACGACTTGACCATGGATATCATCTTTTTGCTCTTATTGGAGGTTCAAGCTTCTTATTGGTAGTTAGGAATTTTCAGAGCACGTTGAATTATCTTTTTCAAGGTATCAAATTGCGTTATATCAACGGTTCAGAATTGTGTACATAGTGATAGTACTAGTAGTAAGGTTAAAAATATCATTTCTTTTTCCAAAAATAAATTCAATGAAACTGTTTGCCAGTTAGTAATCCTATAGGAACTGGGAGACCGACTATTGATCTAGCGGCCCTGGGTGCTTTATGGTAAAGAGAGATACTGATGCATAAATGGCTTAATTTTGCTCTAAGAAACTAAAACATCAGCCCTCCTATTACAAAACATGGTTTAAAAATGTTACCGGGCTTAGTAGTACTACACTTACGCCTAAGACTAAAGTAAACGCTATCACAAAACGAAGTTTTACGTCATTTCGAGTACTATCAATGGTCTAAAGTTAGACCCACGTAAGTCAGCCGATGCCCCTAGTTTTAGAATGGTCTAACTTTCAAACGTCAAAACACTAACTAACACTTCAGATTTCGCTCCGTTTTACGTATAGAAAGACAATTTTTAAAAAGAACAACTTTATTTGTAAACTAACTAAAGCTTATCATGTGCTTCTAACTATATCTCTTGCAGAGTTCCCCTAATTCCAATCAGTTGAAAAATAACACGAGGGTTAAAATTCAAAATCGCCGGTCCAAAAACCTTGAGATAAGCTTTTCTAAAGCTGGGGTGAGACGTACGGTGAAAATACGTACGTCATAAATCTACATTCATTCATATTAACACTTAAATACTCGAGTATAATAGAAAGGCCATAATTGTTCCGAACGGACAGCTGATCCTATTTTAGGCAGGTAAGGTAGAAACAATGAAACAAACAAGAATATTTTTCATCCCGTCTTCTTAAGAAAACATGTTTTAATACTGGTAAACGCGCATTCTATAGCTATGGGATAATATAGCTCTTGATCCTTTCAATCTCCATGCTGATTTATTGGTAAAGAGTTTTTATTAATTAAGTAGTTTTGATTTTTGCAGATTACTTCCTAGTTCCTACATACAAGTACAAAGTTAACCTAATTATAATATTAGCTCAGTAATGTTTTATCTACACAAAAACAAACAAGATACGAATAATAATCAATATTTCATTTCATAATCTAATAGCAAGATTAGATTTGCAGTTTTTCCATAAAATTTTTTCAATATAGGATTTTGGAAATTGTAATTTTTGGGTTCAAGGCGACAGTATTCTATGAAATCGTCCTGTCTGTTGAATAAATGCAAATATATAGATAGTGTGTGACTATTGCAAGAAAATGTGTTATTATTATTATGTACACATAACGTAGTACGATTCTATAGTACAAGTAGCGCCATCTGTGGGCCTTACTGTGTAGTTCAATAGATCTTTAATGATAGTATTGAAACGATCTATATGTCCGTTGATGGAATATTGTGTTATAATGTTATGTATATTAGGTGTGTAGGCTTTATAACAAAATAAACAAGTTAAAATAGTTAGAATTAGCAAAAATACTTTGCTACTTATATTAAAGATTATACGAATAATAACGACTTAAACTCTAGCGATGTAAGTATGTGTAGGTACCTATTTTAGTTTCTAAACCTCAATTACTCTATAATTCCTAAGATGTTTAGTTTATTTTTTTAGACCCGTGATAATAAATAGCATACTGTCACGGTATACGACCATAATCTATGGCAAAGTCATGCTAATTAGAACAATCATCATGTCCATTTTGTTCCAAACGAATAACATCTATAGTTGTAATGTTTACAACAACTCTGGTGACGCAATCGCGCCGTGTATCCAAGTTTATCCTACCACTTCTGCGTCCGATGTACGCATTCTATATTGTTTGTGTTAACTCGCACACATGAAAACACGTGACGCGCTCCTAACCTCAAAGTCAATTATTTAGCCTTACGTGCCCAGATGTTTGGGCTTACTATATTTATTAAAATTTACCATCATAACGTGATCACGATATAATACATCGCATTTATCCATTGTTAAAAGTATTTAGCCTTGAAACTTCTTATCGGCGTTCGAGAACGCGACGTTGCCTCCCCGCCCTACTGCGTCGCAATTCGACCCGCCATTTTGTTTTCATCAATCAGGTGCAAACATGATGTGAATTTTTTGCATGACCGTCAACGATCCAGATCAATGATACAAAATCATCTGTTTCACTCTTAGAAATAATAGTTTTTTACTAAAACAACGCCAGCTTTAATGAATTTTCAACTTTATATGATTACGTAACCTGAAAAAGAAGATTGTACCTACGCGTGCATTCCAAAATCATCGTATAAATGTAACAAACGCAAGGAGTAGCAATATGGATACGCGAGCGATAGATGCCTAGTAGATCATTTAGACTGTTAGTTACATCCTATGCATGGCATATCCATAGCTACATATCGTCAGGGCAAAGTGTCGGCGCAATATGGTTTAGATACGTACTTTAAGCGGGTCGGGAGACAAGGCCTGGCGCGAGTCGAGGCCCCGAGGCCCCAGGAAAACTCCCCGGCCGACCCACCACCAAATATAACACAATTACGGACATTTTCAACGCAAATTCCACGGTATCGATCACGCACATTTGTAGTCGCCATTTTGAACCGACACTGAGCGCGCGACGTTGCCACGTTGCGGACTAGTCCGCGCTATTTCTGGCGCCCTCCCCCCGCGCGCCTGCACGACTGAGCTCCGCAAACAGCGACAAAACATCATTTCAATTATATCAGCCACTTCGACTTCGCGTACTGAAATCCTTATTGGAAAAACGAAAACAACATCTAGGTGGCTCCGCGAGGGGGGTGGCGGTGTCGTACGGTTCTTGCGATAACATGTATAGAGGTACACAGTATAGAATATGTGCGGCTTTCACCGGCGGGCGAGGCGCGACCGCGCAGGAGCGCGCCGACATATGCCATTGGCCACCGCAGAGATCGATAGCAAACAGCGCCGAGGACGCCGACCTACATAACATACTGGACCCACCGCCCATTGCGATACGGACCAAATCGCCGCGGCAGCGACTATAAACAAACTACGACACTTGCACACTGCCGTCCTCCACGTAGCTATAGGCACCACTACACAGCTCGGAAAGCGACGCTCGAAACTATCAATGTATACGTACCTAACATCATGTATTAAGGCACTTTTCTAGAGTCGAAATTCCTGCACCTCGACGCACCCAGCGCTCCCTACCGAAGGACAAAGGGCCGATTTCACACGGAAAACAAAGGGAAACGCCGGTGCGAGGATAATAACATTTTTTATCCGTTCTGATCGAAACGAAGTTTATAACAAGTGATTATATGGACGTTGCCAAGTCGTACCTACAGTTGCAGCTAGAGAGCGCGCGGTCATTATGAAATTCAGATTTTTTTCAATTGCACATGACACGATCGCTTTCTGATAACACTTTTATTGAATAATTGAACCAAATTTATGCAATTTCCACATAAGGGCTACTACGATTGATAAGGGGACAGGTGTAGATAGATATCTCTATACAATATGTTACTACTAAATAAGCTTCAGAATGATTGAAAGCTGATTTCGATGATAAAAGCAGTAATAATCAACGGGAAATGTAAAAAAAAGCTTCGATTATGAAAAGACGCAGACTGTCATCCATTCGCTTACCTGTATTTTTACTCGAAATGTTCTTCTTTCTTCACAATATTCACTGGAACGCCACTTCAAGACGCAACAAACAAGAATATTAAGGTATTTTAAGGATTTTAAATGATTTGATATGCACAAAAAAATTATACATTCCGCGAAGCAGACGTCCTGCGCGCAGTAAGAGCGAATGCGAACTGTTGGTTTTAGTTTTGGGTCGGTTGATGGGTGGGAGACGGCGGGCGGAAAACCGGAGAGCGGGCGACCGAGGGAGACAGAAAGGGCGATTTTTTACGGCACCAATTAACTGTATTACCGAAATTCTTACGTTATAAGCATTTCATAATTCAAAACTTGCATTTTTTAATACATATTTCGAATTGAAATGTAGTTTTAAAGAGAATTCTGAATAAAAGTTACTGCTTTGACATAACTTCATTTTGTCACACACTATTGACAAGTTTTGACAGATATTATTTTCTCATTATTTATTATTTTGACCATTCTTCTTTGGTTTCAGTTTTTATGACATACATATTTTGTTCGTGGTGTTTTCTATATTTTCTATAGGTATCTAAATATTCATAATATCGATAGAAGCTTTACAGTTTGTAATAAGATTGTTACCAATATAAAATTTGTAACAGCTGGATAATGTTGCATCAAAGCTGTATAAATCTGCGATAATTTAGTTGCGAAAAACAGAGATCATTCTTGAATAAAAATCAAGTAAACTTGTAGTTATAAAAAATATTTTTCTGGTAAATGTTCACCTTTGCCATTTATCAAGGTTAAAAAATGACATGGAAATGACCAATAAGAATCAGTGTATTGAAAAAAAAACCAAATCTGTCCGTCAACCAATCAGAGCAGGGTGCGTGTATTTTGACAGGAAGATAAACTTCTTTACACGTCGTGCAGTGAATATTTCTCATTTATTCGATTTTTCCGTGGAAACTGCACTTATTCAATAGTGATTGTTTATTTAATTTTACGAAGATGAAGTTGGCTCTTCATTTACTTGGGTTCGCCATTTTATTCCTCACTGTATCTGCAAGAATAGATCCCAAGAATCTTAAGTGTTTAGGTGCGTATTTTGGCAGTCGATTTTTGGGGTTTTTATTCAGATTATCCAGTGATTAACGGTGATTTAACTAATTTCAGTATGTCGGACGACCTTCGATGAGCTTAACGCTGCGATAAAGAAGGTGGATAAATGGAAAAAAGTCGATGTAAGTTATGAAGATTTTTCATTCACATACTTTTGAAATCGCCGCATTTTGAGTTACATTTCTGTCGTAAAAAATGTCGTAACATGTCTGTTTATACTCTGGTTTTATTGGCAATCGGTCATTTGCTTTGAATAGAAAGTTAATGATAAGAAAATGCACGATTATACTGGACTTTAGTCAAGTTGCTCAAAACATTTTTACTGAAAATATAACCTGCTCAGTCCAGATTTATGAATGAATTGTCATTCCTATTCTTTCGGGTGTGAGTCTACTTATGACCCACACCTTGTACAAGGCCATGCTTGCCACATGTGTTGTAGTGAAATTACTGGGTATATGAGACCGAATAACTGTCGTCTAGGTGTAGCGGGCGCAGGGCAGTGCCAGACAGTAACTGCTTAGTTACTGTTTGGCACTGAACTGTCTAAGGGCAGACGTGGCGCTTACCATCAGGTTTACGATCTTTGTCTTGTTACACATTGCTATAATAATAATAATAAAAAATGTGGGATGGTAAATGTAATCACTAATGACTAATTTGTGAAATATTCTTTGCCTGAACGAGGCACTGAACCTAGGCCTCATTGGTCATTGAATATGATTAATATTCAATACATGGGTATTTTTAAGACATTTGTCTTTTAATCAACTAAAATATTCCATACCATGTGGAATCGTAAATCAAATTATAATCTTATCATCTAATTTCTTGGATGGCTTAATTCAACCATTTATAGATAGAAGTTGGATTCTATTTTTTAAATAAACTGAGCTATTATTACTAATTGTTAGTAAGTAATTTAAAATTGGTGAAGCAAGTACTTAAGAATTATTTATTTTTAAAATAATATGTTTTATTTTTAATTCTTTAAATTAAAGCATAAAAACAATAATATAGTAAATGGCTTAACCTTATCTTATTTGTGGCAATATGTATTTTTAAATGACTCCTTGCAAATTCTTGTCTTGAAGGTGAGCCTATATCCTTACTATAAAGGTACATACACAAAATTGAGGCATCGATTTATTTATTAACAAAATTAAATACAACTTTATTTAGAGGCTAGATGTCGCCTCCGCGGTTTCACCCGCGCCTAATTATATATCCTCGATTTCCCCCCATATTTCTGGGATCAAAAGTACCCTATGTCACCCGGAGATAGTAAAGCTTTCCAACAGTAAAAGAATTTTTCAAATCGGTTGAGTAGTTTCGGAGCCTATTCAATACCAATAAACAAACAATCAAATCTTTCCATTTTATAATATTATAAGTATTTGTATATTAATGTAGATGACTGAATAGGCCAGCAATATTATAATGTTTTATTTCATAAGTTCTAAAAATTAAAAACAAAGCAATCGGCTTATTTATATTGCACCTTAGGACCCCACATGAACCAATTAAGCTTCTTTGAACCTTACGATATTTTTACGAACAATAGTTACCTGTTAAAATCACAACGAGGAATAAACACAAACTTAGTCCGAACAATCCTAAACCGGGAATGGAACAAAGGTACCTTGGCCTAGTTTTAACCGACTTAAAAAAATGGGAATTCTCTATTGCAGAGGTAGTCTTTTTAAATGTATGTAAGTACACCGATTACTCAGAGGTTTCAGATCCGTAATTCGTTTCGTTCGATTTACGTATTTATTTTTGGTTCCATAATAAATTGATTTAGTTTGATTGAGTAGTTTTATAAAATGAACTGAAATAACTTATTCTGCAAATAAATTAATAAAAAATACTTTTGCATGTCTGTGTTTTTACCAGTAATACCTACCTAGTAGATGGACGATGCATTTTTAACAATACTTCGGCTATACGTATTTTTTATAGGTAGGTATATCAATTACTTCAAAATTACGAAATATTTGCGGGATTATTTTTCGTTTAAAAAACAGTCTATTGCTGGGAAATCAGTATACGAGTAAATAAAAAACCGCGTTTCAACCCAACGTCAAAATTTAAAAAGCAAAAAGTTATGTAAAACCTATCAGAGGGTACCACATACAAATTAAATTATTTTTATTAGTAAGTTAGTAAGTAATTTTTTTTTGGATAGGCCTTTGGTATAGAGAGAATTTGAAAGCTGGAGAGTGTAGCATACATAGGCTTCTTTTTATTTATATTTATAAAAAAAGAGGAGTTTTTCTTAAGTAGATTTTTAAAAATATATTTTATTTTAATTTATCCTTGTATTGTTTCCAGGTGGGCAACTTCAGGATGGATGCACAAGGCAACACGATGCAGGAAAAGCTGCCGGCTCACCGCTCTGCCGTGTACATCTCGGAACTCATCGATGGCATCTGTAAGTTCACATAAAATTAAAATAAATATCTCTGGGCATTATTCACACAGCGCCATCTAGCCCCAAACTAAAGCATTAGCTTGTGCTATGGGTGCTAGACAACGGATAAACATTACATATATAACTTTTTTGTAAATACATAGTACATACATATTATACATAGAAACACTCAGACCGATACAAACAGACATGTTCATGCACTCAAATGTTTGTACCGTGCGGGGATCGAACCCGCGACCTCTGGCGTAGTAGCCGACTTCCCGACCATTACACTAAATAGCTCGTCTTAATTAAGGTTAATAGCTAAAAAAAACCTGGCTTTATTTATCTTTTCAAACCTCACCTGATCTCATTTCCACAGGTAAGAGAATGGACGAGTACGTACGAGTGTACTATAAGAGCACGGGCAAGCTGGCCATCATGCTCCTGACCACCCCGGACGGCGCCATGAACGCTGAATTCAGCAAGACCAAGTTCGTCACCGACGACGACCTGAACAAGAGCCTGGAGTACTATGTGAGTCGCTGGTGAGGGTGGGGCAGCCATGGCCCCAGGGTTGGGCAATTGTGGGCCCAGGGTGGGGCAGCCATGGCCCTAGAGTGGGGCAACTGTGGGCCCTGGGTGGGCCAGCCGTTGGCCCATGGTGGTGCAGCCTTGGGTCCAGGGTGGGGCAGCCGTGGGCACAGGGTGGGGCAGCAGTCTAAAATAATATGTCACTAGCAAACTACTTGTGGCACGCACGGTTGGTAGAGCACTCCCGATCCCCTCACTCTCATAGCTCGGTCAGACAGTAACCTGACAAGAGAATGATCAGGTAAGAGAATGGATGATGGATGATGATGTACGTACGAGTGTACTACAAAAGCACAGGCAAGCTGGCCATCATGCTCCTGACCACCCCGGACGGCGCCATGAACGCTGACTTTAGCAAGACCAAGTTCGTCACCGACGACGATCTGAACAAGAGCCTGGAGTACTATGTGAGGCGCTGGTGATACTAATAATAGCGTTGGCCCCACGTATTCTTCAAGGGAGCGGGTTCCCATGGGCCCAGGATCTGAAAATGAACGATCATAATAATAAATTATATCTTAAGACACTATTCCTACAGCACCATCTAGCCCCAAACTAAGCATAGCTTGTACTATGGATATCTGGCAACGGATTATCGTTACTTATATACTTTTTCAAGTGTGTGTGTTCATGCACACACGTTTGTACAGTGCGGGGATCGAACCTGCGATCTCTTGGTGTAATAGCCGACTTCTCAACCACTACACTAAAATGGCACGAAAGACCCAATTACAATTTTTTGGTCCGACCCGGGATTTGAATCCAAGACTTCTGGCGCGGTTGTTGCTTTTACGTGCGACCTAATTGCCAAAGAACCTTAAACACATTCATATAGATGTATAATAAATATAATGATAACATCAGAAAAAAATTAGGAACCAAAACTTACTAAAGAGCAATTTTTAATTTTTTTGTTTACAAGTAATTTGTTTTTCCATTATATTTCAGTGTGAGCGCATGTTTGAAGAAAACGAAGATGAGATAACGGAGTTGTACAAGAACAGGCCTCAAGATGACGTCATGCCAGATGCAGAGAGAGACGTAAGTTGTTTCTATCCTTTTCTACCATATATTTTTTTTTTAGGGAGGGAATGTTTTTACGCTCCGAAACCGTAGGATATTGAGACCTGCGGCTGTGTGTGGGACTCGAGACTAAAAAGTTCGTCCCACCACCCACTAAACTCCCCCAGTTTCCCCTTCTAACAAGATGAGCCGGTGCACGCTTTGTGGCTATTATTTGGCCAAAAAGTTGTATTGTCTATTTAGTGTCCCACGGCAGGGTAAAGGCTTCCTCAATCTTTGAAATCAAGTCCTCGTCTCATTGTGTGTACTGGCATTAATGTCGAGTCAATTTAATAGGTCACATATGACAGTTCATCTATGCAAAGAAAAATATTCCATGCACTAAAGGAATAAAACCCAAGAAAACAACGTCAGTTCTTTTAATACAATTATTCATTAAGAAAATTAGACTCTACTCCTGGTGACATAAGAAGCAATTTTCTTTGCATAAATTAACTGTCAAATGTGGCCTATTAAAATGACTCGAGTGTATGTAGTTACCATGCTTGCCAAAAGAAGATTGACTGCCACAAACCGAGCTGTGTTCGAAAAATCCTACACAAATTTTGGCCACCCCGCGAATAAACCAATCCCCGAGATCGTGGCCCGGTAATTCCACTAGATCATTAATGAATTTTTATCCTTTTCTTCTGTAAATGCTGGCATTACAATGTCTGATGAACAAAAATTTAAATTACAGCCGTGTTTTGCATTGACGATTTAGAGTTCACTCACATGGTATGGTAGTCCAAATAAAATTCCAATTTTTTTTTCCAGATCTGCTTCAACCATGCTAAGTACTGTGAGGAGTGGATGCTGCCCACCGAGGAGGACACCACCTGGACAGAGGAGATGGAGCGGGAGTACGTCAAGGTACGGTTGTGGGGCCAATATTATTCCTACTATATGATATGGTCTAGTGATTTTTTGATCATAATCATAATAATTTATTGCAAAAATGTGGCAGATAAGATCTTAAATTATAGTAAATACGTATTTACTATACTCCGCACCTTACCGCACAGACCGCACATTAACCCTGTATATTAACATTAAACTAGTTACTTAATTTATAAATAAAAATATACAAAATCTATTTGGCCTCTAACAATGACGTTCAATAAAAAAACTAGACTCACAATCACGCTCAAATATTGTCCGAAGCAAAAGTCTGCCCACCCGACTGTTGGGCAGAGTTTTCGTTTAGTTGTATACAATTGACATTAAACACTAAATGCCACGAGATAAGGTGTTAATTTGAAAGAATGTGTTAATGTCATCAGTGTCAAAGCCACTCGGACGTTTTTTGAGGAATTTTTCTTAGAGATTGGGTGTCTAGATGTATATTGAACGTCATTGGCCTCTAAATACTCTTTCAAAGTGTAAAAACAATTGTTTATTAAATATTTTCGTAACATTTAGGACCTAGTTAGCTAAGTACTTTGACATTAGATTTTGTAGTGTATTGTCATGGCAAACAGAGGAGATGGAGCGGGAGTACGTCAAGGAACGGTTATAGTCCAATATTATTCCCACATTGTATTTAGTCAGGTGACATTTTTGGAGTTACATACTTAGTGTAATGCTTTGCCAATGGATTTTGTAGTGATATAAATGGCGGCACTAAACTACAATGTAACAGCGCAGCACGCAGCTGTGCTGTTACATTGTAGTAGATAAAATTGTGTATGTTTAAAATAAAAGTTATTTTATATTATTTATTTTTATTTTATAATTTACATAAACATAACTTTATACCCAGGTCCACGGCCCAGACCCGTACGGGTTCGGCGGGTTCGGCGGCGGCAACGCTGGCGGGTTCGGCGGGTTCGACGCCGACGCTGACGACCGCGACGAGGACCTCGAGGACGTCGAGGACGTTCCCGCCGAGGCCGACGAGGCCAACGAGGTTCAACCAGAGGCTAAGGATGAACTGTGAATGGTGAGGTACAGGTGCCGGCAAACATCTTGACGCTCGGTCAACGGAGTGGGAGAAAGTTTTAAAATCCGCGTTCTGCACAATTCCCACCTGATTTTAAGATGTTTGCCGCGCACTGTAAATAATTGAACTGAATGTTGTGGTATATGGATGATTGTGAAAGAAGTGGTAGGTAAGCTGTGAAGTGTGTTGAGGAGAATGAAAGAAACACATTTACTGCCGCTCTCAGAGACGTCATTTTACTTTAATATCAACATTGAGTTACAAGTACTACGTATAGAGAGGCTATAGGGAACAAAAAATGTGTCGCAAAATGATGACTGGACTGACTGATGTATTTGCTACAGCGGATGTCGTCTAACCAAACAATAAAACTTGCAGCGCTATAGATTGCTTACAGAGTATATTTTTCTGGCGACCAAAACGTCGTAAGCGCCTTGCTTTGCATGGCGCTAACGCGTTTTGTTCGAAATGCCTATCTCATAGATCTTGAATGAGTTGTTGCCGTAACCATGGTAACGGCAACAAAGCGTCGCGCAAAATTTTTGTTTGCGGTGTCGGTTCTATACGCTAGTAATAGGGAACATGCACTATTTTTATTTTTGTCTTCATTTTAAAGAATTCCATGTAGAATAAACCACAGTTAAATTAAAAAATTAATACATTGTAATTTATCGGAAAAAATGCGGTTTTAAATTGACCGTTTTAATTTTCGCGCGAAAACGGACCTATGGTTCCGATGACATGAATGACGTCACTCAAGTCTTGTCACTGCCTCACTAGTCGAGTGGTCGTACTTCACTGTACTTGTTCGTCGCTGGCTTTCATACTTTTGCATATTTTTTCGAGTTTTGAAATATTTTTTTGTAAAAAATTTAAAATGGACTATCTATCAACATCAGGTGATCATAACAATACCACTAATATTCCGAAAAAAACCGTGTTTTATGCCAATGTGGACATTGGCATAAACACGAGTCAACACGGTCAACACACATCTATTTCAACAAAGTTTCCAAATTAATTGTTTTTGACAGGACCTTCTGACCCAAAACTGAGAAAAAAGTGGTTTCAAGCTGCGAAAATACAAAGTTTAACAACTATGATTTATACATACCGTAGTAATTTAGTCCCTTTCATTTCTACCCTTGAAAACTCTGCACTTTCGACAAATAAAGTTAGAACCATGTCAACACTAACTCTTGGTAAATTCCTGGAGTCTGCTTTGATGAACCCAACTTCCATATTTATTACAAAAACGCAATTAATATTCCGATAAAATAATATTTACTTTTTCAACCATATAGACCGACAAACTTATGTGTTCCGGTGGCCAAAATTGGAACTACGTGAAATGCAATGCAAAAGCGATATTTATTGACAGTTCTATACTGACAATAGCGACGCCGCCATCAGAACAAATAAGTTTGTATGTCTAACGTCAAATAAGTTGATTGCTGTTTTAAAATACGTTTCGTTTCAGTTATTTTTAATTCGTAATTACAGTTAAAAAACAACATTATGTAAAATAAAAATGTTGCAGTGACCTTTCTTTTATATTATTTTAACATTTTAGTCATAAAATTTTCATAATTATTATATATGCATCTTCCCTATTGTAGTTCAATGAATATCAATTATTGCAAAACTTATGGTACTTAACATCATAAAAATAAAGACTTTTATTCAATGACAAATTATTAGTATTTATTAGTTAATTGGCGTCTCTGAGTGCGGCGGTTAAATTTATTTCTTTTCTTTCTTCATATATGGATGATTGTGATATGTAGAGGTTTTTGGTGTGTAAATGGTACATTTTGAGGGGTGACCTGTTATGGTAAAAATGTGTTTTTTGATAGTGCGAGTACTTAAATAGAATAAAAAAAGCGGCCAATTGCGAGTCGGACTCGCCCATGAAGGCGGAACCCTTAGCAATAATGAATGACATCTTATTGTTATTATTTAATTGTTGCCACTTGAAGAAATTAGTTCCAATATTTTTCCGCAATATGGCGAGGTTTTTTATTTTAATGGTCGGGATATAAATATATTTTAAAGAAACTGAATAAATTTTACAGTACCAGGTCGCCTGTCACACTGTACGCCATAAGATTTTAATGTTGTTCGTTTAAACATTCTGCGGAAGTGCATTTAACTATAAATTATATTGACATGACAATAATTATACTGTGTTGTGAGACATGGATCATGTGTGATGAAATAAAGACATGGGACCAATGATATTATAATAAAAAAGAGGTAGATAGGTTATGTCAGTACTGAAGCGAAGTCAAAAATTGTCCACGGCGTACGTATAGACCGACAAACTTATTTGTTCCGGTGGCCAAAATTGGAACTACATGAAATGTCAGTTTTTGCAATACAAAAACGATATTTAATGACAGTACTAAAACGACAGTAGCGACGCCGCCATCGGAACAAATAAGTTTGTCGGTCTATACCTATCAAACTGTCAATGCTTTCGCGAGACAGCTCAGGTGTGCTAATTAGCTCAGTTTTCGGGTGCCAATTTTTTTAGCTCAAGTAACCAATGTACCTATTTTTATTATAACATCATTGCATGGGACGGCATACAATAAAGTACTTATTTGAAATTTGTGAGTAAAATCACCATACTTGCCAAACCCAATTTTTTATTGGGAATCATAAGTCTATACAATGTAAACAAGTGCCTTATTGTGTATGAGAAGATTTTATGTTTATCATAATATTCAAATATTTTACAAACTGCCTAATTATACAATAAAATAAAAAAGTAGTATATGTTTATTATCACGAACTTATAATACGGTATTTTACACCATGCAAGAAAAAATATAAAAGTGAATGTTTATTATAGATTTCGTATAATTTAAACGAAAAACGTTGATATTAATTCATAAAAATGGATTATTAATTTTATATTTACAATTTTAAAATCGAATTTTTTAATCTGTTTTTGAAATGTCAAAAACGCCGTTCGCCATATTGGGTTCCGACGTGACGTCACTCCGTTAGTAAACACAGTCGTGCTTTGAGAAGATTTGTAGAAATTGTCAAGTTATTATGTTTGTGAACGTTTATCTATTGTTTTATCCTTTGTTTTATTAACATCGCATCATGGAAGACGGATTTGTCAAAGCAGAAAGTACAAATCTACCAATGATAAATGCTTTAATGGTGGCAAAACTTTTTGCGTCC
The DNA here is from genome assembly GCA_949319885.1 of Mecyna flavalis. NCBI lineage: Eukaryota > Metazoa > Arthropoda > Insecta > Lepidoptera > Crambidae > Mecyna > Mecyna flavalis. Next base: position 1,389,536 of record OX439420.1, on the reverse strand, counting down.
AATCCCGATTTCTGTTCTGCAGAGTTGAGAAATGTTAAAACAGCAATTTAAGTAGGTAAATACCTATTGCATCAAGTACATATTACAATACCTAAGTAAAATCACACGATCAATTTCAATTCACTACATAACATACATAACCTATAAATACATTGACGCAAAACATGATGTTTGTTTTGTCACATAATGAAGTTTTCTTATATTTATTCAATAGTAAAGGTAAAACACCACACCATTACTTACATCAAAGTGGTCTGCACAGAAATAAAGCCTAGTCTTTGTGGACAATGATTTTAGATCTCTTCTTGCCAGTTCTAACCAAGTGTTTCTCATAGTAATATCACTTGGAACTTGAATCCACAATTTTTCTGGCGTTTTTACACTCGTATTCTTGCATCCAGGCACAAGACACCAATGACAAGGGTTTTAACTCATTATTTTCGAAAATATTTTTACTTGGTCTCTAACAACATCATATTGTTTACTAACGAAGTGACGTCAAAAGTCGAAACAGTATGGCGGCTACTGTTTCCGCGCGCAATTTCAAAATCATAAATAAAAAGTAGATTTTATGGCATTTTTCGGTAATTTAAAATTAAAATAAAAATTCTACTGGTTCAGTACAACTTCAAGATTGATTTAAACCAGTTTTCAAAAAAGTGTGTAATAGCCTATATGCCAGTGGTGAAATTGGCCCTTTATTTTAAAAATAAAGCAATTTTCTTTTAGACAATTGACATAAGAGGCAACATTATTTGTCAGATAAATCACGTCACGTCACGTAATAAGTAATAAGTCATGTCACGCGCCGGACTGCGTTGCCATCCTCATACCATCCAGACACTGGTGGCCCGTACCAAGAGGTATAATTCCTCTTTTTTGCCCCGTGCCATTAGGGTATGGAATGCCCTTCCGGCTCACGTGTTTCCTTCCTCCTATAATCCTGGGCTTTTCAGGCGGGGCGTGAAGCGGCATCTATGCAGGCCTTCAGGGTGAGGGTGACTGGCTCAATGGGTACTATGATCTATTGAGCCAGTCAACCTTATATTTGGACCTCACTTCCGCTTACCATCAGGTGGAGTGTGGTCATCCTGACTGCCTCTTTATAAATAAAAAAAAAATTGTCACGAACTCACCTAAACGCGCTAAAACAGGCCTTAGGTCGTCTACAATGAGCCCTAAGGTAACATTTAGGTAGTTTGTAACTTATTAAATTAAATTGAAATATTTCATTAAGGCTGTTCCCCGAGCAAATGACCTTGACCATACAAACAGCAAGGGTATTGGCTGTCCGAACTTTGATCGAAATTATGAATAATGATCCTTAAAAATCAATAATAGGTTAATTGTCAAATTTTTTTGCGGCCAATTTTTAGTTTTTTTCATTGTCTATCGACAGAGGCGGCGGAAGGCGTGGGCGACGTGGGCCACCGCCCACGGCCTCGCGGTCCAAGGGGCCTCGCGCCTCGAAAGCCCGTGAACGCAAATCTAGCATCTAGCAATAAATAATAAAAAAAACCGGCTAGCAAGTATCTGGCAATACTAACCTACCACATTCGTTTTGAAAAAAATCTCATCTGGCAACATTTGCTGGCGTTTCGGGTGGTGAATGACGCGGGGAATCCTTGCTTCGCCAGCTTAGCCTTTTTTATTTTTTTCGGAGGAGAATGCGTTTATGCACCATAACCGCAGGCTAGCTAGACCTGCGGCCGTATGTGGGACTCGAGACTTAAGCGTCCACTAGGTACCCACTAAACTCCCCCGGTTTCCCCTTCACCCCCGATTGATACGAGCCGGTGCCAGCCTTGTGGCTATTGACCAGCCCATCCCTGGGTCGCCCGCTTAGCCTAGTTAACGAATAATTTGTGGATGGAAAAGTCGAAAGCGCGAACATAGATGGGGCAAACAGAATGGGAAATCCCCAGCTAGTTTGGTCAATGAATGCTCACAAGGGGAGTGTGGATAGAAAAGTCGAAAGCAGAAAGTTTGACTTAGGAACTTTGTTCGGACTAGTTAGGAGATAAACATACTAAAAGTCCTTACCCCTCCGAGGTGAGCCCGAGGGAAGGGGGCACATGTTTTTTGCTTACTTCTTGAAAACGGTGCTTTGTACGAAATTTTGTTGTACTACATAATAAAAGCTAATTAAATTCTCTACAACTTTGTCTTTTGCACTTTGTATCTATCCTATCGCCAATCGTTGCCTAGCTATGAGCTTCTAAAAATAGTCAATTTTCAAAAGTGTGTTTTTTTTCTCTGGAGGACTCAGACCGCTCGGATGTCACTGCAGATAACATAACTAGAGCCATGAATGAAATTTATAAGCACATGGAGCCTAACAGTGACTGTCAGTTCTCCATTACAGAATTGCGTGCTGCAGTATCAGGGCAAGTGCCAAATGACAAAACGATCATTGGAAAAGATGTTGACTTGGTAGTTCTGCTTGTAGCAAGAACTCCACCTGACCATGATATTATCTTTGTCAAGCCTAGTAGAGGTAAAGTACCTACCACCTATTATTCAATTCAGGAATTGCAACAGGTAGGCCTGAAAGACATATTATTTCTACACGCCCTCACAGGATGCGACACCACTTCTGCTGCAGTTCGGAGAAGCAAAGTTGGTTTTTGTAAACTGTACTTGAAAAAACCTGAGATCCGTCAAGCCGCAGAGGTGTTTTCGAACCCCACTTCAACGCATGCTGACATAAGAAAAAATGGATACTTATGCTTTTTAAGGTTGTATGGAGCGAAACCATCCAGTCAGTATCAAATGTCCAAACCAGACATTTCCTCCCTTCCACCAACTGAGGGAGCAGCGTTGGAGCACTCTTTCCGAACCATCAGGTACAGGCTTGGCTTGGACAAGACCTTTGTCCTGAACTATGGGGATGGAAACGGAATGAAAGCAACCTCTTGGTTCCTGTTCCAACTAAAGAACCAGCTGCAACGAAAGAAATATTGAAGCTGATATTTTGCCGGTGCACTACTGATTGTAGTAGTGCTAGATGTGGGTGTAGGAAGGCTTCCATTCTATGCTGTGCTCTACCATTTGCCACAATTGCAACGGAAGCTGCACGAATAGCATTTTCATGTTGGAGGACAACGATGATGGGGATGATGAAGCAGAAGTAGTAGCTTACGTTCCATCATCTGCTAACGATTTGACCGATGACGAGAAAGAGGAGGCAAAAGTTAAGGAACCACAACCAGGCCCGTCATGCCCAAAGAGGAGGCGAGTGGTTAAGTAATCCATTTATTCATGCATAGGAGCAATATTTTTTTAGTTAGTTATGAATCTTGAAATCTACGGTAGCAGCTGAGAACAAATATATGCCAGAAAATGTAAGAGTGTAGAACACATTTTTCAAAATCGACCACTTTTAGAAGCTCATAGCTAGTAGGCAATGATTGGAGAAAGATACAAAGTGTAAAAAAGAAAGTTGTAGAGAATTTAATTAGCTTTTATTATGTAGTACAGTAAAATTTCGTACGAAACACCGTTTTCGAGAAGTAAGCAAAAAACCAAACAACGGGACCTTCTTTGTGCCCCACCCCACCTCGGGCTCACCTCGGAGGGGTAAGGACTTTTAGTATGTTTATCTATTAACTAGTCCAAACGAAGTTCCTAAGTCAAAGTTTCTGCTTTCGACTTTTCCATCCACACTCCCCTTGTGAGCATTCATTGACGAAACTAGCTGGGGATTTCCCATTCTGTTTGCTCCATCTATGTTCGCGCTTCTAAGCACATGCAGTCATGCAATCATGCGACGACGCATGTGCCTAATATTTTAATGTATACTCACCGGCAATGAAACTTGGCAACTGGGCTTTTTTTATACAAACATGGTCACTTTAGCGTCAGCGAAAATTGAGTGGTTTTTGGCAATTTTTGAAACTGTGATTCAAAAATTGGGCGTTTGGCCTCTCTATTGAGGTAATAATCATTGCACAGCTGCAAATAGTTTTCTATCTATGAGACGCTAAAATTACCATGTTTGTATGAAAAAAGCCCAGTTGCCAAGTTTCATTGCCGAGTGTATTTCCAACAGATTTCGATGTGAGAATAAGTGTTGCGTTTCATTGTATGAGAACTTAGAAATAAAAATAAATCCTTTTGTCCTCCATCCTTTTGTGTCATCCATCAGGGGGCCTCGCAAAATATATCTTGCCCACATCAAAATTTGGTCTTGCCCCGCCACTGTCTATCGATTGGCGAAAGCCAAATTAAAAAAAGAAGAAATACTTTAGAAGGATGTGCATGAAATCTATTATTTTAGACGTATTTTCAAAGTCAGTTATCGTAGTTACAAATAACGATAAACACAAATTTGAAACGAGGAATTTAAAGATAAAACTACAAAAATTATTTACGTATTTTTTAAATAGTTGTATATGCATTAAATAAGGAGTAGATAGCCGTTAAAAACAAGACTTTTTTAACGTTTGATCTGGGAACGGCCTTAATATTGTTTGTATGTGACGAATGTTTAATGTTAACACATTCCATTACATCAGTTCCTATCTGTATTATTAATAGTGATTATTACAAACCTAAAAGTTGGACAGCAAACATTTGTCTTAAATGTGTTTAATTATAAAACTTGATAAAATAATATTTTACTAAAATACAAAAGCATATAAATGTACGCATTTGTTTAAGCTTTAGCTGTTGTCCAATACAAACAAATTATCATACATAGAAATAGTGATGGGTTTTTATCCGGATAAATACTCAAAATGGATAAATACTCATAAATATCCATTTTTACTTGAGTATTTATCCAAAAAGGCGGATAAATACTTTTAAAACATTTTTCTTTTATTTTTTAAATTAAAGTGTAGGTAGATTAGAATTAATTTATTACGACCTTGGTTGTAGCGACCAATTGGCTACAGCGACGTTAAAACTAAGTGCCTTGAATTTAAAGCATACTTTAGTACAACATTTTTTGGTTATAGTAACTTTGGACGCCGTGTTCAGGTGTGGCGATTATTTTCAATGAATCATTTGTAACAAATTCTTTTTTTTTTTTTCGGAGTAGAATGCGTTTATGCACCATAACCGCAGGCTAGCTAAACCTGCGGCCGTGTGTGGGACTCGAGACTAAAGCGTCCACTACCCACTAAACTCCCCCGGTTCCCCTTCACACCCGATTGGGACGAGCCGTTGCCAGCGTTAGCTATTGACCAGCCCATCCCCGGGTACCCCGACTTGAGCAGGCCTCAAGTCGGGGTGGCGCCTAGGGAGGGCCACCCGAGAAACAAGGTGATCCTCAGACTTGGCTCGAGCGACCTGTGCAATGCAGACGTTGGGGGGCTACCCCCACCCGCAGGTCAACCCTCAGGCCGGAGGAGGCGTGCTAAGTGAGCACGCCTTCTCCGGCCTGGCCGTCTACGCCGGAGGGGAGCAGCGATTGGGTCCTCCTCGCGCTCCTGCTTCGCTGCCTCCTTCTGCGACATTACTTGCTCGCAGAAGGAGGCGGCCGCCTCCCACGCACTACGTTAGTGACCATGGCACGAACCATGGTCGCCAACGAGAGGCGTCCACCGCCTAGCGCCGCGATCAGTTCGCGGCGCTCGTGTCGCCAGGCCGGGCACTCGATGAGTGTGTGCTCGGCTGTGTCGTCGGGAGCGTAGCAGTGATGACACTGCGGCGTCGCGTCCCGACGGGGGACACGGTACAGGTAGTGTCCGAAACTTCCGTGTGCGGACAAAACCTGCGAAGACCGGTAGGTGAGGCAGCCGTGCCGGCGTTCCACCCACTCCCTTAACACCGGACGAATGGCCTCAATCGTCCAGTAACCGGCACTTGGGGCTTGGAGAGCCTCCGTCCATTTGGCCAGGGCCTCTTCCCTGGCCTGGACACGACCCAGCGCCACCTCCTCCAAGCTGGGTTGTTCCCCCCGCATCCTTGCCGCGACCCGGATTCGATGCACCTGGGCCAGAACCAGTGCATCGAGTTCCCACGGCTTTGTGCCTGCTAAGACACAGGCAGCCCCGTGGGAAACTGTGCGGTAAGCCCGCACAGCCCGAGTCGCGATGACCCTCTGCGGTCTCCGCAAGAGGACTTTCAGCGAGAGGGAGAGGCTCTCCGCCCAAACAGGGGCTCCGTAAAGTGCCATCGACCTTATCACCCCATGATAAAGCCGACGGCACCCGGTCCTGGACCCCGCCCGAGGGCTGCGGCGGCGGCACACAGCCGTGAAGCGAGGAGCTTAAAATGCTCCTTGAAACTCTACCGGGGGTCCAGGTGTAACAAATTCCTAAAAATCCCATGCAGACATTGCGACTGACGTCGGCCGTCCATTATACCCCCAGCGCATGCCCGCGTTACATGGCGAGCCCCACATCCCATCCGACGGAGGTGGTGACCGGTGCAATGCAGGCCTCCACTGGCGACGAGAAGAGAGCGACTGTACAGCCGTCTTCTTATTCCCCGCCTACGTCTTCAACACGGAGGCGCGAGAGGGTCATTTTCCCTCTCCCGCTCCGCAGCCTCCTTCTGCGAGATGACTTCCTCGCAGAAGGCGGCCATTGCCCTCCAGGCTCCTTCGCTTCCAACCATGGAATTGACCACGCTTGGTAGCGAAAGGTCCGGACCTACTTCCGCGCACAGAACACGACGCTGCTCCTCCCAGCCTGGGCAGAAGGCGAGAGTATGCTGCGCCGTGTCCTCCGCCGCACCACATTTATGGCACACCGGGGATTCCTTTCTCCCGATTTGGTGTGCAGGAATGACGCAAAGGAGCCATACCCGGATAACATCTGTGCCAAACGGAATGAAAGAAACCCGTGCGGATGCCCGAGCCAATCCTGTATCACGGTACCAATGGCATCGAGCGCCCTGCGACCATGTTGCGCGCAAGCCATGTCCTCTTGCCAGCAGAGGACCAGAATGTCGCGCGCATCCTCACAGCGGCCCACTCTATCGGCGCTGGGCGCCCCCCTAGGGCTTTCTGCTCTGCCGTCCACTCATAGACACGGTATGTAGTTCTTCTATGTGTCAACCGCACGGAGTGCCTCTTATGTACATGACGAATTGACGAATTAATTGGTGGTATCGTATATGTAACCGAAATCACCAAAATTATCGAACCTTTTTAATACTTTCTTTTGAGAGATAAAACAATCACACGAATGTAACACTCTGCAACGCAGTTCACAACAGACTGACGGACGCGCATGGCATGACGGGGAGTCTAGTCGGGGCCGCTTGCTAATATTGCGCGTCGAATAATAATTATACAATTATTATTGTAAACAAACAACCGAATATACATACTTTTCTCGCTCTCGCGCGGACTTGTGAGCAACGTTTGCAAAAGCAAGCAATGCTACAGTATAATAGGTACAACTACCCTGAGACTTGTTTAAACACCCAACCGTGCTAAAATAAAGTAATTATTTTGATGCCATAGTATTCGGACACAAAATACTAAGCTTTTGTCAAATGTGGTTAAGTGAAACAAAAGTCGTGTGTGAATACAGCTAAAAAGATATTTATCCTTGAATTTGAGTAAATATCGGGTAGAAATGGATAAAAATGAGTATTTATCCATTTTGGATAAATATCCGAGTATTTACTCTTTGAGTATTTATCCACTGCCCATCACTACATAGAAATGTATTATATCAATATACATAATTATGTGATATTTGTAATTTCTTAACTTGCTAAAACAATTAGTTTTAGCAAGTTTAGGAATTATAGACCAACAAACTTATCTGTTCCGGCGGCGTCGCTACTGTCTATTTAGAACTGTCATTAAATATCGTTTTTGCATAGCATTTCACGTAGTTCCAATTTTGGCCACCGGAACAGATAAGTTTGTCGGTCTATAAATGCCTCTTCATGTGTTCAAAATGGCCTAACAAAACACCGTTAGTGCTTTGTTATAATTATATCTTTAAATATATAATATGAAGTTGAAATATATAACACTTCTGAATTTGAAAGTGTAAAATGTATTTTATATTATGTACTTAAAAACTTAAAATGAGATTTCCAAAAAATGTTAATATATAAATAATTTAGATAAAGGACTTATTGTTGTTTCCTGATAAGCTATAATAGGTATATAACATTGTCTGTTTTAACTATTGATTAAAATTGTAGAAAATGTGGTAGGCCTTTTTAAAGTCTGGCTGGTTAGCTACCACCCCCACAGGTGAAATCTGCCGCCATAACAGCTCTGGCTGTGTTCCGGCAATATTAATGTGGGAGCCAGTACACTTGAAATCTAAGGCTCGAAGATCAGATGAGTCTACAGTCTGGCAGCACATTGAGCGACGCTTCCAGGTGAAGCGTCCCTCAATGGAATAGGCCGCAGTGACGGCTTACCATCAGGTGGGCTGCGTGCCTGACAACTGAAATTTTATGAATAACATTAATAATTATTTGGACTCCGTAACATTTTGTATTAATATTTATTTCAGGTTTTATTTAGAATAAATAGTATTATACATATTAAATTAATATAGCTTATCAGGAAATGATGTGATAGTTATTATGTCTTGTCCGCCATCTTTGATGCAATTGTGAGTGAAGCAGGGTGCTTTAGTTATAGTTCGTTAAGAGATTGTTATTATAAGTTGTGAAATTTAAAAAGTGATTTTAATTGGTATTAAATACTGTCTTTTTGAAATGTATTTTTTTTCTATCCCGTTACAATTGCGCCTTCTTAGTTTAGTGGTTTAAGTATTATGTCCCGGGTTTTATTCCCGGGTCAGAAAAATTTTGATTGATTTTTGTATATACCTATACTATGGCTACGATAAAATGCCTAAATAATTATATAATAAATATCATCATCATCATTTCAGCCAAACGACGTCCACTGCTGGACATAGGCATCCCCCAAGGATCTCCAAACCGATCGGTCCTGCGCCACCCGCATCCAGTGGATTCCGGCGATCTTTATGAGATCATCGGTCCACCTTGTAGGAGGCCTACCACGGCTGCGTTTCCCGGTACGTGGCCACTACTCGAGGACCTTTCCGTCCCAACGGCCGTCAGTCCTTCTTGCAATGTGCTCTGCCCAAACCCTTTTTAATATATAAGAAGGTGCAATTTTTTGCAATTAGTGTCAAGTTACAGAATTAAGACAACACAATATATTTTCATCCCTTTTAACGCATTTTGTTGTGGTAAGGAAGTATAGGTTGGGCGTAAACGAGCGAACATCGACACTTGTGACGAAATATTGTGACGTTTCTCTTTGTTTTTACTAGAACACGTGTATAAATATTGAAGTCTTGCTTTTGCAATAAGTTCAAAGATCAACAGTAAACAATTGCTAATGAGAATAATAATAAAATTGTTTATTTCCGTATTTCGGCTGCAACGGCATTTGAATATGGCCTATGGGGGCGGGGGCATATTTAGGGGGCGGCAAAATTTCACAATAAAGTTGAAGTGTCCCTTATTGGAATAGGCCGCAGTGACCACTTACCATCAGGTGGGCTGCTTTGCCAACTGGAGGAGCAAAAAAAAAGGGCGGCAGAACTGTATTCCGCCCCAGGCGGCTGACACCCACACGCTACGTCACTGAGTAGGCAGCAGATAAACCAACTCTAATCTGTCAAAAATTAACAATTGAATTTGAACTCTATGCGATGGACATTAGGCTGAAAATTGGTTGTAGAAATTTGACAGATTTGTGTTGGTTAATGTACCGTGCGAGCATCACTTTGAATGTTTCTAGTTTGGTAAATACCACAGATATATGTCTGTGGTTAGTACATTGCAGGCTTGAATCACCTGAATGTCTGAAAATAATGAAGGCACGTAAAACCGTTGGTCCTGCACCTGATCTCTCTTCGGTCGTGTCAGGCTGCTGTCCCACCGTGTTATGAGAGTGAGGGAATAGGGAGTGCACCTGTGCTTGCGCACTCACTTGTGCACTATGATATATCCTGCGTAGTTGGCTAACTATTTTCACGATTATAAATACATTTGCGGTAAAATTTTACAGTTTCTTGACATCTCGTGGCAAATCTGCGTATTTTCTTGGGTCGTGACCTCCGAAACTAGCATTCAGGTGAAACTGTGGCGTTTCAGTGGATTTTTGAATGACACATGTTCATGACACATTTTCGCAACAACTTAATGAGATTTTTCCAATGATGAAATAGGTATGAGTTATGAATACTGAAATAGATTTGTTGCAAAAAGTACTTACAGTAGACTTTAGAACTAGACATCATTTTGCTACGTTTCTTAGGTATTATAATAGTAAGAACTACATAGTTGAGTTACAAGTAGGTACTACTAATTCTATTTCAATGATTTGTTTACGTCTTGTTGTACGACGCAGTAATGTTGAAATCAATTTCCGATTCTTTCGACACAAATTGCAAGCGTTGTGAATAGCAAAATTGAAATAATTTATTGTGCTTATGTACAATATAATTTGTATAATAAATAAATAAATAATAAATAAATATCTCTGGACATTATTCACACAGCGCCATCTATCCCCAAACTAAGCATAGCTTGTAGGCACTATGGGTGCTAGACAACGGATAAAAACATTACATATTAAATACTTTTTTTTTGTAAATACATACATATTATACATAGAAACACCCAGACCGATACAAACAAACATTTTCATGCAACAATATAGTACATACAACATAATACAATAGTTTAAATAGTCAGCAAATAATTTAACTTCAACTTCACCGTACTTATTAGAATCTCATCTATATATCAGACTATATTTACTGTCCCACTGCAGGGCAAAGCAAAGGCCTCCATCTTATAATGATGGGTACTGGCTTAATCACCACGCTTGCCAAATGCGGATAGGTGATCACAAACCCGAGCTGTGTCCGAAAAAACCGACACAAAGTTACCTCGACCCGGGAATTGATCCCAGGACCCCGAGATCTCGGCCCGGTATAAACCACTAGACCTTCGAGGCATTTGAAAATGTTTGCAAACGATAATTTTCTTTAACATCTAAAAAAATAAAAACAAATTATAAAGTATACAACATGGGGTCAATGACACCGTAAAATTAAAAGTCATTAAAGTTATGTGACCTCCATTTACGAGAACATAATTATAGCCATTGACCATGAATGCATTAACTATCCGGTAAATATTGCAACATAGTACGGTTCAACTGAATATTTTAGTTTTGAATCGCTTCTAAAGCTTGTTTAAAATAGTTTGAATGTTTGATAAGAGTTCCTCCGACCTCCATGGAACAGTGGCTAAGCGGCTCGGGTATAAAATCCGGAGGTCGTGGGTTCGATATCTGCCTTGGGTCTGGTTGGTGGTAGGACTTTTTCAGAGTCCGACAGGCTAGCTGCCACCCCCACAGGTGAAATCTGCAGCAAACTGTCTGGCAGCACATTGAGCGACGCTTCGTGAAGTGTCCCTCAATGGTAGCCGCAGTGACCGCTTACCATCGGGTGGGCTGCGTGCCTTACTGCCAACTGAAGTAGGTATTATAAAAAAAAGCTGTTATGGCGGCAAATTTCGCCTTTTTTTCACCTGTGGTAGCCAGTACACCCAGGGACTCTTAGAGTCTGCTAACTGAAATAGCTTATGTACCTAATATAAACTGGATGAAGACTCTCGAAATGTATATTTTTTACAATGTAATCTTTGAACAAGAATTATTACTCTAGTACGAATTACTCAAGGTTAATAATACTGCGAAACGCTTGAAAAAGTAACCAAGGCGAAACCATTGATCATTGTGTCAAGTCATCGTTTAGCCCTCTTATTACAAAAAACATCGTTAGAACAGGTTTAAAACTGTACTTGTTAGTACAGGTTTAGGTCCGGACTATTTTTTAAAACTTTCCTTATTACAAAACAAATACCAACATAAGAATAATTTACTGGTACTAACTCGTTCAGTGCGTTTCATTTTACAAGACTTTGTTTTATGTCATGTTTTAAAATCTTTAAATAAGGCAGTAAAAATAATAATTCTTTATTTATAAATATGTTTTAGTAATGTAAGAAAAAGTAACATATATTTTTAATTTTCTGTTCACAAATTTAAGTGATTCTTTTCAAAAATTGTCTTTCCATACGTAGAACGGAGCGAAATTTCAAAAGTGTTATCTTTTGACGTTTGAAAGTTAGTCCATAGTAAAACTAGGGGTATCGGTGGACTTTCTTGGGTCTAACTTTAGTACTCGAAATGAAGTAAAACTTCGTTTTGTAATAGCGTTTGACTTTAGTCAGGAGTTAAGTCAGGACTAAGCTCGGTTTAATTTTTAAACCACGTTCTGTAATAAGAGGGATAATGTTTGTATAATTGGCTCTATCATCATATTTTTCGAATCTGAAAGAGACAGAGCAACAAAAACCTTTAAAGAGGTCGATGGTTTTTTAATATTGGAGCGAACTAACGGTCTTTTTTATTTTTTAGACGAGCGAAGAAATGACCACATTTCTCCGAGCGTTTACTAGTCCAGACTCCAGGGCATGCTTGCACCATGATCCAGCATTTGGTAAGTCCAGTTATCACATTGCAGCGAGTGCCATCTGACCTCCGTAACCCTTGACAGGGAACCAGACCAATTGGATCATGGCTACACAGACATTCGACTGTGCGTTTCCTCACGATGTTTTCCGTCATCGCTGAACTAGTGGTTTAAACGCATCCTAAAAGAATCCATAGCGCGCCGAGGTAGATTCGATTGTCCACAAGGCTGGCACCGGCTCGTCCCAATCGGGTGTAAAGGGGAAACCGGGGGAGTTTAGTGGATAGTGGACGCTTTAGTCTCGAGTCCCACACACGGCTGCAGGTCTAGCTAGCCTGCGGTTTTGGTGCATAAACGCATTCTCCTCCGATTTTTTTATTATTATTATTCGAACCACTGACCTCACGCATGTGAATTGACGTTTCGTACCACTTTATAGGCTATATTAACTAAAATAATTAAACTAGTAAAATATACAAAAGCGGTTATGAATACAACGTAATGCAAACAAAGGTCAAAAGAAGCCTTGCTAATTAAAATTAAATGCTTCAGTGCGTGCATCACGACCTGATGTTCTAAATTTCAACATAAACGTATGTATGAAATGTGCATTCTTAAGGCAAGACATGTAAAAAAATAATCATGCAGGCTTATGCCTGAGAGATGCACTTAAAAAATTGACCACGTGACTTTTCTAAGGCACCTGTCAAATCCATACAATTTGAGTTAGCTAATTTCGCTATTGCTGCCTAGAATGTTACTTTGTCTAGACCCCCAGTATTTTCCTTTTAATCAAAATGGGCATTACTTTGTTTGACTGACATTTGCGCGCATGCTAAAATCCGGTATTACCATATCAAGGATGCAGCTTTCACCGGCGCATCGAAACAACGCAACGTGCGTACGAGGAAATGGCGAGGTAAACTTGAAAATAAACAAACCTTTGTACTCTTTTTTAAGAGCTATGCTGCAGACAGTTGGGCTAAAATGGCCGGTTCGCCCGGGGAAGTACTATCATTTGTAAGTATGTATTGCTGCTTACAAACCGATACGGTCACAAATCAAAATGATAAAAGATCACTTTTTTTAAGAAGTCTAATACTTAATTGGATCATAGAATCATCACCTTAAGATGATTTCAGCTATCGCCGAGCTATACTTTGTTCATAATCCTGATCTGTGTTGGAAACCACAGACGCAAAAATTTGTATATGGGCATGAAGTATGAGCCAGCCATCCATCGTTTCACTTAGCCATACTAGAGAGAATGCGACGTCCACATAGCGCACGTAAGCAATACTTGTATGACAGCAGTCATGCTCGCTAAAATGTGCTTGGGGTGGTGGCGTTATGTGTCGGGTGGTTACATTCCCTCTAATATGGTTGAGTGAAATTATGGCTGGCACATACGTCATACTTGTGCTGCAGGTCACCAGGTGCCACCTTTGGGCACTGGTCTTCCAGGGCTCACGGATTTTTCTCGATTATAGTCTCATTCTTATACTTTATACTGTATGGCTTGGTATTCTAAAACTAATCAGTAATTGTAACAAACAAATTGTAAACAAACATGGCGATGAAAAAGAGTAACTGTCGAGTTTCTTGCCGGTTCTTCTCGGCAGATGACTGCATTCCGATACCGGTGGTAGAGTCACTCTGTAATTGACGATTCATAAATACTTGATACAAGTTTACATGAATAAAGAATATTTTAATTTTTGATTTGATTTGAGCAATCAAAGAATTTCCGCCTCAAATGCAACGTTACTATTTTTATATGCAAGCCGCATGCACGAAGATGCAGCATAACGGCATTGTGACTCGCATAGCATATTTTATATGGATAATAAGAACTGATGGTTTCAAAACGTACAAAGTACAACCAATTTGCCTATGGGTATATACTTAAAAGAAGTTCTGCGGTGAGGGAAAACATCGTGAGGAAACCAGCGCAGTTGCCGTGTATTCATCATCAGCCTAGCCTCAATTGTGACATTGTGTTGTGTGGGCCATACTCCACTACGCGGGCCCAGTGCGGGTTGGTGGAGGGCTGCGTAAGGCAAGTGACGAACTAATGGCGTCTGACTAGGCTTGACGACTTATTGTAATATTGTAGTAAATATCAGCAGGAGGCCAACAGCTTAACGTGCCTTCCGAAGCACGGAACCGCTCAAAATAAATGTCACTAGTGGTCAGAATGGTCACCCATCCATTAACCGACCGTGGTGTGGGTAGCTTGACTTTCGTTATCGCTAACCAACCAGTCACAGCTGCACCACGAGCTAGGCTGTTTATTAGCCATGATCAAATAGGTATACATATTTATAGTTAGTCGCTCCAGTGTATTAACGGGACTTGCCAAATTCTCGTACATGATAATATGCAAAGCGTACCCTGACTACTTAGTTAGGGATAGCAAAAAGTAAGTATTCAGTATTTAAGTAATAGAAAACCCACCACAAACCTAGAAATAGCACTTGATCGACCCAAACTTGTAAGTAGGTACTAAAACTGTGTCGACTACATTCTACGTCGGATAGCAAACAAGTAATGTACACTGCTTTACTCCTAAAGGTAGTATTTATGTACCTGCGGCGCTGTGTGAATGTAAATAAATATCTCTGGACATCATTCACACGGCGCCATCTAGCTCCAAACTAAGCATTAGCTTGTGCTATGGGTGCCAGACAACGGATAAAGTAATATACTTTTTTTTAGTATATAAATACATATTATACATAGAAACACCCAGACCGATACAGACAATACTGTTCATGCACAAAAATGTTTGTACCGTGCGGGGACCGAACCCGCGACCTCTGGTGTAATAGCAGCAGACTTCTCAACTATTACACCAAATGGCTCATCAAAAATTTAGACATTATGAACATAGTGTAAGTTCTAACCTTAGGTTCTAACCTTAAACAAAGTAGCAAGCTTTGTTACATACTTTCAGAAACATAACTTTTATCTTGATTTGGCACTAATAATTAACATTTTCTGCCCAGTTCCCCAGTTCCAATAAAAGAGTCATACAATTTTGTATAAACATTTAATCATAGACTTTAATTCATAACATTGGTTATCTGTCACTCGTCCGCTTGGTCCCTAACCACTAATAAATAAATTAACAAAAACTAAAACAAACAAAGCAAGTAAACAGACAGACAAATATTAATACATTTAACGTCATTTATCCGTCAAATCTCAGTAACTTAGGTACATCAGGACAGGACTCTTAGTTGGAGTAAAAAAGATGAACAGTCGGGACTACATCAACCCTATACACCGACAAACTTATGTAGCTGTTCCGATGGCGGCGTCGCTACTGTCGTTTTAGTACTGTCATTAAATATCGTTTTTGCATTGCATATCACGTAGTTCCAATTTTGGCCACCGGAACAGATAAGTTTGTCGGTCTATACCCTAATATGTCAAATTCCTACAACCAATTATCAGCTTAATATTAATGGCATAGAGTTCTATTTCAATCATGAAGTTAAAGAAAAGACTGGAGGCCAAACTCATCCATACCTACCTTGAAGCAAAATTGACTGCATTCTATCTCGCTCCTTAGGCCCCCTCCTCTTTTTGTAACTTTATTTTTTAGAAAGAGAGGGGGGGGGGGCCTAAGGAGCGAGATAGAATGCAGTAAATTTTGCTTCAAGTAGGTATGGAGGTGTTTGGCCTCCATTTTTTCTTTTACTTCATGATTTCAATAGACTTTATTACAGATTAGGGAAGACTGATCATACAAGGGTTTCTACAGAATCTATGATTTTAATGCATAATAGAAATCGTGTACATATTTACTGAGACTTGACTTACACGATATTTGAAGCTCTGTAAAATTCATAATTCAACTTAGCTTTTCCCAACCCTTGAATTTAAAATTGCGAGTTAGTATTGCGGTTTACCGGTCTATCTTAATTTATCAAAATAAATAAACTTATTGTTATACCTACGTCTGACATTTATAAATGTCTTGTCCTCTTAAATTTGAGAGGAGTCAAACTGATTGTTAGCATAACGATTTAAGTACACACCGAGATTCGGGAAAAGCTATCAATAAAGCTACAAGCCTACACTACACGATAAATAGAAAAGAGAAAGAAACACCCATATATCAACAACAATCCAGGGTGTTTAGCGCAAGCTAATTTGTGCATAATCCCATTTACAGGAAGGAACAAATTGGCTCAAGCTAAAAGAAGCGATCATAAAATAAATAGCTATTCTGTTTATCGGATAGATCGACCTTACGTTTTTAAAGATAACAGACGCTTTTAAAAGTTCATATTCTTTCTATTTATACTCGGTGGCAGGTGGAAGGAAAAAGATCTGTGTTTCGGAAGTTATTAAGTGCGATTTGCTTTAACTCTTTTCTGCTGTACAGATCTCTATAAATTATAAATCCAAACAAGCAATTCATCCCACCTAAAGATGTAATAAAATGTAAGAATTCAATTTTTTTGGCTTTCAATTTCTATTTCCAAATATTTGTAAAACTCACAAAAATTTGTGTCATGACGTTTTACTTACTTAATTAGAAAGTGAGTATCAGCCAATAAATGTTAAATGCCTCTATTGATTGAAAGATTTTTGATAATTCCATAAGATTTTGAAATTAAAACGATTGAAGTTGATTTGCGAATGCTGTCATCGAAATACATTGATGTCGCTAATGCATTTCTCCAAATAATTATTGTATGTATATTACAGTCTGCTATCATTAAAAACGCAGCATTTATACCTTAGCTTATAATACAATGTAAATACGTTAGGCGTTTGAAAATCGCGTTCGATTCACCAATCATAAGCCTCTATTCGAGTTTGTCATTAACTCTAGCGTTTATTAAAGCTTTGAGTCTGTGTAAGTGCGATACTGGCCAATATGGAAGTAAAAAGGTCTCATTTTAGTCTTTTTCACATAATACGCTGTTATAACTTTCACTGCGCCAAGGATTTATTAAAGGTGTCCTCATTTTTGACGGATGTGACTTAAACTAGGTCGAAATAATTAGTTATATGGACGACATATTCATTTAAACTGACACTGATTTTGTTAATGTCGATTTTGGAACTGTATTCGTCATTCTCACTGTTATTCCCGTAACTGATCAATGCGCACTCACACAAACACAAAGTGGAAGATTCGATGTGTCTTTAAAACTACTTAACGTTATAACTTAGGCACTTCTAGAGATACTGTGTTCATTGTCATGTGCGACGAACTGGCTACGTTGATGTTCGATCTGTTATGACGCATGTGGGACTTGACAAGGTCAGAATTGACCAGTGCTGCCATCAAGCTCAGCTCTCCAGCTAAGACTGTAGCGCAGATGAGTGAAGCCAGCCTTGCAGAGTTCTCAGCAGGTCTGACACCTGCACCTTTGACGCCCAAAATTTCTAAGCAAGCCCCTTGGCCAGTCAAAACGGTCCCGCCACCCACTGTACCGACTTCCAAAGACGGCATGGTACATGTCACGTACAAGTCTTCGCCGTTTTCTCCGTACACTTCCATGCTTGTAGAGCAGTTGCTGCTTGTCACGTTTTGTGCTGGATCTTGCCCTGTTGCTATGAAGATAGCTGTCACCATGTTCGCAGCGTGAGCGTTGTTCCCCCCAATGGACCCAGCCAACGCCGACCCTGACAGATTCTTAATCTTATTACATCTGGCCAGAGTCCGGGCGTCAGTCTTGAAGATCGTTCTCAAATTCTCGCAAGAAATTACAGTCTCGCAAATTACTCGCTTCCCTCTGCCTTTCACCCAATTGATTGCAGCAGCTTTCTTATCGGAGCAATAGTTACCGGATAGACTAATCACTTCCATATCTGGGAAGTACTTCTTTAATAGTTTCAAAGCGTTTTCTGCTCCTTTTGATACCATGTTCATGCCCATCGCATCACCAGTAGTGGCTCTGAACCTTAAATAGAGGGTGGCTCCGTCAACCCCAATGTGAACTTCTTGAAGACGGGCAAAACGTGACGTAGAATCAAAGGCTTCTTTAATCATAGCATAGTTGTCCTTATTATCCATCCATTGGCGACATTCGTGAGCTCTTACAACATTAGGCAGCCTGACTGCAGGAGCCCTCGTCATACCCACATCTTCAACTACACTGGTCACTCCTCTTGCTCCAATCGCCTTAGCTCCTCTATTAGTCGAAGCGACCAACGCTCCTTCAGTGGTAGCCATCGGTATCATATAAGACTTTCCATCTACAACTAACGGACCCGCAAACCCAACGGGAACACCAATAAAACCAATAACATTCTCGCAACAGGCATTCAAGACTTTGCTGTAATCATAATTCAAATAAGGCAGTTGTTTTATTGCGTCTTCGGTCTGAAATCTAGCAGAAATAACCCTTCTGCGCAGACGTACGCCTCTCAAAGGATTTCCAGTCACATCTTCCAACTTATGCATAGGTATATGAGATTGTTCCACTAGCATTACAACTTCATCGTCACTCAAAGAAGTACAGTCACCTTCAGATCTGTATATTTCCAAGCATTCCACCATCGAACGTTTCTTAGCGTTTAATTTTGAAGCCGACGAGCTAGGAGACAACGTAGGCCATAACTCCTCGTCTCTCGAAGATGTCTCCTCAGTCTGAGTGGAAACTTCGGAATTAGAATCATCACCGACAGAAAACAAAGGTTTACGAAGGCTCAAAGCGGATTCCTTGTCATTTTGTACCACTTCCTTCACTGTCATATCGTTCATGTCGATAACCCAGTTCCTTTGTTCTTCAAAGAATATAAATTTGATTATCAGAGCGCACAGTAACGTCGCAATCACAGTGTAATCAGCGCTGACCGAAAACCACTTTACGTAAGAATGGAGCAATACGTTGTCATGAGTGGACGGCGTCATGTTATCACTGGGTCCTTCAACTATTCCATTGTCTGCGCTCCATGGCCACCTGCTGGTCAGGTGGACGCAGAGCAATCCCGCAGCCATGATCATCTTCACTCTCTGTACCACTGGGTTTGGCTTCAAATCTGTTTCAGAAAATGGTCCTTCACGAGTAATGTCTTTCCTTCCAGACGCGAAATCAGCAACCAATGACAAGCAGGCCGGATAAAACGTGACAAATACCAGATAATCCACTAGCAGAGCTAGACACGCAAAGGTACACATATGTTCTAACCTAGGAACACCAGACAACGCTCCGACTCCCACTAAAAGAACTGCCAACAACGTGTCCAACGTAGCGGTCGGTCCTAGCAAAGCCAGTGCTCTCCCCACTCTCTTCCCCTGGTCTTCTCCGGCAGACCAGCCCGCTTTGGCCATTCTAGCGCCTCTCGCGACATCGGCGACTAGCAAGAACAGGAACGGGGCGTCTTTGATGCTCGCCAACTCGCTCCAGAACACACCAGCTAGAGCTGACGTGAATATGAAACTGGCGAATGTGGAGAACACTCCCGCGATGATGAGGAGGTATTTGGAGGCGATTGTGTGGAGGTTGGATATTTGGTAGTAGGCGTAGAGTAGGGCTGCGCAGCGGACGAATGTCATTATTACGGCGTCTGCGGCTTGATATTCTGCTTCGAGGCCTGGACAAGCCCGTGCCCAACCGGCGCATCGCTCTGGTCTTAACCCCGGGCCATGCCGCTCAACGCTGGCGGCGCAGGCCAGTAGGGCGAGAGTGGCCACGATCACTTCCCATTGATGGCGCGCGCAGAACTCCCCGTGAGCACCCCACACTCTCATGTCTACGTGTTAGCTGCTTCACAGCTTATATCTGTGGACAAAGAGATTACGATATAAATCTAAACAAGAAACCACTTGACAGTGTTGAATTGAGAGAACATGACCATTAGTGACTCAATCGTTGGTTTAGCGTCTCGCTAAGACACCATGGCAACGCTTTAGATAATGAAGTATCGAGGTAGTTTTAAATCATTATCATCCCAATCTTAAAATATATACTTTTAATTTTATTTTACTTTTACCCAAAACTGTACGACTTAGTTAGTTGTTATTTTAATGGATATCCAAATGTACTAATGTTGTATAAACTTTTGGCGATTGAAAAGATTTTTATGCCGGTTCTTCTCGTTAGATTTATAATTCATTCAAAGAATCCTGAAGAGTTTGTAACCTTGGCGGTCATGCTCGCTAAAATGTGCTTGGGGTGGTGGCGTTATGTGTCGGGTGGTTACATTCCCTCTAATATGGTTAAGTGAAATTATGGCTGGCACATACGTCATACTTGTGCTGCAGGTGCCACCTTTGGGCACTGGTCTTCCAGGGCTCACGGATTTTTCTCGATTATAGTCTCATTCTTATACTTTATACTGTATGGCTTGGTATTCTAAAACTAATCAGTAATTGTAACAAACAAATTGTAAACAAACATGGCGATGAAAAAGAGTAACTGTCGAGTTTCTTGCCGGTTCTTCTCGGCAGATGACTGCATTCCGATACCGGTGGTAGAGTCACTCTGTAATTGACGATTCATAAATACTTGATACAAGTTTACATGAATAAAGAATATTTTGATTTTGATTTTTGTGTGAAAAGTGCTTTTTTGAAGATGGATAGTACATAGCACATACTAGACTAGACTAAAACCATTTTTTAACGTAAAAACCCAAATCTAAAACTTTGGTACCTCCAGCTAGCAACACATAAAACGTATATCTACGTGAATAATGTCGAAACGAACAAGGTAGCCTTGAGCACATCTTGCTAAACATCTCGACTGACCCAATTGGGCAAATACCCATTTGATTTGCTCATTAGAGTTCCGCACACGCCTGGAGGTTTGATTCTAATCGTTTCCAAAATCGGTATTTTTTTGGTAACTCAATTTCTCCAAAGCAATTTGAAACAGCTACATCAGGGATCCGAGCTTGATCTCTTGGTCGGATCTAGTTTTTTCACGAAGGAGAATGCTTTTAAGCACCGTATCTGCAGGCTATGGTAACTATGGTTGTGTATGGGACACTCGGCAAGTACTAAGTAGTAAAATTACTAGGTATATGAGACCTAATAACTGTCGTCTCGATGTAGCGGGCGCAGGGCAGTGCCAGACAGTAACTGCTTAGGTACTGTTTGGCATTGAACTGTCTAAGGGCAGACGTGGCGCTTACCATCAGGTGTACGATCTGCTCGTCTTGTTACATGTTGCAATAAAATAAAACCCCGAACTAAAGACATTAATTTGTCTCATCATTTTAACTCAACAACAAACAAACAACAACAAAACTCTTCCAATTGTATTTGTCTTGTGCAATAAAGTGAAAATAAATAAACTCCTGCACTTTGCCCGAACACCCGAAAAAAGATTCGGGCACTTTGTAGCATTTGACCGGCCCATCTCCACTCTAGGTAGGACCTAAAGCTAAACTATATAATTTTGAGCGTTGTAAAGTAATGGTACAGACAGTTCATGTCAGTCTTTTAAAATGAGCCGACTCGATCGGGGAAGTATCACCACCATACATAAGACCAGACAACGACGCATATTGTTGAGGAATGCCCTCTCCGTCGTTTTTCTGGTGGTATGCTTGAGCTCCAAAACCTTACGCCGGCGGCAGTGGACTGGTTGCGGCAACTCGACATAGACATCTGAGGATTCATGGAAGCTATACAAAATGACGATGAGAAGACCAGACAACGTGTCCATAGGCGACGCTAACCGCGCCACATCAGACTCGAAGGACCAAATTCGTAGTATAGCAAAACTGCATCGTTTGAGGCCGGACGTCTGCATAGAACCACTTTTCTATATTCGGACAACCTTGAGGCAGGCCCATCGATTTCACGCGGACACAGTGTAACAACGATCAGTAAGTGAACGCGGTTGGTAACTCAGAAACATTGCAATGTTACCCAACCAGCACTATTGTGTTGGTACCTTCTTTTATAACGCAACGGACATGTTTTTTGGTATAGGTATAGTTTTAGAGCTGGAGAATGACATAGGCTAAATATCCCGTGAAAGTATCACATTCCAGTGAGACGGAGGTAGTTCCCACGGTTATAAGAGGCAACCAGTCTTTGCGCACGCGAAGCCGCTATCGAAGTTAAAATTTAATTAATACAATACAGTTCCTCACTGCTCCGTTCACTGCACTGTGGCACCTGACCACATTCAATAACCAGTTTCTGTGGTCACTAATATAAATTAGGTATGCGGTGACATTGGCTCTACACGTGGTCTCTATCAGCAGGGTTCCTTCAGAGAGGAGAAAGTGGAACCTTAATTAAACCAGTTAGCGCTCCTTGCTTCAAACAATCATAGTTTACGCTTATTATGGAACTAGCGGCCGCCCGCGGTTTCACCCGCGTGGTTCCCGTTCCCGTGGGAATTTATCAAAATCAAAGCGGATGCCTACATCATAACATCTACCGGCATGCCAAATTTCAGCCCGATCCGTCCAGTGGTTTGGGCTGTGCGTTGATAGATATCTATGTCAGTCAGTCAGCCAGTCAGTCAGTCAGCCTTTGAGTTTTATTTATATAGATAGAAGATAGATAGATACAATCTTACGACGATTTCTGTGTAGTCAAACAGTCAGCCGCAAACATAGCTTCGCATTTTTTTTATACCACATCAGTTGGCAGACAGACACGCAGCCCACCTGATGGTAAGCGGCCACTGCGGTCTATTCCATTGAGGGACACTTCACCAGGAAGCGTCGCTAAATGTGCTGCCAGACTGTAGGCTCATCTGATCTTCGAGCCTTAGATTTCAAGTGTACTTAACTGGCTCTCACATAATACTGCCAGAACACAGCCAAAGTTGTTATGGCGGCAGATTTCACCTGTGGCAGCTAGCCAGTCGGACTGGAAAAGTCCTACCACCAACCAGACCCAAGGCGGGAATCGAACCCACGACCTCCGTGGTTTATACCCGAGCGGCTTAGCCACTGTTCAACGGAGGCGGTTAAAACTCAAAGATGTGTTACGAAACCATCTATTAACGCATTCCTGATGCTGAAATCCTGCTCCCTGAACATTTTTCTTTCCCTCACCGCTAAAGTCACAACAATTGGTAAAAGTCTGATAAGTCACATAGCAAAAACGAGACGAACATACAAACTATTCAAATGAATAATGTACACATTCCATACGCGCGTGACGTTACGTTTTGTTATTCTGCGCACGAGTTCATGTATAAAACATGGTCGGGATAGACGCACATGCCGATATGATCTTGGTACATGACCTGCCTCTATACGCAACAGGAAGTTATTGGGAGCAGGATTTCAGCATCAGGAATGCATTAATGGATACTGTTGTCGTAACCATTGAGTTACAAGTACTACGTATAGAGGCTATACGGAACGAAAAATGTGACGCAAAATGATGACTGGACTGACTGATGTATTTGCTACAGCGGATGTCGTCTAACCAAACAATAAAACTTGCAGCGCTATAGATTGCTTACAGAGTATATTTTTCTGGCGACCAAACTTACGCGTTTTGTTCGAAATGCCTATCTCATAGATCTTGAATGAGTTGTTGCCGTAACCATGGTAACGGCAACAAAGCATCGCGCAAAAATTTTGTTTGCGGTGTCGGTTCTATACGCTAGTAATTGTAGTTTAATGGTCGTAACACATCTTTGAAATCTTCTTGATTTGTAAAGTAACCTATTATTGAAAATTAGTTACGGATCGTTTTGTATTTTTAAATTCGCGTGACTACCACTTATTATGTTTAAAACCTAAGTTAATAAAGTGATGTTTGAATGATTTCGTACAGTCAGCGACATATCAACCAACCGTATTACTACCGTATTACTTCTAATCTTGAGCCCTGCTTCATTAAGACGCCATGGCGTCACGTCACCGGCTACCGTATCCTGTCAGATAGTATGAAGATGACAAAATTAACAACGTTACAGGTACCGGTAAACTTGTTGAACATCGGTCGACGGAGAGGGGGAAAGCCCGCGCATGTGCATTTGCGCGTGACCAATAGCGCGCGCGAATCTCCCGAACGCCCACGCGCGCTATTAGTACTTTAGTATATGTTCTGTGCTATTAGGTCAGTCAGAGGTATGCTTCTGACCAATAGCGCGCAGGTGTGTCAAAATTCGTGTTCAACGAAATCCCCACCAGATATTCAAGAAGTTTGCCGGAGCCTGTACTAAACCGTCGTCGCCAAGTGAGGTAGGTCCCGTACATTTTTTTAAAGGAAAGATTTGATTGTTTGTATTGAGGCTCCGAAACTACTAAACCGATTTTAAAAATTCTTTCACTGTTTGGAAGATACACTATCCCCGGGTGACATAGGGTACTTTTAATCCCCGGAGAGGGGGGATAATTGACAAAAAGAATTACGCGCGGGTGAAACCACGGTATCGACTGCTAGTCTAGTATAAAAAGAAAAACGAGAATTCAGTTTTATTTGTTGTCTTATAAACTTTTTTGCGATAATGCTAATTATTTTGAAACAATGTTTTAGCAACTTAACAGTAATTAGAATTTATTTTAATGTTTCAATTATAGTCATTCTGACTTACACTACAAGTAATTTATCTAAGAGTACGAGCAAAATAATACTCAGTTTTTTAGCAATGAGGATAGTAACAAGATTAATATTTATCAGTGAAAATATGTAGGTATTATTTATGTCAATGAAATAATTTATTCAGCAAATACCTACTACTTCTTCGCTTTGATGTTCTAGTGGTTTAAGTACCGGGTCGAAATCTTGGGGATCTGGGGTTCAATTCCTGGGTTGAGAAGAATAATTTGTCTCAGATTTTTGGATACAGGTCGGGTTTGTGATCACCAATCCGCAATTGGTAAGCATGGTGATTAAGCCAGTTAAAGTATTTATTTTGCAATTTGATTTACCAAGAAATTATTTTGCACGTCATAAACTTTTTTTCCTACCAGCACTTCGACGTGAATGAATGGCCTGCTGCTGTGAAGAAGTAGCCATCATTGTAACGATAACAAATTTTTTTAAAACCTAGTAAGTCAATTTTTTCAGTGATAAGTTTCTTATTATCTGTAGGATGTGTATCTATGATCAACAGCTTTAAAAGTAACTATTATTTTAAAACTATGAATAATAATACAAATTTTACAACATATCAAACACTAGAACACAAGCCAAAGATCTATTGATGTAAATATTCAAATAATTAAAAAACATTACATTACCTTTTTAATTCCTAGTTAACAATTTCAGATAAATAATTAAAAAAAAAATCCTTAGCAACAAAGTATGAATAACAAAACTAGGTATGTACTGTTTACATACTTTTAAAATTATTAATGGTGTCACCAGTTTTCACTCTCTGTTTGTAAACCAAGAAGTTGGAAAATAAAGTCATCAATGAATTAGAAAGTTTGCAAAGCAGGTCATAAATGGATTTAGTGTCTCAGTAGGTCACGTTAATACAGGCACAGATAACTTATGATTTCAACCAGTATTCCGCACTTTACGCTTGCGTTTACGTAAATAAACCGCACAATGTTTGAACCAAGAACGTCAATTATAAAAAAGGATGTTACAAAATAGAAATTCGTGAATCGTAGACTAATACTTAAATTCACAATTTCGACCCATTATTAACTACAGATGAAGAGATATACACATTCAACAGAATGAAGATGACTATCTCTCTTTACTATTCAAATTTTATTGTATTTTATACGAGGAAAACTATTATGTATGCGGAATCGTGCAATTTCCCTTTTCGTTTTTTTCTGAAAAATATAACCTTATTGTACTCACCAGTAGATATAATATATGCAGGTGACTGGAGAATGATTTTCTTCACAATTTTGATCCAGAACGGGGCACTGTCGCGGTTGGATAATACTCCAGTTTTGTAAAAATGTGAAATGAAATCAGTAGGACTGACATGACACACCTCTCGCCATCTTCGGGGTGAACTAATAAAAAAAGTTATTTTTCTACTACGATCTAAACGTCAAAAGTCCAGTGCTACCATGCTATTTTTTTTTTACTACCAAATACTATTTTCGTCAATTTTCGTTCCAACGGAATGGTAAAGAATTTCAGTATCAACAATTTTGCAGGAACTTTATTATCACAATTAGCTCTTGGAATCATGTGGTTTTCATTGGAAATAATTTGTAAATAATATTATTTTAGTCCCGTTTAAAAAAAGACTCTTTAGAGTCTCTAGCTAGCTAGACTTAGCCTAGCCTACTGCCGCGAATTCTCCTTTGCCTTGCGGACTTCTACGAAATTATCTCGCGGGAATGTAATATATTTACGAGATAAAGTATTTATTGCGACGTTGTAGCAAAATAAAAGGACAAACATTTCTATTATTTTATTAAAAATAAATAAACTTTATCAAAATCGGTTAAGTAATTATTGCGTGAAAGCATAACAAACCTTTACATTTATAATATGTATAAATAGGGATAGGGAGCGACAAATTACAAAATTATCATATGATATGAAGAAAAACAAACTATTTATATGAGAATCGGTTTAGTTAGAAAGTAGAAACACATGCTGCCTTGTGCGAGTTGTGCGTTAAACTATGCCTTTTACTGCAATAAAAGGATTTTGATTTTGTAAGGATCCCTATACGTATAACTGTTCTGTGCTCCTAAACGATAAGAGACTACTCTTCTAAAGTCTTATAAGGATGCTACTAACTTATACAAGTTAGTAGCATCCATACAAGACTTTATAATATTAGTAGTCATATTAGTAGGATTTACCTCTTCCGGTTCACTTTATGACATTCATTACTAAAATAAAACCACATCATTTCAGAATCCTATTTTATCAGTATACTCTTTGAACAAGTGCATTTACTATGCCAACGATAATCATTGTTGTAAACCTTGATTCAATATAAACACCATGATTGTGTGTATCCAGGGTGGTATCAAATATTTCCCCTTTCCGGAAACAATACCTTCTGAAGGAAAGTCGAGTAGCATTCTTTGATTGCGATGAAGCTGTAACGTCCGCTAGAGCATTGTAAAATGCGATGAAGTAAGGTATGACAACGGTTTTCCCAAACCAATACCACAGAAGGACGAAGAAAATAGTCAATAATATCACTTGGCAGAACATGTAGAAGTAATACGGAAATATAATGGCATTTGGAGTGGTCAATCTTGTAATTTTGCAAACGATCCACTGTATTATCATCCAATAGACCATACATTGATTAGTACCAGCACAAAGGGATACGCAGCAGTCCCAAAATCTGGCGCAAAGTATGTAAGGAAAGCAAAATACTTCCCACCAATTATATCTGAATACGTCGTCTGTTTGTGCGTGAAATCTTTCCCCTTCCATCTGGTCACAGCGGAACCGCTCATCCATCCTTTTCTTTCTGGGCGGCATTTTGAATTTGTTAGTAAAACTTGTGAATGATTTAAGTTTTCCTCAAGAAGTGAAAAAGTAAAAATGCTAGAAAAATATAAACAGTGTCATGTCATTTTAATAAACTGACATGTCTCCGCTCCGTCCATTAAGTTTTGTCATGAAAGGTTTCATAAAATAATATACCTATTGTATTTTTAATAGGACATTAAATTACAGAAAGAACTAGAGTTCTCTAACTTAACTGCACTTGGTTTTTTCTATTCTACAATTTTCTATGTGGCAATATATTGCTTGAAAAACGTTTGTCTATTGCTATAATGTTTTGTCCACTGCTGTTAACTAAAAAATGACGTCACAAAGTTGCAGAAAAAAAAACAGTTTTGTGTTGATAATGGCGGGGTAGGTTGTGCAGTTTTTCCAAGAAAATTATTGCGTGTTTAAAAGCGCTATTATTATGTTACAATCTTCAAAAATAATACACAAGCTGCAGGATTTGCTGTAATCGATAATCGACGTGCGATTACTGGCAGGTAATTGGTTTAAACACGTTTATTTGGAAGTGAAAGTAACTTATTTACATTCAACAAAGTTTTCTTCCTTACTATTTGTCAAGGGAATAGGAACATGTTTGTAGTAATTATTTGTTGATTGAGCGGATATTTAATTGGAACGGGTAGCGTAATCCGTAGTCGATATTGCATGTACTCCGAACCTGTTTTTGTGACCTTCTAATAAGTTTTATGAAGTTTACAAAGGCGCCAAGTTGTCACAACCAATTTGCCTTGAATAATATTTTCGCATGTTTCTTCTTCATGAATATTCTTTTTGATTGTATCGATATTCAATGATCGTGCTCTACATAACTTATTTTTATGAAATTATAGCTAAGAGATGTAGATTTTTTTGTAATTAATTACAATTGCATCATTAACATAATTATTTATTAATTAACGACAATGGTGACGGAATGAGACCTCAGAAATTAGTATGCGTAAGGGTTTTCAAAACCACAAATAAATAGGGAAATATATTTTATCTCTAATATTTATAATGTCTTTGTTCTGGAGTAATATCCCACCAAAAACATAAATTAATGTACAAAAGGAGAGCCAAGTTCAATACAAAAATTATGCTTGGCCGTGGGCTTTGCCTCAAAAAGAATGGAAATCTAAATAACTTACATTGCAGAAAACAGAAAGGCCTTTAAATCTTTTTAAAAATTTCTAATCACTTACACATTTCTACTTACTGTTAATATGTTAATGTTTATATTAAACCTGGCACTTCAATAACTTTTTTATTTATTTACTAGCTGTGCCCGCGACTTCGTCCGCGTAGAATAGTGACTTTTCGGGCAGCATATTTTAAATAACAAATACCGTCCTTTGGGTAGCTAAAAATTTGAGTATTTACCCGTGGTCCCGTTGGGTCGACCCATTAACGGGTCCACGGGTAATTTTCATTCCCCGTGGTCCCATTGCATCAGGGATTGCTTTCCGGTCTTATGATTTTATCGATAGAAAATAAAAACAGTTAAACACAAAACTTTACAGTATGCTTCTCTGTAGGTATACGATATGTGACGTATGGCCATCGGGAATGAAAGCATACAGGCTCCTAGGATTGCTAACCCGTGTCAGAGCCACATACAACTGACCGTGCGAGAAACAGCTGATACTTAGATCTACACCCACAACTTTCATCGTCTGACCTTGGGCTTTATTAATTGTCATCGCAAAACATAGGCTGACTGCAAAAAGTGTTAAGATGTGTAAACTAAACGTACAAATTTTATGAAACAAAAGTATTGCTAGAAAAATTAATTAATAATCTGAGCTTATAAACTTGTACTTAAATAAAGAAAATCAAGAAAAGAATTACCTAACCTATACCAAATACTTATAAATTATGCATATATACAAACCCTAAATAAAAAATTAAGATAAGTATACCAAAAATCAAGGAAAGAAATGCCTAACCTATAACAAATGCTTACAATATTTATTTACAAATTTTTAAAGAAAATTAAGAAAGACAACCTAACCTACAAACCCTTAAATATAAATAAATGAAATATCCAAACTGTCAGTATTCAAGTAAATCGCAATAATCGAATGCAACTACCTATTCGCCATACTCTCAGCGCGCTTTATATACGGACGCGCAGCTCAGGCGCGAGGCGTGTACCTTTATATTGACATAACTTTTTTATTTATGAACCGATTGACATGAAATAAACACTAACCCTCTTATTACAAAAAACATCGCTAAAACAGGTTTAAAACTGTACTACTTAGTACAGGTTTAGGTCCGGACTATTTTTTAAAACTTTCCTTATTACAAAACAAATACCAACATAAGAATAATTTACTGGTACTAACTCGTTTAGTGCGTTTCATTTTACAAGACTATGTTTTATGACATGTTTTTAAATCTTTAAATAGGATAGTAAAAATAATAATTCTTTATTTATAAATGTGTTTTAGTAATGTGAGAAAAAGTAACATTTATTTTTAATTTTCTGTTCACAAATTAAGTAATTCTTTTCAAAATTTGTCTTTCTATACGTAGAACGGAGCGAAATTTTTAAAGTGTTATCGTTTTGACGTTTGAAAGTTAGTCCATAGTAAAACTAGGGGCACCGGCGGACTTTCTTAGGTCTAACTTTAATACTCGAAATGAAGTAAAACTTCGTTTTGTAATAGCGTTTGACTTTAGTCAGGAGTTTAGTCAGGACTAAGCTCGGTTTAATTTTTAAACCACGTTCTGTAATAAGAGGGTTAATGTTAAGTGAAGCTTACCACAATATATTAGTGAAAACCGCATCTCAATCAAATAAGCCGTTTCTGATATTAGCGTGCACAAACACACAGACAAACAGACAAACAGACAAACCGACAAACAGACAAACAGACAAACAGACAAACAGACAAACAGACAAACAGACAAACAGACAAACAGACAAAAAATTTTTTAATTACAATTTCGGGTTCGGTATCGATATAATAACAACCCCTGCTACTTTTTTTTAATATATTTCCATTGTACAGACACCACTTTTCTACAAATTTATTATATATGTATAGATATTAATTTACCCTTTCAGATCGCCCTACCAAGATGGTTATACTACTATTATTCGCCATTGCAACACTGGTGCCCCAACTACACTCCGAGTACATACCCCCAGGCCCGACATACCCATGTCCGAAAGAGACAGATAAACTGCTAATGTACCCTTGCGTGTGCGAGAAAGGGACAGATGCAGGGCTGTACATTCGCTGTGAAAACACTGGGTTAGCTATCATGAGCATCGGGCTGGGGAATATAGCGGGTCTTGGTTTGCCTGTAGAAAGGCTGGAGATTAAAGAGGGAAGGTTTTGTAAGTATAATATGAAATAATATTATAATAAATAAATATCCCTAGACATTATTCACACAGCGCCATCTAGCCCCAAACTAAGCATAGCTTGTACTATGGGTGCTAGACAACGGACAAACATTACATATTATGTATCTTTTTTTTGTAATTACATACATATTGTACATAGAAACACCCAGACTGATACAAACAAACATGTTCATGCACACTAATGTTTGTACCGTGCGGGGATCGAACCCGCGACCATTGGTGTAATAGCCGACTTCTCAAAAATTACACAAACAGCTCATCAAATGAGTGAATAATGAGTATGAGAATAGAAGAATTATATATATAGTAAGTATAATATAATGGAATGTAAAGGGTTGCTGTGTAAGAGGTCTAAAATGTGCTGCCAGACTAGGCTCATCTGATCTTCGAGCCTTTGATTTCAAGTGTACTGGCTCCCACATTAATGTTGCCAGAACACAGCCAGAGCTGTTATTGCGGCAGATTTAGGCAGTCAGACTCTGAAGAAGTCATACCACCAAAAACAATGGGAGTAGGGAGTGCATCTGTGCTTGCGCTCTAATTAAATCCTCAATAGTTGTTTGTTCGTTAAGATTGGCCGCCGTAGCTGAAAACTCAGCCAGGATAACATTATTACTTCTATTTATTTACTTTGTATGTATTTTCAGCTCATCTCTTCGGTCCAATGTTCCACCGGTCAACTATAAGGGTGATACATATAGTAGACACTCCTATAAGCACCATTGATGAGTATGCGTTCGCCGGAGTCAACCGTACTTTGCAGGAGTTAAGGTTTACTAACACACAAATGGCTGAGTTTCCTAAAGAAGCTTTTAAGGTAATAATAACACTTTTATTGAGATAATAACGGTTCAGATTTACTAATAAGAGTAATAAATATGTATGATTGGAGATGGTCCAACAAAAATCTTTCGAGGTTTTCGCTATCGATATCTTGAAAACGAGTAATAATATCAAATCAAATCAAAATAATATACATTACATATTTTTAGATGCACATAATTAAGAGTCGTCATTAATATAGGGTGATTCGAGAAGAACTGGCAAGAAACTCGATAGTCTTTTCAATCGCCATAAATATGGTTAAAAAAATACAATATCCATTTATATACAAGATAACCAAGTCATACAGTTTATTAAAATTAAAACTATCTTATGCAGGGTCTGTGAGCCGTCGATATTGTCGATAGTTTTTGCCATGTTGGTCGCTCAAATTAGACGTTACCACATATCAATACAACAAATTATATTTTTACAGATTCTAGGAAACCTATCGATCCTTTCAATAGACGGACACCAAATCACTAAGTTAGACAAGGACATATTCACTGGCAGTCAAGCTGCGGGCAAATTGGAGAAACTACACATTGTAAATGGGTTGATATCAGATGTGCCCATTGAAGCATTTCAGGTATGATTGCTAAACAGTAGGTATTACTTAGTGTCTGGGCTGGTCAAAAGCCACAAGGCTGGCACCGGCTCGTCCCAATCGGGTGTGAAGGAGAAAACGGGGGAGTTTAGTGGGTATATAGTGGGCGCTTTAGTCTCGAGTCCCACACACGGCCGCAGGTCTAGCTAGCCTGCGGTTATGGTGCATAAACGCATTCTCCTCCGAAAAAAAGGTATTACTTACTGTCTGCCTCCGTAGTTCAATGAATAGTAGATCCTAGTATAAAGCGAAGGTAGCTCCAGGGTTACTGGGACAAGTCTAAAGTTAGACCAAAAAGTTAGGTCAAATCTCAGACTAAAAAGATGCGATTTGGTTTTTCTGTTCATAAAATAGTCAGTCACAGTCCAGATTCTGGAAGTTAATGTTGTGAAATACCCCTGCCTCTAAAAGCACGTAAAGCATCCTGCGCTTGATCTCTCTTCGGTCGCATAAGACTGCTGTCCTACCGTGTCATGATAGTGTGAAAATACAGAGTGCATCTGTTCTTGCTCACTTACTTGTGTACTATAGTTCAATATTTATTTATTTCAGACCCTAAAAAAGCTAAAAACCCTAGACCTCCACGGCAATCAGCTAGCAACCCTAAAAAGGAACCAGTTCAAAGGGCTCCGTGACACAGAATATCTCGACCTAAGCCACAACAAGATTCAGAAGCTAGATGGCAGCCATATTGGCGATATGACAAAGCTGAGCATATGCAACGCAAGCCACAACCAGATAGGGGAGATCCCTCGTGGCATGTTCGCTCGGAATACCCTGCTTAAACTGCTAAGGCTTGACGCCAATCGGCTACGGGCTCTAGATACCAGCAGCTTCAGAGGAATGCGGCTCTTGAGGTAAGTCACTAATATCTATCACTGGTATCTGTCACTGGTATTTGTCACTGATATTTGTCACTGACATTTGCCAAAGATCTTTGTCATTTATATTTATCACTGATATTTGAGGGTGTCACTATCCTTAAAATCAGAAGCTTGATGATCGGACGAGTCTACTTAACGGCCCCAATTTAATCTCTTCGTAAAGTTAATAATGCTGATCTCTGTCTCCAGACGGCTGTTCCTCCAAGACAACCAGATATCATCTGTGGGGCGAGGTACCTTCTCTGCTGTCACCAGGATTGGTACCATTGACTTAGCCAGGAACAAACTGACTAAGGTCGACTTCCAGATGTTCCAGCAGGTTAAATATGCTGAGGTGAGTGCTGTCTTCTTACAAATATATTATGTGTCTTAAATTAAGAGATATGAACGAATTTGGAATGAGAGGTGTCAATTCTAATACATACTATGTATTAATTTTCCAGCTAATAAACCTAGCAGAGAACAACATAACAGTTATCGAATCCCAAGCATTCACAGATCTCTATCTAGCCGTAGTGAACGTATCACACAATGCTCTCTCCGCTATAGAGGCAGGTGCCTTCCAGAACTGCAATAATATGACGCTACTAGACCTAAGTCATAATCAACTGGCGGATATACACAAGGATGCTTTCGATGAAAATAGTTATGCTTCTGAGTTGCAAGTATCGTTTAACATGTTTACGGATTTCGGACAGGTTAGTAGATTTCCCACTATTATTTGTCACTGCTATTTTACGTTTAGGCGCAGAATGTCCAAGTTGCAAAATGTCAAGTGGTATCAAAACGTCCAAGTCGCAAAATGTCCAAGTTTCAAAATGTCCAAGTTGCAAAAGGTCAAAATCTCAGCAATTAAATGAAATGAACTCTGTTACTGTAATAGTTTTTATTATTATTAAAAAAATATAATTAAAATACATATCACACCACCTTCGGTAGAACAAAGGCAGGAACTGCAGGTTTTGCAATTTTACAGGAGAGCCATTTTAAGATATTTTTTGTATTTAATGTGGCCTAGCTCTATCAATATCATACTTAAGTTAGTCTCCTTTGCATGACATAAACTATACTATTTTCTTTTTAAGTGCGTGGTTTACAAGAATTAAAAACCGGTAGTTTTATGCCCTTACATTACACATTTGTGCCCTTGTTCCACCAACAATTAAATGATTAAATATGACCATATTTAAGCATAAGTTGGCATCGTTTTTGACTAGAAACAGCGTGTTTTTTGCGTAAGTGTTGTATTTTCCTATACATTGAACATTTCACAGTAACTTTTCACAAAAAAGACATCAAAACTTTGTAATCAGCAGTCACATATCGTCAACAATCTGAAATCTTACGGTTCTACCGAAGGTGCTATATGTATAATTATATTATTTGATTAATAATAAAAACGATTACAATAACAAAAATCATTTCATTTAATTGCTGAGATTTTGACCTTTTGCAACTTGGACATTTTGAAACTTGGACATTTTGCGACTTGGACATTTTGCGACTTGGACATTTTGCGACTTGGACATTTTGAGACTTGGACGTTTTGATACCACTTGACATTTTGCAACTTGGATATTCTGCGCCTAAACGCTATTTTATTATTATTATTACTGTTATTTATCGGTCACTAGTATTATCATCAACTGGGCTGGCAGATGCAAGTATCAGGTAAGATTTGTCATAGTAATACATTTATTATAAACTAGCGGTTGCCTCCGCGGTTTCACCCGCACGCAATTTCTTTTGTCAATTATCCACCCTTCCTTCCCCCACATTTCTGGGATCAAAAGTGCCCTATGTCACCCGGGAATAATGTAGCTCCCCAACAGTGAAACTATTTTACAAATCGTTTCAGTAGTTTCGGAGCCTATTTAATACGAACAAACAATCAAATCTTTCCTCTTTATAATATAAGTATAGATAAGTTAAGATTCTAGTGTAATTTAGGCTGTGCCATATTTTTAATCTGTTCCTACTGTGACTGTGATTTTTCACAGATACAGTAGGTACAGTTTAAATACTAGTAGCTATCGAATTTATACGATACCCTTAGAATATATTAAAAAAATCGTACAATAGATAAATACATTCTTTTTACTTACTTTGTCTATGTTTTTGTCTCAGGTACCGATTCACAACATGACAGGCATCCGCATAGTGAACGCATCTCACAACAAAATAGAGCGTATACCGCGAAATGCATTCCCGAAGCTGTACGAACTGCATACAGTTGACATATCACACAACAATCTGTCGGAGATATTCAATGCTGTGTTCCAGAACTTGTTCTCTTTGAGGTGAGTTGGCAACACCAATAAATTATTGAAATAAAAATGTTTTTCAAATTGGCAACACTCTTCTTCCGCCCAGCCACAACAACGTCTCTATTTTCTTCGGGTACGCTCATACAAGGTACGCTTGCTCAACGATCCAGGTTATGGCATGTCCATTATATTGGAGCGACTGGCATCCGACCTCCGTTACCCTTGACACGGGATCTGGACCAATTGGATCATGGCTACACAGTCATTCGACTGTGCAGGTTTCCTCACGATGATTTCTGTCACCGCTGAGAAAGTGGTAAATACACATATCTACTTTAAATGTTACGGAGGTCAGATGGCAGTCGCTCCGATCTACTAACTGGTCTTGCCCAATTCTGGATCATGATGCAAGTGTATTCTGACTTAGATCGGGACAAAACGCTCGGAGAAAGATTATAATAATATTTTTATTTATTTTACACTATTTCTTATATATTATTAATTTCCAGATACCTAAACCTCAGCTACAACTCGCTTGAAACGATCAAGCCAGCCACATTCGGGACGCTCCCCACAGTTCTAGACCTAAACCTGTCCTACAACAGGCTACGGGAGGTGTCCCGCGGGAGTCTGGCTAAGCTCGCCAGCTGTCGAACCTTGGACCTTAGCCATAACCAGCTGGAGAAGCTGTTCCAGATACCTATTAGTTTAGGGTAAGTTACTTAATTTTTTGTGTCCTAAGTTTAGGAAAACTTGGCTTTATTTCTAGTGTTAAAATTACGTTTGTAGCAATTATGTTGAATAATGTTCTAAATTGTTACTTACGCACATTTTAGATATTGACGTATTGAAAAGCTACTGTCACGGCTTTCAGTAAAGTAAGGCAGATCATTTATTTACACTAAGAATAGGAGAGGTCCCAATATCGTGCCCTGGGGTACCCCCATTAATAATGTGGCGCGCTAGAAAAATCAGTATCATTAATATTAACTTTTTGTATTCTGCCCGTGAGTTATGCTTTTAAAAGATTGCCTGTATTTATTAAGATACTATAATGTCTCAATTTCTGTGGTGTCTGTGTGGGTTCTGGGCGAAAATTCCCAGGGGCACTGCCCGGTGCCACCCACCGCGTCGCAGGTTGCGGATAGCGAAACGGCATCCAGATATCAAATCAAATCAAATCAAAATATTCTTTATTCATGTAAACTTGTATCAAGTATTTATGAATCGTCAATTACAGAGTGACTCTACCACCGGTATCGGAATGCAGTCATCTGTCGAGAAGAACCGGCAAGAAACTCGACAGTTACTCTTTTTAATCGCCAAAGAAATTTATACAACAATGATAATAAATCTATCTATACTAAGCCATACAGTTTTTCGTGTGAATGTAGATATAATAATAATAATAAAGAAAAAAAATTACAACTGTAGGACGTAGTGTAGATATAACAACAACATGAACAACAATGACAACAGATTAAAATACAGTTT
Source organism: Mecyna flavalis (assembly GCA_949319885.1). Taxonomy (NCBI): domain Eukaryota; kingdom Metazoa; phylum Arthropoda; class Insecta; order Lepidoptera; family Crambidae; genus Mecyna; species Mecyna flavalis. The sequence goes on along the minus strand of OX439420.1, from coordinate 1,352,294 downwards.
GCGCTGACAGGGAGCGAAGCATTCCTACTACCATTATCTACAGATCTCCATCATTAAGAAAATCTTCAATTTTATAGTAACCTTTTTTCATCAGACGGGTCTTGATCCACGACTTAAATTGATTTATGGGTAAGCTAACAACATCCATTGGCAATTTATTATACATTGTAATACTTAATCCTTTAAAAGAATTTCCAATCTTTTGTAGCCTAATATTTGGAATAGCAAGCCTATGTTTATTTCTTGTGTTAAATTGATGACAATCTGATTTCTTTGAAAAATTTTGTATGTTCTTTTGTACATACATAACACAATCCAGTATATATTGTGATGGCACAGTTAATATATTTATTTCCCGGAATAATTCTCTTAACGAGTCACGGGTTTTGAGGCCATAGATAGCGCGGATGGCTCTCTTTTGCAAAATAAATATATTGTTTATGTCAGCGGCAGATCCCCATAAGAGCAGCCCATATGACATAATACTGTGGAAGTAACTGAAATAAACTAGTCTCGCCGTTTCCACATCAGTCAGATTTCTTATTTTTCTGACAGCATATGCGGCTGAGCTAAGTCTTTTGGCAAGAGCAGTTACATGAGGCCCCCACTGCAATTTAGAGTCGAGGGTTATCCCCAGAAACACTGTTGAATTGACAATTTCAATGAGTTCTCCATTTACAGTGATCTCAGGAACCACCTGTCGCACATTCGGCATTGTGAATTTAACACATTTCGTTTTATTGGTGTTCAATAACAAATTGTTAACAGTAAACCAGTGTAAAGTTTGTGAGACAGCATTACTCACATCGTCAAATGATTGTTTTCGTCTGTCAACTTTAAATATAAGGGAGGTATCATCAGCGAATAACACTGTGTCACACAGGTTTTCTGTATAATATGGAAGATCATTAATATAAATTAAAAAGAACAAAGGTCCTAGTATTGAGCCTTGAGGGACCCCCAACAGTAAAGGGGCTCCTTTGGAATCAATACCATTCACGTTTACCTTCTGGATTCTGTCAGATAGGTACGACCTTATAAGACTTAACGCGTTGGCAGAGATGCCATAATGCCGCAACTTCATCAACAATGTCTCGTGATCAACACAGTCGAAAGCTTTAGACAGATCGCAGAATATACCTATAGCATCTTGCTTATTATCCCAGGCATCAAAAATATGTTTGAGGAGTGCTATACCTGCATCTGTAGTAGACTTGCCTCTAGTGAACCCAAACTGATTACTATGTAATAAATTATTTACTTTAAAATGAGAAAGCAATTGAGAATAAATAAGCTTTTCAAATATTTTACTTAATGTTGGGAGAATCGATATTGGTCTAAAATTGGATGGGTCACTTTTTTCGCCTGATTTGAATAATGGTATTATTTTACTGTGCTTCATTAAATCTGGAAATTCATATGGTTGTTAACTGCCTATGCAGTCGCGGACAATAGGGCGGTCCTTCTCGAGGGGTACTGGGAAACTCATGGCTGAGATTTTTCTATAAAATAGTACTAAACCCAATGACAGAGGATGACAGTGGCGAGTATGAGCCGCCACTTAAATCAAAGCTCGGACCCGGGGAGACTAAACCTCGTCAGCCTTGGACTGGCCATTAGTCTAGGAGAAGCTGACTCCGAAATTAAATAGCACCTACTGCCTTGTAGGGAGGCGTTGGTTCGTCAAAGGCTAGGGCATCATCCCGAAAAACTGATGTGTTGTGCCTTGGGAAAGCACAACACTATTTTCCCACCCCTTGTATGAAATGAGTGAGAATAACGAGAATGTTTTGCCTTGCGATCCGGCTAGCACCCGGCGCTTGCAGGTACCCGGGCCTGCAAGTGAGAAATTGGTTACCGAAGACTGTAAGAGGGTGGGTACCCAGGCCCCCTTACCAGTAAATGCTACTGGTCTTGAAAATAATAAGAAGCTTACACAGCAAGTCTTTCATCCCGGTCTATTCCTGGCTAGACCAAGAACAACGTCACAGAGCTCTTCACCAGATGTTAATGTCCAAAGCCCTACTACAACTCCATCCAGCATAGACATTAACATTGAAAAACCTGAACCTCCGGAGTGGCAGAGAGTACCAGAACTACGTAGTACTAAGAAAAGGAAAATGGCGTCCTCTCCGTCTCCAGACAAAATAAAGACCACAAACAGATTTAACACCCTTCCAGTCGATCAAGAAGATAATAGCGAAACAGAAGCTCCTGTAAAGCCCTCGAAACCACCTCCTATAATCTTATATGGAATCGAAGACCTCACGAAACTTACTGAGCTTCTTGAAGGAGTTGTAAACAAAACCGACTTTGCCTACAAAATCATTAACAGAAACCAACTTAGGATAAATTGCACTAACACAGAAGGCTACAAATCTGCATTACAAATAATTCGAGACAAGGGACTTATTGGACATACATTTAATAGGAAAGACAAAAGACCATACAGAGTTGTAATCAAAAACCTCCACCATTCAACACCAACTAGTGCAATCAAAGAAACACTGGAAGAGACAGGCAACACGGTTATCGGAGAAATTATAAATGCAAAGTATGGTCCCGAAAAGAAACCAACCTCTACATTCTTTGCAACCCTAGAACAGAGCCCAAATAACGTAGCTGTAAAGACGATCAGACAGATAAATCACCAAGCTGTTGTTATAGAAGAGCCGAGAAAAAGGAACACCATAATCCAATGCCAAAAATGCCAACAGTACGGACACTCTAAAAATTACTGTATGAGGCCCTACCGTTGCGTAAAATGCGCCGGAGGACACAGAACAGCAGATTGTCCTAAGGTCGACAGGAACACTCCTGCAAAATGTGCTTTATGCCTTGGAGCCCACCCAGCTAACTTTAAAGGGTGTGAAGTTTATAAGGAAATACTGTCAAGAAAATCCAACAAACAAGCTCACCTGAGGATAAGGCAAAGTAATCATCAAAGCAGGCAGCCTGATCCACAGACTAATACTGACAGCCAACCTCCAGCACAGTGCCATAAACTGGAAACCGAAGAAAATCACAAAGAAAGAAATAAAGTAAGACCAAACTCAGGCAACACAAAAGCAAAAAGTTACGCCAACGCTTTGAGAGAAAAATCAAAACCAACCAGTGTGGAGACAACTGCACCAAATAAAATAGAAGAGATGCTTCTCAAACAAGCAGAAAAATTCGATATAATACTACAACAAATGAGTACTTTACTTAACCTCATAACAACGTTAGTGGCTAAAATCGCTAAATAGCTTCCCTAAGGATAGCAACGTGGAATCCAGACGGGCTATCCCCTAATTTGGAGGAAGTGAAAGTCTTATTACATACACACAACATAGACATCCTACTGGTGTCTGAATCCCATCTAACTAATAATAGCCGTATTAATCTACGAAACTATAATATCTACGCAACAAACCATCCAGATGGCACTGCCCATGCAGGAGCAGCCATAATCATAAGATCTAAAATTAAACACAGTGAACAACCACAATTTAGAAAACCGCACATTCAAGCGGCAACTGTATCTGTAGATGATGGTAATGGAACACTTAATGTTTCTGCCATATACAGTCCTCCAAAACACAAAATAAAAGAGGAGCATTATGAGGAGCTTTTTAGCACTCTTGGAGTTCGTTTCATTGCTGGGGGTGACTGGAATGCCAAGCACGTGCATTGGGCCTCTAGACTCACCAGTACAAGAGGAAGGGAACTGAAGAAGGCTATAGATAAGAATCACCTCACTACAATCTCAACGACAGATCCGACAAATTGGCCAACAGACCCAAACCGCCTTCCAGATGTTATAGACTTTTTCATCACGAAGGGAGTATCGGGACTATTCCACAAAATAGAAACATGTCTAGACTCCAACACAAATCATGTTCCGGTGATTCTGACCATTGGTACTACTGTTCTGAATATCGAGAGCTACCGAAAACTCTACAACAAGCGCACTGACTGGAACTCGTTTAGGCAAGCAGTCAACGAAAGATTAGACTTAAAAGTACCCCTAAAAACAGAGACAGATATTGATCTTGCTGTAAGGCAACTAACTTCAGTAATACAGGAATGCTGCTGGGATTGTACGCCCGAAGTTGTCGATCGTCCCCCTAAGAGTAAAACATATTCAGACTCCATTAGGCAAAAAATACTCGAAAAAAGAAGATTACGACGAGTATGGCATAACAGTAGACATCCAAACGACAAGCGAAATCTAAATAAAGCCATCCGAGAACTCAAAACCATGATTAAGGAAGCAAACAATACTGCTCTGGATGCTTACTTGGAAGGACTAACAGCTACAAAGGAAACAAACTACTCGTTATGGAAAGCCTGTAAAAACTTTGATAGACCACTTCAACAAAAACCACCTCTACGAACGCACGACTCTCAGTGGATAAAAACCACCCAAGACAAAGTGGAGGCCTTTGCAAGGCACCTAAGTCAGGTATTCACACCAAACACTGCGGCGCCCAATGAGGATGAAACAGATATTGACTCTGTCCTTAACCAAGACTTCCAAATGGATATGCCTTTAAAACTGGTAACACCCAAAGAAATTCATCGGAATCTCAAGTCCCTTAAAAACAACAAAGCACCAGGATATGACATGATAGACAAAAAGGTCCTTGAAGAATCACCTCGCAAAGTTATGGTGTTCCTAACAATGGTATTTAACGCTGCAATGAGACTTGGATACTTCCCAGACCTATGGAAAGTATCTAATGTAATAATGATTCAAAAACCAGGAAAACCCATTCACGAGATCACATCATATAGACCAATCAGTCTTTTACCGATAATGTCAAAACTACTGGAGAAATCGCTGCTACATAGAATGCTTAACGTTATCGGAGAGAAGTCATTAATTCCCGAACATCAGTTTGGCTTCAGGAAGGAACATGCCACCATAGAACAGGTGCACCGAGTATGCAGAATGATTAGAAAATCAATGGAGAAAAAGGAGTACTGCTCATCAGTTTTCCTGGACATACAGCAAGCTTTTGATAAAGTTTGGCACAGGGGTTTGTTGTATAAAATAAAAACGTTCCTGCCACATACATTCTATAATATTTTAAAATCCTACCTAAGTAATAGACTGTTTCGAGTGGCAGAGGGTGACTGCTTCTCAGGATTTTATGAAATATCAGCAGGGGTGCCACAAGGCTCCGTGATGGGACCAGTTTTATACATTTTGTTTACGCTGGACTTGCCACAACAAAACGATGTCACCATAGCAACCTTTGCCGACGACACGGCCTTACTTTCCTCGCACAAATGCCCGGTCCAGGCATCCGAGGTCTTACAAAACAGCCTAAACGAGATCCAAAAATGGCTATCCAAATGGCGAATCGCAGTCAGCGTGTCCAAATCTGTGCACATAACTTTCACACTCCGAAAGGAAGATTGCTCACCAGTCAGCCTAAATGGTGTTCAGCTACCGCACCAAAGCAGTGTAAAGTATCTGGGTATGCACCTTGATCGCAGACTCACCTGGAAAAAACACGTCCAATCGAAACGGGACGAGATCAATCTGAAATACAAAGGTCTTTATTGGCTGCTTGGGCGAAACTCGAAGCTGTCCATGGACAACAAGCTGCAAATTTACAAAGCTCTACTAAAACCCATATGGAGTTATGGCATCCAGCTGTGGGGCTCTGCTAGCGCCTCCAACATCATGATCATCCAAAGAGTGCAAAATTACATCTTAAAACAAATATCAAATGCACCCTGGTTTACTAGAATGACAGAGGTCCATGAAATCCTGAACGTGCCCATGGTAAATGAGGAAATAGAAACCTATGGAGCCAACTACAGAACCCGTTTACAGAAGCACCCGAATCAGCTAGCGGGGCAACTCACTATCCCGGAAACCCTACGCCGGCTCAAAAAACGCCGCGATATATTTGACACGTAACAACGTAACAATTGGTATTGTTACTTATTTGAATAGGGAAGGCTCCACTGGGGGCAGTGCCCTTACACGACCAGTAAAGAACAGCACATCTGCTTATAGTCAGAATGACTGATTGCAAATAAAAACACAAAAAAAAAAAAAAAAAAAAAAAATAATGTCTCAATTTCGCTAGGAAAAATCCAGGGTCGACACAATCGAAAGCCTAAGATAGATCACAAAATCTAGCTATATTCGGTGAAGATAAGTATTTTAAAGTATTTTTATGTTACAGAGAATTAAATTTATCTTACAACAACTTGACTGAGATAAAAGAGAACACATGGCCTACAATGAACGCTTTACTTCGCCTCAATCTGTCCTGGAACCCGATCGGAGACAATTTGTCGGGAGGCAGCTTCAGTGGCCTGCTGACGCTACAGGCGCTAGGCCTGGCCGGCACAGGCCTCTCCCGCCCGCCGTGGGAGGCCCTCAACACCCTCACCAGCCTGCAGTACCTGCATCTACAGGTGGGACTGTTACATTATTATCTTTCCAACTAACACAGTAATATTATAATCTGTTGGCAGTCAAATTGTGAACCGTCTCTAACTGACCCAAATAGGGCACTTTATCTCTGTAATGTTTAGTGACCATAGACGAACTGAAAGCGTTTGATTACTATCTGTCGGCAGTCAAATTGTGAGAAAGTCCTGATAGGTGAGTAAGAGTGCCGGGAGACCGAATCCCTCATTCCTCCTTTCCATTTGCATCCTCCATAACCCTTGACCGCCTCCGTGGAACAGTGGCTAAGCCGCTCGGGTATAAAAAACACGGAGGTCGTGGGTTCGATTCCCGCCTTGGGTCTGGTTGGTGGTAGGGCTTTTCAGAGTCCGACTGGCTAGCTGCCACCCCCACACAGGTGAAATCTGCCGCCATAACAGCTCTGGCTGTGTTCCGGCTATAATAATGGGGGAGCCAGTACTCTTGAAACCAGAGGCTCAAAGATCAGATGAGTCTACAGTCTGCCAGCACATTGAGGGACGCTTCCAGGTTAAGTGTCCCTCAATGGAATAGGCCGCAGTGGCCGCTTACCATCAGGTGGGCTGCGTGTCTGTCTGCCAACTGACTTAGTATAAAAAAAATAAAAAAAAAAAACATATTTTTTTCACTAGGACCAATTTTGTCGACGCCTTAATAAAACTTAAAGGTGTTTATTGGATCTACTTCGTAGTCTATGTCCCAAATCTGCACAACAATTTTTTTCAGGCCCAGTCTTACATTGTCCTTTATCCATTTGTTTCCAGGACAACAACCTAACCGCTCTAACCAAGTCAGCCTTCGGCAACCTGCCCACGTTGTTCCAACTGGACCTATCCCGCAACAACATATCGTCCATCGAACAACGGTCCTTCACTGGTATGCAACAGTTGTTGGATCTGTCGTTGAGCGGGAACAACCTGGAGAGCATACCTAATGAGGCGTTTAAAGGACTGGTCGCTTTGAGGTAAGAATTGTACCTACGTTTTTAACCGACTTCAAAAAAGGAGGAGGTTATATGTTCGACTGTATGTATTTTTTTTTTTTTTTTTTTTTTATGTATGTCCGTCGATTTCTCCGTCAATTGTGGACCGATTTAAATAATTCTTTTTTTATTTGAAAGTGCATAGTTCAGAGGTGGTCCCATTGTCACCATGTCAGGATCTGATGATGGGATCCCGGAAAAATCAAGGGAAAACCTCAAATTTTATAGGCTGCGCCTATGCGTTACTTGTTTTTTCTGAAGCCATTCAAGTTTTTGCGTCCGATAGACATCATTTTATGTTGATGAGCTGATGATGGAAGGTACAACTCCTTAACGGTTAGGAGTTAGGGGATAATTCTTTCAGTATTGTAGGAATATGTGGACCGTTAGTTGTATTTTATGTACTTTTGCAGCTAAGGTGATGATGGAAAGTACAACTCCTTAACGGTTAGGAGTTAGGGGATAATTCTTTCAGTGTTGTAGGAATATGTGGAACGTTAGTTGTATTTCATGTACTTTTGCAGCTAAGCTGATGATTACCCGGGGATGGGCTGGTCACTAGCCAATAAGGTTAGCACCGGCTCGTCCTAATCGGGTGTGAAGGAGAAACCGGGGGAGTGTAGTGGGTAGCGGACGCTTTGGTCTCGAGTCCCACACACGGCCGCGGGTCTAGCTAGCCTGCGGTTATGGTGCATAAACGCATTCTCCTCCTACCCATGGTGCTGAACACTTAATGAATACCTAATATTATTATCAAATAATACAATTCTACTCGTATTTTCGCTATCATTATTATGAAAGAGTTTTACTCACTACCTACGTGTTATTCACACTAAAAATAGAAAAATAAACAAACTTTTTTTAAAAAAAATTAAACCGACTTCAAAAAAAAAGAAACAAAAAAACTACCTAAAAAACTGAAAAGCAAAAAATAATTTTAATAAGACATTCATCAAATGCGCTTATTGTCTAAATTGTATTTTACGTGCTAGGTAGGTACCTACTAATCTGTTTGAAGTCGGTGCCAAGCCAAAGGTAATCAAAAATGATATATAATAATAATGTATTATAAAGGGTTACTTATTAATCCGCGGACGTAGGTACGTAATCTGGGTACCTACTATTTGGCTTGGCACCGACTTCAAACAGATTAGTAGGTACCTACCTAGCACGTAAAATACAATTTAGACAATAAGCGCATTTGATGAATGTCTTATTAAAATTATTTTTTGCTTTTCAGTTTTTTAGGTAGTTTTTTTGTTTCTTTTTTTTTGAAGTCGGTTTAATTCCAAATGGACTTGTCCCGGAGCGGAAAAAAAAATACAAGTAGTGTTTATCCGTTGTCTGGCACCTATAGTGCAAGCTATGCGTATTTTTTTATTAGTTTGGGGCGCTGTGTGAATAATGTCCAAGAATATTTATTTAAAGGACCTGTGGCTTTGTCTTTTGAGGTAGGATTCGTTGTAACCCTTAGTTTTTTTTCGGAAGAGAATCAATTGGCACAATAACTGCTAGCGAGTGTGTGGGATTTGAGACTAAAGCATCCCACTACCCACTAAACTTCCCCGGTTTCCCCCGTTTTACCCGAATAGGACAAGGGCTTTAATGTGAGAATTACATATCCTTGGACAATATTTACACAGCGCCGTCTAGCCCCAAACTAAGCACAATTGATAAACACGACTTAAATTATATACGTGACTGCTTCTGTGGTGCAGTGGCTAGTAGGTCGCACTTTAAAGTGACGGCCAGCGTCGCCAGGGGTTCTAGGTTCACATCCCGGGTTGGACTAAATAATTTGCGATTGGGGTTTTCTGCTCAGAATACTCCATCTTTCTCCTTGATCAAATTTATTTTACTTTCAGAAAACTGGACCTCTCTTATAACTTGTTAGAAAAAATAGACAACAAGACCAACGGATTGTTAGATGATTGCCTGTCTTTAGAAAAGGTGAGTGTGACTTTATTAGTGGTTTACGTAGGTAGTGAGCCGTGATCTCGGGGTTCTGGATTCAATTCCCGAGTCGAGCAAAATATGTGTCGGTTTTTTTGATCAGGTTTGTATCACCAATCCGCACTTGGCAACCATGGTAATTAAGCCAGTACCCATCAGTGTAACAAAGACTTGATTTCAATTACGGAAGCCTTTGCCCTCCAGTAGGAAATTAAATGGAGTGGAGGCGCTCGTGGCGCAGCTGTGACAGTGGTTCGTTAGCGATAACGAAAGTCAAGCTACCCACTTCGCGGTCTGTTAATGGATGGGTGACCATTCTGACCACATTTAGTGACATTAATTTCGAGCGGCCACCAACAGCTTAACGTGCCTTTCGAAGCACGGAGACGTGCTTCGAAAGGCACGTTAAGCTGTTGGTCCTGGCTGATATTAACTATAATGCAGATATTAGTCGTCAAGCCTGACAACATCATCTGACATTAAGGTTGGTCACTTGCCTTACGCACCCCTCCACCAACCCGCACGAGGCCAGCGTGGTGGAGTATGGCCCACACTATCTCACAATTGAGATAAGGCCTGTGTCCCAGCAGTGGGAATGTATATAGGCTGATGATGATGATTGGAAATTAAATAGGCTGGTACTAACATAGGTGAATTTCAATTTATTTTATATCTTTATTCCAGGTAAACCTAAGCCACAATAGAATAGGTTTCCTCACAAAGAAGATGTTCCCCTCCAGTCCCTGGATCCCCTACAGACTGTTGGAAGTGGACTTGAGCTACAACGAGATACCGGTGGTGACTTTCGATCTGACCTATGGCACTAAGAAAGTAAAGAAGATGAGCCTAGCTGGGAATATTATCAATGATGTTAGGAGCAGTAAGTGGTTTTTTGCTATAAAATATTTTTTTACTATTTTTTTTTTATTGCAATGTGTAACAAGACGAGCAGATCGTACACCTGATGGTAAGCGCCACGTCTGCCCTTAGACAGTTCAGTGCCAACAGTAACTAAGCAGTTACTGTCTGGCACCGCCCTGCGCCCGCTACACCGAGACGACAGTTATTTTATTAGGTCTCAAATACCCAGTAATTTCACTAGCTTCAGTGCCCTTTCCCCGAAACACAGAAGTGCTTGACACTTTTCTATTTCACGGGAAAATATCTGGCACTGCGGTGGTACCCACCTAGACGGCCCAGTACAGGAACCTACCGCCTGGTGAATTTAACGTGGTCCTTGTTATCTTTCATATCATTAAGTTAGACACCTCGATGTTATTGTGGTTTAAGTACCTGGCCATGATCTCGGGGTAATGGGTTCAATTCCCGGGTAGAGCTAACTTTGTGTCGGTTTTTTCGGACACAGCTCGAGTCTGTGATCACCAATCCGTATGGTTTTTAAGCCAGTAAGTATCAAATAATTGTCTTGATTTCAATGATGGAGTTGGATGGAGTAGGCTGATACTTTTAATTTTATCTTTCTTATCATTAAGTTAAATTACATAAAATGATTCCAACATTGCTATTATGGCGTTAGATTTCACCTTTAATTTAATATTGCTTAATATTTATATTTTATTTCAGATGTCCTAGGCAATCTTACTTCCCTAGAGGTATTGGATCTTTCAAATAACAATTTGGAGAATTTAATTTCAAGAACATGTAAGTAGTTCCATTTTTATGATTAGTGCTAATAATACTCCCTTCTAAGTTCTAACCTTATGGACCTTGGTTCAATTCCCGGTTTGGGTGACGCGTGCTTTACATCTTGTGATCACTTTTCCTTATTTGGCAAGAGCGTTTCTTTATTTAAATACAATTTAGTCACGCAGCCCACCTGTAGGTAAGCGGCCATTGCGGCCTATTTCAGCTGTTCATCACATGAATGTTTTTCCTGGATGGGATTTGAACCAACGACCATTGGCTTAGCTTCATCTTGCTAGTCAGAATATTCTGATTCTATTTTCTAATTTTTTTTATACTACGTCAGTTGGCAGACAGCCACGGAGCGCTCATCAGGTGGGCTCCGGAGCCCACCTGATGGTAAGCGGTCACTGCGGTCTATTCCATTGAGGGACACTTCGCCTGGAAGCGTCGCTCAATGTGCTGCCAGACTGTAGACTCATCTGATCTTCGAGCCTCTGATTTCAAGTGTACTAGCTCCCACATTAATACTGCCGGAACACAGCCAGAGCTATTATGGCGGCAGATTTCACCTGTGGGCTAGCTAGCCAGTCGGACTCTGAAAAAGCCCTACCACCAACCAGACCCTAGGTGGGAATCGAACCCACGACCTCCGGGTTTTTATACCTGAGCGGCTTAGCCACTGTTCCACGGAGGCGGTCAAAATTAATTTCGTTTTTCAATTATCTTTCAGCGGACGCAAAATTCTATTTACCAGAGAACATAACAGAACTATACCTGCAGAACAACTCCCTTCTCTCTCTCCCTATAGAGAGCATATCTCTCTCCAAGAAGCTCAGGGTGTTAGACGTGAGGGGAAACCAGCTGGACAGCTTCCAGCCGGAACTGGTGAAGGGAGTCAGGAGTGGCAGTCTTACTGTCTACTACCAAGGTATGTATGTAGCTACTGATGATAGTGTTGTGTTACCCAAGGTAAGCAAACTGTATTACAGTCAAAGATGTTGAATAAATGAACGATTGAATCAATGAATTAATTAATTAATAACCAAGTGAATGAATAAACGAGTGAACGAGCAAATGAATGAATGAATAAACTATTGAAAGATTGAACAAATGAATAGTTGACTGAATAAACTACTGAATGAATTAACGACTGAATGAATGAACCACTTAATTAATGAACCACTAAATGAATGAACCACTAAATAAACGAACAACGGAATGAGTGACTAACGGAACGAATGAACGACTGATTATATGAATGAATGAACGACAAAATGAATAAATGATCGGCTGAATAAATGAATAATTTTTTGAATTGAGTCATTTAACAATTAGGCCAAACTACGACTAAAAAACTAGCCAATACGATATAAATACCTTCAAGAAGCGAGCATATTCCACCCTTAAAGGCGGGCAACGCGCCTGTGACCCTAAGGGGGTCTCGGGTGCTTATGGGCGGCGGTGATCACTTAACATCAGGTGACCCACTTGCTCGTTTGCCCCCCTATTACATAAAAAAAAAAAACTTCGACTAGCGTAGGTATGATATCCGTCTCGGGTCCTGCAGAACAACTCGCTGCTCTATCTCCCTATAGAGAGCATATCTCGCTCCTCGACGTGAGGGGAAACCAGCTGGACAGCTTCCAGCCGGAACTGGTGAAGGGAGTCAGGAGCGGACGCCTCACTGTCTACTACCAAGGTATGTAGCACCTGGGCTGGTTAATAGCCACAAGGCTGATACCAGCTCGTCCCAATTGGGTGGAAAGGAGAAACCGGAGGAGTTTAGTGGGTAGTGGACACTTTAGTCTCGAGTCCCACACACGGCCGCAGGTTTAGCTAGCCTGCGGTGATGGCGAACGGCTTGAATAAATGAACGATTAAATTAACGAAACAACCCAAACAGCATTTGGAACTGTATAAAGCCTGTACATTAAGATATCTTTTTACTTCAGGCTGTTTAACTTCGCTGTATGGAGGCTGTATATCCGTATATACAGCCATTGTACATCCTAAATAGGCCCCAAATTATACAGCCTTAAGTGTAAATATAGCTGGACAACAGCTGTATTATAGCTGTACAGACTAAAATATAAAGCTGACTTAGGGTGTAATGAGATTCCGTTATTCAGCTACAGTTCTTCTTTTAGAATACTTTTAGTGTTTTAAACAAACTCAGGCTTGAAATGAGTAGACATTTAAGTATAGTGTTGATTTGTACAGTGAAAGTCAGTATTTAGTTTTTCATTACAAGACGACATTTTGTTAAAGTGAATATTATAGTCGAAGTATACGGTAAGTAATATTTTTGTTTCTACATTGAATTTTTTCTTGCGACGGTAAGTTTATCGTGAATATATATATCATTTAATAGCAAAAAACTGACGCGCCCTCGAAATAATAGATAATAACAGATATTGTGGTAAATTTCTAACCACCACCTAGTTCTTTATTTGACCTAAAAACCTGTTTATGTGTTTTTCGTAATTATCTACTGAAAATGTAGCAGTTGTATTATATCTATGTCCTAATTCTAAAATAATTTACAGAATTTCACACAAAAAACATAATACGATATAAAATCATAAAATAAAGGTTATGTTTTTAATGGTGTCTCCGAGTTAAACAGCTGTTGCTCTCCTAGTACACTAATATGAAGCTATTTGCTGAACAAAGGCACAGTATGAGAATACTTATCAGCTTTAAGGGTAAAACGGTCTGTATATTATAATTTAATTACTACAATAGCTGCTTAGAAGTAGATATTGAGGCGGCATTACAGTCATTTAGGGTTCAATTAAATTAAAGTTCAACCCATTTTGTATGTCTAATATGACCACATATTTAAATATATTAAGAAACGAAAAAAAGAAAAAGAAATAATTACTTACGTTATTAAAAAAAAATACTTTACAAACACCTTGCACTCAGCACTAAAACAATAATGTTATTAATAGAAAACAGTAAGACAGACACTGTAAATACCTTGCTACTTTCTACAATATAACAGAAAGAGAACAATAAACTTTATGACACTTAATTTTGCATAGAACTAGGTAGGTGGTGGTCACAAATTTACCACAATATTTCTGTTATTATCTTATTATCTATTTTTCACGATAAAGTTACCGTCACAAAAGAAAATTCAATGTAGAAACAAAAAAATGTTACTTTTTACCGTATACTTCGACTATAATATTCACTTCAACATAACAAATTGTAATGAAAAACTCAATAAAACACAACTTTAGATGGATGTAGATCTGAATATTCATGAACAGCACATAAAATCGACCAAAATTCTTTTTTGGAACTAATGACGTCAAAATTTAATATAATTGTTCTCAACAGTCTCTCTGTTCTGGTCAGTGTATTTATAATCCAAATTTTATTGTACGGGACCCTCTTCGTTAGTTACCAATCCAATATTTATTTTAGTTCATATTATCAGAATATAGTAACCAAGTTAAATTTATACAATAGCGTTAGCTTTACAATAAGCTTCTAAAAAACTTTTACTCAGCCGTCAGCATTGCATTACACTCTTGTAAAGAGTACTGCTTCATTGAGTTTCCTAAATAACTTTTGTTCAGCTATAATCCAGCCTAATATGCTTGAGTTACAATAGACTAGGTTTACACCAATTTACAGTCATCGGCAGTAATATAAATACCCTTGTACAGCTACAGGTAGTACAAAGGAATAAATCAAGAGCAGCAATCAGTCGTTAGGCAGCTCTAGTAGTCTAAAATTGCTTTAAGTATTTTGTTATACTACATCCTGCATTTTTGAGTTTCGACACACTTTTATGAAGCTAAAGGTAATGATTTCGACACTATACAGTCGTAAACCAGTTGTTCTGTATAAAACGACACAGTTTATACTCCAATTCAGCTTTAAATATATTTTTACTCTCTTTTTCAACGTTTATGAAGCCTTTGTCTGTTAATGCACTGTTTTAATTTTTTTTTTTTTACCTAAATGTTTATTGGGAATGACTGAACGATTAAATGATCAGGTGAACGAATTAAAGATTGGATGAACGAACAATTGAATGAATGATTGAACAATCAGAGGTACGAACCATTGAATTGAACGCTAGTCTAGATTTGCCACAAATTTTGCCCGAACTTGGAATTAAACCCAGGACCCCGATATCACGACCTGATTCTTAAACTACTAGAGTCCACTAGTTTAAGAATCGGGTCGTCGCCTAGTATCTAGACCATTAAGTTATTACACCAATAAACATAGTTAAAATTGATCCATTTTTGTTACAGGAAACGGCCTAAAATGCGACTGCTTCGCGCGCCCTCTCAAGCACTTCCTCAACCGCCTATCACCTTCAGCCTTAACCACTAACGCCCAGTACAATCTAACGTGTACGGAACCATTCTCGATGGCTGGCGAGTCTCTCTTGACCATTGAGGAGGAGAGGTTGCTATGTGCGGGCAGTGTGGCGACTGATGAGAAGGCGTTGGAGTATAGTCAGGTTGAAGGAGCATCTGTGTTCGATCTGGATGCTGAGCCCGATTTGGTGTTCAGAGATATACAGTAGTAAGTATAAGCTGTTTAGTTGAAAATAATACTACTGTAAAGAGTTGTCGTAGGTTAAGCAAGATGATCCTCGTAGATTACAATTTTGCTAATTTTTCCTTACGACTTCACATTTAAAATCGAACGTCAACTCTCTGTCTCGCGTCGGCCAATCGCGTGGCAGTGCTGCAGAGCGCTGCCGCAGTCTATCATATAAACGCGCTGCGATTGGCTGACGCGGCCCGGTGCGAGCGTGGCACGCTGCGATTGGTCGAGGAGTCGCGCTAGGTCTCGAGTCCCTATATACCGTGCGTTACACTACTTATTTCTTGCTCTTGAGTTTTGCACTGCCTTGATGCCTACTTTTTACAATTAATTTAGACTTTTCCTCTACCTAAAGGTTGACTGGAAGAGATCGCTATTAGCGATAAGTCCGCTTACATTGTACCATTCAATCATGTAACATATTATTTTTTTATAATATTGTGCAATAAAGAGTTTATCTATCTATCTATCTAATAATGAAAATCTGCATATCTGTATTAAAAGAAAGTGGTGAAGCTTATACTATTTATAACTCAAAAATGGATGAACCGATTTGGCTGAAAATTGGTGGAGAGGTAGCTTAGAACTAGGAGACGGACATAGGATACTTTTTATTCCAGAAATATGGGGGAAGGGGGGGATAGTTGAAAAAGGAAATTACGCGCGGGTGAACCGCGGGGGCGACCGCTAGAATACAATAAATAAAAGAAAAAGCTACACATATTTTATAAACAATTTGACCGAGGTCTTTGTCCATGGGAAAGGGCCCTAGAACAGTTGCCATGTTGAGAGATAGGCACGCAGCCTACCTGATGGTAAGGCTTCATGTAGACGACGCCGGAACCGGACCGGCACTGGACCGGATGTTTGTGTATACGAATGAAAACCGCGCCTAAGCCGGACCGGTGCCGGACCGGTTTTCTGAACTAAAATCAGCATCAAAATAGAACACGCGGTTTCAGTCCGGCGCAGGCACGGTTTTCATAACAATATGCGCTCCGGCTCCGGTCCGGTTCCGGCGTCGTCTACATGAAGCCTTAATGGCCACTGCGGCCTATTCCATTGAAGGGACACTTTGCGAGGAAGAGTCGCCTAATGTGCTGCCAGACTGTAGGCTCGTCTGATCTAATCTAACTAAATTTTTTGGGCCCATTGCTCTTAGCAAGTTTTGCATTCTCTTTTCAGCTCACAAGAAGCAATTTACGCCCATTGGTACGTATCTACAGTACAAGACGTAGCAGACTTCTACGTATACATTCGCGACGATAAAAACAACTTACCATACAGCCAAGACATCTCGTACCACCTCCGATCAACGACAATAACCATAGACAATGAATTCAGGATATCTCTACAAAATGGCGGCATATTCCACATATGCGTTCAGGCTAAAACTTCAAACGGGACGCCCAGGAAATGGTTTGACAGCCAATGTCAAACTGTTCCGTCAAACTTTGACAGTTGGCCGAGGAAACCTATCAGTGAAAAGAGAAGGTTGAAGAGAAAGAGGGTTAAGTCGACATGGTTCCATAGAAATAGTGTTCTGGGATTGGTCAGTGATTCTATATTGATTACGTTGTGCATTTTCCTTGGGGTCTGTTTGAAGATAACTGAACTTCATATTTAGGTACGTGTTCCTCTCAATACACTCACCGGCAATAAAACCTGGCCACTGAGCTTTTTTCATACAAACGTGGTCACTTTAGCGTCTCATAGATAGAAAACTATTTGCAGCTGTGCAATGATTATTACGCCAATGGAGAGGCCAAACGCCCGATTAACAAGTCACAGTTTCAAAAATTGCCAAAATTCGTTCACTATTCTCAAAAAGGAAAAACAATAAACCGAACTCGACGCTCCATATATTATCGTACACATGAATTTTGAATTGACTTGATTGTTTTTCCTTTTTGAGTAAATTGAGCGGTTAGTGTAAATTCTTGAAACTGTGATTTGTTAATTGGGCTTTTGGCCTCTTCATTGACGTAATAATCATTGCACAGCTGCAAATAGTTTTCTATCTTATGAGACGCTAAAGTGACCACGTTTGTATGAAAAAAGCTCAGTGGCCAGGTTTTATTGCCGGTGAGTTTATATAGCCTGACCAGGAATATAAAAAACCTCGCCATATTGCGGAAAAATATTGGAACTAATTTCTTCAAGTGGCAATAATCAAATAAAAAAATAAAAAATAAGATGTCATTCATTGTTATTCTGTCAAAGTGTGATGTCAATTGTCAACGGTGCCTTGTTACTATTGGGTATTGTGAGTTATTTGTGAGAGTAACCATAGCAACCAAGTGTTGCTATAACCATAGCTTATGTGGCACCTCCAGAGCAGGTTTTTTATATTCCTGGTCAGGCTATACCTACTACCAAATTAATTTAAATATTTTTAGTACGTTGGTGCTAAGCAATTAATGATCCCGTAATAATCTGTGTTGATCTTAAAACGTACATTTACTTATTTCACTGATAAGAATCTTCTCATGAGTGAAAGAGACGCTGCATTACGCAGTAGATAAAGATGGCTATAATTTATTTTGTTAGTTTTTTATTTGAATCGTTAAAATTTCATCTTCAGACTTTGCAACGGAAAGTCAATTAAAATTTTTTTGCAACCTATAAAACACAAATGTTATTAAGCTTCTTTAAACATATTTTGAAAGGAAAACTTTTTCTAAAAATAGTATTATTTACATTTATCAATCTTGCAACACTGTTTTTTTCTGTTGGCAATACAAATTTACTTAGTATTAATTCAACTTTTTAAAATAACAGTTGTGACATCACAAGAATGGTGCTATATGTAAATTGTATAATATTATAGAAAATATATTGTTATTTGCTATAGTTAACGCAATCAAATTATGAAAGCATGTTTCATACAAATGTGTATAGTACCTTTAGTAACTTTTACTTAAAGAGTACTGATTCCTAAATGATATAGGTACTGCCATTAAAAAATTATGTGTTCAATGTTAAGTCCAATGTTAATTATATGTTAAATATCTCAAATCGTTCTGATCGGACCTCGAAGGACCGATTTTTGTATAAATGTTACGCTCAAAGATCAAAAACGCTCATTGAGCGGAACACGAATAGCTCACAACGCGTTGTGGTCACAGTAAAACATCCAACGACACACAGAGGAGACTATATTTTGAGAGATATTAGGTTAAAAATAACAACGTCGGAGGCGAAAATTGACTCTGATGGATAAAGGTTAGAAGGCCTTGGCCTTCGTGGTTATTTTGTTTTAAACCTGAAAATACTTTGTGACCACAACGCGTTGTGAGCTATTCGTGTTCCGCTCAATGAGCGTTTTCGATATTTGAGCGTAACATATTCGCCTCTTTGCATCGACAACGTGATATATCCAATGTATTTTATATTGACGATATCACGTTGTCGATGCAAAGATATTTATATCCCTAAATTATCTGAATTATCTAAATTGAACTTTATGTTTTGTATATATTTATGTCTCCATTGTAATATAAAATCTTTCATGTAAATGTTTAATTTACCTTATTGTCTAGACCGGGAGGTGAACCGGACATTGGACCGTCCTTTGTATGTCGTTGTGATATCGAAACTTCACAAATTCTTAGCTTTAATTTTTTTGTACTTAAAGAGTTGGAATCTCATGTATTATAAAATCGAATAGAAAATATACAAATTGTATTTTAGTATGAAATGTTTATATAGTGTATATAGGTACATAAAGCCTAATAATCCGACCGTGGCGGTGAAAGGGTTAAGTAAATAACTCAAAATAAGGAAAAAGTCTGACTAACAAGTGATTATATTTTATATTGTACTTACAAATATATTTTAAGAAAAAATTAAAATCCGTCCATTTTTTATAAGACATTTTATTGAATTGTACATTTTGATGGTATTAAATGCATTTTTGTACAAAAGTTGTAGTTTTATTTGCTAACAAACGTATACATATAACTTAGCCCAAAATGTTTAAAAATTATTAAGTTTTAATCGGGGAATACTTTTATCCACTTTTATTTTTCATCCAATAGTTTTATCTACTCATAATAACATTGAAAAAACATAGCAAAGTTTTTGTGTTTAATAAGTATTAAGCTTATAAATGTACCACTGCAGGGCATAGGCCAACATCTTTGAAATCAAGTTATCGCTACAATGATAGGTACTGGCTTTAACCCCACGCTTGCCAAATGCGGATTGCTGATCACAAAACCCGAGCTGTGTCCGAAAAACGACACAAAGTTAGCTCGACCCGGGAATTGAACCCGAGATCTAGGCCCGGCGGCACATAAACCACTAGACCATCGAGGCGTTTAATATTAATTAATTATATGCAATATTTGCAGACCCCAGATTTTATAACGTAGGTACTTAAAATACTTTTAACAACAGCTTAGATAATAAATAAATGCATTACAATAAAATGGGTAAAAGGAATCAGTCATTTGGTTACATTTTTTTAGAACTTATTTAAGGAACAAGAAAATTATTAAAAAGTAAAAATATATATCGAGGTTTTTTAAAATATATATGTAAGTAAATGATTAAAAATGAAACCAAATAACAAATTTAATTATTTTTCTGCTAATCAAATATAAATTAAATTTTCTTACATCTAATAAATGCAATAATTAAAATAATTGAGGCCTATAAATAGAATCTATGTTTATAAAGGTATAAGGCCTGCAAAATAAATTAATATATTACATAAATAAATAATAAATTAATGACTGCGCGTTCAAAACGCGTTTTGTACTTATGAAGTATACAACTGTACGTTTCTTGCGAATCGACTATGTACTAACCCCATATTTCAAATAAATATTGTTTTATTTCCATTTGGTAGATTTTATATTGTATAGTTTTGGGATTTAATATTATAGTCCGACAAACTTATTGCCAATTACTATCGTTTTTGCACTTTTGGGAATTTTAATTCTTTTATTGTCCTAATATGCACTTCGGATCGCTGAGCCAGCGAATTAAGTGTGCAGAAAGTGATCAAAATGTTAGTTTGATACATTAAATATCTTTAATGGCAATACAAAACGACAATAGCGACGCCACCACCGGAACAGATAAGTTTGTCGGACAATACACTATAGAGTCTATAGACCGTAATTTATACTTCTTCTATTCCGTCGTAAATAAATTACAGCACAGTTTATACATATTATGTATATTATAAGATAAATTATGTTTATTTATTTAAAAAAAACTTTATTGACCACAAAATAAGTTCACAGAAGGCGGACTTAATGCTTACAGCATTCGGTACCAAGTCAACCTTTGAAAAAAAATATTTATTATAAAATAGGATTTGCATTTCTTTTGCAGTCAACAGAATAGTGATAATCTTCAATATATTTGGAACTTTTTACCCAAGTTCAGTTCAAAACAGATAAAAAAACTTCGTGGTATTGCCATGTCGGTTTCTTAAGATTCCTACTATTTTTTAACCAAAATTCTTCTTCTCAATTTGCTTAACCTGTTTGCTCTCAGCGGCATATTCTGTGTATGGATCAGTGGCTTGCTTGTAGCCGAGTAGCGACTTGTACTGGGGTTCAGGTGCCGACCATTCCGGAGCGGAGTGAGAGGGCGTGTAGGTACTCCAATCTTGAGATGGGGGGTGCTCTAGATAAGTGGGGTGTTGATCTGAAAGAAAAAAAATTGATTTACAAAAAAATAAAAAATAAACGTTTTTTATGTTATTTCAGTAAAAAAAATGATTTACAAAAAAGAAAAAGATTTTTTTTTGTATCAGTTGGCAGACAGGCAGTCCACCTGTAAGCGGCCACTGTGGCCTATTCCAACCCAACGAGGGACACTTAACAAGGAAGAGCCGCTCAATATGCTGGGGTGTTGTGTAAGCTCATTTGATCTTCGAGCCTTTTATTTCAAGTGTACATTTTTTTAAATTGCAATGTGTAACAAGACGAGCAGATCGTACACCTGATGGTAAGCGCCACGTCTGCCCTTAGACAGTTCAGTGCCAAACAGTAGGTAACTAAGCAGTTACGAAATCTGACCTCCTTAAACCTTGACAGGAGAACCAGACCATGATCATGGCTATGGATAATGTGATAATCATAAAAGGAAAGCATGCTACGACATAGATTTAGTATATTTTTTATGCTACGATGAGGTATATCGTCGGGGATACAGCTGCAAGACCGTGAATCTACTATTGGTAAATTCCGAGCTGCATTTAATCTAGTTTTACATGGGAAAGTTAAAATTTTATAATAGTGTTATTTTAGGAGCAGTTTGGCATAAAAATAAAAAATATGGCTCTATTTGTCAGATACGGGAAAATATACAATGCTAGTTACGCGGATTTGCATTATCCCCGATGATATAATTGTGTATAACTACTAAGCTGTGTCGTAATACTAAGTTATTTTTACTAACAAAATCTCATTTATAGAATGCTTACCTAATATAGCGTCTAAGCTTCGTTTATGACCTGTAAACAGAAACAGATCATTATTTCCTACAAATATTTACAAAACAAGATTTTGTTAGCATGTTAGTAACTGCCTAGTGCCTATTACTCTCTACATCAAAATTTATAACGACTGTAAAAGGTTTGTTTTTGACTGAAACGATTGCATTAGTTCCTATGAATACTAACAGATGGCGGTGTGCATTGTTAAATCACGCAAGCGGGCTTTCAACAGCAGAGATTGAGTGTAGGTTCTTTATTCGTTTTACTATCTGTATACTCTTTTCTAGTCCAATCTAATCGGGGTAATATTTGACCGCAACGTAAGATAGAGCGAAGTTTCCTGAATAGGTCTCAGCCGCAGCCCACCTGATGGTAAGCGGTCACTGCGAATACCATTGAAGGACGCTTCACCTGAAAACGTCCCTCAATGTGCTGCTAGACTGTAGATTCATCTGATCTTCGAGCCTCTGATTTCAAGTGTACTGGCTCTCACATTAATATTGCCGGAACACAGCCAGAGCAGTTATGGCGGCAGATTTCACCTGTGGGAGTGTTAGCTAGCCAGTCGGACTCTGAAAAAGCCCTACCACCAACCAGACCCAAGGCGGGAATCGAACCCACGACCTCCGTGTTTTTATACCCGAGCGACTTAGCCACTGTTCCACAGAGGCGATAATTGCTTACCAAATATAAAAAAAAATTTAGAGACTATTTTACAAGTGAGTGAGAGTGAAAAAAACAATATTCAATAGAGAAACTATAATCAACTTAGAAAATGGTCTCAATTGTTAACTTTACTTTTTTAACGGTAGAAATAAAAGTAAAAATCGGTACTCTATGGTCATTCTTACGCATAATCATAATTACGGTTTACTTTGTATCAATGAAAAAGGGTTAAACGAACATACTTAATGTCTTTTTTACTGCGTAAGATATTAAGGGACTATTATTAACTGTGCACAAACCATTTTAAAGTCATTGATTATTTTTTAACTATTCTACATTAAGGTCTGTTAGTGTGTTAGTAGTTTAAACTATGTGTAAGTTACTATACTAACGACCAAAAATATGGAATCACCTTAGAATCACACCTTTCCCTTTTACCTTATTTTTAGCTTAAGTAGTATTAAGTGAGGTTAAAACATATTATTAACATCGATATACAGATCTACTTAAGAGATTGAAACTATTATCTAACTGCACAATGTATCTGTTAACGTTAATGTGGGGAAATCCGTTACAGTTTACCGGGCGAATCAATTAAAGTGGAGAATATTGATTGAGTTCTAACAAAAACTAGATAAGCTGTCGACTTCCTAGGTAATCTGCAAACTGACGACCAGGCATACGGTAAATTTCATAAAACAGGTTCTTGTTTCATTAAGAAAGAAAAGAAAACAAAGTACTACCGGAGGCGGAAATCGATTCGGATGGATAAAGGTTAGAAGGCTAAGGCGGGAGCTAACCTCCCGCCACAGCCTAATAAAGTAAAGTGCAATATAGAGCTTTTAAAAAAAAAACTTTTTTAAAAAAGATAAAAAAGTGAACGGAGCTTTGCGCACCTTTGTGAAGTGAGAATGTGAGTCAGTTAGTGTCCAAGGAGGCACGTTTGGCGGTTCACAGAGGAGTTGTAGTTCCGACATTAATGTGTGGTAGTGAAAGTTGGGTTTGGCAGAAGAAACATGAAAGCAGAATAAATGCCGTTGAGATGCGAGCACTTAGCAAATAGCGTTAGTATGCAAGGAGTTAAATTGAGTGACAGAATGAAGAACGAAACTATAGGAGAACTTTGTGGTATATAAGAAGGTGTTGTTACAAAAATCGAGAAAGGTGGTTTGGTCATATGGAGAGGATGAATGAAAGTAGACTTACGAAAGAAATTTATAAGGAAAGTGTAAATGGGAGCGTTGGAAGGGGAAGGCCTAGAAGGACATTCCATGACCAAATAGGCGATGTCCTAAAGAAAGGTCAGGTCCGAAGTACCCTAAACCGACGAGCATGTATGACGAATTGGTCTCTGCCTACCCCTGCGGGAAAAAGGCGTGATTGTATGTTATGTTATGATAAAAAAAAATACCGCATTGTATCCGGTATTTCGCATTACCTAGTTAATGTGCACATTAACGGATTCCGCACTCTAACGGTAACATTATATCGATCTCGATCACTCACAATTCCATATTTTTGCACGCATGTGAATTGCAAATCTGAATAAACTATTTATTCATTTCTACTTATATAGCTATTATTAAACGTACCGTGGTGTTCATAATGTGGTGTCCAATCGTGGTGGGGAACGTGGTGGGAAGCGTGGGCCAAAAGATGCTTCCCCTTCAAAATGGTGAAGAATGACGCCAACTGAAACATAAAAAAACATAATTTTTGAAATAATAAATATTGGTTCTCATCAGAACAATTAAATTCACTATTTTACTAACACTTGATTTCCATTTTCCCGTCAAACTTAAAAAAAAAACAATAAAATAGTTAAAATAAAAAAAATATCTTGCAAAAATCAATGACGTTTAATATACAACTAGACACCCAATTTCTAAGAAAAAATCATCAAAAAACGTCCGAGCGGCGTTGACACAGATGACATTAACACATTCGTTCAAATTAACACCTTATCTCGTGGCAGTTAGTGTTTAATGTCAATTGTATACAACTAAACGGAAACTCTGCCCAATAGTTGCGTGGGCAGACTTTTGCTTCGGACAATATTTGAGCGTGAATGGGAGTCTATAAGTTATAGTTATAGTTGTATATTGAACGTCATTGGCAAAAATTGATAGATTTAATTCTAAGATGAATCAAGTCAAGATTTAAATCGCTGTAAGTGTGGGCTGATAATATGGGTCACTCACTCCCCTATATAAAGAGTCTCGCGATTAGATATTTAACCACACCAGACTGAACCCAGATCGTGCGAACAGCTTGTATTTCTTCACCATAATAATTTACCTCTTTTGATAAGTCCGTTTTTAAAGTAACTTTTTTTTATTTTTTGTGCGGGGTATCCGGCGTTACATTCAACCAAATGTAGATTTGTAGGCGTTGGTTAAAAAAGGGGAATGTAAAAAAGGCATTTATTCTAAGTTCCTTTCAACCGCGTCAACATAAGAAAGTTATTTTTGCCGTTTCTGCCAATCTCTATCAGGTTAGGTGTCAATCAAGTAATTTGATAGAAAAAAATGATGCGATCTCGATGCAATAAATCAAAATTAAATCACTAAGTATAGCTTAATAGATTTAAATGTCCTAATTAATTAGTACGTAAGTATCATTGTACTTTTGTCATTATTTTGTAATCCTTTATCTGTTTGATGTTAAATTTAAATTGCTATCTTTCAGGCGTCATCAGTCTGAACTCGATCTCACATCCATTCACTTCCAGACTAGTAACAGTTGGCTGAAAGTTTAATTAACCTTTAAATAAGTTTAAAATGACAATTAATACTTATTCTAGAGCGAAAGGCTACAAAACAAAAAAAAATCCTTTTCTCGGATACATTGGACTCTACAAATAAATTGTACATTTCGCTTTGTCCTCGAAATTAGGAAAACAAAATGTAGTAAAGCACATCTTGCTGCCAATTACTGAAATCTTTTTGTGAGGCTTTTTTGAGGCTATTTAGGTTACTAAATATGTGTGCTTAATAAATATAAATAAATATCTCTGGACATTATTCACACAGCGCCATCTAGCCCCAAACTAAGCATTAGCTTGTGCTATGGGTGCTAGACAACGGATAAACATTACTCATATACTTTTTTTTTGTAAATACATAAATATTACACATTAAAACACCCAGACCGATACAAACAGACATGTTCATGCACACAAATGTTTGTGCCGTGCGGGGATCGAATCCGCGACCTCTGGTGTAATAGCCGACTTCACGACCATTACACCAAATGGCTCGTCTTAATACAAGATTACAGCTGAATATATTGAATAGTTTGGCGTGACCGACACACATCCATTCTTAAACACTTTCGCCATTAAAATATTAGTAGGAAAGGATTTCTTTCAGATATTTTTAATAGGAACAAACCACTTATCTACCATTCAAGGAAGCGACTGATTTGAATGGTCCACCAATTATCAAAAGTAACATAGGTATACTTAACAATACTTAGATTTGAAAGTACTCAACCTACTTAATTTTTATTTGCACAGACAGTACTCTCTTATTAGACAGTTCTTATGAATTAAATACGGCATTTATATTTTAAAAGTAGGTTTAATTGGAAAGAAATTTAGGTTCGCCTAGGTATTTATAGTGTCTAGATCACAGATATAGTATGCACTATAACTTTTTTAAATAATTACAGTTGGTAGAAAGGCTCTTAATGGTAATAAGCGGTCACTTCTGTCTAACTAAAAAAATACATAATTATTTCTCTAATACTTATTAACATGATGTTTCGAAGACTCGAAAATATCCTCAGACATTTTTATACCACATGTAAGCGGTTACCTGTCGCTTATGGAAGCTTGTAACACCAGTTGCCAACACTATTATCATCAGCCTATATACGTTCCCACTGCTGGGAAACAGGCCTTATCTCAATTGTGAGATAGCGTGGGCCATACTCCACCACGCGGGCTTAGTGCGGGTTGTTGGTGCGTAAGGCAAGTGACCAACCTTAATGTCAGATGTTATCAAGCCGTCAAATAGCCTTGACGCTAATATCTACATTATAAGCCGGGACCAACAGCTTAACGTGCGTTCCGAAGCACGGAGACGCTCGAAATAAATGTCACTAAATGTGGTCAGAATGGTCACCCATCCATTAACGGACCGCTGAGAAGGTAGGTTGACTTTCGTTATCGTTAACGAACCAGGGGGCTTAGACAAGATGACATCGCTGTCGGGGGGCTGCGGGGGGTGTCACAGCTACGCAACGTGCGCCAACACTATGCCTATGCCTAACAGATTTTTTGCCACAAATGATTACAAACGTAAAAAATCTATTGTTTAACTTAAAGCCATCCAATCATTTATGAATAATTGACAGGCGGCGGTACAGACGGTAAGAATATCAATTTACTTGACAGCTGTTTGTCTATTTCTCGACTAAAGATGTACTGATGACTAAATAGTATGAGATCCCACTGCATGATTCTGCAGGTATCTGTTTTTTCGATGCAACTTATTTTAAATGAATGATAAGGAAGTATGCAATGAATTGGGGATAGGTTGCCTATAAAAAATTAGCCGCAAGTAAAAAAAAAAAAATTTTTTTATTTTTAATTCGCTAATATATTACTTGTAACTATATGTTTTTTTAATGAATTTTACGACATTTGAAAGGCAATGATGTCACAAATTGAAAAAAATATGGTTGCCAGCTCTCAGTCCGCCGTTAACAGTTTTATAAGTTTACACTCACCTGCTTCATTTTTTTCAATTTGTGACATTATTATCTTTCAAATGTCGTAAAATTCTATAAAAAAACATATGGTTGCCTATTATACTAGCGAATTATTAATACAAAAAAAAATTTTTTTTACTTGCGGCTATTTTTTTATACGCAATCTATCCCTAATCCATTACATTTCCTTAACATTCATTTAAAATTAGTTGTATCAAAAAAACAGATACTGCAGATTTGAGCAGTGGGATCTTAGACCAAAAGATATGTTAGGGGCTGCAAACATAATTGTTAATTCAATGGTATACTAAGCTATTCACAAAGGGCATTTAAGATTTTGGCTGCTGGTCCACCATTTAGACTTTTTTTAAAACAGCGTTCACTGAAAATTCTTTCAAAAATGGAAACTTAGTAGGTCTGGTTTCCCTTGTAAGGGTTACGGAGGTCAGATGGCAATCGCTCCATTGTAATAACCAGGCTTGTCGAATCTAGGATCATAGTCAATGCGGACCCTGAGCTCCATACTGGATGCAATCGGGAATACGCTGGGATGATGAGTATATTAAGCTCTTTATTTAAACAGACTTACATCGTTTTAATACTTCTTGTGGCCATACCGGGGGCACTATTCCATGCACCCGTTCAAACGTGCATTACATGCAACAATAGAAATAATTTAATGTTAATAATATTGTATGAGATCTAAAGCGTTCCGAAGCCGGCAGTAAAATCATATTATTATTATTTAACTATTTATAAGTGCTCTTTGGTAGCCTATGTGAATACAGACATTTGATTGACGAATCCGAATCGGAATCTGGCGGTAGAGTCATTCTGTGTAATTGACGATTCTTAATACAGGTTACATTATACAAGTTGACATGAATAAAGAATATTTTGATTTTGAATCTAAAGTCTTTTAAATTGGACTACTATTATACTTCCGGCTAGGGAATCTGATCCCGCATCAAAATCGCGATCCCGCAAGCCTGCGGGATTGAGGTCCTCAATACCAAAGCAAAGTAGAATACCTACCTATCTTTTTATTACAACAATAGGCAGGAAATGCGAAATCTTGAACACAACTATTACATTTAATAATACCTATAGCTTTCAGAATGTTGATCATTATCTGTGATTGGGGCCCGGGTGTTATCCTCCAATGAAAGTGTAGACCGCATGTCAAGTCCAATCAGTTTTATTAATATTAAGTAGATTGACACGTGATTCAAGTTGATATTTCAATCTGTTTTAAGTGGTGGTCGAGTAAGACATGTTGCTATAATGTTTTTTTTTATTGCAATCTGTAACAAGACGAGCAGATCGTACACCTGATGGTAAGCGCTACGTCTGCCCTTAGACAGTTCAGTACCAAACAGTAACTAAGCAGTTACTTTCTGGCACCGCCCTGCGCCCGCTACACCGAGACGACAGTTGTTAGGTCTCATATACCCAGTAATTTCACTAAAAAAGATGTATCTATGTGATGTTGTTTACTAACGGAAGCACGTCTAACCTTGCCAAATGCGGATTGGTGATCACAAACTCGACCTGGGAGTTGAACCCAGGACGCCAAGACCACAGACTGGTATTAACCATCGAGGGGTATTAGTGAGCGTGCACTTCCTAATGGGTGCATTCTCTATTCCTTTCTCTCTCATAGCACGGTGAGACAGCAGCAGCGTTACCAGATTTTTTTTTGCCAAGTCGGGACTTAGGTACTTTTTGAGTGAAAATAGCGGGACTCTTCCGTCAAAAGCGGGACATAGTAAAAAAACGTATATTTATCAAAGGTTTTCAAATATTGATCTTTTTATTTGACTTAAAATTACGTTTACGTGACAATAGATAGCAAAAGTAGCTATAGAAAATGTATTTTAATAAACTCTTATTTTCATTACTCTTTCTTTCTCAGCACTCTGCATGTTCGGTCGAGTTCTCCCCGAAAAGCGGGACCGAGCCTGTCCCGCGCGGGACATTTAATTTTGATTTAAAAATCGGGACGTCCCTCCAAAATCGGGACGTCTGGCAACGCTGGACAGCAGTCTGACACGACCGAAGAGAGATCAGGCGCAGGACCAACGGTTTTACGTGTTTTCCGAGGCACGGGGGTGTTTTACACTGGTAACTTCCAAATTCCAGTCTGTGCCTGAGTATAATTATCAGGAAAACCTATTTACAAAAGGGAAAACGTGAAGAAGTAAAACTTTTGTTGCTTTTATCTTGGAATTGTGACATTTTACGGGTTTGTGACATTTTATGTTTGTATTGATAGTATCCATTTTTGAAAGAATATTAAGTGAACGCCATAATATTAATTCCATGGTGAACGCTGTCTTGAAAAAAAAAATGGCGGACCAGTAGTGTTGCCAATGCTGGCCGCTTACAAAAGGAGTCTATAAGTATACAAACTTTATATTTTCTTTATTGATTTTTGACAATTGACAGATTGACAAATATAGTTTCGAGAAAAAGCTGCGCGTTTAATTTAATTATTTTATCCTCAACACGTAGGAAGGCCAAAATCTTCAATGCCCTTTTTCGTGCGACCCAAGTTTTGAAAACCGTATACCCTTGGGGTTGTTGTGCACCAATCCTAGCCCCAGGCTAATAGTACCTACAGACGGCTTCTTTTTTAAAGACATTAAAAAACAAAATCCTGCCAAGATTCGTATCTAAAAAGCGTAAAATTAACTCTCTAATATAAGGGTCGATCTTCAGAAAAGTGCTCTCCGCGTAATTTCCACGGCATTTTTGAAATCGCAAAATTATGGTGAATTGCACAAATATTCCGAAAGCTTGTGCAAATATAAACAACATATCAAAATTCGCCACGTACGGGATCTATACTTTTGCTAAAAAAAAAATGGAGAAAATTGGCGGCCCATGGAAATTACAATAAAGGCCATGGAAATTACCCAGCAGATTAAATTTTGCTAAACACCATGTCAAATTTGAAATTAAGCTGTCATATTAGTTAGTTAGGGTAGTATAAAGATCTACATTGTATTAGAACAATATTTAGCAAAAATAGTAGCTTATTTCAAAACTTACTTAAAATACTCAAAGTAGGAACATGAAAGTGATAAAACTGTTATCAATGAACTTTCTTATACATTAAAATTGTTCCCATAACATTATACTTATGGATAAACATAATAATAAACATGAAAAAATAACAAATTGAATTTTTATAAAATAAGTCTTTTCATCAATCAATTTAAGTCTTTAATTTAATTGTTGAAATTCTTTAAAAGCGTTGCTTAGCTTGAACTATGAGAAAGTCTTTGATTCAATCGAGACCTAGGCAGTGCTGCAGTCTCTAAAAAGGTGCCAAGTGGACTACATGTATATCGACGTATTGAGGTACTTATACCAAAATGCTTCATATCGGTTCGATTGCAAAACCAGAGCTCAAATCCTATCCAACCAGAGCGAGGTGACAGGGAGACGTAATTTCTTAACTGTTTACTGCTGTGCTGGAGGATATTTTCAAGCCTCTGGATTGGCAAGGATTCTGTATTAACATCAATGGCGAGTACCTTACACAGCTACGTTTTGCCGACGATGTAGTTCTCATGGCCGAGACCATGGTGGATCTGAACACAATGCTCGAAGATCTTAGTAACGATTCCATAAGAGATGGTCTTAAAATGAATATGGACACGACGAAAATTATGTCGAACGTCCATGTTGCACCCACTCCAGTTAGCATTGGAAACGTTACGCTTGAAGTTGTTGACCATGCCTATGCATAATTATGTTTACCTGGACAGACAGTTCAGTTAGGTAAGTCCAACTTCGAGAAAGAGATCTCTTGACGAATCCAGCTCGGATGGGCAGCGTTCGGGAAGCTACGGAACATATTCGCATCCAACATACCTCACTGCCTCAAGACGAAAGTCTTTGAACAGTGTGTGTTGCCAGTGATAACATATGAAAGCGAAACGTGGTCATTCACTGTGGGTCTCATAAGAAGCCTCAAGGTCACACATTGGGTAATGGAGAGAGTTATGCTTGGTGTTTCTTTGTGCAATAGAGTCAAAAATGAGGAGATTCGCAGAAGAATGAAGATAACCGACATAGCTCGAAGAGTTGCTCAGTTAAAGTGATAGTGGGCGGGACACATATCCCGCAGAACCGATGGCCGTCTGGGTGGAAAGGTTCTGCAATGTTGTCTTTCAGTGCGACCGCGCACTGGAAGACTTTCAGTGGGAAGGCCCTTTACTAGCTGGACTGACGACCTTGCCAAGGCCGACGGAAACCGCGGGATGTGCGTGGCGCAAGGACCGGTCAGTGTGGAGATCCTTGGGGGAGGCCTATACCCAGCAGTGGGCGTCGTATAGCTGATGATGATGAACTTAAAAGAAACAAGGTAATTTCCATGGGTCTTACGTAATTTCCATGGTGTTTTATCCATGGAAATTACACCATGGAAATTACAAAAAAACATATATTTTGAAATAACTTTTCATTGAAAAGATGTAACCAGCTAGTTTTTTACTGTCCATCTACATTATGGAGCTAGGTATTTTACCTCAAAACCCATTTACCAAAAGTAGTACAATAACATTAAAAAAATGTGACACGGGAATGCTGGAAAACTGGGAACCAAAATTTTTTAAATTGAAGAACGTACTCCAGCATCCAAAGCGTGGGAACCAGCGACATTGCCACCTCACCTGCTAGCTGCGGGGTAACTGACGATTCGAATACACCTATCAGGGTTCGCCTACGCCTGGCCAGCCCTGAGCAGCGCCCCTCGAAAAGCGCGCTGCGAAAATCTTGCTAAGCGTGTGACATATATACATATGACCATAAAATCAAAAGTTTCCTTCCAATTAATTTAAAATTTGACCAGTATGTAAACTGATCTATCTTTTTTAAATGTGTGTAGAAAACTGGTTAAAAACGTGGGTGGTTTTAAAAATATGTGCGATTGTTCAAAAGTCGGCGCTCGTGTGACACGTAAAAAACGTGCAAAATTCACCGGATTTGAGGTGTTGATGGTGAATTACTCAGATCTTCGTAGTTTTTAATCAAAGAAATCAATATGCCCTGATGCTTAATGAAATGAAGAAACGTTGTAATAATAGTTTTTATCGTAATAATTTATTTTAATAGGAGATATGAGTCTGTGACACTCCGAAAATGCTCTTCCAAGAAGTAGCCATAAAACAACTTTTTGTCCGTAGATCTAGTTTCGCCGAAAGCGTGTTTGTCATATATAATTACATTAATTACAGAGAGTTGCGAACTAGTGTCATTAGTGACTTGTCTGACCAAGTTTCAAATTTAGGTACACCAGCAAAATATACATCCCTACTTTCATACTAATATTAATATGCCTCTGTGGAACAGTGGCTAAGCCGCTCGGGTATAAAAACACGGAGGTCGTGGGTTCGATTCCCACCTTGAGTTTGGTTGGTGGTAGGGCTTAGCTACCCCACCCCCACAGGTGAATCTGCCGCCATAGACGGCTCTGGCTGTGTTCCGGCAAAATAATGTGGGAGCCAGTACATTTGAAATCAGAGGCTCGAAGATCAGATGAGCCTACTATCTGGCAGCACATTGAGCGACGCTTCCAGGTGAATCATCCCTCAATGGAATAGCCCGCAGTGGCCGCTTACCATCAGGTTGGCTGCGTGACTGTATGTCAACTGACCTAGTATAAAAAAAATGCGTAGGTAACTATGTCAGTAATAATAAATCGACGCTAGCGCAAACATTTATTTTGTAATTTAACAGCCATTTTGGTATGCAACACATCATGACTTTTTATTTTAAAAAAACAACTCTATACCAATATTTCTTGGGTGGACACACATTACAATGTCTCTCTTAGAACAACTCTTAGTTTTATTAGAGTGCCAGATCAAAGTTGTTTTTTATTACATTCCGAAGCGTGGGTCAATAAAAGTCGTACAAACATTACTTTTTATAAGCACGATAATACTCGTGTAAGTTTTAAGTATGGTCTTTTTTTCTTCGAGCGTTCTGTTCCGATCTATAATAGTCACCAACTGCCTCATGGTTAGAGCGTTGGACTCATAAACCCGGAGGTCGTGGGTTCGAATCCCGCGGAAAGCATCACTTTGTGCGATTGTTTCTAGTTTGGTTAGGACATTGCAGGCTTGAATCACGATGATTCCGTGCTTCGGAAGCCACGTTAAGCCGTTGGTTCCGACTATTTTTCAAGTTAAGTTAGTTTAGTTAGTTACACAAAGTTTAGTTAGTTAAGTCAAGTTTAGTTAGTTTAGTTGTCAAGCACCAACTGCCTCGGTTAGAGCGTTGGACTCTAAAACCCGGAGGTCGTGGGTACGAATCCCGCGGGGAGCATCACTTTGTGTGATTTTTTCCAGTTTGGTTAGGACATTGCAGGCTTGAATCACGATGATTCCGTGCTTCGGAAGCCACGTTAAGCCGTTGGTTCCGACTATTTTTCAAGTTAAGTTAGTTTAGTTAGTTACACAAAGTTTAGTTAGTTAAGTCAAGTTTAGTTAGTTTAGTTGTCAAGTTTAGTTAGTTAAGTAGGGGTTACGGTGCGGTAGTAAGATGGCAATCGCTCCACTGAAATAACCAGGCTTGTCAAATCTAGGTTCATAGTCGAAGCGGACCCTGAGCTCCATACTGGATGCAATCGGGAATACGCTGAGATAATGATGATGACATTAGCTTCTCTTAGCCTGATGGTAAGCAAAGGGGAGCCCAAATCGCCATGTCAACGAACGCAACACCGAGGCGTTCTATTCGTTGGCGTCGCAGTACTGCCCCCCTAGACAAGCGGCATTTATGACGTTCGTTATATGTAGCTCAATAATTTGCGATAGCGAATGTCAAATCCCATACCTACTTTCAACACGTGACTTTTCTATGGCATCTGTCAAATCTATACAAATTTGACTTAGCGAAATTCGCCAGCTATGAAGCGATGTCATCTTGTCTCAGCCCCCTGGCCCGCAAGGTGCTTCTTCACGCTTCGTTATAGGAACAGTAAATAAGTGCGTCACTATAATTATGTATTCTGTGATATGTCGGCCCGGTCTTCTAATATAAATTAATATTTAACAATTTTAGTCTATAACTGACCTTGGCAGAGCTGACGGCGATCTTGAAGATGAGCAGTATCATTCCGATGGCCACGGACTTGGCTGCGAGGAGAGCGGTGACCAGCATCCAGGTCGAGGTGGCTCCCACGTGGAAGATCAGGGGGATGAGCGCAATTGAGAGTTTCTTCATCGATCTGCCTTCTGTGGGTGAAGAGAATCAAGAATCAATATCATTGATTTAATTTATGCACAGAAAGTTCACATTATGATCGCCAAAAAAATGTGCAAAAAATCTGGTTCAAGTTCCTATTTATACTTAGTAGATACCAGCAAGAAACTTAGGAGTAATCTTTCTTTTTATGTAAAGTTTCAAGTTATCAACCTATTAATGCCTCCACTGGAGGGTAAAAAAAAGGTTAGGTATCAAATTATTCGACTGTAGGTATTTTTTAAATGTGTTCCATCGTTCCATCCGAACGTTTTACCGACGTTACCGATACGGACATCGACTGCAAAAATCACATTCTTTTCGTACATTAGATTAAATATGATATATATAATCGAATATATGATATATATGATTATATATCAGCGTCGTGGTCGCCACGACATAATATGCTCAGCGGAGGCCTTTTTGGTACTTTTAATATTAAGTTCAAATATGTTGTAATACCTATGTATATTTAAGTACCAAATAAACGACTGACTGACTGACTGACTGACATAGATATCTATCAACGCACAGCCCAAACCACTGGACGGATCGGGCTGAAATTTGGTATGCAGGTAGATGTTATGACGTAGGCATCCGTTAAGAAAGGATTTTGATCAATTCCCACGGGAACGGGAACCACGCGGGTGAAACTGCGGGCGGCCGCTAGTTCTATATAAAAGACATAGGTATCTAATTATTTTTTACTTATTAAATAAGATATTGTAGACCTAAACCAAATATATTACATCATTTCCGTTCTGCCTTGTGAAGTGAAACCAAAAGCCGTCATATCAGTAGTACGATCGCTCTAATTTTTTGCTTTACTTTGGCAAAAAGTTAAGCTGTCAGCCACCTAGTTTTTGCCTAAAGGTAGGCATAATCTAAAGATTATAAAACTTGTTTTTAGTAAGGAGCTAATTGAGTTCGAAGTAATTTTGATGAAGACGCGTAATTTATAGTTACTTTTTGTAACTTCCAGTTGACAGACACACCGACAAAGTATTCTATAACATAACATAACATAAATATTCTTTATTGCACACAAAACAAATAAAAATAACAATAAAAAGAACAAAAATGTGAACAATATAGGCGGTCTTATCGCTTGAAGCGATCTCTACCAGGCAACCCCCAAGTAAAGGACTACCGAAAGAATGGGTATATCAATGCAATTTGGAAAAAGAGTAAGTTACTTTATGTAATTAACATATTAATGTAAACAAAATATATTTATTTATTTATACATAAATTCATAAACATACATACACATATTTAGATTTCTGTGATACACATAATTATATCCACAAATAAATTAATATACATACATAAACCTACATATTGTACATACACAAAAGAGAAATTATAAGATAGCAAAAGTTTCAGAGTGCAAGGAAATGAGCTTTTACTCGAGTTTTAAAAATAGCCAATGACTCGGATTGACGGATCATGAGTGGTAAAGAATTCCACAGACGAATGGACTGAACGGTGAAGGACTGCGCGTAGAAATGAGAAGAGTGAG
Source organism: Mecyna flavalis (assembly GCA_949319885.1). Classification (NCBI taxonomy): domain Eukaryota; kingdom Metazoa; phylum Arthropoda; class Insecta; order Lepidoptera; family Crambidae; genus Mecyna; species Mecyna flavalis. The sequence goes on along the minus strand of OX439420.1, from coordinate 1,316,077 downwards.
GAGGAAACAGCAGATGAAGAGATTTGGAAGATCGCATATGACCGCTAGCAGGTTGCAGAAACTTAAATCGCTCACTAAGATAACGAGGGTACTTTGGGTTAAAAAGGGTTCTATGTATTGTTAGACGAATAATTGGTAGAATCGAATTACACATCACTATGGTCACCGCGTACGGTGCTCCGCACTAGCCGAGAGATGACAGATAGATTTTTACCGCGCTTGCAATGTTTAACGCCGACTAATTAATTCCTAATGTTGTAAAAGTCTAATAATATCTGTATCCGTCTTCATTCGTTTTGGGTATGGTAGAATTAGAAAGCCTTAAGATTAGAAGAGTAATGTCAATAATAAGGCACTATCTGTCCATAATGCACCATAAGCTAAATAGCCAGTCAGTGTTAGAGAGGGTTAGCTTACTGGTACCGTGGAGACTAACGCAGAGTGAGGAGAGGACGGTGGCTCCACGCCGTAGGCCGCGTCTTTTGAAGAGACCAGTGACACGAACGGAACGAGCGGCATTTGCGCCAACAAACCGCGCTTTACACTTGATCGGGGACATACTCACTCAGCATGACGAAATGGATATTTTTGCGGACAGCATGATGAGTTTGATGACGTCACTCCACGTCGTTATTGATAAAATGTTGACATCTGATTTAATTAATTGACTTTATACGTAAAACTTACTTAATATTCCTGTTTGACATTTTTGTATGTAGACATTGTATAATTTTTATTAATTCTTAAATTTTTTTTATTTGTATGTTTGTGGTTTTTGTTATTACTGACATAGTTTTAATTTTTAACATTTTTGAATTGTTGACATGGTATAATTTTTTTTTTATTAATTATTTAATTTTTCTTTATATTTGTATCGTTTGGTTTTGTTCTCTTTAAATTATTTTTGGGTTGTTATTAGTGTGTATATTTGTAATTTGTTAATTTTAATCTTGTGTGCGTTTTGGTTATACTGTGAGCCACAAGATGTATGAATAAATAAATAAATAAATAAATAAATAAATAAATAAATAAATAAATTGTAATTAACAAGAGAAATGCATTTATCTCTAAAAGTTCAGAAGTGCGATAAAGTACTCACGTGCGTAAACTGTGTTTGTAATGTACGGCATAAACGAAACTGAAAAGTTGCACGGATTGTAATGGCGATGAAAAAGCTTAAAAAGTAATTTTCTGTGAGAATGGACAAGTAAACAATGCTTAAACCTGTTTACTAAGCTATAACAAGTATTATGGCTTACTTTTAATCAAGATTCGACGTGTATTGTTCTAAATTGGAGATTTGGATTAATATGCAAAGTTGACAAGTAACGACAAGTTTGGTTTGCTGAAAATATTGAAATCTACATTGAAGAGGCATGTTTTAATGTGATGGAATTGCTAAATAATGCTGGTTTTATTGATGGAAGTTCAACGTGATGATAAACTAAGTGACATCTTTGGTCTTGGTTGATGAGTCCCAAGGTCATAGAAAGACTTGCACATAAATTTATCTATACCTTGGTATCCTTTATTTATGTTGCTGTTTTTGCAATATTATTTATTTATCACAAATTATTAAATTGTGTCAAATTGTCAAGCGAAGATCTAATAGAGTTGTATAGTAAATAAATTAGGCACAGGAATGCCTTGTTAACAATGTGATGTAGTCATCACTGAAGCCATTATTGGTACCCTTGTACTGGTTGCCATGTTCTGGTTCTCTTTTTCAGTATTAACTTTCAGGTACCAACTTTGATAAATCATGCATTCAGCATGTTATCAACATCTAATAATGTGAACTTAAATTAAAAATTAAAAATGTTCCTTAAGTGGCATACAGCGTACTGCCGTGAGGGGCTTAAGATGTTACGCTGCCTTAAGTGGCATACAGCGTACTGCCGTGAGGGGCTTTAGATGATACGCTGCCTTAAGTGGCATACAGCGTACTGCCGTGAGGGGCTTTAGATGATACGCTGCCTTAAGTGGCATACAGCGTACTGCCGTGAGGGGCTTAAGATGTTACGCTGCCTTAAGTGGCATACAGCGTACTGCCGTGAGGGGCTTTAGATGATACGCTGCCTTAAGTGGCATACAGCGTACTGCCGTGAGGGGCTTTAGATGATACGCTGCTTTAAGTGGCATACAGCGTACTGCCGTGAGGGGCTTTAGATGTTACGCTGCCTTAAGTGGCATACAGCGTACTGCCGTGAGGGGCTTAAGATGTTACGCTGCCTTAAGTGGCATACAGCGTACTGCCGTGAGGGGCTTAAGATGTTACGCTGCCTTAAGTGGCATACAGCGTACTGCCGTGAGGGGCTTTAGATGTTACGCTGCCTTCATTGGCATACAGCGTACTGCCGTGAGGGGCTTTAGATGTTACACTGCCTTAATTGGCATAGTGTACTGCCGTGAGTGGCTCATATTATACTGCCGTGAGACGTGCCGACATGAACTTGAGACGATACAAGCTGATAAGGGCTTATACATGCCGACAGAGGCATCAAACGATACGACGACGACGGTAGACGCGTAGTTGTTATACTTAGCTCTGATTTTATTGTTAATGTTAATTAAAGAGTATACTTGTTAGTTTGAAACTGTTGAGAGTATGGTAAATTGAATAATAAATAAATAAACGATACTTGTTACAAAATGAGGATTGTCGAAGGTACAATCATTCCCGATAGTGGTTGCTCTTGGCATCTACTTTAGGGGTCTTTCTTAATCTAAAATACCGTGTCGTCATATCGTCGTATATGCCAATTGAAGACGTTGTCTTTAATGAAGCTGGAATTTGCTAACTGGAGCTGAAGCTGGATTTTGCCGACTGGAGCTGAAGCTGGATTTTGCCGACTGGAGCTGAAGCCTGAAGAAACTCTGCAAGGAATTGCAGTTCAGCTGTTCGAGATGAACCTACTACGGAAGAACGTGTAGCAGCATGGACATTTGAAGAATGAAGGATCCTTCGGGGACGAAGGAAGTTGCAGGATGGCCGACTGTTAGACGAATAATTGGTAGAATCGAATTACACATCACTATGGTCACCACGTACGGTGCTCCGCACTAGCCGAGAGATGACAGATAGATTTTTACCGCGCTTGCAATGTTTAACGCCGACTAATTAATTCCTAATGTTGTAAAAGTCTAATAAATTGTAATTAACAAGAGAAATGCATTTATATCTAAAAGTATAAAACCTGCAAAGTCGAATGGCTGTGTATTCATAATTCAATTTGTTTAATTCCTCTGACAAGGGTTACGGAGGGCAGACGACATTCGCTGCAAAGTAATAATTGGTCTTGCCTAATCCTGGATCCATGGTGCAGGCGTACCCTAAATAGATCGGGACACAATGACTACAGAAGATGGGAGTAGGTACCAACCACCCCGGTGCCCCGCCCCGGTACCTGGTGTCGTTGGGAAAAATTGTTTCATCGACCCCGGTAAAACGGCCCCGTTACGTCACCGGGGTGGTTGGCACTAAATAAGTGTCATCCACCCCGGTGAGATTTTTAACGAGGCGGTTAGCACTGATCAAGTATCATCTACCCCGGCGAGATTTTGAACGGGGTGTTTCATTCCCGCTGTGACAGTGACACAACTTTTGGTGAGGAAGAAGTGGAAGATGGAATTTGGCTGTCTTAAATGTATCTGATGTGGTGGCGCTATCTGGCTAGGATGGCCTTATTATTATTTACTAGCCTTTCGCCCGCGGTTTCACCCGCGCGTAATATCTTTTTTCAAATATCCCTCTTCCCCCCACCCACATTTCTTAGATCAAAAGTAGGTACCCTATGTTCACCGGGGATAGTGAAGCTTTTCAACAGTGAAAGAATTATTGAAATCGGTTTAGTAGTTTCGGAGCCTATTAAATACAAACAAACAATAAAATCTTTCCTCTTTATAATATTGGTATAGATTTTATCGATATTAGTTGAATCAATTTATCATGTCAAGCTTTTTTTTTAATAGAAAGAAGACAAGCAAAAAATGCATTCTCAGTGCGGTCAACAATGTTATGTTGATACATGTCAAAACATAACAATTTTGGAATGTAACTTTTCAATAATATATCATCAAAGTTAAAGTAAGTATGTAGGACATAACTGTATGTATGTCTGTGATTACAGTAATATTTCAAACATTAATCAAGAGTATTTAACAATACATTTATCTTTTAAGTTACTTAGTAAAGTGCCTGAGTATGACCTTAAGGACCTTGAGGTCCTGAGTTCAATTTCCGGGTCAAACAAAGTTTGTGTCAGATGAATACAGCTCAGGTTTGTGATCACCAACTGCTTTTGGTAAGCGTGATGATAAAACATGTACAATTAACAGCAAAAGTAGATGATCAAAGACATAAGTTCAATACTAACGAACGTAGTTTGCGTCTGAACTGTGTGGTGACAAGATTTTAGTTAGTGAGTTAGAAAGTGATTTTATATTATACCAAACATTATCTATGCCTAATCAATGTTGACCCTAAAAATAAATGAAATTCACATCAGAGTGCCTAGTGTAAGTTTTAACATAAAAAAGGTCACCATTGCGTTTGCGTTTGAACTACAATTTGTATAAACAAAATTTAGGTTCACGATTCGCCACCAAAGGCGCTGTATTTTCTTCATACAATTTGTAGTGCAAACGCAATGGTGAAGTTTTTTTTACGTAAAAACTTACACTAGGCATTCAGAAGTAAGAAGTCAATGTATGATCTAGTAGTTAGTAATGATTGTTATAATAATACAATCACATACTTTAAAATCATCTTGACACCACACAGTTCAGACGCAAACTACGTTCATTTTATTGAACTTCTGATTTTGATCATCTACTTTTGCTGTTGACTGTACCTATCAGATTTAGGATGTCTTTATTCAATGATAATATCAGTTAGTTATAAGATTAGTAAGATATGAATCTGACAATGGTATTTATTGTACTTTAAAAACAATTATTTATCATTGTTTTTTAACTTTACTAACCTAAGTCCTCTCATAACAATAAATGTAAGAGAACGCGATTAGCGTTGTAATCGTTTAAAATGTCGATAATCTTCATGGCTTTGAAAACTTACTCTTAAAAAAATTACAAAAGAAGCTGTTATAAAATGTAATAACTATGGAATCATATGGGCAGGGCACATTGCAAGAAGGACTGAAGGGCGTTAGGGCGGAAAGGTCCTCGACTGGTGGCCACGTACTGGGAAACGCAGTCGTAGTAGGCCTCCCACAAGGTGGACCGATGATCTTATAAAGGTCGCCGGAATCCACTGGATGCGGGTGGCGCAGGACCGATCGGTTTGGAGATCCTTGGGGGAGGCCTATGTCCAGCAGTACACTTTGGTCTTAGGGAGTCTTTCGGCTGAAATGATGATGGAATGCTGCATCGCGCTAGCAAGTTTTTCTATGTTATTCTTTTTGCATTAAAGAATATCAAACTATTAGATCTCCTACACCAGTTCGAAAATCGTTGCCACTACCATCATCATCATCATCATCATCATCATTTTCTTGCCCTTATCCCACGCTAAGTAGGGTCGGCGCAACATGTTTTCCCCTTCCACATATTCCTATCAGCCGTCAGTTCTACACTCACATCCTTCATTTCCATATCATGCTTCACTCAATCCATCCATCTCTTTTTCGGCCTTCCTCTGCTTACACATCCGTCCACATTCATATTCATCACCCTTTTGGTCACGTGTGTGTCTTCCCTCCTCATTATACCAAGACCAAGAGTCATTAGTGTTAATAGTTTGAAAAATGACACAAGAGAGAGCTCAAAAGTAATTTTCTATGAAGTAACATTCACCTTTGCATCAATTGAGAGACAAAAAATAGGTTATCATCTAGACAACTAATTTTCTTATACCAGTATAAAAAAAAAGTTTTTTTCAATCACGTGCATAAAGTGCGACAAGAAAGCTTTTTGGTCGCGAAATCTAGGTAGTTACCTATTTTTTGTCTATCGACTATTGAAATAGACAATATTATTTCCATGTGAAAAAGTAACGCAAAAGACAAGTCGTGAAACATGAAAATGAAATTATTTATTCTGCGAAAGATTCATATTACTTTTGCACGTGAACCTTTTTTCCTATCAGCACTTCGACGTCAATGGACTTTTGAGCGAAAGTGATTTTAACATCTCAATACATTTAAAATAGTATTTTTCTTAGCATTTTATGAAAGTAATATAATGAAAGTAATAATATGAGATTTGCGTTTTTCTTCGGAGGAGAATGCGTTTATGCACCATAACCGCAGGCTAGCTAGACCTGCGGCCGTGTGAGGGACTCGAGACTAAAGCGTCCACTACCCACTAAACTCCACCGGTTATTTAGTGATGTAAAATCTTGTTTTTCATTCTATCAGAATTCGGTAAAAAAACGATATTACAACAGCACAGAACACGAATGTCGTCTACCCGAACAAGAAATCTATTGCATCTAGGTTAGGTATCTTAATCTGTATAAATAAAAGAAAGTGGTGTTGGTTACACTATTTATAACTCAAGAACGGATGAACCGATTTGGCTGAAAATTTGTGAAGAGGATACTTTTTATCCCGGAAATATGGGGGAAGGGGGGGGGGGGGTAGTTGAAAAAGGAAATAGCGTAAAACCGCGAGGGCGACCGCTAGTTGTTGAATAAAATACATTATAATATAGTTTTACAAGTTAATGTGATGAGTAAATCGATTGGTTGCATTTTTTTGGGATATCGATAAAACTATCGATAGTTACGCAACACTAAACTTGATTGTAGATGTGATTGCACAGATCATTCGTACGTGAAAGTAGAACAAACAGATGGGAAGATTGTTTTTTGCTTATTGCCAAATGGTGATGAGAACGGAAGTGTTCAAGCTTTGTTGTATATAAAATGTATCATTGTATGCTTAGTCACATATGCTAGCAATTAATATGTAATTGGAATCATTTTTGCCAATTCATTTCGATATACTTCAATTAAAGAACAGAAATTAGTGCTAAAGCACTCATTTGATATTAATTAACACGCTCATTTTAAATCAAAGTTGCAATCAGTTTCACTTTTAATAACAAGACAATTAAAAGTCATTAGAATGTGTGTATGTTTTCTATACTAATATTATAGAGATTTGATTGTTTGTTTGTTTGTATTAAATAGGCTCCGAAACGACTGAACCGATTTGAATAGTTTTTTCACTCTTGGAAACCTACACTATCCCCGGGTGACATAGGTAATTTTGATCCCGGAAATGTGGGGGGAAGGGGGGATATTTGAAGCGCGCGTAAAACCGCGGGCAGAAGGCTATTTAAAAATAAAAATAAGTGCTTGAGCAAGTAAAGGCACTCATTTAATATTAACACACTCAATCGAAGGTGAAAACAGATGCAATCAATTTCGCTTTAGCACGACAAAGATTGAGAATAATTTACAATGTTAATTATAACAAAAAAAGTCATTAGAAGGTGTCCATGCATTTGTCTTACAAAAAAGCAAGTTAAATGCTTTATAATAGCGCCAAATCGTCTTCACAGCATGTGATGTTTCAATCATAGAAGTAATTTATTGCGTTTAATGATTCGTAAAATTCAGACCTTATAAAAACTTAATACATTTGTCTGATTGCAATGCGCTAGTATAAAAATGGTAGTATTTAAACTCGAAATAAAAGTTTTAAGTGACAAAAATAATGAATTTAACTTACAGAAGTGAGCGACTGAATGCGAGCGACGATAAATAAAGAAAACAACGACTTACAAACATTAATTTTTGTAAGTAAATAGGGGGATTTTGGTGTTAAAAAGAAAAATAACCTATATCCATCTGAGTCGATTTCCATCTCTGATCGTTCTTGTTTTCTTATTTTTGTGATAGCAAATAGTCGCTCACTTAGTAATTTAGTCGCTCATGTAAAATGGATGAATTTGTATAAGCTCATTCTGGATTTTATTATTAATCAATATTCGTCATACATTTAGTTAATTTTTCGCTTACTAAAATTCATGCCGCTCAAGTTATTAAAACAGTATCTCATCAGCAGTCGCTAAGTTATTTCTTGGTCGCTCGTTTTATAATTCCCCGTATAAAAAAAAGAAAAACATATTTTTCTTTTTTCAGTTGGTAGACAGGCACGCAGCCTAATGGTAAGCGGCCATTAGGGGTAATTTTTTTATGTCAGAGGCGGCAAACGAGCCGCGGCGCGTCGCCTGATGGTAAGCAATCACCGCCGCCCATGGACATCTGCAACACCAGAGGGATCGCTGATGCGTTGCCGGCCTATGGGGGTATTTTTTTTAAACTAGGTCAGTTGGCAGACAGGCTCGCAGCCCACCTGATGATAAGCGGCCTATTCCATTGAGTTCCTCAATGTGCTGCCAGACTGTAGGCTCATCTGATCTTCGAGCCCCTGATTTCAAGTGTACTGGCTCCCACATTAATATTGCCGGAACACAGCCAGAGCTGTTATGGCGGCAGATTTCACCTGTGGGGGTGGTAGCTAGCCAGATCAGATGAGCCTACAGGTGTGGCAGAACATTTAGCGATGCTTTCTGTTGAAGTGTCCCTCAATGGAATAGACCAGTGGCCGCTTACCATCAGGTTGGTTGCGTTATCATGATTTATGATTTATCTGCCAAATGATCTAATATAAAAATAAAGTTAAACGCCCAGATTGAAACTAACTGAATTGTTTACTTAAATTGACCTGACCAATTATAAGTCGCCTGAATCCTCAAATTATTAACCTTTTGCCTAGCAGGCACATTTAAAAACTTTGATTATTGGTATTTGAATCATCGTTAATTACTGTTATTGGCTCGAGTCTCGACTAACTACCGAACCAGGAATCTTTCCTTTTTACGCAGTGTCTTTGAGGTCAAAATATAAACGGCCCTGTGGATAGCGGCCTTAGAGTTCACCGTACTCCCCGGCGTGGGACTTAGAAAGGGTAAGAATCCCCAAACGGGGAGCCTAGGGGATGTTTTTGCAAAGGGTGGGGAACCTTCGTACCTTTAAAGCATCCCTGAGTATGTTAGCAATGGGGGGGCCTCACATTGCCTAATGTCATGAGGAAACGGGGGAGGCCATGGGTTCACCTGAGGAGCGCTGCACTAAAGCGGCAGAGCTCAGCTGGTGGGGGGCAACTGTGTGAATATCTGCATAGAGCGACCCGGCCCCCCAGCCTGTGCTTGAGAAGGACACAGTTTTAGTCAGTACGCCCTGATAAAGGGCAAATCTGACATAACCTCAGCTGCTCTCCCAAGCTGCTGGGGTATCCATGAAGGATTTCTCCACTATAAAACTATTTGAGGTCATAAAATTAAGACACGGTTAAATTACCAAATATATACAAAAAACAAACTCAGGATTTATTTGACGACCTATTTGGTGCTATTAGAGGTCGTTCAAAGTTAAGTAAAAGCCCAATTTTGTTGTCCTATTTGCTAGTCAAAAGCGTCCTTGCTATTTAAGGTCGTTCAAAGTTAAGTAAAAGCCCAAAATTGTTTATTTCATTTGTTATTCAAAAGCTTCTATTATGGAAATCAAATAATCGTCACAAAAATGGTTACCGGCTTAATCACCACGCTTGCCAAATGCGTATTGGTGATCACAAGCCCGACCCGGGAATTGAACCTAGGACCTTGAGGTCATAGCACGGTACTTAAACCACTAGACCATTGAGGCGCGGCGAAGGTGAGGCAAAAAGTAAACCTATTGAAGCTTTACTATAGCTGAAACTAGCTTCAACTTTACAAGTTCCATTAAGTTATTAACTTTATGCTGTATGAGCTGTATCCATGATTCCATGGCCATTTAAAAGTTAAGTTAACTGATACTATGACGAACTTATATTTTGACAGTGATACATTTTTCCCTTACTTAGTATTCCTAAACAAAAACTTTACAGCTAACAATGTAATATAATTATTTTTTATTGCAATTTAATTTTTAGATTCTAAGAGAACATTATCAATGGCACTCCAAAAACTCTTGGTTTATTTATTTATATTCTTTTCCTTTTTTTTTCTGCTCCATTTCTTGGTTATATCCAACACTGTGATTCCACCAATGTCAAAGTGTTTAGCGAGACTCGTCTAAAGTAACTTAAAAAACGTCCGCAATAAAAAGGGACGACATCAAAAAAGGTTTCACATTATACTAAAAAAAGGATTGGAACAAGAAGTCACTTACGTTTTCCAGGCTCCTCGATTTTTGGTTTGATATCATCGTAATGCAGAAATCTTCCCAATGCACTGTTCCCGCCTAAATGTTTATCGTTGAATTTCGCTAAATATTGCGTTAAATAATTTGTATACTCTCCAAGTTTGGACTCTACTTTTTCTCCTAAACTTGTCAGAGTTCCGACTTCTTTTTTTTTAACATTATCTGCTGCTAGTACGCCAGAAAAAAAGAAAAATAGAAGCGCCAAAGTTCCCGCGCGCGCCATTTTCAAATTTCGAAGGCGTTCGAAGGGTACCGTTTCGAAAATAAGACTGTACAATTTGCAAAGCATTTGCTTCGAAAGTATACATATGCGCCCATTTTGTATTGCGAGTGGCCAACATTGGAACTAAATTGCAGCGTACATTTTCTTCTGAATTGCGAAGACGGTGGCGCCAACATTGTCGGCAAATGAATCTTGTTTATCCGATGCGACTGTGCGTAATCATAAGGCTTTTGTGGCCAAATTACTTTGAGCTTTGGAATCAGAGGTATTTTTAATCTGTTCAAGGGGAGGATGGGTCTTGCATAGCTGGGCACATTACGTAGTTGAAAATTTTGATTTTTTGTCCATGAAGTATGTAGGTAATCAACTTTTTAAATCGACTTTTTTATTTTTATTAATGGCTGACGGATGTCATTTTCTAGTTTTGGTGGAATTAATAAAAAAATAATCAAATGCGGTTTTTTGAAAAGTGATAATGATACATATTGTAAATGACATTGTTATGTAAATAGGACCAGTATGTACTGAGGAGGCTTCTTCTGTTATCCAAAATTATTTAGGTTGTACCTAGAAAATATGCAATATGAATTTCTTACTAGCTGTGGTTTTGCGTGCAATTTTTAATTGAAGGATACCTTTCACAGACTTGAAAAGATGAAGGTTTTTTATATATAAATATTTCCACGAAGCGACACTTCACCAAGAAGCGTCGCTCGATGTGCTGCCAGACTGTAGACACATCTGATCTTCGAGCCTCTGATTTCAAGTGAACTGGCTCCCACATTAATATTGCCGGAACACAGCCAGAGCTGTTATGGCGGCAGATTTCACCTGTGGGTAGGGTGGAACCTAGCCAGTCGGACTCTGAAAAAGTCCTACCACCAACCAAACTTAAAACATCTGGTTCGGGACAAAATGCTCCGAAAAAGAAGAACAATTACATTCATTGAAATTGACACAAGACATTTGCGTAAAAGAAATTAAGGCTTTTTGCAATTTTTCTGATAATCATCCAAATGACCCCTTAAAATATTGATACATGACATTCCATCATCATTGCCTAAATCACTTTCACCCAGAGACTGTGTAATTCACTATATAAAAAAAAATTGATAAGGAAACTTTTTGTAATCGAATTCAATTAATCCGTTCTACTTTAAGATTATTGTATTGGAAATAAGATTATAGATTAGAATAAAGATTGCTGTTTTTATAATACAACAATAATGGTTCGGATATTTCATTCATCATTGGCCACAGCATCTTTGCAGATGATTGTTGCAGCATCACGGGGGTAAATTTTGGGGGGTGCAACGTCTCCGGTGACTATAAAGTCCGATGGCAGCACGACACCTCTTGCCACACCTGTCACAGATGAATCGAGAGTCAAGGGGAGTCGCGGCACTGCGTTGAAGTCTCTTCCTCTTTAGCTGTCCCAGCCAGGCCTTATCATGCTGTGACATGCCAAGGGCTACAACATAACGCCACTCTGGTCTCATGTTGGCGTGTTTCTCCCAGGTGTCACGATCGATTTGAAATGAACTCATGTCGCGCTTGCAGGAGTCCTTGAATCTCAACATTGGACGGCCTACAGATCTTTTGGCGTCAGCAATTTGACCAAGCATGACCTCACGCGGCAATCTGTCGGGACCCATTCTATAGACATGGCCCAGCCAACGGAGTCGTCTCTGTTTCAAAATTGCTGTGATGCTGCTACAGTTTGTTTTTGAGAGAACCGATTCATTCGTCATTCTGTCCTCCCACGTAACGCCTAGAATAGATCGCAGGCACCGCATATGGAAGGCATTAAGTCGACGCTCCTGCTTGGAGTAAGTAGTCCAGGTCTCTGATGCGTACAGGAGAATACTTAGGACACATGTTTGATAGACAAGGACCTTCGTGGCAATGGTTAATTTATTGTTCTTCCAGACACGTGCAGAGAGTTTTCCGAATGCCGTCGCGGCCTTACCAATGCGAGTATCCAGTTCTCTGCCGTTAGAAAGCTTGGAGTCCGTGGTAGAGCCCAGGTAACAGAAACTGTCCACAACCTGTAACGTAGCGCCATCTAGGGTAATGTTTGGTAACTGGTTTGTACCCTGTACCATAATCACGGTCTTCTTGGTGTTGAAACTCATCGAGAATTGATGACAAGTGCGACAAAACCTAGTTACAAGCTCCTGCAGTTCCTCCTCTGAGTTAGCGACTAGTGCAGCATCATCGGCATAAAGAAGTTCTCGAGCAACTACTTCATAGCGTCTTCTTTTAGATTTTAATAAACCGATGTTAAATAATTTGCCATCCCTTCTCGTGTGCAGATGAACTCCGACATCGCAATCTTTAAAGGCTACTAATAGGAGAGCAGAGAAAAAAATCCCGAAAAGTGTCGGCGCCAAAACACATCCCTGTCTTACACCACGATTCACACTGAAAGGTGCAGACGCATCACCATCGAAAATCACAGAGCCCCACATATTGTCATGGAAGGCTTTAACTAAGGACAATAGAGTAGGTGGACATCCAATCTTTACCAATACATCGTATAGACCCTCCCTGCTTACGGTGTCAAAGGCTTTATTTAAGTCAACGAAAGCCATGAACAAAGGAATTTGGTGTTCGCGGCATTTTTCTTGGAGCTGGCGGAGAGTGAATATCATGTCAGTCGTGGATCTGCCTTGCCGAAATCCGCATTGTGATTCTGGGTAAATCTGAGCAGCCAAATGTTCCAGCCTTCTCAGAACTACCTTGGCGAAAGCTTTGCCGGCGATGCTCAAAAGTGATATTCCTCTATAATTATTACAGTCTCCTCTATCGCCTTTACCCTTGTAGAGGGTTACTATGTCCGCATCTCTCATATCCTCAGGTATAGTACCCTCATCCCAGCAACGCAAAAGAATTTGGTATAATGCCGGTGATACACAGTCGAGCTTAATAATTTCAGCCGGTAAATTATCGCGCCCTGGACTCTTACCCAGTTTCAATTCCCTAAGTGCATCCTTGAATTCATCTACAGTAGGAGGATCGTCGAGGTTTGACATGACAGGAAAGGTTGGCAGATCGTTTAGAGCCTCTGGACCAATGCTCACCTCCTCCGAGTACAAATTGGCATAATGCTGAGTCCATCTATCGAGTTGAAGGAATTTGTCTGTGATGGGATCTCCATTAAGGTCTTTAATAGCTGCACGCTTTCTCACTGTCGGTCCAGTGGCAGTCTTTATGCCTTAATACATGCCCCGATAATCACCAATATCACGGCAGTGCTGTATGGATTCACAAAGTCTATTCCAGTACCGATTCGCACATTCTCGAGATATTCGTTGGAGATCTGCTTTTGCAGATTTGTAAACGGACGTTAAACTATGACAATTAGGATTGTGTAACAAATTAATACGAGCGTTCCGTTTTCGTTCTACATAAGGACGCAGTTCACTCTCACTGTCCGTAAACCAGTCACTTTGAGCACTGTCTTGTTTCCCAAAGGTTTGAAAGGAAGTCTCTGTAAGAACAGATTTGGTCAGATGCCACATAGCTTCCGCATTTTGAGTGCTGCATAGCTGTTCGTGAGTCAGTTTACCCTCGACTTTATCTTTGAACTGCATATAGAGAACATCGTCATGAATCGCTTTTGTGTTCAACTTCACCCTACGGCGAACTACCTTTTTGGAGTGTATCTTTTTGGTAATAAGGCGAGTCTTGGCCAACACTAAAGAGTGATCTGTATCACAGTCTGCACTATGATAAGTGCGGGCATTAAGAATATCGCGTAGGTCACGTCGTCGTGTTATAATGAAGTCGATTTGGTGCCAGTGACCTGAGCGATAATAAAAAATGTACTTAACAAAAACAAACCCATTATGAGCTTCGGTTCTTTCTAATAAAACTAGCGGCCGCCCGCGGTTTCACCCGCGTGGTTCCAGTTCCCGTGGAAATTGATCAAAATCCTTTCTTAGCGGATGCCTAAGGTCATAACATCTAGCTGCATGCCAAATTTCAGCTCGATCCGTCCAGTAGTTTGGGCTGTGCGTTGATAGATATCTATGTCAGTCAGTCAGTCAGTCAGTGACGTTTGAGCTTTATATATATAGATTAGGGTAGGTTGACCTGCAGCCGTCCGTACATAGGCTGATGATGATGATAATGATTAACCTTCGTAGGTCAGGGCATTGCTTGCCAGGTGGCGTTGTGGACGCTTTGGCAATTTTTTTATGCACCATAGCCCCTTCCTGTAGTTAACTCTTTTTTTTTAAAGCTCTACCACCTTTTTTTTTTATCTCGGAAGAGAATTACGCATTATACCAACTCGATAAGGCTAGCGGCCGTGTGTTCCCACACAAGGCCGAACAACTGCTCGTCCACTACCCGCAGTGACAGTGAGGGAAAGGGAGTGCACCTGTGCTTACGCACTCACTTGTGCACTATAATAATATACTCACTACTAACTAATATTTATTTAAACTCGGCTAGGAGGAGGGACTTAGTTTGGGAGCAGGAAAATATCATCGGCTACTTTTTATCCCGAAAATATTTAATTTTTTTTATTGCAATGTGTAACAAGACGAGCAGATCGTACACCTGATGGTAAGCGCCACGTCTGCCCTTAGACAGTTCAGTGCCAAACAGTAACTAAGCAGTTACTGTCTGGCACCGCCCTGCGCCCGCTACACCGAGACGACAGTTATAAGATCTCAATACTCTCATATATACCCAGCAATTTCACTAGCTACAGCGCCCTTTCCCCGAAACACAGAAGTGCTTGACACACTTCTATTTCACGGGAAAATATCTGGCACTGCGGTGGTACGCACCCAGTCGGCCCAGTTCAGGAACCTACCACCTGGTATTCCTACGGGTTAAAGTCGCAAAATCCAAATAAACGACGCATGACCGGAAGGCTAATAAATTATAATCTTGTTTAATTAAATTTCTTGTTGTTAAAGCACTAAGCACAAGTGATGTTTTAAAAAAAAAGTAACGATTTTAAAAGCCTGAATTAATTAATTTTTTTATCAAAATGATTATGCTTATAGTCATTATGTCAATTAACAACTCTTTTTGAATACATTACGGTCTCGTTTTGAGCAAGTGAAAACTTTTTGAGAATGGCTAAACTGAGACTATTTTATTATACTTGTTTAGAAAGTGTATGGATTTTGATCTAGTTTTCGTCTTAGGCCTGCTTAATTACGTGTAGTTTTTAATTAAGGATACTTAACTTACCTATCTAATCTACATTTAAGTATTTATTTATTTATTATAGCCTTCCGCCTGCGGTCTCATCATCATCATCAGCCTATATACGTTCCCACTGCTGGGACACAGGCCTTATCTCAATTGTGAGATAGTGTGGGCCATACTCCACCACGCTGGCCTAGTGCGGGTTGGTGGATTTCCGGGATCAAAAGTACCCTATGGGGCCGTCCATATATTACGTCATTCTAAATTAGGGGGGGGGGGGGGGTTGGTCTGCGGATGACGGCAAATGATAGATGGGGGGGGGGGGGGGGTGTTTCAAAATTGACGTCATTCTTATTTATTTATTTATAGTTTATTGTTCACGTACAAAAAGATTATTTCTAAAAAGACATTTCTTCCGTTATCCAAAGAAAAGTATCCAAAGAAAGAAAGTTATCCATATAAAAAAGAAAGTTATCCAAAGAAAAGTAAAAAATAGGGAATAATAATATATAATATTATTATTCCCTATTTTTTACTTTTATATTATATTATACCAATGATTATTGCCAAAGTAAAAATAATAAAAGGTGATTCTATAAATCAAGTGTTTTAATCATTAATACCCTATTTTTCTCAAATCTGCAATGTTTTAATTTTGTCAAATTGGTAATGACGTCAATTTTGGGAGAAGGGGGGGGGGTCATTAAGAAATGACGATAGGATGATTGTAGGGGGGGGATGTCTAAAATCTGAAAAAATCGATGACGTAATTTATGGACGGCCCCTATGTTCACCACATAGTGTATAGCTAGCTTTCCGACATTGTAAGAATTAGTCAAATCGGTTCAGCTGTTTCAAAATTGATATTCCCGCGGGAATAAGACGTTTCCCGTCGGAATTTTATAGCCTATGTCCTAATCCGGGTTATAAACTATACGTGTTCCAAAGAGTCGTTTAGGCGTGATTGAGGAACAAACAAACATCCAGACTTTTTAGTAGGATTAAGAAAATCAACAACACATTTGCAATTTCTAGTTAGGATTGCGGCAAAGAATCGAAGATCAGATGAGCCTACAGTCTGCTCAATGTGAGCGACGCTTCCTGTTGAGGTGTCCCTTAATTGAATAGGCCCCAGTGGCCGCTTACCAGGGCTGTCTGCTCTCTGCCAACAGATTTGGCATAAAAAGAATAATTAAAAAACTGACCCAGGTTTTGAACCCTAGACCCCTGGCCCGTCCGTTGCTTTAAAGTATGTCTATTCCCAGTCATCACCACTGGCTTTGTCACCACTGGGGATGAATGGGAAAAATAATCTCAATTGTTGCCAGTGGTGACGTTTAACAAATACCTACTTTCCCAGTTGTAGCCGCTGGTGTATCACCACTGGTGACAAATGAGAAAAAACATTCCAATTATCGCCAGTGCAATGGGGACGTACAGCACAATTTATATTGTTGCAAATATCACCATGCACGATCTACAAGCAACTGCACCACTATAAGTCCCTTGAACAGTAGGTGCATTGCAAATTACTAACAAAGAATAATTTTCTACAGCAATCATTATTGAAAGAAATCAGTCCATCATCATATTCAATTATTCGACATGCCAAATCTGCTTGGGCATACGTAATAATAATGAATTATGGTAGCCGGCACCCGTTTTATAATTGTTAATATGTTTTTTGCCGCCAGCCATTTTGTTGGTAATGGGTTTAAATGTATCGGAACGAATTTGAACTGTGAAATAATAAATAAATGTCAGACAACATTTTTAAATTGGTCCGATGACAAAATAAATGGTTTGACACCTTATGGGTATGAATATCACTTATCTTGTAGTGGTAGAGCCATGCTGTTTTACAGCACGAATTTGTCGGCTCGTTCGGGGAAGTATCACCTTCTCACATACACCAGCAGCGTGAAATAATAGTGATTGTGTTTCGTCTGGTTTGTGAGAGTGCCGGAGACCCACACCCTCCCTTAAAAGTCCGGCAACGTATCAGCGATCCCTCAGGTGTTGCAGATGTCCATGGGCGGTCCATTGCTTACCATCAGGCGACCCGCTGGCTCGTTTGCCGCCTCTGAGAGATTTTTTTTAAATTTTGAATGCCTTTGTAAAACAATGGTTAAGGTCATAATAACCCGGTCGTGGGTTTAAATCTTGCCTGTGTCTGATTTGTGGTAGGACTTTTTAGAGTCCGACTTGTCGTTTTTTGTGTCACAAAAGCTATTCACAAAAAATATGAATGTAGGTATGTAGGTATATGGTAGCTTTAAAACAACAAATTATTTTTTTTTTTTTATCTCTTTCAACGTCTGACGTTTCATTCGTAATAATCATATAAACCGTTGATGTTATGAGGCATAATAACTTGGAATCCTTCCTTGTATGGTGGTAACAAATTTGATAAACGCAGGCATACTTAAGAGCCATTTCACCGCTCACTAGCGCTGATAAATCACTACTCTAATAGCTGTGGTAGCTGAGTGTCATCATAATATGTATGTCATCATCATCATCAGCCTATATACGTTCCCTCTGCTGCGAAACAGGCCTTATCTAAATTGTGAGATAGTGTGGGCCATACTCCACCACGCGGGCCCAGTGCGCATTGGTGGAGGGGTGCGTAAGGCAAGTGACCAACCTTAATGTCAGATGTTATCAAGCCGCCAAATGGCCTCTGACTAGGCTTGACGACTAATTTCTACATTGTAGTAAATATACTAAATATCTCCGGGACCAACAGCTTAACGTGCCTTCCGAAGCACGGAGACGCTCGAAATAAATATCCCAAATATCAAAGTGTGGTCAAAATGGTTACCCATCCATTTACCGACCGCGGCGTGGGTAGCTTGACTTTCGCTATCGCAAACGAACCACTGTCACAGCTGCGCCACGGGCGCCTCCAGTCGAGTGGTATGTAACGTATCCTAACCGTGAGGTTGGTGGTTCGAATCTCGATGTGCACTTTTGAATTTTTTCTTTGTGCGTATTTAACACAAGTATAGTGAGTGATGGTAAACTTGGTGAGGAAACCTGCACAGTCGAATGTGTAGCCATGATCCAATTGGTCTGGTTCCCTGTCAAAGGTTACGGAGGTCTGATAGCAGTCTAAAAAAGTAAAGTATTAGCTTATTAATTTATCACCGCAGGACGAAGGCCTCTAGAATGATAGGTACTGGCTTAATCACCACGCTTGCCAAATACGGATTAATGACCACAAACCCCAGCTATGTTCGGAAAAACCGACACCAATATTGCTCAATTCGGAATTCAAACCCAAGACCCCCCATGTTCTTAAACCACACGACCAACAAGTACATTAGGTATTTGATTGATGGCGACCGTAGCGGCTTCGTGTTTGTAAACGAAAGTAAGTGCAAAAAATTGACATCTAATCTCTGGTTCACTTACCTACCTCACTAAGTGAAAATTAGCTTATATATTATATCCTTAGTAGTGAATGTGCGATTTTCTGACAGCCCGTTTTGTTAGTTCTCAATAGATGGCGCCATTCCACCTATGCACGTTTTGTTTATGTCAGATGTCATTTTCATTCCGGAAAAAAATACAATTGGCGGAATTGTTAATAAATAATTTTAATAAAACATTCATCAAATGCGCTTATTGTCTAAGCCTATTAATAACATTAAATTGTATTTACGTGCTAGGTAGGTACCTACTAATCTGTTTGAAGTCGGTGCCAAGCCAAATAGTAGGTACCCAGACTACGTACCTACGTCCGCGGATTATTTGTAACCCTGTATAATACATAAATTATTAGGTATGTATCATTTTTCATTACTTTTGGCTTGGCACCGACTTCAAACAGATTAGTAGGTACCTACCTACCTAGCACGTAAATACAATTTAATGTTATTAATAGGCTTAGACAATAAGCGCATTTGATGAATGTCTTATTAAAATTATTTTTTGCTTTTCAGTGTTTTTAGGTAGTTTTTTTTTTGTTTTTTTTTTGAAGTCGGTTTAATTTTTTTTTTAAAAAGTTTGTTTATTTTTCTATTTTTAGTGTGAATAATACGTAGGAGTGAGTAAAACTCTCTCATAATATTGATAACGAAAATACGAGTAAAATAGTAGAATTGTATTATTTGACAATATTAGGTATTCATTAAGTGTTCAGCACCATTCAGTAGACCAACTAAAGATGCAGCCCGCAAGAGGGACATAAGAATTAAGAAGTCGTACCCTTTAGCTTCCATCATCATAGTTGTACCTTCCATCATCAGCTTAGCTCCAAAAGTACATGAAATACAACTAACGGTCCACATATTCCTACAACACTGAAATAATTATCCCCTAACTCCTAACCGTTAAGGAGTTGTACCTTCCATCATCAGCTTAGCTGCAAAAGTACATGAAATACAAATAACGGTCCACATATTCTTACAATACTGAAAGAATTATCCCCTAACTCCTAACCGTTAAGGAGTTGTACCTTCCATCATCAGCTTAGCTGCAAAAGTACATGAAATACAACTAACGGTCCACATATTTCTACAGCACTGAAATAATTATCCCCTAACTCCTAACCGTTAAGGAGTTGTACCTTCCATCATCAGCTTAGCTGCAAAAGTACATGAAATACAAATAACGGTCCACATATTCTTACAATACTGAAAGAATTATCCCCTAACTCCTAACCGTTAAGGAGTTGTACCTTCCATCATCAGCTCATCAACATAAAGTGATGTCTATAGGACGCAAAAACTTAAATGGCTTCAGAAAAAACAAGTAACGCGTAGTGTGCGCCTATAAAATTTGAGGTTTGCCCTTGATTTTCCCGGGATCCCATCATCAGATCCTGACATAGTGACAATGGGACCACCTCGGAACTATGCACTTTCAAATAAAAAAAGAATTATTTAAATCGGTCCACAATTGACGGAGAAATCGACGGACACACATAAAAAAAAAAATTATAAAAAAAAAAAAACATACAGTCGAACATAGAACCTCCTCCTTTTTTGAAGTCGGTTAAAAACACAAAGCAAGCCATTCATTATGAAGAAGAATGAGTCAAGATTATGGCTCCTATTTAAAAAACCAGAGGCACAGTTTAATTTTTGTAATACTGTGCCAGAGCACAATTAACAAACCAGAGGCAAAGCGTAAAATAGGTAACAATAGATGTACATACTTCGTTCAACGCCATCTAGTGTAGTTTTTGGAAGCCTTTCTTTTTTTTAAATGGCCTGTCAGAAAATCGCCTATTGGATTCAATGCCATAAAAAAAATTCGTCTAAAGATTCGTACACATTAACCAAAAATTCACAGACGATGTGTATGTATATTAGTAATAAGCACTGAGGTCAATTATAATACGCGCGGCGTATTTGAAGATCAGTGGTAATAAGCCATTATTTTAAAAAAGGAAAAGAAGTTCCATTGAACCACTGTTCCACATAAGTTGTCTTATCATTAACTTTTTTTTTAATAAAACAGTTTTTGCCAATTTTGGGAGGCAGAGTTATCTTTTCATCTAGTAAATATGAATTTAAATGGTTAACTTTTAATTGTTTTAAAATGATAAGTGTAAGCGAATCATAATGCTACAAGAGTAGAAAACATCTAGATGGCAAACAGTTCTAGTAATGATAATGACAGGCGCCACGCTCTGATTCTTTCATCTTCTAATTACGTACTAATTAGTATACCGGTATACACGCCTATTAGAATCATGGGAACATTAAGTACCTACCCTTTGTCCGAGCGTCTTTTCCCGATATAGTCAGGGTCATGATCACCATGATTCAGGGTTTGGCAAGTCCAGTTATCATTTGTCAGTTGTTACCAATGTCCAGTACATTGGAACGACTACCTATTGAACTCCGTAAACCTTAACAGGAGAGCTTTTTTTACGTAGGAGAATGCGTTTATGCACCATAACTGCAGGTTAGCTACACCTGCGGCCGTGTGTGGGACTCAAGACTAAAGCGTCCACTACCCACTAAACTCCCCCGGTTTCCTCTAAACACCCCAGCTAGACCTATGATCGCCAATCCGCATTCGGCAAGCGTGGTGATTAAACCAGTAGGTACCCACAGAACAAGAAAATTTTCTCTCTGTAGGTACTGTCTGCGCTTGCCCATTTCTGAACGCATCCCGCGCGGCGCGGGGGGCAGGGAGCCCACGCGCCGCGCCGAGCGCTCGCATCAAAGAACATTTTTACTAGGCTCGCATCGCCCTCTTCCCTATACTCTTCCCTATTCGTCCTGAAGTTATCTATAAAACTTTCAAAGAACTGAACATGAAAAGAACCGAAGATCTATGGGGAATCTCAATGGATATATTAAAAAATATAATCCATTCTATTGCACCTCACTTAGCTATTATTTTTAATCAATGCGTGGATGATGGTGAATTTCCGGATTTAATGAAGCACAGTAAAATAATACCATTATTCAAATCAGGCGAAAAAAGTGACCCATCCAATTTTAGACCAATATCGATTCTCCCAACATTAAGTAAAATATTTGAAAAGCTTATTTATTCTCAATTGCTTTCTCATTTTAAAGTAAATAATTTATTACATAGTAATCAGTTTGGGTTCACTAGAGGCAAGTCTACTACAGATGCAGGTATAGCACTCATCGAACATATTTTTGATGCCTGGGATAATAAGCAAGATGCTATAGGCATATTCTGCGATCTGTCTAAAGCTTTCGACTGTGTTGATCACGAGACATTGTTGATGAAGTTGCGGCATTATGGCATCTCTGCCAACGCGTTAAGTCTTATAAGATCGTACCTATCTGACAGAATCCAGAAGGTAAACGTGAATGGTATTGATTCCAAAGGAGCCCCTTTACTGTTGGGGGTCCCTCAAGGCTCAATACTAGGTCCTTTGTTCTTTTTAATTTATATTAATGATCTTCCATATTATACAGAAAACCTGTGTGACACAGTGTTATTCGCTGATGATACCTCCCTTATATTTAAAGTTGACAGACGAAAACAATCATTTGACGATGTGAGTAATGCTGTCTCACAAACTTTACACTGGTTTACTGTTAACAATTTGTTATTGAACACCAATAAAACGAAATGTGTTAAATTCACAATGCCGAATGTGCGACAGGTGGTTCCTGAGATCACTGTAAATGGAGAACTCATTGAAATTGTCAATTCAACAGTGTTTCTGGGGATAACCCTCGACTCTAAATTGCAGTGGGGGCCTCATGTAACTGCTCTTGCCAAAAGACTTAGCTCAGCCGCATATGCTTTCAGAAAAATAAGAAATCTGACTGATTTGGAAACGGCGAGACTAGTTTATTTCAGTTACTTCCACAGTATTATGTCATATGGGCTGCTCTTATGGGGATCTGCCGCTGACATAAACAATATATTTATTTTGCAAAAGAGAGCCATCCGCGCTATATATGGCCTCAAAACCCGTGACTCGTTAAGAGAATTATTCCGGGAAATAAATATATTAACTGTGCCATCACAATATATACTGGATTGTGTTATGTATGTACAAAAGAACATACAAAATTTTTCAAAGAAATCAGATCATCATCAATTTAACACAAGAAATAAACATAGGCTTGCTATTCCAAATATTAGACTTCAAAAGATTGGAAATTCCTTTAAAGGATTAAGTATTACAATGTATAATAAATTGCCAATGGATGTTGTTAGCTTACCCATAAATCAATTTAAGTCGTGGATCAAGACCCGTCTGATGAAAAAAGGTTACTATAAAATTGAAGATTTTCTTAATGATGGAGATCTGTAGATACTGGTAGTAGGAATGCTTCGCTCCCTGTCAGCGCAAACTGTATTTTAATCTGTTGTCATTTTTGTTATATCTACACTACGTCCTACAGTTATAATTTTTTCTTAATTATTATTATTATATCTACATTCACACGAAAAACTGTATGGCTTAGTATAGATAGATTTATTATCATTGTTGTATAAATTTCTTTGGCGATTAAAAAGAGTAACTGTCGAGTTTCTTGCCGGTTCTTCTCGACAGATGACTGCATTCCGAAGCCGGTGGTAGAGTCACTCTGTAATTGACGATTCATAAATACTTGATACAAGTTTACATGAATAAAGAATATTTTGATTATAGTCTATGCTCTTCCCCATCCGACCACCGGACGAACCACACGCACCGCCGCGGGCCCGCGGCTCCGTCCATTGGGCATTGCCTTTCTTGTATTGTAATACCAGTAAACCTATGAACAGTACCTATCACTTTCTTTAATTTACTTACAATAACATCGTACCCCGCTACGAGTCAGGTACCCATCATTGTAGAGAGCTTGATTTCAATGATGGAGGCGTACCTACCTATGCCCTGCAGTGGGATATAAAATAGGCTTGTACTTCATCCCTTTGATATAAGTACTAGTTCGTTCTAAGAAACAGGATATGCATGTTAATTGTGTCTAGGTGGGTCCCCTATACAGGTTGAAATCGCGTAATCGTGACGTACAGATTGCGTGAAAAATTTTTGATTGCGGATCTCCATTTTCTTATTGTGTGGTACACAAATCGAGTGTAGGGGTGGTCTACACACATAGCCAATTAGGGTAGGTTGAAATAAAAATGGGCATTAGAAAACAATGGAAATAGTCGTAAATATTATAAAAACAATTTGATATTTTTTTAATACTTTTTCAGTTGGCAGACAAACACGCAGCCTACCTGATGGTAAGAGTTCACTGCGGCCTATTCCATTTCACCAAAAAGCGTCGCTTAATGTGCTGCCAGACAGTAGGCTCATCTGACCTTCGAGCCTTTGGTTTCAAGTGTACTGGCTCCCACATTAATACTGTCGGAACACAGCCAGAGCTGTTAAGGCGACAGATTTCACCTGTGGGGGTGGTAGCTGGACAGTCGGACTCTGAAAAAGTTCTACCACCAACCAGACCCAAGGCGGAAATCGAACCCACGACCTCCGGGCTTTATACCCGAGCGGCTTAGCCACTGTTCCTCGGAGGCGGTAAAAAAAAAGCGTGGCGATTTACATGGGACATTAAAAAGGCTGTTACAATTTTCGATACCTCCATTTTTTGAAGTCGGTTAAAACTAGTTCATCTCTTTCTAACAGCCCTGATTTGAATCCTACGGTCATTAGATCATTGACCAGTGTTTATCTGGTACTTAAATCATTAAAGTGTATTAGAACCAGTTTTAAGATCGAAAGTGGTCACGGTCGTGCTTTCGCTAAAAGAAGTTCAGCAACTCTAGCTATGTCGGAAGTTGGATGGGTGACCGGTTAAACAAAATGAAATGAAGGATTTTTTGTCAAATACATAGTTAATTACACGTTATGTTAAAACACAATAAAATCAATAAATATTAGTGATACAACGAATACTACTTTTACGAATATGAATATCTCGCCGTGGTCATATAAGACTTATTTATTTGAAGAATGTTTTCTCTTGTAATAGTTAAAATTTACAGCAGGCAACTTTTCATTTAAAAAACATAAAATTCGTAGATTTTCTAGTTTTAGGCGATTTTTTTTCAGTCTGGATGTTCCCAGCCGTTGAAAAAGTCTTTCCGAGGCGACTGTACATGGCTTCAGTGAAAAATATTTTTGAGACTTTAGTCTAACAGACAGAAAATGGACATCTCGCCAAAAGGCCAGTGGATCAGCAGTCGGCGATAAATTTGGGAGCTTTAGATACGCATCTATCTCGTTTTTAACCGACTTCAAAAAAGGAGGAGGTTATATGTTCGACTGTATGTATATATTTTTTTTATGTATGTCCGTCGATTTCTCCGTCAATTGTGGACCGATTTAAATAATTCTTTTTTTATTTGAAAGTGCATAGTTCCGAGGTGGTCCCATTGTCACCATGTCAGGATCTGATGATGGGATCCCGGAAAAATCAAGGGAAAACCTCAAATTTTATAGGCTGCGCCTACGCGTTACTTGTTTTTTCTGAAGCCATTCAAGTTTTTGCGTCCGATAGACATCATTTTATGTTGATGAGCTGATGATGGAAGGTACAACTCCTTAACGGTTAGGAGTTAGGGGATAATTCTTTCAGTATTGTAGGAATATGTGGACCGTTAGTTGTATTTCATGTACTTTTGCAGCTAAGGTGATGATGGAAAGTACAACTCCTTAACGGTTAGGAGTTAGGGGATAATTCTTTCAGTGTTGAAGGAATATGTGGAACGTTAGTTGTATTTCATGTACTTTTGCAGCTAAGCTGATGATTACCCGGGGATGGGCTGGTCACTAGCCAATAAGGTTAGCACCGGCTCGTCCTAATCGGGTGTGAAGGAGAAACCGGGGGAGTGTAGTGGGTAGCGGACGCTTCGGTCTCGAGTCCCACACACGGCCGCGGGTCTAGCTAGCCTGCGGTTATGGTGCATAAACGCATTCTCCTCCTACCCATGGTGCTGAACACTTAATGAATACCTAATATTATTATCAAATAATACAATTCTACTCGTATTTTCGCTATCATTATTATGAAAGAGTTTTACTCACTACCTACGTGTTATTCACACTAAAAATAGAAAAATAAACAAACTTTTTTTAAAAAAATTTAAACCGACTTCAAAAAAAAAAGAAACAAAAAAAACTACCTAGAAAACTGAAAAGCAAAAAATAATTTTAATAAGACATTCATCAAATGCGCTTATTGTCTAAGCCTATTAATTAAATTGTATTTTACGTGCTAGGTAGGTACCTACTAATCTGTTTGAAGTCGGTGCCAAGCCAAAGGTAATAAAAAATGATATATAATAATATTATGTATTATAAAGGGTTACTCATTAATCCGCGGACGTAGGTACGTAATCTGGGTACCTACTATTTGGCTTGGCACCAACTTCAAACAGATTAGTAGGTACCTACCTAGCACGTAAAATACAATTTAATTAATAGGCTTAGACAATAAGCGCATTTGATGAATGTCTTATTAAAATTATTTTTTGCTTTTCAGTTTTTTAGGTAGTTTTTTTTGTTTCTTTTTTTAGATTGCGAATCCCCTGTAAATAAAACATTTTGCAATTAAATTTTACTTTTACTTTCTAGTTATACACAACAAAAACAAACCTTGGAGCTAGTTCACTGAGCAAACGACGATATCCCTTTTTATTAACCAAATTCAGGGGCTTCATGTCTGGACAAACTTAATCAGCAATCAAATATTTAGGATAACAATTTTATACGTTGTACGTTTTTCCCATGTTTCCTTAAGAAAAACGCTTCTTATAATATGGGCCTGTAATTCTTGTAATTGTGTTGCCTGAATTAAACGTATATTATTATTATAAATAAACTATATTTCTACTGGTTCTTGGTGTTTCGTAAAAAATTTTTTTTACTGTTTCTTTTGTAGGGCATTACCGAAATGTGCTAATCGGGCAGAAATTTTAATGGTGTGCCATTATTGCGCGTATCTGTAAAGCCTAATGTAATATTTTCCCATGCTTGTTCTAAACACTTTCGCTTCGGACAATGACAAAATATTTAAATACAAACAAACAGACATTATGGTGAACGGCCTATAAACAAACAAAGGCACTTAAAAACATATTAAACCTTTAAAGGTTGGATAACTTAGAAAATACTTCTATTTTTATCTTTAACTAGCCTTCTGCCCGCGGTTTCACTCGCGCGTAATTTCTTTTTTCAAATACCCCCTTCCCCCCATTATTCCGGGATCAAAAGTACACTATGTTCACCGGGGATAGTGTAGCTTTCCAACAGTGAAAGAATTATTCAAATCAGTTCAGTAGTTTCGGCCTATTCAGTACAAGCAAACAAACAATCAAATCTTTCCTCTAAATAATATATAGTAACTATAGACTAGCTTTTTGATCGCGGCTTTACCTGCGTAAATTATATGCCGTTATCCCACAGGAATTCAATATTTTACCGGGATAAAAAGTACCTATCTAAGTAGTATACTTTAACCTATAATAATTTGTTTCTATTATTTCTAATTTATATAAAAGTAGTCTATATCCTTTCTTAAAGTCTAGTCTACACATGTACCAAATTTCGTCATCTTAAAATGGTTGTTAAGTTAATGTGGAATCGATTTTTAAAGTTCCATATAATTTTAAGGTTTTCCTCTTAGCTTGGCCAACTCTGGTAATGGATTAGATATTGTTGAAGATGACTGTACTTAATGTTTGCCGATCACTTCAGAGGTCGCTACAAGCTCAGCTGACGAACCTCATATCACTTTTTAAGTCTTTTTATTTCAAATTTTGGCCAAAAAAATGAAAAATAATTAGTAAAATTAACACTCCTTAATTGCGAAGTAAGTAATAACCCGCTTTCTTTTTAGAAAACTCTTTATAAAATTAAAAATGCATAGTTTCTATTCTGTAATCAGTGTAATTAGAATATTTTTGATATTAAATAAAATTATAAATTACATAATCAAGTCAGGAGGCCATTTGGCGGCTTGATAACATTTACGCACCCCTCCACGGACCCGCAGGGCCAGCGTGGTGGAGTATGGCCCACACTATCTCACAATTGAGAAGGCCTGTGTCCCAGCAGTGGGAACGTATATGTGCTGAGCTGATGACGATAGAAAAATGTATAGTTTGTTAAGTATTTGGCACCACTCTACCACAGCACATACGATGTTATCTGAAACGAAATTAATGTGTTTCTGTCTTGTTTCGTACAATCTCGTAAGTAGAGTACAAACAATAATTTCTCAATTTGCGTATCACGGAATGTAACTTCTAACAGATTGTTGGCATTTGCATAATATCATAGTTAGCGAGCAGGTTTTGGCAGTGTTCGTTTAAAAGAGGGTAATGCGTTTTGTTTAATTAATCTTCAGAAAAAAAAAACTTTTGTACTTTGAAATTACTGGGTATATGAGACCTAATAACTGTCGTCTCGGTGTAGCGGGCGCAGGGCGGTGCCAGACAGTAACTGCTTAGTTACTGTTTGGCACTGAACGGCAGATGTGGCGCTTACCATCAGGTGTACGATCCGCTCGTCTTGTTACACATTGCAATAAAAAAAAAATTTGGCGCTTGAAGATCAAAGCGCCTTTTCTGGTTCAATTGTAACATCTTAACCATTAGGTTACACCAATTAGGTCGACATCTATACTAATATTATCAAAGGAAAGATTTGTTTGTTTGTTTGTATTGAATAGGCTCCAAAACTACTTAACCGATTTAAATAATTCTTTCACTGTTGGAAAGCTACACTATCCCCGGGTGACAGAGGGTACTTTTGATTCCGAAAATGTGGCGGAAAGGGGGAATAATTGGCAAAAAGAATTACCCGCGGGTGAAACCGCGAAGACAACCGCGTAGTTTTTAACCGACTTCAAAAAAGGAGGAGGTTCTATGTTCGACTGTATGTATTTTTTTTTTTTTTTTTTTTTTTTTTTTATGTATGTCCGTCGATTTCTCCGTCAATTGTGGACCGATTTAAATAATTCTTTTTTTATTTGAAAGTGCATAGTTCCGAGGTGGTCCCATTGTCACTATGTCAGGATCTGATGATGGGATCCCGGGAAAATCAAGGGCAAACCTCAAATTTTATAGGCGCACACTACGCGTTACTTGTTTTTTCTGAAGCCATTTAAGTTTTTGCGTCCTATAGACATCACTTTATGTTGATGAGCTGATGATGGAAGGTACAACTCCTTAACGGTTAGGAGTTAGGGGATAATTCTTTCAGTATTGTAAGAATATGTGGACCGTTATTTGTATTTCATGTACTTTTGCAGCTAAGCTGATGATGGAAGGTACAACTCCTTAACGGTTAGGAGTTAGGGGATAATTATTTCAGTGCTGTAGAAATATGTGGACCGTTAGTTGTATTTCATGTACTTTTGCAGCTAAGCTGATGATGGAAGGTACAACTCCTTAACGGTTAGGAGTTAGGGGATAATTATTTCAGTGTTGTAGGAATATGTGGACCGTTAGTTGTATTTCATGTACTTTTGGAGCTAAGCTGATGATGGAAGGTACAACTATGATGATGGAAGCTAAAGGGTACGACTTCTTAATTCTTATGTCCCTCTTGCGGGCTGCATCTTTAGTTGGTCTACTGAATGGTGCTGAACACTTAATGAATACCTAATATTGTCAAATAATACAATTCTACTATTTTACTCGTATTTTCGTTATCAATATTATGAGAGAGTTTTACTCACTCCTACGTATTATTCACACTAAAAATAGAAAAATAAACAAACTTTTTAAAAAAAAAAATTATACCGACTTCAAAAAAAAAACAAAAAAAAAACTACCTAAAAACACTGAAAAGCAAAAAATAATTTTAATAAGACATTCATCAAATGCGCTTATTGTCTAAGCCTATTAATAACATTAAATTGTATTTACGTGCTAGGTAGGTACCTACTAATTTGTTTGAAGTCGGTGCCAAGCCAAAAGTAATGAAAAATGATACATACCTAATAATTTATGTATTATACAGGGTTACAAATAATCCGCGGACGTAGGTACGTAGTCTGGGTACCTACTATTTGGCTTGGCACCGACTTCAAACAGATTAGTAGGTACCTACCTAGCACGTAAATACAATTTAATGTTATTAATAGGCTTAGACAATAAGCGCATTTGATGAATGTCTTATTAAAATTATTTTTTGCTTTTCAGTGTTTTTAGGTAGTTTTTTTTTTGTTTTTTTTTTTGAAGTCGGTTTTTTATTTAATATTCTGTGTTTAAATATTTATTTTCAAAGTATTTATACTGCGTGTTTTTTTAGTCGTTGTTTTCCCGCAGCAGAACGCTTCACCTTCAGTAATACTATCGATTTTTGCAAGTAATTTTTTTTGTTTTTTTTTTAGATTTTTTTTTAACATTTTTGAATTTTTTTCAGTTTGATGGGAAAATGGAAACTAAATGTTAGTAAATAGTAAATTATATTTTTTTTGATAAACGCGAAGGGCAATGATGACCCCGGCCGGTGACCGTCCGTGACGCAGCTAGTACCTACTATTGGTTCGAGTTTCGTCTATCATAATCGTAAAACTTTTGATTTGACTAAAAAAAGAACTTTATTAATTTATTTTACTACTAAGATAGAATCATTTTTCTGCGGGAAAACAACGACTAAAATTCCACGCTGTATAATAAACCCTAAAGCAAATTGCACATTCAGAAATGTATATAATGCTGCATTTTTTGTATATTATTCAGCGACGATTTCATATTTCATAATGCACTTAATTTATAGATGCTACTTTATCAAACTAGACAGCCTAGACTTATTAAAATTGCAAAAAGCGTAAAAATATTCAGCATTTACTAATTAATCTTAACTAACTAGTTTTAAATATTAATTAAACGTTCTGAGATATTTCATTTGTAGTATTTAAAAGTTTCAGGTTTTCACTAGGTACATCTACGGAAACATCGTGAGGTAATACATAACACTAGGCTGAAATGATAGCCATAGCAAGCGATCCAGCGCCTCGCCTGATGGTAAGCAATCACCGCCGCCCATGGACATCTGCAATACCAGAGGGGTCGCTGATGCGTTGCCGCCCTATGGGGGTATGGGGGGTGTAGGCCTCCGGCACTCTCACAAACCAGACGAAACGCAATAGTAGTCACTATTATTTCACGCTGGTGTTATGTGAGAGAGTGGTGCTTCCCCGGACGAGCCGTACCATTCGTACTGTAAAACAGCATGGCTCTACCACTACTATACCATTCATAAAATGATATTTTACATTATCCCTTTCAATCTAAAAGGTTCTCCACCGCAATTAGGAAGATCATCAATATAGATATATCGGCGATAGATAGCCATTTAAATTGGTGTAAATGGCAACTATGAGATTCAATTACGTCGATATATTTGAGATATCGTTAATGGCCTTCGGAAATCAATAGACGACTATTAGCTGGTATAATGTGATTCTAGGTTTTTTATTACGCGCTAACAAGCATTGGTTTTAGGGGTCAGTAGAGAACGAATAAATAAATAAATAAATCCCTGGACATTATTCACACAGCGCCATCTAGCCCCAAACTAAGCATGAGCTTGTGCTATGGGTGCTGGAAAACGGTTAAACATTACTTATATACTTTTTTTTTGTAAATACATACAAACATAGAAATACCCAGACCGATACAAACAGACATGTTCATGCACACAAATGTTTGTACCGTGCGGGGATCGAACCCGCGACCTTTGGTGTAATAGCCGACTTCTCAACCACTACACCAAATGGCTCGTCAAAATAATAATAATAATAATAAATAAATATTTCTGGACATTATTCACACAGCGCCATCTAGCCCCAAACTAAGCATTAGCTTGTGCTATGGGTGCCAGACAACGGATAAACATTACTTATATTTTTTTTTTTTGTAAATACATACATATTATACATACAAACACCCAGACCGATACAAACAGACATGTTCATGCACACAAATGTTTGTACCGTGCGGGGATCGAACCCGCGACCTCTGGTGTAATAGCCGACTTCTCGACCATTACACCAAATGGCTCGTCGAAAATAAATAAATACTGTGATTTCTTTTATACTAGATCAGTTGGCAGACTGGCATGAAACCCACCTGTGATGGACAGCGGCAATGACGGCCATTTTGACGAGCCATTTGGTGTAATGGTTGAGAAGTCGGCTATTACACCAGAGGTCGCGGGTTCGATCCCCGCACGGTACAATCATTTGTGTGCATGAACATGTCTGTTTTTATCGGCCTGGGTGTTTCTATGTATAATATGTATGTATTTACAAAGAAAAAAGTATATAAGTTATGTTAATCCGTTGTCTAGCACCCATAGCACAAGCTAATGCTTAGTTTGGGGCTAGATGGCGCTGTGTGAATAATGTCCAGAGATATTTATTTATATTTATTTATTGAGGGAACCTTCACCAGGAAGCATCGTTAATGTGCTGGCAGACTGTAGACTCATTTGATCTTCGTGCCTTTGTTTCAAGAAAACTGGCTTCCACATTAATGTTGCCGAAACACAGCCAGAGCTGTTATTGCGGCAGATTTCACGTAGCCAATCGTACTCTGAAAAAGCCCTACCACCACCCAGACCCAAGGCAGGAACCGAACCCACTACCTCCGAGTTTTAAACCCGAGTGTCTTAGCCACTGTTCCATAGAAGCAGTTATTGTTACTGCTACCTTTTAGTACCTTTTAGTTCGTATGGATGTTTCGTCGTTTGACCCCGGTCCCTGAATACACCGCGGTGTCATAGTCCTTATTTTAACCGCACAAAGACTATGACAGCGCGGTGTATTTTTACTTCTATTTATACGGAACCGTGAGCAAGTTAGTTAGGTTTGCACTTGGCCGCATTTTTTCAATTCCACTCTCGATTTGGTTTCAAAAATGAAAGTTACAAGCCCATCGCAAATGAGTCTTTTCTACACCTGTTAGTAGTTTTTGTAGAGCAATTTTTTTTTTGCAAAAGATCAATTAGTACAGCCGAAAATTCTCACGATACATTCACTTACTTACTTACTATACCAGCGCAGCGACCCGAAGTGAGTCTTGGCCTCCGATAATCATCATCATCAGCCTATATACGTTCCCACTGCTGGGACACAGGCCTTATCTCAATTGTGAGATAGTGTGGGCCATACTCCACCACGCTGGCCTAGTGCAGGTTGGTGGAGGGGTGCGTGAGGCAAGTGACCAACCTTAATGTCAGATGTTATCAAGCCGCCAAATGGCCTCTGACTAGGCTTGACGACTAATATTTACATTATAGTAAATATCAGCCGGGACCAACAGCTTAACGTGCCTTCCGAAGCACGGAGACGCTCGAAATTAATGTCACTAAATATGGTCAGAATGGTCACCCATCCATTAACCGACCGCGGCGTAGGTAGCTTGACTTTCGTTATCGCTAACGAACCACTGTCACAGCTGCGCCACGAGCGCCTTCGATAATAAGCGTCTCCATCTTGGTCTATCCTGCGCCACCTCCTGCCAGTCGTCCACACGAAGCTCACGCAAGTCTTTATAAGATGCATTCAATTGCAATTTTTATTTTTTCGAAATAAGTAAAAAAGATATTGTCTATTTGGTCAAATAATGTACAAAAACAAAAAACAGACTAAAGATTTGATTGTTTGTTTGTTTGTATTGAATATGCTCTGAAACCACTGAACCGAATTGGAAAATTATTTACCCGTTGGGAAGCAACACTATCCCCGATTGAAATAGGGAACTTTTGTTCCCGTTTTTGTTCCGTTATGATTGTTTTGTTCCGTGATTGTGATCATGAACTTTATTCGACTGACGATGTTTTCCATCATCGCCGACCAATAAAATAAAAAGCCTCGCCATATTGCGGAAAAATATTGAAACTAATTTCTTCAAGTGGCAACAATCAAATAAAAAAAACAATAAGATGTCATTCATTATTGTTCTGTCAAAGTGAGATGTCAATTGTCAACCGTGGCTTGTTATTATTGGATATTGTGAGTATAACCATAGCAACCAAGTGTTGCTATAACCATAGCTAATGTGGCGCCTCCAATGCAGGATTTTTATTTTCCTATTATTATAAAAAGAATATAAAAAAAAACCACAAAACTGACCAAATATCAATGAATAAACATCATTGAATTCGCCCTAGTTTTACGCGGGCGTTTACTCGTTAGCAAAAATATTGTTTTTTTTTTTTAAAGTAATCATGCTATCTTCACATAAATCATATACCTATCTCACACGCAAATTTGCCTGACGGTAAAAAAAGTCATCCAGTATACATACATACAATACGCACATGGAAACGTAGGTGCACGTTCATTAGACTTCACGCATGTGAAGCGGCTCTTGAAACCCAGTGTGGTTCTTCTTTAACTATTACAATATTTACATTTTTCAATTTTTTAAGTAGCTTGCAAACTAATCTCTTCTGAAATATATGTAAACGTTTAAATTTTACGGTTGGACCTCTCTTACGCTTTCACTTTCAGAGATTTAATTCAAAATGTTTTGTTTGGAGATACCTATACCTACAGTCGCGTAGTGTCGGTGCGAAATTACGCAAATTCCGAGGTCCTACTTCACTGAGAGCTTTCGTTAGCAACTTATTAAATATTTTTATACTTAATCCTTTAAACAAAAGAGTTACAAGTTTTACAGAGTCTGAGGTTTGGAACGGCAAGTTTATTTTTATTGCTTGTGTTTAAAGTATGAATACATTTAGATTTTTTAAGGACTTCATAATTTTTGCGATGTTACGGTTAGATACTTTCCATATAGAGTTCCTTCAGTGAGTCACATGGTTTAAGCTTATATATGGCGCCAATTGCTCGTTTCTGAAGCACAAAAATAGCTTTAATGTCGGCAGCGGTGCCCCATAACAAAATACCTACCATACGAAATTACACTGTGAAAGTAGCTGAAATATTCAAATTCAAATCATTTATTTGCGTAGAATAGGTACATTCAGATGATGAATAACAGTATTAGTTAGTACAGTTCTTACTATTCTGCTAAAGTATACAATTAGCATGCAAAATGTGTGGTGAGAAATTCGTCAATTGAATAGATGCAACAATCTATGAGCCATTAATAAACCAAAAATAAACCAACCTTGCCGTTTCAACGTATGTAAGACTAGCCTTCCGCCCCTTTCAGTACGTAATCTCTTTTTTCAAATATCCCCCCTTCCCCCCACATTTCCAGGATAAAAAGTACCCTATGTTCACCGGGGATAGTGTAGCTTTCCAACAGTGAAAGAATTATTCAAATCAGTTCAGTAGTTTCAAAATTGATATTCCCGCGGGAATGAGACGTTTCCCGTAGGAATTTTATAGCCTATGTCCCATTCCGGGTTATAAACTATACGTGTGTCAAATTTCATCTAAATCCGTTCAGCCGTTTAGGCGTGATTGAGTAACAAACATCCAAACATCCAAATATCCAAACATCCAAACATCCAGACTTTCGCATTTAGTAGGAAGTAGGATGTCTTATTTTTCTGACTGCATTGTTTACAGATTTTTTTTAATTTTGATATTAATTCAGGCGTCTTAGTGAGAGAGCGCATTGTCTACCACAAGTTGCCGTTAGAGAATACAATTATTAGGAAATGCGACCACTTCCAGCTCTGCTCTGTCGGTCTAGATTCTCGTTAAATAATAATTAGGAAGATGTAACAGAACCTATTCTGGTGTCGGTAGAAAATATTTGTTTGTAAGTAATTTTTATGATAGATTGATAGTAATGCGTTTATGCACCATAATCGCAGGCTAGCTACACCTGTGGCCGTGTGTGGGACTCGGGACTAAAGTCCACTACCCAATAAACTCCCCCTGTTTCCCCTTCACACCCAATATTGGGACGAGCCGGTGTTAGCCTTGTGGCTATTGACCAGCCTATCCCCGGAGATCTCGCTAACCTGCAGTTACGGTGCAAAAACACATTTATGTTCGAAAGAAAAATATGGCTATGGTTGGTAGTGATAATTTCATACTTACCATAAAGTGACATAGTCGTTCGTTTGCCTTCCTCTTAAAAATCATGGGTTACATTTCAATAGGTACCGTCAAGGGATACTTGAGACTACAGTATTACTTAGGACATAGAAAAATATTTATCTACATCCATACCATAATATGTCTATTTTATAGTCAGGAGCGATGAGCAAACGCCCTACATTTAGATATAAGTATCTGTGGCTGCATCGTAATGTTTACATTTTAGTATCGGTAACCGATACTTTAATTACGTTCAAATTTCGAATTTAAAAAGTAAAAATTAATGGATTTGAAGCTAACATATGTAAGCAAAACATCTTGATGTATTTTCAAAGGTACCAGGAGAGCATAACCGCAGCGTAACTATTCATTAAATCAAAGAGTTTGAAAGACGCGAGCTAGCCTAGCTTCTTGTTCTTCTCTGCTCTCCTGGTACTACGGATTATATTCCACGCGGTTTCACATCGATCCTGACTTTAAAATAGACATTTATCGTATGAATTTTACGCACCCTGTTCAAACTTTATCTCTTCCGTGATGTTGACAGCAACTTCTCTGCTCCAGCACTATGTCAATGTTGCCATAATGATTAGTCAAAAATTATTATACGAAAATGTCCTAAGTAATACTGTAGTCTCAAGTATCCCCCATTGACTGTACCTAAATAAGACTTTAAAATTCTAACACTATCAGAATCAGTCTCTAATTCTCTATCGACTTCACAATCGACCACGGATGAAAGTGACTACTTGATTTCAACGAAAGCAATCCGCACCACGCGTGGGCACTTTCTCTCGCCTGCTGTCTTGGCGAATTTGAAATTTGAAATTTTAACACTCCTGAATTGAGAAAGGAGTTTTGATTTTGATATTTTTTTTGTTACTTAAATTGGAGAGGCATGCAATTTACCTGATGGTAAGCGGCCACTGCAGTCTAATATTAAAATAAAATTAAACAGAATAATGTAAGCTAATTGTGTTCACACTGTAAGGTCCTCTAATCTTAGTGACTTTTACTTTGAGTGTACATACAAAATTAGGTTATGTTTAAATAAAATCCCACCAAAAACACTCTGTAAAAACAAGCCAAGTCTCAATGGAGCTGCTTGTTGTTGTTGTTGCGGCCTTTATGGGCCCCCAAGTTGTATTGTGTAGGAAAGACAGATCCCGGCAAAAAATTCCACTCCCAGGAAGCAAATCGCTTAGTTCGTACGCGCGGTATCCCCACTGTATATAGATGGAGTCCCCGACCGAGTCTAGTAGTTCGATGATGGAACGGAGCTGGTGGAACCAAATCGTGGAGCTGAGAAGCACACTCACCTCACCAAAGTGGAGTCTGTAAAATACGTAGAGGCATGCAATCTTCCTACGATGATCGAGGCTCTGCAAGCTCTCGACCAAAGTATCGTCACCGATAAGCCTCTTCGCACGCCGCTTAATAGAGTCCAAAGCAGCCAGCTGGCATCGAGCAGAACCATCCTAAAGATGGCAGCAATACTCCATGCAGGAACGAACTTGAGCTCTGTAGAGGTTTAGGAGCTGTTCCGCAGTGAAGTAGCGCCTGAATCTAAAAATGATTCCGAGCTTTTTAGAGGCAGATGCTGCTACAGACTCTATGTAGCTTCCAAAGTTTAGGTTGGAAGATAATTCCATACCAAGGAGCTGTAGTCGGTCAGATAGACGGACAGATTCGCCACGAAAAAAGGGAGCCAACTCTAGGTTTGCTAAAAGGGGAATGAAAACACATAATTTAAAACCATAATCTTTATTTCAACATAAGCAAAAATGTGGTGAGAGCGTACAGGGAGGCAGCGGGAGTGGCGGCGGCTCCGCGTTGCGGGGCGAACAGCGCTGTGTCGTGGTAGTTAGCGCTCCAGCCTATTAGCTGCTCGTCTCGGTTCTGGACACGTAGCCACAGTTCTAGTGGTCTGAAGTACCTGGTGGGAGAAACGATATGATAACTTCCTACAACATAACTTTTATTAAAACATTCCGGGATTCTTCTTCACAATGCGGGTGGGAGAACCATTTAAAGTTGGTAGGTTCGAATCATGAGGAGAGCCCAAAGGTGGGTCTACGCTAACGAGCCGAGCACGAGCCGATCACGAGCCGACCCAAAATTCGTGAAGCGTAGACCTACTTCGAGCTTCGAACGAGCGCGCTTCGAGCATTTGGCGCTATGATTTGGCTCGTGTTCGACTGTGCTCCGCCTAGTGTCGGTTTTGTGACGAACACAAAGGGATTTGCATCGCGCTCGCAGTGCGCTTGTCACCGCGAGCAAATTGGATCATGGATTCACATCACAGCTATTCGACTGGGTTTCCTCACGAGATTTAAATGATCGACCATGTAATGTGACGTTCGCGACGGTAGCGATCACTTACCATCAGGTCCCGCACGGTACAAACATTTGTGTGCATGAACATGTCTGTTTGTATCGGTCTGGGTGTATGTATGTACTTACAAAAAAAAATATAAGTAATGTTTATCCTTTGTCTGGCACCCATAGCACAAGCTAATGCTTAGTTTGGGGCTAGATGGCGCTGTGTGAATAATGTCCAGAGATATTTATTATTATTATTATTGTAGGTACATCTTAATTGCTCATTTGCTTCCTTCTTTCATAAAACATACTTAAATAGTAATTTTTTTGTTAATTTTTTATTTAATTCGTCTTTTTTTTTTCATAAATATGTAGGTACTTACTTTACAAGAGATTCTGGAGATATCCGATTAGTTTTTCCCTTCGTCATCGTTCTAATGATTTCTGATGCTGGTTTTGAAGAACCAGGTTGCATGATTTCACTGAAAAATAAATAATAATTTAATCTAAAATAATAACGTTTTTGATTAATTTTAGCCAAAAGTTTTCGGGTCACAGTCAAGAAACTAGAAGAGATGTAGAGAATTCAGATGAAAGAAAATAGTCATTTTCATCAAGTAGTTATTTATTGAAACTAGTAGTAGACAAAGGTATCCGCAAAATAGTTACCGGCGCCGTGGTAAGCATGGCAAATCTTAAAGATTACAGTATCTAAAAGAAACAACTCTTTTGACAGTTTTTTTTAAAGGATACGTACTATATGTAGGATACAGCTTTGTCGATATCCGACTAAAAAAATCCTGATCCTAAAGATGCATTTCATCTTTAGGATCAGGATTTTTTTTAGTGAAATGAAGTGAAATAAAATGAAGTGAAATGAAATGAAGTGAAATGAAATGAAGTGAAATGAAATAATGAAATGATATGAAATAATGAAATGATATGAAATAATTTATTCAGCAATTAATAAATTTATAAAAATACTTTTGCACGTCAATCTTTTTTTCTCTACCAGCACTTCGACGTCAATGGCTTGTTGATGAAAGAAGATCATATCCTACAGCTATTAAAAGCCTAGGGCACATAACAAAATATTATCCCTACCTTAGTACTCTCCCGGCATCCCGACTCCTATAAATGTCGCATTCGTGGAGATGTCCCACGTGTCCCGATACCGAACACAGCTGCTCGAAGATCTGGAACTCCAGGATCGTGGCCAAGAAGTATTTGATGTATTCCTTAACACAAAGGACTATAGATTAGTAATTTTATTCTAATGTAAAAAAAATGGCAATTAAAAAGAGTAAACTATCGAATTCGTAGCCGGTTCTTCTAAATACATAGATATCAAAATTCCGAAGCTGGTGGTAGTCAACTTTAACATTTGTAATTTTTTTTAAAGTTTGATGGGAAAATGAAAACCAAATGTTAGTAAATAGTAAATTATATTTTTTTTGATAAACGCGAAGGGCAATGACCCCCGCAGGTGACCGTCCGCGACGCAGCGTATTGGTTAGAGTTTCGTCTATCATAATCGTAAAACTTTTGATTTGACAAAAAAAACTTTATTTATCTATTTTTCTACGAAGATTGAATGATTGATTTTTGACGAGCCATTTGGTGTAATGGTCGAGAAGTCGGCTATTACACCAGAGGTCGCGGGTTCGATCCCCGCACGGTCCAGGGATTTTGTGTGCATGAACATGTCTGTTTGTATCGGTCTGGGTGTTTCTATGTATTATATGTATGTATTTACGAAAAAAAGTATAAGTAATTTACCCGTTGTCTGACACCCATAGCACAAGCTAATGCTTAGTTTGGGGCTAGATGGCGCTGTGTGAATAATGTCCAGAGATATTTATTTATTTATTTTGTAAAATATTCGGATATCATGTATTGTGTTCGATTCGCGCCTTGGTTGGTGGTAGACCTTTTTTAGAGTCCAACTGGTTGGCTTCCACCTTCATACATAGGTAAACTCTGCTGCCTTAACAGCTTTGAACATTGACCAAGCCACTCTGGCCAATGAAAGGTTACCTGATCTGATATGATGTGATACTTTGATCCTGGGTCAAAGTCATTTTCTGTCCTCGGCATAGGTGGTATCACTCCCTGGGAATAAACATCTTCTATAAGTGAAGAGAGAGGCAATGCAAAGTAACGCAAAAAAATTAATTTATTGAAACTATTT
Source organism: Mecyna flavalis (assembly GCA_949319885.1). Classification (NCBI taxonomy): domain Eukaryota; kingdom Metazoa; phylum Arthropoda; class Insecta; order Lepidoptera; family Crambidae; genus Mecyna; species Mecyna flavalis. The sequence continues at coordinate 1,275,506 of OX439420.1, read as the reverse complement.
TTTAAATACCTAAATTGCTTTTTAAAAATTAATTTGTAATGTTTTGTAATACTTCTCTTTTCGTCTTGAGACACTGCGGTAGACAACAGATTGCTTACAAATTATGTTCAGTTTATTTTTCATTTACCTGGTATCTAAGTTTCATTTGCCACCATCTGTTATTCATATTTTGGACTCCATCTTCGAACACAGACCACCTCCACTGCCAACATACAAATAATCACTTAATATCAGCATAAAAAACAAATATATTGTAGTATAATATTGTGTCCCACCATGCAGGGCAAAGGCCGGTGGCTTATGTCCAGCAGTGGACTGAAATGGGCTGATAATGATGATGAATAAATGATATGGCAACTTACCTGGTCTACCATGAAGGCAAAAGGTAGGTAGGCCACTTTCTCCAAAGCCATGGTCATGAGGAAGTTCATGCTCACTTCATATGGGTCGTGGGACCTGAAAAATATAAGTTTCTAAAAGTGTCTGTCTCCATGGCACATTTGGTCTGAGTGAATCTGCCAGAGGTAGCGAGTTCGAATCCATGATGAAGATGAAAGTGTATTTAAAAGTATTATTTGGTTGTTTATTTGTTTTTAAGTATCCCCCTTGCAAAGGATATCAACTAGAAACAGATCTCACGTGCAAATTTATTTTTATTAGCTTTCTGAACATGGCAAGTATGGCTCTAATGTCCTCCAAGCCGAGTTTTCGGCTATGGCGGCCAATTTTTTACGATCAGCCAACTACGCAGTTAAATTATAGTGCTGCAGTGAGTGCGCAAGCACAGGTGCACTCCCTATTCCCTCACTCTCATAACACGGTGGGACAGCAGTCTGACACGACCGAAGAGAGATCAGGCGCAGGACCAACGGCTTAACGTGCCTTCCGAAGCACGGAATCATGATTCTTTTAAACATTCAGGTGATTCAAGCCTGCAATTTCCTTACCAAACTGAAAACATTTACACAAAGTGATGTTTCCCTCGGGATTCGAACCCACGACCTCCGGGTATTAGAGCCCAACGCTTTTACCACTGTACCACGAAGGCAGTTAGTTATAGTTGATGATATGGCCTGGGTTGTCTGCGAATTGTAGTATGGTAATGTTCTAAACTTACTTATTCTGGTACAGCCCAACTCTTTGCAGGTGTGGCAGGTTGTATACTGATAGAGCTGCAGCATTGGCTACGGCCTCATGGAATGCTGTAGAGAAAACCAATGGTGAAGCTTTTTTGTTATGATTATTTCTAGAATCACTCATACATAAATGTTATGATATTTGGGACCGAGTGAGTTCCTAATAACTTACTTTAAAAAAAAAATTCGAAATCCCTTTTATTTCGTATTAAAAATACTTATTATTAATTATTTCTTGATGTATAGTGGCATGGATATGGGTAGCAGCTCATATGAGATATTCCTTTCACATCGTCAAGACATATTCAATGAGAACACCATCATTGTATATGTGTCATGGAAATACATGTTATAGGGATAACTCAAAAACCACTTATCCATTCTTTTGTTTTTAAACATGACCACCATCATATACACAACTTTATAATGAATATGAGTTACGTTATGAGGTAACCATGCACTCATTAAACAATATTGCCGAATTAAAAACATCCCCTTTCATTTTAAGTGCGTTCAATAAGAACTAACCTGGATTAGCTCCATCTCGGAACAGCTGTGGCTGGTCAGCATACTGAAGGTAGTACTGGATGTGCGCCATCTCGTGGTGCGTGGAGATCAGGTCCTGCATCGTCACCTCGGTGCATTGTTTTATCCTGTAAAGCTCATTAAAATGTTGTGGCCATTGAGCTGATATTACTAATAATATTTTTATGGTTGTGGCCATAGAAAAATTATGTATGGTTGTGGCAGACATTATAGAAGAGTTACCAAACTGTCAAGTCAAGTCAAGCATCTTTTTAAGAAGCGCCTTGTTAAATGTGGATGGCAATTTGCCTAAAGAGTACTTTTGCTTAATTATTTGCGAGGGGAAATGATAGTTTCTTAAACTACCTGGAGGCTGCACGTCGAACAATGAAGACATGATTGGTGACCTTGAAAGTTTACGGTACTGCTGGTCCGTCTCTATCTAACACCCTCGTGGAGATAGCATTGCCGAACACAAATAAATGAGCAAAAGCAGTCTTTAGTTACATGGCCATAAAAAATTTCACAGGCGTTTTTATTTCAACAGAAGTTAATACCAATGTCTTATATATTGCATTGCATGCATGTACAAAATAGGTATGTATGACTTACTACACACAACATATAATTGCTATAAATATTATAATTAGTCTTTATATAATGTCCTCCTAGCCGATTCGGCTATGGCGGCCAATCTTTTACGATCAGCCAACTACGCAGGATATATTATAGTGCACAAGTGAGTGCGCAAGCACAGGTGCACTCCCTATTCCCTCACTCTCATAGCACGGTGGGACAGCAGTCTGACACGACCGAAGAGAGATCAGGCGCAGGACCAACGGCTTAACGTGCCTTCCGAAGCACGGAATCATCATTCTTTTCAGACATTCAGGTGATTCGAGCCTGCAATGTCCTAACCAAACTGGAAACATTCACACAAAGTGATGCTCCCCGCGGGATTCGAACCCACGACCTCCGGGTATTAGAGCCCAACGCTCTAACCACTGTACCACGGAGGCAGTTAAAAATGTCTGTCTTTATATACAGTGGTGGTCACATAATTAAAGACACTCTTGGTGTTGACTACGTACATCAAAATAATCGAAAATTAGACACCTAAAATTAGTATTAATTTCATTTTTATTGGTTTTCATACGTACACTGTTGTCGTATTTTTAAAATCCGGACAGCAAAAAAATTATAAAAGCAATATTTTAGTATTATTTCCTTTTTGCAAATGTAACACAAACTTTGTCGATACATTTTTCGCTGGTCAGCTAATTAAAGACAGTGCGTATTTGATGTTCTAAAGTAAGCATAACCATAAAAGGACCACTTTAACTTTTTCTATCCTGCAGATATTTTTCTTGACAAGCCGAAACTAGTTAATTTTTAAACTTGCTTTAAGTATAATTGTGATAAAATTGAATTGGTAATGGGAAAGCGGAAAAGATGCGATTCTCCCTTGTAACGGGAGAAAATTGTAATTTTTTTATATCAAAGGTTGGTCGGACAGTACATTAAAAGATCACTTACGATGCTCTAAAATATGGTTATAGACGATATGCGGCATTTTAAGAGTTTTATACAGTTCACATGCCTAAAAAATCTAGACCGAGAAAAACAACCCCCTCAAAAATAGCATCATTTGGTTAAACAAAGACCCATAAAATGACTCAAAAGTCATGCGTTTAAAAGTATTTGGTGAAGAGGGGTTTTAATAAGTATCTAACAGAACGATTAGAAGGAAATTATGGAAGTCAGTCTTTTTTAAAAGATTTTTCCTAAGGTGCTTCTTTTGAAGGAAGAAAAAAATCGGAACAAAATTTCGATTTGCTCAAAACTATTCATATCTGGACATAAATACTGAGGAAAAAATTTGTTTATTTCCAAAGAACTTACATTAATATGGTTAACTCTAAAGGAAAAGTTTACGTTAGGAGTCCTCCAAAGAAAAAAAATTCATCCAGAGTACACAAAGAAAACAGTCAAACGTTGAGGGGTACTTAATACAATTTGAGGATGTTTCTCTTAACGGTGTGGGACCATGTGGGACCTAATAAAAAAATTCAAGGTAGCAGGAATAAATTTAATGACGGAGTATTTAAGGAAAAGTATTGTTTCCTTAGGCCAATGTACATTTGCCGGTGATAATAGACTTTTCAACACGATAACGATCCCATAAATACTTCAGCAGGAGTCAAAAAATTGCTTAGGAACTAATAAGTAACAGTTTTAGATTGGCCACTGTAATGTCCCGACACTAACCCGATCGAAAAAATTTGATCTAATGTGAAGAAATAGTGACAAAAAACATACTAGTAATGTTCATCAACTTTACTCGACGTATAAAACGGCATGGGTGCAGATTTCGATTGAAACCTGCAATAATTTGAAGGTATCAATGCCTAGACGGGGTTGGACTTTTATTGCTGCTAAAGGACATGCGACAAAATATTAATGTCGTGTTTTTATGTTTTTATAATACGTCCAAAATGTATTAAAGTCAAGTTCGTTTCAAAATTTACTAAGTTGATTTTTTTATAGTTACCTAATGAGTCTGTCTTTAATTAGTTGGCCAAGTCTTTGTATTCGTTCGTACTAATTGCAATAAACTTAACCAACAAAAAAAATTAATAGAACATCTTTGTATCTTTATTTTACTTCAAACATTTAAGGATAACCCTAAGAATAATTTAAGTAATATTGCAAGATAATAATGTATTATAATAAAAGTATAAAGGGTAAGGTAAACTCTGACAACTTAATATCTCCTCAGTGTCTTTAATTATATGTCCACCACTGTATGTACCTACCTGTAGTCAATTCTATTGCAGAAGTCCCAAGCACTGGCAGTGCACTGTACGCTCCGCTGAGGAGGCCGCACCAACATGGACCCTCTCCAGAACTCTGGGGGAGCCGGCTTTAGGCCCAGGGACGTGTAGAAGTCTTCTGCCATTTGGAACATTCTGGCAAACAGGGAAGCAATTAATTACGGGTTATTTTCAATCTCCAGCTCCCAAATTATTTCCGTTTAATCACGTTGATACATTCTCCGTAGCGACGAGAAAGAAGGGCAAAGACTCAACGCTCAAAGCAACTCTATTTCTGTTTTCCCATAGGAATTGAGCATTATCCAGAATAAAAGTAGCAGTTTTCCGAGGTCAAGTGTAGCTAGTTCTGTACCAAACTTTATCAGAATCATGGTATTGGCGTGAAATCGTAACAGACAGGCAAACAGGAAGACAGGCAGACAGATAAAAAGACACACGGAGTTACTTTCGCATTTATGACATTACTAGCCTTCCGCCCGCGGTTTTACCCGCGCGAAATCTCTTTTTTCAAATATCCTCCCTTCCCCCCACATTTCCAGGATCAAAAGTACCCTATGTTCACCGGGGATAGTGTAGCTTTCCAACAGTGAAAGAATTATTCAAATCGGTTCAGTAGTTTCAAAATTGATATTCCCGCGGGAATGAGACATTTCCCGTAGGAATTTTATAGCCTATGTCCTATTCCGGGTTATAAACTATATGTGTGCCAAATTTCATCTAAATCCGTTCAGCCGTTTAGGCGTGATTGAGTAACAAACATCCAAACATCTAAACATCCAAACATCCAGACTTTCGCATTTATAATATTAGTATTAGTATTAGTATGACATTATGGATTTATGAGTTAATTTTTTTGGCAGCACTAGTTTGAAACCCCAACAAAAAGTGTCTCTGACTGTCAGTGCCGTGTTGTTTAGTTTTCGTCTAGTGAGTGAGTGAGAACCGAGGCCCGAACGTATGTCTTTCAAAAGTTATTAAGAACGTAATGTCCTCACCTCAAGGGGGTAAATCCTTGCCGTAGCATTTCTGCAGTGACGTCCACGTTAGGACTTTGAGGGAACGGCATGACCAGGTCCATTATCGACTTCCAATTCTGCGCCCACATGTTGCCTGCCGAAGACATAAATTAATATGAAGTGCTATTCCACTGTGGTCTTCTGTAAGGTGGAGGAAATTATTTGACCGCCTCCGTGGAACAGTGGCTAAGCCGCTCGGGTATAAAAAACACGGAGGTCGTGGGTTCGATTCCCGCCTTGGGTCTGGTTGGTGATAGGGCTTTTTCAGAGTCCGACTGGCTAGCTACTACCACCACAGGCGAAATCTGCCGCCATAACAGCTCTGGCTGTGTTCCGGCAACATTAATGTGGGAGCCAGTACACTTGAAATCAGAGGCTCGAAGATCAGATGAGCCTACAGTCTTGCAGCACATTGAGCGACGCTTTCTGTGAAGTGTTTCTCAATGAAATAGGCCGCAGTGACCGCTTACCATCAGGTGGGATGTGTGCCTGTCTGCCAACTGAACTAGTATAAAAAAAAATTAACTTCATCTGGCAGACAGGCACACAGCTTTCCTGATAGTAAGCGGCCACTGCGGCCTATTCCATTGAGGACACGTAGTCGCTCAATGTGCTGTCACTAAAGGCTCATTTGATCTTCGAGCCTATAATTTCAAGTGCACTGGCTTCCATATTATTATTACCGGAATTCAGCCAGAGCTTTTATAGCGGGAGTTTTTCACCTGTGAGGTGGTAGCTAGCCAGTCGGACTCTGAAAAAGTCCTACCACTACCACCAACCAGACTCAAAGCGGAAATCGATCCCACGACCTTTGGTATATCCGAACGGTTTAACCCTAGTTCCCTGGAGGCGGTCTACTAACTGTGTCCTTATCTGTTTGAGGGATTAGCTGTTGTTCTACGTATATTCGACGTTCGTGCGACGTGCGACGTGCTATCCGTATTGTCGGTGATCAAGAGGTGACTAAGACCCTAGAACCTCTTCAGTTACGTAGAGACGTTGTCAGTCTTAGTGTTCTCTACCGTCTCTATAATGGGGAATGCTCTGAAGAGTTATTCCAACTTATCCCGTCCTCCCCTTTCCACTCCCGAACAACACGCGCCAGACTGCGTTGCCATCCCCATACCATCCAGACACTGGTGGCCCGTACCAAGAGGTATAGTTCCTCTTTTTTGCCCCGTGCCATTAGGACATGGAATGCCCTTCCGGCTCACGTGTTTCCTTCCTCCTATAATCCTGAGCTTTTCAGGCGGGGCGTGAAGCGGCATCTATGCGGGCCTTTAGGGTGAGGGTGACTGGCTCAATGGGTACTATGATCTATTGAGCTAGTCAACCTTATATTTGGACCTCACTTCCGCTTACCATCAGGTGGAGTCAGGTCATCCTGACTGCCTCTTTATAAAAAAAATAATAATTCTGTGTTTGCCAATAAATGGTTTCTTTCTTAAACTCACCCAGTAGATGAGCAGGTATAGGCCCATCACTCCGCACAGTGGTCTCCCCATACCGCTGGACTAAGCGCCTGCGCACGTACGTGAACAACTGCTTGTACAGAGGCGCTACTTGGTTGTACATCTCTTCAGCGCTCGCTCTGAAGGATGGGTCGTCGTAGGCTGCTCTCATCTGGTCGCCAGCGTCTCTGTAACCTGAAAGGACAATGCAAAAGACTGTGCCAAAAAAAATAATGTTGTGCAGATGCAGATGATCATAGACTACGAAGTAGATCCAATAAACACCCTTAACCTTTATTATGGCGTCGACAAAATTGGTCCTAGTGAAAAAAAAATACGTTTATTATGTTAATTTATTTATGTTCATATAAAAATAATATCCCTGGACTTAATATTTAGGCCCAAGACCCATGGCAAGTTTTGCATTCTCCTTTAATAATAGTCATGTCCTCAGTTCTCCTGCAGGTCAATCTTTACGATCAACTACGCAGGATATTTAGGGTGTTACCAGACCAATCGATCCATCGCCGAGTGACGGCATCGATCGGTGATAGAATGGATATGTCGACGATCGATAGTTTCCACCATACCAAATGATCAACCAGACTAGTCGATCAAGCCGTCGATCGGCGGTCGATCGATTGGTCTGGTAACACCCTTACAGGGCACAAGTGAGTGCGCAAGCACAGGTGCACTCCCTATTCCCTTTCATAACACGGTGGGACAGCAGTCTGACACGACCGAAGAGAGATCAGGCGCAGGACCAACGGCTTAACGTGCTTTCCGATGGATGAGGGTATTTTAACTTCCTGGCTTCGGACTTAAGTATTCCGAAGAGCAGTTACAAGTAACTAAATCACAAATTAGTTCGTCCCGGAATTTGGTGCCAGGATTTGGCGCCGTCGTCGCTTTGGCCGGGTTGTATTGTTTCATTACCAAGTTCCAATGGGCATGTTTCGGTTTCGTCATCAGATCAGCTAGTGGTTATTTTGCATTGTCATACGATTAACACTTGCATTAAAAATAATTATGCAAGATTGGAGTACAAAAAATTTCGTGGAGGTAAATAAAAGCTAGTAAAAGAATCACGCGGTCGGTTAATGGATGGGTGACCGTTCTGACCACATTTAGTGACATTTATTTCGAGCGTCTCCGTGCTTCGGAAGGCACGTTAAGCTGTTGGTCCCGGCTGATATTTACTATATGTAGATATTAGTCGTCAAGCCTAGTCAGAGGCCATTTGGCGGCTTGATAACATCTGACATTAAGGTTGGTCACTTGCCTTACGCACCCCTCCACCAACCCGCACTAGGCCAGCGTGGTGGAGTATGGCCCACACTATCTCACAATTGAGATAAGGCCTGTGTCCCAGCAGTGGGAACGTATATAGGCTGATGATGATGATGAAAAGAATGACTGACAGAGGCCTATGTCCAGCAGTGGACTGTAACAGGCTGATGATGATGATGAAAAGAATGTCTTACCAGTCTCAACAGCGGCTTGGTTAGCAAGTTGGACGTATCTCATGAACCTGTTCTTGAGCTTGGGTCCTGTCTGGTCGCGGAAACTCCTCCACACGTATAGCAACTCGCTTTCTATCCTGGAGTGGGCTGGAAATAATGGTTAACGGATAAATAGTAAGCGCATACCTATTATAGTCAGCGAACTAAATTATCATCTAGAGCCCGTGGCAAAGGGTTTCCGCCAAATCCCATAGAAAAAACCCCAGTCCCGGCGCAAACGATTTGTATCTCAGATTTAAGTTAGTAGAAACAATATCAAGTGTCACTATTTCCTGATTCGGTGGCTAACATGGTTATTTTGCCCAGAGAAGTTTCATAGGCGCTTCATGCAAACATGACACTTTTTAGGAAAAACTTCATGTTACTGTACTAATTGACATTGAATTGGCAAAAAATGAATAATTTTGGCGGATACCCTTTTCTTTCTTAAATTTTTTAATGCTAAATAGTTCAGTTGGCAGACAGGCACACAACCGGTCTGGCAAGCGGCCACTGCGGCCTTTTCCATTGATGGACACTTCACCAGAAAGCGTCGCTTAACGTGCTGCCAGAAGTGCCAGACTAGGCTCATCTGACCTTCGAGCCTTTGATTTCAAGTGCACTAGCTCCCACATTAATATTACTGGAACACAGCCGGAGTTGTTATGGCGGCAGATTTGGCCACTTTGGTACATTTTACAAATGTTAGGTCATTTTAAAGCTTGGGACTATACTGTAAGCTCTGCTAGTAGTTACGCCGCTACGTGGACCGAAATCAGATTTATTTAATTTCTCAAGCACATGCGCTTCTCATCATCTTTTATAATGCGCACAGCCAAAGAGTGAAATTCCCTGCCTGCGTCTGTATTTCCGAGTGCATATAACTTGACTCTCTTTAAGTCTAGAGTTAGGTATCGTCTGGGCAAGCTCGCTTCATCGTAGATCCCATCTCTGCTCTAGAGCAAGATTGGGGTCAAGAGCAAGCCCATTCAGAATTAAAAAAAAAACATGTTATCTTAGGTGCTTTTTTATTACTTTTATCTACATCCATACCATAATATGTCTATTTTATAGTCAGGAGCGATGAGCAAACGCCCTACATTTAGATATAAGTATCTGTGGCTGCATCGTAATGTTTACATTTTAGTATCGGTAACCGATACTTTAATTACGTTCAAATTTCGAACGTCTTCTTAAAGAGTAAAAATTAATGGATTTGAAGCTAACATTATGTAAGCAAAACATCTTGATGTATTTTCAAAGGTACCAGGAGAGCATAACCGCAGCGTAACTATTCATTAAATCAAAGAGTTTGAAAGACGCGAGCTAGCCTAGCTTCTTGTTCCTTTCTGCTCTCCTGGTACTACGGATTATATTCCACGCGGTTTCACATCGATCCTGACTTTAAAATAGACATTTATCGTATGAATGAAGATAAAGTTATGTATTGTACTCATGTGATCCTTTTATGAAACTCACTTCGTTCGTTTCATAAAACCACATTCGTATTTTAATGACCCTCATTATGCAACAGTCACATAAATAACTATTAAATGTTACTTTTATAGATTTGAAGTTGTTGCTGCGCCCTTGCAAGGTAAATATATGAGTACTATTTTATATTTAAGACCAAAACATTACACATTAAAGTAGTATAATATAATATTGTATTGAACCAAAAGAAACGGAGGACAACTTACCCAATATCCTGGATATTTCAGGATCAAGCTGCATATCACAATAGTTGGAATACTCAGTATTTTCCGTATAGGACTGGTAGTGTTGGTACGGTTGGTTCGCGAGCTGGTACTGGCTGGTCTGGTATTCAGGGTTGTACGAGGGTACTCGGGGGACGTGAGGGTCATAGGGCTTCTGGCCGTAAGGACAGATCTTGGCTGCGTTGTACACTTCTTTCATTTCTGTTATCAGTTGTTGGATCTGAAATAAAAATTATCTCTGGACATTATTCACACAGCGCCATCTAGCCCCAAACTAAGCATTAGCTTGTACTATGGGTGCTAGACAACGGATAAACATTACTTATATACTTTTTTTTGTAAATACATACATATTATACATAGAAACACCCAGACCGATACAAACAGACATGTTCATGCACACAAAATGTTTGTACCGTGCGGGGATCGAACCCGCGACCTCTGGTGTAATAGCCGACTTCTCGACCATTACACCAAATGGCTCGTCAAATAGAAATAGAATTGTTGATGTAGGTAAATAGTTTCTTCAGTGTTACAACTAGTTATACTAGATGGGGAAAAACACTTTAAGAAAAAATAAAGTTTTTAAACCTGGATCGGAGTTAGGGCCGATCAATCTTCAATGCAGCCCACCAGCTCGACCCCATTTAGAGTTAAAAGAGGAAACCAGGGGAGTTTAGTGGATGTCCCTGGTAGTAGGCTGATGCAAGGCCCAGGAACGCTGCCGATGGCGATGCAGGAGCGCGGGGGTGTTGAGTGGGTATTCTTGTGAGTCCCACACACGGCTCGTCTTCCCCAGGCGAGTTATGGTGCGTAAATGCATTCCCCGCAACAAAAAAAGGGGAGTTTAGTGGATAATGGGACAATTGTTTTTAGTCCCAAGATCGACACATGGCCCAAGCGTCGCTACGGAAAAAAATGCTTTTTCCTCCGTTAAAAAAAAATTAAAAGTCTCAGATACGGAGGCAGCGATGCTTCGAAGAAAGAACATGGAGATCAGGTCAGCTCTGAATACAAAGTCTAATCCTAGCCCATCGCCCTTGATTTTTGTCATAGCCCCCTAATCCTAGCCCATCGCCATTGATTTTTGTCATAGCCCCCTAATCCTAGCCCATCGCCCTTGATTTTTGTCATAGCCCCCTAATCCTAGCCCATCGCCTTTGATTTTTGTCATAGCCCCCTAATCCTAGCCCATCGCCCTTGATTTTTGTCATAGCCCCCTAATCCTAGCCCATCGCCCTTGTTTTTCGTTATAGCCCCCTAACAGCGATTGCAAGTAATTTATAGCCTTATTTTTTTAAACTTAAATACTGTCCACACATTACCGAACCGGCCTCGGAAATATTTTGTACGTCCAGTCGCTCTCTAATACGAGTACTTACTTCAGAGAACTTGTCATCAGGCAACGCTGCTCTGCTAGCCTGGACTATCCTGGTGAGTTGCCTCCTGCCCTGGGCGTCCGGCAGCCGCGAGGAGTCGAACGCAGCCGCCTTCCTCCAGGATAGCCGCTCGAACTTGGAGCTGAGGGTCAGTTCTTCCAGCATTCTCCGGCGGTTGTACTCTGTTATGTTGGTGACGAAGCGCCATTGGGACATTGTGACCCTGGAATGTATAATATATATTGGACAGATCACATACAATCTGACCCGAAACTGAGTAGTTTAAAGCACTTGTGTCATGGTATTAGAAACAACGATGCCGCGAAGGTACCACAAATATTTTATGTATCATAATCATCAGCCATACGACGCCCAAGAATCTCTATAATGATCGGTCCATAATAAATAAATAAATATCTCTGGACATTATTCACACAGCACCATCTAGCCCCAAACTAAGCATTAGCTTGTGCTATGGGTGCTAGACAATGGATAAACATTACTTATATACTTTTTTTTTTGTAAATGTATAGTCTTTGTCAGAAAAGTATACTTGAAATGAAAGGCTTGAAGATCAGACGAGCTTTCAGTGTGACATAATTAACAATTCATTGATCGATGTGCCCTGGTGAAGCTTTCTTCGATGACCGCTACGGCAAGGTACAGTCGACAGAACATCAGACTACCCCAATTTGTAAAATTTCTACAACCAATTTTCAGCTGTATTCACTTCACATAGAGTTATCTTTCAATTGAGATTTTTTGACAGATTAGAGTTTGATCCGCTGCAGTCCGTACTTTTAGAGGCTCTTTCCTTATTCATCATTATAAAAACGTATTGTGATTTGTGAGACATTCATACCTGTAACACATTCCAGATGCTTCTCTGTCATATTCTCGTAGGAACTGCATGGCTTCCGCTGTATTTGTGTTCACACCCTGAAACAAAAAATAGGGGTAGACCTATTGTACTCGCGTACAATTTGAGTTTGGAGCATAATCGGCCGGCCGGCACACGGGATTTCTAGGAAGTTTATGCATATTAGGATAAAAATGCAAAAAATTAAGGATATATTTTTTATAGCCAATTGGACTCCTAATCGGATTCTGCAATGAACACTCTCCTTAAATATGTCCCTCGGGTTACGTATCACGCTGTATAAAAAAAAATCTTGATTTTCCACGAGAGCAAAGACAAGGCCCAGCTTGCGTATACGAACAGTTATTTGACATTGTCGTCAAAATAACGGATATACGGCCCTTTATGTATTTACTAGAAGTAATTACTCAGAACGAACTGATGACCCACTTACTTAACGCACTTAAGATTGTGGTATAATTTGAGCTAAGTGATATCGATGGTTAAAATGTCAAAGGGCTTAAAGGACAAATCATGATTTTTCAGGAGAGCAGAAAAACGAAATAAGTAAAAAATTGGGCATAACTTTTTTGATTTTAAAGCTATCGGTTTGTTGTAAAGGACACTTTTATTTATTTTTTCAAGCCGAACCGTATGCAACCATTTTATTTATTCTAGATAGCATAGTTTTCGAGATAGGTGTCCTTTAAGAATTGAAATTCGATTATTTTGTCCTTTAAGCTTAAGTTTCCGTTGAGATAAATCATTAGCTTTGGCTTAAAGGACATGTTAATACAGGTGTTAGAATAGAATTGGTCCTTTAAGATAAAATTTCGATAAAAAAATTATTATCCTATCTAACATGAATTTGCCTGTTAAGCTGTATTGTGCTTTTTCAATATAGTACAAAAAGAAGCGCTGTCGGCATGCAGAGTCAAAAAACATAAATCTCTCCCTCTCCTTTTTTTTCGGAGGAGAATGCGTTTATACACCACAACCTCTGGCTAGCTAGACCTGCGACCGTGTGTGGGACTCGAGGCTAAAGCGTCCACTACCCACTAAACTCCCCCGGTTTCTCCTTCACACCCGATTGGGACGAACCAGTGCCAGTCTTGTTGCTATTGACCAGCACACTCTCTCCCTCTCCTGGGTGTCGTAAAAGGCAAGGCAAACGTGGACACTTGCGGCACGGCTGGTCCGCAAGTTAAAAGTGGCTCAGTGAGACGTACGAGATCGTATACGAAATGAGATGATGCGGCATAGAACCAAAGGCAGTGGGCTGGCTATATCAGCCGTAGAACCGATAACCGTTGGGACAAACGGATTCTAGAGTGGAAAACGCGTCTCGGTAAACGTAGTGTAGGACGCTGTCAGGCCAAGTAAAGTGATGAATTGCGCATGATGGCTGGCAGGAGCAGGATGCGAGCGGCCGAGGATTGATCAGTGTGGCGAGCATTTGGAGGTTATGTCCAGCAGTAGATTGTAATATTCATATGATGATGATGATGATTGTAAAGATCCATAGATTCAATTATCAATTTATTAACAGAATTATAACTATTGTATTGGTCTTAAATAAATATTGGATAACATCACATACGTTGATCTGACCCCAAAGTAAGTAGCGTAAGAACATGTGTTATAGGTGTCAGAAACAACAAAGGTACCACAAATGTATACTTAAATACGAATAAACATCCAGACACAAAACAAACACAAATGATCCCGAACCCACGACTCCTGGTGTAAAGGGCAGGGAAATCAATGTGATTTATTTGACATAGAACCACAGTGTCCTTTAAGCCCAAAACGCCTGAATCAAAATATGCAAGAGTAGGCTTTAAATGCCATCATACATTATCAGTGACCTTTAAGCAAATAATACAAAAATGGCCAATTTTTAACCATGAATATCTCGCTAACTATAAGGGATAGGAGAATCTTTGATATACCATTAGAAAGAGCTCAAAAAACTCAATACAAATGTAACAAAAAGTCATTTTCGCCAAAATGTCCTTTAAGCCCTTTGACATTTTAACCATCGATATGGTTTACATTTTGTCTAGCTCGTTGGTGATTTCAGGACAAACTAGTTTGGCCTAGGCCAAACTGATTTATGTCAACATAGAATATTAGGTATTACCTATTATAGTGAAAACAAAAAAGGTTTTCAGGGTTTAAAAAATAAAATAAACTTTAAACCTATATCCATCCGAGTCGATTTCCCCCTTAGCACAAACTAGTTTAGCCTAGGCAAAACTAGTTTGTCCTGAAATCGGGTTTGGCCGGTAACTACAAGTTACCAAATAGTTACTACTTATCCGCTGGGAAGTTAAGTGGGTTTGTAACTTTGTATCTAAATTAAATTGTTTCTTAGTAAGGTTCCTAGTAACAGTGATATTACATAACAAGTTCATTCAAACTGGACAATGGGTATTTTCTCTTCCATTGTCAGATACAACTACTTATCACAAGTACTAGTGCTGCTATCATACTGTATACTACTTTATATTTAATGCCTCAAAGAGGCCTTTTTTTAAACCACAACAGTAAAAATCGAAATACTTTTTTTTATGTAATATGGGGGCAAACGAGCAAGTGGGTCACCTGATGATAAGTGATCACCGCCGCCCATAAGCACCCGAGACCCCCTTAGGGTCACAGGCGCGTTGCCCGCCTTTAAGGGTGGAATATGCTCGCTTCTTGAAGGAATTCATGTCGTATTGGCTTGGAAACACCGCTGCGGGAAGCTGGTTCCATAGAACAGTCGTGCGCGGCAGAAAATGTCTGCAGAAACGTACGGTAGTTGATCGCCACTCGTCCAGGTGGTTTGGATGAAACTGCATTTTGTGGCGGGTTGTACGGTGGTGGAATTTAGCAGCAGGAATCAAAACAAATAATTCCTCGGAACACTCCCCATGATATAGGCGGTAGAAGATGCACAGGGACACAATGTCTCTACGCAATGCCAGAGGATCTAAGCAACCGGCAAGACTCTCGGCACCGACAATCCGGGTTGCTCGACGTTGGATATAATATTTTTATTCATGCGGCTTTACAGATGCACTTATGAATCGTCAATATCAATGTGGCAAAGTGACTCTACCATGGGCTTCTGAATGTTATGTATCGAGGCAGGCTTTTAGTTTTTTAGAAGGTCAGATGGCAGTGGCTTCTTCTTCTTCTTAGCGTGTCGATGGCTAAATTTTATTGGCCCAGATTTCAGCGACCCGAACAGCGTTTTGGTCAGCGCGCAACAACTCTTCTTTTGTGCAAGCATCAGGGCACGCGGGGCAACACAAGAGGTGGGCCATTGTTTGAGGGGAGGCACCGCAGTCGCAAACGTTCTCAGAAGGCCCCACGTAACCCCAACGCTGCAAGTTGTCTCTGCAGCGGCCAACCTGAGTCCGTAGTCTATTGAGCGCTTTCCAAGTCGACCACGGCAGATCATGGCCTGGAGCAAGGCTCTCACAGGGTGGGTACAGAGGAAGGGGATGTTTTTCCTTCCATCTGTTAATCCTTACCAAGGACGGATCATCTGCGAAAACCGGCTCAACCCTCCTGTGAAAGCTTCGTCGGCTTTTTAGTCGTTGCGGTACAGGGACGTAACCAAACATGGGGTGGCGGGGGTCTCGCTCTACCTTCGCTTTTTCAAGACCGCTAGCCACACCCCTTCGAACCCCGCATGGCAGTGGCTGAAATGTAATAACTTACTTACTTACTACGCTGGCTCAGCGATCCGAAATGGGTCTTGGCCTCCGACGTCAAAGCTCGCCATTTCTTCCGGTCCTGTGCCAATTCCGCCCAATCATGCACGTTTAGTGCCTTGAGGTCCTTGGCGACTTCGTCCCTCCAGCGATATCTCGGACGACCCACAGGACGGCGTCCTGTAGGTCGTCCCAGATAAGCTCTTTTGGCAGCTCGATCCTCTCCCATTCTCTCCACGTGTCCGAGCCAGCGTAGTCGGGATGTTGTTATTTCCCCCATAATATTCGGCTCGGCTATCAGGTCTTCAATCTCCTGGTTGAACCTGGGCCTCCAACACCCATCTTCTTCTTTGGTTGGTCCCAGAATCTTGCGGAATATCTTCCATTCCGCCACCAGAAGTTGGCTTTCCTCCTTCAGTGTCAGTGTCCACGTTTCACACCCGTACATTAAGATCGGCCTAATGACTGTCTTGTAGACGCGAATCTTTGTGGCTCTGCTTAGTAACTTAGACACTAACACTTTATGGAGGGCGGCGGAACATCTCAGGGCACTTACTACGCGAGCGTTTATTTCATCCTCCCTGCGGTTAGTATCGGTGATAGTGCATCCCAAGTATAACTTGTCGACGCCCTTGTACGTGGCACCGTTTACCTGGAGGCTTTTTCTTCTCGCTCTGCTGTCTTTATAGCGCTTCAGAAATGTAATAACTAGACTTGCCAAATCCTGGATCGTGGTGCAAAGGGATAAATTAATTTGACCAGATCACAAATCGAACTTAGAACCTTAACTATTATGCCACTGTTCCATATAACAACATAATTTGGTTTGTCACGCGTCTAGAAGGTCGTTGTAAGTAATCCGTCACGACGTAATGCTTGTAATTTAGATAATATAGGGGACATCCTGCCATTTTTATAAATATTCTGCAATCTTAGAGTAATTGTGGATTGTCACGATTCTTATAAAAAGAAGCCTTCCGCCCGCGGCTTCGCCTGTGTCGACAAAACGCCTTTATACGCCTGTATTGTTGGCAGACTGGCTCGCAGCCCACCTGATGGTAAGCGGCCACTGCGGCATTAGGAAGCGACTCTGATCTTCGAGCCTCTGATTTCAAGTGTACTGGCTCCCACATTAATACTGCCGGAACACAGCCAGAGCTGTTATAGCGGCACATTTCACCTGTTTGGGGTTGTGGGCTAGCCAGTCGGATTCTGAAAAAACCCTACCACCAACCAGACCCAATGTGGGAATCGAACCCACGACCTCCGGGTTAACTTTAATACATTGAGCGACTGCCATAATTATAACCGTTAAAAAAACTAAAACAATATGTGACTTATATTGCCTAAATTGGCCTTCAAACCCACTACACACCGTTCCAGTGGCCACCCACTAAACGTACGCGACAGTTTTAAATCAACCTTCGCGACGCAAGATGGCGTGACCAGTTTAATGGCAAAAATTATTGTTATAGTAAACTTTTTATAATATTGTAATAGGTATATTATTGTTTCTTATGAGTAAACATCTCTGGACATTATTCACACAGCGCCATCTAGCCCCAAACTAAGCATTAGCTTGTGCTATGGGTGCTAGACAACGGATTTAAACATTACTTATATACTTTGTTTTTGTAAATACATACATTTACTATACATAGAAACACCCAGACCGGTACAAACAGACAAAAGATTCATGCACTCAAATGTAAATGTATGTACCGTGCGGGGATCGAACCCGCGATCTCTGGTGTAATAACCGACTTCTCGACCATTAGACCAAATCACCAAATGGCTCGTCAAAGTGGTTAAACAATCAGTCTGTTATCTATGAGTTGATAATGACCATAGTGCAATGGTTGAGAAGTCAGCTTTTACACTAGAGATAGCGGGTTCGATCACCGCACGCTACAATTTTATTATATAGTTTTTTAATATTTGGACTAAGCTACACAACTATATAAGCGGTCTACGGTGGAGCGCGCTTGCTTAGGAAAAGTCCGTTTATGTGTGCATGAAGAATGAACATGTCTATTTGTATTGGTATGGGTGTTTCTATGTCATATTGTGGTAGGTATTTACAAAAAAAAAATGTTTGTTGTGTGTCCGTTGTCCGGCATCCATAGTACAAGGTATGCTTATTTTGAGCCTAGATTTACTAGCTAATGTTACAGAAAAAAAAATATCTCAGGACATGATTCCCACAGCGCTTTAGTATATGTTCTATGA
This sequence comes from Mecyna flavalis, assembly GCA_949319885.1. Lineage (NCBI taxonomy): Eukaryota > Metazoa > Arthropoda > Insecta > Lepidoptera > Crambidae > Mecyna > Mecyna flavalis. The sequence goes on along the minus strand of OX439420.1, from coordinate 1,257,150 downwards.
CAGCGCCAACTAGGCCTAAACTAAGCATTAGCTTGTGCTATGGGTGCTAGACAACGGATAAACATTACTTTATATACTTTTTTTTTGTAAATACATACATATTATACATAAAAACACCCAGACCGATACAAACAGATATGTTCATGCACACAAATGTTTGTACCGAGCGGGGTTCGAACCCGCGACCTCTGGTGTAATAGCCGACTTCGACCATTACACCAAATGGCTCGAAAGACAGAAAGAACGAGACAGAAAATGACAGAAATTTTTTATTAGTCGGCAACGATATTAAATACCGTTTTATTTAAATTCGTTGTTAGTCAGGGTTCGGACTATGCATATGCACGATTTTAATCAAATCGGTTCAGCAGTTTCAGAGCGAAAAGTGACTTACAGATATTGATTTTAATATTGCCTGTATTTCAGGATAAAAATATGGAACTTATTTTAAGCTTGTGGTTTAAATACCTGGTCCTGTGCGAGATCTAAAGGTCCTGGGTTAGATTCCCAGGTTAGACAATCTTTGTTTTGAAAATTTCCAAGGTTTGTGACCACCAACGAGCACGTGGTAAGCGTGGTTTGCCTATCATAGTCATCATGATTATTTAATTCCAATGATGGAGTCATTATCAGTCATACGTCTTGCAATAGTTTTTTTTTTTATTGCAATGTGTAACGATGGTAAGCGCCACGTCTGCCCTTAGACAGTTCAGTGCGAAACAGTAACAAAACATTTACTGTCTGGCACCGCCCTGCGCCCGCTACACCGAGACGACAGTTATTAGGTCTCATCTATCCAGTAATTTCACTAGCTTCATTGCCCTTTCCCCGAAACACAGAAGTGCTTGACACACTTCTATTTCACGGGAAAATATCTGGCACTGCGGTGGTACCCACCTAGACGGCCCAGTACAGGAACCTACCACCTGGTAAGTAGATAGGTATTGCAATGTAGTGCGGCAGAATTACTTTTAATATGAATAATGTGTCCTATTTATATAATAAGGCAATTAAATCTATAATATCTTTAAGCCCCAATAAATAAAATGCTTCTTTTAATTGGCATCGATACGATCTAAATTGCAATAATTGTACTTACCATTCTGAAATAATCTTGCGAGCTCGCATACCGTGTGAAGAAAGCAAATAGCAATATCTTCACACCCGTTGCTCCCCTTCCGGCGTCCATTTTAAAAAACAAACTGTCAATACATCAATCACGACACTTATTTCATTCAAATTAAATTCCAACTAACTTTCCACACACTGAAGCAGCTGTTAACTCATATTTTAATTATTTACACATCCAACGTCATAATTATATTAATTTATTCGTTTACATTTGAATTTTATTGCTAAAAAAGTTACGTAATCGACTACGCAATTTTGGCGGTAAATTTTGACAGCGCAACTTTTTCGCGGTTTAAAAAAGTAATTGAACTTTTTAATTTTCTGCTAAATGAGGTCGGAGCGTGCAGGTTTGTTAAGGATTTTGGTAGAAATGGTAGAAATGTCGTTAGAAACTGGACTCGTTGCTTTCTTGTCGTAGACTGGTACAATATTTCTGTGGCTTTTGTTGTTTGCATGCTTTGATGAGCACGAATGCGTTAGGGAGGGGCACGCGCCACGACCAGATATGTCTTGAGATATCTTCGGAGTTATTTTAATTGGAGTAAGGGTCATTTTTACTGCTTGATAAGCAATTATGTTTTTTTGATCATTGTTTTGATAGGTCAATTTAAATAATGTTACTTTTGAGAGACAGAAAGTAAAAGTAACGTATTTCCTTTGTATGTTATTATAGTAGTGTTAAGGATTGTAAACGAAGGAAATAGGTACCTAGGCTTAATTAGTTGGTAAAAAAGGATAATAAGTTCATCCACTACCCACTAAACTCCCCCGGTTCCCCTTCACACCCGATTGGGACGACCCGGTGCCAGCGGTTTGGCTATTGACCAGCCCACGATTGCCTTACTAGTTACAGCTCAAGAGGTATAAACATGACTGTATGTAAAAACAAATAATGCCAATAATAGATATATCTCATGTGTGTTCGTTCGTCACCGTCGCGTCGCGTGCGCATCTCAGCGACATATTACAGTCATAGATTAGGTAAGCAGAGGAGACATGACATTTATTTGGTGACTTTTTTTATACTTGATCAGTTGGCAGTTAGACACGCAGCCCACCTGATGGTAGGGGGGTAGCTAGCCAGACTGACTGGCAGGAGTTTATGTGAAGACCACTTTTGCATTGTGAGGTGACTTCAGCAAACGCTAAGACATCTCACGATACAGCCATGAGCTCTCGGTCCCCAGGTTCCAAGTGAGTGCGCAAGCACAGGCGCAATCCCTATTTCCTCACTCACATTGCACGGTGGTACAGCAGTCTGACTCGACTGAAGAGAGATCAAGTGTAGGACCAACGGCTTTGCGTGCTTTACATCGTTTTACACAGCCAATAACCAGAATCCGAAATATTTTCCGAACAAAAAAACTCAATCACAAATTATTTGGCCCGACTCAGGCTTTGAACCCAGGACCCTTGGCGCGGCGGGCCTTTATAGTGCGATCTAATAACCACTGCACCACTGAGGCAGTCCGAGTGTAGATATAAGTAATTTGAAAGCACTGTCCATTCTGTAACCTAATTATTCTACAATCTACATTGTTTGGATTCAAGATAGTTGTTCTAATGATTATGTTTTCTATTTTTACGATACAAGGGCCAGTTTTACTACTGGTAAACAAGTTCTTAATATTCATCTTACGGATTACCTGATCTTTTTTTTCATACTACATCAGTTGGCGGACAGACACGCAGCCCACCTGATGGTAAGCGGCTACTGCGGCCTATTCCACTGAGGAACACTTCGCCTGGAAACGTCGCTCAATGTGCTGCCAGACTGTAGGCCATAGATAACAGATGTAGGCTCATCGAATCTTCGAGCCTCTGAGTTCAAGTGTACTGGCTCCCACATTAATATTGCCGGAACACAGCCAGAGCTGTTATGGCGGCATATTATACCTGTGGTGGTGTGGTGTGGTGTGTGTGATCTGCGGTTGAGAAGCTCAATAAGATAGGGGAATAGCCAAAAATACTGAGGTTCGTCTCATAAAATGTCTCTTCTTTTGAATCTTTTTGTACGGAGCTGATTGGTCCCGGTTGCAAGATCGTCTGAAAATCTATGCCTAGAAAAAAATTATTAAAAATGGGTTGCCTAAAAAATCCTGGACAGACTATTTTTAATTATTAAAAAAAATGATTTTACAAAATATTGCAATATCAAGATACATATTAAGAAAATTTTGTCCTGACTTAACGTTGAAAACGTATAGAATGTGCAGCCGAAACCCAATCAATCTCGGGGTCCTGGGTTCGATTCCCGCGTCGAGCAACTTTGTGTCTGTTTTTGGACACAGGTCGGGTTTGTGATCACCATAGAGAAATAGTATTTAGTCTGTGGTGATCACCAATCCGCATTTGGCAAGCGTGGTGATTAAGCCAGTACCCATCATTGTAACGATAACTTGATTTCAAGGACGGAGGCCTTTGCCCTGCAGTGGGACATTAGGCTGATACTTTTTTAAGGGTAACTTGTAAAAATCCAACAATTGGCGAAATACGAAGTTTCCTGAGAGACATTACTTTAAAAGTCCTGTTTGATTGCCTAGATTACAAGTGAGTACTACAAAGCATGCTGTCTCAGTCTAGCACCGTCCTTCAGACCGTAAACGAAAACAATGGACATTATTTGGAGCGTGAACATGTCTTATATTACGTTTTGTCCCTTGTTAACCTAAAAACAAAATGGCGGATATTGTACTTAGTCTAAACCGGGCAAGGATTGTCACGCAGACCTACTACACCGATTTATAAGTGCTTTATGTTGCCTATATACATAAAGTACCTACATTTTAATCTGCCAAAAAATCCGGCGCAGAGTTAGCTCGACCCAGGAATTGAACCCAGGATTGCCAGGACCTCTACATCTCGGCCAAGTACAGTCAAAAGCACGTCAGACGAAACACTTTGGACTTTGTACCGCTCTTATGTCGGGGGCATAAGTGCTATTGTCGAACTGCAAGTGTATAGGTACCGTGATGTGCTGTTGACCGTACTTAAACCACTGGACCATAGAGGAGGAGTTCTGTAATGTCCAGAGATATTTATTTATTTATTGACAAAAGAGTTTCTTTTGCTCTTCTTTTATCTGATTAAAACCACAATTTGATAAAAATATGTATAATTATTTATTTAATATTACTCTATAGTGCTAGACCTAATATGTACTTTACAACATTATACTTAATAACATAAATCATAACATGGGGTATATGTCGTGAATATACAGTGAAGTACAAGCCTTAATTAATATGTTTTAGCCACATTAATCTATACTTAAATTGCTATCTGCCAATGAAATTTTCGTGTAAATTGGTCCAGCCGTTTTTGTGATAAGCCAGAACAAATAGATAGACATTTTTTTGTATACATGGTCAGTCGGCAGACAGGCACGCAGCCTACCTGATGGTAAGCGGCCACTGCGGCCTGTTCCATTGAGGGATGCTTCACCTAGAAGCGTCCGTCAATGTGTTGCCAGACGGTAAGACTCATCTGATCTTCGAGTCTCTGACTCCCAGATTAATATTGCCGGAACACAGCCAGAGCTGTTATGGCGGCAGATTTCATCTGTGGGGGTGGTAGCTAGCCAGTCAGACTCTGAAAAAGCCCTACCACCAACCAAATCAATGTGAATAAAATATGTGGCTGTTACATACTTTAAGTTCACGAAATTTCAGTCTGTTTTATTAAACCTAAAATATTTACAATGCACTTTAGCGAGTTTTAGACTTAATAAAATATGCGCATTACGTTGTATAGGGTCCAACTAAAACTACTTTTTTAATATTGGTGTAAGTGTATCGCTTCCACCATGATCCAGGATTTGGTAAGTCCAGTTATTACATTGCAGCGACTGCCATGATGCCACTGACCTCCGTAACCCTTGACAGGGGAACTGACCAATTGGATCATGGCTACACAGCCATTCGACTGTGCAGGTTTCCTCACCATGTTTTCCGTCACCGCCGAGCTAGTAGTAAATTAGCACATAGAAAAATGTATAGCTGCACGCAGAGATCGAACCATCAACATCAAAACATTTTTAAGTTGCAAATTTATTCATTTTTTTTTAGTTGCAATGTGTAACAAGACGAGCAGATCGTACACCTGATGGTAAGCGCCACGTCTGCTCTTAGACAGTTCAGTGCCAAACAGTAACTAAGCAGTTACTGTCTGGCACCGCCCTGCGCCCGCTACACCGAGACGACAGTTATTAGGTCTCACATACCCAGTAATTTCACTAGCTTCAGTGCCCTTTCCCCGAAACACAGAAGTGCTTGACACTTTTCTATTTCACGGGAAAATATCAGGCACTGCGGTGGTACCCACCTAGACGGCCCAGTACAGGAACCTACCACCTGGTATTTCAAACGGATTATAGTTGGACCCTACATTATTTGGCGAACATTTTAATTAGAATCATCTTAATTATTACAATGATTGATAACATATTTTACATTGCTTACTTTCAAGGATTATGTGACATTAAAGCTTTATATACATCTCCCTTATTTACAAAGATTTCTAATTACCTAATTAAGACTATTATGCTACAGCTATAGTACACAGAATTAAACCTGCCATTATGAAATTTGTTCTTGAGAGGTGCCAATAACTGTCTTTTATGATTTCATAGACTAAAATTGCAGTACCTATTTTTATGATTAGGAATAAAAGTATAGAATATAATAAGTTTTATTACTTAGATTGTGTAACATTCTATGGCATGTTGCTAATTTTAGTAAAAACAATTGGCTCGTCTTGGCGAGTGCACTACCGTGCCCCCAGTTTTACTTTTAGGGTGACTTTTTTCACTATCAAATAAGTCCCTAGAACCTAGATAATAATAAATGTGTCAGACATCTTAAATGCTGTCAATTTTTTAAAGACAGCATTACTGATTTTTGATTGATAAATTAACAGTAATACAGTGTGATGAAAATGTAAAAAAATATAATATTCAATGTAAACTCTTGCATGACTAAAAAAATTGTGATCGGACTTTAGAGTATTATTATTACATAAATATAACACATAATTTTGTACATATCCATAGTTTAATATTTATTCTCATATCAATAAATTATAAATGAAAATAATTATTTATGTACTTTGCCAGTACAGACAGCAGCACATCATCCAACCCTTATCTGTCAAATTTCTGCAACCAATTTTCAGCTTAATATCCATTGCATAGTTCTTTTTCAAATGAGATTTTTTGACAAATAAGTAAGTGTAGGTCCATGTGTTGCTTACTGTACATATTATTTTCACCAAGGCCAGTTGTGATTTGACACTTTAAATGGCTAAAAATTATAAACTATCTCTAGAATAATTAAAAACATAAGTTTCTGAGTAACTTTCAAGATTGTGAAATGCTATCACCGTCCAAATGGTCTTCCCTAACGATATTATTAAATTTTTTCTTGGACGTATCAATATTATGTCTCCGTCTCATATGTTTCTTAAAATTAGATCCATTTGTAAACTCTCTTTGACAATAAATACAGTTGTACGGTTTAGCCCCGGTGTGCTGTCTTAAATGTAAGTTTAATCTTGTTTTAAATCTAAATGCTTTATTACAATACTCACATACGTAAGGCATTAGGTCGGTGTGAACGATGGAATGTGATTTCAAGTGACGTTTTACCCGAAAGCTTTTGCCACACTGCTCACAGACAAAAGGTTTGGCTCCGGAATGCAAGCTTATGTGTGACTGCAGATTCCCTCTAGCTCGGAACGCCATCGGACAAAATTCACATTTGAACGGCTTTGTGTCATCATGAATTGCCATGTGGGTGCTCAACGTGCCTTTAGTGAAGAACATTTTCCCACAAACATGACATGAAAAGTCTCTGCTACGCTCCGTATGGACTAACTTGTGTTGTTGAAGATTGCTTCTCGATTTGAATTCTTTATTACAGTGCTTGCATTTCAAATCTGATTCTACCTCTCTTTCCCTCTTCACTGTACGCTTTTTTATACCTTTGGAATATTCTAGCATATGCTCTTTAAGCTGTAAATGAGTGTCAAAGATAGATCCACAGTTTGCACACATAGTTAGATATGCATCTCGGTGGACAACGTTGCAATGTTTCTTCATGTACCCTGAACGTGTAAACCGTTTATTGCAGAACTCACAGCAGTACTTCAGAAGCCTGTTGTGGACTCGTACGTGATTCACGAATGTCCTGAAGCTAGCAATGACTCGGTTACACACGGAGCATTTAAATGTGCAGCAGCATGAATGTATTTGTAGCGAGTGCAGTCGTAACGAAGCCATATTTTTACATTGTGCATCACAGGTAGCACAACGGCACATGAAGTCGTCCCATGTTATTGGTTTAACATCTGAACTAATTGGGTCTGGGCATTCTGTTATTTTAGCATCAAGGTGCCTTCTTTTTTTCTTTTTTTTCTTCACAGCTAGTCCTAGAGGCAAGTCGCTGTCAGTTGAATTGAATGCTTCTTCATCATGTATATGTGTGTCATTTTCGCTATCCTGTTCGGTTTTAACTAAAGTTAAATTCACATCAATGATTGTATTAGGATCTACGGTGATAACTTGAAGATTTTCCACAGGAATTTCGTCTTTTATCTGGTCTTTTGAGTCTTGGAACTCATCCCACGCCTCGTCTACAGGTTTACCTGGACTTTCAGGCTTAACGTCGTCAGTTGGCTCAGAATTTAACTTAGTACCGAAAATTGACATAAGTTTTTCCTGTGCTTGGCGAACGTTGTGCAAAAATGACCATGTACGTTCTAGAAGGTCGAAGCATGAGAAGCAAATTGTAGTAGGAAGAATGCTTATGGTAGTATCAACGTTTATCCAAAGCATTTTTGAAGTAATCTTGGAATTAAGACCAACTTCTTCGTCTGGTGAAATGAGCTGCGTTAGCGGCGTAGGCTCCGCACAAAGTCGACAATATGTATCCTCTTTATCTGTCATTGTTTTTTAGAAACATATAATTCACAGTATTTGGTCAGAAAACACTCGTTTTTGACTAAAAAATGCAATTGGAAAATGCAATCACTGATAAACAAATTTTGACATTTAGACGCGTCACGTCAGTGTTGCCGGTTAAGAAAATTATTCTATTGTTGACGAAAAAAAATTTATGAAAATGAAAGAAACAACAATTTAAAATTGTTAACTATGTTAACATTAACGCAAACTACACATGCATTAAATATTAAAAATAGCTATAATCGCGAAAAAATAGAAAATAAATAAATGACTATTTTTGAAGTCTAGTAGCGTCATCTATGAATGATTTTAGTGACTAAGCTATAAAACATTATTCCGACCGCCGACCGCAATAAGCATACAAAGTAAAATATTTCTCAACGTACTAGATGGCGCTGTAACCACAATTTGTTGGCAAGCATGGCGCTTGTGAATAACTTGATTTCAATGATGGATGCCGTTGACCTGCAGTGGGATATTGAATAAGCTCATACGGTGTACCATTATATTATATCCCATGATCCTTTTTTTTTTTATGTGGGGAATGCGTTACGCATACCCTCGGCCGGGTGGTGCTGGCGAGGAGCGACAACACCACCCGTCAGAGGGTTATGTGGGACTCTCCTACCCGAGGGGTAGGTATACCCACTAAAACCCCACAGTGCCCAACAGACGCCTTAATGGTAGTGTCACAGGAATCGGCATAGCCTTGCATCTGTGACACTACCAGCGGATCCCTCGCACTCTCCGCTTTGGAGGGTGGGGAGCAGCACTTGGCAGCTGCTACCGCCCGACACGGGGGGCCTACTGGCCCCTTGTACTTCCCCCATGCCACAACCTGCGGTGTGGCCCCGCTTGGGCCGCCGATGCGCAGGGGGGAACGGCAACGTAACACCGGCCCCCTCCAACCGGTTGCGCACCGCGGCCCCCACCTCCCCACCACGCACCCGAGGGCGAGCTGAGCAGACAGTAATGGATACTGTCCGCTCCCCTCGCGTCGCAGGCAGACCTGTCTGTTTCGACGGTCCGCCCATTAGTTCACCGGAGCCCACCCGGCTACTAAGCCCCCCCACCGCGACAAGGTGATGGCCCATCGGGGGGGATATATCCCATGATCCTATCTCATGTCTAAATTAATAAATTGTTTACGCTGCAGCCCTTCACCGGCCGGTAAATAGTCTCACCTTTGGCACAGATAATTGCTAGTACAGATGCCCCATCCCATACAAAGAAATGAGACCTCCCAAACTCGTGTTATATTATAATAGTACCTCTATCTAGCACAGATAATATAATACCAGTCATTTGGATTAAGTTGGTTATACCACCATCAGCCGGTCGTTGACAAAACAGTTGTAGGTATTCCCAAAGAGCTATGGTGGTAGCCGAACAGCATGAAACCTCACTTTACAAGAAGTCGATGGTTCGAATTTACTCCGGCGCGCGGGTATAGATTTTAAGTGCGTATTTGACTAGCTCGGCAGTGACGAAAACCATCGTAAGGAAACCTGCACAGTCAAATTAGCTTAGAAAAGTAAGAAAATCATTATATTACACTGTTATGTAGTTTTAGCAAGCCATTGTGATTGGAAATAAAAGATTATTATTATTATTATATTAAATGGCTGTGTAACCATGATCCAATTGGTCTGGTTCCCTGTCAAGGGTTACGGAGGTCAGATGGCAGTCGCTGCAATGTAATAACTGGACTTACCAAATCCTAGATCGTGGTGCAAGAGTACCTAGTATTTTATTGCAATGTGTAACAAGACGAGCAGATCGTACACCTGATGGTAAGCGCCACGTCTGCCCTTAGACAGTTCAGTGCCAAACAGTAACTAAGCAGTTACTGTCTGGCACCGCCCTGCGCCCGCTACACCGAGACAGTTATTAGGTCTCATATACCCAGTAATTTCACTAGCTTCAGTGCTCTTTCACCGAAACACTAGTGCTTGACACACTTCTATTTCACGGGAAAATATCTGGCACTGCGGTGGTACCCACCTAGACGGCCCAGTACAGGAACCTAACACCTGGTAGTTTTAGACAAAAAGTTCGGAGAAAGATTCCCACATGATTTCTTCAGTGCTGGCTATAAATTTCCCAGTCTAGGTAGACCGTGTTTTTGAAATGCCAGGCCCAGTCCAGATGTTTTTCTAAAGCTCCTGGTTCGTGACTTGGGTATAATAGGGAATGTTTCCATTATCCAGTCGGGATTCTAGGATATTCCTCCGAGTGGTGCCTCATACGCCAGGGGTACTAGGTTCAAATACCGTCTAAACCATTGAGCTACTATTACATAATATTTCTATGTCTAAAACTAACATTGATTGGTTGAGACTGATATGGTGACAAGGTGTCAGCTGTTACACCAAGAAGCGGGTTCGATTCTTGAACGGTAGTTTGGTACAGACATTTGTGGGCATGAATATGCGTTGTGCTGTTTTACCTAAATAATTTCCAATGATGTCCAAGGACACGTAAAACTGAATATAAAGGTGATTTATATTAATATAATAAAGAAAGATGGGCACATTAAACATTAACATAACATTGTGTTTAATACTGCGTCAATGTATAGAGAGATAGATAGATAGATAGATACTCTTTATTGCACAAAACATAGGAAAACATGTTACATAATGAAGCTGTACAATTCAGGCGGACATATCGCTAGATAGCGATCTCTTCCAGTCAACCTTAGAATAGAGGAAAGTAGTAAAAATAGGGTATCTGAGTGACGTTGTCCAATATTCATTTTTTTTTTAACAGAGATGAAAGTATGCATGGGGTATTCCCATTAAGTTAAATTATCCTGGGCACTATCCCGGGAAAAATAGCAGTATAGGTATGTCCTTCCCAAAGTCTAGTTAAAATTTACACTATACCAATGTCATTAAAATCGGTTCAGTGTTTAGTAACAGGTGGACAGACAGTTTCTTTCGCATATTATAATTGTATATATCAGTGTACCTACTGTTCTACACGATGGATGGATGGATGGTGGTCGAAAATTTTACTATTTTAGTATAACTTTCGTGTCAGATCTCTGACAGTGGAAACGAATGTTTAAAACTACAAGTTTATGTAAAATCTCATTTCGCGTAGGTCATTGGCATCAAGTAGTACATTTAGGTATTCTAGTGGCATAACAATCTGTAATTCCTACGTCTGAATGCAGAATTTAAATAGATATTTTGATACTAAGTTGAGATAGAATCATCTTTTGTATCTGTTAGTGCAGCGAGGTTTATTACTTTTACTGTTATCTTTGTCATCGTACAAAACTGTTTTCCCTTTAGCATTCTACTTAAAGTGATATATTGTAACATAACATAAATAATTATATAAATATCATCATCAGCCATTATACGTTCCCACCTGGGACACAGTAAATATCAGCCAGGACCAACAGCTTAACGTGCCTTCCGAAGCACAGAGACGCTCGAAATAAATGTCACAAAATGTGGTCAGAATGGTCACCCATCCATTAACCGACCGCGGCGTGGGTAGCGTGACTTTCGTTATCGCTAACGAACCACTGTCACAGCTGCGCCACGAGCGCCTCATATAATCATCCTTGGATATAATTCATCAGACAGCCTTATCTTTTTTTTAAAATCACGAGAGTTCGTTCTAGTTTTTTTCTAGACTTCGATATAGGTAATTTTCCAACAGTATAACTACTTGCCGACCCCTAAACTAGACCATTGATGTAATAATAGAATGTTACAGTATAATTTAATGCCGCGATATGCTAATTATATTGTTGTTAGTAGGACCATAGATCTTACCCAGGGATGGGCTGGTCAATAGCCACAACGCTGGCACCGGCTCGTCCCAATCGGGTGTGAAGGGGAACCGGGGGAGTGAAGTGGGTAGTGGACGCTGTAGTCTCGAGTCCCATACACGGCCTCAGGTCTAGCTAGCCCGGTTATGGTACAGTCAAAAGCACGTCAGACGTAACACTTTGGACTTTGTACCGCTCTTATGTCGGGGGCATAAGAGCTATTATCGAACTGCAAGTGTTTACCGTGATGTGCTGTTGACCGTACATAAACGCATTCTCCTCCGAAAAAAAAACGATCATAGCCATAGCTTCCCTCGAACCACTTGGAATCGAATGCCCAAATTCTAATCATCATCGAACTACTAGACTCGGCCAGGGACTCCATCCGTAAACAGTGGGGATACCTACCGCGCGTACGAACTAAGCGATTTGCTTCATCTTTCTTGATACGGACTGCGCGGGAGTGGAATTCTCTGTTGGAATCTGTCTTGTCTTTCCTACGCATTACAACTTGGGGCTCTTCAAGGCCAGAATTAACGGGCTTTTCTTAAGCAAGCGCGCTCCATCGTAGACCGCATAGTTGTTTAACATCAGGGACAGGCAACTTTGTGGTCCAGTGCTAGCTTAGTCCAAATATATAAAAAAATCTAATCGAACCTGATCAATAGATTCTATGCCATAGTTGATCGCACGCGTGAGAAAAACCACATAACGTATTGAGTTTCGACTTTGAAACGTGACGGGAATCCTATGGTCGCGAATATTTGGAATATTTCGCGAGGCCTCACCCAATCTATTGTTTTATAATAGGGTCAAAACATGCCTGGGGCTTAGACCAGTGTTAATTGTGTTAACTATTTAGATAACATAGCTGTTACTATTTGGTCATGCGCAGAATTTCTGATCATAATCATGAATGAAGAGATTCTTGCGCTCTGCTATAATAATCGAATTCAACATTACATTTTCCGGGATCAAAGGTACCTTATGTCACACGGGGATAGTGTAGCTTTCCAACAGTACCACTGCCTGTTAGGGATGGCTCGACGCTCTCGGCTGTCCCTATCGTCCCCCCCAGCCCATCCGGGGGGGGGGGGGGGCACTGTCCTGCCCGCCGTGTAGGCGGGTTCTGTCCGAAGGCTTCGTGCCACTTACCGTGGTTCCTCCCCACTAAGGACAATGAGGGAGCGTCGCAGGGGTTTTAGTGGGTATGCCTCTGGGTAGCTTCGTCTGTGAAGCATCCCAGATGGAGAGCCCCACATACCCCGTTCGTCCCCCGACGGCGGGTATGCAAAAGGGTGTCGGCCCATTGCACCTTGGGTCGGCGGCATTTCCCCTGCGATACCAAAAAAAAAAAGCTTTCCAACAGTGGAATAATTATTCAAATCGATTCAGTAGTTAATAACAGCCCCAGCATTTGTTTGTTTTTATGGACAGCAGCGGAGCCTATTTATAAAAACAAACAAACAATAAAATCTTTCCTGTTTATAATATTAGTATAGAAAAACAAAATGTTTTATCTCGGATCGGATTCAAACCTACGACCCCAATATCAATGCCCTTTAGTATCTGTGTCAGGCACAAAGAATTTGGTGACATAATTTTTTCGCCAAAAACGGTGAATCCCATTTAAACCACTTAAATCATTGTAACTGTACCATGTTCAGTATACCGAAAACTGACCCCGAATTATCGGCGGTGACTGTACTTGACTTGAATAAATAAGCAGTAGGTATACTAAACTATTGCCTTCTGTTTTTATCTAAAAAGTTTATTGGTGACTTGCATACGAATAGCTATAGTTTAAATTCGAAGATATTTCTATTTTAGTTGGTGAATCATTAATGGTTAAATCTATGGGAACTTAATACATTTCGTTCCAAACAATAATGCAGTCAAATTGAGAATCATCATCATCCCAGCGTATTCCTGATTGCATCCTGTATGGAGCTCAGGGTTCGCTTCGACTATGATCCTAGATTTGACAAGCCTGGTTATTACAATGGAGCGATTGCCATCTGAACTCCGTAACCCTTACAAGGGAATCCAGACTTAATTGGAACATAGTCGGGACCAACGGCTTAACGTGCCTTCCGAAGCACGGAATCAAAATGATGCTCCCCGCGGGATTGGAACCCAGGACCTCCGGGTTTTGAAACTTAAAAATATTTGGGTCTGGTTGGTGGTAGGGCTTTTTCAGAGTCCGACTGGCTAGCTACCACCCCCACAGGTGAAATCTGCCGCCATAACAGCTCTGGCTGTGTTCCGGAATTAAAGTGGGAGCCAGTACACTTGAAATCAAAGGCTCGAAGATCAGATGAGCCTACAGTCTGGCAGCACATTGAGCGACGTTTCCTGGTGAAGTGTCCTTCAATGGAATAGGCCGCAGTAACGCTTACCATCAGGTGGGCTGCGTGTCTGTCTGAAAAGTAATGTGGTAGAAAAAAACTTACCCTAACTGTAGATCGAGAAACTTTAAAAACTACACATTTAACAATTTACTTACCAAAAACGGCGACTAATTCGGCTCATCTCCAAAAGATGTCTTTCTCAGATAGAGTAGCGATTAACATGTGATAGAATCCGGGGCACATTGGCTTGCGGGTCACATCCCGGCAGAAGAGCCAAAGTAGTGTACGGTCAGCATAGAAATTCGCAAAAAAGCTTTAATTTTTTTTCTCTATAAAGATTATAATTTTTTGTATAAAAGTCTGTCTTTCCGAGGTCAGTACGAAAATAGGCGTTAGCCTTAAAGTGAAAGGTAACGTTGCTACTTCGAAAGAATTATTTTATTATATTCGTTGTTTATTCAATAAAAAAAATCTGTTCAATGCTTACCAAAAATTCGCTGAAATCGCACATAAATAGGTATACCTATTATATGTTTAGATTTTTTTTTCATTTATTCATTTGTTGGGTTTTTTTTGTGAAGGGAATGCATTTACGCATCATACATAACCCGCCTGGGGTAGGCAAGTCGTATTTGGGACTCACTGCAACTCCATGCCCCAGTCGGAAAATACCCACTAAACCCTCCCGCGCTGCTGCATCGCCGTCGGCAGCGTCCCTGGGCTTGATATGACTACCAGGAACGCCACAGGGCGACTTGCCCGTCTCTTACAACCGAGAACCTACTGTATCCTTTGTTCTTGCAAACTTACCAACCATTACACGAAAAAGTCAAAGCTAATAAGTTTTTGATCGACTTCAAAAACAATAAAAAAATTATTTGCAATTTTTTTTGCAGACCGTACCTAATCCTTCATTGGCATAGCGTCTTACCCGCGCGTTTATAAAAGAGTGTAATGTGTTCCCCGGCGCATTCCCATTTGTGCGCTAACTTGTGTTTGTGTGATTCAGGACGGATTGTGTGTGATAAGGACACTTGTGGACGGTTACAAAATACTTCTTAAGGTGAGTTCATTAGTTAATTTATTGTAAGAAAAGCGCAGATATACGCATACCGTATTTCATAAAAAATCAGAACATAATAATAATAATTATGAAATAAAGACAAAAAATCATAGAAATAGGTAGGTAAAGACACAAACAATAAATTACCATATTGTGTGATTACATTTTGGATAAATGAAAGATTAAGCTTATCACGTAAAAAATTAGGTTAAAATGTGACGTGCAAAAGATTAAATTGTAGATGTGAAGCTGGATTGGCAGAAAATAGTTATCAAGCCTTTAATGGGTAAATTTTTTGTAAAGAATGTATAGTGACGTTTGTTAAAAGCACGAAATTTTATAATTTTTTATTTATTTATTTATTTATATTTGTAAAACCAACAGCAATTAACACTAGTAAAAATTAACTAAAATTATAAATACTTAGCCATTTACAGGTATTCGCATATGGAAAATTATCGATATAAGTAATTCTAAATACGCCAATATTCACAGAACACTTTTTTTTGGTTTCAAAGAAGGTATTTTTCTTTCAGGTATAATAGTTCTAAACGAAATGGCCTTCAACATAGGATATTTATTATTTTTCCTGTGCCTTACGTTTGTGGGAGCAGATGAAATCGACGTAGAACTAAATAGAGGAACTGTTATCAAGTTTTTAAGGGTAAGCAGATACATTAATTATCACTATATTATCATAATTATCAGATGGCAGCACATTTGTGTCTCTTCCGGTGTTGCAGATGTCTATGGGCGGGGATAGTCGACTAACTGTCGATTCAGACACAGTGTCCGAATTGACACTTTTTAATTTCAATATTTTTTTCACTGTTGATTCGGACACCGCGATATAAATAGCTATTTTGTACAGTCAGATAAAAAATCTTTCTACGATTTTTTTTCGTAATAAAAATAAAGTCTCAACGTAGCCTTCTACACGAAGCTATCGGTAATGATTCTAAAGATGATTGGGTCAAACGTGTGAGGCATGCAGAGGAGAATTATAGGATTAGGATTTAGCCATGGCAATTTTAAAAGATCAGAAAATACAGCCACAGGTAATAAATTTACACGAAGATGACAGCGCTCCTGACCCGTGGTACAACTGCGATGTCCTACTGGTTGTGCCACGGGGAAGTAAAGTTACCCATGGTTCAACTGGTTGTTCTATGGGGAAAAATCTTTACCAATAGTTCAACTCGAGTAAGTTGTTCTTTCCTTGGTCCAAATAGTTGTTCTACTGGGAATCGCTCCCGACCCGTGGTACAACTGCGATGTTCAACTGGTTGTACCACGGGGTTTATCTGACTGTACAAAATAGCTATTTAATATCGCGGTGTCCTAATCGACAGTGAAAAAAATATTAAAATTAAGAAGTGTCAATTCGGACACTGTGTCCGAATAAACTGTGTCCGAATCGACAGTTAGTCGGATAGTCACTTACCATGGGGGTAGTCTTGTGCTGCATGCTCGTTTGCCCGCTATTTTATAAACATACATTTTCATATTGTTTTCTTAAGTGGAACCACCGCCCTTTCACAGAAGATCAATCTATAAAATTGTGACTATTGCGATTCATTTAGTGAATGAGAGTTCCGGAGCCTCAATTATGCTCTAAAGACCTTACTTACCAACAGAAACATAGCCAACAGCTATGAAATGCTATTTCAAGTTCTTCTGTAACATAGTGAAGGTACTTCGGCTCATTTGAGTGGTAGATCCAATGCTCCTACTCCTCCTTCTTCTTTAGGCAATTATCACAGTGCACCGCGTTGCAAGCCGCTGAAATCCGCATCAAAGATGCACTTATGAATCGACAATATTTGTTATAGAGCTTAGAGTGACTCTACCACTGGATTGAGAATTTTGTTATTTATCGAAATAGCATAAGATCCCGTTATAAAACGACCTTCACCGAGATGTTTATTTCACGAAACGTATTTTATATTTAATTTAATATGTCAATAAATAAATTGCATATGGGTTGCCTAACAAATTTTAGTCCAGGGTATTTTTAATTAATAATTGAAAAAAAAATTTTTTTTAAACATTCCACCGTTGTGATTATTAGATAAACTATATACCAATCGAAAGTATGAAGCCCATAGAACATGCAAACGTTAGGTTGCCCTTTTTTTTCCGGTCACAACTATCGGGTAGCAAGGTATAAACAGGTAAATCTATACTAGCATTTTGCAACGGTCTGCTTATTGAATTGAACTTAAATAAAAATTAAAGATTATTTAATTATAAACACGGTGGTATAGGGTTGCCTGCGAAAAATCAGTCCCTAATTCCGGTTGTCGAATTTTAAAAAGTAAAATATCGCTGAGGTAAATCTATACTAGCATTTTGCAACGGTCTGCTTATTGAATTGAACTTAAATAAAAATTAAAGATTATTTAATTATAAACACGGTGGTGTAGGGTTGCCTGCGAAAAATCAGTCCCTAATTCCGGTTGTCGAATTTTAAAAAGTAAAATATCGCTGCGGGTTGCTGCGGGTGGATGTCTGCGACTGAGATGTTCCAACCAACCATCCCATGCGATAGAAGAGGACATAGCATAGCAGCTGATTAAGGTCCGCTTATTTAAAGAAAGAGAGTGCGCATGCTATTTGTGCTTGAAAATGAAAAGGATAGCGATAGACGGTAGGGACGTGAGGTTACTGGAAAAAAATCGATTTAATAAAAATCGATTTTTCTTTCTTCAATATTAATCGATTCGTCAATAATCGATTTTAATGAAAAAAAATAATCGATTTTTTTTTCTATAATTTAAAATCCTACATGCTTTTCATATTCCAATAATAAATCTAACAGATGCATATCAACAAATAATCAGATAAAAAATCAAATAACAATATTAATAAAAAAATAACCAATTCAAAACTAAAAATCAAAGCAAATGTTCTTTTAAACTTTCAAGGTAAGGAATAAATAAAATAAAAAATATCACACAGTTTTTGCATCATTAACAGATCCTGCTGATATTTTCATTGATGAAAAAATGAAGGTCGTTCACGAATTCACAGCTAGTATGTATGGTATTAAAAACTGCACCAGTGTGAATGACGCGAGACATCGCATTTTTATGAAAAATTACTCTGCAAAAGAAGACGGAGAGAACTTTTTAAAAAAAATAAAAGGCTTCGACTCCAATTCCATACCACCATGCTGGATATCATTACTTCAGAAAATTTTACGAACTATTTTCGTGAATTCCATGTGGCTTCATGCAACGGATCCAATATGCATGAAACTTCAGCCTGAGAACTGCGGTTGGTTCTTAGATGAATTTTTAAAACCAGTAGGATTCATTGGGGATCATACACCCTTAAAGATTGAAGATATTGTCGAAAGATTTGAAACGGAGTGTAATGACCAAGAAGATTCAGAAGTTGAAGATCTAAGTTATATGTCCGTTGACGCGGATTCTGAATAATTTAAAAAAAAGTTGTATTTTTAATTTTTTACAATACATAGAAGTTTATTTTTAATTGTTGTTTTTTATTTTGTCTTCTAATAATAAAGATAAAATTTGCAAGATTAGTAATATATATGTATTACTATAACCTTCTTCTTCACTAAATAAATATGTGTATATACTTTAGTGTCACATAAAAAATAACACACATAAATAATTAATTGATTGAAAAATAAAAAATTTAATGACTATTTCTCTATTCTAATAATAAAATACTCCAAAATGATGCGCAGCATATACGCGTCTATCGCTATCCTTTTCATTTTCAAGCACAAATAGCATGCGCACTCTCTTTCTTTATATGGGCGGACCTTAATCAGCTGCTACGCTATGTCCTCTTCTATCGCATGGGATGGTTGGTTGGGACCTCTCAGTCGCAGACATACACCCGCAGCGATATTTTACTTTTTAAAATTCGACAACCGGAATTAGGGACTGATTTTTCACAGGCAACCCTATACCACCGTGTTTATAATTAAATAATCTTTAATTTTTATTTAAGTTCAATTCAATAAGCAGACCGTTGCAAAATGCTAGTATAGATTTACCTCAGCGATATTTTACTTTTTAAAATTCGACAACCGGAATTAGGGACTGATTTTTCGCAGGCAACCCTATACCACCGTGTTTATAATTAAATAATCTTTAATTTTTATTTAAGTTCAATTCAATAAGCAGACCGTTGCAAAATGCTAGTATAGATTTACCTCAGCGATATTTTACTTTTTAAAATTCGACAACCGGAATTAGGGACTGATTTTTCGCAGGCAACCCTATACCACCGTGTTTACAATTAAATAATCTTTAATTTTTATTTAAGTTCAATTCAATAAGCAGACCGTTGCAAAATGCTAGTATAGATTTACCTGTTTATACCTTGCTACCCGATAGTTGTGACCGGAAAAAAAAGGGCAACCTAACGTTTGCATGTTCTATGGGCTTCATACTTTCGATTGGTATATAGTTTATCTAATAATTAATGATTAAACGAACTTACCTTAAGTGAAGTTCAATCATAATTATACGAAGAATTCGTCCGAAGATATTAGTATAATGTACACTTGTAGTATCGCTTTTATGTGTTTCCACTTAGCACACAATTTTAGAGTATTTATATAAAAATACCATTTATTTTAAAAAATATATTAAAAATTTTATTCGTTACATACTTCCGTTCGTATTAATATTTCTGACACATCCGTTTCCCGCCAAATTACCATCGGCGCCACCTTTCCTTTGCCGCCATTTTCTATGAACCTTCATTTAGTTTAGAGTTGCGTTTGATATCTTCAGCTAGAAGCTGAGAATAGAAATAAGCGTGCAAGTACTGGCAGAGGGCATGTCCAGTAGTGGACTGCAACGTTTGATATTTCCTGCTGGGATTTTATTGATTCAATGAATATAAGGGTGGGAGGGAGACTAATATCTTCGGACGAATTCTTCGTATAATTATGATTGAACTTCACTTAAGGTAAGTTCGTTTAATCATTAATTATACTTCAGAATTCGTCCTCAATATTAGTATAATGTACACTTGTAGATGTTTAGAGCATAGTCAGGAAATATCATGACGTCTTATTTATTTCTCTTACATCTAGTAAATTCTGGTCTAGTAAATTTAGTACAACTTTTGATATAATATTTATATTATATAGATCACTCGTAAAAGATGGTCGTGTATGGGAGTTTGACTAACTCGTTCTCGAAATCCAGGCAACATTCCAGGTCACAGACATACTACTACAAACAGACATATTTTATTATGTCTACTGTATCATTGAAGCATTTTTAGCTTAATCTATTTTATCTTAGGTATCTTTAGAACAAAGGGTAAGTTCATAAAAAGGTTGCGTTGATCCCGAACGATATCGTTTTAATCACGAATTTTATTTTTGTCAAAGTAATGTTTATTTAAACATGTAAAAACTAATTGAATTTGAACTCACTCTATTTGACTTCTATGAACTGTCTCCATTTGAATTCTATGAACTGTCTCCAAAAACAAAATTATAGAAGCAGAACATTTTTCTAATGACAGGTGTTTATGAGAATATACAATGACCCTGAAAAAACTACAAAAACAAAAACATTCTGCCTTTCATGTTATATTATAATTCAGTTTTGTAAGCTGGGGCGTATAAAATGCTCTACGAAAATTCTGGTGATCAACTTAATATTCTATATTGCCCGTAAAACTTACGTTAAAGCAGCTTTATAACTTTTTATAGTTGCTACTTTCGCTTTTCAAAGCATTTTAGAAATAAAATATAAATTACCTGCATAACTTGTATGCACCTTCCAAATTCAACGTAACAATATTCTATAAAATATAGCTATTTACAATGTTGCTTTTAATCATAGTGACAGGTTTCTTTGTACTAACGAATAAGTTCGCGGCGACTGGCAAATAACAATATATTTGCCTGAAAATAAATATGTACATATTGTAAATTGTTTTATTTAATTTTAATGACATAAGGATATTGGAATTCAATAATGATCATAACAATTCTACTAGTCATTATACTCATATGGTATTGCTATGTACAATATGAGAAATTGCCTTTAGAATACAGTGCTACAAGCTTCTTTACTTTTTCATTGACGATGTATTTTGAATGTTTTTTGTGCGAAAATGAGAAGCAATAAAGTAAAATAAATCCAATTTTGATAATCCTCTAACCATTACGCATAATTGTTACATTTAACGTTGACACGTCTTACCAACAAATAACCTCGAGCAACCCGAAGTATTATTGTTATTTATAACGAGAGAAGTTCTACATGCCGATACGCATACTCGTGTCATTCAGCAGCTTAGAAACAAAATATATCTTAAGTAACCACGAAACAAGTACATACAATTAGCGAACCTAATGCCGAAAAAAAACATTCTCTACCCGTAATATGGGCGTAAAAAATAAGAATTACATAGTTGCTATGTTTTATACAGCTATAAACCATTGCAAAACATTTCTTGCAAAATAAATTAATATAAATCATACTATTTTATATTCTTATTAAGATCTGTGATAGCAGATTGGTATCAAATGTCCAATCACATACGCGATGTTGATGGTTCGGATCTTGGCACGCATGGACTTTTCCATGTACGTATTCACCACGAGCTCAGCGGTGATGGAAAAAACATCGTGAGTATAATGATTGAGTAGTTTTGATACAATTGGTCGCACTCCTCTGTTAAGGAAGGATCACGAAGGTCAGTTACGGAAGTCAATCCAATGCAATAACTAGACCCACCAAGTCCTGGATCATGGTGTAAGTATACCCTGACCAGCCCGGAACGAAATGTACGGGGAAGAAGGAACTATCCTATATTTTGTAGTTATGCGTTCCGACCACTAAATGTGACCATCTGTCGACTCGGCATCCCTTTTTGAGAGGCTTTAATTTTTTTTTTTTTTTTTTTTTAATTTTTTTTTTTTTTTTTTTTTTTTTTTTTTATAAATATATTCTCTCCCAACAATAAACGACATTCAATCGTGTCCATGAATGAATCTTAATCAATACAATAATTATGTATTCAAGTTTTATCATTAAAAAATTATTTAACCAAAAAAAAAAAAAATTTGATCGTTGTGTTCTTTTATAAAAATGAAAAATATTCTTTCCAATTACTTGGAGCGTATCTTACTGTATTAACAGCAATATGGACCGGTATTAATTTTTCAATACCAAGACGTGACAACGTCCTATAATTCGATATTTAATTTCTCTCTGGAGAGATATTTAATTTATTATTGTAATGTTTCTTATGTTCTTCATCATCAGCAGCCTCTATCTCAATTTTGAGATAGTGGGGGCCACACTCCACCACACCGGCCTAGTGCGGGTTGGTGGAGTGATTATGTTCTTAGTATGTACTTAAAGTCCTTAAAAAAATCGAATGAAATAATCATTCTTCTTAAAAAAAACATCATATTAATTCAATGTCTTTTTCTTATATGAGAATCATGCATAAACCAATCGTTTGAATTTTATAATTAATCTCGTTAATGAGCAATTTACAACCCGAATCGTAACTTTGAATTCGTAGTACTTTTATATGAAAATGTGACGACGTGTTTTACGTGAGTATAAAGTAAATATTTAATATTAAGGCATATAAAATATGCCTTTCCTCGATATCAAATAAAAATAATATTCAACATTTTTGAAACAAAACGTCTCGATGGTCTAAGCACCGGGGTGCGATTTCAGCGTCCCGAGTTTAATTCACGGTTTGAGATAACTTTGTGTCGGTTTTTTCCCGACTACCAATCCGTATTCGACAATCGTGGTGTTTAAACCAGTACCGATCATTGCAACGATAACTCGTTTCAAAGGACGGAGGCCCCGACCACGGTAATGATATATACAGTAGTCCAACTTCATACAAACGGGCGCGCGCGAGACACCCTGCGCGCCTCCGATCTCGGGGTGCGCTCCGGGTGCAACTAGTCGCGGATGTGCCGCACAGCCGCAGTGACAAACGGACAGCGTCTTGTTTTAAACAGCGAGCGTGCGATTTTTGTTATAAAAATAAGTACAAGTACTTATGTCCATGTTTCCAAAAACAATTTATGATTAAGTTTTATCTAAGAATGTTGTTTTTATACTATTAAATTAAAACGTCTCAGTCGAGGCGCAAGTATTTTTCAGTCGCATAAAACTGATTTATTAGGTATAAAGACTTAAATCAAAACATATTCTTATAACCATGGTTTTTAATTAAATCTACTTATAGAAAACCTGCATTTTTATTGAACAATTCCCATTTTATTCACAATGTATTTTATTTGTTTAAATAAAAAATATTTACAATCACAAAAAACATCAAAACTAGATAGAAACTCAAAGCAAGCAGAAGTACCTAATTAAAATAATGTAGGTGGGCGCCCTATGCGTGTTTACGTTCCGCGCGGCAGTAGGCATTTATTTTTAAGGACAGAGAGAGTTATATTACTGGTTGATACTATTGCCGTGCCCCGACCCCGTAGAAAAAATTTATAAACACAAATACCTTCAAATCAGCTCGGACACACATCATTAGCGTTCTGCTATGTCACTAACGAGACTCAGTCGGTAGCGGTATAGAACCGGTTATAGGTACTAAATATCCGAGCGGATAGTTGTGCCCGGAAAACGGACATCGGAGTGCGGATTCGATCCCCGCCCGATACACGGAAATATTTCACCATTAAGCAGACATTATGCTTAAATTATAAGAAAACTAATGTTTATAATATGGGGACTCAACTGAGTCATCGGCACTCTGCACAATATATTATAGTCAAGTCAACACTTCTACTTACCGCTTACGCGGATTTTTCCAGGAGGTCCTGCCCGGGGCCGTGTCGTGGTCACCGGGCGTTGGAATAATCCACGGTCGTGTTTGGCCGAGCTGACACGCCAGGACCTCGTCGAAACTGGACATTATAACCATAGGGTATTTGCTTCGACTTCATCGTTCTCTCTTAACTTCGAGAGAGTCGTTTTCACGAGTCAACTCGTTTGCTGTGTTGCTATGAGTCGATAAGTCTATCGAACTAGATAATTAGTAGTGAAGTTTGCACATTAATTTGTGAAACCAGTTCGTCATCGATTAATGATTAAGATCGAGGCGAGGATGATGAATAATTCAGAATTCATACCTGTCCGCCCGTGAATCGTAGCTGTGGCTGCGGCGGTCGGCGGCTGTGGCAGGGCTCGGCGCGTGGCGTGACGGCTCTGGCGATGTCTCCTTCGGCCGTTTGGCACGTCGCTATGTTCAAGTTTTTGTGTCGGATCGTCACAAACTGGCGTCGTGAGTGCATAAAACTTTGGGGTTCGCGTGGAAAGCCCTGCTGGCAGTCCTGAGTGCGAATTTGAAAAATTGAGCGGTAGATTGTTCTAGTCTTAGCGTCGGATAGCCACTAGCTGGCGTCCTGGTGCATAAAACTTTGGGGTTCGCGTGGAAAGCCCTGCTGGCAGTCCTGAGTGCGAATTTGAAAATTGAGCGGTAGATTGTTCTAGTCTTAGCGTCGGATAGCCACTAGCTGGCGTCCTGGTGCATAAAACTTTGGGGTTCGCGTGGAAAGCCCTGCTGGCAGTCCTGAGTGCGAATTTGAACAATATAACCAGTAGATGGATTCTTCGTATCACATATTTACTGCAATGTAAAACACAGTTTCAAATTTAAACTTTTAAGAAAAGAATTTAAATTTTGAGTAACGTTTGCGTGCGTTTGTGGCGAAGCACAAATAGCGAATGAAGGTTCATAGAAAATGGCGGCAAAGGAAAGGTGGCGCCGATGGTAATTTGGCGGGAAACGGATGTGTCAGAAATATTAATACGAACGGAAGTATGTAACGAATAAAATTTTTAATATATTTTTTAAAATAAATGGTATTTTTATATAAATACTCTAAAATTGTGTGCTAAGTGGAAACACATAAAAGCGATACTACAAGTGTACATTATACTAATATTGAGGACGAATTCTGAAGTATAATCACACCGGTGGAATGCTTAAAAAAATTTTTTTTTCAATTATTAATTAAAAATACCCTGGACTAAAATTTGTTAGGCAACCCATATGCAATTTATTTATTGACATATTAAATTAAATATAAAATACGTTTCGTGAAATAAACATCTCGGTGAAGGTCGTTTTATAACGGGATCTTAGACTAAAAAGACTAGCAAGAAACTTGGTAGTTACTCTTTCCAATTGTATTTTCTTTTACCTTTATCAGTCCATTTGAATACTAAGTTAAAGTAAGTTTTCTGATTTAAAATTGAGTTTTTAACAAATCCTTAAAGATATCTGACTTAAAGGATCTTACTAGGTGGCTAGATGGTGCTGTATAAATAATGTTTCAGGTTATTAATTTAATTTATTTGCTATCAACAGGCAATGACAAATGAAACGCAAGGAGCGGATTCTCTCAACCTTCCTGCTAACGCTACCTCCATCAGAGAAAACATTACAGATACCTTCAGGTATATATACTGCGCTTTCTTTGAACGTCTTGTCCCGATTATACATATAAAGAGAGATGGCTGATAGTTTTAAATATTATTTTTTAAATATCTTTGCGTTTGACAAATTTGTTGCGCCGGGCCATATTCTCTGGCAATTCCATTTGTCTGTGAGTAACTATAAATGCCTTACGTAATACCTTATTATAGAAACACTGATGAACATTATATTTTATTTGAATTGACTCTACTCCAATCTCTGCTGCTTTATTGAAATCTGATCTCTTCTAGCTGCGAGAATCGAACCTACGGCTACTACGCGGACGTGGACAACGAGTGCCAGGTGTTCCACGTGTGCCTGCCCTCGCAGACGCCTGGAGGCAGGAACGTCACCTACCGGTGGAGCTTTATCTGCCCTGCCGAGACTGTCTTCAACCAGGTATAACCCACTAGTGGTAGAAGTTCTTGATGACTGAGGCACATCATGGAAGCAACCGAAAAAAGTAGGGCAAAAATTGATGTCTCTGGTTGTCATGGTCTGTCCCAGCCCAGAGACGCCGGAGCTCGGGGCCTCGGGGAGTATCCTTCGTGCACCAGTCTTAATAAAGACTGGGACATGGAATCACACGAGTCCCACACGCGGCTAGCCTACTCAAGGCGAGTTCAGGTGCCTAAAACAACCCCCTCCACAAAAAAAGGGCAAAAATAGATGGGCTGGTTACTTACCACAAGGCTGGTACCAGCTCCTCGTATTTGAGACTCGAGACTAGAACGTCCAACTACCCACTAAACTCCCTCAGTTTCCTCTTTTACCCGTCACATAGCTGGTTCTAGCCACAAGGCTATAGTGGGACGATGATATTTGGTCTAGAGATTCCCATTCGCAGGCCCCGCTAGTTTGCGTTTACCGTGCTGAAACAATTCTCCTCAAAAAAAAATACACCCCACTCTTGATAACGTATTTTATGCAAGGTCAGTTGACCGCATAAGCGACGTCTCTAAGGCCTATTCCAGTGGGAGACACTTAACCAGCAAACGTCACTTAATTGGATTGTGAAATCTTCGAGCCTTTGATTTCAAGTGTACTGGCTGCCACACTAATATTGTCAAAACACTGAGCTGTTATGAACTAGTAGTAATACAACTCTTTCGGTTACATCCATGCGCCTGAACCACTATTCCCTATAAGCAGTAACAGATTTAACTGGGCTGGTCTTATTATTCCCTTTTAAATTCCAGGAAGTCCTAGTCTGCACCAGACCTAGAGAAGCCATTCCATGCGAAGAGTCGCCCATGTACTACGACGTAAGTAACATGGAATTCGGACGCGTCACCGAAGACAAAGAAACCGACCCGAAGAAAGAGACAGCAAACATCACCCCTACCAAAGTGAAAAACAACAAACGCAATCAAAACAGAAGACCTGCAAATCAAAAAGAAAATATTATTGCTGAATTGTTTAACGTAGATGATAAAGTTGATAAAGAATTGAATGAAATGGGATATGAAGAAATCGATGGTGAAGAAATTGTACCCATTTTGGTTGAGAATGAAAGTGGACCTAAAGTTGAAGAGGTTGAGGATCACATTGGAATGTATGATGTGGAGGAAAGGCTAGTTGAAGAAAGGAGTATGCCCTGGACTGGAAGGAAACTAAGACGAGGCGCTTTTAGGTTTAAGGCTGATGTTTAATTTGATGATAAAATGAATAAGATTAAGACGTAATTTAAGTGCTTGTAAATATGAATTGTAAGAAATGCAATAAACAGAAATGCCTTATAATGATTTTTATTAACGTTGAGAGCAATCCTCTTAATGTAAACCGTTTGGTGGAGTGATCCCTGTCTTGGGTCTGGATGATTATAAGATTTTATCTGGGTCCAACTGTCTAGCTAACACACTCATATAATAAATAATAATAATAATAAATATCACTGGACATTATTCACACAGCGCCATCTAGCCCCAAACTAAGCATTAGCTTGTGCTATGGGTGCTAGACAACGGATTAACATTACTTATATCCTTTTTTTTATGTAAATACATACATATTATACATAGAAACACCCAGACCGATACAAACAGACATGTTCATGCACACAAATGTTTGTACCGTGCGGGGATCGAACCCGCGACCTCTGGTGTAATAGCCGACTTCTCGACCATTATACCAAATAGCTCGTAATATTTGTAAAATATACGAGTCAACATAGCACAATAGTTATCTAATAATAAGTCTTCTCTGTGGTTTTCTGTAAGATGGAGGTACTTCCCCAATACTAATTTTAATTTAAGCTCGAATTTAAGAAGTATTTGGATAACACGGATTTTTTTTTACATTTCTTATAATAATAATAATACTCGCATAAGGCTTAAAATACGTTACGCAAAACCTACGTATCCAATCGAATTCGATTCGACTGAAAATCTAACAATTTCTGTCTTATCTCTTCAATTAATTTTTCAGATAATTCTAATCAACTTTACAACATTTCTCTACATATTTGTTTTAAGCCTTTAAGGAAATTGATCTCACAATATGTGGTGTAGTTAACATGACTTAGGAATATCGAAAATGTATTTATTACTTTTAGTCGTCCTAGTTTGTAGTCTTTTAAATATTTGTAAAAGCAGCGACGAAGAGAAATACATAGATTTACTGCCTGAAGAAGAAAAACAGGCGTTTTTAGAAAAAGTAGCTCGACGACTTGTAAACGGTGTGACTACTAAAGACTCTAGGTACAAATCTAGTGAAGAAATATCTGACGATGAACTAAATAGACACAGTGCTTATGTTAGACAAGTATTAGAAGAAGAGTCTGGAAATATAAGAAGAAATGTTGACAGGAAAGGTAGAAAGGAAAAACATAATGAACTTGAAGTGAAAGGTATTGAGAAGCCCAGTATAGTTGATGACGTTGAAGATGTTAATCATATTGATTTGACTTTAAGAGGAGGTAACAGAAGAAAAAGGGATAAAGATGATGACTATAAAACTGTTCCCGTCGATACAATATATGACAATGAAAACGATAAAAGATTTAAAGGTTCTGCTGAGAAAAGTAATGCAGAACGAAAAGATACTGAAGGCAAGGAACTGACTGGTGAAAATACTACGGCTGAAGATATTCAAGTGCGTGGTCACAGAAAGTCTAGGAAAGTAAATGAGAGTCCTGATGTTGAGAAAAATGTAATTTCAAATGAAGCTACACAGGCCGTTGACGACGACGCAGAAGACGCTACAGAATCTAATCAAAATGATACCGAAGAAGATGAAGCTCCCACTGAAAGCGATTTAAAATCAAACCAGAAAGGTTTCACAGTACCCATATATGATGCGGAAGATGAAAACCATGAGTATGATGAAAATGAACCAGTAACTGACGTCACAACTACCACAATAGAAGAAACACCAACAACTCAAGAGACTACTACACAAAAAAGTACTACGACGAAGAGCACTACAACTAAAAGCACTACAGCTAAAACGACAACGGTAAAAACTACAACAGCTAAAACTACAACAGCTAAAACTACAACAGCTAAAACTACAACTTCCAAAACTACGCCAAATGATGATAAGACTAAAGTACATAAAAAAAGATACTTGCGAGCAAATGATGGAGAAGTTGATGAAGAATCAACTACAACTCTTGAGAAAAATACGGACGATTTTATTGAAACTTCTACTAATAGTGTTCCTATAACAACAGAGCCAGATAATGATGATAAAATTCATAATGGTGCCAGTGAAAACACAAATCCAATAAGCAAGGAAAAAGATGAGAGTAGTAATGAATCAGCTTCTACTTACATTAATAAAATATCAGGTACTACAGAAACATTTACAAGTACTGTCGATGAAGAAATTAAGGAAAATTCTGAAGTAAAAACAAATAAACCAGTGTTAGAAGCTAAAGAGGCGATATTGTTGTCACAAACACCTAAACATACCGATAATCCTGATCCTAATGATGAAAATATATCTACTACATCACTTCCTGAGGTTACTGAGGATAAAAGTGAAGTCATAAAACATTTAAATAATCAAAACAATAGTGACAAAATTAATACATACGAAGAAACTAAAGAAGACAACGATAAGTATTCAGAAGAAAAAACAAGGAAACCAGAATCACAAGACGATACAGAATCCTTGACACTCGTTAGTCAAAATCTTGATAAATCTAATTTTGATGGTACAAATACATCTTCTATAGTAGCTTACGAAATCAGTGTGAATAAAACAGATGTCCGTCCAGAAACTACTTATAAAAATATAAGTGAAACGGGTAAAAATCATGAGGAAGAAACCCCAACAGTTCCTAAACAGAATGAGTCACAAGATGTTTCATTAAATATTGCAAGAATTGGCAACGGTGACTCACACAATAAAAAAGAAGTTAAAGAAGGTGAGGCAAGTAAAACTAATACTTCTCATAGCGATAACAAGGTGGAAAATTCTGCAGTCAGTAACAAGTCAGAAGAAAATTTATCAAATTTAAGCTCAAATAATTCTGAAAACTATGAAAGTGGCCAGAATGTCAATAATAAGAGAGAAGTAACAAACGATTCCTTGGAGAAGCTGGATAGCAAAGTAACTGAAAGTAATCTGTATAATTCAGTCAGTTTGGTCAATAGCAATAATACTAATAACCGCAAAGGTGAAACTACTAAAACTGTAAGTTTTGTTACCTTTGAAACAGTAGAAAATGTTACAAAACTCAGCAAAATGGCGACTAAAAGTCATGAAAATAACAAATCTTCTAGTAAACATGTAAAGTTTGTAGACACAACAGCTAAGCCAAATGAGGACCATTTTAAAGCTGACTTTAAACCTGTAGAAGGTGACAAAGAATTCCAAACACAATCTACAGCAAGTACTCACCACGAAGACAGTACAACCAATACAGAAAATGTGTCGAATGCAAAAGATATTTCGAATTCTAATTATGAAGAAAAAGAAAATCCAATTGTAAAAAATACGCTAAGATCAGATGAAAGGAAACAATATGTTTTAACAACTACTGAAAGAGATTTTGTACCAACAGCTACTCCTGATTCTGTCACTTATAAAACTTATTATTCCCAAAACGATTCCCAAATTAAAAATGAAAAAAAATATTCAAAAACTGTTGACGATTGGACACCTGATAAGCTTGAATTAAAGAGTAATAACGTGGAAACCAATTCTAAGTTAGATGATAATGAGTTGGCAGATTTCGTTAGTCAAAGTTTTAACTTAAGAAATATTCTAGAAGCCATTGGGGAGACGGTGGAATCTAAAAATAACCAAAATATTTTACAAAAAAATGAGCCACCAGTTAGTTCACAGAAGAAATTAAAGGAATACATAGTATATGAAATACGTAAGTATAGATATAGAGTAAGTAAATATATTATTATTATTATAGTCTGTAGTTAGCGAGCTGAAGTTTTTTGTATGGTGCTAGACACCAAATTACTAGTAGATAAAAATTTCAAATAATATTTCAGCTGAAGGTGAAACTCCATTTCTAAGGAAAGAAAAAGAAAAGAATCAAGAAAAAAGTCAAGTCAAAAAAGTAAAGGAAAATGAACAAGAAGAGGCAGAAAACCAAAATCAAGATCAGCCCTACTATGTACCCATTTACAATTATGCCCCTAACAATGCTTATTATAACCCTTATAACCGTTTAGGGCCAAATATAGATGAAAACCAAAATGATGAAAATGTACAAATAGTGACAGAAAGAGGACGAGATTTGGGAAACTCGGCAGAAATTGCATCAAACAGTTTTGAAATGGATCCTAAAGATGGAGCAAAAATAGATTATGAAAGTCTGAGGAAGTTCAAATTTTCTGGAAAGAAATTGAGCAGTGGTGACTTAAATAACGTAGCTAAAACAAAAGCTCAAATCAACTTGCCTCTTCCTATAGTCGTGAAGAAGCCTAAATTTACAGAAATATACTTTAATCCTGACGAATATCTAGATCTTGATTATTACTTCGGAAGAGCTAATAAGCAACCAACATTCAGATCACAAAACGACATAAATGTACCTGCAACATTTGAAGATATGCATCCGTACAATTTAATTTCTTCCCATAAAGCCAAAGACCATTTAAGTGCAATTAGGCAAATGCTTTTCGAAAACGGTCACTTTGGTTACGTGACTAGTTCTCACATGAATGACAACTCTACCGAAGTTGAAAAAGACCATCAGTCTAATGACAAAAAGAATGATAAGCGTCATCGTAAGAAGAAGCTTCGTAATAAAAAAACACGTTACCGAGCCGTAAACGATTCAGATTTAATATTTTTATATCCAAACCAAAATTTAAGAAACCAGCCAAACAGTTACACAAATCAACAAGACATATCAGTAGATTACTATTTTGGGGTTGATGATAATGTTTCGAAAAAGAGAGAGAATTTAGAGAATGTCAATCAAAATATACGAACAGGAAAAGAAACTTTAAAGGAAAATAATACGGTCACCAAAATAAAAGAGTTATTGACGAAGCGGAGGCTAAAGTATCCTATAGATGCAGTGGAATTTTATCGACCTCCGAAAGTCTCTTCCGAAGAAGAAGCGGAAAATAACACATCTTTTTGGCAGAAACATGCCGATGCCATTAAGAAACTGCTTGATATGAGTGATGCAACAGATGTATTTAAAACCTTCGAGAAATTATATGAACTTAGTACTCAAAACAATACTAATAAAGAATATATAAGAACGAAAGATGATGATGATGAAATAAACATTTATATAAGCGTGTTGAAAGATATGATAGAAATGGATAACAAAGCGTTACATCAATTTGATTGGTTGGGATCTACAGTGGATGTGTTGGCAGCATTAAGTAAATTACAAAGTTTGACGTAAGTAAGAGTACTTACATTAATTAAAAGCTTCTAGTTCGTGTATCCGTAAGATTAGTCAGACATCAAATGCCGCCGCCTCGTGACCTCCTCCGTAGAACAGTGGCACAGAATATATATTAGTATACGCTGCGCGCCGCTCGGGTATTAAAACACGGAGGTCGTGGGTTCGATTCCCACCTTGGGTCTGGTTGGTGGTAGGGCTCTTTCAGAGTCCGACTGGCTAGCTACCACCCCCACATGTGAAATCTGCCGCCATAACAGCCCTGGCTGTGTTCCGGCAGTATTAATGTGGGAGCCAGTACACTTGAAATAATCTGACGTAATCTAAATAATCTGACCGCAGTGACTCCAATGTAATCTGGACTTGTAAAATCTTTGATCTGAGCACATTTTATTTCAGAAATGACGTGAGCAATGGAATCTCCGTACACCCATCAGACCTACAGCTTCTAAAATACGTCCTACACGTGTACAAATCGGCTAAAATAGCTCTAGAAGAATCTAAAAATGGTCTGAGAGAAGAAAGAGATAAGAAAAAGAGGAAGTATGCATTACCAAGGAACCAAAAGAAGCCAAAAGAGTATTTGACAGCGAAAGGATTGATAAACCGCATTTGGTTGTACATTAGAGGTCGAGATAAAGAGGAGAGTTTGCACGAAATAAACGATTTTGGCGTGTTTTTAGATGATTTGGGCAGCAGTTTGTATGATGTAAGTAATTGACAAGATTTTAGTGATTAAGAGGCTAAGGGCGAGAGAATTGAAAAATAGGTATTTGTAAAATCTATTGCTGTCGCGCAGTGTCCGAACATCCCACGCAGAGCGCGATAGAGACAACTGCAGCTTGGAGCGAAAATACCTTTAAAATCAACTTTTCGTAGTCCCCTGATTTCTTTTCCAAAACTTGACCGATTTAACTACTTTTTATATCAAAAATTAAAGAAAGGCTTTGGCCGTGTTCCTATGTTTATTTTTTTTATTTAATCTAAGTAGTTAAATTTGTTTTCTGGATGTTTGAACACAGCGGAAAATCTGGTCATTTTTTTTTAGGTTTTTGAAGGTTCATAACTCTTTTAATTATTAATTATGAAAAAAAGGAAAACATAGGGACATGCAAATAGCGGTGGTAGATTTTTGGAAAAAATTATTTCTCTACTGGCATTATCCAAGGCGGAAACAGGGGAATACGTTTGTATGGAAAAACGGCCCTAGTCTTTCCTCTTAATGACAATTTAGTGACATTTATTTCGAGCGTCTCCGTGCTTTGGAAGGCACTTTAAACTGTTAGTACCGGCTGATATTTACTGTGTAGATAACATCTGACATTAAGGTTGGTCACTTGCCTTATGCAACCCTTCACCAAGAGCAGTGGAAACGTATATAGGCTGATGATGATGATGATGCTAGTATTTCTCTCAACTGGTTTGGTGGCACATAATGGTATGTTCTGTTTCTCTATGTATCATATGTGATACATTCGTTGATTCTGACACCGATGTGATGTCGAGAGAGGTAGGGTAAAGTGAGCTTGAATGAGCCTCGTCTGGGGAAGTACCTTACAGAAGATCACAGCTAAGAAGCACTTGAGTTATGACGTGCTAAGTTCTTAAACCTCAAATTAAAACTTGATCGTTATCTACTTGATAAAATAATCTCATTTGTTTTTCGCAGTTATACGACGCACTAAAACACATAGCACTGGTCACGAAATACAAGAAGCAGAGATGGTATGACAACCTCAAAGAAATTTACATGAAGAACACGCAAAAAAGATACCTTCTAGAAGTCCTAGTTCATGTGTATACTACTAGACTTGTAGGACTTATAGAAGATAGCGCTATAAATGGGTTGGAAGATGGATATTTGCAGTATGTCAAAAATAATACTAAAATGGTTGAGAGAACTGTCGACGAGTTTGTGTCTGTATTAAAATTGTTGAGTGCGTTTAAAGATGCTAACATACAAAATTTATGAAGGAATAAATTTTGTTTTTATAGAGCAACACCCATGTAAAACCTAGATTTTTTTAATCAAAGAGGAAGGTAGACAGGAGTGTTACCTGCAACTAAATCTATAGTGGGATGGGAGTGGTAGGGTGAAGAGCTATAGGGAATGAGAATGGCTAGAAAGGTAGGAAACGGCCACTCATAATCGAAAAACTTTCTCCCATTTCAAGTGTATTGCGTAATATTTCTAAGTAAATAAAAATTTAATATGATAAAGAGTCTTTCCAGTAAAACAAATCAGATTTTCACAACAAACTTTAATAATAAAACATTTGTAATACGTAATGGTATAACTATTTTTAAATAAAAATAATACGAGTAAGTACCAGTGATTATTTAAAGTGGTTTTGATATTCTTTTTTATCTGAGAGTAAAATAATTAGCCTCTCATACTAATAGTACCAGTTCCAATCAACTTATAAAATGTCCCACTGCGGGGCAAAGACCCCCATATTTGAAATCAAGTCATCGTCACAATCATGGGTACTGGCTATATCACGCTTGTCAAATACGGACTGTGACCAAAAACCCAGCTGTGTTCCAAATCACAGTTTTTTTTTCCTACCAGAGAATAGAACTCAGGACACAAATGATAGCCCGGTACTTAATGGAAAAAAAAATGGCTTCAGCAGTAGTTGGCTCAAGAACCAATGCGAGAATCGAATCTAGGACCTCGTGTTTTGGTATCTGAGCGGTATAACCTCGGTACATTAATAAAAATATTTATTTGTAATTATTTTGGCTGTCCTGACAGGAAATAAAATATGTTTCCACTGGGCATTTCGTTATAATTATAATTAAGCTTAATATTAAAACTACAATCTATATACACAATTACATCACAAAACAGTTTGGTATAATCTTTCTAAACTCAATACTATAAGCATACAATAACAATTTATTGTCTTTTTCTAACATACTTGGAATGTGGTAAGAGGAAAAGAGACAAATGTATTCTGTGGCGAAACCTTACGGCCTGATGGATACAGATATCTATTTAAAAATCTACTAGGAGTCAAAACTGATTCGTGCCTAACGACTGTGTATCAAATACGATCCAAGAGCTAATAATTGTGGTTTAAAACATCAAAACTATGTATTAGGGAAGTATCGTTACTTGATGTTATAATTGGCCCTAAATAAAGTTTAAAAATTACCTACATTCGTATGTCATTTTAAAATTTTATTGAGTGCCGATTGTTTATAGCTTACTTTGCTTTTATTTTATTAACCGAATATTACTACAAAATTTTTGTTTTCTGTTAATAATATTCGTAATTGCGAATGTAAATGCAAATACATATGCATAATGATAGCAAAACTATGGTATAACATACATAGTTTATGATAAACGCGTCACAAATGAAAACGTGTGTTACATTTATGTATCACATGTGACTCACTGTGAAATAATCTCTACAGGCCTTCTGTATCACCCTTAAAACCCTCCGCCACTGAAACACACGTATCACTAGTGATCACGCCTCTGTTTCCAAATCAGCCTCGATTTCTTCAGGTGTTCTTAAGCCGATAGCAAATCTCTTCTTCAAACTTGGCGGTCTTTCATCCATTTCTGTAATAGAAAAAGACTGTGGTAAAATAAGTACTAATGTTGCTTGTTATTTATTATTAACTTGATTCTTGAATAACTTGAACTTAATTAATGAATTATTCAGGGTGCGCTTGCACCACAATCCAGGATTTGTCAAGTTCAATTATAATAATAAATAATAAATAAATATCTCTGGACATTATTCACACAGCGCCATCTAGCCCCAAACTAAGCATTAGCTTGCTATGGGTGCTAGACAACGGATAAACATTACTTATATACTTTATTTTTGTATAATACATACATATTATACATAGAAACACCCAGACCGATACAAACAGACATGTTCATGCACACAAATGTTTGTACCGTGCGGGGATCGAACCCGCGACCTCTGGTGTTATAGCCGACTTCTCGACCATTACACCAAATGGCTCGTCAAATTATGACATTGGAGCGACTGCTATCTGACCTCCGTAGTTAACCCTTAACAGGGGAACTGACCAATTGGATCATGGCTACACAGCCGTTAAACTGTGCAGGTTTCCTCACGATGTTTTCCGTCACCGCCGAGATAGTGGTGAATACGCACATAGAAAAATCGACCTCACGCATGTGAAGTGTTAATAATTTTATTACTATGATTATAAAGTAATACAGATGGACAGATTATTTATAGTTTCACAGAGGCTTTCATGCATTACGGAAAAGAATATAGTTTTATTGAACATTCCCATGAAATAGGTACCACAGAACAAAACAGAAGTAGCAGTATCTTTAAAGCCAGAGGGTCCATCAAGAACAGAAGACACAAGAAGAATGCAGTTATAAAGAATACTGCTACACCTGTGATGGGTGGCCGCTACAGTTCCTCCAACGTGAGCCCAAGCATCTGTGAAACTGGGACAAAACTATATCAGTATATCAATCACATATGACTCATGCCTTGTATCATATATGATCCTAGAGTCAAATGTGATTCTAAACATAATGTATACGCTATTAAATATTTTTTTCTTTAGGCTTGAGAAATGAACTTATAAATCGTCAATTTTATTATATCAATGATACAGAATGACTCCACTAGCTTCGGAATGTTGATATCTATCGAGAAGGACCTAGAATAAGTTCGAAAAATATTTTTGGTATAGTGATAGTGACATTAAGTTCCATAAAATATCACATTACTTCTATTTATCATCGAGAAGTCAACTCAGGCGCAGCTGAGGGTGGAAGGATACTAGAATATAGTTTAATTTATGCTCTCACCTGGCGTTGCTTGCATTTCTTTAACTCTTCTAGAATAATCTTGGAAAGCCGCTGCAAGTGAATATGTCAGTCTTCGCGCTGCGTTTCTGAAAAATAAAATGTAGAGCCCATGATAATATGTAGTGTAATACCTAATATAAATAAATATCCCCAAAACTTAACATAGCTTGTACTATGGGTGCCATACAATGGATAAACATTACTTCTAAACTGAATCAATAAATAATAAATAAATAAATATCTCTGATAACTGTAACTATAACTGTATTAAGGGCAAACGTGGCGCTTACCATCAGGTGTACGATCTGCTCGTCTTGTTACACATTACAATAAAAAAAACAGACATGTTCATGCACACAAATGTTTGTACCATGCGGGGAACGAACCCGCAACCAAAATCTATACCAATAATATAATACAAACAAACAAATCAAAACCAAAATTTTAGTTTTGATTTGTTTGTTTGTTTGTATTGAATATGCTCCAAAACTACTGAACTGATTTAAAAAAATCTTTCAATGTTGGAAAGCTACACTATCCCCGGGCGACATAGGGTACTTTTTATCCCGGAAATGTGGGGGAAGGGGGATATTTAAAAAAAAGAAATTACGCGCGCGTGAAACCGCGGAGGCAACAGCTATCTAGCATAAAAAAAGTGCATTACATGTAAATAAATATGCATTTGATTGTCCGAACTCAAAATCACTTAATAAAATCTACATTAAAAAGTATTTTCTGTTACATAATTTTTAAAATTTTCATTTCCTCCGTTTGACAATAAAATAATAAAAATAAACGGTCTATTGTAGTCTCTTAAAATATATTCAAGTACGATAACATCTCTACGTAATCTTAGACTTTCTCACGCACCAAATAGATAAATACATGTAGGTCACAAACATCAGATTTCACAACTGAATGCTTATATCAAGTGTCAGAGATGTGATAAATATCTGTGGATAATCTTTGTGAAAGATTACGTTTATAGTTAATATTGGACAACATCTCATACAAAATCAAACTATGTATTACTATGCAAGTATGTTAAACATAGATTTTTTTTATACTAAGTCAGTTGGCAAACAGACACGTAGCCCACCTAATGGTAAGCGGCCACTGCGGCCTATTCCATTGAGGGACACTTCACCAGGAAGCGTCGCTCAATGTGCTGCCAGACTGTAGACTCATCTGATCTTCGAGCCTTTGATTTCAAGTGTACTGGCTCCCACATTAATACTGCCGGAACACAGCCAGAGCTATTATGGCGGCAGATTTCACCTGTGGGGGTGGTAGCTAGCCAGTCGGACTCTGAAAAAGCCCTACCACCAACCAGATCCTAGGCAGGAATCGAACCCACGACCTCTGGATTTTATACCCGAGCAGCTTAGCCACTGTTCCACGGAGGCGGTCTAAAAAAGTTTTTAAAATTATACATTTAAGTATAGGCAAACATGTAAGTGTGACATCCGATGATATTTTAAGTGATGACTACCGCCGATGAACACTTACTTACCACTACTAAATTTGCTGGCGTTTAAAGGAATGTGGAAGGAGGGGAAACGAGAAGGGCGATGGGGAGTATGGGGTGTGATGGAGGCAGATAGGTAGATGAAAAAATTTACTAGTATCGTTTAAATAAGAAATCTAAATATTATCTCACGTTAAGCTGTTGGTCCCGGCTGATATTTATTATAATGTAGATATTAGTCGTTAAGCCTAGTCAGAGAAAGAAGTCAGAGGCCATTTGGCAGCTCGATAACATCTGACATTAAGGTTGGTCATTTGACTTACGCACTCCTCCACCAACCCGCACTGGGTCCGCGTGGTGGAGTATGGCCCACACTATCTCACACTTGAGACAAGACCTGTGTCCCAGCTGTGGGAACGTATATAGGCTGATGATGATGATATACGTAATTAACAACGGTGCTGTTTATATACTAGTTCAAACTATCAAGTGTGCGTGTGCTATGTATTTCAAAAGAGACATGCCTTTACATAAAGGGAAGTTATCTCGATCAGTATGTGATCTTTATTTGTCTTATCTATCACAGGGGAATGGGGAAAGTCACCTAGTCCCTTCTTCTTAGGGGACCCTCCCTAGGTGCCAACCCGACTTGAGGCGTCTCGAGTCGGGGTACCCGGAGATGGGCTAGTCAAAGCCATGGTCAGGAACCAGCTCGTCCAAATCGGGTGGAAAGGGGAAACCGGGGGAGCTTTGTAGGTATTGGGACGCTGTAGTCTCGAGTCCCACTGCTTCATTTTCCACTAGAAAAAAGAAGTCTTAAACTAAACTTACCTAGATTCGCAAACGAACGCATGGCATTCGAAGGGGTTCAGTCCCTTCCCATCAGCGTTGTCTTTCACCACGATCATGGAGAACACCCTCGTGTAGACCAGGTCCTGGACTCCATAGGAGATGGACTCGATGCTGAAGAATACTGACATCTGGTCGAATTCATCACGCTGGAAGAAGTACAGGTAATTATTTTGGCTCCCAGTTTATTCCTTTTAGACTTTTATACTCGTACTTTACTTCTTTGTTTTTAATTATGTATTTATTGTTGGGAAGACAATAAGTACCGACAATGGGGGATACTTGAGACTACAGTATTACTTAGGACATTATCGTATGACAATTTTTGACTAATCATTATGGCAACATTTATATAGTGCTGGAGCAGAGAAGTTGCTGTCAACATCACGGAAGAGATAAAGTTTGAACAGGGTACGTAAAATGTTAATATTCTTCGATGTCCTAAATAATACTGTAGCCTCAAGTATCCCCCGTTGACTGTACATTATCATCATTATTATCACCGCCTCTCGCAGTCCAGTGCTGGACGTAGGCCTCGCCGAATGCTTGCCACTTAGCTTGACTAATATGTACTATATTGGGTTAGTTATGAATAAATTATGCTATCATAAGCCTATGATAAGTCTCCACAATATATGGGCACTAAATTAAGTTCTTATGCTCTTGGCTTTTGCAACTTTACTTAAATAACTCAGTCACAGTCCGGAGCCTGAAAGATAATGGTGTAAAACGGAAAGCACTTAATGCAGTCCGGCGCATGATCTCTCGTCGGTCGTATCAGACGATGCTGTAACGCAGTGCGCTTTACGAGAGTGAGGGAATAGCCGTAGCTGAAATTCAGCTAAGCGGACATTATCATTAGTATTATTTACCTTCGTTCCTTGGTTTATTGTTTCTAAGTGGACTCCATCGACTGTGATGGTGAGTTTGACTATTGGCAGAATTTGACCTGAAAGAAAAGAATAGTTGAACTTTATTTTCTAAGAAATGGAACTTTGAATTTTCTAATGTTCATCACATGACGCCAGTGGCGTAGAAAAGTAGTAGATTGTGTGTCCTGGGCACTACTGGGTACAAATCCCTCGGTGAACTGGTCATACTTAAATATGCTTCATCGCACGGTCTTTACTCACACATTCAATATGTACCTTTATTTCGCCAACATTAGGCTCGACATCAGACCTGAATTTCACATTGATTTTGGTTTGTGGTAGAAGGAAATCTGAATTGACCCCCACAGATGAATCTGCCACCATAACAGCTCTGGTTGTATTCCAGAAATATTAACGTGGGAGCCAGTACACTTGAAATCAATAGCTCGAAAATCAAATAATCGTGTTGCAGCACATTGAGCGACGCTTCTTAGTAAAATGTCCCTCAATGGAATAGCCGCTTACCATCACACGGGCTGCGTGCCAGTCTGCCAACTCTCTACTATAAAAAATACCTTAGCCTCGGAGGTTAAAGAGGATGAAGAGAGAAGTAAAGATCTTACCTGGAGGTAACGCCTTCGCAGCGGCTACCATCAGGTCGACTGGTTTTCTGGTGTGTTTGATGCCCCATAACCCTCGCGCATCGCTCTGCCCCAAGTATTTGACCTGAAAGAACAATTGTAAGTATTTAGCCATGAATGTCCTCCTCCAGGGCAAAGGCCTCCATCTTTAAATCAAGTTATCGTTACAATGATGGCCATTGGCTATAACAACACAGTTTCCAAGTGGGGATTGGTGACTGATCACAAACCCGAGCTGTGATAACGACTCAAAGTTAGCTCGGAGGGCATTCAACCCCGAGGCCGAGATTACAGCCCGGTACTTAGATTACTAGACCATAGAGGTATCTCTAGATTAATGTCCTCCAAGCCGAGTTTTCGGCTACGGCAGCCAATGTTTTACGATTAGCCAACTACGCAGGATTTGGTTTGCCTACTAAAATTAGAAATGAATTGGCTACTTTGGTAGCATTTAATATTAATAATATTTTAAAAGAAAGTTTGGATTTTTCTCCAAATAATTTAAATTATATTATAAGACAATAGAGGAAAAATACTCTAGCTGCTTAGAGACAAAGGAAAAACCCAGTATATTTAATATTATACACCAAAATATACAGGGTTTTTCTG
Organism: Mecyna flavalis; assembly: GCA_949319885.1. Classification (NCBI taxonomy): domain Eukaryota; kingdom Metazoa; phylum Arthropoda; class Insecta; order Lepidoptera; family Crambidae; genus Mecyna; species Mecyna flavalis. Next base: position 1,215,270 of record OX439420.1, on the reverse strand, counting down.
GCAAAGAATTAGAATTAGAACTATTTCTAAATGAAAGGAATGTGCATGTATTGTGTGTGACAGAACATTGGTTAAAACAACATGAGCTTATTATTAATATAGAAAATTATAAAATTAGCAGCTCCTTTACAAGAGACAAGGCTATTAGAGGCGGTTCTCTTATTTTAATTAAAAATCATATTAGATCTAAGGATCGCAAAGATATAGTGTCGCTCTCATTAGAACGTACCATTGAGATTGCATGTACAGAGTTAGAGCAGCATATTGTTATTTGTGTGTATAGACCTCCTTCTGCAAGCTACACTGAATTTGAGTCTTCCATGGAAGAAGTGCTACGGAAAGTATGCACCTCAAATAAGAAAATTGTTATATGTGGAGACTTTAATATTAACATCTTAGATAATTCACAAGTTTCTACAAGGTTCTTAAACATTTTTCAATCTTTTAATTTACACAAACTTTTTGAGGAACCAACTCGAGTTACACCCACTACAGCAACCTGCATAGATAATATTTTTTGTAATTGTGTAGTTCTTGAAAAATCCATTATTAATTTTATTAACTCTGATCATAGTGGACAGCTAGCTGTACTGGAGCATTATCATGCCCCCACTACATCAAGCTTTGTTTGCAGGCCAATAACTAAAAATAGGGTTGAGATATTTAAGGAAAATATAAATGACAAGCTGTCCAGGATGCCTTTGGATGCAAGTAATGCTAATGATTTATATCAAAGTCTTTTCAATATTATAGAAAGGGAGTTCAATAGAGTTTTTACAAAAAAAACTATCAACTCTAACAGCTCTAAGACTAAATTTAGTGACTGGGCAACTGGTGGTATTTTCAAGAGTAGAAGGAAGCTATATGAATTATATTCTTTAAAAGCTTCCTCAAATGACCCGGAATTCATAGAATATGTTCGAACCTATTCCAAATTATTCAAAAAAGTGTGTGCAATAGCGAAATCTAATTATTTAAAGAAAAAAATTATACAGGCCACTAATAAAAGTAAAGCTGTATGGAATATTATCAATAAAGAAACTTGTAAAAATACAAAACAAGACCACAAGTTCTCGCTTAATATAAATGGGTCTAGAATTGAATCTGAAGTTGGGGTAGCAAATGGATTTGAATCATTCTTCGCTAATATTCCAGTCACTATCACAAGCAGTATAAACTCAAATGAGGGTCTCGCCTGCTCACTCCTAAAGTCGAATGTTGGCAAATGTAATTGTATTTTTAAATTTACTCATGTTAGTTCTGACACCATCATTAAAACTTTTAAAGATCTAAACATGAAAAAAACTGAAGATCTATGGGGTATTTCAACAGATATTATTAAAAACATCATTGTACCTATTGCGCCTTACTTAGCAATAATATTTAATAAATGTGGTGATGATGGTGATTTCCCGAATTTAATGAAATATAGTAAAGTAATTCCACTATTTAAATCCGGCGATAAAAGTGACCCCACGAACTTTCGGCCGATTTCGATACTTCCAGCACTTAGTAAAATTTTTGAGAAGCTTATATTCACTCAGCTTTTATCTCATTTTAAAATAAACGATTTATTTCATAATAAGCAATATGGATTCACAAAAGGTAAATCTACAACTGATGCCGGAGCCTCATTGCTAAAACATATTTTCGATGCATGGGAGAGCAAGCGGGATGCTCTAGGCATCTTTTGCGACTTATCTAAAGCATTTGATTGCATTAGTCACCAGTTACTGCTAATGAAGCTGCAGCACTATGTTATATCGGGGAATTCTTTGAGTTTGTTGCAATCCTTTCTATCCGACAGAGTACAAAAAGTTCATATAAATGGCACAACTTCTTCTGGGGCTCCTTTGTTCATGGGAGTGCCACAGGGTTCGATATTGGGTCCATTGCTCTTTTTGATATATATAAATGATCTTCCCTTTTTTATGCAAAATCTATGTGAGGTAGTTTTATTCGCAGATGACACATCATTAATTTTTAAAATTGATAGAAAGATAAATAATTTTGACTTCGTGAATAATGCCCTCTCGCAAGCACTACATTGGTTCACAGTAAATAATTTACTATTGAATACCAAAAAAACTAAATGTGTTAAGTTCACGATGCCAAATGTAGGACGGAAAATCTGTAGTGTCAAGATAAATGATGAACTCATCGAAGTGGTTACTTCAACGGTGTTTCTCGGAATCACCTTAGATGCAAAATTGCAATGGGGACCACATATCAGAGCCTTGGCGGGTAGACTTAGTTCAGCCGCCTATGCAGTAAGGAAAATAAGGAGTCTGACTGATGTTAATACGGCAAGGCTAGTTTATTTTAGCTTCTTCCATAGTGTGATGTCTTATGGCTTACTCTTATGGGGGTCAGCTGCTGACATTCAAACGATATTTGTATTGCAAAAAAGGGCAATACGGGCCATATATGGCCTAAAGCCACGAGACTCCTTAAGAGAACTATTTAAAAGTATTAACATCTTGACATTACCTTCTCAATTTATATTAGAGTGTGTTATGTATATTCGTAAGAATATTGATCTCTTCTCAAGGAAATCTGATTGCCACAATCTAAATACCAGAAACAGACACAAGCTTGCCATTCCTAACACAAGGCTTCACAAGATTGGCAATTCTTTTGTAGGTTTAAGTGTAAATTTTTTTAATAAACTACCAAAGAGTATTACTGAGTTGCCCATACAAAACTTTAAAACAAAGGTCAGAAATATATTAGTAAAAAAGGGTTACTATAATATAAACGACTTTTTCGCGGACAGAAATCTGAGCCCAAACTGATAGTGCTGCTCCTCTGCATTGGATGATAATCACCTCAGAACAATCTGACTGCTGATCTATCTCCGACCGACTTTTCTTTTGTTTTTTGTCTTTGTTTTTCTTTTTCGACAGGTGCCGTTCGCGTCATGGAGCTGATAACACACAAGGTGGGACACAAGAGAAAAAGGGACCGGCGACGTTTTAATAAGAATATCTACCTCAACGACAAGGAAGCTTGGACTCGCGCCTTTGCATTGTATAGAATCCCGATAGTATCAACAATGTTAACTTTGCTATACAGTAACACATTAAATGTTATAATTCAGTAAAATTAAATTTATTTTTCATTCAAAGAATCCTGAAGAGTCTGTAACCTTGGCGGTCATGCTCGCTAAAATGTGCTTGGGGTGGTGGCGTTATGTGTCGGGTGGTTACATTCCCTCTAATATGGTTGAGTGAAATTATGGCTGGCACATACGTCATACTTGTGCTGCAGGTGCCACCTTTGGGCACTGGTCTTCCAGGGCTCACGGATTTTTCTAGATTATAGTCTCATTCTTATACTTTATACTGTATGGCTTGGTATTCTAAAACTAATCAGAAATTGTAACAAACAAATTGTAAACAAACATGGCGATGAAAAAGAGTAACTGTCGAGTTTCTTGCCGGTTCTTCTCGGCAGATGACTGCATTCCGATACCGGTGGTAGAGTCACTCTGTAATTGACGATTCATAAATACTTGATACAAGTTTACATGAATAAAGAATATTTTGATTTTGATTTTGATTGATTTTGATATTTATTATAGTGCACTACAAGTGAGCGCGCAAGCACTGGTGCCACAGAAATCTAAATAATTTAGATTTCTGTGACTGGTGCACTCCCTATTCCCTCACTCTCATAACACGGTGGGACAGCAGTCTGACACGACCGACGAGAGATCAGGCGCAGGACCAACGGCTTAACGTGCCTGCCGAAGTAAGGAATCATCATTCTTTTCAGACATTCAGGTAATTCAAGCCTGCAATGTCCTAACCAAACTGGAAACATTCACACAAGGGGATGCTCCCCGCGGGATTCGAACCCAAGTGTCCCTCAGTGGAATAGGCCGCAGTGGCCGTTTACTGAAGTTATATAATGAATATAAACAAAAAAATTTGCTTGTTCACTCTATGAATTTTCTTTTATACTTATTATTCTATGTGCTGATACAAATAAACGATTTTATCTTTCTATATGCACACCATAATTATGACATGCATACTATTTTTATGGCTATAGAAAGTCACATACAGACAGACCATATTCTATGTGAAAGTAAACTTATGTTTGTCACTATGGCGGATTTGGTAGTGAGGTTGACCTATGTCGTGGGTTTGAATCTCAACCTTGTTTATTTTTGTGCTATTTTCGTAGCCTCTTCCCCTTAATGGTCTAGCGGTTGAACCTGGCTGTGTCCTGAGTTCGATTCCCAGGTCATTTAAAATTTGTGTCAGATTTTTCAAACACAGGGTTGGTGATCACAAATCCGCATTTGGCAGGCATGGTGACCAAACCCGTACACATAATTTTAACGATGTCTAAACTTGATTGCAATGATGGAGAATAGGTACTTTTTGCGTACACCCTAATCTTTTACGCTTGGTAATTAGCAAACTACTCACAGGTCAGAACTCATACCATAAATAGCTAGCAATCTGCCAGTCCATCATGGCGGCTGACACCATAATGAATGTGTGACGTCACTTCCGTTTCCACAATATGGCGGCCTCGATCTAAATGCATTATAATACGCTTTGTGTAGAGATTTACCGATTAAACTGATTTCTAAACTCGTACTAGTTTTAGGTTTTTATCTGGCTTTGGGTTCAATTCCCGGGCCAATGATCTGTTTAAGTACGTAAAATTGAGGTGCTTGAAAATTTGAATTAAGCGATTGTACCTTTTTTTGTGGATGCGAAGGTACCACAATTAAATTTAAATAAATACCGGACTAGCTTCGCATCACTTACTTTAGTATTTTCCTCGCAATTTTCTATATATATCGTTTAAACCTTCCCTGGACTTCCACGAATATTTCAAGACTAAAATTAGTCAAATCGGTTCAGCCGTTGTCGAGTTTTAGCGAGACTAACGAACAGCAATTCATTTTTATTTATATTATGTAGATATCACATACTTACATTGATTTAACTACAAAGTAAAGTAGATAAATACTTGTGCTTGTCCTGTATCTTTATTAGTACCTATTTAAATCCTACTAATATTATAAATGCGAAAGTCTGGATGTTTGGATGTTTGGATGTTTAGATGTTCAGATGTTTGGATGTTTGGATGTTTGTTACTGAATCACGCCTAAACGGCTGAACGGATTTAGATGAAATTTGGCACACATATAGTTTATAACCCGGAATAGGACATAGGCTATAAAATTCCTACGGGAAACGTCTCATTCCCGCGGGAATATCAATTTTGAAACTACTTAACCGATTTGAATAATTCTTTCACTGTTGGAAAGATACACTATCCCCGATGAACATAGGGTACTTTTGATCCTGGAAATGTGGGGGGAAGGGGGGATATTTGTAAAAAGAGATTAAGCGCGAGTGAAACCGCGGGCGGAAGGCTAGTAAGTTCATATTTGTGGCTACTTATTTGTTTCTGATACTATCTTTGGGATCAGGTCAATGTTTGTGATTTTGTTGTTCAATATCATCAAAACATCATCATCATCATCATCATCATCAGCCTCTGGGACACAGGCCTTATCTCAATTGTGAGATAGTGTGGGCCATACTCCACCACACTGGCCTAGTTCGGGTTGGTGGAGGGGTGCGTAAGGCAAGTGACCAACCTTAATGTCAGAAACATCTGATAACAATCAAGCCGCCAAAATGGCCTCTGACTAGGCTTGACGACTAATATCTACATTATAGTAAATATCAGCCGGGACCAACAGCTAACGTGCCTTCCGAAGCACGGAGACGCTCGAAATGAATGTCACTAAATATGGTCAGAATGGTCACCCATCCATTAACCGACTTTCGTTATCGCTAACGAACCACTGTCACAGCTGTGCCACGAGCGCCTCAAAACATCATCTAAGTACCATTCAGAGTAACTTATACAAGATGTTATAAACGGTGTCAATTAAATTAACCTCACTGACAATGTCCTCTTTTCCGTGGACATCGTCACAAACGTTTGCACCGTTCGGGAATCGAACTTGCGACCTCTTGTGCCTACTCAACCATAACACTAAATCGATCGGTAAGGCAAGACCTAAAGGCCATTCCTTATAGGCTAGTTTTTATGTTGAGGGTAACGTCACTGAGTCTTAGGCTGGTTTTAGTCTCACGCTGACGGCACGCGTACCGTCAGCGCTGATGGCCGAGATCTATGAACTTCTAGGAAGCGTTTTTGAATGACGCGTAGCTATCAGCGCTGACCACCGTGCGCGCGACACTAAAACGCTCACTGAAGCCAGAGGCGCTCGCGCGGTCGTCAGCGCTGACAAACTACGCGCTGAGCTGTGAGCGCTGACGGTGCGCGTGAGACTAAAAACAGCCTTAGGTTCGATTCCCGGGGTAAAAGAAGGTAACCAACCTGGAATGCTATGGGTAGATCATCCACAGTGACTGGTCCCTCATTCTCCGCCATCTTGCTCATGATGCATCACTTCCCAACGAAACTGTCACCTCAGCCTCCGCCGTGTTGAGGACATTATCTGAAAATAAAAATAAGGTTTATTAAACTGACTAGCCATTTGGTGTAATGGTCGAGAAGTCGGCTATTACGCCAGAGGTCGCGGGTTCGATCCCCGCACGGTACAAACATGTGTAGAACTAACATGTCTGTTTGTATCGGTCTGGGTGTTTCTATGTATAATGTATGTATTTGTAAAAAAAAAGTATACTAAGTAATGTTTATCCGTTGTCTGGCACCCATAGCGCAAGTGCTTTGGGTGCTAGATGGCGCTGTGTAAATAATGTCCAGAGATATTTATTTATTTATTTAATGTGGGAACCAGGACAATTTAAATAAAAGAGTCGAAGATTAATAGAGGAGCATAGTAGTTTATGTGCTGTGGAAATGCCACCTTCTCCAGTAGTTCCGGTGAAGACGCGTACCGGCCTTGCCACAAGTCGCACTATCGTGCGTCCCTCACCTACCTGCATGCCTTACGGCGATAAGGAAGAAAGTGTTGGAATACGAACCTGGCGAGCCTACCCACTAAAACCACAGAGATTCTCCCGCTTTGTAGGTATCTCAGGATCTATCAAGTTATGTCCCAGAATAATCAGAGGAGCCAAATAAAGGTGTAATTACACCATCTGAGACCATGGTATGATTACGCAACTGGCTCCTTTATTGAATTCGTAACTATTCGTAACTTAGTAACTTAAAGAGGATAGATTTGATTGTTTGTTTGTATTGAATAGGCTCCGAAACTACTAAGCCGATTTGGAAAATTCTCTCACTGTTGGAAAGTTACACTATCCCCGAGTGACATAGGGTACTTTTGATCCCGGAAATGTGAGGGAAGGGGGATAATTGACAAAAAAAAATACGCGCGGGTGAATCCGCGTGCGAAATATAAATTGAATTATAACACGGTGATAAAGATGGTTTTAAAATTAACACAGAGGTCTATTATTTTAAACTCAAGTGTAAAACTGCCAAAATGTTCTAGTTCACACATAATCTTAGCGTACGATCGTTTCATTTCATTGTCTGTGCAAGGCTCTCTTATCATTTATCAGTGAATCATGAAAACTGTAAGGTTGTTTTGACGTAATTATTTCTCTTGTGATAATTTTGCAATATATTTACATACATTTAGGTACCGAGCGTTAGATTATACCTAGTCTTTCTCCGAGCGATTTGTTGGGTGTTTCGTCAGTTGACCCCGGTCCCTGAATACACCGCAGTGTCAAACGCACAAGGACTCTGATTTGACTGATTGTGATGGTCGTCGCGGTGTCAATCAGTGAACAACTTTTCTAGACTGTCGTCTAGTCAGGGTGCCTTTCCACCACGATCTGGGTCTGGGTGTTGTTTCTATGTACAATATGTATTTACAAAAAAAATTAAGTAATGTTTATCCGTTGCCTGTGGCACACATGGCACAAGCTAATGCTTAGTTTGGGGCTAGATGGCGCTGCAGCTGTGTTAATAATGTCTAGAGATATTTATTACTTATTATAAGTGAAGCGACATTTAAAATAACTCAGCATAGTATAGTATCCTGTATGTTAAGAACCTAATAGCACAGGTGTTATGGATCGCTACCGGCAATCGGTAGACCATGACGGAACACCCTTCTTGTGGTGAAATGTCAAGCGTGGAGACACTATGGGGGTTCTTTATGGCGAAACAGTGTTCTTTGCAAAGTTCATATCCGTCCCACATTATAAAAACATAACAAACAGAATATTACTACATACTGAGTATTTGTATTTGGTTGCTTCATATGTTGGTTTTTAATTTAATACCTAAACCGCGGGCGGCCGCTACTCTATACAGAGGAAAGATTTGATTGTTTGTTTGTATTGAATAGGCTCCGAAACTACTGAACCGATTTGGAAAATTCTTTCACTGATGGAATGGAAAGCTCCACTGTCCCCCGGGTGACATAGGGTACTTTTTATCCCGGCAATGTGGGGGGAAAGTGCGGGATATTTAAAAAAAAGAAATTACGTATTTTATATTTAACAAAAAATACTACAAAATGGAGAGGGCTATGCTTGGAGTCTCCCTGCGTGATCGCATCAGAAATGATGAGATCCGTAGAAGGACCAAGGTCACCGATATTGCCCGAAGAATTGCGAGCCTTAAGTGGCAGTGGGCAGGACACATTGCAAGGAGGACTGACGGCCGTTGGGGCGGAAAGGTCCTCGAGTGGTGGCCACGTACCGGGAAACGCAGCCGTGGTAGGCCTCCCACAAGGTGGACCGACGATCTCATAAAGATCGCCGGAATCCACTGGATGTGTGTGGCGCAGGACCGATCGGTTTGGAGATCATTGGGGGAGGCCTACATCCCGCAGTGGATGTCGTTTGGCTGAAATGATGATGATGATGATGACTACAAAATCGACATTGCTTTTTTATTAATATATAGGTACGCATTTCTCTTACACCTGTCTTAGATTGGGAGCCCGATTGCCAGATGTTATTGACCGTTGAAATTCGTCAGGTGGGGTCAATATAACATGTGTGAGCCCTCGGTAACTTTGTAGGGTCTCGGTCTCTTAAATAAGATACTTTGAGTTTGAAAGATACAAGATCTAAAGTAATTGTTAGTGGAAGTTGGAGAAAATGGAATCTGGAAGGCATAAGTTAGACATTAAATTAAAGATAATATTTTAGAACTATTTGACTATTTTTAACTGTCCATCGACCAATAATGTCATGGTTCCAGTTTCACCAAATTTTTGTATGAAAAAACTAAACTGGCATTAACTGATATCGTAAATGGCAGAACTAATCGCATTCATTAAATAAGAATATTAAAATGACCCTGTTAGTAAGAGTTGTAGATCCCGACATAAGTTTTACACAGTGATCACAAACCCAAGCTGTGTTCAAAAAAACCGATCCTGACCCGTGGTACAACTCGATGTCCAACTGGTTGTACCACGGGGAAATAAAATTCCCCTTAGTTCAACTCTTAGGTTCAACTCTATTTTTTGACATTTAAAATGGCTGACACAATTTTTCTCGACCCGGGAATTGAATCTAGAACCCTGATAGGTATCATGGCTAAGTACTACCACTCTATGAACCAGACATCGAGTTATTAACAATAGGTTAGACTCATTGCTTTTATTTAATTTTTTCATGCAACGAAATATATTGCTCTCACTTCACAGCTCGATTTGTGAATATTCGAGAAATTAGACCAATTTCGTAATGCAGATTGTAAACGTCAAAATTTCTTTCATCCAAGACACGAGATCACGAAACTCGTAATTGGCTGCAATCACGAATTAAGAGATTGTCAACACGTTTTAGCGAAATCATGGCGAAAGTAACTGAATAGTTTGAATTAAAGTACCTATTTGAATAGCCACGTAATATAATAGTAAAGTTAGACGTTCAAATGTTTAAAAAAAATATCCGTAGAAATTCATACAGCGCAATTTAGGCCGCCCTCCGTGAAACAGTGGCTAAGCCGCTCGGTTATAAAACCCGGAGGCCGTGGGTTCGATTCCCGCTTTGGGTCTGGTTGGTGGTAGGGCTTTTTCAGAGCCTGACTAGCTAGCTTCCACCCCCACAGGTGAAATCTGCCGCCATAACAGCTCTGGCTGTGTTCCGGCAATATTAATGTGGGAGTCAGTACACTTGAAATCAGAGGCTCGAAGAGCAGATGAGTCTACAGTCTGGCAGCACATTGAGGGACGTTTCCAGGTGAAGCGTCTCTCAATGGAATAGGCCGCAGTGACCGCTTACCATCAGATGGGCTGCGTGTATATCTGCCAACTGAACTAGTATAAAAAATAAAATAAGTCTAGTTCCTCTGTCAAGGGTTACGCAGGTCAGATCAGGTCAGGACTTGCTAAAATATCCTGGATCATGGTGCAAGCTTAGTCTGACTCGTACAGAACAAAGCAACTGTATACCTACCTATGTACTATTTTGCCAATTGCTGTACTAAGCCCGACAAAAATAATCTTGTTATTTTGTAATATTTGCACAAGTGTTATAGATACCGGGTTTTCATTGGATTACATCAGTAGTGATTCAGTATTCAAATGGAGATTGAATTGATAAATGTAAAAATAAAATTTTGTAAACAACACGAGTAACTATCGAATTTCTTGCCGGTTTTTCTCTGTAGATAGCAACATTCTAAGGCCGATGGTAGAGTCACTCTATAACATTGATATAGATGACATAAAACTCAAAGGTGACTGACTGACTGACTGACATAGATATCTATCAACGCACAGCCCAAACCACTGGACGGATCGGGCTGAAATTTGGCATTCAGGCAGATGTTATGACGTAGGCATCCACTAAGAAAGGATTTTGATCAATTCACACGGGAACGGGGACCACGCGGGTGAAACCGTGGGTGGTTGTTTTACATAAGTGCAACTCTGAAACCTACTTTTTTATGTCAGAGGCGGCAAACGAGCCAGCGGGTCGCCTGATGGTAAGCAATCACCGCCGACCATGGACATCTGCAACACCAGAGGGATCGCTGATGCGTTGTGGGCCTCCGGCGCTCTCACAAACCAGACGAAACACAATAGTAGTCAGTATTATTACACGCTGGTGTTATGTGAGAGGGTCGTACTTCCTCGGACGAGCCGGCCCATTCGTACTGTAACAGCATGGCTCTACCACTACTAAAACTTACTTGGATATAGGTTATTTTGATTTTCATATACAAAAGACCTAAGTATGTTTTATGCTATGTATATCAATTGGCAGACAATCACGCAGCGCACTTGGTGGTAAGCGGTCACTGCGGCCTATTCCATTGAGGGACACTTCACCAGGAAGCGTCGCTCAATGTGCTGCCAGACTGTAGGCTCATCTGATCTTCGAGTCTTTTTAATCTGTTACATTAATAGACCTATAAGAACAAAATTACAAGACATTAAGTAATTATCGTTTTGCAGCTTAGAATAATTACCGTTTTTGCGTAAAATAACTCGAGTGTTGCCTGCGTGCGAGTTGCGAATTATCAGATTTAGATGTTTGATAAAATCAATTAAAGTAAAAATTAAGTTTGTAGGCTACTTACATACAAAAAATAAATAACCTGACTGACTGAATCCCAGCCCAAAATACAGGACCTAACTGAATTTTGTACATGGTTTCTATATAAAGTGTAAGTTCCCGCTAAGATGTGGTTTTGATGTGGTTTTTGGAAATAGAGGTTAAATTCTATATGAAACGTAATTTTTGCCAAAACACATGGATTTTTTATAACAGAAGAAAACAGAAACAGTTGTCCGTCTTTCACGTAGCAACAGAGCAAAGGATCGACGAGAAGATTAATATAAGCTAATTTTTATCCCGGAAAATATCACGTTCAATCAAAATAACGTCTTTATTCCACGCGGGTGATGCCGCGGGCGAAAGGCTGGTCATTATTACGTATACAGCGTGCAATTTTAGTCGTTGTTTTCCCACAGTAAATGATTCTATCTTAGTAGTAAAATAGATTAATAAAGTTATTTTTTAAGTGAAATCAAAAGTTTTACTATTTATGATAGACGAAACTCGAACCAATAGTACTAGCTGCGTCACGGACGGTCACCGGCAGGGGTCATTGCCCTTCGCGTTTCCATTTTCCCATTATAATTTAAGAAAAAAAATTAAAAAAAAGTTAAAAAAAAAAATAAAAAAAAAAATTCAAAAAAAAATTACTTGATTAAATCGATAGTACTACTGAAGGTAAAGCGTTCTGCTGCGGGAAAACAACGACTAAAAAAACACGCAGTATAAGTAATGTTCGATTATTTAATTACTTTCATCATAACAAAATTAGGAAGCCGAAACTGTGACGTCACAACATAAATAGCTTACCGACTTTTATTAATGATAATGTTATCTCAGTTTATCTTATTATGAGTGATAAGGATGACAGATTCCACACAAGGTTAATTAATTGAATGCCACATTTCGTTAAACGGTTTTCGCGTGATGAAAATAAATTTACACATTCTTCATGACGACATTTTTAGATATTTTATCTTTTGTACCAAACATTGTAATAATGACTGCGCAGGCGCAGGGTACTTGAGTACTTCAGCCACATTGCCAGAAAGGGACACGACAACCTGGACGAACTTGTGGGTGCAGGCAAGGTCGAAGGGAAACGACCCAGAGGGAGGTCCGATACGTTGGACCGACCAGATCCGCACTGCACTCGAGTCCACACTCCACCACGATTTCCACACCGTATCGACATCAGTGGCGGTCAATAATAAAGCACAAGTTGTTACATAAGAGGTCACGACCTCCAGTATCTAGGATATCGACGCAAGAAGAAGAAGAAGACCAAACAATGTAAAGCGCTAAAACAGCAGCAGCATTCTGAAGCAGTTGAACAGCAATAAATTTTTATTTATACTGCGTGTTTTTTAGTCGTTGTTTTCCCGCAGCAGAACGCTTGTCCTTCAGTAGTACTATCGATTTATGCAAGTAATATTTTTTAATAACTTTTTAGAATTTTTTTTTACTTTTTAGAATTTTTTTTTAAAGTTTGTTGGGAAAATGGAACCCAAATGTGAGTAAATAGTAAATAATCATTTTTTTTATAAACGCGAAGGGCAATAACCCCGGCCGGTGACCGTCTGTGACGCAGCTAGTACTATTGGTTCGAGTTTCGCCTATCATAATCGTAAAACTTTTGATTTAACTAAAAAAAAACATTATTAATCTATTTTACTACTAAGATAGATAGAATCATTTTACTGCGGGAAAACAACGACTAAAATTCCACGCTGTATAGATCAGACGTTTACACGTCCTGATGAAGTTCTGCTGACTGTACAATTTTAATGGATACTGTACTATGTTTACAATTGGCAGGTGAAGTATATAAAAGCAAGTTAAACTAACGTAAGCCATCCTATCGTCAACCTGTTTATCGTTACTGATAAGTCGAGATAACAACATAATAGTTATCAGTAATACTGATACAGATTTTATTATAGCGGTAACTGTACTATATTTTTGTCTTTTGTAAAAAGTATTTAAAATGTTATTTAGTTGAGATTTCAGTTCTGCTATTACTAGCATAGCGTGTTGACAACAGTCTGACACGAACGGAGAGAGATCGAGCGGAGGATTCGAACCGAGCGAGGTGTTAACTCAATTAACTTACAGACTCTTAGCTATAACTTAATACATATCTAATACAAAATTCCAAGTATAACCTGACCAAGAAAATAAAAAACCTGCTCTGGAGGCGCCACATTCTATGGTTATAGCAACACTTGGTTGCTATGGTTATACTCACAAATAACTCACGATATCCAATAATAACAAAGCACGGTTGACAAATTTGACAATTGACATCACCTTTTGACATACAGCAATATCTGTAATTTGATTGTTGCCACTTGAAGAAATTAGTTCCAATATTTTTCCGCAATATGGCGAGGTTTTTTATTTTACTGGTGGGGCTATATAAAGGTACTAACAGTGAAGTGAAGACTGTAACACAGCTGTTAGCACAGTTTTAAGTTTTAAGTGTGGTAGAGATATTTCCTGTCTGTCAGCCAATTCTATCAATCATCAATGTCAATCATAGTCATACATAATTATTTATTTGCATCCAACATGGTACCTACAAATAGATCTTCATTACATTTTGAGTTAGGTACAATCATGTTATAATCCAAAAAGACTTATGAGACTGACCTAGACAAAGGACGCATTAATTATAGTTTTATCTTGGTACCTACCTATTTTAAATGTACGATGAAAAATAGTTAGGTACAGTGTAATTAACAACGTTATTATACAGAATAACACACTCTTTCTCTCTAAATTAGAGACAGATTCATTTAATGAATTCAATATTTTTCCAATCTGAAGTACTTTACTTTTCCATCCCCTAGGGATCCCCTAGGGATGGAAGTGTAAAGTATCTTATAAATTATCCCTCATGCCTCCAGAACGGCCCGTTAAGCTCTTGTTTCAAAGTGACAGTCACTGTATGGCATCCCTAAAAAAATATACGTTAGAAAATAAATTGCTGTAAACAAAAATAAAAAAACGAATTTCGCTTTTCAAGCTTTCTGTTAGAATTTTTTTAATTATTTGGTTCTTATAAGTTGTTCAAACTACCCCAGTATTCATTTAGAACCATGGACAATACTCTGTCGGTATTGAACTGTTCAAATTATTGCTCAAAAAATAGGTACTGAAGTTAGGTATTAGTTGGCCCGACCTAATCTACTTTATCAATTTAGATATAAGAAAACACATGTAAATGGAATTTCAGCCATCACCAATAACACACGTCAGTAGTTTTTCCATTAAAATACCTATTATCTACAAAAACAAACGAAAATTTTGTTCACTCACCAAAAAACCGAGAAAAACAATCCAAATTATTTTATCACTATACTTTTAAAAATATTTTAAAAACACATGTAAAGGAACACACTGATTTTTGAAAATTAAAAAGTTCGAAAACAAAATGGCCGCACGTCTGGCGCGTACCGGCGCGCGTGGTGGAATACGAAATTGAGTTTTCAAAATTAGAACGTATCGCGTCCAGCTGTCACTGACCTCTCATCTTTGATACAGTCACCCTCTTTCACTCTACTTTTCTATACATGTAGAGGGGCGAAGAAGGTCTTTATAAAATGGACAGGTGAGAATCCTTACAAGGTGTGTTTTGCGGTTAGTTTATGGAAATCTGAACTTTATTTTAATGGTGTTAAATAGTATATTGACGTAATAGATTGGTTTGTAGATTAGTCATACGTTACGTGAAGAAGTGATAAGAGATACAGTGTGTTTGCATTTCAATGTTTATGCAAAAAATGAGAAATTGCGTCATTTACATAAGTAATTTATATGAATCAATGAGATAACATAGCGTTCTAAATTAAATGGATTGCATAAACATTGAGAAAGTATTTTTATGGTGTTTGTAATTAGAAAAGAAGAAATGCATATCGACGGTTAAAAGGAAATAGGGGATAAGCGACAAAATATGAAATGTTCAGGAGAGCCGTTGAAAGTTTTTAATTTTAGAAAAACTGACGTATTTTTGTCATATAAGATATTGTGAAAAGTGAAACAGATATAAAATCAGATAGACATGGTACAGTTACTGGTATTCTTAGTTTTAGTGATTTGACGCTATTTAAAGTAGTTTTTGTCGCTTATGACCACAGCTGACCACAGCTTTTAATTTTTGAGTGAGGAAATATGGCATAAGATACAAATGACAAAATCAAATAATAAAGGATAAGAAGCATATGCGACATTCCAACTTATCATTTCACAAGGTAAAAGGGTATAAGCGACTAGACCGTTCAATCAATATTATAGGAAAAGAAGGATAAGGTACTTTTCGTAGTGGTTGTATAAAAGATAATAGGGCACAAGAAACAGTCGGCATTCAAAACAATACCAGGATATAAGACATAAGTTACACACAATGTCGCTAATGAAGGAGCGCAACCAACACAATCCTTCAAGAAAATATCTAAAACAGATATTACACGACACCGTAATTGAGTCTCTAACTTCTAAAGTAGGGTGAAATTGCTTGGGAGTAAAATTTCACAGAAACATACTAAGGATCTATCTTAATAAGAGGCCTATTACAGTATACCCTGCTATAATTTTACACTAAATGGTAGATTTAAAAGATAATAGCTCGTCATTTCATAGGTATTTACTAACGAGCAGATAGTACGATTTTTATTGAAATAAAAAAGGAGTTTTTGTTACCTACTACTTTTTAATCAAGAAAATCAAAATTAACCCCCTTACTAATAAAAACACGAATCGCATGTTTCCTGAAGCGTTGTTGTTTTACAAAGATACCATGTTTTGTTTAACGGTGCCTTTTAATTTTAAGTTGCGAAGCTATCTTTATTTTTGTATAATGTTTATTACTTTTTTAAATGTTTACACTTTCTGTCAAATGTTGACAGCGTTATGAAAGAAAGAGACAAAACAGTGTTTTAGCTAAAATAGGTCTTTTGTTCCCACAAAGGACTATAAAAAAACATTGTTTTCTCTTACAGCTAAGAACGCTTACTATCTATTAAGGCATCGAAACTCGGTTCAATTTTGAAAACCCGGGTTTTTGGGTAGAGTAATCAAAACCCGGGTAGGCCGGTTTTTTCGAGCATTTTGAGCTTTTATTGTAATTATTTAAAA
Source organism: Mecyna flavalis (assembly GCA_949319885.1). Classification (NCBI taxonomy): domain Eukaryota; kingdom Metazoa; phylum Arthropoda; class Insecta; order Lepidoptera; family Crambidae; genus Mecyna; species Mecyna flavalis. The sequence goes on along the minus strand of OX439420.1, from coordinate 1,198,621 downwards.
TACACTAATCTTCGTTTATATAACGATATCCTGCAATGAGTACAAAATGTAAAGGATGAGGAAGAATTTAAATAAATTAAACAGTCTTTACAAATTACAAATACAGTTTTAATGCTTAAAAAAGTGATGAAGATTTATTTTTTCTTCAGAATATCTTAAAACTTAGTAAGTACTTAATCTAGTGTTTTCTTAAATTACAGGCTTGCAGAGATTAGTTTTAACATTAAATGAATTATTTTGGTAACATTCTCTTCTATCTATCTATCTAATCAGCCCGTATACACCCACTGTTGAGTATAGGCGTCCTCTTTCTCACGCCAAGCATTCCGGTCTTGTGCAAGATTCATCCAGTTGACACCGACGAACCTGACTATATCATCCGACCAAACGGTTTGGTTTTTCCGTTCACTTATTGTATTTAAAAAGCTAATAAAAATAATATCTTTCAAAGACATTTTTGTAACTATATACAGGTAGCGGTGAAACTGAGGCCTAAAGATCAGACATGGTGAACAAGTTGAATCAGTCTCTCCAAGTTGTCTCAGACTGGGGAGATGCCAATTTGATCAGTTTGAACCCCACCAAAACGCAGGCGTGTCTTTTTTCCACCAAAAAAAGCCCATTTGAGATGGCTCCCTCTTTTCGTGGCGTATCTGTCCCTCGATCTGACCGACTCTCTCTGATATTTGGTATGGAATTATCTTCCAGCCTAAAGTTTGGGAGCTACATAGAGTCTGTAGCAGCATCTTCCTTAAAAAGCTCGGAATCCTTTCCAGAGACAGGCGCTAATTCACTGCGGAACAGCTCCTAAACCTCTAAAGAGCTCAAGTTCGTTCCTGCATGGAATATTGCTACCATCTTTGGGATGTTTCTGCTCGATACCAGCAGGCTGCTTTGGACTCTATTGAGCGGCGTGCGAAGAGGCTTATCAGTGGCGATACTTTGGTCGAGAGCTTGAAGAGCCTCGACCATCGTAAGAAGATTGCTTGTGAGAGGCAAGAGAGGCGTATTTTACAGATTCCACATTGGTACTCTCCAAAGTGGAGTATGTAAAATACGGAGATATCACACTCGTGCTGCTCAGCTGCACGATTTGGTTCGACCAGCTCCGTTCGATCATCGAACTACTAAACTAAGCGATTTGCTTCATCTTTCTTGATACGGAGTGCGCGGGAGTGGAATTCTCTGCCGGGATCTATCTTTCCTACACATTACAACTTGGGACTCTTCAAGGCCAGAATTAATTTTCTAAGCAAGCGCGCTCCATCGTAGACCGCATACCAATCCTGTGGGTCCCGATATTATTAAATATAGGAGCGCACGAGTCACGCTTGTTCACGCTGTCACAGCGCGCGGCTGAGTGTTGCGGGGGGACAAGCGACGCGTTTGAAACTGGTTTTTGTGGTATCCAATAGCATAAGCCCCGACTCGTTATTAAATCCTTATTTGGTATTGCGGTATAAGCGACGTATACGTATGATTGTAGAACGTGGAAATATGTTATAATCGACACCATGATACCAAATCTAATTTAAGTAATATGGAATTAGCGACAATCGTTTTTATATTAGTAAACGGAAGTAAGGTATAACCACCAGTGTCATTTGAAAATCAATTCAGGTAATAGGGCATAACCGACTTGGCTGTCATTAAGAACTGAATGGAAATAGGGGATAACCGCCAGAGTAATATAAGTACGCAGTGTGTATATAGGGCACAAGCGCCATAGCTTCTTGGCACCCTTGTGAAGTAAAAAGGTATTACCGACAACAAATCCAAATTAAATCATTTTTGTAGGGGTACAATCACCTTTATAGCAAAAATGACCAGAATTTTCGTCGGTTAGCAAAAATAACACCATGAAAATGTATTTTTTTGCTTGGGCATAAACGCCAAAAAAGTCATCGTAGAGCCATGTGAGTAAGCGCATTCGAAAGAGCAGAAAATTTTAAGTCCAATGGCATATATAACTCATTTTTGACCAAAATGTCGCTTATGCCCTATTTCCTTTTAACCGTCGATATATACCTGGACTGGCAGATCCCGCAAGAGCAGGCGGGCTTTGTAAAGGGAAACGGGAGAGAAATACTAAATGTCAGGCAAATAGTTGAGAAAAGCTATGAATTCGACGTCCCGGCCATAATGTGCTTTGTCGACTACAGCAAAGCCTTCGACTGCGTCAATTGGAACTGTTTGTGGAGGGTACTTCTGGAGCTGGGCGTGCCTCAACACCTGACTGCACTACTCCAGTCGTTGTACTACAATAGCCAGGGAGTGGTCAGGGTGGACAAGAAAACTTCGGGAACGTTCAGTTTTGAGAAAGGAGTTCGACAGGGCTGTATCCTCTCTTCCTTTCTGTTCAATATTTACGGTGAATACATTATTATTATTTCAGTCACGCCCAATGGTTGACTGGTAGAGAATGCCTTATGGCTTTAAGTCCGCCAATTTGTACCTTTGTTGTGCAATAAAGTTTAAATAAATAAATAAATAAATTATGAGACGCACCTGCGACCAGTGGGACGGTGTTATCACTATTGGCGGCCGCAAAATCTCCAACTGAACTGATAATGAACTGATTACGCTACTGAGCAGAATGGAGAAAGTCAGCATGGAGATGTGCTTATCCATAAACAGGCCCAAGACGAAAATAATGGTGGTCGACAGATCTGAGGTCGAGGAAGAAGGTCGAAGGGAAATGACCCACCGACCACCGTTGGACCGACCAGATCGGCACCACACTCCACGACGCTTTCCACACCGCCGCAGGTCGACATCAATGGCGGTCAATAATAAGCACAAGGTGCTACATAAAAGAATTCACGACCCCCAGTAACTGGGGTATCAACGCAAGAAGAAGAGAGAAATGCATATACATATTGGACAACATCACAAGTGTATTTATTTATTCGTATGGCGTAATGGTACGGTTATAAATCTAATCTAAGGTGTTTAAGCCACTTAGTGGCTTCGTCGGTAAGGATGATCAGGTCCTCGGGGGGTCCAGCCGTGTATCGCGTCTCTGGGCATTCGGTGAATATGTCGTGGATATCCTGTGCGTCGGCTCCGCAGGTGCAAGCAGGGGAATCCGTCCAGCCGCAGCGGTGTCTGTATTGCGCGCAGCGTCCATGTTCCGTACGGAGTCTGTTGAGGTTACACGAATCGCGCCTCGGCAGCTGGGATCCCTTTATCTCGGCGCCTGGGACAATGCTCGAGCCCAATTTACCGGCCATCGTCATGTGCCACCTTTGGTGCCATTGTTGCGTGAGGTTGAAGTCTTGCTGCAGCCACACAAGTGTATTGACCAGACCACAAGCCCAAAGTAGCGTGAGCACTTGTGTAATGTTCTAAATAAATAAGAAACAATGAGGGCAACACAAATACTAGCCTTCCACCAAACGTGGAAGTTATCCCGAAGGAATGTGTTATTTTTCTAATTTTAAATGTGTCCCAATTAGAGATTGCAATCATAATATTTAATTGCATAAATCCCGTGTTTGGATCCCTAGGGATCGTGATCCCGAATACTTGTACATGTTTTGTTTAATTTTGTCTATATCATCAAAGCATAAAGTTTTTTTTAATAAACAATTTTAATACATAATATGTTTTAATATACCTACCCAGTCCATCACCTAGTCAAATGCTGCTAAAATGCATCCACCTCCGAAAAACAAAAGAGTTTCTTTCTAGGCAGAATACATTTTAATCAATCACGGGTTGGGCGATTAAAACCCTGTTGGCCTGCTCTTGTGTCATTATATTTTGTGTTTTTTTAAATTGTTTGTTTTTTTTGTATCGCTGTGTAATTTTGTTTTACATTTAAAGACCAATAAATGTTTTTTCTCTCTTTCTTTCTAATATTTTTTTTTCACATAAAACATCATGCTGTAGATACCGTTACCTGTGTGTGCAAGCGCACCTGTGGCGTGTGTGTGAGTGTGTGCGTATCTCACATTGTGCGGGGGAGGCCGCGCGGAACTAACGTAGGGTATGATGCTCTGCTTCATAGTACCTATCCTTTTTGACGGACGAGAAAGCTCGCTCATAACCGCAAGTTAGTGAGGGTTGCGGCCGTATGTGGGTCTCGGGACTAAAGCCTACTAACCACTAAACTATGTCGGTTTCTCCTTTCAACCCGAAACTGAGACGAGCGGTGGTACCTATTATTTTTCCTGACTAGCCTATCCCCCGATGGATATTATTCACTCAGCGCTAAGTCCCAAACTAAGCATAAAATGAAACTGCCACAACAAAAACTTTTCTTTCTGCTGTGCCATGGTGCATTACTTTGAAATAAAAGTAGACTAAGTCCTTTCTAAGGCATTGCCCTTGTCTGTACCTGATATGATTAACATAGGTTCATTCGTTTAGGAATAGAAGCGTAACAAATAGGAACGGACAGAGAGAGTTCCTTTTGTTTCTTAATATAAAATATTTAGTATAATTTCTTTTTTCAGATATCCCGCGGGAATGAGACGTTTCCTAATCCGGGTTATAAACTATACGTATGCCAAATTTCTTCTAAATTCGTTCAGCCGCTTAGGCGTGAATTAGTAGCAAACAAATCAAATCAAATTGTAAATTCATGTAAACTTGTATCAAGTATATATGAATCGTCAACTACAGAGTGACTCTACCACCGGCTTCGGAATGCAGTCATCTGTCGAGAAGAACCGGCAAGAAACCCGACAGTTACTCTTTTTAATCGCCAAATACAACATTGATAATAAATCTATCTATACTAAGCCATACAGTTTTTCGTGTGAATGTAGAAATAATAATAATAATAAAGAAAAAAATTATAACTGTAGGACGTAGATTAACAACAATGACAGCAGATTAAAATACAGTTTGCGCGGACAGGGAGCGAAGCATTCCTACTACCAGTATCTACAGACATCCAAACATCCAGACTTTCGCATTTATAATATTAGTAGGATAGTCATCTTAAAATTTTATACATTGAATGGAAGTAGAGCCTTTTTCCATGCGAACTCCTGCGCCGGTAAAGTCTCCACGCTCTGCGAGTTAACACATCAGCGGCAGTCACGGGTCATATGCGGCACGGTTCGATGCCCGGTTCAGTCACAACAATGCACACTATGGTAAATACGTCCTATGGGGTGAGGGCGGCATATTGCCTTCAACGATGTTTTATTGAATAGTTGTAAAATGTATAATGGTGATATGGTAATTGCCACGCTTGCCAAAATTCAATGAATTCGTCGTTGTGTGTTTTCAATGATAGAGGCCTTTGCCTAGGACATGCTTTACTTTTTTACGTTGCGTGGTCATAGACTGGAATAATTTATTCTGCAAATAGTTTTTTTTTAAATACTCTTTGAACGAATTTTTACTTGAAAGAATTTAAATTATTTATATACAGTGAAAAGTGAGTTTGTAAGGACGAGGGATGCCTAAGCTACCGCAGGTATATGTAGGTAGCTACTGAGATTAATTTGAGCTTATATACTTTAGGCTCTTATAATTCTAGACCAGAACATAAACGTCATTATAATGTTTTCATGCCGAAAACCAATTAACGCCTTTAGAATATACATTACTTGCGTTAATATGTATTTGCTTATCAACACAGCCAGGCGCTTATAAACGTAAGCCAAATCCCACATTAAAATTTGCAAAAGTTAATAATGTGCAATTACACAATAATATTTTGTTCTACAATTAAAGGTTGACTGGCAGTGAATGCTTTTAACTTTAGTCCGCCTTTTGTACCTAACTTGTGTGGTCAATAAAGTTTTTATAAATAAATAAATGCAAGGTATCCATAGGTAATATTTGTTAGATGTGTTTTTTTGGGCTTTTTAAAATGAGTATTGTATAATAAATATTTCCTCACTCTCTTTGACTTTGACTTTGACTTTGAGACCATGCCTGGTATTAGAAAGAGATGTAGAGGAATACCCAGGAATACTAATGTATTTGTAAATTCTAATGGCACATTTTTGGTCTATAAATGTTCTTTTGAAGCGGAGCCTCTAGGATTTGACTGCCTCTGTAGAACAGTGGCTACGTCCTGTCTTTTTGGATAGCGTTGGTTCGATTCCCGCCTTGGGTAACTATTTAATAATCTGTGGCCTTGGTTTGTTTGGAGGAAGAATTTTTTTAGAGTTCGACTGGCTAGCTACCACCCATAAAATTAAATCTGACACCATAACAGCTCTGTATTCCAGCAATATTATTGTGCAAGCCAGTACACTTGAGATCTAAGGCTCGAATATCAGATGAGCCTACAGTCTGGCAGCACATTGAGGGACGCGTCTAGGTGAAGCGTCCTTCATTAGAATAGGCCTCAGTGGCCGCTTACCATCAGGTGGGCTGCGTGCCTGTCTTCCTAGCATAAAAAATAATCTTTAGTGTCTGTTTATTATTATCGCGTGTACCATTCGCATGTTAGACAAGCGTGCTCTCCTCGCGTGGCAAGATTGGCGTTTTTTCTATTAATCATAGTATTTATTTGACTTTATCTGAAGCGGATTTCTATGGAAGTAGATAATTAGATAACTTGATTAAGGAAATTGATGCAGTTTGAAGTTCATCATTATTTATCTATTGTTGTTCCTTTGACATTTGATTGGCTTGATAGAGCGCTTGGTGGTGACCCTGCCTTGTGCTAGGGGTCGTGGGTTCGAATCCCTTTACGACAAACATTTATGTGATAATTTGTGGTTGTTCTGTGTCTGGATATCTGTTTATATTTAGGTATGTTCTTGTCGTACCTTCGTTGTTTCTTACCCATAACACAGTTGCCCACACTTTCTGGGATCAAAAGTATCCTATGTCACCCGAGGGTAGTGTAGCTTTCCAACAGTGAGAATTTTTCTAATAGGTTCAGTAGTTTCGGAGCCCATTCGATACAAACAAACAAACAAACAATTAAATCTTTCCTCTTCATAATATTAGTATAGATTGGTGGACAGAAGCCTTACGAACCGAATCTCTTAACAGCCGTTATATTAATAGATACTGGCCCCCAAAACTAAAATACGAACCAAGTTTTAAGATTGAACCTAGGGTAAGTTAGAACTATTATTTATACTCTGTGCCTAGGGCCACTAAACCAAGTAGGCCAGACCAACAATTAGTTCAATCATAAAATAATCATGATTGTCTACGATAGTGAAAGATCACGCGGAATATTAATCATTTGGTCAGTTTCGTCACGTGCAGTGAAATGAGTGAATGATTATTAGATCCGGTCAAGCGTGAGCGGTTTCTATGGAGGGTTCCGTTCCTTTACTAATAATATAAGAGGAAAGATTTGATTGTTTGTTTGTATTGAATATTAGGCTCCGAAACTACTGAACCGATTTTAATAATTCTTTGACTGTTGGAAAGTTACACTATCCCCGGTGAACATAGTGTACTTTTGATCCCGGATATGTGGGGGGAAGGAACGAAAATATCCCCCATATTTGAAAAAAGAAATTACGCGCGTAAAACCGCGGGCGGAAGGCTAGTATTAAATAAATAAAACAAATAAAACCGTATACTACTTATAGACATTTTGTATTGTTTTTTTAATATTACACACACAGCCCACATCATCATCCCCCCACATCATCATATCATTGTAACACTTTAAAAAATATAATGCCTATAAAGTGTATGTGTCAAAACATAAAGCAGACATGTTTTTAAATGACCAGTTGTGGCCTGACGGAATTGTATTTAGGCGTTTTGTGCATTTTATGTACAAAACAAAAGAAAGGCAATCTAGTCGCAATAGTTAAAGTTATTTTTAGATTATTTTATTTTATGAATAGTACAACCACAAAGAAATATTTAAAATTTACTAGTTTTAATTGTAAATCGTTTAAGCGATCTGTGGATGATATTAAGGGGATATGTTTATGGTCGGATGTGGTAGCTCTTCAGGAGACCTGGCTGCTCCCACATGATGTGCCTATTCTGAACTCGATTAGTCCTGACTTTGAGTGTACAGGCAAGTCTTCGGTAAACAATACATACTTATTACGGGGTAGGCCATTCGGCGGTTTATCCTTGCATTGGAGAAAGGGGGTATTTGACTCAGTGGTTGTAGTAGATTGTAATAGTCCTCGGCTTGTGGCTATCACAGCCTCAGTGGGTGGGCGTTCAATTATAGTATTTTCTGTATATATGCCCACAAATTGCCCAGACAATCTACCGTTATTTACAGACGTACTGAGTGAGATAAGCGCGACCATAGCCAGTAGAGATATCGAAACTGTTTTTATATTAGGGGATTTTAATGCGCACCCACATGAACTATTTTTCAAAGAACTGAACAATTTTTGCATGGAACAGTCTTGGGTGTGTGCGGATGTGGAATCATTGGGGGTGGACAGTGATACCTACACCTTCATAAGTGATGCTCACGGAAGTAGAAGGTGGCTGGATCACTGTCTGGTATCCAAATCAGCTTGGGATACAATCAGAGGGTGTGGTGTCTCTGAAGATGTTTACATCTCTGATCACTTACCAATATACTTTGAGTGTGACTTAGAGATGGTGAGACCTAAGCGTGTAGTTGGGAATTCATGCAGAAATTCAGTCATATGGGGGGATAGATCCACATCGGAAACGCAACATTATCATAAACTTTGTAATGAAAGATTGCGAGATGTTGACTTTCCCAGCGAATTTGCTCACTGTGCTAATGGGTTCTGTAGTTCGGATGAGCATAAAACTGTACTGGATGGTTTGTATGAGCAAGTTGTGGGTATATTATGTGAGGCGGCTAGGCAATCAAAAGTGAAGTGTAAGCAGGTTTCAAGGCGAGGCAGGCGCGTATGTGGGTGGAATGACCATGTCAAAAACGCTCACAGTGAAGCCAGATATAGTTATAAGGCCTGGATACGTAGCAATCGCCCCTCTGCTGGTCCAATCTATCAGGAAATGAGATCCAAGCGGAAGGAATTTAAAAGTAGGCTAAAATTTTGCCAGAACAATTCCGAACAATTAATAATGGACAAAATTGCGGAACAAAGAGATCACAAAGACTTTTCGAAATTCTGGAAATCTACCGGTAAACTAGACACTAAACCTGGCTTTGCTGCGGGCGTGGGAGGGTTAAGTGAGCATAGTGATATTGCAAATATGTTTATGGAACATTTTAAAGTTCAATCGCCACTTGGTGCTTCAAAGCAGAAGGGTGGTGCTGAGCCCGCGTGTGTCGGGGGACAGCCGCCAACGCATATCTCAGCGAAACAGATACGTAGCATTATAAATGGCATGAGTCGAGGTAAGTCTCCGGGACACGACGGGCTCAGCATAGAGCACCTAAAGCACGCTGGTGTTCACCTAGCGCGTGTCCTGTCCTTGTTTTTCACAATGTGCATCAGTCATGCATATCTACCTAAAAATCTTATGAAGACCGTTGTGGTGCCCATTGTGAAGAACAGGACGGGAGACATATCTGACAAGAGTAACTATCGTCCCATTTCACTGGCAACTGTCATAGCGAAGGTGCTGGACGGTGTGCTTGATACTATACTAAATGACTACATAAATCTTCATGACGCACAGTTCGGGTTTCGACCCGGACTATCAACGGAAAGTGCCATTTTAAGTTTGAAGCACACCGTTCAGTACTATGTAAACCGCAGTACGCCGGTGTACGCCTGTTTCCTCGACCTCTCCAGGGCATTCGATCTTGTCTCGTACAAAGTGCTGTGGAAAAAGGTGGAGGACAGGGGTGTGCCTTCTGGTATATGTGGCCTGCTAAAATACTGGTATGGTAACCAAATAAACCACGTGAGATGGGACGGTACACTGAGTGAACCGTATAGGCTGGAGTGCGGAGTCAGACAAGGCGGGTTGACTTCCCCCAGGCTGTTTAATCTTTATGTGGACGCCCTTATCGAGGAGCTCAGTGGCAGTCGTGTCGGATGCAGTGTTGGTGGGGTTAGTATTAACAACATCAGCTATGCTGATGACATGGTGCTGCTGGGGCCTTCGGTGGGGGCAGTCAGGGAGTTACTGAGAATCTGTGAAGCTTATGCTGCCTCGCATGGATTGACTTACAATGTTAATAAATGTGAATACATGGTGTTTGGGGTCAGAGGTAAACCACGAGGAGACGGGCCGGGTCTCTTCTTAAATGGATGTAAAATAAAAAAAGTGTCCTCATTTAAATATCTAGGTCATTATCTTACCGACGACCTGAAAGACAATGTAGACATTGAGAGGGAGCGCAGGGCACTAGCGGTCAGGAGTAACATGATCGCCCGCAGATTTGCACGCTGTACTGACGAAGTCAAAATAACCCTATTTAAAGCTTACTGCCAGAGTATGTACACGAGCAATCTGTGGGTCAATTACACCAAAAAGGTGCTAGATGTCCTGCGTGTCCAATATAATAATGCTTTCAGAATGCTGCTGAGACTGCCTCGCTACTGTAGTGCGTCGGAGATGTTTGCCCAAGCTCGCACGGACGGTTTTAATGCGATAATACGCAAAAAAACAGCTTCCCTACTGCGTAGAGTGAGAGGTAGTCACAACAGCATTCTGAAAATAGTAGCAGAGGATTTGTACTCGCCTATTTTTAAGAAATTTTTAAGAATTTTACTGTGATGAATATTAATGTGATGGATAAATAATAATGACATGACATTCAAGGTGTGACAAGTATTTTAATTTCAATTCAATTTTATTTTATTTCAATGGTAATTTTTAATTTAATTTATTTTTAGTTTTCATTTTAATTAAATCCGAGCAATTTTTCTTTTGACATGTTATTATTATTTTAATGTATCTGTGTTTAATGTATGACTGTTATTTTATTATTGGCTATTACTTATCTGTGTTTAATGTATGTTATTTTATTATTGACTATTATTTTATCGATTTAATAACTTGTGAATATGGATTGATTATTATCTGAAATAAATGAATATTATTATTATTATTATTATTGTATCATAAAAACGTCTTTTTATTGTATTTTTATCGTTTTGTATTCTGTTGACAACCCATTTACAACAAATGTTTGCAGTCTAACTGTTTTCTTAAAAGCTCTCGACAATAATTGCATTTCCGAATAAAAACCAATGAAAATTTTTTCATGTCCACCAATTATAACAATAATCGTGTGAGTATTGGATTAATAATATAAATTATATTTGTGATAAAAGTAATAATTACATAGGGCAACCGATAGAAATCTGACAATAGACAAAACACACTATTTGCCGAGGGGATATAAAAAAATATCGCTAAAAAAAGTCTAGTCTTTGTCAGTGCCAAATTCCATCAAAAACGATTCAGTAGTTAAGTCGTGATAGCGTAACAGACGGACAGACACACGACAAAAAGTTACTTTGGAATTTATAATATTAGTATAGATATTTAGAGCCCCCAGTGTTTTTATGTTGTTTGTTATGTTATATTTTAGTGTGTCAACGAACGTATTTAATTTTTGTTAAATGTAGGTACTTATTTATGTTCTCATGTAAGTGGCGTAATGTCTTTATGAGAATAAATGTCTTTAAACCTATTTATTATATAAAATTATTGTGTCAGTTGTGTGTGTTGGTTTTCTACACTTAGGTACTACGGATCCCTAAGCAATAAATCAATACAATTGGCATCATTATAGTGATTAGAAAACATAGATCATCGATAATCCTTGTTATTGACCGTGGGAATATCGGGACCTAGGCAAAAACTGACAATTGTTTAATCCTAGGATAACTAGGCATTAAGATTAATCTTGAGAACTAAATTTTCCATAATTTTTAATGTCATAATTGTCATATAGTGGTAGAGCCATGCTGTTTTACAGTACGAATGGGCCGGCTCGTCCGGGGAAGAACCACCCTCTCACATAACACCAGCGTACTATTGTGTTTCGACTGGTTTGTGGGTGCCGGAGGTCCACACCCCCCATACCCCCATGGGCCGGCAACCAACGTATCAGCGGTCCCTCTGGTGTTGCAGATGTCCATGGGCGGCGGTGATTGCTTACCATCAGGCGACCCGCTGGCTTGTTTGCCGCCTCTGATATAAAAAAAAAAATTCATGGTTTTTCTGTCGAGTGACTTGTTGGTCTAGTGGTTTTAGAACTTGGCCGTGAAATGGTCCTGGGTACAATTCCTGGGTCGACCAAGAATTGTGTCGGTTTTTTTCGGACACACCTTGGGTTTGTCAAACATCAGTCCGCATTTGGCAAGCGTGGTGATTATGCTAGGACCAATAATTGTAAATACCAAATTATTTCAACGATGGAGGCCCTTGCCCTGCAGCGGCTGATAGGGGCTGATAGGGGAAGGGACTCAACGCCAGGAAGCGTCGTTCAATGTGCTGCCAGACTGTAGGCTAGGCTTATCTGATCTTCGAGCCTTAGATTTCAAGTGTACTGGCTCCCACATTAATACTGCCGGAGCACAACCAGAGCTGTTATGGCGGCAGATTTCACCTGTGGGGGTAGTAGCTAGCCAGTCAGACTCTGAAATAGTTCTACTACCAACTAGACCCAAGGCTGGAATCGAACCCACGACCTCCGTGTTTTATACCCGGCTTACCCACTGTTCCACGGAGGCGGTCAAAAATGCATTCAGAAAAAAGCATTATTATCTGAAAAAAAAGTCTTAAAGGCTACCTATGAGGTATAAAACAATGGCGGTCACCCATCCTCGTGTCGCTTGACCCACAAGCGTCTGTGTCGCAAGTTCGCACAAGGTCAGCTCGTCGTTCCCACAGCAATTTGCCGGCGATATTGCGATGGGCTATATACTGACACGACAGTTTTGATACTTTATTCTATTTTTATGTCTTTTTATTAAGTGATTCAGTGAACACAGCTGATGACTTTGTATTACGTCAATCCACTTCCCATTTGGTAAACTTCCCATTTGGTAAACCTCAAACTTTACCTACTAAAATTTTTACTTCATACATTTAATCCCATACAGTTTGAGGTTTACCAAATGGGAAGTAGCCCAGTAGGTCAATCTAATCACTCAAATAAAATTAGTTCACCAAAAAGTTATAAATTGTTTTACACAGCAAAAAGTAATGAGAAACTTGTGTATGTTAAATACATTATAGAAAACATGAAGTTGAATTAATTCTTCTTTTCTAAAGACAGTAAATAAGAAACAGATCTATGTTATATCGATGTGTCTATAAAAGACTTAAATCCGCGCATTGGTCATTTTTGCAATGTCATCTTAGATCCAGCTGGCATTAATTGAATCAATGGAATCATTAAAATTATTGCTATCTATCTCTTTCTTTTGCATGATCTCTCTAAGCTTCTGCCCTAATAATCAGTGAAACATGTCGATATGTGAGCAGAAACAGAATTTGTTAAATCGGATCTGAAACCTACGAGTAAGCGTGTACACACAAAAAACCTTCCTTTTTAAGTCGGTTATAAATTTCATCGCCATCCCCCCGGGTGACATAGGGTACATTTGATCTTGGAAATGTAGGGGAAAGGGGGGATAAATAAAAAAAGAAATTAGGCGCGGGTGAAACCGCGGAGGCGACCGCTTTAATAATGACAAAAAAAAATTTTTTTTATTCCATTCAAGACGTTTACTTAGTAATACCCATTGAAGTCACCCTTTAAGCAAATAATATAATTATGCTTGGGATGAACCTGTAATTATCTCAAATTCAAGAATCAAGAGTTGTTGGTCGGCGTAATCAATATTAATGTTTAGTGGAGTCTCTTACGCTTGATACACAAAGCCATTATGATCCCGAGATGTTTCGACACAAACGGACAAACGTGCTATTATTGTATATTAACGAAAGAGAAAGGTCAAAGCTTCTGTGAGTAGCGATAATTCATTGTTATGTGTTCATTTCCTTTATGTTTTATTTTTAACTGACTATAAAAAAAGAGGTGCTTAATTCGGGTGGTGTGTTTTTGTTTTCAGTTAGCAGACAAAAATGTAGCCCACTCTTTCTATGGCATTGCAGTTGGTCGACTGATTGTAAGCGGCCACTGCCTATTCCATTGAGCGACATTTCTGGACAAGCTTACGGAAATTAATTTTATTCAAAGCTTGTTTATGCGTGGCAAAAAATTGTGTGTTTTCCAAACAGGAAATCCTATTACAAATCGGTAAAATTCGATATTTTGACCCAGGACCTCTGGCGCTTTGAAGTGCGTTCAACCTACAGGGAAGGGACGGAAAATGTGATACCTAAATTATTATCGAATTTTTTTTTTGATTTCGAGTTGTTGAGAGAGAAATAGAGCTTTTCCCAAGAAAGCGCGCTCCATCGTAGACCGCATGGTTGTTTAACATCAGGCAACTTTGTGATCAAGTGCTAGCTTGGTCCAAATATAAAAAATATTGTTTCAATTTGTGTTGTAAACATTGTTTAATGAAACCTTGGAGTCATCATGGTGTCAAAACCAAATTTAAGTTATCAAGCGTATTTCAAGACATTCTAACAATTGATGAAGTAATATTTTTTTCTCATAGAATGCAGTTATCTCGATCTCTTGCATTCACAGCTTATTTATATGTTCAAAGAGGTGTAATTAGATTTAATTAATTATTATTTGATGATAATTTGGAAATTGGAGGCCGTGATGCGATGGTCATTGTGGATCAGAGCAATATAAAGTAGTGTAGTCCTACTTATATTTTTAAATGCGAAAGGCTGGATCTTTGGTATGTTTATTACTCAATCACGCCTAAACGGCTGAACGGATTTAGATGAAATTTGGCACACGTATAGTTTCACCCGCGTGGTTCCCGTTCCCGTGGGAATTGATCAAAATCCTTTCTTAGCGGATGCCTACGTCATAACATCTACCTGCATTCCAAATTTCAGCCCGATCCGCCCAGTGGTTTGAGCTGTGCGTTGATATCTATGTATGTCAGTCAGTCAGTCAGTCAGTGTTATATATATAGATAACCCGGATTAGGACAAACGTCTCATTCCCGCAGGATATTTGAAAAAAAGAAATTACGCACGGGTGAAACTGCGGGTGGAATATAATGTTTGCTTTGGAATGCATTTTGACACATAAGTTGGCAGACAGGCACGCAGCCCACCTGATGGTAAGCGGCCACTGCGGCCTATTCCATTGAGGGACACTTCATCAGGAAGCGTCGCTCAATGTGCTGCCAGACTGTAGGCTCATCTGATCTTCGAGCCTTTAATTTCAAGTGGCAATATAAATGTGGGTACCAGTAGTACCCACATTTATGTTGCCGGAACACATGTGCGGTTTGTAGCTAGCCAGTTGGACTCTGAAAAAGCCCTACCACCAACCAGACCCATTGTGGGAATCGAATCCACGTTCTCCGGGTTTTATACCCGAGCGGCTTAGCCACTGTTCCTCGCAGGCGGTCAGATGTAAGGTCATCCGTCTCCCATGACACCACTATTAGGTAAGGAGGATCACCCTGGGGTTTAGTGGGTAAATACTCCCCTTCCTGGGGTGGTGAAGTCCCACACACCACCGTTGGCTCCCGATAACGTATTATCTGGGTAGAAATAAAAATATTGCAACACTTTAGGGAATCCACTGGATGCGGGTTGCGCAGGACCGATCAGTTTGGGAGATCCTTGGGGGAGGCCTATGTGGTCGTCGTTTGGCTGAAATTATTTATGATGATGATGAACACTTTAGGGTCCACACGTGTTCAAAAATTCGAAATTTTCAACATTCAGTTTTTTTTTTATGACTTACAAGTTTTGTTTCAAGTTTACTGGCTTCAAAAGACAAAATTCGTCTATTTGTAGTTAAAGATGGCCAAAGCCCATATTAACAAAGGTGGAAACTAGGTCAAAATATCTAGTTAATTGTCTTTTGTGAACTATGGCCCGGGGCGTCTGCAAATTGGTTCGAAAGGTCACCGTGTACTTATGTTCGTTTTGACATAAACGATTCTATATAAGTATGGTAATTTGTTTAAATGAGAGTTTTTGTAAATAGTTTACGTCTTGCTAAAAAATTCACACTTTGTGTAATAAGAGTGCCCATAAACCTTGTAAGGGATACGGAGGTCAGATGGCAATCGCTCCATTGTAATAACCAGGCTTGTTAAAAATCTGGGATCATAGTCGAAGCGGACCCTGAGCTCCATACTGGATGCAATCGCGTAATCGGGAATACGCGTAGATGATGAAGAGTGCCCATATCCATACTACCATTTTTATGATAAAGTGTGTGTTTTAACAATTATGATTAGGTACTCTCTATTTTTCTATAAAAATAAGTTTATAATAATATTATAAAGAGGAAAGATTTGATTGTTTTTTTTTGTTTGTATTGAATAGGCTTCGAAACTACTGAACCGATTTGGAAAATTCTTTCATTGTTGGAAAGCTACACTATCCCCGGGTGACATAGGGTACTTTTAATCCCGGAAATGTGGGGGACAGGGGGGATAATTGACAAAACAAATAGCGTGCGGGTGAAACCGCGAAGTCGACCGCTAATAAGTTAATAAACCTAGTCATCCCTTCATATTTATTTTATTTAGTCCAAGCAATCAAGAAAATGTATTATGTTTTAGACAAAGTCATTTTGAAATATCTTAACAAATGACAGTTTATGTTTTGTTTTACGAAAGTTTTCATTAAGCATTGCGAGTAGTATTTAGCCGCTGTACTTAGAAGGGGTCGTCAACCTTTGGTTGTCACAACATGTTTCAATCTCTAATAAGTTATTTCTGTTGAAAACAGGAAAGTAAAATAGTAAGCTTTTCCTCCTAAAAAAGCGTTCCAATTTTACTGCAGAAGTTTCCATAATTTTTTTAAATCGATGGATGCCGATTTGCTTTTATCAATAATTTTTTTTTATAATTGCAAAACTGCCTTCTTAAATTAAAAAAAATCGGTGCAATAATAGTTTCTACTCGCCTAACAATATAGAAAAAAGGTTATCTCATGAAATTTAATGATTACTACATACCTGATTCGGTATCTATTCGGGCATATTGTTGTAATAACAATGTCCTACCAACCGAATTTCAAATACGGCGGCCAATTTTTACTATCAACTACTGCAATGAGTGCGCAAGCACAGGTGCATCCTAATAATAAATAAATAAATATCTCTGGACATTATTCACACAGCGCCATCTAACCCCAAACTAAGCATTAGCTTGTGCTATGGGTGCCAGACAACGGATAAACATTACTTATATACTTTTTTTTGTAAATACATACATATTATACATAGAAACACCCAGACCGATACAAACAGACATGTTCATGCACACAAATGTTTGTACCGTGCGGTGATCGAACCCGCGACCTCTGGTGTAATAGCCGACTTCTCGACCATTACACCAAATGGCTCGTCTTATCCTATCCTCTCGCTCTCTTTGGTTTTATGTGAAATGGTGATACTTCCCCTGACGAACCTGCCCATTCGTGCTGTAAAACAGCATGGCTCTACCACTACAGTTTGTTTATTTGGTTCAACCGGGATTTAAACCTTACATAGCTCATATATATGAAACATAACTTTTTTACCGTGGCCGAGTAAACTCGCAAGCAAAAATGTTGACGATCCCTCCCCATAGTGATTAGGCGATTGCAAGCGCAAGGCGGGTGTTTCATAGTCTTGTAATCGTGGGAAACCCGCGGGGCTAGTGTGGATGAGACCGGCGCCTTTTGTTGTTTCCACATTATCTTAGGTTCGATTCCCAAGCAGTAAAAAGTATATCACAACCTTTTAGACCAGTCATATAGCTCTTTTTACGACTGCTGAATTGCGATTGCATCCGTGGCCAACGTGTTATTTTGGATGAATAACTCTGGTGTTAAAATTTCACGTGATACATTTGAGCGCTAATTAGGGATTGTTTTAAGACTATAGTGTAACGATTGCTTCCGAAGAGAGCAGTTTAATAACTAAAGACGTATAATAATAAAGACGGCCGGCGGGAGAAGGCACTTAGCACTCCTTCTCTGGCCTGAGGGTTGACCTGCGGGCGGGGGTTGCTCCCCAACGTCCGCATTGCACAGGTCGCCCGAGCCAAGTCTGAGGGTCACCTTGTTTCTCGGGTGGCCCTTCCCCGGCGCCACACTGACTTGAGGCCTTTGAAGTCGGGGTACCCGGGGATGGGCTGATCAATAGCCACAATGCAAGGCTGGCATCGGCTCATCCCAATTGGGTGTGAAGGAGAAACCGGGGTTTCTTTAGTCCCGAATGCCAACATGAGATTGTCTCCGGACCCATTATTTAATAATATAGAAGTTTGGGTTAGAAAATCAATATTATGGTAAAAAGTGTCGGTTATAAAAGGGGTTAGTTTTGCTGTTGTTGAATTGTCATGCATATTCGTAAACATCGTATGATTTCGTTTGGAAAATCTGACAGTAAAAGTTAACTTTTTTAAGCGTCAGCCTTTTACGAACGCTTCCGGAATCGATGGGTTAATAGAATAAAAATATTACCATTTTCTTTATGACCGATTTATAAACATTTATCAAGTTATATTTCCGACTTCTATTAATCACTAAAATGCGTTTAAGCATGACTTGTGTGTGTGCACTATTCATGGATATTGTCTAGTAATGTTTGTTATAGTCGAGTCATTTTAATAGGCCACATTTGACAGGTCATTTATGCAAAGAAAAGTGCCATTTATGTACATCAGGAGTAGAGTCTAATTTTCTAAATAAATAATGGTATTAATAAGAACTGATGTTGTTTTCTTGAGTTTTATCCTTTAGCGTAATGTATATTTTTCTTTGCATAAATGAACTGTCAAATCGCTCATTAAATGCAAAAGGGACGCAATCCCAAATATCATTTTTTTACAGGAGAGCCAAAACAAAATTTGAAAAACGAATTTATGTATTTTTTCTATATTTTTAAAGATTATATATAAGTGTTATACATCATTGGATGCATCTTTTTTTAATAGTTTTTTTACAAATACATACTTTTTTGTAATTTTTATCTTTGTGGAAAAAATAACACAAATATCTCTTTTGCATAAAACTTTTATTCCAAAATTACGTGTTTTTTCTTTAAAAAATACGATTTTTCTACATAAATCAAGTTTTTTTTAAATACTAATCCTAAAAAACAACTCAAAATTAGGCCTATCAGAGCAAGAGTTTCAGACTTTAAAGCATAATTGTTACATTTAAAATTTAAATGAAAAAAAAAAACTTTCTAAAAACAACGATAACTTACGTGATTTTTTGTGCAAAGCAGTTGCAATCCAAAATGTTGTCTATAAAAAACTCATTGTTTTTTTTGGATTGTTGCTGTTTTGCACAAAACTGAAGTGCGTCTTTGCTGCCGGTCGGGTCGCAACTGAAAAAATGGCGCTTTTGCACTGAAATTACTGGTCAAACCGCGTTAATGCAAAAGTGGCACCATTACTGTTCTTCAATTATAATAGCTAAAATTGCGGGAGTCTTTTTCACACTATAAAATATCGAGTGCTTAGATCACATTTTTGTAATAAAACTGGTTTGCTGATTTTTTGTTTTGCGGCCCTTTTGCATTTAATGAGCGAAATGTGACTTATTAAAATGACTCGACTATAAGTTCTATAAATTATGCCATTGTCACGACCATAATCTGTCTGTATACCAAAGTTAAATAAATAAAAAAATAATAGTTTTTTATTAAACTTAGCCTTCCGCCCGCGGTTACACCCGCACGTAATTTCTTTTTTTTTAATTCCCCCCACATTTCCAGGATCAAAAGTAATATGTCACCCGGGGATAGTGTAGCTTTCCAACAGTGAAAGAATTTTCCAAATCGGTTCAGTAGTTTCGGAGCCTAATCAATACAAACAAATCTTTCCTTTTTATATTATTAGTGTAGATAGTATAGATATAATATTATGTAATTAGTAAGCGTACGAAAATATAGTAATATGTTTGTAATATTAAGTATTAAAGACATAAGTAAGACATAAAACTCCTCTTTTTTACCACCTTCGTGAAACAATGGTTGAGCTGGGTCATAAAACCCGTAATTCCGGCTGTGTTCTTTCTGGCAGTATTAATGTAGAAGCCACATAATTTTGACTAAGATGTAGAGTTTGTGAAGTTAGGCCTTGTAGTTGTAGAGTTCGGGCGTGTAGAGTTAGAAGCTTGGCTCTACATCTTCTTCCTCCTGGCCTGTTCCCAATTTATTTGGGGTCGGCGCAATATGTTCTTCTCTTTCATTCATCCCTGTCACTGGCTCTACATAAGATCTGTTAACTTTTTGATAGTGCAAGTCATATTATGGTCTCGTCTTGGCAACAATTTACATGAAAATGTTTTTGGTGGGCTTACAATTAAGAAGGACACATCTACGGACAAATTTTTGACATAGAGAAATATAATTGCAATCCTAGACGTGTTTACTAAAAGTGACAAACAGACACTATTTCACAAATGGAAAGCTATGAAAAAATAACCTTAAAAAAAACTTAAATTAGATACAAATTATCGAATCCGCGACCCTTTACAGCGACCACTCCATCGCCAGTGCACGCCAAAATTACTCTTGTATTATCCACACCAATAAACAGTTACAAAACAAAACATTTACCACGAAATCTCAGAAACTATAACACCTACAAACTTGAAATTTGGCAAACATATTCCTTATAGGCTGTAGTCATCCGCTAAGAAAGGATTTTTCAAAACTCCACCCCTAAGGGGGTGAAACGGGGGTTGAAACGTACGAAGTTGCAGGCGGCCGCTATTGCACTTATAAAAGCAACACACTTACCTGCGTTTGCGCAGTAGTTCTTTGATAGTGCTTGTGTGTTGTAGTGTGAACGTGACAGAACTAGTGTGTGGATAATCCGGTATGTTAAATATGTTTATGTTATGTTACAGTGACATTTGTGACATATTTCGGCTGAAGTGTCAAACTTGGTATATTTTTCCATTAAATAAAAATTCTACAAAAGAATTATTTTTACAATGTAAGTTGTTGAAATTTATTTTTTGAAATATGGAATAAAGTTTATTATTAATGGGTGTTATTGAAAAAATTATACAAAGTAAAATAAAATTTTCAAAAACAGATAATAATGCATTTAATTTAATAATTACGTAAGTAATTAGTTTATTTATTTATTAAAACTACAATGAAATAAAATGTTAACAATTTATTTACATTTGAGTGCAATGGAAAAATTGTAAAATCTTGGAAAAACCAATGGGAAAAACTGAGTTGTGTGACATTTTAGCCGACATTAATTATGTGCCTTTATTCCATTAGTATTAGTTTTTATTTACTTACTATTTACAACAATTTGCAAATACTTTAAGATCACAAAAATATTAAACTAAGGAGACGAAGTACAGTTTAATTTATATTTAGTTTAATTCATTAAGAAAGGACTTTTTTGGTGTGTTGTATTTGTGTTTGGTATCAACAGGACAAGGGTATCACTATCAACAGACAAACAAGACAATTTTCTCCCTTGCGAATACGCCAAAATGAATATTATAAACTAGGTACCAGGCAACAGCCTAGTTAATAATATACTTTTTACCAAGATGTTTTTATACAGTAATCTTGATGAAACTGATGTCATAAGTTGTCGCTAACTTAATAAATTGTTGCGTTAAAATTACATAACTTTAATAAGATTCTCCAAGTATAGGACGATCACAGTCAATTATTAACCACTTAAAGTTAAGTATAACGCCTCGATGGTGGTCCAGTGGTTTAAGCACCGGCCGCGATCTCGGGGTCCTGGGTTCAATTACCGAGTCGAGCAAAATTTGTGTCGGTTTTTTCGGACACAGCTCGGGTTTGTGATCACCAATCCGCAATTTGCAAGCGTGGTGATTAAGCCAGTAACCATCATTGTAGCGATAACTTGATTTCAAGGATGAAGGCCTTTGTTCTTCAGTGGGGCAATAATAGACTGATACTATTTTTTTGTAAGTACTAGTTATTCATCCTACTTCCTACTCGTAATATTATAAATGCGAAAGTCTGGATGTTTGGATGTTTGGATGTTTGGATGTTTAGATGTTTGGATGTTTGGATGTTTAGATGTTTGGATGTTTGGATGTTTGTTCCTCAATCACGCCTAAGCGGCTGAACGGATTTAGATGAAATTTGGCACACTTATAGTTTATAACCCGGAATAGGACATAGGCTATAAAATTCCTACGGGAAACGTCTCATTCCCGCAGGAATATCAATTTTGAAACTACTGAACCGATTTGAATAATTCTTTCACTGTTGGAAAGCTACACTATCCCCGGTGAACATAGGGTACTTTTGATCCTGGAAATGTGGGGGGAAGGGGGGATATTTGAAAAAAGAGATTACACGCGGGTGAAACCGCGGGCGGAAGGCTAGTATAACATAATTTTGATTGCCTCCGTAGAACAGTGGCTAATGTGCCTAAGGTATCTAGGAGGTTCAGCTCACACCTTGGGTCTGGTTGGTGGTGGTGCTTTTTCAGAGTCCGACTGGCTAGCTACCACCCCCACAGGTGAAATCTGCCGTAAATTCCTCTGGATGTGTTCCAGCAAAATTAATGTAGGATCCATTGTATCAAAAATTTAAGGCTTTAAGATCTGAGAAGCAATGTGACAGTAAACTGAGCAATGCTTCCTGGTAAAATATTAGAATGTGATCGCAGTGGACGGTTTTTTTTATACTAGATCAGTTGGCAGACAGGCACGCAGCCCACCTGATGGTAAGCAGCCACTGCGGCCTATTCCATTGAGGGACGCTTCACCTGGAAGTGTCCATCAATGTCCTGCCAGACTGTAGACTCATCTGATCTTCGAGCCTCTGATTTCAAGTGTACTGATTACATTATCAGCATATTCCAGTCCACTGCTGGACATAGGCCACTCCAAACGCTCGTCATAGCCAAAAAAAAAGTCATAAAATTCCGCTCTGGAAGAAAATATTGATGCTAATTGGGAATCGAACCGGCGACCCCTGACGCCCAGTCGGAGGGTTGAATAAGCAGTGCAGTATTTATACAAATGCAATCGAGTGCACGCCCAGTCGCTCTCTTATCGTTCGTCAGTGAGTGTGTGTTGTGACTGTGCCTGGGCATTGGGTATGTAATTAAACTTATATTATTATAAAATATAATATAATATTTTTTTGTTTATAAATTAAAAATTATATTGAACCTAATAATAAATAAAAAAAAAGTTAACATACAGAAAAATACAAAAAAGCAAAAATAGTTACAAAAACTTATATTTTAACTAAACCGAAAAAATCTATAATCATTTAAATTATACATATATCAGTGTTTTTACTTTTAGTTTGATTTGGCCCAATATTTAAATTCAAAAGTTTTAAGTAAAGTTATACAGAACGAACGAATGTCTTAAATTCTTCACTAAGACGCCTCGATGGTAAAAAACCAGGCCATATACTCGGGTTTTGGGTCGTGCATTTGTGTCAGATTTTTCGAGCATAATGTAATGGTGGTTTAACCCGTATACAAGTCAATTAATAAATTATAATTAAGCAGTTGAGATATTCTCGACAGTCGGACTAAGCAATTGTGTTAAAGTTTAAAGAATACTTAACAATTTTATTTCTCCCTCACTAAGATAAATTACCAAAAAAATCTAGATAAAAAAAGTATGAGCCTTTAAATGTTCCACTTCGCCCCTATTGAAAACAAGACATAACTACTATGATAATTAGATGTCTTGGATTAATCACCACGGTTGCCAAATGCGGGTTTGTTTTCGCGAACTCTATTTATAAGTGAAATGTTTTAGATGGGCTGTGTGTGTGTGCCCATTCCCAACTGATTAGCATAAAAAACTATAAAAAAAAAAAAACACCCGACCTGTGATTTTTAGGCATTAATGTCTAAATAAGTAAATATCGGAAAACATCACATACACTGATTTGACCCCAAAGTAGTAGCTTTTTTTTTGTTCTCTGGCTATTACCGCCCAGAGTACGGCAGATTAGATTTTTTTTTTAAAAGATGCGTTCTTTTTTTTTATTCTTTTAAGATTAATAGGGGATAGCCGTTCGCTAATGGAAAGTAGTAGCTTAAGCTATGGGTGGCTTGTGTTATGGGTGTCAGAAGCAACGAAGGTATACACTTCAATCCACATAAACATAATATAGACACAGGACAGACACAAATGTTCATCTCGTAATTAATTTTCCTGTACTGGATTCGAAACCACGACCCGTGTCGATTAGGGCAGGGTCACTACCAAATGCACCATCGAATCAGTATAACCTCGTAAAGAATGTAAAGCCGTTGGTCCTGCGCCTGATCTCTCTTCGGTCGTGTCAGACTGCTGTCCCACCGTGTTATGAGAGTGAGGGAATAGGGAGTGCACCTGTGCTTGCGCACTCACTTGTGCACTATAATATTCGTAATGTTTGGACGCTCTAGCCAAAATTACCACCTAACTATTTTCATTAAGATGAGTCATCATCATCCTAGCGTATTCCCGATTGCATCTAGTATGGACCCCAGGGTACGCTTCGACTATGATCCTAGATTTGACAAGCCTGGTTATTACAATGGAGCGATTGCCATTTGACCTCCGTAACCCTTACAAGGTAAACCAGACCTACTTGGAACATAGTCGGGACCAACGGCCTAACGTGCCTTGCGAAGCACGGAATCATCATTCTTTTCAGACATTCAGGTTTCAACCATGTTTCAACCCTGCAATGTCCTAACCAAACTGGAAACAGTCACACAAAGTGATGGTCTCCGGGGAATTCGAACCCACGACCTCCGGGTTTTAGAGCCCAACGCTCTAACCACTGTACCATGGAGGCAGTTTTTCCTCATTAAGATGAATAAGGGTAATTAAAAGACTATTAATTCGTCACTTGTATTCGAATTACTGCATTTAATTGTAACTTACATTATTTAACAACTTTTTAGGAACTTCCTTTTGTAATAAATCTATATTTTATTCATTAAATTGAAGTCGTAAAACTTGGATTTTTGCTTGAAAATTATACCAACTTTACATAACATTATAATTATATAGAGTTGTGTTTTGTTTTTATGCATTTACAGAGAACAAAAGATGCATATTGGTGCTAATGTGTTTAACTAGGGATGTAACGAGTAATCGTATTTTTTATAAAATAAATAAATATCTCTGGACATTATTCACACAGCGCCATCTAGCCCCAAACTAAGCATTAGCTTGTGCTATGGGTGCTAGACAACGGATAAACATTACTTATATACTTTTTTTTTGTAAATACATACATATTATACATAGAAACACCCAGACCGATACAAACAGACATGTTCATGCACACAAATGTTTGTACCGTGCGGGGATCGAACCCGCGACCCTTGGTGTAATAGCCGACTTCTCCACTTCTTCACTTCGACCATTACACCAAGCGGCTCGACGAAATTATAATACAAGTTCGCAAAGTTTGTGCTAAAGTTTTGCGAATATTAATCTTCTCTTACTCAAAGCATTTTGTGTCGAACCAGTCAAGGTATACTTGCACCATGATCCAAAATTGTCAAGTCCAGTTGTTACATTGCAGCAGCGTTACCAGTTTTTTTTTCTTGCCAAGTCGGGACTTTCGTACTTTTTGAGTGAAAATAGCGGGATTCTTCCGTCAAAAGCGGGACATAGCAAAAAAAACGTATATAATCAAAAGTTTTCAATTATTTATCTTTTTATTTGACTTAAAATTACGTTTACGTGACAATAGATAGCAAAAGTAGCCATAGAAAATGTATTGTAAACTCTTATCTTCATTACGCGCCTTTCTTTCTCAGCACTCTGCACGTACTGTCTGGCAACGCTTGCAGCGACTGCCATCTGACCTCCGTACACTTTACAAGAGTAACAGACCAATTGTATCATGGCTACAAAGCCATTCTGTGCAAATTTCCCCGCAATGTTTTCCGTCACCATCGAGCTACCTAGTACTAAACGAACATAGAAAAATCCATAGATGCACGCTGAGAAAACCGAAATTCAAAAATTCTAAACATCGACCTATATGAAATGATTTTCAATAAAAAAATATAATCATCTAAATCGGTTCTTTTAGTAAAAAGTTATGACTGAATGATTTTTTAGTTAATTCAAGTTAACTACAATGACTTTTAAGGAGGTAACACAATATAAAAATAACATTTAGTCAAATAAGAACGCTTCCTTTTTTGATTGGTTAAAGTTAAAGATAATTGGCGCCAAATTATGTCAGAAAAATATAATAAAATAAAAAATAATTTCATGTTTAAAAAATTACATTGGTTACATCACTACGCTAATGTTTTTAACTCTGACACGAGTTTTAATTTATTTACATAAATTACTTATTATGTTTTACGTAGACTGTACTTTTTTGTTTGTAATCAAATTAGTTTGCCTACTTTATTGAGCATAATAGGTACCAAGATTCAATTCCCGGGCTGGCCCATAAATTATGTATTAGGTTGCCATGCGAAAAATACTGCCGACGAAAACATAGGTAGGTACTCGTAGTTCAACAGCTATGACAGTGTAACATCAGTGAAGTAGATAACTCTTATGTTATGTTTAATTCTATCTGGACAAGGTTTAATAACTATGTAAAAAAATTACCCGTGGAAAATCGGGGCAGGTAGCTAGTAAATGGGCGATTTTCTGACAGCCCGTTTTGTTAGTTCTTAATAGATGGCGCCGTTCCACCTATGCAATCACAAGGAACGAAACGTTATAAAGTTTACTTTGACATGAATGTTTTTGATAAAACGAAACGTTTTGTTTATGTCAGATGTCATTTTCATTTCCGAAAAAAATACTTATTGGCGGAATTGTTAATAAAAAACACCAAGCAAGCTATTAATTATGAAGAAGAAGAAGAATGAGTAATTATTATGGCTCCTAGTTAAAAAACCAGAGTATTATATTATCTGTGCCAGAGGTAAAAATAGATCATAGACAAATACTAGACTAATACATACTTCGTTCAACGCCATCTATGGTCTATTAAATCTTAGATGATCTCTGCGACAGGTGTCGCAGTGACATTTCTAGAGGCGTAGTCTTACCATAAACGAATGTTAAAACTTCGATTCGTAAGTAATCGATTCTTCTATCGATCTACTGAACGATTTTGGACCTCTAATTTATAAAAGTGATTTTAAACAAAGGACACATTTGGCATGCGAATGCATGACTATGCGAAAACATTTAGGTGATAAAGATTTGTGTTTGTCCTGTGTCTGGATGTTAAATGTAATTAAGTACCAATTTGTGGTAACTTCGTTATTTTTGATACTCGTACGTAACACATGTCATGCTCATGTGCTCTTTTACACTAACTTTGGGATCAATCAGCTCAATGTATGTGATACAGTTTGGTTGTTTGTCGGAGATACTGGAATTATTATTTTCGAATTTCGGATTTCGATCACATTCAAAATTGTTTTATCCAAACCGACTTACTTCGAATCAAATTAATTGATTTTTTTATTATAAAATTGTACGTTTAAAGAGATAAACAAAATGAAAATTTTCCGATTTTTTAAAATTTCATAATCGATTATTAAGTGTTAGTGAATGATAATAGCAATGAACATCTCTAAGTGGGCGGGAACCCACAATCATGAACGTTATTTCTCGTCATACATTTGTCAGTCAAAAATTGTGAAATTTAACAGCTGTCAAATCGATGACAGCTGTCGCAGAGATCATCTAAGATTTAATAAACCATAGTGAAGCTTTTGGAAACTATTTTTTTTTAAATGGCCTGTCAGAAAATCTCCCATTATACAGTAACTACATTTGCGGCCAAATGCACTTGCGATCGTAAAATCAAATCTAGATTCATAAAGCAATTCAAATTGTATTGAATAGATTATTGTAACATCTGCATAAGAATGCATTAGAGTAAATTGCCTTGCCGTTACATCAAATCACTCGACTTGTCATTGAAAAAGTAGAGTTTCTTGCCGGTTCTTCTAGATACTAATTTCCACTTCTTCAGTGGCTAAGCCACATGGGTATAAAACACGGAGGTCGTGGTTTCGATTCCCGCTTTGGGTCTGGTTGGTGGTAGGGCTTTTTCAGAGTCCGACTGGCTAGCTACCACCCCCAAAGGTGAAATCTGCCGCCATAACAGTTCTGGTTGTGTTCCGGCAATATTAATGTGGAAGCCAGTGCACTTGAAATCAAAGGCTCGAAGATCAGATGAGCCTACAGTCTGGCAGCTCACTGAGCGACGCTTCCTGGTGAAGTGTCCCTCAATGGAATAGGCCGCAGTGACCGCATACTATCAGGTGGGCTGCGTGCCTGTCTACCAACTGATCTGGTATAAAAAAAAGATGGACAACATAATTCCAAAATCGGTGATAGAGTCACGATTAATGACAATTCATTAGTGCATAATATTTTAAGCCTAGAAGAGCTCATGCATGAGTACTTAACTAAGACTTTTAACCACTCAAAGCCGAACCGGCACTCGCGTGCCGCTTAACAATAGATTTTCTATTGTGTCTGGTTTTCCGGGGCTAGAAGGATTAAATACAAATAAGTTGATATTCTGGTTTCTAAAACACTAAGTAGATCTGTCTGTATAAATATTTGCATGTACCTACGTACATACGTAATACTGTGTTACACTTTTTATGTAATAGTGTGACATTTGCGTTTCAAGGTGTCATTTATGAAAAATATTTATTAAGTGCAGTAACTTTGGAATTTAATCTTATGTTTTCATCATCAGCCTATATACTTTCCACTGCTGGGACACAGGCCTTATCTCAAATAAGAGATAGTGTGGGCCATACTCCACCACGCTGGCCTAGTGCGGGTTGGTGGAGGGGTGCGAAAGGCAAGTGACCAACCTTAATGTCAGATGTTATCAAGCCGCCAAATGGCCTCTGACTAGGCTTGACGACGAATATCTACATTATCGTAAATATCAGCCGGGACCAACAGCTTAACGTGCCTTCCGAAGCACGGAGACTCTCGAAATAAATGTCACTAAATGTGGTTAGAATGGTCACCCATCCATTAGCCGACCGCGGCGTGGGTAGCTTGACTTTCGTTATCGCTAACGAATCACTGTCACAGCTGCGCCACGAGCGCCTCATATGCGCGCAATCTTATGTTTTACAACATATTTTAGAATCTTCCACGAGAATGAGCCGCTTGTCTCGAAAAGTACTGGTACCGGCAAACATCTTGAATATCGGGTGGGGGATTGCGCAATACACGAATTTTGACACGCCTGCGCGCTATTAGTCAGAAGCATACTTCTGACCAATAGCGCGCGCGGGCGTTCGGGAGATTCGCGCGCGCTATTGGTCACGCGCTAGTGCACATGCGCGAACTTTCCCCTTCTCCGTCGACCGATGTTCAAAAAGCTTGCCGGTACCTGTATTAAATAAATCTATGCAAAGTCAGGCATGTTGTTTATAAATAAAAAACTGACGGAAGGTTAAGTTTAAATGCATTAGTCCATGCTGCAACGATGCGTTCCACATGCAATTCGTGACCGTGAATGATTAATAGATGCACTAAAGATGATATACTTACTATTGTATTTGCATTTCCTCTGATATGATTGAGTGAAATGTTAGCTGACACATACGTCATACTTGTGACGTACCATCTTTGCGGACTGGTCGGCTGGGACCCAATCTGTACTTTTGTTTTTTATTATATATTTTTTATTGCAAGACGAGCAGATCGTACACTTGACGGTAAGCTCCACGTCTGCCCTTAGACAGTTCAGTGCCAAACAGTAACTAAGCAGTTACTGTCCGGCACCGCCCTGCGCCCGCTACACCGAGACGACAGTTATTAGGTCTCATATACCCAGTAATTTCACTAGCTTCAGTGCCCTTTCCCCAAAACAAAGACTTCTGTGTTCTTGCAAAGCACTTGCTTGACACACTTCTATTTCACGGGAAAATATCTGGCACTGCGGTGGTACCCACCTAGATGGCCCAGTAGAGGAACCTACCACCTGGTATAGGAACCTACAACCTAGTAATATTTTGATCTTGTCTTTGTAAAAAAAGACTAATGGAGATTGTGTTTATATAATTGTTGCAAAACTTAAGCGATTAAAGAGTTCCATGCCACTTCTCGATATATAAGAACATTCCGAATCCGGTGGTTTTATATTTAATGAATTTTTACACAGATTATTAAGCTGTTCCCAAATTTTCAAGCATTAATTTTGGAAACAGTCAATAGCATAGTTAAATTTATTGTTACACTAGCCTTCCGCCCGCGGTTTCACCCGCGCGTAATCTCTTTTTTCAAATATCCCCCCTTCCCCCCACATTTCCAGGATCTAAAGTACCCTATGTTCACCGGGGATAGTGTAGCTTTCCAACAGTGAAAGAATTATTAAAATTGGTTCAGTAGTTTCAAAATTGTTATTCCCGCGGGAATGAGACGTGTCCCGTAGGAATTTTATAGCCTATGTCCTATTCCGGGTTATAAACTATACGTGTGCCAAATTTCATCTAAATCCATTCAGCCGTTTAGGCGTGATTGAGGAACAAACATCCAAACATCTAAACATCCAAACATCCAGACTTTCGCATTTATAATATTAAGTAGGATTAGTAGGATATTGCATTGATACTTATACGAATAGCAAGTCCGATGAACAGTTAAAAATATCTTTGCCTGCAGTCGTTCACTGCGCATGCGTGAACAGTTTTTCCTAGTCATAACTTCCTAATTTCTAATCGCAACCGCGATGTTTTCCTTAGTGGGCTGTGGGTTAATGTTACTGTAGGTCTAATGAAGTGAACTGTGCCAATATAATACGGTCCCTACGTATAAAGCGACTTGTCAAAAATGGAGGTTTACAGTAGACCGCAATAAAGGTTTATATAAAAGGTGGGCCAAAAGTAATCACCCTATTGGAAGATGCTCTTATTTTTGCAAATGACCGCCAATGTCAATTATATTTTGACATTTGTGGACTAGACAGATGTAGAATACAAGTGAACAAGCCATGGAGCGATACACCCCCCAAGAACGCGGAATAATCGTGTCTATTTTTTTGCGTAACAATTCGTCTGTGTGGTGTTGGCGCATCGCGAATTCCGTCGCCAATTCCCCGGCCGTCCGACACCGACTGCGCAAACACTGCGCTGGTTTGGCCACCAACCTTTAAGAGTATGGGACCATACGAGACGTTGCCAGGAGTGGCCGGCCCCGGAGCGCCCGTTCTGCCGAAAACATCGCCACTGTTGCTGAGGATGTCGAGCTATGTCGCCGGAAGAGACAACAGTGGACGGTGCGCGCTATAGGGCCCTGTTAACCGAGTTTTTTTCTACCGCAATTGGACGAATTAGGACTGGTGGAGATGTGGCTTCAATAAGACGGAGCAACGGCACACACTGCGCGAGCCACAACCGATATTCTGAAGGTGGCGTTCCCGGGTCGCCTCATCTCTCGTTTTGGCGATTTGCACTGACCTGCAAGATCGCCCGATTTAACCGTTCCAGACTTTTATTTATGAGGTTTTTTGAAGTCCCGTGTTTACGTAAACAAGCCCGAGACTCTGGAAGCCCTCAAGGACAACATTCGACACGACTGCGAGAATCTGTCGCCCGAAGTTCTCGCCGAAGTGAAGAGAAATGCCATAAGATGAGCCCGTATGGCAATCAATTGTGACGGCGCCCATTTGACCGATATCATCTTCTCGACGTGACCAATAAAATTCTAAAGGTTCAAATAAACATAATTAAAAAAGAGAATCGGCGTTTTTCATTTAGAAAAAAAATCAGAGCCAAACAACATCGGATGACTTCTTTTGGCCCACCTTGTACATATAAATTAAGCTTTTAACAATTATGGGTATATTTTAGACAATTTGTGACTTTGACAATTTGCGAATTTGCAAACTTGACTATTTGAGAATTTGACCGATTGCGACCGCTTGACAATTTGCGAATTTGACAATTTGTTCTTATACGGACACGTAAATGACGTTAAGTTTGACAAGACCTCGCACGCATCACTGTACAAAAGGATATCTAACTATTACTATTAGATATCCGCTTCTACGACACTAATTTTTTTTATTTATGATACTTGTTCGCTTATACGATTTTAAAATATCCATTTCGGAGCATTATTTCAAAAAATATTCTTCACAGGTATATAGAGAATCTATAGCAATATATGCAATAAAAAAAATTGGTAATTTTGACATGTGTCGCTTTATACGTAGGGAGGGACCGTCTTAATGTTTTCACTTGGCGCTATCAGTACCTAGCCTACTCGTATTAGTTTGACTACTAGCGCCATTGACGCCATTTTTCGAAAACATCCGATCGTCTTATCAATAAATTCCGGCATACAAAACATTTTTGGCATTTAAACAGCATTATGTATTATTTTATTCTTTGTTTATTTTTATACCTATGTATTTTTGATGTAATAACATTTGCATTCACATCGGTAATAATAACTTAAAACAACACTAAAAATAAAATAAATAATTATCTTTGGATATTATTATTACACTGCGTCGTCTAGCCCCAAACTTCGCATTAGCTTGTGCTATATGGGTCCCAGCAACGGATAAACATTACTTATTAATAATAAGTATTATATATGTTTAATATTATTTTGTTATTAAGTTTTCTTTAAATACAAAAACCTTTGTATTCATAAAAAAAACACCTAAACCGATAGAAACAAACTTCAGTGTAATAGCCACCTTCTCAACCAGTAACCTACTTTCGAAATGTGATAATAATACATAATAATTATATGAAGGTCCACTCCACTGCAATAATGATGAATATCCAAAAATTTAAAAATTGAAACTAATAATAGGGCGATTATTGTCATTCCTAATGGCGATTTCATATCCTGTAAGAGACCTACAAACTTATCTGTTCCGGTGGCCAAAATTGGAACTACGTGAAATGCAATGCAAAAACGATATTAAATGACAGTTTTAAATAGACAGTAGCGACGCCGCCACTGGAACAGATAAGTTTGTCGGTCTATACATTTTATTAATACAAACATTAAGGATTCCTATGTTGCGTTTGTACAAAAGAGGATAAATAATACCCTTAATATACATGCATTGTATGTGCCGGGATTATGAAGTTAATAAAAAAGACACGATTTAATTTACGACGATCGGATGTTTGCGCAAAAAGGCGTCAATGGCGCTAGTAGTCAAACTGATAGAAGCTGATAGACTACTAGTAGCGCCAAATGTGAAAACATTTAACCGTTCGCATCTTGCTATGATATTTACATAAGATGTCAATAGATGGCGTTGTACGGAGTAAAATCGCGATATCGACTTTATTTTCTTAAAGTACTTAGTCTCCGATCACATTTTGAATTAGTAGGGTAATCCCACTTCTGAGATGTTAGGAAAACTCCTAACTAATTTTTGAAAGCAACGGTGTTGAATTTGAGACCGTTGTTGCTTAATTTCAATTTCAACTTGAACTCTTGAAGGATAGAACATAGAAATGAAGGTGGTGGGTGGAAAACCATATTACCATAGTTAATAATAATAATAATCATTTATTTCATCAGTAAGACTCCGTTTAGGCATAGCAATACCTGTGTTAGGTTAGGGTAGGAGGCTCCGCTCTTCCTTCTGAGGTAGTTACTGACTAACAAAATAATTACTTAAATAAATTGTAATTTAAAATTGGAATTATATTTTTTGCCAGATAAGTTTATATTTGTCATTAATTTGTATCCAGAAATAAATGATTTTAGTTGACTTATTCTAGAGCTCAGAAGCATTAGGGCGGATGTTGATTTTGTCAACTTTACAGGACAGAGCAAAATAGAAATTAAATTTTATCGGCAAATATTTTAATAAGTACAGACAACACGTAAATGATTTCTTTGCATTTATTTAGCTAAATATATAGCTTTCCTAGCTTTATAATTAAAATTTAAAAACAATGTTTTTAAACAGTGGAAAATTAACTTATTTAAAAAAAAACATGATATCCGCCTTTATGCCACTAAAATTAATCAATGTTTTGTTCAACTGATTAGTATGTGCCCATATGGCTTTATGCTTTTAATTTATGTAATTTAATGTAATTAAATGTGAGGTGTATGTCCAAATATAACGTTTTGCCTAAACAATAAATCAAAACCTATTAAAACTTAACAAGACTAAATTGCAAATGCGACTTTATTGTGTTCATTTATTAACTGTGGTGCTTTTAGCAAAAAGTCGGACATCTCATAATTAACTAGACTTTTTACCCGCACTTAGTTTTACACCCACACACAACACATACAAACTTATAGTTTTTTTACTTATTACATCCATACCGATAATTAACACGGTTGATTAGTAGGTACGCGTCAAGATAAATTTATACTAAAGTATTTTGAATGTACTAAAGGCACCTATGATAGACGCGGACCAGCTACGGACATCAGTTTTTTAATTAACAATTAAAATTATAACATAAATCGGTTGTGCCAGTATTTAAGCTCACATACCAACTGTTTTTGACAGCCGATAGTCATTTCCATGCCGATGTTTTATGGTTGTTAGTAACGCCGTATTACCTCTTTAGTGTCGGGAATCTTAATTTCTTATAAGAATCGCGAAGCCCTATAAGTAGGTACACTTAACGTTTAATTTTGTGTTAGGTGTATCGTCGTTGTTGGATTTCACAACATTTAATGATTTATAAATAGTAGTAATACATTACTTTTATGTTATAACCGAAATTACATTGGTATACTAAACCTAAATTTTATCGGGGTCCGTTACTGTATATTATTTAAGCACGTACACCCAATCATGGACAGAGTGGCCATTAAGAGGATTTCATTGTTTTTGTTTTCTTTAATACGTCATACGTCTGCTTACTTAAGTAGGTATCTTTTACTGTTTCTAATATAAATCAGCAGTAAATTATTTATGTATCAAATAATGGACATATTGGAAATTCTGTCCATGACTAGGTGTACATATTAGGTTCATCTTATAAATAAGTCCAAACCAAGTACACACAAGAACAAATGACCAAGACTATCGAAGAAGTAAGAGTAATCGAGTAAAGAATTGCAAAATAGAGCAATGAAAAGAGAGCCGCGCTTGCTCCTAACTTTAAGACAGATTCACGAAATATTTCCATAGATATGTTACCGGCCAAACCCGACTCCAGGACAAACCAGTTTGGCCTAGGCAACATAGAATTAAATTATTATTACAGTAAAAACAAAAAAGGTTTTCAGGGTATAAAAAAACCACGAAGGCTGAAGCGGGAGCTCCACTTCGCTTCGCTCCACCCATGGCGCCTTTTAACCTATATCCATCCGATTCGATTTCCCCCTTAGTACAAGCTAGTTTAGCCTAGGCCAAACTAATTTGTCCCGAAATCGGGTTTGGCCGGTAACAGATACATTATGAAACGGATTTCGTTAAAGTTGGCTTTTTTCTTTTTGGCCCGGAATAAGTCTGAAGATCTTTCGTTATATCTAGTCTTAGCATAAGTTCTGTCCCAATTTGTATAAGGGTATTTGAGTCTGAGTAATCCGTCAGCAGAAAATCATGGAAAATGAAAATTTCCTCTAGGAATATGATATTATCTGGTATTATAAAAGAATACTTGGGCTTATCGAAAAAGGACAGGTCATCTGTTGACTGCACCCTTTCGTCTCAAACGAACTACGAGAGCAAAGAAGTTGTTGCAGAGACACGCCACGCGGTGACCATGGAGGAGTTCTTTTTACAGATGAGATTTTTTACGGTTGAAGAAAAAATTATAGTCAAAATGACAGGGTACCCAGCATCTGTGATGTGTGAAACGTAGGGGTGACAAAACTTCATTTTTATGAACCAAGGGTGAAGACACGTGAAACTACCTAAGACAGTTGCCGCAACTATCATGGAGTGATCAACCTATGTCCCAAACTTCAGAACCTGAACGAACATGAAAGAAAATTCGAATTATAGCCACCAAACCACCGCGAGGCATGGCTGGATAATTGATGTCATTAATTGGAGGTCCGGCATTGGATCATTTACGTCCATCATTGGTGCTTAAGTAGTAGTGTTATTTTTTAATAATATTTTATTTTACTGAACATTCAACTGAAACTGAACATTGAATAATGACTGAGAAAAGAACATTTCATTTACCTTCAAGTCCAAAAGAATGTGTATTGAAAAATGAACCAACTACAAAGAAAAAACCAAAAATGTTTCCTTTTACTGTCCATGACTGGTGACTTTTCCTTACTTTACGTTTGTCGTCCATCAATTTATTGCAACTAAAGCTTCACTTTTAATCACTATGATCAGTTAACAAAACACCAACAGACCAAAGGTAAAACAAAAACACCGAAATGTAAACAAACAATTAGGCTTGCAAGGAGCAAAGGGACAGACGGCCAGACATAGGTTCGCGCAACGACCAATAACAATGTATCTCATTACACTTAAACTGATTCAGTGTCAGTCATTGGACACGCCGTGACCAATGGATAGTGCCCGATGTCGCTAATTTTTTGGCACCATATTTAGAATAGTTCACATCCATAACGGTTTATTTTCACATTGGCCCACCAATGCATTTACAAAGTTATTAAGTCGAACGACGTGATCATTCTTAAAGTCTCTAGCATTCCTAAGAACAAAACCTAGTCTTCTATAACATTCCTCGGCCAACATTGTCATATGTCCATGGAATGTGAGCTTTTGGTCAAATGTTACACCCAGATCTTTAATTGTGTTTTTCTTCGTTATAATTTGACCATTGATGTAATAGTCGGTACGAATAGGGTGTCTTGAGCGACTAAATGTCATGGAATAACATTTATCAAAATTAAGTTCCATTTTGTTGACGGCGCACCACTCGTGAATCGCTTTTTGAAGTCCCTGACAATCGGCATCCGACTTTATTTCGAGAAACAATTTAAGGTCATCTGCATATCCTAGCAAGCATCTTGCATGAGCGATTACTGAAGGAAGATATATTAGTTTGACTACTAGCGCCATTGACGCCATTTTTCGAAAAATAAATTAGTAGTAGTAGAAAAATAATTAATCGAAAAATATAGTAAGAGACCTACAAACTTATCTGTTCCGGTGGCCAAAATTGGAACTACGTGAAATGCAATGCAAAGACGATATTTAATGACAGTTTTAAATAGACAGTAGCCTATGTTGCGTTTGTACAAAAGAGGATAAATAATACCCTTAATATACATGTATTGTATGTCTCTATGTATGTCTAAATCCCGGCGATTATGAAGTTAATAAAAAAGACACGATTTAATTTACGACGATCGGATGTTTTCGCAAAATGGCGTCAATGGCGCTAGTAGTCAAACTAAAAGAAGCTGATAGACTACTAGTAGCGCCAAAAGTGAAAACACTTAACCGTTCGCATCTTGCTATGATATTTACATAAGATGTCAATAGATGGCGTTGTACGGAGTAAAATCGCGATATCGACTTTATTTTCTTAAAGTACTTAGTCTCCGATCATCTAAACAAATCATCAATTAAACTCCTAACTAATTTTTGAAAGCAACGGTGTTGAACTTTTTTTTGAGGCCGTTGTTGCTTAATTTCATTCAACTTGAACTCTTTAAGGATAGAACATAGAAATGAAGATGGTGGGTGGAAGGAAAACCATATTACCATAGTTAATAATAATAATAATCATTTATTTCATCAGTAAGACTCCGTTTAGGCATAGCAATACCTGTGTTGTAGGAGGCTCCGCTCTTCCTTCTGAGGTAGTTACTGACTAACAAAATAATTACTTAAATAAATTGTGATTTAAAATTGAAATTATATTTATTGCCACATAAGTTTATATTTGTCATTAACTTGTATCCAGAAATAAATGATTTTAGGTGACTTATTATTGAATTGATTTTACAGATGTACCTACTATTTTGAGGAGAAACCCCATTATTTATGAAATGGAAAATCCATCGAATATTTGTGATAAATTAATTATAAAGCCCAACCATTACAATAAAAAACGTCGCCATATTGGGAAAAAATATTGGAATTAAATTCTTCAAGTGGCAACAATCAAATAAAAAAACAGTAAGATGTTATTAATTCAATATTGCTGTCCGTCAAAGTTTAATGTCAATTGTCAACCGTGCCGTGTTTCTATTGGATATTGTGAGTATAACCATAGCAACCAAGTGTTGCAATAACCATATTATGGTCGATTTCACAGGATACTAATTTTACTCGGCCGGAAACTTAATTAATCCTATAACAGAAAATCGGGGTCTGACTCGGTATTTGAACCCCCATAGCGCCGCCACTACTCCACAGAGCTACTCAATTCATATAGTTACACACGTAATCCCCCAACTTTACTTCAACAATACACAAAAATTGTTTGTCTTGGCGTACGTTTGTGTAAAATTCCTATTTCTCACGCTTTGACAACAAATTATCTCTGTTGAATGCGTTTGTTTTTACAGAACTTCCACAGTTCTTGTATATTGTGTTGTGATTGATAAATACGGGCTATACGCCGGATATATCAATAAATATAGGCTGTACATATTTGCTGGTATCTATATATATATAAAACTCAAAGATGACTGACTGACTGACTGACTGATTGACTGACTGACTGACTGACATAGATATCTATCAACGCACAGCCCAAACCACTGGACGGATTGGGCTGAAATTTGGCATGCAGGTAGACGTTATGACGTAGGCATCCGCTAAGAATGGATTTTGATCAATTTCCACAGGAACGGGAACCACGCGGGTGAAACCGCGGGCGGCCGCTAGTAATACGCTATTATTAAACTTTAGACCATTAAAAATCTTGTGGATGCATTAAATTCTAATAAATCTAGGTACATAATTAACATACTAAGTACCTAATTTAATAATATTGTAAAGAGGAAAGATTTGATTGTTTGTATTGAATAGGCTCTGAAATTACTAAACCGATTTGAATAATTCTTTCGCTGTTGAAAAGCTACACTACCCCCGGGTGACATAGGGTACTTTGGATCCCGAAAATGTTTGAAAAAAGCAATTACGCGCGGGCGAAACCGCGTAGTCGGCCGCTAGTACCTATTGTTAAAAAAATCGCTAATTTGGCCTGAAAATCAGGCCAGGTGGTTTAAAAGGTGAGAAAATGTGGCAATATTATGAACAAAACTGACGAGCCATTTGGTGTAATGGTCGAGAAGTCGACTGTTACATCAGAGGTTGCGGGTTCAATCCCCGCACGGTACAAACATATGTGTGCATGAACATGTCTGTTTGTATCGGTCTGGGTGTTTCTATGTATAATATTATGTATGTATTTACAAAAAAAAGTATATAAGTAATGTTTATCCGTTGTCTAGCACCCATAACCCCAAGCTCATGCTTAGTTTGGGGCTAGATGGCGCTGTGTGGATAATGTCCAGAGATATTTATTTATTTAAAACTTTTTGAAGTTTTCTTCTCAAATCTTAGAATAATTAAGTTAGTATATTGGCCTCGCCTCAAATGGTCTTATTGTTTAAATACTGGATCGAGATCTCGTGGTCCTGGGTTCAATTCCTGGGTCGAGCTAACTTTGTGTCGGTTTTTTCGGACACAGCTTGGGTTTGTGATCACCATTCCTCATTGGCAAGTGTGGTGACTAAGCCAGTACCCATCATTGTAGCGATAACTTGATTTCATTTTCAAGGATGGAGGCCTCTGCCCTGCAGTGGGACATTAATAGGCTGATACTCTGAGCATGTAATTGATACACGGAATTGTAAAACTATGTCAATTACAAAGACATACATTTGATATGCATTGGCGGACAGACAGAATGTGATGCAAGCTGCGGTTTCCTACCATGTGGGAAATGCTAATTATGTGAGATAATGTATGCAATACTAATAAGCTTTGTGAACTTTATTATAACATGTTCTTGAAGAGCTGTAGGAGATAATATTAATATTGTCTGATACAAACAACATGTTCAATGTTCATCACGTGTTTATAAATATTTGGACCTGCGAACTGTGGTGTAATAGTCGCCTTCTTACCTATAAATAAGATACATCTCCAATAAGGTCATGTTGCCCTGGTACCATACCAGTATCCGCTTTATGTGGATTGGGACGAATTAACAAATAAAATCAGACCAACTAAGAAGTTGTATCCTTGAGAAAGAAAAAATTTAACCGTTTCAATTGGTCGGTTCAGTTGGTCCCTTTGGAATAATATTTCTCAAAATAAAATTAATGATCAACCTTAAACGGATTAATTAACGGTTTATTAACTTTTGAGAAAAGAATTTTTTTAATATAGGTAGAGTATACAGTCTTCCATAACTGCCTCCGTGGTACAGTGGTTAGAGCGTTGGGCTCTAATACCCGGAGGTCGTGGGTTCGAATCCCGCGGGGAGCTTCACTTTGTGTGAATGTTTCCAGTTTGGTTAGGACATTGCAGGCTTGAATCACCTGAATGTCTGAAAAGAATGATGATTCCGTGCTTCGGAAGGCACGTTAAGCCGTTGGTCCCGACTATGTTCCAAGTAGGTCTGGTTTCCCTTGTAGGGTTACGGAGGTCAGATGGCAATCGCTCCATTGTAATAACCAGGCTTGTCAAATCTAGGATCATAGTCGAAGCGGACCCTGAGCTCCATACTGGATGCAATCGGGAATACGCTAGGGTGATGATGATGATACAGTCTTCCATTCTTGTCTGGGGACCTCCACTTTACAGAAGACAGTGCAGTAGCACATCATAATTATGTTGTATATGTTTTTTTCGGTAAATAAGGTCGCCAGAGCTCAATTGGAGAGGGCATGATGCATCATGATGATAATGATGAGGGCATCAGGATGTTGACATCAGGAAGCATCATTCATTGCCGTCAATTTAAGAAAGGAATTAACTTTTTTCTTGAAAGTTACTAGGTCATAATTTTATCGGAAACACTGCTGAATCCAACACCAAAGCTTGGTTGATAAATAATTTCGCGAGAAGCATGCGGTTATGGGCAACTGAGTTACTAGATGGTATGGGTGAAAATGCCTCCGTCCACTTGGCTCCCATGCTTCGCTACTGTTCCGAAGTTGAATAGTGAAATTCAGCAGGACGACTAAGACCAAATACTTTCCCGTGAAATAGAAGTGTGTCATGCACTTCTGTGTTTCGGGGAAAGGGCACTGTAGCTAGTGAAATTACTGGGTATGAGACCTAATAACTGTCGTCTCGGTGTAGCGGGCGCAGGGCGGTGCCAGACAGTAACTGCTTAAGTTACTGTTTGGCACTGAACTGTCTAAGGGCAGACGTGGCGCTTACCATCAGGTGTACGATCTGCTCGTCTTGTTACACATTGCAATAAAAAAACCAAAAGCAAATACATTGTTTTGTGGTCCGAACAACTCTTTTTTTAAGATGATAGATACCATCAATTACTTGAGTTGAGACCCAGTAATACATTGTATGTAACAAATAATGCTACTGCCCTATGTCCATTACTCAATACTTATGAGGCACAATCTTCATCGTGGGAAAGCAGAAACAGCCTTGAATGTTACCACTAAGCATTGTTTTGATGATCATATCTGCTCTCACGATATTGTTCAATTTTCAACGGTGTTTTGACATACCGATAAACATTATATGTTCTTTTATGTGGTAGGCGAGTAT
Source organism: Mecyna flavalis (assembly GCA_949319885.1). NCBI lineage: Eukaryota > Metazoa > Arthropoda > Insecta > Lepidoptera > Crambidae > Mecyna > Mecyna flavalis. Next base: position 1,157,094 of record OX439420.1, on the reverse strand, counting down.
GAAACGTCAACTCACATGCGTGAAGTCCATGGTTCGAATCTCGTGTGCCTATTCACCACTCACTCGATGGTGACGGAAAACATCGTGAGGGAAAGTGCACAGTCTAATAATAAAATAACTAAATAAAAATAAATATAAATATTGGACAACATCACATACATTGATCTGACCCCAAAGTAAGTAGCGTAAGCACTTGTGTTATGGGTGTCAGGAACAACGAAGGTACCACAAAATATACTTAAATACAAATAAACATCCAGACACAGAACAAACACAAATGTTCATCACATAAGTGTTTGTCCTGGGTGGGATTCGAACCCACGACCCCTAGCGCATAGGGCCAGTCAATAGTAAATGGCTGCGTAGCCATGATCCAATTGGTCTGGTTCGCCTGTTAAGTGCTACTGAGGTCAGGCAGTCGCTCCATGTGCTGGTCAATAGCCACAACGCTGGCACCGGCTCGTCTCAACCAGAAGTGAAGAAACCGGGGGAGTTTAGTGGGTAGTGGACGCTTTAGTCTCGAGTCCCACACACGGCCGCAGGTCTAGCTAGCCTGCGGTTATGGTGCGTAAACGCTTTCTCCTCCGAAAAATGCAGTCGCTCCAATGCAATAACTGGACTTGCCAAATTCTTATCATGGTGCAAGCATGCCCTAGACTAGTTTAGAGTAGTTTGGAACAAAACGCTCTGGAAAAAAAAATGCTCACAGAAAAAAAACTTTATAACCTATAAAAAACAATCTTTTTAATGGGGAACTAGCCTTCCGCCCGCGGTTTTGACCCGCGCGTAATTCCTTTTTAAAATATCCCCCCTATCCCCACATTTCCGGGATAAAAACGCTATGTCACTCGGGGATAGTGTAGCTTTCCAACAGTGAAAGAATTTTTTAAATCGCTTCAGTAGTTTCGGAGCCTATTCAATACAAACAAACAAACAATCAAATCTTTCCTCTTTATAATGATATTATTATATTATTAGTATAGAAGTAGTAATGACACCATTATTAATTGTCGCTCTCATTTGCCAACTGTAAGTAAAATGAAAGGTTGTCATCTCAACACAAATTCAAGGATTATTAAACTTTTCGCAACTTAATTTCAGTAAAGCAAGCATTGTCATTAAACTTGCGACAATGATTACAAAATTTAATTAAAAATAAGAGAATCGCTACGAAATGTTATGATTACTTTAATATACAAATTATATGTGGGAAGAGTTAATTATAATAGGTTGTTATAACTTGTTTTGAAGGACTTGTAGCAGTAGAAAGGTCTTGAATGTTTTTCGTGATTAGTTAGAATCTCGTTTGAATCATAGGTGCGACCTATGTATTGCTCACCGTTCACTCAGTTGGAGGACGGAAAACATCATGAGGACACTGCCCAGACGAATGGCTGTGTAGCCATGATCCAGTTGGTCTGGTTCCCTGTCAAGGGTTACGGAGGTCAGATGGCAGTCGCTTCAATGTAATAACTGACTTGCCAAATTCTGGTGTAAGCGTACCCTGGCTAGACCGTATTCAAGTTTTTTTGGAAATGTATTTTTTCCCATGGAGTGTTTCATTTATTGATCTTTTTTATTGTTGTAACAATCTAAACAATTTTTTTTTCAAACGCCTTTTGTTCTAACATTTATGTTATTAAGAGTTTGTCGCGTTTCTAGATGTTTGTTATTTCCATATATACCTACGAGTAAATAATATTATTTCGTTGTTTCTGATACCTATAACACAAGTGCTAAAGCTACTTATTTTAAGGTTATTATGAGGTTGTTCAATATTAAATTATCTAATTTGATGCAGTCGTTCTGAAGCTATGTTAATTCGGTGAATCATTTTTATTTATGTAGACTGTGAAAAAATATGATAATTCATTCTTTGCACTCGAAAACCTAACCTATTCATGTACCTACCTAAAGGTCATCAAATAATGCCGGCATTATAATACTATTATGACAACATCGCGAATTGAGTAATGTGGTCCGAATGATCAGCAGACGGGCGAAAATGGTGCTAACACAATAATATTTGACACATTTTTGTGTTTATTATTCAATTATGATTCGTTGTTTTCGTTGATAACACACTGAAAGAGATAATTACAAGAGATAAGAGATATAAAGCTTAGTGAATCTTCCACTCGAATCAGCCGCTCGTCTGATACAGAAGACCACAGTGGAACAGTGGCTATGCCGCTCGGGTATAAAAACACGGAGATCGTGGGTTCGATTTCCGCCTTGGATCTGGTTGGTGGTAGAGCTTTTTCAGAGTCCGACTGGCTAGCTACCACCACAGGTGAAATCTGCCGCCATAACAGCTCTGGCTGTGTTCCGGCAACATTATTGTGGTGAAGATCAGATAAGCCTTCAGTCTGGCAGCGCATTAAGCGAAGCTTTCTGGTGAAGTGCCCCTCAATTGAATAGGTCACAGTGACCGCTACCATCACGGGGCTGCATGTTTGTCTGCCAAGCCAACTGACTTAGTATATGTATAAAAAAAATCACCGCGCTCGATCCAAGAATTGAACCCAGGACCCCGAGATCATGGTCGGGTACTTAATGATTTAAGAACAGTGATGGCATGGAGCCGTGATTTCATTAATTAATATTTAATGTTCAACGTGTGACTTCCAGTCTGGTATAAAATTCCATAGTATTTATCTAATCAAGCTTAGTATCCAAGGCTAATTACATACTTAACTTGTCCAATACAATGACGCATGAGAATGTCTGTCTGTGCACTAATTATATTAGAGAATGGAACAAAGCAGCCGCGATAAAAACCAGAATGTTTTACAATTGTGATTGGCTTGTAATTATTGATTGTTCGATTATGCAAAGATGGTGGGATATGTTGTTTGGGAACCCCACTTGTGGGGATAAAATAGTTAAAAAAAAAATTTATACCAAAAAAGTAAACAAGCGATTTAATTTGACGAGCCATTTGGTGTAATAGTCGAGAAGTCGATCGACGTTCGATCCCTGCACGGTACAAACATTTGTGTGCATGAACATGTCTGTTTGTATCGGTCTGGGTGTTTCTATGTATAATATGTATGTATTTACAACAAAAAAAGTATATAAGTAGGTAATTTATCCGTTGTCTAGCACCCATAGTACAAGCTAATGCTTAGTTTGGGGCTAGATGGCGCTGTGTGAATAATGTCCAGAGATATTTATTTATTAATTATTTTATGTCCTGCTGGTAAAGGCAAGGCCTGAATAATTGAAATAAATTCATCGTTACAATGCTAGATTCTGGCTTTATTTATTTTTTTATGTCAGAGGCGGCAAACGATCCAGCAGGTCGCCTGATGGTAAGCAATCACCGCCGCCCATGGACATCTGCAACACCAGAGGGATCGCAGATGCGTTGCCGGCCTTTTAAGGGGTGTGGGCCTCCGGCACTCTCACAAACCAGACAAGATACAATACTAGTCGCTATTATTTCACGCTGGTGTTATATGTGAGAGGGTGGTACTTCTCCGGACGAGCCGGCCCATTCGTACTGTAAAACAGCATGGCTCTACCACTTTATCACGTTTGCCGAGTGCGGATACCACATTTGACAAGCGTGGGGATGAAACGGATAGGGCGACTGCCATCTGACTTCCGTAACCCTTGACAGAAGTGCCAGACTAATTGCAATGCTCTACTTCTTTTTTAATCATGTCTTTTTTGATCGCCTCTGGAACAGTGGCTAAGCCGCTCGGGTATAAAAACACGGAGGTCGTTGGTTCGATACCTGCCTTGGGTCTGGTTGGTGGTATGGCTTTTTCAGAGTCCGACTGGCTAGCTACCACCCCCACAGGTGAAATCTGCCGCCATAACAACTCTGACTGTGTTCCGGCAATATTAATGTGGGAGCCAACTTGAAATCAGAGGTTCGAAGATCAAATGAGTCTTAAATCTGGCAGCAAATTGAGGGACGTTTCCAGGTGACGCGTCCCTCAATGGAATAGGTCGCAGTGGCCGCTCACCATTAGGTGGGTTGTTCCCCTGTCTGCTAACTGACCTAGTAAGTATAAAAAAATGTATTTTTGTTGCAGGTTTTTCGGAAACCCATACTTGAAGGTGCAACTGAAGATTTGGATACAGAAGCGACCATGGCACATCATCGATTATCCCGGCTGAGTTGGACATCTATTGGTGTCCTTGCCGTACTGGCGTATATGATAGACAGATCTATAGCTGTAAGTAATATCTATCTATCTATCTTATCAGCCCGTAGCCACCCACTGTTGAGTATAGGCCTACTCTTTGTCACGGCAACCGTTACGGTCCTGTGCAAGATTCATCCAGTTGACACCGGCGAACCTATGTCATCCGACCAGCGGGTCGATGGTCTGCCTCGCGATCGTAGCGCACCCCTCGGTCACCACTCTGTTGTTGCCTTTGTCTACCTTTGACCGTCTTGCCAAGTGACCCGCCCATCTCCACTTAAGCTTTGCTATCCGCATACCTACGTCTTCAACTTTATAAGTTATAAGTATTATAAGACTTAGATATAAACTTAATTTTACATACCTCACCTCGACGACTGATTTGGTGTAATGGTCGAGATGTCGGCTATTACACCAGAGGTAGCGGGTTCGATCCCCGCACAGTACACACATTTGTGTGCATGAATATGTCTGTTTGTACCGGTCTGGTTTTTCTATGTATTAAGTATGTAATGCTTTTCTGTTGCCTGGTACCCATAGCACAAGCTATTTAGTTTGAGACTGGTAGGCGCTATGTGAATAGTGTACGTCCAGGGATATTTTTTTATTTCGGTCCCAATTCGGGTGTTATGGGAAACAGAAGAATTTCAGGGCAAACTGCCAAAGATCTCTTTTAAAACTTTTTCATTTGACTGTACTGTATCGGCTTGAACAAAAGATTCTTTTTTTATGCTTGGTCCCAGTCGCTGAAAGAATTTTTTTAAAATTTAATCAATCCGGCAACTGGGACCGCGGTCCCAGTTGGTTGCGGTGCCAGTCGCCCCCTTTTTACTCATGTGAGATGACGTCCTAATCCACGGCTAACAACCTGATTTAATTGTGATTAGGATATAATTGAACTGATTAATCTAATTATCAGTTGAATAGACAGGGTAATCACTGCCCATTGTACTAACTGGGCACGAAGTCATATCACTTTGACATTTGTGACAATATAAATAACTTTCAGTCACGCCATTGGCTATTTTTAATCTTCGTTTTTAGAAGATATTCCCTTAGATCAGTTCCTTTATACTAGAATGAAATCTGCAGATTTTTTATGCTCTATCAGTTGGCAGATAGGCACGCAGCCTACCTGATTGTAAGCAGCCACTGCGGCCTATTCAATTCCGCTCAATTGGCTACCGTACTGTAGCCTCCAATGATTCTATGATCTTGGATTCAGATGAAACTTGATGAAAGGCTCAAGTTTTATCATCTGAATCCAAACTAATTTACTTATTATAAATGCGACTATAACTATTTCTGTCTTTTACATTTTCACGCCTAACCTGCCTGTATTTAGACCAAAGATCCATGAAAAAAGTACATACATCACAATATTGGTAAAAATAACGATACCAGAAATATGAATTAACGTAAGGGACATTTTGGCGAAAATGAGTTATATATATCATTGGATTCAGAATTTTCTGCTCTATCGATTGGTGTTATTAAAAAAGTTCTATCGTTAAAAAAATGTCCCTTACAGTAAGATTTTTTGGCCTGCGTAAAACGTTTTATGCCAAAAAAAATGATGTAACAGACGTTTACATTTTTTTTTCTCTGAAAAATAAAGTAAGTCAATGGTGTTAAATAATTTACACCCTTAACTTGTCCCTTACTTTAATTCGTGATTGGAGTTTTTTAAGAATTTTATTTAACCCCAGTTAAAGATACCCTAAATAACACCGACGAACGGTGAAGATGGTGATGACAGCTGATAATGATAACTAGATAAAATACTAAATAGAAAAAGTTACATACTCTAACCACTTCAATTTCACCATTAAAAAAGTTTAATTTACCAATAGTTATATTATCATCATAATCTGTCTGCCCATTCCTAATTATTTAATCTTGTAATCTATGTATGTATATAAAAGAAAGTGGTGTTAGTTACACTATTTATAACTCAAGAACGGATGAACCGATTTGGCTGAAAATTGGTGAAGAGGTAGCTTCGAACCAGGATACGGACATAGGATCCTTTGATGGGGGAAAGGGGGGGATTATTGAAAAAAAAATACGCGAGGGCGACCCTATTAACCTTTTCAACGCCAATGTCTGATATATCAGACAAACCATTTTCGTGCCCACCACGCCAATGTCTGATATATCAGACAAAAAAACATGATCAAGAAACGTTGTATTTTTACTTGCCTGAATGAGTTGAGTATAACCTAATAATTTTTTGGAATTTTTTTTTTAATGGTCGTGGCGTGTGGGGCACCATTTTCGGAAAAAAGCGTGGCGGGGAAAGGGTTAATATATTTCTAATATTAATATGAATATCACTTATATTTTTTTATTCATTCATCTTTCAGACAAATAATATTTTTTCATCTGTCTTTCGTTTTCAGTACATTCATTCAGTTACTTAATAAAAATACTGTTGGATTAAGCCTGAGATTTTTTTAAAGTTTAATTTCTGATTTTAAAGCCAATGATACGCAATTATTAAAACTACAGAGTTTGTTATAGGACTCTTAATTAAAAGAGATCATAAAGTCAAATTATTATTTTTAATTGATAAGTAAAAGGTGTCTAAAACTGCTAATAATTTAGGACATTTATTTAAACATTGTTACTTTTAGAACATTTATTTAAACTCAACAAAAAGTTTAATAGACTGATTAGTGTGTTGAATTTATAATAATTACGCAGACATAAAAGTCGAACATAAAAAAAATATTAATAAAAAATCGTTTTTGTCTCCCTAATTTTCATTTAAATCTGCGATAGCTAGGCTGAAACTAACATTTTATCATGCAAATAACCTATTTGCATGGTATTATAATACTCTAAATTTAGTATATTATAATCTATAGTTACATCAAATTGCAACACTGTAAAGTCCTTTACAATAGAATTTCGTATAATTTTCTATTTCTCTTGCTGCTTACGTTATGCTTGATGGTTTATAAATAAAATATTAGCAACGTAAGGTACAACAAAACGTATTTTTTTAATGTAAGGGACATGCTATTTCTTAAACCACTGGGTATTTCTAAATTATTCGTTTATAGCATGAAAGAAGAGAAAATTCTAAGAAACTTTGCTCTAGACACTATTAAAATTGAAGCAGACAGTAAAAAGTTATAGAGAGATAAATATTTATTTTATCGTTTTTTGCCTCTCCTGAAAAACAGTGTTTTGTCCCTTACGTTAATTCATATTTCTGGTATCGATAATATCATTTATTAGGAAACAAAAATTAATATGCAATTCCATTCAATATATTTATTTATTTAATTATTTTATAAACCTGGGTATATATATTTGTCCCCGCCTGATAGACCGGAACAAAGTGTTTTTTTCTTATTGTATTACTTAAGATAGTTTAATTACTACCTATATTATCTTAATCATATAATATACTAGTTCACTAAACCTAAGTAAAGTTATAATTATACCTTCCAGGCTCTAGACGGGTACGTTCCAGGAGAGGACTACCCCGTCTACACAGAGGTTCCCGCGGGACTCTCCTTCACCTGCGACGACAAAATACCCGGGTATTACGCTGACCCAGAAACGAGCTGCCAGGTAATACCCATGTATATAGTTTAATACAGCAAAATAATCTTAAAAAGTAATCCCTGCCAAAAAATAAATAGCAATTTCTCTCGTTTAGCCATCGTTATCGAATTTGCCACTATAAATGGCATTTTATTACACATTTATACTGTTATTCTGAGATCTTCTGCGCCGGGCTTGGCTTTTTTTAGCATTTTCCTTGTGTGCCAGTCTATTTAGTTTCCCACTGTAGGGCAAAGGCTCTCACAGTTGAAGTCAAGTTATCGTCACAATAATAGGTGCTGGTTTAATCACCACGCTTGCCAAGTGCGGATACGAACCCAAGTTGTGTTCGAAAATTCTTACACAAATTTTACTTGGCTCGGAAATTGAACCCAGAACACTTGAATAAGAATGGATTGGATTTAATTTCAACGGCATTAAAAGTGCCTGTTAAATTAAACATGAGTTACTTTGCTTGCAAAGTTTTAGTAGGCGTTTTCATAACAAAGAAGCTTTCGGTAATAATAGAATAGAATAGAATAGAAGAAATCTTTATTTGGTACCAATAAAAAGATATTTTATCTCTTTAGATCTTATTATGTAACATATAGGTAACAATTTACTTTGGATTCTATCTATTCTATAGATAATTTGAAACTACATCAATGTGGTGTAATAAAATAATGCCTTTTGAATTATTTAAACCTGAATAATAGTCATAACATTTAGGACGTTCGTTTTTCCTCTACCTACTCCTCTCTGCTATCATCAGTATCATTATCATCAGCCTGTGATAGTCCACTGCTGGACATAGGACTCTACAAATTCTCGCCACGCTGATCGATCCTCGGCCACTTGCATCCAGCTCCTGCCAGCCATCTTGCACAGATCATCTCTCCACCTGGCCTGAGGGCGTCCTACACTACGTTTACCGAGACGCGGTCTCCACTCTAGAACCCGTTTACCCCAACGGTTATCGGTTCTAAGGCTGATATGGCCAGCCCTCTGCCACTTCAGCTGGCTAATCCGGCTAGCTATGTTGGTGACTCTCTGCTACTTATAATTAATGATTTTCTAAATATCTTCCAGGTGTGGCATTGGTGCGTTCCCAGCATCGGTGGTAACGTGATGTACTCCTTCGTCTGCGCTCCGGGGACGGTCTTCAACCAGAGATTGAGGGTCTGCGACTGGTTCTTCAAGGTATGCGTTTGGCACAAAAAGTTTAATTAAAAGAGAAAGTACCGTACCGTTACAATAAGTGGTAATAGATACAAATATTTTATTTCTGACGATTCATAAGTGCCGCTGCCTTCAAGCCTATTTGAATAAAACATAATTATTTTGATTTTTTTTTCGAGGCATCGACATTATTTTTATAAGAAATATTATTTTTACTTCGAAACATTAGAAATGATTCAGCATCACGTTGGATTTGCTATTGTTAAGTGCTAGGTGCGTGAGGGTGCCAGCGCCGGCATTGCACCAGCCAGCCTCCATTACTGCCTGCCCCCCTAGACAAGCGGCATTTATGACGTTCGTTATAGATCAATTTGCGATAGCGAATGTCAAATCCCATACTTTCAACACGTGACTTTTCTATGGCATCTGTCGAATCCATACAAATTGGACTTAGCGAAATTCGCCAGCTATGAAGCGATGTCATCTTGTCTAAGCCCCCTGGTAGGGTCGGCTCGACGCTATCGGCTGTTCAATCTTAGAAAATATGTTCTTAGAATTTTTTATTAAATTAATTAATTTTTATTTTCCAGGTCGACTGTCCCAGTTCGCCTGCCTATTACGGAGTAAATGAAGATTTATACAAGGACGAACAAGGAAACTACATAGCCGGGAAAAAGTAGACTTTAAACACTTAGTAGTATAGTATACACATCACTTTTGTATATAAATGCATGTGCATTGAATGACGTATAAAACCACTTTTGTAAAACACTGAATCGATCTTTCGTTATAACATCGATTGCCTTCAAGATTTAAGAAATCGATGAAATAATGCCACAATCTTCAGTTTTTAGATTTTTCTTCACTGGTCTCTGTGAATACCTCAAGATATTTTTCTATTAACTGAAGGTTACAGTTACAGTCTGTTTACTGAAAGAAATTAAATCAAAGGGCTAGATTTACCACTGACAAATAGGTTTGTGAATTATTGAGAGTCAGAAAACAATGATTGGCTTTTTTTTAACATAGACAAAAAGACAGCATCAATATTATTTAACAGATATATTATCACCAACTTAACTATATTTCAATGGCGAAACCGGCTTATAATCTATTTTAACATCGTTATTTAAAATTGATCATAGCAACTTGTTACAAAAAGTTCTAGTACCTGATAAAAGATGGCAATTATTTTTGTGAGGTAAACAATTCTGGTCTAGGTCATCATTAAGGTGTGTCTATGCTTACGAGCAGAGCACGAGCCGCGCACGAGCGGAGCACGAGCCGATCCAAAATTCGTGTACTGTGGACCGACTTGGAGCCTCGAACGAGCGCGCTTCGAGCATTCGTTTCGTGTTCGACTGTGCTCCGCCCGTAGACAGAGAAAACTATAGACAAATTGATAGTATCTATCGCATTCACACAAGAAAAAGAGGGCGATACGGATAGACCATGTAAAAGAAAGAGATAGAACTACACAATTTTTTGTCTCGCACCGCGTGCCGGTTTTGGTAGCTGTCAATAGTTTTCTCTGTCTACGGCTCCGCCTAATGTCGGGTTTTTGACGAACACAAAGAGGTTTGCATCGCGCTCGCAGTGCAGGCTCGTTGTGCGTCCACACTTGTCACGCGAGCAGAGGGGCTCGGCTCGTGCTCCGCTCGTGCGCGGCTCGTGCTCGGTTCGTAAGCATAGACCCACCTTTAATCCTCTCAGGGAAGCACCAGCATCTGACAGAAAACCGACGTATGAATAGCTTTGCTAAATGCACTTTGTTTGATGACTGAGAGTATCGAAATCCCGAATCCCTCTCACCATCCTACTCCCTATCCCCTTTTTTCGGAGGAGAATGCGTTTATGCGCCATAACCGCAGGCTAGCTACACCTGCGGCTGTGTGTGGGATTGGAGACTGTCCAGTGTCCACTACCCACTAAACTCCCCGTTTCCCCTTCACACCCGATCGGGACGAGCCGGTGCCAGCCTTGTGGCTATTGACCAGCCCATCCTACTCCCTATCCCTATTCCCCATAACCTTTTCCCTCCTTCCATATTCCTTCAATGCGGTAGTGATGGCTTATCATCAGGTGTCACACTTGCTTCTTTGCCTCTACTTTCCCTCACGATTTTTTCCGTCACCACCGTTCCGGAAACACGCACATCAATGAATATACAACTAGACACCCAATCTCTAAGAAAAATTCCTCAAAAAACGTCCGAGCGGCGTTGACACAGATGACATTAACACATTCGTTCAAATTAACACCTTATCTCGTGGCAGTTAGTGTTTAATGTCAAATGTATACAACTAAACGAAAACTCTGCCCAATAGTTGCGTGGGCAGACTTTTGCTTCGGACAATATTTGAGCGTGAATGGGAGTCTAAGTAGTTGTATATTGAATGTCATTGACGCACATAGAAAAATACAGTAGTTCAGAACTATCGACCTATGTTAAACAACATTAGAAATCTCATGGCTGCGATAGCTCTTTCTTGAATTGAATACAAGTATTCTTGGTCAATATTCTATCAGTGCCATTTAACGTAAAATAAACAGAACTTGTACTATAGGTAACTGTCTGTCTGTCTGTGACAGTCTGTCAGATAACTGTTCTTAACTGATATTGTTCTTCTGTCAAGCGTTGTTCTTCTGTCAAGCGTTGTTTTTCTGTTGTGTTGTGTTCCGTTGTATAAGATATTATTATAATGATAATAGTAAATACTTGAATAATATTTTGAATACACTCTTTCAGTAAGCTGACTGTATAGACATTTTATAATGTCAGAAAAGTACTTAATTACTTATTATTTCTTCAGTAAGCACAGAACTACTTAGCAATTAAATATTATATGCCATAGTTTTTAAAATAATTCCGTAAAATATGGCAGCGTTAGTGTCCCCTGCCTGATTAGACGCTATTTTGAAAATTGTAAGTCGCTGCAGCTCCCTATTGAGTAATGCTTCGCTAGGAAGCATCGCTCAATGAGCTGCCATAGGCTTATCTCTGTCACAGACATGCATGTAGCTTAATACTAAATCGCTACGGTTTTTTATTGAGTAATACTTCGCTAGGAAGCATCGCTCAATGTGCTGCCATAGGCTCTGCTTGAGATCTTGTCATTTCACTTATGGAATGAACTTAAATAACATTTTAGTTTTAATTAAAATGAAAATTGAAGTTACCATGCATTAGTCATATTTGTAAATGTAAGTGTAGTATAAAATATAGATACAAGTATACAGTACAAGAAAAGAAATAATAAATATACAGGGTGATACTGTAGTATTGCAATCGTATTTATTAATTGAAATTAATGAAAATGTTCGTATTACTACATTTTTGGAGATATAAATATAATATTTTCTTATCGTATCGAAAGTATGAATTGAGCTCTTTAAAGGCTCTTCGGAAATAAGACCAATTTATCACATACAAAAATCGATATGTGCGCGCCAAGATTTGAACCAGCAACATCGCGCATGTCAAGCTATGCTTGAAACTACTCGGCTTCTTCAACTCTTTTCCCATGACTTCCAATTCTCTCAATAAAAGTTTTGTTATATTTTATTATTAGTTTATCTCCAGAATTAGACACCCTGTATAAAATATCGTACAAATTGTATTATTTGTAAGTAAACTAAGCAAAACCTGTTGTACAAAGCTATGTATCATTTATAAAAACTTTTTGTACAATAAATTTTGTATGCCTTTTATTTCTTATTGCACTCTTTTACTTACCTAGTTAGATCACCTTAAGTATCATCTTTAAACTCTTTGTCCTGGTATAGTTAGTCAGGATACGCTTGCACCATGATCCAGGAATTGGCAAGTTCAGTTATTACATTGCAGCGACTGCCATCTGACACCTCAAATGCGTTCAATGTTTGAGCAATATACATCTTTACATGGTATTCACATGTAGCAAAATCTTCAGGAGTACTCTATTGCTCAGTAAATTATTTTAGGCGTTTCAGTATATTTATGTGCCTTGGCCCCACAGAAATCTAAATATTGTTTTATATTTAGATTTCTGTGCTTGGCCCCGAGAAAATGGTAACTGTTTTAATTTTTTTTTGTGCTTTTATATTATTTTGAGGATGATTTTATGGAATGATAAAGTCGGCTATTATATTATAGCGCCGGTTAGAGCACCGCGTGGCGCATAAGTAGTACAAAAATTGGTGTGCATGAACGTCTGCAAAGAATAAAAATGTCTTTTTCGCAACCGGTTGCGAAGTTTGGTTGCCAACACGGCCGAAAGGTGTTTGTCTGGGTGTTTCTATGTAAAAAATGACAAATCTTTTACAAAAAAAGAGTAATATACTTGACTTTTTTTTATAAAGTTGACTTTTGTCTGGCACCAATACTACAAAATATGCTTAATTTGAACTAGATGGCGCTGTGGAACAATTTTCTATATATATTTATCTATTTATATATTATATTATACTTTTTAGATTCCACAAAACCTACGCTTACAACACAAAGTTCAATCTACGTCGTCTGACAGCAAGGCGGAAAAGACAAGAGCAAGCGAGACAGCCTTCATCCGTCTCTGTCATACCACTGCAACCAAGGAATGCCACTCATAATAGACATTAATCAAATTACTGTAAAATGTTGTAATTATAATTAAGTCATTTATTGAGTTTTATTTTCTCATCATTAGCCTTTTACAGTCCATTGCTGGACCTATACCTAGCAGGCTTGCTGGCTTCCTGATGGAGAATTTTCAAAAAAGTCAAACAGATTTGGTAGTGTAAAGGGTGTGAAGGTGAAACCGGGGGAGTTTAGTGGGTAGTGGGAGTCCCACTAAACTCCCCCGGTTTCCCCTTAAACCCGAAAGCGACGAGCCGGTGTAGTGTTGGGCGACTACTTAATCTGCCTGGCTGTTTGGTTTGGTGGTCCAGGTAGGCAGGAAGCCTGTACTCCAAAAGTAAGTATCAGCCTATTAATGTCCCACTGCAGGGCAAAGGCCTCCATCCTTGAAATCAAGTCTTTACAATGATGAGTACTGGCTTAATCATCACCCTTGCCAAATGCGGATTGTAGCCGTGTCTGAAAACACCAACAAAAAGTTAGTTCGGGAATTGAATCCAGGACCCTGATATCTCGGCATGGTACTTAAACCACTAGACCATCGAGGCGTCATAAGAAAAAGAAACAAGATAAATGTATGCGACATTGAAAGTCAACAGACAATAGTATTTTTAAAATAGTTAAAAATAAACTAAAAAGATCTGGGTAGCTGGTTTTCTGTCCTTTGTGGACAGAAAACAAAAAATATAATAAAAAGTTTTTTTTTTGTTTTTATAAAAAGAAAAGATTATCTTGAGAATCTTTTATACACAGGATGTTTTTAAATAAATGACTAAACACAGTAGGTATTATAGGTCACACTACAGACGAAGTTCAGTGTAATCTTTGAAAAGTTTATTAGGTACACCAGAAATCACAGGTTCGATTCCTTCATAACTAGCAACGCAGACACTAAAAAAGTCCTGGCATCATCCAAATGTAAGGCGGGAATCGAACTTACGACCTCCGGATTTTATACCCCAGTGGCTCTATTTTTGGGTAACATCTATCTATACTAATATTATAAAGAGGAAAGATTTGATTGTTTGTTTGTTTGTTTGTTTGAATTGAATAGGCTCCGGAACTACTAAATCGATTTGAATAATTGTTTCACTATTGGATAGCTACACTATCCCCGCTGAACAAAGGATACTTTTGAACCCGGAAATGTGGGGGGAGGGGGAGGATATTTGAAGAAATAAATTACGCGCAGGTGAAACCGCGGGCGGAAGGCTAGTTATACAATAAAATCCATATAATAGCAGTAACCATAAATTTTTCTATCGCGTGATACTCAATTTAGGTAACCTGACGTCACCTAGGCAATCTATTTAGGAATCTGACACAACATTACCATTTTAAGCATTTGTTTCAGTTGCTACCAAATAATAGTATTAACTATAGTTGCCACTGCAAACTAAACTTTATTGCACTAGCAATACTGATGAAAATTAATATTATAGTGTATAGTTTCTGTCTACATAGTGGTTTTTAAAGTTTTTAAGACAACTAGCTAGCTACCACCCCCACAGGTGAAATCTGCCGCCATAACAGCTCTGGCTGTGTTCCGGCAATATTAATGTGGGAGCCAGTACACTTGAAGTCAAAGGCTCGAAGATCAGATGAGCCTACAGTCTGGCAGCACACTGAGCGACGCTTCCAGGCGAAGTGTCCCTCAATGGAATAGGCCGCAGTGGCCGCTTACCATCAGGTGGGCTGCGTGCCTGTCTGCCAACTGATCTAGCATACAAAAAAAAAGAATTGAACTATTCATATAAAAGACATCAACGCGTTAGAACTGCATTCCCCTAAGGGGGTAAAAAGGGTATTAAAGCGAATGCCCATTTAGTATAATGTATATTTATTATGGATCCGTGGGGGAGGTCCATGTCCAGCAATGAATGTCTTTCGGCTAATGAAGATGAAAGGTCGTGGGTTCGATCCCCGCACGGTACAAATATTTGTGTGTATGAACATGTTTGTTTGTATCAGTCTGGGTGTTTCTATGTATAATATTATAAAAAAAACGTATATAAGTAAGTTTATCTGTTGTCTGGTACCCATAGCACAAGCTAATGCTTAGTTTAGGGCTAGATGGGCGCTGTGTTAATAATGTCCAGAGATATTTATGTATTTATTTTATTTATCAACTTGGGGCGTGTTACTCACCACAAGGTAGACACTGCCTCCTCTCTTTTGTGCTTAAGAGGAAACTGGGGGATTTTAGTGGGTAGTGGGACAGCAACGAAAAAATGCATCAATATTGTGTTTTTTTAAAGCGTAAGCACAAAATATGCACTCCCTATACTTTCTTATAGCAAATAGGCCAACATTCTGACACCACTGAAGAGAGACTAGATTCTTAATATAGTGCCATTGACTCACCCTGTACATCAAAGTGCATAAGCGAACGCAAGCAAAGTCACGCGCGCAGGCAAGTGAATGCGCGTAGAATGCATTCTGTACACGTCGATTTCGCATACAGCCTTTGAAGCGGGGCTGTGTGCGTGTGATATGCATAATATAAGGTTGTTTTCAGATTGGTAATTTACCTTTTATTTAAAAATAAACTTTTTTGTGTTTTGTAGCAGATTTTTTTTATTATTAGTGATCCGGCTTGAAGGACCATTATGAAGGGTGCGGGGTTGCTGTACGTTGGATTAAAAGGCGGTTGTTATGTTAAACTGTATTTTACGCTCTACAATTGTTACGGAGCTTAAATGTTAAAATGTTATAAGCGTAACCGGTCGCGATGGTTCCGTGTTTGCACTAATTAAATAAAATAGGTAAACGATCGCGAACGATTGCGCTTGTGTTGCAATTTCACGTGTTCAGTCGTGTTACCCGGAACATAGCCTTTTTTGATTTAGTGGAATACATATGCGAGAAATAATGTCTAATACTGAATTTCTCCTATACGCCAATAACGCCAAATTCTTATGGGTACAGACTAATAAAAAATAACGTAATGAACTAGTGCCATGCTTACTTTAACTTTTAAATAAAACCAAATTTAAGGTTAACTGGCCACCCGATATTAAGTAATTATTACATCAATGGATGCATCACAGTTGCGTTGCCTTTAAGGAAAATATTAACTACTTTTTGATGGATCTCAAAGCCATATTGGTTTAGGAATGCAACGAAAGTTTGGTTCTGACTATGGTCTTACGCGGCAATAAGTGTCATGAATAAAACACACGCTAAACCGCCACTCATCCAGATGGTACGAAGGAATCATTAGTTTGCGATGAGTTGTACGATTGTGTAACTTAATAGCAGGTATTCTCAACAATTCTTCGGAACATTCCCCTTACCGTGCCCATGGTAAAGCCAATAAAATATGTACTATGTTGCGACGTTCCTACACAATTCAAACAACAGGAAATACTCCCAATGCCATCGACCTAGGCCGCTTGACCCCGGAATTACTCTGAATAAGATTTTTCACTTAATCACTTAAAGATATCGCAAATTATAGCAAAATATGTAAATATTTTATTTGAATAAGTAAGTAGCAGGCCTAAACGCAATATTTATTTTTCTTACTAGAAATAAAATAGCTACCAAAAAAAATGGTCAGCAATCTAAACTGGCCTTTACACCTCCAGTCTAACTAGTTAGGTAGCCCAGTCGGCCAGTCCCGCGCGGTCCGCTGAAGCGACCACACGTTCGTGACGCTTTCAAAAAGTAAAAAAAAAACGCGAGTGATAAACTTTTTCCAACAAAAAACAACCAACTCATTTCACAAAAAAAGAAAAAAGTGAGTTCCCGCCCTCAAAGTGACAACCGACTTGACAGTTTACTTTTTTCAACATGGCCGTTCCATTACGCAATTCTTTCGTAACTTTTTTTAAGTAACAACTTGTTCGATATTTGGGTCACATTCTATTGAGCCGATATTTATTTTATTCTTTTGGAGTTAAAGTTGATTTTTGATAATTTTTGATGTTTTTAGCCCACGATTCGGTATCAGGGGTCAGATATTCGGCATATTTTATTTATTATTGTTTTTATTTTGGTTCGCCGTTGCATAATAAGAAAGTAGGGTGCATACTTTATTAAATTATTAATTTATGTTGATTCGCACGGCAGTTTCGCTGTTAATTAAATATTTTTTGAATAATTACTTATGTTTAAATAATAATTTTCATATTTATTCATGTTTATATTTTGTAGATTATTGCAAAAAACGTCCAAAAAGGGGCCCAAAAAAGTTGTTACACGGTTTTGTTTCTGTGGTTTCTTACATTTATTTTCTTACTTATTTTTTTGTTTGTGTATTAATTTAGGGATATTACATTTTCCCTTGCAACTTGTTTAATATCCTAATTCACTCCAAATTACGGATGCGTTTAGGTTTACAGTTCGATTCTCGGCGAAAACCTATTAATTTCACTATGATTATTTTAACCACTACCCACTAAACTCCCCCTGGTTTCCCCACCACACGTAATTAAGACGAGCCGGTTCCGCCATTTGGCTATTGACCAGCCCAATCAATACCCATAAATTAGCAATTAAAATTCTTTTATTTAATGAAATGTTAATGATATCCTACGCAAAATATTTTATAATGTTGTTTAATATTACCATAATAGAAGTATGACTTGCGCGAATTCAAATTGATTTTATTAAAAATGATATTGAGTATTTTAATGAAATAACAATTTTACGAATTAAAATGTAGCAAAGTAATATTATGGGAGCCAGTACACTTGAAATCAAAGGCTCGAAGATCAGATGAGCCTACAGTTTGACAGCTCATTGAGCGACGCTTCCTGGTGAAGTGTCCCTCAACTTAATAGGCCACAGCCGCTTACCAACAGGTGGGCTGCTTGCCTATAAAGTATTAAAAAATATTAAAACAAAGAAAATTCGAATATATTTACTTGTTCTGTATACCTTACACTAAATATATAATTTTTATTGCAGTCACAGAGGTCAACTAAACAAGTTTTATTACATTTTAAAAACGATGTGACATTAACAACAAGCTAATGAGGTATCGAACAAGTATAAAATAATACTAAGAATATAGATTGTTCGAGAATAACTGGTGTTTCTTGATATCAACGACGGAGGCCTTTTTCTTGAAGGAGAATGCTTTTAAGCAGAAAACCGAAGGTTAACGAGGCTGCTGCCTTGTAGAACTAGGGACTAAAGCGTCCCACTACCCATTAAACTCCCCTCGTTTCCCCTACATCCGCTTTGTGTCAATTGACTTGTCTATGAATATCTTTGCCTTGCAGTGGGTCATACTTAGACTGATAATATTGCTTAATGTTGTATTTTTACTTCGAAATCTTAACATAGATTATTCTTTTAGGTATCCGAATAGGTGTAAATACATATTATGTTTGTTCACTAACACTATAGCGAAGCCGTGCTCAATACTAGTCTACTATTGCTTAATCGAATAGGTAAAGCCAATCTGTGTGTAGAAACCTAGTAGTGATTAAATCATAATTTCCATACTAATCGTCCAATCATAGCACTATCATTACTACACCAGGTAAAAACGGAGAATCCATTTTGTATTGAATGTCCAATGGAAAGAGACCTACTGTTCCACATAACTGACAAGGGATTATAGGTCAAGTTATACTGGATATAAACACCAGTTAGAAAGACCCCCTGTTATGGACAATATCTATAGACGATAGGGGTCAACTTTAGTTAGAGTCATATAGTAGAGTTATCTAGTATAATAAGACCTATGTTGTCTTAGATTATGAATATATTTCATGTTTCAGTTCAAAATGGTTGTTTTACTCAGACAAATGGACCAATGTAACAAGAGCTTTACTTTGAAGTGACCACAATACTTCAGACGGATCAAATTATATTTGTTTGTTTTACTTTCACTTACAAAGGCCATTATAGACAATTTGTTGTGTTATGTGACTTTTTATTTGTATTAACCTCGGTTGCATTACAGAGGTCGCCGGTTCGATTCCAGGTATGTAAATTTGTTGCAAAATGTTTGTACGCTATTGCAAGAGCTGACTTAATGTAGTTTATTTTCTTCTAGCGAACTATTGGAAACTGTAATGTGTTATTTATGTTATGTTAAGCAACGATCTTTCGGTCGGAAACCGGATGGGTCGCCGAGAAATAGAATGAGAATCTCTTATGCTGTTTGTGCCGGCTGATTTCGCAATTTGGCAGTTGTTGATCAAAATGTCAATGCAAACTTAATATTTTTTCCATAATTTAAATGTCTACGTTGCTTTTGTGAAACAGTGATTTAAAATTCTTTTTAAGATCAATAAATTTTCTTGAAATGTAAGTTATGCATTTTAATATTTTATTTAGTATTATTCATTCAAGTCACTGTTTATGAATACCAACTTGTGAGGTTATCTTGAAACAAAAGTTATACATTTAAAAAATATAAATGTTTTACATTTTATCACCCACCCTTGACTGACCAAAAGCTGCTTAATTTATAATGAGAATTTTTTTTAAAAATAAATTTTTACCTTTTTTGAAACCCTTTATTAGGGTTCCGTAGCCAAATGGCAAAAAACGGAACCCTTATGGATTCGTCATGTCTGTCTGTCTGTCTGTCTGTCTGTCTGTCTGTCTGTCTGTCCGTCCGTATGTCACAGCCACTTTTTACCGAAACTATAAGAGCTATACTGTTGAAAATTAGTAAGTAGATGTATTCTGTGAACCGCATTAAGATTTTCATACAAAAATAGAAAAATAATAATAAATTTTGGGGGCTCTCCATACTGAGAACTGAAACTCAAAAATTTTTTTTTCATCCAATCCTTACGTGTGGGGTATCTATGGATAGGTATTTTAAAATGATAATAAGGTTTCATATATCATTTTTTTCTAAACTGAATAGTTTGCGTGAGAGACACTTCCAAAGTGGTAAAATGTTGGTCCCCCCCCCTGTAACTTCTAAAATAAGAGAACGATAAATCTAAAAAAAATATATGATGTACATTATTATGCAAACTTTCATTGAAAATTGGTTTGAACGAGATCAAGTAATTAGTTTATAAATTTTTGGGGCTTCCCATACTTAAAACTGAAACTCAAAAAAAATTTTTTCTTCAAACCCTTATGTGTGGGGTATCTATAGATAGGTCTTTTAAAATTAAAATAAGGTTTCTTATATCATTTTTTTCTAAACGGAATAGTTTGCGCGAGAGACACTTCCAAAGTGGTAAAATGTTGGTCACCCCCCCTCTAACTTCTAAAATAAGAGAACGATAAAACAAAAAAATATATATGATATACATTACCATGCAAACTTCCATTGAAAATTGGTTTGAACGAGATCAAGTTATTAGTTTTTTTTTAAAACGTCTTAAATCGTTAACCGCAATTTTCCTCTCATTCAATCAACTCAAATATAAAAACGTCGATCAAACTTACAAAGAACTACAAGAACTTTTATATTATGATGATACTTGCTGCTACGGAACCCTTCATGGGCGAGTCCGACTCGCACTTGGCCGGTTTTATTAATTTAATCTCTCCGATAAACATACAAAATGGGGAAAAAGTTAATACCCTTTTAACCCCCTTAAGGGGAAAGTATTTCTAACGCGTTGATGTCTTTTATATGAAACAGACTTTTTACCCACTAAATTTATTGTGACAATAAGTGTGTTTGTATGTAATTCGCAAATTATTAAGAAATAACTATGGACAAACAGAAAAATATTTTTTATAGCCAATTGTTATCTAGACTAAACTCGCCTTGCGACCTTGCTTGTCTTGCAACATTACACAAGATCGTTGCGTAAAATAAGTTTGTCTGTTTGTCAATACGATTGGAAACGTGACAGTTTCGTACTGGTTTATTTTGACAACAAATTAATTTTAAGATTAATGAATAGATAGTTAGTTAAAGCTCATTAGCATTTTAAAAGGATGTATACAGGTATATTTATCTATCAATCTATCTATAAATACTTACCACTTAATCTTGGGGACCTGGGTTTGATGCTTGGATTTTTAGAAAATAGCACTGTTTTGTGGTGACTGTGCATTTGGCAAGAGTGGTGATTAGGTTAGTTCCTATCATTGTGGCTATGACTTGAATGATTGAATGATGAAGGGCCTTAAAAAGTTTTTTTTATTAGTGTTTATTTAATTATTTTAGTACGATATTATTTATTTTATGTTTTGCATAGTTATTTTATTGTAAAGTTTTGCTATAGCCGAAATAAGGCTAAGACCAATTATAATATTCTAGAGGAATTCTTACTTAAAAATATGTTTATGAGTGAAAGAGACAACTATTTAAACCTTATTCAACATATTTTATCTTAAAGCTTTATCTGAAATTAAGCTAACATTATTTGAACCATTCTGCAAACAAAAAAAAAAAAGAATGAGAAAGATATATGTGGACTCTAAATAAACATCTTCCGTCTCGTTCCACACAGTGACCACGACAAGTAACAAAGTATAAATAAGTTGTTAAATTATAATTAATTCTAAACTATTGCGCAAGCGACACATAACTTTATGGAAATATTTTAAGTGTGTTGTAATAGATAATTATTTTTTTCTTTACTTACTGTGAATTTACTATTATTATTACATCCAAATTTTAATTTAGTTTCAAGGTCATATTTATTTTTCCCAGGATTAGGGGATGGGCTGGTCAAAAGCCACAAGAGCCAGATCGTCCCAATTAGTTTGAAAGGGGAAACGGGGGGAGTTTAGTGGGTAGTGGACGCTTTAGTCTCGAGTCCCACACACGGCCGAAGTCAGATATTCTGCGCCTGATCTCTCTCTTGGGTCGTGTCAGACTGCTGTCCCACCGTGTTATGAGAGTGAGGGAAAAAGGAGTGCACCTGTGCTTGTGCACTCACTGCACCAGTATAATCCTATCCTACTAATATTTTAAATGCGAAAGTCTGGATGTTTGGATGTTTGGATGTTTGGATGTTTGGATGTTTGGATGTTTAGATGTTTGGATGTTTGGATATTTGGATGTTTGTTACTCAATCACGCCTAAACGGCTGAACGGATTTAGATGAAATTTGGCGAAACGGATTTAGATGAAATTCACGTATAGTTTATAACCCGGAATAGAACATAGGCTATAAAATTCCTACGGGAAACGTCACATTCCCGCGGGAATAACAATTTTGAAACTACTGAACCGATTTGAATAATTCTTTCACTGTTGGAATGCTACACTATTCCCGGTGAGCATAGGGTACTTTTGATCCTGGAAATGTGGGGGGAAGGGGGGATATTTTAAAAAAGAGATTACTCGCGGGTGAAACCGCGTGCGGAAGGCTAGTATGTTATATCCTGCAAAGTTGGTTAATTTAAAAGATTTGCTGTAGCCAAAACTAGGTTAGGGAAACATAATGTTGTAAAATCCAGTTCCTATACTTTAAGTAATAACAAGATACCTACTAAATAGTCCAGCTAAACTAGAATTAAAGAATGACATTTATGTTGTTAATAATTATTGTGTTATTAGTATTGCATCAGTTTATTATGTCGAATTAACGAGTATTTTATGTGTGCCAAACTAGTTTTTGTTATTGGAAAATTTATACCTATTTAGCCTTGACCTGTGTGGATTATATGTCGTTATTCCATAGTATTGTGATATTTTCCAGGATAAGAAGTAGCCTATGTCATTCTCCATCTCCCAAACTAGCCCTATGCAAAAAAAAGAGTTTAAAAAATAAATTCAAGTAGACTTAGTCCCAGCCGACTAGTCCCCAAAGGTGACCGTATAATAATGTCCTCCTAACCCATATTTCGGCTACGGCGGCCAATCTTTTAAGATCAGCCAACTACGCAGGATATATTATAGTGCACAAGTGAGTGCGCAAGCACATGTGCACTCCCTATTCCCTCACTCCCATAACACGGTGGGACAGCAGTCTGACACGACCGAAGAGAGATCAGGCGCAGGACCAACGGCTTAACGTGCCTTCCGAAGCACGGAATCATCATTCTTTTCAGACATTCAGGTGCTCCAAACCTGCAAATGTCCTAACCAAACTGAAAACATTCACACAAAGTGTTGCTCCCCGTGGGATTTGAACCCACGACCTCCGGGTATTAGAGCCCAACGCGCTCTAATACTCTAAAGTTTTTTTGTAGGTTCTAAAAATACAAGTGATATAGGGTGGGGGTTAGGTGTAGTCTTAAACATCACCATGGAGGAGGGGTGGTTAAAAAATGCCAAAAAAACCACGTGAATAATGGACGGTCCCTAATGAATAATTTTAATTAACCAGGAGTTATAAATCTATCCACTATCAAACACTAAAGTTACCACAGCCTCTAATTGCGAGAACCTTTGCCGCGATCTACCGAAAAGCGACGCAGGCGCACTTTCTCTGTTACGCAAAACTGTACCGCCGACAACGCGACTCGATTTGAAAATCGATCCGTTTTCTATGGCAACGACGTGAGCCGTGTTCAAAGTGTTAAGGGATGATTATTGAGTCATTGAGAAAGACAGACAAGGACGTTTTTAAGAATCTGTATATTTTTTAATCCCAAAATAACCTCCTGCAATTTACTTTGTGACTCTTTTAAGCCCTAATGACCCCCTTTCAATCCCTATGATCCCCTTTCTACCCTCATGACTCCCTTTCATCCCTTTTAAACCCCCTTTAACCAGTATGACTTCTTTTCATCCTTTCATTTATCATAAAATTATTACGATTAATATCATAGTATTAGGCACGTCATTTGTAGATTTATGCTGTCACAATTTTTTTAACACTTAGAATCTGACTTATTTTCTATGGCCACGACATGAGCCGTGTTCAAAGTGTTAAGGGATGATTATTGAGTAATTGAGATAGATAGACACGGACGTTTTTGTGAATTTGTATATTCTAAAATGCCAAATAACCTCCTTTATTATACCACCACATTCCACTACTCACATTTGATCCTTTCAACCCTCATGATATGATCCCCTTTCAACCCAATTTATTCATTTTGACCCCCTTTTTACACACACAACCACTTTATATCCCACTTATAAAAGTCTACAATAATTATTTTTCTTCACGCTACTTTGGCCCCTTTTTAATTTTCATAGTCCCCTTTTAACCATCATGACCACCTTTTAACCCTAATGACCCCCTTTTCACATTTCGACCTCTTTTTAACCTTCATGACCTTCTTTTAACACTTATGACCTCGTTTTGACCCGTATGAACCTCTTTCAACCCGCATAATCCCCTTTAACCTATATAATATGACCTCTTTCAAACATTTTGACCCTATTTCATCCTTTTATTATAAAAAGTATACGAATGTATTCCTAATATTAGGCACGCTATTTGTAGATTTAAGCTATCATGAATTATCTAATACTTATCTGGCATTACACAATGATTCTAAATGATGTTTAGGACCTGTCAATTTGCGTAAGTGTTCCGGCAAGAGTGGGAAATAGGACGTACTATTGAATGTCTATTTTATACTGACATTTAAATTAACTTGACATCTGAAGATATTATAATCTCTTTGAGATTTTTTAAATGTCAAATGTACCTCTTTTGTGAGATGTTGGATTGTGTCGTTAATTAAACGTTTATTAATGTATACTATTTTGTAAGAGTTGGTTTTAATAATTGACCTTTTAAGAACGAAATTTTCAAGGCTGTGTTCAAGTGGTTTATTTATAAACTGTATTTTAAACTACACTAAATAGCTAAATGTATAGATAAATAATGTTTTACATCAAAACGTAACCACTAAATATAATCTTCTTCTACATCCAAGTCTCATGTATCTTTGATGTTAAAGTATTGGTAGACCCATGCTGTTTTACAGCACGAATGGGTCGGCTAGTCCGGGGAAGTACCACTCTCTCACATAACACCAGCGTGAAATAATAGTGACTACTATTGTGTTTCGTCTGGTTTGTGAGAGTGCCGGAGGCCTACACCCTTTAAAGGTTGGCAACGCATCAGCGATCCCTCTGGTGTTGCAAATGTCCATAGGCGGCGGTGATTGCTTATTTTATTACCATCAGCCACTTCTGACATAATAAAATTGGATTTAATATGCTAGCTGCCTCAACTTTGCTTGCGCTATGCAGGAATGTATATAAATTCATTAAGCACCGTCTATTATCAGTTTGTATCGAGCGGATATTTGATGTTTGCTAGTCAATTTACAGTAGGTATTAATTAACAACACAATACATTTATACAAATATTTTAATATAGAAACAGCCCGACCAATATAAATAGACCAATATGAATAAAAGCTAGCAAGACTCGGGCTTCCCACTACCCACTAAACCCCCGTCTTTTTACCCACTTAACCTCGTAGGTATCCGATAAATAGTTTCAGTAATTTCTTGAAAGTATTAATTTAATAATTTCACTGTAACATATAAAGCTGTCAGCTGTCTGTCTGTCCAAACCTGCTTTGCCGCCGGCTAACATGACTAGACGTTCGATATTAAGACTTTTTGTCTGTCTGTTACCGTTCACCTACTTTTGAAGCAAGATTGTTAATACTAGTGCAATACCCGCTTTAACCCAATTTAAAACCCTGTTACCCCTTTTGGGCTTACATTTTTCCGTAGGTATAATTATAATAAATTATTAGCCTATTATAGTCTAACTGAAGGCCTCCATAAATGATAGGTACTGGCTTAATCACCACGCTTGACAAATCACACTATTGATACTATTTTTTATTATTTGTAACATCCAATGCACAGTTTTATGCAATAAAAATTACTTACTTTTTTTCACACAGCGCCATCTAGCCCCAAACTAAGCATTAGCTTGTGCTATGGGTGCTAGACAACGGATAAACATTACTTATATACTTTTTTTTGTAAATACATACATATTATACATAGAAACACCCAGACCGATACAAACAGACATGTTCATGCACACAAATGTTTGTACCGTGCGGGGATCAAACCCGCGACCTCTGGTGTAATAGCCGACTTCTCGACCATTACACCAAATCAACTACTTACTTACTTACTTATGAGGATTGGTGATCACTAACCCGAGCTGTGGCCAAAAAATCAACACAAATGGTCGAACTGGGCATTGAATTTAGAACCCCGAGATGATGGCCTGGTGTGTTGAATTCTACTACCCACTAAACTCCCCTAATTTCCCCTTATTACCCAATAAGGGGAAATTAGGGGAGAGGGGAAAAGCCGATACCTGCCTCGGGTCGATTGACTACCCCATATAACCCTTTAGGGGTAAAGTGGATTTCAACGTATTTGATATTTTGAAACTAGAATTTCATCTTGGAAACCATAATACTCTGCCATGTTTTTCTTGCAACACCTAAAATCAGTTTGAAAATTTCGGTCACCCATCCTTACATTTCCAAGACAAAAACTGCTTAACTTGCAATCGCGGCAAACAGTCATCGTCACCGAGCACCGACCTCATAAGTAATTAGATGATATATTAATAAGTTTAGTGATAGTTATTACGTTATATTACACTTGAGAGACTTTCTAGAACAATGAAAGAGATTGGTATAGTAATGTTATTTTTATGTTTAATATTATAAAAGCCTTCCGTGGTTTCACCCACGCGTAATTTCGTTTTTCAAATATCCCCCCTTCCCCCCACATTTCCGGGATAAAAAGTGTACCCTATGTCACCCGGGGATAGTGTAGCTTTCCAACAGTGAAAGAATTATTCAAATCGGTTTAGTAGTTTCGGAGCCTATTCAAAACAAGCAAACAATCAAACCTTTCCTCTTTATAACATTATGTTTAAAAGTATAGATAAAACAAACAGTCAAGTATTACGTCTATGGCCTCTTCATATTCCCATAAACAATTTTATAGCACACTTATGGGTTCAACAACCTCTGTTCTGACATTAAGTCTATCATTATGGTTCGTGATTACAGTTTTAATTATATTTTCTTTATTTAATCGTCTTTTTTGGACCAGCTGCTTTAGGTGACAGTCATATGGTTATGAACTTTGGAGCGCACTTTTTCTAAATATGTGCGTATTTCCACTGGCTGTTTAGTTTTTTTTTGAGCTCCGGCTATTGCCGACAGAGTACGGCCGGATTAGTGTTTTTTTTATTATTTGAAGATGCGTTCTGTTTTT
This sequence comes from Mecyna flavalis, assembly GCA_949319885.1. Classification (NCBI taxonomy): domain Eukaryota; kingdom Metazoa; phylum Arthropoda; class Insecta; order Lepidoptera; family Crambidae; genus Mecyna; species Mecyna flavalis. Next base: position 1,129,538 of record OX439420.1, on the reverse strand, counting down.
TTTATAGATTAATTGAGGATAAGGGCTGTTTAGTTTGTAGCTATGATCCTATTGGTCTTTTCATTTTGATTTCTTTTTCTCGGAGGAGTATGCATTTAGGAACCATAGCCGCAGGCTAGACAGAGAGCTAGAGCACCCCACTTCCACTAAACTCCCCCGTTTTCCCCCTTTCCACCCGATTGGGAGAAGCAGTATTGCAGCAGCCAGTAACAGTTTTAAAGTGGCTTATCTGTCCAAGTTTTGTACCCTTATTAGTAACTATTTAAAGTATTTAATAATCTGTGCCCTAATTTAATAAATTTTTTATAGATAAATTAATATTTCGATACAATTAAACATCCAGTCATGGAACAAACACATTTATGTTTATCACATAAATTTGACCGCCTCCGTGGAACAGTGGCTAAGCCGCTCAGGTATAAAAACGCGGAGGTCGTGGCTTCGATTTTACCTTGGATCTGGTTGGTAATAGGGCTTTTTAGAGTCCGAATGGCTAGCTACCACCCCCACAGGTGAAATCTGCCACCATAACAGCTCTTGCTGTGTTCCGGCAAAATGAATGATGGAGCCAGTACACTTGAAATCAGAGGCTCGAAGATCAGATGAGCCTACAGTCTGGCAGCACATTGAGCGACGCTTCCAGGTGAAGCGTCCCTCAGTGGAATAGGCTGCAGTGGCCGCTTACCATCAGCTGGGCTGCGTACCTGTCTAACAACTGACCTAGTATAAAAAAAATGTTTACCCCTGGCGCATATGGCAGGGTCACTATCAAATGCGCTAACGGGTCATTTATACAGAAAGTAGCTTAGCCTGTCATATACTTGTCAAAGTCTTTGAAAGTTAACCATTGCTTAGAAACAGTGGTGATTATTGACCATGGCCAATTAGACGCAAATCGTTGTACAATCACTACGTGCACCGACTGAAGTATTTCCTAAGGAAATCTGAAAAAACTGGCTAAATTGAGGAATTGTAGGAGGAAGGAAGCTTGTTTACACGAATAGTATCGCACGCGACGTGTTTTGTAATTGATTTAGACGCGTTTTGCGTGATTTAGTTTAGTTACACAACAAAGTCAAAATGAAAAAACAATGAATACAATTGTTTAATTTAACGAAAATTTTTTTTATAGCTGCCTAATTTTGTCATCCATTGTAGGTATTCAAATTATTCTACAAGTCCTATTCTTTCTATTTTCTTGTCTAAACGTATTTTAAAGTAAAGATTAATATACTCGTATATCAATTAATATTATTTATTTGCATGCTTTTACACATGAGTCAATTATATATTGATTTATACCTTTTAATAAATATTTATTTGTATGCTTTTCCATACACAACAGAATACTTTAGGTACTCGAATCTCGAATTGTGACATCTTTTTCCATGTATTGTTGCAAATACATGTTTTGATTGATGGATTGACATAAACTTAAAAATAATATTAAAAGACATTTTGACGACCGACTTTGTGAGGTTTTAAAGTCAGCTATATGAAGAGGTCGTGGGTTCGTTCACCCATGGTACAAACATTTAATTTTGTGTGGAACATCTCGGTGATTTAACGTAGATGTAGATACCTAGTTGTTACAAATATAAAAATGTGTAAGCCAGTACACTTGAAATCAAAGGCTCGAAGATCAGATGAGACTACAGTGTGGATAATGGGCGATGCTTTCTGGTTAAGAGTCCCTTAATGGAATAGACCACAGTGGCCGCTTACCATCAGGTGGGCTGCGTTTCTGTCTGCCAACAGAGATAAATCGGATCAGAAACCTTCAAGCAATCGGTGTAGAAATATAATGAAAACATTCCACACGAATTTATTAAGAAACTCATACCTTTTTTCAAAGTGACCCCAAGATTAAAGAACGAGTCTAAACAAATTTTCAAATCAGCTCTCAAAACATTCTTTGAGTTTTTGGAATTGAAACAAATTAAATGAATGAATTTATTTCTTGATGAATTCGATTCTTGATGAATCTGATTCATGATGAATTTGATTCTTAATGAATTTGATTCTTGATAAATTTAATCCTTAATTGATTCTTGATAACTACCAGGTACTTTAACCACTATAGACCAACGACGAATCATATAACTACGTAATATCCACCAGACTACCTTTAATTACTTGAGCCACAGGAAAGTAATGAATGGACACATTGCGTGTATCCAAGAGCGTGTCTTCAGGAGAAAATCGATAAAACTGCTCACTGCTCGTATTGTCAACTCGATTATTCATACGTTTGCAGATTCGGTTTTCCTTTTTTAATATACTGGCGCATGTCGGCTGTGTTCCGCGTTTTGTAAAGTTCAAGTACGTTATGCAACCCTGGGATGGGCTAGTCAATTGCCAGAGGAACTTTTTTTTATTCTACTTCATTTGGCGACAGACATGCAGCCCACCTGATGGTAAGTGGTCGCTGTGGCCTCTTCCATTGAGAAACACTTCACCAGGAAGCGTCGCTCAATGTGCTGCCAGACTGTAGGCTCATCTGATCTTCGAGCCTTTGATTTCAAGTATACTGGCTCCCGCATTAATACTGCCGGAACACAGCTAGAGCTGTTATGGTGGCAGATTCCACCTGTGGGGGTAGCTAGCCAGTCGGGCTCTGAAAAAGTCCTACCACCAACTAGACCCAAAGCGGGAATCGAACCCACGACCTCCGGGTTTTATACCCGGATCATATAAGCCGCTCGCTTAGCCATTATTCAACGGAGGCGGTCAAAAGTCAAAACGGTAACCCGTCTTCATTCCCAGTGGTGACAAAGCCAGTGGTGATGGCTGGGAATAGATGTCCGTTTAGGATGTGAAAAAAGTGGACTTGTCTCTACTGGTGGAGACACTGGTAGGGACAAGTGGACAAACCGAAAGGGACACTGAAGTTGTTAAGAAGTTAGTGGGACTTAAGTCCTGAAACCCAAGCAAAGTCTCGCTAGCCTGCAGTTTGTAGGTTAAACGATTTCTACTCCTGAAATAAAAGTTACAGCAAAATACATATGTTTCTAACTAATTCACTTATTCTTCCAATTCAGTTCCAATTACATAGTTTGTTCATAATGGTTGGTTAATTGGCCTATTTTAAAATCCGATGTTATAGCAAAATTACCTCCATTAATTGTACTTTTTTTCGCTACGTAATTGATCGACAAGGTTGATAATAAGTAGTTTGGGAGCTAACGAGTGACATAGGCTCGTTTCTATCCCGAAAAAAAAAAACATATTCCACCGAAATAGCGTTTCTGGCCTTGGTTTACATCCCATTGCTGGTCAAATGCCTCTCCCTTTTGTCAGCGATAACTGCACAGCACTTATTTTAAAGGCTTGTATTTAACCGTACACCAAAAAGGCTGAACGTACACCAAAAAAGGCTGAAACTTGCACCAAAAAAATTTAATTGCAAACCTAACCTTTGATGTGCCTTTGGTTTATTTTGGTGCACGTTTCAGCGTTTTTTTGATATAGGTACACTTAAATATTTCCCTATTTTAAATGTAAGAAAAAACGTCATTACCATCACAGCGCCCATAGACAACTCCAAAGCCTAGCCGCGCCGCGTCTATGGTTACGTGTGGCGGCATGTTATGAATGCTATAATGTGAATATCAGTCGGTTTCTCGGCGCGCGCGCAACCTTGTGTTCATTGTGCTTCACGCAACACTGTAGGGTGACCAATTTGATTCATAGTTGAAGGACTATATAGTTTCGCAGGACAGATTTTTTTGTGGTAATTTATCTATGATAACTAGTTTCACAAATTAGATAAGTTTGTGGCAATTCATTTTAGAAAATTTGGATGCTGTCTCTTTTGTCCATCTTCCATCTTTCATCCCTACATCGTCGACATACCTCCTGCTCGAACGATTCAGTTTGCCTCCTCTTTCCTTATGCGAACCGCCAAGGAATGGAATTCCTTGCCGGCCTCTTTTTTTCCGAATAAATATGACCAGTAAATAGGCTATTCATAGGTGAGTATGCTCCACCCTTGACCGCATCTTCGCTTTCTATCAGGTAAGATTGCGGTCAAATGCTCACTTATTCTTCAATATAATAAAAAAATAAAAAAGTCTTCAAAAGAAGACATCATTGCTACATATCTAACAGATTAGTCATCATTAAAAGTAGTTTTATGCACCTTTCGCGAACTTATCTGTCAGTGCCTCAGTGGTGACACTAATCCTTCAGGTAACAGTCAGAAAGAGATGTTTTCATTAGGAAAAAAAATGGAATAAGCAAAAGAAAACATGAAAAATGTTTTTATTATTCCTATAAAAATATTTAATGGACCATTTAATTTTAAATATTTGACGCAATCAAACAATAGGTACTTATTATTATAATTACTTTTACTTACTTAAAATTTTTGGATTATATAAGTCCAGTTTGCCAAATTGCACTTGGTAAACGTGGTGAACATGCATTACTTTTCTCATAAATACTTAAGCGTAAACCACCAATATTCCGATAGCAAAACACTCAATTACTTCAACAGGACATTGCCTTACCTTTCACAACATCCCTACTTTTTACCCAACCGTGGGGTCCCCCTACCCCCCACTCCAAGACTCAGTGTGACCGCGCACGTCGATATGAAAGTATCACAATTTACTTCGTAATAGTGAAAAATATAGTTAAAATTAACAAGGTTTGTTAAAAATATCACCATTACTCCATTTTAGATCATATTTTACGCATTTTTTGTGGTTAAAAGTGGATTAAATTTTACATAAGAGGTTATAAAGTGTTTGTGAAGTGTTGTGTGAGTGAGATAGAATATAATAGTTGCTTATTTGTAGTTTCCAATGCCGTGTTTAATGACCTATAGCTATATATCTAGAACTAAATCTTGCACTGTGATCTAGGATTAATTAAAGAGGTACGCACCTATGAAATTTTCTATGTGAGAACCACTAGCTCAGCGGTGAGGGAAAACATCGTGAGGGAACCTGCACAGTCGCATGTCTGTGTAGCCATGATCCAGTTGGTCTGGTTCCCTGTCAAGGGTTACGGAGGTCAGATGGCAGTCACTAGATTAGAATATCCTGGATCGTAATGTAAGCTTACCCTGACTAGTTTGGGTCAAACCAGTCAGGTTGACAAGTCCAGTTATTACGAGTAAATTGCAGCTTATACACTTTATAGAAGAAGAAAAAATTTTTTTTTAGCTTTTGCGTTTTTTAATAATGTTTCCCTTCAGTTATTAAGTTAAGAGGCTAATACTAATACCAGTATTTACCTATTTATAGCCTGACCAGGAAAAAAAAACCTGTTTTGGAGGCACGACATTAGCTATGGTTATAGCAACACTTGGTTGCTATGGTTATACTCACAAATAACATAAACTTGCCTTGTTACTAAACAAGGCACGTTTGACAATTGACATCACACTTTGACAAAGTAATAATGAATGACATCTTATTGTTTTTTTATTTGATTATTGCCACTTGAAGAAATTAGTTCCAATATTTTTCCGCAATATGGCGAGGTTTTTTATTTTATTAACGTAATAATCATTGCACAGCTGCAAATAGTTTTCTATCTATGAGACGCTAAAGTGACCACGTTTGTATGAAAAAAGCCAAGTGGGCGGTTATTTTTGCCGCTGAGTGTAGGTTGATAATATAATTATTTCTATGCATTTACTGAGATTTTAACCATACACTTTTTATAAAGTTAATAAAGCAGCTATGAAAGCACTTAAGGTTACGAGGTTAGTGACATAAGTGTCTAAAAGAAAGTTCACGTAAAAACTGCAGTGACAGCACATTATATATTATGTTTAATAGCATGCTTACATCAGATGAGAGAAATTACTACCTAATAGGCACTTTCTGAGCCCAGCATTGGGACTCCCAATGCTGGGCCAATTTGGGAGAGGTCTATGTCCAACAGTGGGCTCTGACAGGCTGATGATGATGGCACTTACCGAGCACTTTGTCTCAATCTTGTCTCGGATACCAGGTCGTCCATAATCGGGTGTGAAACCGGGGGAGTTTAGTGGGTAGTGGGACGAATTAGTACCGATTCCCACACATGGCCCAAGGTTTTGCCAGCATTTTTTAGATGCACCTTAACCGCAGGCTAGCTGGACTTTTTTCTTTCGGAGGAGAATGCGTTTATGCACCATAACCCAGGCTAGCTACACCTGCGGCCGTGTGTGGGACTCGAGACTAAAGGGTCCACTACCCACTGAACTCCCTCGGTTTCCTCTTCACACCCGATTGGGACGAGCCGGTGCCAGCCTTGTGGCTATTGACCAGCCCAGGTTTGCTAGCATATGATTATGGTTTGTAAAATTATTCTCCGTATAAAAGAGTACACTTCCACTAAGTATGTTCGTTTAGTGAGTGAAAGTGCCTCCCCATTCCCTTCCCCATTTGTGTGCATGAACAGTCTGTTTGTAAAAGTCTGGGTGTTTCCATGTATTTATGTATGTATTCACAAAAAAAGTATATAAGAAATGTTTATCCGTTGTCTGGCACCCATCGTACAAGCAATGCGTAGTTAGGGGCTTTGACAATAAAATCTAAGGATACAGTTGTTATATTTTTAAATCTAAATCGGCTTCGATAAACGATTATTTCGATAGCCACCAATTTTCCCAACATTATGAAAGTGAGCAATGATTTCTTCGCGTCGAGCTCTAGCAAATTGTTTGACGTAATTTTCAACTGCCAACGAAACTAAATAGTGTGAAATTAACTGTCGCAACCGTTGGCTGTGTGACTAAGGTATAATTGATCAAATAACGTCGATCAAGTTAAAGAAAGTGTGGCTATAACACAGTTTCCGTCTTTTTTTTTAATTTTTATTGCAATGTGTAACAAGACGAGCAGATCGTACACCTGATGGTAAGCGCCACGTCTGCCCTTAGACAGTTCAGTGCCAAACAGTAACTAAGCAGTTACTGTCTGGCACCGCCCTGCGCCCGCTACACCGAGACGACAGTTATTAGGTCTCATATAGGTACCCTGTAATTTTACTAGCTTCAGTGCCCATTCCCTGAAACACAAAAGTGCTTGACACACTTTTATTTCTATTTGGCTAAGTTATAATTGATCAAATAACGTCGATCAAGTTAAAGAAAGTGTAGCCATGCCGCAGACAGTTCCTTACTGTGGAGAATGTTAGCTAGTTTCGATTTTTAACTTTTCTTATAGTCCATATGAAATAAAAAAAAGTGTGTATAAAAATTATTTCGATATGTCACTTAGTTCCCGAGATATTGAATTTTAAACGGCGCGAGTGTTGGCCGGCCGGAGCTCGTTGCGGTGACGTCACTTTACACCCTCTCACGCAGTACGTTGCGCGCTTCGGTACGGTTATTTCGTAGTGAACCGTACCGGAGCGCGCAACGTATGTACTATGACCTGTGACGTCATCGTACTGCAGCGCCTGGCCGACGCGCGGCGAACGGGATTTTTAAATGTCTATAAAATCTAAACTAATTGATATTTTGGCATGGAACAAAAAATAATGTGTTTATATTCACATAGGCTTTACTGTGACAAAGTTATAAGCTGTTTCGCATACCTAGTAACATTCTCCATTGTCTCGCCCAGGGAAGCACCACCCCCTCACAGAAAACCGACGTATGAGTAACTTTGCTAATGCGGTTCGTTTAGTGAGTGATAGTAACGGAGGCTCGAACCCTTAAAAATAAAATGCGAGATTTATATTTATGCTTACATAGATGAAGTTGATTGACCCGATGGTGCATTTAGTGGGTCCGGCCGTTATGCCCCCATTCCGGTTTGCCCCCGGCCGGTATGCCCCCACAATTTTAAGTAAATTTGTTCCAGTTTGCCGTTAAACCGTGGGGGCACACCGGCAGGGGGCAAACCGGAATGGGGGCATAACGGCCGGACCCCATTTAGTAGTGGCCCTGCCCTATGCGCAAGAGGTCGTGGGTTCAATATGTGTGAACATTTTGTGTTTGTCCTGTGTCTGGATGATGATAATTATATTTGTGGTTTAGTTGTTTCTGATATCCTTATCACAAGTGCTTAAGCTATACTATGGGGTCAAATAAATGTGTGTGATGTTGTCTGTGAAAGATGATATGAAAGAGAAAGGAGTGGATAGCTCGTTGACCAGTGACAGGGATGAATGGAAGAGAAGAACATATTGCGCCGACCCCAAATAAATTGGGAACAGGGCAGGAGGAAGAAGAAGATGTTGTCTTTTAAATTATAAGTACGACTATGTATGATATGAATGTAACTGGTTTCATTCATTTATTTCCTCAAGACAAACCAATTCATATTTATGTTTTATTTGTAACTAACAATCATACAAAACTAACAAAATCCTGTAATTTCAATAATACTTAATGAAACCATTTTTGTTTTGGTCTCTAAATGACAAGACTTATTTGGTTTCTATAATACATTTCTTTTTTTAGTTGGCATTGGTAGAAACTATTTGGGGATCAACTATCTCCTTCTTATTCTTGAGACCAAAACAACTCTTGTGACCAACATAGAATTGGATCTAAAAATAATTCAAACAAATTATTGTTGCAGGGAAAATTGGCAATTGAAAATAAATGCAAGAAACAACAGAATTAGAAGCCCAAAAGGGTTTCGTTAGCAACATTTTGCTATTCATCAAAGACTTTTTGTATTTGTACTTAAAATTTGCTCTTTACGCTGTAGGTGTTTACGTTTTATTTTACTTCTATGATTATTATCTTGGATAACAGGTGGTGAGATAATGTGAAGTGAGTGATAGTGAAAAGTGAAGTGATTCGGTGTGAGGAGCAAAGACATTGGTTGTCAAAGTGGCGTCGGAGAAAATTTTTGGTAAGTTTTATTTTCATGCGAAAATCAAATTAAAAATTATTTTATAGGCTTAAGAATGATGTACTTATGAATCGTCAACATATTCTTCATTCATGTGGTCTTTAGACATATACGATGAATCGTCAATATATTAATGTTACAGACTCACTTTATTACTTTTTCGGTTTTTTTTTCTATCGAGAAACCGGCAAAAAACTCGATAGTTTAATTATTTATCTTTATTAAGGAAACATACAGCTTTCTGGTAACACTTATAAACTAGATACAAAATAATATACATTAATTTGCATTTCAAGTTTCCAAGGCTGGCTAGTACAATATTATCCTGAAAAGACAAAGATGCGAACAAAACAAACGGAACAAAAATTCAAACAAATACACAAATACAGTGTTTCCTTACAAGTAAAGAACAGCTTTGCGTTCAGGCTGCCTTTAGAAGATAATGATAGTTCTTTTTACAACTTAGTATATCAATATGATCTCCATTTGTATACTATTACAAAGTCATACAGTTTTCTGTGTTAAAGTAGAAGTTGAAATATGTTAAAAAATTGAGCCAGTGAAAGTGGCTAAGTTGGTAGGAGACCTTCAGAGACCGACTGGCTAGCTACCACCCCCATAGGTGAAATCTTCCGCCATAACAGCTCTGGCTGTGTTCCGGCACAGAACATAAATATACTAAACCGGCAATATAAATGTGGGAGCCAGTACACTTGAAATCAAAGGCTCGAAGATCAGATGAGCCTACAGTCTGGCAGCAAAATGACCGACCGCTTCCTGGTGAAGTGTTCCTCATTGGAATAGGCCGCAGTGGCCGCTTACTATCAGATAGGCTGCGTGTCTGTCTGCCAACTGAAGTGAAACTAAAACAAAATGCGACAATTGGTAAATAGACCAAATCTACACTAATATTATAAAGATTTGATTGTTTGTTTGTTTGTATTGAATAGGCTCCGAAACTACTAAACCGATTTGAAAAATTCTGTCACTGTTGGAAAGCTACACTATCCCCGGGTGACAAAGGATACATTTTATCCCTGAAATGTGGGGGAAGGTGGGGGATATTTGAAAAAAGGAATTACGCGCGGGTGATAAATATAATTGCTTTTACAAACTTCCTATCGAGATTGCAAAATCGATTCTCGGTTTCGAACGTTAATCGATTTGGTAATAGTTAGATCACGCTTGCCACAAATCAATGTGGTCAGGTAAATGCGGTCAAGTACCTTTGAGTGGTCATTTCAATGGTTAAGATGAGGTTAAGAGTTTTTATTGAAATAGGAGTTGAGCAACATTTATTCGGAGTAGAATGCGTTTACGCACCATAACCGCAGGCTAGCTAGACCTGCGGCCGTGTGTGGGACTCGAGACTAAAGCGTCCACTACCCACTAAACTCCCCGGGTTTCCCCTTCACACCCGATCGGGACGAGCCGGTGCCAGCCTTGTGGCTATTGACCAGCCCATCCCCGGGTACCCCGACTTGAGAGGCCTCATTAGGGTGGCAGCTAGGGAGGGTTACCCGAGAAACTATGAAGTTGACCTTCAGACTTGGCTTAGGCGACCTGTGCAATGCGGACGTAGGGGAGCTACTCCCGCCTGCAGCTCAATCCGGGAATTGAACCCAGGACCCCAAGATCTCGACCCGGCACTTAAACCACTAGGCCATCGAGGTTCGGCATAATAAATGTATTTCAAAGTAATTTAAGCTAGATTCATACGGTCTAGTACCTAGATTAGGTAATCGTGATATCTGGACCTAGGTTCTTTTTCTAGTTCGAATCGTTTTGAATTTTCGAACATAAACATAGTAAATTATTTACGCATCGCCCATCTAGATTTAAACTATGTTTTTTTTTGTAAATACATAACGTCTTTTATGTATAGCCTGACCAACAAAATAAAAAAACCTGCTCTGGAGGCGGCACATTAGCTATGGCTATAGCGACACTTGGTTGCTATAGTTATACTCACCGTATCCAATAGTAATTAGGTTTGGTTGACAATTGACATAATTCTTTGACAGACAGCAATAATGAATGACATCTTATTGTTTTATTATTTGATTGTTGCCACTTGACGAAATTAGTTCCAATATTTTTCCGCAATATGGCGAGTTTTTTTTATTTTAATGGGCTACCTATACATAAAAATACCCAGACTGATACAAACAGACATGTCACGCACACAATATTGGAACCGTGTGGGGATCCAACCCGCTACCTTTTGGTGTAATAAGCCGAATTCTCAACCACAAATGACTCGTCAACGTCCAAAATGGTGGCCAACATGAGCCAAGACTACAAATAGGACGTCAAATAAAATAGATTAAAATTAATACAAGATGGCTGAGTTATTTTTAAAGATGGAGGCCTTTGCCCTACAATTAATAGAATAGAACGTTAATAGCCTAAAAAACCATAACGAGTGAGTTGTTAAAAGTAATTAAAGACGTACTATACTCAACGGATTAACGGCTACCAGATAACCATCGATCATTATCGGTTGCGCAACCACTAGTGATGCCCCGAAAATATCGGTATTTTATGGTTAAAATTACCGACCTCAATTCAATAAAAATAAAAGAGCTGTGATAGAGTGGTTTTAAACATCGCTTTAAAAGCTTGATATCAATAGTTCGAATCTCGATTTTTCTATGTATTTATTCACCACTGACCAGTGCTGAAGGAAATAGTGAGGAAACCTACTCGATCGATGATCCAATTAGTCTGGTTCCCCTGTCAACGGTTACGGAGGTCAGATGACAGTCGCTGCAATGATTACATTGTAATAACTGGAAGGCTCCGAAACTACTGAACCGATTTGAATAATTCTTTCGCTGTTGGAAAGCTACATTATCCCCGGGTGACATAGGGTACTTTTGATCCCAGAAATGTAGGGGAAGGGGAGGATATTTGAAAAAAGAAATTACGCGCGGGTGAAACCGCGTGCGGTATGCTAGTGAATAAATAAATACCAAATATCAATAAAACATCATACATACACAGTTCTACAACCGACTAGATCCAAGACGGGAATAAAACCCAAATACCTACTCTCTGTTTTTCAATCCGACTGGTTACACTGTCAATATAATTTTATTTATTTAATAGTGACTACTATTGTGTTTGTGAGAGTGCCAGAGGTCCACACCCCCTACACCCACAGGCCGGCAACGCATCAGCGACCCCTCTGGTGTTGCGGATGTCCATGGGCGGCGGTGATTGCTTACCATCATGCTCGTTTGCCGCCTTTGACTAAAACAAATTAAAATAAACGGCCACTAAACAAACACATATTATATTTTTGTCTTAAGTTTGATTAAAACCTACGACCCTTGGCACATAGGGCAGAGTTACTGCCAAACACTCCGTCGGGTCAGTCCATTGGCTCTTTAGTTTGCGTAACAAAGTGTCATACATAGTGTTGATCAGATATCAATATTTGATTGGTTACAAAACGATCGACCTCAATAAAAGGTATTTTAGATATTACTGACCTCCTTTAAAAGGCTTTTTACCTTAATAACTTGTTTAAGATTATATCGTACACGTAAATGCATATTTACACCAATTTACACCCAGATTGATGCATCGTCGCTATTACACCAAAGATTGCGGGTTCGACCTCCGCAAGGAACAAACATTAATTTGTATGCATTAATGTGCACATAGGTTTGTGTTGATCTGGGTTGGACATAATGCTATGAGGCATTCTCTACCAGTCAATTAATGGGTGTGATAGAAAGAAAGATTGGATGTTGTAATTTTGAAACGATACGACGTAAATGAGTTAATCGTAAAGGTATTGATTAAAAGCCCAAGCCAACTCTTTAAACTTTCACGACCTTCTTGAACCCCATTCCATAGTCGCTTAAGAAGCCCTCAGCGGGAAGTTTAACAAACACCAAGTTTAAGTTTTGACCGCCTCCGTAGAACAGTGGCTAAGCCGCTCTGGTATAAAACACAGAGGTCGTGGGTTCGACTTTCAACTTGGGTCTGGTTGGTGGTAGGGCTTTTTTAGAGTCCGACTGGCTAGCTACCCTCACAGGTGAAATCTGCCGCCATAACACCTCTAGCTGTGTTCCGGCAATATTAATGTGGGATCCAGTACACTTGAAATCAGAAGCTCGAAGATCAGATGAGCCTACAGTCTGGCAGCTTCCTGGTGAAGTGACCCTCAATGGAATAGGCCGCAGTTACCGCTTACCATCAAGTGGGCTGCGTGCCTGTCTGCCAACTGACCTAGTATAAAAAAAGCAGTTTTTTACTTCTCAAATAAATCATCCAATGACCATCACTAGCTGACCGAAACGGGCATAGATCACTTTCAATCGGTTTCACAACACTATTGTTACGGGCAAGTTATCTAATCACATTAAAAGGTCATCGGTATCTTCCGTGTGACGGCATTTTGCTTTTATAAGAGTTTTATGATTTAATGTTGGGCTGGTCAATAGCCACAAGGCTGGCACCGGCTCGTCGAAATTTGGGTGTGAATAAGAAACCGGGGGAGTTTAGTGGGTAGTGGACACTTTAGTCTCGAGTCCCACACTCGGCTGCAGGTCTAGCTAGCCTGCGGTTATAGTGCATAAACGCTTCTTCTCCGAAAAATGATGATTTGATGTAGTTTTTGGGCTAGCTGTGGGTTTAAATTTATGTGGGATTTGAAAACCACGTCAAAATGCGTCTTTTGGTAATATTTTTATAAATTGAGCGACGACACTTCCAGGTGAAGTGTCCCTCAATGGAATAGGCCGCAGTGGCCGCTTACCATCAGGTGGGATGCGTGTCTGCCAACTTAAGTGCAACTTAAGTTGTATTTTTGCATTTTGCAATGACAAATAGTATGACGTTTTATATCTATAGAATATTTTGTCACAGACTGCATAATATCATCTCTTATATCTGTCCATAATTTAACGATCACAGCGAACCAGCATTCAAATAAAAACTTAAAGCCATTCGAATCCCATTTTATATTAACTCCGCCATTTTGAAATGTCAACGATGTCTGCAAAAGGTCACTTGCAGATGACTTTAGCAAAAACGACATACAGAGACAAAACGCATAAATAAAAATTTATTGTTTGTAAGATTGTCCTCAATGCATTCGTGATTTTGATGAGATTTAAATGACTGAAGTTAATTTGAAAATCCTGGTGAAACGACAATTGGATTTAAAAAGCTAGAGGTCGTTGCTTGGTTCGATTCTCCACTTCGTTCATATAAAATCTAACCATAATAATGTATTATATTATAAACTTGTAGGAGATCTCGTATTCCCATAAGAGATGAAGATCTTCCTCCGAGCTAGATCGACTGTGGTCGGGGACCATGGTCTAATGTACCATCTTTGGAGTGTCGCACATAATTGAGGATTTTTTCGCTAGCGCGATGCAGGGTTCCATAGTTATTCTAATCATAGGTCAGCGCCATCTGTTATCAGCTTGTAGAATTGTTTTTGACAATCTGACGACAAAATTAATTAAAAACGTGCTTTACCCAGGTCCCAGATGGAAAAAAAAAATTCAAAAAAAAAACCCGGACAAAAATTAAATTGTGTGTCCGTCACACAAATGCTTGTCCTGGGACGGTAACCCACTACCCCAGGCTAACCTAAGGCTACCAAATACTCTATCGAACCAATTAAATCAATCAAAACAAAAACAGTGGAAAATTTCCTACAAAACCTATTTGAAAGCTTACATTTCGTAGAGTCTCTACAACCGGGCGACCTTGGTTGCCTGCAAGGTCGGACACAACCGGACACTTCGCCTAGCCACTGTTTAAATAACTCTACATAGGTACCTGTGTAAGGTTCTGCATTCGATTCCCGGACACATTACACACTCGCACACAGACAAAGCTGCCGCCGTAACAGCTCTGGCTGTGTTCCGGCAATATTAATGTGAGAGTTCACTTGAAATCAAAGGCTCAAAGATCAGATGAACCTACAGTCTGGCAGCTCATTGAGCGACGCTACCTGGTTAAGTGTCCCTCAAATGTCAATGGAATAGGCTGCAATGGTCGCTTACCATCAGGTGGGCTTCGTGTCTGTCTGCCAACTGATAAAACAAAAAATAGTATAGAAACAAAAACAAAAATAAAATATAGTAAAACAAAAACAAAATATAGTATAGAAACAAAGAACTTGACATTTTTAATTTGTTGTGATTGCATATTAAGTAAGTAGTATTATCCTATTTAACGTCCCACTGCTGGGCAAAGGCCATCTTTGAAATCAAGTTATCCTAACAATGATGGGTACTGGCTTAATCACCACGCTTGCCAAATGCGGATTGGTGATCAGAATCTCACCGACGCAAAGTTGGCTGGACCCGGGAATTGAACCCAGAACTCTAGAACCACTCGACCATCGAGGCGACTTTTTTGATTGCGTGACTTTTTAGTCGTTGTTCTTCCGGAGTAAAATGATTCTATTTAAGTAGTACAATAGATTAATGAAGTTTTTTTTAGTCAAATCAAAAGTTTTACGTTTGTGATGGACGAAGCTCGAATCAATAGTACTAGATTCGTCGCGGACGGTCACTTGCCGGCATCAATAGCCCTTCGCGCTTATGAAAAAGACGTTAATTCACTATTTTACTAACATTGGATATCCATTTCCCCGTCAATCTATATTTTTTTTAAAAGAAAGAGCAAAAAAATATTAAAAAAGAAAAATTAAAAAACTACTTGCAGAAATCGATATAATATTATAGGTGAAGCGTTCTAGTGCGGGAAAAAAACGACTAAAAAAACACGCGGTATATCTATGATTAATAATTCCAATATCTCATCTTGACACAGAATTTTGTAATATGTCTGAATGTCTGTCATCAATGCCAAACACATTCTATTCGTCACTATTCACATATATGGAGCATAATTAGTATGTATGTATCGAACGCTTCTTTCAACACACCACACAATAGTGTTATATAATTTAATGTTAGGTCATTACTTATGTATTTTATTACAAAGGAATCGGCTTGTCTGTTAGACAATACCGTTTCGACAGGAATGGATAGGTTTAGGAAATAAATACTAAGTTTTTTTTATACCAGTTCAGTTGGCAGACATGCACGCAGCCCACCTGATGGTAAGCGATCACTGCGGCCTATTCCATTGAGGGACACTTCAGCAGCGTCGCTCAATGTGCTGTCAGACTGTAGGCTCATCTGATCTGTCAATAGTCACAAAGCTGGCACCGGCTCGTCCCAATCGGGTGTGAAGGGGAACCGGGAGAGTTTAGTGGGTAGTGGACGCTCTTGTCTCGAGTCCCACACACGGCCGCAGGTCTAGCTAGCCTGCGGTTATGGCGCATAAACGCATTCTCCTCCGAAAAAAAAGGCTCATTTGATCTTCGTGCTATTTTTTTCAAGTACACTGGCTCCCATATTAATATTACCGGATTTCTCCATGGGATAACCCCTTTTTGATATCCTTTCTAGATATAATATATGTAAAAAGTAATTTCTTACTTACACAATAGAAATAATTTAGTCGAAATGCAATAAAATTGTTACTGTGCAATTATTTACATCCAACCTATACTTAGACATCATTGAATTACATTAAAGTTACTTCATACATGTGATTATGTATGATTAACGGTACGTAATACAAACAAACACATAAATTATAGGTTGTTGGTAAAGATTATCTTTACTTAGAGAATTCGGTCATATTGTCAGTCATATTTTGCATAATATGTATGTATTTACAAAAAATTTGGGTATTTCTATATATAATAATATGTATGTATTTACAAAAAAAGTATATAAGTAATGTTTATCCGTTGTCTGGCATTCATAGCACAAGCTAATGCTTAGTTTGGGCACAGGTTTGGGGCTAGATGGCGCTGTGTGAATAATGTCCAGAGATTTATTTATTATTATTTATTATTATTGTATCCTTTTTTTTTAATACACACAATATATTATTCATAAAATAACCCATACCGATATTATGATCATGCACATATAAATAGCTTGTGTGGGATTCGAACCCGCGACCTTTAGTGTAATAGTCGACTTTTACACCATAACACCAAAACTGTTATTAAAATTGCCACAGTAAAAATGGCTCTGGCTGTGTTTCGGTAGTATAATGTGGGAACCAGTACACTTCAATCTAAAACTGCACATTGAGCAACGCTTCCTGAAAATGTGCCCTCAATGGAATAGGCCACAGTGGCCGCTTACCATCAGGTGGGCTGCGAGCCTGTCTGACAACCGAAAAAAGCATTAAAAAGTTATTCCTTATTACTTGATTTGACCTCAAGCACCTGAGTTCAATTCCAGGTGTTTTTTTTATAGTTGTTCAGTTAGCAGACAGGCACGCAGCCCACCTGATGGTAAGCGGTCACTGCGGCCTATTCCATTGAGGGACACTTCACCAGCGTCGCTCAATGTGCTGCCAGACTGTAGGCTCATCTGATTTATTGCAAGTGTACTGTTTTTTTTCCTCGACACTATTTCTATTTTTTTAGTTTAGGTTGTGTTCATTATGCCAGTTAGTAGGTATGATAACTTTTTGTAAGCTTTACTAGTGGCTAATACTTTACGCCAAGACCCGAACCTTGGACCTAAAGCGTCGAACTTAACAACCAAGCTATCACTATATAACTGCTTATGCTAACTACATGTTGCATGTTAGGGACACTTACAAACAAACTGACAAGTAGGTAAAAAGGTCAGCCATTGGTTAACACTTAGTGTGTCGTTATGTACAGTCAACAGCACATCACGGTTAACACTTGCAGTTCGATAATAGCACATGCCCGCGACATAAGAGTGGTACAAAGTCCAAAGTGTTACGTCTGACGTGCTTTTGACTGTACTTAAGATGTGCTAATAATAATAATTTTTATGCATTCGTCCGTCTGTCTATATAGACAAATGTTGAAGTGTCTGTAATGTCAATTAAATCATATTTTTACTATAACGTAACACGAAATACTTCATTGAAATAAATTTAAAGGTTTATTTGCATACGTTGCAGTTTTTGCGTAATAAATAAACAAATAAATATCCTTGGAAATTCACTGCACTTAGGGTCGTGGGTTCAAATCCCACTGAGGTCAAACATTTATGTGACGAACAAACATACGATGGTCATCAAGTGATTGTCAAGTTCCGGAGGTCCACACCCCCCCGCATCAGCGATCCCTCTGGTGTTGCAGATGTCCATGGGCGGCGGTGATTGCTTACCACCAGGAGACCCGCTGGGTCGTTTGCCGCCTCTGACATTGAAAAAAAATGTGTCTGGAAGTTAATTTGTATTTCTGATACCCATAACACAAGTGCTTTAAGCTTTGGGATCAATCAATTTATTGTAAATTTGTCCAATTTATTGAATTTATAAAAAAAACTGCCCGGGTCCGGCCGTTATGCCCCCATTCCGGTTTGCCCCCGGCCGGTATGCCCCCACAATTTTAAGTAAATTTGTTCCAGTTTGCCGTTAAACCGAGGGGGCATACCGGCCGGGGGCAAACCGGAATGGGGGCATAACGGCCGGACCCTGCTTTTTATCTAAAAATAAATATATTACTCCATTTCACATAAATTGAATAACTTAAACTATAAAACAAAACTTAATCCTTGGAATTAATTCCAAAAACTTCAGAAAGTCCACAGAAATTGAAATGCTATTTACATTCAAATCACGTAGGATCTTCGACCCTGCAGCTTAGGTGTTAAGACATATAATGCAATATGGTAATTTTGACATAAGTCGTGGTATGTTAGTCGTGGTTGTGTTCGTGGAAACTAATAGGGCCTTGCTTTGTCTTGGTTAAGTGTTGGGACACATACTTTATCGATGAAATTAAAGTAAACTGTTTTTATTAATTCGATTGAAGACAGTAATCATTTCATTTCTTTTCTGTGTATCGCAAGAAGAATACTTTTTTGGTATCTCATTTTTTTCAGCTTAGGTGGCTACTCACCCGAATCAAACTCACCCGAATATTTAGATCTTATTTTTCTTGCTACAGTATTTATCAAAAGTTTTATATTTTTTTTCTGGTAAATTAAACAGAACACTATAAAAGTAAACATCAATTGTCTAGTTTAGGTTAGAACTGCGCCCCCCACCGATGGGCCATCACCTTGTCACGGTGGGGGGGCTTAGTAGCCGGGTGGGCTCCGGTGAACTAAGAGTGGCCAAGTGGGCGGACCGACAGGTCTGCCTGCGACATGAGGGGAGCGGACAGTATCCTTTACTGTCTGCTCAGCGCGCCCTCGGGCACGAGGTGGGGGCCGCGGTGCGCAACCGGTTGGAGGGGGCCGGTGTTACGTTGCCGTTCCCCCCTGCGCATCGGCGGCCCAAGCGGGGCCACACCGCAGGTTGTGGCATGGCGGAGGTGCAGGGGGCCAGTAGGCCCCCCGTGTCGGCCGGTAGCTGCCAAGTGCTGCTCCCCACCCTCCAAAGCGGAGGGTGCGAGGGATCCGCTGGTAGTGTCACAGATGCAAGGCTATGCCAATTCCTGTGACACTACTATTAAAGCGCCTGTTGGGCATAAAAAAAAAAGGTTAGAACTGCGACCAATAAAAAAAAACTAAAAACGCGGGTGAGTTGATTTGGGTGAGTAGCCACCTAAGCCATTTTTTCGCCGTAAAATAAATGAAACTAGGCTTGTTTCATTACTGACAGATAAGTTCGTGATATTGTAACAGTCAGATAACATAGATGCCGACTCTTTTGTCAATTTTCAAAGAAGAAGATTCTTATAAGGAGAAGAAAAGCCCTTACCTCTTCTGTACTTGTATCATAAAAAAGGGCACTACTATAGTTATCTACCGGTGCCATTTTTATTCAGAACTTTAAATAAACTTAAATCCTTGGTTTAGTACCAAGACCGATGGAAGAACGAGGATCTTAAAAAATACCGAAATCGAAAAGCTCGAGACTGAGCCCAACATCGTAGGCGAGACAAAAGCTCACAGACTCCGATGGCTTGGCCACATGGAGAGAATGGGAGAAGACCGTAGTGTGAAAGCATATCTGGGCCGACCAACTGGAAGGCGCCCTATAAGATATCGCTGGGATGATGTTCTCATCGTCGCAAGTGGCGGAATATTGTATCGGAGGCCAAGACACAGTTTGGGTCGCTGAGTCATCGGAGTAAGTAAGTAAGTTATGAAAATAAAGATATTTTTAGTAACTTCTTGTTACATATTTTATTAACTAAACTAAAATACCTACGTGCAATACAGTGGGCTTAAAGGTAGTAATGTAATCTATCGATATAACGCGCACATCACTAATGTGTACTCACGGAACAATGCATCGATGTGGTGATATGGCATTCGTTTCCTATAATTGTTGGTTTACGAATACATTACTTTTTAGGTGGAAGTGTAGGTACCCTTACTTGCCTAACATCTGGGTACCAATGTATTGAGGCCCATATAGCCTCGAGTAGAGGCCGAGTGGCATGAAACGTCACGTGCGTGACGTTCATCATCATCATCCCAGCGTATTCCCGATTGCATCCAGTATAGAGCCAAGGTCCGCTTCGACTACGATTCTAGATTCGACAAGCAATTGGTTATTACAATGGAGCGATTGCCATCTGACCTCCGTAACCCTTACAGGAGAAACCAGACCTACTTGGAACATAGTCGGGACTAATGGCTTAACGTGCCTTCCGAAGCACGGAATCATCATTATTTTCAGACATTCATGGGATTCAAGCCTGCAATGTCCTAACCAAACTGGAAACAATCACACATAGTGATGCTCCCCGTGGGATTCGAACCCACGACCTCCGGGTTTTAGAGCCCAACGCTCTAACCACTGTACCACGGAGGCAGTTATGTATCTGTCGCAGTAAGATAGATAAAGCTGTAATATAGTTATATGCCAGGGTTATAACTATGTAACGTACGATAGTTATAAGGAGCGATTTATAACTATCGTACGGTCACAATCTAGTAATATGGTTATCTGACTAAACTAATCTAGTTCTATAGTTATAAATCGACTGGGGCGACTAAGAAATTAACGGGCGTCTAAATATTTTATTGTATGGAATTATAGATGAGGTGTAATAAATATAACTTGGCGACTAATATTATTAGTGAGGTAATAAACATTGTATAAACGGCCGGAGGCGGAAATCGACTCGGATGGACATAGGTTAGAAGGCTAAGGCGGGAGCGGAGCGTAGCGGAGCTCCCGCCTTAGCCTTCGTGGTAATTTCTTTTTTAACACCTATTCCCTAAATTAATGAAAGAAATGGTTTTTAAAAATACGTATTCGGACTGACACGTTTTATTAATAAAAAGTATTGTAATGTAACTAATTGTAGGTTACAAAAAGTTGATTATAACAAAAATAAAGACCATTAAATCGTTTTATTTATTGTTTAGTAGATTTATAGCTATGTAACTAGTTTAGTTTAGTCAGATAACCATATTACTAGATTGTGGCCGTACGATAGTTATAAATCGCTTCCTTATAACCATCTTACGTTATATAATTATAACCCTTGGCATATAACTATAATTCGGCTCTAACTATGATACTGCGACATATCTAATAGTAATACGTGAGGTTTTTCTATGTGCGTATTTACCACTACTTGGCGGTGACGGAAAACATCGTGAAGAAATCTGCGTCATCGAATGGCTGTGTAGCCATGATCCAATTGGTCTGGTTCCCCTGTCAAGGGTTACGGAGGTCAGATGGCAGTCGCTTTAATGTAATAACTGGACTTACCCTCCTCTCAGACCCCATAACCTACCTACCCCTTTTTATAGTGGAGAAATCCTTTATGGACCCCAGCCGCTTGGGGAGCAGCTGAGGTTATGCCAAAGTTGCCCTATGTTAGGGGGTACTGACTAAGACTCCACTGTGGCCTTCTCAAGCACAGGCTGGAGGGCCGGGTCGCTCTATGCAGAGATTCACACAATTGCCCCCCACCAGCTGAGCTCTGCTGCTTTGGTACAGTGCTCCTCAGGGGAAGCGAGCATAGCCTCCCCCGTTTCCTCATGGTGCTTGGCAGTGTGAGGCCACCCCACACTGCCAACAGACTCAGGGATGCTCTAAAGGTACGGAGGTTCCCCACCCTTCGCACCAACATCCCTGGGATCCCGGCTGGGGATTCTTACCCCACGCCGGGAAGTACGGTGGAAGTACTCTAAGGCCCCCAACCACATGGCCACCCATACCTACCCCTTATTCTCTTTAAACCGGACAATGCATCTGAAACTGTCGTAGGTGTCTATGAGAGGTAGACCAACTGCTCATTTTCCTCTTTGATAAAAAAAAAATAAGAGGCCATCACAGACCATTTAAGGCCACTTCACACACCATACGCACTGTACTTGCCATCAACTGTCACAAGCTCACATAAATATTCATACGAAATCATATAGTACAGTTATTCCTTTGCAAGTTGCGCGTGAGCAGCGGAGGTCGTTCACCTTGCAATGCGTCCTTGCTGTGCTTTTACCTAGCTGTCTGTCTGTCTGTAGTGAAGGGAGAAGGGCTTACTTTAGACGGGGACAATACGTTATTTGTGTATATTTGAGAGCTGTGGTATAAACTGAATGGCTGTAAACCTCAAAGGGGTATGAAGATTTTTGTATGGAGGCAGGCTACTGGTCCCGCCATTTTTACTTTTTTTTCAAAAAAGCGTTCATTTGAAATTCTTTCAAAAATGGATACTAAGTATCAATACAAACATAAAATGTCATTAGCGGATCGAATCTCTGCGCACGCACATTTATGAATTTTTCTATCAATAATAGTCTATTCTATACTGCTTAAATTACATAGCAAATTGTTATATAGGTATGATTGTAAGATAGCTCTTGAAAGTATGGAAAATACTTGTGTCATAGTGTCTCGCTCTTGCCTTAGTGGTAATAAAAAAACTAACTACTCTCTGTGGCTAACTCCTCGTTAGTCTAGTGGTTTAAGCAACTGGCCATGATTTCAGAGTCTAGTATTCAATTCCCGGGTAGAGCTAACTTTGTGTCTATTTTTTCTAACACGGCTCGAGTGTAAACACTAATCCGCATTTGGCAAGTGTTATTAAGCGTAATTCCTACATTGTAACCATAACTAATTTCTTAGACGTAGGACTTTGCCCTGCAGTTGGACATAATAGGCTGATACTTTCTGTACTTTTCTTAACTGCCCCGTGGTACAGTTGGGCTCTAAAACCCAGAGGTCGTGGGTTCGAATCCCACGGGGGGAGAATCACTTTGTGTGATTGTTTCCAGTTTGGTTAGGACATTGCAGACTTGAATCACCTACTGAATGTCTGATAAGAATGATGATTCCGTGCGTCGGAAGGCACGCTAAGCGGTTGGTCCCAACTTTGTTCCAAGCAGGCTGACAAGGAAAACCCTTGTAAGAGCTACGGAGGTCAGATGGCAATCGCTCCATTGTAATAACCAGGCTTGTCAAATCTAGGATCATAGTCGAAGCGGACCCTGAGCTCCATACTGGATGCAATCGGGAATACGCTGGGATGATGATGACTTTCTGTACTTTTCTTGTTAAGACCTTTACAATTTGCCTGAATAGCTATTATAAAACGCGTAACTCCATAATCGTATAAAAGTTTATACACATATTCGTTTCAAAAGAAGCACGATCAATTTGATTCGCCACGTAACTGTTACGTAAGAGAGTGTACTCAATTGTAGACCCACTTTTAACTGTCAGATGGTCTGTGTATTTTGACAGTGAGTAGCCTGTGTTAATGATAAGAATTTTGTATAAACAGACCCTCTTATGTATTTACCGACTTCAAAAAACGAGGAGGTTCTTGATTCAGTTTGTATGTTTTTGTCAGTACGGACAGCGATTACTCTAATGTTTCTGATCCAATTTACGTGATTATTTATTTCAAAATTAATTCAGTGTGGCCAAGTAGTTGTATTGAATACTACTGAACCAATTTGAAAAATTCTATAAAAGTTGGAAAGCTACATTATTCCTGGGTGACATAGGGTACTTTTGGTCCCGGAAATGTGGGTACTTTTGGTCCCGGAAATGTGGGGGGAATGGGGGATAATTAACATAAGAAATTGCGTGGGGGTGAAACCGTGGAGGCGAGCGCTATACACAATATAATAATAACAAAACTGGATTTTCTAAAAAAGTTACTCACTTTCGGATACCACAATGTGGACTCAAATGGTTGAAAATGGCGTCGTCTACCATAGGGATCCGGTCTTATTTGCAATAACTCAGTTTAAGTGTTGCGTATGTATGAACATTAGCAAACAAAATATGCACACGAGAAACAATAAAGGAAAGGGTTGTAATTAATTGATTACCAATCTAATTTAACCTACCCCACAAGAATACTAAGTTAGCACTTAAAATACTAAGTTAGCACCTAAAATACTAAGTAAGATGCTAACTTAGTATTTTGGGTGCTAGCCACTATGTTTTGTTTTTTGTAGATCAGTTTATTATTTCTCTGAAAGTAACGAAGATAAATGCTTTAAAGAAAATAAATGTAGAGGGTGTGCATTTTTAAGCTCTCTCCCAAACTAGGTACTACGAAACATCTATTGTTTAAAATAAATATCTCTTTTCATGGGAAAACGAGGCAAACGTTAAATTGTGACAGAAACACGATGGCAAGCATATGGTAAGTGATGGTAATGGACACCTGTCTAGATACGTTTGACATCTTTATGAAATATAGGAGGGGGAGGTGAAAGTTTATGTTTAAAAAATATAAATACTTAGGAAAAAATCCAGCCTCCGTGGAACGGTGGCTAGAACATAGAAGGTCTCACTTCAAATCGACGACCGCACCAAAGTTCACTGCTGTCCCACTGTGTTATAAGAGGAAAGTGTGGAAGAGGGGTTAGTTCCGCTATGGTACTGTACCGGTATGGCACCCTCGCGAAATACCTACCAAAAAGTCCCGCTATGGTACGTATCCTTCAATTCTACATCAAACAATATAAGGTACACTTAAAAAGAAAAGTGCAACTGTTTGTGAGGGAACAGGGAGTGCACTGTGCTTGCGCACTCACTTACGAAAAACTGTGAAGAAATTTTTTTATTAAAAAAATGCCCGTGGGTTTGACAGCATACGGAGAAGCCTATGTCCATAGGCTTATATTAAAGCAGGGCAAATTTTTTATAAAAAAAAATGTGTCAATTAAATACCTTCTTTTAGCCATCGCCTCAATGGACCAGTGGTTTAAGTACCGGGCCGAGATCACGGGGTCCTGGGTTCAATTCCCGGGTCCTAACTTTGTGTAGGTTTTTTGGACACACCTCGGGTTTGTGATCACCAATCCGCATTTGGCAAGCGTGGTGATTAAGCCAGTACCCATCATTGTAACGATAACTTGATTTCAAGGATGGAGGCCTTTGCCCTGCAGTGGGACATTAATGGGCTAATACTTTTAGCCATCATCTTTGTTATACCTAACTAAAAGTATTGAAAACGCGTCGAAACGTCCTATAATTCATAAACAAGACAGAAATACTCTATCCCCGTACGAGTAGTGAAAGTGCCGAGCGGAGCGTGTCGGGTTTGAGTCCAGTGAAGCGTGCGCACGTGTGTTGTGATCTCGGCTTTGTGATGCAATTTACCACTTTATAACCTACTTTTTAGTAAAAGCACCTAACAAGTTCTTCTTTATAAGATAGATCAATTGGCAGACAGGCACACAGCCCACTTAATGATAAGCGGCCACTTCGGGTCCGGCCGGTATGCCCCCATTCCGGGTTGCCCCCGGCCGGTATGCCCCCACATTTAAAAAAAAATGTTCCAGTTCGCCGTTAAACCGTGGGGGCATACCGGCCGGGGGCAACCCGGAATGGGGGCATAACGGCCGGACCGCCACTTCGACCTATTCCATACTAGCTTTCCGCCCGCGGTTTTACCCGCGCGTCATTTCTTTTTCAAATATCCCGCAGGAATAAGACATTTCCCGTAGGAATTTTATAGCCTATGTCCTAATCCGGGTTATAAACTATACTTGTGCCAAATTTAATCTAAATCCGGTCAGCCGTTTAGGCGTGATTAAGTAACAAACATCCACACATCCAGACTTTCGCATTTTTTTTTTTTTTTTTTTTTTATATACTAGGTCAGTTGGCAGACAGGCACGCAGCCCACCTGATGGTAAGCAGCCACTGCGGCCTATTCCATTGAGGGACGCTTCACCTGGAAACGTCCCTCAATGTGCTGCCAGACTGTAGACTCATCTGATCTTCGAGCCTCTGATTTCAAGTGTACTGGCTCCCACATTAATATTGCCGGAACACAGCCAGAGCTGTTATGGCGGCAGATTTCACCTGTGGGGGTGGTAGCTAGCTATTTTACTGTGGTGCAGGTGTTTCCTCTAGAGTTGCCCATCGATAGTCCACTATCGCTAAACTATCGATAGTCTATCGATAGTTGACGTCATATCAATAGTATCGATAGTCTATCGATACTATCGATAGCCCAAATCCAGGCAATACTATCGATAGTATCGATACTATCGAGCAACAATACTATCGATAGTATCGATAGTTTTTTAACTATCGATAAACAATACTATCGATAGTATCGATAGTATTGCTTACCCGCGATAGTATTGCCTGGATTGGGCTATCGATAGTATCGATCGATACTATCGATATTATCGATAGTATCGATACTATCGATATTATCGATACTATCGATAGCACTATCGATATTGTTACTATTTTTCAAGGTCAACTATCGATAGCGAAACTATCGATAGTTGGGCAACTCTAGTTTCCTCAAATGTTTCTTGTGTGGGTATCGAACCCGCGACCTCTGCTTTAAAAGCAGACTTCTAAACCATTTGTTTTAAACCATCACAGTTCACGGTCACCAAACATATTGGCCCACTACCACATGGTCTAAATGGGACCCAAGGTCACTTTCATCAAGGAAGCCCATAGCCTATCAAGGTCTGGTACATCGTAAAAGGACCATGCGCTAGTTACTTAACCCACTTGACTTAAATGGGAGGTAATGGGTCACTTAGGCCATAAGTATTGAGTCATTTGCATATATTTACGTCTGTACTGTTAAGTGACCCTATAAACAAATGGACAAGACGATAAGTTAACAATGTATTTGATTGAAAAGTCTCTTACCAATTTAGAGGTCCTCAATTCGATTACTGTCAAAGGTTCAGCTTAGGGTACTTCTAACCAAACCTTTCTTTAAGACATTTCTTTTTTTCTTTTTTGTATTTCGTCAGTCAGACCCAAAAACTGAAGGGTACCATAGCGGGACTTTTTGGTAGGTATTTCGCGAGGGTACCATACCGGTACAGTACCATAGCGGAACCAACCCGTTTGCAGCCAGGCAAGCAGCTCACCTGACGGTAAGCGGCCACTGCGGCCTATTCCATTAAGGGACACTTCACCAGCGTCCAGTTGGTGTGGTTACCCTGCTAGAGGTTACGGAGGCCAGTTGGCAGTCGCTTCAACGTAGTTACTGGACTTTTTAAATCCTAAAGCCTGGTGCAAACGAACTCTGACTAGTTCGGGTCGAACCGTTTGGAGAAAGAGAGCTTTCACTCATTCCCTCCTCTCCATCTATGGCACTACATTTTCTTTTTTACCGCAAAGTTCTCTTTTTGATTCGTTCTTCACAGGGTTGCCAGGTGTTCGGTATTCTACCAAACCGTTCGGTATTTTGGCACCGTGTTCGGTGTTCGGTATCACAAAAATACCGAAGTATGGGCGGTTCGGTATTTTTTTTCTGATTAGTTTTTCTCCCTAAAAGGCATATTACACTTATCCTAATTAGGCATACACTGCTTTTTTCGATTGCATCACATGATAAAAAAGAGCTCAAAGAAAGCACCTAACTGGGATAAGTAGCCCTTTTTATACATAATTAACGGTTCAATTGTCAGATTTGACGCAATCCGCAATCGATGTTGCGTCATTCCTATTTTACTTATTAGTTTGTGCGATGCCGCCGTTTTTTTTGCTCGCTGTTCGGTATTTATTTGGAAAAGACCTGGCAACCCGTTCTTCACTCAGTTCGGGACAAAGCGGAAAATTAACGATAGTTTAATATTCAAAACGTTTATCCATATTGAACAGATTCAGCAAAGGTGTCCATTCTAAATCGTGAGTAGTCATATCGGCAACGTTTAGTTGTTGTCAATAAAGTATTAAAATGTTTTTATTGTTTCCCTATTTCTTATATGGTTGTCAATTTGGAAAGGTATATTACAGAGCCTGATTTACCCATAGGCTAATTAGGCTGCAGCCTAGGGCGCGAGGATCGAGGGGGCGCTGAAATCGTGTCTTCGTATGCACTAATCTAGCATCATTGCATCTACCCTATTTATTTCAACTAGACAAAACATTAAAACTAAATGTGTGCTTGAGAGTCCCTGATTTTAACATTAAATTTTGAAATTCCCATACAAAATAATCTTCAATCTTCACGTAAACGCGCGTTTCTGTGAGGCGAATTCAACAAAAATCGCACCGCACACTACAATAGGCACTCCTCAGCGCAGCAACATTTCAAAGAGACAATTAATGTACTGAAATACGCCTGAGTGTAAGCGAGTAAAGTATATTCAGCTCAATTTGCGACCGAGCGACGCGGCACACACACGTCCGACGTCACTTATTTTACCCCTATACGATTCAAAATTATATGGCCAAATCTGACGTTTACTGTGTTGTCAGCTTTTCATAAAATATAATTAGTGCTGATATGTGATAAGTAAATGAACCAAAAAAATCGATTATCGTGGCAACCATCGAATAACGACGATAAATTATTCGTATTTTTGTACTTTTTTATAAATAGTTGATTTTTATTGACAACCTTCACTTTTGTTTGGTTCTAATGAAATAATTATTACACAATTATTATCCCTACAACATAAAAGCACGAAAAGGGCTTAATTTTGTATAATCTAATAATAATTACTTAATTACTATAATTTTCAAATAAATTATTAATCAGTTGCAAAAATGTTTCACTGTTTCAAATGTTTTCTCTAGAGTAAATATTTAAAAAACTCAAGTCGATTCAATGGCAATGGAAACTAAGTTGTCTATAGCCCTTAGGCCGCGTGGTCCGACCGGCTTGTCCGATCAATCGGACCACAATGTTTTTTATTTCCTGCTGGTTCGATTGATCGGACCATCAGGATTTTTCTAATCCTTGTAGTCCTACTATCGGACTAACGACATTTTAAAAGTTCATCTTGTCCGATCGCTCGAACCACTTTTAAAAATCCTCTTAGTCCGACCACACTTCTTCTATCTTTCCTACTGGTCCGATCGATTTCAAATTGTGAGACCATAGCGAATTTGTGAGTACAAACAACTTCAACAACAATAAAGCAAACAAGAGTTGAGTTTGTGCTTTGTTTTCATTAAAGTACGCTGGATTAGTTTAGTACGACAATATGGGCCGGTTTCACCACCTCCTGTTAAGCAGATAGTTTATCTGACAGATTTTTGACATGATATTTTTGTGAAAAACTTGTTACAATATCTGACGGATCGGCTATTTGCCATTTATCAGAAGGTAGTGAAAATGGCCCTACCGTATTTTGGTTCTGAATAATCATTACAATTTTTTATGTATGTTGTTATTGTATGTTTATGTATGTTTTTTATGTATATTACGTAAATAAATAAAAAGACGCAAACTTACACGATTTTCAAATAAAAAAAACTGCAACTTCATATGGATTTTATGATCTTTCTTTGTTATTAAAAAAATCCCAAAAAAAAAAAATATTTTAAGAATTTTCCAGACGCATTTATAATTGTTATTAGTAGGATTAATTTAATTAAAAAAAAACAAAAAAAAAATCCTTTAAACCATCACTACTTTCTTTCTTATGTTTTTATAATATTAATTTGTTTTAAAAAAATACATGACTAAAAAAATACTTTTTACTTTCTTTTGTCTTTATAATATTAATTTAAATAAAAGAACAAATTTTTACTACTTGCTTTCTTTTGTTTTTACAATCTTCTGTTATTTCACGATCTTAAAATGAATTTAAAAAAAATAACGAAGACAAATATCGTTGCCCGATCAATCGATTTAACAGGAAAAAAACGACCTAATTGTTCGATCAATCGGTCTTTATGGAAATGAATAGTCCCAGTAATTCGATAATCGGACCACGAGAACTTTAGAGTTCGATCAATCGAACCAACAGGAAATAAAAAACATGGTGGTCCGATCGATCGGACAAGCCGATCGGACCACGCGGCCTAAGGGGTCTATAGAAACTAAGCCAATACAAGTCATGCTGCCAAACACGAGATGGATTTGGTTTACTACTTGGTAGCCTGCAGTCCTTGTCATGGTTTTGGTCTTTTAATGCGTGAGGTTGCAGATCGATTTGAAAACTTTTATAAGTAGTATGAACCATGTTAAAATTTTCATAATACTACTCTACTCAGTTCCTACTTTTAGACCCGTCCGTAACACACCTGGAGGGGGCGCGTCCTCATAATTAGCCTAGGGCGGTCAGAACTCTTAATCAGGGCCTGGGTATATAATAGTAAAGTATTAGCTATTAGGTAGGTTCCTGTACTTGGCCGCCTAGGTGGGTACCACCGCAGTGCCAGATATTTTACCGTAAAGAAGTGTGTCAAGCACTTCTGTGTTTTGGGGAAAGGGCACTGAAGCTAGTGAACTTACTGGGTATATGAGACCTAATAACTGTCGTCTCGGTGTAGCGGGCGCAGGGCGGTGCCAGACAGTAACTGCTTAGTTACTGTTTGGCACTGAACTGTCTAAGGGCAGACGTGGCGCTTACCATCAGGTGTACGATCTGCTCGTCTTGTTGCACATTGCAATAAAATAAAAATTACGCTATTAGTTCTTACATTTCACGCTTAGAGAACTGAACTGATTTTGTTGACATTCGACGAGCCATTTGGTGTAATGGTTGAAAAGTCGGCTATTACACCAGAGGTCGCGGGTTCGATCTCCGCACGATCTTTGTATCGGTCTGGGTGTTTCTATGTTTAATATAGGTACGTATTTACAAAAAAAAGTATATAACTAATGTTTATCCGTTGTCTGGCGCCCATAGCACAAGCTAATGCTTAGTTTGGGGCTAAATGGCGCTGTGTGAATAATGTCCAGAGATGTCCAGATATTGCAGATATTTGGTACAGAATTAGACGAGTATTGAAAAAGGTCTTAGGCTACTTTTGTCCCAAAGAATATCAGTATCAGTGGCATATCAACGAGGGTTATGAAACGAGAAGGTTGTCGAACTGGAAACACCCAGACCTACACAAACAGAATGTTCATGCACACAAATGTTTGTACCGAGCGGGGATCGAACTCGCGACTATTTTTGGATATCTATATTTATAAAACTCAAAGGTGACTGACTGACTGACTGACTGACTGACTGACTGACATAGATATCTATCAACGCACAGCCCAAACCACTGGACGGATCGGGCTGAAATTTGGAATGCAGGTAGATGTTATGACGTAGGCATCCGCTAAGAAAGGATTTTGATCAATTACCACGGGAACGGGAACCACGCGGGTGAAACCGCGGGCGCCCGCTAGTTAGAAATAATATTGTTTATAAACCTGCCAGCCCTGTTGTTTTCGCATGTCTTAATGTTTTTAATTGTCTAAACGTTAACCAGTTTATGGCAATCTATGGCGACACCGATCTAGCGGTATTAAGCAACGCCTGGGCGCAATTTAATGGGTTGCCTTCCCAGCCCAGCACTATACCTACTACTGACATTGAGTTACCAATTATTGTGTTAAGCAATGTATAAATATAATAAGTTTAACGGGATCCCTTTTTTTCGCATAACTTTTTTTGTCCTAATTTAATTTGGCATAACGAGTATGCCATATTTTTTTTGTCATAATAATATTTTGTCATAATAAATTGTCCTTTCGCATACTGTTTCATTAAGCATAAATATCGTTTAGACTAATGTTTTTTGTTCTAATTTTGATTCGCATAATTTTTTTAGACATTGTTTATTTGTCTACAAGTTATTATTATGTTACAGTAGGTTAAGGTGCGGCGGGGGTGGCCCCTGGGCCACCCCTAAGCAGCCAACATGTTTATTTATATTGGAAAAGTATTTCTAAAAGTTATGGCTTTAGAATATTAATATGCTTAACAATTATTATGCTTAAAGAAGGTATGCCTAAAAAAATTATGCCTTTATAGTTATACCAAAAGAATATTATAATGCGTAACTATTATTAGGAAAAATAAGAGTATGCCATGTTATATTATGACAAAAAAAATATGCGAAAAAATAGGGAACCTCAGAAAAGCTGATTAGTTGAATTCAGTGTTGTGTTGTGGGACGAATCACCGAACGAATCATTAGCAGTACCGTTTTGTGAAAGATCCTTCAACTATCTACCATCGTCATAATCATCATGTCAGCCGAAATATGTCTACTGCTGGACATAGGCCTCCCCAATGGATCTCCAAATCAATTGGTCTTGCGCCACTGACATTCATACATCATACCGCCAACCAGACCCAAAGAGGGAATTGAACCCACGACCTCCGCGATATACATATATCCGAGCGGCTTAGCCACTGTTCCACAGAGGCAGCTTAATTCGTCACACGCAAAAGCTGGATGATACTCCCAATTTAGGCATATAATCTTAAGACCTAATCTAAGCAAGTCTAGGCAGATTTTCTGTGGGATTACCTAGAAAAACAAGTGTGTCGCAAATGGCCTCGATCGTATATATTGAGACGTGACAGTCTGTTGCGAAACTCAAGGATGGTTTAAACAACTGAGAGGTGACATATTGCACATGTAGAAAATAGTATAATATATAAAATAGAAGAAATAGACTTGGACATTATTCACACAGCGCCATCTAGCCCCAAACTAAGCATTAGCTTGTGCTATGGGTGCTAGACAACGGATAAACATTACTTAAGTACTTTTTTTTGTAAATAAATACATATTATACATAGAAACACCCAGACCGATACAAACAGACATGTTCATGCACACAAATGTTTGTACCGTGCGGGGATCGAACCCACGACCTCTGGTGTAATAGCCGACTTCTCTACCATTACATATAAGCATTGCTTGTACAGTCAAAAGCACGTCAGACTATACACTTTGGACTTTGTACCGCTCTTATGTCGGAGGCATACGATACCAGAAATATGAATTAACGTAAGGGACATTTTGGCGAAAATGAGTTATATATATCATTGGATTCAGAATTTTCTGCTCTATCGATTGGAGTTATTAAAAAAGTTCTATCGTTAAAAAAATGTCCCTTACAGTAAGATTTTTTGGCCTGCGTAAAACGTTTTATGCCAAGAAAAAATGATGTAACAGACGTTTACATTTTTTTTTCTCTGAAAAATAAAGTAAGTCAATAGTGTTAAATAATTTACACCCTTACCTTGTCCCTTACTTTAATTCGTGATTAGAGTTTTTTAAGAATTTAATTTAACCCCAGTTAAAGATACCCGAAATGACACATAGATAAAATACTAAATAGAAAAAGTTACATATTCTAACCACTTCAATTTCACCATTAAAAAAGTTTAATTTACCAATAGTTATATTATCATCATAATCTGTCTGCCCATTCCTAATTATTTAATCTTGCAATCTATGTATATAAAATAAAGTGGTCTTAGTTACACTATTTATAACTCAAGAACGGATGAACCGATTTGGCTGAAAATTGGTGAAGAGGTAGCTTCGAACCAGGATACGGACATATGATCCTTTGATGGGGGAAAGGGGGGGATAATTGAAAAAAAAATACGCGCGGGTGAAACCGCGAGGGCGACCCTAGTAATATATATTTCTAATATTAATATGAATATCACTTAATTTTTTTTAATTCATTCATATTTCAGACAAAAATATTTTTTCATCTGTCTTTCGTTTTCAGTACATTCATTCAGTTACTTAATAAAAAGACTGATTAACTCTGAGATTTTTTTAAATTTAATTTCTGATGATACGTAATTATTAAAACTACAGAGTTTGTCATAGGACTCTTAATTAAAAGAGATCATAAAGTGAAATTATTATTTTTAATTGATAAGTAAAAGGTGTCTAAGACTGCTAATAATTGAGGACATTTATTTAAACATTGTTAATTTTGAACATTTATTTAAACTCAACAAAAAGTTTCATAGACTGATTAGTGTGTTGAATTTATAATAATTACGCAGACATAAAAGTCGAACATAAAAAAAATATTAATAATAAATCGTTTTATTTTTGTCTCCCTAAATTTCATTTAAATCTGCGATAGCTAGGCTGAAACTAACATTTAATCATGCAAATAACCTATTTGCATGGTATTAAAATACTCTAAATTTAGTATATTATAATCTATAGTTACATCAAATTGCAACACTGTAAAAGTCCTTTACAATAGAATTTCGTATAATTTTCTATTTCTCTTGCTGCTTACGTTATGCTTGACGGTTTACAAATAAAATATTAGCAACGTAAGGTACAACAAAACGTATTTTTTTAATGTAAGGGACATGCTATTTTTTTAACCACTGGGTATTTCTAAATTATTCGTTCATAGCATGAAAGAAGAGGAAATTCTAAGAAAATTTGCTCTAGACACAATTAAAATTGAAGCAGACAGTAAAAAGTTATAGAGAGATTTAATTTTTTTTTATCGTTTTTTGGCTCTCCTGAAAAACAGTGTTTTGTCCCTTACGTTAATTCATATTTCTGGTATCGATAAGTGCTATTATCGAACTGCAAGTGTTTACCGTGATGTGCTGTTGACCGTACTATAATGGCTGCCAGACATTCATCATCATCATCATCAGCCTGTGACAGTCCACGGCTGGACATAGGCCTCTCCAAATGCTCGCCACGCCAGACATTACTTACTTATAATTTTTTTTTTTGTCAATATCAAGTTTAGTAGTTTCTGAGCCTATTCAATACAAACGAACGAACAAAAATCTTTCCACTTTATAATATTATATTTAATGGTGATTTCAGAACATCCTTTGTATAGAAATGTGAGAATCAGTTAGTCATGTCATGCTTTAAGGTTATTTACCCCATACAAGTCAGTTAAATGTATTTTTTCTTTGTTTAGCGTGATTGACATTCAATAAACATTTTTAAGTGAGCATAACTTCTATGACGATTTAAATAAAATATAAATATTTATGATAAAATATAAATATTTGACAAGCCATTTGGTGTAATGGTCGAGAAGTCGGCTATTACACCAGAGGTCTCGGGTTCGATCCCCGCACGCACGGTACAAACGTTTGTGTGCATGAACATGTCTATTTGTATCGGTCTGGGTGTTTCTTTGTATAATATGTATGTATTTACAAAAAAAAAAGTATATTAGTAATGTTTATCCGTTGTCTGGCACCCATAGCACAAGCTAACGCTTAGTTTGGGGCTAGATGGCACTGTGTGAATAATGTCCAGAGATATTTATTATTTATTTATTGTTATTAGTCACACCCATTATACCTTTACATATTCGAAGGCAAAAAGACTAAGAATTACAATAATTCATTTGGTAAAATTGATTAAAATAGCAATTAAGAATGTAAGCGAAACGTAATGGTGTAATTCCAGAAGTTGTTTTGTAATCATCTCTAATTACAACTGGTGCGTTTCCATTGTCACACGTCAAACGATACAAAAATATTTTTTTTGTAATTTATAACTAAAGACTTTTAATAAACCATCGGATCTAGGATCTAGCACACTGGAAGTTCTACGGCTAAGACTGTACCTAACGTTTTTTACTATTTTTAATTTAATTAGCTATAAGTTCTCATGAAAGTGGGAATGGGAAAGGTCTTAATGAGAACAGAGATCTTTAAACAGAAACCCGAGTTTTGTTCGAAAAATCCGACCTTTAGCGGGTACCGGAATTAAACCTTATTATTAAAATGTCATTATTATTGCTGAAACATAGTCAAAGCTATTTATGTTAGCACCTGTGTTGGAAGCAAGTCAATCTTCTAAGTCTGAAAAAGTCCTGCTTACCACTTTCAAAAACCGTAAATGTAGCCAGAGCTATGGTGACAATTCCCTTGATTGCCTCAAGTTAGCAAATCGCATTAAGATGTCAAACTCAAGTGAAACCTCTGTCTGGCCTGGACCTAGTGGTTTTTTTTTTTTGACCATTCTCAGGGAGTTTTACTGACTCCCTTACTCTACTTCCTAACTCTATATTAAAATTATTTTGTAGACGCATCAAAAATCTGCAACGACTTATAAATAATCCGTGTGACAGTGTATTAAATCGTGTACCACCAAACAATGGAAACGCACAAACTTACACAACGAGATATTAAGACAGCGATACTGTTTAACCGGTCGGGCAAAACCGGGCTTAAAAACTAGTCTGGCAAGCGACCCAATGTGACAATAATGATTGTAATGGCGCAATTTATCGATTTATCAATTTGTCTCCACATTTGCCTAATGGTTAGGTGTCAGAAGTACCATTCCTTTTTATTCCGGAGGAGAATGCGTTTATGCACCATAACCGCTGGCTAGCTAGACCTGCGGCCGTGTGTGGGACTCGAGACTAAAGCGTCCACTACCCACTAAACTCCCCCGGTTTCCCCTTCACACCCGATTGGGACGAGCCGGTGCCAGCCTTGTGGCTTTTGACCAGCCCTGAAGTACCATTCCTGAGTTGATTAAAGTCTTTGTTTCTTTAGATTTGAATCGTAAACATAGTTGCTAGTTTATTATTTTTTATGCTATGCTATGCTATGTTCACCTGATGGTAATCGGCCACTGTGGCCTATTCCATCGAAGGACATTTCGCTCAATAAGCTGCCACATTAGGCTGATCTCTGATATTCAAAAGCCTTTGATATCTAAATAAAAATATATTTAATGCCATCTTTTATTTAAAAAGTCTACCTTAACTCAAAAAACTGCACTATTCACAAGTAGATAGAAATGCTATCTGCTTTCAGCGTAAAAAAACGGGCGACTTTCTTTGCCAGTTCTTCTCGAAAGATAGCAACAATCCGATGCCAGAGGTAGAGTCAGGCCTTCGCCACACTTGACGGAAATTCCGTCGCGGTTCTTCGGCAACGGAACGCCGATACATGTAATTGCATATAAATTACAAATAGCGGGCACACTACGCGAAATATCAGTCGCTCCGTCGCGTACAACATTTATATGAAACTACGCGCATTGGCGTTCCGTCACGGACGATCCGCGACGGAATTTCCGCCAAGTGTGCCGAAGGCCTCACTCTGTAGGCTTTTTTTTAAGTTCTTCTTAATTTGTTATAATTAATTAATTATTTTTTGTTTCAGGTCACTGTAACACTATGAAGCGAAAGCACCGATGGCTTGGAATCAGTATATTATGTAAGTTTTATTAGCGAATTAATTATACCAAGATTAATTAAAGGTAATTGCGGCTAATTTTTTATAGGCAAATCCGTAAGGCCTGGGCGCGTTTCGGGCGTCGTGAAATTTTGTAAACAAGCAAGTCAGTCGCGTTTCGGGCGTTTTCGAAAATTTATAAAAAATGCCTACACCGAATGGTCGCGATTCGGGCGTCCTATTTTTATAAAGCGCCCGAAACGCGACTATCTGAAAGAGCTAAATTTTATGAGATAGTAATATGAGAGTTTAATGTTATCAACTATTGTTTGCCAGGTGCTCCTCTTAGTCAAATAATTGAGAGGATATTACATTGTAATTTAAATGAGAACTCCATCATTGTATTAATGATGGGTAACGGACTGAACACCTGTAAAAGGGAGATTATAAAGTCACTTTCAGTATTGGATCAAATTAATGTAAAGAAAGTTATTTTGTGTGGTTTTCCCTTTTCCAGGTGTTACACAAAGAATCAAAATAACAGTATTCACATATTGAATACTTCTTTATACAATTGTACATGTCATAGTGACAAATTTGTGTTTTTTGACACAAACAAATTTATTAATTTTAATTTTATTGTGACTGGCAAAAGTTTTTATTTGCCTTATAAAATAAAAATTGAATTAGCTAATTTGTTAGCATTTAATATTAAGGACATTTTTAATAAGACATTGGAATCCATTCCAATTAATCATTTAAATTTAAGTCCAAGACAATAGAGGATAACTCTTGCAAATTAGTAATTAAGGAAAATCAAAATTATTTAAATGTTATTCATCAGAATATACAGGGTGTCTCTGGAAAAGAGCTGGAACTTGAATTATTTTTAAATGATGAGAATATTCATGTGTTTTGTGTTACTGAACACTGGTTAAAGCAACATGAGTTAATTATAAGTATAAATGATTACAAACTCGCTAGTTCGTTTACCAGAGGCACGGCCATTAGAGGTGGGTCACTTATATTACTAAAAAGCTCAATTGAATTTAAAGAACGTAAAGATATTGTGTCTGCCTCAGTTGAGCGAACTATTGAGATAGCGTGTGCAGAGTTAGAGCGGCATATTATTGCCTGTGTTTATAGACCTCCATCTGCTAATTATAATGAATTTGAGTCTGTTATGGAAGATGTCTTAAGAAAGTTATGTACCACCAATAAAAAAGTTATAGTGTGTGGTGATTTTAATGTTAATATTTTAGATGTACAAAACTCTAGTAGATTTCTTAATCTTTTCCAATCTTTTGATTTATATCCACTTTTTAATGAACCTACGCGAATAACAGCTACCTCAGCTACGTGTTTGGATAATATTTTTTGCAATGACAGTGTAAATAAAAAAAGTATTATAAATTTTATAAATTCTGATCACAGCGGACAGTTGGCAGTGTTTGAGTGCCCTCTTGCTCGTTCTCCGTCGACTATTGTTTGTAGGCCTATTACAGTCCACCGCAGAAATCTATTTAAGGAGCGTATAGACAATAAATTGTCCATGACAGATTTTAGTGGTGCCGATGGACACAAACAATACGAAAAATTATTTGATGTTGTAGAAAAAGAATTTAGATCTGTATTTACTAAAAAAACTATTAAAATCGATTGTAATAAGACTAACTTTAGTGCCTGGGCTACCACGGGAATTTACAAAAGTAGAAGAAGGTTATTTGAATTATATGAAATGAAAACACAGTCAAATAACCCTGCTACTGTAGAATATGTACGAAAATATTCTAAATTATTTAAAAAAGTATGTGCAGTAGCAAAATCAAATTACTTAAAAGATAAAATATCGAAAGCCACTAACAAAAGCAAAGCTACGTGGAAAATCATTAATAAAGAGACTTGTAAAAATAAAACACAAACTAGCAAGATCTCTTTAAATATTGACGGTATTATTCATGATTCTAATGCTAATGTGGCGAATGCATTTGAATCGTTTTTCTCTAACATTGCAGTCAAAACTACTTGTCAATTAAATTCTAGCCCACATCTTGCCAACTCCCTCCTCAAATCT
This sequence comes from Mecyna flavalis, assembly GCA_949319885.1. Taxonomy (NCBI): domain Eukaryota; kingdom Metazoa; phylum Arthropoda; class Insecta; order Lepidoptera; family Crambidae; genus Mecyna; species Mecyna flavalis. The sequence continues at coordinate 1,090,338 of OX439420.1, read as the reverse complement.
CATGTGGATGAGTGTGTAACATCCTTTAAATTTACCCATGTCAGTCCTGAAGTAATTTATAAAACTTTCAAAGAACTGAACATGAAAAGAACCGAAGATCTATGGGGAATCTCAATGGATATATTAAAAAATATAATCCATTCTATTGCACCTCATTTAGCTATTATTTTTAATCAATGCGTGGATGATGGTGAATTTCCAGATTTAATGAAGCACAGTAAAATAATACCATTATTCAAATCAGGCGAAAAAAGTGACCCATCCAATTTTAGACCAATATCGATTCTCCCAACATTAAGTAAAATATTTGAAAAGCTTATTTATTCTCAATTGCTTTCTCATTTTAAAGTAAATAATTTATTACATAGTAATCAGTTTGGGTTCACTAGAGGCAAGTCTACTACAGATGCAGGTATAGCACTCATCAAACATATTTTTGATGCCTGGGATAATAAGCAAGATGCTATAGGTATATTCTGCGATCTGTCTAAAGCTTTCGACTGTGTTGATCACGAGACATTGTTGATGAAGTTGCGGCATTATGGCATCTCTGCCAACGCGTTAAGTCTTATAAGGTCGTACCTATCTGACAGAATCCAGAAGGTAAACGTGAATGGTATTGATTCCAAAGGAGCCCCTTTACTGTTGGGGGTCCCTCAAGGCTCAATACTAGGACCTTTGTTCTTTTTAATTTATATTAATGATCTTCCATATTATACAGAAAACCTGTGTGACACAGTGTTATTCGCTGATGATACCTCCCTTATATTTAAAGTTGACAGACGAAAACAATCATTTGACGATGTGAGTAATGCTGTCTCACAAACTTTACACTGGTTTACTGTTAACAATTTGTTATTGAACACCAATAAAACGAAATGTGTTAAATTCACAATGCCGAGTGTGCGACAGGTGGTTCCTGAGATCACTGTAAATGGAGAACTCATTGAAATTGTCAATTCAACAGTGTTTCTGGGGATAACCCTCGACTCTAAATTGCAGTGGGGGCCTCATGTAACTGCTCTTGCCAAAAGACTTAGCTCAGCCGCATATGCTGTCAGAAAAATAAGAAATCTGACTGATGTGGAAACGGCGAGACTAGTTTATTTCAGTTACTTCCACAGTATTATGTCATATGGGCTGCTCTTATGGGGATCTGCCGCTGACATAAACAATATATTTATTTTGCAAAAGAGAGCCATCCGCGCTATCTATGGCCTCAAAACCCGTGACTCGTTAAGAGAATTATTCCGGGAAATAAATATATTAACTGTGCCATCACAATATATACTGGATTGTGTTATGTATGTACAAAAGAACATACAAAATTTTTCAAAGAAATCAGATTGTCATCAATTTAACACAAGAAATAAACATAGGCTTGCTATTCCAAATATTAGGCTTCAAAAGATTGGAAATTCTTTTAAAGGATTAAGTATTACAATGTATAATAAATTGCCAATGGATGTTGTTAGCTTACCCATAAATCAATTTAAGTCGTGGATCAAGACCCGTCTGATGAAAAAAGGTTACTATAAAATTGAAGATTTTCTTAATGATGGAGATCTGTAGATACTGGTAGTAGGAATGCTTCGCTCCCTGTCAGCGCAAACTGTATTTTAATCTGTTGTCATTGTTGTTCATGTTGTTGTTATATCTATCTACACTACGTCCTACAGTTATAATTTTTTTTTTCTTTATTATTATTATTATTATATCTACATTCACACGAAAAACTGTATGGCTTAGTATAGATAGATTTATTATCATTGTTGTATAAATTTCTTTGGCGATTAAAAAGAGTAACTGTCGAGTTTCTTGCCGGTTCTTCTCGACAGATGACTGCATTCCGATACCGGTGGTAGAGTCACTCTGTAATTGACGATTCATAAATACTTGATACAAGTTTACATGAATAAAGAATATTTTGATTTTGATTTTTGATTTTGAAATAAATAGGACGCCCGAATCGCGACCATTCGGTGTAGGCATTTTTTATAAATTTTCGAAAACGCCCGAAACGCGACTGACTTGCTTGTTTAGAAAATTTCACGACGCCCGAAACGCGCCCAGGCCATCCGTAATTCATTGCATACTTCCTTAACATTCATAATTAGTTGTATCAAATAAATCGAGCAGTGGGATCTTGTAATTAGTGACTGAAAAACCTATTCAAATATTTTCAGTTCGACCCGGGATTTGAAACCAGGTCCCCAAGATTTTAACCACTGTTCTTCGGAGGCATTTAAGACTTAGTTGTAACCTAGTATTTATGTTATAAGCCTTGACATTTCACGAGAATTGAAGATGAGTTGCTATCTAGGTACGAAAGCAATGTCTAAACGTTACCTAAGCTTAATATTAAATCTGGTATTTAACTTACAATGGCTGAGAAACTAAACAGTTGAACGCATAACAATATATCTATTTCTATACATACTTAAAATATCTGCAAAAAAATGTGTCTGTACAATTGAACACATACGGTGGAAAGGCAAAACTTACCAAACGCCATTAACCTAACTTTACAGTAGAGCTGTTTAAAGTTTTGAAATTTGGAAAAAAAATCATAGAAAATCCCGTATTAATCAGAAAAAGATTTGAGTCACTACATTGAAAAGGTATTTAATTTATCTATACAACTGTTTAAATATTATAGCGATAACTCTTTTGATTTAGAATTTAGTGTCGTTTGGTAAAAAACTACCTAAAATCATGTGCAGGTAAAAATTACTAAACGACAACTAAAATAAATATGACGTAGGGTAAAACCTACTAAATATAAAATGTTTTATAACTGGATACGGGAACAAAGAACTAAAGAAAAAAAATTCAGTTTTCCGGTTCGGGCAAAAATTACCAAGCTCATTTGTCAAGTTAGCAATGGACCATGATTTTTTACCATATCCGTAATATGACATAACGTTGACCCATATTTCCTCAAAACTTTGTGAATTAAAAGTTGTAATAAGTAGTATTCCCTTGATTATTTTCAATTTTATTATATTAATCCTACCTCACCTTAATAATGCTTTGATCCTCTTGTGTTTCATAATAATATAAATAAAAGAATAATGTTCTTAGTTATTGTATATTTGGTTTCATTTAGCACACCATACAGTCATAATATTATAGATACGTACTGTTAAGGATTGTGAAATCAGTCTTGTAGGTAAGTCTTAAAAGTTTTTCTCAATAGGTAATTAGGTCACAATCGTAATCGTAACATAACAAATTCAACTTAACAACATTATGAATAAACCTAGCCTCGATAATTAAACCTTAGACAGTCTTTGTAATTAGGTAATATCTGTGTAGGTAGATAATAGCCTCCAACGCAAAAGTGGGAGTACAAAATTGCAGCGAATCGGTATTAGGATCCCAGGGGGACTTCAGCGCTAAACTGAGAGTTCCAAATTGCAGCGAATCGGTAGAAGAATCCCATGGATTTTGAGCCAGGAATCATAAGAGGCAGATGCTCGTCAACTTTCTCGAACGGGAGGGGCTTTTCTTGATGAACTGTTCCTTCAAAAAGCAGCCCTAAAGGAAGTGGACGTGGCAGAGCCCCGACACTATGACGAAAAACGAGATCGGCTTCAACTTGGCGGACAGGCGGCACATATGCAGATATGTCTTCTTGATCAACATGTTTAATACCGGCAGCGATCACAGACTTGTCCGAGGCACTCCGAATATCGACTTTAAAGCCGGACGCGTCCGTTTGATTGAAGTCCAGACTCTGGCGAACCCTGCTCCAAACCATGATAGGATCTGAAACGTTCCAGACGAACCTGGAGAACCAATTTGCTGCCTTGAAAACCACAATTGATGTTGACCGAAACCTTGAAAATGTGGTTCGAGTCCTCAGGCGTAAAGGCAGGAACTCGAAAATTTCCGGAGGGACTCTAGGGCTAATGAGGCAACAACGTGAAGACCCACCCGCTTCTTCGTTCGGAAGAAGAGCTCTTAACCGGGAGATAAATAAACGTGTGCGTCACGATCTCCGGTGCTTTCGATCTAAAGTGCTATAGAGCAAAATCGGCGGTCTAAGGTGTTCGTACAATCTCTCGGAAGAAACCACCTGACGAAGCTGACCACAGCGAGTGGAGAAGTTGTTGCCTCAAAGCCGGCAGTCCTTTCGGAGGTACAGGACTTCTATCGCCGGTTATACGCTTCGCATGCATCTCGACCTGATACCGAAAATGAGGAGTCTAGGGCCACGTTAACTCGCTATTACACTGAAGACATGCCAGAAGTCAGCGTTGGCGAAATCGAAATTGCTCATGGGCAGCTTAAAAATGGAAAAGAGGACGGCGTTCCTACAGAGCTGCTAAAGGCTGGAGGTAAACTCGTACTGAGGAAGCTCCAAAAGTGTGGTAGGCCTGTTCTTCAAAAAAAGTGACAAAAGCCTGTTGAAGAACTATCGACTATTATACCCTCCTAAGCCACGTCTATAAGCTATTCTCAAGAGTGATCACGAACCGTCTTGCGCGAAGACTCGACGAGTTTCGGAGCGGATACGGCACCATAGACCACATCCACACTGTGCGGCAGATTATACAGAAGACCGAAGTGTATAATCAGCCCCTGTGTCTAGCATTCGTGAACTATGAGAAGGCCTTCGACTCGGTTGAAATCTGGTCCGTTCTGGTGTCCCTGCAGCGTTGCCAAGTAGACTGGCGATATATCCGAGTGATGAGATGTCTGTACAAAGCAGCCACCATGTCCGTCCAAGTACATAATCAGCAGAAAAATTCTAGACCATTGCATCGAGGAGTGAGACAAGGGGACGTCATCTCCCCGAAATTGTTCACAAATGCAATGGAGGATAGGAAGTGGCATCAACATAAATGGCGAATATAAATGTCTCACTTACGATTTGCAGATGACCAACAACAGATGCTGAATGACCTGGCTGATTCTTCTTTACGCATCGGCATACGGACGAACTTGGACAAAACCAAGGTCATGTTCAATGAACAAGTTCTACCAGAACCGATTGCTATTCACGGCGCCGTCCTTGCAGTTGTTCAAAAATATGTGTGGGTACCTTGGGCAGTCGTTGCAGTTGTGTCAAAACAACTTTGAGGACGAGATGAATAGAAGAATACAGTTGGCTTGAGCAGCGTTTGGAAAGCAACGTCGAGTCTTCTCATCGTCGATTCCACAATGCCTAAAGGTAGGTTTTTAGTACGTTCTACCCGTCATGACATACGGAGCTGAAAAGTGGACACTTACGGCACGGCTAGTCAACAAGTTTAAAGTCGCTCAGCGGAAAGAGCTATGCTCGGCGTTTCTCTGCGGGACTGCATCCGAATGAGTTGATTCGGCAGATAACCAAAGTCACCGACATAGCTCGCCGGATTAGCCAGCTGAAGTGGCAGTAGGCTGGCCATATCAGCCGTAGAACCGATAACCGTTAGGGTAAACGGGTTCAAGAGTGGAGACCGCGTTTCGGTAAACGTAGTGTCAGACGCCCTCAGGCCAAGTGGAGCGATGATTTGCGCAAGATGGCTGGCAGGAGCTAGATGTGAGTGGCCGAGGATAGATCAGCGTGGCAAGCATTTAGAGAGGCCTATGTCTAGCAGTGGACTATCACAGGCTGATGATGATGATGAGGTGATAGCCATATTGAACAGTCATTTTTAAACATAACTAATTTTTCTATCAAAAGATTAAATTAAAATCTTATATAAATGAAACGCGTTTTACATAAACAGTGGTCAACAACAGTGGTAATAGTCACCAACAATGGTTGCACTGAAATCTCTGACCCAGGACTAGCAATTCCAGCGGCGGTCAACGCTTGACCGATAATGTTATCAATACGCTTTCTTCTATCCATTGTTATCTAAAACAAAAAGCAATGTTAACAGACAAACAGAACCAAATTACTTAACAAAATACGTGATCTAAATATCAGCAACACAAAATTAGTACTTACCTCGCCGTCCCACTCGCCATTCCCGGAATGCGCGTGCGTCCTTACCGACGACTTGTCGGGCACTCGACGCTTTGTTTTTTACCAAGCAACGACGCCGGAGCAATTCTTGGTTCGGACAACCGACAAAACTAAGACATCGCGAGTTATCTAAACGCCAATCAGCACTTGATTATTTTCGTGTAAACTTATCCAAATGCCAATAAATTTCATGATTTGGGCAGGTAAAATTTTACCATACGCCACTCGAGCGTATTTTTATGGTAGGGTAAAAATGTCCAAATCACAAACGTTCAGAAAACTCGTCGGGGAATAACATACTAAATCAAACTGTTTATAGAAATTTTGGCTGGCAAAGATAACCAAATAACTTCGAGCAAGTTTTTAGAGGAAAGCAAAAACTACTTAATACTGATTGTGTGAAAAAGACGGTAAGGTAAAATTTACTTAGTCCGCGGTGTAATCTGAAAGTGCTTCCTAAGTACAAAATTTTCATAAACTGCCCAAAATGATGTCGCTAGGTTTTGGAAAAACACACGAATGGAGGGAATTTTGAATTTACCAAGCGCCAAAAAGTTGATCCTAGAAGGATGAAAATGAGACCAATCGACGCAGAAAAAAAAGACGAATCCAACGGTATATATAACTCTATATGGGCCATTTTGGCGTTTGGTAAGTTTTGCCTTTCCACCGTTTATTGTATATTTACAAAATAGCGGCCCGCCTCCACTGTTTCACCCGCGCGTAATCTCTTTTTCTAAATATCCCCCCATTCGGACTGTGGGGGACATTTCCGGGATTAAAAGTATCCTATGTTCACAGGGGATAGTGAAGCTTTCCAAGAGTGAAAGAATTATTCAAATCAGTTCTGTAGTTTCGGAGCCTATTCAATACAAACAAACAATCAAATCTTTCTATCATCATCATCAGCCTATATACGTTCCCACTGCTGGGACACAGGCCTTATCTCAATTGTGAGATAGTGTGGGCCATACTCCACCACGCTGGCCTAGTGCGGGTTGGTGGAGGGGTGGGTAAGGCAAGTGACCAACCAAATGGCCTCTGACTAGGCTTGACGACTAATATTTACATTATAGTAAATATCAGCCGGGACCAACAGCTTAACGTGACTTCCGAAGCACGGAGACGCTCGAAATTAATGTCACTAAATATGGTCAGAATGGTCACCCATCCATTAACGAACCACTGTCACAGCTGCGCCACGAGCGCCTCATAATCTTTTTATAGTATAGATAAAAGTTAAATAAAATAATTCGTTCGTTATGAAACTATGCTTCTTTGTCTTAGCTTAGGTTTGAAGTACGAACAAATTATTTCGACATAAATTACTATGCACATATAAAATGTATTGTTCAAAATATCATTGAAATTAACATAATCTATAGATAGTCTGTATTAAAATTAGAGTTATTTCTATGAATCACCGAATCTAATCTAGTTTTATTTGTACCAGGAAATACTAAAATCTAGAATTTATTTATTTATGCAAATACTACCATTTGGGGGACAAATTGTTAATGTCAATTTAAATGTATGGATGTCAAGGCGATGTGTTTCTTAAAAGGCATTTTTTTAAAATATCAGACAACAAAACAATTCTTATAAAATCTATAAGTAAAACATCCTTTTTCTTATAAGAATAATTCTTCTTTTTCTAAGCGTTTTGTCTTGATCAAGTCAGGGTACTTTTTTTATGTCACGAGCCAGCGGGTCGCCTGATGGTAAGCAATCACCGCCGCCCATGGACATCTGCAACACCAGAGGGATCGCTGATGCGGGTATAATCACGACCCCCATGGGTATGAGGGTTGTGGGCCCCCGGCACTCTCACAAACCAGACGAAACACAATAGTAGTCACTATTATTTCACGCTGGTGTTATGTGAGAGGGTGGTACTTCCCCGGACGAGCCGGCTCATTCGTACTGTAAAACAGCATGGCTCTACCACTACTTGGGCTGGTCAATAGCCATAAGGCTAGCACCGGCTCGTCCTAATCGGGTGTGAAGGAGAAACCGGGGGAGTTTAGTGGGTAGCGGACGCTTTAGTCTCGAGTCTCGGCCAAACATTGCCGCAGGTCTAGCTAGCCTGCGGTTATGGTGCATAAACGCATTCTCCTCCGAGAAAAAAAAAAAAAAAAATGGCTCTACCACTACTAACGGTAACGGGAACGCTTACACCATGATTCAGGATTTTGCATGTCCAGTTATTAAATAGGGGAACTAGACCAATCATCATCATCATCATCATAGCTACACATGCATTTGACTGTGCAAGCTTCCTCAAATTATTTCCATCACCGCCGAGCTATTGGTGAACACACAAAGAAAAATGCGTAGATGCGCGTCGAGATTCAAACCTTCGACCTATTCTATTTTTTATTTCACATTGGCAAAAACAACGCGTAGGAAGTTTATTGGCATCTAACGAAAACAGATTTAAAATCCAATTTTAAATGTTACCTTGAATGTCAAATACAAAAACTTAGGAATGTCGAATGTGGCTCATAAAATATTAATATTTATTCTTATTGATAATATTATTGCACCAATAGCACAAGCTAGGCATAGTTTGGGGCTAGATGGCGCTGTGAGATAAATGTCGTTATTATATTAAAACTGACCTAATTATCTATACAGCGTGGAATTTTAGTCGTTGTTTTCCCGCAGTAAAATGATTCTATCTTCGTAGTAAAATAAATTAATAAAGTTCTTTTTGTAGTCAAATCTAAACTTTTACGATTATGATAGACGAAACTCGAACCAATAGTACTAGCTGTGTCACGAACGGCCGCCGGCCGGGGTCATTGCCCTTCGCGTTTATCAAAAAATTATTATTTACTATTTACTCACATTTGGTTTCCATTTTCCCATTAAAATATAAGAAAAAAATTCAAAAAAGTTTTAATAAAATTTCAAAAAAATTCAAAAAAAAAAACTTGCATAAATCGATAGTACTACTGAAGGTAAAGCGTTCTGCTGCGGGAAAACAACGACTAAAAAAACACGCAGTATATGGACTCAAAGGTGACTGACTGACTGACTGACATAGATAGCTAATCAACGCACAGCCCAAACTACTGGACGGATCGGGCTGAAATTTGGCATGCAGGTAGATGTTATGACGTAGGCATCCGCTAAGAAAGGCTTTTGATCAATTCCCACGGGAACTGGAACCACGCGGGTGAAACCGCGGGCGGCCGCTAGTAAAATATATTTATAGCCGACTTTCAAACTATTACACCAAATAGGTCACATAATATTATGTCATTCGCCACACGAAAACCATTTTAATGTCAACTTGTGTTTAAAAAACAGGTACAATATAAATTAACATTTCAAATGACCTACCATGACCTAAACAGAAATGACTAAAAACTTACATGCATTTTCCTCCTTTTTTATTTGGTCATAATTCTGAGAAGTCCTTGACCAAAAGGATAAGCATTTTGTCTTCATCAAATGTACTTAGAATACGACAAAACATACAAATACTCGTAATAATTTTGTAGCCAATGACTATGTTGGCCAAGCTTAAAGTTTTTTTTTTTAATAAATAAATAAATATCTCTGGACATTATTCACACAGCGCCATCTAGCCCCAAACTAAGCATTAGCTTGTGCTATGGGTGCTAGACAACGGATAAACATTACTTATATACTTTTTTTTTTTGTAAATACATACATATTATACATAGAAACACCCAGACCGATACAAACAGACATGTTCATGCACACAAATGTTTGTACCGTGCGGGGATCGAACCCGCGACCTCTGGTGTAATAGCCGACTTCTCGACCATTACACCAAATGACTCGTCAAGAGAGAGAGATTAAGGATGAGGAGATGGAGATTAAGGTCCATTTAGACACCTTGTTTTTTTAATACTAGATTAGTTAGCAGACTGGCAGGCAGACCACCTCATGGTAAACGGCCTATTCCATTATGGGACTACCAGGAAGAGTCGCCCAATGTGCTGCCACAATGCTGGCTCCTGTGATCTTCGACCCTTTGATATCAAGTGTATTGGCTCCCATATTAGCTCTTATGATGGCAGATTTCACCAGTGCGGGTGATCACTATCCAGTAGAAATCTGAATAGTCCTACCACCAACTTATGTAGGACCTATATTAAGTGTTTTGGTATATTCTGACGCTGATCTATTTCTTCCCCAGGCTGCCTCACAATCGCGCTGTCACTGCCGGGAACCGAAGCCGTTCGCGCCACCTCGCTCATCTTCTCTAAAACCACCACCACCACAGCAGCCCCTGAGGAGTTGCCTTCAGGACCTGAAGATGAACCCCAGGTAAAGAGAAAAATATAAATAAATATTGGACCACACACATCACATACGTTGATCTGACCCAAATGGATTATTCCCGACTGCCCCTACCAAATCTGCCACCAGTTAAGGCAGTCGAAACTTTTTAGTTCCGTCTGCCCTCACTAGGGACAGACGGAACTAAAAAGTTTCGACTGCCCCTACTGGTTATTTAGATAGGTAGTTTTAGATATAAAAGACATTTCTCTTGATAATTACAATTTAATAAGCTTTTACATTCGGCATTAATATTGCAAGCGCGGTAAAATCTATCTGTCAATCTCGACGGCCAGTGCGGGGCACCGTACGCGGTGACCATAGACATAGTGATGTGTTAATCGAGTGAACCAATTATTCACCTAACAGTAGGTAGACTATAGCTAACCCAGTAAATACCTACAGTACCGTACTATCGAGGTCACCCGCGCGTGATCACCCTTAGGGCTAAAATCCTGTGCAGTATTTTCACGTTTACAAGCGCCGCTCCTAAGAAGTCGCGATGCGCGTGCACGGTATATTTTTCCAAAAGTGATCACGCGCGGGAGACCTCGATCGTACGTAAGTAAGCAGCGTAAGCCCTTGTGTTATGGGTGTCAGAAACAACGAGGGTACCACTTTATTCTCAAATACAAATAAACATCCAGACACAGTACAACACAAATGTTCATCACATAAGTGTTTGTCCTGGGTGGGATTCGAACCCACGACCCCTGGGGCATAGGGCAGGGTGCCTACCAAATGTGCCATCGGGCCAGTCAAATAGTCAGTAATCACAAAGCTTTTTGGTCTGCCCCGGGATTTGAACTAACAGCCTCTGGTGCATACATACGCCATCAGGCCGGTCAAATAAACTCCAGTGTTTCATCATCAGCCTATATACGTTCCCACTGCTGGGACACAGGCCTTATCTCAATTGTGAGATAGTGTGGGCCATACTCCACCACGCTGGCCTAGTGCGGGTTGGTGGAGGGGTGCGTAAGGCAAGTGACCAACCTTAATGTCAGATGTTATCAAGTCGCCAAATGGCCTCTGACTAGGTTTGACGACTAATATCTACATTATAGTAGATATCAGCCGGGACCAACTGCTTAACGTGCCTTCCGATGCACGGAGACGCTCGAAATGAATGTCACTAAATGTCAGAATGGGCACCCATCCATTAACCGACCGCGGCGTGGGTAGCTTGACTTTCGTTATCGCTAACGAACCACTGTCACAGCTGCGCCGCGGGCGCTCCAGTGTTTACATGCTCATATTTCATCCAACGATCACCCATCCGTATATCGACAGCTCGTTACTCGCTTAATTTACAACAGGAACTGCATCATTACACTACGCAACTATCGTGAACACAGCATATTTCACGTGCATACGGAAATAAAAATAAAAGTCAATCACCTTGATATCGACTTACGTCCTATATACATAATCATACAAACATACGTCATACATTGCTACACTTCCGAAGTAAATACTTAGAGCGTTTGTCCACCGCCGCCGTCACCGGGCCGTCACCGAGATAGAGATGCCGGCGCCGATGTAACGGTACATACATTTACTAGAGAGGTTTGTCCACCGCACGCCCGTCACCCGAGCGCTGTCATCCCCGGCGCCGAGATGTCGAGTAGATCGGCTTGACCGCTAGATCGTGTCCGAAGTTTTGACGGGCCGATGTGCCGGCACGTGCTAACACATACAAAACTCGGTTGTCTTGTCCACACACTGCCGTCACGTTTGCTCGGTACTACGAGTGACAGCTGGAAGTTGGAACAAACTAAACGCCGAGATCGGTCGCGGTGGACAAACGATCGCTGTCACGTAATTTTGAAATCGGTCAGAATAAACTCGGTTCTCGGTGACGGCCCGGTACCGGCGGCGGTGGACAAACAGCCTTACAGTTAGGCACGCAGTTAGCCGGATGGTAAGCGGACACGGCGGCCTATTCAATTGAGAGACACTCAACCAGAACGCCTAATATGCTGGCAAACTGTAGGCTGCTCGATTCGAAGATTAGAGCTTTAATTTAGTTTGAGCAAGTGCTCTGGTTCCCACATAAATAAATATCTCAACATTATTCACACAGCGCCATCTAGCCCCAAACTTAACATGAGCTTGTGCTATGGGTGCTAGACGACGGATAAACATTACTTAAAAATACTTTTTTTGCAAATACATACATATTATACATAGAAACACCCAGACCGAAACAAACAGACATGTTCAATTGTTCATGCACACAAATGTTTGAACCCGCGACTTTGGTGTAATAGCAGACGTCTCGACCATTACACCAAATGGCTCGTCGATAAAAATTATTTTTGAGGAACACAGCCAAAGCTGTTATGGCGACAGATTTCAACTGAATTTATTAAATTTGTATTCTGGCCCGATGGCTCATTTGGTGGTAATCCTGCCTTGTGCACCAAGAGTCGTGGGTTCTTATCCCATTCAGGATAAAAATTTGTGTGATGAACATTTGTGTTTGTTCTATGTCTGGATGTTTATTAATGTACCTAAGGATGTATTTGTGGTACCTTCTTTGTTTCTGATACCCACATCACAAGTGCTTAAGCTTACCTTTGGATCAGATCCCATATTTATTAAATTTCATGTGTGAAAGTTGTACCTAACCGACTCTGGAAAATTTCTACCACAAATCATACTTCAACTTACTTTTTAAAATACTTAGCGCGATGTAAATTACAATCAACGCCATCTACCGGCAGAAATTCAAATTAACTTCTGACTTGCTTCCTAAAAATCATCTCTTTCTCCTTCCAGACCGAAACAACAGCAGAGGGAGGCGAAGTCGCCAGCAATTCGACGAGCAAATTATCCGGGATCCCGCAAATAGATTACATCTACGACCCCAACCTTCCCCGGGAACTGAACGGGTATAACCTCTCCGGGTACCCGTTCTATGAAGCTGTACCACCGCCCGAGACTATAGACTTCAAATGCGATGGGCTTCACGATGGGTTCTATGCCTCCGTGCCTCATAAATGCCAGGTAAGATGTGAAGTTCCTCCTAGCGTTTTGTCCAGATGTATTCGGGGCACGCTTACACCTTGCTCCAGGGTTTTTCAAGTCCAGTATATTTGGAGCGACACCACGCTTGCCAAATGCGGATTGGTGATCACAAACCCGAGCAGTCCGAAAAAACCACAGACTAAATTTCTCTATGGAAAAAACCGACACAAAGTTAGCTCGACCCGGGAATTGAACCCAGGACCCCGAGATCTCGACCTGGTACTTAAACCACTACACCATCGAGGCGTTTTTGTTACTGCTGAAAATACGTACAAAGTAAAATCAATAGGTACGCGCCGAGATTCTAACCAACCAACCGTCTTACCTCGCGTCTTTTCACTCCTCCCCATCCCCATCCATATTCCTTTTAAGCCGGGCATACCTTCTCTTTTCTCAGTCCTCTTGTCGCAGGTGTCAATACTGTCAATAGAAGAAAGCGATCACTCACCACCATTATACATACATAGAACCAGCCAAAAACACATGTGACTGTGGTGCCTCCCCGCAAACCATGGCCCACCTGCTTTCTTGTCCCGCGTGCCCATGTGTTTAATAAAGAATAACTCTGAATGGACTAAGATTTGGAACTTGGCGCCATAGTAACTTTTATTTAGCTCAAAAATACCTATCCAGCGCTGTAACACACATAGCTATTGGAGGTGGGACCAGATTTCATAGAAACCCTGTCATCATCCTTTAGCCATCGACTCGCTAAGAAGAAGAAGACCACCATTATACTTGATCGTTTATTACCCTCTTTACCGTTACCCCAATGATTCCAGGTCTACCACCACTGCCTCTTTGGGACGCGGTACGACTTCCTCTGCGCCAACTACACCGCCTTCGACCAAAAGACGTTCATCTGCCACTTCGTCTCCGAGGTGGACTGCAAGAACTCACCAAATTACTTCAGCAGGTAAGTTCATACTGCCTCTGTTGTCAGTAGAACCATTTTATCATCTTCCTAGGATGTCCGGAGTCCTACGATTAGTATTTATTATAAGAAGTCACTAGGTAGGTTTTGACCGCCTCCGTGGGATAGTGGCTTGGCCGCTCGGGTATAAAACCCGGAGGTCGTGGGTTCGATTCACGCCTTGGGTCTGGTTGGTGGTCGGACTTTTTCAGAGTCCGACTGGCTAGCTACCACATGTGGAATCTGCCGCCATGACAGCTCTGGCTGTGTTCCGGCAGTATTAATGTGGGAGCCAGTACACTTGAAATCAAAGGCTCGAAGACCAGATGAGCCTACAGTATGTATGGCAGCACATTGAGCGATGCTTCTAGGTGAAGTGTCCCTCAATGGAATAGGCCGCAGTGACCGCTTACCATCAGGTGGGCTGCGTGTCTGTCTGCCAACTAAAGTAGAATAAAAAAAAAACGTTCGGACCACAAAACAAAAGGAAGGACTCCCTATCTGTCTTTTTAAGGTTCCTGCTAAAAATGAGATAAAATGTTTGTTTTATGTTCGAATTTCGTAGGTATACCGCAAGCGTGGCGCTTGAGCCGGTCCGCCTAACGCCACGACCATTAAAAAAAAAAATCCAAAAAATTATTAAGTTATATGTACTCAACTCATTCAGGCAAGTAAAAATACGTTTCTTGATCCGGTTTTTTTTTCCAGTGAAATAAAAAACAGGATCAAGAAACGTTGTATTTTTACTTGCCTGAATGAGTTGAGTACATATTTATAACTTAATAAGTTTTTGGAATTTTTTTTTTAATGGTCGTGGCGTTAGGCGGACCATTTTCGGAAAAAAGCGTGGCGGGGAAAGGGTAAAGGACGTTTGTAACACCAGAGACTATCACGCATCGGCCCTGTAATTTGAAGGAAAACCATAAGTACTTGGCAGCATAAAAAGGTTCTCTTCGATGCCGACACCATGCCCTCCCCAATTCAGATCTGGAGACCACATTATGAAAGTGATTGACTCAATGATTTGACCTGCAGAGTGATTTCGTCTGTTAGTCGAAATGTTTTCTAATGAAAGACCGATGTATAATTATTATTGTAGGTTTTGCTCTTGCACTTCGTATGTTGACTGAGAGTGCCGGAGATCAGAACTCTGGAAAGTCATGACAAGAGACAATTTTAGTACAAATTCTTTGTGCAATGAAGCTAGTTTAGAATAAAAAAAAACCGCTGGATGGCGCTACGTAGCCATAAGGTCCAACTAAAATGTGATTGGTTTATTTTGACGGTGATTATATTTTGACGGAAGAAAAAAAACCGCCATCATGAATGTCAAAATGAACAAATCACGTTTATTTTCCGAAACACCCTCATTCTTGGGTAAGCAGACTTGCTCCCTCACTGTCCTCATACCCTTGCCATGATGACTTGTCACAAACTTTTATAAGTTTCATTTTTTTTTTCAGAAACGAAGCCCTATACAAGCAGGATTCTACCACAACCCCCGCACCGCCCACCACGAGCTCGACCACAACCACGACCACGGAGAGACCCCCGCGACCCCCCCGCAGGAGACCCCACCATCGATACGATTACTACGATGATGATTACTACTATGGACGGGATTACGATGAGTATGAGGATAGGTGAGTTTGATTACTAAAGCTACTGTTACACATGCTCTAAAATAGCATGCTAAAAGTGTGCTATTGAGTATGCTCAATACGAGCATGCTTATAAGCAGTCACATTTGCTAGCAATAGGCATGCTAGGTTTTAAGTATGCTCCTAAGCTGCCATACATCCACATGCCATTTTATAGCGTGCTTTCTCGCTCTCTGTCAGTTCAAACCACTCTCTGTCTCTCTGCTGCTGCGGTGGATACCACACTCTAAAATTGCGCGATGCAGAATTTTGAACAAATTTTAAAATTGTTCAGCTCCATCTATTACATAAGAATCTTACCATTTTAAAATAAACCTGCTGCTGTCGCGCCTTTGCCTAAATTTGAAAGCGACTTTAATCTCTTTAACTTCTACATTCCAGGGGCAGGGCAAGACCAAGACCAGGTGCTCGAGGGCAAGGTAGACCTGGCAAGAGGAGACCAGTGGCTGCTGATGACTATGATGATGAGAGGTTAGTAAATCCTACACTAGCAGTGATGGCTGAAATTGGATTAGAAATGAAACGAATGTCAAATTTACCAAAAAGCATTAATCTTTGGACAGGGGTAGCAATTAAGTCTAGTAAAGCAATCTGCTGTCGCGTACCTATACCATTGGGGATGGAATCCCTGAAGCTTTAGCCAGTCCGGCGCCTGCCCATCTGGCGCAGAGTCCGCCATAACCAGCCTACCCACCCTAAACACATGCGGAAATACGTCATTTTCTTCACGTAAAAAAAAAGCATTATTCTGGTACATCATAGACTCCCCTAAAATGTATACCTAAAGGTTTACTTGGCAGACAAATGATATACACTAAAATAAAATTTAGCTTAACAGAATTTCTAAATAAAAATGTTAATACATACCGTCAAAATACGAGTATTAACCTACTACAAAATCTCATCTTCCCTTCCAGATACGAACGTCGTCCAAGACCCAGAGACGAACCTGAAGAAGATTATGAAGAACGTCGTCCTTACGACAAAAGACCACCAAAAAGACCATATGACCAGAGAAGACCATACGACGAGGACGAAGATAGAAGACCTGGTCTAAGGAGAAGACCAGCCAGACCTCCAGCCAGACCAGACAGAGATGATGATGAAGACCGCTTCAGAGATGATGAAGAAAGACCTAGAGCTGGTCAGAGAGATCAGAAAAGAGACGACGTAAGACCTAAAAGACCAAGGGATGAGTTTAGGCCTAGAGAAGAGAAGCGGCCTAGGGATGATGTAAAACCTCGTGATGAGATAAGACCAAGAGATGAAATTAAGCCAAGAGATGAAATTAGGCCGAGAGATGAAATAAGGCCGAGAGATGAAATTAGACCACGGGATGAGGTCAGACCACGTGATGAAATCAGACCAAGAGATGAGAAACGGTCTCGTGATGAACCTAGAGTCCGTGATGATGTCAGACCCAAAGACAATTTGAGACCACGCGATAGGCCTATGAGGAACGAAGATACTTTACAAGAACCTAAAAGAGACACCACTAGGCCGAGGGACGATAGGTTTCCAACTGAAGGTAGGAGGTATAAAGATTTCAGGAACAGAGAAGAAAGACCATATGCAAGACCAGAAAGGAATTATGATGATGAGCGACAACAAGAAGAAAAACGAGAAATTCCAACTGCACCAGAAAATCAAGGTTTAGTCAAACCTAACGGTCATGGTATCTTCAGTAAGCCCAGAGCGCCACCGAAGATTAAAAGACCAGTTCCCGCAAATGAGAAAGGAAAATTTGAATATGTAACAGTATCAACGACAAAAGCACCTCCGAAATTAGATGATGATGAATATTACGATGATTATGAAGACGAAACTAGCAGACCATCGTCTTCTGGAAAGACTAGTTTCGTCCAGCAAAAACCGAAGCCAGAGCCTGTTGAAAAGGAAAAATTTAAACCCTCTAGACCACATTTTAGTGCAAATTATAAAGAAAGGCCTACTAAAAAACCAAGCTATGACGATGACTACTATTACGATACTCAATACAAAAGAAGGCCTCAAAGAATTAGACAAAAAGAGACTAAAAAGGATATAGATGATTACTATTACGAAGATTATGAGGATAATAAGGATAAAAAGCCTGTTAAAGTAGAAGAAGACATCACTGCAAAGATAAAAGATATACGTCCAAACGTGAAAGTACTTAAGCGTCCTTTTTTACCCTCTAGGGGTGGGAGTCCATATTTGCCTAGAGGACTACACCCAGTTGCCGGCAAAGATATGTCGGCACCTCCCAGCACCACCCCTAAACCTACCACCACGACTGTAACTACAACGACACCCGCTCCTACTACTACTCGTCCTACTACAACACGACCAACTACTACATTCACTACTGAACCGACAACTACCCAGCACGTGGTTCCTGAAGAAGAATATGAAGAATATTATGATGAAGAAGATATCGATTATGACGCTAAGCATAGGAAAGAACAATCAACAATCAGACCCGAGATAAAAACACATTCTGCTGACGTCAAAACTTACGCACCCGACCCTGATAATTACGAAAGTGATGAATTAGAAACTCATGAACCAGAAATTAAAACTATACACCCTGAGGTTAAAACTTACTCGCCTGAGGTCAAAACTCACTTGCCAATCCCTGAGACTACAGTGCCAGAAATCCGTACGCACACGCCAGAAATTCGTACACCCACGCCAGAAATTCGGACACATACGCCAGAAATTAAAAAACACACACCAGAAATTCGTACTCACTCTCCAGTAATTGAGACGCATACGCCAGAAATTGAGACATACACGCCGGAAATTAAGACGCATACGCCAGAAATTCGGACCCACACGCCAGAAATCCGGACTCACACGCCAGAAATTCGGACTCACACTCCAGAAATAAGAAGGCCTGAATTGAAAACAAACAAACCTGAGGTTACAACAGAATCATCAGACGAACGGGCTAAGAAACTTGCCACACAAGTTTACAGAGTTTACAACGACAATTACGAAGCTATAAGAGACAAACTTGAATCTACCTTATCTCCTGGAGATTATATTAAGCCATATCTAGCAACAGCCAGGCCTTTAGACAACGGCCCAACTTATAAAGTTACAGAAACTCCATTCAAACCAAGAGTTGAACCAAAACCAGATATATCCAAACCTTATACAGCAACAGGAAAACCTTTGAAAATACCAGATATTTCTATAAAACAAAACCTAGCTGATTCTATAGAAAATGATTACGATGTTAGGCTAAATGAAGCTATCACTCCGAATCTGCCCAATGTGAATATTAGGATACCAAGTGGCTTCGTAGTTCCAAATGATAGAGATTACACTTTTGCTAGGTTCAGACATAATTATCACGCAGAACCGCAATTTGCTGCGTCTGATATAAGCAATTATCAAGTTAGAAAGAGACCACAAGTCTCAGGGGTCAGTATTCGGACCCCAAATTCGTTTTACCTCCACCCCCAAAGGGTGGTGAGTTATCAAGATGAAGGGGTGCAGAGGTACCCCAGACAACTCATGTATAGGCAAGTGGTCGGTGATTTCTTTTGAAAAATGTGATTTGGTAACCTGTTAAGGGTATTGGTTACATGAAAACCTGTAAGAGTATATTTTTATTGAGAAATTAGTAACTAATTTGGTGTAAAATACTACAAATATATTATTTAATTATGTGCTACAGCCTCAAGTATCGAGATACGATTAGCTGGATAGATAAATTCGATTGCCTATTCGGTCTAAATATAATATAATAAAATACTTGTAACTAATTAAATAATATGATCAAATCAATTCTTTCAAAATTCAATATGAAGCAATCTTTGGAAATCGCTTTTAAATGTACCTAATTATATTTGATGTTAATTATTATGTAAAATGTTCTTGGAGCATTAATCCAAAATTATAATTATATCTATTTAAATTAAAATACTTTTAATATTTTTTTATCATTGACTGCCAAGGATGCATGCGTCATATTATCAAATTTACTTTATGCGGGTCACTGAATGGCCCCAATGGCGTTCAATGTGTTAATATACTGCTTACTAAACTTAATATATTACTATAACTTTTAAATTAATTAAAAACTAAGAAATAATGTGATAGATTTGAAGTTATTCTGTCAATCTACTTCGCTATATATCTTACAGGTTTTCGTAAATACTAGGTACTAATATTAAGTACATTAATTTTAGTCATTCGGAAGCCGAAATTAATAATAAATTAATATTTAACTGTCAAAAATTATTAGACAAAGAATTTTGTAAATTATGCAGAGGATTATTTATAAAGGTGTGGCCACAAAAATAATAAAAAATTAAATGTATAGTTAATATACTCATAATTTAAATTAATAAACAGCACTTTTTAATAAACGCCAACGAATTTAAAAACTTTTATTTTATGAAATGCCATTTTAAAATTTTATAAAATATTTTTCACATCATTTACGAATGAAGTACTGATGGTATATTTTTTTTGAAAATTATTTTTCTTTTCTTTTCTGTCTCACTGCCAAGTATTTATAAGATTTTTATGTAAGTAATAAAATACTGTAAGTTACCCATTTGTTTTAAGCGTCGAATTTTCCATGGTTTCTTGGTGTACTATCGAACAACACACATTTTAGTAAAAATATATCAGAATATACATGTTTCGTTTAAATGATGGCAGAAATACATTAGAAATAATAATCAATAATAATTGGTAAAAGGTATATTTTGTATTTAATGTATTAAAAATGTTTAGGCTGCTAAGAAAATATGGTCTGTAATTTTTAGTAATTAAAGAACATTTTAGATTGTATTTTGTTGTAGCTGTTTATTTTATTTTAATAAAGTCAAATGCTGATTGCTTTTTTATTGTATTAAAAACTGGATATTTGTAAATATTTAGATATCATAAGACCTTAATTAAAAAGTAAGTAAAAATGTTTGTTAAAATTTTAACAGACAATCACTTATTTACTTATTATTGTATTGTTAAAATTGCTTTGTTTGACAGTACACCAGGGTTGATTGTAAATTTTTAAAAATAACGAACAATACTTTTGTAACTATGCGTAAAGATGTATATTGTAAGGAGAGTTTTCTAAATACAAGGTAAATACATTTATATTTGAATTTTATTTTATTTCCTGTGTTGGTTTCATAAAGCAATTTAAAATGCATCAACCACTGTTTAGAACTGAAAATAGTATCTCGTTGGCCAAATGTACGCACTTGACTGTGCTGTGATCTTGAGAAAATAAAGTCCTGAGTTCAAATCCTGGGTCGGTCAATTAAATTAGTAGGTAATAGTGTTTTTCTATTCCGAATAGACATACTAGGTCATAATCTGAAGTCTGAAAGGTGGTGCTGTAAAACACTGCTGGGCCTCGGAAAGCACGTTTAAGCAGATTTCTAGGTTTCGAATTTACCAAACAAAGCTCGCATTTATGCTCACCAATGCGAACTTGGCAACCGTGGTTACTAAATACCTATAATTATAACGATTACATGATTAAATAATAAACCTTTTGTCTTAATATGGCACTCACTGGGGCATTTACAGACTTTATTTAACTAGTCATCTAGACCTAGATGTCGGCAAAATTCGGCTCGCGAGCTACTTTAGATATGAAGCTCTTTAAAAATTTTGAAATTACATAAATTGCAATTTGTAACTCTACCTACACAAAAGGTTACTAACACCAGCTGGCCTCCTTGACTCCACACTTCCTTTTATTATATCAAGATTTCATGAACACACACCTCACCTGTACCACATTAAATGTTGGCGAAAATTTAAATAAAAAAAATAATTCACTAAAACTGTTTATTAAAAAATGACTACTTACAAAAACCATTCTCGTACCAAATAATAATATAATAATAGTCTACAGTATTATAATTACATATTTATTCACAAATACCACCATTATGTTAAATATTAGTTAAATTTCATTTGACGCAACAAGTTATTCATTATGTTATGCATAACAGTTAAATGAAGATTTTTTTTTCAATTCAATACCATTTATTTATCATACTTTATATCTTTTTACTACGTTAAAATTTTATGAATTTTATGAAATAATTGCTTCGAAAATATTATAAAATTTAAAAATTATTGCGTCAAATAAAATTTTACTGCAATATACTATAAAATAACAAGCACACACATCGTTATTTACAATAAAGGAAATAGTTTTATTTACAGAAAATATTTTGTCTTTTAGATATACAATTCCTTGAATAAATTATGAGTTGACAGCCAATTGGAAACAGAAATAAGTATATTATTATTTTGGACATTTCATTTTAATTTTTCAGTAATATAGTAGACAATTAATAGATATTAAATCATGTTAATATAATTAATACATAATGAATATATAATTATTGTCTTTGGCTTTAAAATGGCTGAATTTAATTTTTTATTTATTATATTCTCAATTTTCCCATTATGATCATTTTATTATATTATTTAATAATATAAGCATTAAATTTTTATTATAATTATTTTACCTGATCACTTGAACTCAAATGAATAAAATTCACAAATTCTTATCATATCCTTACTTTGGGCTTCATGAGAATATAAAAATTACTTGAATAAATGAGCAAATATAATTTTATCAAATATTTATGATTATATAATTATAAAATTTCCTTCAAACCACATTTTTCTTAAGTACTTAAATTAATATAGCGTCACGCAATAGGTGAAAACTATTATGTAAATTGATATGTTATATCACATTTTATATTTTTAATATATTTTGAACTTTTTCCAGAACATATTTAGGGCTTTTTATTAAATTAAAAGTGAATAATGTGAAAATTTCCTGCGATACTACTTGAAATTATAGATAAAAAAATATAATTTTAACAGAAGACCTATTTTAAGAGGTTTTAAATTTTTTCTAATTATTTCTTATACAACTCAATTACTAGACAGACAATGGTTCAAATGGGAAGCGACTCGAACTTTCAGTTAATTATTTGAAAGAAAAAAGGGACACTTCACCAGGAAGCATTCACCCAATGTCTTTATACTACCTATACACTCTTTTGACGTTCCAACTGGGTACTTGACTTTACAATTGATTTTTAACAATATCTGACACTAAAAATACATTGAAAAGAATAAACAATTGTTTATATATAACTTTCATAAATTAATCAAACGATCATTAGCATTTTAAGAATTAGGTTATACTCTTATTGTAATGGGAATATTCTGTGACTAAACGTGACTTCTACCAGATTTAAAATACTTTTAACTTACGCATTTCTAACAGGATTTTCAAAATTTATTCTGTTTTTGTTTACAAATAACATTACTTTTTGATAAAAATAATAAAAAATAGGCAAGTACCCAATTATCTCTAATAACTTCTATAGGATCAACTCATAACCTAGAATTTTCAAACTTCTCTCTCAAAGAGCGATACTTCAAGCTCCAAGTATCAGAAGAGAATGGCGCTTCTGTCTCTGTCTTAACCATGTTCCCTATTTCGAAGTTCTTCGCTAGGTCTGTAGGCTTTACTTCTTCTGTTTTCTCTGGTTCTACTGGTTCCGCTGGTTCTTCTGCATTTGAGCCGTGGATAAGGCGGTTGAGAGGGAACTGTATGTAGTAGAAGAAGTATGATGACGCCCATATGGCTAGCTGGTAGAGGACGATTTGCCACCAAGTAAGGATGCCGAAGATGTTATACAGCCAGCGGTTGGCGAAGAAGAAGATAGAGTAGTATCTGGAAAAGACGATTAATATTTAATAGATGATTATTGGTAGACGAACATGCGGCACACCTGATGGTAAGTGCTATCATCATCTGCAACACCAGAGGAATCACAAAAAAGGGACTTAAAATAAACTAAACTCCCATGGTTCCAGCTTCCACCCGATTGGGACGAGCTGGTTCTAGATACTAACCAGCTCATTTCCGGTGGCCTAAATGTTGACTGATACAGAATGTCATGTGGCATTAAGTCCGTATTTTTTACCTTTCTTTTTTTGTGCAATAATAATAAAAGATATGCGGGATCGAACCCGATCAGAGGTCGCCTCTGGTGTAATAGCCGGCTTTTCAACAAGTGAATAGTATACTCCACACTGATACTTGCTTAAAGCAATAATTTTGGCTTACTTCATCATCAGCCTATATACGTTCCCACTGCTGGGACACAGGTCTTATCTCAATAATGTGATATAGTATGGGCCTAGTACGGTTTGGTGGAGGGGTGCGTAAGGCAAGTAAACAACCATAATGTCAGATGTTATCAAGTCGAAAATGGCCTCTGACTAGGCTTGAAGCCTAATATCTACGTATAGTAAATATCAGCCGGAACCAACAGCTTAACGTGCCTTCCGAAGCACGGATACGCTCGAAATAAATGTCACTAAATGTGGTCAGAATGGTCACCCATCTATTAACCGACCGCAACGTGGGTAGCTTGACTGTCGTTATCTCTAACGAACCACTTTCACAGCTGCACCACGAGCGCCTCTCGCTCCTTTGGCTTACTTACTCAGGTAAAATGCGGATTACAAGACACTGCATTTAGCCCTTAGGCCGCGTGGTCCGATCGGCTTGTCCGATCGATCGGACCACTATGTTTTTTAGCAGTTTTAACTTCATCTGCTAGAAGATAAAATACTCACACAATAGCATAAGCCACAGCAACAACCGACGTTAGAATCAACTCCAGCTTCAGATTGACCGGCCGTCTCCTCGCCTGCAGGACAGTCTCCACCAGCACGATGATGGTGATGTTGGTGTGCACGCAGTGATTAAACCACCAGGGTAGGATCTCGTCGTAGACCTTCGGGAAGACCAGCTCGCGGTCGTACAGGTATATGCTCCAGAACATTGAGCAGACGAACTGGAAATGAGAGGTTAAGGTTTAAGAAAACCTTTTTTTTTATACTAAGTCAGTTGGCAGACAGACACCGGACACGCAGCCCACCTGATGGTAAGCGGCCACTGCGGCCTATTCTATTGAGGGGCACTTCACCAGGAAGCGTCGCTCAATGTTCTGCCAGACTGTAGACTTCGATATTCGAGCCTCTGATTTCTATAGTACTGGCTCCCACATAATAGTGCCGGAACACAGCCAGAGCTATGATGGCGGCAGATTTCACCTGTGGGGGTGGTAGCTAGCCAGTTGGACTCTGAAAAAGCCCTACCACCAACCAGACCCTAGGTGGGAATTGAACCCACGACCTCCGGGTTTTATACCCGAGGCTTAGCCACTGTTCCACGGAGGCGGGAAGGGACGGAGCCGTAGATGTCTAGGGATCAGACATATTCAGCAGTAGAGGTTATGAATATCGAGATGATTTTGAAGTTGATTGAGAAATTCTGTTATGGCAGAAACAAGTTGAAGTAGCTTGGTCGCTTATTTCATGGGAGTAAAAAACACTGAAGGTGACACAAATATAATTATAATATACTAAGGCCCAGTTTTCAAATGAGGCCTATATTTAAGACCAAACAACGTAAGTTTTCAGCTAATGTGTTTTCTGAGGCAGCCAACATCCAGACTCTCCTGTGACTGAGTTGTTGACCGAAACAGTCATTCATTTTTAGTCAACCCGGGATTTGAACCCAGGGACCCTAAAAAGGCCGTTGCTCCCCTCAATTGATGGCCTGCCTTCTAAAGGCAGCGCCATGATGGTCGACGATTGATGGGCTGCCTTTAGAAGGCAATTCCTTATCGCCCGTATTTAAAGTCTGTTTTCGTTTGTTTGACGATTCGTTGTGTTTTATTAGTTTGTTAGGTTGGTAGAACAAACCAGCGACTAGCAAATGACAGCGCCCGGCGCGCGAACATTTGAAACCGATGGGAGTTTTGTCAATCTTTTTAAAATGTTCGCGCGCCGGGCGCTGTGACTGTATGCAGAAATTGTTGATTTACTTGATATTTTATTATGTAAAGGTGTGAATGTTATTTAATGTGTTTATTGCTTAATAGTAACAGGTTAATTTAAAGTGGACAACTAAAGCAACAAGTTGTTTATTTTTTTTAATTTGATTTTTTAGTTTTAATTACCCAATTTCATTCCACTTGTATTTTCCCTCGCATACAGTTCGAACACAGTAGAATATAATTTAAATTATATAATTTTAACTTGTAGACCATTTAATAATGACTTTATTGATACCAAATGACTGGTATTTGCATACAGGAAGGATTTAAAATAATTTTTTAAAAAAATTAAAAATCAAAAAATAATCAAAATGGCGGCCATTTTGTTTTTCCTAATCAAATTAAGGAAAATGGTCGCCATGATGTCATCAAATGAGGGGTTAAAGGGCAACCTAACTAGCCCCTTGGAGGCATTATACTTTATGTGAATCTATTGAGAAATATCTGTTTCAATAAAAAAAAAATTTTGTCTATGCCTTACCTATTGGTCACACATAAAAATTATTATGTAGATACTGTAGATACTAGCAGTAACAAAATACCTATATATTTATATATTATTTCCAGAAAAACACAATATAATGACAGCAGTTCTTTCTATTTTTAATTAACTGTTCGGTGTGTTACTGTGTACCAATTAAATAACTTTATATCAATCTCTTTCTACTCACCAACGTGTAAGGGAATACGAGCGACTGGAAGATGACGTCACGCCAGTAGGCGATCTTCTTCGCGCGCGGTGACTCCTGCGCATCTCGCCACTCGTATAGATCGTAGACGAACGCGAGCAGCAGGAATACCACCTGGAATGTCTGAAACAATAGGAATTTAAGGTTACTATCATGTTTGAACCAATCTTTATGTGGGCGAATATCAGAGGGGCCTGTTTTGGCTGTCCTTGATGAGAACAGAGGTGTAAAGTGGATATTTTTTCCTGAATTTTCTAGGTTGACTACCTTAGTAACCCAGCTATTTGGCTTCATGTATAAATTACAGAAAAACTAATATATTATATTACAGAAAAAAAAAATCTAGGTGGCCTGTCCTTTACGTACCTCTTATTGAATATGCACTTGCCATGAATATGCTTTAGGATTAAATAAGATTATGTAAATAAGACGACTAATAAATAAATGATATTGCTATTGAAACAACTGCATCATTTTTCCTATTTGAATGCACATGACAGTAGATAAAAGTTTGTCCAATCAAAACAAAGATTTAACACCCTGCTCTGTACCCATATGGGGACAAAAAGGAAAAAAAACCAATCTGTCCCCCTGCCAGCAAAGTGCGGACAGTCCGAACGTTTTTACTGTCATCTGTTTTGTCTGTCACAAATAAAATATTGTATTCCTGTCATACATAACACTTTCGCGTTTATAATATTACGTATAGATTTATATAACAAGTTGAACGATCTCCGAACCTAATTAAAAGTAATTATAGTCCATCACGCGAGTATCATACATTAATTGACTGAAGTCATACAAATCTACAGTCCACCTTTGTTCTAGGTTATCAGTCTCACCCTATCGGACCATGTCACGTGATTTCCAGTCAATCATTGCTGACTATCTATCTATCTAATAAACTATATTAGTGCTAATTTAATAATAGGTACTATTATCAATAATCTACACCAATATTATAAAGAGAAAAGATTTGATTGTTTGTTCGTATTGAATTGGCTCCGAAACTACTGAACCGATTTGAATAATTCTTTCACTGTTGGAAAGCTACACTATCCTCGGGTGACATAAGGTACTTTTGATTTCAGAAATGTGGGGGGAAGAGAAAAAAAAAGGAAATTACGCGCGTTAATAATATAAATGATTTTGTCTTAATAATGTGGAAAAAATATGTCCGAAAGCTAAGTTTAGGTAACGATATGACTAACATTTCTTTTACATAGACAAAACACCTTAATTCAATAAAAAAAACACAGGGGAAGCAGATAAGTGACTAGTGAAATTACTGGGTTTATGAAACCTAATAACTGTCGTCCCGGTGTAGCGGCCGCAGGGCGGTGCCAGATAGTAATTGCTTAGTTACTGTTTGGCACTGAACTGTCTAAGGGCAGACGTGGCGCTTACCATCAATTGTACGATCTGCTCGTCTTGTTACACAATGCAATAAAAAAAAGATAATATGTAAGTGAGGTCATCACTCTCTGTCAAACACGTTAGGTGGCCTGATCTCTCTTCGGTTGTGTCAGACTGCCCCACCGTGTTATGAGAGTGAGGGAATAGGGAGTGCACCTGTGCTTGCGCACTCACTGCAGCACTATAATGCGTAGTTGTTTTATCTATTTGATTGTCCGAAAGTTGGCTAGACAAACACGATAGACACGTGACAACATACTCGTGTTGTATATAGGTTAAGGGACCGACGTGGTGTGAAATTAGTCGTTTCCGGGACAACTCGTGACAGATAAGGGACAGTCACGTGCCGTACTTTGGACAAGCCAGTGACCTTAAAGATAACGTCCTAATTAGGGCCCTACTATAGTATACAATCATTCGTAACACTTTTCTTTTATACTACAATTGGCAGTTCAATAGACCCATTTTTGCGGAGGAGAATGCGTTAGGCACCGTAACCACAGGCTGTCCTACTATGTACCTACTTAACTTTTCTGGTTTCCTCTCTCCACCCTAAACTGGGACGAGCTAGTGTCCGCCTTACGACAATTCGTTAGCCCATCCCATGCCCCTTTTAAGTCGCCCCTATACAATTTATTTATTTATTTAACAAAATATAATTAAAAACGGATATATATTCGGATCGAATCCGCGAATTTTAAATAGCGATTTCTTAACCATTCAATCGGGTATATAGTTTTACTAATTGATAGTTATTTAGTCAAAAATATATTCTATTTCCTACTAGCCTTCCGCCCGCGGTTTCACCCGCGCTTAAATCTTTTTACAAATATCCCCCCTTCCCCCACATTTCCGGGATCAAAAATACCCTATGTTCACCGGGGATAGTGTAGCTTTCTAACAGTGAAAGAATTATTCAAATCGGTTCAGTAGTTTCAAAATTGTTATTCCCGCAGGAATGAGACGTTTCATTTTATAGCCTATGTCCTATTCCGGGTTATAAACTATACGTGTGCCAAATTTCATCTTTATCCGTTCAGCCGTTCCGTTCCGTGATTGAGTAACAAACATTTAAACATCTAAACATCCAAACATCCAGACTTTCGCATTTATAATATTAGTTAATACCATACTAATACTATTTTATTATATTTCTTGGATTTATCTATTATAAGTTTCCCTTATCTATAGTAAGGGATAAAAAGACAGACCTTGATATTTATCAATATTAAGGTATAATTAACAGCATATCATTCAACCAATAAGATAAAACATGTGTAATCAAATATCTTAATTTCATAGTTATTGATCCGTGTAATCTATTATGGTAAGCTAGCCTTCCGCCCGTGTATTTTCCCTCGTGGACTATACGATTTTATCCCGCGGGAACGTGATATTTTACTAAGATAAAAAAATAGCCTGTCACTTCCAGGTTTCGTGAAAAAAGGCCAAACAAAGACAGAAGTTGTATAAAACAAACAAAAAATCTTCTATTTCATTTTTAAAAAGTAGTTCAGGAATATTCGAATATAAAGTTTATGTTGTAGTTAAGTCGTAAAAACGTTAATATTTTATCATTTATTGTATCCATTCTTTTGCACTTACCTAGTGAATTATGAAGTAAGTAAAAGGTAGGTATAGCAAATTGGACTATTAAAAAACAATTGAAATTATATTCATTGTAAATACATTAACATAATTAAAAAATATTTGATAACATACATACACTTCTAAACTTGATCTAAACTTGAAGTAAGTAGCTTAAGCACTTGTATTTTGTGTATCAGAAACAACGAAGGTACCGCGAATATTAAAAATCCAGACATAGGACAAACACAAATTGACATCATAATATTATATTTGTTTGTCCTGGGCGGGATTAGAACCCACGACCCCTGGCACATTGGGAGTCAGTACCAAACTTAAATCTAAAACTAAAATCTAAATTTTATTATATAACTTGAAGAAACGTGATACATATTTATTTGACTCAAAAGTGATAGGCACACATAGTGAGTTTACACTTTTTATTCATACTTTTTGTTTTGTTTTTGGTTTGTCTTATTTTTGATTTTTGTTCTGTAAACGAGCGCTTTGCTGGTGAAGCGAAGCACCGCCGCGACTTTTAAATATTGGTTTGTATAAAAAATGTAAATCCGTTATTGGCTGTCGGTTTCATTTGACTATTGTTTCTAAGAGCTGTGGATTTTGTTAAATAAAAAAAATATGATATCGGACCAATCATTATAATTTATGGAGATAGGTATTTAATACAATTAGAAGGTACTCACAAAACTCCACCCAGTAAGAAACCCAGCTTTATAGGTATGCAATTTCCTTATTTCTTCATCTGGATGATCGATCAAATCCAAACTTATGACATATGCCTGCATACTAGTATATGCATGGTGCAACAATGCCATCATATGCACAACCGTCCTCCAATACAGTCTCGCATCGTTTCTGTCAAACAATTTCTCATTTTCCGTAATCAAAAAGCATAGAACATTGTAAAATATGTTCGTTTCCTTCCAAACGACATCCATTTTCGTTTTAAAATAATTTCAATTTTAAAATGATAACGATTTTAAAATTAATTTAATTTTAATTTGAAATAACGGCACGAGATGGTTTATTAACACTATCACTACTACTTTTCCTTTTAATTAATATGTAATTTACTTTTAATATAAAAATAACTTATGAACTAAATAGACGCCCGTATTTTAATAGTAAAAGGGCGACTGATTTGTTTATTTAATATTTAGGAGGACGGTAGAATGGAGGAAATTGTAGGGTTGCCATGTTTGTTTATATTTACCTGGGTTGGAGAATACATCACTCGTTTTAATTCCAGTTTTTAAACTAGTTATTTATTTTTAAGTATTTAGATGGAACATTTTTAAGATATTAATTTAGAAAGGAACAAAATAAATTATATTATTAGCACTTATGTAGCTCTCTACAATACACAACATTAGTCCCAGTGAACTTTAAACATTGTGGTTTTCAAAACTAAGTCTAAAAGTTTAAGTACCTGACACGTAATTTCAGAATCTTAAGTTAATTTCATTTAACCCTCGGCATGCCTGGATGGGTCTGTCAGACCCAGGGTGACATGAAAATCATTGTTGTGCACTTAAATTTGAATTTCGTGCGCTACCGCTCTCAGTAGCTGGTTATTATGAACTTCTGTACATTCTCCACCATTTTCCTCAGTCTGCAGCAACTTTTCAAGGTAGAAAAAGTAGTGTAAAGTGCGCGCGGGTCTCTCAGACCCAACCAGGCATGCGGCGTGACTTTATTACGTAAGTATTTTATATTATTTTTTGTGGGATTTTTAATATTCGTGTGCTAAAAGTTATTTTTTAATGTATATTTTTACGTAAAACTTAATCTCGTAAGTAAATTTTATTAAGTTTCTAGTTTTTAGAGCAAAATGTTATATATTGACGATATGTTGATAATTTATTGAAGATTTTCTAGATTCAACGTGGGATCGAAACTGCTGCAACTAGGAGGTTAATATTATATTTTTCCTGGAATAAAACGAAGATGTCATGTTTGTCAAGTCAATAAAGACCGCAATACACAGTATATTGGAAGATATTTTTATGTATGCAAAAGCTACACTCATTTATTTCCTGAAACCTTTCAAATCCCAAGAAAATGTTGATCCAGGTGAAGGAGACTGAAAATTTTATTATTTTGTATTAGCATATGGTAGTGCCTTATGAGAAATAAAACCTGATTTAAGATTTTTTTAAGTTTGATAATAATAATATGATACCAAAGAATAAGTGACTATTTTTTGTTAAAATAAAATGACTGTAGTTGAATTACAATTATTTCAATAAATATTATTTAAATGACATGTCTTTAGCATTATTTTATATTTTAAATCCCCTTAGAAGGCATTAGGATGCCAAACAAACTAAAATATAAAGAAAAAGTAAAAAAAAAAACTAATTGTAAATCCGGGTCTGAGAGACCCACCAGGTATAACTCGTAACTTTTTACCACCAGGCATGCCAAGGGTTAAAGTCAATTTTGCATTGGCTTTTTGAAATGTAGCTCCGGTAACCCGTATTTAGGCCGTCGGAAATAGACATTTAATTCGAAAAGTGTGATGTAGTTCTGCATTTTTGATATGTTGTATGGGTCTATTAGGGTAGTGTGTATTCCAATTTGCAACTTCGGAAAACCTGTGGAAACTGAGAAAACCGAGAAAAACTTCGAAATTTTGGGACTTTTTTTACTATTTGCTCTCCAGGGCCTTAACTATGCATTTTTTGTGAACGATGTTCTCTACACTCATAAACTGTATTAAATTACCTATAACTGGAGGCCAATCGCAGGTTTATTGACCTTATAGGAGCCAAGCTATGGTACTTCGAAGATGACCAATATTTCTCGAAAATAGAAAATTTCAGGTTTTTCTTACTTATTTCGCGAAAAATTGGCAAAACCACTAGCCCCACGAAGAAAGGTCATTAAAAATATTTTGTAGTACATTTATTTAACTTTTTTTAACGCCCAAAACGAAGTCTGAGGGATTAATAGTAGTTTACTCACAATCTCAAAAAATCGAATAGAAGGAAAAATGGGTTATAGGCAGTCGGATAAAGACATGAAATTCGCAAAGCGTGATGTAGTTCTGCATTTTTGGTATGTTGTAAGGGTCTTTTAGGGTAGTGTGAATTCCAATTTGCAACTTCGGGAAACCTGTGCAAACTGAGAAAATCGAGAAAATCTTCGAAATTTTGGACATTTTTTCACTATTTGCTCTCCAGAGCCAAAACTATGCTTTTATTGCGAATGATGTTTTTACACTTATAAACTGTATAAAATCACTTGCAATTTGAGTCTAAAAGCAGCGCTATTGACTCCATAGGAACCAAGCTATGGCACTTTGAAGATGACTATGTCGAAATAAGAAATTTTCAAGATACTCCCACTTATCTCGTGAAATATTGGCAAAACCACTTGGCCTATGAAGAAAAGTCACTGAAAATATTTTTTTGTATATTGTAAGGGTCTATTAGGGTAGTGTGAATTCCAATTTGCAACTTAGGAAAACTTGTGGAAACTGAGAAAATCAAGAAAATCTTCGACAAATTTTAGGACTTTTTTCACTATTTGCTCTCCAGGGCCAAAACTATGCTTTTATTGCGAATAATTTTTTCTACACTTATAAACTGTATTAAATTACTTGCAATTTGAGCCTAATAGTAGCGCTATTGACTCCTTAGGAGCCAAGCTATGGCACTTTGAAGATGACCAATATTTGTCCAAATAAGAAATTTTCAGGATACTCCCACTTATTTCGTGAAATATTGGCAAAACCACTTGGCCTATGAAGAAAGGTCACTTAAAATATTTTGTAGTACATTTATTTAACTTTTATTAGAGCACAAAACGAAGTCTGTGAGACTAACTGTTCCCTCACAATATCAAAAACACGAAAAGAAGGTAAAATAGGTTATAGAAACAAAAGACTATATTGGGTTATTGGAAATTAGACAGGAATGTTTTAATATAGTAGTGGGTTGAGGTCATTTGCGATCGTTTAGGCTCGCTTGAAGTCGCTCGTTTGATTTGCAAAACATAAAATCTATTATGATAAACCGAAAAAACTAAAGAAAAAACTCGTCTAAGAACTGTTCTTAGTCAATCGTCGTTTTTTCTTTGGTTGGGATTCCCTTTCATCAGGACGATTTTCATTTTGAGGAAGATGAAAAATACAATAAACATAAGCCCGAAGGCATTATTGGATAGAAAATGGGAGTTTTAGCCAGATTACACTGTTACCGCCTTCACCGCGTGGAGGTACTCCCAGCTTATGTTATTGATATTTGAAATGGAATAATCGAGACAAATGTAACGTTTTCCTGTAAAAACCATTTAAAATTAAAAAAATGTTAACCATTTAGTAAACTTCAATCGTACATTGATGAACTTAACGCCATTAATCTAAATCCACACACAACAAAGACAAAAGAAAGAACTACATACTATCTACAAGAATTTTTGCTATTAACGGAGAGGTTATATTACTTTTGGGGTCAATATTGTTGCAAATGACCTCCCCCATCGGTCTATATAGGATTCCAATAAC
Organism: Mecyna flavalis; assembly: GCA_949319885.1. Taxonomy (NCBI): domain Eukaryota; kingdom Metazoa; phylum Arthropoda; class Insecta; order Lepidoptera; family Crambidae; genus Mecyna; species Mecyna flavalis. The sequence continues at coordinate 1,056,327 of OX439420.1, read as the reverse complement.
CTGAGTGTTTTGCCTCTCTAACCCATTTTTTCTTTTATTCGATTTTTTGAGATTGTGAGTGAACTACTAGTCTCACAGACTTCGTTTTGGGCGTTAATAAAAGTTAAATAAATGTACTATAAAATATTTTCAGTGACCTTTCTTCGTGGGCCTAGTGGTTTTGCCAATTTTTCGCGAAATAAGTAAATAAAACCTGAAATTTTCTATTTTCAAGAAATATTGGTCATCTTCGAAGTGCCATAGCTTGGCTCCTATGAAGTCAATAGAGCTGCGATTGGCCTCCAGTTGTAGGTACTTTAATACAGTTTATGAGTGTAGAAAACATCGTTTACAAAAAATGCATAGTTTTGGCCCTGGAGAGCAAATAGATAAAAAAGACCCAAAATTTCGAAGATTTTCTCGATTTTCTCAGTTTCCACAAGTTTTTCGAAGTTGCAAATTTGAAATCACATTACTCTAACGGACCCATACAACATACCAAAAATGCAGAACTACATCACGCTTTTCGAATTTAGCCCCTTATTTTGTCTATTTCCGACGGCCTATTGGCAATCGTGTTTATTATGCCAGCACTGGTCATTTGGCCAACAGTGCATTTACGATTTGCATTTTTTTTATTGGTAGATACAACATTCATACGACGCGCGACGGCGATAAAATCATGTTATTTTTAAGTTAAAATAACTAATCATATTTCCATACTGTTGTCCCTGTTTATATATTGCTATTATAAAACTTTCTCTATTTTAAAAATATTAGAACTTCCAAGTTCAAAATAGATTGAATCTACAAATCATAAATACTAAATGTCCATTAATTCTCCCTAAATTATGGGTAATATTACCCCACTCAATCTGGCAATACCAATCATTATCAGCGCGCCTTGGGCATCATGGGTCGATAGTTCAGTTTATTAGTTTATGCCGCGTCTCAGACTGACAGCCAGACAAAATAATTAATTAATCAAAGAGTAATTAGTCTAATTATAATGTATGTATGATAATTTACCAAAGATTTTGAAACATAGGTAAGAAGTTTCTTTTTTAAATTGCAATAAAGTCACTTACCTAAATTGATAGTGTATTTAAAAAAGAGCCATCCTTTGACGCACGGCGATTAGAATTTGATCCGTCGAGATATACTAAATCTATGTGCTTCACCAACCATTGACATTATGCGTCTAAAATGATTTGTGTCAATTAACACAATATGAGCGGAGCATTTTTCGAGCGCTAGTGCCGTATCTACCTCTTTTTTAAATACACTATCAATGCTTACTTAAGTATTTACTAATACAAGTAGTTATTATTAACAGCCTCAGTGATTAACATAGCTCCGGTCTAAAACACAGAGGTCGTGGGTTCGACTCCCGTCTCAGGAATAGTAAGCAGACTTCGTCCGACTTTCCAACTACCCCTTCAACCAAGTGAAATCTGCCGCCATAACGGCTCTGGCTGTGTTCCGGAAATATTAATGTGGGAACCAGTACACTTGATATATAGATGAGCCTACAGTGTGGCCTCGATGGTCGAGTGGTTTAAGTACTGGGCCGAGATCTCGGGGTCCTGGGTTCAATTCCCGGGTCAAGCTAACTTTGTGTCGGTGTTTTCGGACACAGCTCGGGTTTGTGATCACCAGTCCGCATTTGGCAAGCATGGTGATTAAGCCAGTACCCATCATGATTTCAAGGATGGAGGCCTTTGCCCTGCAGTGGGACATTAAAAGGCTGATACCTATACAGTGTGGCAGCACATTATAGTAAACTTCAATGGATTAGGCTTCAGTGGTAGCTTACCATCAGGTGGACGGCGTGCCTTTTTTTATATACAAGGTCAGTTGGCAGACAGGCACGCAGCCCACCTGATGGTAAGCGACCACTGCGGCCTATTCCATTGAGGGACGATTCGCCTAGAAGCGTCTTTTCATGTGCTACCAGACTGTAGACTCATCTGATCTTCGAGCCTCTGATTTCAAGTCTGACAACGTATTCTACTTATTATTCTACAGAATAGTAGTAGATAATTATAGTTATTATTTTCCTTGCGTTTTATTAAAACGGATTTACCGTATAAAAGTAATTGATATTTGTACAGTGGCTAATAAACATGCAATTTTGGGTTTTCCAACAAGTAATTATTATGAAAACGATAGTTTTTGTTTTATTATTTAAGCTGACACACATACGTGAATCATCTGATTTATTAGCATTAACTAACTTCCTAATCTCTCACACTTCATCAGAAAACTAGTTCCTTTATTCTACACTACGATGTACGGAGCGTTGAGTTCGGTTTATTGTTTTTCCTTTTTGAGAAAATTGAGCGGTTTTTGGCAATTTTTGAAACTGTGATTCAAAAATTGGGCGTTTGGACTCTCCATTGACGTAATAATCATTGCACAGCTGCAAATAGCTTTCTATCTATGAGACGCTAAAGTGACCATGTTTGTATGAAAAAAGCCCAATTGCCAAGTTATATTGCCGGTGAGTATATTATGGGGTACTTAACCAGAAGCCATCGCAAAATGTGGTCACTATAGGCTCCTCAAATCTTCGAGACTGATCTTAGATACTGGCTCCTACATTAATATTGTCGGAACAAAACAAAAGCTGTTATAGCTACAGATTTCACCTGTGGGTTAGCTAGCCAGTAGGACTGAAAAAGTTCACCACCAACCAGACCCAAGGTCGGAATCATGTTTGCACATTTGTTTGTTTATATTAATTAGTCTGGGTGTTTATGACCAATTAATAAACAGTCAATATTTATCTAGAACACGAACTTTATCTTCGGAACATACTTATACAGTATGACAGGAAATGCGAGGGACATATTTAAACCCCAAATAGTTCATGCTTCCATATAACAAAATAAGTATAAATCATTAAAAAATCTGGTAAATATCTGTCAATAACCTTAGTCGAAACATGAAAATCCGCGTAACGTGCGGGCACTCTTTCCTTCACAGTACCTATTTCGTGCACTTGTTCAAGTACGACTCGAATTGTAATCGCGTACAATTTAAGTTTCGGGCGTAAACGGCCGCTCAGCACACGGGATTTTTAGGTAGTTCATGCATACATAAATTATTAGGATAATTATGAAAAAAATTAAGGATATATTTTTTATAGCGAATTGGACTCTAAATCGGATTCTGAACACTCTCCTTAAATATGTCCCTCGGGTTACCTAACACTCTGTATATACGTAATATTGTTTAAACATCAAAGGATATTATTTACTTATTCATATATTTAAGACTTCATTTATTTATGAAATGCCTTAATGGATTAGTGGTTTAAGTACCGGGTCATGATCTGGGTAAAACTGGGTTCCATTCCGGGTCGAGCTAACTTTGAGTCGGTTTTTTTAGGACATAGCTCAGTTTTGTTATCACCAATCCGCATTTGGCAAGCGTGGTGATTAGCACAGTATCCATTATTGTAACTTGTTTTCAATGATGTAGGCATTTGCTTTGCAGTAGGACATCTATCTATATAAATAAAAATGAATTGCTGATCGTTAGTCTCGCTAAAACTAGAGAACGGCTGAACCGATTTGACTAATTATAGTCTTGAAATATATGTGCAAGTTCAGGGAAGGTTTAAACGATGAGAAAATATGGAAAAATTGCGAGGATAATACTTAAGTAAGTGATACAAAGTTCACCGGGTCAGCTAGTTTTCTTTCCTTTACTAATACTAATCAACACATTATACTCACAAAATTCCAATTGGTCGCAAACACAGCTCCTTGATTACAAGATTCAACAATCCTTTTAGTCCCATTTTTAAATGCATTTGCACACACTTGACTTCCAGTAACAACCGACCAAACATGATGTGCAATAAACAGAAAATGACTGAATGTCCTTAAATATATTATAAACCGTTTTAACCTTGCTATTTTGCTCATAGAACCTAATTCCAGGTCAATAGATTCTGTTTTAGGAGAAGCATTTAAATTATAAGTAAATAACATTGTTAATATGTACTGATATTTCGAATAGTTTTAAAAAAAATTTAATATCACGTAAAATTTAATGGAATCCGAAATTTAAAATTGTATTAATTGGAATAGATATTTACAAAATGATAGTCACTTCACACTTTGAATCGATAGTTCAAAATCTTAATTGATATTTGATAACACCTTTTATTTTAATTCACTTAGATTCTTATTAGAGACTATAATTTAAAATTATATCAGTCTTATAATCATAATTATTTTCTGAAACTAGCACGTTGTTTCGCAAATCAATAGGTTCTCGTAGATATTCGCACTTTTTATTAAAAATACGTTCACTGTGTCACTTTTTAAAGATATTTGAATGTTTTTAAATATCAGCTTTGCTTATAATATAAATAAAGATTTCCTTAAGCTAACACGATTCTTCGCGTTCAAATTCAAAATGATACAAACGATACGAAGCTTTTGGTTTTGTTTTCCTGGATTGAAGCCAGTTTTAAGTTACGTCATTCTCTTGGGATTTTTTTTCGAAAAGCCCCAAGCTGGATAAACCACACATTTTGAGTTGAAGATGCAATAAAATTCAAAAGCAATTAAGTAACAACAGTTTAAGATATTTTGAATCTTTGGAAAGTACGTTCGATGCTCCAAAAATTGTTTTAAAAATGGTCAGAGTAATCTCTCTGCCTCTGCCTAAAAAACCGTGAGAGTTAAGTAAGCCGCAGGTTTTTTTTTCGAATGAGAATGCGTTTATGCACCATAACCGCAGGCTAGCTAGACTAGCGGACTGGGACTCGAGACTAAAACGTCCACTACCCACTAAACTCCCCCGGTTTTCCCTCACACCCGATTGGGATGAGCCGGTGCCAGCCTTGTTGCTAATGCAATTTCAAGCTAAACAAAACTTCTTTTTCTTCAGTAATGCAACCCTACATTTCATTGCTATTGACCAGAAAGCACGAATTAAATTATATTAGCTGCGCCTCATCTCTCTTCGGTCGTGTCAGACTGCTGTGAGTTGTCCACCGTGTTATATGAGTGAGGAAATAGGGAGTGCATATGTAATAATTAATAAATTAAATAATAATTCTTTATTCTCAAGAAATTTATAAGCCGAGATACATATAGCTATGACTCCCACACTAGGCTAAGCCTGTCTTGTGGGGGTCAAATCAAATTGGATATCAAAGTGACAATGTGGCTATTTGTCATAGTTAATTATGCGTAGGAAATTATAACATAGAAACTGACAAAAAGCAGAGGAAGATCAGGTTTAACTATTAAATGTTACTTAAATGCTTAAAAATATACAGTATGACAGGAAATGCGAGGGACATATTTAAACCCCAAATAGTTCATGCCTTCATATAACAAAATAAGTATAAATCAATAAAAACTCTGGTAAATCTGTCAATAACCTTAGTCGAAACATGAAAATCCGCGTAACGTGCAGGCACTCTTTCCTTCACAGTACCTATTTCGTGCACTCGTTCAAGTACGACTCAAATTGTAATCGCGTACAATTTGAGTTTCGGGCGTAAACGGCCGCTCAGCACACGGGATTTTTAGGTAGTTCATGCATACATAAACTATTAGGATAATTATGAAAAAAATTAAGGATATTATTTTTTATAGCGAATTGGACTCTAAATCAGATTCTGAACACTCTCCTTAAATATGTCCCTCGGGTTACCTAACACCCTGTATATAAATGCATGTGCATGCGCACTCACAGCAGCACTATAAAAATATCTTAATTAGCCGTCGTAGCCGTAACTCGGCCATTTTAGAAGGAAGACTATTTTGAAGACGATTATTTTTGCCACACTAAAAGGTCACTATTATTTTTTAATCAAATTGGATATCTTCGTGTTTAGTGTTTTGGAAAATCCTTAGATCTTTATGCCGACTTAATGCCGACTTGGCTGTTTTCCGCAAGCAAATGTATTTGTTGCATTTTCCTTATCGACCTGACAGTAACCCAAAGATGTATAAAAATAACAGATTCTGATTTTATTTATCAACTAGGAATATCAATAGCTATTTACATAAAATGGAATAATACAATAGTTTAAATTTTTTTGTGCCAATAATAGTTACCGGAATGTGCAATTTTTTTTTATTAGTAAGTAAATAATGAAAGTTATACGTTGAATCGCAAATTGTAATCAGAAATAGTGTATATCTTTTATAACATGTCTACCATAGTAGGATAGGCTATGCTATGTATGTTAATACCTTAATACCTATATATTATAAGGAAATAATCAGATCAATTGAATAAAGCGGACAAAAATATGTGCAATGATTTTTTTTTGCAATGTGACCGAAGCCTCTTCTTTATAACCCTTACACGATTTATATGTATTACTTATTATAGTTTTAAATCTAAATTATTAATAAACAAACCAGATTTGAAGTAATTTACATGATCTCATTTCCTGTTTTCTGTAAGATGCTCAATACATTTACAAAATTTAAAAATAAATGCAATACACAGTGTTTCTTGAAGTCAGTCAAATATTAATTGTGGTTTTTAAAAAGTTTTTAGACAGATTCTATTAGACCATTATGTTGTCAAAACAAAAACCACCCTTTTTATTGTAACTCTACTCGTAGTTGGCAGACAGGCACGCAGTCCACCTGATGGTAAGCGGCCACTGCGGCCTATTCCATTGAGGGACACTTCACCAGGAAGAGTCACTTGCTCACGAACAAATATATATTTTTTTAAACTAAAATTTATCTTTGATCACAAAAATTCGAATATTAAAACTTATATACAGCGCCATCTCTGATTTGCTGTAAAGGCTAACTATATAGTATTTATACTGCTATCTAGCGACAATTATTTAACAACAGTAGTCTTCATCGACTTTATTATAGATCTCGAGTTGGAGTGCTTGGCTTTTGAAAGTGTTGTGTGATGCTTTACAAAGATGGCGCTGTTAAAACATTTTTTATTTCCCCAGAGTAACTAATAATAATTATTATTTTCAAGTCCTAAAATGACAGATATAATATAATATAATAACTAGGTTCTACGAAAAATTTAAATTATTTTACTTTTTAATTTTATGCCCTTAAGTGATAGATTCGATAAAAGATTCGAAGATCAGTTTTTTTTTTAATTTTCTATTCGACCGACGAAACTTAGTATCAGTCTTTTACTGTCCAACTTGAGGATAAAAACCTGCATCAGGAATGGGCTGTTCAATAGCCACAAGGCTGGCACTCGTCTCATTCGGGTGTGAAGGAGAAACCGGGGGAGTTTAGTGGGTACCGGACACTTTAGTCTCGAGTCCCACACACGGCCGCAGGTCTAGCTAGCCTGCGGTTATGGTGCATAAAAGCATTCTCTTCCGAAAAAGAAAAAAGACCTGAATTTTTTAATCACCGCGAAATAATGTCATCGCTTCATAAGTCATAAGCACCTGCTACACCTTAGGGTCACAGAGATTATAAAAAAGATACGTACAGAAAGTCACTAGTAAGAGTTGTACTTAAATACCTCTTTAGAAATCGCGAAGTATACACAAACGAGTCCTTTAGCGTTCCTTGTACGACTTTCCGAAGTAATACTACAATAATTAACAGTAAAGAAAGTCTGGTTAACATTAATAAATATTGGACAACGTATTTAGCGTCAGCGTCAAAATAATCTGAGCGTTCAAAACCACCAAAAATATCGGAAGATTAAACAAAATGAACCTTATCTTAAGATGTAAAGGTGCATTTTCATTTGTTGTTTGAGAACAAAGGACAACAAACGATATTTACATAGATAGATACTCTTTATTGCACAAAACACTTTAGGACAAACATTTGTAACATAAATCTGTACAACATCTAGGCGCATATAATAAGTATTGTGCTAAGAGTGACTTATATTTAACTAGCCTTCCGCCCGCGGCTTCGCCCGCGTGAACTATAGGACGTTATCCCGCGGGAATATCTTGTAAATTGTAGCCTATGAGTTATTCTGATGTATAAGCTATATTATTGTAAAGTTTCATTAAAATCAATTCAGTAGTTTTTACGTGAAAAAGTAACAAACGTTCATCCATCATCCATGCGCCCCCCGGCCGGTCGGTACCGCCGCAACCGCTATGTCCCTGCATTTTAAATCTGTAATATCTTCAAAAATATTCATTTAAATTGCATGCTGTAAAGGGCCATATTGATCTATATTACATGCACAATTTATTTAAGGTACTTAATTGGATAAGGATTAATACTGTATTGCTCAAAATCGCTTTTCGTAAATATGCCCTTATTTTCTCATTAGTAAAGGATAAAAATGGTTATTGTGGGTTATCCCTAATAGATAGACATATACCATCGCGGACTTTTTTGTAAACCTTTTTAAGGTGAACAATACCGTAGTACATTATTTTGATCTATCTCGTAGGGTTCAGCCAGCGTTTGCAATGTAAGCGCAAAAAAATGTGTTTATTTACGACCTTATATTAAAAACCTATAAAATTATCAGTGTTGCACTACTATATTATGCATGTATTATACATATAAACCTTCCTCTTGAATCAGTCTATCTAATAAAAAAAACCGCATCAAAATCCGTTGCGTAGTTACAAAGATTTAAGCATACAAAGGGACATAGGGACAGAGAAAGCGACTTTGTTTTATACTATGTAGTGATTGTCAAATGTTCAGATGTTTTTGGTAGGTTTGAACGCGCAGATCATTTTGGCGCTGACTTTACAACAATAAGTAATGGGGTAACACACATAAAAGCCTAATCTCACTCCTACCACTTTATATACCACGTCGTATCTCATACCGTTAAAGGCAAAACTCTTTACTCTCACACAATAATTATCACAAGTTATAATCTGGAACCAACTCGCAAGAGAACCAAAAAAAGAACACAGAAAAAAAACATAGTCCAATTGACCTTTTTTTTTAAGTCAGTTATAAAAATGTTCACGTGATTTCTGTAATATGTTATCTAACGTTTCCTCACTGTGTCCACTATACACTGTGCTGCAGTGACCTGCTTCGCTACCAGTTTGCAACCTGCACCTTTTAGGGTCAAATGCACTCCTAAAGGTCAATATTGAAACTTAATGAGGGACAGGGGTGACCGAACGCATGGGCGTGACCATTAGCCTTGCCCCCAAGTGAGGGAAAAAGTAAAGGGGGTAATTTCTACTGTCGACTGGTTTGGTGAAGTGGTTGAGAAGTCAGCGATTATACCAAGAGGTCGCGGGTTCGATCCCCGCACGGTACTAATAAATGTGCATGGACATTTCTGTTTGTATCAGTCGGGAAGTTTCTTTGTATAAAATGTATGTATTTACATAAAAAAGGTATATTACATAATTATAAGTAATGTTTATCCGTCGTCTGGCACCTAACCTAAGACTCATTATTATACTATGCCTAAGTATATAGCTCAAGCTAATAAATGCTTAGTTTGGGGCTTGACGGCGCTGTGTGGATAGTGTCCAGAGATATTATTATTTATTTATATTCTAAGGAAGTAGTTTTGCAGTGGTAGAGCCATGCTGTTTTACAGTACGAATGGACCGGCTCGTCCGGGAAAGTACCACCCTCTCACATAACACCAGCGTGAAATAATAGTGACTACTATTGTGTTTCGTCTGGTTTGTGAGAGTGCCGGAGGCCCACACCCCCCCTTAAAGGCCGGCAACGCATCAGCGATCCCTCTGGTGTTGCAGATGTCCATGGGCGGCGGTGATTGCTCACCATCAGGCGACCCGCTGACTCGTTTGCCGCCTCTGACATTCCTACTAATCCTATCCTACTAATATTAATGCGAAAGTCTGGATGTTTGGTTTGGATGTTTAGATGTTTGGATGTTTGTTACTCAATCACGCCTAAACGGCTGAACGGATTTAGATGAAATTTAGCACACTATAAAATTTCTACGGGAAACGTCTCATTCCCGCGGGAATAACAATTTTGAAACTACTGAACCGATTTAAATAATTCTTTCACTGTTAGAAAGCTATACTATCCCCGGTGAACATAGGGTACTGTTGATCCTGAAAATCTGGGAGGAAGAGGAGATATTTGAAAAAAGATTACGCGCGAATAAAACCGCGGGCCGAAGGCTAGTAAAAAATAAAGTAATAAATAAAATAAATAAATAATAAATAAAGAAGACAATCAGAATCAGATACAAATCATCAATTAAATGTCTCCATTACGAGTGCGTGACAAATCTTGAATGTAATGTGCAGTCGTTACTTTTCGCTGACTTGCAATATTGCGTTCGTGCTTTACTTAATGTTATATATCATCCAATGTCACGTTTTACTAAGTTACTAATTTGTAAATGTAATTTATGAGTGTGTAGCCATGATCCAATTGGTCTGGTTTCCCTATTATGGGTTACCAAGGTTAGCTGGCAGTCGCTCAAATTATCTCTGGACATTATTCACACAGCGCCATCTAGCCCCTAACTAAGCATTAGCTTGTGCTAAGGGTGCCAAACAACGGATAAACATTACTTATATACTTTTACTAGCGGCCACCCGCGGTTTCACCCGCGTGGTTCCCGTTCCCGTGGGAATTAATCAAAATCCTTTCTTAGCGGATGCCTACGTCATCACATCTACCTGCATGACAAATATCAGCCCGATCCGTCCAGTGGTTTGGACTGTGCGTTGGTATCTATCTATGTCAGTCAGTCAGTCAGTCAGTCAGTCACCTTTGAGTTTTATATATATAGATTTGTAAATACATACAACACCCAGACCGATGCAAACAGACATGTTCATGCAAACAAATGTTTGCACCGTGCGGGCATCGAACCCTCGACCTCTGGTGTCAGTCGAATCCTGGATCATGGTGTAAGCGTACCCTGACAAGTTCCGACCGATGGTCTAGTGGTTTAAGTACCGAGTCGAGATCTCGGGGTCCTGGGTTCAATTACCAATCGAGCTAACTTTGTGTCGGTGTTTTCGGACACAGCTCGGGTTTATGATCACCAATTCGCATTTTTTATACCACATCATTTGGCAGGCAGACACGCTGCCCACCTGATGGTAAGCGGTTACTGTGGCCTATTCCATTGACGGACACTTCATCAGGAAGCGTCGCTCAATGTGCTGCCAGACTGTAGGCTCATCTGATCTTCGAGCCATTAATTTCAAGTGTACTGGCTCACATTAATATTGCCGGAACACAGCCAGAGCCGTTATGGCGACAGATTTCACCTGTGGGAGTGTTAGCTAGCCAGGTAGGACTCTGAAAAAGTACTACCACCAACCAGACCCATGGGTTAAACAATATTTTTCCGACATTCATTTGTTTTCCCGACATTCATTTGTTTTTCCGACATTCATTTGTTTTCCGAAATTTTCAAACATTTTGTAATTTTTTTTTTTTGAAATACAAATGTAAATAAATAGCTCTACAAAAATGCTTGACAAATTAATACATCTCCAATAACCGAAAGGTTCACCTACATACTTTAATTTGTGTTCAATTTACCTGCGTTAGAGCCAACATCACGTTGGGACCAAAAAACCCCTAAAGAATATTCAGGTCAAGATGGGACCAGTTGACCACTATCAAATTAGAAAGGGTGGAACTGGTCCCCGGGCCCAGTTTTGGACTGGGACGAGTTGCCCCCTAACCCGGCGGGAATCGAACCCACGAACTCCGGGGTTTTGCAAGCGTGGTGATTAAGCCAGTACCCATCATTGTAACGATAACTTGATTTCAAGGATGGAGGCCTTTGCCCTGCAGTGGGACATTAATAGGCTGATACTTCACTTTTTACTAGAATAGATCCTATTGTTCATCTTCCTAATGAGGATTGCATCATATACTTGATTACGAATAATTAAAATGCAATTATTTGCATTGTTAGCCTAATGCAAGTGTTTCTCAACACCCATTATACGTAATTAGGTTTAATTTCACACCATAAACATTAGGAACTAGTTTTATAATCTCTTGACATTTACTATAGCGCCATCTAGTCACAAATTAAGCAAACGTACCAAAACTAATCAAGAACTATGTCACTCAAATCAAACAAAAAATATGAAACTTCAGTTGACAGACAGGCTATGAGGCCACCCTATATTCAAATCAAAATGAATTTTTTTTTCATTAGTCTTTATTATAATATAATAGAATAAAAAAATGTGGTAGGTACTATAGAAATAATAGGTAAATATTGGACAACATCACATACATTATTCTAACCCCAAAGTAAGAAGCTAAAAACAACGAAAAAACGAAAGTATTGCCCGCCAATAAAATAAAAAACCTCGCCATATTGCGGAAAAATATTGGAACTAATTTCTTCAAGTGGCAACAATCAAATAAAACAATAATTTATCCTTCATTTATCATTCATTATTGTTCTGTCAAAGTGTGATGTCAATTGTCAACCGTGCCTTGATACTATTGGATATTGTGAGTTGTTTGTATGTATAACCATAGCAACCAAGTGAAGCTAATGGAGCGCCTCCAGAGCAGGTTTTTTATTTTCCTGGTCAGGCTAATGCTATACTACAAATAAATACTTAAGTTCAATTAAACATCCAGAATTCCAGACACGGCCACCACAAAATGTTCATCACATAAGTGATTATCCTGGGATTTGAACCTACGACTCCTGACGCATAGGGCAGGGTCACTATGAAATGAACTATCGGACCACTTAATAACAAATACTCACAAAATTCCAATTGGTGCCATAACCGAACGCAAAGTTCCCTGCAAAGCGTATATCCTCAATATCTGAGTGTGTTGCTTCATAGAATATATAACACCCATATAGGTCAATAACACCATGGTGACATAAACATATAACGTGGAAAATGGTCCTTAGCACTAATCTACACTTATTTGTCTTGTGTACTGTTTGCTTCTGTTCAAAACCACCCTCAACATCTTGGGTTTCCATTTTAAAATTAAAAACACTGTCACTTATCACAAAATAATTTAAAAATTAATTAACGTTTACTAATTTAATCATTTTATAATTAATAATTTAAAAATTAATTAAATTTACGAATTTAAATTTATTAAATTCGAAACACTTTTAATTCAATTTTTTAAAATTTCACATGTTATTTTTAAATGAAAAATATTATTCAAACTATTTTCGAAGGTGATTATAATATTGTTTTTATTTTATTAGACTTTGATCACCGATACACTGATGGTTATTATTTGACCTCTAAAACTTGAAATATAAAATTGAACCTCCGTTACGCGTAAAAACACGTTGATACGTAACAAACTAGATTCTATACTAAATCATTCCAATGTTAAATGCAGTAGTATTAAAAGAATGGACGCAAGAGCCCATTTAAAGACCGGTTTTTTGCCTTATTTTAAATAACCGATTAAGTTAAACTTAATTATAAGGACTAGACCGACTCTGTGGAATGGCTAAGCTGCTCGGGTATAAAGCCCGGTCGTGGGTTCGATTCCTACCTTGGGTCTGGTCGGTAGTAGGGCTTTTTCAGATTCTTACTGGCTAGCTACAGATGAAATCTGTCGCCATAATAGCTCTGGCTGTGTTTCGGCAATATTAATGTGAGAGCCAAAATATACTTGAAATAAAAGGCTCAAAGATCACATGAGCCTACAGTATGGCAGCACATGGATGACACTTCTAGGCTAAGAGGCCATCAATAGAATAGGCCGCAGTGACCACTTATCATTTTTTTTATGTCAGAAGCGACAAACGACCCAGCGGGTCGCCTAATGGTAAGCACTAAGCAATCACCGCCGCCCATGGACATCTGCAACACCAGAGGGATCGCTGATGCGTTGCCGGCCTATGGTATGGGGGGTGTGGGCCTTCGACACTCACGAACCAGACGAAACACAATAGTAGTCGCTATTATTTCACACTGGTGTTATGTGAGGGTGGTACTTCCCCGGACGAGCCGGCCCATTCGTACTGTAAAACTGCATGGCTCTACCACTACAAAAGGTGGGCAGTGTGCATGTCTGCCAACTGAACTAGTAAAAAGGAGGTTGTTATTACAACAAAGACACTAATATTATAAATGGGAAAGTATGTGAGTACGGATGTTTGTAAGTTTCACGCAAAGCCTAGTGGATGGGTCGGATTGACAAGGTATAATTAGAGATTTCTCTCCTTAAGATATCCTCAATTACAGACTGGAATTAGTAAGTTGGCGATCTAAATGTTAGTGCCTCAAAGCTGTTGATTATCTTATCTGGATGAAAGATAGAAAAATAAATAAAAACCATAACCGTTTCATTAAACAAAAATACCACCGTGTGGGTATCGAACCCGTGACCTCTTGGTGTAATAGCTGACTTCTCCGACGTTACACCAAATGACTCGTCAAAAAAAAAGCTTCCCAACAGTGAAAGAATTTTCCAAATCTGTTCAGTAGTTTCGGAGCATAATCAATACAAACAAACAAACGATCAAATCTTTCCTCTTTATAATTCGAGTTATATTTGTTAAGTTGAAACGTAATATTCTCGCTAAGAAGTGAACCAACAATCCTCACGGTCACGGCCAGGCACTTGGTCCATTAGTCCAACGAAGCGGCAACGAGACATAATTATGTAGTCATATACATTGTCTTATTCTTTCAGCGTGAACACATTAATGCGGCACTTAATTTTAATTACGAATGCTTATTATTTTGTTATGTTTTTATTATATTATTATTATCATTTATTATGTCATAGACCAATAAAATAAAAATCCTCGCCATATTGCGGAAAATATTGGAACTAATTTCTTCAAGTGGCAACAATCAAATAAAAAACAATAAGATGTCATTCATTATTACTCTGTCAAAGTGTGAGGTCAATTGTCAACCGTGGCTTGTTACTATTTAATATTGTGCTTGTGATTGTGAGTATAACCAAAGCAACCAAGTGTTGCTATAACCACTAATGGGGCGCCTCCAGAGCTGGTTTTTTATTTTCCTGGTCAGGCTTATGTAGGTATTTGATGAGACGACGGCGGCACTTTTGCAAAAAATGCCGTGAAGATCATAATAAAATTCGGATAAAAAAGAAACAAAAAACTGGATCTTGTTGTTGTTGTTGTCCGTCTCGGACAAAGTATACAATTTTTCCTACTATTTAGCTCTACTAATTTTAAGACGCAATTAGATTTTGTAAAATTAAATAGCAAAGGATAAAGTGAATAAAATAACAATAACAACCTTCAGGGTGTATAAGAAAAAAAACCAAACATGAGGGCTATCTAACTTAATGCTAGCACTGAACACGTTAAAAACGTAAAAATTTAGAAAAAGTTTAAATTGGCAATATCTTGAAAACCGAGCAACTTTTCCTGAGGTCATGTTAGGCTTGTTCGATGCCTCTTGTGCTGGCCTACCTCCAGTGTCACTGTGACGTGTCATTTTTGGGACATCCTGTATACAAGAAGGTACAAATACATGATTAAATTAATCGTAAAATCAAAAACCAAAATAGTTATCACTAGAGATAATATGGGAAGGTTCTTGTGAAGTGTTCCTCAGTGAAATAGGCTGTGGTGGCTGTCATACAGTTACCAGGAGAAGTAGCGTCATCATAATACAGGGTAGGCGTGGGACTATAGTCATTGACTTGCGGGCGAGGGTAGCTCCCTAACGCCCGCATTGCACAGGTCGCCCGAGCCAAGTCTGGGGGTCACCTTGTTTCTCGGGTGGCCCTCCTTAGGCGCCCGGGGATGGGCTGGTCAATAGCCACAAGGCTCGTCCCAATCGGGTGTGAAGGAGAAACCGGGGGAGTTTAGTGGGTAGTGGACGCTTTAGTCTCGAGTCCCACACACGGCCGCGGGTCTAGCTAGCCTGCGGTTATGCTGCATAAACACATTCTCTTCCGAAAAAAAAGTGTGGGACTATAGTCTGACTTGGGAATAGAAATGGCAACTGTAGAAACAACAACTAAGTTGCTTCCTGAGGAACGAGGTTGTTTGACACCGCCAATTTACAGGCCGGCGGCTTTATTTTGAAAAAAGCTTGCCGGCTTGCGCCCGCGCATGTTTCCCGGCGGCCTTTAGTTATCCGAATCGCAACATTCAGAAGCCGCCGGGTTTACCCGCCGGCACTAAAACCCGGCGACTTTGGTGTGTAGACAGCTGTAGCTTTTGAGTGCTATTTACTAGCCCATTAAACTACGGAGGTTGTAATAATTATTATAAATGCATACTAAAACAGTGACGTAGGAACATTTCGCTTTATAAATGATCCACGCATATATAATTTAGTGGAAACTCCCGTCTGGTTAGACACGATTCTAAATAATTCCTATCTCTAAGATCTTGTGACGCACATACGGACAGTCACGTGCAATTAAACATATACACGTGAGATCTTATACTAATGCAATAAGGCTCATATTTCAATGTGTTTGTAGAGGTCACTCCTCGTGATTGAACAACCCATAATTTCTAGATGATGATACCTCATTGTCTTGTGGTTAAAGCGGCAATGATCTAAATTCCTGGCTTAACTTTTCGGGCAAAGCAAAGTTAAGCAAACATTTCTCAGACTATGGTTATCAATCAGCATTTAAAAAGTGATTTAGTCAGTTAATAATTATTCCATTGGAGGGCTTTTGTCATTCAGTGATCACAGACACCGTAAGATCTACAGAGGCCAGTCCCTATTAAATTTTAGACATAAACAAACAGACAGGGACAGAAAGAAGCCACAACATCGTGGTGTCAACCATTACCTCAATTGGTGAGTAGCGATGTCACCACCGGAACAGCAGCTTGCTGTGCATTGTGCCCGCCGGTCGCGTTGTGGGATGTGTGCTCCGCTGTAAAGCGTCGAGTCCCCCACACCCCGTCCGTGCCGCCGATCCATAGTTGGCTTCCTGGCCATCGACCTGCCACCGCGCGCCCATCGCGAATTCAGCCGTGCCACCGCTGAGACAGCGTCGTGACAGTGCGCGTGCGCCGCATACCCTCGCTCCGCACGATAACTGCGTCGAGTGAGAAATCGTGCGAACTCAAATTGACTTTGGTCCACCCTCACCTATTTTGATAAATAAGTCGAGAGTGACCGCCGCTAGAGCGATTAATTCACCAGTTAACATTTAAGTCCAATCTTTGGAACTTCGTCATCTGTGAGTGTCTCAGTGTTGTTGTGTTTTTATTTTCGTACTGTAACTGTAACTATTGTTTAGGTATCTGCTATATGCGGTATCAATAAAATTGTAGTGCGCAGTGTTAACGGCCGCCCTACCCATGGAGGGTAATAGGCGATCGCTAGATTCAAGAGACCTGACGCGGGGCTCGCCCAGGTCTCCAGCCACTTCGCCGGAGGGCCTACGAACGCCGTCCCCACGCTCCCCGAACTCGTCCGACTACGGACGCCGGTTCGGCGAGCCACTCCCGCCCGTAATCAAACCGGCTGCGGGGTCAACCAGAGCCGCGGCCGTGTCGGTTCATGACGAACCCACACGTGACCGCATTGGCCGTAAGGTGACTCGCGACGAGCGCAGCCCCCCATCACAAGAAGAAGATGACAACGAGGAAAAGCGGCCTCGAATGGACTCCCCTCCATACTTGAGGGTCGAGATCTCGAGGTCGCCCACTCCAGGCCTGCACGGACCAGTCCTGCTGACTGCCTCGGACGAAGAGGAGTTCGAGGCATATACAAGGAGAGGCATGTCCACTCCCATCCCCCCCCGACACGACTCCGGAGAAACGTCATACTTGACGTTCCCCGACACCAGCGTCCCCGCGACCGCCCAAAACCCTCCCCCTCCTCCACCTATGCCGTCATACGCGGGCAAGGCGGCGACGCCGCCATTGCCGACAGCACCAACACCGGCACAAAATACACAACCAGTTGGGTCGCAGGCCCCACCGCCCAAGGGGTACCCCCCTATAGTGGTGGAACGCCTCCCTGATTGGACCAACCACTTTAAGGCCCTTCAGGCCAAATTAGGTCACGCCCCTAATGCCCGCCCGTTTAAGTCAGGAGTGCGCTTTCTGCCCAAATCTGACTCAGAATTTAGGACGGTACAGCGGTACCTCGTAGACCTCACATCTCGCGACTCCAGTGTCCAGTGGCACTGCTATAGTCCCGCGGAGGAAAGGCCCACAAAGGTGGCTATACTGGGCCTCCCCAGCTCCACAGACGTGGAGGAAATCAAGGCGGCGTTTACCGCCTTGGGTTTCCCCATCCTCCACGTCCGTCACATCCCACCTAGGCGAGACAGGGCAGGCTGTGTCCATCACGCCGCGTTCGAGCACCTAGGCCAGCAGGAGCTCGCACGGCTGTACGCAGTCGATGAGCTCCTGTACATGCCAGGAGTAAGAATCGCGGCGTGGAGAGGACGCCAAGGCCCTGCACAGTGCCACCGCTGCCAAGCGTACGGCCACGCGTCGGTCAATTGCCACAGGGCAATCAAATGCGTCAGGTGCGCGGGAACCCACCTGGCCGCCGACTGCCCCCGCCCCCGTGAGGAGGCCCCGACCTGCGCCAACTGCGGAAAGGCGCACGCAGCGAACGATCGCCGCTGCCCCCTCTTCCGTCAGGAAGCGCGCAAAAGGGGGATGCGCGTCCCGCCCCCAATCCCGCAGAGACCTGCTCCTCCCAAATCACCCCTACTCCCGACTCCCATCCCTACGGTGGATATGCCGGAGCGTAGCTCAGGCCAATCCCTTGCCCCCCCGGCAAACGATCCCGTACCTAGGGGATCGATTGCCCAGACACGCAACAAGCGCCGCAAGAAGAGAGGCCGTCGCAACCCAGCCACTTCCAGCGCCACGGGAGAGCCCACCGTTCCCCCGGCGCCCCAACCGACCCAAACAACATCCCAACCCATCCCCGCGCAACGTACTAGGCCGCCCACAGCGAAACGGGTTCGATTCCCGGACCGCCCGTTGCAACAAAGCGACACACCGCCGGCTCGCGAGAGCCTTTCTCAATGGCCGCCTCTGACCGCCAAAGCCGCCCCCGCCGTTTCAACCCAGAGGACAGAACCAGAGCCACAAGGAACACAGATGGCGTCACAGGGCCAGAAGACCGCCGCAAAGCCCACTACCCCCCACCACACCCCTCGAGTACAGACGCAGCAGCCGAACCCCAGAACATCTCAACTGGATGCCGCAGCACTAGCCCAGTCGCTGTGGGACCTAGAGGAGATGTTTACAACCGTGCTCCTGACGCTCCTGGACGGTCTGTCTAAGGGTTCTGACCCTAGAGAGACCATCTACACAGCCTTAGGCCGCATAGGAGCCGCTAGAGCGGCACGCTTACTTTCACCCCCCGGGTTTTAAGGGTGGTGTACTGGAACCCCGGTGGGGTTCTAGGACACATCCACGACCTGAGGATGATCGCCCAGCAGCAAGATGCCCACATCATTCTGCTGGGCGAAACATTCCTAAGACCGTCTCAGACGCTGAAGGTCCCCAACTATTACGTGTACAGACGGGACGAGCTGACGACTGCGGGCCGAGCCTTCAGAGGCGTAGCCGCTCTTGTCAGGCGTGACGTGGTACACGACGTAGTCGGGGACCCGGACTATGAGGCAACACGGTCTTGTGGTGTGAGGGTTGGCTACGGCGAGCACGAGCTGCGCGTCTTTGCTGCCTATCGTCCTCCCTCGATCGCCTTTTGCGCTGGAGACCTCGATGAGGTCTTCAACGGCGCGCCGACCTTGCTGGCGGGCGACTTGAATGCGAAACACCCCCTCTGGGGGTCGCACACAAGTACGCCGGCCGGCAAGGCATTGCACGACGCCGCCGAAGCAAGAGGCATCGAAATCCTAGGTCCAAACACCCCAACCCACTATCCCTCTAACGCAGACCACAGGCCCGATGTGCTAGATATCGTACTGGCACAGGGGGTCCCATACCCCATCACGGTTGAGGTGCTGTACGACACCTGCACACAGCACTTACCAGTGCTGATCACTGTCGGTCTGTGTGCCACATTCGTCCCCGCCCGTACCCCTCGCCCCCGTGTAGACTGGCAAATCTACGAACGCGCACTGCGCAATGTGTCCCTCGCCGGCTCGATCTCGTCCCCGGAGGAGGTCGAGGCGGCCGAGGGGCGCATCGCTGCGCACATTTCAAGCGCACTAGAGGCCGCCACCCTACCGACCCAACCCCCCCCTTCCCACAGACGGGCTGAACTACCAGCCAGACTGGCAAGAAAACACGCCCGGAAAAGGAAGCTGCGCAAGCTTTGGGCTTCCACCCGCTGTCCCCTTCTTAAGACCGAACTCAACAGACTGACGACGGAGCTGTCTGACGAGATAAAGGCATGGCGCGGCGAGTCGTGGGATAGTCGTATCGAAAGTGCGACCGACGACGCTGCTGACCTCTTTAGACTGGTTAGACAGCTCTCACAAACAGCTCCCCCCGTTCACCCCCTCAGGGATCCCTCCGGCAAACTTCATTACACCGCACCGGAGAGAGCTCAGTTATTGGCCGATCACTTTGAGACGCAATTCTCCCCGCACCCCCTGCCCGAGCAGGTGACGCAGGAAGTCCTGCAACACCACGCCGATGTCGAACGCACGGTGGAGGAATTCTTGTCGGGCCCTATGCCACCCCTTCCGGGCGGCGACTTCATCTCTCCCTCAGAGGTGAAGAAGCAAGTCCTGCGTTTGCCCAAGCGCAAGGCCCCGGGACCCGACAATGTTACCTCCACAATGCTAACCAGGATGCCGAGGAAGTGTCTAGTAGCTATTACTGGACTATTCAACGGCATCTTGAGGACTGGTCACTTCCCATCGGCGTGGAAGACCGGTGACATCATTGTCCTGCCTAAACCGGGTAAGGATCGCAGACTCCCTGCGAGCTATCGGCCAATAACTCTACTCTCACACATCGCGAAGCTGTTCGAGCGATTGTTGTTGCGCAGGATGCGCCCACTGCTTACCCTCCGGGATGAGCAGTTTGGCTTTCGCGACAACCACTCCACCACGCTCCAGCTCACGCGAGTACTTCACATGCTGGCTTGTGCAATGAACCGGGGGCACAGCGCCGCGGGGGTCTTTCTCGATATCGAGCAGGCCTTCGATCGCGCATGGCACTCCGGCCTGTTGTACAAGCTTATCACAAACAACTTGCCGCCCCTCTACGTACGACTCATAGCGTCCTTCCTGGAAGGTCGCTCTTTTCGGGTCCTAGTAGAGAACCACACGACACTACCACGCCCCATCCGCGCTGGGGTACCCCAGGGAAGCTGTATGAGCCCAATTCTCTATGCGGTTTACACCAATGACATTCCAACTCTTAGAGGACGCTTGAGGGAGGGGGAGCGAGACATCACACTCGCTCTCTTCGCTGACGACAGCGCATTCTTCGCGTCCTCGAGGAAGTTGGAGGTTACATTGGCTAAACTGCAGGGAGTGCTCGACCTGATCCCGGACTGGCTTGACCGATGGCGCATGACCGTCAATGTGGGAAAGACGGAGGCGCTACGTATCGGCCGCGGGCGCAAGGTGACAGCCCCACTCGTGCTCCGAGGGCAGGAGATCGAGTGGAAACCCACTGTTAAGTACCTGGGCTGCAGGATCGACCGCACGCTGCGCATGGTCCCTCAGGCCACCCACGCCATTAACATGGCGAAGGCGGCGCGAGCGGTACTGCGACCGGTCCTTGCATCCAAGCTACCCCTACGCACAAAACTGGGCATCTACAAAACCTACATCAGGTCGCGCCTGACTTACGCCATGCCCGCGTGGTATGGCCTATGCACACGCACGACTCGCGCTCGTCTAGAAGCCCAACAGAGCATCTCCCTTCGCGTCATTACCGGGGCGGGGCGATATGTCCGGAACGACGTCATCGCCCGGGACGTGAAGATGCAGCCATTAGAGGACTTTGTGGTCAGGTCGGCGCGGCGTATGTTCGACCGAGCCGTCAATGGGCCACACAGTCACCTCCGTGACATGGCCCCCCTCCACGCCCGGCCGCCCGATGCGTCGGGGCGAGCCCTGCCCCGCGAGCTCCTGCTCGCCGGTGACGCGACAGAGAGTGCCGCACACGCCACTACACACCGACACACCCCGCCACAGCTACACTCGACACCACACTCCCACCCACAGCCCACCCGAACCCTTCCCGTCGTTCCCGTTATCCGCGTCTTGCCCGGCGCATCCCGTCCGCCATGTTTCTCGTCCCTAGACCCGACGAGATACGAAATGAGGGCACAGACAGACGGACAAAGACAGATAGACTAGACAATCCTCCCGCCCCCCTCAGGCAACTGTTTACTTAATAGTTAGTAGTATAGTGTCACTGGCGGCTCTTGCCGACAACAGTTGCCTTCCCTTGGTCCTTACATTCCATCCCTGTCTCCCTCCCCTCCCTATCAGATCACGCGGTAAGCCGTCCCCCGTTTGCTGGTAAGCTCGCTGGGCCTCCCGCAAGGGTCTCACCTGGTGTGCCCATCCGCACAGGGGGACGCAGCGTTATAGGGAGGGGGAAAAGATCGGCCTCGTTATGGGGCCGGACACACCTCCACCGGGCACCGCGAAGGTGCCTGAGAAGCAGCCCGGGTAATGAGCGTTAGCTCGAGGCCCGCAGATGCCCCTCATAAGGGCGAATAACCACTGACCGGACCTCAATTGGTTATCACCATCATCATCTCTGCATTTTTAGAATCGATTTTATTAAAACGTATACTTACAAAGTTCCAAACTGTAAAATAACCAGGAAAAAAGCTTGCGGCGATTCTTATTTCTTTATTAGGAGATAAAAACGCTTCATAGATTATGTTTATGCCGTATAAAATAATAGATATGTGATGAACGAGCCATAGATTGCGATGAACTAGCCGAAGCACAAAGAGAAAACCTTTTTTTCTCTTCGGCACTGGAAGTTTGTGATAAATGCAAGATTCGACATCTTCGTTTTGCATTTTTATTTCGATATTTAGTTAATAAAGTTATTTATTTGTAATTAAAGAACTGAAAAAGCTTTTTCACTCCAATATACACTTAGGCACTGAACATTTTAATATGGACACTCGCGCGTTTTACAGTAAATTCCGTCGCAGTTTGTAAAAATATCTATTATAACTTAAGTATAATGAAATACTTAATTAAAATCATTTTACATTTACTTTGACGTCGTGCCAAATCAAGTTTGATGTAGGAACTAAAAAAACATTGGCAAATGTATCCAACGCCACAACAACCGAATTAATTAGATTTTAAACCGGAATTTCTAAAATAAGCCTTGAGATCCGCAAATCATACACGTGTGTACAATCTATAAAACTTAAGGCGATTCGAACTTAATAATTTATGACCTCTGCTGCAGCTGTTATTTTAAAACTAGCGGCCGCCCGCGGTTTCACCCGCGTGGTTTCCGGTCCCGTGGGAATTGATCAAAATCCTTTCTTAGCGGATGCCTACGTCATAACATCTATCAGCTAACCAAATTTCAGCCCGATCCGTCCAGTGGTTTGGGCTGTGCGTTGATAGATATCTATGTCAGTCAGTCAGTCAGTCACCTTTGAGTTTTATACAGGGTGGCCCATTCATTGGCGTCCAAAAGAAAAAATTTGATGCCTTATGCTATGGGGTACCCGAATAACCCCCATGTATGTTCAGCTATTTTTTGTAGTTTAGGAGCTAGAATTATTTTTAGTTTTTTTCCGTGGTTTTCACCTGATATTAGTTTATCTATTTTATCTACTTTTTTTGTAACGTTTTCAGATGTTGTTTATTTTTGTAATAAATTATGATGATACTAGCTAACACCTAAAATAAAGCGGACTGTCTAAGCATTGCAGAACTTACGTAAAATTTTATCTGAAGTTCAAAATTACTGCTGGAGTTCGAACTCATAAATGTTAAGGGCGTTAAAAATAATTAAGTGAGAGGTGCCAAAGGTTTCTAAGCGTTCTTAAAAACTGCTAAGAACCTGCAACAACAAATTTCATTCATAAAAACCAGACCTTAATGGGTTTTTTTCTCCTATAACTGGCCTTAAAGCCAATAAAAAAATAATTTTTAAGATTATGGATTTTATGGTTTTTCGATTATTTTCAGTTATAATTGACGGAGTTATGATTAATTGAATTAAACAGTTGTTATTTCATAAATTATATTTAAATGCTACTATAAAAGGTTTTCAAATTGGCGTCCTCCCACAGAAATGCACAACCTACATCTCCTAAGAAAATTTTCCTTAAGGTGTCTAAAAGCTTCCCTGTTGCTTCTTATTATGCCTCCTGTTTCTTTAATTTTCCGCCTCAGCTCTTCTTCACTAAAACATCGACACAGGTAAAGGATTTTTTTACCTGTGTCGATGTTTTAAGGTTAAAAGGGGATAATCCGTGAAAACTATTAGAATACAGCTATCTGCACAGAACAAAATCATCTGAAAAATAACACGTGCATTACCAAATATTAAGTAATATTAGACAAGTTACAATTCATCATCACCTAAAGAAAAAACAATAATAAAAAAGACAATTTGTCTTTAAACAGTTTTCTTAATTAATTACCTTTGTTGGCCTCTAGGCCAGTTACAGGAGAAAAACCCCTATTAAGGTCTGGTTTTTATGAATGATATTTATTATAACAGGTCCTTAGCAGTTTTTAAGAACGCTAAGAAACCTTTAGCACCCCTCACTATTTTTTTTAGAGCCCTAAACATTTTTGACTACTGAACTCCAGCAGTAATTTTGAACTTCAGATAAAATTTTATGTAAGTTCTGCAATGCTTAGCCAATCCGCTTTATTTTAGGTGTTAGCTAGTATCATCATTATTAATTACACAAAAAAAAAACATCTGAAAACGTAACAAAAAAATAGATAAAAAAGATAAACTAATATCAGGTGGAAACCACGGAAAAAAACTATAAATAATTCTAGCTCCTAAACTACAAAAAATCGCTGAACATACATGGGGGTTTTTCGGATACACTATAGCATAACGCATCAAAATTTTTCTTTTGGACGCCAATGAATGGGCCACCCTGTATATAAGTATAGATGAAATCCTTTATATTAAAGAAGCAGTTAACCTTCAGGCACCTTTACTACAACTGGGCAAATACTTAAGTCAAAGTCAAAGTATTTATTTTGCAATTTGATTTACCAAGAAATTCTTTTGCACGTCATAAACTTTTTTCCTACCAGCACTTCGACGTGAATGAATGGCCTGCTGCTGAGAAGAAGTGCCATAAAGTTTAAAACCCGTGGGCAATCAATATTTTTACTATTCTCAGAAACCGTGTCTCAGACTACTCGCCCACTAGTCCCACTAAACTCCCCCGGTTTTCCTTCACACTCGAAAAGGGATTGACCAACCCGTCCCCGGATACCCCGGCCTGTGAATTCAGGCCGGGATTTAGGACTTGTGGGAAGGACTGGGTGGTGGTGGGTTTTGACCGCCTCCGTTGAACAGTGGCTAAGCCGGTCTGGTATAAAACCCGGAGGTCGTGGGTTCGATTCCCGTTAGGGGTCTGGTTGGTGGTAGGACTTTTTGAAACATCAACACAAATCACAGGTGAAATCCGCCACCATAGCTTTGGCTGTGTTCCGGAAATATTAATGTGGGAGCCAGTACACTTGAAATTAAAGGCTCGAAGATCAGATGAGCCTGCAGTCTGGCAGCACATTGAGCGACGCTTCCTGATGGAGTGACTCTCAATGGAATAGGCCGCAGCGACCGCTTACCATCAGTGGACTGCGTGTCTGTCTGCCAACTGATGTGATATAAAAAAAAGATCTATGTAAACTGGGGCATTGGGCACAGGGTAAGGTCACTCCCGAATGCGCAATCGGACTAGTCAAATCGTTCATTAAGCAGGACATCAAAAATTTACTGATATAAAGAAAAATCGTACTTACAAAGTTCCAAAGTGTACCATAACCGAAGAAATACGTTCCAGCCAGCCTTATATCTTCAATAGGAGAACTCAACGCATCATAAAGTAATTTTAAAGCGTATAAAAGTATAAAAATGTGATGAACGGCCCAAACAACGCGATGAACGAACAGAAACACAAACTTGAAACCTTTATTCCTTTTTGTTACTTGGGGACGATCAAGAAAATTAGATTCTGCATCTTCAATTTCCATTTTTGATTTTTAATTATTACTTATGTACTTATTTTAAATTATGTATTTAAAACTGAATTCACACGCACTTCGAATTTCAAATTTTAAACTGAAAAACGCAAAATTTTAGAACGAAATCCGTTGCACTTCGGTGATAATTAATAATTTAAAAAATTAATTTAATATATTCCTTAGTCATTTTAGTGTCATTTTTTTATTTAAATAATCATAAGAACTTTTAATTCCGCCATCGACGTCGAGCCAAATCAAATCTTTTGTAGGAACTAAAAAGTCATTTGCTAAATTTATTCTAAGGCCGAGAACTCAATTAATTTGTAACCGGAATTTTAATGGCGAGTTTGGAAAAAATGCGTTCATTAGACATAAGTAGAGGTTTTTTTAATCATAAACGATTGATGATCATCACACGATCCATGGAAAACGAGTTTAGGGCGAAACTTTATAGACACTATACATATTATAATAGGCAAACTTGCAAGCAAACCAACAGAGTAACAAAGTGTTTAGACATTAACACAATTTAATGTACATTTCTATATTTTCTAGAAGTGCGAAATGAATAATGTAGTGCGTCCATTAAATTTGAATTTTTACATTGCTACCTTAAGTTTTACAAATTATTTAAAGTCAAAATATCGCCATCTTTATTATTATTGAAAACATTGCTATTCACGCAGTAGAAGCGATATGCATGTATTTACAAAAATAAGTATATACCTAAGTAAAAAATATCAGTTGTCTGGCAGTTGGCACCTATAGTACACTTGTCGAAGAATTCATTTATTATGTTGTATTATGTTTGTTCGTTTTCACAAGACTTTTTGGTTTGGTCTTTTGGACTGATAGGAAAAAAAAGTTTATGGTGTGCAAAAGAATTTCTTGGTTAATCAAATTGCAAAATAAATACTTTGTCTTTGACTTCTTACTGGATCCCAAACAAGTGGTCCAATGAATAGGATTTGTAAAAGGTATTGGATTAATTTTTGTATTTTTTTAACTTTAGATGTAAAGGACATTATTTTTTTTTTTTATTATTAATAGCGGCTTAGTGTTTCCACAGTCACTGCGACCAATTCTGATCTATTGTGAACGCCACTTAGATTACAGTTCCTCTCCAAGCCCAACCTCTTCTACGAAGAGGAGGATATTCTTGGGGAGGATATCTTTAGCCTCGTCTGGTTGTAGAATGTGCTTCCCCAGAATAAGGCTACGTTTGTGCATCAATGGCTCGCAGTCCGTGAGTATATGCAGAGGTGTTTCGTCGCTGGTGTGACAGAATCTGCATTTCCTCGACTCGCGTAGACCCATTACAGTCATGTGCTTATTAAGACAACAGTGTCCTGTAATGGTTCTAACCATGATGCGTACCTGTCGCTTACTCAGTCCTAAGATCCGTTTGGATGTTTTCGGATCAAAGGCTTTTGTAAGTGATTTTGCGTGTTTAAGTCCTGGCATGTTTAACCATCCCTTTTTTGACTTTTCTGTGTATAGGTTTTCCAGGGTGGTACGGGCTAGGCTTTTGGGGATTCCACAGATTGGCTCTGGGCCATGTTGTGTTGCCTCCGCGCCTGCTTTTGCGAGTTCATCGGCCCTCTCGTTGCCTATTATTCCCTCGTGTCCCGGAACCCACCTAAGTGTTACCCTATTATACTTTCCGAGAGAGTTTAGTCGGGTCATACAGTCTGCCACCAGTTTTGACGTTACCTGGTTAGCGGCGAGTGCGAGTATCGCCGCTTGACTGTCTGAGTTAATGTATATTCCACGATTCACGTGGTTACTTTGCAGGTTGATTTCCGCACATTCGATGATGGCGTAGATCTCTGCTTGAAAAATGGAGGCGAATGTGCCCAGATTTTGTGAGTGTTCATATCTTGGTCGCTCTCCATATACTCCATAGCCCACCTTTGGGCCCATTTTAGAGCCATCGGTGAACCAGTTTAGGCTTCCCCGGTCACAGGTAACTTGGTTGTTTAACCAGTTCTCCCTGTCCGGTATCTCAACCTTGAATGTTTTGTTGAAAACTACATATATGTAAAGGACATAAGGTGGGTGGACCATGGAAGGCCACTCTAACGAATAAATAGTTTTTACTAGTTCATTTACTGGATAAACAAAAGAAACTAATCATTAATTAACACTTTGTTTTATTGTGTATCATAAAAACTTATTTTTTTTATTCTAGATGTAATCGCTATTTCTTAAACTTAACTTTTGTAAAGCTCTTCTAAACGGCCTTGCAAGGAACAAGGCTCCATATAAGGCCAATATTATAAATCATTCGTTCAACTTAAAACTAGAATTGTGATAATCAAAATATCTGCTTTTACTAAAACCGCAGAAAAAGCTCTTTTATTTAAATGATAAATTAAATGCATTACACATTATAATCTTAATTAAAAAACACAACGAACATTCCTTGAACACCATCGTATAACTAAGGGTATATTAATAGGAATTATATAAAAATGATAGTAATGAGTATTATATCGATAACAAATAAGTTTCCAATTCGTTTTACAATGAAATAATAAATCTATTTTTTTGCCATTTATGGCCTTCTTATGGGCCCGTTCTTTGTAAGGCCAAAATCTCGATTCAGTCTAAGTTAAAAAGTTGAATAATATTTATGGATAATAATATTATAATCATTGAACATTGCTTCAATTTTCCCGGTACGTATAAGTAAAAACTACGTGTTCATATTTTCAGTAGTAAATGTTCCTAGTAAGGCTCATGTACCCTAGCAAGGCCAACCGTCAAATTTTTTAATGGCCTTATAAGGAACCACTGGCTTTCATAGGAACAATACAGATATTTTAACTTAAATCGAAGAAGAATTTCTTTATTTCTTCATTAGTACCACAAATAATGCTTATATAATAATTTACAGTAACCAGAATACGATAAAAACAGGTTATTTACATAAAAACTTATCTTTAGCTGAGCGCGCGAATTACAATTTTAACGTCGCCGACCGAAGTCTAGGAAGCGAGGGATCTCATTGACAAAATAGCAACACGAGCGACTTGCCGCCTCGTCTGTGTCCTTGACTTTGATGGAGCTTTGTTGGAGTAGAAGGAATTTGTCATCACGTGACTGTAAATATGACTTTTTTATAGTTGGCCTTCAAAGGAGCATGGCCTTCCATGGTCCACCCACCTTACAAAAAATACAAAAATTTTATAAATGTCAGATGAATCTTAAGACGCATTAATCCTCCTTTTTACTTATACATGTTGACATTTAAATGTAAATTGCTTCCCATACAATATTTATTTAGAGACACAAGAACAAAGAATTCTGCACATTAAAATCATTGACTTCGTTTAAAAAATATACTGGTTTACTAAAAACCGGCTTTTCTCGAGATAACGAGTTGGGAAGTATGTAAATAATTACTGACGTTGATTAAGATTATTAACTTTTTAGAGTTCCGTAGCCAAATGGCAAAAAACATATATGGATTTGTCATGTCTGTCTGTCTGTCCGTCCGTATGTCACAGCCGCTTTTTAAAGAAACTATAAGAACTATCATGGTGGAAGACTATCTAGTAAGAGACAAAAAGTTCGGAGAAAAAATTAAGAAACATACTTTTTAAAGATGGTCCCTGGGATCTGTTAGTCTCCCTTTCGGTACGAAACCCTCAAATACATCCATTCAGATAACCTTATCATGACTTGTTTATCATTGACGACTAATGATGATCTCTAAGCATTAAAACTCGTTGTCTTAACGTCATCAAATAAAAATTCAATCATCTGCTTACACGTCCCGTTCGAGGTTAAATAACTCTTAAATTAATATATTATTACATATTAAAATATAGTATCATTACAGCATACGAAATACAAAATCTGCGTTCACATCGACATTAAGTCATCGTTTTAATAATAGGTATTGGCTTAATTAACACGTTTTAAACGCGGATTAGTCAAATTGCATAATTGGCATCGTATTAAATACTTTTTTAAATTTAGTTGAAACGACCAAAACAAAATAATCTCCGTCTTTCAAATACTCGTACATAACTACATATTACTGCCCTATTAAAAAAAACACAGTGCGCCACCTGCTGGCATACAACTCATCATCATCATCATCATCAGCCTATATGCGTTCCCACTGCTGGGACACAGGCCTTATCTCAATTGTGAGATAGTGTGGGCCATACTCCACCACGCTGGCCTAGTGCGGGTTGGTG
This sequence comes from Mecyna flavalis, assembly GCA_949319885.1. Lineage (NCBI taxonomy): Eukaryota > Metazoa > Arthropoda > Insecta > Lepidoptera > Crambidae > Mecyna > Mecyna flavalis. Next base: position 1,026,128 of record OX439420.1, on the reverse strand, counting down.
GAGGGGTGCGTAAGGCAAGTGACCAACCTTAATGTCAGATGTTATCAAGCCGCCAAATGGCCTCTGACTAGGCTTGACGACTAATATTTACATTATAGTAAATATCAGCCGGGACCAACAGCTTAACGTGCCTTCCGAAGCACGGAGACGCTCGAAATTAATGTCACTAAATATGGTCAGAATGGTCACCCATCCATTAACCGACCGCGGCGTAGGTAGCTTGACTTTCGTTATCGCTAACGAACCACTGTCACAGCTGCGCCACGAGCGTCACTATCATACAACTATCTACACTTAAAAATGGTTAAGTTTAAAATATATATAAATAAAAATTTTGACCGTCTACGTGAATTTGTGGCTGAGCTTGGGAATAAAACTCGTTATCATAGGTTTAATTCCCGCCTTGGGGCTGGTCGGTGACTTTTAAGACTCCAACTGGCTAGTTAGTCTAGCTACCACCCCTACAGGTGAAATCTGCCGACATAACAGCTCAGGCTGTGTTCCGGAAATATTAATGTGGAAGCCAGTACAATTGCAATCAAAGGCTCGAAGATCAGATGAGCCTACAGTCTGGCAGCACATTGAGCGACGCTTCCTGGTGAAGCGTCCCTCAATGGAATAGGCCGCAGTGGCCACCTACCATAAGGTGAGCTGCGTGCCTGTCTGCCAACAGTAACTGATCTAGTATAAAAAAATAGTTTCGATTCATTTAACATCCTTTAAAACAGTGCTTATTAACTCCTAATTAAAAATTATTTCAAGTCATTTTATTCTCGATCTTTCTACGTTGCTGCGGAAGTATTGCACATTCACAGTCTAGTAATTATGTTCATGCATGGAAAATCGGTATTTCTTGCATCATTCTATTGCAGGGAGGCAAAGAAAATTAACATTAGTAATACCTAGTTTGTCTGTCGTGTTCGAAAATCTGACCCTGATGCATGGAACCTTCGTTCGAGTCTCAAGGTGGGCGATTTAATAAGTATTATTACACATGAACAATAAAGAACTAAGAGCTGTCATGTGGTAACCCAGTGGTATGAACCTGCGGGCGGGGGTAGCTCCCCAACGTCCGCATTGCACAGGTCGCCCGAGCCAAGTCTGAGGGTCGCCTAGTTTCTCGGGTGGCCCTCCCTAGGCGCCACCCTGACTTGAGGCCTCTCGAGTCGGGGTCTAGGCTGGCACCCACTCGTCCCAATCGGGTGTGAAGGAGAAACTTTAGTGGGTAGTGGACGCTTTAGTCTCGAGTCCCACGCACGGCTGCAGGTGTAACTAGCCTGCGGTTATGGCTCCGAAATAAAAAGAATGCCCAGTGGTATGAAACGTCAGTTCAGGCGTGAGGTTGATGGGTCGAATCTACGAGGGATTTTCCTATTTGCATATTTACCACTAGCTCGGTGGTAGTGGAAAACATTGTGAGAAAACGCACAGTCGAATAACTGTATAGCCATGATCCGATTGATCTGGTTTCGCTGTTATGGGTTACGTAATCGTAGTAATTAAATTAGGACTTATCGTAAGCCCACAATATAAAGAACGAGAGAACGAGAATGAATAAGAGAAGACTTAATGTCTGGAAAGCGATTGGACCCCTTTGGATCAGCCAACCTTGAACTAGAAGACTGTTATGCATTTCACATCAGACACATCGGATGATATCCTAGATTTTCCCTCTCTCTCGAAAATTTAGAAGGAAGGAGGGGAAGAGGAAGACCAAGAAGAAACTACACACAACAGCAGGAAAAAAGTTAATGTTAAAACGTATACCTAGGGAATTTAAGGTGCTGGCAGAGTCCAAAGCAGTTGCCTCACCGACAAGAGCGATTCTCTTAAATTAGATTAGATTAGATATCCGAGATGTAGGTCAATAAGGCAAGGGTATATTCTGAAGCTTATACTTCAAATTTCTTGGTACGGATGAGCAAGGCAGTGGGAAACTACAAAATTACCTAGAGGTTTGACGTGATTCCATTGTTCATCTGACCCCATGCTAGAGGAAACGCATTTAACCGCGTCAAAAGTAAGTTACCTATTGACATTTTGACCTAAAAACTATGGCGACATCTATTTTCGTCAGTGTAAATCAGTTACTAAGCACATAAGTTCGACTACAGGGTAACAGATGGCGCAACTCAACGATGACATATCAACAGTAAATAGTTCTACATCGTGCAAGCAAGATACAGCACATTAGATCAAGGCCCCGAGTTGAAGAAAATTTATGTAATATTTATCCAATATAAATAAATTAATTTATTACAAGCTACTTAATTTCGAGCAAGACTGAGCTGTTTAAATAATATCACAGGGATGAATTACTATTACGTAATAAAAATGCTGTCAGCTTTTATCACTAATTTATCCATATCCCAATAATAGAAGTAAAAACCAAGTACCTACCTAAAATAAAAATAAATAAATAAATATCTCTGGACACTATTCTCACAGCGCCATCTAGCCCCAAACTAAGCATTAGCTTGTGCTATAGGTGCCAGACAACGGATAAACATTACTTATATATTGACCGATACAAACAGACATGTTTATGCACACAAATGTTTGTGCCGTGCGGGGATCGAGCCCGCGACCTCTGGTGTAATAGCCGACGTCTCGACCATTACAACAAATGGCTCGTCAAAAAAAAGAAAACTTACCTGATTATAGCCATCTAGGAAAGGAGTTGCATATAAATTCCGGTCCTTTACAGGGTCAAATTCAAACTTGCTTGGCAACATAGCATCCAACATATACGTGTAAACGTATAAAATAAACGATAAACACGAAGTATGCCATACTATTTTCAGCCCTCTCTTTTCTTTACGTGTATCGATTTTCTTATTTTGTGAACAGCTTTTTGCCATTTTTAAAGTTTAAAACACAGTCACAGTTCGAATTTGGAATCGCAATTCAAATTTCAAATTAAAATCTTCAATTTCAGATTAAAAACGCACTCTTCTTTTAATTAATTTATATTAAAGCACTTTTCTTTTAATATATTTTAAGAATGAACTTTTCTTTTAATTTAATACACTTAATTTTTTTTTAATTATTTATTATGTAACTTTCGTTCGTCAGTAATGTGAGATAAATGAAGTCTGAAGAGAAAAAAATCATTAAAAAACTGTACTTGGCACGACCTTGTCAACGTGTGATGACGTAAAATTTACATGAAAATTACAATAGAATATTTGCATAAAACTAAAATATCATATCATTCTAGGTTCTTTGAAAAAACCTTGAAGTTTAAATTTTTCAACACAACTTTATGTTTTCAGAAAAAAGCGAATCAGCACGACCCATAATGGGGTGGTGGCGTTATGTGTCGGGTGGTTACATTCCCTCTAATATGGTTGAGTGAAATTATGGCTGGCACATACGTCATACTTGTGCTGCAGGTGCCACCTTTGGGCACTGGTCTTCCAGGGCTCACGGATTTTTATCGATTAGTCTCATTCTTATACTTTATACTGTATGGCTTGGTATTCTAAAACTAATCAGTAATTGTAACAAACAAATTGTAAACAAACATGGCGATGAAAAAGAGTAACTGTCGAGTTTCTTGCCGGTTCTTCTCGGCAGATGACTGCATTCCGATACCGGTGGTAGAGTCACTCTGTAATTGACGATTCATAAATACTTGATACAAGTTTACATGAATAAAGAATATTTTGATTTTGATTTTGACCAAAAAAGAGAGGTGTTATAATTGACCTGTCAGTCTAAGGCACCTGAATGAATGAATGCTTGTTCGTCATACTTTTTAGCTATTGTTTTCTGAAAATTGAAATTGTTTCAATAAAATAAAAAAACCTCGCCATATTGCGGAAAGGTTTCTTATTTTCTTGGTCAGATTATCGAGTCACATTTATACAGGGTGTTAGGTAACCCGAGGGACATATTTAAGGAGAGTGTTCAGAATCCGATTTAGAGTCCAATTCGCTATAAAAAATATATCCTTAATTTTTTTCATAATTATCCTAATAATTTATGTATGCATGAAATACCTAAAAATCCCATGTGCTGAGCGGCCGTTTACGCCCCAAACTCAAATTGTACGCGACTACAATTTGAGTCGTACTTGAACGAGTGCACGAAATAGGTACTGTGAAGGAAAGAGTGCTCGCACGTTACGCGGATTTTCAGGTTTCGACTAAGGTTATTGACAATATTTACCAGAGTTTTTATTGATTTATACTTATTTTGTCATATGGAAGCATGAACTATTTGGGGTTTAAATATGTCCCTCGCATTTCCTGTCATACTGTATTGACGATTCATAAGGAAGCCTTCTTACTTAGGAGATTTTAATTTTTAACAAAAAGATACCCCTCCCGTCCTTAGCTGCAAGGAAATGGTAAGCCAGGGGTCGTGAGTTCGAATGCAACCCAGGACAAACATTGATGTGATGAATATTTTGTGTTTATCCTTTACTTCAGATCAAAATATGTAACGTTGGTCACTATTTATTATTTATTTTAAGTAGACATTTTTTTTAAGAAATAAAAATTTTGTGATACTTGAAGACATACATACGTTAGACATAAACGTTATTCTATTCTACATACCGATGTCACTTTCAAGTTTATAGCCATTGTATTATTATGTTTCATCTCCACTATATTTTAACCTCTAAATTAACAAGGTTGCATGTCCAATTTTATCTATATAGAAAAATAAAAACTGTTTGTTTGTATCATCAGAACAAAATATCGAGACTAGACTGCTTGAGTCTAAAAACCCGGGGTCGTGGATTTGATTCTCGTTGGTCTGGTTGGTGGTAAGACTTTTTTATGCATGAAATCCACCGGAAAATTGCTTTGGCTATGTCCCGGCAATATTAATGTAGCCAGTACACTTAAAATAAGGCTTGAAGATCAGATCAACCTTACATTTGGACCTCACTTCCGCTTACCATCAGGTGGAGTGAGGTCATCCTGACTGCCTCTTTATAAAAAAAAAAAAAAAAAAAAAAGATGAGCCTACAGTATGGCATCACATTGACAGATGTTTCCCGATTAAGTTCCTTCAAAGTATGTAATAGGCCGTGATAACCATTAAGTTGGCTGTATGCCGCTGACCTGTCTGTCAAATGATGTCATAAAAAATTGATTTCACGAGAGCTGAACTGATTTTGACGAAACTTCCACCACCAGATAGTCTTAGAATCGCGGACGGATCAGCAGGGAAAACCAGTCTTCAGTATATTGACCTCCAAAATATAGTTACTTGTCAAATTATAATATATTATGTAACATAAGGTCATCAGACGAATAACTATACTATAAAGCCTTGATAAGTATCAAAACTACTTTTAAATACATTGATAATTTGATATATACCGGTTTAACAACTATAGAAGTAAGAAGTGATTGGAGCTGAAGCTACGATTAAGCGAACTTTCCATGGTCAATCGGTGTTTTTTGTGAATTCTTTGATACCATTTTGTTTTGTTTTAAAAAGTAATAAAAAAGCGAATAAGAGCATCAGTTGTCGTGGCTAAAAACAACGATTTTTTTTTATGTCAGAGGCGGCAAACGAGCCCGCGGCGCGTCGCCTGATGGTAAGCAAACACCGCCGCCCATGGACATCTGCAACACCAGAGGGATCGCTGATGCGTTGCCGGCCTTATAAGGGTGTGGGCCTCCGGCACTCTTATTAAGTTATTACAAACCAGACGAAACACAATAGTAGTCACTATCATTTCACGCTGGTGTTATGTGAGGGGGTGGTACTTCCCCGGACGAGCCGGCCCATTCGTACTGTAAAACAGCATGGCTATACCACTAATAAGAAGAAATAGTTGAGGTTTTGATTTTTACTTTACTTGTCTACAAAGTGCATAAAAAAAATCAAAAAGAATCTTCAAACTAGTGCTACCGTGTAAAACTACATTCACATCTCGCTAAATAACAAGTTTAAAAGTAACCTTTAAAATCCGGAACTGAAATTAAACATGCACATAAGAAACTGTTTGTTTGTGTGTCTACAAGGTTGGGCACAAAGACTCGCATTTATAATTATATATTTTTGCAGATAAACAGATATAAATAGATATTAATCCTTCTAGCCCCGGATTACTAGACACAATAGAAAATCTATTGTTATGCGGCACCCGAGTGCCGGTTCGGCGTTGAGTGGTTAATGACACCGATTTGTAATTTGATGACCCTTTTTTATTTCGAAGGAGGTTAACGGGTAATGGCACCTGATGGTAAGCAATCACCGCCGCCCATGGACATCTGCAACACCAGAGGGATCGCTGATGCGTTGCCGGCCTTTTAAGGGGTTTGGGCCTCCGGCACTCTCACAAACCAGACGAAACACAATAGTAGTCACTATTATTTCACGCTGGTGTTATGTGAGAGGGTGGTACTTCCCCGGACGAGCCGGCCCATTCATGCTGTAAAACAGCATGGCTAGGTAGTGGTACCTATATCACCTATATTTGTGGTACCTTCGTTGTTTCTGTTACCCATAACTTATGTGCTTAAGCTACTAACTTCGGGGTCACATCAATGTATGTGCAATTTTATTTTGCTTGCCGAATGCATTTGACTGTAACATTGAACTTTAGTCGTTACGTCTACCAGTTGTGAAGGCCACTTTATGTAATCGCTAGTCATTTATTATATAAAGAGTTTAATATATAATTTGGCACTATTTTACAGTTCCTCCGTAATATATGATTTATGTAATATGTTTTAAGATTTCCTCGGTGATATAGTGGTTGAAGTACAGGGCAATGACCCCGCCTGTCCTCAGTTTAATACTCATCAATCAATCATCATCATCATCATCCTAGCGTATTCCCGATTGCATCCAGTATGGAGCTCAGGGTCCGCTTCGACTATGATCCTAGATTTGACAAGCCTGGTTATTACAATGGAGCGATTGCCATCTGACCTCCGTAACCCTTTCAATCAATCATCATCATCATCAGCCTATATACGTTCCCACTACTGGGACACAGGCTTTATCTCAAGTGTGAGATAGTGTGGGCCATACTCCAACTCGCGGGCCCAGTGCGGGTTTGTGGAGGGGTGCGTAAGGCACGTGACCAACTTTTAATTAATGTCAGATGTTATTAAGCCGCCAATTTAAGTATTAACTCTAAGCTTAAGACTGATTAATTTAGACAAATCAGTATTTTTTTATCAGTACCTCTTTTTGTATAAAGGGATATAACTATTTAATATTACGGCTTTATCTATCTCACTGCGACATATCCACAAGCACCTTGAATATCCTCCTGCATCATTTAAAAAACTCAAAGCAACGACGTTTTAAAAACTGGGTGTTCACGAAGCCGCTTTTTGTCAAATTAAAAAATTCAGACCTAAAATAACTAATTGTTTTTCTTTTTTATATAATACTAGCGGTCGCCTCCGCTATTTCACCCGCGCGCAATTTCACTTTTATCGATAATACGTACTATGTCGACCGGGAATAATAATAATAAATAATAATAAAATCATTTATTTTAGGCAATATTTACATACAGAGATGTTAAATATATATAAACAGAGGCCCATAATATCATAAATACCTTATAGTCTAACATACATATTAATAACATAATATAAAATTAAATTAACAAATAATCACACACGTAAGGTCGGGTGTGCGGTCTCAGCAGGCAGCCGACCTCGGAATCTCCGAAAAACGACGCCCTGCGGCCAGAAGCACTCCTTCATGAATGCTGCGAGGTGATGAGTCGGCACTCTCACCACAAACGAATTAAAACTCGTCTTATGGCGAGGCACCAACCGCTCAACCCTCAGTCTGAAGGTAGACTTCTTCTGGACGTAGTCTACGACCTCCTCGACCTTCGTAGACCAGTGTAGGCGGGACACATACAGCATTCCAACAATGAAAGAATTTTTCAAATCGATTCGGTAATTAAAGTAGTTTCGGAGCATATCCAATACAAACAAACAATCAAATCTTTCCTCTTCATAATACTCGTATTAGTTTAGATTAATGTTAGATTAGAACAACAATGCTTTAATGGAAAATACTAATAATTGGGCAACGTCAAAACCTACTTTGCAGAACTTTAGAGGCCATTTGCAAAAAAAGACAATAGTATGTAAGTAGTTTTTTTAAATGATGTTTAGCAATTATTGTTTTGTTTCAAGAAGACTATGTCGACCTTGGATTTTATGGGACCGATCATGGCAATTAGTTTTTTTAACAATATTCGTAAAAATAACAAGTGGAATCTGCCGCCATAACAGCTCTGACTGTGTTCCGGAAATATTAATGTGGGAACCAACCAGTACAATTGAAATGGGCTGGTCAATAGCCACAAGGCTGGCACCGGCTCATCCTAATCAGGTGTGAAGGGGAAACCATCTGGCCGCCTCCGTGGATCAGTGTCTAAGCCGCTTGGGTATAAAAACAGGGAGGTCGTGGGTTCGATTCCCACCTTGGGTCTGGTTTGTGGTAGGGCTTTTTCAGAGTCCGACTGGCTAGCTACCACCCCCACAGTTGAAATCTGCCGCCACAACAGCTCGACTTAGTCGTCAACTCGCGGGCGTGAAACTCGCGAGTTTCCGCGAGTTGGCACTTTTCGATTTTACCTACTTTTTTTGTCGTCAACTCGCGCGTCTATATAAAGTACAGTCAAATAAAAACAGGTTAAAACCAAAAGATAATTTACAATGTACTAGGGCAACATGACCTTATTGGAGATGTATTAATTTGTTAAGGATTTTTTACGAGTTGATTATTAAGACGAACCAAGCGTATAGAAGAAAAAATAGATTTAATGCTGCAGTATGTATAACCTTGATAAAAAAACAATGCATGACAAATAAATACATCTCCAATAAGGTTATGTTGCCCTAGTACAATAATAATTGTATCCGTATTATATATAGGTTTATACTTTATTACTAAAGTAATTATACACTTTATTAAGAAAAAGTATATTACATATTTAGTTGGCCTAATTTTAATAAGGAATTTGTTGTAACGTTTTTGTAGCTGACTATAGGTACATTAATACGTCAGATTTCATGATCGCGCGAGTTGACGACAAGAAAAGTAGGTAAAATCAAAAAGTGCCAACTCGCGGACGTCCGCGAGTTTCGCGCCCGCGAGTTGACGACTAAGTCAACAGCTCTGGCTGTGTTCCGGCAATATTAATGTGGAAGCCAGTATACTTAAAATCAGAGGCTCGAAGATCAGATGAGCCTACAGTCTGGCAGCACATTGAGGGACGTTTCCAGGTGAAGCGTCCCTCAATGGAATAGGCCGCAGTGGCCGCTAACCATCAGGTGGGCTGCGTGCCTGTCTGCCAACTGAACTAGTATAAAAAAAACAGGGGAGTTTAGTGGGTAGTGGACGCTTTAGTCTCGAGTCCCACACACGGCCGCAGGTCTGGCTAGCCTGCGGTGAAGGTGCATATAAACGCATTCTCCTCCGCAAAAAAGTACATTTATAATAATGCTACTAGCTCGGCGGTGAGGGAAAACATCGTGAGGGATCCTGCACAGTTGAATGTCTGTGTAGCCATGATCCAATTGGTCTGGTTCCCTGTCAAGGGTTACGGAGGTCAGATGGCAGTCGCTGCAATGTGATATTTGGTTGTGGTTAAATTGCTTTTCATCATCATCAGCAATCAGCCTATATACGTTCCTACTGCTAAGACACAGACCTTATCTCAATTGTGAGATAGTGTGGGCCATACTCCACCACGCTGGCCCAGTGCGGGTTGGTGGAGGGATGCGTAAGGCAAGTGACCAACCTTAATGTCAGATGTTATCAAGCCGCCAAATGGTCTCTGACTAGGCTTGACGAGTAATATCTACATAGCCGGGACCAACAGCTTAACGTACCTTCCGAAGCACGGAGACGCTCGAAATAAATGTCACTAAATGTGGTCAGAATGGTCACCCATCCATTAACCGACCGCGGCGTGGGTAGCTTGACTTTTTTTTATCTCCAACGAACCACTACAGCTGCGCCACGAGCGCCTCAAATTGCTTTTAATTACTATTAATTTATTATAAGGCTTAATTAATTGCTAAACATCCCCAAGAAGCGTGATTACTCTTTAATGCAAGGAAAACCATTGGCACAACTAGTCAGCTACGAAAATGTATTTACAAACGTAGCTATTTTTTCTTTCATATTTCCATGACGCATGGACTTTGCCACTAACGAACTTTACCACCTCTTAAGCAAACTTGACAAGTCGTCATAACATAATATTATGTTGTAATTTTGAATGTAATGTAGATTAATAATAACTATGATATATAAAGATACTTATATAAATCGTTAATTCAGCTGCAACAACACAAATATAAACAAACTAGCCTTTCGCAGCGGTTTCACCCGTGCGTAATTTCTTTTTCAAATATGCCCCCTTTCCGCCCACATTTCCGGGATCAAAAGTACCATATGTCACCCGGGGATAGTGTGGCTTTCCAATAGTGAGAGAATTATTCAAATCAGTTCAGTAGTTTCGGAGCCTATTCAATACAAATAAACAAACATACTTGTACATACAAACAATCAAATCTTTCCTCTTTATAATATTAGTATAGATTTACTTTGTGATTTTGTTCTGAAGTTCAATTGATGAATGCCTTTAAAAAAGAAGAAAAATGGCGGAATCGGATTCAATTTTCCAACGGAACGCGGGGCAGAGGAAAAATTAAAGGGTTTTTTTGGAAATCGGGTGTTCGCGCCTTAAACATTGTTATTTAACGAGATTAATTTGTAAATAACAAGAATTAGTGGGTGAGTAGTCGATTCGCACGAAAATAATTCGCACGAAAGTGCGAATCGACAACTTTCAAAAATAACATTATTTTTAAGTAGTCGATTCGCCCGAATGAATTTTGATCGCGTGCGAGTCGACCCCTTTAAGAATTGATAGTAGGCGATTCGCACTTTTGCAATATTATGTGCATAAAAAAATAACAAAGTACAGTCGTGTACAGGAAATCTTTATAATAATATTAACCTATTCGCTGTCTATTTACCTTACAGCATGCAGAATCAATTAAATTTCAAATGTTATATTTTTTCGGACAGGGAACATGTTAAATTATAAACTAATATCATTAAGCGTTAAATTATATTTGATAACTTTAATATTAAAATGACACCAAAAATTAGAAACAAATATGTATAAACGTATTACGTAAATAGCGCTCTCACGCTTATTACACTGCAGGGTGCGGGGTGCGACGAAATACCCTGCTCCTCACCCCCCTAGCTGTTAGCTAGAAGCACGGCGGCAATAAGCCGACCAAAGCTCAAGTCGGTATCCTTTGGTTTCTATGACTCATCAAATAAGTATGTCCGGGGCGAGAGCTCTGATCAAAACAATGTACCTCTCTTACAAACTAAAAGTAATTATCTCACTCGCTGGCGCGAATATTAAAAAAAGAAATTGTACCTACGTGAATAAATAAAATGTTATGATAAAATTATCAAAGTATTCGTATAAGTTGTAAAAAAAAAACAGACAAGCAATACATATTTGTTTTGTTGGGGACTGAAGGAAACAGGTTTTTTCCAAGAAGGTTCCTTTATTCTTCTTCTTAATCCTATCTTGATGGTCGTACACTAAGGAATGATTTTTTTACCAACCCATATCGCTTAAGTACCTCGGAGCAATACCTTAAAGAGAGCCCCGTTAAACTTACACAATTTCGCTTGCATTTTCACTATGCAAGTTGACATTATTTGCTTATTACTATAATTTTTCCAATTAGAATATACATGTATCTTACATCGTTCTAAAGTTCGCGTTAATTCTAATTAGAAAACATAACTTACATAATGATTACAACAATTTTTCTTATTAGAATCTTATCTCTACGTAAAAAGTTCTTCTTACAAAACTATGATTCTTACACATTCTATGCTTAATACCTATTACAGTTCTTACGTAACGGATTTATATTTATTTCACTTATTTACAATAAATCCTACGTAACAAAATAAAATTTAACCTAGTATAAGCATAAATTGAGATTTTGTCTCCGCTGTCCTTAACGCGTTTCTAATTTTTGGTGTCATTTTAATATTAAAGTGTTCAAATATAATTTAACGCTTAATGATATTAGTTTATAATTTAACATGTTTCCTGTACGAAAAAACATAACATTTGAAATTTAATTGATTCTGTATGCTGTAAGATATATGTTAATAATATTATAAATATTATAAAGATTTCCTGTACACGACTGTACTTTGATTGTTTTTTATCCACATACTGCAAAAGTGCGAATCGCCTACTATCAATTCTTAAAGGGGTCGACTCGCACGCGATTAAAATTCATTCGGGCGAATCGACTACTAAAAATAATGTTATTTTTGAAAGTTGTCGATTCGCACTTTAGTGCGAATTATTTTCGTGCGAATCGACTACTAACCCGAATTAGTGTGTTGTGAATTAGTGTGTTGTGAATTAGTGAGTGTTAGAGTTTTATGTGGAGTTTTATTACATAAGCAATGACCGTGTGATGATCGATCATTTAATCATAATTTGAGGTTCAAATTCTGTCCGTCATCTATTTTTAAATTAATCAAAAATACTACTTACCATGTTCCACATGGACATTTGTGGGACCCAAAAGAAGTCCTCATAAGTTTCCTGGACTTCCAAATCTTCATTTTCCACATCTTTTGCAGCACAAATATATAAAACCACATATTGCAACAAGTTAAAAAGATGGTGACCAGTCCTATTTAGTAGTTTTAATTTAATACATTTCTTTTTAGGAACTTTTTCTGTATCTTGTTTTTGACAGAACATTTTTAATATTTTTAGTCTGTGACGCGAATGGTTCGAAGTACCGAGTCTAAATGACAAAATTGGTTTTTAATACCACTAGACGATGACAAGTAATTCTAGAATTTTGTATAAAAAATGACAGTCATGTAGTTATATTGTTTGTTTTTGAACTGACAAAAAAGTGAAGACGGTTGTATCGACACGTATATTTTTTTATGTTAAACCTTGAGGCGCTCGTGGCGCAGATGTGACGGTGGTTCGTTAGCGATAACGAAAGTCAAGCTACCCACGCCGCGGTCTGTTACTGGATGGGTGACCATTCTGACCACATTTAGTGATATTTATTTCGTGAAATAATAGTGACTACTATTGTGCTTCGTCTGCAAACCAGACGAAGTACAGTGAGAGTGCCAGAGGCCCACACCTCCCCTTAAAAGGACGGCAACGCATCAGCGATCCTCCTGGTGTTGCAGATGTCCATGGGCGGCGGTGATTGCTTACCATCAGGCGACCCGCTGGCTCGTTTGCCGCCTCTGACATAAAAAAAACATATATACAGGTTAGCCACACCTGCAGATGTTAGTACTCGAGACGAAAGATGTTCGTCCCACTGTCCATTAAACAACCTCAATTTCCCCGATAGGGGCGAGCCGGTGCCGCCTTATGGCCAATTGCTGGCCTATTGTTTTATAACTCGTACTAGTGGCCGCCTCCTCGGTTTTACCTACGCCGATATTTCTTTTTTTAAATATCATCCCTTCCCCCCACATTTTCAGGATGAAAAGTACCCTTTGTCACCCGGGGATAGTGTGGCTTTACAACAGAGAAAGAATTTTCCAAATCGGTTCAGTAGTTTCGGAGCCTATTCAATACAAACAAACAATCAAATCTTTTCTCTTTATAATATTAGTATAAATAGTATAATAGATATAGATTATAGAAACTAAAGAGCGAAAGTACAAGTACACAATGAAACTGTTATTAACAAGCATACTGAACAAACAGACATGTTTTTATTCAATAACAATTAACTAGTTATGTTAATATATCTAGTTTATGTAGTGTACCTGTGGCTTTGTTTGTGTCAAATTTTCTATCATGAGAATAAGGTAAGACCTTTATCAGAGTCATTTTAATACGCCACATTTGACAGTTCATTTATGCAAAGATAATACGCCACATTTGACAGTTCATTTATGCAAAGAAAAGTGAAACTTATGTATATCAGAAGTAGAGTCCAATTTTCTAAATAAATAATTGTATTAATAAGGACTGTTGTTTTCTTGAGTTTTATTCCTTTAGCGTAAGGGATATTTTTCTTTGCATAACTGTCAAATGTGGCCTATTAAATTGACTTGACAAACATCCCATTACAAAGCAAAGGCCCTCAAAACTAGTTTAGGTGGTTTAATCACCACGCTTACCACATGTGGATCAGTGATAACAAACCCGAGCTCAGGCCACATTTCCGGGATCAAAAGTACCCTATGTCACGCGGGGATAGTGTAGCTTTACAACAGTGAAAGAATTTTCCAAATCGGTTCAGAAGTTTCGGAGCCTATTCAATACAAACAAACAAACAATCAAATCTTTCCTCTTTTTACTATTAGTATAGATAAATAAATAAACTGTTATGATATACAAACAGACATTACAATTTTGTTTATCGGATCGGTACAGACTAATACCAGCGAACTTATTCGCTGACTAATACATACATGTCATGGGCGGGAGTCGAATCCCCGCCCACTAGGCTTGTCAAATGCAGGTTGTAAGTCATAATATACATACAATCTATATATAAAAATCAAAGGTGACTGACTGACTGACTGACTGACATACTCGTAGATAGATATCAACGCACAGCCCAAACCACTGGACAGATCGGGCTGAAATTTGGCATGCAGGTAGATGTTATGACGTAGGCATCCGCTAAGAAAGGATATCTCGATATTCCCACGGGAACGGGAACCACGCGGGTGAAACCGCGGGCGGCCGCTAGTATTAATATTTTTAACGACAGAAGTAGGAAATGTTTAAAAAAAAATAACACAAATGAAATGACCGTTAATTTAAATTTTAATAATTAAATAAATAACAAAATGAACACAATCGTTTAACAAAACAGAGGAACAAAATACTCGCTTCTAACCTAAATCTAGACTAACACTTTGGACCTAACCTAAGACCTAAACACAGCCTAAACGCTACGGAATTGATCCTAAGACTACGAACGACCGATACGAAAAGAGGGCGCGCTGCGGCGTGCCACTCCTTTTATAGGCGTTTGGTGGGGATAGTAGTGATGCCAGTTGTAAGACTGCTTAAACGGCCTCTCCTGACGCCGGGTCGTCCTCGACTCGGGTTTCTGTCGTGATGCTTCTAAGGCCAGCAGTAGCAGCCATTTCGTCACCTTCATCTTCGTCCAACAATGGCATCGATAGGCTGACCTCAGGGGCGGGTGTTGTTTCTGGGGTGTCACAGTCGTCCGAATTGTCATCTGAAAGTAACGTTTAGTTATCACTTGTCCAGTAAACTTAATGTAACGCATGACCAAACAAATCTTACACTCAAACCATCATTCAATTAATTCAAAATTCATCTACCACCCACCATATCTCACATACATCACTCTAAATAAAAATAAAACAGAGACGTCTCTTTTAAAGTAACGAACCAAGTTTTCACTTCCTCCTTAACTTTGTCCCATTTTCGTGTAGCTCACGCTCGGCATCTTTTGACTGCCACAAGCGCCGGAGAGATTAGTCTCTCAAGTCCACATAATTTTGCGCCTTAAGTTTACATGACGAACGCCAAGGCTTCACGCCTGAAGTTCACACCTAATGAACGCCAAGGCTTCATGCCTGAAGTTCACACATAACGAACGCCAAGGCTTCATGCCTGAAGTTCACACATAACGAACGCCAAGGCTTCATGCCTGAAGTTCACACATAAAGAACGCCAAGGCCTCATGCCTGAAGTTTCCAAATAACGATCTGTACATACCCGCAAAGAATGCAGCGCATGTCTCTGGACACCACTCGCCTCGCCATGGGACCATGTACTGAGCTGCGGCGCGCGTAGTCTTTCCATAGCTGCCGCTAAGCAACTTCAGTTCGTACCGCCCATGCGGTAACACCTTCACCACCTTGTAAGGACCTCGCATGCCCGGATCTAGTTTTCCTGTGGACTGTGAATATTTAATGACAAATACAAGGTCATCGACCTTAAACTGACAAGGTGGGCGTCTGGACTTATTAGCGTAGTCATCCTGCTGTTGCCTATTTTTCTCCATCAGTTCATTGGCCCGACTGCGGCAAATCTCACGCCAGGCTTCTCTATTAGGATTAGTGTCCCTAATAGCGACGTCTCGAACAAGAGCTTGAATCACGGGCGTTGTGGCATCTGTACCTATCATCAGGTTAATTGGAGAAGCTTGGGTGGTTCTTTGTTTGGTAATGTTGAGGACCAGCTGAATTTTCCATAGCGTCTCCGACCAGGAGGCTTCTTTGTGGTTTACCTCAATACGCAGCATGTTGAGAATCGTGCGGATGTATCTTTCCGCCTGCCCGTTGGCGTGATGCATCTCCGGGGTGATGTGGTGTATATCACTACCCATCTCCGTTACCCATTTCACGAATTCCGCTGATTCAAACATCCGTCCTTTATCGGTCACAATCAGCTTCGGTACTCCGAATAGCGAGACTGCTTGCGCGAAAGCTCGTTTCAGTTCACTAACATCTTGTCGGAAAATTGGGTACAAGAGACAATACTTGGTGGAGGCGTCCACGATTACCAATATGAATTTGTAACCATCAGATATGGGAAGAGGACCTAACACGTCCATATGGACGGAGTGAAATGGGGTAGTCGGTTTTTCCCAGGATGTTATGACCTGATGAGGAGAACGAGGCACTCGTTTTTTGGAAATGCAGACTAAACAGTGTGCAACGTACTTGCTCACAAATTGGCGAAGCCCCGGGAACCAAAAGTGTTTTAGGATGAGGTCAAGGGTCTTATCGGTGTTTATATGCTCGTGTTCGTCGTGGAATATTCTTAACAAGCTAAGCCTATGTCCCTTCGGAATGTAAAACAAAAGTCGGGCCTCCCCGCCTACAGGTGAGTACTTGTAATAAAGGAGGTCATTCTGGACAACGTAACGCGTGGTGTCTAACTGCCCGTCCCTTAATTGCTGTAGCAACCCCTGTGTCTCGTTATCTGCGGACTGAGCTATCTGAGCCCAGTTGCGTGGTTTAGTGACTTGGTTTACTGCGGCAACCAAAGGATTACGGCTGAGGTAATCGGCGTGTGGCATCATTACCCCTTTTCGGTACTCTATCGAAAAATTAAAATCCTGGAGGTAAATCCACCAGCGAGCCACACGCGGTAGGAGATCCTTTTTACGCTCAGTGGCCTTCAAGGCATTACAATCAGTCACTACCTTGAACTGTAAGCCCACCAGGTAGTGGCGAAAATGCAACAATGCCTTGACGACCGCCAGCGTCTCAAGCTCATATGAGTGGTATTTTTTCTCGGCCCCCTGGGTTACCTTACTAAAGTAAGCCACCACATGTTTACTGCCATCACTATGAGTTTGTAAAAGGATCGCACCGTATCCTGCACTACTGGCATCCGTATGAACTTCCGTAGGGAGATGAGGGTCAAAGACGGAAAGAACCGGGTGACTAGTAAGTTGGTCAATAAGTATCTGACGGACCTTTTCCTGCTCAGGACCCCACATGAAATCGACGTCTTTCTTAGTTAACCGAGCAATGCAAGCGGTAAGAGTGGCATAGTTTTTAATATAACGCCGGAAGTAACCCGCAAGCCCTAGGAATTGGCGTACCTGCCTAACGTTTTCAGGGACTGGTGAGTGAACGAGGGCTTCTACCTTACGCGGACTCGGCCTCACCTGACCTTGGCTTACGACTCGTCCAAGATATTCCACCTCTGTCGCCAAGAACGAACACTTCCGTAGGTTTATTGAAAAACCGGCGTTAGTGAGCGTTTGCAGGACGTCCTTCAGAAGTGAAATACCCTCGGCAACCGTAGAGCTCATAATCAGTACGTCATCTACATAGACTAACACCTGGCCTGCATCTACAAAGCTTCGCAGCGTATTATTGATGATGCGCTGGTAAACGATCGGAGAATTCGTTAGTCCGTAAGGCATTTTAACGTATTCGTAATGGCCCTCCGGAGTAACGAAACCCGTGAGGTGAATTGACTGCTCATTTATAGGAATCTGGTGGAAACCAGTGGCCATATCCAAACTAGTAAAGTACTTGTAGTTTCCGAGCCGATCAATGTGGTCATCTATTAGTGGTAACGGATACCGGTCTTTAATTGTCACCCGATTTAGCGCTCTAAAGTCTACACATAGACGGTCTGACCCGTCCTTTTTCTTGACAAGGATTATAGGGCTCGCGTACTCCGATTGAGATTCCCTTATGATACCTTTGTCTAAGAGATCGTCAATAATTTTACGTACCCGAAGTTTCTCATCGTACGAAAGCTTATAAGGTCGGTAAGCGACAGGAGTTGGGCTAGTAAGCTTTATTTCCATCTCTCCAGTCTTCACGGTGGTAGTAGCCGTGCCTGAGATGAAAAACTTTGAATAATCATTGATGACGTTAACTAAGGCCTTGTAATCCTCACCCTTAAGGGGCGTGTTTATCTCCGATGAGACCTGGCTCTGAATTGCGTTAACTTGAACCGCCGAATCGGATCTAGCTAGGTACTGTTTGCCTTTTGCACGAACGTACACTATACCGTCGCGATTTAGGATATCGGTACCAACAATGATCGGGGCATTCATGCATGACGAGGGCACTATGATTAGATCAGCTTCTACTGAAATCTGGCTAAATTCAAGCGTTACTGTTACGTATGACGAAGCTACTATTTCTTTGCTAGCGATGCCTTTTAAAATGCAGTGTGTGGGCTTTGGTTGACAGGAAAGGTATTTAACCACGTCTGAAGAAATCAAAGAAACGTTAAGGGCGCCGCTGTCAATTATAGCATCCATAGGAATGCCGTCCACTACTGTGACAATTATATCGCAAGCATCCGCAATTTTTGAACTAACCTCTGCACAAAGATTTACATTCCGTTCGTTATTTGATTGGGAGCGATTTTTAGCGAAGCACTGACTTTCTTTGTGACCTGACTTCTTACAAAATGTGCAAATAGTAGTAAGACGGTTGCTAGTAGTTGGAGAGGGTTCAGAGTTAGTAATGGTACGACAGTAGCGACTAATATGTCCTATACGTCCGCATGTAAAACACTTCTGATCAGTTCGTTTATATATCGGCTGAGGAATGCGTTTTCTCGACGTCAAAGCGTGCGTATCTAGTTTGGCGCGAACCGGCTTAGTGTAAATAGATAGAAACGAGACTATATTCTCCGTGTTCAAATCCGCATTAGCCGCTGCTGCTCTTATTTGGGGGTTATCAATACCGCGTATCACGATCAAAGTCATTAGTTCGTCGCTTAGACCTATCACTATTCGCAAACGCAGCAAAGTGCGTCGGGCGTATTCTGCGTACGTAACGTATTTTTCTGACGTATTGTTCATCGTTTCGAACAGGATATTAGCGTAATCTAAATTGCGCGGGCATAATGATTTAAATTCTCGTTTAAAATTAGACCACGTTCTTTCACTTGTCACCCATTCGTTTAGCCAAATTTTCGCGTCACCCCTGAGACACGATCCAATTCGCGAAAGACACTCGTAGTCACTCCAGCCATTCATATCCTGCGCACGATCAACCTCTTCGCACCATACTTCTATATTGTGAATAGACGGATCAAAACTCGAAACAAAATAATTATGCGACCGGCTGACTGGCTGTAGCGATCTAAGAGCATCAACTAGCGCCTTTGTAGCATCAGGCGAACTCGATTTTAAATTATTTGTTTGTGAAGTCGAAATGTGGGTAGTTAATAAATTATCATCAACAAATCGCGCCTCACTGGTACTTGCCTGCGGTTCGGGTGTACAACAAGCGTTATAACGAGTCGTATTTATTTCGCTTTGCACCGTGTTACTTGCATCATCGCAACGCACCATTGTGTTATTTAAATTATTTGTATTTCGACTATTTTCTATCGACGTTAAACGACTCAAGATTGAACTTAATGCGTTTTGAACGGCCAAATTCCTACTACCTACATGCCCGCTATGAGATCGCGACCTATCACGACAACGGCGATTACGTGAGCGACTACGACGCGGCGTATAGTTTGTCCGCGACCTACTCCTATCGTGTGTTTTGTCACGGGAACGTCGCCGGGAACGGTCGTTATTTCGCGATCTACCACTGTGTTCACTGCGAGAACGACGTCGCGATCTATTACCGTTATGCAAACTGCGAGCACTAGAACCGCCAGCCATTTTCACAACACTAAATAATCCTAGTACGAGCGAGACTTTGTTCCTCTTTGTGGGCAAACGGGTTAAACTATCCCACTTCTGATTTTAACGACAGAAGTAGGAAATGTTTAAAAAAAAATAACACAAATGAAATGACCGTTAATTTAAATTTTAATAATTAAATAAATAACAAAATGAACACAATCGTTTAACAAAACAGAGGAACAAAATACTCGCTTCTAACCTAAATCTAGACTAACACTTTGGACCTAACCTAAGACCTAAACACAGCCTAAACGCTACGGAATTGATCCTAAGACTACGAACGACCGATACGAAAAGAGGGCGCGCTGCGGCGTGCCACTCCTTTTATAGGCGTTTGGTGGGGATAGTAGTGATGCCAGTTGTAAGACTGCTTAAAATATATAATTGTTATTAATTATAAGAATATTTAAATTCGCGTCTTATTAAAATTAAAGACATCTTTGTTTATGTAGGCATGAAAAACACTTATGAATAGTCAGAATTGACAACAAAAACAATATTATAAATGACCTTCCCAAAACCAATAACATAAAGTTAAGTTTAATTTATTTTAAATCAATATGCATGTAGGTATTTTTTCATATATGAGACTACGATAAATTAACTATCAATCAATACTAATATTATAAAGAGGAAAGATTTATTTGTTTGTTGGTATTGAATAGGCTTCGAAACTACTGAACCGATTTGAATAATTCTTTCATTTTTGGAAAGCTACACTATCCCCGGGTGACATAGAATATTTTGATCCTGGAAATGTGGGGGAAAGGGGGGCATATTTGAAAAAGAAATTTCGCGCGGGTGAAACAGTAGTTCGTTCGCGAACAGTAGATAAATATAAATAACTTAAATAAGACCAGCGCTTTATATGTTGTTGCTTAAGCATTTGACGAGCCATTTGGTGTAATGGTCGAGAAGTCGGCTATTACACCAGAGGTCGCGGGTTCGATCCCCGCACGGTACATACATTTGTGTGCATGAACATGTCTGTTTGTATCGGTCTGGGTGTTTTTATGTATAATATGTATGTATATATTTACAAAAAACAGTAATAAGTAATGTTTATTCGTTGTCTAGCACCCATAGCACAAGCTAATCCTTAGTTTGGGGCTAAATGGCGCTGTGTGAATAATGTCCAGAGATATTTATTTATTTAAAGCATTAGTCTTTTTTTATTGATAATGTTCTCCCAGTCGAGTTTCGGCTACAATGGCCATTCTTTACGATCAAGCTACAGGATATATTATAGTGCTGCAGTGAGTGCGCAAGCACAGGTGAACTCCCTATTCCCTCTCATAACACGGTGGGACAGCAGTCTGACACGACCGAAGAGAGATCAGGCGCAGGACCAACGGCTTAACGTGTTTCCGAGACAGGCATTGATAGTGTATTATTTATTTTTTTTAAACTATCAATGGTCACAGGAGTGTTATACCTACACCGCCAACTTTCAGACTTTGGATTGTGACTGATTAATTTAAAGTGCGACATACTGCCACGAATGCAGTAATTTACTTAAATTTTAGAAACTAATACTTTTTGTTTTATTACATTACATTACTTAATATAATCAGTTTTTTTATAGATTAAATTATTACATTACATAATATATCAGTGTTTTCTACTTGGCGGTGACAGAAAACATCGTGAGGAAACCTACACAGTCGAATGGCTCTGTAGCTATCTAATTAGTAATTAGTCTAGTTGCCCAGCCAATGGTTACGGAGGTCACATGGCAGACAGTCCCATGTAACTGACAAGATGGGTACAAACTTTTCAGAAAAATTTAAATTAATTTATAGCCTGACCCAATGACGTTCAATTAAAAAACTAGACTCACAATAAAATATTGTCCGAAGCAAAAGTCTGCCCACCCGACTATTGGGCAGAGTTTTCGTTTAGTTGTATACAATTGACATTAAACACTAAATGCCACGAGTTAAGGTGTTAATTTGAACGAATGTGTTAATGTCATCAGTGTCAAAGCCACTCGGACGTTTTTTGAGAAATTTTTCTTAGAGATTGGGTGTCTAGTTTTCTATTGAACGTCATTGGCCTGACCATTAAAATAAAAAAACCTCGCCATATTGCGAAAAAATGTTGGAACTAATTTCTTCAAGTGGCAACCATCAAATAAAAAAACAATAAGATGTCATTCATTATTGCTGTCTGTTAAAGTGTGATGTCAATTGTCAACCATGCCTTGTTATTTCTTGGATATTGTGAGTTATTTAATTTTGTGAGTGTAACCATAGCAACCAAGTGTTGCTATAACCATAGCTTATTAACGCCTCCAGAGCAGGTTTTTTTTGTTTTCTTGGTCAGGCGATAGGCGATATACCACTCACTAGTGTTGCCCAAATGCAAGAACAAGACGAGACTTAGCCAGTCTTGGTCTTGGTCTTGCGCCAATACACCTGGTCTTGGTCTTGGTCTTGGTCTTGCGCCAATACACCTGGTCTTGGTCTTGGTCTTGGTCTTGCGCTCCCAGTCTTGGTCTTGGTCTTGGTCTTGCAGCAAGAGTCTTGCAAGTCTTGCAATTACCTATTTTATTAGTAGGTAAGTACCTACGCTTTTTATATTATTTTATTAGTTTTGTAGATTTTTTTTACACGTTTCAAGTATATTTAAAAGTGGCTACAATATTTATTAAACGGGTGATATTTGAACACTTTTTTGCTATTTTTTCTTGTAAAAACTTAAGAAATATAATGACTAAATGTACATTATTAGTACCTAAGTAATTAGTTTAAAACCATATAAGTAATCAATATTATAATATATACTTACTAGAATGAATTAATATGACATCTACTACCTATCCTTACCATTTTATCCTAATCATAATACTACTTGCGTGATCAGTATAATGTATTCATTTTCATTCTAAGCACTCTGAAACTTATTTATTCTTTGGAACACCTGTAGTTACTCTTAAAATTCGAAATTATTTTGCATGAGTATACCTACGCCCTATGGCGGCAACCAAATAGTGTCAAATGTTATGATTTCGGCGTGGCGGCAACGATTGTTTTAGATTTCAAAAGAAGCCGCCGGCGCGTGTATCATAACCATGTACTTCCGAAAAGCGGCAAATTTCTTTGAGAAGTAAGTACAAAACCTTTGATGCCGCATTATCAAAGTGCCGATGGTTAAAACATAACTATGCATGCACTCAGTTTGATTTTAATAGATATTTTTTTATTCGCTATGTTTATGGTATTAGTCGTAATGCGCATAGGTCCAGTTTTTCATATTCTTTGATACAGTTTTTTGCGTCTCATAGAATTCCTAAGCGTACCTACCTATACACCGAACTGTTACACCTAACTACTCAGTGAAATAGCGCTAAGTCCTAGCTGCAAGACGCAAGAGTCTTGCAGGCTATGTCTTGTTCTTGCTCAAGTCTTGCACGGTCAGTCTTGGTCTTGGTCTTGCTAAAAATACGCGGTCTTGTTCTTGGTCTTGGTCTTGCAAAAACGCAAGAACAAGACCAAGACTGCAAGACCAAGACTGAATTTGGGCAACACTACCACTCACTGATTTATTCACGAAACCTCAGAAACTATAACACAAACAAGCTTGAAATTTGGCCGGTATTAAGTTCTTTATAGGATGTAGATATCTTTTAACTCTTAAACACCCGATCAAAAGCCGGGTGTCGCGTAAACAATAGATTTTCTATTGTGTCTGGTTTTCCGGGGCTATATGGATTAAGAAAGGATTTTACGAAGCTCCACCCCTAAGAGAGTAAAAGGGGTTGAAAATTATGTGCCAAAAACTAACTCCACACATACGAAGCTAAGTCGCGGGCGGCCGGTAATAAATAAATTAATAAAGTAGGTACTTACATAATTCCAATTAGTGAAGTATAGTGGCAAAAACTTCTTGCAATCTCCGTAAATAGGTTCTCTTTGTGTCATCTCTTCAGTGATGCTATACCAGGAGTAAAATCCTTGACAAGAAGCCACGAAGGATATACATATAGACAAAAGATGGAACACTGTCCGTACGTACACCCTCCATGATTTGGATTTTTCTTTTAACACTTCACTTGTCACTGAAATTGTTGTGTCAGCCATGTTTTTTTTACTAAAATAAAGTTTTTAATAAAAAGTGTCACTTTTCGAATTTGGAATGCACGTTGTTATTCAGTCTTTTAGGTTATAACGTCCGTTAATTATGAGAAAAAAAAACGTTTTTCTTTAATTTTTAAATAATTTTATTAATAATACACTGTTATTTAGTCTTTTATATCACAATTGTTTTCACAAATTAAATAAAACAGTTACATATTTTTTAATTTAAAACTGTATCGCAACTTAAAAACGGAATGTACGTTTTTAGTCATGTGAAAATCAAAGTTTCCGACCTCACAATTTTTTTTTGCAAATTTTTTCACACAATTTTGTTTTGTTTATTTTTATTAATTCGTAAATATCGTGTATACAATGGACGTTAATAAACACGATTGCAGTACATTTGACGCGCGTTTTTAATGAAAGGCAAACTGGTTCTGCGCTTGTTGTTGCGAGCTATTTTTAGGGTTCCTTTATTTTTTTCGCATATTTTTCTTCATTTTTTCCATGACTTAAGTGGAGTGTTGACTCCACTGCTCCATAGCTGAGCCATCATTAGAAATAAACATGTTACAAAAACTACGACATTAAATGTATTTATTTTCCATGGTATTTTCCTTTAATGTTAAAAGTAGCTTGTAACTTTATGTTGTTACTCTGCGGTCTAACATCATATCTATATATATAAAACTCAAAGGTGACTGACTGACTGACTGACTGACTAACTGACTGACTGACTGACTGACTGACTGACTGACTGACTGACTGACTGACTGACTGACTGACTGACATAGATAGCTATCAGCGCATAGCCCAAACCACTGGACGGATCGGGCTGAAATTTGAAACGCAGGTAAATGTTATGACGTAGGCATCCGCTAAGAAAGGATTTTGATCAATTCCCACGGGAACGGGAACCACGCGGGTGAAACCGCGGGCGGCCGCTAGTATTTAATAATGTGCATTTTAATGTGTCACTGCATGGCAAAAGTTATCTTCACAATGATAAGTAATTAAAGTAAATAAATAATTATCACCCAGACACTATTCACACAGGACCGGCTAGTCCCAAACTAAACATACTCGTAACTTCTGGTATAGGTGCCAGACAACGGATAAATATTACGTAATTATATACTTTTTTTTTGTAAATACGACAGTAAGACTGGCATATAATTTAGATGGTACATTAACATAACATAACATAATAACATAACATTTATTTCCTCCCCATAATACATTATTTACAGTTTACATTAAACCATGGTACCTGAGCACAGTCGATCTAGCTCGGTGGAAGTCTTATACGAACCCAAAGGCCTCGGCCTCGAATTTCGCGGCAGCGGGAGCGGTCACCGCTAGACGCGGGCCGTCAATAGCGGTACGATGCTGTCAAGCGGTGAACCACAGTGCGCCTGCGTGCGCCGCCCGCTCCCGCTCCCGCCCCGCTGTGTTCGAGAACGGGTGTAGGTATGGGATTCCATATAAAACAACATAACTGGGGAAAATCTGTAAATATTCAGCGGACATTTTCGCGGAAAGGTCAGGTCAAGAGTACCCTAAACCGACGGGCATGCATGAAAAGACTTATGAATGTGGAGGAAGCAATAGTTGTGAGCCAGGATCGTAGCAAGTGGAAGGAGTTGCTCTCTGCCTATCCCTACGGGAAAAAGGCGTGACGGTATTTATGTACATTTTGCAGTACCTAATTATTATAATAATACTTTCATTCTCTGAACGTGTTATCCCGATCTAGGGTACGCCTGCACCACAATCCAGGGTTTGGTAAATCCAGTTATTACGTTGCAGCGACTGCCATCTGACCTCCGTAACCCATTACCGGGAGAACCAGACCAATTGCCTCATGGCTACACAGCCATTCGATGACGCAGATTTCCTCACGATGTTTTCCGCTAGTTGTAAATACGCACAAAAAAAATCCACAGGTGCGCACCGAGACTCGAAACATTGACCTCACGCATGTGAGGAGCAGTTTTATACCACTCGGCTCTCACAGCTCCATCTTACCAGTTTGCTGTAAATTAGAACAGACGGCACCAGATAAACCTACCCTTATCTGTCAAAAATTCTCAATTGAAAGAGAACTCTAAGTGATGTAAATAAAGCTGAAAATTTGTTGCAGAAATTTGACAGATTAGGGTAGTCTGATGTGCTGTCGACTGTACATTGACGAAAATCTAAACTTGGACGGAAAATACCGCTAATTATATTCTCAAACTTACAATTATGTACCTTTTTAAGTATGAAGTAAAGATCATTTTTAATTGTAGCACTAATAAACATACGTCATTTTGGATTCATACTCATGATGACCGAAGCCAAATAAGTAATTTTGTATTCTACTAATAGCCATAAATTAGTACTTACATAAAATCTAATATTAGCTTAAAATATAGTACGAGTATGTTAGTAAAGTTGACTGCCTCTGCCTGCAGTGGCTTGTAGGTCGCACTTTGAAGGGTCCAGAGTTCGAATCCGGGGTCGAACTTTATATTTTGTGATTTGGTTTTTCTATCCGGAAAACACTGAGTCATAATCTGGAGTCTGTAAGAATAGCCACGAAAATTCAAAGGGTGTGTTATAAGAATTATAATAATACTTCTTTATTTCAGACAACATTATAAATATGTACGTAGGTCCATGGGTTAAGTACCTACAATTACAATTAAAGTTAAGACTTGTTCTAGGTAGTACCTATAGTTAGATGTGCAGTCACCTGGAATGTGACGGGCCCGGGTTCGATCCCCGCCTGACACCATGGGTGAAACCGTATTATTTAAGCATGCTTGAATCATCTTTTCTATTATTATTATTAGGTATACAGAGATATTACCTAATATTATATCTTTACTCTTTTACCTGGTTTACAGAAGGTACGTCTACGCGTCTTGGGAAAAAGGTGGCCTATTGTATTTTACCAAAAGATTCTTTATTTCCATAATACAGAACCCAGTTTAGAAAATCGCACTGTGCTTAACCTCGGATTCGCAATAACATTTATTGGTACAATTCAATGTCGTTCGTTTAACTTATGCCCATAATTCGACAATAACCACTACTCACTACGACCGCTTCCGTGGATCAGTGGCTAAGCTGCTCGGGTTAAAACCCGGAGGTTGTGGGTTTGATTCCCGCCTTAAGTCTGGAAGGTAGTAGGACTTTTTCAGAGTCCGACTGCCTAGCTACCACTCCAACAGGTGAAATAAGTTTTGGCTGTGCTCCAGAAATAGAAACTTTAATTTTAATTTAAATCTTTATTTTGATTTCAATCTTTATTCACACTAGCGGTTGCCTCCGCGGTATCACCCGCGCGTAATTTCTTTTGTCAATTATCCCCCCTTCCCCCCACATTTCCTGAATCAAAAGTACCCTATGTCACCCGGGGATAGTGTAGCTTTCCAACAGTGAAAGAATTTACCAAATCGGTTCATTAGTTTCGGAGCCTATTCCATTGTACAAACAAACAAACAAAAAATCATTCCTCTTTATAATGTTAGTAAATTAAAAAAAGTACATTATATGAATCGTCATAAACTAAAGAAATTAAATATAATAGTGAATAATAATTATAATAAAGTCTTATTTTCAAATTCATGTACCATTCACTTTCTACTAGAGATTTCCACTTATTTACATGAAAATTTTAGGTTACATATGCATAAGCTCACATTACTGTTTGTTATTACAAGGAATTTAATACCGCAAGTCTATACGCGTATTTTTATTCAGTTGGCAGAGAGGCACGCAGCCCACCTGATTGTAAGCGGCCACTGCGGCCTATTCCATTGAGGTACACTTTTCCAGGAATGTCAAAGTAAATAAATGATTTTTTGCTCATAAAAAATATCTCTGGACACTTCACACAGCGCCATCTAACCCCAAACTAAGCATTAGCTTGTGCTATGGGTGCCAGATAACGGATAAACATTAGAATATATGTTATTATTCTAAGGGATTAACATTACTTTTTTTTTAATATTTAAAGAAAGAAAGAAAGAAAGAAAGAAAAAAGTTTTATTTGGTTCCTTACACATGGTACATTAAAATAACTTAAAATCAAAGGAAACAATACAAACAAAAACAATTTTAACATAATTAAATTAGGTATTATAAGAACCAAATAGGTCCCCGCTCAGTATTTGGTCGGGACGGCCAAGGAGCCTAGCAATGAGAACAACTCATTGAGACTTATTAATGAGGAGCTATATCCGCTCAAGTGAAAAATGGCTCAACTAGCCCCGCCCTACCCTACCGAACGCCGGGAGTCCATATTTAAAACATTGCTTCTGTTTAGATAGGGCGTCACGTGCGTTCTACTGGGGATAGAGAAACAATATCGGGCACAGGAATTTTGGACACGTTGGATGAGCCTCTTGGTCCGACACAATAGAGTCCCACCAATTACAGTGTCGGCGTAATTAAGCTTAGATAAAACTAATGTCTCACATAAGTAAAGTCTCATATCAACGCTTAAATATGGTCTTATTTGATACAATACTTTCAATCTAAAGAAGCATTGCTTTACTGTGTTAAGAACATGATTTTCAAATCTTAAGTGACTGTCAATGACAACTCCAAGATTTCTAGCCTGTTGCACCTGTTCAATGTTGTAATTATTTATTTTCAGTTCTGGTTTACAATTATTTATTCGATTGCATTGTGTTTTGGTACCCACCACGAGAAACTTAGTTTTACTAGGGTTTATAATAAGACCATTTAACTCAGACCAGTTGGATATGCGCTCCAGGTCTTCAGTAATTAGTTTTGTAAATAGCTCTGTTTTACCTTATTTACATAATTACTATATTACACCGATACAAATAGACATGTTCTTACAAATGTTTATACCGTGCTAGGATCGAACCCGCGACCTCTGGTGTAATAGCCGACTCCTCGACCATTGCACCAAATGGCTACATTTTTATAAGGAAGATACCTAATGCCATAAAAATATCTTTAACGAGACTTACGTTATACGTATCTTTGACTGAATGATGATGATGATAACAGTGAACAAAGCTTTCAATTTTACTTATGTCCATTTCCAACGCCATAACCTTAAAAAAAAAGAAATTTAAAAAACAGTCTAATTTGGCTCTAAACAATTTCTGCCAAGCCCTTATCGGATAAAACATTGGCACGAATTTCACTCTCCTTATAAATCGATTAAAATTGCCAAAATCTTTCCTGGTAAAGTTGGACGCTGTTATGTGAAAAGGATCCAAGCTTCATAAAAAAAAATTGACGCCTCGAAATGGTCAAGTAGTTGAAGTATCGGGTCATGATAAAGGATTGGCTTCAATTCATTCATTTTTTTATGTCAGAGGCGACATACGAGCCAGCGGGTCATCTACATATTATAAGCAATCGCCGCCGCCCATGGACATCTGCAACTCGAGGGATCGCTGATGCGTTGCCGGCCTATAGGGGTATGGGGGGAGTGGGCCTGCGGCACTCACAAGCCCACCAGCAATAATAACATTCGTCGCAGTGGTCATTTTCTATTAGGTGAACTGTTTGCTATAAAATTAAATAGTCTGCTCACAGGATGAGTTCTTTATAAAAAAAATGTGCTACAATTTTCGAACACAGCTAGTGTTTTTGATCACCAATCTACATTTGGCAAGTTTGGTGATTAAGCAGTACTCATCGCTATGAATTTGATTTGAATTTTCAATTCTATCATTTATTTCAGATGATTTTAAATCCATAGGTTTAAATAATTTTAATGATGGAGGCCGTTGCCGTGCCGAGAGACGATACTTTACAAAAAAACAAAATACAAATATAAAATTCTTTATTTAGCAATAAATAGATATTATGTACATACCTACCTAATTACATTTTTATAAAATCCTTACAATTAAACTTATTAATAAATACTTTACTTTTATTTTACTCATCATTTATTATTATTTATTTTTTATTTTATTTATCATTGTAATTTATTAATTGGTTTTTAATATTGTACGTCCGAAATGGGCAAACTGTTGTCACTTAATCATTGACATGTAACATCAAATGTACACAGTTTTGACAATAAATTATTACTTACTTACTTACTTTACTTTTTACTTTAATATTTTTCATTTTGCATAAATTTATAATACAGGGATCACCATTAAGTATGTTCTGACTTGTATTTAACTGCAAATTAAAAAAAAAACTGAAATGCACACCAAAAAATTGTTATTTTGAGGAACAGATTGTTAAACACTTAAATATATCCCATAAGGTTTCAATGTCTGAAAAAACCGAAATAAATTTGGTTTGCCCTGGGAATAGAACCGCGAACCCAGATGTCAAGGCCAGGCACTTTATCCTCTATCCTATAGGCATCCAAGCGTTATGTACAAACGACCGAAATGAATTGTAGAACAATCAGAGTATTTAATGCAAATGGATTGCTTCTGGGGTTAATAAAATAATTATAAAAATAAATATAGTTTTAAATATGAAAACACTTGTTGAACTACTGGAAGAAGCATAAATTAAGCTTGGGTCCTTCTTGAATTAACACGTCTAGCTCACCCACGAAAAGACCTAAAGCGCCCGACACAGTTATAAGAAAGTGGGTGCCTTATAATGTCATTTCTCTCTCTCCATCGTTCAGTGTAACCTTGAACGTCGGTAGAACCGCGCGCGCTTTCGAAAAAAGAAAAAGATAAAAAATAAAATAAAAACTTTTTTCTAAATTTAATTTTCTCTATTACTTTTTTTTATTTCTGTTTCTTAGTCGCAAATAAGGACGAAAAAAAGTATAAATGTCAAAATGGCGGTTAAAAAATCAACGTTGTTAATTTTAATTTTAGTTTTTTCTACAAAAGTTGAGAGTGCTAGTTTATTTGAGAGATCGTATGAATATTTCATGAACTTGGGTAAAAGTTGGGCGCCTAGTTTTATGTCTTTCGTGGACTGTATATCTGAGGATGATCCGATGGGCTGTGCTAAGGAAAAGGCGGGAAAACTTCTTGACAATTGGGATGAAGAAGTTCAGAAGCAAAGGAGAAGTTGGCAGGGTGAGTTTTTTTTTATTATTTAAATTTGGAACACAAGCATCGAACTGTCACATATTTTTTTAATTATTTAGGCATGCATGGAATTAATATTATCTATTATATTACGTCTATGTAGGCATGTGATACGTAGTATCCCTTCCTAGTCTGTGGGCATGTGGGATTTACGACACAGGAAATAGGAATTGTGTTACAAAAGTTTAAAATAAAACTTTTGTCTTCTATACAGATAAGTTAAAGTTCGTGATAATTATCTATTAGATGAAAGTGAGCCCGTATTCTTTTCAAAATTGACAAAAGACAGAAGAGTAATCTCTTTTTTCTAATATCCCCCCTCC
This sequence comes from Mecyna flavalis, assembly GCA_949319885.1. Classification (NCBI taxonomy): domain Eukaryota; kingdom Metazoa; phylum Arthropoda; class Insecta; order Lepidoptera; family Crambidae; genus Mecyna; species Mecyna flavalis. Next base: position 994,494 of record OX439420.1, on the reverse strand, counting down.
CCCCCTCATTTCCGCGTTTAAAAGTACTCTATGTTCCAATAGTTAAAGAATTATTCAAATCGTTTCAAAATTGTTATTCTTACGAGAATGAGACGTTTCCCGTAGGAATTTTAAAGCCTTTTTTATGTCCTAATACGGGTTATAAACTAACCGTGTACCAAATTTCATCTAAATCCGTTGGTCCTGCGCCTGATCTCTCTTCGGTCGTGTCAGACTGCTGTCCCACCGTGTTATGGGAGTGAGGGAATAGGGAGTGCACCTGTGCTTGCGCACTCAATTGTGCACTATAATATATCCTGCGTAGTTGGCTGATCTTAACCACTCAAAGCCGAACCGGCACTCGCGTGCCGCTTAACATTAGATTTTCTATTGTGTCTGGTTTTCCGGGGCTAGAAGGATTAAAAGATTGGCCGCCGTAGCCGAAAACTCGGCTAGGAGAACATAATTTTAGAACTACCAGCGGGCGCCCGCGGTTTTACCCGCGTGGTTCCCGTTCCCGTAGGAATATCGAGATATCCTTTCTTAGCGGATGCCTACGTCATAACATCTACCTGAATTCCAAATTTCAGCCCGATCCGTCCAGTGGTTTGGGCTGTGCGTTGATAGATATCTATGTCAGTCAGTCAGTCAGTCAGTAACCTTTGAGTTTTATATATATATAGATAGATAAATATTACTCAGTTACAGTACTACAGATAAATAGTACTCCGACAGGAATAGCAGTATTTGTCCCTCTGTCACGCGTCGCAACGGAACAACAGGTCAACGTTATAAGCTCCTCAGAACTCAAAGCCTTTCATTTCAAATGTATTGCCTACTTTAAATATTCGGAGCACAGCCAAAACTAGATATTAAAGTTGATTTTATCTACTCATTGACAGCTAGGTTACTTTTTAGGGTTCCGTAGCCAAATGGCAAAAAACGGAACCCGTCGGATATTTATTAACCCGGATTCGTCATATCTGTCTGTCTGTCCGTCCGTATGTCACAGCCACTTTTTACCGAAACTATAAGAGCTATAATGTTGAAAATTAGTAAGTAGATGTATTCTGTGAACCGCATTAAGATTTTCATACAAAAATAGAAAAATAATAATAAATTTTGGGGGCTCTCCATACTTAGAACTGAAACTCTAAAATTTTTTTTTCATCCAACCCTTACGTGTGGAGTATCTATAGATAGGTCTTTAAAAATGATAATAAGGTTTCTTATATCATTTTTTTCTAAACGGAATAGTTTGCGCGAGAGACACTTCCAAAGTGGTAAAATGATGGTCACCCCCCCTCTAACTTCTAAAATAAGAGAACGATAAAACTAAAAAATATATATGATGTACATTACCATGCAAACTTCCATTGAAAATTGGTTTGAACGAGATCAAGTAATTAGTTTTTTTTTTAAAACGTCATAAATCGTAAACCGCAATTTTCCTCTCATTCAATCAACTCAAATATAAAAACGTCGATCAAACTTACAAAGAACTACAAGAACTTTTATATTATGATGATACTTGCTGCTACGGAACCCTTCATGGGCGAGTCCGACTCGCACTTGGCCGGTTTTTTGAAGCTACATTTCGAACTGTTGTATTTGTTAATCTGTGTCAGTTCAGCAAACATCCATTAGTAAGTAGATAGACTTTTTTTAAACAACTTCAGTTGACACACAGGCACGCAGCCCACCTGATGGAAAGCGGTCACTGCGGCCTATTCCATTGAGGGACACTTCATCAGGAAGCGTCGCTAAATGTGCTGCCAGGCTGTAGGCTCATCTGATCTTCGATCCTTCGATTACAAGTGTACTGGCCTACTAAGTAACTATTAAACTATGCCTTAAAGCTTAGCAACAAAACTTTTTAGATAAGAAGATTTCTAGATAGCCATAGTCTAATCTTTAATAATATTATTTATTTATTATTTATTTATTTATTTTATTTATTTATTTTAGGAAGACCAGGATTTACAAAATTTATTATACCTAAAGAGAAAAGATTTGAATGTTTGTATTGAATAGGCTCCGAAAATACTAAACCCATTTGAATAATTCTTTCACTGTTTGAAAGAAAGCTACACTATCCATGTGACATAGGGTACTTTTGATCCCGAAAATGTGCGGATAAAACCGCGGGCAGAAGGCTAGTCTTACATACAAGCAGAGATTACAGTCTCTTAATCTTATTCATATAAACATAAAGGGGTTTTATTAAAGAGATCTGATTCAATAAAAGAGCGGTTAAATGGTCGTATTGAGAGAACGCTTTCAAAAAAGAAAGTGATGATTCATTTTGTAGCATTCCGAGATTCTGAGCTAACCGGATATTAATTGAGCGTGAGCCGTATGTGAAGTTTTAAACCCTGTCTAGGACGCCATTTTTTTTTTTCGGAGGAGAATGCGTTTATGCGACATTACCATAGTTATAGACCAGTGGTTATTTCGTAAAATCTGTTCTTAGCAGATGTCTACAGTGGGCTGGTCAATAGCCACAAGGCTGGCACCGGCTCGTCCCAATCGTGTGTGTAGGGGAAACTGGGGTAGTTTAGTGGGTAGTGGACACTTTAGTCTCGAGTCCCACACACGGCCGCAGGTGTAGCTAGCCTGCGGTTATGGTGCATAAACGCATTCTCCTCCGAAACAAAAAGATGTCTACATTTCTACACCCTATATGGAACCTCTAATTATTAGTTGTACTAATTATATATAATATAAATAATTAGTACAACTAATAATTGTGCATATGCTGTGTTACCTTAATGTAGCTATACAATTAGTTGAAGATGTAACTTTGTATGTATACCTTAATGATAAGAATGTTGTATCTAGCTTTGGTAACCTAAATAAATAAATAAATATTATGTTTGAGAGGTAAGCACATCTGCTTAGCTTACAGGTGTTGCTTTAAATTTTATTATTTTTTAATTAAGCATGTTGCTTGAAGGTCACTGGATAATAAACACTCCTTACTGCATGTCCTTAAGTTACACATATTTTTGGATTGCAATCCAGATCAAAATTGTCTACTCTAAACTTAGTTATTTTAATGATTGTAATTTGTTGTGTGTAGTAAATAAATAAATAAAAAAATAAAGAACCTACTCGTACCTGTCAAATTTCAAGTTTTTAGGTGTTTTTCTGAGATTTCTTCATAAATTACTGAGTGAGTAGTATTTCGCTTTTAATATAGATTTATCTTCGAGCCTTCGATTACAAGAGTACTGTAAGTTACTTCTATAAACATGTGACACAATATGTAATAGTTGATTGATAAGCAAACCACAGGAAACCACGCATAAGTGGTTTAACAGGAAAGCTTGCGGTGCAGGTTTACCGTTCGAATCCCGGTCGTGGCTTTTTGCACCTATCTTCACACATGCAATGTTATCTTGCTTTGCTAGTCCAGATAAGTAAGTTTTCACTTGAAATTCACTAAAAAGTCAAATTATAATGAACTCTTGTATCATCATCATCATCATCATTTCAGCCAAACGACGTCCACTGCTGACTGACCACATAGGCCTCCCCCAATGATCTCCAAACCGATCGGTCCTGCGCCACACGCATCCAGTGGATTCCGGCGATCTTTATGAGATCATCGGTCCACCTTGTGGCAGGCCTACCACGGCTGCGTTTCCCGGTACGTGGCCACCACTCGAGGACCTTTCCGCCCCAACGGCCGTCGGTCCTCCTAGCAATGTGTCCTGCCCACTGCCACTTAAGGCTCGCAATTCTTCGGGCAATATCGGTGACCTTACAGCCCGTTCACACTAGTCGTAAGTCGCATATGACTAAAAGTCGAATGCTCTGGTCACCATACACTTTATATGGAGCTGTTCACATTGGATGAGACGCGATTTTTAGTCTAATACGACTCAAAAAACCATCCGACGGGCCAGTGCCCGTTGTAAGACTAAAATCGCGTCGAATCGTGCTCGCATAGGTGCCTGCTTGTTGCTGTTCACACTAGTCGTGCATCTATGATCTAATCGACTCTAGCGCGTTGTTACCTCTCTCCCCGCCCCGCTTCCTTCGCCCGGCGCGAAACTACGACCTATACGACTCGCGACGCAGTGTGAACAGGTACATCAGACTTTCGACTTTTAGTAATATGCGACTTACGACTAGTGTGAACGGGCTGTTAGTCCTTCTGTATGTAATTTTTAATTATATTCGTGGTCATTATTCACACAGCTCGATCTAGTCCCTAACTAACATGACTTGAGCTATCAGCTATGGATGCCAGATAACGGATGAAAATTACTTATATAGGTACTTCTTTTTATATAAAAACATACGTATTATTACACAGAAACACCCAGGCCGATACAAACAGACATGTTCATGCACACGAATGTTTGTACCGTGCTCTAACCCGTGACCTCTGGTGTAATAGCCGACTTCTCAACCATTACACTAAAAGGCTTGTCCGTCCGTCGTCCTGTTATATGTTATTGGGTTTATTGTTTTTTAAATTTTTATGATTCACTAGCGGGCGCCCGCGGTTTCACCCGCGTGGTTCCCGTTCCCGTGGGAATTGATCAATCAATCAATTCAATTTTTCTCGCCGTAAAAACCATCCTTGAACTCCAACGAACATTTAAAAAAAATTTTGGCCGAATTGGTCCAGGCGTTGTTGAGTTATGCGCTTACCAACACATTTTGCGATTCATTTTTATATTATAGATTAAGTGCTTTTTATATGACAACATAAATATTTATGATTATGCTCAATTATGGAGGATTCAGGGAACCTATCGGTTGCACCGGGCTAAAATGAAATGCATGAATCCGGATATGACATATAAACAGAATTAAATGCAATTTCAACCTTTCTACCCGCAACCGCGTTAGAGAGAGATAGTATCACGTCACGGAGACCGCAGATTCATTTACACAGCGGGTGAATGCACCCATTATAGGCTTGACATTGAGATATCTGATATCATGACAATGTAATGCAGAAAAATGCAGTCTTTCTCCGAGCATTCTGTCCTGAACTAGTCAGGGTAAGTTTTTCACAATAATGCAAGTTTTTTTATATTATAGGGTGGCAAACGAGCAAATGGGTCACCTGATGATAAGTGATCACATCCGCCCATAATCACCCGCGACCGCCTTGGGGTCGCAGGCGCGTTGCCCGCCTTTAAAGGTGGAATATGCTCGCTTCTTGAAGGTTTTCATTTCGTATTGGTTTGGAAACACCGCTGCGGGAAGCTCGTTCCATAGAACAGTAGTACGCGGCAGAAAATGTCTGCGGAAACGTACGGTAGTTGATCGCCACCCGTCCGGGTGGTTTGGATGAAACTGCATTTTCTGGGTTGTAAGGTGGTAAAATTTGGCAGCAGGAATCAAACCAAATAGTTCCTCGGAACACTCCCCATGATATAGGCGGTAGAAGATGCACAGGGACGCAATGTCTCTACGCAATGCCAGAGAATCTAAGCAACCGGCCAGACTCTCGGTAGGATTTGGCAATGCTACCATCTGACTACCATAACCCATAAGTCTTGACAGGGAAAAAGAGCAATTGTATCATGTGGCTACATTCGTTTTTTTCTATGTACGTATTAACTACGGTGACGGAAAATCGTGAGGAAACCTGCACTCGAAGAGGTTCTTTTTAGAATGCGTCAAGGTACCATAACTTCTGGCTAGTTAAACCTACGGTTGTGTGTGGGACTCGAGACTAAAGTGTCCCTCTAACTACTAAACTCCCCTGGTTTCCCTTGGTTAAGCAGCCCATCAAAGTCTATGGGCTGCGCAGCCATGGTCCAATTGGTCTGGTTCCCCTGTTAAGTGTTACGAAGGTTAGACGGCTCCAATGTTGTAACTGGACTTGCCAAGTCCCAAAGCATGGTGCATAACCTGAGTTCGGGACAAACTTACTTGACATTTAATGTCCTATGGCCCCCAGGTGGGGCAGAGGGCTTCTACAGTGCTTCGCCATCGCGTTCTGTCTTGGGCAGTTCGCTTCGCCTCGGACCACGTCAGCCCGATCGCCTTTAGCTCCGCTGCTACTGAACGTCTCCATGTGTGTTTAGGACGGCCGCGTTTCCTTTTCCCTTGAGGTGTCCATTCCTGGGCTTGCCTAGAAGTTAGGGACAAGGCGCTCGAAGAAATAGTGGGTCAACCGGTCTACCAAGCAAATTAAAAAAAAGGCAGTCATCTTGTAAAATCATGCATCTCACGATTTTCTTCGGCACTATCTCCAAAAACCTGTTTTACACAACTGGATCCACGCTACCGACTTTTACTCTATAACGAATTCACTGACCACGGTCATTTAGCAAATTTTTAATCCAAAATTTGCGTGCTCTTGTATAATTAAGATGAAGAAGCTGATATTTTTGCACTTTTGACGGATGATGGGAAAATCAGTTATCTCGATTTAAAAGGGTCAAGTCCAAAATTGGTGAAAAGAAAAGTATCAGGCTATTAATGTCCCATCAGTGTTCGTTAAAATCAATTCATTTTTGACCGCCTCCGTGGAACAGTGGCTAAGCCGCTCGGGTATAAAACCCGGAGCCCGTGGGTTCGATTCCCGCCTAGTTCTGGTTGGTAGTGGGGCTTTTTCAGAGTTCGACTGGCTAGCTGCTCTGGCTGTGTTCCGGAAAAAATAATGTGGGAGCCAGTACACTTAAAATCAAAGGCTCTAAGATCAGATGAGCCTACAGTCTGGCAGCGCATTGAGCGACGCTTCCTGGTGAAGTTTTCTGTTGATTGTGTAGGATACAGACGCTCTGGTTTTACCGGTGCGTATTTTTTTCAAATATTCCCTCTTCCCCCCACATTTCCGGTATAAAAAGTACCCTATGTCACCCGGGGATACTGTAGCTTTTCAACAGTGAAAGAATTATTTAAGTCGGTATCGTACAAACAAACAGACAATCAAATCATTCCTCTTTATAATACAATAGATAGAAGATTGTTGGGTGCAAAAGTCATAAATTCCTATTCCAGTTTTCTATTTCATTTTATACTAACGAAGCTAGGTTTTACGGTTTAACGACCGTAAAGGTCGCGGGTTCGAATCCTATTTTCTACAAGCAGATCGTAAACGTATTTGTTATATTTATTGCACAAATGCATCTATGCAATAAAATGCAATTAGAAGATTGTTTCTTTCAGAGCATGAGAAATAAAACGAGGGAAAATGGTGTTTTACGATATTATGCATTTATAAATGCATAATTTATAATTAAATTAAATTTATTGTTTAATAAAACAAACGTTAAACCTTGAATTATTAGTTTTTACGACACACCAGAGGTCAGCGGTTCGATCCCAGCACAGTACAAATAATATTTTATATAATTATGTATAATACAGTCATATTAGCGTCAGCTGTCTCTTTATTGTACATTTCACCCGCGTGGTTCCCGTTCCCTTGGGAATTGATCAAAATCCTTTCTTAGCGGATGCCTACGTCATAACATCTACCTGCATGCCAAATTTCAGCTCGATCCGTCCAGTGGTTTAGGCTGTGCGGTTGATAGATATCTATGTCAGTCAGTCACCTTTGAGTTTTATTATATAGAAAGATATAATATCACGTACCTACGAGCACGGTAACTACGAGTCTACGAGTATGTGTTTCAATAAAAATACATAATGGTTATCAGTTGTCTGCCTGGCACATAAGTGGACGATTCGCACATTTGTGCGAATTAATTTCGGCGAATCGACTACTACCCCATAATTATGGTTACATAGCTCCTTTAATAATATAATAGGTGCATTATGTGTGATGTAAATAGTGTTTTAGAGAGTAATCACCTTTTCACGTTGTAAAAAATGAAAATCTGTATTAAATAAAAGAAAGTTGGTGTTAGTTACACTATTTATAACTCAAGAACGGATGAACGGATTTAGATGAAATTTGGCACACGTAAATAGTTTATAACCGGGATTAGAACATAGGATACTTTTTATCCCGGAAAAGTGGGGGCAAGGGGGGATAGTTAAAAAAGGAAATTACACAAGGGTGAAACCGCGAGGGCGACCGCTAGTAAGTTCTAAAATAAGATGTTTTAGTTTTAGCGTCTTTATGAAAAATTGTGAAGCATATCATAAAACCCTATTTATTGAATTATTTGGTTTTCGAAGTTAGTTAAAATTAATAGAGATGGGATGACAAAATAAAAATACATTCGAATAGAGTACTTCCTTAGAATATAATAATATGTTATTACTAGCCTTCCGCCCGCGGTTTCACCCGTGCGTAAACTCTATTTTTAAATATACCCCCTTCCCCCCACATTTCCAGGATCAAAAGTACCCTATATTCACCGGGGATAGTGTAGCTTTCCAACAGTGAAAGAATTATTCAAATCGGTTCAATAGTTTCAAAATTAATATTCCCTCGGGAATGAGACGTTTCCTGTAGAAAGTTTATAGCCTATGTCCTAATCCGGGTTATAAACTATACGTTTGCCAAATTTCATCTAAATCCGTTCAGCCGTTTAGGCGTGATTGAGTAACAAACATCCAAACATCCAGACTTTCGCATTTTTAGTATTAGTAGGATTATAATTGTAGAAACTGACAAATTAAAGACAATCAAATTGAGAAACTACCCTTTTAACCGACTACAAAAAGAAGTCCTCAATCTATATAATATATAAAACTCAAAGGTGACTGACTGACTGACTGACATAGATAGATATCAACGCACAGCCCAAACCACTGGACGGATCGGGCTGAAATTTGGCATGCAGGTAGATGTTATGACGTAGGCATCCGCTAAAAAAGGATATCTCGATATTCCCACGGGAACGGGAACCACGCGGGCGCCCGCTAGTTCAGTCAATATGTTTTTGAAGCCCAATAAATTCAACAATGGACGATCACAAAATTTGCCAATTTGCCAAACCATAAATCACACATAACCAAGTCATTGTCGATAGTTATCACCGATTCAATACCATCGAAAGTGGAGAACCATTCAAAATCATGGGAAAAAGAATTTACTTTCGCTTCACAAACAATAAGACTATCTGAGAATATTAGCTATTGTGTGCCACAAAATACTGTTAAAGTCATTATCATCATGGATTAGGATAAACAGTTAATTTGGATTTGTATGGGAAATCGAGGTTTTGTCCATAAGCTTCCCATGGTTTATGGTGACTCTCAATATTGATTGAAATAGCTGTACTTACGAATTTGTTGATTTGGAATGGAATTTTGATTGGTAAAACTTGTTCAGAGTCCGATTGGCTATCTACCTGTTATAGGCTAGAGCAGGGGTTCTCAAACTTATTTTATCTACATCCATACCATAATATGTCTATTTTATATTCAAGAGCGATGAGCAAACGCCCTACATTTAGATATAAGTATCTGTGGCTGCATTGAAATGTTTACATTTTAGTGTCGGTAACCGATACGTAATTACGTTCAAATTTCGAACGTCTTCTTTAAAAGTAAAAATGAATAGGTTTTTTCGATTATCGAATTAGTCGATTAGTAATTTTATGTTCCATTCCTATACATTTAATTCGATGCTGAAATTATAACAATCGATTTGAGAATCGAAATCAACTCGAGTCTAGATTGTTTATGGATTTTAAAAACTACAAACGTCAGTCATTAATTATGACAGTACTAAACTAACTTTTACATACAGATTATGTTGGTAACTAGTGCGTTTGCTCATCAATCCTGACTATAAAATAGACATATTATCGTATGAATGAAGATAAAGTTATGTATGTGACTGTACATAATTAGTCATTAAAATACTCATGTGATTCTTTTAGCAGACACATAAATAACTATTGTCTACTGCCCTTTTCGAGAATAAATTAATTTTTAGCGCCCCCATTTTAATTGTGAGCTATATTTATGGATTTCTGGGTCTCTTACCGCCCCCGTTTAGGCCTGCAGCGCCCACAAGGGGGTGATATCGCCCACTTTGGAAACTCTTGGGCTAGAGCAATCATCCACACACGTAAAATCTGCTGCCAAAAAGCTCTGTCTGTGTTTCGGCAGTATTACGAGTATGTGGGAGCTAGTACATTTGAAATGAAAGGCTCGAAGATCAGAAGAGCCTACAGTATGTCAGCACATATCCCTAAAAAGACAAGACATAATATGTTTGAGCGTAAGAGCCTTTTATTTCAAGTTTACTGGCTCCTTCGTTAATTTTTTTTTTATATTTAGACTAAGCTAGCACTTGACCACAAAGTTGCCTGATGTTAAACAACTATGCGGTCTACGATGAAGCGCGCTTGCTTAGGAAACGCCCGTTTATTCTGGCCTTGAAGAGCTCCAAGTTGTATTGTGTAGGAAAGACAGATCTCGGCAGAGAATTCCACTCCCGCGCAGTCCGTATCAAGAAAGATGAAGCAAATCGCTTAGTTCGTACGCGCGGTATCCCCACTGTATACGGATGGAGTCCTGACCGAGTCTAGTAGTTCGATGATGGAACGGAGCTGCCGAAACAAAGCCAGGGCCTCTCCAAACACTCGCCACTTCGCTCGATCCTCGGCCACTCGCATCCAGCTCCTGCCAGCCATCTTGCGCAAATCGTCAATCCACTTGGCCTGAGGGCGTCCTACACTACGTTCACCAAGACGGTCTCCACCGTTTCCCCATCGGTTAATAGTTCTACGTTTTCTGTTAAAAATAGGTTAAAACTGGTCAATATGCAGAATGTAATTATTTTTTTCTTCTTCTTTCACAGAAGCGGCAGATGCGGAGGTGGTAGCCTCTGGAAGATCCCTGGACCAGATGCCTTCGAAGATAGGAGCCCAGGTGGAAGCCTTCGTGAATTCTCTGGGAGAAATCGTCTACAATGGAATGGCAAGGTAAGAAAACCATACTCTTTGTCCGACCATTTTGTCTGGGGAATACGAGAAGATATTTCTTCTCGCGAGAACTCGTTTTCCGAGATCTCGCAGTATTGTTATTCAAAAACCCACGGGATCTCGCTTAAGCCCTAATGTCGCGAGATTTGTATTATTTAGTTTTGTCCCGATCTAGCCAGGGTTCGTAAGTTCGAATCCCATCCTATTCATGTGATAAACTTTTGCGTTTTTCTTTAATGCTAGAACAATTGGCAGGCAGGCGCGCAGCCCACCTGATGGTAAGCGGCCATTGCGGCCCTTTCTATTGAGGGAAACTTATCCAGGAAGCGTCGCTCAATGTTCTGCTAGACTGTAGGCTCCTCTTATCTTCGAGCCTTTGACTTTAAGTGTCAATATGCCACAAAGATTCAAAGATTCAAAGATTTATTTTTGCATAGAATAGGTGTTACAGTACAGGCTGTTACAAATAATGGTCGTTCTCTATTCGACTCTATACCTGGATCGACATGTGCTATTTTCATTTTCTGATGTCATTATTTCAACACATTGTCGTCTATTTTTTAGGTATGATGCAAGCCAAGACAATGCATTGCCCCGTATGCCATATTTTTCAAGTTTGTCTAATAATATTTCATGCACTACCAAGTCAAAGGCTTTAGACATATCAAATTTTTTTATTTATATTTATTATTTAAGCCGACTGTACCTTCGTTGTTTCTGATACCTATAACTTAAGTGCAATCAATGTATGTGTATCGGTATGTTTTTTTCTAAATATTATTATATTATGTATATATTTATAAAAATAAGCTTTTGAGTATGTTTATCCGTTGTCTAGCACCCATAGTACAAAGTTTTGCTAAGTTTGGGGCTGTGTGAAAATTGCCGATGATTTTTTTAATGCTTCACATGATGTAACCACTTTCTTGACCAAAGACAATGTATACCATATAATACCATTATAATTTGTCACTTTCGTTTCGCTGACACACTTAAAACATCCTGTTTTCTCATTTCCTTATAGGTTTGTTTGCTGTGTGGGACAAGGATGGGCATATTGCCTTCGAAAGGCAGTTGGGCTATTAATTTTATTGTTTCATTTCTTTCTTTTGGTAGTGCCGCAAATTAATACTCACAAGCAAAAGCAATTTGGTCTTCAATCTTAAAGTACTGAATCGATTTTGATAAAAAAATTCAGAAAAAAAAACATAAGCTACTTTTTACCGTTTTGTCTATTCGCTGCGACATGAAAGAAGGGCAAATAAAAAAATCTTTAATAAGCATTAAGTCTAAAAGAATAATAAATAATTAAGAATAATGTTAGTATTTACACACACATAATACATATTTCTACCTAATACATTAAAGGCTAGTTCCACAACAGTAAGATAGGGTACCTAATTTCTTAATAAATTAATTATTTATCAATTAGACAACAATGGCGCTTTCTCCTTTATTTGAAAATCGACACAGGTCATATTACTTACTAGCGGGCGCCCGCGGTTTCACCCGCGTGGTTCCCGTTCCCGTGGGAATTGATCAAAATCCTTTCTTAGCGGATGCCTACGTCATAATATCTACCTGAATGCCAAATTTCAGCCCGATCCGTTCAGTGGTTTGGGCTGTGCGTTGATATCTATCTATGTCAGTCAGTCAGTCACCTTTAAGTTTTATTATAAAGATTTAACAGATAAGTTATCAGAAACTATCTGAAAGCGGCGATAGTAGCCTTCAAACTGGGTCGAGAAGAGAAAACTTCTAAATCCAACAACATAATTTTTCTAATCACACTATTCAAAAATTACAGTAATCTAAAAAATAATCAAAAATATTCACAATCATAGTTTTCAAACATATTGACCAATAACATCGGTGCGTTACCCGCCAATCATCCGGTCTCGGTAATCGAACCAACGATCTACAAGCCCAGTGGCCCACTTCACAAGCACGCGTGACACACTAACAGTCAAACGTATGATGTGTTTATTAACGTAGCTAGTACACTTGAAATTAAAGGCTCGAAGATCAGATGAGCCTACAGTCTGGCAGCACATTGAACGACGCTTGGTGAAGTGTCCCTTAATGGAATAGGCCTCAGTGACCGCTTACCATCAGGTGGGCTGCGTGCCTGTCTGCTAACTGACCTAGTATAAAAAAAGATGTACTAATACTAATTTATACATATAAAACTCAAAGTTGACCGACTGCATGACTGACTGACATAGTTATCTATCAACGCACAGCCTAAACCACTGGACGGATCGGGCTGAAATTTGGCATGCAGGTAGATGTTATAAGAAAGGATTTTGATCAATTCTACCCCCAAGGGGATAAAATAGGGGATGAAAGTTTTTATGAAACTTTGCCAATTTTAAACCAATCGGGCTGAGACTTGCATGCAAGATTCCCGCGGAATAATAGTCCACGCGGGCGAAGCCGCGGGCGGAAAGCTAGTTAAATTATAAAGGGGAAAATTTGATTGATTGTATGGTTTGTTTGTATTTAATAAGCTCCGAAACTACTGAATCGATTTGAATAATTCTCTCACTGATGGAAAGCCCGGGTGACATAGAGTACTTTTTATCCAGGAAATGTGGTGGAAGGGGGAATTATTGACAAAAGAAATTACGCGTGAGTGAAAACACGGAAGCGACCGCTAGTCTATACTAAGGAAAGATTTGATGTTTGTTTGTTTGTATGTTTGTTTGTTTGTTTGAATTGAATAGGCTCCGAAACTACTGAACCGATTTGAATAATTCTTTCACTGTTGGATAGCTACACTATCCCTGGTGAACATAGGGTACTTTTGATCCCGGAAATGTGGGAGGAAGAGGGGTATATTTGAAAAAAGAAATTACGCGCGGGTGAAACCGCAGAGTCGGCCGCTAGTAGGTATAATATAATATTGTATAGATTTATTAGCCTATACAAACGCTCCAAAAAATCACAGTATAGTGGGAAGGTAACGGGCATATATCAAGTATCTCTTAGTTACACTAAACTGCAAGTTAACCCAGTTAGTTAAGTATGGTGATTTCACTTAGTCAAATATGTAAGAGCAACGGTGATTTTCGCTTGCATACGGTAGGTACTATTTGTAAGATTACGCCAAATCTGGTTAATTAGAGTTAGTAGGTTCAATTCTTTGGTTGGGTAAATATTTTATAATGTATATTATAGTAGGCAGAACGCCTCGATGTATTAATGCCTTACTTAACCCACGCATTCTTGCGCGAAGTAGGTAACATTTAACACTAACACGAAGATTTTAACATATTATATAATAAACAATCTTGTATAAAAAAAGAACGCCTCAATGATCCAGAAGTTTAGGCCTTGACCTCGTGGGCTTGGATTCAGTTCCCGGATCACGCAGAATTAATGTCGGATTTTTTGAACACAGATTGTTTATGACCACGAATCCGCATTTGGCAAGCGTGAGGATGACTTAAATTTTTTTCAGTTTCAGTTGGACAAAATAGGCTATTGAATTTAATTATTTATTAGTACCTACCTTCACATGATCAGCAGATCGTACACCTGATGGTAAGCACCACGTCTGCCCTTAGACAGTTCAGTACCAAACAGTAACTAAGCAGTTACTGTCCGGCACCGCCCTGCGCCCGCTACACCGAGACGACAGTTATTAGGTCTCATATACCCAGTAATTTCACTAGCTTCAGTGCCCTTTCCCCGAAACACAGAAGTGCTTGACACACCTCTATTTCACGGGAAAATATCTGGCACTGCGGTGTTACCCACCTAGACGGCCCAGTACAACAGGAACCTAGCACCTGGTATTTTTTTCGATTCAAAAGTGAATTTTATAATGTGCTTAGAGAATGAAAACGATATTATAAAGATCTAATCATGTATTTTTTTCCAGATCTCTATCAAAAAAACATGACAGCGGCGGTGGTATAGACTCAATCACCATTTCCACCGGTGGCGGCGAAAAGAAGAAAATGAAGAAAAAAAAACAAAAGCCACCAAAGATCCACCTAGTCCACCCCATGATGGTGGCGCCCGCGCCCATGCAAAAGGACGAGAAAGGTCGCGGGTTCGATTCCAGTCGAGTGCAGTCCTGGGTGATTGGGGAGAGGAGTGTGTCGCGCAACTCTTCCAGACGGGGCAGGGGATTGTTGGATGACATATGGAGCTTAGGGGAGGAGGCGTTGGATTCGGCGGCCGAGCATGCTTTGAAGAGTGACCAAGTGGAAGATGGGATAGCTGATAAGAGTTCTTTGGAAGGTTGGTGATGGTGCATCTTGAGTTAGTCTAAAATTTCAAACGACATCACATACGTTTTAAAGTATCAGCCTTTTAATATCCCATTGCAAGGCAAAGGCCTCCATCCTTCTAAGTTATGGTTGCAATGGTGGGTGATCACACACCCGAGCTGTGTCCGAAAAAACCGACACAAAGTTAGCTAGTCCCGGGAATTGAACCCAAGACCTGGAGATCGCGGCCCGGTACTTAAACCACTGGACCAATCAAGATACTGAATCGAGGTACTGAAGATCAGATCAGTGTGTCCCTCAATGGCCGCAGCGAACCTTGAGTGCATTATAAAAACGCATTTTGATGTTGTCTGAATGAATATGAATGTTTATTGAATATGTTTATACCTATTTGAGTTTTATTTAAAAGAATTTCGTTTAAAGTATTTTTATCTCTTTTCAGAATCTATTTGGTAAATGTTATTTTTTTTATTTGCATCGTGATAATGCATTATTTTTGTATGCACGTATTATTATTATTATTTAGCATGGCAACCAATTGTTATGTTCTATTATATTGCATTTTTGATCGTTTGCATAATTATAAATAACATTTGAAAGAAATTCTTCGTTCTTGCCAATTTTGGTGTTAAATCTCAAATGCGGTTTATATTATTTTTAGTGGTGAATTATTTATTGCATTACGCATATACTGAAAAAACCTAGCTATGTTTTCAGGGTCTTAGTTTCAATAAAATGCATTTATAAGAAAAAGTTTATCGTATGCATACAATTTTATATACGTTTTCTCTTCTAGATCAATGTCAAAGCATTAATTTTGTTAATTTATTTATTACCAAGTTCTTTTGATTGACAAATATTTTATTTACCATGTCACATTGTTGAAAGTTTAACTGTAGGTATGCTGAGAAAAATGCAACAAGCTACGCAAAACTCAAAGGTGACTGACTGACTGACTGACTGACATAGATATCTATCAACGCACAGCCCAAACCACTGGACGGATCAGGCTGAAATTTGGCATGCAGGTAGATGTTATGACGTAGGCATCCGCTAAGAAAGGATTTTGATCAATTCCCACGGGAACGGGAACCACGCGGGTGAAACCGCGGGCGCCCGCTAGTTAACTAATATTTTTGATGTCTTTAAAGAAACTTAATATAAAATTTTCCTTGGACAAAACATAAAATGTAGACATACAAAGAAAACCAAAGACCATACCTACAAATTCTAGTCATTTAGGTAGTCCAGTCATAGTAGGTAATTAAAAGATTTGAGCTGAATCGTAAATTTAAACAATGTCTATGTGTAACAGATCTTCTGTAAAATTCTAGAACAAAGAGGCAAAAAGAAGAAGAAAAAGAAGGCCATTCTGAAACTGCTGATCCTCGGAGCCGTTCTCAAAGCCAAGATTGGAACTCTGCTGCAGATTCTATCGTTTAAATTACAAGTAAGTAACTTTTAGTAGTGGTAGAGCCATGTTGTTTTACAGTACGAATGGGCCGGCTCGTCCGGGGAAGTACCACCCTCTCACATAACACCAGCGTGAAATAATAGCGACTACTATTGTGTTTCGTCTGGTTTGTCAGAGTGCCGAAGGCCCACACCCCCCATACCCCCATAGGCCCAACGCATCAGCGATCCCTCTGGTGTTGCAGATGTCCATGGGCGGCGGTGATTGCTTACCATCAGGCGAACCGCTGGCTCGTTTGAAAAAAAAAACTGTGACAAAGTCATCTTTGAAAGAATATGGGAGGAGGGGAAAAGTGAAGGACTATGGTTAAGAGGATTAAATATGTTTAATCCTCTTCCCCCTCTTTTCTATTAGAGGGGAAAAGTCCCGGCCACAGAGATTTATAAATCTCTGTGGTCCCGGCCCTTTTTTAACCTAAGGACCTAACGCATGCTCTCTTTCAGAACAAAATTTCCAATATGTTACATAATATTCTAATGATAGAACTTTTTCTTAGTCCGACATGCTAGCTACCACCCTATTTTATTCCCCTACAGATGGAATCTGCCGCCATAACAGCTCGGGCTGTGTTCCGGCAATATTAATGTGGGAGCCAGTACACTTGTAATCAAAGGCTCGAAGATCAGATGAGCCAACAGTCTGGCAGCACATTGAGCGACGCTTCCTGATTAATTGTCCTCAATAGAATAGGCCGCAGTGACCGCTTACCATCTGCTGGGCTGCGTGTCTGTCTGCCAACTGACCTAGTATTAAAATATGATGATTTTAATAATGATGTCTTTTCCCACAGGTGAAATTCTTCCTGATTGCTCTCATCGGTCTTGGAATCAACCTGGCTCGTCTCTGGATCGACATTAAGAACAAACACAGTCAGCAGCCTCAGAAGGTAAGTTGAGAAAACTTTTGCACACCCATCCTGATATTTATCTTGAAAAGTGTGCTTAACTTTTATAGTATAATTTGGGGTTTTGGTTTTCCTCACGAACTTTAATCACGTTCAAAAACACTTTTCTGAAGCTCAGGGGAAAATTGCAATCCCATCCGTATATTACCATTCCAAGAGTTGCTTAACTTTCACTGTATATCTAATCCGTATCAAATATCACGCACGCATGTTTAATTCGGTACGCATCTTACAAGTGAAAGTGACCTTAATATTGTTTCACACGTAGGTAATTAGTTACCTTAAAACAAGTAGAGTGTAATTTAAAATTAGTTTCAAATTATATAAAATTAAATGCAAAATCTTAATTTGTATAGTACTTTAATAAATGATAAGACTATCTTTCATAAATATCGCACAAAATCAGACACATCGGTCATGCGCCTGGATCTCTTCGGTCGTGTCAGACTGCTGTCCTATATGAGAGTGAGGGAATAGGGAGTGCACATGTTTCTGGGGAGGACCGCGTAGAAGGCTTCGTGCCGCTTCTCTGATCTCTCCCCACTATGGACGATGAGGGAGCGTCGCAGGGGCTTTAGTGGATATGCCTGATGGAGAGCCCCACATAACCCGTTCTCCCCCGGCGGCGCGTATGCAAAAGGGTGTCGTCCCACTGCACTTCGGGCCGGCGGCATTTAGTGAAATTACTGGGTATATGAGACCTAATAACTGTCGTCTCGGTGTAGCGGGCGCAGGGCGGTGCCGGACAGTAACTGCTGAGTTACTGTTTGGCACTGAACTGTCAAGGGCAGACGTGGCGCTTACCATCAGGTGTACAATCTGCTCGTCTTGTTACACATTGCAATATAAAAAAAAAATCCCCTGCGCTAACAAAAAAAAAAAATAGGGAACATGTGCGTGCGCACTCACTGCAGCACTATAAATATCCTTCGTAGCTGATTGTTCGTAAAGATGGCCACTGAACGGGACTAGAAGATAATATACTTTGTCCCAATATAATCAGGATTCGCTTGCTTGCTTGGTCCAGGATTTGACAAGTCCAATTACTGGAGCAAAAGCCATTAGGCCTCTGTATTAACAGAGGAACTAGACTTATTGGATCATTTTTGAAATGTTTGCTAATAGCCATTCGCAATCTGATATAGAGCGGATTACTCTACCACCGAATTCGGAATGTTGTTCTCTATCAAGCAAAAATCACAATAGGCTTTCAAACGCCTTATGCTTTACTTATGCATAAGGTTTACGTTGTTAACTATTTAATAATCTGTGCTAAGGTTTTCGGTGTCAAACACAACATTTTTTTTTAATACAAATAAGATTAGATTGGGTCCGAGCCAATCTGTCCCTAAAGGCGGCACCTGATCACAAGTATGACTTTTGTGTCAGCCATCATTACATTGAATAATTAATCTACCTGTTGTAGCTTAAGAAACTATTTATATATCTTCAATGCATTTTCGTTTCTCCTTATCAAGGGAGATAGCACATTCCACGGTGCAGTAATGATGCATACCGGTAAAGATACCGGTTTCTGCCAGAGAAATCAGTTAACATCCGTGTTGAGTCTTTTGAAATTAATGTGTTAAAATTACCGATTTCCTATCTCGTTTCTACATTTTAATAATAATTAATCACAACATACTTACGAAGGCAGTCATTTTGGGGCTTATATCTCGTGCTCCATAGCAGGATCACAAAAAACTTTTATTCTGTGTAAAGACGGAAAAACAAATAAATGTAATGAAAAACAAATGAAGGTAATGAAAACAAAATGACTGTAATGAAGTGCAAAAAAATCAAATGAATGTCACAAAAACAAGTGACCGTCGAACAGACAAATAAATGACGGAAAACAATAAAATGTCAGAAAGAAATAAATGTAAGGAAAGAAAATTTTGATCGCAATAAATGTTCAACGTTCAAGTTTACGAAGTTGAAAATATGTTTTTTCTGTCTGACTGGAGATCGTCCTTAAAAGTGAGTACTTATAGACTACAACATTTACTTGTATCAAAACATCGAGCATTCGCCGTTTTTTTAATTTACTCGAACAGCTCTTCGAACACGACGCTCGATGTTTTGTTAGGTACAGCTTTTTTTAAAACCAAAGAGCATATTGGTGTAACATTTCGTCGAGCCTTTGCACGAGCGCGATAAACGCAGCACACGCAACTTGTAGGTCCGACATTTCAAAGAAGAATGAACGCAGGTACAACGAAATGTTACGTGTAAATGCACACTCGCTGTAAGCATTTACCCGTAACACAACGCCGAGCATTCGCAGGAACGTTACATTACATGGTAATGTTTAAGCTAACTGAGCTTTTGCCTGTATTGTACCATTCGTAAGAACGTTACATTACACCGAAACGCTCGAGGAAATGTTGTAGTCTATGTTACTCGTGCAAAAGAATTTCTTGGTAAATCAAATTGCAAAATAAATACTTTGACTTTGACTTTGACTCACCTTAAAGCACAACCTACTAGCCAGCTATAGATTGACCAGTCATCGCATAACGTATGGAAACATCGGGTTACCTCAACTGGTTTTCTCTTCTCGGCACAAACGGATCTGCTGATTTGCAAATAATTTCACTGAATGCCCGCCGATGCACCGGAGAAAGCTGACACTGTGACCTTAAATTGGTGGCAAGTGCACTCGTAATGCATACAATACGACAAACTGACGTTCGTCAAAGTTTTTCTGTTCAATCTGTTTTCATACTTTCCTCTTTCCTAAGGTTGACTGGAAGAGATCGGTATTAGCGATAAGTCCGCCTATATTGTACAGCTATCATATGTTACATGTTTGTCCTAAAGTGTTTTGTGCTATAAAGAGTATCTATCTATCTATCTGACATACTATATGTATAAAACATCGGTGACAATCGTAAAACATTACAAAAAGTTCAATTATGTTTTTATATTCGCGGTTTGTAATTGATCCTTAACCCTCCTCAATATTTTTTGTAAATTAATTTAGTGTACGACACAACTTTTTACAATTATTTATTTAATATTAAGGCGAGTCACCGTCTGCCATGATTATCAAGATGAGACATTTGATATGGCAGGCGTCCCGTTGTCTCATCAATAGCCCAGCAACCAGTCCAGCAATCACCTTACCATAGACCCGAATTAGTTTCCCTTCTCTTTGCAATAGTCCCTGCACTTAGCTGGCGCTGTCTTTGGCTGTATCTTCTTCATGGTATAGGTAGAGATAGTGACAGCTAGGTGTACGTATCCCACAATAGAATATCGTATCTCAAAGGGGCCTCTTCGTGTTGGATCTGTATCCCCACGTACGCCTTCCAAAAGGACCGGCCTCTGTGCTCTGATATCCCGTAGGAGAGATACAATAATAACAATAAATAAAAATATTCTGATGGTTTTTATCAAAGAAAACAATCGATTTTGGCGATGTTTCTCCAAGAGGCCACGACGTCACGACTTAAGCACCGACCGGGGAATGAACTCGTGACCCACCGTGGGGAAAGCATTGTCTTAACTAGCTAAGAGAATCTTCAGTGGCCTTTCCCTTTATAATGCAGACAGACGAGTTTGCTAATAAACTTTCGTTTAGTCGTAGGTTCACAACTCAGGATAAAAATTTAGTGTTGCCAGCGAGGTCTTGGCAAAAGTCACTTGTGATGTACAAAGTAACCTTTTTGTAGGTAAAATAACCATTTACATTTTTAGGTGAGTCAATAAAATAATAGTTGTTTCCGACACCCATAACGCAACACTACTTACTATGGGCCATGGGGTCAGATCAATGTATGTGTTGTTGTCCAATATTCATTTAATAATTTATTTTATTTCTTTGCTCTTCAGTGGGAACATTAATGATACATTACACTATAAAAATAGTGTAACCAAAAACAAAAAAGTGCTTAACCCTATAATGCGTACACAAAGTGTGATCCGTTACACTCGAGTGTTCCGGTCGTTAAACTCTAATTCATATAAACATCTCAAGTGTTTGCTCATACACTTTCACTCACAGCGACGCACATGCCTTATTCACAAGTTATACTCAATTAACAAGTAGGCCTACACAATGGAGGCGTAAATAATGGTTCTACGAGTATGTATTTACGTGCACAATTTGTAACATTGTCGTATTTGTCGTAGGATACTGCGTGTTTTTAGTCGTTGTTTTCTAGCAGCAGAACGCTTCACCTTCAGTAGTACTATCGATTTATGCAAGTAAATTATTTTTTTGTTTTTTTTATGTTTGATGGGAAAATAGAAACCAAATGTTAGTAAATAAGAAATTTTCATTTCTTTTGATAAACGCGAAGGGCAATGACCCTGGCCGGTGACCGTCCGCGACGCAGCTAGTACTATTGGTTTGAGTTTCGTCTATCATAATCGAAAACTTTTGATATGACTAAAAAAAACTTGATCAATCTATTTTACTACTAAGATAGAATCATTTTACTGCGAGAAAACAACGACTAAAATGCCACGCAGTGCCAGCGGTCGCTTTTAATAGTATCCAAGAGACCTTTTTTTTCGGAGGAGAATGCGTTTATGCACCATAACCGCAGGCTAGCTACACCTGCTGCGGTCGTGTGTAGGACTCGAGACTAAAGCTTCCACTCCCCACTAAACTCCCCCGGTTTCCCCTTCACACCCGATTGGGAAGAGCCGGTGCCAGGCTTGTGTCTGTTGATCAACTGATCTATAGATACTAATATTATAAAAAAGAAAGATTTGATTTTTTGTTTGTTTGTATTGAATAGGCTTCGAAACTACTGAACCGATTTGAAAAATTCTTTGGACAGCTACACCATTCCCGGGTGACATAGGGTACTTTTGATCCCGGAAATGTGGGGGGAAGGGGGAGATATTTGAAAAAATTAATTACGCGCGGATGAAACCGCGGAGGCGGCTTCTAGTCTAATACCTATGTATAAAAAAATAAGTATACCTACTTACCTATTTTTAATTTCAATGTCACTGCCCATCCCAAGAGATACCTCTTTGTATGCTAATGCACTTTTCCTTTAAAATCTTTTTAAAGAAAGTCTCTAATAAGAATTTCTACTTAAAATTATGTCTGTCCTGCATACCTGTATGTATTGAATTATGTCTAATAAGGATGCGACATAGAAATGTCTGGATATTGATACTTTCAATAATTAAAACATTCTCTGCACATCTACTCATATGCATATTTATTGTACTTATTATATTATTATTAAGTTAACATTGTACAACCAACGAATTAATATCGTTGTGTACAACGCATAATAATTTAAAAAAGGCTATCTTATCTGGTTTCTTGCGGCACTTCTTCTCAACGGGCCATTCATGTCGAAGTGCTGGTAGGATAAAGATGTTTTGACGTGTAAAAGAATTTCAAATATAATTGCAAAATAAATGCTTTGACTTTGACTTTAACTTCAATATTTTGAGCATCTTTTGTTTTCTTATTTCATGAGTGAGCGTCATCCATATTAATAATAGCATAAGTGCAACAATAACTCTGTTGGTTTGTCAAAATGTAACACTTTCTCGCCACTTAACCGATACGATAATATTTGGTACATAGTTGACTTGTGCTTACCAGTTTACCATCAAGTGGCTAAGTGGAGTCATTGTACTGAGCTACTATAAAAAAAAATACTTTCAGTTTTTCATTGAAGTTTACGTATTACATTTTTGTCGATTTCTCAATAGGAATATAGGTAGGTCGAATAATTGTGTTTTTATTTTGGTTAATATATACATAACTATGCGGGAAACAAACACATGACCTAAAATAAGACTTGCGAGTTTTACAATTGCTCCAAATTGGACATCAAAATTATCGATATTAATTATTTTATCGCTATCGTTCACATCCCTATTCTCTACTGCGTTTGAATAATAAACTTGTTTGACCATTTTGATCGATAAGACCTAGTTTTTGTCCTGCTCTCTCGCATACTAATGGACTTGCAGAAGAGCATTTATAATGACCCTAGAGCCGTGAGTTCGATTCCCATATACCTTTTTGTGGTGAAAGACCTAAGATCTTTAGCACAGTAATTGTTGGTTAAATAGGTTCTCAGAGGTTTTCAGTTTTTAAACAATGTTCAATTTTATACTTCAACAGCCTTTAAATACCTTTAAAAAAATCTCAGAAGAATGACCCTATGATCGTGAGATTTGATTCCTTGGGTCTAGTTAGTTAAAGGATCTCTCAGAGTCCGACTGGCTAGCTACCACCCGTGAAACAGCTCTGGCTGTGTTCCAGCAATATTAATGTGGGAGCAGAACCTGAGAAACTCATTGGTGCATTTGGTAGTGACACTGCCTTGTACGCCAGGGGTCGTGGGTTCGAATTTCACCCAGGACACGATTTTGACACTGAATTTGTTGAAAATTATATAATTTAGAAAAAAAACCTATTCTCTTTCTCCGAGCATTTTATCCAGTTTAGTCTAGTCCAGATCCAGCCAGGGTACGTCTCCACCATGATCCAGGATTTGGCAAGTCCAGTTATCACATTGCAGCGACTGCCACCTTGACAGGGGAACCAGACCAATTGGATCATGGCTACACAGCCATTCGTCACAGCTGAGCTAGTGGTGTAAAGAGTAAACAATTCGATGTATGCTTATTGCATGATAAAATTATGTTGCGATAATATAGCGGATCCTATCGCAACAAACTGTTGCTACTTTTCTCGACTATTCTATGACTTACCAATCAATTCATTGCAATACATACCTACATCATTAATTTCAATCCCCGCATTGTATGTATAGTGACTCTTAAGCTCTTGTAATAAAGTCTAAAATTTAGTTAACTAGGGGGTAATGGGAGTCACTTAAGCAACATTGGTACTGAAACGCAGGTTTTTCGAGTAATGTTTATTATTATATATTTTTTTAATAATTTACTTAATCACCTATCAGTCTGACGAGTTTCATTAGCTTTGGGAAAGTACTTTACGAATAATAAAAGTTAAAAAAAAAAGTATCTTTGACCACCATTGCCCGCACGTGCGGGTAATGGGAGTCAACATTATATTATTAGCAGTTGTCACACATAATAACACACAAGTCGTGCATCTGTACGAGACCTCGTTGTTGCGGCAAAATTCGCAACTAATAAGACAAGTTTTAGTACCAATACTAAAAATCATTTTACCGTTTATTATTTGCACTCGAAAAATTAGTCGAAAATGCCGGAAAAACGTGATGCACCAATATTTTCCAAGTGCTTTAGGCGAACTGAGCGGGCATGCGCGTGGCGTGTTGGGGGCATGTACTGGACCAGGCCTCCGTCACTCGCTCAAGGTCGCGCCATAAGCACCTACTGCTAGCCGTGTGCTCGAACGCACAAGTGAGCCGAGGGGCGCCACACGCCCGCCTGTGAAGTCGTGCGGCACGTTTGCCTACCTTACTGCGTATTTTCTCTTTACCAACCCTAACGTATTCTCACACCACCGGACGCACGTCATCGCGCGTTGTGCACTTGAAACGCTCTGTTGAGTCAAAGCCCTTAAGTTCATTTTTAATCGCGTCGCTTGACAGCTAGAAAGTTGAGTTCAATAAAGCGTAGGTATTGGTCGTTTTGCGGGGAAGTGATGGATCTGTTACGTAGTAACTTATTAGTAATCTGTGACTGGACTTTGACTTCAAGGCGTTTGAGACGCTAGGTATTTTAGTTTGCGAGTTAGTTGAGTGACCACGATTACCCGCTGACTCCCATTACCCGTCTCTCCCTAATGTTTAGTTTTTCATCGCATTCTTACATTAGGCAGAAAAAGTTATTAAGTGGTTATATCAATTGAATGTGTGAAAGAGTAATTTTTCTTGAATACTAAGTCAGTTGGCAGACAGACACGCAGCAGCCTATTCCATGCTTAATTTGGGACTAGATGGCCATGTGTGAATAAATGTCCAGAGATATTAATTTATTTATTTCGAATGACGAAACCTTCAAGAAGAATCTTAATCACAGTCAGAATAATTTATTGCTTCAGTCTTTAACATTACAAAAAAATTACAATGTTTTCTATTTTAAAAGACTGTTTCAATGAATTTCCTGTTCATATTTATGTTAAACCACAAATATGGCGCGAGAAAAAAGAAACCTGACCACAGAACAATTTCTTTCGCGTCTGATATATTTATAGGAATGAAAATGTATGTTTGTCTTGCGCTTTTAAACCTTCAATTACTATGGAATTTTGGTGGGTTTATATTATGTGAAAAAACTGGTGTTTTTGATAAAAAAGTTTGGGTCCTATGTGGGTACACTTGAAATCAAAGGTTCGAAGATCAGATGAGCCTACAGTCTGGCAGCACATTGAGCGACGCTTCCAGGTGGAGTATCCCTCAATGGAATAGGCCGCAGTGGGCGGTTACCATCAAGCGGGCTTAACTTATAATCTAAAAGTAAAGTATTGTCCCACTGCAGGGCAAAGGCCTCCATCCTTGAAATCAAGTTATCGCTACAATGATGGGTATTGGCTTAATCACCACACTTGCCAAATGCAAATTGGTGATCACAAACCCGAGCTGTGTCCGAAAACCAACACAAAGTTAGCTCGACCCGGGAATTGAACCCAAGTTGTAAGGTTTCTCAAGAGAAAGTTCTTGTCATTGACGTAATATGACGCGCCGTAATCGAACCCGCGCCATCCAGGCCACTTTCTCCGGCAGCGACTGGTCTGCCGGTGACTAAGCTGCTTCCAAATTAGTGGTCATTACAACTGACAATTATTGTCAGGTGTGTTCGTTATTAGGATAATGAGAACAGACTGTATATTGTTTTTGAAAGCTTTTATTTTAGACTATGTATTGGATGTAATTTAAAGCAATTTGATTTGACTGATGTGCAAAAAGAGTATTTTCAATGTAATTTTAAATAATTTGTTTTAATCGACATGCAAAAATTCAGTGCGATAATTATGATTTGTTCTTTGACTAGCCCGAATGGCGTTTGGTAGTGACCCTGCCCTATGCGCTAGGGGTCGTGGGTTCAAAATCCACTGGATATTTAAAGCAAAGTATGAGCATATTACCACAGTTTTTTTAGGGTTATTGTAATACTGTGATATTACTGTCGGACTGCCGGGTGATGGGCTCCATCATTGAAAGCAAGACATCGCTACAATTATGTGAAGTAAAGTAAAGTATCAGCCTATTAATGTCCCACTGCAGGGCAAAGGCCTCCATCCTTGAAATCAAGTTATCGTTACAATGATGGGTACTGGCTTAATCACCACGCTTGCCAAATGCGGATTGGTGATCACGAACCCGAGCTAAGTCAGAAAAAACCGACACAAAGTTAGCTCGACCCGGAAATCGAACTCAGGACCCCGAGATCATGGCCCAGACCATGGAGGCGTTTCACTGGATGTTTATTTGTATTCTATAATGTAAATATTTATGGTACTTTCGTTAATTCTAATTCCCTTATTTTACTTTTTGGGTCAGTCAAATCTATGTTTGTGATGTACAATATAAAAAAATATGTTTGTTTGTTTGTTCCAGGTGATATACTACGAGCACGCTCAGCATCAGCACCATTATGACCATGAAGAGGAGCCCGGCTGGGGGCCCTGGTCACGGAGCATAGACCCTGAGGTCAGACCATAACCATAGAATATAAAAAATATAACACTTTGTCCTGATTAAGTCAGATTACGCTTTTTTTATTCATAGAGGCAATCAGGATGACCTCACTCCACCTGATGGTAAGCGAAAGTAAGGTCCAAATATAAGGTTGACTGGCTCAATAGATCATAGTACCCATTGAGCCAGTCACCCTCACCCTGAAGGCCTGCAAAGATGCCGCTTCACGCCCCGCTTGAAAAGCCCAGGATTATAGGAGGAAGGAAACACGTGAGCCGGAAGGGCATTCCATGCCCTAATGGCACGGGGCAAAAAGAGGAACTATACCTCTTGGTACGGGCCACCAGTGTCTGGATGGTATGGGGATGGCAACGCAGTCCGGCGCGTGTTGTTCGGGAGTGGAAAGGGGAGGACGGGATGAGTTGGAATAACTCTTCAGAGCATTCCCCGTTATAGACGGTAGAGAACACTAAGACTGGCAACGTCTCTATGTAACTGAAAAGATTCTAGAGTCTTAGTCACCTCTTGATCACCGACAATACGGATATCACGTCGCTGCAACCTGTCGAAAGCCTCCAATAAGTTCTTTGTGGAACCATCCCAAAGATGAGAGCAATATTCCACACACGGGCGAACCTGTGCCTGAACACAAAATCGCCGCACCTTGCACCATGATCCAGATATTGGCAAGTCCATTATAACATAGTACCCTAGGTTCCTTCACGATGATTTCCGTCACCAAGGCGCGCTTAGATTGAAACCGTCAAACGCGCATGTGAAGTGGAGTTTGAACCGCTCGGTTACCACACTCAGGAGAATGATATTTATGAAGTACTTTTCAAATTACCATGATTGCAAAAACCATTCGATTATAAATCACAAGATTGTAATTTTCTGATAAATTGTGATCCAACAATAGGAATAAGTTTCATGCCATTAATTCAATCGAAAACAATTTGATTAAACAAGCTTGATAAAATTAAAATATTATTATTATAATTTTAATAACGATGTATATTTGACTGACCCAGCCTTTTGCGCCAGAAATCGTGGGTCCGAAGCCCACACGGACATACATTTATTTGATGAACATTTGTGTTCCTTAAAACTTAGCTAATTTTACATTTACCATTTTATCTTTCCAGGAGACATTAGACTTGGACGAGCTCCCCTCTTCCCCCTACCACGCCCAGGAAAGGCAAGACACCCACTACAGACCCCTACTCACTAAAGACTAAACACCTCTACACTAGAAACAGCTCGAAGATCAGATGAGCCTACAGTCTGGCAGCACATTGAGCGACGCTTCCTGGTGAAGTGTCCCTCAATGGAATAGGCCGCAGTGGCCGCTTACCATCAGGTGGGCTGCGTGTCTGTCTGCCAACTGATCTAGTTTATAAAGACCTGTAGGTATAAGGAATAGCTGATGATTCCTCCCCCAAAACATTATAAGGGGTATGAAGATTTTTGTATTGAGACTGGCTTACCTACTTTATGAAGAAGAATTTCCTGGTAAATCAAATTGCAAAATAAAATAAATACTTTGACTTTGAAAACCAGTTCCGCCATTTTGACTTTTTTTAAAATATCAAAATGGCGGACCAGTAGGAAGGCCAAAATCTCCAATGCCCTTTGACTCTCTCGATATGTTATCCTATCCTAATACTAATATTATAAATGCGAAAGTCTGGATGTTTGGATGTTCGGATGTTTAGATGTTTAGATGTTTGGATGTTTGTTACTCAATCATGCCTAAACGGCTGAACGGATTTAGATGAAATTTGGCACACGTATAGTTTATAACCCGGAATAGGACATCATCATCATCAGCCTATATACGTTCCCACTGCTGGGACACAGGCCTTATCTCAATTGTGAGATAGTGTCTTTCAGTGTTGGAAAGCTACACTATCCCCGGTAAACATAGGGTACTTTTGATCCTGTAAATGTGGGGGGAAGGGGGGATATTTGAAAAAAGAGATTACGCGCGGGTGAAACCGCGAGCGGAAGGCTAGTAATTTATAAGTGATAGTAATTTCGCGAAAGCCTGTTGACTAGACTTGAAAAATTAGTCAATTATTTCACTTTAATATCTGATTTATTAATTAAATGTAGACTTTTCTTGGAAACAATTTTAATTATTTTATATTCAATTTCATTCTTGTAAAAGACTTTAAAATAATTAAAGGGGGAAGAGTCAGATGTCCCAAGTGCAAAAATGTTATTTAGACAAATCAGCCAGTCACTTAGTTTTAATTATTTATTGTTTTAACATAACTTTATTTATTGTAAGTATTAAACATGAAGCATTTATGGCCAGAACGTATTATTATAACTTAACGAATTTTCTTCAGGTGTAAAAATGTCTTTATCAAAGTTTCTTCATAATTTGTAGAAAATTTTGTAATCATTATTAAATTATTTATTTATTAATAAATAAGCGAGTTATACACTACTCACTAGTGTAAGTTGAGGCCATAGTGTGTGTATTGCTTTATTTATTGTGTATGACTGTGGATGTTATTTGTATTATGATTAATTTATTTAAATTATAATAACACTAAATAAATAAATAAAGAATAAGTTTGATATTTTTATTTTCTTCATATCTTTTCATCTAATGTTTTTGATTTCATCATCATCATCATAAGCCTATTACAGTCCACTGCTGGACATAGGCCTCTCCAAACGCTCACCACTATGATCGATCCTCGGCCACTCGCATCCAGCTCCTGCCAGCCATCTTGCGCTAATTATTGTCGTTTTATTTCAATACAAGTTAATATAATTTCCTATAGTGTGTCCATTACCTGCTACTCCATGTCTCATTTATAGCCGACCAGTAAAATAAAAAACCTCGCTATATTGCGGAAAAGCATTGAAACTAATTTCTTCAAGTGCCAACGATCAAATAAAAAAAAACATTGATGATCAAGATGTCATTCATTATTGCTGTCTGTCAAAGTATGATGTCAAATGTCAACCGTGCCTTGTGAGTTATTTGTGCGTATAACCATAGCAACCAAGTGTTGCTATAACCATATAGCTAATGTGGCGCCTCCAGAGCAGGATTTTTAATTTCTTGGTCAGGATATAATGTACTATCGATAGTACGACTATTATGTTATCGATACTAAAAATATCGATGATTTATTCAAAGTCAATAGTCATATAGACTAATTTATATTTGAAATAAAACACACGTAGGTATATAAAACCAAAAATATATTATTAGGTATAGTGATGTGTTAGCGCGGCGAATACTTAGGGTTCTCGGGTGCGTACGTGAAGCTGCGAAGCTCGTACGCCACCCCCTGGTTCTCGTAGCCCAGCTCCCTCCGCCCCTCACTGTCGTGCTCACTCGACCCCCCGAACACCCTGGCCGGGACTCTACTCTCCTTCTCTCTATCCTTGTCTTTCTCTTCGTCAGGTTTCGCTATAGGGCGGAAGAGAGAGTGGGCGGTCGCTGTGTCCAGATCTGCTTTTCTAGATACGATTATTCGGATGTCTGTGTGAAGGTACAGTTTTCCGGATTTTGATGTCATGAATCTGTAACAAAAATTAATTCTTAATCGACTACTAAAAGTAGGTTGTCTCAATTTGAGTCATCATCATCTCAGCGTATTCCCGATTGCATCCAGTATGGAGCTCAGGGTCCGCTTCGACTATGATCCTAGATTCGACAAGCCTAGTTATTACAATGGAGCGATTGCCATCTGACCTCCGTAACCCTTACAAGGGAAACCAGACCTACTTGGAACATAGTTTGCCCCAATTTGAGTGGTATGTGTTTTTCGATTTCATATTAATATTGAAGGTAGTGCTTAAAAGTAGGTTTGCATAAAAACAAAGATGTTAGAAACATTTTCAAGTTAATTAAAAGCGTATGGCAATGGGCTCGTATCTCTAGGGTGCAAATGAGGAAGTGGGGGAGTTTAAAGGATAGTGGGGCTATCATATTATTTGATACTTAGAATCACATACGGTAGGTAGCAGGTCTCACTAGCCTGCGGTTATTGGGAATTATAATTAATAAAAAGTTCGTTATGTGGTCATGGGGGAGGGAACAGGGTGTCATGGGGGAGTATACGGGGTTTCATGGGGGAGTATACGGGGTGTCAGTGAGGAGTATAAGGGGTGTCATGGGGGAGTATACGGAGTGTCATGGGTGAGTATACGTGGTGTCATGATAAAGTATATGGGGTGCCACGAGTCATGGGGGAGTATACGGGGTGTCATGGGGGAATATACAGGGTGTCAAGGGGAAATATAAGGGGTGTTATGAGGGAATATATAGGGTGTCATGGGGGAGTATATTGGGTGTCTTCTGGGTGCCTTAGGGGTGTTTTGGAGGTGTCTATGGGGTGTCTTAGGGGTGTCTTGGAGGCGTCTATGGGGTGTCTTGGAGGCGCCTATGGGGTGAATCGGGGTCTTTGAAGTGTCATGTCTATCGCACCAACACACTCGGTCACTCACCTGAGGTGTATCAGGTAGCGCAGCCACTTGTGCAGATGGGTGGTGGGCGGCGCGGCGCCGGCCGGCAGGTACAGCGTGCGCTGGCGCAGGAACGTGCGCGCCATGGCCGGCATGCACGTCAGGTCGTACAGCACCACGAACATCTTCACCAATGTCCCGTGCGGGTTGAACAGCGACACCTGGATGGTGCCGGAGCGGGCGACGCGGTAGCCGCTTGGGCCTAGGTTTATGTGACCCTGGAAAGGAGGAATTAAGAAAATGTACTATTATTTGGAAAAAGAGTCCATCTGAATTTCCTGCTTCGACTTCAGGTGAAGTTCAGATGGGCTGGTCAATAGCCACAAGGCTGGCACCGGCTCGTCCCAATCGGGTGTGAAGGGGAAACCGTAGGAGTTTAGTGGGTAGTGGACGCTTTAGTCTCGAGTCCCACACACGGCCGCGGGTCTAGCTAGCCTGCGGTTATGGTGCATAAACGCATTCTCCTCCGAAAAAAAGGCGAAGTTCAGATATTTTAGCACCTTCGGCCCCAAATTTGCCGAAGCCAAAGCTGACGCCTAAACATACGGTTGTCGGATATAATATTCCAAATGCGAAAGTAACTCTCCGTGTTTGTCAGCTACGCTTTCGTCGCGTTACATAAAACATAACTTAAGAAGGACATTTTAATCCTGTCTACTTTTTATTCCGAGATTATTCTTAGTGCCCATAAGAGAATGAAACGAAATGTCACACATATTCCCACTCACCATATACGGAGCATTAGTGCCACCCGGCGCATAGAAGAACACAGTGACCGGCAGACGGCGGTGCGGGGGGCAGAACGCGCCCGACGCTCCCAGCTCGGCCGCGAACCCGTGGACCGTCGCCACTGGCTCCAGGCGGCCCTTCAGGGCTGACTCTTCGAAGCTGCCTGTAAGTCAAAAAGAGTATGATTATTTATCTCAAAGTACTGTTACGAAATAAAACGAATTCTACAATTGGATTTATATACATAATATACTTTTGCACGTTAATCTTATTTAAGTTTGACCGCCTCCATGGAACTACTGGTGACTAAGCCGCTCAGGTGTAAAAACGGAAGTTGTGGGTTCGATTCCCGCCTTGGGTCTGGTTCGTGGTAGGGCTTTTTCAGAGTCCGACTGGCTAGCTACCACCCCCACAGGTGAAATCTGCCACCATAACAGTTCTGGCTGTGTTCCGGGCTTCCGGCATTACTAATGAGCCAGTACACTTGAAATCAGAGGCTCGAAGATCAGATGAGCCTACAGTCTGGCAGCACATTGAGTGACGCTTCCAGATGAAGCGTCTCTCAATGGAATAGGCCGCAGTGGCCGCTTACCATCAGGTGGGCTGCGTGCTTTAAAACAAAATACGTAGTATTTATTTACTCACCAAGTAATCCAGTGCTGGGCCCAATCCTCAATTTAGGCGTGTCCTCCTTTTTACTCCTGCCTGGTTCGGGAGACAGCTTGGCCTCCGGCTTGGGGGGAGGTGGGGGACAGGCGGGGGACGGCGACGCGGGGGACGCGGGTGGGGCAGGGGAGGGGGGAGATATTGGATGGAATAGGGCGCTGGAAGAAATGTATTAACCATTAGTGGTGGGGCCTTTACATAATATGTAGTTGAACGTAAAGGCAAATCAAGAAAATCTGAAATCAAGTCTTCGCTACAATTTTAGGTACTGGCGTAATCACGACGTTAGCCAATCGCGGATTGGTGGGCACAAAACCGGTCAGTGTCAGGAAAAACCGATGCAAATTTTGATCGACCTGGGAATTGAACCCGGGACCCGGGATTACGGTTCGGTATTTAAACTTACCAGTTATCGCTTTTCACAAAAAAGATGACACCATCATTGTTATCTAACAAATAAATCACAAACTTATCTCTCAATAATAAAATCATCCATAAAGCAAAACAAGTTTACACGTACCTCTTAATACCAGATATGCCGTTGATCGAATCGTCGAAATCGAAGCAGTTGTTCCCGCGGCGGAGGGGGGCGGGGCTGGAGGTGAGGGGGAGACCCGTCTTCGTGTGGAACACCATTGACGCTGCCGAGTCGAAGCGCCAGCGGAATCTGGTGGAAAGCATTACGTACATCCATTATATTCTAAAGATACTCAAATACAAATCGACGCTTGAAAGGAAAAATTTACTAAGCGACATTTTTGGACAATTGAAACTTTTGAACCAACAAACTTCTTAAATAGTTCGGAGGTATTTCACACCTTCAACTTCTAGGCTACGGACTGTTACTGAGAATCGTCTGAACAGAAATATCAAATCACTACCCGGGATTTGAACCCACTGCACCACGAAAGCAGTCAAGGCACATACGTTATTACTGTTCAATCACGAGCATTTACGTGTATACAGACTTATTTAAATATGAAGTTTATCGCTTTCGATTATGACCTAATGTGTATACAAAAAAAAGTAAAGTAAAGTTCATACTTTAATGTCCCACTGCAGGGCAAAGGCCTCCATCCTTGAAATCAAGTTATCGTTACAATGATGGGTATTGGCTTAATCACCACGCTTGCCAAATGCGGATTAATGATCACAAACCCGAGCCCGAGAACAAGTCCGAAAAAACCGACACAAAGTAAGCTCAACCCGGGAATTGAACCCAGGACCCCGAGGTCTCGGCTCGGTCCTTAAACCACTAGACCATCGAGGCTGTTTCGAAAAAAACTAAATAAAATTACCTGTCCATCTCTGTAGGCGAAGGCACTAACGCATCTTGTCCCTTCTTCGGATCAGGGAATTTAAAGCCATCCTCCTGCTCCTTAGGGGACTCAACATCACATTTATCAATTGTCCCATAATCACACTTCTCGTACATAACAAAATCATCTTCAGATATCGAAAAAGTCTTCTGCCTCTTCGATTCCGGCTTGGTCTTCTCGGTCTTTTCAGTCTTTTGGGAGAAGACCGGCTGCGAAAAGACCGTATCATCCGTCTTCAAATGTAACTCTTCTATATCTTTCTCAGTGTTCTGAGAGAATCTGTCCGTCACAATTTTCTCAAGTCTGTCGACTATTGGAAATAACCTTCTCAATTTTGGTCTTTTGACAACCTCGTCATTGTTACTATAATTATCTACTAAGTTTATATCACACGTTAAATTATTTCTAGTATTATCACATTTGTGCTTTTTCAGAGCATTGCCTTCGTCTTCGCACTTCCTTCTTGCTCCGTTCTGTTCTTTCTCGCCGTCTAAAGAAGCCAGGTCATAGTTAGCGTCGGACCTGGGGAAATAATAATACATAAATTCACACCATCTACCCCTTAATTAAGCACAGCTTGTAGTTCGGGTACAGATAACGGAAAAATATAAGTGTTTGTTTAAAATTAATTTATGCTCAAACATTGACCAATACACAGTCTCTTCGTTGAAGGACTGGGTTTTTTCTGGGTTTAACCAATGCCTTAAGGCGATTCCCCAAATATAGTTTAATTTCGGCCTATGACTAAAGTATTTTTAGTCAAACGCAGGAGTTCCTAACTTTTCAGTCAAACGTCAATACTAAATTAATTTGTTTCGTTCTTCGGTTCAGATGTCGAAGTTTACAGAATACAGACTTTTCAAGCATTACATTAAATGACACCCAATCTCTAAGAAAAATTCCTCAAAAAACGTCCGAGTGGCGTTGACACAGATGACATTAACACATTTGTTCAAATTAACACCTTATCTCGTGGCAGTTAGTGTTTAATGTCAATTGTATACAACTAAACGGAAACTCTACCCAATAGTTGTGTGGGCAGACTTTTGCTTCGGACAATATTTGAGCGTGAATGGGAGTCTAGTTGTATATTGAACGTGATTGGTGAAGGAGCCAAGTTTTGCCCGACTTGTACAGAATACCCCACATACCTGACAAGCCGGTTAGACGCACACCCATCACAATTCATAACCAACGGTGCACCACAGTGGCACGCCGGGTCATCAGTCTGCGTGGAAGCTGTGGTGGTCTTCTTAAACTCCTGAGGCGGTGAAATGGCTGCCTCCACGAACGGAGACCTTGACTCCATACGGCTCGCCGGGAGGGTCAGGTACGTCTGGTTCCTGTAGCACCCGATCGCTCGGAGCCTGTCGAACCTGGCGGTCACCCATCATTGTCATGATGTCATCTGTATGTGGTCTACTTGTTGTGAGAAAGTTTCGAAAGAATAAGTTGGATGGATTTGGGGTGTCATCTGGTCTACTTTTTCCGAGAAAGCTTCGAAAGTGAGTTGATGTATTCCATTTATTTGGATGGTTTGGATGTGTTTTTTTATTGTTATTGTGATACACGGCACGAAAAGTGCGAGAGAGAGAGTTCCGATATAACTTGTAAGTGTGAGCAAGAGGTCTGATAATAATGATTCTATTTGTAATGGATCAAATCTTATATATATAAAAGAAAGTCGTGTTTGTTACAACACTTATAACTCGAGAACGGCTGGACCGATTGCCATGGTTTTTGATTTGTTGGATTTGTTTCCGTCCCGAATAGCAGAATACATCTTAAAAAAGAAAGGATTTTGATCAATTCCCACGGGAACGGGAACCACGCGGGTGAAACCGCGGGCGGCCGCTAGTAATTATATAAAAAAAGCGATGGTAGGAATTTCAATTTATGCATGGAGTTTATTTAGGACGTAGGTGCTAACTATGGCAGGATTTAAAAAAAATCTGACCCCTAAGCGGTTTATTTTTGGGGTTGATAAGTAGTTTGTATGAAACTTCGTTACTTCGAGAGCTAGAAGTCTAAGATTTTGTATGGGGGTTTTCTTTTTAGTACGTTGGTACTAAGACGGGATTTTGCAAAATTCGACCCCTAAGTTTGTTGTAATGATATTGATATCTACAATATTATGTCCAATGCTATTGTTCTGGGTCTTTATTGAGTACTTTTAAAAAAATAAAAGTTACTTGTTGCTCTGTCTTTGTACGTAACGTTGTTTGCTTGTTTGGGTGTGTTTTTGGAGTTGATATTCAAGGAATCATTTTCACATTTTTAAACATTGATTTAACGCAGTGTGTGTTCTAGTTTAGGGTATAATACGTACCTAGCTGCCTGTAATATAGGTATGGACGTATGCGTGGTAGCCTTCTGTTGTCCGTCTCCCTCTGACGACGTGCTGTCGCAGAGTTTTTTCAGCTTGCTCTCCTTCCGCAACCGACGTTTGTATTTCGCTATCTCTTTCAGCCGTCGTTCGTCTAGCTTCTTCGTTTCACTTACACTACTGGAAGATCTGGAAAGAGTAGGAAGATGTTTTTTATTTGAGGAGCACATAATGATAACAGATTCCGAATTAATATTCTGCATCGCGCAAGCAAAGTAATTGCTAACTTATTTATACGAGTTACGACTGGGAACGGGACTAATTAAGGCTTTTTGTACACGCTAAGATTTTTTTCGTGTCTGCTGCAGACAAGATAAATCGGGCTGTGTAAACGATAAGATTGTTTTTTTTTATACTAGGTCAGTTGGCAGACAGGCACGCAGCCCACCTGATGGTAAGCAGCCACTGCGGCCTATTCCATTGAGGGACGCTTCACCTGGAAACGTCCCTCAATGTGCTGCCAGACTGTAGACTCATCTGATCTTCGAGCCTCTGATTTCAAGTGCACTGGCTCCCACATTAATATTGCCGGAACACAGCCAGAGCTGTTATGGCGGCAGATTTCACCTGTGGGGGTGGTAGCTAGCCAGTCGGACTCTGAAAAAGCCCTACCACCAACCAGACCTAAGGCGGGAATCGAACCCACGACCTCCGTGTTTTTATACCCGAGCGGCTTAGCCACTGTTCCACGGAGGCGGTCGAGGCGGTGTTTTCAGGCAGTCGTGCGTAGGGCGCAGTGGGGTGTACTTAATAATTTGTTTGTGAAGAATAGAATCATGTTAACTACAAACCAAAAAAATATATATTATTGCTTATTCTATCTATAAAAGAATTAAAAAGGGAAAAAATGCTAGAGACTTTACTGGGTTCAAATTTATAGCGCTCAACTTATTAAAAGTTAAGTTAGTGGCTCGTTTTATAATTCCCCAATAATTAATAGCACAAATAATGCTTAGTTTGGGCCTAGATGGCGCTGTGTGAATTATTCAAATGTTCAAAGATATAATATAAAAGTTAGACTAACCTGTTATTCCCATCCGACTCATCGTCACAATTGCACTTATGTTTCCCATTCTCACTGCAAGTCGTATGCATCCTATCGTCTACTATATTCTTCCCAGTCTCTTCACTCTTCTCAGCAGACGAGAAGAGAAACTCAGTAGAGCCAGGATTGGATACGATTGACAAGCGTCGTGTGGACGTTCCTATGTTCGAGTTGATCGAATCGGACGGGTACCTAGAACACCTAGGGCCTATTGTGAGATCGTTTAGCTTCCCGGACAAGTCTTCCTGGACTGTGTCTGGTCTGCAGGTACATTTGACTGTTGGTATTTCGTCTATGCGCGGGAGACTTTCTAGCACCACCTGGGGACAGATACCATACAAAATTGTTAATAAATGCCTATGTAACGTTAGTAAGGCAATCCAAAAAAAATATATACTGCGTGTTATTTTAGTCGTTGTTTCCCCGCAGCAGAATGCTTCACCTTCAGTAGGTAGTACTATCGATTTATGTATGTAATTTAAATATTTTTTATAACTTTTTTTGATTTCTTTTTAAAAGTTTGATGGGAAAATTAAAACCAAATTTGAGTAAATAGTAAATAATCATTTTTTTGATAAACGCGAAGGGCAATGACCCCGGCCGTTGACCGTCCGTGACGCAGCTAGTACTATTGGTTCGAGTTTCGTCTATCAAAAATCGTAAAACTTTTAAATTCACTTAAAGAATTTCTTTATTAGTCTATTTTACTACTAAGATAGAATCATATTACTGCGGGAAAACAACGACTAAAATTGCACGCCTATATATTATAGGTAATTCTAATAATTTACTTGAAAATCTTAAGTACCACAGGCATTCTTTTCCAATAATACCCTCAGAATAATGCCCGAAGGCCAGATGTGTCTGCAGTGTGACAGCGCATTAAACTACACTTTCTGATTAAGTGTCCCTCAGTAGAATTGGCGCAGTGGCCTTTTACCATCAGGTGACTGTCTGTCTACCAATAGTACCAATTGATCTGACATTAAAAAAAACACAGCCGCTTCAACACGTCTTGTTTCAACAATTAATTGAAAATGAAATATCGAAATATGAAAAATATTTATTTACCAGCAAACTTTAAAAATACAGATACAAAATCAGTGACTCTCACACTAGGCAGGCCTGTTTCGTGAGGGTCAATTCAATAAAAAATTACCAGGTAATGCGGCTATAAGAATGTAACTTTAAAAAAGTACATAATTGTGCATAAAATAAACAAGAAAGGACATCATCCATTTTGTATGGAGATTTGGGATAAAAAAAAAAGTTAGCGGCCAGAAATAAATTATGTTTTGTTGGAATGGGGACAGGTGTAGAATAATTTTTTTGTATGGCGACAATACTCTATATACCTTAGATAACGATCTATAAGTGAAATAAATAACATCGTCTTACCATTTTATGTAAGATCTGGTATGATTGTTACTATACAATTTTCACCTGAACTACTACTATTTTGACCGCCTCCGCAAAGCCGCTAAGTGGCTAAGCCGCTCGGGTATAAAACCCGAAGGTAGTGGGTTCGATTCCCACCTAAGGTCTGGTTGGTGGTAGGGCTTTTTCAGAGTCCGACTGGCTAGCTACCACAGGTGAAATCTGCCGCCATAATAGCTCTGGCTGTGTTCCGGCAGTATTAATGTGGGAGCCAGTACACTTGAAATCAAGGGCTGGTCAATAGCCACAAGGCTGGCACCGGCTTGTTCCTTCACACCCAATCGGTGTGAAGGGGAAAACGGGGGAGTTTAGTGGGTAGTGGGACTTAGTCTCGAGTCCCACACACGATCGCTAGCCTGCGGCTATGGTGAACAAATGCGTTCTCCTCCTCAAAAAAAAAGTACACTTGAAATCAAAGGCTCGAAGATCAGATGAGTCTACAGTCTGGCAGCACATTGAGCGACGCTTCGTGGTAAAGTGTCCCTCAATGGTATAGGCCGCAGTGGCCGCTAACCATCAGGTGGGCTGCGTGTGTGTCTGTCAACTGACTTAGTATAGTACGGATTCTTATAAAACAAAGATGGTACCTATTAATATTAGGTAAGGCATTGAGGCGCTCGTGGCGCAGTTGTGACAGTGGTTCGTTAGCGATAACGAAAGTCAAGCTACCTACGCCGCGGTCGGTTAATGGATGGGTGACCATTCTAACCACATATTTAGTGACATTAATTTCGAGCGTCTCCGTGCTTCGGAAGGCACGTTAAGCTGTTGGTCCCGGCTGATATTTACTATAATGTAAATATTAGTCGTCAAGCCTAGTCAGAGGCCATTTGGCGGCTTGATAACATCTGACATTAAGGTTGGTCACTTGCCTTACGCACCCCTCCACCAACCCGCACTAGGCCAGCGTGGTGGAGTATGGCCCACACTTTAACACAATTGAGATAAGGCCTGTGTCCCAGCAGTGGGAACGTATATAGGCTGATGATGAAGGCATTGATATGACGAGCACAGGGAAAAAGGGGGCGGGGGGAGGGGGCGGAGGGCGGAGGTGACTGCTATGTTAAGACAAGTTTTTACTTGAGTGAACCGCGTATTGTACAACTAAAATCCTGAAAACAAATTGTTTTCGGTCTTAGGGTGGAAACTGTGTGAAGCGGGACCCGCGCGCGGTACATACAAAAGTCTCCCGCGCGGTCGCGGGACGGGTCACTTTTGTATGAAACCGCGCGGGTGCCCGCTTTACGCAGTTTCCGCCCTTATGTCTTACTTGGTATCATATCTCCGAAACCAAATAGATTTCGACTTTGACGCCATAGTAAAAAATAATGAGTTTTATGTGTACTAAACACTTATGCAATTTTAATTGATGGCCGCTAAAAAAGAATTTTATCCCAAAATGGATGATGTCCTTTGGTATATTATGGTTAAGAGGTGAAGGACATGAAATTAGCCTGGAGTATACTAGTTGAGGAGAAGCAGTGAGAGGAGTGGAGGTGCAGAAAAGGGAGAGTGTGCGATGGGTTATATTAGGGAGGAGGAGAATTATAAATATTATAATACGGAGGTTATTTGTCATTTTTTAAAGAAAAGTAAAGTGGAAGTGTGGGATAAGGGCAGGAAAATGATGATGATGATGAAAGTGGAAGGGGTGAAAGAGAGTGGGCAAATTCACGGGGGGACGTCAAGAAAGGCGTTTAAGAAAGAAGGAAAAATTATAACAGTATAGAGCTCAGCTGAGAGGGGATGGGTGAGGAGTCCATTTAGGATATCACAGCATATAGCCTAAGTAAATAGAGCTCCTACCTTCAGATAGAGGTTGTCATCTATCTTAGTGGGGGGGAAGCAGTGGGGGGTGGGCTGCCGGCAGAACTCCCGCTGCTTGTAAGTCTCGCCGGGCAGCTTGATGGAGTAGACGACGTTGAGCGCGCGCTCGGCCGGCTTCGCGTACGCGTTCGATTCCCGGCTCAGCTTGCGTCTAAGCATCAGGGTAATACATTAACAGGTGGCTAGACCTACACATAATATGTAGATAGTCAATATTGGTGATAATAACGATAACAAACCTTAATTCTATATTTTCCAGATATGGCAAAAAAATATCAGGATAGAAATTGTGTTCTCTGAAGTTGTTTTAGAGACTCTTGTCATTGTCATATTAAAAAATAAATAGCCCTTTAATAAAACTTCAGAGATACATTATTGTTATACAAACAATTTTCTCCAACTATGCTACTAAATAATAATAAAGTCTTATTAATTGAGCAACTTCTGGATATGGTTACCAAGACAACAACCCAATCCATTTTTAGCGAAATGAAGATACAGGTCTCCCAGCAATCAATTTTACCTGGTGGTAGGTTCCTGTACTGGGCCGTCTAGGTGGGTACCACCGCAGTGCCAGATATTTTCCCGCGAAATAGAAGTGTGTCAAGCACTTCTGTGTTTCGGGGAAAGGGCACAGAAGCTAGTGAAATTACTGGGTATATAAGACCTAATAACTGTCGTCTCGGTGTAACAGGTGTAGGGCGGTGCGATACAGTAACTGCTTAGTTACTGTTTGGCACTGAACTGTCTAAGGGCAGACGTGGCGCTTACCATCAGGTGTACGATCTGCTCGTCTTGTTACACATTGCATTAAATAAAAATAAAAAAACAGCTGATGACACATGAAGACAATAGAAGACAATTGCTGGTTTACCTGCGCTCCGGCGGGTTTTCGTTGCCCTTGAGCCTGGCCAGCCATGCTGACAGCTGCGAGAAGTGTAGCTGAGACCTGACCGCGTTCAGCAGCCACTGTGATGTGATGAATGATGATCCATCGTGTGGTCTGGAAGAGGAGACATCATCAGTTGAGGAGGGTACAGATAATGCCTTGTTTGATGTTTGTACAATCGGGTCCAACAAAACCTAAGAACCCAAAGTAGTCCAGTTGTCATTTCGAGAAGTTGTCATTCCGCGAAGTTGACATTTCGCGAAGTTGGCATTGTGAGAAGTATTATACTAAATGATTCACTGGAGGGTAGGCGATGGGTCCACGCGTCTTTTAGTTTTAAATCTTTTTATTTGTGATCTAGTGCATTTTGGTGTTGAAAAGTGGTGTGATTTTCATTCAGTAAAGTGTAACGAAGTGTCATAAATAAGAAAATTGAAACAAATTGACTGAATGGACGGGTATTGCGTGTAGTGTGTCTCATCGGTAGATGAGACGCTCTTACCGCAATGGCGTCCATTCCCCCGTGACCTTGAGAGTATCCTCCAGTGTTTCCATGAAGCGTTAAAACATCTTAACACCAATGTTTTAACGCAAGGAGAATCTCCCTCATCCACTTGACATTGGCAGAATCACCGCGCCGCAAACAGGCGCGGGATAGAGTCCATTATAAAAAAAAAAAAAAAAAAATTATACTAAATCTATGTGAGAAGTTGGCTTTTTGCGAGCGGTTGGCATTTTGCGAAGTTGGCATTCTGAGCATAAACGCAAAATATCTTGGCATCAAAGGAAAATTTACTCTATCAACTGCTAAACATGATTTTGAGGGCCAATAAAATCTTATAACTCGGTAGTTACAAAGTACATTTTTTTTTATGCTAAGATAATGTTTGACTACTTTGGACTCTTAGATATTATTGGGGACGACCGTACTTGTGGCTAGATCAATATAAAAGTATT
The DNA here is from genome assembly GCA_949319885.1 of Mecyna flavalis. NCBI lineage: Eukaryota > Metazoa > Arthropoda > Insecta > Lepidoptera > Crambidae > Mecyna > Mecyna flavalis. Next base: position 951,737 of record OX439420.1, on the reverse strand, counting down.
AAAAAATATATTCCCGTGGAAAAACAACAGTATGCGACCCAGTCAGAATAAGTGACAACTTTTTTTTCCTACATTGAAAGGCAGACAGGCACACAGCCCATCTGATGGTAAGTGGCCACTGCGGCCTATTCCATTGAGGTACACTTTACCAGGAAGCGTCGCTCAATGTGCTGCCAGACTGTAGGCTCATCTGATCTTCGAGCCTTTTGATAGTGTGCTAGTTCCCACATCATTGAGTTACAAGTACTCGTATAGAGAGGCTATACGGAACAAAAACTGTGTCGCAAATAGATGACTGGACTGACTGATGTATTTGCTACAGCGGATGTCGTCTAACCAAACTTTAAAACTTGCAGCGCTATAGATTGCTTACAGAGTATATTTTTCTGGCAACCAAAACGTCGTAAGCGCCATGCAAAGCATGCCGTTACCATGGTTACGGCAACAAAGCATCGCGCAAAAATTTTGTTTGCGGTGTCGGTTCTATACGCTAGTAATTGTAGTTCAATGTCCCACATTCATATTTAATCTTACTTGTTGGGCACTGCTTGCATGGTCCACCGCTCGAGAAGCAAGGCGCGCTGCTGCGCATGCTGCTTATCGAAGGTCGCTTCCCCGTCCAGCTTCGTGATGCTGGACCGGCAGTCGTCGCAGTCTGGAGCTAGCAGCACCTGGTGGAACCACAGAACATCACATTAACATCCTACTAACCAAGTTTCCACGTACCGGGAAACGCAGCCGTGGTAGGCCTCCCACAAGATAAAGTCAAAGTCAAAGTCAAAGTCAAAGTATTTATTTTGCAATTTGATTTACCAAGAAATTCTTTTGCACGTCATAAACTTTTTTTCCTACCAGCACTTCGACGTGAATGAATGGCCGACTGTTGAGAAGAAGTGCCGCAAGAAACTCAACAGTTACATATGATAGCCTTTTTTAAATCATTTTGTGTTGTACAATAATAACTTAATAATAATATAATGTCAAATTAATAACAATATAATGTCAACTTAATAATAATATATGTAATAAGTACAATAAATAAGCATAAGAGTAGATGTGCAGAGAAGCAAATGTGTTTCATGTCCACAGAGTCTTGTCATTTAAGTAATCTTCTACTTTATAGTAACCTTTCTTCATAAGGTAATCTTTAATTACGACTTTAAATTTATTTAAAGGTAATTCTACAAGACGTTGTGGTACCTTGTTAAATAGTTTAATGCTCAGTCCAACAAATGACTTTCCTGTTTTATGGAGCCTGACATTAGGAACGGCAAGTCTGTGCTTATTCCTTGTGTTAAATTTGTGACAGTCGGATTTTTTTAGAAAATTATTGTAATTCTTCCGAACATACATTAAACAATCAAAAATGTATTGTGAAGGAACGGTTAAAATGTTAATTTGTGTAAATAGATCTCTGAGCGAGTCACGAGGTCTAAGGTTGTAGATTGCACGAATAGCTCTTTTCTGTAATATAAATATAGACTCGATGTCAGCAGCAGAGCCCCACAACAGTAGACCATATGACATGACACTATGAAAATAACTAAAATAAACCAATCTTGCCGTTTCAACATCAGTGATATATCTTATTCTTCTTACTGCATAAGCAGCTGAGCTAAGTCTTGCTGCTAATGCAGTAATATGAGGACCCCATTGAAGTTTGGAATCAATATTAATTCCTAAAAACAAAGTATCATTAACTATTTCTAATTGCTCATCATTCATAGTAATGAATGTATCCATCTGTTTTACATTAGGCATCATAAATTTAACACATTTCGTTTTCTTTGCATTTAGTAATAAGTTGTTTGTGTTAAACCATTGTGACACTCGCGACAGAGCCCTGTTCACCTTGTCAAATGTTTTTTCATTTCTATCTGTTTTAAATATCAAAGAAGTATCATCAGCAAACAGAACTATCTCACAGAGGTCCCCGGTGTAGTATGGTAGATCGTTTATATAAATCAAAAATAGCAAAGGGCCCAGTATAGAGCCTTGTGGCACGCCCATTCTCAGTTTAGCACCACACGAATTAATATTGTTGATATTGACTCTTTGTATCCTGTCAGTGAGATACGATTCAATTAGTTTCATGGCAGCGTTGGAGACACCGTAATGTTTTAATTTATTAAGTAATATTGTATGGTCAACACAATCAAATGCCTTTGATAAATCACAAAAAATACCTATTGCGTTCTGTTTACCTTCCCAAGCATCAAGGATATGTTTAATAAGTTCAATTCCCGCATCGGTTGTACTTTTGTTCTTAGTAAAACCATATTGCTTTTTATGAAGTAAATTATTGATGTTGAAATGTTCAAGTAATTGATTAAACATAATTTTTTCAAAAATTTTACTTAAAGATGGTAAGATAGAAATTGGCCTGAAGTTGGATGGGTCACTTTTATTGCCCGATTTAAATAAAGGTATTATTTTACTGTACTTCATCAAATTGGGAAATTGACTTTCATCAATGCATTTGTTAAAAATGTATGCTAAATGGGGTGAAATAACATCAATTACTGTTTTCATTATATCAGTAGAGATGCCCCATAAATCTTCGGTTTTTTTCATGTTCAATTCTTTGAACGTTTTCATAATTGTGTTTGGGTTTATATAATTAAATTTAAACGGAATCTGACATTCAGCTACACTCGAAGCTAATAAAATTTGAGCTTGGTGTGAGCTAGAATTTAATTGACTAGTTGTTATAATAGGTATATTTGAGAAAAAAGTTTCAAAGGCATTAGCGACTTCTATATCAGATTTAAGGATTTCATTGTTAACTTTTAAGGAATAGTCGCTTTCGTATGGCTTTAATTTACATGTCTCTTTATTAATTATATTCCAAGTAGCTTTGACTTTGTTACTTGACTTATTTATTTTGTTACGCAAGTAAATCGATTTTGCTTTATAACATACTTTCTTAAAAATCTTGGAATAGTTTTTAACATATTCTATGACCTTTGGATCTTTAGAATATGCTTTTAAACCATACAGTTCATATAATCTATGTCTACTCTTATAAATACCTGTAGTTGCCCAGTCATTGAATGAAGCTTTAGGATTATTCGTTTTTATTGTCTTTTTAGTAAATGTTGAGTCAAACTCGGAAGTTAGCAAGCCAAATAAATTTCCATAAAGAGTATCTACATCACCGCCATGAAGAGAAATATCAGATATTTTTCTATCAATGTTGCTTTTAAATTTATCTTTACGTCTTTCAGTGACAGGCCTACAAATGATTTCTACAGATTTAGAGGCAGCACAGTGTTCAAATTTAACGTGCTGGCCACTATGGTCTGATTGGATACAGTTAATAATTTTCTTATCAATTACCTTATTATTACAAAATATATTATCTAAGCAGGTGGCAGAAGTGGGTGTGATCCTGGTAGGTTCAGTAAAGAGATTTACTAAATTGAATGATTTAAACAGGTTAACAAATCTTACGGCCAATTGTGAACCTTCCAGAATATTTACATTAAAATCTCCACATACAACAACTTTTTTATTTGACATACAGGTTTTCTTGAGTATCTCCTCCATTGTGGTTTCAAATAAACTATAATCTGAAGCCGGGGGTCTATACACACAAACTATAATATATTGTTCTAGCTCTGCACATGCTACTTCTATAGTTCGCTCAATTGAAAGTGCTACTATATCTTTACGTTCTTTACATTTTAACTTGTTATGTACCAATAAAAGTGACCCACCACGAATAGCAGATTTTCTCATGAACGAACTAATTAGCCTAAAATTATCTATACTTATTAAACAATTTTCTTGTCTTAACCAGTGTTCGGTTAAACATAAGACATGTATATTCATACAGTCTAAGAATAAACCTATTTCAAGTTCCTTACCAGAGAAGCCTTGTATATTTTGATGAACTAAATTAAAAAAATTACAAGACTTATCCTTCGTCACTGTAATAGGTTTGCAAGAGATGTCCTCTTTTGTCTTATGAATTAATTTAAATTACTTGGATTAAAATCCAAAGTCTGATTGATGTCAGATCTACTGCTCTGCTCAATAGAAGCAGGCTTGTTAGCCAAGTTCTTGGCTGAATTAATAATAAAATAAGATAGCGACACAGCTATCTGTCGTTTACAATAATTAGTAGGATAGTATTTATCCTTTGTCGCATGTATACTATAGTTTTTAATTATTTTATTTATGTCAATTAAATGAAATTTTTCATTAGAAAATGTCATAGTGTCAAGGCACATATTTAATTTATATCTTACGTCGTTTTCTACTTGTGGCACACCTGATAAATAAGGTAATGTGAACAAGATAATTTTCTTTACATTTAGAGAACATAAGTTATTAAAATGATTTATTAATTTTCCTTTGTTCAGATTACCCCTGTTACCAATTAATATTATTAAGGTTGTATTAGGATTAAATTTATAATTAATAATTTTATCAATAATATAATCATATGAAGATTCTGGTGAACAGTAATTGATAACAGGCTCAATTAATTGGGTACTTAAAAATTGGCCCATATGTTTACCAACGTCATCACTAAACATAACATAATCGGATTTATTACTATCCAAGTTAAATGGATAGTGAGAGGATGATGACTCATTTTCTGACCGAGTACTCAGTGGACAATTGTTTTTACTAATATTTTGATGGTTTGAATCTGAATTGTCCATGAGCTTCTTCAAGGCCAAAACATGTTCCTCATACTCTTTTTTAGTATAATTATATCTACTTGTAATCGTTTCTAATTTTTCCTGAAGGCTGTATATTTCTTGTTGGAACAATTTTACACTTTTTTCATGTGACACTTTATTATTCTCTAACATTATAGAATAAACATCTAATTCATCACCTAAACGCCTCCTCTCATTAATATATTTTACACTTTTAAACATACATTTTTGTTTCTTTATTAATTTTTGTGTTCTTTTTATAAACTTATTGATTTTTACATATTTTTTATACTTGTTTTTGCTGCATTTGACTATTCCTACTGAGGGCAAGGAATTTAGTTTTGATTCATTTGTTAAATCAATTGTAGGTATGTCAGTAGCAGCAGAAACCAGGCTGGGTGCACTGTTAACTAATTCGCTGAATAGGCTCTGGCTTTGGTCGACCAGGGCGTCTGTCTTCTCGGACTCCATGTGCGATATGTGGTGGTGGGCCTCCTGTAGCTCATGCTCCAGCATGGTGATGCGCCTGAGGCCACGCACGTAGTCCTCGCTGCACTCGCCAAATTCGTCAACTATGCCTTGTAACCTATCCCGGTCGTCAATAGCTAGAATGTACTGTGTGTGCAACTCAGCCATCTCTTTTTTTAAAACAGTATTTCTGTTCAAAACCTCTAACATTTCTTTCTCATTATCGTCTCTTTCCTGGTGAAATTGGTCGATCAACTCCTTAGACACCTTTAATTCTTTTAAAGCTAGGTCAAGTTGGCGAGCTAAGGCACTGCGGGTCTGCATTTTGGTATTTATTTACGTTAAAACGAATCGCAAAGCGGAATGTAAACAAAGATTCCCAAAGCGTCGATCGAACAACTTATGTAGGTATTTCGTAATAAAATTAACCTTTGCGCGTACGACTATCTGAGATTTAACGAATTAAATTGATCTATAATATTTTATTTTAGTAATAATATACAATGTTTACCTGAAGAGAAGATAATGATTAACAATTTTCAAAGTGTCGAAATAACCGTTAGGAAATTTCGTCACCTTTTATTACACTGGGTTAGTAGCACTGACACTCAACTTACGCACTAATTAACATGTATTATAATTAGTTATACACTTAGTTATGTTTAGTGAGCGTTATTTAGCCGTAAATATGCGAAAAATCTAATTATTATTTAATTTAAATACGGGAGCACAGCAGATCAGCTGTCAACCCGAGTGTTGCCACAAGCGAGAAAAAACGATAGATCAATGATCTCATAAAGATCGCCGGGATCCACTGGATGCGGGTGGCGCAGGACCGATCGGTTTGGAGATCCTTAGGGGAGGCCTATGTCCAGCAGTGGACGTCGTTTGGCTGAAATGATGATGATGAACCAAGTTTCTGCTATGGCAGCCATTCCTTAAGAACTAACCAAGATGTTCCCGGGTATGGGCTGCTTATTAGCCACTAGGCTGTAACCAACTCGTTCTAATCCGCAGAAAGGAGAAACCGGGGGAGGTTTAGTGGGTAGTGGAACGCTTTAGTCCCAAGTCCCACACACGGCTGCAGGTCTAGCTAGCCTGCGTTTATGGTGCCTAAAATTCTTAGAATTCTTCTCAGAAAAAAAAGAACTAAGCAAGATGCAGGGTTAGATGAACTGAGCACGCAAGAACAGTCTGATGTACTCCCTATTCCTTTATTCTCATTGGTTTGAGTGTGAATGCGGTGGGACAGCAGACTGACAAGAGCATAAGACCAAACTTTAATCTCTGAGCACGCAAGAACAGTCTGATGTACTCCCTATTCCTTTATTCTCATTGGTTTGAGTGTGAATGCGGTGGGACAGCAGACTGACAAAAGCATAAGACCAAACTTTAATCTCCGGACTATAACTGAGTATTTTCAAAACCCAATCACAGTCTAAGTAGTAGTTTCGGTAGATCTTCAACCTCCATGAATTACCTACACTACATCATCTTACAGTAGACCAAAATGAACTAGCTTTGCTAACAGATCTTCTACGTTTCTGTCGGTAAGAAAGGTCTCCAGAGCTCAATTAAGAAGGGCATGGTGTAGGCAGCGTGAGTGAACTGCTTACCATCAGGCAAGTCGTAGGCTTTAGGTCCCCTTCGTATAAAAAGACTCACACTAACTTAGGCTTGAGGCCCATTCTCGTGGTATGAAAAGACTTCCCAACTTACCTCAATGCATATGGGTATCTGGTCATTCCACAGTGCCTGAATATGGTTGCTGAGCTGTGCTTCCACTCCTGGCTTCGGCTCTTCTGTCTCCACCTTCGGCTGGGGTAGCACCTGCAATAGAAGACGGTTTCTTCAGTTAGAATCATAACAATTAGACAACTCTTTTTCACGGAAGGGCTGCGTCATGCGTGTGAATTTGGTTTTGACCCTGACTTATACGCCAGGGATCGTTAGTACATTTAAATGTTTATATTTGTGTTACCATCCAGTTTGCACCCGCAAACTTGGTGCACTCACAACCTACGGGAAATGCATTATGTATCATCCTCGGAGGCCAAGCCCGTATGTGAAACGGCGTTGGGACTCCCACAAGGGGATTGCTCCAGCTCCAGAGTCCAAATGGAAATGGCCCAAGCGTTTATCTACTAAAATCCACAGTACTCCTGGTATCAACGACAAATCCGATGTTCTACAATATCTACCTGTCCACTAGTAGAAGGACTAGAAGGGCGGGAGGCGGCCAGCTTCGCTAGAGGTCAATAGCTACAATTAAGGCTGACCGACTCGTCACAAACGGGTAAAAAGGGGAAAACGGGGGATTTTAGTAAGTAGCGGGAAGAACGCCCTTATTCCCAAGGTCACACAAGGCCGCAGGCATCGCAAGCCTGCGGGTATGGTGCCTAAAAGCATTCTCATGCATCAGGAGGTGTTTCTGATTCCCATAGTTTCTGATAGGCAAGTGCTTCAGCTTACTTTAGAGTCAGATGAGTATGTAAAGGGTGACTCAGTAAGAGTGCACTTTTTCATTTTAAAATAAAAACAACTATATGACAGAGTTGGAGTTGTGATGTTTTTATTGTATTGTGAATAAGACATGTTCCGATTAAGTATGGAATAAAATATCCGGCAAAAATCCCCACGGTTCTGATGACAGGCCATTACTCTTTTCATGTAATTTCCATGACTTTTGCACAAAGATGTGGCTGTATTTCACCGTTGACGCGTTGGATTTCCGATTTGAGCTCTGGAATGTTTCGAGTTTATTCGCATAAACCCGAGAATTCACCAAACCCCAAAGAAAAAAATCGCACTGCGTTAAATCGCACGCTAGGTGCACTTTCTCGGCTGAAAATAAAGCGAAGTTTGCGAGCGGTTTCAGCGTAACTTTCCCCATTTTCTAATGTTTTCACAATTATAACGCGTTGTTCTTTCGAAAAGCGCTCCATTATTAATATTTAATCGGAATAAACAGAAATGACAGCTGTCAAATTTCAGAGTTGCCACTTGCATGAAAAAAAAATATTCCAATTTTAAAAAGTGCACTCTTAATGAGACACCCTTTATAGTATTCACCAACCTGTCCACTGGTAGAAGGGCGGGAGGCGGCCAGCTTGGCCTGCAGCAGACGGTCGTGCGGTGCGCGCGCTGGACTTCGGCTCCTGGACCTGATGATGAGCCGGCCCAGCTGCAGCAGCAGGCCAGGGCCCGTGGCCGGCGGAGGGGGGAGGGTCTCGCAACTGTGCATCTGGAATTAGAGACGGGATAAGGTTAAAAGATGGCGCTGACTGAGAGTATTGAATTGGTATAGAATCCTGCATCGCGTAAGCATAATTTCAAGATTCTATTATTTATTTATTTTTTTACTAAGGAAAAAAACAGCATCATAATATTACAAAATTTACAAATAGAATATAAGTTAAGTATATAACACATTTGCCTTAAAAAAATTCCACCACTAGTTATCACAGGCTATGTTGATTCTAACAGTATACATTCTGTACATACATTCTACATTATTTATAAATAACTAGCGGGCGCCCGCGGTTTTACCCGCGTGGTTTCCGTTCCCGTGGGAATTGTTCAAAATCCTTTCTTAGCGGATGCCTATGCCTACGTATGCTTAACATCTACGAGCCATTTGGTGTAATGGTCGAGAAGTCGGCTATTACACCAGACGTCGCGGGTTCGATCCCCGCACGGTACAAACATTTGTGTGCATGAACATGTCTGTTTGTATCGGTCTGGGTGTTTCTATGTATAATATGTATGTATTTACAAAAAAAAAAGTATATAAGTAATTTATCCGTTGTCTAGCACCCATAGTACAAGCTAATGCTTAGTTTGGGGCTAGATGGCGCTGTGTGAATAATGTCCAGAGATATTTTATATTTATATTTTTTATTTTTATCTACCTGCATGCCAAATTTCAGCCCGATCCGTCCAGTGGTTTGGGCTGTGCGTTGATAGACATCTATGTCAGTCAATCAGTCACCTTTGAGTTTTATCCTATAGATTTGCGAGATATTATGTAGTTCTATCGATAAATTGTAACGCCATAATACGGTTTACAATGTAACCCTTCTTGACTTGGTGTAATAGCCGTAACCATTACACAAAATCGTTCATAAAATAGGATCAACGATATTTTAAATAAGTCATAGGATAGTATAATTTATAATGAACAACTCAGTAACCTGTCTTTGTTATCCTGTTGGTTGCAATTAACATTATTTTATTTTTTGTATAAACTTTGGAACTTATATTTCTTATCATATTATGTATATCACGTCTCGGGTATAAGGGCATAACTGATAAATGGATGTATTGGTAAACATTATTGTATATACTTCGAACCTTGTATTATATCGATGGTTAAAATGTCGAAGGGCTTAAAGGACATTTTGGCGAAAATGACTTTTTGTTACATTTGTATTGAGTTTTTTGAGCTCTTTCTAATGGTATATCAAAGATTCTCCTATCCCTTATAGTTAGCGAGATATTCATGGTTAAAAATTGGCCATTTTTGTATTATTTGCTTAAAGGTCACTGATAATGTATTATGGCATTTAAAGCCTACTCTTGCATATTTTGATTCAGGCGTTTTGGGCTTAAAGGACACTGTGGTTTTATGTCAAATAAATCACATTGATTTCCCTGCCCTTTACGCCAGGAGTCGTGGGTTCGGGATCATTTGTGTTTGTTTTGTGTCTGGATGTTTATTCGTATTTAAGTATACATTTGTGGTACCTTTGTTGTTTCTGACACCTATAACACATGTTCTTACGCTACTTACTTTGGGGTCATATCAATGTATGTGATGTTATTCAATATTTATTTAACCACTCAACGCCGAACCGGCACTCGGGTGCCGCATAACAATAGATTTTCTATTGTGTCTAGTAATCCGGGGCTAGAAGGATTAAGACCAATACAATAGTTATAATTCTGTTAATAAATTGATGAATGAATCTATGGATCTTTACAATCATCATCATCATCATATGAATATTACAATCCACTGCTGGACATAACCTCCAAGTGCTCGCCACACTGATCAATCCTCGGCCGCTCCCATCCTGCTCCTGCCAGCCATCATGCGCAATTCATCACTTTACCTGGCCTGACAGCGTCCTACACTACGTTTACCGAGACGCGTTTTCCACTCTAGAATACGTTCGTCCCAACGGTTATCGGTTCTACGGCTGATATAGCCAGCCCACTGCCTTTGGTTCTATGCCGCATCATCTCATTTCGTATACGATCTCGTACGTCTCACTGAGCCACTTTTAACTTGCGGACCAGCCGTGCCGTAAGTGTCCACGTTTGCCTTGCCTTTTACGACACCCAGGAGAGGGAGAGAGTGTGCTGGTCAATAGCAACAAGACTGGCACTGGTTCGTCCCAATCGGATGTGAAGGAGAAACCGGGGGAGTTTAGTGGGTAGTGGACGCTTTAGCCTCGAGTCCCACACACGGTCGCAGGTCTAGCTAGCCAGAGGTTGTGGTGCATAAACGCATTCTCCTCCGAAAAAAAAAGGAGAGGGAGAGATTTATGTTTTTTGACTCTGTATGCCGACAGCGCTTCTTTTTGTACTATATTGAAAAAGCACAATACAGCTTAACAGGCAAATTCATGTTAGATAGGATAATTATTTTTTTATCGAAATTTTATCTTAAAGGACCAATTCTATTCTAGCACCTGTATTAACATGTCCTTTAAACCAAAGCTAATGATTTATCTCAACAGAAACTTAAGCATAAAGGACAAAATAATCGAATTTCAATTCTTAAAGGACACCTATCTCGAAAACTATGCTATCTAGAATAAATAAAATGGTTGCATACGGTTCGGCTTGAAAAAATAAATAAAAGTGTCCTTTACAACAAACCGATAGCTTTAAAATCAAAAAAGTTATGCCCAATTTTTTACTTATTTCGTTTTTCTGCTCTCCTGAAAAATCATGATTTGTCCTTTAAGCCCTTTGACATTTTAACCAGTATTTCTATTTCAACAAAGGCTTTACTAGTCACCTATAAGGGCCTTAGGTGTTAAGAGCGTAAATATAAGAAAACCCTTCTAACAAAGAGATCCTTTTCATCTGTATACAGAAACATACACGATATCGCCAAAACCGTTGACCTAATGAAACTGGGTCGCGGTGGGGGGTGCATCGGTAAATAGGCCAAGGTTGGTGCAGGCCACACCCAGGCCTATTTGCCTTTGTTCCCACTAGTCCGATTACTATGAGACAAACGAACTAGTGAGGCTTTTTTTCTTATTAGTTCGATCGCCGAATTGGTCTGGTTCCTAGTGCAAGCATACCTACCCTGACTAGATAGATAGATAGATAGATATACTCTTTATTGCACAAAATTATAAAAATATGTTACAAAATTGGATGATACAATGTAGGCGGACTTATTGCTAATAGCAATCTCTTCCAGTCAACCTTAAGGACTAGTTCGGGACAAAACGTTTGGAGAAAATAGCTCGATCGCTGCACAAATGAGAATGCGTTTTCTCATTTGTTCGACCGAAGTTCTACTAAATTTAACTTTGTTAGATAGATAGATAGATTCTTTATTTGCATACATAGACACACACGCACACGTAGATATGAGTACAATTTGCATGTAATTAAGCATTCAATAAATTCGGCAAACAATAACAATTGTTACGTAGGTACCTATTTGGTAATAAAATAAATAAAAATCTACAACTGCTCATTAGCTTGTTAGGTTATTTAGCCTTCTAACGCTTTCTAACCTATATAATATTATAAAGATTTCCTGTACACGACTGTACTTTGATTGTATGCACATACTGCAAAAGTGCGAATCGCCTACTATCAATTCTTAAAGGGGTCGACTCGCACGCGATTAAAATTCGTTCGTGCGAATCGGCTACTAAAAATAATATTATTTTTTAAAGTGGTCGATTCGCACTTTAGTGCGAATTATTTTCGTGCGAATCGACTACTAACCCATCCAAACGAGTAGATTTCTGCCTTTTATGAATTCATTAGTTGACTACTGTTATTTTACTCTCCTACGATAAAAAAAAACCGTGGAACACAGCCAGAGATACTATGGCGACAGATAGGTATCACGGTATCACCTGTGGTAGCTTACCACTTCCAAAAAATAAAATGAAATGAAAGTGAAATGAAATGTAAAACTAAATGTAATGTGAAAAAGTAACTTTAAGGCCGGAATTGAACCAACTATTTTTGAACAACACCACCACATTACGGTGACCGTCCGCAGTCAAACCCACTCCCCAGCGATTCTACAATCTAACCATTAACCCACCCCTACCTTTCAGTACAGATGCACATTACGTCATCACCCGGGCAGGGATGCTTGCATTTAGGTCAATGTCAGTGCAAGTGGCCACGCCCTGAACAACCCCACCCCCCCTTCCCCCCACAGCTACAGGTCACGGGGGCGTTATGGAGATTTTTACGAAACATTTAACATTAATATTCAATTATTTATTGTTTAATGGTCTCTATGTAATGGCATTGTTGATTCTTGAATAAAAGTAATATCGTTACAATGATGGGTACTGGGTTAATCACCACGCTTGCCAAATGCGGATTGGTGATCACAAACCCGAGCTGTGTCCGAAAAAGCCACCAAAATTTTGCTCGACCCGGGAATTGAAGCCAGGTCCCCGAGATCACTGCCCAGACTGCCCAGTACTTAAACCAACAGACCATTGAGGCGTTAAAGAATGTTCAAAGATAAGATTAATTAAAATAATAGTTTATCTCAACATTCTCCATATACTACATATTTTTAAATTAGATAATTAAAAGATCATTAGTTAATTCCAGCTTGTTAAGAAAGAGACAACTGCACTATTTAAGTCGTGTTAGAGTGGGACGGTTGTAAATAGCTATTCGGTTGTGAAATTGAGGGAAATCGTCGTGTTAGAAATTTCTACTTTTAACATCTAAAACATTCTTTTTATTAACCTTTTGGACGCCAAAGTAGTCCATACTTGGAAAGCACCTGCGGGCCCTGTGCGCCAACGATGTCAAAATTTTACAAAAACCCTGCCTCTAAAAATATGAAATAAATAATAATATGTTTAAAACGATTTATGGTATTTTTTCCTTACATTTGCCAATAAAGAATAACACAGCTCTGGCGCACAGGACACGACAATACGATCATAGCTTGGCGTTCAATCAAAAGGTTAAGTAAAAAAAGTCATGATTTTTGTTTGAAAACAATCATAGTTTAAGTCATACTGAATATAACACTCATAATACCATTATCTATAAATGTATGGTTTTAGTACTTTTAGTACAGTGCTATTCAGTTAAATATTGCAATCCGATAAGATAAGAAACAAAAAAGGGTGTTCTAATGTATTTTCGTATTAGTTTATCAGACAGACGTTTTTACCATTCCCTAAGCAAATTGTTAGCAACGGGAATTTTCAAGAAATTCCAGGCATGAGTCAATTTAATAAGACTTAGTCATAATGTGTACTGTAACGACTAACAAAGGAAAATCCGCAACAGGCCAAAAAGAGACAAAAAAGTTTTCATTTTTTTATATTGTAATACTTTAGTAATACTATTCAAATGGAGATCGTATTACTTCTAAGTATTGTAAACATTTTGGCGATTGAAAAGAGTAACCTATAGACTTACTTGCTGGTTCGTATCGATAGATAACATTCCGAACCAAGTCTTAGGTATGTCTGACGAATTATAAGTTCATCTTTGAAATCTATAATTATGAATAATTGTTATTTTTTTTTTCAGAGAATGCGTTTACGCACCATAACCACAGGCTAGCTAGACCTGCGGCCGTGTGTAGGACTCGGACTCAAGCGTTAACTACCCTTTTTTTTTTCTTCTTCCGGTGGAGAATGCGTTTATGCACCTTAACCGCAGGCTAGCGAGACCTGCGGCCGTGTGTGGGACTCGGGACCCAAGCGTCCCACTACCCACTAAACTCCCCCGGTTCCCCCTTCACACCCGATTGGGACGAGCCGGTGCCAGCCTTGTGGCTATTGATCAGCCCATGAATCCTATTAGGTAATATTATAAATGCGAAAGTCTGGGTGTTTGGATGTTTGTTACGCAATCACGGCTAAACGGATTTAGATGAAATTTGCCACATGTATAGTTTATAACCCGGATTAGGACACATAGGCTATAAAATTCCTACGGGAATTCCCGCGGGATATTTGAAGCTAGTAATTGAATATAGCAAATATTTTGATTTTGACTCCAGTCGCAGGTGTCCATAGGTGGTAGTAATCATCACTTAACATCAGGCGTTGCTAGTTTTCCTACCAGTTTCACAAAAAAAAAGTTTTGTTTCACAAGTTCAGTTTCACAAAAACAACTACTAGTATGAATCATCCTGTACCTGATAAGAGTATCGTAGGATGACCTTGCGATTCCGACTGGCTGATAACACGGTACTGGGTCACTTGCACAGTCAAAACATTTGGCTGTAGAGTTCATTCTATATTGCTTAATATTATGTCATTTGACTGGTTCGATAGTGCATTTAGGCTAGGTGGAGCGATGATCTGCGCAAGATGGCTGGCAGGAGCTGGATGCGAGTGGCCGAGGATCGATCATCGTGGAAAGCATTTTATTTTTTATTGCAATGTGTAACAAGACGAGCAGATCGTACACCTGATGGTAAGCGCCACGTAGTAACTAAGCAGTTACTGTCTGGCACCGCCCTGCGCCCGCTACACCGAGACGACAGTTATAAGGTCTCATATACCCAGTAATGATTAGCTTCAGTGCCCTTTCCCCGAAACACAGAAGTTCTTGACACACTTCTATTTCACGGGAAAAAAATCCAGGTACATAATATATTTATTTATTTATTATTGTTTTACTCCACAGGGCAGGGAGGGAACAGCTAGTAAAGAATATTACGTTATAATTTGGTTATAATATAAAAAAACGACTGACTCGAAACGCATGAGTGCATCCTATAGTGCATACAGGCAATGCATTAACGAAGCTGATGAATATTAATGCAATAATTACGCTTATCGACAATTGTACAACAATTCCGAATAACAGTTTTGTTCTTGTAATGCATTTTTATATGCAACTGCAGTACCGTTTAGGTATCCTGTTAGACACAGTTAAAATGTAAAGTTTTCACGAGCATTTTTTTTTTCGTTCTAGGACAGTGTACGCTTGCACCATGATCCAAGATTGTCAAGTCCAGTTATTACATTGCAGCGACTGCTGTCTGACCTCCGTAACCCTTGACAGGGGAGCCAGACCAATTAGATCATGGCTACACAGCCATTCGACTATGCTGTGTGTACGTGTATACAGTATGTTAGGTAACCCGAGGGACATATTTAAGGAGAGTGTTCGGAATCCGATACTGAATCGAATTCGCCATAAAAATATATGCTTATTTTTTAGGATAATTATCCTGATGATAATCCTCGCCTCCGTGGTACAGTGGTTAGAGCGTTGGGCTATAAAACCCGAAGGTCGTGGGTTCGAATCCCGCGGGGAACATCACTTTGTGTGATTGTTTCCAGTTTGGTTAAGGACATTGCAGGCTTGAATCACCTGAATGTCTGAAAAGAGTGATGATTCCGTGCTTCAGAAAGCACGTTAAGCCGTTGGTCCCGACTATGTTCCAAGTACATCTGGTTTCCCTTGTAGGGTTACGGAGGTCAGATGGAAATCGCTGCATTGTAATAACCAGGCTTGTCAAATCTAGGATCATAGTCGAAGCGGACCCTGAGCTCTATACTGGATGCAATCGGGAATACGCTGGGATGATGATGATATGTCCCTCGCATTTCCTAACATACTGTACACCTTACCACCAGCTCACGGTACGGTGACGGAAAACATCGTGAGGAAACCTGCACAGTCTAGTGAAATGCTAGTGAAATTACTGGGTATATGAGACCTAATAACTGTCGTCTCGGTGTAGCGGGCGCAGGGCGGTGCCAGACAGTATCTGCTTAGTTACTGTTTGGCACTGAACTGTCTAAGGGCAGACGTGGCGCTTACCATCAGGTGTACGATCTGCTCGTCTTGTTACACATTGCAATAAAAAAAACACTCGAATGCCTGTGTAGCCATGATCCAATTAGTTCCCCCTGTTCAGGGTTACGGAGGTCAGACGGCAGTCGCTGCAATATAATAACTGGACTTGTCAAATCCTGAATCATCATAACGCTCGAAAGATAATTATTTACACAAGAAATTGCACCTTATGACCTTATGAGCAAAGTGCAATATTGTTGCAATTTGTAAGTCGGTAATTATTATGCAACATTATTTTATCACACGTGTTATCTATCCTCAAGATAATGAATACCTACTTAATAAATGTTGAATATAACCACATAACAACGAAATAAGTGCCTACACAAAATAATTGTGAGTCGGTACCAACCACCCCGGTGCCCCGCCCTGTTAACGGGGTCGTTGGGAGAAAATTGTTTCATTTCTGGGATCAAAAGTACCCATGTTTACCGGGGATAGTAGCTTTCCAACAGTGAAAGAATTATTCAAATCTGTTCAGTAGTTTCGGAGCCTATTCAATACAATCAAACAAACGTGCGGGCCTTAGGTGTGCGGGCACTCTTTCCTTCACAGTTATTTCGTGCACTCGTTCAAGTACGACTCAAATTTTACTCGCGTACAATTTGAGTTTGCGGCGTAACCGGCCGGCCAGCACACGGGATTTTTAGGTAGTTTATGCATACATAAATGTTTAGGATAATTATGCAAAAAATTAAGAATATATTTTTATAGCGAATTGGACTCTAAATCGGATTCTGAACCCTCTCCTTAAATATGTCCCTTAGGGTTACCCAACAACCTGTAGATTACTAGAATTACTACCTACCCTTTCGCCCGCGTTAGGCCTAAGCCGAACCAGGAAGCTCTACTGATTGTAGCAAACGAAATAGAATCTTCAAATATAACGTAAACAGTTACTGTTTCCTCGTTGTAATAATAAAACTTGGAATCCGTCCAACTGTATTAAACTAAAATATTTAACACCAATAAAACATTAACACGTACCTAATTACAAAATCACGAAAGAAAAAAAATCAAACAAAACAAAATCAAGTTTTATACCATTTTCTACGCGTATACTATGTTAATAAAGTGACATGTTGTTATGACTAGGTGCGAGTGAGACAGATATACTCCAGTCGCTTAAGAGTGAACGAGACAGTTGATTGTTTGTCAACATTGCGCGCAATTTTAAATTTAGAATGGGAGCGTTCTTCCGTGTGTTGAATTTAGATAAAGATAAAGAATGAATGTTTTTTTTTTTATTTGAAAGATAAAGTAGGTAAAGGAATTAATTTTATTGTTTTTTTTACCTTTATCTTTAGACTGGGTAGAGATGTTTTTGAGCAGACGGAAAGTTTCTAAATTAAATATTATGTATGTAGGTCATAATCTCTGTGTCATAGTTATCAATGAATGAAAGTTATACATAACACGTAGACCTCAGAACAATTGTTCTGAGACGTAGACACTAAAAAAACAAACTTTATTTTGTCAGTATTATTGCCATAACAACAAATATTGAGTTTGCACTGTATTTGCGTTGGAATTTGGATCATACCTATTTTTAGAACAATAAATCACTTTTAATTATTTTAATTAATTCCTAGTTGGTAAATATGAAAACATCTAAGTAGGATTTTATCTGAATATTAAACACACCAAAATACCTACTTTATTAGAAAGCGTAGTCAATGTGCTGCTACACTGGTCGGCTATTCAACTCTACGACCCTTTGATTTCAAATGACCAGTTCATTATTTTTCTCTTCACTCCTGGTAAAAAGTCGGTTACCCATCTGATCACTGCCAGTCTATAAGTTGCTTAACCCACACACGCGCAACGCATTCGCGATCGTTCTCGCACATATACGCAATAACGCAATTACAAAGATATGCAAGTCATTATTACCAACTATACGTCATGTCTGAATAAGGCTATCTCATCATATGGGCGTTTTTGTTCTTTTCACACACTTGTCATATATCTATTTAACAACTGTCTCCCTGCATCGCATCCGAAATTATGTAATTCGGCAGAGAACCAAAGTCACCGACATAGCTCGCCGGATTAGCCAGCTGAAGTGGCAGTGGGCTGGCCATATCAGCCGTAGAACAAGATAACCTTTAAGGTAAACGGGTTCTAGAGTGGAGACCGCGTCTCGGTAAACGTAGTGTAGGACGCCCTCAGGCCAGGTGGAGCGATGATCTGCGCAAGATGGCTGGCAGGAGCTGGATGCGAGTGGCCGAGGACCGATCGGCGTGGCGAGCTTTTGGAGAGGCCTATGTCCAGCAGTGGACTGTCACGGGCTGATGATGATAATGATATCTACAAATTTTCCGTTGATCTGAGATTGGAAATCTTTACGATCAACCGACTACGCAGGATTCCATTTATAGTGCTGCAGTGAGTGCGCAAGCACAGGTGCACTCCCTATTTCCTCACTCTTAGAACACAGTGGGACAGCAGTCCGACACGACTGAAGAGAGATCAAGCACAGAACCAACGGCTTTACGTGCTTTTCGAGGCATGGGGGTGCTTCAAGACCCCGGACTGCGATTGAGTATTTTTTAAAAGAAAAAACCTTTTTTTGCGGAGGGGAATGCTATTATGCACCATAACTCGCCTGGGGAAGGCGAGCCGTGTGTGGGACTGGTGCAATTTCATGCCCCAGTCTTTATAAAGACTGGTGCACGAAGGATACTCCACTAAACCCCTCCCCCCGCGCTCCTGCATCGCCGTCGGCGGTGTCTCTGGGCTGGGACAGACCCTGACAACCAGAGACAAAAGAAAAAACCTGCCACAAATGTCACTGTCACAGTGTCAGAGTTGAATGGACACCATAGATTTAGTATATGGACACTGTACTACAATCGAGAAGGCAGCCATTTTACTCACTGACTAAAAAGATTTTGTGTGTCCGGTGACGGAACAGTAGAATTAAAATGTCTGTGTAGCCATGATCCAATTAGTCCAGTTCCCCTGTCAAGGGTTACGAATGTCAGATGGCAGTCGTATTTTTTTATTATTATTAATAGCGGCTTAGTGTTTCCACAGTCACTGCGACCAATTCTGATTTATTGTGAACGCCACTTAGATTACAGTTCCTCTACAAGCCCAACCTTTTCTACGAAGAGGATATTCTTGGGGAAGATATCTTTAGCCTCGTCTGGTTGTAGAATGTGCTTCCCCAGAATATGGCTACGTTTGTGCATCAATGCCTCGCAGTCTGTGAGTATATGCAGAGGTGTTTCGTCGCTAGTGTGACAGAATCTACATTTCCTCGACTCGCGTAGACCCATTACAGTCATGTGCTTGTTAAGACAACAGTGTCCTGTAATGGTTTGAACCATGATGCGTACCTGTCGCTTACTCAGTCCTAAGATCCGTTTGGAATTTTTCGGATCAAAGGCTTTTGTAAGTGATTTTGCGTGTTTAAGTCCTGGCATGTTTAACCATCCCTTTTTTGACTTTTCTGTGTATAGGTTTACCAGGGTGGTACGGGCTAGGCTTTTGTGTAATATCTGGCTCTCGCTCCTGACTGACTTATCAAATCCTGAATCATATTGCAAGCGTGCCCTGATTGGATCTCCATTTAAGTCCAAGGATATTGTTGATGTTAATTTAGTTAATTATCCCCGTAAATGTGACCAGAATGAAGAAAATAAGAAACGAGAACATAAGAGAAAGTATGAAAGTAGCACCTGTGACAGAAAAGATGAAAGGAAGTCGTTTATCTTGGTATGGGCATGTGATGAGAAGGGATGAAAGGCACGTTACGAAAAGAACGATGAATATGAATGTTAGTGGATGGAGAGGAAGAGGACGTCCGAAAAAGAGGTGGATGGATTGCGTGAAAGATGATATGAGTGAAAAAGGAGTGGATAGCTCGTTGACAAGTGACAGGGATGAAAGAGAAGAACATATTGCGCCGACCCCAAATAAATTGGGAACAGGGCAGGAGGAAGAAGAATTATAATACCTACTCGGTTCATTAAGTACATGATTCGATCACATGGTTATATTATCAAGCGAAAACATAATTTAATATCATAAATATTACACATAGCTTATCGCTTTCAAAGATATAAATAGTACGCGATATGTATAAATATCCTTATTAACACGGCACAGCGCCATGTTCCTTTGTACAGTCAAAAGCATGTCAGACGTAACACTTTGGACTTTGTACCGCTCTTATGTCAGGGGCATAAGTGCTATTATCAAACTGCAAGTGTTTACCGTGATGTGCTGTTGACTGTACATACTATGGGATCTATTTTTCCTAATATGTAGGTAGTATTTTTATTCTAGGTCAGTCAGTTGGTATACAGGCTTAGTTGCAGCCCACCTGATGGTAAGCGGTCACTAAGCTGCGACCTATTCCGTCGAGGGACGCGTCACCTGGAAACGTTCCTCAATGTGCTGCCAGACTGTAGACTCATCTGATCTTCGAGCCTGATTTCAAGTGTACTGGCTCCCATATTACTATTGCCGGAACACAACCAGAACTGTTATGGCGGCACATTTCACCTGTGGGGGTGGTAGCTAGCCAGTCGGAGATAGGAAGTGGCAGGCAAACGAGCAAGTGTGCCTCTTGATAGTAAGTGATTTCTACCGCCACACCTGTGACTAAGATGTCACAAGTGTATAAACTCTGCCGTTTCTTGGGTGGAGGAGTCCCACACACCATCCTACGCAACGCAACGTATTCCCCGGAAAAGAAGAAAAGTAAGAGTGTGCAGGGCAGTGCTCTTTTCAATACTCTGGAGGGAAACAGTAATCTTTTTTTTTTTTTTATACTATGTCATGCTAACTGACATAGTATAAAAAAAAACACGTGATAATGACCATTTCAACAATAATAAACACATTTAAAAAACGATCGCGTTCCATTTTCAAAAACACACGCTCACTTTTTTTTCTACGCCGATAATTCCTGGCATTGGGCGTCAGTTACCTAATCCGCGCATTATCTTTTAAAACGTGATCGGTATTAGCAAAAACAGTGCCAAGGCGGTCGTTGCGTCAGACCAATACTAATCGTACTAGACTACGAGTCGCCATACTCGCCATTAACACTCGAAATAGTATACTTCTGTTAGTGATGCACCGTAGATGGAATTAAAAATAGAATTGCCCTGGCTAGAAGTGCGAGGGCCACTGCTAAAACTTTCATTTCACATACGAGACCACCTTTGTGGAAAGGCTTAAAAAAAGGTGGTCGTGGGTTCGATTCCCGGTGGTAGATATATTTTACAGACTCCTACACTGGCAAGCTAGCGATTGCACAAGCTAATGCTTGGGTAGTGATTTGTAAATAGTGACTAAAGATAATTATAGAACAAAGCCAATTGCTATTACAGGCTCCGGCAAACTTCTTCAATATCGGGTGGGGGTTGCGCAGAACACGAATTTTGACACGCCTGCGCGCTATTGGTCAGAAGCATACCTCTGACCAATAGCGCGCGCGGGTGTTCGGGAGATTCACTCGCGAACATGCGCGAACTTTCCCTCTCTCCGTCGACCGATGTTTAACAAGTCTGCCGGTACCTGTACCTGTAATAGCAATGGGCTGTGTTCCGGCAATGTAATTACCCAAATGTGTAATAAAAAGCTACAAGATGAGTGAGCCTGCAGTGTGGTAGGCTGGCAGCACATTAAGCGATGCATGCTGGTGAAGTGTCTCTCAATGGAATAGGCCGCAGTGGCCGCTTACCATCAGGTGGGCTGCATGCCTGTCTGTCCACAAATCTATATATATACGAGTATAAAACTCAAAGGTGACTGACTGACTGACTGACTGACATAGATATCTATCAACGCACAGCCCAAACCACTGGACGGATCGGGCTGAAATTTGGCATGCAGGTAGATGTTATAGGCATCTGCTAAGAAAGGATATCTCAATATTCCCACGGGAAAGGGAACCACGCGGGTGAAATCGCGGGCGCCCGCTATCGCTAGTATCATACTAAAGTCTAAAAGAAACAGAACGGACTCAAAAATTGTCATAGATGGGATTCGAAGCCACGACCCTTGGCGTATATTCGACGACCAGACACATCCCTACTTTCTATAAATATACAAACGCGTTCGGTGTTAACGTGACTATAATAGGAATCCCACCAAAAACATAAATGTAAAAAAGGAAAGCCAAGTTCAATACAAAAATTATGTTTGGTTGTGGGCTTCGCCGCAAAAAGAATGGAGATCTTAATGAGTGCCAAGTTCTATGATCTTAAAGTAGGTTAGATTTGACTTGGCCAGTTTTCATTATATCAGTCATTTTATAAAGTTATTCAGCATATAATATATTAAATAAAAATAAGATAAAAACTGGCCAAGTCAAATCTTACCTACTTTAAGATCATAGAACTTGGCACTCATTAAGATCTCCATTCTTTTTGCGGCGAAGCCCACAACCAAACATAATTTTTGTATTGAACTTGGCTTTCCTTTTTTACATTTATGTTTTTGGTGGGATATCATTACTTTTTGTAAAGAAAACTAGGCAAGTATTGAGATTTAATGTGGTGCCACGCGCCGCCGACGACACGCACCATCGCGTTGGCCGGTTGTTTAGCGCGTATTACAAGTTTTTTGTATGGGGACACCACTTATTTTTTGACTTAACTTTATTTTTTTATTTCTGTTAAATAGAAAATATAATAATACATAACAAATTGGAATAGTTTCAATTCCAACGCTACAATAAAAAAAATGTATGGGCCCCCAGTATTGACCGACTGACTTATAGCAGCAAAACCTAACCTACTTCCAGATGACATAAAAAGATGAAATTTGGAATTCAGCTCGGTAATTGTGTGTAACCGTAGGGAAAAATCTAAAAATAGAAAAAAATTAAAAAAATAGGGGGAGGAGGGGGGGTTTCCCCCCCTAATTTTTTACTTTTTTCTATTTTCAGATTTTTTCCTACGGTTACACACAATTACCGAGCTGGATTCCAAATTTCATCCTTCTAGGTCATCTGGAAGTAGGTTAGGTTTTAGTACTGATTGACTGATTTATAGTAGCAAAACCTAACCTACTTCCAGATGACCTAGAAGGATGAAATTTGGAATCCACCTCGGTAATTGTGTGAAACCGTAGGGAAAAATCTAAAAATAGAAAAAAGTTACAAAATAGGGGGAGGAGGGGGGGTCTCCCCCCCTAATTTTTAACTTTTTTCTATTTTCAGATTTTTCTCTACGGTTACACACAATTACCGATCTGGATTCCAAATTTCATTTTTCTAGGTCATCTGGAAGTAGGTTAGGTTTTGCTACTATAAGTCAGATAAAACCTAACCTACTTCCAGATGACCTAGAAGGATGAAATTTGGAATCCAGCTTGGTAATTGTGTGTAACCGTAGGAAAAAAACTAAAAAAAGAAAAAAGTTAAAATATAGGGGTGGAACGTCCCCCCCTCCCCCCTATTTTTTAACTTTTTTCTATTTTTGGACTTTTTCCTACGGTTACACACAATTACCAAGCTGGATTCCAAATTTCATCTTTCTAGGTCATCTGGAAGTAGGTTAGGTTTTGCTACTATAAGTCAGTCAGTCAGTACTAATTTTTACGACTTTTTGACCTTCATATCTTTATAACCGTTTGAGCTAGCTTCATGAAATTTGGGCTTTTAGGTGTCCTTATGGATCTGATTAAACTCACGTAGTTTCATGTGTTTCGGTTAAATAGGTTTTAAGTTATAGAAGGGTCAAAAGTGGCACCAAATGGTTCGTGTAAATATACCTTGGCGCTGGCTAGCCCGTTCCTTTGCTTGAACTTGGCTTGACACGCTGCCGCGTGTCTAGATCGAACCTCGTACCGTTTGAAGTGAACAATTGATTTTAGCTTATTTATAAGTCAGTCAAAAGTGAAAGTATTTATTTTGCAATTTGATTTTGAGTTTTAATTTCGGAGGAGACTGCGTTGATAAAACACCTGTGGGAGCCAGTACAGTTCACCTGTGCCAGTCGGACTGTCCCTAAAAAAGCCCTACCAACAACCAGACCCAAGGCGGGAATCGAACCCACGACCTCCGGGTTTTTATACAAAATACGGCAGCACCACAGAGATGTATTGGACTAGAGCCCGCCAGTGTAGCTACTTCGCGTGCCCAGCTTCAGTCCATCGTACTGAATGTGCCGATTCTTAGCTTTAGTCCCGCGCGACCGTTCCCCTTGTTAGACGTCAGACGAAATAGCAAAAAATGACGATTTGTGCTATTTTAAGCTGCAAAAACAATACCAAAAAGATTACTCCACAAAACAAAGATGTTTCCTTTCATCGGTAAGTCATTTTGTTATCTGAATACGCGTAATTTATTTTAAAATGAATTATTTATCAATTTTGAGAAAACAATTATGTAAATAATGCTTAAGCCGCGTGAATCGCAATTTCGTAATACATTGCGTATTTTATACTGGCCTTCCAATTGTATTGCGTGCTTTATAAGCAATGAATATCAAACAAGGCGGTACTTTCGCATATCGTTTAAGTTTCGTGGCACAGGCGTTTTTAGTCAAATACAGTGTTTAGTGATGTTCGTTCTATGCAACATACACATAATGTATTAAAATCGATTAAAGGTACCTAGTCGATTTTGGAAGCAGGAATGATAATAGGCTATTTGACAATGTGAAAAATAAAATCAAGCATAAAGTGACAATTAGGTTACATTAGGTACTGTCAACCGGCGTACAAATTAAGAAGAGTTTAAAAATGGATATTTATTAACATTAGTTAAAAATAATAATTTATTTATTTATAAACTAGCCTTCCGCCCGCGGCTTCGCCCGCGTGAACAGTAGTAGTGTATAGGACGTTATCCCGCGGGAATATCTTGTAAATTGTAGCCTATGTGTTATCCTTATGTATAAGCTATATTATTGTAAAGTTTCATTAAAATCAATTAGTAGTTTTTACGTGAAAGAATAACAAAAGTTCATCCATCCGCTCCCCGGCCAGTACCGCCGCAATCGCTATGTCCCTGCATTTTAAATCTGTAATATCTTCGAAACTATTCATTTAAATTACATGATGTAAAGGGCCATATTGATCTATATTACATGCACAATTTATTTATGGTACTTTATTGGATAAGGATTAATACTGTATTGCTTAAAATCACTTTTTCGTAAATAAGCCATTATTTTATCGTAATAAGTAAAGGAAAATGGTTATTGTGGGTTATCCCTAAGAGATAGACATATACCATCGCGGACTTTTTTGTAAAACTTTTTAAGGTGTACAATAGTGTAGTACATTATTTTGATCTATCTCGTAGGGTTCAGCCAGCGTTTGCAATGTAAGCGCAAAAAAATGCGATTATTTACGACCTTAAATTAAAAACCTCTAAAATCATCAGTGTTTCTCTACTATATTATGCATGTTTTATACATATAAATAAACTTTCCTCTTGAATCACTCTATCCATTTAAAAAAACCGCATCAAAATCCGTAGCGTAGTTTTAAAGATCTAAGCATACATAGGGACAGACAGACAGGAAGCGACTTTGTGTTTTATATTATGTAGTGATTTTTATAATCGAATCGAGAATCGAGACGAAGTGGGCGTGTCCCTACTTCTCATCACTAAATCGCGCTCGTTACGTCACAGTAGGTACAAAAAATATGGCACGGTCGGTTCTCATTAGAGTCCGACCGAAACTGGTTTTCCGGCCGAAACCGAAACCGAAACCGAATGTTCGGCCGTGGCTTCAGTTTCGGCCGAAACCGAAACCGAAACCGAAACTCACGTGGTCAAGTATAAAATTTCTTAAAATACTGAAATTTGGTGCATTTTACCCATTATTCTGCATTAATTGGGACATGAAATGGAATCACAGTATATTGATTTTGTTGTAATCATTTATTTAATACTAGACTTCCGCCCCTGGCTTCGCTGGCGTAGGCTACACGCTTTAAACCACTATGAAATGCCCCCGGTAACTTCCAAAACCCCCTTCTTAGTGGAAACTTACACATTATAAAGTACGCTTTTAGAAAATTTAAAGTAAAAAAATTAAAACACTTTTTAACACCCCTTAAGGGGTGAAATATTAAAAAGCTTACACAAGGCTCTGTCCCCACCCTTTCCATAAAAAGAAAAATAACCAGTTTTAATCCAAAAACTGACGGGGTATTCAAAAAAAATAAAACCGTGCTTATGCCGTACGCCTAAGATGCAGAATTGCGCTGTAAGTGTCTAGCTTAAAGTAGACTTGACTGTACAATATTTTTTTAAGATTACATTTTGATTGTACACCTATATTTAGCCCAGGGGGGTTACTCTTGATCGCCTGCACATTATTTTCACAATTAACTGTGTCAAAAAAATACTTTAAAATATGAAAAAAATACAACATTAAAATTCGATTTGCGTGAAATCCCCATTCCTACGGCGGATGTCATACAAAAAAAGATCAGTACAGCGAGATGTATTGACAGAGAATAGAGATACGTTCGAAATCTGTTGGTGGGTGGGGACGTTTTTTTGCTTGGTCCTTTAATTTTTTATTTTTAAACCCCTTTTTAACCCCCACGGGGGTAAGTTTTCAATAACACCTTTTTATTTGAAACTGATACCAAACTAAAAATATACTTCCCGAATTTTAAGACTGTAACTTTTAAAATGACGAAGTTTCATACTAACTTCCAACCCTCTTTTTACCCCCTTGGGGGTTAATTTCGAAAATATAAAAAAAAAAAACCCCTTCTTAGTGAGAACTTACGCATTATAAAGAACCCTTGTACAAAATTTCAAGTTCCTGGGTCTTGTACTTTGGGCTGGTCGTAATTCCTTTTTGAAATATCCCTCCCTTCCCCCCCACATTTTCGGGTAAAAGTACTCTATGTCAGCCGGGGATAGTGTAGCTTACCAATAGTGAAAGATTATTCAAATCAGTTCAGTAGTTTCGGAGTCTATTCAATACAAACTAACAAACAATCAAAATATCTTTCCTCTTTTTAATATTTATAAGTAAAGATAAAACATATTAATCATACTTTTATTATATTTTCAAATCAAATTCTCATAGCAAACTGTTTATCAGTTAACAATAATCGAATCACTAATTGTTACTGTTTAACGTACTGACTATTGTGTTGCTAGTGTTGCTACAGAGCTATCCGAACGGCGCACGACAATAATTCCCAAACAGGTGCGCCGCCAAAGCGTTGCTGCGAGAAACGAACGAGCGAACGGCGAGCGTGCACGACAACTTCCGAAATCAGTTTCGGTTTCGGCAAAAGGTTCGGCCAATTTTGGCCGAAACCGAAACTGCAGCCGAAACTTGATTTTTGGCCGAAACTCGGCCGAAACCGAAACCGAAACCGAACCTTCGGTCGGACACTAGTTCTCATACAAATTGACGTACTTGCGGGGTCTATTTTAATCTCTGGTCTGTGGGCAGCACAATGCGATGCTTCCTGGTAAAGTGTCTCTCAAGTGCCGCTTACCATCAGGCAGTCTGCTTGCCCATCTGCCAAAAGATCCGGTAAAACAAATAAAAAAAAATGAAACCATAACACCACTGTTCCAGGTCAAAGCAACCATAACATAATACCGTTCATTACATTACACCGTTAAATGTTTCGTAAGGGCAGTGACGTCACGACGGCCATTTTGACAAAAGGTCGCTCGGGCGGAAATTGAGGGCGATGCGTTCCGTACCACGCAGTGAGAGCGGTGTTATTTTTTTCAACGATCACAGTCGTGTTGATTTAATGCTGTGGAATGGAACGGATTTGGGCGTATCTACGGAAGGCGTAAAAGAATTTAGCTTTCAATAATTTATTTAACGCCATTACCATTCATGATTTATACAGGGTGTCCCAAAAATGACACGTCACAGTGACACTGGAGGTTGGCCAGCACAAGAGGCATCGAACAAGCCTAACATGACCTCAGTAAAAGTTGCTCGGTTTTCAAGATATTGCCAATGTAAACTTTTTCTTAAGTTTTCACATTTACGTCCGACATTTATCTATCTATCTAGTCGCCATCTTGAATAGCCATTATTTTTTATCAATCTAGAATAAGCCTATTAGCAATTACGATGACTTATCTCTAAATAACAAAGGGCCATGATAATGACACACACAGATGTGCTCGGCCTTACATACTCCGGTACTTGCCAATACTATCAGACTGCATGTGATTGTAACATTTAATCCCTTAGCATTAGAGTTCATTTCAATTTAAAATTACACACGACCTTCCCATTACCAATTTCGTGGCAAGGCAATGCTATTAAAATTGAATCTAAACCATAAATAGATTAGAATAGAGTTAGTTTTTGATTGAGGGTTGCTATTGGAAATGCTAGCTGACTTACTCAATTAACATTGCAAATGATTTTCAACTTTAAAAGCAAGTAAATATGGTTAATAAATTGAATAAAAGTAAGCGTGAGGGCTTCGCGTGGTTTTTGAAATCGTATTACCATACGCAGCGGTTTATTTTCAACTTTAAAAGTGATGGAATATGGTCAATAATCGAATGAAGGTGGAGGTTCGTGCGTTTTTGAAATTGGAACGAGATTCGAATGCAACGTGACGTCACACGGCCTCCTCCCCGAGCCCTTCTGACACAGTTTCGCTTCGCTGT
The DNA here is from genome assembly GCA_949319885.1 of Mecyna flavalis. Taxonomy (NCBI): domain Eukaryota; kingdom Metazoa; phylum Arthropoda; class Insecta; order Lepidoptera; family Crambidae; genus Mecyna; species Mecyna flavalis. Next base: position 922,931 of record OX439420.1, on the reverse strand, counting down.
CGTCAAGCGGAATACAGCTTGCAGCTATTATAGGTTAGTTTGTACGATATTGTACAGTCAACAGCACATCACGGTATACACTTGCAGTTCGATAATAGCGCTTATGCCCCCGACATAAGAGCGGTACAAAGTCCAAAGTGTTACGTCTGATGTGCTTTTGACTGTACATTTGGCTTAAAGCGCTTAATGTATTATGCATTCAAAATACGAAAACTTTTTTTTAAGGTGCAGAAATGGAAAAAGGCTTACATTATGGGAGATTATGGGATTAAACAATAAGTTCAAAGAAAGTTGTGTTGTATTAGTTACAAAGATTCATCATAAGATTTTTCATCTGGCAAAAACATTGAGTTACAAGTTACGCTAGTAATTGTAGTTCAATGGGCAAAAAGAGGTTTTTTTATGCAATGAATGCATCAGGTGGTTTATACACTGCTGGCCTTAAAATGCTTATTTAAAAATGCATTTTTCTAATAAATAGTAAAGTAGGTAGGTATTTTAAGCCCATCAAAAAGCTTAGTTTTGGACAACATCACTTAGGTACTTGTTTGATTTAACCCAAATTAAATAGCATACTTAGTAAGAACTCGTATTGTGGTTATCAGAAACAACGAAGGTATCAAAAAGATATCAAAAACATCCAGACACAGGACAAACACAAACGTTCATCACATGAATATTTATCCCAAGATTCAAACCCACGACCCCTGGTGCATAGAGTCACTACCAAATACGCAACGGGCCAGGCCAGCCTTATCAATGAATAAATGCATATAAATAAATCTTATCTTCGTATCGACTATCGACAACATTGACACTCCCGAGAGAGACAATAGAAGTTAAAGTTCACGGGGCTATGGGCACGACCTCGTTCAACGCAGTGGCGACCATAAATAACACAGCCTGTGTTTGCTATTTTTAATTATTGGGTCTGAAATAGGGTGTTACAAATAATTTTGGACGAGCCATTTGGTGTAATGGTCGAGAAGTCGGCTATTACACCAGACGTCGCGGGTTCTATCCCCGCACGGTGCAAACATTTGTGGGCATGAACATTTCCGGCTCTCACACGGCTGATACTTTACTTGTTTAATTTAATATATTCAAGATTTTTTATCAGATGAAACTTTCAAGTTATGTTGTATTGTGCTATTAGTTTCGTACGCTTTCAACTTCCTAATTCGCGGTGACGTCACCACTCCGTAACCACAGATTGTTGCGCTGTAGTGTTGCCAAGTGGCATAGGCGGGACGTCCCTATTTGTCACTGGTTGGGACGAATAATGTCCCTATTAAATATGCGGTTTCATTGAATTCCAAATTTCACTAGTGTGCCAGCGTTTTACAAATCCTGTCCCGTTTATTTAATACAAATCCCGACAAACCAAATGTTGTGAAGCACTTTGAAGCCAACAATAACACCTACGATAACTGTCCCACTTTGCAATTTTTAGAGCATCAGCCACTTGAACACACATTTCGCAAAGGGATCGTCACCGTATTAACTCAAGCCATTTATTATTATGTTTTGTTCCAGTAGCTCTCTTATGTAAAACCACCGGAACTGGCGTGCAAAATTCAATTAAATGACTACATAAATGCCTTGACCCGTAGGAGAGTTCCTAACCCTAACAATACCATCAATTGGAGATTAGACATGCACAAAGTAGTTCACTGAAGTGTAAAGAATGATATAGTTCAATTGGACTAGATGAAGTATATCACTCATTTAGTTCATTTAGTTCATCTAGTTCACTTGACTCAGTACTCTACAATAGTAAGTAAGTAAGTAAGTAAGATTTATTGCATAATAACTGTGTAACAAATTTTGTAGGTGGTATTACAAGGTAAGAAGTCCATTTGCGTCACTTTGTCATTTAGTTCAATGGGGCCTGTCTCGTTTCCGCACGCGGTGTTCGTAATCTATCCGTCCGCTTTACTCTCCTTCAGTGAAGCGTGAACTAAATGCAACTGTCTCGTTTCCGCACGCGGTGTTCGTAATCTATCCGTCCGCTTTACTCTCCTTCAGTGAAGCGTGAACTAAATGAACTACTGAACTAATTGGGACTCGAATGAACTAGTGAAGGAGATATACTTGCTAAGTGAAGTAGTCCAATTGAAGGATTCATTCATGAACGACTCAACTCTATTGGAGATATTATATTATATCTCGATTACCTAACCTACGATCTCACGTACTTAATAAATAAAACTTGTTTTTTCGCAACGAGGTACTAACTGTCCTATTTTAAAACGGGATATTTTTATTTGCACAATGCATTGCAAATTGCACAATCAGTATTTTTTGATGTGCAGTTAAATACAACCCTTTTAAAACCGTTCCAAACACTATAAGCTAGCATCACCAGGACACCAAAACTCGTAGGCGAGTTACATGTCCCGACTACTTTTCCAACGACCGAACTTAATTCGTAAAGCAGTCCCACTACGAAACCGTCCCGATTACCGTCCCAGAACACAATTAACAGGCAACACTAGTACCACGATCGTTGTAGGCGAGTTTTTTGTTTCGTTCGTTTCTACGCAGTTACGATACCTTGTGTGAATAGAAGCTTTAAATACAATGTTGAATGACTATGGCTTGTTTGGTAGCGTGGCTATACTCGCCAAGAGACGTAGGTTCGAATCACAGTTAAGACAAATATTATTGAGGTAAATATTTGTGTTTCTTTTGTGTTGTAAACCGAAGTATTAAATGAATATGAATAATAATGATTTGATATTAATAAGAATGCATATTGATATACACACGAAGGTAACTTTTACATATTAAAATTACATGCAAAAGTCGAAAGTGTCAGAAAAAGTCGAAGAAGTCAATGAAATACACCTTATTAAAGATGACTAAAACATATTTGTCTGATCCATCACAATCTCATGGACCAGTTTTTAAATAAAAAGGAATCATAAAAAAAGTCAAAATTCTTTTTTAAAGTCAGTTAAACCGACGTTTAACCCTCATTAGATAATCATCAAATCATTAACACAGCATGTTTACTGTTAACGCAACGTGTTAACGAACTATAAACAAAAATAGGTCTGTCTGTACAGCTCTATTTTGATGCTACGCAATACGAAACATGTGGTAGGAATTACGCGGTTTACTAAACAAGATTTTATAAAAAATCGTTTATTCATAAAAAAAAATATAAAATAAGAGAAGTAAAAAGTAAAAACATGGTTGGTGGTAGCACTTTTTCAAAGTCCGACTGGCTAGCTACCACCCCCACAGGTGAAATCTGTCGCGATAACAGCTCTGGCTGTGTTCCGGCAGTTTTAATGTGGGAGCCAGTACACTTGAAATCAAAGGCTCGAAGATCAGATGAGCCTACAGTCTGGCAGCACATTGAGCGACGCTTCCTGGTTACGTGTCCCTCAATGGCCGTGGTGGCTTCTTACCACCTGGTGGGCTGCGTGCGTTTAATTTTACTTCGACCGATCTGGTGTAATAATGTCCTCCTAGCAGAGTTTACGGGTACGGCGGCCAATCTTTTACAATCAGCCAACTACGCAGGATATTTTATAGTGCACAAGTGAGTGCGCAAGCACAGGTGCACTCCCTATTCCCTGACTCTCAATACACGGTGGGACAGCAGTCTGACACGACTAAAGAGAGATCAAGCGCAGGACCAACGGCTTAACGTGCCTTCTGAAGCACGGAATCATCATACTTTTCAGACATTCAGGTGATTCAAGCCTGCAGAAACCCCCCAATGTCCTGACAGAACTGGAAACATTCACAAAGTGATGCTGGTGTAATAGTTGAGAAGTCAAACTTGGAGGTTGCAGGTTCGATTCCCGTGTAGTCAACTTTAAAAGAAACAAGACAGCATCTTCTTTCTGACAGATAAATCTACCAGGTGGTAGGTTCCTGTACTGGGCCGTCTAGGTGGGTACCACCGGAGTGCCAGATATTTTCCCGTGAAATAGAAGTGTGTCAAGCACTTCTGTGTTTCGGGGAAAGGGCACTGAAGCTAATGAAGTTACTGGGTATATGAGACCTAATAACTGTAGTCTCGGTGTAGCGGGCGCAGGGCGGTGTCAGACAGTAAATGCCTAGTTACTGTTTGGCACTGAACTGTCTAAGGGAAGACGTGGCGCTTACCATCAGGTGTACGATCTGCTCGTCTTGTTACACAATACACATTGCAATAAAAAAAAAGCACGAACTAATCTGTCTGTGGTGTAACGACCCTTATTAAGTACTGATAAAAGCTTTTATTGCGGCGTGACAAAAAAACAGGCCGATTTAATTAATCCGTATAGATAGGAAGCCGGTGTAAAAACAAGAATTGTCGTATTATTGTATTCGCACGAAATTCCTTAATCACGCAAGGCCAATAGTATTTGTATTGTTCGAAGGTTGCCAACACACGGACAGAAATTATTATTCAAATATACTGAGCCAGTGCCATGACTTTATTAACATTGCGACCTATTCAAAATCAAAACATTTTTTATTCTATAAGGCCCTTCTCCCATTACGATACGCCCGCACGACTCTAGTCTCGGAGACTAGTCGCCGTGAAGTATCTCACATACATTTATATGGAGACTTACCAGTATCGTAGTGTGCGAGTCTCCATAGAAATGTATGTGAGATACTTCGCGGCGACTAGTCTCCGAGGCTAGAGTCGCGCGGGCGTATCGTAATGGGAGAAGGGCCTAAGCTTCAAAGATGTACATAAGAATCGTCATCGTCAGTATTGCTATCGGCAAACTTGTTGAACATCGGTCGACGGAGAGGGGGAAACGCGCATGTGCACTTGCGCGTGACCAATAGCGCGCGCGAATCTCCCGAACGCTCACGCGCTCTATTGGTCAGATGTATGCTTCTGACTAATAGCGCGCAGGCGTGTCAAAATTCGTGTTCTGTTCAGCGCAATCGCCACCCGATATTATAAATAAATAAATAAATAAATATCTCTGGACATTATTCACACAGCGCCATCTAGCCCCAAACTAAGCATTAGCTTGTACTATGGGTGCCAGACAACGGATAAACATTACTTATATACTTTTTTTTTGTAAATACATACATATTATACATAGAAACACCCAGACCGATACAAACAGACATGTTCATGCACACAAATGTTTGTACCGTGCGGGGATCGAACCCGCAACCTCTGGTGTAATAGCCGACTTCTCGACCATTACACCAAATGGCTCGTCATATTAAAGAAGTTTGCCGGGGCCTGTACCACCGGATTAAGAATGTTGTTATAAATCTGAAGAACCAGCAAGAAACTCTATAGGTGCCGTCAACAGCACATCACAGTAACCACTTGCAGTTCGATAATAGCACTTATGCCCCCGACATTAAGGGCCGGTATTTCAATGTAACCTTATCTTATTGCTTAAGTTAAGTATAACATTTGAGATAAGTATTTCTTTTGACAGGTAAAAGTGTATGACTTTAGTGTTGCTTAACTTTAATCATATAATGAAATACACTTAAGTCATACTTATTATCAATCCCGGATTAAGATCAAGATAAGTATAAATTGAAATACCGGCCCTAAGAGTGGTACAAAGTCCAAAGTGTTACATCTGACGTGCTTTTGACTGTTTTTATTGACAATTTTTATTTACATTTAACCTTCCTGTATATTCTTTGGACAACCCTATCACACACGAATAAATAAATACAAACTGTTCCAAGGCTCAACACTTGTGAACAATGCAAATAACCAGCAGACGCCATTAATGTGTGTCAACTACAAATACTACAATACTGTCACTACACTACACTTCTGTTTTAATTGAGATGACCCTTCTGTACTCATTAAGTACTATTATTATATGCTATAGCAGTTGGCAGACAGGCACGCAGCCCACTTGATGGTAAGCGGCCACTGCGGTCTATTCCATTGAGGGACACTTCACCAGAAAGCGTCGCTCAATGTGCTGCCAGACTGTAGGCTCATCCGATCTTCAAGCCTTTGATTTCAAGTGTACTGGCTCCCACATCAATACTGCCGGAACACAGCCAGAGCTGTTGTGACGGCCGATTTCACCTGTGGGGGTGGTAGCTAGCCAGTCGGACTCTGAAAAAGCCCTACCACCAACCAGACCTAAAGCGGGAATCGAACGCACGACCTCCGGGCTTTATAACCCAGTGCCTTAACCACCTGTTCCACGGAGGCGGTTAAAACTATTCAACGTTATACGCTACATTCAAAGGTTACACGTGTAACTTATACAATACAAACAATAAGCAACTGTTTGTCCGTATGTTCGCATTCGAGACACGTGCCAATTTAATTTATGTACGTAATTACGTATAGTCAACAAGTCTACATCGAGCTTGCGAGTCTCGCCTGTCTTTTAGATCACGAGAACAGGTGATATCGCAACTGCGGAGTTGCGATGGCACCCGTGCATAAACTATACCAATATTATAAAGAAGAACGATTTGGGTCTTGGGGCGTTTCGCACCGCAATGGTTACAGCAGCGGTGCGAATGGCCTAAGTCATTTTTGAAATGGGTCGATTCGGACCACGGAGCCAAGCAACCTGCGCATTTTTTATGTCCAGCTTGGTCTCATATGTGTGCATGAACATGTCTGTTTGTATCGGTCTGGGTGTTTCTATGTATAATATGTATGTATTTACAAAAAAAAAGTATATAAGTAATGTTTATCCGTTGTCTAGCACCCATAGCACAAGCTAATGCTTAGTTTAGGGCTAGATGGCGCTGTGTGAATAATGTCCCAAGATATTTATTTATTATTTATTTATATAAAACTATTAAGGATTCCATTTATTTATACAGAGATATGTAATAGGTTTGGTCGCGATTCGTGCGTTTTGAAAATAATAAGAAAAATGCCTACACCGAATGGGGGATTCGTCGTTTGACCCCGGTCCCGAATACACCGCGCTGTCATAGTCTTTATGCGGTTGAAATAAGGACTATGACACCGCGGTGTATTCGGGACCGGTGTCAAACGACGAATCCCCCCACCGAATGGTCGCGATTTTCATTTATAGAAGTAAAAAAACAATGTGCAAATTGACAAATGTACTAGGGCAACATGACCTTATTGGAGATGTATTAATTTGTCAAGCATTTTTTTTACAAAACTATATAATTTCGATTTTCGATCAAAATAATCCATCAAATAAGAGAGCTGTTTTATTCTCCACTGTCGACTGCAAATCGACCCATTTCGAAAAGTTATTGGGCGATTCGCACCGTGGTGCGAATGGCCCCATTCAGAAAGAGCTCTTGGGCGATTCGCACCGCGGGTCGAATAACTTGTGGTGCGAAACTTGGGGGGCAAGCAAGACCCAACGATTTGATCGTTTTTTTTGTTTGTTTGTATTGAATAGGCTCCGAACCGAAACTACTGAACCGATTTCAAAAATTCTTTCACTGTCAGAAACCTACATTATTCCCGGGTGACATAGGGTACTTTTGATCCCGGAAATGTGGGTGAAAGGGGGGGATAATTGACAAAAGAAATTCACTATAAAAGTCCTCAAGAAGCAGAGATTGCATAAAACGGAACGTATTGCTAGAATAATACGAGTACGACAAAAAGGAAAAGTGCATGAGTATCCATTACGTGATTTGTGAAGTGGTCGTCTTATCATTGGGTCCGGCCCACAGATATACAACGTGTTATGTTAAATACCTACGCAAAACCTCAGACACCCCAAATGATTTTTAATACAATTGATATACCTAATTGTGAAGGAAAAAACAACATTAATAAAAATTCAAAGGTTTTACGAGTTGTTTTGGTTCTACTGGCAATTCTACTCGTTTCTTGCGTCTGCGACGACACTTCGTCGAGGGACGAGTCGGTAGGTATGGTTTGCGCACGTGATGGCTTGACCTATTAATAAATAGACAGGGCAACATTGCTAATGAATTTTTTGAAAAATGTGACCTATATTAAAAAGTGGTTTAATGGATTCTACTCGTTGTTCTGATAAAACTATTTTCAGGTTTTGCGCATTTAAATTAACACGTTGTATAATATATATCTGTGGTCCGGCCGTTATGCCCCCATTCCGGGTTGCCCCCACGGTTTAACGGCAAACTGGAACAATTTTTTTTAAATGTGGGGGCTTACCGGCCGGGGCAGCCCGGAATGGGGGCTTAACGGCCGGACCCTTATCATTGCCGGCATCTGTCAAAACGTCAAAGTTTACGATCATTGATTCTTTGTTTTTTTTTTAATTTTTAATGCTAAATAAAATAAAGTAAAGCTTGAGGCTAGATAGAACTATGTAAATAATGTTCAATAGTACCAATTTATTACTTATATATTATTAATCTACATCCCTACGAGTGGTGATAATTTTGCGGTTATTTCATTGTTTACTAGTCTTATCGGAGTAGTGAAAAGGTCCCCGACCACAATAAGCATTGATACCGATTGTCGACCTATTGCCTCGTTGCCTAGTGGTTAGGTTACATTGCAAAAGGATCCTGGGTTCAATTTAGGAAAAAATGTGTTCTGATTTTTATGAAATTAGATGGGGATTTAAACCCCTAATTAACCTGCGGATTACAATAAAATATCCGATACCAAAAGGCACCAAATAATAATATCGATTTCGATTCATCGATTTCATGTGGCAATGCATGCAATCATGCACTTATTCTAAATTATAAAATATTATAATAGGTACACAGAACGAAGCGTATTTCTTTTTTTACTTCTTAGACCACTTTTCTATAGAAGTCAGTTTTTTTATTACATTTTTGTTATGTTTTACGAGAATTATCTTTATGGGATGTCTTCTAGTGTGTTAAACTTACTGTATCAACTGTGTCGTCATAGTCATCATCTTCACAAGATTCGAAGAAGTCTATGCACTCACCTGCAACAAACAAAAATAAAGATTAGAAGCCGTTTAAATTCCTTAAAAGGGTCTATTATCTAATCTTAAAATCAGAGGCTCGAAGATCAGATGAGTCTAGTCTGGCAGCACATTGAGCGAACGCTACCTGGTGAAGCGTCCCTCAATGGAAGAGGCCGCAGTGGCCGCTTACCATCAGGTGGGCTGCGTGCCTGTCTGCCAACTGGCCTAGTATAAAAAAAAAATTTTAATTAAGGCTGTGTAGTTCCGCAGATGCCGCGCGTATGGTTTTTAAAAGCCACCTGAGACATACAAATCAGTGTTTTAATTCTAAAAAAAATATATGTATCAGTTAAGGATCTGATCTAGTTAAAATCGCATTCAATTACATGTTTTTATAAACTTCACTCGATAGAAATAAATCCCAAAGTTACCCCTTTTTTTAACGATTTTCGTATTTTATGTCTAAGCTCCTACCAATTAACATTTGAATTTTCACTCAATTATAGCCACTAAATATTTACAGATAAATTCGCAGAGTTTGACTTGATAAAATTAGTGTCTCGTTTACTATGTTTAAAAAACTACGAAATGTGCGAGCGCGGCGCCATATTTGGACGTCGCATAATACAGACCTACAAACTTATCTGTTCCGGTGGCCAAAATTGGAACTACGTGAAATACAATGCAAAAACGATATTTAATGACAGTTCTAAATAGACAGTAGCGACGCCGCCACCGGAACAGATAAGTTTGTCGGTGTATGCCTCTTTTATGTACTCCCACCCCCCCCCCCCCCCTTAAAAAGGAAATTGGGAAATAATACCTACTTATCATAATTTGAGCCTCACACTTTGTAATACCTTACAATTTATGTTTGCCTGGTAATTGAACCGTGAAGATCCGATGCCTCGATCATGGTCTGGTACTTAAACCACTAGACCATCGAGGCGTTTGTAATACAAACTAAAAAAATCAAATCAGTTGTTTACAGGACAAAACCTTTCTAGACACTAAAAAGTTAAATAAATCAAAACTTTTTTATAAGGAAGCAATCAGGATGACCTCACTCCACCTGATGGTAAGCGGATGTAAGGTCCAAATATAAGGTTGACTGGCTCAATAGAACAAAGTACCAATTAAGCCAGGCACCCTCACCCTGAAGGCCTGCTGAGATGCCGCTTCAGGCCCAACCTAAAAAGCCCAGGATTGTAAGAGGAAGGAAACACGTGACCCGGAATTTTGGGTCCGGCCGTTATGCCCCTATTCCGGGTGGCCCCCGGCCGGTATTTTAAAAAATTACATTTAAAAAAATTACATTTAAAAAAAAATTGTTCCAGTTTGCCGTTAAACCCGGAATGGGGGCATAACGGCCGGACCCGGCATTTTAAACTGAACTTAACGTAATAAAAAATACTACTCGTATTATAAGTTGTATGTTTACTGTATGTACAGTCAAAAGCACGTCAGACGTAACACTTTGGACTTTGTACCACTCTTATGTCGAGGGCATAAGTGCTATTATCGAACTGCGAGTGTTAACCGTGATGTGCTGTTGACCGTATGTGTTGTAGCCAAAATAAACGTTTTTATCTGTATAACTGACAATTTTATTTTTACAGAAAAATTCACACCGAAAAATATTTACACTGATAGATCCATAATACAAATGAACGTCACGCGGAAACTACAAACTCTACATTCCCACGACAAATCCAATCACCCTCCCCCCTCCCCCCTAGTCAGCTCAGATCTGCCTAGAGGTCTGTCCAGCCGTCTAGACTAGACCCAGGTCAACGTTCAGACGACAAAGACACGGTACATTCACCTGATTTGTGCATCAGTGACTGCACTTATAGTCACATGTGTGACAGTTTCGGAAGTAATGGGGCGTTTTTTTATACCACATCAGTTGGTAGACAGGCACGCAGCCCACCTGATGGTAAACGGTCACTGCGGCCTATTCCATTGAGGGACACCTCACCAGGAAGCGTCGCTCAGTTTGCTGCCAGACTGTAGTTTCATTTGATCTTTGAGCCTTAGATTTCAAGTGTACTGACTCCAACATTAATATTGCCGGAACACGGCTAGAGCTGTTATGGCGGCAGATTTCACCTGTGTGGGTAGTAGCTAGCCAGTCGGACTTTGAAAAAGCCCTACTCAGTCTACCACCAACCAGACCCAGGGCGGGAATCGAACCCACGACCTCCGTGTTTTTATACCCGAGCGGCTTAGCCACTGTTCCACGGAGGCGCCCTCCATCAACCCGCACTGGGCCCGCGCGGTGGAGTATGGCCCACATTATCCCACAATTGTGATAAGGCCTGTGTTTCACCAGTGGGAACGTATAATGGCTGATGATGATGATGTAAATGTGGAAAGCCTTTGCCCTACAATGGAACGCTTTACAATTGCATAATAATGTAATTAATTCAAGTAAATGCGTAATAGTTCACCACCCACAGTAAAACCTTGAGAGTTGTCGTCCAAGGTTCTCCAACCGGCTTTGATTGACAAACTTAACATTATTTGTAACCATAATAATATGAGTGTTTAACCACTAATAAGTAACTTGCCGTGATCACGGGACTCTAGGTTCAATTCCCGAGTCGAGTTAAAAGACTAAGGCCCTTCGTACACAACGCTACGCAAGTCTCCGATACTAATGTTGTATACTACTTTAGTATCGAAAGGCGATGAAGATTTTAACTTTCTCACTGGACCACAATTTTTTTTTTTTTTCGAGTAGCGTTTAAAAATATAAAATACCTACTAGCGGCCGCCTTCGCGGTTTCACCCGCGCGTAATTTGCTTTTTCAAATACATATCCCCCCTTCCCCCCACATTTCCGGGGTCAAAAGTTCCCTATGTTCACCGGGGATAGTGTAGCTTTCCAACATTGAAAGAATTATTCAAATCGGTTTAGTTGTTTCGGAGCCTTTTCAATACAAACAAACAAACAATCAAATCTTTCCTCTTTATAATTAGTATAGATGATTTTTATTCAATGAGAGCGCCACTTTCATCACACTTAACTTTCACAGGTTTTTTAAGCCAATACGTATTTTTTTTATATAAAAATATACTTACGCGTTCCGAAAAAACAGAACATTTTAATATTATTTAAAAACTATTATTGCCACATAATCACAACACATTTGTAAAATATCACAGTTATTCACAGCATTATTTACTAATTGTTTGTATATAAGAGTTAAATAATTATAATTACAAAATAATATAAACTAGTTTTTGTAAACAGGTTTTTATATTGCTTGAGAATATCACTATGTTTATAATGTAAATAATTACAATTATTGGTGATATATGATCGTTTTGCAATTTCACTTTTTGTAATGTTTATTGATATTTTAGAATGTAACTTTTGAGTGATTGTAAACGTTGATAATTGTAATTTTAAATTGCATTCAGGTATTCTTGTTATATTTTTCCTTAATTATGGTTATGTATTGATTTGTGTTATTAATTAAAATTTAAACAAAATTGTTTTGTTCCAAATCTTAAAGTCAATGGTTTTCCAGTTTGAAACCAGTGTGGCAGGCAGCATTGAGCGACGCTTCCTTGTCAAGACAAGGATCAAGAACAAATCCAAAGATTTTGAACAAAGGAAATTTCTCTGTGGGATTTACATAATTGATAAAATAAAATAAATTTAATTCACACTTTCTGTAACGCCCTATTGGTTGACTGGTAAAAAGTTATTATTATTTTAAGTTATTTTATTGACATAATAATTGTATTACAATTGTTACAAAATTGATATTTTAACAATGATTATTATTTAAAAAATTATGAAAAATTTGGCTTTCAATTTATTTTTGGAATTTTTCATTTATATTCACGGAAACGTCCGTTCGCGTCGACGTCTCAAAACACACTGAATGTTTTCATCAGCTGTTAGGTCCCCGCTAATACCTAGACCATCCTACAGGTTGCCTAACGTCTAGACTGGGGGGTGGGGGTGTCTGATAGGGTCTATGCACTTTAGAATCTTTGCATCTACATTTCCAGACGGTGTTATAGGTATGTTATTATAGGTCTTTGGATATTTGAGACATAATTTAAAGTAGGATTCGAAATTATCTTTGATCTAAATAATAACAAAATGTCACTATACATTATTATCTTTCGAGTATCTATACTAATATTATAAAGAGGGAAGATTTGATTGTTTGTTTGTTTGTATTGAATAGGCTCCGAAACTACAGAACCGATTTGAAAATTTTTTTCACTGTTGGAAAGCTACACCATCCCCGGGTGACATAGGGTACTTTTATCCCGGAAATGTGGGGGGAAGGGGGGATATTTGAAAAAAAGAAATTACGCGCGGGTGAATAGTAATATAACTAGACTTGCCTTGGATCATGGAGCAAGCGTACCCTAACTCCAAGACAAATTGCTCAGAGCAAGAATATCAGTAATCGAACTCAAATACCTTCGTTACCCATATTTTGAGAAGCCCTAATCGAAACAAAGGATCGGTAGGTCAAACACCTCGCGTTCAATGATTCAGACATCAAAAACAAAATCTTTATGATTCATATCCTTACTAATAAAGAACTGCGGTGGCCGCAGATCAAATAATAAGTAGAGTTGCCATATCGCGTTTCCTATAGAGAAACAGTTGAAGCCCTCAATAGGCCTTCAGGGTGAGGGTGACTGGCTCAATGGGTACTATGGTCTATTGAGCCCATGATCTAAGATTGAGCCAGTCAACCTTATATTTGGACCCCACATCCGCTTACCATCAGGTGGATTGAGGTCATTCTGACTGCTTCCTTATAAAAAAATGCCACGCAATGTAATTTTTTTTAAAGTCAAAGGCGGCAAACGAGCCTGTGGGTCGCCTGATGGTAAGCAATCACCGCCGCCCATGGACTGGACATCTGCAACACCAGAGGGATCGCTGATGCGTTGCCGGCATAAGGGGGTATGGGGGTGTGGGCCTCCGGCACTCTCACAAACCAGACAAAACACAATAGTAGCCACTATTATTTCACGCCTGGCGTTATGTGAGAGGGTGGTACTTCCCCGGACGAGCCGGCCCATTCGTACCTACTGTAAAACAGCATGGTTCTAATCTAACACTACTAAAAGTAAAACTACTATTTATATAAGTTTCAGAACATAATTCCTACAGTTATTCAGTAAACTATAGCAATCAAGTCACTTCCTGTGTGGGCGTAACACTTTCATGCCAAAAATCATCGTGGAGTGTTGGCAAATACACGTGAAAACAGCTCTGATGACCTTGGCTGGACCAACGACCTGGACTGGGCTGACTGACGGACAGTACCTAACGATGTTTTTATTTTGACTGGCTTGATGACGCATTTCGGTTGCTGGTTCGGGGTCCGGCCGTTATGCCCCCATTCCGGGTTGCCCCCGGCCGGTATTTTGAACAAAATTGTTCCAGTTTGCCGTTAAACCGTGGGGGCATACCGGCCCGGGGCAACCCGGAATGGGGCATAACGGCCGGACCCCGGGTTCGATTCCTATTCAGGACAGACATGATTGTGGTTGTCCTATGTTTATTTGAAGGGTTAATTATATTTTTACTACCATGTTACCTAACTGTTTTTGATGCTACGATTAGCGGACTTACTTTGGGGTCAAAATATTCCTACTAACCTTCCGCCCGTGGTTTCACCCGCGCGTTACTTTTTTCAAATATCCCCCCCTTCCCCCACATTTCCGGGATCAAAAGTAGTGGTATGTTCACCGGGGATAGTGTAGCTTTCCAACAGTTAAAGGATTATTCAAATCGATTCAGTAGTTTCGGAGCCAAAACAAACAAACAAACAATCAAATCTTTACTATTTATAATAATAACTAGCAGCCGCCCGCGGTTTCACCCGCGTGGTTCCCGTTCCCGTAGGAATTGATCAAAATCCTTTCTTAGTCTACGTCATAACATCTACCTGCATGCCAAATTTCAGCCAGATCCGTCCAGTGGTTTGGGCTGTGCGTTGATAGATATCTATGTCAGTCAGTCAGTCAGTCAGTCACCTTTGAGTTTTATATATATAGATCTATATTAGTATAGATGTAGACGACTGGACTAAAGAAGTCTCAAAAACATTTATTCAAACGTCAATAAACTGGCCATGACCTCGAAGTCCTGGGTTAATACCCTGGTTGGGTCTAATTAATTTGTGTCGGATTTTTCGAATACCGCTCGTGTTTGTGATCAACAATACGCATTAGGCTAAAAACTCACGGAGCGGTTTTTAATCGCGCCCACAGCGGTAGCGGGCTCGCAGCTTCTTGCGGTTTTATTTCTAAACTCACGAGACCGGTGATTTGTACGATCCCGCACCCGCCGCGGTTGACGTGCAGTTATAAGCCGTCCACAATAAGGCCGGGTTCCCACTATGCCGGACCGGCAGATCTCCCGGTCCGGTAAAATTGCCGGAAGGAAGGCCTAGTGGCGGTACAAGTATGAAGCTATTCACATTATCCCGAGTCCGGCTTTATCACCGAGCCCGGCATTTTTACCGAGCGTTTTGTCACTACAAAATGCCGGCAAAATCACCGGACCGGAGTAATGTGAACCAGTTCTGGCCCGTGTTCCCCGCACTTCATTCGGCTCGCATTTTCTGCGTAAATTAGACGTGACGTCACTTCTAAGTTCACCCATCAATGTTTCAAATGTCCCAAGTGAAAATCTTTCCCGTAAAATAGGATGAACCCAATACTTTCTTCTTTATTTTGCCTTCTGTACCACCACCACCACAACACAATAATTTTGTCGTCCATTGTGGGCACAGGTCCAAATTCAACTGAGGTGCTTTTCCGATTTTTGTCCGATTTTCTTGTGGGATCCGGTGTAATGTGAACACTCTGTCCGGTGTCCGGTTTCCGGCAGATCTGCCGGTCCGGCATAGTGGGAACCCGGCCTAAGTTGTCTGTTGGTACGTAACGCTGCCATATGAAATGGCGTCGGATTTCTGTACCTCCCGCCCTCTTCAGTAATATTGCGGTCACTCGCCAAGCGATTGGTAGCGCCGCGGCTGCGGGCAGGAATCCTAAACAACCGCCAAGCTGCGGGTGAAAATCGTGTCGTGAAAACTGCTCTTACTTTTTGCATATAAATCAACATGCCGCTGCGCGATTAAAAACCGCGCCGTGAGTCCTTAGCCTAAGTCCACAACAAGTGACAGAGGCCTTTGCCCTGCAGTGGAAAATTAAATAGGCTGACACTTTAAACATAAATTATATCTGGCAACATTTCTTAAAAATAAGACAGTCATTCTTCTAATAATATACTTCCTTGTTAAAACCACACGAAATTTACATCAGAAGAAACACTACCTATAAGCCATTCTCGCCTCAATATCTTTGTCCATATGGTGCACATTACACTGGCAGTAGAATGCACTCTCTTTTCCTAATTGCATTGTTTATTGCAGTGCATTGTACTGCAGAAATCAACACTTAGGACATTTTTAGATTCGCTTATAAAAAGTCGAATGTGACTGACCCGATTGCACATTTGGTACAGGTCCCGGCAAACTTCTTCAATATCGGGTGGGGATTTAGAACATTAATTTTGACAAACCTGCGCGTTATTGGTCAGAAGCATACCTCTGACCAATAAGGGAGATTCACGCGCGCTATTGGTCACGCGCAAGTGCACATGCGCGGACTTTCCCCCTCTCCGTCGACTGATGTTTAACAAGTTGGCCGGTACCTGTAGTGATCCTGCCCAGGAGGAGTTAAGTAGTAGAGCCATGAATGGGCCGGCTCGTCCGGGGAAGTACCACCCTCTCACATAACACCAGCGTGAAATAATAGTGACTACTATTGTGTTTCGTCTGGTTTGTGAGTGTGCCGGAGGCCCACAACCTTAAAAGGCCGGCAACGCATCAGCAATCCTCTGGTGTTGCAGGCGACCCGCTGGCTCGTTTGCCGCCTCTGAGTTCTGTCTGACATATAGGTACGTCGCGGACAAATATTTAGTATGAAATTACATAAATTGGCGTGACGTAATTTCCGTCAAGTGTGGCTAAGGCCTAAATGTTCGAAGATAAGAGGGTCTGCAATGTGGCAGCACATTGTAGGATGCTTCCTGGTGACCGTTTACCATCAGGTGGGCTGTGTGCCTGTGTGCCTGTCTGCTAACTGAAGTTGTATAAAAAAAAGAAGTTTCCCAGGAATAGGCTGCAGTGGCCACTTACCATCACGTAGGCTGCGTGCCTGTCTACCAACTGATATAGATTAGGACGTATATTATATTTCTTAGAAAGGCGATAGGTATTTTAATATCTCAGTATTAAGGTCAGGGTCCACAGGTAATAAATACAATTGAATTGTACTTTGTGATGCAATTGATTGAATGTCAAGGATTGAGTCGACTTTCTCGTTCGCATGCGTTCAAAAGGGTCCGGCTGTTATGCCCCCATTCCGGGTTGCCCCCGGCCGGTAGTTAAACCGTGGGGGCCCACGGTTTAACGGCAAACTTGAACAATTTTTTTTTAAATGGGGCAACCTGGAATGGGGGCATAACGGCCGGACCCGTTTAAAATGTAAATCAAATCATTCTAAACGTACCATCTTTCATTCTAAAATCTATGGTTTTCGCTCTCTTCGCTCTGTGTTGTAGCCTGTGACATTACGAGTGTATATTATGTGCCTGTGTAAATTCAAAAGAAATACAAAATATTGCTTAATTTATACAGTCTTCCATCATTTAAAACTAACATAGTGACGAAGATCGAAGTAATGAGAAGTATCTATTGCATTCTATAAATGATTGTTAATAAGTGGGACGCTTTAGTCTCGAGTCCCACACACGGCCGCAGGTCAAGCTAGTCTGCGGTTATGGTGATCTCCTCCGAAAAAAATACAGTAACCTATTCCAAAAAAATCCAAAAAATATTTTTGACTTCCCCGGGAACAGAACTCACGAGTTCATGACCCCAAGATTATGACAGTCTGTGTTACCTAATAAAACATGGCGGTAAAGAAACACGAGAATTAAAACAGGTGTAGCATAGGTATCTATTGCGAATTGGAGTCTGACAAGTGACTGACCTCCGCGGGGTCATTGACATCGGGCTATCCCTGCTTTTTACAGACGCATGGTAAACTGTGACGTCATGCGGTGACATGATAAAAAATCATTAAAATCATCATTAAAATGAGGTCATCATCACAAGTTTGTGTAGTTAGCCCGACCAGTAAAATAAAAAACCTCGCCATAGTACAGTCAACAGCACATCACGGTATACACTTGCAGTTCGATAATAGCGCTTATGCCCCCGACATAAGAGCGGTACAAAGTCCAAAGTGTTACGTCTGACGTGCTGTTGACTGTACAGTCTGTTCACCATAAGTTGTCCTTTAGACGTTATATTGGCAGCATTGCCTACGCTTTGTAAATCTGTCAAAAAACCGATTGAAAGTATTGGAAAACAATAGTACCAATATAGCGGCTAAAGGACTTCTTATCGTGAACGATCTGTACCTATTGCGTAAAAATATTGGAACTAATTTCTTCAAGTGACAACAATCAAATAAAAAAACAATAAAATGTCATTCATATTGCTCTGTCAAAGTGTGATGTCAATTGTCAAATTTGTCAACCGTGCCTTGTTTATTATTGGATATTTTGAGTTATTTGTGAGTATGTAGGTATATATAACCATCATAGCAACCAAGTGTTGCTATAACCATAGCGAATGGTGGCGCCTCCAGAGCAGGTTTTTTATTTTCCTGGTCAGGCTTTCGCAACTAGTTGCCGACAAAGAATAAAAATGACTTTTTCGCAACTGGTTGCGAACTTTGGTTGCCAACACGGCCGAAAGGGCTATACATTGCTCGACTCGGGAGTTGAACCTAGGCCAAGACGGATCACGGCATTATGGAAAAAGGGATAACTTCAACTTGACAAAGTTTACAGAAGACGTACCTATAAGAAAGTTAAAAAACAAACAAAGTTTTTGTTTCCGAAGTTAACAAAATGAAGCCATCATATTTTAAAGTTATTTCTTCATAACATAAAAGACAAACCTAACAGTGTTTTTCGCAGGTCACCCCTCCCATTTTTTTTGTAAAAAAAAAACCTACCGTCATTCACCCATATGAGTGCACAATTTAGGAAACACATAGGTAACTACAAATTACAAAGATGTAAATAATAATGTGCTTTGAAGAAATACAGCTTTACATAATTATTGCAGTGTCTTGTCTGTGTCTGTGTCTTGGTGAAGCAGTATTGAGACCGGCGGTCCCGGACCAAAACATCCCCTAACCTAGCCCTGAACTGACGAAACCCCAGTTCCACAGTTAATCAACATCAGCCATCACGGTCCACTGCTGGACATAGGCCTTTCCAAACGCTGTCCAAACTGTACGATCCTACGCCACTCGCATCCAGCTCCTGCCAGCCATCTTGCGCAAATCGTCATTCTACTTTGGACTGAGGGCGTCCTACACACGCGGTCTCCAATTACACAGTGCCCTACACATTCAGCATTTAATTAAAGTGTACAAAATAACTAAAATATAAACCGTCACCATGGCAACGGAAAGTTTGAGCCACGACACGAGGTCGGTCACCAAACCCACGTGTACCTACTTACATTCTTATTTCAGTTAAATAGTCAATAGTGATGTTCGGCAGTGGTGGTGGTACCGGTTAATACCGATAATACCGGTTTTCTATCAATAGTGTTAATCTTTATTTATTGAAAGGCAGAGGAAAATGCGTTGAAGCGCCAAGCGGCCGTACGAAAATTGGGACTAATCGAAATCCTATGCGAGAATTTTGAAACATTGTCATTTGGATGTATTAATAATTCTTCATTAGAACCCATACACGTCAACTAGGTCAAATATGTCGAAAATTCTTCACGTATTGGATTAACTTGAGGTTGAGTTTTTTTTTAGTATGTTTTATTTTATTGGTGGGGTCAATTTTTTTTACATACATATCATATGTTATTTTAAACATGTAGTAAGTTCCAATCTAAAAGGTTTGAGCAAAAGAAAATGATCTTGATTTTGGCCGAAGCCAAAGGTACCCACTAAAATGGCCGAACTTGGGCCGAACCCGTAGCCGAAGTCTAATTAAGACCTAGGTAGTACCGGTAGGATTAATACCGATCGATGTAAGTTCGACAACTGATAATTAGGTCAAGTATCGATTGCATTCAGGCAAGGACGACACTGAAACCGCAGTTGCAAGCTTCATGACTTGTGCACTCGCGCCTATAGCAACAGTATCTTTTATATCATCCATACTAGTATTATAAATGCGAAGTTGGTCTGTATGTCAGTTAAGATTTCACGACTAAACTACTAACATTACCAATTTGTTAAGATTTGGTTACTAGTCCATGCTAATATTACTAAATACGAAAGTTACTCTGTTCGTATGTCTGTCTGTCTGTTACTCTTTCACGCCTAAGCCGCTGCACAAAATTTTATGAAATTTGGCACTAACTAAACCTTTGGAAAGAAAATTTGCTAATTTTTTAACTTATGGTTAATGCTCAATTTCCATGGGATAACATAAATTGACCTGCCTTTGTTAGTCCTTCTTTTACGTCAAAATGTTTGCAATCGGGAATACGAGAGTGACAATGGCCAATAATAATCTTGGTACAATATAACATTACACAAACACATCAATACAACTACATATCCAGACACAGAACAAACACAAATGACCTTCACCAATTCCAAAATTTTGGGCCCAATCTGGGATATGAACCTTAGACATCTACCGCTTTAAAGTGCGACCTACTAATCCACTCGACAGCGTTATAATTGCAAAGTCCGTAGTTACACGTGGATATGCAATCAATACATGCAAGTGTAGTTAGTGCAAACGACATTGAACAAACTAATAACTATTTAAAATGAACATATAAACTCGTAATGACTGTACCTTGACAATTCAGTTGGTAATCAGGCAGGCAGCTTACCTAATGGTAACACAGCTACTGCACCCCATTACATTGAGGTACAGAGTATGTACTTCACCAGAAAAGAATTAAGCATTGAACAATGTGCTGCCATACTCCTCTGAATTCCGATTTCTAATCAAAGCTATTTTTTTTATGCCAGATGCGGCAAACGAGCCAGCGGGTCGCCTGATGGTAAGCAATCGCTGCCGCCCATGGACATCTGCAACACCAGAGGGATCGCTGATGCGTTGCCAACCTTTAAGGGGATTTGGGTGTCCAGCACTCTTACAAACCAGATGAAACACAAAAGTAGTCACTTACGCGGTCGAATGGCTGTGTAGCCATGACTTATGTATGACCCAATTGGTCTAGTTCCTCTGTCAAAGGTAACGGAGTTCAGATAGCAGTCCCTGCAATGTAATAACTGGACTTATTAAATCCTGGAATTTAGTGCAAGCGTACTAAGAATCGGGACAAAACCCTCGAAGAAAGAAAGATTCTCACATCACAAAAATACTTTTTTCTAAGCTTTAATATTTTCCACGTTATTTTATTTCTCTCTGAACACCCTATTATTTGTTCGCTCTCTTATTATTCAAATTATACGAATACCAAATAACTTGTAAGGTAAAATTATAACCTAATATCACAGAATAATATGCTGCTTAAAAGAGTTGGGAAAACGTGACAGGGTTGTAAAAAGAAATGTGTCTTTCCTTTTACAAATAAAATTTCTTTTTAGGAATAAATAGTAACCTAATATGTTTTGGTGTTGCACGTTGCAGCTATCGTATCTTATAATTATGTTCTCGTACAGAAGAGAAAATATCACAAACATGAACCAAACCCAAAAGCTTGTGTTATGGGTATCAGGAACAACGAATGTTCCGTAAAATATGTCCATCAACGTTATACTTTAATACAATTAGCTAGTCTATCTATATATTACATTATCATCATCATTATTTTAGCCTTAACACGACCACTGGACAAATGCTCAAGAATTTCCAACTTCAATTGTATCTTCAAATTAATCTCAACACTTCAACGGCTCTCCAGTAGACTCCAGTACATAACTCTGGGAATTCCGTTTATTTCAGTAACAAAGTTTCCTCAAGAACAACAGAATCAAGTAGGATTAACTCAGGATAACGGTCGGTACTTAACTGGACAAGAGATAACTTACCTACCTTAAGTTGATTGTTGACTTGGGACAATGTCACATCTTTTGTTAACTTTCTATAATTAGGAACATTTTTAACCGACCTTTTTATACTGCTACCCTGTATATTTACGAAGGTTCGAGAATAATTATTGAAACCCGAAGGTCGAGGTTTTTTTTGGTTTTGGGTTTTTGCCCCAAAGGCAATGTGTCACTTTAGAACTCAAACCATGTTCCAACTTCCAACCGTTCTTAAAATAATAACATTAGAAAAGGATACAAATATCAGAGATCCATTTAAACTTAGTAATTTAACCATATTATACTAATTGCCTGTGATCGTGTTTAAGTTTTTTTCAATTTTGGTGAGTTCAATCCAGTTTTACTCAGTAGATGTTATTGAGAGGCAGGAGATTTAAATAAATGAGAGTTAATAATGTTCGGCCTGTTGCAATTTCATACATTGTAAACACAACAAAATATTTAAAATAGGATAGTTTCTTGCAGCAATTCTTCTTAACAGGCCATTGGGGTCTAAGTTCTAGTAGGACAAAATAATTTCATTGTAAATCAAGTTGCAAAATAAATTTATTTATATATTAGACTTTTTACACAAAAATCGAAATAGCTTAAACTTCTTGGTGTAACCGACTTTTCAACTATAACACCGAGTCGATCTTAAACTTCAACTATTTATGAATATTAAAATTAAATTAAAACCTTAAGCAGCTTATCAACAATGCTGTGATTCGCCACGCCTACGTATGAGCGCAGTGTGACGTCAGTGACATGATGCAATGGAGCGAGCCTACTGTCGGAAATGGCTTCGTCATCCGCTTACTAGGTATGTACAGTTGCATTCGTAACAATGGACATGGAAAGATTGCAATTAATCATTGGCATTACTTAGTTGAAAATGTTGAAATAATGTATAAATCGTTTGATCGTTTTTATACTACTTCAGTTGGCAGACAGACACACAGCCCACCTGATGGTACCAGGTAAGCGGCCACTGCAGCCTATTCGATTGAGGGACACTTCATCAGGTCGCTGGATGTGCTGCCAGACTGAAGACTTATCTGTTCTTCGAGCCTTTGATTTCAAGTGTACTGGCTCTCAAATTAATACTGCCGGAACACAGCCAGAGCTATTATGATGGAAGATTTTACGTGTGGTAGCTAGCCAAGTTCTGAAAAAGTCCTACCACCAACCATCTAATCAGGGCACGCTTATGTGTAGGACATGGTTCAAGGTTTGTTTACCGAATGCTTTTAAGACAATCATTTGCATTCTGCAATATCGGAGGCCAAGACTCTCTTTGGGTCGCTGCGCCATCATAGTAAATAAGTATTTGCATTCTGAACACCCGAAACGAAGGAAGAACTGGTGCCCTGGGCACCAGTTCTTCCTTCGTTAGGGAATGCAGAACCGGCCCAGTTCGAAAGAACCGGTTTTTTCGGTTCTTAAGGTCCGAACCGGTAAGAACCGGTTTTTTATATCTGCCCGCCTTGTGGGGATTGACGGGGCAATTCAAAACTTTAATATGAATCATTTCTTTATATAAAAAACCTTACAATGTAGGTATTATTGCTGAAAACTATACACATAAACAAGCAAAGAAAGAAAATATAGTCAACAGTCAACACATATATGACTCACAACTGTGTGTAAATTATGTAAACATTATAAAACAGCAAGACATCGTTGCATAATTTGAATAATAATCACGCATTTTAACAAAGGTCGGATTGACATTCAAATGTCTCCGCCATTTTTAAATACTAATTGATACAAAAACTGCCCAATTAGACGCTGGTCTAGAGGTTTTTAAACTTGGCCGCGATTTAAAATGTCGTGAGAAAACCTGCAAAGTCAAGTGGCTGTGTAGCCATGATCCAATTGGTCTGGCTCCCCTGTCAAGGGTTACGGAAGTCAGAAACAGTTGCTCCAATATTATAACTGGACAGGCCAAATCCTGGATCATATTTGAAAGTATCAAGAAGCGTGATTTGATTATGTCAGTTTGCTGACTGTTGGAGATATGTTCCTCTAAAAGTGGAAGATCTTTCTTTTAACTTGGCTAGGGCTTCCAAATCCGTAATTACGTAATTACGCAAATACGTAATTAGGGGTAAAATGTGGCATTTTAAAAAGTACGTAACTGAATGCACGAATTACGGAATAGGCTATTTGACTGTGTTTAAAATATGGAACAATTTGTTGTCATCCTAATAAAATGTAATGTAAAAAGCATATTTTATTGGATGTTCTGAAAAAATAAGGTCATTTACTGTATAAAAAACATAAATGAAATTTAAATTTTTTTGTGGTTTAATCACGTGATTGAAAACGCTCTGTGATTGGTTGCAACTTTGATGACGTCACAAAAAATGTAAACATTAGTTCAGTGCATGCTTTCTGTTTTTCTTTATATTGATCGTGCGATCTACGTGTTATTTACGTTATTTCCCAACCGTCCTAGTTATTACAGTTTTGTTTATTTAAAGTTCTGTGCATAAAATGGAGAGACATTTTGTGCGAGCTGACAGCATTTTTTAGGTTATGTTAACTCCTACATTTCTTTGGTGTCACGCACTGTTTTCACGTAACCTAAACTAACGTAACCTAAACTAACGCAACAATACAAATATTACTTACGTTAAAATGATCTTCACACATATAAACACTTGAATTAGGTCCAATGCTTTCAGGGTTTCGACGAGCTACACTCAACCACTTTTTTCGGCTCTCAGGATCTATAGGAACTGGTACAAATAGTTTTTCCGGAGTCTTTACCGATGTACTTGTACATTTGGGTACAACACACCACTTATAAACCATTATTTATGCAATAAATTTCAAAACTATTTCACAGTTTGTTGTTGAGTTTGTTGTTTGTCTATTTGTGACGTCATCTGTCAAAAATTGCGTTTTGGCGGGTAATTTTTTAATTCAAACTTTAACATTGATTTTCTCCGTATATACGACAGATCTCCAGGAAATATTAAAACGGTTTGCATTTTATGCAATAATAAATAATATAAAACTATTTTCCAGCAGTAGTCAAATAGCCTATTACGTAAGTTATTTTTTTTTGGGATATACTAAGTGTACATCAAAAAAATACTGAAATGTACATATAAATAACTGATTGCACACTAAAGGTTAGGTTAGGTTAGCAATTCAGTATTTTTTGATGCACAACACAATCAGTATTTTTTTGATGTACAGTTAAATATAACCCATTTTTTTTTACAAAAATTACATAATTCGAATTGAATTACAATGTCAGGGCAACACTTACTATTATGAAACTATCTAAAGCGAAGAAGTAATTCCCCGTCTGTAATTTATATTGTTGATTCCTCGTGGACAAGTGAATTTAGTTTATCAGCAATTAAAAATAAGGGTCATTATTGAGCGATTTTTAAAACAAGAATATTCCCTAAATTGCGTCAGTTGCGAATAGCTACGTGCGTGTGGTCTTAGTAACTAAAAACGAAATTAAAGGGAATTCCTACGATTTGTATGTTCAAGAAAGTACACCTTAAACGGACTCGTAAAAATTAGATCTCATTGTGCGATTGACATTTTGTGTTGAATGAATGTAATTATGTATGAGTATTTACGAAATTGCTGGTGGCGATCCAGAAGTTTTTTAACAGCCGCATACAATTATTTGCTCTTGATCGTACCCATCTGTTTAGGCGATCAGACCTTTTTTTATACTAGTTCAGTTGGCACTGTTGGCAGACAGATACGCAGCCCACCTGATGGTAAGCGGTCATTGCGGTCACTTTACCAGGAAGCATCGCTCAACGTACATATATTACTATACTCTTTGGTGCTGCCAGACTGTAGGCTCCTCTGATCTTTGAGCCTTAGATTGCAAGTCTACTGGCTCCTACATTAATATTGCCGGACACAGCCAGAGCTGTTATGGCGGCAAATTAATATTCGTCGTTATTTCAAGAATAACAAAATTAAAAAAATATCATCAAATAATGCAAATGGTTTGTTTATTGTTTTTTTTGACACACATAACAATTCCACGTTGATGATGTGATTTAAAAAATAATAACGTATTTAGGGTCTGAAGTCCTGAACTCTGATCGCCCACGGTGCTTCTCAATTATTATTTTTAATACTGCATCAGTTGGCAGACAGACTCGCAGCCCACCTGATGGTAAGCGGCCAGTGCGGCCTATTCCATTGAGGGACACTTCACCAGGAAGCGTCTCTCAATGTACTGCCAGACTGTAGGCTCATCTGATCATTTATTGTAGGTATGTTTTCAATTTTAAATCGTTCCAATGAATTTTGACTTTTGTATAATATGATTCCATATAATTCTATAATTCCAGACATTTAAAAAGTCAAGCCAGAAGAATACATAGGTGCATTATTTTAGTCGTTCTATGTTTTTCATAAAATACATCAGTTACGTAATTATTACGTAATTCCGTAACTGACCCGTAAAATGCGTAACCAGTTACGTAATTGATATTTCCGTAATTTTGGAAGCCCTAAACTTGGCCGACTGTGCACATGAGGCATGGTGCAATGTTTATCTTTGGTGTGTCGTAATATTCTAGCGGGCGAGGATAACTTTGCTTGCGCGATGCAGAACCTGTACCGTCAGACTCCTTCTGTCATTTGATCAAGTTAGCGCCGTCTTGTAGCTTATAAATGACGGGTGAAGCACCCTTGGATATAGTGGATAATCCTTTTCCATTTTAGGCTGCTGGGAGTCTCACATTACTACTGGCAACATACTACAGATCCAATCTCTTTCTCAGGTCAATAATGGACATCAAAATCTGTATAGGTACACCAATTGGCTTCATTCATCAGACAGCTGTTTAAACCATGAAAAACAGTTTTTCCTTCATACATCCATACAAAGTCCGTAGTTTCCTTTAGACTACACCTAATTAATATTAGTAAATAATTGAGGAAGCTAGCTCAAACGAACAATATAGACAATTGCTTAGTACCTACTTCGTAGGTATTTGTAAGGAATTCCGGTTCGCTAATCGACACAGATATAATTAAATCTTTAGGCGCCCTTGGAAAAGTTATCACGCAAAATTGTAGCAAGATTTAGAATAGTAGAACGGACAAGTAGGTACCCATCTTTCAGGGGAAGTTGATTCTAGTCTCTAGAACTTAGTTTAGTTTCTAGAAGCTCGTCCCAATCGGGTGTGAAGGGGAAACCGGGGGAGTTTAGTGGGTAATGGATGCTTTAGTCTGGAGTCCCAGACACGGCCGCAGGTCAAGTCCCTTAATAGAATAGGTTGTGTGGCTGCTTCCATCGTCCGTGCGTGCCTGAATGCCAATGCCAACTCAAGTTTTTTTTTAAAGTAATACCTAGTTCGTTACAAAATTGCAGTTTATTAACCTTTTTATGTGTGGTAGTGGTGTTATAAAGTACCGATTACAATACCTATTCTGGTATTTCTGGTAGATAGTTGTGGTTATCGTTTTATCATCTACATAAGTCGCAATTTTATTGTGCCTTTTTACAATAACACGAATATTTTTAATAGCTAAGTAGGTAGATACCTCCACTAAATTTGCTTAGAGATACCTACCTATCGCAATTAACGACAAAACTGTTATTCTGTTCATTAATACTTAATAGGTATTTGCGTAATGTTTTCTATATGTTTATTTACCTACTTTAACTTACATGGACATAATTTATCTGTACGCACATACATAACAACAGATACCTATTACAAAAATAATAATAACTTTTCCCGAACAAAAAGGAACCCATGACAATAATAGGTAGTAAACTACCAAAAATGTAATAAAAAAAGGTTCGGTACTGGCAAAAACTAGCCTTTGGGGTAAAATTGTTATCGAAAAATACAAATAACAAACCATTTCCGTTCTGAAGCGAAACATTTTTTTTTAATGGCTTTAACAAAATGGCTTCCGTCACTTTCCTACCTAGTAACAAAATACTTTCGTGTCTTTATTGTTTAATCTTAGTAAATTACGTCTTTTATTTATAATTATGATTTAATATCCACTGGCATAGAAAAAAAATACCCATTTTAAATGATAATTACGAGTAGTAAATAAGATACCAAGCATTAGGTAGGTATTTAACAAATACATAATTGTATGTAAATCTTTGTATGCTACCTATAAAGATAAGCCTGCTGTCAAAAAATTAGGTCAATAGGCTAAATTACCTTACCAAACATTGGAACAAAACAAACTTTAACTAATTAACTCAACATAATTATTAATAGCGTTAATATCCAGAAAAACATGATTTACAAAGTAGGTAGTCTATTTTTTTTACATTCACAAAAACAATCGGAAAGAAAGACATTTTTGTTTTTTTATTCTGAAGTGAATTTCTGTAATTCTTATGAGAAATAAAAGATCTTTAACCGTATTCGCAAAGCAAAGAAAAGTTTTAGGAATCTTCTGTAAATTATAATAATATAAATGCATAATAAACCCTAAAATAAATTTAAAGGAAGGCCTTACGCCAGCGAATACTATTGTTAGACAAAAAAAAAACAAATTTAAGGTAGGTCATGAATACCAAACAAAGAAAATCAATATTTCCAAAACCGGTACGATTGGTCTCACCGTACATCACTATAACAGGTTAAGGGCTCGGCCAAACCCTACCTGCCAGCCCGTTACGACAAAGAAAAAGAAATCGCTGGGCTTTGCCCCCATTCTACACAAAAAGACAAAAACTACCAGCTGATTCCTAATTTCACCCACGAAATCAATGCCACGCTTATTTTTTTTTTTATTATCTGTGCATTTTACAGGAAGAAAAAGTAGTGCAAATATGACAACGCAACCAACTAAGAGAGTGCACTACGTCAGTAAAAACAATTAACATGTCGACGACAACTCAACTCGGCCGTGTTATCGTATTAACTTTCTAAATAAGCAAGGTTCTATAACAAGACATGTGAACGCTCAAATCGTAGTGAAATCTAAACATATGGTAGAACGGAAAATACACTTACCTTATAATAGCAGCTCACTTATACGTCGCACTCCAAAAAACTACCTACGCTATAATATAACACTTAGGTAGTCGTGTCTTTTTCGCTTTAAATACATTATTACACTGAAACACTGTGTCCGGACAAGCAAAGCCGTCCAAATATGTGATATTCCAACAATTTTATCCAGCTGCAATAAAGAGCGACGTCTTACGACGAATCGCTCAAATCACAAACTAAAATGTCAGCTGGGCTTGCCGCGCTCTCATTGGTAAATCGATTGAAAAGATACTCGCATTGTCTTGTATCTCTTTCTAATTGCACCTTCTCGCTCATCACGCTGCGACCTTGATTAGGTTTTACACTATAATCGCATTGTAAAACGACCAAATTCTATTACGGATAATCATTTTAATATCCACGCTACTAATAAGTAGCAATATTTTCAAAGAAATGTAGCTTGATTCGTCAAATTGAATCATATGGGAAACAAAGCAATGTGTCAAATCTTTCAATGTGTGCGTGAGGGAAAAGGAGAGCATGATATTGACATTCGGGCAGATTGTTATGATTGGTCAGCGCACAGCTGTTTTTGACACAATGCTCGATAAAGCTGTGCTAACTGTAAACATAAACAGTACACCCAATATGATCCTTAAGTCTCTTCAAATAAGAGTTAAAATGAAG
Organism: Mecyna flavalis; assembly: GCA_949319885.1. NCBI lineage: Eukaryota > Metazoa > Arthropoda > Insecta > Lepidoptera > Crambidae > Mecyna > Mecyna flavalis. The sequence continues at coordinate 893,317 of OX439420.1, read as the reverse complement.
CTACAAGTATATCGTTTGTATATATTTTATGATTCTATACAAGCTGTACTAGATGGCAGCACATTCTTATCAACAACAAGAGAAACAAAGCACTTTTTTTGTATTGGACTAATACATAAATAATATTTAAATATAAAATTAACATTGTGATTACTTTTATACAGCTAGCTAATAAAATTTCAAAAATTAACCTTTAAAGTGCGATTTATGACTCCTAGAAAGTGTTTTGATCAGCACCGCGTTGCCATAGCAACGGCTTTGTTTAACTACAATAACACGAGTAAATTAAATATACCTTGTAACACCCATTGAGCTCTTTGTGAATATGACGATGTAATTTTGGTCGGTAATACCAAAATGTCTGAGAAGACTGCTGGATTTTGAATTTAAGTGTAGTTTTTAAGTGTAAAATAATGGATTCCCTAGATCTTTTAGCTCGTGAAGATGAGTTTAAGAAATTAAATAAACAATTAGAAAAGAAAACTGAAAGTCTGATGAAGCAAATAGAACATGTTATGGTAAGTTTAAAATTATAACAGTTTTATCCTGTGTTACATTATCAGTAAAATAGGTTGTTAAAATATAATTTACAGTCTGAACTTAATGCCACCATTTATTAATGAGATAAAACTAAGTTGTTTACTACTAATAAATAGTAATTGTGTTTATGTAAGTAATTAATTGGAAAAAAAAAATATTTTATTTTACTGTAGGTACATTAGTTACAACTCCTAAATTTTAAAATTAATATGTGTAAGTGACTGTCTTGTCTCATACATAAATTGTATGTATGTCATTGTATATAGCAGCACACCTGATGTTTAATTGTAAGAATGCACTTCTTGGAGAACTGTAAAATATGTTGTGTTCACAAACAATATTGGTCGGTGACTGTGGGAACTCTAAACCAATTTCAACAATAAAATGCCTTCATTTTAGAATGACTAACTAATAAGAAAGTAAAATTATAATTAAATAACTTATTTTTTACAGCAAAAACCAGATTTCTTCGCTGAATTCCAACACAATTTCTCTATAACACCCCACACCACTCCGAAGAGACACATATGTGCCCCCCCACCTCAGGAGGTAACACCCCCAAAACCAATCAGACGTAAGACTTTCTCACCGAAACAGAGTAACGATGAAACGAAGACAGAAGTTGCGAAAGATGTTAAAGTACCGTTGGAAGGTGACGGGAGATGTGAGAAGAGAATGGTGTGTGATTGCTGTGATCATACAAGGAGTAAAAAATCTGATGACGACCAGTTCCTTCAAGCGTTTGTATCGGTTGGTGTTCAGGAGAGAGTGTTTCCACAATCTTTTTTGAAAGGTAATGGGATCTTAGTATCATATGTACCTATTTACACATGCCCTCAATGGAATAGGCTGTAGTGACCGCTTACCATCAGGTGGGCGGCGTGCCTGTCTGCCAACTGACCGTATAAAAAAAAATGTCTCACCTTGTTAGTTTTGGCGTTTTAATGTCTGGTCCTGGGTTTGATTCGCGGTTCAGGAAAAACTATTAAAAGTGGACATAATAATATGTAATGAATTATTTGAATCATGTTTATACAGTTGCCAGTCGGTCACTCAGCTCATCTGGTAAGGTAGTGATGGTAAGCGGCCACTGCAGCCTATTCTCTTAGATGATTTTTTTAAAACGAAGCATCACTAAATGTGCTGACACACTAAAAGCTCTTCAGATATTTTTTCGGGTTTCTCAAACAGCTATGATTAATAATTTTCAAAAAAAGTAAGCATATAAGTAAAGTGAGTCAGCGCCAAAATGATCTGAGCGTTCAAACCTACCAAAAATATCTGAAAATTTGACAAAAATCACTCATAGCACAATTTTTTTAGGTGCTAATATCGTTTGTTGTCATTTGTTCTCAAACAACAAATGAAAATGCACCTCTACGACTTAAAGCAAGATGGACTTTTATCAAATTTTCAGATATTTTTGGTGGTTTTGAACGCTCAGATCATTGTGGCGCTGACTGTACAAGGTTTGCTTAGTAGGCCATAATTATAGTGCTATGTGAATAATGTTCTAGGATATTGATTTATATTTATCTCTTTTCTTTTCCAGATAATATTTCTGTTGAAAGTATATGCAAGTTTCTCTCAACCAAGGTGAAGTTGATGCAGGAACAAATTGACAAGCTCCAATCGAATCTTGATAAGAAGGTAATAGATTTGATAATAAATTAATATCGGTCGTCGTGAGGTACTCTTAACGTAAACACGTACTAAAAGTCGCTCCGCAGAAATAAAACTATAAGTGTGTTCTTACGTTGAATCGTGTTGAGAAAAGTTGTAAATCATATTTGCATAACTGTTTTGTGTCCAATGTGCTAAAAATCTGTGCAAACTTTAACACTAACAACTTAAAAAACCACAAAATATTAATGTGTTGTTACGGTGATACCAAGAAGTGCTAAAAAATATTAACAACAGTGACGGTGGTTTACAAAAACATCTGCATCTCACTCATCACTGTCTTATTTTATTGTACGAGCAAAATAGTTACAACCTACCAAAAACATTCGTCGCATACAGTAACTAAAGCGATAGCTCCTTGGTAATAGTGCCGCGTTTAGTCACAGAGCTCCAGTGTTCGAGTCCGGCAAGAATACTTTCGCACTTTTTCTTCTTTTTTCTATTTTTTTTGCCTCAACAATGAGATGTAAGGCGTGCGAAAAGGTACTTAAGCATACTGATTTAAAGTCCTGTACATATTGCGAGAGTAATTATCATTTTTTGTGCTTGGGAATATCACCAGCTGCATATGCAAAGGAACTCAAACAGCCAAAGAAAGTTACGTGGAAGTGTCCCGACTGTAAGGCACTGGAAAAACGCGGGGACAACACAAATACTCCTATCAGATTGCAGCAACCAGCTGGATCTCCACCATCAGCTGTGCCTGAAAACACCGGCCCATCTATCAACAACAACGACTATACAATAATGGAGGAGCTAAAATCTTATATTGACAGCAAACTTAAGGAAACCACTCAAAATATCTTATCCGAATTCCGAGCTGCGTTAACATCGGAGATCAAGGCTGTAAATAGGACAATGGAGGAACTCAAGTCTAGTGTAGCTTTTATCAGCAGTCAATATGATCAACTGAGTAACACTGTCGCCGAAAACGCAAAAGTTGTGGATAACTTACATAAAGAAAACAACAGGTTATCAAGTGAAATAAAGGACATTAAGGACAAACTCGCAGCTCTGGATCAACAATCACGGGCTTGCAATTTGGAAATTCAGTGTGTCCCGGAGCACAGGAATGAAAACTTGCTGACAATAACGAAACAGCTATCGAAGACCATAGCAGTCGACTTGGCTGATACTGATATACTTAGTGTTCATAGAGTACCGAAAGTAAATCCAGAATCTGAAAGACCACGCAGTATTGTGGTTAAATTCTCTAGCCCCCGAATCAAGGATGGAATCCTAGCGGCAGTAAAAAAATTTAACAGTTCTCAAGGTTCCGATAAACTAAACACTTCTTTTCTCGGAATGGCTGGAAAAAAGCAACCATTTTATGTCGTAGAACATCTGTCCCCTGAGAATAAAAAACTACATGCTGCAGCAAGAAAACTCGCCAAAGAAAAGAAATACGAATTTGTGTGGGTGCGGAATGGACGTATATTTATGCGCAAAGACACTAAGTCAAAGGTTCATTTAATAGTCAGTGAATCAGTTTTGAGTTCTCTCTAATTATTTACCTCCCTTTAATTTTTGGTATTACGCATGCCCTTAAGAACTTAATCGTAAAATTCAATATTAAAATTTATTACCAAAATGTCAGAGGTCTCAGAACTAAGACGGAAAATCTTTATATGTCGGTTTTAAATTGCGAATACGATATTCTTGTTCTAACCGAAACGTGGTTGAATGATTCTGTTTACGATCATGAACTTTTGGACCAGCGTTACAACATATTTAGGCGCGACAGATCTACAACATCATCCGTTAAGAGAGAGGGAGGTGGGGTTTTGGTGGCGGTTTTGAAGAAGCACGAAGTAATTCGTAGACACAATTGGGAGTCTCCGTGTGAGGATTTATGGATTTCCTTAAAGATTGGCAGGGATGTTAGTCTTGAAATCTGTGCTGTTTACTTACCGCCCCCGGTCAAACTAGACTCCCTTAACGCTTTTCTTAACAAAGTCACTGAAGTAGTCCAGGGTAGGTTGAACGGCAAGTCACAGATTATGATATTGGGGGACTTTAACTTTCCTAGCTTAAACTGGGTTTCTTCTTCTGACAGAGTCAGTGATCCTGTTTTGGTCGAGTCCAGCAGTGCCATAGAGAGTGTCCTTTTGGACGCGATGTCTTTTAACAACTTGCACCAATGCAACCGTGTTCAAAATATAAATAATAGGGTCCTGGATTTAGTTTTTAGTAGTGACCCCAGAAATGTAGACGTAGCAGAAAATAAGCACGCACTACTGCCAGTAGATTCTCATCATCCAAGTATTAATATTCAATTCACCAATTTCGCGGAAACTGCATTTAAGCCAAAACCATCTAGATTTTTAAACTTTTACATGAGTGATTATGACTCAATTAATAAAGAACTTTCAAATATTGATTGGTCTTCTGTTTGGAACGTCACGCATAATGTTGACGAGATGTTAGACTTATTTTACACCACACTCATGCCCATCATTAAAAAACACACACCCATTCGTATAAAAAAAGATATGAAGTATCCTATTTGGTTCAGTACACCTTTAATTAAAGCTCTTAAAGAAAAAAATAAGTATCACAAAAAATTTAAGATGTACAAAAATCCGTTAGACAAAATAACATTTGAACTACTCCGCAAACGTTGCGATGGTATGATAAAAATATGCTATGACAATTTTATAAAACGTGCCAGTAGCCATCTGCACGAAAATCCGAAATATTTCTGGAGTTATGTTAAAGAACAAAAAAGCAATTGTACAAGTATGCCCAATGAAATGCGTTATAAACTGAATGTAGTTAGAGGCGGTCAACAAATTGTTGAAACCTTTTCCGAATACTTTCAAACCGTCTATAAGTCAGTTGCCCAATCGAATGCATCGCTTGCTTCCGATCTAACTTATACACAGTTCCCACCAGATGCAATACCTCAATGTAAAGTCACTCAATCCGAGGTCTTAAAAGCTCTGCGGGGACTAGACTGCAACAAAAGTCCGGGTCCAGATTTACTGCCTCCAATATTCTTCAAAAAATGTGCAGATTGTCTGTACAAACCATTAACCGAGCTTTTTGATACCTCGTTAAAGTCGGGAGCATTTCCAACGAAATGGAAGCTGGCTCATCTAACTCCTATTCATAAAGACGGTGATCCAAGTGACGTGGAAAACTACCGCCCCATCTCCATTCTCTCGGTCGGTGGTAAGATACTTGAGTCAATCGTTTACAGCCACTTACTAACGCATATTAAATCTCAAATAAATGTCAATCAACACGGTTTCCTTCCCCGCAGATCAACTTCCACGAACTTGGTTGAGTACATAACTGATATCTCAGAGGCACTCGACAGACAGGAAGAGGTCCACGCAATATACACCGATTTCAAAAAAGCCTTTGACCTTGTCAATCACTATCTTTTGATAAGGAAACTGTCACGAGCCGGTATTCATGGATCACTCTTGAGATGGTGTGAATCGTACCTACTCAATCGCACACAATTGGTCGCCATACGAGGATTTACATCAGAAGCCTCGCCAGTACCTTCAGGAGTGCCTCAGGGATCACACTTAGGGCCGCTCTTCTTCTTGGTCTTTATAAACGATCTTTGTAAACACCTAAAATGTAAATTTAAAATGTTTGCTGACGATCTTAAAGTATACAGAACTATAATAAACCAAGATGATTCTCTTATGCTACAAAACGACATAAATAGTATATCCCTTTGGTGTGAACGCAACTACATGTTGTTGAATCCCGATAAATGCTCTTTTTTAAGGATTACTAGGAAAAAGAACAAATCTATACAGAACGTAGTTTACACTATTGGTACCGATAAACTTAGAGAAGTGACAGTTATTCCTGACTTGGGTGTTTTAATCGATAGCTCAGTTAGTTTTCGCACCCACTTGGATCACATAATAGCACAATCATCACGATTGTCTGGTCTCATTAACCGGCAAATGAAAATATTTAGGCAACCTCAGCTGACTGTTAAGCTATATAACACCATCGTGCGTGGAATTCTGGAATACTGTAGCGTTGTGTGGAACCCGTCCTATCAAGTACATTCTGACCGCATAGAGCGGGTCCAGAAACGGTTCCTGTATTGTTTGGCCTTTTCCGACTATAAATGTCGAAAGCTTCAGTCGTACGATGATCGGCTTGCATATTACAAAGTACAGCCACTACACGTGCGGAGAAAAGTGTTTGACATAGTTTTTGCTCACAAGGTGTTAAATGGACATGTGGATTCTTCTGGCCTCCTCGAAAAATTCTCATTCTGCATTCCACGAATAAACAGTCGCTTACATAATCGTAAGACTTTTGCTCTACCCATGTGCAGAACCAACCTCGGTCAGCATTCGCCAATCTATCGTATGATATCAAGTTGTAACGCTATCCGTTTCCAAATTGACATATTTGATGGTTCTGTGGCCTCATTAAAAAATAGTTTAAAGTCGTTTCTGTAATCTATTTATATTTATTTATTTTTGTAAAATTTATGTTAATTTAGTGTACCTCTCACATTAATTTTCATCAATGCATGTCGTGTTTACATCAAGAAGGACTTACAATGATACAATAATATTACATGTCTACTGTCTTATGCACGTGAAAATTGTAACTCCAGTTTTGTAAACCAATAAACAAAAAAAAAAAAAAAAAAAAAAAAAAAAAAAAAAAAAAAAAAAAAAATAATAATAATAATATCTTAAACTATAACAGAAGGTGTACCTCAGGGAGCTATATTTGGACCTATACTTTAATTATAAGTAACTGTGATAGGGTGTTGTCTATATTCCCATATTTTCGTTTTAAAAGGAGTTGTCTCTATGATGGTTTTTATTAATTGACTTGACTCGCGAGGGATTGTGGGTTCAAATCCCTGATAAACATAATAATTATGTGTTGTCCATTTTTTTTTTTTTGGTATTTCTGTATGGAGCTGTGTGGATTATCGACGATACTTTGTTTCCTCTTTCACAGGCGGTACAGTGCAAAGCCCATCTCACTCAGCAAGCTGAGTTAGAAGGAGAAAGACTGACTCTTCTCAACAAGAACAATAGCTTGAGAGCCACTGCTGCTGATGCAAAGGCGAAATGTATGGCGTTGGAAAACAGACTTGCTGTGAGTTTCATAATTGTTCTACTAGTCTCATTACTACGGCCAAGCTTTAAAATCAATCAGATATGCAGGTTATATTATAGTACACAAGTTATAGTGGAGTCATTTTAATAGGTCACGTTTATCACATTTGGTCAAAAATGTGACCTATTAAAATGACTCCAATAGTGTGTGGAAACATAGGTGCACTCCCTATTCCCTTACTCTCATACATGGTGGGACAGCAGTCTGACGCGACTGAAGAGAGATCAGGCGCAGGACCAAAGGCTTTTCGAGCCATGGGATATTTTACATTGTTAACTTCTGGACAGTCTGGTTCACTTGTAAATGGTATTAATGGTCAGATGGCAGTCGCCCCAATGTAATAACTGGAATCGCCAAATCGTGGATCTTGGATTCGTGGTGAAAGCGTACCCTGATTAGTATGGGACAAAACGTTTGGAGAAAGAAGATGTAGTGTGAGTAAGAAAGTGGTTTATCTTATCTTACTAATATTATAAATGCGAAAGTTTGGATGTTTGGATGTTTAGATGTTAGGATGTTTGGATGTTTGGATGTTTGGATGTTTGGATGTTTAGATGTTTGGATGTTTGTGCCTCAATCACGCATAAATGGCTGAACGGATTTAGATGCAATTTGGCACACGTATAGTTTATAACCCGGAATAGGACATAGGCTATAAAATTCCTACGGGAAACGTCTCATTCCCGCGGGAATATCAATTGTGAAACTACTGAACCGATTTGAATAATTCTTTCACTGTTGGAAAGCTACACTATCCCCGGTGAACATAGGGTACTTTTGATCCTGGAAATGTGGGGGGAAGGGGGGATAAAGGGGGATATTTGAAAAAAGAGATTACGCGCGGGTGAAACCGCGGGCGAAAGGCTAGTGAGAAATAATAAAGTCTTTGGGATTTCTGCACTAGACCTTATTCTTTTACCGCATCCGTTGGCAGACAGACTCGCAGCCCACCTGATGGTAAGCAGCCACTGCGGTCTATTCCATTGAGGGACACTTTATCGAGAAGCGTCGCTCAATGTGCTGCCAGACTGTAGACTCATCTGATCTTCGAGCCTCTGATTTCAAGTGTACTGGCTCCCACATTAATATTGCCGGAACACAGCTAGAGCTGTTATGGCGGCAGATTTCACCTGTGGGGGTGGTAGCTAGCCAGTCGGACTCTGAAAAAGCCCTACCACCAACCAGACCCAAGGCGGGAATCGAACCCACGACCTCTGGGTTTTATACCCGAGCGGCTTAGCCACTGTTCCACGGAGGCGGTCAAAGTCAAACCTACAAGGTAAAGTTTAATTAAGTAATATGTTATGTCTTCTAGGAGAAAGACCGTCTATACAAGGAACAGAGAAGCGCCTGTGACAGACTCTCCTGCGAGGTGAAGAGACTGAAGAGCGAGCTGGCCAGCATCAGCAGCCGGCACGCGGCGCAGGCTGACTCCGTGTCCTCGCTCGCGCAGCAGCTGAAGACTGCCAAGGCTGAACATGCGGTAAGGACCCTTGACTCTTCTCAACAGGCTATTGACGTCCATGGCTGCTGCACCCTGGGCCCGTGGCAGCCCCACACTGGGCCCATAGCATCCCCACCTTGTGCCCATAGCATCCCCACCTTGGGCCATATTGCTGCCATAACAGCTCTGGCTTTGTTCCGGTAATATTAATGTGAGAGCTAGTACACTTGAAATCAGAGGTTCGAAGATTAAATGACTCACAGGTTGGCAGCACATTTAGCGACGCTTCCTGGTTAAGTGTCCCTCAAAGCAATAGGCTGCAGTGACCGCTCACCATCAGGTGGGCGGCGTGCCTGTCTGCCAACTGAGCTTGTATAAAAAATTACACGCGAATTAAATGGCAGGTAATAAACCTTGTAAGTTTAATTCGTGTAATCAGTCGTCGGTAAAAAGTTCCTTCATCTCCCCAGGAAAGCGGTATAGTCGGTAATCGTTGGCGATGTGTGACATAGTATGCTCAAAGATCCACAGTCTATCAGTGGTTATCAGGGTCCGTCCTATCTCAGATACGCTGCCTACGCGATGCAGGAGCGTGGGGGGATTTAGTGGGTATCTTTCCTGCCCCAGTCTTTAGAAAGACAGAGCCATGGATTTGACGTGACACACGGCTCACCTGTCCCAGGCGAGTTATGGTGCCTAATATCACCTCTCCAAAAAAATGGGGTTCCACAGTCACACGCCGGTGAAATTACAGTCCCCACCTGTACAGTTGGTGGTGGGACTCTTCAGCTCTGGAGGCCTTACTCTTCAACAGGAACATAGCTCAATTGACATAACAAGTAAATGTATTCTCAGGAATTCCGAGACTCAACCCGCCTCCTCTCCGCGTCCCATCAGGCAGCCATCACGAAGCTAGAAGGCCGCATCAAGGCGCTGACGACGACCGTAGACAAGCAAACCGCGCTCATAGACAACCTGCGGAGGCAGAACGCGCTGTTGGCGGCTGAGGGCATGCTGGCGGGGGTCGAAAAGGGGTATTGGAAGTTTTTGAACCAGGACTTGTGAAATAAAGACTGAACCATTATTTGTTGTTTTTTTTCTAACCTTACCGGACGTCCATTTTTGACTGACAAAAATTTAGAGTTCATTCTTGCAAAAGCTTAATGTTTACTTATACGTCGGTATTCCCCCATTCGAATCCTCTATTCCACTAATCCATTGTTCAAATCCATTAATGGATTAGATTCCACGTAGTAGTACACTCTAATCCGTGAATGGATTAGATTCCGCTTACAAGTCCACTCTAATCCATCGGTAGATTTGTTTATCATGTAAATGTTTTGCACCACAGGTGTCCTTTTCTGTGCCCCTAATCTAGCAAAACGTTGTTTTGTGTGTTTATGGTTATAAAGTTCTCAATGGAGCAGTTTTGACCCCTGCGGACCTAACACGAGCACTTTTGGTGAAGAAAATACTAAAACCAGGAGAAGCTAGAGACAGAAATACAGAAAATACTATTCTTCATAGAAAAAGGTATTTATTTATTAATTTAACTTACAAAATGTCAGTTTCACATGTTTTTATAATTTAGGAACTTGTGATCAAAATATTTTTTATAAATAAGTAGACCATATGTAGAGACTTTTTTAGCGGTCGCACTCATATTCGTAATTTAACTAACTATCGGCTAACTATCTATCTACTGGTAGCTAGTTCCTAGATAGTAGATAGGATCCACGTATATCTCGACCCAGTAGTCCATCCGCGCGCCCCGCTCGCTGGCCAGGCGGAAGTTCACGAACGAGTGGCCCACGCCCCCCGCCGTGATCTCGATAGAGTTGTTGCCTCGGACGTTGTCTATCACGTTTATGCCCTGGAAAATATCGCTGGACATTATTCACACAGCGCCATCTAGCCCCAAACTAAGCATTAGCTTGTGCTATGGGTGCCAGACAACGGATAAACATTACTTATATACTTTTTTTTTGTAAATACATACATATTATACATAGAAACACCCAGACCGATACAAACAGACATGTTCATGCACACAAATGTTTGTACCGTGCGGGGATCGAACCCGCGACCTCTGGTGTAATAGTCGACTTCTCGACCATTACACCAAATGGCTCGTCAGATATCATTAAAATATCATGAAAAGATATCATTATAATTAATAGTTGATAGTTAATAGAAATCTAAGGAATCTATCATCATAAATTTTACAATAACATCCAACTGAAGGAACTCCAAGTGCCTGACTTGAAGATTAGGCACAAAATAGACTTGAATCGGAATCGCTCTTTGATGTAGAAAGGCTAAGACACAACAAAGGTCGTAGAGCCAACCAAAGAACATTTTACTACATCCTAAAGATGTCCAAACTGATCAAACCTCTTTTCGCAGAAGAGTGCGCATAACCATAGTCGGACTCTGAAAAAGCCCTACCACCAACCAGACCCTAGGCGGGAATCGAACCCACGACCTCCGTGTTTTTATACCCGAGCGGCTTAGCCACTGTTCCACGGAGGCGGTCAAGTCACAGGACTTGGTGTCTATTGAGCGGTAGTAATCAATTACTATCTGGCGGTAGAAATCTTCTTTCATTTCTTTCATAAAAAAGCTGGTTTTCTTCCCTTGATGGAGACAGTTATAACCCGACCATTAAATAAAAAACCGCGCCATATTGCGGAAAAATACCTATTGGAAATAATTTTTTCAAGTGGCAACAATCAAATAAAAAAACAATAAGATGTCATTCATTATTATTCTGTCAAAGTATGATGTCAATTATTGTCAACCGTGCCTTGTTACTATTGGATATTGTGAGTATAACCATAGCAACCAAGTGTTGCTATAGCCATAGCTAATTGGCGCCTCCAGAGCAGGTAGCAGGTTTTTTATTTTCCTGGTCAGGCTATAAATACCAACACAAAATACTGACCCGAATCTTCCTATTATCCGGCTGAGTGTAAAAGTAAAACTTTTCCCTCCTCTTCAACAGCACACCATTGTACTTCACGGTCTCATTGTGGGCCAGATCTGATCCCTGACCCAGATCCCCTACCGTCAGGTTTACCCCCCACACGGAGCATGCAGCGAGGGTCATCAGAATGATGAGCAGAAATGTCTTCATCGTACTGAAAATTAAAAAAGCAGTTTGATATTAATGGCAATATTATTTGGTGGTCATGCTTGGTCAGTGATAATATGTCAGTGATAATAGCCAGCGGATCGCCTGATTGTAAGCAATCACCGCCGCCCATGGACATCTGCAACACCAGAGGGATCGCTGATGCGTTGCCGGCCTATGGGGTACGGGGGTGTGGGCCTCCGGCACTCTCACAAACCAGACGAAACACAATAATGGTACTGGTAGTCACTATTATTTCACGCTGGTGTTATGTGAGAGGGTGGTGCTTCCCCTGACGAGCCGGCCCATTCGTACTGTAAAACAGCATGGCTCTACCACTACTATATTCGATAAGTAAGCAGGTTTTTAATTTTATTTGTATTTATAGTTGAAATAAGTTAAAGATCGATGTAATGGTTGAGAGGTCGGTTACTCCAGGAGATAGGGTCCCACTTAGCTATCTCGATTTCTGTGTACGGGGATAGTACCGGGGATGGTGATAGAACTTTTCTAGGGTCCGACTGGCTGCTGGCACCGGCTCGTCTCAATCGGGTGTGAAGGGGAAACCGGAAGAGTTTAGTGTGTAGTGGACGCTTTAGTCTCGAGTCCCACACACGGCCGCAGGTGTAGCTAGCCTACAGTTATCGTGCATAAACGCATTCTCCTCCGCTCCGAAAAAAAAAGTTGGGTCTTACTGACTAGCTACCACCCCCACACTATTTTCTAATTTTACATAAATAGTGGCCAGACCACTTAAAATGAAAGGCTAGAAGACTAAATGAGCCGAAAGTATGGCAACACATCGAGGGACACTTCTCATTTCCTGGTGTCCCTCAATGGAATAAATTATTCCGCGTAACGTAATGTTTGTTGTTTTGCTAAGGCGTTTCCGAGACCCTCTTAATTCCCATTCATTCATACACTTAAGCCTAAGGAAGTTTAACAAGATACCTACTTTTAAAAAGTCCAAAATTCCACACTAAAACAATTCTCACATTGATTATTTCACTCACTAATAATAAATCTCACAAAATCCGTGTATGTATCACGCACTACGTTATTAATGTTTAACTAACTCAAGTTATCTAGCATGAACTGGCTTTGACCTTTCCTTATGACCACATTATGACTAAAACAGATAAGTGTTGACCATTTTAGGGTTACGCTGTACAATTTTACTTCAAACCTAATCAATTAATTAAATTAGTCATTTCAGTCTTAGACCGCCCTTTGTACCCTATGTTGTGCAATAAATAAAATAAACAAATATCCCGATTAATTTTTTTTAAATTTTTTATATTTTGTCTTTGATACAGCAAGCTGTATGACTTGGTAATGAGATGACCAAAGCCTCAAATATACTAATGGAGATTGTACCTATTGATAAAATTATTGTAAAACTGGTGATAAAGAGAAACTATCGTGTTTCTTGCCGGTTTTTCTGGATAGATAACAACATTTCGAATACGGTGGTAGATCACTCTGTTACTTTGATAATTGACGATGCATAAGTGCATCTCTTGAGGCCTTTACAATCATGAAGTACCTAAAGATTATTTTAAATAAATAAATATAAATATCTCTAGACATTATTTACACAGCGCCATCTAGCCCCAAACTAAGCATAGCTTGTGCTATGGGTGCCAGGCAACGGATAAACATTACATATACTTTTTTTTTGTAAATATATACATATTATACATAGAAACACCCAGACTGAAACAAACAGACATGTTCATGCACACAAATGTCCGTGCGGGGATCGAACCCGCGACCTCTGGACTCTGGTGTAATAGCCGACTTCTCGACCATTACACCAAATGGCTCGTCAATTCGTCATACGGAACCTTAATTAAAATCGCACTGGTTCTTGAAACAAAATTGATAAACATAATATATCATCAAAGATTGTTTGGACTTCGGAAGACGATTTCGAGCGCGTCATGGCGAAAAAAAACGAAGTTGTGGATTTTATTGAAAGAAGAAACCGGTGGTGTTGTGTTTAACTTTCTGTGGGGATAATGATTTCTAATATTTACACGGTTACTACTCATTAAAATAAAACAACTTTAAACGGATGAAAACTCGCGTATATTCTACATTTTGAAATTTAAACCCGACGACGTTTCGACTACTTTTCAGTTTACCGTAATCACGGCTACTGAAAAGTAGTCGAAACGTCGGGTTTAAATTTCAAAATGTAGAATATACGCGAGTTTTCATCCGTTTAAAGTTGTTTTATTTTAATTTCTGTGGGGAGTAAATACTGTTGTGGTCAGGGTACGCTTGCAGGATTCGGCAAGTTTGTAGTGTGTGTCACGACCTCAGAGAGAAAATTTTCTTGTTCTGTGGTGTCACGCCTCCAGGCGCGGTCCGAAGGGGGGGGGTCACAGGGGACATGACCCCCCCTAAAATCTAAGGTCAAATTGAAAAATCTCAAAAATTTGCCAAATAATAATGGTGGTGAATGGTGGTAATTCCATAAGTATAATTATTAATTATGTATGATTTTGTAACACTTCCATAGGGTTCCTTTTTCTGAGGTAGTGAGTGAGTGACCCGGGCTGGTCAATAGCCACAAGGCTGGCTGGGGAAGTTTAGTGGGTAGTGAACGCTTAGTCTCGAGTCCCACACACGGCCGCAGGTTTAGCTAGAATGCAGTTATGGTACAAAAACGCATTCTCCCAAAAAAAAAAAGTAATGAGTGACCCCCTCCAAAATTTCAGGCTGCGACCGCGTCTGCACGCCTCCCTATACATATATTAACCAATATTTATGTATTCGAGAGCAGTCATTAAACGGACGTTGCGCCTGAGACTCGCATCTTTTATTGACTCCCTAAGCCTGCACATTGCAAGTTATTACGTTGGCACTGCCATCTGACCTCCGTAACCCTTAACAAAACTAATTAAACTACGGCACACTATGATGGCCGTTTTGACATATTACAATACATGGTTTTTATAACGCTTTCGCACTTTTTATATTAACTATCTGCTGTGCAGCAGTTTATGTGCTGTTTTTAATTTTAGAGCTGTTTTTTAAACCGTTGCTTTCGGCTTTTATTATAGGTACTGTAAAACTATGTAAGTATTGTAATATGTCAAAACGGTCATCATAGCGAGATCAGTTCAGATCAGTTATACAGCTACAGACCGACAAACTTATCTGTTCCGGTGGCGGCGTCGCTACTGTCTATTTAGAACTGTCATTAAATATCGTTTTTGCATTGCATTTCACGTAGTTCCAATTTTGGCCACCGAAACAGATAAGTTTGACGGTCTGTAATCTACTTGGTGGACAGGTTTCCTCACGTTTTACGTCACCACTAAGGTTCGCGAAAGATAATAAAACTTCAAAAACACTATTCTTATGTCATATATTTCCGAGCGCCATCTATCGACCATTATTGTTGACAGGGTAGTTCCCATAGCTGATCGGTTCCACGTACACTCCTAGACCATAGTCCAGCCCTCTTCCCCGCTCGCTCTTCAGACGAAGGTTCACGAATGGGTGTCCCACTCCACCCGCTGTTATGTTGATGGAGGCTTTGCTCTGGAGGTTGTCTAGGGCTTGGATACCCTGGAAAAAGAAATAAGTTGATGGTAATACAATAGGTAATGTTAAGACCATAGTTATGTGCGGCGTTTTTTCGTGGTCCTACTAGACTAACTTGTCCCACTAGTAAGACCTCGAGGGAGACCTTTTTCTGTTTGTCCTACTATGTGTAGAATAAAAATTCTATCTCCTGTATGTCATTGAAATCTGTGTAGATCTTAAAACTGACGAAGATTTACATGTTTTACTGAAGTACCTATATTGAAAGAAAACTTGAATGTTATAAGATCGAAAGATATACGATACCTACTTCAAGCATTAGCAAAAGATTTGAAAAGCACCGTGAGCCAGATTTTTTTTTTATGTCAGCGGCGGCAAACGAGCCAGCGGGTCGCCTGATGGTAAGCAATCACCGCCGCCCATGAACATCTGCAACACCGGACTGACACGACCGCAAGAGAGACCAGGCGCAGGACCAACGGCTTAACGTGCCTTCCGAAGCACGGAATCATCATTCTTTTCAGTTATTCAGGTGATTCACTTATTATTATTGAAGGGCTTTTAGATAAAAATAACATACCCGAATCTTTCTATTATCAGGCTGCGTATAGAAGTAGTATTTGACCCTCTTCTTGAACGGAATGGCATTGTACTGGATATCCGCTGTGTGGACTAGTTCTGCTCCTTGCCCCAAGTCTCCCACTATTAGATGGGCCCCCCACACACCAACAGTTAAGGTGACTAGAAAAAACAGGGTTATTGCCTTCATTTTGTATCTGGAAAAAAAATAAGTATCAGCCTAAAGTTGAAGACTAACGAAGAGAGTAGGTATGCAGTTTTATCATCTTCATCTCAGCGTATTCCCGATTGCATAGTGTTTTAGTCCAGGGTCAGCCTCGACTATGATCCTAGATTTGACAAGCCTGGTTATTACAATAGAGCGATTGCCATCTGACCTCCGTAAACCTCTTAAGAGAAACTAGACCTACTGCATGGGAACGTCCCATCCGAAGCACAGAATATTATTATTTTCAGACATTCAAGTGATTCAAACATGCAATTTCATAACCAAACTGGAAGGATTCGAACCCACGACCTCCGGGTTTTAGAGCCCAACGCTCTAACCACTGTAATAGCCAGGGGGTTTTGTCGTTTGACCCCGGTCCCTGAATACACCGCGCTGTCATAGTCCTTATTTCAACCGCTTAAAGACTATGACAGCGCGGTGTATTCAGGGACCGGGGGGCAAACGACGAAACCCCCGCCAGGGTCAGCCAGGGTCCGCTTGCACCATGGGCTGGTCAATAGCAAAGCTGGCACCGGCTCGTCCCAATCGGGTGTGAAGGGGAAACCGGGGGAGTTTAGTGGGTAGTGGACGCTTTTTAGTCTCGAGTCTCACACACGGCCGTGAGTCTAGCTAGCTTGCGGTTATGGTGCATAAACGCATTCTCCTCCGAAAAAAAAAGGGTCCGCTTGCACCATGATCCAGGATTCAGCTATCACATTTGAGCGACTGCCATTTGACTTCCGTAACCCTTAACAGATGAACCAGACCAATTGGATCATGGCTACACAGCCATTAGACTGTGCACTCTGTGCAGGTTTCCTTGTGATGTTTTCCGTCACCGTCAAGCTTGTAAATACGTACATAATAAAGATCCTTCAAGATTCGAATCATCGACCTCAAAGATCCAACGTTCACCTTCTCGGACATAACTAAATAAATAAATATCTCTGGACATTATTCACACAGCGCCATCTAACCCCAAACTAAGCATTAGCTTGTGCTGTGGGTGCCAGACAACAGATAAACATTACTTAAATACTTTTTTTTTTCTAAATACATACGTAATATACATAGAAACACCCAAACCGATACAAACAGACATGTTCATGCACACAAAATATATTTGTACCGCGACCTCTGGTGTAATAGCCGACTTCTCGACCACTACACCAAATGGCTCGTCATTATTTAAAAATGTAAAAACTACTCACATTTGTTAGTTTGTCATAACACTTATATCACTCAGTATAACACAAATATGTCCGTCCTTATGTGTGTCCGGTGCAGTTGTGTGGACCAATACGCGTGTTATCAAAGGTTAGAGTGCGGTGACCACACGATACTCTATCAATCATAATTTATCAATTTTATGAATTGGGTTTATTAAAAATAGTAGATAATAGAAGGGGGACAATGATAGGCCACCTTATACGTCATGATATGCTTATAAAATATTACTGGAAGGCAACATAGAAGGAAGAAGGGGAAGAGGTAAACCAAGACGGAGTTACGTGCAGCAGTTGAAAGAAAAAGCTAATGTCAGACGTATAAACAAGACCAAGACCTCTACATTTTCAGTCGTTAATACTAAAAATACTCGAGGCGCTCGTGGCGCAGCTGTGACAGTGGTTCGTTAGAGATAACGAAAGTCAAGCTACCTACGCCGAGGTCGGTTAATGGATGGGTGACCATTCTGACCATATTTAGTGACTTTAATTTCGAGCGTCTCCGTGCTTCGGAAGGCACGTTAAGCTGTTGGTCCCGGCTGATATTTACTTTAATGTAAATATTAGTCGTCAAGCCTAGTCAGAGGCCATTTGGCGGCTTCCTAACATCTGACATTAAGGTTGGTGACTTGCCTTACGCAACCCTCCACCAACCCGCACTAGGCCAGCGTGGTGGAGTATGGCCCACACTATCTCACAATTGAGATAAGGCCTGTGTCCCAGCAGTGGGAACGTATAAAGGCTGATGATGATGATGATGATGAATACTAAAAATATTTAACTAATTAATGCTGTATTGTAAAATATCAAATAATTTTTGCAGTGGGTTAAAATAAATTGCAGTGTTTAAGGAGCTTACGGTGCTGGCAGAGACCAGAGAAAATGGAAATTGCTCCACCGACAAACTCTTAAGTTAATGACGATGATGAAGAATTGGGTTTGTACTTTTTTTTTTGTATGTATCTTGTTGTCTTTGGCTTTTGTATCGTAATTGGCAAGCGTGATGATAGAACTAGGAGTTGTACCTAATGTTGAGATTTCAATGATTCGGCCTATATTTTTTTAAAGAGTGCATATAGACCTTGGTTTTCTAGTGATCTCAGGGTCTTGACCCAGGAATTTAACACAGGACTCCCAGACTTAATTCCCAGGTCGAGCAATGTTTGGAATGTTGTCAGATATTATTATTTTAGTAAAATATATGCATTTTAAGTCAAATAATTTTGTACCTACGTTGGATACTTATATTCTGACTACTTAGAAATAATTAGATTTCTACAGACAGACAGGAACTGTGTCTCCCTATGTCTAGCAGTGGACTGTGAAAGAATGATGATGATAAAACAGTTTGTGTTGGCTTGTAATTCTAATGAAATCATGGTCACATCACATAAGGTCAGCTAGATCGCAGCCATGACACATTGATGACGTGTTTACTACGAACTGACTCAGATCATCGGATCATTACTCACAACTGGTTTCACTTTAATAGGCCTTGTGTTATTATAGCTAAAACAAAACAATAAAATAAGAACATTGCAAATTGTGGAGAGACAAACAAAAAACATGCAATGGAATTGAGAACCTGCTCCTTTTATTAACGGTTTAAAAATAGCATATTAATTTGTTAACGCACGTTTTAGCCAAAGAGGAACATTTGAAATGTTGACAATCTATACAAGTTACATTTTAAGTCTAACTCTGTCTGTCTGTTATGCCTCCACGCCTAAACCATAGAACCAATTTGGATAAAATTTGGTATAGAAATAGACCTTGGACTGGGAAAAGAACAAAGGCGGATTTTTACTCCGGGATAATGCTCATTATTATTATACATGATATGCTCAACACTCCACTTTGGTGAATGTGCTGCTCAGCTGCACGATTTGTTTCCACCAGCACCGTTCCATCATCGAACTACTAGACTCGGTCAGGGACTCCATCCGTATACAGTGGAGATACCGCGCGTACGGACTTTTTAATACGGACTGCGCGGGAGTGAAATTCCCTGCCGGGATCAGTCTTCTTTCCTACACAATATTATAACTTAGGGCTCTTCAAGGCCAGAATTAACGGGCTTTTCCTAAGCAAGCGCATTCCATAGTAGACCGCATAGTTGTTTAACATCAAGTAACTTTGTGGTCAAGTGCTAGTTTAGTACAAATATGAGAAAAGAAACTCTTTGCACATAACTCTAATCTGATCACCCCTCTTATTGTTAGAGCATTATTGGTTTAATACAGGAGTCTAAGATCTCATAGACATCTTTAATTGTGTATAAAAACTCTAGGTATAACATCTGTCACAGTCAAAATCTGACAGAGAAATCAGAAAAGAACAAAAAGTGACGTTAAGTCAATAAAACAATCGCGAATCAACTGATTTGTGATCCTGTGACATTGTGAAGATATTTATTTGTGTTTGGTATGTTTAGCTTTATTTTGTGGTATCATGCTTGGTTTGGAGTTCTTAATACATAGCAAATGTTATTTTTCAATTTTTTATGGTGAGTAATTTATTTTTTCTTACGTAAATAGCCATTCACGGGCGAACCATTTGGCAGCTACGCTCCATCACTCCAAATTGACTTGACTGGCCCGATGGAGCATTTGGTAGTGACCCTGCCTTGTGCCAGGAGTCGTTGGTTCAAATCCCAGGACGAACATTTGTTCGGATGTTTATTCGTTGTTTCTGATAGCCATAACACAAGTGCTTAAGCTACGTTCTTTGGGGTCAGGTCAATGTGTGATAAGTTGTCTAATAAGTACTTGAATAATTCAGTGAATTCTCTTGTCGCAAATAATATCTTAATAAATAAATATCTCTGGACATTATTCACACAGCGCACACAAATGTTTGTACCGTGCGGGGATCGATCCCGCGACCCTTGGTGTAACAACCGACTTCTCGACCATTACACCAAATGGTTCGTCATCGATTGAGTGTCAATCTAATGTTTTGATTCCCAAACATTCTAAAATCCATCTAATGGTAATTTAGTTGGCAGGCAGCCCACAACTTGTTCCATTTAGGCGCAGTTGACCAGGAAGCGTCGCTCAATGTGCTGCCAGACTGTAGGCTTCTCTGATCTATCTTGGAGCCTCTCATTCCAGGGAGCAATTAATTAGCATTAGGAAATAAAATATTATGCTATGATTATTTATCTGATCCCAAAAGTATAACCTTTTTTTTATACCACATCAGTTGGCAGACAGACAAGCAGCCCACCTGATGGTAAGCGGCAACTGCGGCCTATTCCATTGACACTTCAATAGGAAGCGTCGCTCAATGTGCTGCCAGACTGTAGGCTCATCTGATCTTCGAGCCTTTAATTTCAAGTGAACTGGCTCCCACATTAATATTCCCGGAACACAGCCAGAGCTGTTATGGCGGCAGATTTCACCTGTGGTAGCTAACCAGTCGGACTCTGAAAAAGTCCTACTACCAACTAGACCCTAGGAATCTGACCTATGACCTCCGGGTTTTACACCTGAGCGGCTTAGCCACTGTTCCACAGAGACGATGCAGTATTGTACTCCTAATGCGATCTCGGAGTCTCGGATTCATTCCACGATTTGGGCTAAAAATATGTTTTAGTTATACCTACCTTTAGGAGTCGTGACCTGACCGCCTGATCTCTCTAGATAACTCTAGATAACTATGAGAGAAAAAATAGGGAGTACACCGGTGTTCGCACGTTCACTTGTGCATTTAAAATTGGCTAGCCACCGTAGACTTCTTGGGGTAGCAATCTCGGCTAAAGTTTGTCGGCTGAAATGAGGATAATGATAATAATAATTATAATAAAATGTATTGTTTCAGTTTATTTTATCTAATGGTACTTATCAATAGCCACACTATATCTAAAAACGTCGCATACGATACATTTGATGATATAGTCGACAGTATAAACGATTTGGACTACATACGGGGCGACACACGGAGGCATGACAGACTCGTGCACAGCTACAGAAAAGAAGAAAAAAAAGAAGAAACAACGAAAGCTAAACAAACAACCACCCCGAAGATTAAAGTGGCAACACTGGTGCCAGATGTAGACCAACCGAAAGTTACAACTACGACTATTCAACCGATTGAGAAGAAAACCAAGCCAAAGTTTTGGAATAAATTCCGGGACAGGCTAGGCTATAGAAAAAAAACGGTTAGGAGAAATGAAGTGTACAAGAGAAAGGCTGGGAGAAGTAAGAAACGCCACTTACGAACGCATAACAAAGATGTCTTAGAAGAATTCGATTTTGATTCTTCTAAAAGAATTGCAGACTATTCTATCAATAAAAATGACCTTGACTTGGGTAAAAGGAAAAGAGAAGTTGGCACTACAACTACTGTTAGCCCTAGAAGCACAACAGGTACAATATTTAACCGTCTTACATCAAAACTGGACAGCACGAACTTAGCCCAGGTTAAAACATATCGACCTGCTACGGGTGACGATATAACACAAACATTAAATGCACTTACAACAAGACTTACAGATCTTAAACATACGTACGGTATGATTAAATACAGGACTAGCCCCTTCTCATCTCTACCAGAATATAAGAATGCGATGAAGAACTGGTCCAATGTAACGTCAAGTGTTGCAACCATGACGACGGCAAAGACAACTGAAGATATAGATTTCCTTGGGACAGCTCAAATCGAAGCTTTGCTCAACGACATTAAGGCTAAAGCAGTAAAAATGGTTGCTGATCAAAATCCAGCTATAACAGACATTATTACAAATACTGTTACAGAAACGACTTTTGAAGTAGATCCTATGCTTACTCACATGGCAATCAGTAGCCCAGGCTATGCTATAAGCACGTTCATTTCAATTGACGGCCCATATAGCGAAAGATCAGTCTCTAAAGTGGTAACTCCAAGAAGTGATTCTGTTGTTATATCTAATACAGAACCACATCACAATATTCACGAAAGATCTTTAGGCGAGGATGTTTACACGATTGCGCAGAATATAGAAGACATGCTGCAAAAAGAATTGCACAAGGTCTACCATAAAGTTAAAAATAAACTTTCAACGCAAATAAGTAAGGAAGTGCACGAGGCGAAGAAAACAGCTAAGAAAAAGCTGGATAAGGTTACAAAGGCAATAAGTAAGACTTGTCCCACTTCCGTTACAAAACCTATGACGACGCCAAAGAGAAAGAAAACTAAACATCCTCCCACACAGAAACAAAGGCGGGCGCCGAAATTCAGCAAGTATCCTGCGAAATCTAAAACGACAAGACCGACAACGCAGTCCACGTATGACGATTATTTAATGTTGACGCTATTTGAGCAAATGTTAGCAAAAACACACGAAAATAATGTAATGAAAATGCTCACGACTACAGAAGCAAGTATAAGTAATAAAAGGAACTACTATAGACGCATGAGAAGTAATACCGAAGCTACAGATACTGCGAAAGACAATGGAAAAGTATACGACGATATGATGCCGATTGAATTGATGGATTATAATTCAAAGACTATGTCGTCTACTGAAATGCCTTACAGCGACTCAACAGAAACAGTGACAGATACAAGCTTCGAAGGGCTTAGCAACAAAATATGTTACAATGACTACGTAAACGGCTACAAACATTATCTAAAATTTCAAAGAGAACAGGGAAATCAAAACTTTTCCAACTTAATCAAGTACCAAGCTCATAGACACCACAGTGTAGACGAGATTGGTAAGTTTATCTTAGACAAAATACCACAGTTGCCAACTCGACGAAAGAAGAGATTCTTCGAAGACGATATAATGGAAGATCAGGATATATCTACGAAGAGCGATGATTCGTGGTTCAAGAAACACTTCTATCTCTTCATTGATAACGGGCCTCCAAGGAAATACCATACGTCGCAGACCGTCGAACTAAAATCGCCTATCACCGAACCAGCTTTGGATATGGTTAATTCTGAGAAGTCTATGGCAAAACTGCAATCAAAATCTAAAAGCTTTACTGACAATTCTGCCGACAAGTCTGTAGATGAAGATGGTGAAATGAACTTGGATTCATTGTCTAAGTCCTTAGACGATATCAAAGTTAAACAGTTTTCCAATGTAGGTCCTGAAGGTATTTATATTATGAGGTTCCAATTTTGAAAACACTCAAATATTTGTAGCACTCGTAATAATAATGACTTTATTTAATTACAGATTTAACCACAAAGAAAGTAGACAAATATCATAACATTGATAGTGGTAATACACTGTTCCGTGCATCTATGGAAATTGTGGATAAACTTTTTGGGAGCAAATCTGGAAGAACGGCAACTCAACATAATCTCGACCTAGACGGAGACAGTAATATTTCTGTTAATGACATGGAAAGAGAGAAAAGAAACCCTAAAGGTCGTGCTAATGAAGCAAGGGACTTAGTAAATTCACCAATTACTACAATAAAGTCCACAATAGCTGCAGTTATGTCTAAAAACAAGAATGGTTATGTCGACGTTGATTTAATTCCGCGACCAACCGCTATAGTAAAGTTACGGGCAAATAAAGAGAGGAAAAGTAAATTAAAGAAGTTTTTTAATAAATTTAAATTTCGGAAACGCAATAGACAGAAAGAAAAAGAGATTAAAAATAAAAGCCATAAAATAGGAAAGAGGGAACAGAGAGTACAAAGATTTAATCCGTTAAAGAAATTGAAAAATATCTTTCAAAAAAACAAAGTAGAAGAAAAATCTAGAGAAGGGTACGAAATACCTGATTATGAAATGATGACTTCACACATAGACACTTTCAAACCTGTCAAGTTTAACAAAGTTCCAAGTATTGAAGAAATTAAAGGTCAGATACCAAATATAACTGAAGAAAGGCGTATAGATAATTTAATAAAACATGATCAATACAGTGCTAATGATTTATTGAAGCAAACTGATAAACCACTATCCTTTGATATGCCGTTTGATGTTCCAGTGGTTCCAGAGGTCTATGAGACTACTCCTCTTAGCATTATCAATGATACAGTTGGATTGTCTCCTGCCACAGGTATGCTTGTGTCCTTTTTTTAAGGTGCAGATTATTAATATGCTACAGACGTAGACCAGAATGTCTATACCTCTCAAATCTCATTAAACAGAATTAGAGCTCTTTCAAATTAGACGTTTTGTGTCGGACGGCTGCGGTACGGCGGCCGCGCGGTTGCCGCACCGCGACCGGACGGTCGTTAGTTTTCATACAAAACACCCCGTGCGGCAACAGTACGGTTGCGGTTGCGGTTCGCGGTACGGACGCCGTACGGTAGCCGCACCGCGTATTTTGTATGAAAAATAACGACCGTCCGTTCGCGGTGCGGCGTCCGACACAAAACGTCTAATTTTAAAGAGCCCTTACTTCCGCATTATAATATGAGTATGGATTGTAAAATTCTTAAGCTATACAGAAAAAGAATTTTATTTTTACACTTTCAAAGAATTAAAACTCAATAATATTATTTATTGTAAAAATAATTTGGGAGGATTAATCAACTAATAATCATGGAACTCTTTTTTTTTTCTAGCATTAAGAACAACGTCATCAAGAAAGTCGCAAAGACCATACACCTCAAAGAAGAAGACCTCCAAAATAAAACAATCAGATCGCACCAGCCTTATTAACTCTGATATAAACGACAGCATGTTCACTACAGTAAAGGGGCACTACAACGATAATTACGATTACTACCACGTCACTCCCACACCATCGCTGAGCTTAGAAGATATTAGAAGCGAAGTAGAAGGCATACAAATGAAACTTTCAATGCCACCGACGCTTCCCAAGCAAAGCACAGAAACTGTAACAACAGAGAAGCCAACGCCAGTAATTTCAACAAGGTTAATGAGCAAATACGCCGTTAATAGGAAGATGTACGTCCCCCCACACTTAAAATACATGACGCAGTTAAAGCAGCCGAAAATAGAACATAGAGACTTGAAGATACAGACGAAATTGACTAGAATTGCAAAATTTCCTCTATCACACTTACACAATAATAAAATCAACCCAGTCTTAGAGAATCCGGAGAAAGCCAATCAAAATATCAACTTGCAAAAGCGTACCATTGACGATACATATTATACAAGAGCGAATAACCTAATAGCGTATGCTACGGAAAGTCCAAAGTTCTTTTCCCTGTCAGGTTACAGTGACATTAGTAAATCTGATCGGTACAAACCATACCCCGATTATTTTAATGATTTATTAATGTGGCATGGAGACTTACTTAATACTGATAAAGTTACTAGTGCCCAATGGGAGAGTATACTTAAAAGTATTAAACAGGATGCTGAGGTTACTACACAAAGCATGCAGGATATGCAAAGAGAATTAGCACTAATGAGAGATTCTATAGGATTTTATCGCGACTTAGCTCTAGCAAAGGCTACACCTAGATTTAAATTAAAAGCAAGAATGCCTTTGCTAGCTAGAAATGATAAAACTAGAGTTAACGAAAATCCAAGTGATTATATAAAAACGGTTGCCGTTAAAGATAATGCAATGGCTAAAACTAATGACGTGGTCATACAAGGAGAGGCTAAGTACTATCAAATGATGAAACAACCAGAGTTAAATGCTGACAAATACATTCAAGCTGATGATCTGATTAACAATTTGAATAAGATACATTTTAAGAATCCTGGAATAAAATATGATATTGAAGAAAAGATTCGGGAGGCTAAAAGTCATGATGGATTATGGAAGACTGATTATGGTAAGTCAAGCACTGTGCGTTTCTCTCGACAATTCTTGCCACGTCTTTTTTTTTTAATGTGGGGAATGCGTTACGCATACTCTCGGCCAGGTGGTGCTGGCGAGAAGCGACAACACCACCCGTCAGAGGGTTATGTGGGACTCTCCTACTCGAGGGGTAGGTATACCCACTAAAACCCACAGTGCCCAACAGGCGCCTTAATGGTAGTGTCACAGGAATCGGCATAGCCTTGCATCTGTGACACTACCAGCGGATTCCTCGCACCCTCCGCTTTGGAGGGTGGGGAGCA
Organism: Mecyna flavalis; assembly: GCA_949319885.1. Classification (NCBI taxonomy): domain Eukaryota; kingdom Metazoa; phylum Arthropoda; class Insecta; order Lepidoptera; family Crambidae; genus Mecyna; species Mecyna flavalis. The sequence goes on along the minus strand of OX439420.1, from coordinate 866,828 downwards.
GCACTTGGCAGCTACCGCCCGACACGGGGGGCCTACTGGCCCCCTGTACCTCCGCCATGCCACAACCTGCGGTGTGGCCCCGCTTGGGCCGCCGATGCGCAGGGGGGAACGGCAACGTAACACCGGCCCCCTCCAACCGGTTGCGCACCGCGGCCCCCACCTCGCGCCCGAGGGCGCGCTGAGCAGACAGTAATGGATACTGTCCGCTCCCCTCATGTCGCAGGCAGACCTGTCGGTCCGCCCACTTGGCCACTCTTAGTTCACCGGAGCCCACCCGGCTACTAAGCTCCCCCACCGCGACAAGGTGATGGCCCATCGGGGGGGACGTCTCCATCAATCAAGTTCTGGCAGCTGTGTTTAAAAAAAAAAAACAATTCAACATGAGATGCTTTAAAAAGCCAGTGAATTATTTGATGCAGGTATTTATGGCAAGGGCGTCGCCAGCTTATGATTAAGGTGGGGGGGGGGGGGGGGGCAATTATGATTAAGGGGGGGGGCAATGGGGCAATATTATTTAGTAGAAAAAATATGAACGCCGAGAGCATGAAGCGTTACCGCTTTGCGGCTAGCGGCGACGCCCTTGATTTATGGAATCGTCTGATATAGCATTTTTTCCCTTTTGAAAGACGTTAGCATTTATTTTTTTTTATAAATTGGTGCTATTGCTACAGGCTTTTAATAGAGAGGTGCGGTAGGAGTAAAGTGTGACGTTACAGAGCTTTTATACAAGCCGATGATCAATATAAATGAAGACGATCTGACTAAAGTTTCGCCGCTCCAATACTGCATACCTAATATCTTTTCCGAGGGACTTGTATCGAACATTTACGCTTGTAACATAATCTCCAGGATTTTAAAGGTATTTATTTTCATTATTTTGCAGGTACCAAGAATGAAAATAGCAAAGACGAAGATGGCAATTCCGTTCTGTTTCTGGACACAACTCTGCTGGCTTACGACGATGGACCGAACTTCATAACCGAACAACCGAAATTGAAATATAAGAAGATGTGTGAGTATTTGATAATAAATGCATATCCACAATTATTATTTGACGAGCCATTTGATGTTCTGGTTGAGAAGTCGCCTATTACACCAAGAGGTCGTGAGTTTCATCCCCGCACAGTACAAACATATTTTGTGTGCATGAACGCATCTGTTTGTATCGGTCTGGGTGTTTCTATATAAATATAACAGGTAGATTTTTTTTTATATACTAGTTCAATTATTGGCAGACAAGCACGCAAGCCACCTGCTGGTAAGCGGCCACTGCGGCCTGCTCTATTAAGGGGTGCACCACCTGGAAGCGTCCCTCAATGTGCTGCCAAACTGGAGGCTCATCTGATCTTCGAGCCTCTGATTTCAATTGTACTGGCTCCCACATAAATTTTGCCGGATACAGATAGAACTATTATAGCGGCAGATTTCATCTGTGAGGGTGGTAGCTAAAAGCCCTTCCACCAATCAGACCCAAAGTGGGAATCGAACCCACGACATCGAGGCGATCGAAAGGTATTTACAAAAAAGTATATAAATAAGGTTCATGCCTTATTTGGCACCCATAGAAGCTAAGCTTTGTTTTGGGCCGGATGGCGCTGTGTGAATAGTTTCCAAAAATATTTACATAATTATTTTATATTCCTGATATTTACTTTGCAGCGAAAACATCGAAACCCTACCCTACGCAACAAAGCACAGTAAGTGTAATTTAACAATTTGTCGTTATAAAGAATTAGAAATTCAGTAATTCAAATCTTATGTTCATTCTAGGTTAAACCGATCACAAAAACCAATGCATCGCCATTACAATACTTTAGCACACCGCTTCCAATGAAGATGAATGACTTCGAAAAATTCTTGAAAGATCACCAAATTGACGTCCAATCAGTAACTAGCCCTCTTCTAACACTACCACAGTATAACCTTGTAAACAAAGGTGAAGCCACAACTAAAATGAAGGATAGCAAGACGGAATCCACAACAACAACGCACAAAACAACAGTTCTGACTAAAGTTGAAAAAGTAAATAAAAAACCAGCTGGAGAATATTCTGATAACATATTAATAAACGACGCTACATCTGGTGTAGTTTATACAACGAAGTCCCATTCAAATGTGGATAAATCGGTACTTAATGAGTATTTAGAAGATCTAGACGACAAAAGGCGGAAGCGATATAGCGAATTGTTGAACGACCGGTTCTTTACATTTGAACCGTTTAAAAGGAAGACAAAAGGTAAAGTAAAGAAAACGAAGATTATTGACAAGAAACAGCAATCGCCAGAATCAGCGACAGAGATGTTTACAGACATAACACCTTACAATCCTAACAATGACGTGCAAAACGAAGTGGAGTTAACAATTATCAATATGAACGATATGGACACTGGACAGGATAAAGTTACTCATAAAGATGCAAAACAAAAAAGTGAAAAACCGAATAAAACATCTAAAACAACAACAACAGCAGCAGATACCAACGAAGAAGCGTCTAGTGCTTCATTAATTAATAAAGTGCATAACCAATTACTTTTCGATCATTATATAAGTAAAGATACAAGTGGAAAAGGAAAAGCTTCGAAGGCAGATGATTCTGAAGAAATTATGCCAGATGATGCTAAAACTTCATTCCATCCTATGATTGATAACCAAATTTTTAACAGGCTGCATAGAATCAGAAATCATCCAAAGAGAGTTAAAATAAGTCATAGTTATAAGTATGACATTATTTATAACAATAATGATCAACCAGATAGGCGGTTTAACAAAAATGTAGTGCGTAAATGTAAGTAGAAATTATTATAAAATCATGTTTATTTACTTACCTGTGATCTTCTATATAATAAATATCCTTGGACACTATTCACACAGTGCCATCTAGCCCCAAACTAGGCATTAGATTGTGCTATGGGTGCTAGACAACTGATGGAGATCTAACGGTAAAGATGAATGTAGGTTCGTGCCATGTTCTAAAAATACTATAAACATTAGGAGAGGAGGGACATTCCAAAGAAATCAAATCTAGAAGCAAGAAAGCCACCTTATTTAATGTAGATAGGTAAATATTTCTTGCCAGTTTTTCTCGATCGAAAACAACATTCCGAAGCTGGGTATTCATTCAGCATCATTGACAATTGACAGGTTTTAGAGTGCACCTTTGCAGTCTATAAATAAAATGAAGAAAGAAGATTTTGCTTTTGATTTGATTCGAATTGTGACTAATACCTATAATTATTATTTCTATTTTAGATGACCTCAACTATGGAAGGAAACCTTTACGCAGTTACAATAACGATGAATATTATAAACAACCGATCAACAGTGAGTAAGTTCTATTTATTTTATTATTACATAGCGCTATTTTTTTCTTGTTTTTAACAAACTTGGTGAATCGTAAATTTAATTTCTGCTTCGCGTCTGAGACTTTGCGTAGCTATCATCACCTCAGCTGAAATTGAAATGAAGGCACTAATATCAAAGAAACCTTTAAATGTGTATCTTTCAATGTGATAGGGTGCTGTGGTCGGTTATTATCAGGTGGGCTGCGTGTCTGTCTGCCATATGAAGTAAAATAAAAATCCTAATTTTATGTTTTTCATTAAAACAGCTTTATCCAAAACACATCCGTAAATTCAACAGAGGCAGTCAAATAATTAAAATTGTCAATGCTGTCGAAGCGATAGAGAACTTTACTAGACCAGACGTTGAAATACATGTCGATCTACCTACATACTACATGCCAGATACAGGCCCTACAGAAAAAATAGTATTCACTACACAAAAGTCTTGGAATGACGTTATCATGAAATACATATCTGGCATAGCTCTACTTGATCTGTTGAATAGATTTGGCCTCTTGACAATGTTAGATGGAAAATTGAATCTTACGGATGGAGTAGATAAAGCTGTTAATGCTTGTAAAGTTTTTAGCTTTACCGAACATTCGACGCACGGAATGGAGATGAAAAGGAATGGTGGAACACGAAGGAGTCGTCAAGGTAAACTATCTTTGCTTTATGCATTCATTTTATTATATATCTAAAATGCGCATTAATTATTCGAATACGGCGTACTTTAAGCCAAACATTTGTATAAATATACATTTTGAATGTATTAAAATGAAGTTTTCATATTATCACTACAAGTACATTAGGGCATACGTACTTGCCAAAACTCCGGATGTAGGTCAATTTATTTATCTTTAATTTTTTCAGTTTCGATAGATTCCGTCGATTCCCGAGATGCTGATTTAATTTTATCGTCGTCACCAAATTGGAGGGAAAAGAGACGTTTGAAAATATTTTCAAGTACGTTCCTAGCAATTCATTTAAGGATATACCAAAAAAGGACACTAAAAGGTTGATACTTTACCCCTTTTTTTCCAAAATATGTTTTCAGATATACGCGGGAAGCTGAAAACACTATTGAGAAGAAATAAACCAACTTCTACAACTGAGAAGTTCACTAAGGCGAATATCATACAAGGTGAATTGAATTAGATTAGTATAGAAAAAACCGGCCAAGTGCGAGTCGGACTCGCCCATGAAGGGTTCCGTAGCAGCAAGTATCATCATAATATAAAAGTTCTTGTAGTTCTTTGTAAGTTTGATCGACGTTTTTAAATTTGAGTTGATTGAATGAGAGGAAAATTGCGGTTTACGATTCATGACGTTTTAAAAAAAAACTAATTACTTGATCTCGTTAAAACCAATTTTCAATGGAAGTTTGTATGGTAATGTACATCATATATATTTTTTAGTTTTATCGTTCTCTTATTTTAGAAGTTAGAGGGGGGGTGACCAACATTTTACCACTTTGAAAGTGTCTCTCGCGCAAACTATTCCGTTTAGAAAAAAATGATATAAGAAACCTTATTATCATTTTTAAAGACCTATCTATAGATACCCCACACGTAAGGGTTTGAAGAAAAAAAATTTTTTGAGTTTCACTTCTAAGTATGGGAAGCCCCAAAAATTTATAAACTAATTACTTGATCTCGTTCAAACCAATTTTCAATGGAAGTTTGCATAATAATGTACATCATATATTTTTTTTAGATTTATCGTTCTCTTATTTTAGAAGTTACAGGGGGGGGGACCAACATTTTACCACTTTGGAAGTGTCTCTCGCGCAAACTATTGAGTTTAGAAAAAAATGATATAAGAAATCTTATTATCATTTTAAAAGACCTATCCATAGATGCCCCACACGTAAGGATTGGATGAAAAAAATTTTTTTGAGTTTCAGTTCTAAGTATGGAGAGCCCCCAAAATTTATTATTATTTTTCTATTTTTGTATGAAAATCTAAATGCGGTTCACAGAATACATCTACTTACTAATTTTCAACAGTGTAGCTCTTATAGTTTCGGTAAAAAGTGGCTGTGACATACGGACGGACAGACAGACAGACAGACAGACATGACGAATCCATAAGGGTTCCGTTTTTTGCCATTTGGCTACGGAACCCTAAAAAATAACTATATAAAATTACTACAAATTAAGTCAGACCACATCGACATAACAACAATTAAGATTAAAAGAAAATACTTTATTTTTAACTCAAACTACAGAATTGATGTCATTTTAATTTATATAAAATCACAAGGACAAGGTTTTGAGAAAAATCTATATAATTACGAAGTATTTAACCACCGAAAGCTCGAAGTTGAAAGTCGAAAGTGTTTTTTCTTCTGGCTACTAGTCCCATAAAATAGGTCGCAGATGCCACTTACCATCAGGTGGGCTGCGTGCCTGACCACTAACGTAGCATAAAAAAATTTATTAAGGATCTCAACAATCAAACGATTGTTATATTTACAGAGACGACTAAAGAAGTAGAGAAGACTATTTCAGAAGATCACAAACCGAAGAGGGAGAAGAAGTTCGAGCCGGAAGATGGCGTGTTCAGGACCACAGTGGGCGGCTTCCGAGTGGAACTGAGTGGGATCGACTTTGAGAAGCTCGTTAAGGTATTGACTTTTTTATAATACAAGGGTGGCCAAAGTCTACGGCCCGCCTATTTAGTGTAATGGTTGAGAAGCCGAATATCACAACAAGAGGTCGCGGGTTCAATCCCTGCGTGGTACAAATATTTATAGGCACATGTCTGTTTGTATGTGTCTTTGTAGGTATAATATACTAGCGGCGACTATTCATTACAAACAAAAAAATCTTTCCTCTTTATAATATTAGTACTATCTAGTGCAGGCCCTGATTAAGAGTTCTGACCGCCCTAGGCTAATTATGAGGACGCGCCCCCTCCAGGTGTGTTACGGACGGGTCTAAAAGTAGGAACTGAGTAGAGTAGTATTATGAAAATTTTAATATGGTTCATACTACCTATAAAAGTTTTCAAATAAGACCAAAACCATGACAAGTGACTGCAGGCTACCAAGTAGTAAACCAAATCATCTCGTGTTTGGCAGCACGACTTGTATTGGCTTAGTTTCTATAGACCCCTTAGGCCGCGTGGTCCGATCGGCTTGTCCGATCGATCGGACCACCATGTTTTTTATTTCCTGTTGGTTCGATTGATCGAACTCTAAAGTTCTCGTGGTCCGATTATCGAATTACTCGGACTATTCATTTCCTTATAGACCGATTGATCGAACAATTAGGTCGTTTTTTTTCCTGTTAAATCGATTGATCGGGCAACGATATTTATTTTGACTTCGTTATTTTTTTGAAATAACAGAAGATTGTAAAAACAAAAGAAAGCAAGTAGTAAAAATTTGTTCTTTTATTTAAAATTAATATTATAAATAATAATAATAATAAATCTTTATTTCAGATCCAAACAATCCATAAAATAACCAATTAAATACCATGTCACAATATTACAATATTACATGTCACAATATAACATGTCAATTTAATACATAAAAATACACATACAAAAGAAAGTAAAAAGTATTTTTTAGTCATGTATTTTTTTAAAACAAATTAATATTATAAAAACATAAGAAAGAAAGTTTGTAGTGATGGTTTAAAGGATTTTTTTTTGTTTTTTTTTTAATTAAATTAATCCTACTAATAACAATTATAAATGCGTCTGGAAAATTCTTAAAATCATTTTTTTTTTTGGATTTTTTTTAATAACAAAGGAAGATCATAAAATCCATATGAAGTTGCAATTTTTTTTTTATTTGAAAATCGTGTAAGTTTGTTAGTTACGTCTTGTTATTTATTTACGTAACATAAAAAATTGTAATGATTATTCAGAACCAAAATACGGTAGGGCCATTTTCACTACCTTTTGATAAGTGGCAAATAGCCGATCCGTCAGATATTGTAACAAGTTTTTCATAAAAATATCATGTCAAAAATCTGTCAGATAAACTAGATATCTGCTTATCAGGAGGTGGTGAAACCGGCCCATATTGTCGTACTATTCCAGCGTACCTAATGAAAACAAAGCACAAACTCAACTCTTGTTTGCTTTATTGTTGTTGAAGTTGTTTGTACTCACAAATTCGCTATGGTCTCACAATTTGAAATCGATCGGACCAGTAGGAAAGATAGAAGAAGTGTGGTCGGACTAAGAGGATTTTTAAAAGTCTCGTGGTTCGAGCGATCGGACAAGATGAACTTTTAAAATGTCGTTAGTCCGATAGTAGGACTACAAGGATTAGAAAAATCCTGATGGTCCGATCAATCGAACCAGCAGGAAATAAAAAACATAGTGGTCCGATTGATCGGACAAGCCGGTCGGACTACGCGGCCTAAGGGCTATAGACAACTTAGTTTCCATTGCCATTGAATCGACTTGAGTTTTTTTAAATATTTACTCTAGAGAAAGCATTTGAAACAGTGAAACATTTTTGCAACTGATTAATAATTTTTTTGAAAAGTAATTATTTTTAGATTATACAAAAGCCCTTTTCGTGCTTTTATGTTGTAGGGATAATAATTGTGTAATAATTATTTCATTAGAACCAAATAAAAGTGAAGGTTGTCAATAAAAATCAACTATTTATAAAAAGTACAAAAATACGAATAATTTATCGTCGATAAATCGATGGTTGCCACGATAATCGATTTTTTTGGTTCATTCACTTATCACAGCACTAATTATATTTTATGAAAAGCTGACAACACAGTAAACGTCAGATTTGGCCATTTATTTATGTTTGAATCATATAGGGGTAAAATAAGTGACGTCGGACGGTCGCAAATTGAGCTGAATATACTTTACTCGCTTACACTCAGGCGTATTTCAGTACATTTGTCTCTTTCTCCGTTAAATTAGCCGGTCTCATTGCGCGAGGAGCTGTTGCTGCGCTGAGGAGTGCCTAGAGGAGCTGTTGCTGCGCTGAGGAGTGCCTATTGTAGTGTGCGGTGCGATTTTTGTTGAACTCGCCTCACAGAAACGCGCGTTTACGTGAAGATTGAAGATTAATTTGTATGGGAATTTCAAAATTTAATGTTAAAATCAGGGACTCTCAAGCACACATTTAGTTTTAATGTCTAGTTGAAATAAATAGGGTAGATGCAATGATGCTAGATTAGTGCATACGAAGACACGATTTCAGCGCCCCCCTCGATCCTCGCGCCCTAGGCTGCAGCCTAATTAGCCTATGGGTAAATCAGGCCCTGATCTAGTGATGGGTTTTTATCCGGATAAATACTCAAAATGGATAAATACTCATAAATATCCATTTTTACTTGAGTATTTATCCAAAAAGGCGGATAAATACTTTTAATACATTTTTCTTTTATTTTTTAAATTAAAGTGTAGGTAGATTAGAATTCATTTATTACGACCTTGGTTGTAGCAACCAATTGGCTACAGCGACGTTAAAACTAAGTGCCTTGAATTTAAAGCATACTTTAGTACAACATTTTTTGGCTATAGCATAGCAACTTTGTATGTAACGCCGTGTTCAGGTGTGGCGATTATTTTAAATGAATCATTTGTAACAAATTCTTTTTTTTTCGGAGGAGAATGCGTTTATGCACCATAACCGCAGGGTAGCTAAGCCTGCGGCCGTGTGTGGGACTCTAGACTAAAGCGTCCACCACCCACTAAACTCCCCCGGTTCCCCTTCATACCCGATTGGGACGAGCCGTTGCCAGCGTTAGCTATTGACCAGCCCATCCCCGGGTACCCCGACTTGAGCAGGCCTCAAGTCGGGGTGGCGCCTAGGGAGGGCCACCCGAGAAACAAGGTGACCCTCAGACTTGGCTCGGGCGACCTGTGCAATGCGGACGTTGGGGGGCTACCCCCGCCAGCAGGTCAACCCTCAGGCCGGAGGAGGCGTGCTAAGTGAGCACGCCTTCTCCGGCCTGGCCGTCTACGCCGGAGGGGAGCAGCGAGGGGGTCCTCCTCGCGCTCCCGCTCCGCTGCCTTCTTCTGCGACATTACTTGCTCGCTGAAGGAGGCGGCCGCCTCCCACGCACTCCGTTGGCGACCATGGCTCGAACCATGGTCGCCAACGAGAGGCGTCCACCGCCTAGCGCCGCTCGCTCAGTCAGTTCGCTCGTGTCGCCAGGCCGGGCACTCGATGAGTGTGTGCTCGGCTGTGTCGCCGGGAGCGTAGCAGTGATGACACTGCGGCGTCTCCTCCCGACGGGGGATACGGACAAAACCTGCGAAGGCCGGTAGGTGAGGCAGCCGTGCCGGCGTTCCACCCACCCCCTAAACACCGGACGAATGGCCTTAATCGTCCAGTGGCCGGCACTTGGGGCTTGGAGAGCATCCGTCCATTTGGCCAGGGCCTCTTCCCTGGCCTGGACACGACCCAGCGCCACCTCCTCCAAGCTGGGTTGTTCCCCCCGCATCCTTGCCGCGACCCGGATTCGATGCACCTGGGCCAAAACCAGTGCATCGAGTTCCCACGGCGTTGTGCCTGCTAAGACACACGCAGCCCCGTGGGAAACTGTGCGGTAAGCCCGCACAGCCCGAGTCGCGATGACCCTCTGCGGTCTCCGCAAGAGGACTTTCAGCGAGAGGGAGAGGCTCTCCGCCCAAACAGGGGCTCTGTAAAGTGCCATCAACCCTATCACCCTATTATAAAGCCGACGGCACCCAGGTCCTGGACCCCCTACGTTGGGGAGGACCCGCCCGAAGGCTGCGGCGGCAGCACACAGCCGTGGAGTGAGGAGCTTAAAATGCTCCTTGAAACTCCACCGGGGGTCCAGGTGTAACAAATTCCTAAAAATCCCATGCAGACATTGCGACTGACGCCGGCCGTCCATTATACCCCCGGCGCATGCCCGCGTTACATGGCGAGCCCCACAGCCCCCGGCTGGGGGGCTTATGGGATTAGCCGGGAACACCTGACTAATCCCATCCGACGGAGGTGGTGAACGGTGCAATGCAGGCCTCCACTGGCGACGAGAAGAGAGCGATTGTACAGCCATCTTCTTATTCCCCGCCTACGTCTTCGACACGGAGGCGCGAGAGGGTCATTTTCCCTCTCCCGCTCCGCAGCCTCCTTCTGCGAGATGAATTCCTCGCAGAAGGCGGCCATTGCCCTCCAGGCTCCTTCGCTTCCAACCATGGAATTGACCACGCTTGGTAGCGAAAGGACCGGACCTACTTCCGCGCACAGAACACGACGCTGCTCCTCCCAGCCTGGGCAGAAGGCGAGAGTATGCTGCGCCGTGTCCTCCGCCGCACCACATTTATGGCACACCGGGGATTCCTTTCTTCCGATTTGGTGCAGGAATGACGCAAAGAGCCATACCCGGATAACATATGTGCCAAACGGAACGAAAGAAACCCGTGCGGATGCCCGAGCCAATCCTGTATCACGGTACCAATGGCATCGAGCGCCCTGCGACCATGTTGCGCGCGAGCCATGTCCTCTTGCCAGCAGAGGATCATAATGTCGCGCGCATCCTCACAGCGGCCCGCTCTATCGGCGCTGGGCGCCTCCCTAGGGCTTTCTGCTCTGCCGTCCACTCATAGACACGGTAGTTCTTCTATGTATCAACCGCACGGAGTGCCTCTTATGTACATGACGAATTAATTGATGGTATCGTATATGTAACCGAAATCACCAAAATTATCGAACCTTTTTAATATGTACTTTCTTTTGAGAGATAAAACAATCACACGAATGTAACACTGCAACGCAGTTCACAACAGACTGACGGACGCACATGGCATGACGGGGAGTCTAGTCGGGGCCGCTTGCTAATATTGCGCGGCGAATAATAATTATACAATTATGTAACCAAACAACCGAATATACATACTTTTCTCGCTCTCGCGCGGACTTGTGAGCAACGTTTGCAAAAGCAAGCAATGCTACAGTATAATAGGTACAACTACCCTGAGACTTGATATAACACGGCTTGATATAAGTGTGCTAAAAATAAAGTAAATTATTTTGATGCCATAGTACCTATTCGGACACAAAATACTAAGCTTTTGTCAAATGTGGTCAAGTGAAACAAAAGTCGTGTGTGAATACAGCTAAAAAGATATTTATCCTTGAATTTGAGTAAATATCGGGTAAAAATGGATAAAAATGAGTATTTATCCATTTTGGATAAATATCCGAGTATTTACTTTTTGAGTATTTATCCACTGCCCATCACTAGTACTATCTGATTCAAATGCTATTAGGATACGACCTTTTGTAATTGCGTTACGCGACAGTGATGACTTACACACACAGAGATTGCTATTGGTTGCTTACGTTACGGACAACCGCAGCTGACGTAATTTTTCGCTCAATTCCAAAAGGTATTATCGTAATAGCATTGGAATCGGATAATAGATAATATTATGTATCTTATCCGTTGTCTGACTGACACCCATTTAGTACTTGAAGCTTTTTTGAGCTTAGTGTGGGGATAGACAGTCCAAGTATATTTATATTTGTACTTATTTCTGAAGGTTACCGCAGCTGAAGAAGAGAAGAAACTGAGCAGTAAAGACAGCTTTTTAGAGCGAGCGAGGATACAGACAGAGGCAGAACTACTTCTGAATAACGACGGGGTAAGAACGAGACAATAACACAGTTCTGAAACTACGAAAACATTAACATTTGTAGAACTGCAGCCACACTTAAAATAATACTTTTATACATTATATTTTTTTTAGTTTTATCATTCTCTTATTTTAGAAGTTACAGGGGGGGACACACACATTTACCACTTTGGAAGTGTCTCACGCGCAAACTATTCAGTTAAGAAAAAAGTGATATTAGGAACCTCATTATCATTTATAAAGACCTATCCATAGATACCCCACACGTAAGGGTCTGATAAAAAAAAAATTTTTGAGTTTCACTTCTAAGTATGGGGAGCCCCAAAATTAATTGTTTTTTTTTTCTACTTTTGTATGAAAATCTTAATGCGGTTCACAGAATACATCTACAATTACCAAGTTTCAACAGTATAGTTTTTATGACCAATCCTATATAAGGGTTCCGTTTTTTGCCATTTGGCTACGGAACCCTAAAAACAACAACACACTAGGGAGACACCTCTCACCAGTAGTTAAATGCCACTTGTCGCCTCAATACAATCACGAAGTGTATGCGAGAGTCATATCTCTCAGCTACAGTTTTTTTTGCGTATAACAACGAAAAAGCCATTTTACTTCTGACGGTCTCCGCAATCGCGTGAAAAATAACTCGAGATCTTTTGAATAATGTTCATCTTTATTTGCAGTTTCCCGACCTGAATGCTTTAGAAAATTGGAGAGAAAAAGCCAACGTTCGCTTCAGTCTCCCACCGATTACCACAGAGGTTAATATTTTTTTATCACTGATCTCCTTATACAACTGGATAGGCGATTGGTACCAAATATTTGATCCGATTTGAAAATCGCCATATTGGCGCTTAAAGCAGTAGTTAGTGTACTTGGAACTAATAATAGTGCTGACTTTCGCAGATAAACTTCGATAATGCTGTCATTGTCAATGTCAATGGCTGTCCATTTGAAGTCATTTTAGTTCCCAGTACACTATTGGGGGCGCTTCAAATCGACAGAAAAAATAGCTGTCATTTCAATGTCTATAGCCACTCCAGCGTAATACGCCGTATTATATTGGACCTCAGTGTTTTTTATACTTAGCCCGGCAAATGACCCCACTCCACCTGATGTTAAGTGGAAGTGAAGTCCAGACGCGAGGACAACTGGTGCAACGTGGGACGTAGCATCAGTCACCCTCACTCTGCCACATATGGCACACAGATTGCCTCTTCACACCTCGTTTGAAGGACCCTGTAGATGGCATTTTTGACAAGTCAGAGTCGCCCTTTTGTAGGGGGTACTGACTAAAAACTGACTAAAACTCCATTGTGGCCATCTCAAACGCAGGCTGGGGGGTGACCTAATGTAGAGATTCCTCGAAGAAAGTAACAACCTCCCCAGTTCTACCGCGGCGTTCGGCAATGTGAGGTCGCTAAACGCTATCGCAATCCATTGCTATACCTCATAAAACGTAACATGATTAGAATGACAGCTGTCAAAGTGTTGTGGCCCTTTCGCTCGCTCTCATTGTACCTCTATCGATGTGTTTTACTCTACCAAAAAAATTAAATCTTAGAGATGAGACACATCGATAGAGGTACAATGAGAGCGAGCGAGAGAGCCACAACACTTTGACAGCTGTCATTCTAATCATGTTACGTTTTATGGGGTATAAACATAGGCCTCTCCCAATGCTCGCCACTTTGTTCGCTTTGGCCTACTCGCATTCAGCTCCTGCTAGCCATTTTACGTAAATCTCTCCACCAAACTCTACCTAGACAATCCTTAGACAAGCGGCATTTATGACGTTCGTTATTGCTCAATTTGTGATAGCGAATGTCAAATCCCGTACTTTCAACATCGATTGACCACGTGACTTTTCTAAGACAGCTGTCAAATCCATACAATTTGAAGTTAGCGAATTTCGATATCGGTGTTAAAATGTTACTTTGTCTAGGCGCCCAGGCCTTTGGGCGTCCTACGCTACGTTGTCTGTTCTGAACATTGAATGAAATTGCTTGGCATAGTTGGTTTGGCTGATATATGAATCTGCAATGGTACATTACAGACTAATGCTACAAGCGAGCTGCCTTTAGAGACTTCAACGAAAGGACTTGAGCCTCTCACCACGTTGCCCCCTCCTAAGGAGTCCAAGACTCATCACTCGAACGAAGAAGTTTACTTTGAGCCTTTATTGGAGGATAAGCAGGTATTTTTCTTTTTCTAAAAGTTCTTTTTTATGTACTAACTCCTTTTTTTATGGCGGCAGCATTTACTGGGAGGGGGGGGAATCAGTAAAACCAAAATTATCTCCTTACGTGCTTTTATACATATATTTATAATCGTTACGGTTACAACCAACTACGTAAGGAGATTTACATGATACATGTAAGTGGGCCAGCACAAGTGCACTCCATATTCTAACACTGTAATAACACTGTTAATAGAACAGCACCTGACACGATCGAAAGTTATTAGACGCAGGACCGACGGCTTTTCTTTTCCGAGGCAAGGGGGTGTCCACCGCCAACCTCCAGAGTGCAAGCTGTGACTGAGTATTTTCTGAACAGAAAAACAAAAACTTAACTGGCAAGCACTACTAAGAAAAAATTAATCCGCCAATTATAAGTAATTATTTCCTTGTTTTCAGATTTATTATGAACCTGGTACCTCCCCAAAGAAGACGGCCAGCCAGACGACCATGAAGTCTAAAAGCACGTCCAAGATTAAAGGAAAAACTTCTGACACAAAGGTAAATATAAGGAGAAGGTGTGCGCACTAACTTGCGCCCTCTCAAGCTTGTGTATGGGTGACGACAGGGCCAGCACCTCAACGTACGACATTGCACACCAGGTTACCCATGTCATATCTGGAGATCACATAGTTTCGGGACATCCACCCTAGAGTCCAATTCGGCCTATTGTGACGTGTGAAGGTCACGTATCATAACGTCAACGAGAAGGGAAGATCTTCCTTCGAGCTAGGTGTCTGTGCTCGGGGACCACGGCCCAATGTACCGTCTTGGTGTGTTGTATACATGCTAGCCGAGAGAACAATTCTGCTAGCGCGAAGCAGGATCGATTATCTGATTGGCTGTCTCAGTGACGTGCGAGTGGCGAGTCTCGAAGCCAATGTTTACATGTGCACTTTTCGCTGACATGCAATATTGCGTTGTTGTCGTCAGTCTGTCGTATGTAGCGCATTCCGATAGCCGCTACACTATTATTATCAGGCCAGGGCACCCGAGGATGGGCCTTTCAGTACCACAAGGCTCGTCCTTCTCGGGTGTGAAGGGAAACCGGGGAAGTTTAGTGGGTAGTGGGACGATCATTTGGTGGACTCTCTAGTCTGCAGTTAGCCGAAAAAAAGTGACTTTTATGTTGTATAACAACGAGTAACTATTTTTTCATTGGCTTTCGGCTCTAAGTCAAGTTCAATTTTAAATGACTTCTATAAGACCGGGTTATTCTCTCCGACCCCATATTCTTTTCGCCAAGAACACACACACAACACAGAAAAATAAACTAGAAACGAGACCCCTCTCGTCCCTAGTTTTGTTTCCCAAGTGCTATCAGGAGCAACGCACCTGAGGCCGTTCGCATGTATCCCTCTTACTCGTTTCCTCCCTCTTTTCTAAAAGGAACCTTGTACGATGGATGCAGGTTACTTATTGTTATTTATGTATGGCACCACTGTCCCCAGGTATTAAAGAGAGAGCTTCAGTCGCACGGCAGCTACACAGCCAAGGACGTGGCCGCGTTGGAGGTGATCGTCGACCTGGTCAGGAACGCTGCGGGCTACGAGGAGCAGGATGGTTCTCAGGTGAGGTGCACTTATTGCATACGCTTCGACTCAATCAATGCCTAGATGGTAGTGTTCTAAGTAAGGTAAGCGTCAGCTGCGAAACGAAACCAAAAACAGTGTACGACTACACCTACAACTCATTGGGCCAGCTGTTCTGTGTGTCCTGTAACAGGACATTCAAGACTAAATTTGGGCTGGCTAGTCATATTCGCTCCCATCCGCGAAGAGAACACAATTTTTGAAATCCATGGTTCCTGCAAGTTTCGCCGTCGACGGATACGTCGTGGAGGACATCATCAGTGTTCTGAGTACCGGTCCAAGATCTTGGGGTCCTGGATTCTATTCCCGGGTTGAGCTAACCTGGTGTGGGTTTCTTCGGACACAGCTTGGATTTGCGATCACCGTCCGTACCTATTTGGCAAGCGTGGTGATGGGTACTGAGACTGACCCATCATTGTAACGCTAACTTGATCTCAAATATGCAGGACAAAGGTCTCTATCTATATTGATAGTTTTAAGAACCCTGCTTGATGATATTTATAGTACCTATTAGAAGATTTTCCACTGACATAAATAAAAATAACTTAACACAATGGCAGCACAAATGACGACGTTAGAACCATAGTGCACCAAGTGACATTTTTGTCAAAATCGATATTTTGTTAAAAACATCCCAAAAAGAGACATGCCATACTGATCCAAGTGCTTATTAAAGCAATTTTCATAAGCAAACTCATATCGGTCACTTTGGAATAGGACAATTTCAGGAACAAGTTCAAACGCGTTTCCCTCATTTTCTCAAAAAGTTGAAAATATGACTTCGATCACTATGGTTCTAACGTCGCTAAATGTGCTAAATGGCAGCTAAATAGCTAGGTACTCCTAGTTTATTGTCTTTCAATAGGCCAAAGTGGCCAATTATTGCCATCCAGGTGGGCTGCGTGCCTGTCTGGAAATGTTATTCTTCTAATTACTATCCGGTTCAGATGCTATTAGGATAATACCTTTTGGAATTGAGAGACAAATGATGTCAACTGCGTCTGTCCGTAACGTTAGCAACGCATTATTTTGTCAGTGTTGTGTGTGTGTGTGTGTCAGTCATCACTGTCGCGTAACGCAACTCCAAAAGGTATTATCCTAATAGCATCTGAACCGGATAGTAATAATAAATTGATCAGAATGTGACAACATCAAACACTGTGACATCTGAGTCATCAAGGTAAGCAGCATTTTATGGAAATAAACTACTAACAAACACGTGTGAGTAAACAAAACATACGTGGATTTTCATCACATGAATAATATTGTCACTTTAAATTGACATAATTAGTAATGTCCTACTATTGCTGAGTCGCCGTCATATAAATGAATTCACAATAAAATTTATTGTGTAATATTATTTACGTTAAAATTATTTTCTGACTAGTTTTAACAAAGTTGCCATTTATACAATTACATATCCAACTAATTTAATTGTCGATTTAAAATCTCAGGGATGGGTGACGACAACAGCGCATACAAATTTAAAAACGAGAGCAGTTATTCATACGTACACCAAATAATCCATTTTTGTTCACAGGGCTACACAGACAGCTTCTACATGCATCACCTACCCTCCACCACTTTGGCTACTACGACTTACAGGCCAGTCAAGTCCACAGCTGGCACCAACTCCATTCAAGTCCACATCGCGATTCCTTACAACCTTCAGATGGACAAGAGGCGGTCCCTGGATCCTCTGAGAGTCAGAAGAGTCTTCGCAGCCAAGATGCTCACCCCAGTCGACTTAGAATACCAAGTGCAGTCATTTGACGACAATATAATCAGCAGATCCACTCCCGTTAACTTTGATATACCACGTCCGAAAATGTATTTGTTAATTGATACAAATGGGTCGTTAGCTCATGGAAATTTCACTTTACAACCGGTTGTAGGGAAAGTCGATTTGAGCAATATTAAAGTGAGACAGGCTGATACTACTAAAGCGTTTTCGCAGAAGGTTGAGACTACCAGTCATGGGAAGAATCTTGGGCTTGGCAAAGTTACGCTTAGTAAAGATTTTGTGGCGGCTGTAAATAAGCATTTGGTTCAGCTTTATGAGAATTTGACAGCTATCAATGAGACTGGTAGACATAAGGTTAAAGCTAGAAGTGTCTTTGAAGATACGAATGAAGGAATGAAAGGATATAGGAGGCATATCAATTGGGAAGCTGTTAAGAAATATTTTGGTCACGATAGGGTATGCCATTGCAAATGTAAGCCGAATAAAACCATGTGTCGTGCGTGTGCAGCTAGTGATGCAGTGGTCTCAGAACTAATATTTGAAATAGACAACCTAAATGATTACATGAAAGAGCATTGCACTGAAATCCAAACGTTCTTCTGGATGAATCCCAGCGGTGGGAAGAAGCTCCGTGATTCTGTGCATCGAGTGGATCAAACGCTTCGCGATTACTACAAAAGGGTCAAAGGGAAATGTCAAGGACGAACTTGCAACACATTTTCCACTTGCATCGATAGAAGATCTCTTGTCAAGAAGAAGAAGATGCCTCGTAAATACCTTGGGGACCCTTTGATTGTAGACATGCAGTTACTAGCTAAAGATATCGACACTGCTTCTAAAATGAACATGTGTTTCACTGACAACTTTGTAGAAGAAGGGGAGGCGCTAATTAACACTATAGGGAACTGTATTAGATATGCCAGAGAATCGGGCGTTACCATGACGACGCCTCGACAGAAATTCGTTAAAAGCATGTATTCTCTCGACAATATTAATGTTAATATAATATGCAAGCCTGATTCTAATGCAGCCGTTGCAACAACTGCAAAATTATACCCATCTAGTACAATAGTAAATCTTGCACCTAACACTGAAATAAATTACATGCCGACTCATATGATTACCTTTGAATATGAACCACCGCCGGTTACTAAAGCGAAGAAAAAGTTCCGTCTCTTCGGGAACAAGAAGCTTAAAATTGGCAATTATAAGATGAATGATATATTCACTTATTACGTAACAAAAGACGAGGTTACACCAAGTATGAGAATGTTTAAGAAGAGACAGGCTGATCATGAGCCTTCCATACGTCAGACCACTATGAGTGCGTTTTGGCGTGATTATTTCAGAGGAAAAACGCAGACAATGCTTGCTTTATTGAATGATAAGGAAACGTCAACCACCAACCCCCGTGATAAAAGTCATAAAACATCTCTTAAACCTGATAAGGAAAAGCTTACTTCTAAAACAACAACTAAAGCCCCCAAAAAAACAATTTTGACTACAACAGTCAGTGAATCTACAAAGAAACATGTGTTTCAACGAAACGTCAACACGACTGACTATTCATCGGTTGACACTTTAACACATAATATGAACGAACTATTCAAGATATTTCACAATATAACAGATCTTCAAGAGATAGAAAATCTAACAACATTATACCCAAAGAAACCGGAAACGAAGAAAACAACAAAACAAACTTGCAAGCCGAAAACTCCTATTACTACTAAGACAACTAAAGTTATAAAGAAATTGACAAATAAATTTAAACACAAACCTAAGGTAACGAAACCGCATAAAGAGGTTCCTGAACCATGTCCTACAATGAAATGTGACAGTGATTCTACAGATCTAAATAATATAGGTAATGAGATGAATACAAATGAGCAGACTACATCAAGTCCACCTTCTATACCAAGTACATATGATAGAACTACAGAGAGTGTTCCTTTTAATCCTCAAAAAACAACGACAGCAGTTGCTACAACTAACAAGACGACAGCTAAAACAACTAAAAAGAAAACAACTGAAAAGAAAAAAGAAACAACTGCAACTAAAAAGAAAAAGGTTTTAACTACAAGTTCTACTAAAACAAGAACTACAACTACTCCTAAAGAGACAACAATCACAACTGAAGAGAGTGACGAACCCACGACAGAAATGACTGAAGTTACAAAGAGTCACTTTTTCAACAAAATTAAAACAGCAACTTTAGATTTCTTCCATAATAGATTGAAATCTCTTCACAAAGAAACCACTACTACTATTAATGTTGATGAAATTAGGAAATCCAGATCACCTACTACCGACAACTTAAATTCCGTAATTAATGATACAAGCTTCAATGAAAATCCGAAAACACCTACGGACATATTAAAAGATGGAGACTATCTTGAATTTACAACTATTAACAGTCCAACAATTTTAATCATCAATGATTATGATACCGAAATGAACAATGATTTCGATGAAGACATGTCAGATACTAAAAATTCTATAGACTTTGGCAATATTGAGGAACCTGAGCGAGATAATATAGAGGCTAAGTTCCGAAATCTTCTATTGTCAATTCTCGATTTTGAAGCAAAGAAGATTAGCACTGAAAGAAAGCGATTGAAGAAGGAATATAATGAAATGGATAGATATAATTTCGAAAGTGGCACAGAAAGTGATAATATAAACATATATACCCTCGAACTAAACTCTGACAGGTATGTTATTATTAGAGATGCAACGGATATCCGGTTGCTATCCGGTATCCGGCCTATCCGGCCATTATTTTACTATCCGGCCGAATACCGGATAGTTACGCACTATCCGGCCGGATACCGAATAGTGATTCTGTTTGGTATTTAAAAATGGTGCTGCTACATGGTGAGGACAAATATATTTGGGCAAATTTTATCAATATGGGGAATTGATTGGGGTTTTCTGCCCATCATGCATAATAGTCACTCTTTCGATCAACTCGGATAAGTAAAAGTTAATTAAGCTCGTTGGCTATAGCACTATTTGTCGTATCTTCGGTTTGACTATTATCTTGAGCGACTTCGTGAAAGCAATCACAAAATGTTTCATAAACAACAGTTGCGCCATTGCCTGCCCTTCTTTTCATTGGAGGCGAATCACCTTTACTCCTATTTGAATCCTCTTCGCTACAACAAATTTTTAGGCCCTCCATTTTTGCCTAGAAAACGGTCCGCGCGATCCTACAATAAGTAACAGGTTGAAACCTGCACGACGTGCCCGCCGCGCCAAACTAAAATGTAGGTATCGTTTGGCCGGCCGAATATTCGGCGGCCGGATACCGGATATTCGGCCGGTGATCAGGCCGAATATCCGGTATCCGGTATCCGGCCAAACAACTATCCGTTGCATCTCTAGTTATTATATTTTTTGCTGAAGTAACTTAATATTATCAAATCATATCATCATTATATATTATTAATATTAATATTGTCAATTATATTATATCGGTAGATCAATGATGCTATCTATTTTGTCAATTTTTGTAGAAAAAGAAGACGGTAGATATTTCTGTATATTCTGATAGCTAGATTATGAGAAACTTACTTGACAGCGGTGAAAGTGGCCCTAAATGTGTTTTCTAAAAGTATGTCCTGTTTTTATAGTAAATTACTATACTCTGTTCATGTTGTTATTTACATTCATTTCGATTTGATATTTGAAACTTAGAAAGCTAACTGCCTCCGTGGTACAGTGGTGAGCGTTGGGCTCTAAAACCCGGAGGTCGTGGGTTCGAATCCCGCGGGGAACATCACTTTGTGTGATTGTTTCCAGTTTGGTTAGGACATTGCAGGCTTGAATCACCTGAATGTCTGACAAGAGTGATGATTCCGTGCTTCGGAAGGCACGTTAAGCCGTTGGTCCCGACTATGTTCCAAGTAGGTCTGGTTTCCCTTGTAGGGTTACGGAGGTCAGATGGCAATCGCTCCATTGTAATAACCAGGCTTGTCAAATCTAGGATCATAGTCGAAGCGGACCCTGAGCTCCATACTGGATGCAATCGGGAATACGCTGGGATGATGATGATGATTTGAAACTTAGAAAGCAGACATTAAATTATACACGGTAGGCCTCTGTCTCGAAGTTGCAGAAGCGGTAGCGGGAGCGGGGCTAGTCTTCCGCTCCCGCTTATGCTGACACGCCGCTGTGTTCGTAAACGGGTCTATTTGATTCATGAATGACATGAATAGAAAATTTACAACATTCGTCCGCTACTTCTGTGAAATTAGATGCAGAACCCAACGAGGATGATTGTTTCACGCTAAACTGATTCCAGATTATCCGAAAAGCCTTCAGAAAACTGCGAATACGATATAATAAAGCAGTTGAAGAGCTTGGAACTCCCCGCTCCCCCCGGCCTGGAGCAAAAGAAGCCGGTGGGGCTACTGCAGAAGATCGTCAACAAGTTTGGAGTTAAGGTGGTGTCTACTCCGGCTGCGACTGAGAAGGTGCCTGTGCTTATCTTCTTGATTAAGTGGGTCCTCGATGCCCACTGCAGGGCAAACGCCATCTTAAATCAAGTTATTGTTACAATGATGGGTGCTGGCTTAATCACCACGCTTGCCAAGTGCGGGTTAGTGATGACAAACCCGAGCTGTGTCTGAAAAGTTTCGGGGATTGGATCCAGGACCCTGAGATCTCGGCTCGTTACGTAGACCACTATACCATCGGGTATACCAGTTGGCAGACAGGCACGGCCACGCAGCCCACCTGATGATAAGCGGTTACTACGGCCTATTCCATTGAGGGACGCTTCACCTGGAAGCGTCGCTCAATGTGCTGCCAGACTGTAGGCTCATCTGAACTTCGAGCCTTTGATTTGAAGTGTACTGGCTCCCACATTCATTTTGCCGGAACACAGCCAGAGCTGTTATGGCGGCAGATTTCACCTGTGGAGGTGGTAGCCAGGCATTCGGATTCGGACTCTGAAAAATTTCTACCACCTGGTGAAATGAGCAAGACTGATCAGTTTGGTCGTTCAAAGGCAGCATCTGGAGTATTCGGAGGATCAAAGGCCACCAAGCCCCCCGCAGCCGTCGCAGCCCCCCCTCGTCCTGCAGGAGCCCCCCCTGGACCAGCCGGAGTCAATCCTCGACCAACCGGAGCTACAGACCGAGGATCAGTCGCAGACAGAAAAAAACCAGGCCATTTTTACATTTGAAGGTACGACGTGGTTACTATTAGATAACAAACATACATACATCATACATACATACATACCGTCACGCCTTTTTCCCGTAGAGGTAGGCAGAGACTAACTCCTTCCACTTGCTACGATCCTGGCTCACAACTATTGCTTCCTCCACATTCATAAGTCTTTTCATGCATGCCCGTCGGCTTAGGGTACTCCTGACCTGACCTTTCCTCAGGACATCACCTATCTGGTCCTGGAATGTCCTTCTAGACCTTCCCCTTCCAACGATTCCAATCACACTCCCCTTATACACGATGTTACTTTGCGTCCTTGCCATATTTACAGAGGTAACCATATTACGGACGCTGAACTCAAATCATTAAAAAAAATAGTAACCTAAAATTTTGATTTTTAATCTTGATTATTTAATTTTATCGACAATCTGTTACGCACACCATTAACTATCGTAGCGCATACACATCACTGTTGTCTGTTCATCGGCACAAAACAGCCGCGGCGATTGCGCTCTCTTTCTAACATCAGGCGCGGGCGGCTTGGCCACGCCCACTTGGTTTATTCCTATTGCGACTTTTGCACGTGCGAGAAAAAAATGATTTATTCCTATGTGTACTGGAAAACCAAATTTTCTTAAAACTTATTGAGCTTCATTTATGGGAGTCTCTTGTTTATCTAAAGTAATAGGCACTGTTCCCTTCTTTTATCTATGTGAATATGGCAAGGATGCAAAGTAACACCGTGTATATTTCTTTCGTTAGCCTACTATCACTCATCCTCTCTATATGATCAAACCATCTTAGCAGAAGGGTATTCTAAGATGGTTGAGATAACACAATTCGGAGAAAAAAGGTATGGTAGAGCCATGGGGCAGAAAGTTCCTGTCTGACAGTCGAAATGGGCCGGTTCACATAAGATCGACGTATACAGCGTGCAATTTAAGTCGTTGTTTTCCTGCAGTAAAATGATTCTATCTTAGTAGTAAAATAGATTAATAAAGTTATTTTTTAAGTGAAATCAAAAGTTTTACGATTTATGATAGACGAAACTCGAACCAATAGTACTATCTGCGTCACGGACGGTCAATGGCCGGGGTCATTGCCCTTCGCGTTTATCAAAAAAATGATTATTTACTATTTACTTACATTTGGTTTTCATTTTCCCATCAAACTTTAAAAAAAACACAAAAAAAGTTTTAAAAAAATTTCAAAAAAAAAAAATATGCAATGGCTTTTTGCCATTGTTAGTTACGTCGGTAAAGCCTGACCAAGACAATAAAAAACCTGCCTGGAGTCGCCACATTAGCTATGGTTATAGCAACACTTGGTTGCTATAGTTATACTCACAAATAAGTCACACTATCCAATAAAAAATAGGCAAGGTTGACAAATTTGACAATTAACATCACACTTTGACAGACAGCAATAATGAATGACATCTTATTGTTTTTTTATTTGATTTTGCCCTTGAAGAAATTAGTTCTAATATTTTCCGCAATATGGCGATGGTTTTTTTATTTTACTGGTCGGGCCATACTTAGAAAAATAGTCTAAGTAGTGCTTTGTTTAAGTCTAGATAGCGCTGTGTGGAATAATGTCAAAGGATGTATCATTATTATTTATTACAGATACCCCACCAACAACTCAAACGGCCCCTCGAACAACTAAGAAAGAACATCCTATGCAGAAAATAACGTATACAAAAGAGAAAATCGTTGTTAACGTCGAACCGGAGGTAAATAGTGGTATTTCTTGTTTCAACCAATGACGTTCAATTAAAAAACTAAACTCCCAATCACGCTCAAATATTGTCCGAAGCAAAAGTCTGCCCACCCGATTATTGGGCAGAGTTTTCGTTTAGTTGCATACAATTGACATTAAACACTAACTGCCACGAGATAAGGTGTTAATTTGAACGAATGTGTTACTGTCATCTGTGTCAACGCCGCTCGGACGTTTTTTGAGGAATTTTTCTTAGAGATTGGGTGTCTAGTTGTTGATTGAACGTCATTGGTTTCAACTTAATTTTTCGCAAAAAAATATGTATTTCCTCTTACCGCCTTAAGCTTAAATGGTTACCTATCCCACTTCGTCGCAATGTTAGAATTCTCACTTCACTTTTTTCCATCCTAAACGATCCACATGCTCCCGTTTGCCTTAAGTCCATGTTCTGTCTTCTTAGTTCGACACATACTCGCCAGCTCCGCTCTTCTCACAATTCTGTCTTGGCTATTCCTTCTCACCGTTCCGGTTTCGTCTCAAGTTCCTTTCGTGTAACAGCTATTGGGCTTTGGAATGCTCTCCCCGAAAACATTAGACAAGCTCCGAGTCGAATGGCATTTAAATTCCTACTCCATAAATATTTTTTCCTGAAGTCCTCTACATCGTCGCTCACCTGTCCCAGTCGTTAACCGTATGTACTATGTATATATTTTATATATTAATATCATGTAATAAGTATATATATATATATATATATCTTATTTTATCTTTTGTAATTTTATATTTTATATATATAAGTATTTATTTATCATATTTTATTTCGTTTATTTCTTTTTCTTTTTAAGTTTTAGGTTAATTGGCACTACCCACTGTTTCTTTCTGCTTGGCCTAAAGGTTGACTGGGAGAGAATGCCATGAGGCATTAAGTCCGCCTTTTGTACTTGATTTGTGCAATGAAGCTTAAATAAATAAATAAATGTATAGGAATAAATATTTTTGAAATAATAAAAAAAGTGAAAGTTTCCCAAAATACTCTCTCCCACACACAGAAGACTAAATCTTGCTAGGTACTTTATTAACAAGGATTTGTGGACAATTGGCTTTGCGCATTAGCAGATATGCGCATTTACTTATTTTTATCAAGTGATATTCATTTATTGTTGTTTCATTTCACCAAACTCTCAGGAAACAACAAATCCAGAAGAAACAACAAAGCCAGAAGAAACAACAAAGCCAGAAGAAACAACAAAACAAAAGGAAACAACAAAACCAACAACAAAGAAAACAAAACCAACAACAAAGCGAACAACACACCGAACTACGCCCTCAAAAATTACAACAACGGCTATAACAACAACAAAGGCAGCAGACACTACGAAAGGTAAATATTTCTTATTATTTGTTCCGTCTTCGATATCCGGAATCCATATTGAGTGAAGCCTTCCGTTTTTCTTGTGTTCTTCCGGTCAAGCGAGTCCCTCTCTTACGCTAGTGGCGCCACCTTGCGTCCAATGCGACCGTTTCCGGTCGTAGGTAGCTATAGTTACCTCATGGATCGCGCCACCTCCTTTTGTCATTATAGCGTCGTTTTTCGTAGCGTTCGGACGTCGAAGCGAGCAAATATATTTTAGAATATCCCATGATATTTCTAAAATAGTTAAAAATAGTTAAATTTTTCTTTTTTTTTAATAATAATAAATTTTTCGATTTTAAAATTTTTGAAAAGTTCGTACATGTACATTGCTTGGAATTAATTTTATTTTAACTCTCTTGCGCAATGGAATATAAAAATATAGAGAAATTACGCTGTCGGCAAGTGACGAAGCGGATTATTTTCTTTACTTCGAGTTCCAAAAGTGAGAAGAAAAGCTCGGCTAAGGAATCGCATACTGGTACGGATTATAAGTAATAACCTAAGCGGGCAGATCATGTAAGTGATTTATATTTTTTATTTCTACGCAACAAGACGTGTTCTGTTTTAAAGAGTTAAAGTACCCAAACTCGAAAAACCCAAGCAACAATCCTGCACTTGGGGATCTTTATCATATAAGTCTACAATTTCTTTTTTTTTGCATGTTGCAATAGTACCCGGTGTTATTGGCGGCGCGCCACAAGTACAGAACAAAATCGACAAACAATTATTTATTTTTCTACTATATTAAAATACCCTCCTTATTCTTTAGCAAACTTTAAACTGAATTATGAGTTAGTTTTTGAACCTCGTAACTACAAAATGAAGGTATCGTTGTCAAGTCTCTTGTAGTGCTCTTGCAAATGCAATGATTATACAAGTAATAATACTAGTATTAACCTCTATTGAAAATATTAGGTAAATATAATAGTAAGGGTTCTGAAATCTTGACATTGGACGTTGAGAACGATACGATGACACATTGTTAAAAAGCACCGCAAATTACACGTGTAGGGGTGCGGATTTTATTTTCTTTTTTTACGCAGTGACCTGATCCTTAAGCAATTACTGAATTAAGTAGTTCTGTTTATTTGTTTGAAGAAGTATTCCAAGTATCTGTCGTAGCAGCTTGGAACACATGACCAGACCTAACCCAGATGCATTCGGTACTGTTATGGGTGGTGCATTTACTACCATGGATTACAAGCTTAAAATCTTTTGAGCAGCCATGCAACGACACAAATTTTACGGCAGCTGTTTAAGGTAATTTCAACATACAAGGCATAGTTTGAAAGCCTTGTAAGATATCATATTGCTTTTTCATCAAACCGTAACTCGTTTATAAAAGCAATAATATTGTTAATAGCAATAATAATAAGATTAATTCTACCTTTATTGATCCTTAAACCGGATTAGAAAGAGCAATTTTCGAAGGAACATTTTCATGAATTCTTTGAATGGTCTCGTTGGTCTAGTGCTTGTGGTGCCTGGCCATTGCCTCGGGATCCTGGGTTCGATTCCCGGGTTGAGCTAAAAACTAGTGTCGATTTATAATTTGTCGGGCACGGGTTTGTCGCCGCGCCGCGCCGCGCCGTTTGTCGGTCGCCGCGCCGGTCCGCATTTGGCGGGCGTGGTGATTGAGCCAATATCTGTCATTGTGGCGATTTCCTGGGTTCCGTAGAGGCCTTTGCCCAGCAGTGGGACATTAATTAGCTGATACTATCCTTATTTTGATGGCATATTAATTAATTGTTTAGTCGTTCCACTACCCTTTTTGCGGAGGTTGTGTAGACCTTGGCTCCCGTTTCGCCCATTCAGATTGAGAGCTACAGGAGAAGTGAGACTTGCCAAATGGATGCCATTCCATTTCTAGAATAGATTTCGCTAGATCCCTCAGCCAGGCCCAGTTCCTAACAGGGAGACAGCCTCGTTCGTTGTTCTCTGAGTTGGCCTCCCATAAATATCACAACTTCAGGAGGAGGTAAATTTGTAATCATTTTGCCTGGGCTAAACAATTAATTTCAGCAGTGGCTCTGGCTCTGGCTCTGACACAATCCCTAGAGTGTAAGGGGTTTACCTGGGACACACAAGTCAATACAAAGTCCCTGTCAGAACCGCAATGCCTATATAATGCTATATTTCTGAAACTCTCTGAGCTGTAAAAGAAGGTAAGATTTGCAATCTCTTTAAGGCAGTACCTGAAATAAATATTGAACCACAGCGCTTTGTTCTGGTTCCGAGTTTTGACGTTACCTGGGACACACAAGCCAGTACAAAGTCCCTTTTAGAACCGAAATGACCTAACATTACTCGGAGAATTACTGGAACATACGCAGTGAGACCCCCAGACAGGCCCAGATCCTAATGGGGAGACTTAGCGTTGCCTCGTTTTGGAACATATGCAGTGAGTCCCCCAGACAGGCCCAGATCCTAATGGGGAGACTTAGCGTTGCCTCGTTCGTCATTCCCAGAGTTCATTATCATCAGTCTCAAAGGTACGTAAGGAGAATGTAAGATTTGAAATCTCTTCATTGCAATGCCCGGAAAAATTATTGGACTTAAGCGATCTGTTCTGGTTCCGACCTAAACTCATACCCACTCATTACAAGACATAGTTTGGGAATGTTACCGGGCTTGGCGCTGCGCTTGCGCTTAGGACTGGAACTACTAATCCAAAGCCCTTGTCGGAACCGAAATGCCACGCTCCGCAGAGCATTTCTAAAACAGATTTCGCTAGGCAGCTAGTCCCCCAGACAGGCCTAGCTCCTAATGGGGAGACGCAGCTTTGCCTTGTTCATCGTTCATAAAAGGGAGGCTACTTGTCGATCAACGCAATATAAAACTCAAGAAATGCCTAGATCCCTGCTCCACCAACAAATCAAAGATCCAAAACTAGTACAAGTCTGAGAAGAGTTGGTTGGTCATGGCTGCACGCAGCTCATTCACGCTACACGCAGAGCCGCGCACAGCCGACATCACACATGCACACGATCGATGCAACTGATGGAGCACATATAGAAATGGACAGATTTCCAATGGCCCTTGCACATCAACTGCAAGCAAGGACCTGTATGTTGTTCAAGCAGTGATCCATAACGAACGAAGGCAGGTAAGAATAATACACATTTTTTCTCCACAGGGGCAATTGCACAGTCGTGGCCTAAGATACATTATTATAAAATAGGCACGAAGTCGTATAAAGTCCTAAAAATATATTTGGCAACGCAGTACGTTCCAGATCTATGTAGCCTGAGGATAGATGCGCTATCACACACTAAATATTTAGTGACATTCCAGTCAGTAGGGAAAACCAGAACCGGCCTGTTCCCATTCAGAACTGCTCACGCTACTTGTTTATTGGGTATAAGAAGGAACTAACCTCTTACAATGCATTTTTATTTTATTTTTCAAAGTTGACTTGCAGATGTCTCGTGTCTGTATTGCTTGTTTTCACAACCATAATAAGTGCTGTCCCGCCTAAATATAGCTCACAAGTTTTGATCCACCCGAACACAGCCTAGGATCAGTATACCTAATATTGTACTAATTTGCACACTCCGGGCCGGGTCCGGGTAGCGTGCTGAACCACCTGTAGATGAGTATTAGACAATTATTATCAGATCTGCAATTCTAGAATCTAATCTTTTTAAAACGCATCGCTGTCCTAGTGTTTTAAGTACCTGACAGAAATCAAGGATTCCTGGGTCCTGTCCCCGGATCAGGCATTTTGTTTCGGATTTTCTGGCTGTTTCTCTATGATCTCTTATCCTCACTATACAAGCGTGATGATTAGGCCTGTACCCATGATGCCTGCAGTGGTACATTTATAATAGGCTGGAATCACTTTTGTTCCTTATTTTTCACTCGGCTTTATCTACCTTTCCCAAGACGTAGTGAACATGAAGCTACTAGGTTTTATGACCTATGTATGTCTGTTGCGAAAATTACGGATTGAAACGGAGAACAATACTAAGCACTAAAATGTTTAAGATCTAGAATATTTTTATGATGTTTTGAAACGTGTTGCAATTTTACTTTTGATTTCTTCTGGCCTAACACAACCTAAACCTATCAAGTCTCATCAGAAAACTTGATATATAAAGGCAATAATTATGTCACGAGTTTTGGGTTATAGAAATGACTCTACAAATCATAGGAAGTCGGGCTTGTAGAGGAGACAACAGCCGGAAAGATATAGATTAGTCTTTTTCTGCAACATCGCGTCGTGAAGAAGGTACCTGGTAAGATTATAAGTTATTTAGTAAAGTACTGTAAAACCGCTACTACGACCGTCATAAGTAGTTGAGTAAAATTAGTACTTCGCGAAGCAGGTACCGTGGCGTCACCTGGATGTTAAGCTGTTTCCTCATGAAATTGTTAAAGAGGTATTCTATAGACCATATACTTTTGGAAACAGACGTATAGTTTTTTGGCATAAGCTTTTCCTTATGTATTAAGTACAGTAATGCCTTAACTCTTACTTTACTTCCTAACTTCATACACATTATAGCATCAATAAGCAGTACCAGGAGATATCAAACACTTCACTCAATATGGATTCCGGATATCGAAGACGGAACAAATAATAGAGAGTTTTAACTAACAATAAAACTTACCTATTATTTTTCCTGAGATATCCGGAATCCAGGTAAGGTCTACCTGTTACCAACGACGTATAATGACAAAAGGAGGTGGCGCGATCCATGAGGTAACTATAGCTACCTACGACCGGAAACGGTCGCATTGGACGCAAGGTGGCGCCACTAGCGTAAGAGAGGGACTCGCTTGACCGGAAGAACACAAGAAAAACGGAAGGCTTCACTCAATATGGATTCCGGATATCTCAGGAAAAATAATAGGTAAGTTTTATTGTTAGTTAAAACTCTCTATTTATTTTATACACAGAATTTGATTTTAAGTATATTATGAACTCTGCAATTTATTGGATCGCCTCTGCGGTTTCACCCGTGTACAATTTCTTTTGACAATGGTCTCCCCCCCTCTTCCGGGATCAGAAGTACCCCTATGACACCGGGATTATTGTAGCTCAAATGCTTACACTAAGTATTAGATACTACTTGGAGGTCAGATCAATGTGTATCTAATATGTAAAAACTATGCAAAAGAAACACGTCAAATATTGGACTTGATCAGTTCTTATACAGATAAATTTTAACGGGATATTTTTAAGTGTACATCAAAAAAATACAGACACCTACGTACGTAAAAATCAAAATAACTGATTGCACACCAAAGGTTAGGTTAGGTTAGCAGTATTTTTCAGTATTTTTGATGCACAATCAGTATTTTTTGATGTTCAGTTAAACTTAAATACAACCCAATTTTAATATAATGTATGAAATAAGTTAACCTAAACCCTTTGTTTCAAGAGGACGTTGACTCCATTCCCGGCAAGCGCTTATGCGACATCGGTGCAACATTCAAACGCGTGCTGAGAATGCAACGAACAATGTCGAAGAAAGAGTTTGAAAGATTCGTCGCTAACCTCTCATGCTTCAAGTACAAGAAACCTCCCAAAAACTTCTTCATAACCGCTAAAGGAGAGAAAGTGCGGAAGAAAAGAAAAAAAATGAAGATTGTATCGACTGAGAGTATTAAATGGGATTGGATAAGAAATAAAAGGTCTTTGGATAACCAAAGAGACTTTAAAACAACTGATTACTTAAACATGAATCAGAATCCGTACTTATATAATATGTATGAGAAGACAACTAGAAAATATGGCCCATCTGCTATTAAGGTTACTGTTAAAGTTGCAAATGACAATACTGAAATGAATTCAATGAATTTCAACTTGAATAGTTTAGAAAATAAAACTGATGTATTCGAATCACTTAAAGCATCAAAACATATGTTCCAGCATGATATTAAAGGAACAGGATTTAAGAAAATAAAAGAAAAGAAAATAAAATACAAGGGTAAACCAAAGAAGACGTTAATAGTCGAAATTAAAGAAACAACAACGCGTCCGATTGATTTTAATGACACCCAAAATAAATTTGATAACATAAGTAATGATAAGCAATATCAGTTGCTCAATGATGTCAATTTCGTCATTAATGATGATGATTATTTTGAACCGTTCGACAAAGACGAGTTTGGGATATATAGAAGTAGAGGAAAGAGGACGAAGAGGAATCCTGGCGGAATAAGGGATTTAGAAGCTGTGCTGAGAGATTTGCCGTATGGTGGAGGGCCGGTAAGTATTTTGACGATTTAAACAACTTAACGATGCGTACAGGTCGGTTAACTAAAGCTGGCCCGTTCACGGAACTCACACTAGTTTAAAATTTTAAAAAAGAACAACATCTTTGTAAACAGTAGCAAAAGCAAAACAATAACCGTCACCCTTGTACTCATAAAATTGACCGCGCGCGAGAGGGACAGAGAGACTTTTCATAATATGCATTCAGTGCGACGTCACGCCACGCACTTATTCACAGACACACGTGTGAATGTGTTGAACGGGCCAGCTTTAGTTAACCGACCTGTAATTGAGTAGGTTCGTAGCGGTGCGGGAGGGGGAAAGGAGAAGGTTGTAATGTAGACAATCCGACTGAAGTTTCGCAATATCTAATGTAACAGATAGAAACAAACCTCCCGCCCTGTTCCAATACCAGCAACCTACTCTCAAATTCAGGTAAGTACTTGGTCTGTATAGTCGTACGATTTTTTTTTATATTTGGACTAAGCTAGCACTTGACCACAAAGTTGCCTGATGTTAAACAACTATGCGGTCTACGACGGAGCGCGCTTGCTTAGGAAAAGCCCGTTAATTCTGGCCTTGAAGAGCTTCAAGTTGTATTGTGTAGGAAAGACAGATCTCGGCAGAGAATTCCACTCCCGCGCAGTCCGTATCAAGAAAGATGAAGCAAAATCGCTTAGTTCGTACGCGCGGTATCCCCACTGTATACGGATGGAGTCCCTGACCGAGTCTAGTAGTTCGATGATGGAACGGAGGTGGTGGAACCAAATCGTGCAGCTGAGCAGCACACTCACCAAAGTGGAGTCTATAAAATACGGAGAGGCATGCAATCCTCCTACGATGATCAAGGATCTGTAAGCTCTCGACCAGAGTATCGTCGCCGATAAGCCTCTTCCCGTAATCGTTTTCGTACGTAATGTAATTGCGTAGTATCTAAAGTCGCCTTGTTAAAGAAGTAAATAACAGCAGAAGAAAAGAAGAAAATGACAGACAGGCACGCAAACCAGCTGATTGTAAGCGGCCACTGCGGTCTATTTCATTTAGGGACACTTTACCAGGAAGCGTTGCTCAATATGCTGCCACATCAGGCTCATCTGATCTTCGAGCTTTGATTTAGAGTGTACTAGGCTCCCACATTAATATTGCCGAAACACAGCAACACAAGATTATTACTATCTATTTTATAGAACGCGAGGCGCTCGTGGCGCAGTTGTGACAGTGGTTCGTTAGAGATAACGAAAGTCAAGCTACCCACGCCGCGGTCGGTTAATGGATGGGTGACCGTTCTGACCACATTTAGTGACATTTAATTCGAGCGTCTCCGTGCTTCGGAAGGCACGTTAAGCTGTTGGTCCCGGCTGATATTTACCATAATATGTAGATATTAGTCGTCAAGCCTAGTCAGAGGCCATTTGACGGCTTGATAACATCTGACATTAAGGTTGGTCACTTGCCTTACGCACCCCTCCACCAACCCGCACTAGGCCAGCGTGGTGGAGTATGGCCCACGCTATCTCACAATTGAGATAAGGCCTGTGTCCCAGCAGTGGGAACGTATAGGTATAGGCTGATAATGATGATGATTACAGAACGAATCCTACGCAATGGTGGGCGATTCGATAATCATCTACTGCGCTGCGTCGTTCACTGCGCCGGAGTCTGCCGACAGAGACAGCGTCACCTGGCGAGCGGACAGGAGAAGCCTGCTCGCCCAGGGGAACGTCAACGTTCACGGACCGAAGATCTTCATTAAGGACGTGGGGGTGAAGAACATGGGAGTGTACACTTGTCGGAGGGTAAGAGCTAAATGTATTTTCAGCGTTATGATCTAAAGGATGAAGTTTAAGTAGAGTTGAAATAATTTATTTGGAATTCTAACTTAGTTAACCATCAGGTCGATTCTTTACTGCTTTGGAGTCTTACAACTCATGAATACCTACTAATTCAATTATTTTCCCCATCCCCTCTCCCCATAGCCATTCACTTTTCCCATTTTTCATATTTCCAGACGCAGATATATCTATGGACGTTAGGAATCACCTACTAGCAGGTGTCAAACTGCTTCTTTGCCTCCCTGATTTTATAGAAAACTATTATATTATATAATATTAAGTCGAAGTTTTGAGCCAGGTAAACTAACTACTAGCTACTGTCATTGAGTTACAAGTACTACGTTATAGAGAGGCTATACAGAACAAAAAATGTGTCGCAAAATGATGACTGGACTGACTGATGTTTTTGCTACAGCGGATGTCGTCTAACCAAATTATAAAACTTGCAGCGCTATAGATTGCTTACAGAGTATATTTTTCTGGCGACCAAAACGTCGTAAGCGCCATGCAAAGCAAGGCGCTTACGCGTTTTGTTCGAAATGCCTATCTCATAGATCTTGAATGAGTTGTTGCCGTAACCATGGTAACGGCAACAAAGCATCGCGCAAAAATTTTGTTTGCGGTGTCGGTTCTATACGCTAGTAATTGTAGTTCAATAGCTACTGTCCCAAAAAGAACACCGATCGAAAACAGAAAGAAGACGTTGTCACAAGCTTACCTACTACTAAAATTTTTGTGTTATTACTCAGGGCAAATCGGAGAAGAGCGTGAAGATAGTGGTGGTCACTCTGCCGATGTTCAAAGTGGGGGTGACTCCGGTCTACGCTCTTGATAAGAACTGTTATTACGAAGTAAGTTCACTTAACTAACGTGCTTTTTAATGGCATTAACGTTACGATAATATTTGCATGCCACTTTGGTGAAACATGCTTGTTCTAATTGTAGGTATATTGTTTGACGTCTATATCGATACCTCCAATGAACACTACGCTAACTCAAAATTTGCCATTTTTCGTTTTTTATAGAAATCGACCCACTTTTTTACTAATATTATGCCCCCAAATTTTCATGACAATATCTTTAAAAACAAAAAAGTTTTGAGATTTACATAACGCCAAGTAAAGGTACTTTCTTCAATTACGGGGTGGACAAGCCGCTGTCTTAATATAGTGGTGTGTATTCGGCTAGCGCGACTGCCGGCCCGCGGGAGATACGCCGCCAACTAGGAGTTGGCGGGGTGTTGCGCGGGAAAGTATTTGTTCATGTGACAGTTAGCGGTGTGTGTCGCCCGTTGAATGCACTTTTGAACAAATAATTATATAACGTAGTGTAAATCAGAGTTAAACATTACTAAGTTTAATAATTTTCACTATCTTGTAGTAAATTAAAATCGAAATGCTGCATGAAATGCTACAATTATAATACAAGAGTTTTGTTTTCTAGTATATAACGAACCGCTTAGCCCTTCGTCCATATTGGTAACTAAGCTTATGTAACTAGTTACAAAATATTTTTTTTTTGCTGTTTGGTAACTACCTAGTTTTTTTTTTTTTTTTTTTTTTTTTTTTATATATTATAGGGGGGCAAACGAGCAAGTGGGTCACCTGATGATAAGTGATCACCGCCGCCCATAAGCACCCGGGACCCCCTTGGGGTCTCAGGTGCGTTGCCCGCCTTAAGAGACGACAGTTATTAGGTCTCATATACCCAGAAATTTCACTAGCTTCAGTGCCCTTTCCCCGAAACACAGAAATGCTTGACACACTTCTATTTCAAGGGAAAATATCTGGCACTGTGGTGTCCTAGTTGTGGAAGAAGAAGAATTTTTCCATTTGTGTAACTTTTTGCTATCTATTATGAACGTTAAATGTTTGTGACTGGCCACTTCTATCGGAAAATAATTATTAGTATAATGAGTTACAGTCATTTATAATGATTGTTTATTATACTATGTGTTGGGTGTCAAGGAAACCAAATATTAATAATTGTGAATTTTATTAGTTATGGAGGCAAACGATTGTTTTTCATATTTTTATTGGCTGATTAAAATGACGTTAGAATTTTGACGAAAAAGTTGTTACTTGCACTTTTGATTTTTTTTACTTTACCATTAACAGCTAGATTTTTATTACCCAAAAATAGTACCATTGTTTTTTGCCATCCTCCAAAACCAAGACAAGAAAAAAAATCCTTTACAAATAATCAAAACTAAATTTCCTCTCTGGAAACCACGTAAAATGCTTGTTGCTTTTGAAGATTTGCTTTTAATGGCTTTGTGATTCAGAAACCATATCCTCAAACAGATGTAAAAGATTGTTTTAACCACTTTAGTCAAAGTCTTTTTAAAAAAGCAGAACAGCTAAGTATCAAGCCAGCTCAGAGGCGGCATGTTGCAAGATGTGCAGGTTTGGCCCAATTGCTTATAAAATATATTAGCTGATCTAATAGCACAATTAAATTTTTACTTCGATCGTAACTGGCTACAAGATTCATTAAAATCTGGTGTTGTGAAGGGGAATAGTTAAACAG
This sequence comes from Mecyna flavalis, assembly GCA_949319885.1. NCBI lineage: Eukaryota > Metazoa > Arthropoda > Insecta > Lepidoptera > Crambidae > Mecyna > Mecyna flavalis. The sequence goes on along the minus strand of OX439420.1, from coordinate 830,410 downwards.
TATTAAGGATGGCAGCCATTTGGAAGGATGGCATGCTAGAATTAATCGTTTTGTGGAAAATAATAACCCATCCATCGCATAAGTGTTGGGCATTCTAATGAAGGAAACAAAAATTTAATAAATAAATTCAGCAGTTAAAAACGACAAAATACCAAATAATTATCATGATATTGACACAGAAATAAGTGCAACTATTCAGCAATTAAAATTTAAGATATTACAGTAGGCCACTGCCTAAAATTTTTCTAAGTATTAATAAATGATTTAAAAGTGTTTTGCATAGTACGTTTTAATTCAAATCAACTACACCGAGCCAGTTGTATATCACAACAATCCCACATCATATCGGGATTTTTTGCACAATGTCTCGGGTTACTATAATGGAAATAATTTAATCTACGAAGTGGAAAAATAATTCTTCCCTCACAACTACTTAAAACACCAACGAAAAAATAATATTTTTTGGAACTGGTTACATAAGCTTAGTTACCAATATGGACGAAAGGCCGCTAAGTAATGACACAGTTAAGATACTCTACGCTATTTATTTGTTAGCGGCTTGTATAACGGCTCAACGAATTTCGGCTTATCCTACTACAAAACGCTAACTTTTCTTTTTCATAAATTACGGTCTTGTTATAATAAAAACATTGTTCAAAATACTCTAAATTGGTAATGAAGTCGATTTTAAATGTAATTATTAATTTTATTTTATGTAGTATACATTTAATTTATTATTTTGTAGCCTGTAATATTCCCGAATATATTCCGCTAACTTAGGATTGGCGGAGTGTATCCCGATCTTAAATTAGAGCTTTCTGCGTTACATCCCGCTAAGTGAGGCTAATAAAAAAACCCATAAGTTTTTTTAAATGTTACTATGCGGATCTTAAGCATCAGTAAATTAGTTACTCACACAAAAAATATCAAGAAAATAACTACAAAAATAAAGATTTTATCAACTTTTTTCTTTCAAGAGCTCCTCCTGTAAACCTGCACTTTTGAAGTTAGCGTAGTGTTCATTGGAGGTATCGATATATACTTAACCATGTTTCTAGCGAATAAATGATTTCTATTTCATTGCCGACTTATTGTTGCTTGCAACACCAGAGGCGTCACTCTCGTGACGCTGACTCTGTAGTTTGATGGGAAAACAAAACTAAATAAAAAAAAATCCGCTGTCAACCCCAAGCCCTCTCTACTTTTTTTATGCCAAAGGCGGCAAACGAGCCAGCGGGTCGCCTGATAGTAAGCAATCACTGCCGCCCATGGACATCTGCAACACCAGAGGGATCGCTGATGCATTGCCGACCTCCGGCACTCCCACAAACCAGACGAAACACAATTATATTACTACTACTACTACTCCGCTGGCTTAGCGACCCGAAGTGGATCTTGGCCTCCAACACGAGATTACGCCACTGCTCCCTGTCTTGAGCAACCTCTTGCCAATTGACAGGCCCCAGCAACTCGAACAGGTCCCTCATCTACCATATCCTTCCAGCGGTACTTTGGACGCCCGACACTACTTCGAACACTTGGTACTCCCATGTACGCACGCTTCACTGCGCGATCCTCCTCCATGCGCTCCACGTGGCCCAGCCAGCGGAGTCTGTGAGCTTTGGTTTCTCCCATAATGTTAGGCTGCATTATGAGTTCCTCAACCTCACAGTTATTCTCCAGCTGCCATCCTCGTTTCTCGTCGGTCCCAAAATCTTCCGCCATATCTTCCTTTCGGTTACCAGAATTATATTAGTCACTATTATTTCACACTGCTGTTATGTGAGAGGGTGGTACTTACCCGGACGAGCCTATTCGTACTGTAAAACAGCATGGCTCTACCACTACCAAAACGTAAACGTCAACTTACCTTCATAATATTTAACAGGATCTTCGATCGATCAAGGCTCTAGGTCCGCAGATGAGCAGGGAGTGCTGTGCATCGTCAGACGACCCTGGCTGCTCCGTGGAGGTGGAGGAGCCGATCTGCTTGGAGGACAGAGTAAGTGTCCTACCACACGGCACTACAGGTTCAGTAGGTTGAATCAAATCGGTTCACAATTGACGGAGAAATCGACGGACATACATAAAAAAAAAAACTTACAGTCGAACTCAGAACCTCCTCCTTTTTTGAAGTCGGTTAAAAAGACGTTAGGTTAGGTTTGAGCGTTAGGCTCTAAAACCCCAGAGGTCGTGGGTTCGTTCGAATCCCGTAGAAAGCATCACTTTGTGTGATTGTTTCTAGTTTGGTTAGGACATTGCAGGCTTGAATCACCTGAATGTCTGAAAAGAATGATGATTTCTTGTAAGGCCGTTTGTCCACCGGTGCCGTCACCGGGCCGTCACCGAGAAAGCGATGTCGGTGCCGAGATAGCGGTACATACATTTACGACAGTCGTTTGTCCACCACACGCCCGTCATCGCGTCACCCGAGCGCCGTCATCTTGAATTTGGTCAGAAATAAAATCGGTTCTCGGTGACGGCCCGGTGACGGTGGCGGTGGACAAACGCTCTATGGGTAACCCTCAGATGGAGGTCAGATGAAAATCGCTCCATAGTCATAACCAGGCTTGTCAAATCTAGGATCATAGTCGAGGCCCTGATCTCCATACTGAATGCAATCAAGAAGACGCTGAGATGATGATGATTTATTAAAGTGTGGAGGAATGAGTTACCCATATCCTTGGCATGGTGTCGCTTATTTGGCTACTCTTCGGTCATCTGAGCCCCCCCAAAGAGATGGTTTATCGGTGGGGCAAAGACACGCATCGTCCCGGCAACACATTAACTCTTTTTAGAGCATGGGAAGTTCATAATTAAGACGTAATACCGGCAAGATGCTTGAAAATTTTTTCAAGCATCTTGCCGGTATACAATTTTAGCAAAAAGACCACCACTGGACTGAAAAGGAGCATGCAAAGGAGCGTCCCCACCCACCAACAGATTTCAAACGTATCTCTATTTATACCTCTTGCCATACTGATCTTTTTTTTGTATGACGACATCCGCCGTAGGAATGGGGATTTCACGCAAATCGAATTTGAATGTTGTATTTTTCAAGTATTTTTTTGACACAGTTAATTGTGAAAATAATGTGCAGGCGATCAAGAGTAACCTCCCTGGCCTAAATAAAAGTGTTCAATCAAAATGTAATCTTAAAAAATATTTTACAGTCGAGTCTACTTGAAGCTAGACACTTACAGCGCAATTCTGAATCTTAGGCGTACGGCATAAGCACGGTTTTATTGTTTTTGAATACCCCGTCATTTTTTGGATTAAAAATGGTTATTTTATTTGTTTTTTTTAAGGAATGTCATAATAATATTGAAACTAGTGCCAAGTCTGTTGGTGGGTGGGGACAGGGCCCATACAACTTCTTGCGTTGTCCTTTGATAAGAAAGTCTCTTTTCTTGGTTAACAGCTAGACAGAACCACATACGTCCGCACGACGGCGCTGATGACACTCCGCGCGCGCAGCGGAGTGCGCTGCAGTGGGAAGTGTCGCCGCGATCTGCACGACTCGATGGTGTTGCTGGCTGCCGCTAATGTGCCTGTCCTGGCTTCTATTAGAGGTCTGGTGGATCCTGTAGTTTAATTATAGAGTCACTCTCATCATCTTCACTCTCACTTTAGCCGAAAGACGTTCATGATGCTTACTCCAAACCGATCGGTCCTGCGCCACTCGCAAACCACTGCAAAGTCTAATGGCTGTGTAGCCATGATTCGATTTGTCTGGTTCCCCTGGTTATGGGGAGATCAGATGGATTCTGGATCTTGATGCGAACGAAAAGTAGTAAAAAAAAAGTAGGTACCCTGTTTAGATCGGGACAAAACGCTCGGAATAACATGTTGGGTCTTCCTTCTCTATAGAAATATACTCAGAAGAATAAGATGGTTACAATTGGGCCTCACTAGCAAACATTTTATTTTCTTTCAGTTGTGTTATCAAGTGATGGTGTAAACAAGTGTTTGATTCCGACGTGGTCAGCAAAGACCAAGAGAACTATAGTGACTCACACACTGAGAAGAAAAGGTATTTACACGCAAACTAAGTAACCCCAAAGCTTCGAAAAGCACTGAGCCTGATCTCTCTTTTCAAGTCTTTTCCTATTGGAAAAATAAGGAGTGCCAACTTCAATATGGCCTTGAGTCTGAACTCAACATCATCAAAAAAGAAAAACTTTGTAAATGTTTGTCTAACTTTTAATTGTTTTTCAATCAATTAAAATAATTATTATGATTATAACAATTCTCCTTTTTAATATTCTTTATCTTGTTTGAACCTGCCAACCCGCCACAAAATGCAGTTTCATCCAAACCACTTGGATGAGTGGCGATCAACTACCGTATGTTTCTGCAGACATTTTCTGCCGCGCACGACTGTTTTATGGAACCAGCTTCCCGCAGCGGTGTTTCCAAGCCAATACGACATAAATACCTTCAAGAAGCAAGCATATTCCACCCTTAAAGGCGGGCAACGCGCCTGCGACCCCAAGGGGGTCTCGGGTACCTATGGGTGGCGGTGATCACTTATCATCAGGTGACCCACTTGCTCGTTTGCCCCCCTATTACATAAAAAAAACCTGGTTTTTATCTAATTTCGGGCTGGGCCGAGAAACTTAAAGCTTATGTGGTGGTTGGAATTTGGCTTCTTATCACGAATATTATAAATACTTATTGTTGATATATATACAGAAATGGGAGTGCCCGGATTCCGTTTCCGAGTGCCTGACCTTCCACCAGGGTCCGTGAGCTTCGTGGCGCTCTGCCCTGCCGGGTACTACCTCGTCTCTGCGCAGAAGATATGTGGTAAGAACCTTTTTTTAATGGTAACGTCTTTTAATTTACAAACAGATGGCTTTCCTAGAATAATTTTTTTATGTTACTTCTGTTGACACGGTCACGAAGCTACTCGTAGTAAATGGTCACTGTGATCTATTCCATTCCATAGGCCGTAGTAGCGCTTATCATCATGTGAGCAACGAGAAATTTCGTCTTTTTTTCTGTTGTGTAGGCTCATCTGATCCTGTGATTTCAAGTGTACTGGCTCCCAAATTATTGCCGGAACACTGCCAAAGCTGTTATGGCGGATTTCACCTATGAGGATAGTAGCTAGCGAGTCGAACTCTGAAAAAGTCCTACCAACCAGACCCAAAGCGGAAATGAAACTCACGACCTACGTGTTTTTTACCCAAAGGGCTTAGCCAGTGATTCAAGGAGACAGTCAAAAACCGATGTCTTCTGAACTGCGGTGATGATAGTATTAGTTCCAAGGGACCGCTTATCTTTCCTCAGGGGCTTGTCCAGTGGGCATGTTACCATCAGGTGGATTGAGAGCCTGTACGCTGTTCTGGCATTAAAAAGACCCAAATTTGTCTCTCCTGCGAGGCGTTGATAGTAAAAGTATTATTTCCTAGGGACAATTTGTTTTTCTTCCCTCAGTGGCCTGTCCAGTGGGCACGACGTCTCATGAAGGGCAGAACGTGTGCGTCCCGGAGCCGACCGACAAGCTGCTGGGCCGGAGCAGGAGATGCCAGGTGGGTGCGTAGGTAGGTGGAGTTGCTTTTATTATACCTACATTGTTTATGATTAGGGGCAAATGAACAAGTGTGACACCTGATGTGGTGGTAAGTGATCTAAAACTCTAAAGTGTGACCACGAGCACATGAAAGTACAGAATTGGACAAACTAAACTACCTACATCAGTCCAATATTATAATACTTATTTTGAGACTATGTCACGATAACCGAAAGTGGTTAGAAATTAAACATTGTAGGAAAATATTTAAATGGTTATTGTTCTTAACATTATCGACAATTATTTAAATGGGTATTTGCGTGGCGGCAAACATTCTCACAAGTTGAATAGTTAGTGTCCTAGAGAGGGAGATTTTTGCCGAAGTCTGGTGTTACTTCCACGAGGGAAGTTCAAAATCTGTGATATCGATTGAAACCTTATAAATTCATTAAAGAATGATGTGGTCGCAAGAAGAATAAATATTATTGCACCATGCCAAAGCAGAAGCTACGTTATTGGTAAACAAACAGCACTCGCAGTCCAAAGGCCTTGACCACTGCCCCCCTAGACAAGTGGCATTTATGACGTTCGTTATCGCTCAATTTGCTATAGCAAATGTAAAATCCCATACAGACCGACAAACTTATCTGTTCCGGTGGCCAAAATTGGAACTACGTGAAATGCAATGCAAAAACGATCGCAGTTCTAAATCGACAGTAGCGACGCCGCCACCGGAACAGATAAGTTTGTCGGTCTATACATTTCATTAGCGATTGACCACGTGACTTTTCTAAGGCACCTGTCAAATACATACAAATTGGACTTAGCGAAATTCGCCAGCTATGAAGCGATGCCATCTTGTCTAAGCCCCGGCGACACATGATACTGATTAATGATCTAAACTTAGGCCAAAAATTGTTTCGCCAATAGAGGGCACTTAGGTACCTCGAATTTTGCGGAAGCGGCGCACGCGGTTACCGCTTGACAGGAGACCGCTCGTGACAACTGTCTCTCTCTCTCTGACCTCTGAGCTCTGACCTAGGTTGCGTCAAGGTGATCCCCCGTGCGCCTGTGTGCGCTACCATTCCCGCTTGCGTGAAATTCGAAACCTTATAAGCCTGAATAATGAAAACAACATTTAAATATTTATTTTAGAAGACTATAATAAATATCGATATCGTTATACAGACATCGCTCTCGTGTTTTTTGATTTGCTTTTCTTTCGGTACACGTGCGTACCAGATGTCTATTGTGTGCGCAGTGGTGGTGGTACCCGGGCTACGGTTACTGCGCAGCCTGCTGGGCGGTGTTCGCGCTCGCCGCCGCGGCTGCCGTGGCGCACTCCCGCCGCCCGCGCGCCGCAGACCGCAAAGATAGAGGTGACAGTCATTGTGATACTATTAATGTCTTAAAATTTCCCTATACTCCCTCGTGAAAGCTTGGCACCCGGCCATCACCTGCCGTGGTACAGTCAGCGTCAGAAATATCTGAACACTTTAGAACTATGTCATACCGACCGGCTATAGCGCATGTATTGTTAGACGTGCCTGAATGTAAGAATGCAATAGTTGGTGTGACATGGTACTAAAGTATTCAGATATTTCTGACGCTGACTGTACTACAATGGTACGTGGTAATACAGCTCCAGCTATTTATTGGATGGCTTTGTAGCTGCTTTCGGAATGCGCTACATACGACAAACTGACAACAACAACGCAAATCAGCGAAAAGTGCACGTGTAAACATTGGCTTCGAGACTCGTCACTCGCACGTCACTAAGTGTGACCCCACATGCACACTAGCGTCCTTTGAGCGTCGGCGTCTTTCCGGCGACCTCCCAACACTAGCGTTCTTTGGGCGTTGCGTCTACGCGACAAAACGCTAAAAAACACAAAAGGCTAGTCTGGGGGAGTCGCCGGCAAGACGCAGAAGCTCAAAGGACGCTAGTGTAGGGGTCACACTAAGACAGCCAATCAAATATTCGATCCTGCGTCGAGCAGAGTAATTATTCTCTCGGCTAGCTTATATTATACAACACACCAAGACGGTACATGGGCCGCGTTCCCGGGGCACAGACACCTAGCTCGGAGGACCTTCATACTTACATCACAGCTTTTACTCAGAAATACATTCTTAATTTTTTTGTAAATCCCCATCCCCTATAATTTCTCATGTCAGGATTGGTGGAGGCGAGATCGCGTGCGCAACCTCGCTCGCCGTCGCGTGTGATCCTCGCTAAGTTCTTCCGGGCATCGCATTCCTCCACCCGGGTCACCGGTTAGTACTTCTTGAGAACATAGGTTCGACAATTGTTAGGGATCGCTAGCTGACCCGATCGAAGGTTATGATAATTATGTGACCCCCCACACTAGCGTACTTTGAACGTCAGCGTCTTGCCGGCGACCTCCCCACACTAGCGTTATTTGGGCGTTGCGTCTACGCGTCAATCCTGTGCCAAAAGTGGATTCCCGCGATCTTTATTAAGAAATTATAATGTTTATCAGATTCTCAAGAAACGAAGTTTGGACTGTGGAAGGAGAAACACTCGCCACCGCCGCTACCGCCCATTGACTTCGACTTATAAAGGACATTAGACAATGTATGAACGTAGTTTCATCTTCGAGACACAAAGCGTGAATTGGGGTTCCATCCTAATGTCGTTTTTACCAACTATGCGTAAAAACGTTTTCAATGTATTTACGAGTTGTTGCGTTTGGCTAAGAAATGGAATTCACTACCTGCTGAAGTGTTTCCTGTAGACTTTGGCAGAGAGTGAAAATATTTCTGTTTGTCTATGATGACTCTCTAAAAAAATTACTGGTTTATCCCTTTTTAAAGAGGATATTTTACCACAATTTAATCTTTTGCCACATTATTAAGAAACTATTTTAAAAGATTTTTCATAAAATACAAAAGTTGTACTCAGACCCTGATATAATTGAAATGTATTGGTAAAAAAATTTAGGTAAGTTATTAACACCAATTGCTAAATAATTACGAATGGGAATATTATTAAATTAGGTACAAGAAATAAAGATGTTTTGGTTTCTAAATCTTTCCTTTTTTCGTTATGAATTTCATAAATTCTTTTCATCAAGTAAAATGTTAACTTGGCTTTAGAGTTATAACAATTAAAATATACAAGAGTGACCAATCGAAAGAAACAAGTGTTAGCAATTTAAATAATCAAGAGTTGCCAATAAAAAAAAACGGATGTTTGCAATAAAAGTTTTTTATTACATTGTTCCCATTTCGTAAATAGGATATCATGATTTGTAAAAAGGACAGGATTATTATTAAATATTTTAGCGTTTGTTATAAGAGTATATATTGTTGTATGTTTTTAGATGTAGCGTGTATGTAAGAGAGGCGATAAGCCTATTTTCTAAGTGTTATCTCGGCGCTTTACTAAGCTGCAATAAAGTTCAGTGATAGAAGTCTCCTTTGTTTCATTTCAGTAATAAAGTAATTATGTTGTTATTATTATGTTTGTAGGTGTAATGTATTTATAAGGGGATACCTAGTGTCACCAAGATAACCCCCCACTGGTGGGACAAACTTGGTGGGACGAACGGGAATGAACCCCTATTTCGGGGTGACCCTCACAATTTACAAAAATAAACATTGCTATTCCCCTACAAACACTAGTTCGGCGCTGGAAATTTACATGATTAGGTACTTAAAGATCTAATATAACGATAAACAATTTTTTATTAACTATAAAATCCGGTGGGGATTTTTAGTTATTTTTCCTGAAATCCCTTCTAAGCTAAGCTATGATGAATGGGAATAGACGGTTTTATTGGTGGGGATTTTTGGAAAAAAAATAACAATCCCCACTGGTAGAGATTTCCGGAATAAATTGGGGATTCCGCCGAAAGCGGATGACGCTTTTTTGTGGAATTCCTTGCTTCACAATTGCCATTTTATTTGGTTTTCTTGAGGGTTGAAACCAACAACTTTATCTCACTGGATGCCACTGCCACCCAAGGTTGCTGTAAGCCATTGTAATTATTTCTCTTTTTAATAATTGATGTTTGTTTTCAATCTTCTGCGCCACCTCATCAGTCATGCTGTGTCTCACTCATTTGTCTTCGTTCTATTTTCAAATTCCATGACATTTTTTTTTTTGCTATAAAACATTGAATTCCTTGTGTCACGGAGGTTAGAATGGAAGTCCTAGAGTAAGCACCTTGGACAAAGAATATGTTTAGTTATATTAGTATAGGGTAGGAGCAGTGGCGTAGCGTGGGTGTCAGCCGCCCGGGGCAGAAGACAATTCTGCCGTCCTTTTTTTTGCTCCTCCAGGAAATTTGGCCGCCCCCTAAAAAGTGCCGCCCAGGGCGGATCCCCCCCCCCCACATCGCTACGCTACTGGGTAGGAGGTGGTACAATAAAACGCTTAGTTGTATGTACATGTGTATTCATAAGGGCTGCGAGGTGTCGGCTCTGGGCGCGGCCAGCGCGGCGCGCGCCAGCAGCGCCAGGCGGCCGCGGGCCAGCGCGCCGTGCACGTGACACGCCTGGACGGTCGGCGACCGCGACCAGCTGACAGACAAACGGACATATTATAATAACAAAAAACACTGAAAAGCAAAAAATAATTTTAATAAGACATTCATCAAATGCGCTTATTGTCTAAGCCTATTAATAACATTAAATTGTATTTACGTGCTAGGTAGGTACCTACTAATCTGTTTGAAGTCGGTGCCAAGCCAAATAGTAGGTACCCAGACTACGTACCTACGTACCTACGTCCGCGGATTATTTGTAACCCTGTATAATACATAAATTATTAGGTATGTATCATTTTTCATTACCTTTGGCTTGGCACCGACTTCAAACAGATTAGTAGGTACCTACCTAGCACGTAAATACAATTTAATGTTATATAATAGGCTTAGACAATAAGCGCATTTGATGAATGTCTTATTAAAATTATTTTTTGCTTTTCAGTGTTTTAGGTAGTTTTTTTTTTGTTTTTTTTTTGAAGTCGGTTTAATTTTTTTTTTAAAAAGTTTGTTTATTTTTCTATTTTTAGTGTGAATAATACGTAGGAGTGAATAAAACTCTCTCATAATATTGATAACGAAAATACGAGTAAAATAGTAGAATTGTATTATTTGACAATATTAGGTATTCATTAAGTGTTCAGCACCATTCAGTAGACCAACTAAAGATGCAGCCCGCAAGAGGGACATAAGAATTAAGAAGTCGTACCCTTTAGCTTCCATCATCATAGTTGTACCTTCCATCATCAGCTTAGCTGCAAAAGTACATGAAATACAACTAACGGTCCACATATTCCTACAACACTGAAATAATTATCCCCTAACTCCTAACCGTTAAGGAGTTGTACCTTCCATCATCAGCTTAGCTGCAAAAGTATATGAAATACAAATAACGGTCCACATATTCTTACAATACTGAAAGAATTATCCCCTAACTCCTAACCGTTAAGGAGTTGTACCTTCCATCATCAGCTAATCAACATAAAGTGATGTCTATAGGACGCAAAAACTTAAATGGCTTCAGAAAAAACAAGTAACGCGTAGTGTGCGCCTATAAAATTTGAGGTTTGCCCTTGATTTTCCCGGGATCCCATCATCAGATCCTGACATGGCGACAATGGGACCACCTCGGAACTATGCACTTTCAAATAAAAAAAGAATTATTTAAATCGGTCTACAATTGACGGAGAAATCGACGGACATACATAAAAAAAAAAAAAAAAAAAAAAAATACATACAGCAGTCGAACATAGAACCTCCTCCTTTTTTGAAGTCGGTTAAAAAAATAGGTTTTTAAGTATAGCCCAACCAGGAATATAAAAAACCTCGCCATATTGCGGAAAAGTGTTGGAACTAATTTCTTCAAATGACAACAATCAAATAATAGAAAAATAAGATAGACTCATCCATATTAATGGTAGATTGTTAACCAAGGGCTGTATGACATCAATTGCATACGAGGTTAATTAGCCCGAGTATGCAATTGATGCTTACACCCGAGGTAAACACTCTGCTTTACATATCGATTGTGAGGTAAGTATAAAAACTTAACTTTTAAGAAAGAACTCCAAAACACAAAAAAAAATTACTTTCGCGCCTAGCTAGTCGACTACCTTTTTTACTCTTCACGATTTTATGGCACGCAAGCGCGTCAAATCGTGCTGGCCAGTTCGATTTTTAAATAGATTTCAATTATCATACAATGTGACTGCGAAACAAATAGTTCGATATTTAAAATAAAATCTTCATAAATTCTAATATAATATTCTTCTTGCAGTATGAGTATGACAGTTCTTTTTTCAAATTCCAAAACCTATGCTGTGATGTTAACATTACATGGTAGGTTTTGAAACCTATGCTGTAATGTTAACATTACATGGTAGGTTTTGAAACCTATGCTGTAATGATATCCATACACCCCGGCATTCAGGGAAGTAAGTGACTACTTACAGAGCAAGAGATATGTAAAAAAAATTGTACACTAACCAATTCACATGTGCATCACTATACCAAGTGTTGCTATAACCATAGCTAATGCGGCTTCGAGAGCAGGTTTTTTTTTATGTTCCTGGTCGGGCTATACAATTCCTAAATTCGATCGATCGTAACCAATAGATCGATCGTCCATTGCTGGATAGGGGCCGTTCAAGTATTACGTGGAACGTAAATGCGTCAGGTGCGCGGGAACCCACCTGGCAGCAGACTGCCCCCGCCCCCGTGAGGAGGCCCCGACCTGCGCCAACTGCGGAAGGGCGCACGCGGCGAACGATCGCCGCTGCCCCCTCTTCCGCCAGGAGGCGCGCAGAAGGGGGATGCGCGTCCCGCCTCCAATTCCGCAGAAACCTGCGTCTCCCAAACCCCCGTTGCTCCCAACTCCCGTCCCCACGGTGGACATGCCGGAGTGTAGCTCAGGCCAATCCCTCGCCCCTCCAGCTAACGATCCCGTACCTAGGGGATCGGTTGCCCAAGCGCGCAACAAGCGCCGAAAGAAGCGAGGCCGACGCACCCCATCCTCTTCCAACGCCGCGGGAAAGTCCACCGTTCCTCCAGCACCCCAACCGTCCCAAATAACATCCCAACCTATCCCCGCGCAAGGCACCAGGCCACCCACGGCGAAACGGGTTCGATTCCCGGACCGCCCGTCGCAACAAAGCGACACGCCGCCGGCCCGCGAGAGCCTTACCCAATGGCCGCTTCTGGCCGCAAAAGCCGCCCCCTCTGTACCAACTCAGGAGGTACAGAAAGCACCACAAGGAGCACAGAAGGTGCCACAGGGCCACAAGCCCGCCCCGAAGCCCGCTCCCACCCACCCCACCCCTCGGGTACAGACGCAGCAGCCGGACCCCAGAACATCTCAACTGGATGCCACAGCACTAGCCCAGTCGCTGTGGGACCTAGAGGAGATGTTTATAACCGTGCTCCTGACGCTCCTGGACGGTCTGTCTAAGGGTTCCGACCCTAGAGAGACCATCTACACAGCCTTAGGCCGCATAGGAGCCGCCAGAGCGGCACGTTTACCTTCACCCCCCGGGTTTTAAGGGTGGTGTACTGGAACCCCGGTGGGGTTCTAGGACACATCCACGACCTGAGGATGATCGCCCAGCAGCAAGATGCCCACATCATCCTGCTGGGCGAAACATTCCTAAGACCGTCTCAGACGCTGAAGGTCCCCAACTATTACGTGTACAGACGAGACGAGCTGACGACTGCGGGCCGAGCCTTCAGAGGCGTAGCCGCTCTTGTCAGGCGTGACGTGGTACATGACGTAGTTGGAGACCCAGACTATGAGGCAACACGGTCTTGTGGTGTGAAGGTGGGCTACGGCGAGCACGAGCTGCGCGTCTTTGCTGCCTATCGTCCTCCCTCGATTGCCTTTTGCGCTGGAGACCTCGATGGGGTCTTCAACGGGGCGCCGACCTTGTTGGCGGGCGACTTGAATGCGAAACACCCCCTTTGGGGGTCGCACACGAGTACGCCGGCCGGCAAGGCATTGCACGACGCCGCCGAAGCAAGAGGCATCGAAATCCTAGGTCCAAACACCCCAACCCACTATCCTACTAACACAGATCACAGGCCCGACGTGCTAGACATCGTACTGGCACAGGGGGTCCCATACCCCATCACCGTGGAGGTGCTGTACGACACCTGCACACAGCACTTACCAGTGCTGATCACTGTCGGTCTGTGTGCCACATTCGTCCCCGCCCGAACCCCTCGTCCTCGTGTAGACTGGCAACTCTATGAACGCGCGCTGCGCGATGTGTCCCTCGCCGGCCCGATCTCTTCCCCGGAGGAGGTCGAGGCGGCCGAGGGGCGCATCGCGGAGCGTATTTCAAGCGCACTAGAGGCGGCCACCCTACCGCCCCAACCCGCCCCTTCCCACAGACGGGCTGAACTACCACCCAGACTAGCAAAAAAACACGCCAAGAAAAGGAAGCTGCGCAAGCTATGGGCTTCCACCCGCTGTCCCCTTCTCAAGACCGAACTAAACAGACTGACGACAGAGCTGTCTGACGAGATAAAGGCATGGCGCGGCGCGTCGTGGGATAGTCGTATCGAAAGTGCGACCGACGACGCCGCTGACCTCTTTAGACTCGTTAGACAGCTCTCACAGACAGCTCCCCCCGTTCACCCCCTCAGGGATTCCTCCGGCAAACTCCACTACACTGCACCGGAGAGAGCACTGTTATTGGCCGATCACTTGGAGACACAATTCTCCCCGCACCCCCTGCCCGATCAGGTGACTCAAGACGTCCTGCAACACCACGCCGATGTCGAACGCACGGTGGAGGAATTCTTGTCGGGCCCTATGCCACCCCTTCCGGGCGGCGACTTCATCTCTCCCTCAGAGGTGAAGAAGCAAATCCTGCGCTTGCCCAAGCGCAAGGCCCCGGGACCCGACAATGTTACCTCCACAATGCTAACCAGGATGCCGAGGAAGTGTCTTGTAGCTATTACTGGACTATTCAACGGCATCTTGAGGACTGGTCACTTCCCATCGGCGTGGAAGACCGGCGACGTCATTGTTCTGCCCAAGCCGGGTAAAGATCGCAGACTCCCTGCGAGCTATCGGCCAATAACACTGCTCTCACACATCGCAAAGCTGTTCGAGCGATTGTTGCTGTGCAGGGTGCGCCCATTGCTAAGCCTCCGGGAGGAGCAGTTTGGCTTTCGCGGCGACCACTCCACCACGCTCCAGCTCACGCGAGTACTTCACATGCTGGCTAGTGCAATGAACCGGGGGCACAACGCCGCGGGGGTCTTTCTCGATATCGAGCAGGCCTTCGATCGCGCATGGCACCCCGGCGTGTTGTACAAGCTTATCACAAACAACTTGCCGCCCCTCTACGTACGACTCATAGCGTCCTTCCTGGAAGGACGCACTTTTCGAGTCCTAGTAGAGAACCACACGACACTACCACGCCCCATCCGCGCTGGGGTACCCCAGGGAAGCTGTATGAGCCCAATTCTCTATGCGGTTTACACCAATGACATTCCAACTCTTAGAGGACGCTTGAGGGAGGGAGAGCGAGACATCACACTCGCTCTCTTCGCTGACGACAGCGCATTCTTCGCGTCCTCGAGGAAGTTGGAGGTTACATTGGCTAAACTGCAGGGAGTGCTCGACCTGATCCCGGACTGGCTTGACCGATGGCGCATGACCGTCAATGTGGGAAAGACGGAGGCGCTACGTATCGGCCGCGGGCGCAAGGTGACAGCCCCACTCGTGCTCCGAGGGCAGGAGATCGAGTGGAAACCCACTGTTAAGTACCTGGGCTGCAGGATCGACCGCACGCTGCGCATGGTCCCTCAGGCCACCCACGCCATTAACATGGCGAAGGCGGCGCGAGCGGTACTGCGACCGGTCCTTGCATCCAAGCTACCCCTACGCACAAAACTGGGCATCTACAAAACCTACATCAGGTCGCGCCTGACTTATGCTATGCCCGCGTGGTATGGCCTATGCACACGCACGACTCGCGCTCGTCTAGAAGCCCAACAGAGCATCTCCCTTCGCGTCATTACCGGGGCGGGGCGATATGTCCGGAACGACGTAATCGCCCGGGACGTGAAGATGCAGCCACTAGAGGACTTTGTGATCAGGTCGGCGCGGCGTATGTTCGACCGAGCCGACAATGGGCCACACAGTCACCTCCGTGACATGGCCCCCCTCCACGCCCGGCCGCCCGATGCGTCGGGGCGAGCCCTGCCCCGCGAGCTCCTGCTCGCCAGTGACGCGACAGAGAGAGCCGCACACGCCACTACACACCGACACACCCCGCCACAGCTACACTCGACACCACACTCCCACCCACAGCCCACCCGACCCCTTCCCGTTGTACCCGTGATCCGCGTCTTGCCCGGCGCATCCCGTCCGCCATGTTTCTCGTCCCTAGACCCGACGAGACACGAAATGAGGGCACAGACAGACGGACACAGACAGGCAGATTAGCAACAATCCTCCCGCCCCCCTCAGGCAACTGTTTAACTAAATAGTTATTGTAGTTGCCTTCCCCTGGTCCCTGCATTCCATCCCTGTCTCCCACCCCTCCCTGTCAGATCACGCGGTAAGCCTTCCCCCGTTTGCTGGTAAGCTCGCTGGGCCTCCCGCAAGGGTCTCACCTGGTGTGCCCATCCGCACAGGGGAACGCAGCGTTATAGGGAGGGGCAAAGATCGCCCTCGTTATGAGGCCGGACACACCTCCACCGGGCACCGCAAGGTGCTTGAGAAGCAGCCCGGGTAATGAGCGTAAGCTCGAGGCCCGCAGATGCCCCTCATAAGGGCGAATAACCACAGAGAGTATTACGTAAGCACTATGGGGGGGTGGGGGGTCTTTGTTTTGCTTATTTTGGATGACATGGGGGGTAGGGGGGTCTAGATGATGATTACGTCATCGGTAGTTATTTACTTTTTTACACCAATGGCAACCCTCACATTGCCTATGCTTGAAAACGAAACCCATTTTCGGGGATTCCCGCAAATAATGCATAAGTTTAGGCACTCGCTTTAGAACCGATTAGGGGAATTACCGTGCGCTACTCAGTTGTCTAAATTTCCTCTGTCAGTGTATTGTTTCGTTTGGATACTATAGCGAGTAGACGTATTGTAAGTATACCAAAGCAAGATTACATTTTAGCTAGAACACCATGATGTGAGAAGACGTAGACATTCCAAAATCGGATGAAAGTTAGCAGACTCACAACACTGAGCAGCAATCTAAGCAATCCAATGTCAGCGAAAACTTAGAATCATGGATTCGGGTTTCATGGACTGAAGACTGTTAATTTTTATTTAATATGTGTACCAATGTTTAATATGTGTCCGGTGCTTTAATACTCTTTCGATCGAAAGAGCTATTCGTTATGTGCGAAGTGGGTGGTGGGGAACGGCAAATCGATCGTAGCGCACGACGTGGCAGAAATGTGAATTAATTCTGGGCTGTCATGTGTCAAATTGCTTTATTTTCATATGATTTTCATACATAACTTCCTTTATAATTTTAAGTAAAAACGTAAAAATTTGCGATATGGGTCATAGTACATGCTGTGTCGTAAATTGTAAAAACAATTAGAAAAACAGTTCGTGCAAGTTATATTCGTTTCCAACATCAAAGTGGACATTACAGCAAAGACAAAAATGGATAGCTGCTGTGAAGAGAAAAAAGTAAGAAATTTAACCTAGTACACTATAATAATAATAATAAGCGTTCCAAAATTACAGTCCTTTTTTTTTGTTTTAGTGCTGATGGGTCCCCATGGCACCCAAAACGACATGATACAATATGCAGTGAACATTTTATTGGAGGCAAAAAGTCAGACGCAGAGGCGAGCCCTAGCTATATTCCAACAATATTCCCGTCAATATATCGGTGTAAGAAAATTGACCATTCTCAGGTCACTGCTAGATATAATCGTTTTATGACACGAAGAAATCCGGATCAACAATTTATTGGAAAATACGAACAGAATCAGTTACCAATCAAAACAGTTACTAAAGTAAAGTAAATGAAAGTCCTGAATAGTTGTGGCCACTAGGGGCGCTGTCATCGCGCACACAACGAATAGAGCAAAATCGGGGGTCTAAGGTGTTCGTACAATCTCTCGGAAGAAGCCACCTGACGAAGCTGACCACAGCAAGTGGAGAAGTTGTTGCCTCAAAGCCGGCAGTCCGTTCGGAGGTAGAGGACTTTTATGGCCGGTTATACGCTTCGCATGCATGTCGACCTGATCCCGAAAATGAGGACTCTAGAGCCACGTTAAATCCCTATTACACTGAAGACCTGCCAAAAGTGAGCGTTGGCGAAATCGAGATTGCTCTTGGGCAGCTTAAAAATGGAAAAGCCCCTGGAGAGGACGGCGTTACTACTGAGCTGCTAAAGGCTGTAGGGAACTCCAAAGGCGTGGAGTAAGAGTGTGGTCGTCCTGTTCTTTAATAAAAAACTGAAAAGCAAAAAATAATTTTAATAAGACATTCATCAAATGCGCTTATTGTCTAAGCCTATTAATTAAATTGTATTTTACGTGCTAGGTAGGTACCTACTAATCTGTTTGAAGTCGGTGCCAAGCCAAATAGTAGGTACCCAGATTACGTACCTACGTCCGCGGATTAATAAGTAACCCTTTATAATACATAATATTGTTATATATCATTTTTTATTACCTTTGGCTTGGCACCGACTTCAAACAGATTAGTAGGTACCTACCTAGCACGTAAAATACAATTTAATTAATAGGCTTAGACAATAAGCGCATTTGATGAATGTCTTATTAAAATTATTTTTTGCTTTTCAGTTTTTTAGGTAGTTTTTTTTTGTTTTTTTTTTGAAGTCGGTTTAATTTTTTTTAAAAAAAGTTTGTTTATTTTTCTATTTTTAGTGTGAATAACACGTAGGTAGTGAGTAAAACTCTTTCGTAATAATGATAGCGAAAATACGAGTAAAATAGTAGAGTTGTATTATTTGATAATATTAGGTATCCATTAAGTGTTCAGCACCATGGGTAGGAGGAGAATGCGTTTATGCACCATAACCGCAGGCTAGCTAGACCCGCGGCCGTGTGTGGACCCGCGGCCGTGTGTGGACACACACCCGATTAGGACGAGCCGGTGCTAACCTTATTGGCTAGTGACCAGCCCATCCCCGGGTAATCATCAGCTTAGCTGCAAAAGTACATGAAATACAACTAACGTTCCACATATTCCTACAACACTGAAAGAATTATCCCCTAACTCCTAACCGTTAAGGAGTTGTACTTTCCATCATCACCTTAGCTGCAAAAGTACATGAAATACAACTAACGGTCCACATATTCCTACAATACTGAAAGAATTATCCCCTAACTCCTAACCGTTAAGGAGTTGTACCTTCCATCATCAGCTCATCATCATAAAATGATGTTTATCGGACGCAAAAACTTGAATGGCTTCAGAAAAAACAAGTAACGCGTAGGCGCAGCCTATAAAATTTGAGGTTTTCCGTTGATTTTTCCGGGATCCCATCATCAGATCCTGACATGGTGACAATGGGACCACCTCGGAACTATGCACTTTCAAATAAAAAAAGAATTATTTAAATCGGTCCACAATTGACGGAGAAATCGACGGACATACATAAAAGAAAAAAAAAAAAAAAAAAAAAAACATACAGTCGAACATATAACCTCCTCCTTTTTTGAAGTCGGTTAAAAAGAGTGACAAAAGCCTATTGAAGAACTATCGAACCATTTCCTAAGCCACGTCTATAGAAGTGACAGTGGGCTGGCCATATCAGCCGCAGAACCGATAGCCGTTGGGGTAAACGGGTTCTAGAGTGGAGACCGCGTCTCGGTAAACGTAGTGTAGGACGCCCTCAGGCCAGGTGGAGCGATGATCTACGCAAGATGGCTGGCAGGAGCTGGATGAGAGTGGCCGAGGATCGATCAGCGTGGCGAGCATTTGGAGAGGCCTATGTCCAGCAGTGGACTATCACAGGCTGATGATGATGATGATGTGTACTAAAACTTTAAAATAAGTTTGTTATGTTCGTAAGATTATAATATTTTTGTCCCTTACTCTATGTTGAATACTGTATAAGTAAAATCTAATCTCTATCCTAAATCTATTTTCTTATTTATAAAGTTATAATTATAACATTATAATTATAGTATATAAAAAAATTATAATTGAAAAATGTTTACGTAAGCATAGGGGGAGGGGGTAAGAGCTTTGCTTATTTTTGCTGACAAGGGGGGTAGGGGGGTAAAAATTTGCAATAAATCTGCTTACGTAATATTTGAACGGCCCCATATCGTTTGACTAACCAATCTATCGATCGTCCATTGCCGGATACAGTTCGACTAACCAATCTATCGATCGTCCACTGACGGACATAGTTCGACTAACCAATCCATCGATCGTCCATTGCCGGATACCGTTTGACTAACCAATTGAGCGATCATCCATTGACGGACATAATTCGACTAACCAATAGCTCGATCGTCCATTGCTGGATACAGTTCGACAAACCAATAGATCGATCGTCCATTGACGGATACAGTTCGACTAACCAATCTATCGATCATCCATTGACGGAGATAGTTCGACTAACCAATAGCTCGATCGTCCATTGCTGGATACAGTTCGACTAACCAATAGATCGATCGTCCATTGACGGATACAGTTCGACTAACCAATCTATCGATCATCCATTGACGGACATAGTTCGACTAACCAATAGATCGACCGTCCATTGCTGGATCCCGTTTGACTAATTAACCAATCAATCGATCGTCCATTGCCTTATACCGTTCTTCTAACCAATCGATCGATACCGTCGATCGACGATCAATCGATTGGTCTGATAACACCCTACAACCTGGCACATAGGACAGAGTACCCAACTACCGAATGCACCGTCAGGCCAGTTAAGTAGTGGGTTCAATACCTGGTCCAAACAGGCGGACAATCCCCGTCCTGCTCTCGCCGGCACACCGCCAGGGAGCTCCTGATCACATCCTCTGCGAAGCTCTTCAAAGCTGACAGTAGTACTACGTGCACCTCACTGTGGACAAACAGACAAATAATAATTATAAGAATAGTTTAGCCACGGCCAAACAAAAATCTAATGAGCTGTCATTCTTCGTAGTCTAACCAAGGAGCTTATAAACTATTTGGAGGCTGCGAATCTGTGTCACATAAAACAAAAGAAAGAAATTTAAAAGATATCTATAATTTTAATAATTAGATAACTCATAATTATTAATATATCTTTTTATTATTATATAGTTATATTATAACGCCTCGTTGGTCTAAAAAATCGATAACAAGTAAAATCTTATACTACAAAGGCTTTTTTGGAATCAAGTTCTACCGTAGGACTAATGGGACTTTTTTTCCCCCTAGTTCTACTCATTAATTTACTATCAAATAGTAGAACTAGTGAGAACATTATTTCTCAATAATCCTTATTCATTTTATTTTAGACAAAAAATTAAAGACCCCTAGAACACACAGCGCCATCTAGCCTTAAATTAAGCTTATTTGCAGAACTTTTGTTACGGATCGGTGGTCACAAATCCGATTATGTCCGAAAAAAACAACATTAGCTCGACCCGTGAATTGAACCCAGGACATACATATATCATTAGTCAAATAGTCTAACCTGTAAGTATCAGGATGTGGAGCGTCATCCCCAGGCAGGCGAATCCCGATCCCCGCGCAGGCACTTTGCACAAACAACCTCTGCAATCTATCCTCCCCACCGCCCGTTATAAGCTCCACTTCCCCCTCTTCCACCGGCTTAACCCCACTCCGCCCTTCCCCCACCACGTCTACCTCCTCGTCCGAGGGGGGGTCCACCTCTTCGAGAGAGGAGTAGTCGTCAGGATTGAATAGAGTGAGGGTTGATATGTCGGAGGCTGTTGGGTACACTTCTTTTATGTTTGATTCTAGTTTTCTGGAAAAAATAAAGACAATGAATTTCAGGGTTCGTGGGTTCGAATCCCAAGCAGAACAAACATTACGTGGGCTAGTCAATCGGCAGAAAAACATACAACTTCCGACAGATATAGGAAATATTGCATAAATAAAAAGAAAGAAAGACCGGTTTATTTGTTTATATTTTGAAGGTTGCTACAGACTGGGGACTGTCATGAAAAATGACTCCGAATTTAACTAGGCATATTAGTCAGTGTTCCTAACTGATATCATTATTTGAATAAATTCACTTATACCTGAAATTAATTTAATTTTAATTTTGATATTTAAAAGTAAATGAATCTTAAAACAATATTATAATTATTGTTTTCAATGGAAACTTTGTATTTTAGGAACTAAATGACATGTTATTTTATATTTCTTAATGTTATAATTGATTATTGTAAAAAATATAACATTTGTATTTTGTATGTCTGACAAAGGCTCAGTACGGTCTAAGCCCAACTTATCTTCCACCTTTTTTTCAAATATCTGTGTATACAAATATTTATTTGACTTGATTCATAAATAAAAACAAGTAGACTTACCTGGAGTTCTCCAGATCGTTCCACGACGACCACTCATCGGTCTCTGGCTGGGGAATCGCTGTCTCCGGCCGCACCGGGTGGAACCCGTGCACACGCGAGTAGACCAGGATCTGTTTGGTGCGCCAGGGGGTCTCTGTGACCCTCGAGTAAGAGGATATGAGCCGGTTTATCAGCTTGGCTCGTGACCACTGAGAATAGGGCACATAAATCAAATCAAAACATTCATTAAGGCTTCAGAAATGATTCATGAATCGTCAATTATAAATGACACAGACATGGTGCACATAGCTGTTGCCAGTTACATATTATTTTAGACTGCTGCCCCACTCTGGGCTCATGGCTGCCCCACCCTGAGCCCATGGCTGCCCCACCCTGATCCCATGGCTGGCTACGCTCATGGTCACAGAGTGACTCTCCCATTGGCTTGGGAATGTTGTTATGTATCGAGAAGACGTCGCGCCGGAGGTCGTAGGTTCGAATCCCACCCAGGAAAGACATTCATGTCATCATCATTTGTATTTGTTCTGTTACTGGATATTAATTTGTATTGAAGTATGTATTTATTTGATATTCATAATGTAACTGCTTACACTTCTTCTAATCTGACCCCAAAATAAGTAGCCTCCCAAATTCTGAATCAGATGGAAGCATACACCGACTAGTAGATCAGGAGAAAATGCTCATTCATTCATCATCATCAGCAGAAATTACTGGGTATATGAGACCTAATAACTGTCGTCTCGGTGTAGCGGGCGCAGGGCGGTGCCAGACAGTAACTGCTTAGTTACTGTTTGGCACTGAACTGTCTAAGGGCAGACGTGGCGCTTACCATCAGGTGTACGACCTGATCGTCTTGTTATTGTCACATTGCAATAAAAAAATATATATACGTTTTTAACTGCTGGGACACAGGTCTTATCTCAATTCTGAGATGTTTCATAAGTATAAAATAAAGATATTACTGATATTACACTACAACTCACCTCAATATTTCTCCTCTTAGCGAAATCCAGCTTCCAATACCTATCTTCATTCTCAACGACAAACGGAAAGTTCCTCACATAATCCGGATCCCTAGCCAAGTCCGTTATCACCGGGATCTTCTTCAACAAATAGTTCACCGCTACCCGAACACTAGTGAAGCGACTCATCGCTTCACACAACTCGTTATACTCAGACCGTTCACTTTTCACTGTCACATCACTAGCACTGTTCCTGTCTTGCATCCAACTGTTGCCTAAATAACAATGGTCGTTTTCTATATGTGTAAAGTTTTTGACTGTCTGTTTTTCTTTGACGTCTCCCTTCAACTGATTCTTAACCTCCGGTTTGAGTAACGATACACCACCTTTTTTTTTCCTGAAATTCTTTAAGCCATTTGATTTTACCGGACTGATTTTGGCTTTACTATTATTTATAACGATCTCCTGTACTTTGCTTAGGTCTAAAGTTCTGTCCATTTCTAAGTAGTATATTTTTCCTGTGGTTGAGTCTTTGTATTTCATTATTCGTTTCAATGCGGATGATGGTTTGATCAGTTCTGTTACGTTGTCCGCTTCGAATGTGTCTTCTGGTTCTGCCTTTACCGTCCAGTCTTCTGTTATCGTATCGTTGGGATTGTTAAAGCTATTTTGTTCTTCGCATTCCATATCAGATTTTTCTTCAGCTATTTCCTTTTTCACTGGTTTTATTATCATTTCATCGACGTCTAATTCTGCAAATGAAAAAAAAATACTATATTTAAGTATAACTCTGATGTACCACAGGGTGTTAATCTGGGTCCAATGTTATTCCTAGTACATATTTTCGTTTTTCCTAAATGTTGACTGGTAGAGAATGCTTTTAGCGTTAACTCCGCCTTTTGTACCCAATTTGTGTGGTCAATAAAGTTTTTATAAATAAATAAATAAATATTTTCGACTATTTGACAGGCCCAATGTCTATTTTTGGAGTGCCACAAGGCAACATTCTAGGCCCAATTCTATTCCCAGTGTATATCACCAAACCTACAAACTCTGTAATAGTAGAATACGATAAAAGTACTAAATATATTACCTGTAGTATCCTTACTGAAGAACTCCATCCAACTCTCACTCTGCCCATGGCAGTTATCCACCGGCTCTTCTTTCAGTTCCACAGTCTCATTGACGGTGGTAACCGTGGTATCCGTGTCAGTGGGATCCTGCTCAGGGTCTGGGGGTCCGAGCAAGTCTGGCACCGGGTCCGTATACTCGAAGGGAAGCATCTCTGGTGTACTGTACAGCCAGACTTCTACGACTGTTTCTGCGCCTGGAAATAAAGATTTATTGTTAGTAAATCAAAGTTTATTATTGAATGAAAAATACTTTTATTGTTAGTAATTTAAAGTTTGTTTCTGAATGTTACTAACGCCTCGATGGTCTAGTGGTTTAAGTACCGGGCCGAGATCTCGGGGTCCTGGGTTCAATTCCCGGGTCGAGCTAACTTTGTGTCGGTTTTTTCGGACACAGCTCGGGTGTATGATCACCAATCCGCATTTGGCAAGCGTGGTGATTAAGCCAGTACCCATCATTGTAACGAAAACTTGATTTCAAGGATGGAGGCCTTTGCCCTGCAGTGGGACATTAATAGGCTGATACTTACTGAATTACTATACGTTTATTGGGGGAGTTTTGTAGGTAGATTACACTTGTTGGTTTCACATAGGTAAAATCATGACACCAAAGGAGCAATAGCAAAAGCTACTACGCATAGGTCAGTTTTCTGTGAGGGTGGTAACACTGTCCTATGGTCAGGGGTCGTGGGTTCGAGTCCCACCCAGGACAAACATACATGTACCGAACATTTGTGTTTGTTCTGTATCTCCATGTTCATAAATGTATTTTTTTTATTTAAGTATATATTTCCTTCCGGCTGGTGGAATGATGATTTGCGCAAGATGGCTGGCAGAAGCTGGATGCGAGTAACCGAAGATCGAGCAGTGGCGAGCATTGTAAGAGGCATATATCTAGCAGTGACGGGCGTTTGGAGAGGCCAGTGCGAGCGTTGGGAGAGGCCTATGTCCAGCATTGACAAGCTTTGGGAGAGGCATGTGTCCAGCATTGGCAAGCCTTGGGAGAGGCCTGTGTCCAGCATTGGCGAGCCTTGGGAGAGGCATGTGTCCAGCATTGGCGAGCCTTGGGATAGGCATGTGTCCAGCATTGGCGAGCCTTGGGAGAGGCATGTGTCCAGCATTGGCGAGCCTTGGGAGAGGCCTGTGTCCAGCATTGGCGAGGCTCGGGAGAGGCCTATGTCCAGCATTGGCGAGCCTTGGGAGAGGCCTGTGTCCAGCATTGGCGAGCATTGGGAGAGGCATGTGTCCAGCATTGGCGAGCCTTGGGAGAGGCATGTGTCCAGCATTGGCGAGCTTTGGGAGAGGCCTGTGTCCAGCATTGGCGAGCCTTGGCAGAGGCCTGTGTCCAGCATTGGCGAGCCTTGGGAGAGGCCTATATCCAGCAGTTCGTGTATAGTTACCTAGAGTCTGGAGGCCGGTGTAGTTGCGGTCCAGCTTGATGGTGTGGTCTATGGCGGCGGGCCTGTTGACGGCGGGCAGGGGGAAGTGCAGTTCCACTCGCGCTGGGAACTCGCCCCAGCCTCGACGGGAGATGTGGAACGGTGGCTTGCTGTTGACAAATAAACACAAAACAAGTTTATGGAGGAGTGAGAAAGAAGATTCAGTAGGTCGTTTCTTTTTTAATTTAACGAGTGCTGGCAGATAGGCACTGTAACTTCAAGTGTCAGGCTTCTTTAATATTGCCAAAACACAGCCAGAGCTGTTTTTTTTTTTATTTATTTCTGTTGGCAGACTGGCACGCAGCCCACTTCGCCTGGAAGCGTCGTTCAATGTGCTGCCAGATTGTAGGCTCATCTGATCTTCAAGTGTACTGGCTCCCACATTAATATTGCCGGAACACAGCCAGAGCTGTTATGGCGGCAGATGACAAAATTAAAGAATTTAAATACTGTCTTGCTAAAGATGCCTAATAAAAAGTACATATACTCACTAAACATGCACAGTATGGTGAGGCGCGTAGGAGTGGTGCAGGCGCGCGACGACGTGCGTGAGCACGGGCGACGGGTCCGGGCGCGAGGCCGGCCCGCGCACGTACAGCAGCCACTTGTGCGTCGAGCGGTCCGCGCGGGACGCCGGCGGGGCGTACTTCGACGTGTTGCCTAACAACAAACATACAGTTAGGCCCTTCTCCCATTACGATACGCCCGCGCGACTCTAGTCTCGGAGACTAGTCGCCGCGAAGTATCTCACATACATTTATATGGAGACTTACCAGTATCGTAGTGTGCGAGTCTCCATATAAATGTATGTGAGATACTTCGCGGCGACTAGTCTCCGAGGCTAGAGTCGCGCGGGCGTATCGTAATGGGAGAAGGGCCTTAGAAAAGAATCCTACTAATATTATAAATGCGAAAGTCTGGATGCTTGGATATTTGGATGTTTGTTTGTTACTCAATCACGCCTAAACGGCTTATCGGATTTGGATGAAAGAACAATGGCAAACATCCATACAAAAAATTGTCTGATGTACAAGATGAGCGCCCTTATACGAAAAATATGTCAAAAAGTCAGCATTACTTTTAGATTCTATAGGTGAAGTCATGATTATTTAAGAAAGCCGGAAAGAAAAGATATTGCATTTTTATTATTTTATTTTTAGGTTATGTCGTAAGTCGCTCTATGTCATGTGCTATTTTGTAAAGCTATTGTTATCATGTGTTGGTAGAGTCAATTTCATTAAAGAAGTCCCGCGGATTTTTAAGAAACTAAAATGACAGGGCTACAAGTCTGTTTCAAACACGATGATATGGGTGACACCTCATCTTTGACAATTAAAGAGACGTGACCTCATGTGTCAACCTGCATAACCAATCGATTATCGATTATATCTTAGTGCTTATGACAATCGATTCAAAGTATAGATTTATAATGTATGATAAATTTTAATTTTTTTTACTTTGATATTAGCTAGTGTAGAGGTTAATATCAGATAACACAGTTATCATCATCATCATCATCAGCCTATATACGTTCCCACTGCTGGGACACAGGCCTTATCTCAATTGTGAGATAGTGTGGGCCATACTCCACCACGCTGGCCTAGTGCGGGTTGGTGGAGGGAACACAGTTATAAAGAGAAATATTTATTGTACATAAATAATAACTGGAAAATATTTGTAAGAGTGTAAAGACAATAAAACAAATATTTTCCAGTTATTATTTATGTACAAACGCCTCAATGGTCTAGTGGTTTAGGTACCGGGCCGAGATCTCGGGGTCCTGGGTTCAATTCCCGGGTCGAGCTAACTTTGTGTCGGTTTTTTCGGACACAGCTCGGGTTGGTGATCACCAATCCGCATTTGGCAAGCGTGGTGATTAAGCCAATACCCATCATTGTAGCGATAACTTGATTTCAAGGATGTAGGGCTTTGCCCTGCATTGGGATATTAATAGGCTGATATTTTTTTTTTCTTATTTATGTACAATAAATATTTCTCTTTAAAACTGTGTTATCTGATATTTACCCCTACAAAGGTTATGGGCCCAAGACCAGCGAAAATAAAGAGTGAGTAGGTACATGTAACTAAGAAAGGAGTCATCGAAAATTATTTGAAAAAGGGTACGACCGAATCATGTCTGCGAATGTATGTAAAGGTGGGTCTATGCTTACGAGCCGAGCACGAGCCGCGCACGAGCGGAGCACGAGCCGATCCAAAATTCGTGTACTGTGGACCGATTTCGAGCCTCGAACGAGCGCGCTTCGAGCATTCGGCTCGTGTTCGACTGTGCTCCGCGATTGTCGGGTTTTTGACGAACACAAAGAGATTTGCATCGCGCTTGCAGTGCAGGCTCATTGTGTGTCCACACTTGTCACGCGAGCAGAGCGGCTCGGCTCGTGCTCCGCTCGTGCGCGGCTCGTGCTCGGCTCGTAAGCATAGACCCACCTTAAGTATTGAATTATTAACAAAAGATAACTATGACAGTTGGAAGGTACAGATAGAGGCATTACTTGTACGAAGCGACTACTGGGAGTATTTAAGTGGAGAAAGGCCAAGACCAAATGATGCCGATACGCACATAGCAGCCTGGAAGGCAGCGGACAGGAAAGCTAAATCTGAATTAATATTAACCGTACAGTTAGTTTCCCCAGACCCAGAGAATTAAAATACAATTATTTATTTTCTTACAAAAACGTGAATACCTATTACAAAAACTACTAAACCGATGGTCAACAAACTTAAAAATTCTATTAAGGCTGTGTAGTTCCGCAGATGCCGCGCGTATGGTTTTTAAAAGCCACCTGAGACATACAAACCAGTGTTTTCAATTCTAAAAAAAATATATGTATCAGTTAAGGATCTGATCTAGTTAAAATCGCATTCAATTACATGTTTTTATAAACTTCACTCGATAGAAAAAAATCCCAAAGTTACCCCTTTTTTTAACGATTTTCGTATTTTATGTCTAAGCTCCTGCCAATTAACATTTGAATTTTCACTCAATTATAGCCACTAAATATTTACAGATAAATTCGCAGAGTTTGACTTGATAAAATTAGTGTCTCGTTTACTATGTTTAAAAAACTACGAAATGTGCGAGCGCGGTGCCATATTTGGACGTCGCATAATACAGACCTACAAACTTATCTGTTCCGGTGGCCAAAATTGGAACTACGAGAAATACAATGCAAAAACGATATTTAATGACAGTTCTAAATAGACAGTAGCGACGCCGCCACCGGAACAGATAAGTTTGTCGGTCTATACCTCTTTTATGTACTCCCACCCCCCCTTAACTATTCCTACATTTTCGTCTAAATCAGATCACCCGTTCGAGAATTTTCGCGGAACAAACATACATACCTTTATATGTACATGCAAAAATGATTTGTACCCCTCGCTCGCTTCGCTCACTCGGTCAATAAATAGTAACGTGTTAGTTTTGTACATTGTGAACATCGATTTTAAATTGACGGTATTATTTTACATAATACAATATTTTTTTACGAATATTCCACTATTCTTTCCCTTAAATTATAGTTTCGATTATTCACGATTTTTATCGATTAATAATAAAACCTAAGTCACATCTCTGGTTTAAAAGACCATAGAACGTAACCTAGTACGTCTCATATAATTTTTATATTTTATAGAAAAATGTACATAAAACTTCTCTAAACCGAAAAAAAACACCATGACTCTTATTAAATCGTTATTAATGTACAGTATTTAGTGTTGATCTATTTCTTTATTATTCAAATTTGTATTTATATCGAAGTCAACATTTTCCTAAACGCAAACATTTACGTTCTATGGATGTGTCAGGCATATCATCGTGTTTGAAACAGACTGTAAGTTTACACAAGTGGGAAAGAGACAGATAGTCAATATATATGACAACTAGCGCCACAGCCAAGTGACTTGTTTCGTGACGACGACTTTGCAACCACCAAAGAGAAAGAGCGCGGAGCATTCTGTGAGAGATGATAGGTCAAAGTGACAAGGTAGGGTAGTAATACCTTCAATACGATTTGATTCGATACTAGCAGTATCGATATATCATGCAGTAATTGCTTATTTAATTAACTCAATACAAATACAGAAAATCCTTAGGTGGCATTAAAGCGGCTTTTTTACCATCAATATGATGGCAACAATGATTTTACATACTGTTTCGTAGGTGGCAGGCAAGGTTGATTTATCAAATTACGTTATTCGAATATTCAAATCGATAAAAAAAATTATTTCATTGACATCCCTATTTTATTCATGGGACGAGTATGTACATCATTTGATATTCTTTTTAAAACTTTATTTAACCCCGGCTTTCATGGAAACATTTAGATATTTGTAAAATCGTCCAAAAAAACAAATTCGTTCGGTATAAATAGCATTAATGGGCGCTTTAAAATCGTCAGACATTTTTTGCCATTGTTCTTTGACACACGTATAGTTTATAACCCGGATTAGGACATAGGCTATAAAATTCCTACGGGAAACGTCTCATTCCCGCAGGAATAACAATTTTGAAACTACTGAACCGATTTGAATAATTCTTTCACTGTTGGAAATCTACACTATCCCCGCTGAACATAGGGTATTTTTGATCCCGAAAATGTGGGGGGAAGGGGGGATATTTAAAAAAAGAGATTACGCGCGGGTGAAACCGCGGGCGGATGCTAGTTATAAATAGTTTAGGGTATTTTCTTCAAGCTTTTGTCCTGATTCTGTCTGCATCTCCATGTTCATAAATGTATTTAAGTATATATTTCCTTCCGGCTGGTGGAATGATGATTTGCGCAAGATGGCCGGCAGGAGCTGGATGCGAGTAACCGAAGATCGAGCAGTGGCGAGCATTGTAAGAGGCCTATATCCAGCAGTGACGAATGTTTGGAGAGGCCAGTGCGAGCGTTGGGAGAGGCCTATGTCCAGCATTGGCGAGACTTGGGAGAGGCATGTGTCCAGCATTGGCGAGCCTTGGGAGATGCCTGTGTCCAGCATTGGCGAGCCTTGGGAGAAGCCTGTGTCCAGCATTGGCGAGCCTTGGGAGAGGCCTGTGTCCAGCATTGGCGAGCCATGGGAGAGGCTCGCCAATGTTGGACACAGTAAATAGTTTAGGGTATTTTCTTCAAGCTTTTGTCCTGATCTTGTAAGGGTCTGGTTTTTTGCGAAGGAATTTAGGCGTTTAGCGTCGTCGCATCTTTCAAACGCGATAGCAATGCCAACGGCTAAGGTGCAGTTGTGGTTTGGTGGAGATTAGTTAGCGCGATCGCTCATTAAATAAAACAACTTTAAACAGAAGAAAACTCGCGTATATTCTACATTTTAAAATTAAACCCGACGTTTCGACTACTTTTCAGTAGCCGTGATCACGGTATGACTCAGGTGTAATTTTAAAATGTAGAATACACGCGAGTTTTCATCTGTTTAAAGTTGTTTTATTTAATGAGTAGTAACCGTGTAAATATTAGAAATCATTAAATCCTGATAATGCTAGCAAATCGTCAAGTATACAGTATGACAGGAAATGCGAGGGACATATTTAAACCCCAAATAGTTCATGCTTCCATATAACAAAATAAGTATAAATCAATAAAAACTCTGGTAAATATCTGTCAATAACCTTAGTCGAAACCTGAAAATCCGCGTAACGTGCGGGCACTTCACAGTACCTATTTCGTGCACTCGTTCATTACTCAAATTTTATTGTACTCGTATACGTGTACAATTTGAGTTTGGGGCGTAACCGGCCGCTCAGCACACGGGATTTTTAGGTAGTTCATGCATACATAAATTATTAGGATAATTATGCAAAAAATTAAGGATATATTTTTAATAGCGAATTGGACTCTAAATCGGATTCTGAACACTCTCCTTAAATATGTCTCTCGGGTTACTTAACACGCTGTATACTTGACGATTGACCCACAGAAGTCCCCAGGTTTTCTTTCAAAAGGATCATTCGAGAAACTAGGTGTACCCCATGCTATGACCCGTGGGAGCCACGGGAACAGATGCGGTAGATCGTACTCACCCACGACCAGCCTGTACCGCCTCTTCAGGTCGTTCCTGGTGGCCTCGTCTATCTCCACAACCCTCTCCGTCCTGGGCTCCAGCCTGCGAGGAGCTTTCCTCGGCTTGCTCGCGCCGGCCTCGGGGGGTACGGGATCCTCCTTCCTCTCCGGACGGAGGGACTTGGTCGCGTCAGCTGGGATTGTGTAGTTACGGCTTTGGAGCATCGCCTGGAAGATAATTAAGTATTAGACTAATTATTGGTTTAAAACGATTTGTACATCACTATTGTCACCATGAAATGAGCCCCACACTAGCAATAGCAATGTTGGGCGTATTTCGTAATTTAATTAATAATTAAACTAAAAGTAATTCAATTACTTTTATTTCAATTACATGTAATTGAAATTTGAATTGAATTGGCCATTACAATTATTTGTAACTAGCCACTGAGCTCCATGATAATACGCTCAGCGTATTACGCTGGCTGGAGTGGCTATAGACATTGAAATGGCAGCTATTTTTTCTGTCGATTTGAAGCGCCCCAATAGTGTACTGGGAACTAAAATTACTTCAAATGGACAGCCATTGACATTGACAATGACAGCATTATCGAAGTTTATCTGCGAAAGTCAGCACTATTATTAGTTCCAAGTACACTAACTACTGCTCTTAGCGCCAATATGGCGATTTTCAAATCGGATAAAATATTTGGTACCAATCTCCTATCCAGTTGTCTATGGAAATCAGTGTAACTAGCTGACCCTTCAGTATTTTCATCACAATTTTTCCATATTTTCTCATTGTTTAAATCTTCTCTGGACTTCCTCGAATATTTCAAGACTAAAATTAGTCAAATTGGTTCAGTTCTCGAGTTTTAGCGAGACTAACGAACAGCAATTCATTTTTATTTATTGTATAGATAGATATATTGGTAATTGCAGTTACTCAATTACGTTTCTGGCTACTAAAATTAGGGAAGTACTTAAAAGTTAAATAATTCGGTAATAATTCATCATGACGTGTGTATTTTTGGAGAATAGAAGGCAATAATACTTTCTCATTAATTCTGTTTTGTTCAATATTGGAGGGCATTTATAGTGCAGTCATTGAAGCGAAAAATATGGTCTTACCTCCGAATTTTTTTACTGTGAACCGATTTGCATGAAATTTTGGAATTAGGCTCATCTTACCCTTAACTTCAAAAGTGAAAATGATCTGAACTCCGCCTATTATTTTTAAGGGGTGTAAACAACCCCTTAATGAAAAAAATTGTCATTAAGCCATTTTATCGCTAGAAAACATGTCTAATAGTAAGTGGTGAAATTGTAAAGTATTTTCTAACATAATTACCTAATATTAAAATCATTTTCAACCCCTTGAAAATCTTACAACCCTTGCAAACAACCCCTAAATTGAAAAAATCACAAAAAATTGCCATTTATTGAATAAAATATTTACAAATTATATAAAATTGTACTATCTGGGGGCACGGCAGCGCCTCCGCCAAGTCGAGCGCGAAGCAAACACTGCCGTACCATCCTTTACTGGAACCATTTCGCCGCATTTTCAGGCCCCTATTTGAGAACCTCTGGATAAGACCAGAATGCAGAAATTTTCGTCATCCAGTAAGCTATAATCACATACTTAAAATCCAAAATTTCAAGTCTGTAGGTCATTTAGTTCCGAAGTTAAGCGAAAGCAAAGTTTCGCATTTATGACAGACACTCATTTATACAATCACTCATGATCATCAAAATAGAACTAGTACTTCCCATAGACTCAGAGAGCTGAAATTTGGCACGGAGTTAGGGTTTAATGGCCACATAAAGGGAAAGCTATAAAAACTAGGATAATCGAAGATCTGGAGTACCTGGTGAAGCTTAATGTTTGGATGTTTAATACTCAATCACGCCTAAACGGCTAAACGGATTTAGATGAAATCTGGCACATGTATAGTTTATAACCCGAATTCGGACATAGGCTATAAAATTCATACGGGAAACGTCTCATTCCCGCGGGATATTTGAAAAAAGAAATTACGCGCGGTTAAAACCGCGGGCGGAAAGCTAGTATAAAATAAACCAATATGCCCACGTTTCTACAAAAACAAGTGAAATCCCACCAAAAACATTCTGTAAAAAACTAGCCAAGTCTCAATGGAGCTGCTTGTTAACATCTAAGGTTCCTTACTGCGATTTCTTTATTATTATAGTTAATGTTATGTGACTTGGCCGTTGAACATTCTTTATACATTAGTGGATACAAGTAAATTTACCTGGTTTTGTACCCTTGTGTACCCTTCAACGGCCAAGTCACACAACATTAACTATAATAATAAAGAAATCGCAGTAAGGAACCTTAGACTTGGCACGACTTTGTCAAGATTTCATTACTTTTTAGAGATAAACAAGCAGCTCCATCGAGACTTGGCCAGTTTTTTACAGAATGTTTTTGATGGGATTATTATTAAAATATAATATTATTATTCATGACTCAATGTCGGAGTCGCTGTCACATTCAACATCTTCTGGCTGAATTGGAGGGCTATTTTGGCAGTTATCTCCACTGCACGTTCCACAGGTACTATTACAAAACAAACCAACTTTTCTGCATCCGCAGCCATATTATGTATATATATACACATGACAATAGTTGTGGGTCTCTATTATACTGCGTACTTTCACATTGCGCCAAATATCCACACTCCGAAATTTTCAATTACAAAGTAGAAAAAAATATGATAAGTTTTTGGACCATAACTCCTTCAATTTTCATGCTATCACAATTTATA
The DNA here is from genome assembly GCA_949319885.1 of Mecyna flavalis. NCBI lineage: Eukaryota > Metazoa > Arthropoda > Insecta > Lepidoptera > Crambidae > Mecyna > Mecyna flavalis. The sequence goes on along the minus strand of OX439420.1, from coordinate 796,044 downwards.
AAAAACCATTGTAAAGGTAATTAAGAGAGCTACAACATCCTTTTTTTTATATTATAGTAAAAAACCTTTTTCGAAAACGGTGAAGGGTTAAAGGGCTTAAGAGAGGCTGTGATTGCGCTGCCACGCGCTCTTTAAACAATCATATCTCCGCCAATTTTTGTTTGACAGAAAAAACAAAAAAACCAAATTGTTTGTCAGAAAAATACCTAAATTTTTAATCCATACACTTTCATACGTATCTGTCGTCATTTTTGAGATATTATGAAAAGAAAGTGGGTTTTTTAAAAATTTGAAATTTTGATTTTTTATTTAATCGTGACTTTTTTGAACAATATGTGTCCTGAAGCAGCCAAACTGATACTATCTATCAAACTCTTCATAATAAAGTTATCCCTAGGCGGAATACGATTAATTTAAATTTTGGTGGAAATGGCACTTATGAAACCCATTGATTTAAAAGAAAAAACATTAGATGCTCCCCTTATTTGCAATACAGCTCACTTATTTTACGTGCAAAAGACGTTTAATAGTGCTCATTTTAAAGCTCATTTCAAGCACTTCAAAACCATTTTATGTTAGAATGCATAAAATGCATCTGCTCGCCGCTAGATGGCATTGACCACATCGATTAAATTTCAGACAAAATAAAAACGGCTTTGATCTTTAATATCTAGCTTAATATTGCACTTAGAATATTTTATAAAAAACCAAATTGTTCATTGTTTTACCTGCTACCAATGACGTTCAATACAAAAACTAGACACCCAATCTCTAACAAAAGTTCCTCAAAAAACGTCCGAGTGGCGTTGTGTATGACGTATACATCAATTTATACAGATAACCATAACACATTCGTTCAAATTAACACCTTATCTCGTGGCAGTAGTGTTTAATGTCAATTGTATACGATCCTTAGAAGTATAGACCGTCAAACTTATCTGTTCCTGTGGCGGCGTCGCTAGTGTCGTTTTAGTACTGTCATTAAATATCGTTTTTGCATTGCAAAAACTGACATTTCACGTAGTTCCAATTTTGGCCACCGGAACAGATAAGTTTGTCGGTCTTAGTGACATTATGTCACGCGATGGAAGTCGCCTAAAGATTGCAGTGGAGTAGTCATGCGAAAAAAAAACAGATTTAATAGAAAAATAATATAATCTTTATTTTTGCAATATTCTAATAACCTTAAAATAGAGTTAATTTATTAAAGAGTTGCCGTTTACTTTGGGTTTTAAATTTTTCTGTGTCTCTTTTGGCAATATAATGAAAACGTATGTTTATGTAACGTTGAACTATTATTTTCATTAAAATAGTTCTATGATTTGGAAAATCTATTGAATGTTGAATAAGACTTTCTAAAATGCTGGTATTTACAAACGATTTCAGTACTGCATAAACAATATTTTCCGCATTCAGCTTTGATGTATCATGTTCATAATGTCTTATGGTCTCTTCTGTTTTTTTACTTAAAATAAACACATCCTTGGACGAATAAAACAACCCTCCCATGTTTTTAATGTCCTCGATCAAATTATGGAAGGCCATTTTTTTTTGGCAAGTAAACAGCTTTAACCCTTTCCCCGCCACGCTTTTTTCCGAAAATGGTGCCCCACACGCCACGACCATTAAAAAAAAAATTCCAAAAAATTATTAGGTTATACTCAACTCATTCAGGCAAGTAAAAATACAACGTTTCTTGATCATGTTTTTTTGTCTGATATATCAGACATTGGCGTGGTGGGCACGAAAATGGTTTGTCTGATATATCAGACATTGGCGTGGAAGAGGTTAATAATAAAACAATAATTATAAAATGAAATTTATACAGAAATTAAGTTAAAATAAGTTATTTATAAATTATGCTAAACATTAAAATAAAAATAGACTATTCATCTCCACAGCTTCCATGTTCCGTGAATATTTTGTTGTAACAATCGAAATGTAATTATTATGCAAAATGCTAAACACCGTAATGATATTTATGCAATTTTGTAAGTTTAAAGGAATACGTACCTGAAATACGACACTCCATCCTTTTTAAGAGAGGATCTGCTATTATTTGCACAGTTTTTCACCGAACACTTCGTCATGACGTGGCGTTGTTGTCAAAGCGCTCTGTCGAAACCAAACTAAACGAAAACTCTGCCCAATAGTCGCGTGGGCAGACTTTTGTTTCGGACAATATTTGAGCGTGATTGGGTGTCTAGTTTTTGTATTGAACGTCATTGCCTGCTACAATATTGTTCTTTATAAAATTTTCGATGAAACGTATATTTTTGGAGATATTTGCAAAAAACCGATGAAAAACGTGAAAAAATTGCGAATTTTCAATTGCCAATAACTTGAAAAGTATTGGATTTTTTGAAAAACTTTATATATGATTTTTTGCTTAAAATTAGGCCTGCTATCGATATCCGAGGTTATTTTGAAAAAAAAGAAATTCACCCCCGAGAGAGGTTGGCAACCACCCCCAGGGTGGTTGCGGAGTTCAAATCATTTTCACTTTTGAAGTTATGGGTAAGATGAACCTAATTCCAAAATTGTATGCAATTCAGTTCACAGTAAAAAAATTCGGAGCAATAATGCTTCAATGACTGCACTATTAGGTTGGTAATTGGTTGCACATGTTGCACTGGTCGTAAATAAGGTGAACTTACAAAGTAGTCCTTCCTCGTCTTGTTGCGAGGCGCCCTGGTCTTGAAGATCTCTGCGAGGTCCACTGTCTGCTTGCCAAGCAGCTTGCGCACCGATGGGTGTAGTCTCCGCTGGCCCTCTCGTAGGAGAGACGATACCTAGAAAGAGAGATAAATATTTAACGCCTCGATGGTTTAGTGGTTTAAGTTTCAGGTAGTTATCTCGGGGTCTTGCAACCAATTTCCGGGTCAAGTAAAACATGTGTGTTTACAGACATAGCTCAAGTTTGCGATCACCACTCCGCAATTGGCAAACATGGATTGGTAACTAAGCCAGTTTTCAAGTATAGATGCCTTTGTCCTGCAGTAGACATAATTGGGCTGATACGTTTTAAAAATTTATTAACGCCTCTTCGTCCTGTGGGGGTTTTGAGTTTAATTTTTGAATCAAACAAGAGTTTTGTCAGGTTTTTTGGACACAGCTCGGGTTTATGAGCACCTAATGCATTCACCAGATGCCTTTGGAGGCAGTTTGGAGAGGCCTTTGCCAAGGGGCTAACAGGTTTTTAAGATAACTTAGGATAACATAATCATTCTCAACAATAGGTTAAGGTTTATTTGTAAAAAAAACTCTGAATAAAGGCTATTTGAATTGAATTGAATATGCATGTACCATCATTGTTCTCTGCAAAGACTTAATTTTAATGATTGAGGTCTTTGGGACATGTAATAGTGATGGAAGCCTACCTCAGCCCTAGCCCTGGGCTCATGCTGTGCAGCAACATCATCCTCAATCTGGCTACCGGCTAGCATAAGCTTCTGCTCGCTGTAGTAGCCATTTACCACAGCATACCGCAGACGATGCAGCATTCGACGGGACGTACTCATCCTGCAACAAACATTTACAAGCTATGTCAACACAAATTAATGAAAAATATTAGGAAAGATTTGATTGTTTGTTTGTATTAGGCTATATCTATTGGGGAAATCAAGTAAAGAGGGAGCAGTGGAATGAATGACAATGAATGTATTTGGCATTCACAGATCACAGTCAAACAGATGCATTCACGATCAGGGGCTGCGCTAATATTTCTACACAAATCAACATAACATTTTTATTGTTTAAATTATCGTTTAAATGTCATATAAATTAAACAATCCCAAAAATTCTAATACAATGTTCAATCTCTTATATTGGCAATGGATTTGGTGACCAATTCAGTTACATTGGTACACCCTAATAATATTTCAGTTCATTAACATGTCTTTTTATAATAGTTTAGATGTTTCTATGACTGGCTCCAAAGCGTTACATGGGCAGACAAGAAATCACTGGTAAGAATAAGGAGGGCACAAAAATATGAGCAAATGATAATCAGCCACTTAACCCGGCGGGACACAGGTTGGGTCAAAATGACCCATTCAAATGTATAATACCCTCTAAATTTTTTTCCGGAATAGTCATAGTGCCAACTTTTTCAGTAGCTGGAGGTAGTGCGAAATAACATTCGTTTTGAACCAGCCCTCAGTCGACGTTTAATACTGGCGAGATATACCCGCGTTCAAAGTTGACAACGGGTAAATATGACCCACCTATGTCTTAACGTAATAAATTTATTACGTTAAGACATAGGTAGTCAATTATTTATTAATTACTTAACGTAATTATTAAATAATTGTCCTAACTGTATATTTTTGATTCGAGTGTATTTTTTCAAAATTATGTCATTTACTAATTTGTTAATGTGAAAAAAATATCAAACACTGATTTTGTTAAACATTTCAGGGTGTATTGAAGAAACACCATTAAACATTACTCATTCGTTAATACTGTTTTTTTTTTTATTTTTAAATACAAACTACACCTTTTATTTATTCCAAAAACCCCTTAATCCTACATTTTTAACTCCAAAACAAAAGATTGTGCCCAATTTCAGAAACGGGTCATTATGACCCAACCTGTGTTCTCGTGTTCGACTTAGTAACCTGTGTTCCGCCGGGTTAATATCAATAGCATTAATTTGTGCTTTACAGTAAAAATGGCTAATTATTGCATTGCTATAACAATAATTATTTTCCAAATGACAGTACCTAAAAGTAGAAATACTGCAAGAATGAGACGGATAAGAAATTTTTCCCAGATTTATACCGACCAGATGTGAAAACAACAGCATTTTAGTCATAGGGTGACAGTGTTGTGAATGTTACCTCATTTGCATAAGATCACATGCAAGCAATGATGTTCAATATACAACTAGACACCCAATCTCTAAGAAAAAATCATCAAAAAACGTCCGAGCGGCGTTGACACAGATGACATTAACACATTCATTCAAATTAACACCTTATCTCGTGGCAGTTAGTGTTTAATGTCAATTGTATACAACTAAACGGAAACTCTGCCGAATAGTTGCGTGGGCAGACTTTTGCTTCGGACAATATTTGAGCGTAAATGGGAGTCTAGTCTATTTTGGTCTTTCATTGTTTTAAAGAACATTTGTGATAGAAGGTATTGCAAGAGATAAGCGCGAAAAATATTATTCTAATAATCTTATGGAATTATTTTCCAAATACTATTAATGGTGTATTGCTTTAGTTTAAATTAATATGTCCATGTGAAATGAGAAAAGCTCCAGTTGTCATTGTATAATTTGAATTGATAAGTTCTGAATAAAATGCATTGTTTTTATCCGTAAGTAAGAGTGCAACGATCTAACCACAAACATAGTCAGCCTTGACCTTACACACGGCGCGTAGTATCCGCGCCAAACGACATTTAAACACCACATGGCTCTAATACTCAAGTTTTCAAACTCCACCAACTCTATATAACCTCAACCTCATTGCTAATACCACTAAAACCCCTCAAACTACCCTTACCTTTGCTCAATCATCATAACTTCATTTTCTCTTGCACCTAACTCGTTCGAAAATTCCCGCCGGATAATCGCCTTGATTTTTTCAATTTTCTCCTCCTCTGTCGGGACTCTGGCCTCCTTCTGGACCGGCGCTGAGGCCTCAGGGTAGTCTGGGTCATGGTACTCCTCTTTAGTCTCCATTCCACCGTATTTTAAGACCAAAAAATACCAACAACGCCCAACCGCGTCAAACACTTATCAACAAATTCAATATAATTTAATTAACACACAGCACTCTCTCGCAACGTGATTTATAACACTAATTTAATGCTTACGTAACAAACAGATACGTTAAAAGCTGTTTTTCATCAATTATCGGTGAAAACAATTACAAAATTAACCAATTTCCGCATTTGACAGTAGAAAAGGTCAACAGCCGGCCGATTCATTCATTGGTTTTTTTTTTTTTATCGGAGCACGCTGCGCCAAAATTGCCCCTCCCACCCACTTGTCAAATCATCCCCCCCCCCCACACGCCCACCTTTTCTATTCCTGAAAACTTCGATCGTAGGTATATTATATTACCTATTGTATAATTATTATTAATCGGCTGGAGATGGAATTGAAAATTATCCGAGAAAAGTATTGAATAATAACAAAAACTTCCACGAGACGAGACCACCACCATACGAAATAACTTTCTCTCTGCCAATTTAAAAGAGCGAACAAACAACACAATTTTCTTTACGAATAAATCCTCAATAGCTATAATACAATATACCTACATTTTTTTTACCAAATAAAATATTGTTAAAAAAAAACTAATTTACTCTAAATATGTACATAAAGCACAAAAAACGATGTGCGTTACTCTAGCGGAAAGTTCAAAATATTAGCACGTCTAGAGATGAAACAATATAGAATAATTTGTGCATTATATGCTGTAAATGTGCACCAAATATAAAATTTGTGCCTAGTGGGGTTTCTGAGATATTAATGAAAATACGATTCCGCCAGCGTAACGCTTGAAAACGTTATCCTGGCGGAACGATTTTTACCTATTGGTCCTAGGACAATTTTAAGTAGCATAAAAGATAGCTTAAATTTGTGCCCTAAAGTAGCCAAGCAGCGGCATTTGTGCCCCCCGTAGTTTTTAATTATTTGCAAATGCCGCTGCAGTAACGTTTGGCTTATTTTCCATATCATCAGAACAGCTGAACGTACAGAAATGATTTTTTGTGAGAAGATGCCTTGTAATTTGTGCAAATTTGTGCCTTCATAGTTATTCCAAAGAAATACATGGTTAATGATTTAAAAAAGATTTTCTAAAAAACGAAAACAGCCTCTGCCTTTTGAACTACTTACGATAGGCGCTGAATGTATCACGTAGCTGATGCCTTTATGATACAAGGATCTTCTGACAAAATTTTATAACCCTACGTCTGATATTGACGAAATAAATCAACTTTTTGAACTGAAAACTGTTTACTCATTTCGAGCCGCAAATAAGGGAGTTTGAATAACGTAACGATTCCCATTTTTTGTCAAAAATCTGTGCCTTTATTCAAATAGACACACACTTAATTTCAACTCTCTACGTTCTGTAATTAACCGTAAATTAAATAAAATAACCAAGTAAGAACATATAGATTATTACCCGACCAAGTATGAGAGGTCATAAAAAAGCGGCCTTTATGAACATTTACCGTACCTTCTTAATTTATATACCTAACTTTTCTCTTGTTTGTACAGTGATGTAGAAAAGCGGTTAATTAAGTTAATTATTGTCGTTTCGAAAAAGTGAAAACAAATTACGAATAAGAGCCTACGTTGCTTTTTATTTAATGTTCTTAGTAATAGTCTTTTCGTATTAATACTAAAAAATATTATTACTATGTAAGACTAAGACGAAAAAAGAACAAAATAAATATTTTTTATTAAACTATAAGGCGGAAGAGTAGTTTTTTAATTCATATTATCACCCCTCGACAACCACCTCTCTGATAGATAATCAAATAAAGATCACCCAATTTTTTCACCACTTGGAGTAGGTATATTTTTCTTGTTAGTTTAATTGATAATTGGGGCAGAACGGAAAGTGGACCCTCCCAAACAAAAAAGAATTTTCAAAATAGGTTAATAAATGATCGAGTTATTAGAAATGAAGCATTGAAAAAAAATCACCTCGATTTCACACTAAAACTTGTTTACACGAGTGTACCGACAGTTATCCTACAAATTTAAAGATGTTGGCTTGAAGTACTGCACGGTCGGTTTTTTATGACCTTTCATACTTGGTCGGGTAATAATCTAAATGTTCTTACTTGTTAATTTTATTTAATTTACGGGTAATTACAGAACGTAGAGAGTTGAAATTTAGTGTGTGTCTATTTGAATAAAGGCACAGATTTTTGACAAAAAATGGGAATCGTTACGTTATTCAAACTCCCTTATTTGCGGCTTGAAATAAGTAAACAGTTTTCAGTTCAAAAAGTTGATTTATTTCGTCAATATCAGACGTAGGGTTATAAAATTTTGTCAGAAGATCCTTGTATCATATAGGCATCAGCTACTTGAGACATTCAGCGCCTATCGTAAGTAGTTCAAAAGGCAGAGGCTGTTTTCGTTTTTTAGAAAATCTTTTTTAAATCATTAACCATGTATTTCTTTGGAATAACTATGAAGGCACAAATTTGCACAAATTACAAGGCATCTTCTCACAAAAAATCATTTTTGTACGTTCAGCTGTTCTGAAGATATGGAAAATAAGCCAAACGTTACTGCAGCGGCATTTGCAATTACTCAAAAACTACGGGGGGCACAAATGCCGCTGCTTGGCTACTTTAAGGCACAAATTTAAGCTATCTTTTATGCTACTTAAAATTGTCCTAGGACCAATAGGTAAAAATCGTTCCGCCAGGATAACGTTTTCAAGCGTTACGCTGGCGGAATCGTATTTTCATTAATATCTCAGAAACCCCACTAGGCACAAATTTTATATTTGGTGCACATTTACAGCATATAATGCACCAATTATTCTATATTGTTTCATCTCTAGACGTGCTAATATTTTGAACTTTCCGCTAGAGTAACGCACATCAAAAAACGATTTCAAGAAAAAAATAAGTAACGGCCAAAACGTCACCGCCCCGCGCACGTCGCGCACGACCGATAAAAAACTTTGTTCTAGAACTGTCATCGCGTCTGACGTTACGAGTTTCGCAAACAAAAAGTGAACAAAAATTCCACTGTTGTCCACGACGAAGGTCCTCAATGTCCTCATCTGCTATCTTCGCGTTAGGTCAGCGTCGTGCGTGATGTGAGGGCTCGGGACGAGCGAGCGCATATGTCAGACTCGCAAGCGGCTGGCCCAGAGGCCATGACAGATCATCGAAGACCTTTCTTTTACCCTGATAGCAGTAGTGACACGGAAGAATATACAAGAGACACGGAAGAGCGTCGCAAGAGGCTGTCTAAAAGGAACGGACCGAATATAAGGGGAAGACTGCCGAATATGCCGCCGAAGAACCAGCTTCCGAGCGCTGCTACGCCGTCTACATCAGGGTCGCAAGATCCACCAAGGAATGGTCAGAAGTCTCAAATCCAGCTGTGTGACGACCGGATAACGCTGGTGGTGGACAACACGAGGTTCGTGGTGGATCCTGCGCAGTTCACCGCGCATCCCAACACGATGCTAGGCAGGATGTTTAGTTCAGGTGAGTCATTGTTTTGTGTTTATTTTAGATGTTTTTGTAATGTGAAATGTGGCAGGATTTTTTGCCTAGAAATGGCTGACGTAGTAACAAGAAGCATGTTTTGTAACTGACCTACACAAAGGATAAGTTTGTCTTTTCAATACCACATGACTAAAAACACATTGTGTTTTTAGTTCTTTTGTTGAAGTGTTTCAATAACAGATTCCAGTCTTTTATTGGTCTGATCCAGTGCAATGATATTGGATGGAGCAGAGCCATAACCAAATAAGTTAGCCAGTCATGTGAAGATTTCTAAGTTTAAGTTGGAAACTAAAATAAATACATGAAAATGACTGTTTTTGTGTTTATAATGTGATTTTAATGATAGAGCAAAACAGGTTCTTTTTTAATTTTATTATAGGTAATAGTTTTTGTGCATAGATTATAGTTGAAAGTTGCTGTAAAATCAAATGTGGTATCTTTTACAATGAATTTCACTTAACCTTTTGAATGCCAAGCTACGAATGCACTGTCGTGTCCTGTATGGTGAGGTAAAATACCAGTAATCATTTTAAACATATTTAGATAAGTTGTTTAAGATTCATTTAATTGTAAAATTTACTATGGTTAGCAAATAGAGGCTCTTATTTGTATATCCCTTGTCCAGCAGTGGATGACTTTCAGGTGAAATGACAATAATTTATATAGCCAACATCTTGAATATTTTAGCAATACATACTTCATTTGGTTTAATTCTATAATCGGAGCAGTGACACTTCTCAGGACATATTGGTGTCAAAGATATGCAAACAAGGTCATCCATTGAGGTCACTGATATATAAACAAGACATGATGCTGTGATCTGATAAATATATGATCTATTCTGGTTAAACAGATGACTTGAGATAAGCAAATTGTACAAAGCATAGTAACAAATTATCTCTATCATATAAATGAATTAAGATCTGTTGCCAAGCACATAAAATGAGTTAAGAATGGCTTGCACATTTACAATTATACCTTCTTTTTTGTTATTTTATTTAAAATGTTGCAGTTCAGAAAGCTTTCACTTGCAATATTTAAAAACAATTAAAAACACATGTTACCATTTTGGAAGTGTCTCTCGCGCAAACTATTCAGTTTAGAAAAAAATTATATTAGAAACTTCATTATCATTTTTAAAGACCTATCCACTGATAACTCACACGTAAAAGGTTTTGATAAAAAAAATGTTTGAGTTCTAAGTATAATATAACAGACAGACAAGAGGCTTCCGTTTTTTGCCATTAACCAGAACCCTAAAAAGGGGGTTTGGATTAAGCTGTCCTCTGGTCTCACTTAGGGTTAAAGAATAGGTATTTATTTCTCATAAGAAATCATATTTCACTTACATGAGAAAATATTAAAATATGTACACAGTTTATAATATGAGCTAACAAACTAATAATTATATTCTAAACTTATATTTATCCTATATCTATTTTTATCATTTTACCCTGTATCACCAATGACGAGACGAACTATGATGCAGTCAATTTTTAAACAGTTGTGATAATATATTATTTTTTGTTGGTCACTGGAAATACCAAGGCACACTATTACGCCAGATAAGCCTTTAGGAGCCACTTACTAATCGAAGAAGCAATAGCAAAGTTTACAGAAGACCGAAGTGTGAGTGCGTCAGTCATCTGTGGGGGGTGGTACTTCCTACAGTTGAGCCAGCCTATTTCAAGTAACTCACAGAAACTACTCACAGACAGGACACTCAACCATCTGTTCCACAAAAATAATCCCAATTTTCTTATTTTCAGGGCTCGATTTCACCCACCCTAACGAGAGAGGGGAGTACGAAGTCGCCGAGGGCATATCGGCCACGGTGTTCCGCGCCATTTTGGAGTACTACCGGGGAGGGACGATACGGTGCCCCCCCACCGTCTCCGTGCAGGAGTTACGGGAGGCCTGCGACTATCTACTGGTCCCGTTTGATGCTAATACTGTGAGGTGTCAGGTTAGTGTACAATATTTGTATTCATAAACTTGTCGTAGCTGAATAAGTATTTTTGATCAACCAACACAAGATAATATGCGATTATCTCTTACCATGATCGGCTTGCCTCTTTTTTTTAATTATTTATTCTTAATGCACAAGGTTGTATTAATAATTAACTTAAAAAATGAGGTTATCAAGATTTCTTATTTTTTTAATGTGAGTAGCTCATAACTTTCTATGTTTTTTTTTATTCAAAGGCTGGTTTATGTTATGTGGTCCCATTTAAAATTCGCCGATATCAGACTGTAATAACGTGTATTTAATTGAATTTCACGTTGATAAAGTATTGTTAAGGCATGTCTCTCTTAGAGTTGTGAGTTTCGGAGGTATATCCATAATCACACAACTTAAATTAGTTATAAAATTTTAGGTTCTCTTAGAAGCCTTAGAAAAAAATATGGGATACCATCAATTTCAAATTCCTTCCCTCCAGAACCTCCGAGGCCTCCTCCACGAGCTGTCGAACGAGGGCGCGCGCCGTCAGTTCGAGTGCTTCCTCGAGCGGCTGATCCTCCCGCTGATGGTGGAGTCGGCCACGCGCGGCGACCGCGAGTGCCACGTGGTGGTGCTGCTGGACGACGACGCGGTCGAGTGGGACGAGCAGTACCCGCCGCAGATGGGCGACGAGTACAGCCAGACCGTGCTTTCCACGCCGCTCTATAGGTTCTTCAAGTACATCGAGAACAGGTAGGAGTTTTTTTTTTTTCTAATATAATAGAATATGTTTATTTCTGAGAACATGGTAAGTACATTTAGATCTTAATATTAATTTATAGTTCAGCATATTCTGCCATTATGTGGCGTAGAAATATTAATTTTATCAACCGTTTGGAATGATTAAAAATTTAAGAAATTACAATACAAATTAATGTAATGACATTGTTTCTAGGTTTTTAACAGGTTCGATAACCGAACCGCGCAAACATTTGCATATTCATGGTTGTTTTTATCGATTTATTTACAAATAACCATTTGAAGGCATTAGTGAAATAGGTATTACATATAATTTGTTTTGACATAATGATATGTTTTTTTTCTTTTTAATTTATTTATTGTCAGGCAGGCAGTTAAAACAAAACTTTCCATTGTTCTTGGGCTTTGGGCATTTAAGTTAATGTGCAGAGATAAGATGTATTCTGTGTGGAAGACCACACACACACCATCAACTTTTATTATGATGACACCATAATCCGTCCCAGGGGGAAAAAGTTATCGTTCATAATAATTTATTATTTTTATATGAACATAAATAATTAACATAATAAACATATTTTTTTCTCTAGGACCAATTTTGTCGACGCCATAATAAAAGTTAAAGGTGTTTATTGCAGGTTTATTGGATCTACTTCCTAGTCTATGTCCCAAATCTGCATAACATGTTTTTTTTGGGCCCAGTCTTTTGCATTGTCCTTAATTAATTAAATCAATGCCTAGACAACATTCTAGCAGGTTTAATATCACATTTGGACTAAAATTATAAGTTCTGGAAATTCTATGCAGACTCCATTTTACAATTTCTTTCTTTTAGTTATAGAATACAGTGAAATTTCCACTCACGTAATTCACAAGGCCTTTTGTTCCCAGGGACGTGGCGAAGCAGGTAATGAAAGAACGAGGCCTAAAGAAAATCCGTCTGGGCGTTGAAGGATACCCCACGTATAAAGAAAAGGTAATTTCTTGTTGTTACACTGATTAAATATTTTTTACCAACATTTTGTCCTTGTCTATACTCCACTTGTTATAACACTAATTAACTTTTGTGGAAAAATGTGTGTATTTCTACATTTTACTTCTTCATTATTCTACTGACATTTAACTTAGACAATGATCTTTTTTTAATAATGATCCCCGCACGGTACAAACGTTTGTGTGCATGAACATATCCTGTTTGTATCGGTCTGGGTGTTTCTATGTACAATATGAACCGTATATCGTACCTGCGACCTCTGGTGTAATACCCAACTTATCAATCATTACACCGAATGGCTCGTAAAAAATGGCTTGAAATAATTTGAATTTTAATGGGTTGTATTTATCTGCACATCAAAAAATACTGATTGTGCATCGAAAAAATACTGAATTGCTAACCTAACCTAACCTTTGGTGTGCAATCAGTTATTTTGATGTACATTTGAGTATTTTTTTGATGTACACTTAAAAAAATATTTTTTATTCGTCCGTAGGTCCGCAAAAGGCCAGGCGGTCGCGCGGAAGTGATATACAACTACGTGCAAAGGCCGTTCATCCACATGTCGTGGGAGAAGGAGGAGGCCAAGAGCCGGCACGTGGACTTCCAGTGCTTCAAGAGTAAGAGCGTCACCAACCTGGCCGAGGCCACCGCCGACCCGCCCATTGACGCTGAGAACAGGTGAGGGATTATAACATGAGGGAACATCAGTGCTGCAAGAGTAAGAGCGTCACCAACCTGGCCGAGGCCACCGCCGACCCGCCCATTGACGCTGAGAACAGGTGAGGGATTATAACATGAGGGAACATCAGTGCTTCAAGAGTAAGAGCGTCACCAACCTGGCCGAGGCCACCGCCGACCCGCCCATTGACGCTGAGAACAGGTGAGGGATTATAACATGAGGGAACATCAGTGCTGCAAGAGTAAGAGCGTCACCAACCTGGCCGAGGCCACCGCCGACCCGCCCATTGACGCTGAGAACAGGTGAGGGATTATAACATGAGGGAACATCAGTGCTTCAAGAGTAAGAGCGTCACCAACCTGGCCGAGGCCACCGCCGACCCGCCCATTGACGCTGAGAACAGGTGAGGGATTATAACATGAGGGAACATCAGTGCTGCAAGAGTAAGAGCGTCACCAACCTGGCCGAGGCCACCGCCGACCCGCCCATTGACGCTGAGAACAGGTGAGGGATTATAACATGAGGGAACATCAGTGCTTCAAGAGTAAGAGCGTCACCAACCTGGCCGAGGCCACCGCCGACCCGCCCATTGACGCTGAGAACAGGTGAGGGATTATAACATGAGGGAACATCAGTGCTGCAAGAGTAAGAGCGTCACCAACCTGGCCGAGGCCACCGCCGACCCGCCCATTGACGCTGAGAACAGGTGAGGGATTATAACATGAGGGAACATCAGTGCTTCAAGAGTAAGAGCGTCACCAACCTGGCCGAGGCGACCGCCGACCCGCCCATTGACGCTGAGAACAGGTGAGGGATTATAACATGAGGGTAAATGTTATAATCCCTCACCTCAATGGGATTATGTCCTTATGTCAAGTCGTGGGAAAAGGTCCCGGGGATGGGCTGGTCAATAGCCACAAGGCTGGCACCGGCTCGTCCCAATCGGGTGTGAAGGGGAAACCGGGGGAGTTTAGTGGGTAGTGGACGCTTCAGTCTCGAGTCCCACACACGGCCGCAGGTCTAGCTAGCCTGCGGTTATGGTGCATTCTTCTCCGAAAAAAAAATTCTAATATCAGAAAAGATTACATGACCAAAAAATATTATTATAAAATAAAAAAAAATAAAAAAATTGTGGACGAATCGTATTGTGGACGAATATTCGCACCTGCAAATTTTTTGTTTTAATATTACTCTGAAAGGTAATGTTTTGCGAATATGATAAAAATAGGAAATCAATTTTTTTTAGTAACTTAAATTCGTAATCTGCCTTAATTTTTTTCAGTTAAAATATTTTATCTTTTTGGAAGCATTTGGCTATTACAGCTTACATTATAAAATAAATTAAAAAGTGATTTTAGTGATTCTTTTGTTTTGATAAATTTATGACGTGTGGTTTACGACTCCGGAATAACTTTTTGTTATTATTTTTCAGAGTGGTCCGAGAAGACGAGCCTCCCGAAGGAGTGGAGCCGCCGCCCGACGAGGAAGCGCCGCCGCAGTGACTCGCGACCCCCCCGGGGGACCACCCTCACACCCCCCGGTACCCCCCCGGACCCCCCGCCCCACGCGCGAGGCGAGCGCTACGGGCTTTGGCCGTCTTCTGCCTGGGACTGTGACTACTTTGACTAGTGTAGTGTTTCAATCACAGAGTATGATAGATACTAGAAAAGTCTACAGTACAGGTCCCGGCAAACATCTTGGAATCGGGTGGAGATCGGGCAGAACGGGAATTTTGAGATGCGCGCGCCATTGGTCATGCTGAAGTGCACATAATTATGAAATTACTGGGTATATGAGACCTAATAATTGTCGTCTCGGTGTAGCGGGCGCAGGGCGGTGCCGGACAGTAACTGCTTAGTTACTGTTTGGCACTGAACTGTCTAAGGGCAGACGTGGCGCTTACCATCAGGTGTACGATCTGCTCGTCCGTTTACTCATTGCAATAAAAAAAATAACATGCGCGAATTTTTCCCCACTCCGTCGAACGAGCGTCAAGATGTTTGCCGGACTCTATACGTTATCTCCATAAACCGCCCCACGGCTTGTATGCGTGCGCCATAGTATCTACACGTCCCCGCACGCACAATTAAAATCTCAACCCGTTTTTCAGTAACGCAGTTCCATTAAAGCATGATTGGTCCTATGTCCAGCAGTGGACTTTCGGTTGAAATGATAAGACCTTAACGGGGTATTTTTCTGGGTATGGTAACTGATTTGATTTAATTAAAGTATACCTTACCCAAAGTCTGAAAAAGGACTATTTTAGTAGATTATCAGCTGTGAAATGCCTGTAGTCTCGTAATCCAAAAACCAATAAACTGATTGCAACACTATTTTATAGTAAAAATGTTACGCCTGAGTTACACTTTACTGGCACAAAAAATACTTGGCAAGAATTTGCTTCTGTTTTTATTATTTTTAAGACTGACGGTCTAAAAAATTGGCTTCAATAATTTTTAGCGAAAAACATTGGAGGCGTTAATTTTGCAAAGGTAATGTTAACACAACAATGAATATTAACAAAAAAACTTAACGTTACCGCATCCTAGCGGGCAACGAATCGATTACTTTGCTTGCGCGATGTAGGATAGGTACCAAACAGGTCAGCGCCATCTGTTATCAGTTTGTAGAACTGTTTGAGGCAAACGGGTACTTGTTGTTTGCTGAACATGTTAGAGGTCGCCACATGTGTTAAATAATAATAATTATTATTAATTATATGTAATGAAGGGATGGATGATATTTTTATAAAAGTAATTCGGTCGTCTGAACGCCGGCGGGAGTGTGTTTAAAGACTTTTTATATGATTATACTTACTAGTAGTTGTGCACAATTAATAAATTAATATTGTTTAAGTATGATTAAAAAATGTCTTACACTTCTAATATCTAATATTATAAATGCGAAAGTCTGGATGTTTGTTACTCAATCACGCCTAAACGGCTGAACGGATTTAGATGAAATTTGGCACATGTATAGTTTATAACCCGGATTAGAACATAGGCTATAAAATTTCTACGGTAAACGTCTCATTCCCGCGCGATAATTGAAAAAATAATGTAATGTAACGTATGGGAATGGGAATAATTTATAAGTTCCGCAAAAATATCTGTTATAATTTCTCGACACCTATTTGGTTTAGTGGTTTTAAATACATAGCCTGTGATCTCAGGGTCCTGGGTTCAATTCCCGGGACGAGCAAAACATGTGTCGGTTTTTTCGGACATAGCTTGGGTTTGTGGTCACCAATCCGCATTTGGCAAGCGTGGTGATTAAGTTGGTACCTATAATTGTACAGGTACCGGCAAACTGCTTGAATATCCAGTGGGGAATCCGCAGAACACGAATTTTGACACGCCTGCACGCTATTGGTCAGAAGCATACCTCTGACCAATAGCGCGCTGGCGTTTGGGAGATTCGCGCGCGCTATTGGTCACGCGCAAGTGCACATGCGCGAAATTTCCCCCTCCGTCGACCGATGTTCAACAAGTTTGTCAGTACCTGTAACGATGATTTGATTTCTTTGATAGAGGCATTTGCCCTGCAATGGGACATATAGACCGACAAGCTTATCTGTTCCGGTGGCGGCGTCGCTACTGTCGTTTTAGTACTGTCATTAATATCGTTTTTGCATTGCAAAAACTGACATTTCACGTAGTTCCAATTTTGGCCACCGGAACTGATAAGTTTGTCGATCTATAAATAGGCTGATAATATACACTATATCTTATGTAAAGTTTAAGTAAAGACATTATTTAATCATATTAAAATATCACATTGTGCTTTCTGCGAATAAATGTAAAAATTGTATCTATATTATATATTATGCAAAACATATACTACTGTTATGTAATCTTTAATATTTATATGGTATTATTGTTTATGGTCTTTTTTCTGTTGATAACATGTATGATGGTCATTAGGGTCGTAGGTTCGATTACTGCCTCGTGTCCGTTTTGCTATAAAACTCTATTCCAACTGTATAGCTACCCCCTCAGGGAAAACCTGCCACCATAATATCTTTATACTGTATAGTGATAGATGACAATGCAATTTGCACTCAGAAAATGTGCATGTATTTACATTACACACAAGTATGGCTCACTCGCATTCTTGAGATAAAACGACTATAATAATTCGCCACTGATCATTTATTTATTTAAATTTTAATGCACAATCAAGAGTAGTGAGTACATAAAGCGGACCTAATGCCTAATGTCATTCTCTGCCAGTCAACTTGGGCCAAGCAGAAAAAAATATTTGTAGGTAGTGCTAACGGGCAAAAGAGAGAGAGAAAAAAATCATTGATATATTAAACAATATGTATGTTTTGTCCATATTAATTTATCTATTTCGACCTTAAAACTTATTATCCGAATCAAATGCTATTAGGATAATACCTTTTAAAATTGAGCTGAATTGAGGTCAGATGGCAATCGCTCCATTGGAATAACCAGGCTTGTCAAATCTAGGATCATAGTCGAAGCGGACCCTGAGCTCCATACTGGATGCAATCGGGAATACGCTGGGATGATGATGACCATTTGAAATTGAGCGAGAAATGACGTCAACTGCGCTAGTCCGTAACGTTAGCAACCAATAGCAACGCATTTTTATCTACATATGTGTGTAAGTCATCACTGTCGCGTTACGCAACTCCAAAAGGTCGTATCCTAATAGCATTTGAACCAGATAGTATTGATAGTATTTAATTTTTGGAAATACTGGGAAGATAAAATTATTGTGTGGGGATTCATTAATAATATCTCAATTAATTTGGTCTCATATGTCGAAATTTCTAAACATATTTTGCTATAAGGTTAGTTTGGAAACTGAAAAGTGATAAAACCCACTTTTTATATCGGAAAAATATCTCATTCTTGCGTATAGTTTACGGGCGAAGCTGGTGGAAGAAGGCTAGTTTATAATAAACATTTCTGTTTGTGTTGTCTGTATGTTATTTTCTGTTTATGTATATATCTTTTGTTGATTCTGACACCAAGCACAAATTCTTAAGCTTACTAATAGAAGTGTGTCAAGCACTTCTGTGTTTCGGGGAAAGGGCACTGAAGCTAGTGAAATTACTGGGTATATGAGACCTAATAACTGTCGTCTCTTAAGGCGGGTAACGCGCCTGCGACCCCAAGGGGGTCTCGGGTGCTTATGGGCGGCGGTGATCACTTATGATCAGGTAACCCACATCGTTTGCCTCCCTATAGGTCATATAAAAAAAACCCCTTTAAACAGATCAATATAATATTATATTACAGAAACGATAATATTTGTATTGTCCGTAAAAAACTAAATTCAGAGTAATTTATGTGCTCATTGAATTAAATATGTTATAATGTCCATTTATATACAAGAATAATTGATAATTAACTGTGTATTAGAATTTTGTAAAATGTTATTAACCACGAAGCGTCGCTCAATGTGCTGCCACAAGGCATCTCATAACTTCGAGCTTTTGATTTCAAGTGTACTGGCTCCCACATACATTTTACTGAAAGTAGTAGTACTAATAGTAACAGCCGAGTTAAGGTGGATCTACACTTCCAGCCTCGATGCTGGCCATTCACCATCAAGCCTATCGTCAAATCGGCTTGAAGCGATCGATGGGATCAAACCAATTTGACCGTGTGTGGACGTGGATTGCCTTGACAACTCGAGTTATCAAGCCAATCCACGCCCACACACGGTCAAATTGGTTTGATCCAATCGATCGCTTCAAGCCGATTTGACGATAGGCTTGATGGTGTATGGCCAGCAGAACGAGCGCGCTTCGAGCATTTGGCTCGTGTTCGACTGTGCTCCGCCTATTGTCGGTTTTTTGACGAACACAAAGGGATTTGCAGGAGAGAGAGTGATTGTTGTAGGCTCGTTGTGTGTCCACACTTGTCACGCGAGCTGAGCGGCTCGGCTTGCGCTCCGCTCGTGCTCGGCTCGTAAGCGTAGATCCACCTTTATGTATCAAAAAAGAAAAAAAAGAAATTGTTAAAATCGTTTAGTAAACGCGTCACTGGTCTATAGTTGTTTAACTACCGGAACATGATTTCGGGGGTTCAATTCCCGGTTCGGGAAAAAATTGTGAATGTGTGGTCATTTGGCCAAATAAATTGGGAACAGGGCAGGAGAAAGAAAGTGTGGTCATTTGGCAAGCGTGATTTTATTTCAGTAATAGCCTTTGCTCTGCAGTGGGTTATTTAAAAGTAACATTGTATGTGTAAGGTGTAAGTGGACACAAAAAGTGTCTACATCTGACGACGTTAGAACCATAGTGATCCAAGTGACATTTTTGTCAAAATCGATATTTTGTTATTAACATCTCAAAAAAAGACATATTTTTCATGCCACACTGATCCAAGTGCTTATTATAGCAATTTTCATAAGCAAACTCATATCGGTCACTTTGGAATAGGACAATTTCAGGAACAAGTTCATACGCGTTTCCCTCATTTTCTCAAAAAGTTGAAAATGTGACTTGGATCTTTTAATTGAAAGTCATTGCTTGGATCACTATATTTCTAACGTCGCTATCTAAGGCTAAGAACTCACGGCGCGTTTTTCAATCGTGCCCGCTGCGGTTGGGATCTCGCAGTTACCTGTGGTTTTATTTCAAAACTCACAAGACCGTTGATTTGTGTGATTCCGCAGCCGCAGCAGTTGACGTGCGGTTACAAACCGTCTACGATAAGTTGTCTTTTGGTACGTCACGCTGCCATAATTATGTCATTAGTGCAAAATGCTGCGGGAAAAAACCGCGCGCGCTGCGGGTGAAAATCGCGTCGTGGAAACTGCTCTTACTTTTTTCATATAAATCAATATTCTACAGAGGCTGCGGGCCCGCAACCGCTGCGGGCGCGATTAAAAACCGCGCCGTGAGTTCTTAGCCTCAGGGAGGGTTGATTTCATATTCACTGGTGGCTAATATCCGACACAATATAAAACTAGCGGCACGCTATGATGGCCGTTTTGTATAGAGCATAGCTCGCTTGTCGCCTAGTAGCATCATTTATCTAATGTCGCTTCTGACCACTTTATAATGGAGAATGTTACTAGTTATGCGAAACAGCTTGTAACTTTGTCACAGTAAAGCCTATGTGAATATAAACACATTATTGTTTCATGCCAAAATATCAATTAGTTTAGATTTTATAGACATTTAAAAAACCCGTTCGCCGCGCGTCGGCCATGCTGGCGCTGCAGTACAATGACGTCACAGGTCATAGTACGTTGCGCGCTCCGGTACGGTTCACTACGAAATAACCGTACCGGAGCGCGCAACGTACTGCGTGAGAGGGTGTAAAGTGACGTCACCGCAACGAGCTCCGGCCGGCCAACACTCGCGCCGTTTAAAATTCAATATCTCGGGAACTAAGTGACATATCGAAATAATTTTTATACACACTTTTTTTATTTCTTAAGGACTATAAGAAAAGTTAAAAATCGAAACTAGCTGACATTCTCCATTGGAATGGTGTCCTTTGTTGAACTAAATGTTATTTGCTTAATTTCTGAAATCTCTACTTTTCAAACAAATACATGTTTGCTGCACCAAAAGCGCGTCGCACCATTTAGTATAATAAAGCCCAAAGCAACGGTGTAAAAAACGGATCTAAAATTAAAAACAGCACATAAACTGCTGCACAGCAGATAGTAGGTAGTTAAAAGTGCGAAAGCGTTAAACCATGTATTGTAATAATTATGTCAAAACGGCCATCATATCGTGCCGCTATTTTAGTGTTTATGTACGTCTGTGCACCGCCTTAGTTAATATTGTATGTCGATGGTTTTATTGAAGGGAACAAAAGCCCCTATCCAAGGAGCTAGGGAACATGGTGTGAACGGGTAGGTGTATAATATTCAGTTGTATAATATTCATGTGTATAGTTCACGATAGTGTATCAAGCATGATGTCATAGCTTTTGTAACTAGTGTGTAACAAATATTCCAATATCGATGTGTTCTTTTTTATATTAAATACATAATAAATACATATCTAAGAAATGTGTTTCTTTTTATTTAGTGAAGGTTTTCAGGAGGCTAATCGTAATATCGTAAATACAAATAAAGATCATGCATGACGCAGGACAACCAGTAGTGTTCATCACTTAAGGTTGTCTTGGGTTGGAGTCAAATAAATAAATATCTATGGACATTATTTACACAACAGCGCCATCTAGCCCCAAACTAAGCATTAGCTTGTGCTATGGGTGCCAGAAAACGAATAAACATTACATTTTTTTTTTGTTTTTGTAAAAACTACTCTTAGACCGATACCAACAGACATGTTCATGCACACAAATGTTTGTACCGTGCGAGGATCGAACCCGCGACCTCTGGTGTAATAGCCGACTTCTCGACCATTACACCAAATGGCTCGACGAAACGACCTCTGGTGCATACGACAGGGTTACTTACCTACCAAATGCACCAGCATCGATCCAGTCGCTTATGAAATAATTTTTTTTTTTTGTACATTTGTGCCACACAGGAAGATCTTATTTAAAAATAATTTTGTTATATCACTAGTATGGCTACATAATAAGATTCAAAATTAAACTACAATAATGTTGTATGTATTCATATTTTACTCCTTTTTCATATTCTTACTTTAGTTCAGAAAGCGATAGTTCTTGGAAAAGTTAAACATTCTTGATACGACTATTCCTAACAATTTGAATACAATATTTTCTAAGTTTTCTTACTTTCTATTCATCACAAACCGTTTTCATTGTTTTGAACAAATGTTATTTCAGCCTGTATTTTAACGTACCAATATTTTACAATTTCTTTAATTTAGGTATGTATGATTTAGCCTCTCGCGAAATCGCCGTTCTGTGAAGGCCTAAATAATGATAGAATTGAGCGAACAGATAATTTATCAGTAGTGAAACTGTCCTTTAGTACATATAAGAATTATATTTTTGACTTTGTCTTTCTCTTCGTTAACCGAGTTTTATTTATGATTGATCAGTTGAAAGGCAGACACGCAGCCCGCCTGAAGGTAAGCGGCCACTACGGCCTATATAGTCCTAATTATATTGTGCCTATATAGTCCTATAAAATCCACTTTTTCTTAATCTATGCTTTTCATAGACTAAAAAAGGAAGGAGGGTTACAGTGGGAAATTCGGATGATAACTTGTTCTCTATAACATAAAATAAATAAATGAAAATAAATTATATTCTTGGATAATACCCTGATAATTTTTAAAATTTATATAATGGGATTGGATACCACCCCGGCCCCAAACTAAACATACTTCTACTTTGAGTGCCAGACTAAGGATAAACATTATAGTAATATATTTGGAAATACGTATACCTACATATGCATAGATAGAAGCATATCGCCAAGACTGATACTAAGTTGTACCAAGTTTGTACAGAGCGGGGAAGAAGGTAAAAATGGTCCTTAAGATTACCAATTAATAAATAAATAAAATAAATGAATATTTGACCTAATACACAATTGTTTGAATTAACTAAAATAAATACATAATAATAAATATATAGTGATAAAATCAGTAAAATGTCAAGAAAACAATTAAAATATTTTAATTATTCATTACATATGTATTTCATAGGTACATTTTAGATTCCATCTTTTCTACGTTACTAAAAGCACTTGAGTTTCTTTCAAATTAATCATCAATATCGATTTAAAAGTATTAGGCTTCTGTGTAGCAGTGACAGAGATGTTTTACACCGCAACTTGGAGATTCTGGACTGTAAATAAGTTTTTTCTTAGCAAAAGAACAAAAGTTGAACCCAAGATCGCTTTGCAGATCGATTGAGTACCTAATACGAAGGCAGTGTTTTCTTGGACACTTAAATCATATAGAACGTACGAGTTATATTTGAAACTTACAGTAATATGAGTCAAACGACTAGAAATGTTGAGGACTTCAAAAATAAAGATGATGTTTATAACGTTTAAGTTTCAAAACAAGAAACAAACATGCCGTTCCAAGCCTCAGAGCAAACTTAGTAAAAAGTGTAACTCATTTGCTAAGACCAAATATTATTTTGATCTGAGCTCATTTGTAGGATTAAGAATAAAATGTTTAATAAGTTGCCACAAACACTTGTAAAATAGAAAAAAATGTTGTCAATTTTTTTTTTCATTAATAAAATTATCACTAATGGTTTTTACTGACCAAAAAAGATAAAAACTCATGTGCTTTTAGTACAAAAGATTACATTACTACTCATATTTGTTAATTTATTTGTCAAATAACTTTGATAGTGTTTCTTGAGTTATTCCCAGTTGCTCCCATCAGCATCGCCCCCACTGGGGGTAACTG
The DNA here is from genome assembly GCA_949319885.1 of Mecyna flavalis. Classification (NCBI taxonomy): domain Eukaryota; kingdom Metazoa; phylum Arthropoda; class Insecta; order Lepidoptera; family Crambidae; genus Mecyna; species Mecyna flavalis. The sequence goes on along the minus strand of OX439420.1, from coordinate 772,130 downwards.
GGAATTCGTAAAAAAATGTCCCAGTTGCCCCCAGTGCCTCCTTTGAAGGGGTAACTGGGAGTATAATTTTTAAATTTTGAAACGTCTCCCCCACTTGAGACGCCGTAAAGTATAACTAGATATTTGTTCCATATGTTGCTAGAAGTAAGTGAGTGTAAGTTTGAAGGGTCAAGGGGGCACCTGGGACATTATTTTTTACGAATTCCCAGTTGCCCCCAGTGGGGGAGATGCTGGTGGGGGCAACTGGGAATAACCCTGTTTCTTCTGTCAACTTTCAAAAAAACAAGGCACCATCATTTTTATCTGACAGAAAAGTTATTACGAAGTTATGTGTCAGCCGTGAAACTGGCCGTAAGTTTGTTTTATTGTCTTTCCCAGATATTAAAATGAGGATCTAGAGACAAAGGCGTCGCTAAAGGGGGGCAGTTGCCCCCACCCTAGAGATCAAATGTCGTTAGCCGCAAAGCAGTAACGCTTCAAGCTCTCGGCGTTCATATTATTTCTCCTAAATAATATTGCCCCATTGCCCCCCCCCCCCTTAATCATAAGCTGGCGACGCCCTTGTCTAGAGACTCAAGTACTATTCATAAATAAACGAATAAACCCTATTGCAACATTAGCTAGAAGGTAAAATTGCTTCAAACTGTCTTCTAACTTATCTTTTATCCTGTGTCTGGATCACTGAGGTCCATTATAATACGCGCGGCGGGTCTGGATGTATATATTTATGGTAAGATCTTTGTTTCTGATACAAGAGCTCAAGCAACGTGAAGGTTAGGTTATTGTACGTGAACCAATGATATTATAATAAAAAAGAGGTAGATAGGTTATGTCAGTAAGAACTGAAGCGAAGTCAAAAATTGTCCACGGCGTACGTATAGATAGACCGACAAACTTATGTGTTCCGGTGGTGGCGTCGCTACTGTCTTTTTAGTACTGTCATTAAATATCCTTTTTGCATTGCAGAAACTGACATTTCACGTAGTTCCAATTTTGGCCACCGGAACAGATAAGTTTGTTGGTCTGTCAATGCTTTCGCGAGACTGAGCTCGGGTGTGCTAATTAGCTCAGTTTTCGGGTGCCACTTTTTTAGCTCAAGTAACCCATCTACCTATTTTTCTTTGACGGTATTCTTTCCATTTTTAAGGGCTTTTGTCCAATTATTATTTATTTATTATTAATGCTTGTGCTATTAACGCTTGTGCAAGCTCAACTCTACAAAGGAAACTCTTGCTAATGTGTCAGATTTTACTTATTTTTATTCAATTTAATGTAAACACTCTAGACGGCCTGCAAAATTTTCAAAGTCACTTTCCTTGTCTACGTATCACTGATGGCCACTGCGCCTTTTACGTTTCTGGAACAAATTAAATAAATTAATATAGGACATCACATTTCTTTTTATACTAGGACAGTTGGCAGATAGGCACGCCGGTAAGCAGCCACTGCGGCCTATTCTATTGAGGAACACTTCACCAGGAAGCGTCGCTCAATGTGCTGCCAGACTGTAAGCTCATTTGATCTTCGAGCCTTTGATTTCAAGTGTACTGACTCCCACATTAGTACTGTCGGAACACAGCTAGAGCTGTTATGGCGGCAGATTTCACCTGTGGGGGTGGTAGCTAGCCAGTCGGACTCTGAAAAAGTACTACCACCAACCAGACCCAAGGCAGGAATCGAACCCACGACCTCCGAATTTTATGCCCGAGCGGCTTAGCCACTGTTCCACGGAGGCGGTCACATTTCTTTTTATACCATAAAGATGGCAATTAAGTTTCCAAGTAAGCCGTGTTGGGTGATTCTATATTACCGGGTTGTGTGATTCTAGATACCAGATATGGGTGATTCTAGATACCAGAATGATGATTCTAGATACAAGATTGGTGATTCTAGATACCTGATAACAGATTGGTGATTCTAGATACCAGATGGTGATTCTAGATACCCGGTTGGGTGACTAGATATTTGGATGGGTCATTTTAAATTAAAGAAGATTCTAGATAGGCATGTTGGTTGGTTTTAGATAGCCGGGTAAGTCGATTCCAGATCCCGGGTGGCTGATAATAAATAGCTGGGTCGGTTGATTTTAAACAGCCTTAGTTGGATAAATAAAATTTTATTTACTCAATTTGATTCTATTCTACACTACGTTAACCATTTAAAAGGCACCGGCCAGTTGAAATTTTTCATTGGTTTTCGACCATATCACAAGATCACAACTACATAAGGTTTAAATTATGGTGGTCACAATTTGGCCACTGCCTTAAAATAAATAAATAAATAAAATAATAAACAAATATCCCAGGACATTATTCACACAGCGCCATCTAGCCCCAAACTAAGCATAGCTTGTACTATGGATGCCAGACAACGGATAGACATTACTTAGATACTTTTTTTTTTGTAAATACATACATATTATACATATAAACACCCAGACCGATACAAACAAACATGTTCATGCACACAAATGTTTGTACCGTGCGGGGATCGAACCCGCGACCCTTGGTGTAATAGCCGACTTCTCGACCATTACACCAAACGGCTCGTGAAAAATTGTTAAGAAATTTTTGTGACACCATAATTTTGCCTGTAAGTGTACATTAGTGATGTTACCTGTCCCTACGCGGGCTGCGGTTGCGCCGGCTGCGGCAGCAGTCCCCCGGCGGCGGGCGCGGCGGGAGCGGTGTTGGGGTTCGGCTCCTTGGCCGGGCGCTTCTCCAGCTTCGACTTGTCGCCGTTCATTATCGCCTTGATGTCTTCTGCGTCTAACGTCTCGTACCTACCACACATTTTTACCACGTTACACACAAGCCAGCTCGTAAAGGTGCTCCCTCACCGGGAGCATTTGCGTGTAATGTAACATTATAGATTCGTCTTCCGAGCATTACATTACAACTACCTCCCTGACTGACGAGCGTTCGCGTGTAATGTAACATTAAAGATTCTGCTGAGTGATTGATTACACATTGTATCATTACAAGTTGCGCATTGTAATGCTCGGTTCTCCTCCTTCACTGTTGTAATACTCGAGTCTGTAACGTTACATTACACGCGAATGCTCCCGGTGAGGGAGCACCTTTACACACAATTTTATAGTCTAACATAAAATAGTATCAAAATATAGCCTGACCAGGAAAATAAAAAACGCGCTCTGGAGGCGCCACATTAGCTATGGTTACAGCAACACTTGGTTGCTATGGTTATATTCCCAAATAACTCACAATATCCAACAGTAACAATTAAGGCACGGTTGACAATTGACATCACACTTTGACAGACAGTACTATTTTTTTTAAGTTTTCAGATAATGGCGGGCTGAAATTGAATGACATCTTATGTTTTTTTATTTGATTGTTGCCACTTGAAGAAATTAGTTCCAATATTTTCCGCAATATGGCGAGGTTTTTTATTTTAATGGTTGGGCTATAAAAGCGGAGGCTAACAGAGTGTAACGCCGAACGCCTCGATGGTCTAGTGGTTTATGTACTGGGTCAAGACCGCGGGGTCCTGGGTTCAATTCCCGGGTCGAGCTAACTTTGTGTCGGTTTTTTCGGACACAGCTCGGGTTTGTGATCACCAACCCGCATTTGGCAAGCGTGGTGATTAAGCCAGTACCCATCATTGTTACGATAACTTGATTTCAAGGATGGAGGCCTTTGCCCTGCAGTGGGACATTTATAGGCTGATACTTTAAACAGAGTGTATACGTACTTGAGCAGTGCTTCGGCGAGCGCCTTGTGTTCCTTGGCGTGCGCGCGCAGGATGGCCTTCGCGCGCTCGTAACTTTCTGACAGGAGTTTCTTGATCTCACCGTCCACCTGAGCACAAGCATAATAATGTGTGACGAGCCATTTGGTGTCATGGTCGAGAAGTCGGCTATTACACCAGAGGTCGCGGGTTCGATCCCCGCACGGTACAAACATTTGTGTGCATGAACATGTCTGTGTGTGTGTATCGTCTGTTTCTATGTATAATGAATGTCTTTACAAAAAAAAGTATATAAGTAATGTTTATCCGTTGTCTGGCGCCCATAGCACAAGCTGATACTTAGTTTGGGGCTAGATGGCGCTGTATAAATAATGTACCGATATATTTATTTATTTATGTCCTTTGTCCTAGAAGTTTTCAAGGGTGGTGGTTTTCAAGTGTGGGACAGCCATGGACCCAGAGTGGGGCTGCCATGGGCCCAGAGTGGGGCAGCCATGGACCCAGTGTGGGGCAACCATGGACCCAGTGTGGGGCAGCCATGGACCCAGTGTGGGGCAGCCATGGACCCAGGGTGGGGCTGCCATGGGCCCAGAGTGGGCAGCCATGGACCCAGAGTGGGGCAGCCATGGGCCCAGAGTGAGGCAGCCGTGGGCCCAGAGTGGGGCAGCTATGGACCCAGGGTGGGGCAGCCATGGGCCCAGGGTGGGGCAGCAGTATAAAATAATATGTAACTAGCAAACTACGAGTATACTCGCGCCAGGGTGGGACACTTGTTTTGGGTCTCGTTGATCGTAGGATTTTTATCTTACAGGTGAATTCTACTGCCACAACAGCTCTGCCGGTAGTATTATTGTGGGAGCCAGTACACTTGACATTAAGGATCGAAGATCAGATAAACCTACAGTGAGGCAGCTCATTGAACTAAGCTTCCTGGTGTAGTGTTCCTCAATGGAATAGGCCGCAGTGGCCGCTTACCGTCAGGTGGGCTGCGTGGGAAAAAAATACTGTTGGTCACTGGCAACACTGAACTATGTACTGACCAGCTCGTTGGTGGTGGGTCCAAGGTTGTCACCGGGCGGATAGCTGCCGCGGGCTGGCTCCATGCTGCGTAGACCCACTCGCTCGCTCATGCCCCACTCGCGCACCATGTGGCAGGCGATACTCGTCGCTTGCTTCAGGTCTGACGACGCTCCTGAAGGGATAAAATAACTATTAAGAGAGAGCAAACAGGATCTTTCACTCAAATGAACTGATCATCTAAGGAACTATCTCTGAACAGAAGTAACAATTACCCCTGGCAATAGGCTCATGCAAAAACCAGAGACGCTCACTGGGTACTAATACCCCAGTCTTAAACCTATTATGTTAAAAGTGTAAATGTTAATTTCAATACAATTCTAAAATAAAACTACTTTATTAAAGCTACTCAACTCAATCTTGCAGTGTAGATCGATAGTAGAATTAATAACTTACATATCGATTTTTTACCATTTACTTTAGATAAAACGATGTCTCTAGAAATGTCACTGTGACACAGGTATTACAAACTATAGACGAAAACTAGACTTTTTTCTGGTGCGATTGATATAAGAGAACATGTTTAGATGCTTTGAAAATATATCAAATACATAGTTTTACCCGAGGTGATCTTCTCGGGTCCGAAAATAAGCTCCTCAGCGGCACGGCCACCCATCATGGTGTCCATCATTGCTAACAACTGCTGCTTCGTCACGTGGTATCTACAACAAAACATTTATTTTTACCTTGACCGTTTAAATTTTATAGAGGCGCTCGTGGCGCAGCTGTGACAGTGGTTCGTTAGCGATAACGACAGTCAAGCTACCCACGCCGCGGTCGGTTAATGGATGGGTGACCATTCTGACCACATTTAGTGACATTTATTTCGAGCGTCTCCGTGCTTCGGAAGGCAAGTTAAGCTGTTGGTTCCGGCTGATATTTACTATGTAGATATTAGTCGTCAAACCTCGTCAAAGGTCATTTGACGGCTTGATAACATTTGACTAAGGTTGGTCACTTGCCTTACGCACCCCTCCACCAACCCGCACTAGGCCAGCGTGGTGGAGTATGGCCCACACTATCTCACAATTGAGAGAAGGCCTGTGTCCCAGCAGTGGGAACGTATATAGGCTGATGATGATGATGATGATGTTTAAATTATGGTGGTCACAAAGTTTACTAAGCTCTGAAGTTGTCTTACCTTTCTTTGGCGGGTATGTAGGCTGTGTGTCCCAGTGACGGCCCTCTGGGGATGATTGTCACTTTGTGGAGCGGGTGGGAGTCCTGCGAACAACGATAAATTGTCAATGAGAGGAGAGAGACAGAGTGAATAGGTACCATTACACCAAATTGGTCGTCATATTTTTTTTTATATCATAGAGGTGCAAACGAGCAAGTGGGTCACCTGATGATAAGTGATCACCGCCGCCTAAGCACCCGAGACCCCCTTGGGGTCGCAGGCGCGTTGCCCGCCTTAAGAGACGACAGTTATTACGTCTCATATACCCAGTCGGGTGGCCCTCCCTTGAAGCCGATTTAAGGCCTCTCGAGTTGTGTAGTAGGCAGGGTTTTAGTGGGTAGTTAGTAGGGGTTTATTGGGTAGCAGTTTAGTGGATAGTCTGCAGGGGTTTGGTGGGTTGTGTACAGGAGTTTAGTGGGTATTGGGCAGGGGTTTAGTGGGTAATCTGCAGGATTTTGGTGTGTTGCGGACAGAGGTTTAGTAGATAACATTTTAGGACCACCTCCTAAAATGTTATCTACGGGGGGGTTTGGTGGGTTGTAGAAAGGGGTTTAGAGGGTAGTGGGCAGGGTTTAGTGGGTAGTGAGACGCGAATGGCACATACCTTAGTGTAGTAGGCGACGACGGCGTGGCCGCCCTCGTGGTAGGCGGTGATGGTGTTGGCTTCTTCATCAGGTAGGCGGCTGCGGCGCTCTGGTCCCATGAGTACTTTATCCCGGGCGTCTTCCAGGTATTTCATTGTTACTGTCTTTGCTCCGTCTATTGCTGCCCTGGTAACATATTAAAGAAGTATTAGGCGCTTTCAATTTAGACGTTTCGTTTGTGTCGGACGGCTGCGGTACGGTATCTAAAAAGACAAGATATGAAAACTCAAGATATGAAAACTAACAAACGGTCGTACGCGGTGCGGCAAACGCGCGGCTACCGTACGGCAGCCGTCCGACACAAAACGTCTAATTTTAAAGAGCCCTTACACTCAGTTGCAGAAACGTCCATTAAAGTTAATGTGTCATTAAAGCTATTGCTGTCACTTTTTATTTCATGACAACGAAAAGTGACAGCATTAGATTTAATGAAGCATTAACTTTAATGGAGCTTTCTGCAACAGGGTGTTAGTCTATTAATGTCTCACTGTAGGGTTAAAGCCTCATTGAAACAAAGTCATCGTCATAATGACGTAATCAGTGATCACAAATCAGAGCTGTATTTATAAGTTTGCCAGATCTGGGAATTGAACCCTGGACCCCGAGTAACAAAGTCATGGTATGAAAATAGATAGTCCACCGTCGGATGGGCAATGGGCGACAATGTCCCACCAACGTTATTTACTTATGCGCAGCTGATTGATAATGTTTTCCAAGTCAGCGCCAATGACAAATTATAGTCCACTGCTGGATGGGCGATGGGCCACCATCCACTGACTTAAGAGTTTGATTGACCATATCTACAAGTCGTCGCAAGTAAAAAAATAGTCCACGGTCAAATGGGCCATGGGCCACCATGTCCCACCAGCAATACTCACTTGAGCGCAGCCTGATTGACCATGTTCTCTAAATCTGCGCCGGTGAAGCCGGTGGTGCCTCGCGCCAGGATGTCGCAGTCCACCGCGGGGTGGGCGGCCACTCGAGCTAAGTAGAGCTGGAGGATCTCCTTCCGGCCACCGTAGTCTGGGGTAGGAACGTTCACCTGTAACAAACATTTCATTATTAGACATAAAATTAGCTTTTTTCCCGAAATATTTCACAGTAGACCAAGTTTCGACACGCTTACTTCGTCATAACATCTGTTTCATCAATAATTCAATACGTTCATGGTCTATTCGGTCTTTCCTCGGTCTACTCTAGAAGACCGCAGTAGACCAAGCCATATCCAACGCCCTCACTTCGACATGAAATTAATCTACTAAATACTTGCAGGGTTTACTCGGTCTTTCCTTGGTCTGATCCGGTAGACCGCAGTAGAACAAGCTACTTAATACTGGCAAGGTCTACTCGGTCTTTATTAGGACTACCCCAGTAGACCGCAGTAGACCAAGCTAAATTGGACTAACCCCGACGTACTCACTTCGACATGGCACCAGTCTACTTAATTCTTTGATGGTCTACTTGGTCTTTCCTTGGTCTATCCCAGTAGACCGCAGTAGACGAAGCTACAGACTTACCTCGACATCAAACCTGCCAGGCCGCAGCAACGCCTGGTCGAGATCGTCGCGTCGATTCGTCGCTCCCAACACTATGACGCCTTCGTTCTGGTGGAACCCGTCCATTTCTGACAACAGTTGGTTTATCGTCTGGAACAAGGTAAAATAATAAATAAATAGATCAATATCTCTGGACTTTATTCACACAGCGCTATCTAGCCCCAAACTAAGCATTGGCTTGTGCTATGGGTGCCAGACAAGTGATAAAATTACTATTTTTTTTGTAAATATCTATGCATATTATACATAGAAAAAACACCTAGACCAATATAAACAGACGTCATGTTCATGGACACAAATGTTCGTACCCCACGGGGATCGAACCCGCGACCTCTGGTGTAATAGCCGACTTCCCAATCATTACACACAAAATCGGTCGTCGAGAATACATTGATACTTTATTCTTACGGTGATGCCACACTGGCGCGTTGCGCTGCGCTGCGTCGACGCACCGCAAGCGCTCGACGGAATGTCGTGCGTTGATTTTAGGTTTAGTTTGTGATTTTTATCCCATAAAAGAGGTCTTTCCTCAACTAATGAGATAAGGTAGTCCACGTCAATGTCATTGATAGTGATACGTGATAGTGTGAGTGACGGAGCGATTTGCGTCAACCTTCATCATGAGAACTGCAAAGCTGTGGAACTCATTGCCTGATTCTGTGTTTCCTATGGAGTATAATATCACGGTCTTCAAGTCGCGAGTTAATAGGTACCTTCTAGGCAAGCATGTAACAGCTTAGGCCGCATCAACGCTTTCCATCAGGTGTGATTGTGGTCAAATGCAAGCCTATAAATATATAAAAAAAAAAAAAAAAAAAAAAAAAAAAAAGATGATTTATGTACTTGGGGCGCACCGCTATCTCGACTGCATAAACCATACTGCGGCGCGTGCGTCGGAGCGCAGCGCAACGCGCCCGTGTGGCATCACCGTTACGAGTATTTACTTGGCTAGCTCACCTGATTGGCGTATGGGTGTAACACACTGTTGGTTCTCTTGGCTCCTACCGAGTCAATCTCATCTATGAAGATCACGCATGGCGCTCGTTCTTTAGCCGCCTCTGAAAAACAGATACAAAATCAATATTTTTTTATACTACATTAATTGGCAGACAGACACGCAGCCCACCTTATGGTAGGCGGCCACTGCGGCCTATTCCATTGAGGGACACTTCATCAAGAAGCGTCGCTCAATGTGCTGCCAGAATGATATTAAGCGTACTGGCTCCCACATTAGTGTTGCCGGAATACAGCCAGAGCTGTTATCGCGGCAGATTTCACCTGTGGGGGTAGCTAGCCTCGGACTCTGGAAAAGTCCATCCACCAACCAGACCCAAGGCAAGAATCGGACCCACAAGTACGACCTCCGGGTTTTACAGATGAGAGCACATTGAGAGACTCTTCCAGGTGAAGCGTCCCTCAATGGAATAGGCCGCAGTGGCCGCTTACCATCAGGTGGGCTGCATGCCTGTCTGCCAACTGACCTAGTATAAAAAAAGACTATAATATAAATGTTTGTTCTGTAATGCACTCACTGAACAGATCCCTGACGCGTCGCGCGCCCTGGCCCACCAAGATCTCATCGAACTCCGGTCCGGCGGCGTGGAAGAACGGCACTCGGGCTTCGCCCGCGACTGCCCGCGCGAGCAGCGTCTTGCCGGTGCCGGGCGGACCCACCAGTAGGACTCCTTTGGGCAGCTTGCCGCCGAGGGATGAGAACTTTTCGGGGGACTTTAGGAATTCCACCTGGGGATAAGAGCTATTGTCAAAGCGGAGCCCCACACATCTCAAGTTTAAATCAACTTTGATTTTGTTTTTTCCTAGTTAAATCTGGCCAACATTACTCATGTTTTTATATTTTGTGGCCCTTTCGTTTAAATGCAACGATGTGTACAGTGAAAACTCAAATAATTTTTTATTCATATGAGCTTCAGAATTACTTATTAACCGTCGTCAATTATACAATTTACAGAGTAACTCTACCACCAGATCGAGAAGAACCGGCAAGAAATTCAAGTTACTCTTCTATTATTAAAATAAAACAAAATTAAATCGCCAAATCAATTGAAAGATTTTACAAAAATACCAAAACAAAATGTTTTAATGATTCTTGTATGACCTAGTCATACAGTTTTATGGTTACAGTAGATAAATATAAAAAATACATTGTAAGAAAAGATTGGGTCCCACTTAGCCCCATAATCGGATCGAATATTTGATTGGCTCTGTAAGTGACAATCGTGACAAGTCTTGAAGCCAATATTTAGGCTCAATTTCCTCCTACTCTTGCAACGGTCGAGCTGACCATGGCGTAGACTTTTTAGTCCCTACGGCACTTTTGGCCTTCAATCACAACACCATCAAAATACTCACGACATCCTTCAGCTCCTGCTTCGCCTCATCCGCTCCCTTCACGTCGTCAAAGGTCACGGAGATGTCCTCTGGGTCCACCTCCACTTGGTTGCCCAGTTGGATCCTGCGCATGTTGTGTTATGTGCCACTGATTATTGTGATCAATCATCATTCTAGAAAATACCGGTTCGAGTACATTTTTTTTGGAAGACTATTAAATAATATCGAAAAGATTACTCTTTTGTTTCTCTTAGCAACAGAAAGGAAAAAAATAATATGGAGTTTAATGAATAAAAGTAAGAGTTCTCTAATAAACCACATATATAATTAGTAATTACCACCAAACGACTGCTACCAATTAGAGTTGCCCATCGATAGTCCACTATCGCTAAACTATCGATAGTCTATCGATAGTTTTTTAACTATCGATACTATCGAAAGTTCCGATACTATCGATAGCCCAAATCCAGGCAATACTATCGATAGTATCGATACTATCGAGCAACAATACTATCGATAGTATCGATAGTATTGCTTAATAATAATAATAATAATTTAATAATAATAATAATAATCCTTTTATTTGCTAGAAACACAGTAATATTACAGTTCTTACAAATATTTAAGTCCAATGTGTTCAGCCTGCTCGCAGGCATGCAAAATCAATCGTAGAACAAATTCAATTCAAAAAATGATAATTACTACACAATATCTAAAATAATTATTCAATATTAATTATACATTATGTCGCCAGTTAAAATATTCTTTAAAATTATAAAAACATTTGTCAAGTAGCCAAGCAGTCAGTTTTTTTTTAAATGTATTTTTAACCGCGATAGTATTGCCTGGTTTGGGCTATCGATAGTATCGATACTATCGATATTATCGATACTATCGATATTATCGATACTATCGATAGCACTATCGATATTGTTACTATTTTTCAAGGTCAACTATCGATAGCGAAACTATCGATAGTTGGGCAACTCTGCTACCAATACTAACGATTTATTTAAGTCTGGTTTACTTCAATAGACCACACAAACAAATAATTACCAAACAGCTACTACCAACACAGATTATTTATAACGTCTGGTCTACTACAGTATCTATCTGTACTATAGTCTGAATATTTAAATGTTTGTTTGTTCCTCAATCACGCCTCAACGGCTGAACGGATTTAGATGAAATTTGGCACACGTATAGTTTATAACCCGGATTCCTACGGGAAACGTCTCATTCCCGCGGGAGTAACAATTTTCAAACTACTGAACCGATTTGAATAATTCTTATACCGTTGGAAAGCTACAATATCCCCCGTGAACCTAGGGCACTTTTGATCCCGGAAATGTGGGGGAAGGGGGGATATTTGAAAAAAAAAAAGATTACGCGCGGGTGAAACCGCGGGCGGAAGGCTAGTATAGTATAATAGAGTCTACTGTAGTGGACCAATCTACCACGAGCACGTGCTGGCTAGTTACCGGAAGACCGTCCCGCTGACGGAGGCCATCAGGCTGACGAAGATGGCCAGGAACAGCACGATGGTCAGCAGCTGCTGGACTAGCTTCAAGTATTTCGATGCTTTTGTGCCCCGGACATTGTCTGGGTGTGATCCTGTAAAGATTAAAAATAGTATCAACCATGTTTAAAAGGAGGGTGTTTCGGCTTAAATGATGATAATAATGATAGATTGACGAGCCATTTGGTGTAATGGTCGAGAAGTCGGATATTACACCAGAGGTCGCGGGTTCGATCCCCGCACGGTACAAACATTTGTGTGCATGAACATGTCTGTTTGTATCGGTCTGGGTGTTTCTATGTATAATATGTATGTATTTACAAAAGAAAAGTATATAAGTAATGTTTATCCGTTGTCTGGCACCCATAGCACAAGCTAATGCTTAGTTTGGGGCTAGATGGCGCTGTGTGAATAATGTCCAAGAAATATTTATTTATTTATTTATTTATAGATACTTTTTATTGCACAAAACACTTTAGGACAAACATGTAACATATAAAAGCTGTACAATTAGGCGGACTTATCGCTTATAGCGATCTCTTCCAGTCAACATTAGGAAAGAGGAAAGTATGAAAAATAGATTGAATAAAGGGCAGTGCAAGACACAGAGAAAAAAAGAAAAATATTTATATAATAATGATGATTAAAACAACTGATCATCACCTGCAAGGTACCCCTCAGCGAAGGCGATCTTGATCTTATCCTTCTGCTGGTGAGACAGCACCGGGTCTTCGCTGAGCAGCTTCTCGAGTCTCGGAGCCACATCCGGGCCCAGGTTCACTGATTGCTTCTCTGTGGTATTGTCGTTCACGTTTAGTCCTGGAAAGATAAAGCTATATTAGTGAACAATTCTCTCCAAGCCCAACCTTTTCTACGAAGAGGAGGATATCTTTAGCCTCGTCTTATTTAACATGCTTGGACTTAACCGGCACACTTGTCCGTCCAATACTGACCGAAAGACTTACGCAGTCTATTGATGATATTGGGGTTCCGCTTGAGGTCGGCGTGGATGCCTCGCTCCGTCTTGAACCCGCGCACCTGCAGCTTGTACCTGAACGGGCTGTCTGGCGAGCTGCGGGCCAACACTCCGATGAAGTTGTCTGTGAAGCTGAATCTGTGGAGAGGATATTTTTTTTATAACAAATAAAGACTGATACTTTATATTTTTATCTTCATTACAATAGTAAACATGTATTGTACAGTCTATAGGACCCTAACAGCCTTAATGATATACACTCACCGGCAATGAAACTTGGCAACTGGGCTTTTTTCATACAAATATGGTCACTTTAGCGTCTCATAGATCGTAGTATGGAATGTTGAGTTCGGTTTATTGTTTTTCCTTTTTGAGAAAATTGAGCGGTTTTTGGCAAATTTTGAAACTGTGATTCGACAATTGGGCGTTTGGCCTCTCCATTGACGTAATAATCATTGCACAGCTGCAAATAGTTCCCTATCTATGAGACGCTAAAGTGACCATGTTTGTATGAAAAAAGCCCAGTTGCCAAGTTTCATTGCCGGTGAGTCTATTTAAAAAAAGGCTTTGCAATGATACAGCTATTATGATAATAATATTAATGATAAGTTACATTGTAATAACCAAGTATGTTATTAATGCAAACCCCCCAAACTAAGCATAGCTTGTACATTTAATGGGGGCCAGACCGCAGATAAAGATTACTCGTAATATTGTTTTTTGGTAAAAACATCTAAATTCTATACACCCAGATCTATACAAACAGACGTATTGTATTGACATCATAATTTATTATTTCGACATTACTATTGTTATATTGAAATGTTTGTGATAATGTAACTTATTATTAAATTAAAAAAAAAATTAAACCGACTTCAAAAAAAAACAGAAAAAAAACTACCTAAAAACACTGAAAAGCAAAAAATAATTTTAATAAGACATTCATCAAATGCGCTTATTGTCTAAGCCTATTAATAACATTAAATTGTATTTACGTGCTAGGTAGGTACCTACTAATCTGTTTGAAGTCGGTGCCAAGCCAAATAGTAGGTACCCAGACTACGTACCTACGTCCGCGGATTATTTGTAACCCTGTATAATACATAAATTATTAGGTATGTATCATTTTTCATTACCTTTGACTTGGCACCGACTTCAAACAGATTAGTAGGTACCTACCTAGCACGTAAATACAATTTAATGTTATTAATAGGCTTAGACAATAAGCGCATTTGATGAATGTCTTATTAAAATTATTTTTTGCTTTTCAGTGTTTTTAGGTAGTTTTTTTTCTGTTTTTTTTTGAAGTCGGTTTAATTTTTTTTTTAAAAAGTTTGTTTATTTTTCTATTTTTAGTGTGAATAATACGTAGGAGTGAGTAAAACTCTCTCATAATATTGATAACGAAAATACGAGTAAAATAGTAGAATTGTATTATTTGACAATATTAGGTATTCATTAAGTGTTCAGCACCATTCAGTAGACCAACTAAAGATGCAGCCCGCAGGAGGGACATAAGAATTAAGAAGACGTACCCTTTAGCTTCCATCATAGTTGTACCTTCCATCATCAGCTTAGCTGCAAAAGTACATGAAATACAACTAACGGTCCACATATTCCTACAACACTGAAATAATTATCTCCTAACTCCTAACCGTTAAGGAGTTGTACCTTCCATCATCAGCTTAGCTGCAAAAGTACATGAAATACAAATAACGGTCCACATATTCTTACAATACTGAAAGAATTATCCCCTAACTCCTAACCGTTAAGGAGTTGTACCTTCCATCATCAGCTAATCAACATAAAGTGATGTCTATAGGACGCAAAAACTTAAATGGCTTCAGAAAAAACAAGTAACGCGTAGTGTGCGCCTATAAAATTTGAGGTTTGCCCTTGATTTTCCCGGGATCCCATCATCAGATCCTGACATGGTGACAATGGGACCACCTCGGAACTATGCACTTTCAAATAAAAAAATAATTATTTAAATCGGTCCACAATTGACGGAGAAATCGACGGACATACATAAAAAAAAAAAAAAAAAAAAAAAAAAAAAATACAAACAGTCGAACATAGAACCTCCTCCTTTTTTGAAGTCGGTTAAAAAAGGCAAACTGTTGTTTTTTTTTGCGGCACTTCTTTTCTCAACATTGACGTCAAAGTGCTGGTAGGGAAAGAAAAGAATGACATGCAAAGTATTTTCTTTATCTATTGCAGAATAAATTATTTCATTCAGACATTTTCATGTACACCATTGTTTGCACCTTGCGGGGATCATACATACTGATGCACTTATACATTTATACTTAGCAATGATAACTATTAAATTCACCTTACAATATCCATTACAAAAATAACACAAACAGACAACATTGTCATTCACCCACGATAAAAATAGATCTATCCACTCTTATTATAGAGATGTCTAAGGCAAAATAACAATATCACATGCCTGAGGGCAGTGCAATTTCGTTCATATAAATAAAGAGAATGGTCTTTTACTCAACTCAGCTATTGTGACGAGCCTGTGGCCTAGTGCACAAGTTGTGACCATTGCCTAAAGTCAAAGTCTATTATATGGCAAAAGATTGTATGTAAGAAAGAATCACATCTATAACATGTCAAACCTTAAGTATAAACGTAGCACATTTTATGCAGCCCCCCCAATGACGTTCAATTAAAAAACTAGACTCTCAATCACGCTCAAATATTGTCTGAAGCAAAAGTCTGCCCACCCGACTATTGGGCAGAGTTTTCGTTTAGTTGTATACAATTGACATTAAACACTAACTGCCACGAGATAAGCTGATAATTTGAATGAATGTGTTAATGTCATCTGTGTCAACGCCGCTCGGACGTTTTTTGAGGAATTTTTCTTAGAGATTGGGTGTCTAGTTGTATATTGAACGTCATTGAGCCCCCCATTCTATTTTTTTCTAGATTTCCCAATACCTAAACAAAATACATCGCACACCCGGTAAAAAACAGTCATAACATAAAAACAGGCAAATCTGGTAGAGTCATTTTGTTACTTAATAATAAATTGAAGACTTAGTCGCACACCCGCCAAAAAACTGTCATACGTAGTGGCAAGTCTGGTCTTACTTTTTTCAGTAAAATAATATTTTTATAATCTCAGTTTTCGCAGTAAAATAATATTTTACTGCAAGGGGTGAGATTTGCCTGTTTTTGTGTTATGACAGTTTTTTACCGGGTGTGCGACATCATCTTAGGAATTTTCTCTACTACAGGGGTAAGCAATCCTCACCCAAAAATTTTAAATCTTTGTTTAAAAATTATATTAGTCCAATGGAGACATGACTTAAATGAATAGTAGCAAAGCAACAAAATCCACTAGGACATACCAACAGATTGATTAAAAAAAAAAAAACAAAAAAAAACTACCTAAAAACACTGAAAAGCAAAAAATAATTTTAATAAGACATTCATCAAATGCGCTTATTGTCTAAGCCTATTAATAACATTAAATTGTATTTACGTGCTAGGTAGGTACCTACTAATCTGTTTGAAGTCGGTGCCAAGCCAAATAGTAGGTACCCAGACTACGTACCTACGTCCGCGGATTATTTGTAACCCTGTATAATACATAAATTATTAGGTATGTATCATTTTTCATTACCTTTGGCTTGGCACCGACTTCAAACAGATTAGTAGGTACCTACCTAGCACGTAAATACAATTTAATGTTATTAATAGGCTTAGACAATAAGCGCATTTGATGAATGTCTTATTAAAATTATTTTTTGCTTTTCAGTGTTTTTAGGTAGTTTTTTTTTGTTTTTTTTTTTGAAGTCGGTTTAATTTTTTTTTTAAAAAGTTTGTTTATTTTTCTATTTTTAGTGTGAATAATACGTAGGAGTGAGTAAAACTCTCTCATAATATTGAAAACGAAAATACGAGTAAAATAGTAGAATTGTATTATTTGACAATATTAGGTATTCATTAAGTGTTCAGCACCATTCAGTAGACCAACTAAAGATGCAGCCCGCAAGAGGGACATAAGAATTAAGAAGTCGTACCCTTTAGCTTCCATCATCATAGTTGTACCTTCCATCATCAGCTTAGCTGCAAAAGTACATGAAAAACAACTATCGGTCCACATATTCCTACCACACTGAAATAATTATCCCCTAACTCCTAACCGTTAAGGAGTTGTACCTTCCATCATCAGCTTAGCTGCAAAAGTACATGAAATACAAATAACGGTCCACATATTCTTACAATACTGAAAGAATTATCCCTTAACTCCTAACCGTTAAGGAGTTGTACCTTCCATCATCAGCTAATCAACATAAAGTGATGTCTATAGGACGCAAAAACTTAAATGGCTTCAGAAAAAACAAGTAACGCGTAGTGTGCGCCTATAAAATTTGAGGTTTGCCCTTGATTTTCCCGGGATCCCATCATCAGATCCTGACATGGTGACAATGGGACCACCTCGGAACTATGCACTTTCAAATAAAAAAAGAATTATTTAAATCGGTCCACAATTGACGGAGAAATCGACGGACATACATAAAAAAAAAAAAAAAAAAAAAAAAAAAAAAAAAAAAAAAAATACATACAGTCGAACATAGAACCTCCTCCTTTTTTGAAGTCGGTTAAAAAGGATTAGATAATAATGGAGACCAAAAACTTTCCTGATAAGATAATCTTTTTAAGCCAGAATAATAAATATACATGGTATAAAATCTATGTTATTATTGGTAACTTTTAATATTTTATCTACATCCATACCCTAATATGACTATTTTATAGTCAGGATTGATGAGCAAACGCCCTATATTTCGATATGAGTATCTGTCGCTGCATCTTAATGTTTACATTTTACACATACAGTCACATAAATAACTATTAACTGGCCCAATGCCATGTACAGCAGTAACCACCATTATTGCATGTGTAAGGGTTGTAGTTTTACCCCGAAAAAACGATTGTTGACTCAAATAGTCATAACATGAGTGATTTTATACCTTCACTGGAATAAGAACAGAGAAAGTAATGTTGTTAGATATGTCTATTTATTATTATAGAGGTAATGTTGTACTCATTGGAAAGAGGGCAGTGTAAAATAGTCCAATTAGAATCAATATGTTTAATTGCATGAAGCCATAAGTATAAGGAGAGGTATCTTATATGCATAAAGGTAAATTGAGCAGCATACCTGGTTCTATTGCCGCGCAAATCCACTGTGACTGTGGGTGTGGGTGAAACCGGCGCGGGACTCCAGCCATTCTTGTTCTGTTCAAAACTTTCTGCCGATACGTAGGACACCTTGCGGGCAGACAGCAGCTCGTTCACCGAACTCAATGTCCTGCGTCCCACGAACGACGACAAACAACGCAAATCTATCCTGCGCATCTCAGTCAAGACATTTTTATCAAAATTCCTCAGCGCCTCGTCTAAACTTTCAGTGCACACTGATGCATCATACAAGGCTGCAGCACCCTCTTTTCTGTTCACATGGCTGCCTTTTCCACTACTGTGCTTCCTCTGTTTGAACAAGCACAATCGTGCTGATAACTGGCTCACACTTACTAGAATCTGAAATGTTACGAAGGTTATGTAGATGACAAACAATATTTGTTTTTACAAGCGCTTCACGCGTGCATTAAGTTTCTGAGGACATTTACTAGATTTACCTGATTTTGGGTGTTTAAAGAATTAAGTGATAACATGTTACATGTAGGTGAAAAGTATGTTTTTCTTTTCTTGAAGTGCACTCGAAAATTTTGTAGGCTCTTACGTCAAACTTAATTTTCGTAGCGAAAAATATGGCGAAATCTTTCACTTCTATAATCTTTATGGTGGGTGAATGAATTGTATGGCAAAGGAATTTATTTATTGAACCTGACAGTGGTTTCAGAATGTTTTCTAAAATAAGAAAAAAAAAACGAGTTCTATTATGAAATCAATCAACTGCAATATTCGACTATTCGTCTTGAATTTGATGTTGATTTTGCAAAGGTTTTTATCATGGACAGCACACTGAGCAAACTCTCATATTTAATATATTTAATATACAATAATTTTTACCAGTAATATTAAAAACACTGTTCGACCATTAGATTGTTAAAGAAAGAGTTTTCATTGAGTATATCAAATAATAATTTTTAAATTATGTAAATGGAAAAATATATTTTTTATTAAGTTTTTGAATGTTTCGCAGTCTCTATTCTATTATTGTCTATGCTTTATTTGGACAGTAAAATCCAAAATGGCGACGAGCGATGACGAGCCTATGCATTTATATGAAGTTTTTCAAAACTGTTTCAATAAAATAGCAAATAAACAACAAGGTGAGTGAAATATTGCATACCGTGGCTCGTCTCGCATCCCTCGAACTAATTATCGCGGTACTGTGAAGTGTTTCATTGTGAAAATCAGCCAAAGTGTTTGCGTGTTATGCCATCTCAGTGTTGGATACCAGCAGCATTTTTTCTAAATACGCATTAATAACGCACCGTTCATGTTTCAAAAGCACCTAACGTTGCTCTACGATGAATAACGCAAGTATATAGATAATTTATAAGCATACAGGAAGGCGTAAAACGCCCGAAAAGGCTATGTTTTGGTCACACAGTCGATTGTCAAATGTGCTCCAACCCATTGTGCGAGTGTACAATTTTTGAGCAAATATGAATTGTTTCAGCGCGTTTATTTACATTGACGAGATCGTTAAAGCTTTAATCAGGTATACGTATCGCTTTTAGCGTCACAATAGTGTTTATTCTACGGAAAACGTGCGATAGTATGAATGCTTTGCAAGTTTTGAAGATGCATTTTTTTTCGATTTCGCTTGAATGGCATCTTGAGATGTCAGCCAGGCATGTTATTGTTACTCTTTGGAGTTTTATATGGGCGATTGCCGTTTTTACGTCGTCTTTATGCCTATGTTTACAGTGAAAATTTGTTTATTTACACATGGAAGCGCGAGCGTTGTATCTATGGAGTCGCTACGTACTCCACGGGAAACCTAGTAAAGCTTGGGGAACGGACGTGAGAAATGCTTTGTATACGCGACTATTTAAAAAAGGCAAGTTTCTTTCTTTTCTCAACAGAGAGGTTGCTTATATTTTGTATAAAATCCTCCATGGTCCTTTGAGATATTTAGAACCTATGTTCATGGTTAGGTTAGGATATAACCAATGGCATTGCATTGGTTATAAATGATTATTATTGTTTGTTTATAACATTATAAACCTAAGCCTGATAAAAGTTAACTGTATTATATTATGTACTTTTATTGAAAAATACATGCATTGAATCATATAAGTAATTAGCTTGAACCTTTTTTTACAGAACAATCATAAGATTTTCTCCACTGACTCTTGCTTAGCTATGGAAATGCATATCATACAAGTAGGGAATGCAATCTCGATCTCGCGAGATCTCGTTTTCGCGAGATCTCGGCCTTTTTTTGCGAGATTGAATCTCGGTCGAAAACAGGACGAGATCTCGCGAGATTAACGAGATTGCACTCGAGCACAAAAATCTCTTCGAAGCCCCAACTGACACGGTCGGACTTGCGATCTGTCGGTTTCGTTTGGTGCGGGTGAGGCGGCGGCTTGAGATAGTGGTCGTGGGAGGAGGTGTCTTTTAGTTTCGTTCGTGTCGGGCGTGCGTGCAACAATGAGGCTCGGACAATGTTTGAACCTTGATCATCGAAGGAGGATTGCTTGCCTCTCTGTCTTTTACAGACTCCACTTTAGCGAGTGTTCTTCTCAACTGCACGACTTAATTTCGCCAGCTCCGTTCCATCACTGAACGACTAGACTGAGAGACTCCATCCGTATGCAGTCGAGAGAGAGTCAAGTCAAGACCACGGACTAAGCGATTTGCTTCGTCTTTTTTGACACGGACTGCGCGGGAGTGGAACTCTCTGCCTGGGTCAGTCTTTCCTACCTATCCATTATAACTTGGGGCTCTTCAAGGCCAGAATTAACGGGCCTTTCCTGAGCAAGTGCCCTCTATTGTAAACCGCATAGTTGTTTAACATCAGGTAACTGTGTGGTCAAGTGCTGGCTTAGTTCAAACATTAAAAAAAAATATATTGATAAAAATTGTAAAGATAAATACTGGTTTCTGATGTTTACGCGGTTACTACTCATTAAATAAAACAACTTAAAACGGATAAAAAAGCGCGATATGTTCTACATTTTTAATTTAAAACCCGACGTTTCGACCACTTTTCAACAGTCGTGATCAGATTTAAAATGTAGAATTTTTCGCTAGTTTTTATCCGTTTTGAGTTGTTTTTTTCGTGAAAATTAATGTTTATCTTATAATACTTATGATTTTTATTATAATAATATAATATAGCCTTTATTCGGAGTAAGAGTTACATGTTTTCTTAAGTAAGTTACATTACAAGTTTTCTTTATTTTTATTTTTATAGTATGTCTCTTAACACCGATTGCCTGTTGACATAGGCCTCCTCCAATTCTCTCCAATGCCGTCTATCTGAAGCCACTCTTGTCCATAAGGGTCCTAGTGTTGACTTAATGTCATCCTCCCAACGTCTTGCCTGACGACCTCTACTCCTTTTGCCATCTCTGGGGTGCCAATAGGTCACTTGTTTGCTCCACTTTTCCATTTTGTCTCTCAGCATGTAGCCTGTCCACCTCCACTTCTGCTGGTCTATCTTCAGAAGGATATCCGTAACCTTGGTCCTGTTTCTGATGTCGGAGTTCAAAATTTTGTCTTGTAGCCTAACGTTGAGCATGCTTCGTTCCATTGCACGTTGGCACTTTACGAGTTTGTCTCTGTGGTGTGAAGTTAATGACCAAGTCTCGCATCCATACGTAATACAAGATTTTTATTTTTATTATAATTTTATCCAAATGTAATCAAATATTGTGATTATTTGCAAAAAACACGCAAAACTGCCAATCTCGCGAGATCTCGATTTTAGCGAGATCTCGCAGCACTGATATTCATAATCTCGCGAGATCTCGCTTGAGCTCTAATCTCGCGAGATTTGCATTCCCTACATACAAGTGAACATTGGTTGCATTAATAACTGCTGGTCAAAAAAAAACTATGCTTTTTATATCTTGCTTTAGTGTATCTAGATAATTCCATTAATACTGAAAAATACAGCACATTTATGTAATTTAATAATTTTACATACTTATCCTTCTAAGTTTCTATCAATAGAGGAACTTGTATCAATAATACATTGTATACAGTCACACCTTTTGTCAATATTGCTTTTATTACCTGTTCATATACAAATAATTTGCCAAAGAAGGGTTGTATCCTTGTAATTGGCATCCTTGATGGCAAATACTGGACATAGACCAGAGAAACTAACTAGGTACTTAGTCTCTACCAACTATAAGGTGTCGTTTAATGGAACTGCACCCAACCCATGTAATCCCAGAAAACATCTGATTATGGCTGAATTGCGGATTGCAGATACACCAAAAATAAAATTCCCCTTCTTCCTCCCACATTTCCAGGATCAAAAGTACCCTATGTAGCTTTCCAACAGTGAAAGAATTATTCAAATTGGTTCAGTAGTTTCGGAGCCTATTCAGTACTAACAAAACAAACTATCAAATCTTTCCTCTATTTTATTTATTTGTTTTTTTTTACAAGAAAATTTTTGCCTGTTCTGCCGCTTGCAAGCTAAGGGTACTGACTAAAACTCCACTGTGGCTATCTAAAGTACAAGCTGTGAAGCTGGATTGTCCAATGCAGAGATTCACAATCGGGCCCCAGTATGATATCACTAGCTTGTTCTCAACAGCAAGGGTTCTTTGGTATTCAACCACGCTGCTCCTGCTTGGTGAAGCCAGCCTTAAGTATATATCATGTACATTATAGTATAAATCAAAATCTTATTTATGGCCATTTGAATATTTGTTTTAGAGATATTAATCATGCTGTGAGTTTATTTTCTCAATTCTAAATGATGTGTTGAAATAAAAATAACTGTAACTTAAACAGTTAACAATCTATGTTGTGTTTACCGACAGCTTGGCTTATATATGGGCAATTGAAGTATAGATGATAATAATGAATTAAACTTATTTGAAAATTAATTTCAGTTGTTTCAGACATATTACTGAGAAAATCTTAATCTGTAATGTAAATGCAATCTATCCCTTATGAAAGCAAGTGGAGCAATTAGTTTTTTTTTTATCTGTCTGTCAGTTTCTCTGTATGTTTTTTTGAAGTAAGACTCAATTCCACAATAGGTACTAATAAATAAATAAACTTCAGACAATATTACATACATGGACCCCGATATGAGTAACTTAAGCACTTATATTATTTGTGTCATTCGCTTCTCCAGACACTTGCTACTTTGCTATATCCTTGGCTACTCTATGTTTATGACATACGACGAACACAATCTCCACTCCAGAACCCCAAAGGTGATCGGTTTTACGGATGATATGGCCAGCCCACTGCCACTTCTTCTTGCTTATCCAGTGACAAATTTTGATGGCTTTGGACATCTGCCGGATCACCTCATTTCTGAAATCTGCGGCCCAGTGTGGGACTAGGGTTGCCAGGTCGCCAAACCTAATAGCCGGACAGACCAGCCAGTTTGGTCGGACATTTGTGTAGAAAAGCCAGACACCCATATTATTTAAGATTTTGTCTCAGTATTAATAGGTACGACAATTTGTTTTATGTAAAATCAAGCTTTTTTATTATTATCATAAATCTTGTGAAATGTAAAAAGCCTAACAAAAGCTGGACAAGACGGACATCGTTTATTTTGGCTGGACACGCAATCAAAAAGCCTACCTATGTCCGGCTTTATCCGGACGTCTGGCAACGCTATGTGGGACTCAGGTCTATATTTCGTCCCACTACCCAATTAACTCCCGCGGATTTCTCTTCTTTACACCCAAAAAGGACGTGCCGGTGGCGTCGACCGACTGCAGTTCTATGTATGAAAATGTCTTAAACTACATTGAGCCAACATTTCTCTTAACATAAAGGAACTGCTACTACAGTCCAATATGCGCGTACGCAAATATAGCGAACTTTAACTTTGATCCTAATTACAAAGGAGTAAGGTTCAAAGTGACTCACTAATCATATTCCTGTAGCCGATCGATCAATAGCATTTATTGTCACAATCAAGCTCCGTCCTTGCTCCGAATAGTCGTAATATTATCACCACAGCATATGATATCTATTTGGACCGTTGGCTGGTTTATGAAAAAAAACTGACTCCATAGTTGAATAGGTATAGTTCTCTTGACGAATTCTAGCTAAGGCGTTACGCTTATATTACTAGGCTTCCGTCCGCGGTTTCGTCTATACTACGACTTAACGTTTTGACCGCCTCTGTGGAACAGTAGTTAACCGCTCGGGTATTAAAACACGGAGGTCGTAGGTTCGATTCCCGCCTTGGGTCTGGTTGGTAGGGCTTTTTCAGTCCGACTGGGTAGCTACCACCCCCATAGGTGAAATCTGCCGCTATGACAGTTTTAGCTGTGTTCCGGCAATAATAATGTGGAAGCCAGTACACTTGAAATCAGAGGCTCGAAGATCAGATGAGCCTATAGTCTGGCAGCACATTGAGGGACGTTTACAGGTGAAACGTCCCTCAATGGAATAGGCCGCAGTGGCCGCTTACCAGCAGGTGGGCTGCTTGCCTGTCTGTCAACTGACCTTTTTAAAAAAAAAACAAAAAAGAAGCGATCACCCATGCAATTGACGACAGCATCAACGTAGCTTAACCATCTTAGTCTCGCCTCTCTTGCCAGGGCACCTCAACTCGACGAACAAGCCATTCATAAACTTACCGATGACAAAACTTGTGTATTTGAACTATGAAACAATTACAGTGTTTGTTCAAGTGGGAAGGTAATATGTTCGGTACAAAATCCACACTTTAGTCATGGATATAAGCTGTCTTCGGTATGCATAGTAACAGTATCGAAGTGGAAATAGGAGAGTCATTGGGTCATCGTCATTTTTTCGGTTGGTGGTAGGAATTTTTCAGAGTCCGACTGGCTATTAGCTACCACCACCGAAATCTGCCGCCATAACAGCTTTGGCTGTGTTCCGGCAATAATAATGTAGGAGCCAGTACACTTAAACTTAAGGCTTGAAGCTCAGATGAGCCTACTGTCTGGCAGCACATTGGACGACGCTTCCTGGTAAAGTGGTCCCTCAATGGAATAGGCCGCAGTGACCGCTTACCATCAGCTCGGCTGCGTGCCTGTCTGCCAACTGACGTTGTATAAAAAAAAAACTACTTACTTATAGACAACCAAGTATCGATGCGTAATCATAATGAAACTGAATTTTTGCAGACGATCGATTTAATTTATCTGAATGTGTGCATAGGACTTACTACTAAGAACCAAAGTTCCAGCGCGTAGTAAATCCCTTTAGTCCATTTAGCTGGCGTAAAGCTATCCTCGTTCGTTATTTAGCATTGTTCGTTACAAATAGCTGGCCGTAAATCAGACGTCCAGTGAAATATGGACGCGGATTTAAAACTAGCCGAACGCGCGGAGAGCTTTAAAAAAACGGTGCGCATACATGAACAGGGTAACTGTATAAAGTAAAAGTATCAGCCTATTAATGTCCCACTGCAAGGCAAAGGCCTCCTTGATCAATAAAAATCCTTAAACACTCAGTTGCAGAAACGTCCATTAAAGTTAATGTTTCATTAAAGCTATTGCTGTCACTTTTTATTTCATGACAACGAAAAGTGACAGCATTAGATTTAATGAAGCATTAACTTTAATGGAGCTTTCTGCAACAGGGTGTCAATCAAGTTATCGTTACAATGATGGGTACTGGCTTAATCACTAAGTTTGCCAAATGCGAATTGGTAATCCGAAACCGAGCTGGGTCCGAAAAAAACCGACAGTTAGCTTAATTCGGGAATTGAATTTAGGACCCAGAGAACTCGGCCCAGTACTTAAACCTAATCATCGAGGCGTTAGTAAGTAAAGTATCAGCCTATTAATGTCTCGGTGCAGGGCAGAGGCTCCGTCTTAGTCAATTGCCACAAGGCGGGCTCCGGCTGGCCTTTCGGGTGTAAAGGAGAAACCTTAGTGGCCAGGTAGGACGCTATAGTCAGTCCTGCCACACGGCCGCTTTCTCTCCACACTCTTCTTCTCGTGCATACAAGCATTTTTCTCCGGTAAAATAGGGCTAAGGCTTAGCGTAAGCATAATTAAGTAGGTAGTAGGTACTAGCTTTGCAGATTTTTTAAGTGAGAGCGCCGAAGTCAGTTTACCTGAGGGGTTGATAGTAGCTAACTAGTCAGATCCTCCAGAATAAAATAACAGTCAAAATCTATATTTTTATACTAGGTCAGTTGACAGACAGGCACTCAGCCCAGCGTATGGTAAGCGGTGACTGCGGCCTATTCCATTGAGGGACGCTTCACCTGGTAGCATCGCTAATCTGATCTTCGAGCCTCTGATTTCAAGTGTACTGGCTCTCTCATTAATTTTGCCGGAACACAGCCAGAGCTGTTATGGCGGCAGATTTCACCTGTGGTAGCTATTCAGTCGAACGCTGAAAAAGCCCTACCGCCAACCAGACCACGGAGCCCAAAGGCGGTCTAACTAACTCCCTATCATTTATAAATATTAATCCAATTGCAATAAATCAATCGATAAGGTATTAAAAAATCTTCCTTGGGTTTTATAAATGCAAATTTTACTGCTAAGCTGTGAGAAACAGTATTTAGTTTACTGCGCATTGTCAGTCTAATGAATCATCGAATTAATCTTTGGCTATAAAAAAATTTAAGACTCCTAACCGTCTGCTGGTCACATGACACAGTTCGGTTATAAATTAACTATTGTATGGGTTTGCTTTGGTCGAATTAGCAGGCTATTTTCAGACGACGAACTAGGATTGAGAATATTTGACGGTTGAGAGGAAAACAAGTTTCTGTCTCTTATTGAGTGGTTCTGATGTCAGAATGTGTAATAAGTACATTCTTTCTCTCATCAGCCTTTTTTTACTATCGCGGAGGAGAATACTTTGACTCGGGACTACCCACTCAACTCCCCGGTTTTCCCTTCACACTAGTGTCTTCCGTTTTCACGTAAACAGACGTTATAATCTCGTATGTACGATCGAGGACACCCACGCGTGATCACCCTTAAGGCTAAAATCCTGTGCAGTATTTTCACGTTTACAAGCGCCGCTCCTAAGAAGTCACGATGCGCGTGCACGGTATATTTTTCCAAAAGTGATCACGCGGGGAAGTCCTCGATCGTACTTAGATAGAAACTCTGAGAAGCACATAGGTACATTAGATATCAAACATTAATGTACAGCTTTGACAATTTAACGAGGGGCAGATTGTAAACAAACAGTTTTAGTTCAATAAATCTTTCAAAAAAGTGTGAACTTTGTTGTAAGATCACAAGATTTATGTACATAAATATATCGATGTACGGAAAATTTTTTTTTATATTATTTTCAAACCTAATCCAAAGCAGCACTTTATGCTTATTAGTTAAAGTGCAAAGATTCTTCTCTTCTATAAATATGGCAATGTTTACTTCATGATGAAGCGATGTTGTTTTTATTCCCATCGCGCAAAGGTCCGAATAACTAGGTGGTAATTAGAAACACTAATAAGTGATAAATCGGAGACTAGGTAGCTCTTGATATAGGAAAACTGTTAAGGTCTTTTTTACACATGGTGCTAGGCGAAATTTGAGCGATTTAAAAGTGGTGTCTCAGTCCAAAAAAGTAATTGTTTTATGCCTCCGTAGAATTTAAATTACTAAAGAGATACATTATTTTTTTAAACTGAAAGTTCTTATTGCCTACTTCTTATGCCATCGATCATAAAATTTCAATGACGTGATATTAATAGAATATCTATCATGTTTCTTCGAACGTTCTGTCTCGAACTAGTCAAGGAACTTGCACCATGATTCAGGATTCCAAGTCCGGTTATTATGTTGAAGCGACTGTCATCTGACCTCCACTTGGATGTCAGAATGACAGTCGCTCCAACGAACCAATTGGATCATCGCTATACACTTACAGCTATTTTTCTGTGCAGATTATCTTAAGATATTTTCTGAGCTCGTGGTAAATACGCTCATAAGTCATAGAAAAATCCATAGATGCGTGCCCAGATTCGAAACATCGACCTCACACCTCTCGGCTCAAGAGAACAAAATATAGCAATCATTATTATATCTTTGAGAAGACATATTCCTCCACTCAAGGGCTACATGGTATACATGACAGATTGTAAAAAGCCAGCGAATGGGCCATCGATCAAACAGCGCGATTTTGCGACAATCGACCGCCATTGAAACGCGAGCTATATTTGGTGTGTGGAATTACGTATGATCACCGTTATGGTGGTGTGGTGGAAGTGATAAGCGACAGGCACGCATAGGAAAAGATAACTGAGCAAATCTCTTAGCGCTAACTCAGTAAATCAAGCCCAGTGTACTCTCGTTTCTATTGCATCGTGGCGCAACTAAATGCGCCCGCCTGTTCCATTGAGAGACTCCTGGCCAGAAAGATTCGCTCGATGTTCAATTAACAAGACTTTCGTGTTTTATGATCCAAGTGGCTCAGTCACTGCTCGTACACAGAAAAATACTGGGTGGAAGCGGGTATTATAGTGTATTGAGCTATAAACAAAGTACAAACTTTTCCGGTCGTCCTAAAAAGTCTTTTCTTTGCGATTGGTATAGATTGTCGAAAAGTGTTTGCTTTTTCGATCGTTTCAAAAATTGTTTGTAAACTTTTGCTTACGCGATTGTTAAAAATAATCGCACAGCCATTCGGAATAGCAACTTCGACATGTGAAATCATTCCTTTTGCTTCGTTAATTAACACAAGACTTAAGGGTCAGATCAATGTATGTGATGTGGTCCAATATTTACAAGCCTTCCGCCCGAAGTAATGTGATATTTTTCCGGGATAAAAAGTATTCTATGTCCTTTCCCGAGGTCTAGTCTATATCTGTACCAAATATCATCAAAATCGGTTTAGTGGTTTAGGATTGATAAACCACTAAACCGAGCCACAGGAGATAACAGTTACTTACGCATTTAATAATATTACTCGTAGATTTAGTACGAAATTATGATTTACCTACCACTAGCTACCCCCACAGGTGAAATCTGCCGCCATAAGGCTTCATGTAGACGACGCCGGGACCGGACCGGCGCCGGAACGGATGTTTGTGTATACGAATGAAAACCGCGCCTGAGCCGGACCGGAGCCGGACCGGATATAATAATTTTAAAATGAAATGCAGGCGTCTTTACAGTTTCGTTGGCAATGCTTTACTGAACTGTAATCGCCGCCTTACTCAGGATCAAAATAGAACCCGCGGTGTCAATCCGGCGCCGGTCCGGCTCCGGTCCGGCTCAGGCGCGGTTTTCATTCGTATACACAAACATCCGGTCCGGCGCCGGTCCGGTTCCGGCGTCGTCTACATGAAGCCTAACAGCTCTGGCTGTGTTCCGGCTATATTAATGTACACTTACTCCAGTACACTTGAAATTAAAGGCTTGAAGATCAGTTGAGCCTACAGTCTGGCAGCACATTGAGCGACGCTTCCTGCTGAAGTGTCCCTCAATGGAATAGGCCGCAGTGACCGCTTACCATCAGGCAGGCTGCGTGTCTGTCTGTTATAAAATCTGTTGTAAAAATGTAAGTTTTTGGTATGGAACAGGAAAATTAACTCTGGAATTCTTATAGGTTCGACGTTACTCTTGTAACTTGGACCACAAACACACAGATTTTACAATAGATTGACACATTTTGAACCTGTATGAATTAATGCTTGTTGCAATGTTGAGCTTTAGAATGTACAGGTTGTTCTGTATTTATCGGTCTTAGTTTAGAGCGAATTATAATTATGATTGATTTTGAGATGTCTAGTCTACTGACAAACGTGGGAAATTAGGAACCTAACCATTTATTATTACCCATCATTGTTACGAGAATGTGGTGTAATGATGAAGAAGTCTGCTAGCTAATACACCAGAGGTCGATCCCCAAGCCTCGATCTCCGTTCATCTATACTAATAGGAAAGATTTGATTGTTTGTTTGTATTGTATTGAATAGGCTCCGAAACTACGGATCCGATTTGAAAAATTCTTTCACTGTTGGAAAGCTATATTATTCCCGGCTGACATAGGGTACTTTTGATCCCGGATCCGGATTTCCGGGATCCCCTGGGGATAGTGTAGCTTTTCAGTAGTTTCGGAGCCTATTCAATACAAACAAACAATCAAATCTTTCCTCTAATATACATAACTATAGATGACAGACTTCTGCAAGTGGTTACATTACACTACTTCAATAAAAATACAATCAACCTGTGAACGCGAGTATAACGCGACCAAATAAGGATTGTCACGTATCATGTGGAACTGTTACACGGCATTAATCATACGAGGAGATGTCGTGAGAACTGCCTGTGATGTTCCCATCAGCGTCATTATCATTGACGAAGGTCGTGGTGTCAATGGTGCATGACTGTTGGTTGGATGTGTTTACCAGGTGGTAGGTTCCTGTACTGGGCCGTCTAGGTGCAGTGGGTACCACCGCAGTGCCAGATATTTTCCCGTGAAATAGAAGTGTGTCAAGCATTTCTGTTTTTCGGGGAAAGGGCACTGAAGCTAGTGAAATTACTGGGATTATGAGACCTAATAACTGTCGTCTCTTAAGGCGGGCAACGCGCCTGCGACCCCAAGGGGGTCTCGGGTGCTTATGGGCGGCGGTGATCACTTATCATCAGGTGACCCACTTGCTCGTTTGCCCCCCTATAATATAAAAAAAAATGTTGGTGCGAAGGGTGGGAAACGTTCGTACCTTTTAAGCATGAGTATGTAGGCAGTGTGGGGTGGCCTCACATTGCCGAACGTCATGAGGAAACGGGGGAGGCCATGGCTTTCCCTGATGAGCGCTGCACTAAAGCGGCTGAGCGCAGCTGGTGTGGGGCAATTGTGTGAATCTCTGCATAGAGCGACCCGGCCCCCTAGCCTGTGCTTAAGAATGCCACAGTGGAGTAAGGAGTTTAAGTCAGTACTCCCTGATAAAGGGCAAATCTAACACAACCACAGCTGTTCCCCCAAGCTGCTGGGGTATCCATAAAGGATTTCTTTACTATAAAAAAGTGGTAAATACCTAACTTAGGTTTGATGATTCCTATCTTTGTCAAACAATCAAGAAGTTGAACTCTTTGACGGCTCATGTTTTCCCCCTTCCTAAAACATGGGGTCCTTCGAACGAACAGTTCTACCACCAACCCGAAAGCTAAAATCGAATTAACAAACCCACCATCCGCGGAGGAAATCAAACATTTTTTAGTTAATAGTTTTTCAATCATTGAGGCCTTTGCCCTGCAGTGGGACGTTAACCTGATACTTCAGTTAAATTAAGACCATCTGCAGTCTGCAGTTGTCAGATAGTCAGCTAAAACAAAGTCGCGGGCGAAAAGCTAGTGTGTCATTTAATTTCAGTCATTCAAACAACGCAATACAAAGTTATAATGACTCAAAACAAAAAGTAGGTAACTAACATTTTTAACCCATATCTTCCCAAGATAAGAAGGACATAAAAAATCTAATATTTTTTTACTGATAACTAAAATTGGGTCTCTAAAATAGAGTAAAAACAAATTTTCATTTTTTTTTCAGTCATGATTACTGAATTACAGGACCGCACCTTAAATGGGGCGCTGGGAGTATATGCCCATGGGTTTTGTATGGAGAAATATAATGACCAGAATGTTTTTTTAATAGTTTTAATATTATTTTAGCTTTATGAATTCATAATATGTGAAGAAACTTTACATATCATATTAATGTAACGATAAAAATTACCTATTTTAGCAATAAAAATTCAGATAAGAAGCCTTTTTGGTGTTTTGGAAAGTTTGAAAACTGGATTGATGCAAACCAATTTTACATATTTTGCTGCTCTTTTGTGGCACTCGTGGCATCGAACCTGAGATTCATTACAAACAATGTAAATATCATTTTATTTTGATTCTTATCTAATCAGGAAGGTTTTGTTTGGGAACCATGAGCAAATTCCATTCAGGATTTTTTGAAAGATAAAAAAACGCCTTAGCAAGGATCAAAATGTCTGAAATACTTATGTATTTGGTAAAAGACAGAAAGTCGTAAGTCTTCAGGCTAGGCTGCTGCAGGTGAAAAGTATAACTGATTTGCGTTATTATCAAAAACCTATAAAGGGGACATAAGAGTTGTGGTAGCTGAGTTGCATGAAACTCTAACATTCTGGTCTCTTCCACAAGTATATCAACTGAAATTATAGTTGTTTTTCTGTAATTATGATAAATTTCATGTATATTCAATCTAAAAAGAAAAACGACGTTTAAAATTCAAAATAATAAATTTTGGTGAAATTCCATGAACAAAATCTTAACGGGGTCTTCTGTTCCCAGCGCACCTCAAATGGGGCGTTGAACAAAACTTAAAAAATATTAGACTAAAATACAAAATAATGTTAGCTGATAAATATTTTCTAAAAGACTAGGAACCTAAGCATGTAAAAACCATATCAATTATATTTTATAAATACATTTACATATTAAATTACACACCCTTTTCTGAAACTTAGTACTAACGAAAATCACTTGTTTTCGCCGAATTTTAAAAAATTACTAACGTCTGTTAAAAAATATTAATTGCTGACATAACATTTGTAATGTCATTAAGTTAAAGATACTTTTTGAATTTTACCCGCAAATATCATTTTTGTAAAGATTTGACGCAAAACGTTAGTGCACCTTAAATGGGGCGTTCGGTTGATATGGGTTAAACCGCTACACCAAACTACCTAAATAACTGGGCGATTTAATAATTCCGAATCGCATGCCTGCAGAGAAGCTATCCGATAATCGATTGGAACTATTCGATAACTCGGCCGAGGTTAATCGGCCATTGGATGATAATTTTTAAAACCAGTACTTGTCCCATTTGATATTTTAGTACATCGATCATATTTTCTCGTCTCACGAGCATAGGGTATTTACTAAGTAGAGTTGCCGTAATATGTTGCTAAAAAATCATGTAACACTGGCATTACACGATTCTTTACTTTTCAGGGGTTAGGGGGTAAGCAAGCCACCGATATGTAGTAGTGAATCTAAGTTCATAGTTACTCCGGATGACGTTTAATATACCTACAACTAGACACCCAATCTCTAAGAAAAAAACATCAAAAAACGTCCGAGCGGCGTTAACACAGATGACATTAACACATTCGTTCAAATTAACACCTTATCTCGTGGCATTTAGTGTTTAATGTCAATTGTGTATATGTCGCAGTATCATAGTTAGAGCCGAATTATAGTTATATGCCAAGGGTTATAATTATATAACGTAAGATGGTTATAAGGAAGCGATTTATAACTATCGTACGGCCACAATCTAGTAATATGGTTATCTGACTAAACTAATCTAGTTACATAGCTATAAATCTACTAAACAATTAAATAAAACGATTTAATGGTCTTTATTTCTGTTATAAGCAACTTTTTGTAACCTACAATTAGTTACATTACAATACTTTTTATTAATAAAACGTGTCAGTCCGAATACGTAATTTTAAAAACCATTTCTTTCATTAATTTAGGGAATAGGTGTTAAAAAAAAAAAAACCACGAAGGCTAAGGCGGGAGCTCCGCTACGCTCCGCTCCCGCCTTAGCCTTCTAACCTATGTCCATCCGAGTCGATTTCCGCCTCCGGCCGTTTATACAATGTTTATTACCTCACTAATAATATTAGTCGCCAAGTTATATTTATTACACCTCATCTATAATTCCATACTATAAAATATTTAGACGCCCGTTAATTTCTTAGTCGCCCCAGTCGATTTATAACTATAGAACTAGATTAGTTTAGTCAGATAACCATATTACTAGATTGTGAGCGTACGATAGTTATAAATCGCTCCTTATAACTATCGTACGTTACATAGTTATAACCCTGGCATATAACTGTATTACAGCTTTATCTATCTTACTGCGACATATACAACTAAACGGAAACTCTGCCCAATAGTTGCGTGGGCAGACTTTTGCTTCGGACAATATTTGAGCCTGAATGGGAGTCTAGTTGTATATTGAACGTCATTCCTTGTGACTGAATATTTTCTAAATAGAAAAATCGAGACAAATTTTTGTTCCGACCATTGTTTGTCAAAAGGATACAACGTCATTAAGAGAGTCGTGTGTTCGATTACCGCGTTAGTCTGATGTATGTAAGTCTGCCGTTATCTAAAAGGGCCAGATTCTGGATACTTAAGTTTCAAAGCTTAAAATATCTAGGTACTTTGATCGGTGTCCATGTTTTGGTAACCCATCTTAGTATTAATTTACTAGGCTGGTCAACATCCACAATGCTGGCACCGGCTCGTCCCAATCAGGTGTGTAGGAGAAACCGGGGGAGTTTAGTAGGTAGTGTACGCTTTGGTTCCGAGTCCCACACACGGCCGCAGGTCTAGCTAGCCTGTTATGGTGCATAAACGCATTCTCCTCCGAGAAAAAAAAGTATTAATTTACTAGAAAGTTGCATGACATTTTCAATGACTCATCCTACCTATTTAAAATGTACACGAGTAATGATATGACACTATAAAGGGAGATAACTTTCAATTACGTTTAATCATTAATTCTTGATATCAACATGTTTATAATTGGTTGTAAGTACGTTCGGGGTTATCTGAAATGAGAAAAAGTTCAAAACGATTAATATTAGCATTGATATTATTGTAATTTATTGCTTAATTAAATTAAGTAAATAATTAGTCCCAAGTCCCAACCAACGCTTCGATAGTCTAAATTGGTTTAAGTAGGCCTTAATTACGATTTTAATTTCCGGGTATGTTTATTATTAAATTAGGGGTAAACGTGCAAGTATGGCACCTGATGACAAGTGATTACCAGGTGCCATATATTACCGTTCAGACACCTGTGACTAGGTCTAAGGTGCGTTCCCCGCCTTTGAAGGAGGGGAAATGTGAATGTGGACGCTGAAAGGAGGGACGGAGCGCAACAGTAAGGCCTTTGCCACACTTGATATGGCAAAGGCCTTACTGTTGCACTCCGCTTGGGCACACTTGATGGAAATTACGTCGCGGATCTTTCGCGACGGAATTTCCATCTAGTGTGCCGAAGGCCTAAAGCTACTTACACGTTGATTTTCTGTAAGAAGGTGGTACCTTCCCGGTGAAATCGGTCCATTTCGTCTGACAGACAGGAACAGCTGTCTACATCATGGTTTCACCACACTTAAAATCCTACTATAATAATATTATAAATGCGGAAGTCTGGATGTTTACATGTTAAGATGTTTGTTTGTTCCTCAATCACGCCTAAACGGCTGAACGGATTTTGATGAAATTTGGCACATGTATAGTGTATAACCCGGATTAGGACATAGGCTATAAAATTCCTACGGGAAACGTCTCATTCCCGCGGGAATAAAAATTTTGAAACTACTAAACCGATTTGAATAATTCTTTCACTGTTGGAAAGCTACACTATCCCTCGGTGACATAGGGTACTTTTTATCCCGAAAAGGTAGGGGAAGGGGAATATTAAAAAAAAAAAACGGGTGAAACCGCAGGCGGAAGGCTAGTATACTATATAACCCTACATTACTAGCTAATCTGATCTAGTTTTATTAAAGTGAGCGCAACAACTCCCAAGTTATTGGTATGTAATACGTATGTTATAATCTACGCAATTTGTTTGCGCAGCTGCGCGGGCGCGTCTACCTGATTGGCCGACGCGCCCGCCAATGGGGTGCTTTGATTGTCCACGTACGAATTTTGAAAATGAGAAAAATTGTAATTGTTTTAATTTTTGTGTGTTTTTTTATGTCACTTTATGGCACAGGCACGCAGCCCGCCTGATGGTTTACAAACGACCACTGCGGTCTAATCCATAAGGCCTTAAGGGAGATTTGACCGCCTCCGTGGAACAGTGGCTAAGCCGCTCGGGTATAAAACCCGGAGGTCGTGGGTTCGATTCTCGCCTTTGATCTGGTTGGTGGTAGGGTTTTTTTAGAGTCCGACTGGCTAGCTACCACCCCCACAGGTGAAATCTGCCGCCAAAACAGTTCTGGCTGGGTTCCGGCTATATTAATGTGGGAGCCAGTACACTTGAAATTAAAGGCTCGAAGATCAGATGAGCCTACCAGTCTGGCAGCACATTGAGTGACACTTCCTAGTGAAGTGTCCCTCAATGGAATAGGCCGCAGTGGCGCCTTACTATCAGGTGGGCTGCGTGTCTGTCTGCCAGCTGATGCTGAAGTGGTATGTAAAGAAAACGCTTCGATGATCTAGTGATTTAAATCGGCCTGGGGCCGGGGGCCTAAATCTTGGGGTCCCGGGTTCAATTTTCGAGACTTTGAGTCAGTTTTTTCGGACACAGCTCGGTTTGTGATCACCAATCCGCATTTGCAAGCGTTGTGATTAAGCCAGTACCTACCCATCATTGACGATAACTTGATTTCAAAGATGGTGGCCTTTGCCCTGCAGTGGGACATTAATATTTAGGCCAAATACTTTTTATAAGATCATCGGTCCACCAATCTAAATTATTAAAGCTCGTTTATTTATTTATATTAACGGCAATTCAAACAAAGGAACTGCCGTCGCCACGATGTCTGCAAACGCGTAATTAATGCAATAATAATTATTAATATTATTATCGCTGTTCTAGTATCTAGCTCGCGATAGGCAGGGTTACTGCGCTGTCGCTCCCGTGTCAGACTGCACTGATAGCGAATGCAGGCGTAATTAAATATTGCATTGTCTGTTGTGCATCGAGTAATTATTATCTAATGGAGACGAAATATCGCGTCATCAGAATATCTCTTTTTTTTTCTTCAAGCGTTATCAAGGCATGGTACACTTGCATGGCAAGTCCAGTTATTACTAGAGATGCACCGGATCCCACTTTTGCCTAGGTACCCGCCAACCGGGAACCCGGCGCAAACTTATGCCAGGTACCCGGCAAAATTACTCGGCATGAAAATGACGTGCGTACATTCCACTTCCCTGTTTTCAAGACATAAATCACTATAAATGGTGGGCCTATAATATGGGTCATTCACTACCACTACCCTATTATAAAAAGAGTCTCTGATGAATCTGGCGATGAATTTTTTCCAACACCTAATTACCCGGCAGTGCCGCGAATCCGACGCAATTATAAATACCCGGTACCCGGCCGGTAAAAAAGTGCCGGATCGCCCGGATACCGGATCCACATCGGGTACCCGTCCCATCTCTGGTTATTACATCACTTGCCACTTTTTTATGCCTTTATTATAGAAATCAAGACTATCATATCGACAGAATGATGGCTGGTCAATAGCCGCAAGACTGGCACCGGCATGTCCCAATCGGATAGGAAGGGGAAACCGGGGGCAGGTCGCTAGTCTGCGGTTATGGCCCGTAAAACTTCAGCCCACTTCAGTTGGCAGACAGGCACGCAGCCCACCTGATGTTAAGCGGTCACTGCGGCCTATTCCATTGAGGGACACTTCACCAGGAAGCGTCGCTCAATGTGCTGCCAGACAGCAGGCTCATCTGATGTTTTCTTAAGTGAAAAATAAGGAACTCAAACCATAGCTAAGCAAAATGACTGACTCAAGCAGATTGGCATAAATAATCCCGTCCTTTGATAACTCGAGCCAGCCATTCACACTTTTATTACACCCCCACCCCACTTTACACCGGAATTATACCAGGCCAACATTAACTTTACTCTAATTGTAATAATACCGACTGTCACGAGCACACGCGACTTCCGTCTCTCTCTGACACAGGCGGGTTCGCGAAGGAGTGAGCGAGACGGACGGAGGGATGGGAGGGGCATGATTTGTTGTATCGTAACGAATATTGTCGACCGTGAAGTGATTATGGGGTTGTAAGCCGTATTCATAGTGCGGGCCTGGTTTTCGTTTTGTTCTGAATACTTTTGCTGGTTACAATACGAATCATCTTTTTGTTTCATGTTCATCCAAGTCATGTACAAATTAAAAGCCACTGACTGCTGCAGAATCTATCTACCCGTTGAAATTATTGTACAAAACTTGACCTAATAGGTAATAATAAATAATTCAATTTTTTTTATCTAAACTATGTAGTGCAGTCGTTCAAATTTTAATTATGAGAGACTGGTGGGCCACACTTACCTTCTAGCCTTTGAATTCCATCTCCTAACAAATTGAAAATTAATAAAACCTAAAAAAAGTGAATAAATGTAAGTGGCTGACCAAAAAGGGACCTGGAGGGATTGAAAACCGATTTTTTTTTTTAATTTTTGAATCTGTGGTCTTTTTTTTTATGTAATAGGGGGGCAAACGAGCAAGTGGGTCACCTGATGTTAAGTGATCACCGCCGCCCATAAGCACCCGAGACCCCCTTAGGGTCACAGGCGCGTTGCCCGTCTTTGAAGCTTTGTTTTGGTCTAATCAGAATATTTTTAGGCGCCGTAGTTTTTTTTTATGAATTTTTTTGTGAGCCGAGGCGTCTTCTTACAAAACACGAAACTTCAAACGCGATTTACCTACTCGAAATCAATTATTTTGCCTTGAGGTTCCATTTTGGTCAACCACTCACAAATAGTAATTTATTCAATCTCAGGAAAAAAATATTTATTATTTTATTCTCCAAGTCTGTTCATAAAACAATAATATTAACAACAAATAAAGATTACTTATTTTGTATTTGATAAAAAATACTTTTTTCTAAACCGGTTAAAAGTAATTTATTTTGACACTAGAAACTTCACATTAAAATGGGTTTCCAGATTTGATTTGACAAAATAGATTCAGAACAAGTTAGTCGGTAAATAGGCTCATCAATAGTAAACCGGGGAAACAGTAAACACTGGTGTAGGCACTCCTGCGCACGCCGATCGATCAATGTCATCTACGATATACATTATTAACGAATCAATAGGGTGACCAGAGTAGTGACATGGGTGTTTCCGCTAGATGATGTGACGTGTCCATAGGTTGTAGTTAGTGTTATTGGTCTATTTTGATCATTTGTGTCATCCGTCCCCCATGACACCACTATCAGGTAAGAAGAAGCATACCTGGTTTGGTGGGTAAACTCCGTCCTGTCTAGTAGGGTAAGGGAGTCCAACACACTACCTCTTCCCCCGTATTCTCTGGGTAAAAAAAGAGTGAACATTTTGGCAGATATCACGCCTAATTTTCCTTTGTACTTTGGTACCACATGAAACCTACTCTGGTATGGGCTCGTCTCAATTGGGAGTAAAGGCGAAGCTGGAAGAGGTTCTGAGTAGTAAGACAAACGATTTGAGTAGTACACACGGGCGCCAAGTCTCGCTAGCCCTCAGTTTTTTTATAATTTTATCATTTATGGTGCATAACTGATTCTCCTCCTCAAAAAAAAAAAGGGTTGGTTGGAGGCAGCGGCCGAGCTCGAGTCTCAACCTCATCATCATCCCAGCGTATTCCCGATTGCATCCAGAATGGAGCTCGGGGTCCGCTTCGACTATGATCCTAGATTTGACAAGCCTGGTTATTACAATGGAGCGATTGCCATCTGACCTCCGTAACCCTACAAGGGAAACCAGACCTACTTGGAACATAGTCGGGACCAACGGCTTAACGTGCCTTCCGAAGCACGGAATCATCACTCTTTTCAGACATTCAGGTGATTCAAGTCTGCAATGTCCTAACCAAACTGGAAACAATCACACAAAGTGATGTTCCCCGCGGGATTCGAACCCACGACCTCCGGGTTTTAGAGCCCAACGCTCTAACCACTGTACCACGGAGGCAGTTCACTCGACACTCGGGCACTCGAGTCTCAACCTAACCTCTTTAAACATCTAGCAACTTCAATATAAAGCTCGATTGGCTTTATCGAGCAAATTCTGGAAAAAGAGTGGATGCTTTTACAATGCATTCTGCAAGTATACTCGTATATAAGGGGTAAAAGAGACATCTTGAAGGCAGGATAGCTGGTCACCCTACGCGTAACGGGTGCGAGGCGCTAGGCAGATTCGCATCCTGTCACTCCTGACACCAGATGTCCATTTAAATTCAATAAAACCACTCAAATTGGGTTAGGCTTTCAATTTTAATATACTGTTCGAATTATTTGTCTTGTAATACAATAACATAATGTTATATTTATAGGTCATATTCATGTTGTATTAAAATTTTTGGCGATTGAAAAAAGTAACTGTCGAGTTTCTTGCCGGTTCTTATCGACGGGTAACGACTACTAACGACATTCCGAATCTGGCGGTCAAGTCACTCTGTGTTATTGACGATTCATAAACACTTTATACAAGTTTACATGAATAAAAAAGATTTTAATTTGATTTTCATCCGCCCAACTGTCCATAGAATAAAGAATTTCCGCAACTGTTTATTATTTTAATAATTTAAAATATTACAATTTATTTATACTGAAAAATATCTAAATAGCATAATTAGCTTAAATATAAGTAGTCTCGTAAGATACGTTTACTTTGCTCCCAAAAGTAATGAATGCTTGTCGTGGCGTAACCATGTATTTTATACTAATGTTGTATTTTTTATAGTAAAAACAATTTTGGAACCGTCCGGGGATCGAAATCGCAACTTTTGTAATAGCCGACTTCACAGCCATTACGCTAA
Organism: Mecyna flavalis; assembly: GCA_949319885.1. Lineage (NCBI taxonomy): Eukaryota > Metazoa > Arthropoda > Insecta > Lepidoptera > Crambidae > Mecyna > Mecyna flavalis. The sequence goes on along the minus strand of OX439420.1, from coordinate 731,451 downwards.
ATAAATCGTCAGATTATACTGTTAAAACTAATTCATAATATTTCATCTGCACAAGTTAAGTCCGGACTATAGATTAGCTCGTGCCGGGGGCGTACAGTCACGCGTCTAATTTGATAAATCGTCGAGACTTCACGCTTTGTCTCCGACTGTACTGGGCCCTTGCACTGAGGGATGTTGCAATTTACATGACAAATTGATCTTCAGCTAAAACATCGAGTAATTGTTAATATTAGTAAGTGAAGATGTTGGATGAATCTATTAGTCATCAAAAAATAAAGCACTTAGCTACGCATCCATTTGTGGATGGGTGACCGAAAATCAAAGTGACTTTGGGCTACAAGATGAGCGCCGGCTCGTCCTCTTCGGGTGCTAAAAAGAAACCGGAGCCGATTTTTATTTCAATTTTTTATTTATTCAAAATCCATAGCACTTAAAAATTTAATACGGTTAATATAAAGTTTATTTGACATAAGCCAGCAACGGATTTTACTTATTGTCCGTATTGCAAAAATGTACGGTCAACAGCACATCACGGTAAACACTTGCAGTTCGATAATAGCACTTTTGCCCCCGACATAAGAGTGGTACAAAGTCCAAAGTGTTACGTCTGACGTGCTTTTGACTGTACAAATGAAGGAGGTTCAGCTAAAAACTAAAGTTGCACACGTTTATAACATGCTAAATAAATTACTTATGTTGAACACGTCTTATCTAACTAATATTGTAAAAATTTGTATTGGATAGGCTCCGAAACTACTAAACCAATTTAAAAATTATTTCATTGTTCGAAAGCTACATTATTCCCGGGTGACATAGGGTACTTTTGGTCCCGTAAATGCGGGGAGAAGGGGGGGGGGGATAATTGATAAAAGAAATTGCGCGTGGGTAAAACCGCGTACGAGACCGCTAGTTAGTTATAAATAAATATCTACAAATAAATACATACATTTACCTGCAGCAAAGGTTCATAAATGTATTCTCCTTCGAAAAAAAGATGTCAAGTTAGCGTCCAGCTAAGAAGGGAAACTGGGCAGATATATCGTAGAATAGATATCCTAGGCAAACTAAAACCCTGAATCAGGCCCTGACTAGACATCGATCGCGCTATCTAACTAGGGCATTCGCAATAACGTTAACTTTATAAATAGTATAGAAAATCCACAATAAAATCATACTCGTACTATTTGATCAAACATTACGACTCGAGTTCATTTTTGTCTCTTTATTTAAAAAAAAAAACAATAGACCATCAAGATAAACTATTTCAATACGGTGTTATAATTCCACTGATCTCTATGACACTGGATGGGCGATTGTCACCAAATGTTTTATCCGATTTGAAAATCGCCATGTTGGCGCTGAGAGCAGTACTTAGTGTACTTGGAACTAATAATAGTGCTGACTTTCGCAGATAAACTTCGATAATGCTGTCATTGTCAATGTCAATGGCTGTCCATTTGACTCATGTTCTGAGCCATTTGAAGTCATTTTAGTTCCCAGTACACTAATGGGGGGCGGTTCAAATCGACATAAAAATAGCTGTCATTTCAATGTCTAAAGCCACTCCAGCGTAATACGCCGCGCGTATTATAATGGACCTCATTGTATAATTCCCAAGTCCAAGACAAAAAGACGCCTCGTATGATTTAGGCTGGTTTCAGTCAGAGTCACGCCGATAAGCATGCGAACAGCGCGCATATCAGCAAGCATCGCCGTTCTTGTAAGATAGCGACGATTTGAACTGCAAAGAAAACCGGCAGTGTATAACGTTACTCTGAAACCAGCCTTAGCCATGAACTCGGTGTCCTAGGTTCGATTTCCGGTTCAAGCAAAATCTTCTTTCATCAAACCAGTGTGTCCCATGATACAAATAAATGCTTTTATCTGGTCATTTAATCCAAATGAGTCATTACAATTAAATAAAGTGTTCAGACTCAACCCTCCATCGGCGGGGTTAGTTCAGCGAACGCAAACAGGCCGGTCCGTCCGGCCCGATTGCGTGTAAACAAGCTTACTGTGATTTCAGAACGACTGTCGAGAATGGAAGTTAGGACATCAACGCAATATGTTTGGTTCTGTTAAGGTATCGGTAGCATTATTGGTTCACGCGCTGTCTGAGCTTGCATTTTTTAATGAACACCTAGCAAATAGGTATAATATCCACAATTTTAGATGTGGTCAAAGAACTTGTAATTTCAGAACGGACAGGGTGGAAGTTAAATTCATACAAAAATAACTGTCTTATTCAGCGCCGTCATTATGCACTTCAGGGCGCACATACGTATTGGTGATTCAATTTTATTAATATCTTAGATATTATATTGCATCATATTATGTACATACATTTATGCATCATACATCAGTCCATTGATAAAAGAAATACCCAAAAGACAAATCTCTGAAAAATTAAACTATCATTTGGGCAATATAAAATCCACAATCAAAATTTAAATTATCTTTATTCATATATTTTTATTTTTTATTCATTAGGCTTCAAAGATGAACATACTCTTTACTCAGCAAAATTGTAATTGACTCTTCATAGACTAAAAACGAGTGACTCTAACTCTTACAAATGTTATTTACGCATTACGCATGTCTATAGCTAAATGAGTTATCCAACCGTCAAATGAAGTTGTCCAGCCCCAGTTTGCTGAGGCTTCGCAAACAGTCAAACAGTGGTCGAAGCGACCTGCGTCGCGTGTTTGACTACAAACAGAACGGTGCTTTTTTAGGGTTGTTTGCTGAGAGATTTTGGTAATACTGCGGACGGGGTTAAAAACGCAGTTTGTTAACTGGCTAGATGACGCATTTGGTGGTTACAACTTTTTGGCGAAGGAGAAGTTCAAAAAAGTTCGATGATTCCTTTCTTTCATCATCATCATCATTTCAGCCAAATGACGTCCACTGCTGGACATAGGCCTCCCCCAAGGATCTCCAAACCGATCGGTCCTGCGCCACCCGCATCCAGTGGATTCCGGCAATCTTTATGAGATCATCGGTCCACCTTGTGGGAGGCCTACCACGGCTGCGTTTACCGGTACGTGGCCACCACTCGAGGACCTTTCCGCCCCAACGGCCGTCAGTCCTCCTTGCAATGTGTCCTGCCCACTGCCACTTAAGGCTCGCAATTCTTCGGGCAATTCCTTTCTTTGTCGAACTATAAAGAAGTGGAACTCTTTGCCGGCTCATGTATTTCCCCCTTCCTATGACATGAGTTCCTTTAAACGAAGCGTGAAGAAGCACCTTGTGAGCCAGTACTGCGATGCCAACGGATAGAACGCCACGGTGTTGCGTCCGTTGTCGTGGTAATTTGGGTTCCCCTTTTGCTTACCATCAGGGCTAAGTGGAGCCAATGTACTGAGCTACTATAAAAAAAAAAAGTTAAAAGGCACTAACCGCAGCTTTGCGAGACCTACAACCTACAGCGATGTATGGAATTTGGGACTAGATGCGTTAGTCCCATTATCTGATAAACATGCCCGGTTCCCCTTTTACTCCTGAAGAGGGACGAGTTTGTGCTCGGCCTTTATGTACTGGGAGAATGTGTAAAGGTGCATGCACTACAAATGCATTGACATATTACGACCAACCGTTTCGTGGTTAACCCGGCGAGAGTGTGGCGGGGTGTGACATACCCCAGTGTTCGTTTGTATCGATATATAATTTTATTGTTTTATGCGACGATTTTGAGGCTTCGTGTAGCTGGAAGTGAGGAAGAGCTGGGGAGGATAGTGGCGTGATTTTAGTGTTGTGTCAGCCGGCGTTGGAGTTAGACGAGCACAAACGTATGTGGGGAACATCTACTGACTGACATAGCCATATAATATGGCTGATTTCCAGCGTTTTAAAAGTGTTCCTATATTATAACTTGATTTTTTTTATTTATTTCATTTAGGACCTCATATATTTTAAGATTTCAGAGGCTTTTTCGTTTAAATAGAATTTTTTTAATTTGATGCGCCCGTGCTATAATACTGTAACAAAAAATTAGTGCTTTAATAATTGTTAATGAAAATTATTAAAATATGTTGATATATACTTTTTTAATTTAAAACCATCTTGAGGGATACCTAAATAAATGAAGAATACAAAAATTTAAGATCATTTTAAAAATAACAATAATATACAGGCAGTTTTGTTTTGGGCATGTCATACCCCGCCACATACTTGATGTAACATTTTTTCACCACACTCCCGCCGGGTTAAGCTATGAATTGGCACGAGGCATTGGGGATATGAAGTTGAAGGACTTTCACTTCTCTCTCACTGCCTAGCCAGCCCTTAGATTGGGTTAGTAGTCAATCGCCCGAAATTAATTCGCACGAATGTGCGAATCGTCAACTTTCAAAAAAAATATTATTTTAGTAGGCGATTCGCCCGAACAAATAATTTGATCTGTCTAAAATTATTGAGATTCTTGCTGGTTTTTCTCGATTGATAATAATATACGAAATTGGTGGTAGATTCGCTCAGGAACTTTGGATCCCTAAGAGAATCTTTAAAACCTTGATGAATAGAGAATATTTTGATATTGATCAATAGGAAGGCGTAGCAACGGAAGGAGAAAAGGGTCATTATTAACAGGTTCCCTGTCCGATAAATTATATGATACATGGGGCATTTTCGTCCCAATTTTATACTTTCATTAAACACATAATCTGATCAAAGTTAGATGTAAGTTTGGACGCTAATTTTTTGTGGACGTAGCGTAACAAATTCGATTTTGAGAACGGGGACGTGTAGGATATATTGTATAGAAAAGAAAAAGGGAGACAGAGAACCTGTATCATCAAACGACCAGTTCCATCAAAGCAAACTCCTTAGTTTTGCCACAGTGTATTTGCAATGACAAAACACGACCAGGCAATACGATCCGGCGACTCGATACGGTGACCCCGCGATAACGAATGTTTTCAGCTGATAAACGCACGTACGATCAGATGATTCATTTTTAACAATCGACACGATTAATAAACAAGTCGTTTTAGTCCTGCGTGTGTAGAACATTGCCTGCTACGCTTTTTGAGATGCATTAGTTCAAAATCAAAATCAAAGTACCTATAAAAAAAATAAAAATAAAAATCGTTTATTTTGGACAATTGGTATCCACTCTATCCAGTATGCTTTATACATGTAGGCTTCCAAGATGCACTTATAAATCATGAGACAGAGTGATTCTACCACAGGATTCTGAATGATGCTATCTATCAAGAACAATCAAAAAAGCTCGATAGTTACTCTTTTCAACGGTCAAAATGTTTGCAACATTTAATTATAAAATCTTCATATGAATACTGTTACTAAGTAATACAGTTTAGTGTAAGGATGAAAACATTTGCTTCTACGCTTTTTATCATACTTCAGTAATTTGTATGTTCTGTTTTGCGGAGGAATGATTTTAATAAGTATGCTCTAAGCGAGACCTGCAGTCGTGTGTGGAACATGCTAAATGATTAGTATAAGGTCTTGTAATGTCATGACATTATTATAATTATTCTCTTTTATAATGGGAAATAGACTATTATTATTGTAACTTTGTAAGTGCAGAACTATTGGGTCACAACTTACAAGTAGTGTCGCAGAGTACCTGTTCCATAACAGTAAGAACGTTTTGTTATTAAATAAATAAATAAATAAATAAATATTCCTGGACATTATCCACACAGCGCCATCTAGCCCCAAACTAAGCATAGCTTGTACTATGGGTGCTAGACAACGGATAAACATTACATATATATATATATTTATCCCGCAAACAATTTGGCGTCCCCCTATGGTAAAACTCCATTCAAAGTGGCGTCCACCGTCATTTGGCGTCCGCATACCGGACGCCACTTTGTTGGAGAGCAGCACTTAGGTCCTTTCGATCCTAGCTAAGCGTAGTACAATAATCGATGGAAGCCAGAAATCGTGTAAATGGCTGCAAAAAAATATTAAAAAGTTCCAGCAAAAATCTCAGTGCACCTGTGGCGCTACTGTCGCGCGTATGTTCAAAATATGTATATCCAGGAAAATTTCTGACTACGGACTCGCGTATTTGGCGTCCACCAATGCGACGTTGCCACCTCGCTCTGGCCTCTGCGACAAGAGGTCAAAAATAATATTTAAGCAATTTAAACAATATACATCGTATTTCGTCACGTACGCGTTGCGTAATATTCGGCGTCCACTATAAATATTAAAATCTTTAAAGAAATAAAAATTTAACTCGAATGTTATTATGGTAAAAAAATAACAATGTCCGTTTGTCTGTTACATCTTGACACATAAATTGAACCGACTAGATTAAATTTATTAAAGAACATTTTTGTCTGTTTGTAGGTACACGCGAATCTCCGGGATTTGAATAAAACTTTTTTTGTTATTTATATAGCTATACTAAGCCTGGGCAACAAAGGTATAGGCTATAATTGCTTCTGGAAACTAACACCTGGTGTAGAAACACAGCACACCAGCTGAACTACCTCTATAAATGTTGGTAGGCTAAAAAAGACTTGACTTGCAAAAGTATATTTTATAAATCCAATGGCAGAAATAAATCATTTTAGTTTATTTCATTTCAAATTTTCATATGAGTTATAAAAATTGCACCCTTGTCACAGAACATATACTAACCCTTCTTAAGATTGTATGTCTGACTGATGAACTTTTTCTGCTGCAATAATAAAATCGAAAAATTGGTAGGTACATATTCTGATGTAGAACTCTAAGTACCCCGCCTTGCTAGAAAATGTAATTTGAAATCACCATCTACTTTGGCATGATTAAAACTCCACGCGAACGAAGTCGCGGGCACTAGCTATCATATTTTATGAGTATGCTCAGTAGCTGTATACGGACGCCAAATACGGACGCCCTTATGGGACGCTGAATAGCCTGGCGATCTTGAGGACGATTGTTTTCATTTAATAATAAACTAGCCTTCCGCCCGCGGCTTCACTCGCGTAGCCCTATAAAGCAACATGAAACCCCCTGGGAGGTGAAGTTCCAAAAATCATTTCTTAATGGGAATTTGCACATTATGAAGCACCGCAAGTTTAGTCTCAATCCCTTTTTAACCACATTGGAGGGGGGGGGGATGACCAAAAACTCCTTCTTAGTGAGAACTTACACAGTATGAAGATCCCTTATACAAAATATCAAGCAAAAGGCTTAAACCCCCTTTCAACCCCTTTGGAGGGTAAATTTACAAAAACCCCTTTGTAATTGAAATTACCGCCGTACTTAAAATCTTCTTCCCGAATTTCAAGCCTGTATCTTTTAAAATAGATATTACATAGACTATCGTGTCGTTATAAATATGAAATTTGGTTGGTACACAATCTTCAAAATATAATTAAATATTGCGTGAAAGACGGACATACATTTACCATTCAATCTATTCATCTATGCTCATCCCAACACAACAGACTTTTTACTTGTGGATACAATAAATAAAATTAAATGACATTGTGGCGTCCGTATATTTAAACACTTAAATTAAGTGTTGAAGGGTGCACTACAGACAAGCAATAGGAAAAGAAAGAGATAAAAAACCCAAAGGTGGCAACGTCGTCGCACTTCCAAGTATCGTCCATCCTGTGAGGACGTCAAATAATCGATGCAATAGGTAAATTACGATCAATATACCCTGGACGCCAAAAATATATCACCATGGTTCGGAAGTCAAAAATGTTCGGGCATGACTGCAAGACGAATATCGCGAAATTTAAAATTAACGGATTATGACGTACCCCACGGAGCTGGAAATCAATAAACTAAGCAATATTCATTGAGACATGTCAAAAAAAGTAAGGGGAACCGGGGGACGCCGAAATGGTGCGCAATGTGCAGGACGCCAAATTGCTTCTAGGATGTATATATATATATTTTTTTGTAAATACATACATATTATACATAGAAACACCCAGACCGATACAAACAGACATGTTCATGCACACAAATGTTTGTACCGTGCGGGAATCGAACCCACCATCGAAAATATGGCGCCCAACGTGGTGGAGCAACTTCCTTTGTTATCAAAATGATTATTTATTAAAGAAAACTAATTACAAGGGGAATCGATAAACCGTAATGATTGGTTGCGATTGCGGCTTAGTTATCGTCTTTAATTATGTATGTTTAATGTTTTACTGTTCCTTTTATTCCTGTTGAGTTACTTGGACTAGTTTTCTATTGTTTAGAATTTAAAATGTATTTTTGCCTGTGGCTTTGCCCGCTTAAAGAATACGTCATTATCCTACAGGAATGTGATATCCGGGATAAAAAGTGACATTATGACATCAGCTCTCCCTGCGCGGAGATCGACACTTTCTGTGCCTACTTACTTGAATACAATCTAACAACGGTGTGTTGATTCGGCAAAAAAAGTGTCTGTGTCTGCACAGCGCTTTATTGTACTACGTAGCTCCCATATATTAAAAAAAATGTAACCGAAATTACCAGATAATAGCAATGTTATCGATTTAAAAACTACCAATTGTATTTTTAGTGTAGTATTTCTAGTGAAAAAAAATAAAAGATAACAATAACATATTGCGGAATCTCCGACACGCGTTCCACTCATACTTATCCGGTTTTTAATATAATATACTAAATGATCCAAAAAACGAACCCGCACTCGAGTGGTCCTCGACAATATGTCGACAAATTGCGTTTTCCCACAACTCTATGATGCGTTCGTGTCGCCACACGTCTGGATGTGGGCTAGACTGACTGAAGTCTTTATAATCCACGCTCTCAGTGTCTTAAAACGACGGCTAGTTGCATGTTTGATATTTGACAAATAAGTTATCAGAAACTTATTTGAAAGCTGTAAAAGATAGGATCTTATTAGTTGAGTAATGTTTTACGTGACCGAAACAGATTTTACTGAAATCTTAAAAGAGTACGTATTTTTTAATAAAAAAACCTTGTTCTCTTTCTGAAGGAATAATTAGGGCGCAAACGTAGACTTATCAAAACAGTATTAACAAATACAACTTTAATACTTATCACAATAAAAATTTAATTACATCTGTACGGTTGGTACATTTGAAATAGATAAACTGTCTAATAAGGGAAAGTCTCAATCTCTGCGTCACTGCTGGTCCCCCCACGGGCACGCGCCGCGCGGCCGAAAGCCGAATGTACAGCGGTTTTGGTTAATTGATTTACATAACGATACGATGTTCAACCGTTTAATAGCGCGCCGTGTTTATTTACACGGGAAATAATGGCACCGGGGAGATTTTACCCTACTTTTTGGGGTATGCTACATTTTTCCTTTTGGGAATTGAGGTTTGGCTTTTTGGGTACTTGCGTGTTTGGGAACGCCATGGCTTGTATGTCGCTCTATGGTGCAGGTACAGTCTCTGACTAGAACTAGAACTACGAGTAGCTTGAGCCACTTGAGAGCACAGAGTTTTGGACCGCCTCTATGGAACAGTGGCCAAGCTGCTCGGATAAAACACGGAGGTCGTGGGTTTGATTCCGGCCGTAGGTCTGGTTGGTGGTAGGACTTGGTCCGACTGGCTAGCTACAACCCCCACAGGTGAAATCTGCCGCCATCAAACTCTGGCTGTATTTCGGCACTATAAAATTAAAAATGTGAGAGCTATTAAAATTGTAATCAAAGGCTCAAAGATCAGACGAGCCTACAGTTTGTCAATCAGCACATTGAGCGACGCTGCCTGGTGAAGTGTCCGTCAATGGAATGTGCCACTTACCATCAGTTGGGCTACGTGTCTGTCTGCCAACTGATGTAGTATAAAAAATATTTATATATTATTTAGTTAGCTTTTACCCCGCTTATGGAAAGCATGATGCGAGTATTCTTTGCCACCGTTCATAGCAGAAAATTCTAAATAACCCACCGCTGACCCTGCGCTATGGTCGTCTATAATCCCATATTTTCGTCGCCAATCCACCGTAAAATGACGGGGATTTATTGCTTTTTATTTGCACGATATCCTTTTGATGAACCCTCGCGTAGGGGTTGCTTTTTAATTCAGAAGGTCCTTAGTTACAGGGGTGATGTGTATCTGAAGTAATTGAGATTTGTTGAGATACCATCTTTTGGGATTTTGCATTTTATTTAATTGGTTTAATTTGGTCCGATTGTCTAATAGCCTAATAGGTTAAGTGCAGGCTTTTGCAGGCTTGAATCACCTGAATGTCTCAAAAGAATGATGATTCCGTGCTTCGGAAGGCACGTTAAGCCGTTGGTCCTGCGCCTGATCTCTCGGTCGTGTCAGACTGCTTGTCCCTCTGTGTTATAAGAGTGAGGGAATAGGGAGTGCACCTGTGCTTGCGCACTCACTTGTGCACTATGATATATCCTGCGTAGTTGGCTGATCGTAAGATTGGCCGCCGTAGCCGAAATATCGGTTAGGAGGACATTATTATTAGGTTAGGTGCAGCAGGTCGGGGAATTTTTCTCGATTTGCGGCTATTTGTATCGATAAATGTCGACTATCAAGGAAATAAAATTGGGCAAAAAAGATTCGGTCTGGTAGGATCTAAAACCTAGGTCTTAAGTTTGAATTCTTTTTTTTTTGGTCGGGTTGGTGGTAGGAATTTGTCAGTCTCTTTGCTAGCTACCACCCCACAGGTGAAATTTGCCGTCATAACAGCTTTATTATTCCGGAAATATCCGGTAGTGTGGGGGCCTAAAAACTAAGATTGAACGAGCCTACAGTGCACAGTGTAGCAACATTAAGAGTGGGCTCCCTGTTTGAAGGGTAACTTTGACGAAGTTTATTCAAGCTATCACATAGACTACATATTCCAAATTATGCTACAGTTTTCTTCAAATATTTATCTAAGAAATGGTTTAGCAAAAACATGATACCTTAAATTTAGTACGATACATTATTTTTTTAAAAACAATGCGTTTTTAAGTAATTTTCACGTATTTCTCCTTACTTACCTGAGCTATGTGATTAAAAATCCTCTTACAAGATATTTTTATAGTTTAGTAGTAAATGGTTTAGGGAAATTGCTTAACAGTAAGTATTATCCAAGTTATTTGCGAAAACAGTTTTGCGACTTAAGCCGTTTAGTTCTGAGCTACACTGTATTAAAGTAGGCTAAGCGATATTGAACCTTGTGGCTCGGGCATTGGACTGTCTATAGAAATCAACCAAACGCGAGCTCAGTCTTACGCATTGCGTCGTTGACGTTGGACCTGTGCTCTTCGTGCTCGCGCCCTGCTCCCCCCACCGCTACGGACGACTATCAATACAGATAAATTGTGTTTATTGTTCCATCAATCATGGGAAACAAAAATAATAAAAATTACCGTTCAAAAAAACGTCATATTTCTAATACATACAAAGAGCGTGTTAGAAATTTAAGAAATGCAACGATGTAATTAAAACTACTTAAATAATTTGTTTTTTTTTTAAATACTTATTTATGTTGTCTGTTACCAGACTGTAGTAGTTTGCTAGTAATATCCATATACTGAAGTATGTTTCGTAAGTAAGTAACTTATTTTTGAACCGTATAGGTATCTAAGTTCACGTTATTCTGAACAACTTTTATTTTATTACTGTAAGTACTTTACAAAATAGTTTTCTTGTCGGCATCCCATATAAAAGTGGATCAGCTGATCGGTCAATTTGTATGAGAAACCCAACAACAATGTATGTAAAACACATTGACGATGATTATTTTTAATAAAATACAGACATAAATGAAATATCTATTTCTCAAATTTTTATATTTATACGAAATTCTCGTAGTATCATAAATACAAAACACAACTAAAAAGATTTTTGCTGTTATAATAATAAATAAATAATAAATATCTCTGGACATTATTCACACAGCGCCATCTAGCCCCAAACTAAGCATTAGCTTGTACTATGGGTGCTAGACAACGGATAAATTACTTATATACTTTTTTTTTGTAAATACATACATATTATACATAGAAACACCCAGACCGATACAAACAGACATGTTCATGCACACAAATGTTTGTACCGTGCGGGGATCGAACCCGCGACCTCTGGTGTAATAGCCGACTTCTCGACCATTACACCAAATGGCTCGTCCTGTTTTAGAAACAAACGTATTTCGGAACAAAAAGCTGTGGAGTCGCCGACTAAACTAATAAATTTACTACCTGTTCCAGTACACTTTAAAGAAAAGTGAGTGTAAATACAATATTTTAGTACAAACCTACTAGTAAAATTTTTCTGATTATTCTCCATGAAAGTTATATTTTTCAGGTTTACATTGCTTGATCAAGGAACTGGCGCTAATAAAGTAAATATCCAAAATGCAATATCTCCGCCACTCTTCACAAGTGCATATTACGTACGTATCACCAACCAAATTTCTACTCCAAAAACTTTTATCTAGTCCTTAAAATTTATAAAATTATTTAGTAATAATTTAGTCTTATAATGGTCAAAATTTATTATTTAAAATTTGTATAGAGGAGCAACATTCAATATAGAGGAGCCATATACACCGTACGTAAAGTTAAAATCTAACATTTTTGTATCTTGTTTTTATTGTAGTAATGCATCAAACTTAATTCTATTAAAATTTGGATTTAATTATATTTCAGGACATACAAAATACAGGAGCTCACAACAAAGAGAACATATCGCCTCCTAGTGAAATAATAATAATAATAAATAAATAATAACGAGAACCGAATATTACCTTGATTCTGTGATTACAAATATTAAACTCTGATTTGACACATACGTTCTTTTAAAAGGGTCCTGTCCGTCGTGATATGGTTAATACAATGAAGCTCAGAACGCGTCATGGCTTTTCTTCATTGCCACAACGCGTTGAGATCTAATAGCATGTAAGCCACGACACGAATTTCGCTATTTGGTCTTTCTTTGATTGCCACAACGCGTCGTGCGCGTTTTCATTAGAGCCATAACACGAATTTCGCTATTTGGTCTTTCTTTGATTGCCACAACGCGTTGTGAGCTATTTTTCCGCTCAATGAGCGTTTTCGATCTTTGAGCGTAACATACATACATAACGAACAAAGTTTACAAAACTTTCCAAAAGAAAAAGACGAGACCGACACGCTACGTACGATATGAAATCATTGACGCGCACTGAGCAAGTAAAGTACGGCCCCATTCCCGCCAAATTATCAAGATAATTATTTTCTCTGATAATTATCTAAACTACATAGTTCTTACTAAGGGAAAAATCGACTCGGATGGATATAGGTTAGAAGACTAAGGCGGCCAAACTATATACTATAAATAAAGTAGGACTCGTTCTACAGCACTAGCATGCTTTTCATTGTTAAAAGTTATCACAGAAGCCCTTGATAAAAGGTTGTCAGTTATATCTATCTTTTTGGATATGACCAAGGCCTTCGATTTTGTATGTCATGAAAGATTACTACATAAATTAGAGAAATACGGAATCAGAGGTAAAGCTCTCGATTGGTTTAAAAGCTATTTATCCGATCGCAAGCAACGTGTAATTATTAGTAGTACCGTCAATAATACGAGGGAAATGATATCTTCTAACCTTAGAACTAACACTTGCGGAGTTCCGCAGGGAAGCATTTTGGGCCCCCTGTTCTTTTTGCTTTATATCAATGATTTGCCAAATGTGTTAAAGCACGAAGCTATAATGTTTGCAGATGACACTACATTGGTAATAAAATGCGATGATAAAACTAACATTGAACAAGTTGCTAGTGAAGAATTGGATAGAGTAATTAGTTGGTTAAAAAATAATAATTTAAGAATTAACTTTGACAAAACTAAAGTAATGAAATTTCAAGCTGCTAAACTTCTTCAAGACATTAAACAGGTTAAATACTGCGATAAAGTCTTGCAACATGTTGATTCGACATTGTTTTTGGGCATTGCTATAGACAAAAATCTAAATTGGAAAAGTCACGTCGAAAAAGTATGTGCCAAATTAGATAAATTTGTATTTGCGCTCAGGAAACTTAGATCCACGGTTTCAAGACAGGCTGCTCTCACCGCCTACCATGGTTATGTCTCGGCGATCATTCGTTATGGGCTCATTGTATGGGGAAATTCCGTGGACATTCATAGAGTTTTTGTAGCGCAAAAGAAATGTGTTAGGGCACTATATGGGGCCGATTATTTGGAGCATTGTAAACCTTTATTTAAAGAACTCAGAATACTCCCACTTCCCTGTTTATACATTTATGAAATGTGTGTATTCGTAAAGAAAAACCTACATCTGTTTTCACTTCGTTCCACAGTTCACAAAAAAAATAATAGCAGATATCCAAATTTATTGTATATGCCTGCACATCGCCTAGATTTATCTAGTCGAAATTGCTACCTTATGGCAGTAAGGCTGTATAACAAATTACCTAATAGTCTCTCGACACTACCATTTAATAAATTCAAAAGCTGCCTCTTTAATTGGTTATTACAAGAATGTTTTTATTCAATCAACGATTATTTAAACTTCAAACCATTGTGACATGCTTTATTTAATTTTAATTTTAAGGTGAATGGAGTATGAATGATGCACTTATTTTAATTTATGATTTATGATTTTAATTAATGTTACCGTATTATTTGACACTATGTAATTGCCTAATTTTATTTATGGATATATAAATCAATTTTCATTTTTATGACTTCTATTAATAAATTTTAACTGTAATTTATAAATATTTCTACGCCAGTGATGGCAGGGCATGTGAAACGTATTTATATTTTAAGATCTTTTATTGTACAATGTTCTATGAAATAAATGATTCTATTCTATTCTATTCTATAGGTTGGCCCAACGGTTCAGTGTGACTGGTTGGGATTTTTTTTTACAAAGTTGTCCCAACGTGTCACATTGTGACTGGTTGGGATTTTTTTTTACAAAGTTGTCCCAACGAGTCACAGTGTTACTCGTTTTATTGTGACTCGTTGGGAACAAACGGCTGTTACGGGTCCAACAGATCAAATAATACCTGCCGCTGACGTGTTGGTGATGACAACCAGTACAAACATAAGTAATACGGTTCCAGTCATGGAAAGTACACCACCGATAAAGCGCCGCAGAATAGACTTTTCGGAATTTTATATTATATAATAAACATTATTATTTTATATAATAAACATTATTATTTATTAAAAATATGAATGTTTTTTATTTGAAACAATCGAGCTGTACTAAAACCAGACTCCTTATAATATTATGGCATTTGACAGTTGCGACTACAGTCGTAGATTGGTAAATGTTTCAGACAGTAATTTTATTTTTCATGCATGAAAATAAATGATAAGATTCTATCGTAATCGCGATGCATGGTGCAGTTCTTTCAGTTCACAAAAGTAAGTAATGGGTAGGTCTAAAAGGATCAGTTAACATCAATAAAGTAATTTTAAAAGCTTTGCTGAAGATATACTTTTCCTCCACGCTTTTTGTATAACAAAAAAATATTTTCTTATTTAGTTGTATTTTATTATGATTCTCAATAGTGTAGTACGCATTAGATACATTTTTGTTAGTTTATTTAAACGTAAATTAAATAAAAAAAGTCTGTTGAAAATTCTCAATTCATTCTATGTTCTTGCGCATCTGAGGTCGTTTAACTCGTCCGTGCGCGAGAGCGTCCCCGCCGTGCGGGGTGGTGCGGGTTATCGAGTGTTTCGCGCGGGGAGCGGGGGCAAATGGGTGGGACTAAACGTGAAATTTTTTAAGGCAGCCCACTCTTAAGAGATGCTTCCTGGTAAAATTTCGTTGAATAAAATAGACTGCAGTGGCCGCTTACCATCAGATGAGTCTTTTTTTTTTCGGAGGAGAATGCGTTTATGCACCATAACCACAGGGTAGCTAAACCTGCGGCCGTGTGTGGGACTCGAGACTAAAGCGTCCACTACCCACTAAACTCCCCCGGTTCCCATTCACACCCGATTGGGACGAGCCGGTGCCAGCGTTAGCTATTGACCAGCCCATCCCCGGGACCATCAGATGGGTCTACCTGCCTGTCTGCCGACTGAAATAACGTATCAATTTGTATGTCAAGGGAAGAAATTTATACTTGACATACCTGTTTATATAGAGTTTGCCCTGTTAACAATATGTGTCGACTGTATTGGACAACGGTCTAGTATGACGGGTGAAGGCGTATAATTTGCATAATTTTGCATCGCAACTAGAACAGAGGGGAATTCTGAAAGTTTAGCTTTAGCATAATATGTCTGACCTGAGGGTTTTCATCAATTGTTTTTTTTTATTGCAATGTATAACAAGACGAGCAGATCGTACACCTGATGGTAAGCGCCACGTCTGCCCTTAGACAGTTCAGTACCAAACAGTAACTAAGCAGTTACTGTCTGACACTGCCCTGCGCCCGCTACTGCACCGAGAAGACAGTTATTAGGTCTCATATACCCACTATTACTTTGTATACATAAGAGGTAATGATAAAAACTTTAAGTTATTGTCATAATATTTTTAATCATCTTGATTCTGCTTTCCGAAGTTTCGTTCTTCTTCTTTGGGTTCTTCTCTTATGTAGCAACAGGCTAAGTGGAGTCATTGTAGTGAGCTACAGTAAAAATAAATATATGAATATATCTCAGTAACAAATGTCGTACCTATATGTAAAAAGAATTGCGACACCTTATAAGTTAAGGCTTAGTGTTATGTACACTGTTTTCCAACCTGTGATATTATAAACAAATATAAATAAAATAAACATTTCATCAAGCCCCAAACTAAGCATAGTTTTTATATACTATGTGTGTATATGTAATGTATGTGTGCTGGATAGTAATGCTGTCTTTTTTTTTTAAAGACATACCTCCTAATACATTTTCACCCATCTTATTTAGTAGGATGCAATAACTAATTTTACAATGAGGAATCATTGTAAAATTAAGCCATTTTATTTTGTCCCTTATATATCTTATCGAAAACATCGATGCCCTTCAAAATCCCTTCGTCAGGGACCCCAAAAAGCCAGTCATTGACAACGGGACCCCCGCTAGATATACCCGGACAACAATAATACAGGGGTTTGCTACTTCACGGAATGAATGGGTAATACAAATTATACGCTGGGTCGACTATGTTGTGGTGATGTCCAGTACTGCCGACACGGAGATTGGGATACATAAATATCCCTGGAAACTAGCCACACAGCCTTGTCTAGCTACAAACTATAAGCATAGTTTGGTACTTTGAATGCTAGACTACTAATAAACATTACTTATATTTATTTTTGTTAATACATACTTCCTGCACTGGACCGACTAGGTGGAAACCACCGCAGTGCCAGATATTTACCCGTGAAATAGAAGTGCGTCAAGCACTCTATGTTTCGGCCTGGCCTATTCCATTGACACTTAACCAAGCAACCAACCGAGGCTGTTATGGCGACAAATTACACCAAGTCCTACCACTAACCAGAACCAAGGTGGGAATTGAGCCAGGTTTTATACCCTAGGGCCTAGTGGCTTAACCACTGTTCCACAGAGGCGGCTTTTGCTTCTGTAGAAAATGTGGGCGTACCGAGACGTCCTGTTGTCATATTTCTAACGTAATAAGAAGTCAGCCGCAAGCTCCAGAGTTGATTAAGATGATTAATTTATTAATGAGAGTTGTTAATTCACCATTGTGCTGTTGTCTGCGCCTTTGTTAATTGTGAGCCGTCTTTTTGTATACAATTGTTTATTTTAACAATTACAGTACGACAGTGGCAGACTGGTTTAACTTATGTATTTTATTTTATTCCACGAGGGCATTGCCCATACCATAGCCGACGGTCGGTTAACATAACATAGGCAGCATAAAATAAACGTTTTTTTCGCCTTCAAAACACCGGAGACCTTAGGGCCGAAACTGTGTGGAGCGGGACCACAGAACAAAGAAAATTTTCTCTCTGAGGTTAGAATGATAACGTCCCTACCTTTGTACCAGAACCGAACGCGCCACTTCTTCTCACAGCACACAAGGAAAACGATGCATTCATTGGCTAAAAAACTTCTAACAAAACTAATCCTTCTTATCTTAGTAATAGGGTTAATTTTACGATAATTCACAAGCTTGTGTTACCAGCTGTAATAACCATGTATATAATGCATTTCGTCAACTCTTACTTCTACATTTTTCAAATAGGCAAGTAATAACATTTGTGTGCAAACGTTTGAAATACATGTTTCAGTATAAAAATATGCAATACAAACGATGTAAATATGTTAAATCAATTATTTTTAAAGAAATTTTCCGTGCTTGCATCACTGGAATAGTGTAGCGCCTTGTCATTTCACAATTCGATACCGATAGTCAGGTTATTAGACTTGTTTATAATATAATAGTGTTAAGATAGCAAAATTCAGTTTGTTTGTGTAAACTTAAACACTACTGGACCTATTAAGAAAATTCCATCACAATTAGAACGCTTAATTCTTCCCTTAATGTTCCCACGGCCATGCCCATGGTGAAATCCACGTGGAGTCTCTTTTCTTAGATATATTTACATTATATTTTTCTACCTTGTGCTTTCTACAATTAGAATGCTTTATTCCCGGTTGCATTCATTCATTTTGTAATTATATCATAGTTTGTTGAAAAACTGAAACATACAAAACTTTACTGATAGGCTATTTAATTGAACTATTTATATCTTACTCGAAAATTGTATCTTATGTTATGATTGAATGTAAGTTGCCACACACCGTACACATTTCACGTACACCAAAAACTTAACAAAAATGTGGCATCGATAAAACTATCGATAACATGCAAGCACTAAAAGTCAAGCCGAAAATTGCACAGAGTTGCCGATTAAGGCTAAGAATTCACGGCGCGGTTTTTTGTGCAATTTCGGCGACGCCGCGGTTGTCGTGCGGTTACAAACCGTCCACGATATGTTGTCTTTTGGTACGTCACGTTGCCAATGTCACTAGTGCAAAATTGCGCCAGATTTCTGTGTCAAGCGATCGCAGAGCGCGCGGTGCGGGTGAAAATAGCATCGTGAAAAGTGCTCTTACTTTTTTCATATAAATCAATATTCTTTAGAGGCTGTGACCCCGCAACCGATGCGGGCGTGATTAAAAACCGCGCCAGCTGCGGTAACTTGGCGGGCAACCGCAATTAACCGGCGCGGGCGGGAGGTATAAAAATCGCACCGTGAGTTTTTAGCCTTTGTGTTTAGTGCGAAAATCGTGCAATTGGGCAAATACTGAGACCAGTTTGACGTAGGATATGATCATCTGATCATATGCGTGGCCGACCGACCCCGCCCACTTTATCATTCTAACCATTTTTCTTTTCTATGAGCGGGACCCACGCGCGGTTAGTAATCCATTGCTGTCATCCAATCCATTTTAAAACATTGCGTCGCGCACGCCCTGTACTAAGCCGGCAATGTATTACAAACCGCGCGCGGGTCCCGCTTCACACAGTTTCCGCCCTTACTCACCGACGGAAACAAAGCACAACAGTTATGAAGTGCCACTTAACTGTGGTCTTCTGTGAGGTCACCTCACAGAAAACCTGAGTGGGTAAATAGACACCTCACTAAGGTGTCTGAGGTGTCTACTTCCCCAGACGAGCGGATCACTCGAATGGAAGATCCCTATGCTTCTCTCTTGTGCCTAATAACATTGAGGTTCTAGGTTCATGATACGCCACATTGAGTGGATTTGTGGTAGGATTTTTCATAGTCATACAGGCTAGCTACTGTTACTATTGAGATTACCTGAGGCTTTGTTCTAGATACACTTTATTTATTTATTTATTTATTTTTTTTATGTTAGAGGGAGGCAACGAGCAGGTGGGTCACCTGATGGTAAGCAATCACCGCCGCCCATAAATACCCGCAACACCAGAGGAGTCACAAGTACGTTGCCGGCCTTTAAGAAAGAGATATGCTCGTCTCTTGAAGACTGCCATGTCGTATCGGTCCGGAAATACCGCTGCAGGGAGCTGGTTCCATAGTTTGGTCGTACGTGGTATGAAGTATCGAGTGAAACGTATGGTAGTAGATTGCCACTCGTCAAGGTGATGAGAGTGAAACTTCAGTTTGTGACGAGTTGTACGGTGATGAAACCCTGCAGCAGGTATAAGTCCGAACAATTCCTCCGAACACTCCCCATGGTACATGCGGTAGAGAACGCACAGAGATGCTACTTCTCTCCGCAACGCCAAGGGATCGAGCTTAGCGGAAAGACTCTCGGCGCCGACAATTCGATCGGATCGACGTTGAACGCGGTCAAGTGGAAGAAGCTGATACTGCGGTGCCCCGGCCCAAAGGTGAGAACAGTATTCCATATGGGGCCTTACTTGCGCCTTGTAGAGTTGAAGACGATGAGCCGGGGTGAAATACCGTCTCGCTCTACCAAGGACACCTAACTTTCGTGAAGCCAACTTGGCCTTATCTTCCAGATGACCGCGGAGCGGAATTGGACATCATTCGATATGTTAACGCCGAGAATCCCAATACTCGGTTTGGCAATGAGAGGAGTGTTCTCAAATAGAGGGGATATGGCAAAGGGGGTCTTTTTTGTGGAAAAGACGCAGACTTGAGTCTTTTGGGGATTAAATTTTACAAGGTTTGTATGACCCCAATTTGAGACATGGTCTAAGGTAGTCTCAATGTCAGACACAAGTTTCATCCGGCTCTCGTCAAGTGTTTGAGAATCCTTTGCATGGCCGTTATAGAAAGCATCACCCGTGCTATCATCCGCATAACAATGTATGTCACTAGTTTGTAACAAATCATTGATATGTAAGAGAAATAAAGTCGGGGATAGGACACAACCTTGTGGGACACCAGCATTTATGAACCTCAATGCAGAGCGTGAGCCGTCAACAGCTGTTATAATGCTACGGTTCGATAAAAAGCTGGCTATCCACACGCAAAGTCTCTCGGGCAGTCCGTACGATGGGAGCTTCGTAAGAAGAGCTTTATGCCAAACACGATCGAAGGCTTTCGCAATGTCCAAACTGACCGCTGAGGCCTCCCCCTTGCTCTCTACTGCATTTGCCCATCTGTGGGTCAAGTACACAAGAAGATCACCAGCTAATCTTTCCTGACGGAAGCCGTACTGGCCGTATTTATGTATGTGAAATTGTGAATTCAGATAATCCTACTAATATTATAAATGCGAAAGTCTGGATGTTTAGATGTTTGGATGTTTGTTTGTTCCTCAATCACGCCTAAACGGCTGAACGGATTTATGTGAAATTTAGCACACGTATAGTTTATAACCCGGATTAGGACATAGGTAGGCTGTAAAATTTCTACGGGAAACGTCTCATTACCGCAGGAATAACAATTTTTGATCCCGGGGGCGGGGTATTTGAAATAAGATTACGCGCGGGTGAAACCGCAGGCGAAAGGCTAGTAACTAAAACTATGATATTAAATTATTTTTCTCTACCACGTTGGGCGCCAATTTAATAATTTTAATAATTTTATTAATCCCTCCTTCTATAGCTGCTCTTGTGTACTCATCGGGGTAAAAAATATACTTATTTAATTTAAAAGGGTCAGAGAGAACGCATTGAACGAGTTTATTAATTTCGCCGCACCAACCCTCGGCTGGTTACATTTTTTATTTTAATAACGTTATTGTTACGTGCGGATTATGACACAATCCTAGTCGTCTGAATGCGTTTCCGAACGATTAATTTTATAGTGGGTCTTTTAGACCATGTTGCGAACTTTGGACGGGTTAAAAAGTGACAATTTCCATTGACGTTTGAGAGGATTTATTTAATAACTAGTTTTTGCCCGCGGGTTTGGCTGTGTGGTTTAGAGTTTTAAGTTCTGGATTTATCGGCGTAAAAAGTAGGTACTTTGTGTAACAATGCATAGGTACTGCGTAACATGTATGTTTTTTGCGTGTGTAACTAATATCAATTTTACTTAATCTTGTTTGTTACTACTATAATTAATGTTTGTATGAATGATATTATGTATCTTAAATTATGTCATAGTAATATTGCGATGACCATCAACCAAAAAAAAATTAATACAAACCTTCAAAATGCGTTACATGATTAAATAGGTAATACTTTAAAAAAAATTGTGCTGGTTATAATATATAAAAATTATAATAGTGACGAGTGCGTAAAATGGCATAACACGAAAAAGCTGATTTTCACAAGAACACCGTTCGAGGGATGCCGACGACCGAAATAGAGAATTTATGACTTATGTTCCTTTTGGACCGTGTCTAACTTGTCTATGATTTTGTTTGCAGTCACAGAAAAGGCGGGGTACCAATCGCCATATGGAGGCATGGACAATGGAATGGTGAGTTATTTTTTTAATTTTTATAAACATTGTGTTATTCAAGATCTTATTTTTTTGTTTGCCAATTTAAGATAGCATTTGATTTCAATAATTTGTGAAACGGCACGTCGACTTACCCATTTGTCTAAAGGTGGGTCTATGCTTACGAACCGAGCACGAGCCGCGCACGAGCGGAGCACGAGCCGAGCCGCTCTGCTCGCGTGACAAGTGTGGTCGCACAACGAGCCTGCACTGCGAGCGCGATGCAAACCTCTTTGTGTTCGTCAAAAACCCGACATTAGGCGGAGCCGTAGACAGAGAAAACTATAGACACTAGACAGCTAGTAGAAAAACCGGCACACGGTGCGAGACAAAAAATTGTGTAGTTCTATCTCTTTCTTTTAAATGGTCTATCCGTATCGCCCTCTTTTTCTTGTGTGAATGCGATAGATACTATCAATTTGTCTATAGTTTTCTCTGTCTACGGGCGGAGCACAGTCGAACACGAAACGAATGCTCGAAGCGCGCTCGTTCGAGGCTCCAAGTCGGTCCACAGTACACGAATTTTGGATCGGCTCGTGCTCCGCTCGTGCGCGGCTCGTGCTCGGCTCGTAAGCATAGACACACCTTTACAGTCTCAATTGGAATGGAATAGAAATCATGCGATGGACATTGAGCCGAAAATTGGTTATAATTTGACAAGGTAGGTCGATATGATACTGACTGTACGTATGTAATATTATTTCAAGTGATTGTACCAAACGGATATTCTTCTATGTATAAAGTGTGTTCTTATAAATAAATAAAGTGGCACTTCGTACATAACACGCTCGCCGAGTGATGGAGAAGCAAAAAATAATAAATTCTTACTTATACGAAATACGGGAAAAGGTTTCGTTTCGTCTGCGTTTTTGCAACGCGAGGAGGCACTAGGGTGACCACGCTTCCAGTACATTTAGGGATAGTCCATGGAGAAATTTATTTAATTCACATCACACGAGACACAAGAGGTAAAGATACAATATAAATATTATCTAAACTTTTCCTTTAAAAAAAGTAACTATTGTGACTGAAGTCACATTTGTAATTGTAAATCAAAGAAATGCCTGTGACTGGAGACTGTGCTGTGACGTATAATTTTACGCGCCACATTAGCAATGGTTATAGCAACACTTGGTTTCTATGGTTAAGGGCAGCGCAGACGACAGACTACCCGTGATGTACTTTTTAGTCTGTGAAACTAGAACCATTGCAATTATATGCAGGAACGCACATGACGCGCAAAAAGTCCGGCGCACTTTGTACGCCGAAATTTACATCTTTTTGTGCGCGCCGCAAACTCGATCACACAAAAGAGTGCCGTATGCGCTGCACCTTATACTCACAAATAACCCACATATTCAAGGCATCGTTGACAATTGACATCACACTTTGACAGACAGCAATAACGAATGACATCTTATTGTTTTTTCATTTGATTGTTGCCACTTGAAGAAATTAGTTCCAATATTTTTCCGCAATATGGCGAGATTTTTATTTTAATATCCTAAATAGAGTTATATGCGTGGCCACCATAGCCAGGGAAACATAGTGGACGTTATAAATCACAATATCGAATTCGACGTTGTATGTTTTCATATTTCGTTGCTCGGATCTTTGTTTACGTTTCGCTAGGAATTAAATATAAAATATAATTGGACATTCACACGACCAACTAGCCCGGAACTAAGCATAGCTTGTACGGTCAACAGCGCATCACGGTTAACACGTGCAGTTCGATAATAGCACTTATGCCCCCGACACAAGAGTGGTCCAAAGTCCAAAGTGTTACATCTGACGTGCTTTTGACTGTACTATGGTCGAGCCATTTGGTGTAATGGTCGAGAAGTCGGCTATTACACCAGGGGTCGCGGGTTCGATCCCGGCACGGTACAAACATTTGTGTGCATGAACATGTCATGTTTGTATCGGTCTGGGTGTTTCTATGTATGTATATTATGTATGAATTTACAAATATATACATATATATATATAATGTTTGTTTATCCGTTGTCTGGCACCCATTGCACAAGCTAATGCTAGGTTTGGGGCTAGATGGCGCTGTGTGAATAATGTCCAGAGATATTTATTTATTATTTATTTATCGTTCTTATCGAGAACTGACAAGAAACTCGATAGTTACTCTTTTCAATCGCCAAAATATTTTTATTACCTATTTATATTGGTTCTGAGTCATGTAGTTTTTTGTGTAAAAATATTGTAAGGTTCCAGCCAGTCCCCAAAGGTGGCACCTGACAATCATCCTAAGAATGTTAAAAACATCATACTTGTCACTTCTATCTCCATTCCATAATATATTCCAATAAGATGATCTAGACAAGACTAGCATCTATTTACATACATCGGTAGTGGTCTAGACCGGGACTGGCACTAGTTTATAATTTGTATGTCCTATTTCTCGCGTCCGCTTGTCTGTCGGTGTGTGAGAACAAAAAGACAGGGTTTCTGGTTAAGGGGACACTGCAGTTATTGTTAACTTTGTCAAAAGGACATTACTTAAAGATACATGATGGGCGTCGGTTTTTATTGAATTTATAATAATTAACTTTGATTGATTGTGCATAAAGAAACATAAATATTTATATTAATTAACTTTGATTGGTTGTGCATTAAAAAAACATAAATAGTAACGTTTACGTACCAATTTTTATTTACTATAGAAATCCTCGAAACGCCTAATCATTTTTTGATTAAAAATACGTCTGTATCACCTATATGATTAATTTATTATTTTATTTATGTTTTTTTGGTATTTAAATACGTTAATTCTTTGTTTACATATTTGAAGAATTCTCTATTTTAATTTTAATGAGCACCAATGATCACTCGTTCCTTTGTCATTCGTGCTAAGAGATTGTGTAGAATGTAAAACAGCCTAGTGTCCTCTTAAGTTGATACAAAAAGTTTCAATGTTGTCAAACATGTTTTTTTACGTTTTAAACAATTACTAGTGACGTTCGGACAGGTGTCGCTTTTTATGTATGGATATTAAGTTATTAAAGTCAAGTCTCTAATGTATTTCATTGAGATAGTGGGATGATTTCAAATGTGTATGGAATAATACAAAAAATGTTACATATCTTCTTTTAGTAAAAAACTTCGTGTATCTGAATAGTTATTAAAAAATTTATAACTGACTATAATGCATATTTTTACGACCATTTTTGTGTATCATTTGCAAAGTCGGCTAGTACGTCAAAACCTGTTTTATTTTTTGTTTTGTATTTATTTTTGCAATAGTTTAGCCTTACCTGAAAAGTAGATGGCATTGTGTGGGAAATGTCCTAAGGTATTTATTCTGTGGACCTCTTTGGCCGTGTTGTATAAGTACCACGCCGGAATCTCGGGGTCCTAGCATCGATTCCCGGTTCGGGCAAAAATTGTGTCGGATTTTCCGAAATCAAGGATTAGTAATCACAAACTCGAGTTTGTGATTACCAATCTTAATTTGGCAAGGTTGGTAGTTAAGCCAGTACCCATATTTGTCCCCCCCAGCTTGGCCGGGGGGGATAGCGTTCTGCCCGCTGTGTAGGCGGGCTCCGTCCGGGAGGATCGCGTAATAGGCTTCGTGCCAGTCACCGTGACTCCTCCCCACTATGGACGATGAGGGAGCGTCGTTATTCTGTGCATCCCAGACGGAGAGCCCCACATAACCTGTCCGCCCCCCGGCGGCGGGTATGCTTAAGGCAGCATTTCCCCTGAGTCAAAGAAAAAAAAAAGTACCCATATTTGTGACGATGATTTTAATGATGGATGCATAGGCATATGCCCAGATTATACTTGACTTTTACAATTTACCTAGAAATGTCAATCCTAGCTAGACTCAAACAAGATCAGGCCGAGAATGGCCAGGCCCTGGCTGGTATAGATGCAATTTGATTGGTCATATTAACATTGAACGTGCGCATCTGCCGACGGCATTCCAGTGACGGACGCACGGACGGGTTTATTTAACGTACTTATTGGTTTCCTTTGCATTTTCACAGGCAACCAATAAGAAACTAGCTATAAAACTGTAGTAATCTATTGAACGCTTTGTCCTGAGCAGGTCAGGATCTTTTTTAATAAAGATACATGCAAACGATCTAGGGGATGGGCTGGTCAATAGCCACAAGGTTGGCACCGGCTCGTCCCAATTTGGGTGTGAAGGGGAAACCGGGGGAGTTTGGGTAGTGGACGCTTTAGTCTCGAGTCCCACACACAACCGCAGGTGCATAAACGCATTCTACTCCGAAAAAAAAAGGCAGACGATCAAGGGATGAAACAGTGACTAAGCTGCTCGGATGTAAAAGCGACTTCAGCTTTTTCAGAGCCCCACTGGCTTGCTTCAGCCTCTACCCCCACACGTAGAAAATCTGCCGCCATAACAGCTCTGGCTGGGTTCCGCCAATATGCTGTTACGCACTGGCCCGGCGTCCCTGACAAAACGGACGCCGGACCCCCGCTGCTAACTCAAGGGACGGAGGTTCGTCCCGAGCGATGTGTCGGAATCGCACTTGTGCTCTACCGACTAAAACCTGACATTGACCCTCTCAGCGCAGTGAGGGGAGCCGAGAACCTCCATGCGGAGACAACGCCACAGACGGAACCCCCACGCGCCCAAGCCGCTGCGACCGGCGCGCCGCGAACGTGCGGCGCATTACGAACCACACGGGCCATAGTGTGGCCGTCTTCCCCGAACCCGTTGCTGGGGCTGCCGCCCCCAGGTTCGAATGCCCCTTTTATTCGCCCCTACGACAGGCAGGGGATACCTCGGCGGTATTCTTAGGCCCCCAACCGGAGGGCACCGGTCGAGCCGACCTATTTCAACTGACAAACAGAATCTGTTTAAAACACAGTACCTACCTCATAAAAAAATTAGAATGTGTCGAAGTGCCATAACAGATTTCGCTAGCCTAAGGCTGCGTCCCCAGTAGGCAAATTGTTAGCGGCAGACTGAGTGAGCTGCAAAGTGGCGAACTGAAATTTAAATTTAAAACGTCGCAACCGGTGTTGCTGGAAGTCGGCTGCTCACTGAGATAGTCGGCGCGCGTAGCGCTGCAAACTGCGTACAATGAGCGCAAAACTAGTAAACTGTGGACACTTCATTTGTTATATACGGAAAGACTCGATCGATTTCGTACGATAAGCAGACTGTCTTCCGCTAACAGTTTGCCTACTGGGGACGTAGCCTTAAAGTAGCGATTGACCAGCCTAACCGACGTAACTCGCCTAGGGAAACATCACCACCGTACCGCCTAAACTTAGCATTCTTAGCAAGGCATTACACTAAACGGGCAGAACTGCTAAAAGTAAACAGCCTTTATTGCGTAAACGGACGAACGACTTATACTAAAACGGCAGTAATTGTGTTTATCAGGGTCAACGGCCGTTTGTACACTGTCCCTTGAGCACTCGTGAGAGATTGTCCGCACTTCGCTTTATGGACCAGAAGTAATGGATACGTTATTTGGATGTTATTTATTGTGCTGTTTAGGGAGCAACTGTAGCCACAGAGAGATGGACCTTGGATAGTACTAGTAAAGCATTTTGAAAAAAACTTTTACCATTAGCGATTGACCCTCAATGGGATGGGCAGCAGTGGTCGCTTACCATCAGTGGGATATCTCTGCCTGTAAACCAATGTAGCATAAAAAAGAAGCCTGTCTTTATGAGCTGTCATATTATGGGCCTGTAATTTTTTAATTCTGTTGCCTGAAATAAACGGTATTATTATTTTTGCAGGCTTCTCTGATCTTTAAGCCTTTTTATGAAATGTTTTGAATTCCATATCATTATTACCGTACCTCAATATAAGCTGGCAGTAGGAGTAAAATTGTATATGTAAATTAAAATTTTTAGCCCGCTTTTGCAACAACGCATTTTATGCTAGACAGTTGGCAGGGTCACATCATGGTAAGCAGCCCCTGCGGCCTATTCCATTGAGAGACACTACCAGCATCAATGTGCTACTTGCTACTTCTTCTTATTCTTTTCGCGTCGATAGCAAAAATTTAAAATTAAATTAAATTAAAAATTCATATCGCGTCATCTGTCGCACTTATCAGCTCACTCTGGGTACAGGTGACATGGCACGGTGGGCATGAAATGAACTTGCTACTACACTATAAGCTCTATCCATCAAACCTTAAAAACCAAGTGTCATAATATAAATGCCATCATTCTAACCATGATTTTAATTATTATTACAACCTCTTCCTATATATAAAACGTAAATAAAGATCTAACTGCAGTAACGTGAAATGGATGAACATACTACTCTTATAAGTAGTGAAAACGAGCTGTAATTGTATTTATAGGGGTCGGAAGGTCGCGTGGGCCCGCTATCCCAAAGGACTACTCGGGTTTAGTGCCCCAACTAAAGAGGAAGATTGTTTCCACTTCAAACCTTGTGTGGATTTTATTTGTAAACATTAGATACCATTTTTGCTCTGGTGTATATTGATCAAAATGGTTGAGACCTTTGCGCTTCGAAACTGAATAAAAGAAATAAAATCTCCACCTATGGTTTCGAATGCGGCTACAGTATTGGGTCCTAACACAAAGCGCGTTTTTTGTGAATGGGGGATGCAAATTGGTAAATGGACACTTGCGACTAGGGTTTTAGATGCTTTCCGGGAATGGGCTGGTCAATAGCCACAAGGCTGGCACCGGCTCGTCCCAATGGGGCGTGAAGGGGAAACCGGGAGAGCTTAGTGAGTAGTAGACGCTTTAGTCTCGAGTTCCACACACGGCCGCAGGTCTAACTAGCCTGCTGTTATGAAAACATTCTCCTCCGAAAAAAAAAGGCTTTTAGATGCCTTTTCCGCCTATAGGCACTTGTGTAGTGTTTTAGAAGCGTTGTTCGCCTAGGGCTTTCAGACTAGCTTGTTTCTGGGCTAGACTATAAGGAAGACTATGAAGGGAGGTGGGATGTGAAGGGCTACGGGTTCGGGTTTTGGTTTCATCATCGTCACGTATTTGGTAAATATGATTATTGTATGATGTAGTGATGATGGAGGCCTTTGCCCTGACATGACATTAAATAGGTTGAAACTTAGTAACTAAATGCTTCAAATTGTCTGTGATGTGAATGTGATCACCAATTTGTATTTGGCAAACGTGGTGATTAAACCCGTATCCATCAATGTGACGATGACCTAATTTCATTGTTGAAGGCTTCCTTTGCCAGGACATTTAATAGTATGACACTTTTTTTTTACGATGACTAGAATGAGGAAGGCCTTGCCTTGCATAGTCTGACACTTAAATATTTTTACTGTAGTTTGATAAATGTTCTTATGTAAATCTGTATCACTTGGTACCTAGCACACACATGTGACGTAACGTTTTGCACTATAGTACGGCGTGGCGGCGACGTCGTGCGCCGCTCCCAACGGCCACCACCAACCCGACCGCCGGCATCACCACCCCCACCACCATCAGCACGCGGACGTGCCACCGCAATGGGTGAGCGCCCGCAAGACACACCATATGTGTTTCACACGGCTTATGTGTTTTAGTTCTGTGTTTCACACGGCTTATGTGTTATTTAGTTTTGTGTTTCACACGGCTTGTGTGTTCTTTAGTTTTGTTTTCACACGGCTTATGTGTTTTGTGTTTGGACTCACTTTTTGTTTCACACAGTGTATGTGTTTTTTTCACCTGTGCATGGACGTGCCACCGCAATGGGTGAGCGCCCGCAAGACACACCATATGTGTTTCACACGGCGTATGTGTTCTTTTATTCTGTGTTTCACACGCCTTATGTCTTCCTTAGTATACACGCTTTATGTGTTTCAAACAACTTATGAGTATGTGTTGTTTAGTTTTTACACACACCTTTTGTGATTCACACAGCATAATTATGTGTTTTTAAGGTGAACACATCTTGTGTCTTTTTTACTTCACACTTCCTGTGTTTCACACGTTTTGTTTTCTAGTTTTATAAGAGTGTTGTGTTTCACTCACTTTATGTGTTTTAGTTTCACACGTCTGTTGTACTTGTTGTTCACACTTCTTGTCAATTTTATTTTACACTAATTATGTTTCATGTGTGTTGTCTATTTGTTTTCATTCACGTCTTGTTGTGTTGTTTTATGTGTTTGTTGTCGCACGTAGTTAGTGATTCATTTGTGATAATGAAGTTAAAGAGTTTTGTTTGTTTTAACGATGGTATGCTATGTGTCCCGTGTATTTGTAAGTAGTTTGTTGTTTTTTTGTTTTTGTTGTGTTTTTTGTAGTTTTGATAAATTATGCCGACCACATTTTAATTTAACCGTTATTAAGGCACTTGAAAATTTTATATTTTCATTTACTTATGTTGTTTGAATAAATATTAGTTGTGTAGGTTCAGTATAATTTTGTTAACCGTGAAAATAACGTTATGTAATGAAAAATATAAGTAATAATTAGAAGTACATGCAGAACAAGTTAGTTTTTATTGTTTCATTTAGCACTTTAGCTCCAAGTATCTAATTCTGTTGATGCTGAACGTGATATTCAATATTTGGTACGTATTCGATATTACCTTTATGTTTGGGTGTTCCGTGGGATGAATGGAAGCGGAAAACATATTGCGCCGACCCCAAATTAATTGGGAACAGGGCAGGGAGATGATGATGATGGGTGTTTCGACAATTTTAGAACAAAATAGTAACCTCCGTGGTGCATTGGCTAGAGCGTTGGGCTCTAAAGCCCGGAGGTTGTGGGTACGAATTCAGCAAGGAGGGAGCATCACTTTGAATCATTGACATTTCTGGACATTGCCGACTTGAATCACCTAAATGTCTGAAAAGAATGATGATTCCGTGCTACACTTGCACTGAAATCCAGGTTTTGGCGAGTTCATTTACATTGCAGCGACTGTCATCTGACCTCCGTAACTCTTGACAGGGGAACTAGACCAATTGGATCATGGCTACACAGACATTCGACTGAGCAGGTTTCCTCCACGATGTTTTCCGCCACCGCCGAGCTAGTGGTAAATACGAACATTGAAAAGCCATAGGTGCGCGCCGATTCTGGGTTAGTACCGCTATGGTACTGTTCCGCTATGGCACCCTCGCAAAATACCTACCAAAAAGTCCCGCTATGGTACCCATCCTTTAAATCTACATCAAACAACAGAAGAACATAATACGTTAAATAAAATCATATTAACAGTTGCACTTTTCTTTTCAAATGTACGGTCAACAGCACATCACGGTAAACACTTGCAGTTCGATAATAGCACTTATGCCCCCGACATAAGAGCGGTACAAAGTCCAAAGTGTAACGTCTGACGTGCTTTTGACTGTACCTTCTATTGTTTGATGTAGATTTAAAGGATGGGTACCATAGCGAGACTTTTTGGTAGGTATTTTGCGAGGGTGCCATAGCGGAACAGTACCATAGTAGTACTAACCCCCGATTCTAACCATTTGAAGTGACGCTTCATACCACAGCTCTGAATCCAATTCATTTATGCACGTTTTTAACAATGTTATAATGTGATTTAAGGCACGGTGTCAAGTATATTGTAGGTCGCAACTCAAAGGAGATTAGTACGTGACCTATCTTTAATATGACGAGTTAGGCAAGCGAGCACCTTCGCATCAGGAAATGCGTTGTTATTGTTATATTGTACTATACTGCTGTAACCAAAACAATAAAAAATCATTGCATGTTGTTATCTATCGAGAAGAACCGGAAAACACTCGATAGAAACTCTCAATCGTCAATTTTCTTTCTACTTATATTTAGCAATACGAAGTACCTATTCTAGTTTTATGTGTTAACGGAAAACAAAAAAATAAGTCAAGACTTTCAATATAAATGAAAAAATAAATATTTTGTACTTTGTGAATGAGTAGGCATATCGACTTCCTCATCTAATGAACGTATCCTTATATGCCCACTTACAATCGCTCATCAATATTAATAAGTCAGTCGTAGTATAGTTTAGTTCAACTAATTCATTCGTGTAGGCGTCAACGAACTTTCGGCACTTCCTAATTACTTATGTATATCTCAATTTGTATCCGAGGCTACTGATGTTACTTGAAAGTATCGTGTCAGTATTTATGTCCTACAGGGCAAAAGCTTGCATAGTGCTGCAGTGCGTGCGCAAGCACAGGTGAACTCTTCCCTCACTCTCAACGTTGCCAGGCGTCTGGATAAAGCCGGACATCGGTCGGCTTTTTGATTGCGTGCCCGGCCAAAATAAACGGTGTCCGTCTTGTCCGGCTTTTTACATTTCGCAAACGAGCGAGCGCCAAGCGTTTTAAAATAATTAAAAATTAAACAAGATTTATGATAATAATAAATAAGCTGGATTTTACATAAAATTTTTTGGTTGTACTAATGAGACACAATCCTCAATAATATAGGGTGTCCGGCTTTTCTACCCAAATGTCCGGCCAAACTGGCTGGTCTGTCCGGCTATTAGATTTGGCGACCTGACAACCCTACTCACTCTTATAGCACGATGGGATGGGAGTATGGGACAGCAGTCGGACAAGACTGAATGAAGGCTATAGGTGCTTGCCGAAGCACAGAGATGTTTTGCACAGTCTATTTCCAGACTGTGACGTGACTGTGAGGTTTTTTTGAAAGTACAGTATCAGTATAATAGTTGTTGAGTTGTAGTAGTGTAGTTTCAACTGGTAATTACAGTCGCTTAAACCAAAATCCTATAAGAACTCTATATGACATACATATAATATGTCATAAGTCAAAACCCACGTGTCGCCTTTATCGACTCTTTCGCAAACTGACACACGGCTGTCAACGTGACAGCATGGCGGATGATAGAGGAAGGCAGTGCTATTTTAAACAAACACATAATATGCTATAAGACTTATAAGACTCTCTTTGGTGAGGGAGAGTAATGGTGGCGACCACTAGTAAACGATAAATGCCGCTTACATTCGCTTCAAATTTCTATTTTCACAATACAAACAGACTTTAATTATATTTTTTGTATAGATAATTTATTTATCTCCTTCATAAGGGTGCAAAAGGTCTTTGTTCCTTTTAGCTCTCCGGCTAATATAAATTTTACCTTTTGTACGGATATATAAAATTTCTATTAACTCCCGAATCGATAAGCATCGTCGTCTACCTACTTTTGTCATGTATACCTGTGAGAAATGAGCACGTACCATTTTTTTTGTCGATTAGTGATGTTCCTGTATCGATGTTCGTGTATCGATAAATCTATAAGAAGCTTATTTTCTATGCCAATATGGTGAAAAATAAGCCAGTAAATAATTGTCAATTGTAATAGGACTTTTTTTTGCTACATGTAGTTACACGTTTATGCTCGAAAAGTGGCTGCAATGGTTTTGCTCATTATTTGAACATAAAATCAAAGCAAGGGTATTTGTATTAAAAATGTCTGTAATTAAAAATCTGAATAAATTGTCGAGTTTCTTGCCGGTTTTTAGATATCAACATTCCGAGGGTAGTCTCTTTGTAACATTGATTTTTGAGTATTCATAAGTGCATAATTTGAAGCATATTTTCTGATCTTCTTGCCCTACATTTCAACTAGCTCCCAATTGATATTGTTATATAATGTACAATACAGTTTAGATGGTAAATGTTGCTGTTGCCATGAAAAAGTGAGTTATTTAATTTTCAGTCTTTGGCAACACTGTGACACGAATCACTTGTAGAGGAGATTTAAATTGAAATAAACCAATTGTAAAACGAAATCACCAGCCTAGCATAAATCATTAAAGAGAAATATCACTCGCACACAGTCGTCATTATTACGAATGTAAAAAATCAAATCGGACTATCACAAAGTGATTTTTGATTGCGTTCTGTAGCGAGAAAAAACTCATGAGTTACAATAATTGTGACTTGTGTCATGCAAATTATAGTGGGACCACACGATGTAACGAGGTTCGTAACATTTCTTCTGTCTTGGATCAGTCCATAGTATTCTTCTGCAGGGTAATGTCTTTTATTGTATGCTATTCTACTCTGTAGAGGCGAACGATACTTAGAAAGAAGGCTAACTATACTGGCCGCAGCAACTGCGGGTTCGTTAGGGTCAAGATTTAGCCCAAATCAGTTCTCCCTCTTTCTCCTTCACAGCCATTTTGGCAATATCCGGCCCAGTTTGAATGGCACTAGATGTTTACATTTTGTCTTTAACTGTACATAAAAAATAACAGCGGGGTCAAGTGACGAAGTCGAAAAAAGTTGTTCACCACTTGACACCGCGGTGTCAAACGGCCAATTCAAAAAGTGTCCTTGTGCGTTTGACACCGCGGTGTATTCGGGACCGGGGTCAAACGGCGAAGCCCCCGTATTATATAATAGTATTAACATTAAATAATAAAAAAATAAAAACACCCGACCTCTTTTCAAAAAACTTGCAGCTCCTAAACTACTATTCCGATTTTTATAAAACAGGTAATAACTAAGCAATGTACAAGGCTTTCGATTAAAAAAAAAACATAATTAAGAACCGCGCGATCAACAAGTCATTGGCTTAAAAACCGGCCAAGTGCGAGTCGGACTCGCCCATGAAGGGTTCCGTAGCAGCAAGTATCATCATAATATAAAAGTTCTTGTAGTTCTTTGTAAGTTTGATCGACGTTTTTATATTTGAGTTGATTGAATGAGAGGAAAATTGCGGTTTACGATTTATGATGTTTTAAAAAAACTAATTACTTGATCTCGTTCAAACCAATTTTCAATGGAAGTTTGCATGGTAATGTACATCATATATTTTTTTTAGTTTTATCGTTCTCTTATTTTAGAAGTTAGAGGGGGGGTGACCAACATTTTACCACTTTGGAAGTGTCTCTCGCGCAAACTATTCCGTTTAGAAAAAAATGATATAAGAAACCTTATTATCATTTTTAAAGACCTATCTATAGATACCCCACACGTAAGGGTTTGAAGAAAAAAAAATTTTGAGTTTCAGTTCTAAGTATGGGAAGCCCCAAAAATTTATAAACTAATTACTTGATCTCGTTCAAACCAATTTTCAATGGAAGTTTGCATAATAATGTACATCATATATTTTTTTTAGATTTATCGTTCTCTTATTTTAGAAGTTACAGGGGGGGGGACCAACATTTTACCACTTTGGAAGTGTCTCCCGCGCAAACTATTCAGTTTAGAAAAAAATGATATAAGAAACCTTATTATTATTTTTAAAGACCTATCCATAGATACCCCACACGTAAGGGTTGGATGAAAAAATAATTTTTGAGTTTCAGTTCTAAGTATGGAGAGCCCCCAAAATTTATTATTATTTTTCTATTTTTGTATGAAAATCTTAATGCGGTTCACAGAATACGTCTACTTACTAATTTTCAACATTATAGCTCTAATAGTTTCGGTAAAAAGTGGCTGTGACATACGGACGGACAGACAGACAGACAGACAGACATGACGAATCCATAAGGGTTCCGTTTTTTGCCATTTGGCTACGGAACCCTAAAAACCGCACTCAAATCTTTTCATTCATTTAGAAGCTACGGTGCCTACGGGCGGGCTTTTTGCGTTGAGGGTAAAAATTATATTCGAATTGTTTATCCGGGATCACGGTACTTAAACCACAAGACCATCGCAAGCATTTTTATATTAAAGACCTACGCCTATCGATAAGTGACATCGACAGCCCGGCTACCCCTCGGGAGTCGGGAACTCGGGACGCGCGCCACCTGGCGGCGCTCGCCAATCGCGTGCGCGGGCGCAGGACGTGGCTTTCACTGCGCGGGGCCGCGGGCGCCGAGACGGGTTCACAGATGATTTTTATGCGTTTGGGATTAGTTGGATTGGGATGCGTTAGGTACTGATAGAAGTAGAGCCACGCTGCAGTCAGTTCTCGTCTGTTAGATGAAATGTTCTGGTTCGACTGGGGTAGTACAGTCGGCTGCAAAAGTAGTTACACATTTTCTGCTATCATACGACCTTATCATTATGACAGTAACAACATGACTTTGACCGCCTCCGTGGAACAGTGGTTAAGCCGCTCGGGTATAAAAACACGGAGGTCGTGGGTTCGATTCCCGCCTTGGGTCTGGTTGGTGGTAGGGCTTTTTCAGAGTCCGACTGGCTAGCTTCCACCCCCACTGGTGTTTGCCGCCATAACAGCTCTGGCTGTGTTCCGGCAATATTAATGTGGGAGCCAGTACACTTGAAATCAGAGGCTCGAAGATCAGATGAGTCTACAGTCTGGCAGCACATTGAGGAACGTTTCGAGGTGGAGCGTCCCTCAATGGAATAGGCCGCAGTGGCTGCTTACCATCAGGTGGGCTGCGTGCCTGTCTGCCAACTGACCTAGTATAAAAAAAAAGTAAGGCATTTTGACAAAGTCAAGTGATCATCTACTTTTGCGGCCGGCTGTACGTATGACTAGTTTTTTTTGCTATCCGTTTGGTGAGCGAGAGTGCCAGAGGACCTAAACCCCACCCTTAACCTCATCCTCATTTTCCATAGCCCTTCAGCTTCCCCCTCCTTCCGTTTCAAATGAGGGCAACGCATCTTAGGCCTTAAGAGGAAATATTTGATTGTTTGTTTGTTTGTATTGAATAGGCTCCGAAGCTACTGAACCGATTTGAATAATTCTTTCACTGTTGGAAAGCTAAACTATACCCGGTTGACATAGGGCACGTTTGATCCCGGATATGTGGGGAGGAGGGCGGCTATTTGAAAGAGAAATTACGTGCGGATGAAATCGCGGGCGGAAAGCTAGTAATATACATGCACAACAAAAGAAGAATTATCTAATTTGGTTGTATCGTTCTGAAGATATGCGCGCACGCAATAGGCTAGTTGACAAAATTTGGAAATTCGTTTAAAACTATAGTTTAGTATCTATTTTACCCCAAATATATATTATTTTTAGAAAAATAGGCCTTTTTCATAAGTATTTTGCTTTTTTAGAAATAAACTTAAAATTAACTTTGGAAAGGCCAAGACTGTCATGGCGTCTTGAATGACGTCTATCCTCGCGAAACAATCGAGTTTGTCGACGAGATCATTATACAGCTGCAACCGGTGTTTTGTGAGGACTGACGTCACGCTTATCTGATTGTTGTTTAATGTCACGTGATTAAATAAGTAATTTTGCCGATTTTAATTTCCAAAAATATTTGTAATCTTATATTATTTTAGTAAAAAAGTTGTTTTTTTGTTTACTACATATCATGATTAATCATTAGAAACTCTAAGCCATCCGATTCATTCTTAGTGGAAACAAGCCTATTCGGCGATCTATTTTTTTCTTTTTTAAATAAATTGATTTACATTTTCTACATAAAAAAACTCAACCATCTTATACAATACAACCCTTTCTGTACTGTCATAATGGATTTACAATAATCCAGTGTAGTACGAAATCAAAATGCATCGTCATTGTATTATAGACTTTGTGCTTTAAGCTTTATGGTGCAAATTATACGAAGGATGTGTAAGTGGGTATTTTAATTTGTGTTGTGTGAACTTAGGGTTGACCAAATAGCCGATATGCATTTATTTAGTTTTCAATTGACTAACAATTTACATAGTTGAGAATTTTGATATTATGCCATGGGTCGCAGATTTCAAATGGCTTGTCGTTTTAATAATGTTTTAGAGGTAGATAGATAAAACAATTTGTGAATAGATTTCTCAGCCGGAGGAGGTCACACCGAAAAATAATAATGTTAAACATTTACACTGGCCCGCAATAAAACCGGGCCACTGGGCTTTTTTCATACAAACGTAGTCACTTTAGCGTCTCATAGATATGAAGTAAACTATTTGCAGCTGTGCAATGATTTTTACGTCAATGGAGAGGCCATAAGCCCGATTAATAAATCAGTTTCAAGAATTTACACTAACCGCTCAATTTTTTAAAAAAGGAAAAAACAATAGGTCAAGTCAAACTTCATGTGTACGATATATGGAGCGTTGTTCGGTTTCAGATCTTGTAGGCCATTATTTTTTTGGCAAAAGAAGAAAAAATAAATGTTTTTTATCGTTCTATGAAAATAAAAATAAAATACTCGTACTATTTTTAGCAACAAGTCTTTTGGCAACCCTAATTGAAAGGAAAGAGACGGAAATGAGACGGGTATAGAGGGTGCGCGGGCGCCCCTTTTTACGGTCCGCGTAGTATACACTGAGCAAGTGGGGTGACGTACAGTCGGCAAAGTATATTAAAAAAAAAGTTATTTACTGAGGTCTTCAGTGCAATATGATAACTACATACTTGTTTCATTTATAGTTAACTAGCGGTCGCCCCCGCGGTTTCACACGCGCGTTATTTCATTTGTCATTTATTCCCTCCTTCCCCCCACATTTCCGGGATCAAAAGTACCTTATTTCATCCGGGGATAGTGTAGCTTTCCAACAGTGAAAAAATATGTAAATCGGTTAAGTCATTTCGGAGCCTCTTTAATACAAACAATCAAATCATTCTTATTTATAATATTAGTACTATAGATTTTGTAGTATTTGTTTTGTGAGCTTTTTTGCTGGATAAAAATATGTAGTTTTGTGGCGTGCTTGCGGTCTTAACTCTCATTTCCACGCACTAGTTCTAAATCGGTTTGGCTATTTAGTTATCTTCCCCATTATAATTTTAGGGATACGAATAGGCACTACAAGATATGCCTGTAGTGGTTAATCTTTAATTTCTTTTTAACAACTTTAGCGTAAAGTTTCCGTCATATCGTCGAGTATCTGCCAGTGAAAGTCCTTTCAGAATATCTTCAGCTGTTCTAAGGCTATTCTGAAAAAAAAAATACAATTTAGATTTTGTTCTTATTTTATTTGTCCGAGTGTACGCACTCCGTCAGATCGTAGGGAGAGATGTTACGATAGTTATGGATGTTTAAGTATGTTTAATATTGAATTAAACTGATACATAAATACTATGCGTTATATGCTGATAACTATAGTTTAGTAGATGAAAAAAGACTTGACGTGCAAAAGAATTTTCTATAAATCCAATTGCAGAAATAAATCCTATCCTACTACATAATATTATAAATGCGTAAAAACTACTAAATGGATTTTAATAAAACTTTACTATATTGTAGCTTTTACATCAGAATAACACATAGGCTACAAATTATAAAGATTCCCGCGGGATAACGTCCTATAGTTCACGCGGGCGAAGCCGCGGGCGAAAGGCTAGTCATTTCATATAATACGTTATAATTAATTACCTGTTCTTTCTTGCCTACTTTAGTGTGTACTCTATTCAATGCCCCCGTTAGTGCTTACACCGGAGGATTCAGGCGACTGGGACCACTATAAAACTGGGACCGCGGTCCCAGTTGCCTGATTAGTTTTTATTTGTTTATTTCGTCAGGCGAGTGGGACCACCCGTAATTTTAACCACAAATCCATTGTTGAAATACAAGATTTAGTACAGTTAGCAGAAAAGGTGTCACAAATAAAACAAAGTTAATTTTTGCAAAGGTAAGTTAGTTTTTGTATTACCTACATAAACAGTATAACAGTTTTAATTATGTTTTAAAAATCACGTTGGCTCATATGCCTACTTAACTAGTAATTCTAAGTAAACATTCAACAGAAATCTCCTCAAAACAATAATATAAAAATCAGTCTTAATGTCTCTTAACTTTATACACCATAAAGTAAGTACTCATTACTCATATTATATATTTATAATAAAGTCAGAAGATGCACATATCGTGGTGTAATATTTATTTGCAATGACAATCATTTCCTCATAACAATGTTACTTAGCAACCGAATGTCACTTTTATGGCAAATCCATACTGACACAACGCCGCACCGGCTGTCTACTCTCCATCCGTCTTACGAATTTTCGATCTACTCTTTGGTGTTTATGGGCGCCTGGTACTTCAAATAGAAGTTTTGCATCACTTCGCTTTTATTTTACATGAATTTTATTCACCACGCTGCCATTTTAGGATGAAATATTCCGTGTGATTACTCTTCGGTACTTATGGGCGCCTGGTACTTCAAATAGAAGTTTTGCATCACTCGCTTTTATTTCCATGAAATTCTACTCCGCCATTAGATATTCTTAAACTCTTTGGTGTTTCTGGGCGCCTATAACTTCGACGAGCATGGCGAATCAATCTTACTAATCTGTTGCGAGTTTAACATTTTTTCCCCATAAAAAAGTGTACAACGCCGCTAAAGAAGTTTTCACTTCAAAAATACTTGACCGTAATACTAAATAAAATAAAATCCTGAGTTATAACTTGATTTTTCTGTTAACTGTACATTAAAGGAAATTAGGTATATGGTCCCAGTCGACCGATTCAAAAATGTTATCAGGTAACTGGGACCGCGGTCCCAGTTTTATTTGGTCCCAGTCGCCTGAATCCTCTTACACCGTTCGGGCCTAAAACTCGGAGGTCGTTGATTTGATTCCCAATATCTTAGGTACATCGCTCCTTTCTTTCATCTCATAAAAACGTTTTTAACATTCAAATTAGAACAAAATAATGTTTCGGCTTATTTTCATAAAGGTCATCAAACATTTCAACAAATTAAACAAGACAGTAAAACACCAATATTAGACATCTTATATTATTATAAACATTTGAATGTTAAAAATTTACCTCCTGAAAAATTGCGATTTTAGAAATGTCACGTTGTTATCGCAAGGGAGTGACATTCAATCTCATTTTAATAATTCCTGTGTCAAAGATGTTACCAACTCAGGGTGGAAGTTCGCAATTTTACAGTTTTGTGTTCTATTTAAAAGGATAATTAAGATTTTTGTTTCCTTAAAAACTAGTTAAAAGTTTCTGAGAAGAAATATAATATCTATAATATTTTTTTGTGCAAAAAATCATTCTTCTCTAATAGGCTTAGTCTTTGCAAAAATCAAAATAACAATAGCACCTTTTTCCTTCAGTTTTGTCAAGTCCATCGCACCTTTTATTTGGTCCATTGACACCCCGCCATCTGTTTCGGCGCGAAAAACAAATACAGATAATAAAACACAACCATAGACAATTTCCCACGCGGAAAGGAAGCACTCTATTCTTGTCTATGGTTGGAGTAATTCGAATATGAACAAAAAAACCGCCCGCATAATGCGGACGCCTCTTTGGAACATCTGTTCGGTCGGGTGTTTTGCCTCGCTCGGACGTTGGTGTTTCTGCGTATGTCTGTCTCGTTCTGCAGTCAACAGGTAGATAGTACAAGTGTGTGCAAGTGTGCGTTGGAATGAATTTGTATGATGTATTGAATGCGTAATTAATCAAGATTAGGGATAATGAAAGAGTTAATATTTTGTTTTACTTAGATGACTTCTTTGGTGTAATTATTAACAAGGCTGTTTTATGCTAAAGGGTCACCGATTTGACTAATATTGGTACAATGTTGTACGCATAGATACTATGTTTGTTTGAGGATTAAATGTTTCCAATATATATATTTATTTATTTATAATAAGGTCCTTGTCCACAAAATTATGGTACAAGATGCGGACTTAATGCTAAAAGTATACCTTCAACCTTTGAGAAGAACGAATCCTATATTCGGAAAACCTCAAAAACCAATGGACGACTACCAAAGGTTTTAAGGCAATGGAAGGCTTAAAAATTATTTTATTATCATCGTCAATATTATGTCCATCATAAATATGATGGACCTTATATTGACGATGATAATAAAATTATGTATGGTATATTTAAATCAAACTTATTTATTTGACATCAACAACAAAAGTTACGTATAAATTAAAGAGAAAAAACAAAAACAATTCTCCCATTGTATTTGAAAAGACGTCCCGAAAATCAGCGGATAACCGTAAACATGCCGGCCACATCAAACCATAGAGAAAACAATCATAAATCCATAATTCAAAGACATATTGACCGTGCTAACTCGCTCTGGCTTACCTGGGCCATATGCCTTACTCCCATTGTCCGTAGAACGAGGTAAAAAAACAGCACCTTACAAACATCTGGCGTTTACACCCCCGTAAGCACCCCCTAGAGTGAGACAGGTAGAGTAGCAAGCGTAGGGACGAGCGAGACGGATATAGTGACAAAGCACCCTCGGCGTTGGAGCAAAAAATCAAAATTGGATGCGCGTACGCACCGTTCCATTTCCGATTTTTGGGATTTTTTGATTTACGTAGGAAGAGGGAGGTTCTACTTTCTTAATCTTAAATGAAATATGCTTGAATTTAAACTTGGGACTTCTAAAATCCACATACGTCGGTTTTCAAAAATTTATTTATTTAATCTTTATTGCACAACGTGAAATAATAAATTTTGCATGAGATGCCAGATGGACTTGATGCCAAATGACATTTTTTTGCCAATCTACCTTGAAGCTAAGCAGAAATTTATGAAAAATGCTGATTCTTTTAGTTCGTTTGACTGAAGTCGTAGTATTGTTCCTTTACTGGATAGACATTTGCCATTATTTATTTAGTTCATTAACGGCATGTGATGTGTACTACATTACATCTAATTCTTTCAAGTAGTTTTTGTATTGTAGCAAATGTTCGTGCGTTTTAATATTATTTGTTTGTTAGCGTTTATAATGTTTGGTAAATTAATTATTGGATACGTTAGTTCTATCTAATGCTTTGCATTTTTCTAAGAATGTATAAGAGAGAATTCTTTTTTACAAACATTTATAACTTTGACCAAAGCTTGATTTAAATCATTGCCTTTGTTAAAAATTGGTCCATTTTTGAAAATATGTATCATTTTTATCGACACCATTTACGGTATTGATCTCGCGATTTCAGTTTCAAGAAATATTTGCAAATACCTAACTGTAGATACCTCAGAACACACTCTCCAAGTATTTGCACAATGTCTTTGAACTTCAACTAACATGTAACATTTCTTTCGCAGGTAAGTGATCTGAGATTGGACGCATTTGGAAAGAGCTCGGCGAAGGTAATCAGAACAATAAGTATTTATTAAGTCGGCGTCCGCGCATTGAGGTACATCCGGTGACGTGGGCCGAGCTATAGGCTTTCAGCGGATACAATATTGTGTGATTAAGTTTAGCATGAGGAAATAAAAATAATATCT
The DNA here is from genome assembly GCA_949319885.1 of Mecyna flavalis. NCBI lineage: Eukaryota > Metazoa > Arthropoda > Insecta > Lepidoptera > Crambidae > Mecyna > Mecyna flavalis. The sequence continues at coordinate 688,194 of OX439420.1, read as the reverse complement.
TTTATATACTGGGAACAAAATAGGACCCGAAATTGACCCCTGAGAAACACTCTTGTTTTTTTTTTTTTTTTCAAATATAATGGAATAAGGTTTACTTCTTTCAGTTTTGAAACAGTGATAAGAGTTATAGTCTGATCTTTAAAATGTTTTAATATTAACTGAAGTAAACTCATAATTATATTATGGCAAAAGAGGTTGGTGCATTCAGAAACTTTTTACGGATATCATAAAAGCTTACTCCTGGATTTTGAGTTAAATTACAGAAGTATCTAATTGCAGCAAGAGTAAAATACTCTTTAAGCTGACATCAGTTTCTTTATTCATCATTATCATCATCAGCCTATATACGTTCCCACTGCTGGGACACAGGCCTTATCTCAATTGTGAGATAGTGTGTGGGCTATAAACCACCACGCTGGCCTAGTGCGGGTTGGTGGAGGGGTGCGTAAGACAAGTGTCCAACCTTTATGTCAGCTGACGACTAATATCTACTTATTTTTATTACGAGTTTATTTATTACTAATACAATAATTTATGGCCTTTGTCCATCTAAGTAGAAATCTACATGTTTTTACTCTTGACTAGATGATGATTCTTGATTCCATCTCCGTTGATGTTTAGTGTATAGTTTTACTTACACCAAGCTTACACAACACCCGCTTATCGCTTCTGCCCTGGCCGATCCTACCCGGGGCGATAAAGCGGCTATTCGATCCCCGCTCCGGAAATAGCCCGGTCAAGCACCGCGCGAAAACTGCAGCCGCCTGCGCGCGCGCCTTCGCGATCTTCCGTCGGATCGATGCTCGGCTGTGGCATATTTGTAAAGGATTTGGTGTATTTGCTATTGGCCAACCTAGAAGCTCCAGCGCTCCTAGGTTGGACTGGTTTATCCTAGGTTTAACCAAGGCCTTTAGGCCATCCCCGAAATATATTTCAATTTCGAACAGGACTGAAATGAGAATAGAAAAGAGTAACTGTCGAGTTTCTTGCCGGTTCTTCTCGACAGATAACGACATTCCGAATCCGGCGGTAGATAGTCACTCTGTGTAATTGACGATTCATGAATACTTTATACAAGTTTACATGAATAAAGAAGATTTTGATTTTGAGTCAAACCTAGGAGTTCCCAACTTTTCAGTCAAACGTCGAAAGAAAATTAATCTTGTAAGAATTAAGTTTTGAGTGTGGTACAGCCATTCTGCAGACCATTACTGTCGGTCAGTCGTAATGGGTGGCTCGTCAGGGGTACTTCTCTCGTAGAAGAACTTATCGTAATGGTTTGGCTCGACAGGGGCATCTTCTAAGGTACCCCTAACGAGCCAACCCATTACGACTGACCGACAGTAATGGTCTGCGGTAGAGACCCGAACCCCACACCTTTCTCCCCATCCCCATTCTTCATAGCCTTAAAGGCTTCCTCTCCTTACATATTCTTTCAAAGGCAGGCCATGCCTCTTAAGCCTAGTCGCAGCTGGTAATGGCTGGCAGTAATTACTTTCATAAGGTGTCAGTTACACTAACTCGTTTTCTACCACTTTCTTTTAATGCCTTGAACTCTTTTACATCAACAAATCTTTTAAAATCCCCAACACAGGGATGTCAGAGTTCATTGACCCAACTTAAACTTGACATCTAGCCAACTTTAATACATTTTTTTCCACTCAAACTCGTGCCGTCTCTTATCATACATATTTCCACATATTTTGCAATTCCCCCTCGTTTACAAACGATGTCTTAAGAATAAACATTGGGTTGATAACGCCAGGTATACCGAAAGGGTCGCACGTGGTATTGGATTGGTAAATATTTGGTTTTTACAGTGATAAGGTGTTTGGTCAATTTGGTAAATAAGTTGGTACATTAGATTATTGATAGCAATTTGAATGTTAAGGTGATTTTCGATTTTGTTCAGAATTACACGATATAATTTTTATTATTATACAGTGTCATCGACCAACTTCATTTAAATTCGGTCATGACTTGAAGCCTGAAAAGACAACATAAAGACTGACAGATTTATTTTCACATATTATATTATCATCATCATCATAATTTCAGTCATAAGACATCCACTGCTTGACATAGGGCTCTCCCAAGAATCTCCAATCTTTTTAGATTATCAACTCGCCTTGGAATTCCTACCTTGGCTTCTGTTTCTTGCTACCAGTCAACCAAACGAGGACCCTTCTTGCCTTAACAGATGTGTAATAATGTTTTAATTATAAATGTATTACACAACTGGAAATACCTATACCCGGAAAATACCTAGCATGGTAACATCAGATTATTTTGTCGTATTAAGATTATTATAAATGTTGTGTCGCTAAAAATTAAGCATGATTATCAGCATACATTGTAACGAGGATTAGCTGAAGTCATTGACCTTGATAAAGTTAATCTCAAAATCACAAATTCTCAATGTCACTTTGTATCTTACTTTGCAGACCTGTATCCTTTAAAAGTTTTATAGAAACTTAAGTTTACCAAATGTCTGCACCTAGTTTTAGAATTACGTCTTCTAAATGTTTTAGTTTAAAATTATGGGGCAGTCGAAAATTAGTTCTCTAATATTTTCGCCTTTGACTGTTACCAGACTGACTCTCTTTTTCTTTATATTATAAAACTAGCTGACCCAGTGAACTTCGTTTTACTTCGTTTGACTGGTAAGAACAGTTTGTATGGGAAAATAAAATTGCTCGCAATTTTTCCATAATATTTTCTCATCGTTTAAACCTTCCCTGGACTTTCACGAATATTCAAGGCAAAAATTAGTCGATTTGTTCTCGAATTTTAGCGAGACTAACGAACAGCAATTCATTTTTATTTATCTGGATTTGATAATTCTGGACATCTAATGCTCTTAAAAAAAGGTTTTTAATAGTGGCTCAATGAAATGGTAATAATCAGTCTGATTTGTCTTATAAGCTAGGTACAATAACGTTTTCGTGTCTCGGAAATATTAATGTGACAGCCAATGCACAAAAATGTTCGAAGACAAAGGAAGCCTAAAAAGGCTGCTTATGATGAACTGTGTACCTTTTCATCAACTTAAAACTTGAAAAGCATAAGAAAAGAGAAAAACGAAGTTGCCTAAAGTTTTCCGGAAAGCACGCCTTAGCCAATTCTCAAGCGCTCAAACTTCTAAGTTGCAACTTGAATCGCAAAGGGTTCTGTTGCAAAGTTGCCTAGATGTCAAGTCCAAAGTCGTGACATTGCCAGCGAGATCTAGACGGTGAGTCATTATCGCCGCTAATTGTCCAAAACCACCGGTCGAGGGATCCGGAGACTCGTCCGAATACAAACGACCGCATTAAGTTGACGCGTGAATATATTAGCGATTGCCGTGCGGTACCGGTGTATCTCGATTATCGGTTATCTGTTCGACTTTGAAGATGTGAATTGTGATGTAGGGTCGAGAGAGAAGGATCGAAAAGACTGGAAAATCTAATCAAAATTTTCTTTATTCAAATAGGCTTTATAGTAGATGCACTTATTGCATCTAAACGTCGAGAGTGTACAAACGAATACGAAATGAGAGATTTCAACTAATTGCTTATTCTATAATCCCACTGATAGCAGCCTCAGTGCTTGTTCACGTTGAACTGTTCACTCGAGCGCCGCGCCCGCGCCCGCCACCGCGCCAAGCGTTCAACGTGAACAAGCACTTACACAACCTGATGGAGAAAACACTTTTGGTAGAGTCATGCTGTTGATAGTTTCTGTTTATTAGTCGAAATAGGCCGGCTCGGCCGGGGAAGCACCATCCTCTCACAGAAAATCGGCGGATGAGTAGTACTTTGCTATTGCGCTACGTTTGGTGAGTGAGTGTCGAAGGCTCTTTTTTGCGAATGTGTTAAATAAAGCACATTAACTGCAGGCCTTGTGCGAACCGAGGCCAAATATGATAGTCTCGCTACTAACAGAACTCCCTCGGTTTTCCTTCACAAAAGCGAAGAGCCGGTGCTAGCCTTATGGCGATTGACCGGCTTAGACGAAGCACTACCTGCTACTAAAGTTCTGGCAGTTCCCTTGAAGATTTAACCAGGAGGTCTAGAATATAATATCATATGTCCACCGTCAAAACTAGTGGTAGTGGAAGTGCCACGCGCCAACTAAAATGTTACAGAAGTTCGACAACCAGTAGTAGCGCGCGCGCAGATGTCTGCCAGGTGTTCGGCCGCGCCCGCTACAAACACTGGTTGTCGGAGGCACGAGATGCGACGACACTTCTCTGTGATGTGATTATCTCCATTGAGGACTATGTGAGTTAGAAGAACCTTTGCATTGATTTGTTTCACGTTAGGTGTAAGATAGAAATGGAGGGTGAATAAATATCATGAAGAGACGTTGAACACCGTAACCGCGAGACCAGTGACCGTGTGTGGGAATCGGAGGCTTAAGGGGTTGGTGTGGGTAGTGGCACGTGGTATGCTCTCCCGGTTTCCTTTTCACGAGTTAGTAGTCGATTCGCACGAAAAAAATTCGCAAGAAAGTGCGAATCGTCCACTTTCAAAAATCTTTTCCCACCCGAATAGGATAGAATAGGAATTGTTAATAATGTTATCCTAGCCGAAATGAAACTACGCAGGATATGAAAGAGTGAATAAATAGCAAGTGCACTTGTGTTTGCATTATCTAAGTATTTCCTCATTGTCATAATGAATAAATGATAATATTTATATAATGTCATGATCATATATCATATATTTGGAGTTACATGGCTATCACATAATTTCCTCGGATTTTGTTTTGTCAGATAATAATTAATCATTATTGATATCTGATAGATAATTTACAAAAAAACGTATCGGACAATGAATAAACTGGCCCTCGAAAAGATAGAAAGTCAAACCTTGAAATTTATTTTTGTTTGTTTCTTTTTATAAACCAAACGTAGAAATTAGACGTCGCACCAAAGTCGAAGACGTAGGTATGTGAATAGCAAGACTTAAGTGGAGATGCGGGACATTTGGCGAGACGACATGACCAAAGGTGGACGAAGCAAATCACAGAGTGGTGGCCAAGGGGTGCTGTACGATCTCGAGGCAGACCACCAGCATGACATGGTCCGATGACGTCGGAAGGATAGCCGGGGTCAACTGGATGAATATTGCACAGAACCGGAACATCTGGCGTGACAGAGAGGAGGCCTATACCCAATAGTGGATGGACACAGGCTGAATAGATAGATAGTGTTTCTTTTTTACTTTCTTTGTCTTTAGACCTCTAAAGACAAAGAAAGTAAAAAAGTTAGGTCTGTGTTAGGTCTGTGAATGCAGTTACGTTCTTTAGTTCCAAGTCCAAAATATGCGGTCTTGACTTATAAATGACTGTGGAATTGTGTAAATTTTAATTACCTCTCAGTTAACAGTTTTTACTGAACAAAATTCAGCCAAGGAATTTTAGAATCGTAATAAACTTACACGTTTCACCCTCAAGTTTAAGATTCAAAACTATCCGACATTTAAGTTTCTATCAAGCTAATATCACCGTTATCTTCATTCCCATATTGTCGAAAATCCTTCGCATTGTGAAACAAAACAGGATAAACTTCCGACAAGAGACTTTAAGTCCTAAAATGTATGGAATAGTGTCGCAAATGGCTTCGATGGTGTCGCAAAACTGGATTCCGTTAGCACACCTGCTTTGCGCAGGCGCACGCCCTCTGAAGTCGTAGATCGACATACTGAACATGCTACGCTTATGTAGATTGTATGTTTATGTTAGATTGTACGAGTATGTAGTGGAAATTATGATACCTAGCAAATTCTGGATACTGAGTTAATCGTTTTAAAGTCTGCCGTAATATAGCTTTATAATAGACTAGCTTTCCGCCCGCGGTTCCCCGCGCGGTTTTCCGCGGTCACCTGCGCGTAATTTCTTTTTTCAAAAATCCCGCGGGAACGAGACGTTTCCCGTAGGAGTTTTATGACCTATGTCTTAATCAGGGTTATAAACTATACGTGTTCCAAATTTTATCTCAATCCGTTCAGCCGTCTAGGCGTGACTGAGTAACAAACATCCAGACTTTCGCATTTATAATATTAGTAGGATTCGGCTATGGGCTGGCATTATTATGTATTTATCTTTATTAAGGAAACATACAGCTTTCTTGTAACACTTATAAACTAGATACAAAATATAGATAGAATACATTAGCATTTAAAGTTTCCAAGGCTGGCTAGTACGAGGATTCAGGTGACTGGGACCAAATAAAACTGGGACCGCGGTCCCACTTACCTGATAACATTTTTGAATCGGTCGACTGGGACCATATACCTAATTTCCTTTAATGTACAGTTAACAGAAAAATCAAGTTATAACTCAGGATTTTATTTTATTTAGTATTACGGTCAAGTATTTTTGAAGTGAAAACTTCTGACTACACTTTTTTTATGGGGAAAAAATGTTAAACTCGCGACAGATTAGTAAGATTGATTCGCCATGCTCGTCGAAGTTATAGGCGCCCAGAAACACCAAAGAGAAGTCACACGGAATATCTAATGGCGGAGTAGAATTTTATGGAAATAAAAGCGAGTGATGCAAAACTTCTATTTGAAGTACCAGGCGCCCATAAGTACCGAAGAGTAATCACACGGAATATTTCATCCTAAAATGGCAGCGTGGTGAATAAAATTCATGTAAAATAAAAGCGAAGTGATGCAAAACTTTTATTTGAAGTACCAGGCGCCCATAAACAGCAAAGAGTAGATCGAAAATTCGTAAGACAGATGGAGAGTAGACAGGCGGTGCGGCGTTGTGTCAGTATGGATTTGTCATAAAAGTGACATTCGGTTGCTAAGTAACATTGATAAGAGGAGATGATTGTCATTGCAAATAAATATTACACCACGATATGTGCATCTTCTGACTTTATTATAAATATATAATAGGAGTAATGAGTACTTACTTTATGGTGTATAAAGTTAAGAGACATTAAGACTGATTTTTATATAATTGTTTTGAGGAGATTTCTGTTGAATGTTTACTTAGAATTACTAGTTAAGTAGGCATATGAGCCAACGTGATTTTTAAAACATAATTAAGACTGTTATACTGTTTAAGTAGGTAATACAAAAACTAACTTACCTTTGCAAAAATTAACTTTGTTTTATTTGTGACACCTTTTCTGCTAACTGTACTAAATCTTGTATTTCAACAATGGATTTGTGGTTAAAATTACGGGTGGTCCCACTCGCCTGACGAAATAATCAAATAAAAACTAATCAGGCAACTGGGACCGCGGTCCCAGTTATATAGTGGTCCCAGTCGCCTGAATCCTCGCTAGTACAATATTATCCAGAAAAGACAAAGATGCGAACAAAACAAACGGAACAAATTTTAAAACGAATACATCCAGAAACACTTAAAGATCCTTACAAAAGAGCAGCTTTGCGTTCAGGCTGCCTTTAGATGACAGCGAAACTTCGCCGTCTTCTCGTGAAAAATATCAATATGACTATGGGCTGTATTATACCTGTAGGTAGCTCTTATTATAAAGCTATTATTTCCATAGTTATTAACGAGGAAGTTTTACTCTAAATGAAAGGTTCGACGATTAAAGAAGCCTACAGTGAGAAGCACATAGCTTTGGCTGTAGTCTGGCTATATTAATGTAGGAGGCTCGATGATCAGATGATTTGTAGGTTCTGTGACAGCACATTGAACGATTCTTGATTAAGTGCCTTCAATGAAATAGACCGCATTAACAATTTTTAAAACACGACCGCTTGGGCCTACGGCCCGTCTGATGTTTAGCGATTACTGCCGCCTAAGGAAGGATGCTATTGTCTCCTGAAAGGCAGAGGTACAGTCAAAAGCACGTCAGACGGAACACTTTGGACTTTGTACCGCTCTTATGTCGGAGGCATAAGTGCTATTATCGAATTGCAAGTGTTTACCGTGATGTGCTGTTGACCGTACTTCACCAGACGAGCAGCTCGTTTCAGTAAAATATCCATGCTCTCCAGGGTTTTCATTTGTATTTAAGTGTATGCTTGAGGTAACTTCGTCGTTTCTGATACCCATTCCACAGATACTCTAGTTGCTTTGGAGTAAGAACAATGTGTGTCTTGACCGATTTTTTGATGTTTATCCAAGATTGACCAGCAAAAAATACTCTTTAATGGATAAGGATGCAATTGGGACTCACTGTGAAAGCTAATAATCTCATACAATTCAGTCAGCCAGAGTTGAATGACCCACGTGAAAGGGGCGTGTCTTTTTATACACAGGGGGACCCGTATAGTTCTTTTTTATATTTTTTATATCATCAGTGTTGTATGGAGCTGTGCTTTTTATTTTCATTGAGTGACGAATCGTTGAATTAGTTGGATAATTTTTGTTTACTTTTTTAATTGCGAGTTGCCCTTGCTTTTATTTGTATAGAAGTTTTTAACTATCTATCTGAATATAGCATTATTTTTTCTAATATAAAAAAAATTGTTAGATAGATATATCGTTTATTTGAGTACGTCACATACCAAGAATTATGATATCTTTAGTACCACTGCAAAACAAAATCTTTTTCATAATATCATCGTAATCAATTAGTCATCGTCACATTGATGGGTACCGGCTTAAGCAAGGTTGTTTCCGAAAGTCCTGGGTTCAATTCCAGGGTCAGATCTCGGGCCTCGGCCCAGTACTTAAACCGACCTGGGAAATGAACATAGGGGAACGCATATAAAAAACATCAGCTATTCAATCCTTCCCTCGTTTTGTCCTGTCGCGTATAAAGTAGGGGGACGAAAGCGGTCGTCTGGGCCCGTCCTTCAAGAGCCGGGAACAAAGGACCAAGCGTCGCGTGCGCAGGTTAGGGAGATATCAGCGTTTAATGGTTTAGGGTACCGTTGGAAACTGGAAAAGCTATTTATCGTGATCACAAATACAAGTACAAGCTGCTCGTATATTGATTTATGTTATCGTCTTATCGATTTAGAGTAATGGTTGAGAAATCTGCTACTACACCAAGAGACCGCCTCCGTGGAACAGTGGCTAAGCCGCTTGGGTCTGGTTGGTGGTAGGGCTTATCAGAGTCCGACTGGCTAGCTGGTGAAATCTGCCGCCATAACAGCTATGGCGGTGTTCCGGCAATATTAATGTTGGAGTCAGTACACTTGAAATCTAAGGCTCAAAGATCAGATGAGTCTACAGTCTGGCAGCTCATTGAGCGATGCTTGCTGGTGAAGTGTCCCTCAATGGAACAGGCCGCAGTGACCGCTTACCATCAAGTGGGCTGGATGCCTGTCTGCCAATTGATGTTGTTTATAAAAAAATATCTGGGGTACAAACAGCTACGTTTTGTTGTGACTACTAGTCCAGTAAATAGAGTACGAAACCTTCTTAGTCAGAATCTTATCGCTCTTAACCTGTTTGTCAGGATAGTTTGAAACCAGCGCAGATTTCATTATAATAATGTTTTTGATAAAATAAATTGACAGATATCGCGTGATCTTCTCGAACGGTTTTTGGAAAAGTTGATTATTTAAGTGACTTCAGTTGGCAGACAGGCACGCAGCTGACTTGATGGTAGGTTGCCACTGCGGCCTATTTCATTAAGAAACGCTTCCTGGTAAAGTTTCCCTCAATGGAATAGGCTGCATTGGCCGCTTACTATCAGGTTGGCTGCGTGACTGTCTGCCAACTTATGTGGTATAATAAGAAAGAGACACTTCATCGGGATTTGGGGGAGCATCGCTAATGTGCTACCATACTGTAGACTCATCTGATCTTTCTTTGATTTCAAGTTTAGGAACACAACAAGCGCTGTTAAGCCTGTGAGGGTAGCTAGCCATAAGCCATTCGGGTCGTAATGATGATGACATACATGCGAGTGGCCGAGGAACGATCAGTGTTGCGAGCGTTGGAGTGGCCTATGTCCAGCAGTGGACTGATTGGTCGATGTTGTTTATCCGTTGTCTGGCACCCATAGCACAACCTATTGCTTAGTTTTTGGATGGCGCTGTGTGACAAATTTCCAGCGATCTTAATAATTTAAATTTATTAAACTTTGATCACAAATGATCAATTTTAGTGATAGATATCACAAATGTCTAAGAGAACTTTTCCAACAATCTATCAGGTCGTCGACTCGTCGCAACCCCCACCCCCACCTGTCCAAATCTCCATCGGGTCAGGTAACGACACGCGCCGGCGACAGATGTTCGCGCTCGGCGCGCCTCGGGGCGAGTCGGCGGGGTTCGTGCGCGCGCGCAGGGTTTAGGCGTACTTCAGACGCGGCGGTTGTGTTTTTCGCGCTGCGCTTAGCAGTAGATTTGCGGAACTATCATGCATATTATGTGGGACTCAGGACTAAAGCCGTTCATACCACTACCGGCTACCCACCTAATTCTCCCGATTCCGGTACCCGCCTTGTGGCAATTAAGTAAACCGTGACCGGGAGCAACTGCGGCCTATTCCTCAATGACTCAACCTGTTACAACATTGTATAGTGTACTGGTCCCCACATTAAAATTGCTAAAACACAGCGAGTTCTAATATGCCGGCAGACGCCAGGCTGTGTTCAACATTAATGTGAGCCAGTACACTTTAAATCAAAGGCTCGAAGATCAGATGAGCCTACAGTCTGGCAGCACATTGAGCGACGCTTCCAGGTTAAGTGTCCCTCAATGAAATAGGAACTTTTGACTTGGGTTGCATATTTGCCTGCTAACTGATCTAGCATGAAAAGTACTGTTATTTCACAAAGATGGTTATTTTTAAGCATTTGTTCTAAGGGAGCGTTCAAGTATTACGTAACGCAATTTGGGGGGAGGGGGGGGTCTCGTAAAACGTTACGATGCGTTACAGGGGCGGGGGGGGGGGGTTCTTACAACACGTTACGTAACATTTTTTTAAATAAACAATTACGGAATAAAAACTATCAAATTGGCAACCCTTTTCTTTACGTTTTACGGGGAATACCTCGATTGTATAGTTTGTTCTCGCAAGTTAGCAAACCTTTTCGTTTATATATCACGGGAATCCCTTGATTGTGTTGTACGTCATTTAATGTTGTTTTCGTTGACAGTATCGTTAGTGCTTATGCAGAAGCACATTGCTGTAGTCGGTGTTATTAAAGTGAGTTCACAGTGTTCACACTGTAATGTCCTCAAAAGAGGGAGAATTGTATCATCAGCTGTTCTTGGCCTATAAAGGCTCTCATGCTGACTTACCAGCGCAACTGTGTCAGAAAAATGCCAACGCAATTTGGAAAACGGCTAAAGCAAAACTAAAAAATAAACAAAAAATTATAAAACATATAAATGATGTTATACGAGAGTTGAAGGTGAAGGCCACGAAGAAGAAAGCAACAATGCTTAGTTATTTTACACAGGTAAGTTTACTGCGACATGATGACTAGGGAATGCAAATCTCGCGAGATTAGGGCTCAAGCGAGATCTTGCGAGATTATAAATATCAGTACTGCGAGATCTTGCTAAAATCGAGATCTCGCGAGATTAGCAGTTTAGGGTGTTTTTTTGCAAAGAATCACAATATTTGAATAAATTAGGAATTTTTTTTTATAAAAATCACAAATTTTATAAGATAAACGTTTATTTTCACGAAATAAAAACTAGCGATATAACTACATTTTAAATCCGTGATCACGACTGTTGAAAAGTGGTCGAAACGTTGGGTTTTAAATTAAAGGATAAAAACTAACATAACTTTTTGCGACTTAGGGGAAAATTGGTCATTTGAGTGTTACGTAACGTTTAGAGAGAGGGGGGGGGGGGGTACAGAAAAACGTTACGGTGCGTTACGAGGGGGGGTCAAAAATCTTCAAAAATTGCGTTACGTAATACTTGAACGCTCCCTAATGCAGGAGATTGGCAAAAGAATCATAATTCTTAACATTTATTGCATCATGTTGGAAGATCAGGGGGCCTAGACAAAAAAACATTTTGACGGCGATAGCGAAATTCGCTAACTTCAAAATGTATGGATTTGACCGGTGCCTTAGAAAAGTCACGTGGTCAATCAATATTGAAAGTACGGGTTTTGACACTCGCTATCGCAAATTGATTGATAACGAACGTCTTGCCGCTTGTCTAGGGGGCCAGGTGTAAATATAAGTTTTGAACAACATGAACCCGGTTAGGGCACAGCAATCTTATTCCGATTAGAATTTCCGTCCAGTGTGTCGTAGCCCTTACAGTTCGTGAATTGGTAGGTTTGTGTGAACACGCATCGGATTGTGATTTGACGACCGATTTAGCACAAGTTGAGAATGCGGTTACTACGCCTGAGGTCGTGGGTTCGAAATCGAATTTCTTATTTGTTTGGGGAACCTTAGGCCGCGTGGTCCGATCGAGGCCTATGTCCAGCAGTGGACTGTTGCAGGCTGATGATGATGATGATGACGATGATAGGTGCGTGTGTTTTATATAGAGCTACTAAAGAAAGGTCTTCAAGTATAATTAATGTACAGGGAAAAATCTATATATATAAAACTTAAAGGTGACTGACTGACTGACTGACTGACTGAATGACATAGATATCTATCAACGCACAGCCCAAGCCACTGGACGGATCGGGCTGAAATTTGGCATGCAGGTAGATGTTATGACGTAGGCATCCGCTAAGAAAGGATTTTGATCAATTCCCACGGGAACGGGAACCACGCGGGTGAAACCGCGGGCGCCCGCTAGTGTACAAATATAATTGTACGAAATGCTTAAAATCATCATCATCATCATCAGCCTGTCGTAGTCCACTGCTGGACATAGGCCTCTCCAAACCTCATGTTAATAATAATATATTCTAAATTTTAATAGAGACAGCATCTAACACACTGGTGGCCCGTACCAAGAGGTACCTATAGTTCCTCTTTTTTGCCCCGTGCCATTAGGGCATGGAATGCCCTTCCGGCTCACGTGTTTCCTTCGTCCTATAATCCTGGGCTTTTCAGGCGGGGCGTGAAGCGGCATCTATGCAGGCCTTCAGGGTGAGGGTGACTGGCTCAATGGGTACTATGATCTATTGAGCCAGTCAACCTTATATTTGGACCTCACTTCCGCTTACCATCAGGTGGAGTGAGGTCATCCTGACTGCCTCTTTATAAAAAAAAATCTAATTTATCTGACAGATATATATCATAGTAACTTATCTGACAGTAATAAAACTGGCTCTATGCCTAACCGTTGAACGAAGATATCTAAGAAAAAGCATTTCTTCGTCCCATAATCACATATAGTCTGTTAAGAAACAATTTAGCCCGCAGATCGAGCATGTGGGGTCGTTACTTCGAGCCTCGGGCGAGGCAGAGCGGCAATTGCGAACCTTTCATTGCATTCGAATTATGTTTAATGCTCTACTTTGAAATGTGTTTTGTAACGTTGCCTTTTAAACTTGCATATTATGCATTATAGTCCAGTCAACAAACAAGTTGTAGAATGCATTAACGGGAATCTAAGCAATTTCTTCAGAAAATTGTTTAGGGTGCATAGATGGAGTAAACATAGGTACTAAAAGTTCTGACGTCTAGAAGTTGCGCCGGAGTGGAGAGAGGAGATAAAAGCTCCCAATAAGTTGTGAGGTGTAGAGATTTTTTTTTTCTACTCAATGAAAGATGATAAAAGCTACTATTACCAAATAGTTATTTATGTGACTGTTGCATAATGAGGGTCATTAAAATACGAATGTGGTTTTATGAAACGAACGAAGTGAGTTTCATAAAAGGATCACATGAGTATTTTAATGCCTAATTATGTACAGTCACATACATAACTTTATCTTCATTCATTGTAGGTCAATTTGAATAAAATACATTTTAAGAAGACGTTCGAAATTTGAACGTAATTAAGGTATCGGTTACCGATACTAAAATGTAAACATTTTAGTATCGGTTACCTGTACTAAAATGTAAACATTAAGATGCAGCCACAGATACTCATATTGAAATATAGGGCGTTTGCTCATCGATCCTGACTATAAAATAGTCATATTAGGGTATGGATGTAGATAAATCTGTTTTTCGAATTTGATTATCACACGCTTCGAAAAAGTAAAATGTAATACAAAAATACTTTTAACCAAAATAATGTTATTATGACAGAACTGAACGCTTGTATTTGTGTTTGTAAACTTATTTTTATTTACATATAAAATCATCGGCTCGGAAGATCAGAGTCTACAGTCTGGCAGCACGCACATTGAGGGACGCTTCCAAGTGAAGCGTCCCTCAATGGAATAGGCCGCAGTGGCCGCTTACCATCAGGTGGGCTGCGTGCCTGTCTGCAAACTGACCTAGTACAAAAAAATAAATAAAACGCGAGTGAAACCGCAGCCTTTAGCTAGTTTTTCACTAACTGAATATTCTTCCGGAAATGAGCCCAGAAATGCCTCTACGATTAATTGATGGAATCAATTCCGCAGAACAAATCCAGCGTTTTGTTTGTCCGTCACGCGACGCCCGCGTCAAATAACACTATGCATCTTTGATTGGTGGGCTAACGTCGTCGGGTCGGTTTACACGATACGACTTGCAAAAGAGTGGTAAGTATCCATATCTGGAAGAATTTCAAGTGAACGCTGTTTTGAAAAAAAAGTAAAAATGGCGGGACTAGTAGGTAAGCAAGCCCCCATACAAAAATCTTCATACCCCTTTTGCTAAGGTCCCAGTTTTCATTATCTTGAACCATTGTACCATCGAGGCGTACAGTCAACAGCACATCAGACTTCCCTAATCTGTCAAATTTCTACAACTAATTTTTAGCTTTATTGACTTCACATAGAGTTCTCTTTCAATTGAGAATTTTTGACAGATTATTACATCGTAATATAGCCCTTTCTCTCCTGTACAAACTATAAATAATAATAATAATAATAAATATCTCTGGACATTATTCACACAGCGCCATCTAGCCCCAAACTAAGCATTAGCTTGTACTATGGGTGCTAGACAACGGATAAACATTACTTATATACTTTTTTTTGTAAATACATACATATTATACTTAAAGAAACACCCAGACCGATACAAACAGACATGTTCATGCACACAAATGTTTGTACCGTGCGGGGATCGAACCCGCGACCTCTGGTGTAATAGCCGACTTCTCGACCATTACACCAAATGGCTCGTCAAGTACAAACAAACATCAGATCGAATGGTGTAAATGCTCTTTCCCAAGTGGTAATAGGTGTCTGAATGTTTGATGCGGCACTGACGTGGCCCGCCGTAGGCTGCGGTGGGCACGAATCGCCCGCAATGGCCCCTGTCTTGTTGGATACGATGTTAATATCGGAAAAACTAACTGTCTTCTCTCCCTTTGTTATGAATCTTCACCTATCTTCACTCTTCTTCTTCTCCCTGTCCTTTTCCCATAGGCACCAGTCAAACCAATACGGTTAAAACATCTTTTTTTATACTAATCATCACCTTTAGATAATTTTCACACAGCACCAGTAACTTCCGTGGAAGGGTCTGATACCGGAC
The DNA here is from genome assembly GCA_949319885.1 of Mecyna flavalis. Lineage (NCBI taxonomy): Eukaryota > Metazoa > Arthropoda > Insecta > Lepidoptera > Crambidae > Mecyna > Mecyna flavalis. The sequence continues at coordinate 672,749 of OX439420.1, read as the reverse complement.
CCCACTGTCAAGCCTGTTGGATTTGACAGTAGCCGTGCTGTGTGGACGAGGGCCAACCGGTTCAGAACCGGCCTCGGGAAATGTGGCTACCACCTCCACAAATGGGGTCTTCGAGACGGGCCGGATTGTGATTGTGGGGCTCCAGTCCAAACAACGACACATATAGTCGAGGAATGTCCTCTTCGTCGTTTCCCCGGCGTGAGCTCCATAACCTCACTTCGGCTGCAGTGGACTGGTTGCAGCAACTCGACATCGACATCTGAGGATTCATGAAGAAACCATACGCAATGATGATGATGAGCACCAGTAACGATCGTCTTGGACTCTTGGTTTTTTGAAAAATTTACAAGCATCTAAGCAACATTAAGCTGAATAATAGAACAGATTTGGCTACGTTCATATTGTACAACTAGTAGACTTTTTTGAGCTACCGGCTGCTCTCGTGACGGTATTGCAGCGCGCACCTAAGTCCTAACCGCGTGCTCGGAGCGCCGCGCCGCCATAAATTTCGGTTCACTGCGCGTGATGTGGATCTGATGTACTGACGAGACGGGGACGCCTTGTGGGACAATGCTGTCTCTGGAGCTTAGGGTTGGTCACAACTGGGGAAGTTACAGTGCAGACATCGTAGTAAAAAAAGAGGTATTATGAGTAGAGGAGAGGTATGGCCACACTTAACGTGTCCAAATGGTTGTTTTTGAAAGCTTTGTTGCCGAAGGCTGCACTTGCAATGAGACATTTTACTATTCCCATACCATAACTATTTCTGTTATAATGCTCAGTTCATTTGAAGGTTTTAAGTGGGGGGTTTGGACCATGTCTTTATCCGCTCTCAGACAGGAATAGCAGATGTAGGAGAAAAAAGTGCCAAGTTGAAGTGGAACTGGGCAGGCCATGATTGTGTGCCGGATGGACCCAGAAAGGTGGACCAAGATTGTCACTCTTTGGCAGCCGGACGATGGGGCTCGGAAAAGGGGCAGTCCCAAAAAGAGATGGCGTGACGATCTTGACGAATATATCCAAAATTGGCCAGAAAAAGCTAAAGATCGTGATGTTTGGAGAGATTTGGGGAAGGCCTTTGCTCAGCAGTGGGATCACCTATAGGCTATATAAAAAAAAAATGCTCAGTTCCTGTTATGATCTCTTGCGAACTAAGCTTTATCCCGTTTTATGAAATGTTAAATATGTGTTTGTACCAAATTCCATCAAAATCCATTCATTGGCTTAAGCGTAACAGACAGACTGACTTTCGCATTTATGATATTAGCATGGATCTAAGTAGCAGCCCTGTGGGGGAGGTGGAGGTGAATTTATCAGTCGTTTGTTAAGAGCACAATTAAGTGCTTAAGGGAGAACCTTCGCCGTCGCTTCAGCATGATTCAATGCTTTTCCGCTTTTCACGGTGGCACTGTAGAATGAATGTGCATATTTTGACTTTCCATAATTTATAGGTATGTTGATTTATATTTATATTCTCGGGTTTGTCCAATCAGTCAGTAGTACTGACTCAGTACTTATCATTGCAGAGATGACTTTGTCTATGATGGAGGCCTTTGCCCTGCAGTGGGACATTAATTTATAGGTAGGCCAGAATGAGTGACGAGTGCGATCTCAAATAAATTAAAGATCATTGCTTTTAAAATAAAAATTACTTTGCAAAAAAAACAGATTTCTATTTGTAATGTCAAAAACCAGCTTATAATTAAGTTTTCCTTTCTTTTCCTCTAATGCCAGTGTGTACTATCATGCAACTAAGATACTATAATATATCATACCTAATATCGTGTTCTGTTCTTTTCAGGTAAGTTGATTTGGAGGTTTAGCGAATTACTTGCGTACACACGTAAGGTAGGTCATCTGTACAGTCAGCATCAAAATGATCTGAGCGTTAAAAACCACCAGAAATGAATGATCCCGGGAAGTCACCGTCCGCGACGAAGCTAGTACTATTGATTCGAGTTTCGTCCATCACAATCGTAAAACTTTTGATTTCGATTAGATATAATCATTTTACTGCGGGAAAACAACGACTAAGATGTCATGTCACGCAGTATAACATAACATAACGTAAATATTCTTTATTGCACACAAAAACTATATTAAATCTATATTATAATAATAAAAATACAAATATTATAAAATTTTGCACTATTCTGAAAAACTATTTTTAGCGAGATTTAATAACGCACAACGCCATCTATTTACGAATTAGTGGTACTAAAATACATGCGATGCTATAAGATATAGCACTACAAAACCACTCTAAAATTCCTTTTTAAATCCATCACAGAAATTCTCCGACCTTCCCAGTGAGAAGCCAGGCGTATACAGGGTTGTGCATTTTTTATCAAGACATTACGGCCAACTTTTATTGTTCCAAAGTTGCGTAACGCCCGAACTTGCTTTTACGACTTCGGCTAACTTCTTGTTTAACGCAAGTGCTTCGAGGACATTATGTTCAATTAAAGGTATTTTTTAAGGCCTTGATACTTGCCGTGTGTACTATGAATTGAGGCTTTTAAATCAATTTGAATGTCGTTTAGATTTTGGTATAATCGATGTACCTATGCTTTAAATGGGACACATTCTGTTCTTCGTTAACCGTCCTTTTAAGAATCGGCTCGAAGGACCAAGTATTATTATTTTCCAAGAAACAATATTACAGAACATCTTCATTTTGACCGCCTCCGTGGAACAGTGGCCAAGCTGCTCGGGTATAAAAACACGAAGGTCGTGGGTTCAATTCCCGCCTTGGGTCTGGTTGGTGGTAGGGCTTTTTCAGAGTCCGACTGGCTCTCTACTACAGGTAAAATCTGCTGCCATAACAGCTCTGGCTGTGTTTCGGCAATATTAATGTGGGAGGTACACTTGAAATCAGAGGATCGAAGATCAGATGAGTCTACAGTCTGGCAGCACATTGAGGGACGCTTCCAGGTGAAGCGTCCCTCAATGGAATAGGCCGCAGCGACCGCTTACCATCAGGTTGGCAGCGTGCCTGTCTGCCAACTGACCTAGTATAAAAAACATCTTAAACCTAGCGGATCAGCACCAAACAAAGTTACTTGTATCGCAGAAGCCAAATATTTCGTTACAATAATTAATTATGTCAGGCATCCGGCTCGAAGGATCAAATGGTTATTACAGAAGGGTTAATAGTGTTCTAGTTTTGTCAAACGTATCTTCTGTGTATTAAATATATTGTTAAGATACGTAACAGAAAAAATGGACTTGTGAAATCATACTAGTGCTTTGTGCCTTTCGAGGATCGAACCAGCTCTTATTATCAGGTTCAAATGATATTAGGCTACGTACCTTACCTTTTGTACAGTGATGACTTACACACACGCAGAGATGAATAATGCGTTGCTAACATTACGAACAAGCGCAGTTAACGTCATTATTAGCTCAATTCCAAAAGGTATTATCCTAACAACAGTAGCATTTGAATTGGATAATAACTATTACACCAAAACGGTCGTCAATGTATGTCTCTTGTAAATATACCTATGTGTGGATAGGAACAAAATTGCTCATTTTCCCCTACGGTCATTTCGGCCGTTTACCAAGTTATAACCAAGACAGAATGAAGAGTCGTTTGCGTAAATACTTTTTGTTAGCAAGTTGCGTTATTTGATTTGTTGGAGGGCGAGGGATACGACAGAGGTGAAATGTTGTTGAAAGAAACTACGGTCACTTATATTGTTTATACAGAAAGGGAAAATAGAAGGAAGAAGGGAAAGAGGATGACCAATAAGAAACTACACACAACGGTTAAAACTAGAAGACAATTATTGTGCCGCCTTTTTTTTTGGGGACCGCCCCCCCCCCCCCCCCCCCCCCCATCGCTACGCTACGCTTAAGGTGCTGGCTGGCAAAGTCCAGAGAGAAATGGAATTGGGTCCACCTACCAGATCTTCCTACTCTGATCTGTCAAACAATCTAAATCTAACAATTAAAGAAAAATATCAATTGAGCATTATGCCAAAATAAAAAGTTGCCTTATCAAAAACAGTTACTTATCTCTGTACCAAGTTTCACCAAAATCTTTGCAATGGTTTGGGGTGAGAGCTTGACAGACAAATACTGGCAGATAGAGTTAATTTAAACTAATATTAGTTTTGATAGAGTAGGTACGGTCAACGGCACATCACGGTAAACACTTGCAGGTCGATAATAGCACTTATACCCCCGACATACGACATACATAAGAGTGGTACAAAGTCCAAAGTGTATAGGACGTGCTTTTGACTGTACAAAGAATTACGCTGCGTTTGTGATTATAACACTCAAAATGTTTTACTTTTATCGTAGTATCAAAAGTAAGAAATATTAAGCTTTAATTTTCCACCACTTTCAGTAATACACGCACAAATAAAATTGCCGAAAAGAAACTAACAGGAAAAGTCAACTTTTCACTCGCCCATTTAGCCGTATAACATTCGTAGTAAAGTTTTGCGTGAGCGGCGTTGCCGCACCGACACCCCTCTGGTGCGAGCGGGACGGACGATCTGTGCGAGAGTGACGGACGCATAATAAAGGGAGATTAAAGTACAAGTCGGAGTAGCGGGAGCGAAAAGACGAGCGCGATGTCATTTTTTGGATTGAAAGGGGATCTAGTGCAAGTCAAATTGTTAAAGTTAAGCGACGTTGGCTCTGGTAATTAGAGGATGGGTGACCCATTTTTTTCTAATGATCGTCAGGAGACAATTAAAATTAAAACTTAACAAGTGTAGTAGGTACAAAATTGAGGTTTCATTAACCTTTTATGTACGGTTAATTTTTATGCCGTGCGAGAATTGCAACCGCGTCCTTTTTTGTAACAGTAAAATCGGTAGTCGACCAAAATGAGATGAGTGATAAAAGCGCGGCCATTGCGGCGTATTCTATTGGGGTGGCTTCCACATTAAATTGCTGGAAGTTAGGTAAGCCAGTTGGACTCTGAAAAAGTCTTTCGCCAACCAGACAGTTGTAGTGGTAGAGCCATGCTGTTTTACAGTACGAATGGGCCGACTCGTCCGGGGAAGTACTACCCTCTCACATAACACCAGCGTGAAATAATAATGACAACTATTGTGTTTCTTCTGGTTTGTGGGAGTGCCGGAGGCAAAAAGTCCGGCAACGCATACGCGGTCCCTTCTGGTGTTGCAGATGTCCATGGGCGGCGGTGATTGCTTACCATCAGGAGACACGCTGGCACTTTTGCCGCCTCTGACATAAAAAAAAATAAAAAAAAAGATAAGGTACATACCCAAATGACATAACGGTTTTGTCTGTTTAGTAGGAGGATTATATAGGACTAATTTTATCGTCTTGTCCGTCAGTCGAAGGTAAGAGGTAGCTATTATTCAATGTAATGGGATCAGCCCCTAAAAATACAGAATGTAGGGAACGGTCACAGATTCAATTTGCGCGCCTCACCTTGTCACGGGCAGGCAGTGGACGATAGGACAGGTAGGGGTGGCAGTAAGGCTTGTTAGATAATAAAAATGAAGATATTTATTTATCAATGGCTCGATCATATGAGCCTACAGTCTGGCAGCACATTGAGCGACACTTCCTGGTGAAGTGTCCTTTAATGGAATAGGCCGCAGTGGATGCTTGCCATCAGGTGGGCTGTGTGTCTGTCTGCCAACTGAATTAGCATAAAAAACACTTTCTTCTTTCAGGTTTCCTCTTAAGAATGTAGCTACTGGAATTGTTAAATTAAATAACTCTTGTTCACTTATCTTAAAACACCCAGACCGATACAAGCATAAAATTTTCTTGCACACAAAATGTCATCGTATAACCCAATTTAAAAAAAATCGGTCGCACTTGAGACTTTAACGAGGGTCTTGTCGTGGCGAGTCTGGTTCTGTCAATGATGAAGCATAAAAACATGTCGAAGCTTGCCAACCCGAGGAGAGTTTAGGCACAATTTTTTATTTTTTTTATACTAAGTCAGTTGGCAGACATACACGCAGCCCACCTGATGGTAAGCGGCCACTGCGGCCTATTCCATTAAGGGGCACTTCACCAGGAAGCGTCGCTCAATGTGCTGCCAGACTGTAGACTTATCTGATCTTCGAGCCTTTGATTTCAAGTGTACCTACTGGCTCCCACATTAATACTGCCGGAACACAGCCAGAGCTATTATGGCGGCACATAACCGCTGGCTAGCGTATGTGGAACTCTGGACTTAAGCGTTCCACTTCCACTACCCACCAAGCTACCCCGGTTTCTCCTCCACACCTGAAGAAGGGACGAGCCGGTGGCGGCCCAGGCAATTATCTGGCCTATCCCCGATGAGTGCCAAGTTGCCAACCCTAAAGCTAGTGACGTAACAGCGTAATATCACGTAACTATGACGTCGCAGTGCGTGTGACACACCACGGGTGTCCCCGATAGCTCTGGCGAAGGTGAGCTAAGCTACTTTCGTACCATCAATGCTTGGATGGGTGGCCAAAAAATTTCGAATGGCACATAACTTTTAGGCAGTCAGTGCTGCTGAAGGCACGTTAAACCTAGTTAACATAGCGGGTCCGGCCGTTATGCCCCCATTCCGGTTTGCCCCCGGCCGGTATGCCCCCACAGTTTAACGGCAAACTGGAACAAATTTACTTAAAATTGTGGGGGCATAACGGCCGGACCCAACATAGCGCAGCATCCTTATATTAATCGCACTGCACTGTAAAGCACCTTTCGAGCAGGCAATACCGAGATAGGTGACCAAAACGCATTTTATCAAAATATGACGCTGTTCACGAATAGGGGGTCAAAGTGTTTGAGGTCTAAAATCTGCTGGTTATGGTTGCTGATAGGAGTATAAAACTAATATGTGACACAAAATTGAATGTGCAAACGCAAAAATTAAAAAAAAACCTTTTGGTAAAAAACAATAATTGTTGTTAATAGAGCTTTTTGACAGTCATTGACTAGCTCCCCCCGCAGAGGAAACTTGTCACTAAACTTGCCGAAATAGTAAATATTGTTCCGTTGAAAACCAGAAAGTGTTACTCTCAATAGGTCTGCGGAGTGTCCCGATTTCCCCATCGCGAACAATGGCCGCCGGATAAGGACAGACGTACCGCTCGGTGGGACAAATGCGACCATTTGACTGTTGCCCAACAATGGCACAGTGAACGTGATAAGAGTGAGATAGCGTCAGACCAGACTGGATGGTGGCGTAGGATCGATTGGTTGTGAGATCCTTGGGAGTTGGGAGGCTTATGTCCAGCAGTAGAAGTTTTTCGGCTGAAATGTAACTCAGGTAACTTGGAGGTTATGGTTGCAATTCTAGCTTTGAGTCTGGTTGTTGGTAGGATTTTTTGCTACCAACCCCGCAGGTGAAATCTGCCAACGTATTAACTTTGGTTGTGTTCTGGCAATATTAATGTTGGAGCCTATAAAACCATAGGGTCAGAGTTCAATACATTCAAAGGTGTGTAAATAATCGAGGGAGTAACGCGAGATTTAGTGGGTAGTCAAAGTCAAAGTATTTATGTCGTAAGCCTTCAGCGTCTCGTCCGGCCCTCCAGAGCAGAGATTATGTTGTGAAACGCATTCCGCCTGACAAAAAAGGCTTTTCAGCAGTGGTCGTCTTTCAACTGAAACGATAATGATGATGATGTATTAAGTTCAGGTGGTAAAATTGGGAATTGTTGTGAACTTCCTCACGGCTATGTCATGTACTGTGCGTGTGGTCAGAGTAGGAAACGAGAACCGAAAATGGATCTGTTACTATTTGTAGTGCGTTTGAGAAAGGCACTCTCAGCTGCCCGGGGTGACTCAAAGTGATCTGACCACGCCATTTGCGATTAGTTGACTTAAAGCGTCTAAACCTCAAGAAATGAAAGGCGTGATAAGGTTTTACAGGGTCGGCGCAAGTGATGCCTCAGGTGTAAAAAGCGACCATAGGTGACTGTGTTACCCCTTACCATAAAAAAATATATATTTTTTGTATTTAATTGTAAGCGACAATTAACTATGCCACCAGGGTGACCAACTGACCATTTCTATTAAACTTGAATCCAATTAGCAAAACAAAAATGCCAAAATTGTGCAATAAAATAAGCTTTTTGAAATCAAAATGGGTGAATCGGTAGGTTAGCCTTAACACTGTAGGCCTTCCTACTGAATCACCCATTTTAATTTTGTCGTGAGGCTGGACAGAATGGCTGTGTAGCCATTATTAAGTTAGCCGAATTCCACCGTTAGAGGGTTGCGATACAATGGTCAGATGGCATTCGCTCCAATGTAATAGCTGGACTTGACAAATCCTGGATTCTGAAAACGGTCAGAGGCAAATATAATTTGAGAAAATATGTAGAATTACTAGAATTGAGTATAACGGGTCCCGTACGTAGTTTCGAATGACGTTGTAGCGAATGGTCGTTGTGGCGAAAAACTTATAGCGCGGTACGCTGGAGCGAAAACTCTTTGAAGCGAATGCCACCAGGGCGAATGACACTGCAACGACAAACATTGTGGCGAAAAATGTTTGAAATTACATATATAATGTGGAAGCACGGCGTCGTAGGTGGAATTCCTTACTGGATAACAAGAAACTAGGACTGTACGGCTGTATACAAAAACTAATTGAAGAGCAGAACACAACTGCTCATAAAATTGAAAGGATTCTGGGGAGAAACCATCAGGAGCCACCAAAAAAATTAATCTTCAAGGAAAAGGCATAGCAGAGATCACAAACCTAAAGGGCGCCACTGACAATAGAACAAAAAGTCCTTATTTCCAACACTTCCATAATAAAAACAGGAAGTGTTCGCTGCCTATATGCCGTTAAAGGTATTTATTTAAATTAATGTATCAATATGTATCATCTCGACCTAGGCATTACGAGAATGCACGCATTGTTGTGCGGTGAATAAGTGACACTTATGTATTTGTTTAATCACTCTAGTTTAAGCATTTAAAGGAATTAAAAGGATTTGTCCATATTCGCCACGCTGAACAAGCGTGGGTGAAACCGCGGGCACAAGCTAGTATTTAAGTTTTTTAAGAAAGGCTATGATGACTTATTCAGCAAACCCATCATAACAGTAGATTGGAAATTTTGGGAATTGGACATTTCGGGAATTGGACATTTCGGGAATTGGTCATGGACATTTCGGGAATTGGACATTCTGAACTTAAAGGCGAGTTGGCGATCAGGGGACGTAGCTTTCGCCCCGGAGACGCTGCAGCCTATCACCAGCATATTGGCAATTGTGGCGAGCTTTGGGAGAGGCCTATGTCCAGCAGTAGATTGCAACAGGCTGATAATGATGACTCTAGTTTAACTGTAATTAACGGCAGTGTTAACCGAGTGGTTGCATAAGACATATAGAATAATATGACAATAAATTCTGTGAAATAGTTGAAAAAAAGAGGGTACAAAATGAACATGAATGAACATGAATCATGTACATAATATACACAAAGGCCGAGTCGAGATGTTTTCTATTTAATTCATTGTTATGTAAATGTAATAATATGCAGATTATTTTACTCATTACATATTAGGCCTGCAGTCGGTATGCGGTTATCCTTGTCGTAATAATGTACTACAAGTATATTTAAATCAGTTTAAAATGTTTAATCTACAGTTTATTAAGGACGGTTTGTTTTGATTTAATATTATATTACTATTATTATTAGTTCGAAATCTGAGGAGCCGGTAGGCTGCGTGCCTTTCCACCACTGATCTAGCGTAAAAAATCCCACCAAAAACATAAATGTGAAAAAGGAGAGCCAAGTTCAATACAAAAATTATGTTTGGCTGTGGGCTTCGCCGCAAAAAGAATGGAGATATAATTGAGTGCCAAGTTCTATGATCTTAAAGTAGGTAAGATTTGACTTGGCCAGTTTTTATTACATCAGTCATTTTATAAAGTTATTCAACATATTATACAGTATGACAGGAAATGCGAGGGACATATTTAAACCCCAAATAATTCGTGCCTTCATATAACAAAATAAGTATAAATCAATAAAAACTCTGGTAAATATCTGTCAATAACCTTAGTCGAAACATAAAAATCCGCGTAACGTGCGGGCACTCTTTCCTTCACAGTACCTATTTCTGCACTCGTTCAAGTACGACTCAAATTGTAATCGCGTACAATATGAGTTTCGGGCGTAAACGGCCGCTCAGCACACGGGATTTTTAGGTAGTTCATGCATGCATAAATTATTAGGATAATTATGAAAAAAATTAAGGATATATTTTTTATAGCGAATTGGACTCTAAATCGGATTCTGAACACTCTCCTTGAATATGTCCCTCGGGTTACCTAACACCCTGTATAATTTAATGTATTTTAAATCTGATAAAAACTTTTTGCTTGAACTTGGCTTGACACGCTGCCGCGTGTCTAGATATTAATAAGGAATAGTACTAATGAACGTTTAGGCGCAAATTGTCAAGCGGTCGCAATCGGTCAAATTCGCAAGGGTTGAGGTATTTCGCCAGACGAGCGGCGTATAAGAGTTGTAGATCCACCCTACGTCCCTACCTCTCATCGTATTCCAGATGGGATCCAGTATGGAGCACAGGGTCTGCTTCGACTATGATCCTAGATTCGACAAGCCTGGTTGTTAACAATGGAGCGAATGCCAACCGACCTTCGTAACCCTTATAAGGGAAACCAGACCTGCTTGGAACATAGTCGGGACCAACGGCTTAACGTGCCTTCGGAAGCACGGAATCATTATTCTTTTCAGACATTCAGGTGATTCTAATTTCTAACTCACTTTATTATATTCTCTACCTCTCTTATAACTCTAATTGTTAAAATTAGTTGGTGACCATCAATATAAATTCGTATAATATTAATCCTACATTGTACCTATAGCGGAAAGACTCATTATTTATAGTCTTAAAGTTACGATTAATTTATCAGAAAGAAGTCTACCACTAATTGCGGTAGGATTAGCCGCGGATGATAGACCTTTACTGGTCGAGGGGGAAACCGCGTAACTCAAGTTTTGACAAAAACGAGGTAGAGTTAACAAAATTACACTTGCATTATATTAATTACGATATACATTTACATATTTACAGTACAGTCAGCACCAAAATGATCTGAGCATTCAAGCCTACCAAAATATCTGAACATATTGACAAAAATTACTCTTATCACAATACTTTTAGGAGTAAATATCGTTAGGTGTCATTTGTTCTCAAACAACAAAGGAAAATGCACCTTTACGTCTTAAGGTAAGGTTGATTTTTGTCAAATGTTCAGATATTTTTGGTAGGTTTGATGAACGCTCAGATCATTTTGGCGCTGACTGTACCTACAGTAACTATAGAGTTTCTTGCCGGTTCTTCTCGATAACAACATTCTGAACGCGGTGGTAGAGTCACTTGCTAAGATTTGTGTCTGACGATTCGAAGTGCATCTTTGAAGCATATTTTAATTTTGAGTATTCCTCAATGGAATAGACAGCTGTGGCATCTTACTATCAGGTAGGCTGCGTGCCTGTCTGCCAACTCATTCTACTAATATTATAAATGCGAAAGTCTGGTCTATTCTGTGCCACTTTCAGACTTCCCCTTTTATATGTAGCTACTGGAATTATTGAAATAAAATAACTCTTGTCCGCCCACGGAAGAATTGAAAGCTTACAAATGTCTACTCTTGACGCCGACATCGATTCAGCTTATTGTCACTCTCGGTACGATTGGAAAGTAATCTGATAATTATCGCTTGATACTGATTTACTGTAGAGCTTAACAGTTTTGAAACTATCGCATTTTGAGTAGCCTTTTGGCGCATTTAGTAGAGACGCTATCATATTTAACATAAATGTCAGATTATAATACTCTGCGGCATAAAAGAAGATGTAGTGACAAAAATTAAGAAAGGTATGCTTAGATGGTTTGGTAATTTGGAGAGGATGAGTGAAAGTAGGCTAACGAAAGAAATATATAAGGGGAGTGTGAATGGAGTTGTTGAAACAGGCAGGCCTTAAAGGACATTCCGTGACCAAATAGGAGATGTCATGAGGAAAGGTCAGGTCAGAAGTACCCTAAATCGACGAGCATGCATGAATGTGGAGGAAGCAAAAGTTGTGTGTCAGGATCGTAGCAAATTGAAGGATTTAATCTCTGCCTACCGTTGTGGGAAAAGGCGTGACTGTATTATGTATGTATGTATTTTTCCTGTGTCCGAATTTTGAAATTAATTAAGGTGTCATTGATTCTGATACTCATAATACAATTGCTTAGGCTACCTACTTACTTGGGGTCAGAGTTCAGACAGATCGGTGCTTGTGATGTTGTGCAATATTTGTATGACGAAAAGTAGGTCTGTCTCTTATAACAATTAATTAAAAGTCTCTTAATTCGCAAAAACCAACCTACACGGTCCAATACACGTACCGTTCCTCTGGCTGAAAATTAAAAAAAAGTTTCGAGTTGGGAAACTTTAACCTCATTATTGTTACGTTCGCTCCGATCGCCCTAGAGCCGCCCGGGGGGTTGGCAACGTCGCGTTTCGCGCCGGTGATGCCAGGGAGGGAGAGCTTTCGTTACCACTTTTGTGGGGTAATTTGTAGTTATGAGGTGAGCGTTTCATGGGCTGGTGGAGAAGTTTAGTTTGTGTTGATGATGGAATGTGGGTAAAAAGAATATTATTTATGAAAATGTTCGTATTAATGTAATTACTTTTGAATTCAATAATGAAGCCTTTGTACTTCTGCAGGATAGCATCTTGTATGATTATGAAAAAAGTTTGCACGTAACGAGCGATTCCTTTTTTACCTGGAATCGTTTTGATTGTGTATTGTTTACGAGTATTTATTACTTTCCTAAGATGTACTATTTTGGTATTTTTTCTGCTAATGAATACAAATATCGATGTCATAAGAGAACTCTACCTCCAGCACTATTATGGTTCCAACTATGTGTCTTTTCAACTTATCTAGCAAACCTCTAGGGTTAGCCCATATCGCGTGGCCGGGGACCGGGGTAATCTAGACACTGCACATGGTAACCCCGTCCTCCGACCGTCCGCCATTACTCCCGCCGCGGCAGTAGCGCCCCAGCGCCGTGGTCGTCGCACGCGCCGGTTCGCGCGCCACCACGTGACGTAATCACGAACTTAACTTACCGACAGTGTTTACAGTGCGCACTGCTACCAACTAATCAAAGTGCTGTGTTCGAAATTTGAATTTTTTTCTGTTGACATTTTTTACTGTTTTGTTTTTTTTTCCGTGTGTGGAAAAGTGGTTGAAAAGTGAGTTTTTCGAAAGGAGTTTTGAAGTGTCCGTCTGCTGTCTCTTTCTTTGTTTCGCAGGAGTGGATTATGTTCGTTGTATGTACGAGTAGGGTTTTACCAAGTTTTATTTTCGCTGGTTTTTTTTTTCAATTATAGAAGGGAGCTTCCCTTTTGTAAATATTAAGGATGTTTACAGAACATTTATCACATTCTGTCATTTTTTTTTTGTTTTATTTGTACTTTGATTTACAAAGTTACCAAAAAAAGTTTTATTCAAGTGATTTTCAAAGGAAGTGTTTTTAAATTATGTGTCGTCATTGACATGTAGAAAATGATAAAGTAAACACTGAATGATTGATAAAAACGTGACTGTAATTAATCCGTATTAGGGTTTAGTAATAGTGATAAACGTTTTATTAAAACATTTTGTGCGTTTTCTGCAAAAAAATTCTTATTACCTACATTAACCTACTTGTGATTTATTTACTAAATCATCATTTTATCTCACATTTTCTTTTTTGGAAAAGTCGTTTTGTTGAAGGTCTGCATTGTCCTTTCGCTGCCCGTCTGGGGGCAGTAGGTGCTAGTTTTTTTTAAAATATTATTTAGTGGTAAATGTTTTATATTTTGAAATGAAAGTACCTAAATACCTCTTAAATCATTTACAACTAAAATGATTTGTAAAAAACATTGCGTAATTTTTTTTTATTCCTGAAAAGTGAAGAATTTTGATTTAGTCTACAATGCAACTTGACCTCAAAATGAAAGTTTAACAACATTTTAATGTATGGTGTGTTTTTCACTCTAATTTAGTATTGCCCTGCACAATATTTACGTAATAAGTAATTAATTAATTTATTTGGTAGTAAAACTGTTCCTTGTTGTTTAAGTTTGGTATTGGTTGGTACCGTAATTATCATAGTTTCATAGAGTTTACTTTATAGTATACAATACTATTGTCTAGAAGGATTCGTGAGGATTTCTTCTGTTTATAAAGTGATTAAATTACACTTTATAAACAAAAATAAAATGACATTTTTAATTCTTTTAAAGGTGTGTTTTATTGGGGTTTTTTTTTTTTGAAGTTCTGTTTACATTGGTTTAGTAAAGTAGCTTAAGGACTCGTGTTATGGGTGTCAGAAAAAAAGAAGCTATCACGAATAAACACATACATAAAACATAGGAACAAAGGAATAACACAAATGTTCAACACATAAATGGTTGTCCTGTTTTTTCAGAGGAGAATGCGTTAAGAATCCATAACAGCTGGCCTAAAGCGTCTTACTACCCACTAAACTCCCCCGGTTCCCCTTTTCCATCCGATAGGGACGAGATGGTTCCAGTCTTGTAGCTATTTAACCAGCCCTTGTCCGGGACTTGAATGTCTGTCCTGGATCGGACTCGAGCCCAACACCCTGAGCGTAGTAACTGCCGCGTACGACTGTTCTATGGAACCAGCTTCCCGCAGCGGTGTTTCCAAACTAATGAAAACCTTCAAGAAGCGAGCATATTCCACCCATAAATGCCCCATAAAAAAACGGGTTAGTTCCGCTATGGTACTGTACCGGTATGGCACCCTCGCAAAATACCTACCAAAAAGTCCCGCTATGGTACCAATCCTTTAAATCTACATCAAACAATATAAGGTACACTTGAAACGAAAAGTGCAACTGTTAATATGATTTTATTAAAGATATATTATGGCTTATAATGTTTCGGGCCATAAACAAATTAACTGGCGACTTACTATTTTGTCACAATAAAAAATTACTTTGATTAAGAAACAAAAGAAAAAAGAACGATCGGAGGCGGAAATCGACTCGGATGAATATAGGTTAGAAGGCTAAGGCGGGAGCTTTGCTCCCGCCTTTGCCTTCGTGGTTATTTTTTTTTTATCTTCCATTTCCCAATTTAATGAGTTAGTTTTATAAAACACTGTAAAACTTTTCTTCTTACCAGTCCCAAAAACTGAAAGGTACCATAGCGGGACTTTTTGGTAGGTATTTTGCGAGGGTGCCATACCGGTACAGTACCATAGCGGAACTAACCCAAAAAAACTTGCCTGTCGGACTCTTTCATTGTTTAACCACTAACGAAAAGTCTAGTTTGTCTTTTAACTGTATTGCTCTAAGATTGATTTTCTCTCCGAGCGTTTTTGTCCTGAACTAATCCAGTGTTCGATTCCTCGTGGATTCCATAATATTAGTCTTCCTCATGGATTCCCTAATTGGCATGTCTGACCTCCTAACCTTGACAGAGGTTGGATCATGGCGATACAGGATTTCTCACGACGTTTTTACGTCACCACCGCTTTCGGCACAGCTTGGGTTTACGATCACCAATCCGCATTAATTGGCAAGCGTAGTGATCAAACTAGTACCCAGTGTTAAAACTAACGCCAAAAATCTCCATAAAGCTAAACACGAAGATACGTATAAAACTGCTAGTACTGGGGTCTTTACACGTCAATGGCTACCCGACTTAAACAGTATTTCACAACTTTTTCAAGAAATTAGACCTTCCTTTCATATGACTCAAATTTTAACAGGGCATGGATATCACCGTCAATACCTCTATCGCTTCCACATTACTAATACCGACAAATGTAACTTTAACCCCTCAAAAATCCAATCCATTGAACATCTCCTTAAAGAATGCCACCGCTATGCTCGCCAGAGATCTGAACACGAAGCAACTTGTAAATATTTCAATATTTCACCTTATGATATCCGACACCTTATCCAGAAGCAAGAAACTATAATATCTTTTGATAATTACTGCAAATACATTGTAAATACCCTTAAAACTTACAATAACACTTAGCCTTACGGGAAACTATACCTAACTTTCTGACACTCCATAACATCTGTATATATTCATCCTACATAATCATTCAATGTCATGTTCTCTATAATTTCTCAATTATTCCACTCCTACCATCTTCTATGCTACGTCGTATCCCATAGCGACTGGCAAAACTCTTGCATTATTAAAATTATCCTATCATAACACAAGAGTAAACTCTGGAAATACCAAGCCAGGGACAAAAAATAAATAAATTGTACCCATCATTGTAACGATAACTTTACTTCAAGGATGGAGGCCTTTGCCCTGCAGTAGACATACAGATATTTATTACTTTTAAATAAAGAGAGAGAGAGATCTCTTAGGAACACAATTAAGGCATAACTAAATCCGATCGCCCCTACAAAGAGCGACTGACTAATAAGTCTTTGAAATTTATCACCTGAGATCGGCCGCTGGGCACTAACAGCCCAACAGAAATAGTTTTATGGACCAGACTTTTTATAGATTTACTATAAATTATGTGCTAAATTATGTGCCAGGCCCGTTAGAAGACTGTGTGATGTGGAAAACGACGATAGTCAATCCAAGTTTTGTTCCATGTAGTGCTTTTATTCCTTCTCTACCTAAAGTGCTTAGCCTGGGAAAGCACTTTAAGCAGTTAGTCCTGCGCCTGATCTCTCTTCGTTGCGTCAAACTCCTGTCCCACCGTGTTGTGAGAGTGGGGGAATAAGGAGTGCACCTGTGCTTGCGCACTCACTTGTGCACTATAAGATATCCTGCGTAGTTGGTAGTTGGCTTATCGTAAGATTGGCCGCCGTATCCGAAATCTCGGCTAGGAGGACATTGTTTGACTTCAAGTGCATACGTACATTTACATATTCCTATGTGAAAACGTACTGTGGGTCATCCATACGGCATTCCAGAGGTAATCTTCACCCGATCTGTTTTGATAACATTGACGTCACTCGTAGGCCGGTGATAAAAAGCTTATTATGCAATGCGACACCGGCTATTGTTTCACTCGTAACTTATGTATGTGTATGACTTTGTATGTAATAAAGCTTGTGAGATTCCGTAGTTATAGAATTATTATTATTATAGTTATAGAATAGTAGTTATAGAATTAGTAGAAAGAGTACATAATACCTACATCATCTTGATATAAGCGCACCGCGCGCGCCTTGTAAGGGCGCTTTCAATTTAGACGTTTCGTGTCGGACGGCAGCGGTATGGTAGCCGCGCGTTTGTCGGACCGCATACGGACGGTCGTTAGTTTTCATACAAAACACGGCGTCCATACAGGGAACGCTCGACAGCAAGACGTCAACCGTACTGTTGCCGTCCGTACGCGGTGCGACAAACGCGCAACTACCGTACCGCAGCCGTCCGACACGAAACGTCTAAATTGAAAGCGCCCTTATTGGTATCAATGCATCGCCGCATGCACACTCAAACAAAATCTCTTTGTTTGCACTGAGAAACGGGTCGAGAAAGAAAGTTATGGTTTGTGTGATATTTTTCTGTGATAAAAAATAGTCTTAGGTCGCCACGCTTCTAAACTATTATCGTAACAAATCTATTCCGTTTGTGACCTAAAAGGGGGAAAACACTTCTGTTTTTTTGGTATGAGTACTTAGCATTATTCCCACCTGATTTTAAGAGGCCACTACGGCCTACTCCTTTGGGGGACACTTCACCAGGAAGCGTCGCTCAATGTGCTGCCAGACTGTTGGCTCCTCTGATCTTCAAGCCTTTGATTTCAAGTGTACTGGCTTCCACATTAATATTTTATTCAGTTGAATTCGCAAATTATTCTTCTCCCGATACCTAAGTGGATGAAAAACCTATCCCGTCATTGTATATAGAGTGTCTAAACAAGAAGAGAGCTCGTAAACACGTTTACGCGTCTCAGAAAATGTAATTTTAGCTTACGACCGAATTGTTGGACTTTTACAAGCCTACCATGGAATTTGGTAGGGAATTTTGTTAGTTCTCTTAGATTTAGTGACCTGGATTGTAAGTGATATTATAAATATGTTTTTTATGCTACATGGGTGCTTAAGTCTACAGCCCGCCTGATGGTGAGCGGTTACCCTCAAAACCTTGTAATGCGGCATCATTCGCACCGAATCAAATTGCTATGCCCTTGTAGGGCATCACATAGGCACTTATTATCGATGTACTTAACACCTTTTCCTGTGACATGCAATAAAGTATTTGAATTTGAAAATTAGTAACGTCATCAGCTAAAAAAAGTGCCCTCTTGAACACCTTATTCGCCCCCAGAGACATAGTTCAACAGTTATGAAGTCTTCTGTACGGTGGTGGGTACGTATCCGCGAGCGGCTCATTCGTGTGGAAGAACCTCTTTTGGATCTCCTATCCTCTTTATTATTCTATGAGTTGAGCTTTGGCAGCCGATTGGTTTTAAAACTCTTCACATGCGAGAGGTCGATGGTTCGAATCTCAACACGCACCTATGAATCGCTGCGGTGCAGTCCGTCTGATGGCACCCTAAGTACGTATTTACCACTAGCTCGGCAGTGACGGATTCGTGAGGAAACATTCGTTCCAGTGTAAACTGGACTTGCCAAATTCTGGAGCTTGGTGCAAGCGTACCCCTGACTAGGTCGGGTCATGCCATGCTGTTTTACAGCATGAATGGGCCGGCTCGTCCGGGAAAGTACCACCCTCTCACATAACACCAGCGTGAAATAATAGCGACTACTATTGTGTTTCGTCTGGTTTGTGAAAGTGCCGGAGGCCCACACCCCCCCTTCAAAGGCCGGCAACGCATCAGCGATCCCTCTGGTGTTGCAGATGTCCATGGGCGGCGGTGATAGCTTACCATCAGGCGACCCGCTGGCTCGTTTGCCGCCTCTGACATGAGAAAGTATATATTTATTTATTCATATCGATGATTATAGGTTATCGTTTATGCACCACGTCAGCACTAGCTTATTATCCAAGTTATTACAGCAATCGTGAATATTTAATAAAACTTCGATAGACGAAATATTGCAAGAACTTATAATTTTCTTACAACTTTTAGAGGTCGTGTTTTAACATATTTTTTGAGGTCATTGACCTTCTATTTAAACCTATTTGGTATAATGGTTTACAAGTCGGCTGTAGCGCCAGCGCACGGTGGTCCCGCCGTAGGTCATAGAGTTGAAATGTCGATGGTCACATTATTATGTTATTGGTCACTTACAGTATAGACAAATAACCCTTCTACCCCCAGGTATAACATAAATTGCAATAACATACAACGAACA
This sequence comes from Mecyna flavalis, assembly GCA_949319885.1. Lineage (NCBI taxonomy): Eukaryota > Metazoa > Arthropoda > Insecta > Lepidoptera > Crambidae > Mecyna > Mecyna flavalis. The sequence goes on along the minus strand of OX439420.1, from coordinate 653,461 downwards.
TTTAATTTTGTGCACCCGAAGTGGAAACATTTCATTTGTGCTCATTGGCGTTATCGTTCGGCATAAATTTTCATTATTTTCAAAGTGTAGTTTTTCTATGAAATCGATTGTTTAGGATATTGTTGTGCCCTGTATATTTGAAAGGAAGGTGTATACAATATTTGAAGACATGTTTTGTTAATTTTATCCCTGTCACTATCGGAAACCAGTGCCATCAAGGAGGACCTACCGATTTATTTGTTTTTTGCCGCTTTTCTATTTTCAATTAGACTTTTACTTAGGAAGGAACGAATCGCCAAAGTTGAAACATATATCAAAATAATCTCAAGTTTGTCTAGTTTCAAAATCTGCAATGTCTAGGTGCGCCAAAGTGCGCCGAGGACTGCCATAGGTCATAGAAAAGACTAGGTCATATGTAAGCAAATTTGATACTTCAGGTATTTTTGTAATTTTGCTTCTTTTTTATGCTGCAGGGGCCACCATCAAGTGTTATTTTCTTCGAATGATTGTTCTTAACACCTGATTATCTGTGAAGATTGAAAAAATGAGGTAGATAGATCTCGGTGAAGTGTTTGGCACCTGGCAGACTCTCAACCGGATACTGAAAATATCCAGATCAATTACTTGAGATATTTAACTTAAAATACCAGTTAAGGGCTAAGAAGAAACTAGGGAGGTCAAAAACCTCGAAATATAAGCCCCGATGTAGCGGTAGTGGTTGATTCAATGAAAGAAACTTTACATGAAAATTTCGCCTTAGTTCTGAATTTTCTGATGAAATTACAGGTATTAGAAAATACTTAATAGACAGGTGTCGTCATTTTCTGCCGACCTTATCATCAGAGTGACAGGGTACAAAATAAAAATTCACAAACATAAGATACATGCTATTGATAAGGCCAAAATTCTTACTGAGGAATATCCTTGGTATAAATTTCCTTCATACATACATACAAGGTTTTAATAAACGGATTAAAGGTGATTGAAAGTTCTATATTGTCTGAAGAGGCCGCCTGATCTTGTAATACATTAGTATAATTATCTGGAGGCTGTAACACTAAAAAAATTTTCCCGAGAAGTGACTTACATTGATTTTTTTTAAATAGACTTCCTTTCTCTTGATTCAGACCTACTTATTTCTAGTATGAGGACGTTAACGAGTAAGAAGAAGTCAACATTAGCAATATAAGTATTGTATTTATTATGTAGTTGGACGATATTGCAATTTTCAATAATGTAAATATTATTAATTACTATGTTTTCCTACTATGTAAAAAGCCTGTGTTTTTTATAAAATAATGTATTCAGTTATGTATTATCTAGTGTTTTTTATTATTTATATGTCAATTAAACTATTATTTTAAGAAATTAATAAATAAAACAATTTCTTTTTTGTTACCCATATACGTACATTTTTAAGTTTTAGATAAATGCTTACTTTTTAAAAATATCTATCTTTTATATTGAAATTATATATATATTTTTACTTTTTAATAGTCCAAGAACCTTAAAACAAGAAGTTATTGGGTAAAAAGTAACTCTTTTAGTTTTAATCCGACCCGAAACGCGAATGACCGCCCTTCTTAAGAAACGGGACCACCGTGCAGCGGTCGGGTTCGATCCTCGCATTTTTTATTACAGAGAAGTGCAGAGATTTTAGGCGCACTGACTTTTCGAACACACTTTATTCGGACACAGTGTCCGAATTGTCATTTTTAATTTTGATTATTTTTTATTGTCAATTCGGATTTATGGCGGATTCCCATACCCACGGTGGTTGAACCCTAGCGACTTATCCACTGTTCCACGGAGGCGGTCAAATAATATATAATTATATCCAATAATATTGGAAAATGTTAATGAATATCTATTTCGTTCGACCTCTAATAAATTCGACTTGACAAGCCCACTAATTATGTTGTTAGCACTTCGATATCAGGTGACGTGTAGTTAATTAGTCTGACGTTAAAATAAGCTATTTAATAAATACGAGGCACTATAATAGTCAAGTGAAAGCTCGCGGCGAGTCTTATTAAATATTTGGGACAGTCACAGACATGCATTGATTTTTCTTCAATCGCCTCGATGGTTTCGTGATCTCGGGGTCCTGGGTTCAATTCCCGGGTCAAGCTAACTTTTTGTCGTTTTTTTTCGAACATAGCTCGGATATGTGATCACCATCCGCATTTGGCAAGCGTGGTAATGATGCCAGCCAGCCAATTGTATTTTAGAATTGTGATTAAGCCATCCAGCCAATTCATTGTTTTTAAGGAAAACAAAATTTACTTGTAATTCTTAACAATAATGTTCTACAACGGAATACTGACCATATTAAATATTTCTATTACGTCTTTTAAAGCTACAAATAAAATATGAATGAATCAATGAATGAATGTAATAATAAATAACTCATTTTATTGTTTCTTCCTTGTCACAATTGCTGTACGACGTATTCAATCAATCTAAATACTATATTGAATCGATTTTTATTTGCAAAGTTATAAAATATTCAAGCGGGAGATAGACTGACGTGGCCCGGTGGGCGGCGGTGGCCTCTTATTAGCCCACCGGTGGGCGCGCAATGACAGGACAACATTACTGTTGAAGACGAATTAATATGCTAGGTAATAGGCGGGTTTGATGCTTAGAGGGTTTGTTTTAAATATACCTCAACAAGGCTGCAAAAGGAACTGCACATTTTTAGCTATAGGACCTTATTACCATGACAATAAGGCTTTTTGATAATGTCATAGGCGTCTTTTGTAAATATGTTACAGCTGTGATAATTAATAATAATTTTAGTGAAATTACTGGGTATATGAGACCTAATAACTGTCGTCTCAGTGTAGCGGGCGCAGGGCGGTGCCAGACAGTAACTGCTTAGTTACTGTTTGGCACTGAACTGTCTAAGGGCAGAAGTGGCGCTTACCATCAGGTGTACGATCTGCTCGTCTTGTTACACATTGCAATAAAAAAAAATTGTGTCAACGGTTCGAATCTTGGCCCACCTATGGATTTTTCTGTTATGTTTTACTATTTGGCGGTGACTGAAAACATCTTGGGGAAACCAGCACAGTCGAATGGCTGTGTAGCCATGATTAGTTCCTCTGTCACACGTTACAAAACATCGAAAATGTGCTTTTGAAATCGATGCGAAATTATTGTATAAAATCTTACGATATTTATACATAACTAGCCTTCCGCCCGCGGTTTCACCCGCGCGTAATCTATTTTTTTTTAAATATCCCCCCCTTTCCCCCCACATTTCCGGGATCAACGGTACCCTACGTTCACCGTAGGTAGTGTAGCTTTCCAACAATGAAAGAATAGTTTCAAAATTGTAATTCCCCCAATGAGACGTTTCCTGTTGGAATTTTATAGCCTATGTCCTAATCTGGGTCATAAACTATTACGTGTGCCAAATTTCATCTAAATCCGTTTAGCCGTTTAGGCGTGATTAAGGAACAAACAAACATCCAGACTTTCGCATTTATAATATTTTAGTAGGATAATTCAGATTTGGTGGTGAATTGGTCATCTGCGTTGTGTTGTCCTGTGTCTGGATGTTTATTTGTCTTTGAGGTAATTAGATCTCAAGCTTCTTTAGGGTTCGGTCAACGGACATAAATGTCATGTTATCTAATTTCAGAATACCTTTTTCCGTTACAAAAGCATTCACCTACATTCGAGACATCTCAATGTAAATCTAATTCTAATCAATGGTTGTTGATGCTGATTGCTGACTAATTAATGAGTTAAATAGAATCGGTAGAGTCGTCTGTCCGTCTCTACAAGTATAGTCGTTGGGATAACAATCAGTGCGCATCGCACGTATAAATATGGGAGATAATCGCCCACGTAGAGTGTCTTCTGAACATATTAAGTTGTGGTGCATGTTGTGGAGATAGCGTGAAAATAGGTTTTTAGTAGAGTTTTCACAGTAGAGTAAGAAAGAAGTTTAAGATATTTGGATATTTTTTGAATTGATTGATGGTCTAGTCACTAGAAAATTCGTTCCCTTAAACCACTAGACTCTAGTGGTTTAAGGGTCGTGATCTCAGGTTCAATTCCCGGTTCGGACTTTGTGTTGAATTTTTCGAATTTGCTTAGGGCTGTGATTACCAAGCCGGGTCCATGGTTGAAATCATAGAGCGTACAGTCGAATGGTTGTGTAGCCATGATCAAATTGGTCTGGTTCCCCTGTTAAGGGTTACGGAGGTCAGGATGGCAGTCGCTGCAATGTAATAACAGGACTCAAATCCTGGATAATGGTACAAGCGTATCTTGACTCTCTTATCTCTCTCTCGATAGAGTGATCGTGTTAATGGCGTTCGAGGTTGAATACCAATACAAATAAATACAAATATTCTTTATTTCGTCATCACAGGTAATACAAAGTAGACAACATGTAGTAACGCATACATGGTTAGTCTTCGTTGGTCTCTCCGGGTTGAACTGCTTTCCTTGTATAAATTGTCTCTCCACTTTCGATCATTTGCCGCATTGCGAGCGCATTCTACCATAGTATAGACAAGATTGGAACAAACGCTTAGACAAAGAAGAAGCAATGAACAGAATTTTCCTTTCTCGTCAATGTAAACTAGACATTCCTCGTTATACCTTATTTACCTAACGTCCGCAGCAGGCTGGTATTATGCAGACGGATCGTCGCCTGCGCACGCGTATGAATATGTATGCGCGGCGCGTACACGTGAACGGGTGATCCGCTCAGGTATCAACTAGTTTACTATACTAGTGATAGTAGTTTCTTAGTTAATGATAGACAGTAGTGGAAAGTCGTCAGCATTTTAGCGAAAAGACGTCATGTACTGCACAAGTCTCTCCCAAGGAGAGTTTTGGTGAGTGTGCTGCTCAGCTGCACGATTTGGTTCCACCAGCTTCGTTCCATCATTGAACTACTAGACTCGGTCAGGGACTCCATCCGTATACAGTGGGGATACCGCGCGTACGAACTAAGCGATTTGCTTCATCTTTCTTGATACGGACTGCGCGGGAGTGGAATTCTCTGCCGGGATCTGTCTTTCCTACACAGTACAACTTGGGGCTCTTCAAGGCCAGAATTAACGGGCTTTTCCTAAGCAAGCGCGCTCCATCGTAGATCGCATAGTTGTTTAACATCAGGCAACTCTGTGGTCAAGTGCTGGCTTAGTCCAAATATAAAAAAAAGGATATTCAAACCGTGACTGGAGAAGGCGTGCTCACGTAGCGTGCCTTCTCCAGCCTGAGGGTTGACCTGAAGGCGGGGGTAGCTCCCCAAGGCCTGCATTGCACAGGTCACCCGAGCTAAGTCTGGGGGTCACCTCGTTTCTCGGATGGCCCTCCCTAGGCGGCACCCCTACTTGAGGCTTCTCACTCAAGTCTCACACGTATTAAAGACTTTCGTCTTGTACTGCGGTAGGTGGGATTTATCGCTATAGTGAAGTAGTACTTCATAACTTTATTTTTGTCGGTTAGTAAGTTCTCAAGATCGGTTATTGGTAGTAGACAGAGGAAAGAAATTTCTTTTTGCTGGCAAAACGGTATGTTTTCCGGTATGGGTCCGGGGGCCGTGTCGGCGCGCATGATGCCTCGAGCGTCCATATAGGCGACGCTGACACCTTTTCAGAAAGGCCGTAGGCACCATCATCGTGGCATAAGAAAAACAAATCTGTTGTCGAAAGACAACTAGATCGGTAATGTGTGGTCGACACGTGGTCTCCAATACACCACGCCACGTGATGTCGCTGAATGAATAAAAATAATTTCCACATAAACATACTATTAATTCGACCACGTATTATAATCAACATGTATAATATTATGTCATAGTAGAAAGAGTACAAAGTAGGTACTTTATCTTTATACAGGTACCAGCAAACTTCTTGAATGTCGGGTGGGGATTGCGCAGAACACGAATTTTGACACGCCTGCGCGCTATTGGTCAGAAGCGCGCGTGCGCTCGGGAAATTCGCGAGCGCTTTTGGTCACGCGCAAGTGCACATGCGCCAACTTTCCCCTTCTCCGTCGACCGATATTCCACAAATTTGCGGTTACCTGTATCTATGCGCGTCGCTGCACGCACGCTCAAACAAAATCTCGACCCGTTTTTCAGTGCGTCAGTCTGGACTTACACCGCACAAAACTTTTATAAGACTATTTGGTACCGCTTACGCGGCACTGAATTAGAACTTTTGCTTGCCTCTCCGTCTTTTACAGACTCCACTTTGGTGAATGTGCTGCTCAACTGTACGATTTGGTTCCACCAGCTCAGTTCCATCATCGAACTACTAGACTCGGTCAGAGACTCCATCCGTACACAGTGGAAATACCGGCTCTTAGCAATTTGCTGCATCTTTTTTGATACGGACTCGCGGGAGTGGAGCTCTCTGTCGGGATCAGTCTTTCCTACGCAATATAACTTGGAGCTCTTTAAGGCCAGAAGTATCGGGCTTTTTCTAAGCAAGCGCGCTCCATCGTAGACCGCATAGTTGTTTAACATCAGGCAACTTTGAAGTCAAGTACAAATATAAAAAACAATATTAGTTAGTGACAACCTTGAGACAGGCATCGCGGATTGGGCTCGAGATGGCCTACTGTGCTCTCTTCCTACTATGATCATGTGGCTGTTAGTTGGTTCACGACCCGACGGGGCCTCTCCGTATCGATAGGTATACGCGTTGATATAAATATTCAGAACGCGTTCTCTTAGCGATCCGTCTACATAAAACACGGTGAGGACCGTACTATCTCGGAGGAGTAGTGGTTGAAATCGTCTGGTGCAGGGTTTCAGGGTTCAGTGCCTGGACTGTGAATTGTTTTTTTTTATTTTCTTTATTAGTAAAGCAAACAGCTCAATATAATACATTTAAACTTTATTTAGGTGTTGTATGTGCGCTTGGTGTGTGTGGTGATATGCGTGTGACGAGTTACTTAGAAAAGTACATGATGCCTCGCATAATGGAATGAAAGCTTTGATGGTTTTGTGATTTTAGTCTCTGGCCATGTGATCTTTGATGTCCTGATTGGGCAAAATTAATGTAGAATATTTGGAACGTAGCTCGGGTTTGTGACCAATAATTTGCATCTTCCTCTTCCTCCTGCCCTGTTTCCAATTTATTTGGGGTCGGCGCAATATGTTCTTCTCTTCCATTCGTCCCTGTCACTTGTCAACGAGCTATCCGCTCCTTTTTCACTCATATCATCTTTCACGCAATCCATCCACCTCTTTTTCGGACGTCCTCTTCCTCTCCATCCACTAACATTCATATTCATCGTTCTTTTCGGAACGTGCCTTTCATCCCTTTCGCAATTGACAATCGTGATTATTAAAGCTTTTATCGTGATTGAGACTATGACTTGATTTTAAATAATTTTCCTCATTGGGCAGGCAGATCTTACTCGATAAATAAATGATAGTAAACGGAAACTGTTATCCTTAATACGATACTATCAAAACATCGTAATTTAACTGCACTTAACAAAAAAACACCGTCATGAGAGCGGAAGAAGGGGCGGATGTAGCGTCTCGAGGGACCCGGGTTGTGTTACCGAAAATCGAACTTGACACTATTTATCGATAGTGGTTAGGTACTGCTCCTGTGTGGAGAAGCTTTATTATGTGTCAATGAAAGTTATGAATACATAATATATTATATGATTAATGCGAAAGTAACTTTGTCTGTGGGTGTCTCTCTGTTACGCTGAAACACTGAGCCGAAAATGATGAAATTTGTTATTACAGATATAAACTAAAACTCGGTAAAGGCATAGGTTACTTTTATCCTGAGATAACGCCCAGTTTCAACGGGTTAATAGTTATTTATCTCATTAGAACTGACAATTATCCCGGGAGTTAAAGAAGCATATTATGGCCCTTTCCTAGGTCTTATCTATTTCATAACCAAATATAAAAATGGAGCAAGTGCTTTTGCCGTGAAAGCGAGACAAACAGTTTTTTATATTACTTCAGTTGGCAGACATACGAGTACACGCAGCCCACCTGATGGTAAGCGGTCACTGCGGCCTATTCCATTGAGGGACACTTCACCTGGAAGCGTCGCTCAATGTGCTGCCAGACTGTAGGCTCATCTAGTCTTCGATGTTACTTTTCTATGTATAATATTGATAGGGATTAGGTAGCAGGTGGTAGGTTCCTGTACCTACTGGGTCGTCTTGGGGGTACCACCGCTGTGCCAGATATTTTCCCGTGAAATAGAAGTGTGTCAAGCATTTCTGTGTTTCGGGGAACAGGGCACTCAAGCTGGTGAAGTTACTGGGTATATGAGACCTAATAACTGTCGTCTCGGTGTAGCGGGCGCAGGGCGGTGCCAGACAGTAACTGCTTAGTTACTGTTTGGCACTGAACTGGTTAAGGGCAGGCGTGGCGCTTACCATCAGGTGTCTTGTTACACATTGCAGTAAAAAAATATATATATTTTCTGTCTTAATAAATCGTCTTTTTAAAAATGTAAAGATACTTTAAAAAATTAAATCAACCTGCTACCACACCTCCTAAACAGTCAAAGGGTGAAATAGAAAATAGTATTAAAATATTCACACGCTCGTAGGCCACGTCAGAGTTTTCAAACCCCGTGATTACCGATCCACAACAAAACCCCGGCTAAATGACACCCTGCCGTATGGGGGTCGATCCTGACACATAATAGATAATTTTACCGTTCAATTACTTAAGTGGTAGTTTTGGTAGGGAAATATAATATCAGTGCAAGGACGTTTTAAAGTCATGGTGTCCCAATGACGTGTCCTTAGATTCCCTGTGTTATGAGTGAGTGGAACGATGACTGGAATGTGATAAACTTGTGATCAGGTGCCATGTTGGGCACTGGTCTACAAAACTTAGAGATATGTCTAGATGTTAGTCTCAATTTTATATACGAGTACTATAAGTACTATAGCCGAAATTTTGAAAGTGGACGATTCGCACTTTCTTGCGAATTTTTTCCGTGCGAATCGACTACCTACTAACCCGAAATCTTTATAATAAAATGTATGACTCATTTTCATCAAAAACATTTCCTCAATGTTTCTTATATGCAAAGCCAGGTGACATTCAGCCGGTGCCCAAATTGTGGCAATTGTGGATAGACCAGTCCATTACGAGTATATCAGGTAAATTGCGTTTGCAATCTGAAGTGACAAAACCAAGGATTTTTTTGCCAGTAGGCAGATAACAATTATTACCTAATATTTTTCAGGTCTTGATAAATGAATTCGTTATCAGTTGTATTGTAATGAGCGGAAGAGGGGGGAGTAATTAGCAGTATCTTTCTCTTCGATAAGAACCTTCGCCTTCTCGATTACTCAATGCAGCTGATAAGCGGTGCACGCGTTTGATAACCGTGGCCAGTGTGGTAAAGGCCAGTGAGGTAGTAAGCAGAAAAATCAATGCTGCCAAATAAATTTGATAAATGCGGAAGTAACTCAGTCTTTGACGAGCCATTTTGTGTAATAGTCGAGAAGTCGGCTATTACACCAGAGGTCGCGGGTTTGATTCCCGCACGGTACAATCATTTGTGTGCATAAAAAAATCTGTTTGTATCGGTCATGTATAATATGTATGAACTTATAAAAAAAGGATAAAGTAATGTTTATCCGTTGTCTGGCACCTATTTATAGCACCAAGCTAATGCGTAGTTTGAGCCTAGATGGCGCTGTGTGAATAATGTTTAGATATTTATTATTATTTTATATACCCGACAGAAAAACTGATCGACGTGATTTGAAGAGTTATATAGGCTACATTTTATCCCGAAAATATTGCATTCTTGTGGATTTATGTCTGTTCAGCAATGACGTTCAATATAAAACTAGACACCCAATCTCTAAGAAAAATTCCTCAAAAAACGTCCGAGTGGCTTTGACACTGATGACATTAACACATTCGTTCAAATTAACACCTTATCTCGTGGCATTTAGTGTTTAATGTCAATTGTATACAACTAAACGAAAACTCTGCCCAATAGTCGGGTGGGCAGACGTTTGCTTCGGACAATATTTGAGCGTGATTGTGAGTCTAGTTTTTTAATTGAACGTCATTTTTTTTTTTTTTTTTTTATGTAATAGGGGGGCAAACGAGCAAGTGGGTCACCTGATGTTAAGTGATCACCGCCGCCCATAAGCACCCGAGACCCCCTTAGGGTCGCAGGCGCGTTGCCCGCCTTTAAATTTTAATTGCTGTTCAGATGATAATAATAATAATATTTAAGATAAAGTGCTACTAAAAAGTACCAAATTGCTTTGTTAGGGTCTCATCAGAGTGCCAATTGGTAGATACTGTCTATTGTTTAATGCTTTCAACGCCAAACTAGTAAAACTAACTTGAAATTAATACTTTGGCTTAGAAGATATACTTGGGAATGCTAACGATTGAAAAACTCAATACGAACACTCCTCGCTTCCACTCACTTCACTGTGACCTAACCTACCACGCAAAAACGCTCAATGCTCAAATCATTTGATTCGTAATTAAAGAGTGATAAGGTCTAAATTCGTAGGGTGGAGTTCGGCCCTACCAGTTCGCCTTGGGCCGAAGGTACGAGGATTAGAAAGTATGCCTAGAGTGGGGTTCGTGGAACATTGGATTGGTGGTCCTAAGCAAGTTAAAGTTAAGCTAGCTTTGGATGGGTGACCGGTTTTTTTTATGATACAGAAGTTGGTAGACAACGCAGCTTATGGCAAATGGCCACTGCTATCTATTCCATTGAGGAACAATTAATCGGAAAGCGTCGCTCAAAGGGGTCCGGCCGTTATGCCCCCATTCCGGGTTGCCCCCGGCCGGTATGCCCCCACATTTTGAAACAAATTTGTTCCAGTTTGCCGTTAAACCGTGGGGGCAAACCGGCCGGGGGCAACCCGGAATGGGGGCATAACGGCCGGACCCGCTCAAAGTGCTTTAGGCTTCCCTGATCTTCGAACCTCATGAAACAAAAATATGTACTGGCTCTCACACAACGTTTCTGGATTAGTATGAAATCCTGCATCTCGCATTTAAAGTTATCGTAACTCAATACCTTTTGCGTGTCGTTGCGACTTATACGAGTTTACGACACACCAAAGATGGTACGTTGGTACATGATCCCTGATCACAGTCTACCTGGGCTAGATAGGAGGATCTTCCATTGTTAAGGGTATTGATCTCTTTTACCATAGTTTATTCTGATGTTATAGGTTATTTAATGAAGAAGATAAGTTGTTTAGTAATAGTTAAGGTTAAATTGATGTATATGAAGTTGTCTGATATTTAAAACAACACAATTTACACAACAGTTAATAAACACAACAAAACATTCGTAATGATACCTCCCAGTATATTATTAGAGCGACACCTTCAAATAGAGTTTTACGTTTGTTTGTTTATCGAATCCGGAATCGTTAATACTTTATGACTTCTTGAATGTATTCGTGGAATAGTGGTTAAGCCATGTTTAAGCTAAGGTCGTGAGTTCAGTCTCTGCTTTTGGCCTGTTTAGGGTTAGCACTTCGAAGCCTGTTGACCTGGCTTCTACTCTCTAAGATGATATCTGTCAGTCAATGTGGGAAAGGGATCTTTGATCCCTTTTAAGCATACTGGCCCACACATTGATATTGCCGAAACATTTAGGTATGGCGGCTAATTTCAGATTGGTAGCTTGATAGTAGCTAAGTCGGACTTTGAAAAGGTCCAAGGCTTAATCTAAAACCTCAAGAGTTTAATTATCCTAAAACTAGGTACTTTGATATCTAAATAGTTTTCCGTGTATCTCAATGCACTTAGTATTTTCCTCGTACGGTCGCAGTCGTCGCGCAAGTACCTACCTACCTACGTCAAGTGAATCTGATTGAATCGCAGACTGCCTGGCGCGCGTGACGCGCCGGATGTGAAGATGTGACGTGTGTGTATGTGCGTGTATATGTGGTCTATGTATGAAGTGTATGCGAGATAGATTAGTGGTGGTGTGTGTGAGTAAGGTTGATGGTTTTAATCTCGAACGTAGATTATAAAGATTTATAGGGAAATGCGGAAATAGTAACTACCAACATGATTTCAGTGGTGGAGGCCTTTGCTCTGCTGTGGGACATAAATAGGCTGATCATCATCATTGGCCACAGCATATTTGCAGATGAGTGTTGCAAATAAGCCTCTACATGTACATGTATCAGCCGATACATGTACAGATGTACACTATTATAACCAAACGATGAAAAATTTCATTTACCTGTCAATAAACAACCTGATATTGAAAAAATATTTTATTTTCAAGACACTCAGGCAGACTTAATATTTCATTTAAGTCATTAGTATGGAGTCGTGGGTAAGTAGATAAAATAACAATATACAGTTCTAGAAATCGATTGATCGCGGGCATCGTCGTCTAATTAGTTGTAATTACGAGCAGTGCGCAACTGCATTCGTTGCATTCCCACGTCATCGAGACTATGCCACTGCATGAGTGATGTATCGACAAATGTATATAAAAGATAATGTACACTTAAATTAAAGGTAAACTTGAACATAGCTCGATAGCACATTAAATTTGGTGCGCTTCGGCCGTGGACTCGAATTCCAAAAAGCACAAAACATTATTGTTATAGGGCTTGTTCAGAGTCCGACTGGCTAGCCACCACCCCCGCAGGTGAAATCTGCCGCCATAACAGCTCTGGCTGTGTTCCGGAATATTAATATATTCCCAAATATCAAGTTTTTAAATGCCGCATTTTTGAACGATACTCCTAGTTCTTATTTAACCAACTTAGGGGGTGAATTTCCAAAAACTTTTTCAACAGAAATTAACACATTTTAAAGAACCCTTGTACAAAATGTCAAGTTGCTTGCTTAGGTCTTGTAGTTTGAGCTGAGCGTTGATTGTAAGTCAATCTGTCAGTTTTTCCTTTTACATATAGATAACCAACAGTACATAAGCACAAATCATGTACATGTTAAATAGTTACAGTAATATCTTAAAGACTAACTCAGCGATACTTGTAACAGAAATACATAATACTAGTTAGCGACAATTATACAGAACGGTCGGTAATTGCGACCGACCCGGTCGGCTTAGTGGCACCTGCCGCAACAGATGCGAGCAACCGGTTCGCATCCCGGCGAGGGAGGTGCGGTGACCGCGGTGGAACGTGATATTCTTGTCATGTGATATGAGGTGATTTTACGTATCGATACGTGATATGTGTGATTTCGAATCATATATTTTCCGGGTTTGGAACTTGTATTGTTGTTAGTGTATCAATAATAATAAAAATAAATTAAATGATTTTTTAAAAGCATTTTTCCTATTTCAGTTTTCGGTTTATTTACGGATTAAGATGAAACCATTTGCATTAACGTAACTTAAATATCAATACAGGCTACCATTTATATAACTTGTGTGTGATAAATAAGGCGGATAAAGCCGCTGAAAGAAGCTAGTTTATTTGAAAAGTTCCAGTTTAGTCAGAGTGCAAGCTCCTTGTGTTCTTATTGTACACTTATGTGTACAAATCATTATTATTATATACCATTCTTTTTGGAAATCTTAATTATCCTTGAACATCATCCATACGAGTACAAGTTCAGCCACAAACTAAGCATTGCCAGACAACTTAATTTTAACGTACAGAGATTGAACCCGAAGGTTAAAAATTTGGCTATCACACTAGCAGTCGCACTTTTCACATCCTTTACATAGAATCCGTTATCAAAATGTAACTTTAAAATAATACTTAAATCACAGTGACAAAATCACTCGATATTTAAGTAGCAGAGGCTCGTCACTGGCCCGCAGCGGCGCGCGCGTCGATTGTTTTGACCTGGATTTTTTTGGGCGTTTTCTAAAATGAGTTGGAAGGAATGCGAAGAGATGGCGCACGCCATACTCACTTATTGAGACCTCTGAAGAGTAAAGAGGTTTAACTTGAGTAAATTTGAACGGGTCTAAAATCCGGAGGTCGTGGGTTCGGTCGCCTTATGTCTTGTTGGCGGTTAGGACGTTTTCATAGTCTTGCTGGCTAATTACCGCCCCCTGATGTAAAATTTACCGTCATAGTGTGAGGAAGCACATTAGGCGATGTTGACTGTTGTAAAGTACGACTAAATGCATACGTAAGCGTACTGCAGTGGCTTAGGCACTCTAAAGCTACAGCCGCTCCAGGGGTTCAAATACCAAAAAAGACAATAATAAAGTGATTGTGTTTTTCCGTCACTAAATAAAACTTAGACACAGTGCAGAAGTTGGCAGTGTAAAACATCTCTGAGCCGGGGAAAGCAGTGGTTCGGCGCTTGATCTCAACTTCGGTCGAGTAGAAGGACAAACGAGCCAGTGGGTCACCTGATAGTAAGTGATCACCGCCGCCCATAAGCACCCGAGACCCCCGTGGGGTCGCAGGCGCGTTGCCCGCCTTTAAGGGTGGGATATGCTAGGCTTTCATTTCGCCGTAGCCGAAATTTGGCTACGGCGACATTTAATTACACGTACCTCTACTTATGACTGGCTTCACGGCGTATTTTGACCCCATATGGACCGAAACATAAACAAGTTACATTACTAACCAGGCGTAAAATAAGGGGAATCAAACCTCAAGGTTTAGACCAAAATAGCTCAACCTCGGTCCCACGGAGGCACCCAAAAAAATCGCAAGATGTCGTAATTTAATCATTAAAACATAAACACATTCACACATGTTCGAATCTGGCAGTTATCGGCCAGCCGCACATGTTCGGTGCCGTTGACCCCGGTGCGCGCCGGGAACCGAACGCGGGCCCTCGCGCCCATCTGCCGGGCGCCACGTGGCGGCCTCAGGTGGCAGTGTTTGTAAACACAGGTGACGTGAAATAGGTCAATTAGGTCATCCTTGATTTTGTGTGTGGTTTTCGTTCATTCATTCTTCAGTGTAAATGATGGCTTTGGGCATTTATTTTATTCGGTGCTATGTAGGCCTAAACCTAAGCTTGGACTTTGGTTTGGCAAATACATATTTTTTACTAGCCTTCCGCCTGTGGTTTCATCCGCGCGTTATTTCTTTTTTTAAATATCCCCCCACATTTCCAGGATCAAAGGTACCCTGTGTCACCCGGGGATAGTATAGCTTTCCAACAGTGAAAGAATTATTCAAATCGGTTCAGTAGTTGCGGAGCCTATTCAATAAACAAACAAACAATCAAATCTTTCCTCTTTATAATATTAGTAGTATAGACCACGAACTTATCTGTCAGTGAAACTGGACGTTTGGCACAGATTTCAACACCAATTACAATTTCAAAAAATATCATTACGTAGAGGTTAGAACAAAAAAGAGATGTCCATTCTTGCTTGCATGATTTCTTTTATTATAAAAAAAAATGCAACGTGCAAGGCACACATGACGTGTCAAAGAAAACACTTATAAGACATTTTCCCAGTGACTGGTTCCCGGTAAGGTTAAGTTGCGAAACCGTCTAAGCTCGGGCATCGAATCCCACACCCCGGTGGTCGGCCACCGACCGGCGGAGCGGTAACCCGACCCGGCTTGGATCAGCTGATACTTGGCTGCTTACTCATCAACACTCGGGGTTGTTGAATGTAATGTTTATAAACATTATATAGCACCATCTAGCTTCTAACTAAGATAATTAAGTAAAGCTTTGTTCTGTAATATTAGATCAATACAAATTGTTAGAAACTCTTTGCTTTTTTTTATATTTCGTTTGTTAAATAGTTTTGGGTTTTTGTTTTATTGTATACATCAATAAGTCGAAAAATACATGTCACTACTCACTACACTACCATCGAAACCGTCCCTTTAACATCCCCTTTTTTTATCTTCCTTTTCTATTATAAATGCGAAAGTAACTCTTGTCTTTATGTCTACTACGTGATGACTAAATGACTAATCCATTTTAATGAACTACTGTATAGATATTGAGTAAACCTTGGGAAAGGATATAGGTTCCCTTTAATTCCAGAATAATGCTCAGTTCTCATGGAATAACATCAAATACATTTGTTTGTCCTTCTTTTACGTCGCACCAGAGTAACGCATAGAAGTAAAGAATATAAAATCGTACTTTTATCAACCTGGATCGAATTCCCACATCGAAGTCAGACTCGACTCATCCACTACACCATTAGTCACACAATTCCACATGGCCAAAAACACAGGTGTTGAATCTTAGATCACTTTCGAGATCGTCGACCTTTCCGAAACCAGTCTTAGTCTAAGCATTCGCGATATCCGATACTCCAGTCTCACGCCTCGAAGGTGGCGCGACGGAAGCCCTACCGGACAAAAAACACTCATTCACTCTCATTAGCGAAGCTAATTAACGATATCGACTTTATTACGGTACGGTTAAGGTAATAATCAGTTTGGAAATAGTTTAGTGTGGTTTTCGCACGGAAAACGGTGTCATTTGGTCAGCGGGACGAGTCATGGCTGTCGTTGGGTTTTGATATTCGGAGATTTTTTATATGGGATGCAAAACAGCAAATGAAACCTCGTTGAGTTTTGATATTGGTTTGTTTTTATGAAAGAGGCAAAAGAACAAGTGTGATACCTGCTGGTAAATAATCATTACCGCCCGAAAACACCGCGGCGACTAGATGAGAGAGTTGCAGATTTTACTAGTTACAGTCAAAATCAAAATACATATACTCTACTAGCCTTCCGCCCGCGGTTTCACCCGCGCGTAATCTCTTTTTTCAAATATCCCCCCTTCCCCCCACATTTCCAGGATCAAAAGTACCCTATGTTTACCGGGGATAGTGTAGCTTTCCAACAGTAAAACAATTATTCAAATCGGTCCAGTAGTTTCAAAATTGATATTCCCGCGGGAATGAGACGTTTCCCGTAGGAATTTTATAGCCTATGTCCTATTCCGGGTATAAACTATACGTGTGCCAAATTTCATCTAAATCCGTTCAGCCGTTTAGGCGTAATTGAGGAACAAACATCCAAACATCTAAACATCCAAACATCCAAACATCCAAACATCTAAACATCCAAACATCTAAACATCCAAACATCTAAACATCCAAACATCCAGACTTTCGCATTTATAATATTAGTAGGATTCACGTAGGCTTCAAAGAAGCACTTATAAATCGTCATACATTAATGTAACAGACTGACTCTACCACCGGCTTCGGAATGCAGTCGTCTGTCGAGAAGAACCGGCAAGAAACTCGCTTGTGGTAACTAGACGGAAACAAAGTTCTGAAAAATCTCTACCACCAGCTCTGCTGCGTAAGACAAAATAAATAAATAAATAAATAAATTCCTGGACATTATCCACACAGCGCCATCTAGCCCCAAACTAAGCATGAGCTTGTGCTATGGGTGCTAGACAACGGATAAACATTACTTATATACTTTTTTTTTTGTAAATACATACATATTATACATAGAAACACCCAGACCGATACAAACAGACATGTTCATGCACACAAATGTTTGTACCGTGCGGGGATCGAACCCGCGACCTTTGGTGTAATAGCCGACTTCTCGACCATTACACCAAATGGCTCGTCAAAATGTAACTCTTCTTTCTCAGAGCGCCGATCCAGTCAGGGTTGCTTGCATCAAGATCCAGTTATCACAATGGAGCGACTTCCATATAGGGTTGCCATCCGTCCGGGTTTCCCCGGATTTGTCCTAGTTTAGAGGGCATCCGGGGAGCGTCCGGGGAAGGTTTCATTTGTAGACCGAGTATTAAAAAAAAGGTGATTTATGACATTTTCAACTGTTTTTTATTACATTGAATATGTTTAAAAGATCTTGTTGACATGTCCGGCTTTCGGACTCTAAAATCCGGGGTTTTCACGCGTCTTATCCTGTTTTCCAAATTTTAGAGATGGCAACCCTACTTCCATAATATGACCTCCGTAACCCTAGACAGGGGAACTAGACCAATTGGATCATGGCTACACAGAGCAATAGAGCGCGCGAATCTCCCGAACGCCCGCGCCGCTATTGGTCAGAGGTATGCTTCTGACCAATAGCGCGCAGCCGTGTCAAAATTCGTTTTATGCGCAATCCTCACCCGATATTCAAGAAGTTTGCCGGTACCTGTAAAATGCATAAATGCGCGTCGAGATTCGAACAGTGAAGCGACGCTTGTAACCATAGACATATTTCAATTTCATAAGAATACGGATTCTATTTTTTTTACATTAATTGAAATTTCCCAAATCTTCGTCGCAAGGGATGGTTTGCAAAAAAGTCCATCTGCGCATGCGTGCATTGTGTAAATCATAATGCGCTAGTATTGTCGGCTGCGCCCGCGCAGGTAGGACCGGGAGGTATGTTGCCAACAGATGTTACGGTCACTTGTGATGAGGTTCCTTGCATGTGTGGGATTGCTATGGTTTCTGAATTGAGATGATGATTTTTATGGAGTTGTAGACGTGGTGATACTACACATTGATAAAAACATTTTAAAAAAGAAATAATGATTTTTAAACTGCTGTCATAAAAACTTATTCCGCCATTTTGTGTACATATTGAGTTGTAAATGTCGAGTTTTTGAATTATCATATAGGGCCAGTTATGTCTTGGTGATTATCTGTCTTCTTTTTCTCGATAATTGACAATAAAGACAGCATGAAAACTATCAGATATGCCCATGATCATTTATTTGACAGAAAACAAAGATTGATTTCTTTTTTGAAAAACTTGAAATCAAAGGCTCGAAGATCAAATGAGCCTACAGTCTGGCAGCACATATAGCGACGCTTCCTGGTGAAGTGTCCCTCAATAGAATAGGCCGCAGCGACCGCTTACCATCAGGTCAGCTGCGTGCCTGTCTGCCAACTGACCTAGTATAAAAAAATTGGCAAAAGAGACATTGTAGTTACAGTATAATTCAAACGCCATTTCTAAACCATTTACAAAGTCATACAGTTTTCTGTGTTAAAAAGAGAATAAAATAATACTTTTAGAGCTGCAAATGTATACCTGTTTAGTTCATGTTTACTTTTATTCAAAAGTAACAATCAATCAAAATTGCATACATCCCACATTGACACTTGATATCCCATACTTGACATGTCACTAGCTGACATCTGTCAGAGTGACACATCAATTTCGTATTTGATCGGAAGCAAGCTGCAAAATGTATACCTACCTGCTTTCACTATACACCAAAGGGTTAATAATTTTTTAAAGACATTTCTTTGACACTATTGAATATTTTGAAAGGGTGAACACATTCCCACAAGTGACCGAGGTGGAATGATATTTGTCCCAAAGTTTTCGATGCAAAAGTTTGTGGGTTTTTTGTCTCTGGTATATTGTTTATGGTAGTTAGTGCGGGGTGGTCCGGTCTTTTGTCGGCGTTTTGCGGTCTGGCTTTGCGGTTAGCGTGTTTGAAAGTCGGGAAGGATGTTTAGTCGTTAATTCGGTTTTGAGGTCTATGAAATTGTGTTTTTTTTTGGTTAAGTTTGTGGGATTTTTGGATTTAGGCAATAGATGATTTTAGTATTCGAAGTGGTTATATGATTCCTTCACATTTGTGAAGAGTTAACTATTTTAGCTAGTTTTAAAATTTTACTATCTAAGACTTTGATACATTGATATAATAAATACTTAGATCATGAATATATGATCTAAGAATAAATATAATAAATTTGTAATTGATAGGCGCGGCGCTTCGCAGTCCCATAAGGGGCATAAGGAGCTATTCTGTAAGCTACTTAGCTACCTTCTAGAATTTCATTTAAAGATGTATTGGATTTTGTTGAATTCTTGAAACAAAAATATATTTTTGGCATTTTTTTTAATTATTAAAAGAATCAGCTCCTTGATAGCCTTCAGATTAAGGACAGCGTTGAATCTACATTGAAATGAGACAGCATACGGATTCATCTATATTATGACTCTATAATAAGATTTTGTTATAAAGTTATAATAATTTTAACTCAACACTTCAATTCTAGATTTAAATCAGATATTTTATAAAAATCGTTACAACAGAGTGTATTTACAAAAATATATACCAAAGAACAGAAACGTTCCGCGAAAGTGCAATAGAAACAAAGTGATGCGTTCAAAGTGCAAGAAGTTCAAATTCAAACGGTGACGTACAATGGCACTCAGGCATGACGTGATGGACTCTACATTCCTGCCAGCGGACCCTCCGCCGACGGAGGACTACCAGCCGAAGACCGACTTGGCAACAGAATACTTCAACACATTCAACCAGATCTGCGAGAACTATAGAGACTCGGACAATTTACGTCAGACATCTGACAGTCTGCGTCTGTCATCGGAGATTCTCGATGGTAGGGAGTATGCGCCGGAGTTTGCTCGGACGTACGACGAAAGACACGAGTATGTGAACACGGACTTTAGTGAGAAGTTCCTGAAGGATGAACAGGTGTTCCAGTTTGGACAGCCGGATGCGTCGGCGCTGTTAAGGCATAGAACGAGACGGAGGATCAACGAGGAGAGGGGGTTGCAGCCCCCGCCTGCTACTAGTCAAGAGAGTGGGGTGAGTTTTGATGATGTTTGGGTGATGTTAGTTCTAGATTTGGAGACACTAAGGCGCTTTGCACACGATGGGGCAGGCCGGGCCGGTTAATTTCACCGCGAACGATAGCGCAAAGGGTCAATAGTGCAAAGGAAATCTTATACTACCAACGCACATGAAAGGCAAAAAGACTGCGTGGCAGGTGCCTGCGGACACTAGCGCGTAGCATTTCCGTGGGTGAGGGCACGCGGTCTTTAATACTTCGCGATCAAAAAGACCGGCCCGCCCCGTCGTCTGCATATCGCCTTAGATACAGTTCCAAGTTTTCCTTTTGTTCTATGTAGAGATCGAATAGGTCAGTTTTGACCGATTTCTGGTATAGGATCAACATTTTTTATGTAACTATAACTGTAGTTTGTAATATGGCAGTTTTTGATTTTGCTTTGGTGATCTTAGGGCTCTTACAAACGACGTTTTGTGTCGGACGGCTGCGGTACGGTAGCCGCGCGTTTGCCGCACCGCGACCGGACGGTCGTTAGTTTTCAAACAAAACACGCGGTGCGGCAACAGTACGCGTCCGTATCGCGAACGCTCGACAACAAGACGTCTCAACCATTATACCAAATTAGTCGTCAAAGTACTAAACTCTGAAGCCTAAGAACTTAATTTATTGAACTTATATGATTCTATACGAAAAAATAACTTTATCTACATCCATACCCTAATATGTCTAGCGATAAGTCCGCCTGTGTTGTGCAGTTCATTTATGTTACTTGTTTTTCTTTGTCAAATTTGTGGTGCAATAAAGAATATCTATCTATCTATCTATCTATGTCTATTTTATAGTCAGGATCGATGAGCAAACGCCCTACATTTAGATATGAGTATCTGTGGCTGCATCTTAATGTTTACATTTTAGTATCGGTAACCGATACCTTAATTACGTTCAAATTTCGAACGTCTTCTTAACACATTCAGTGCGTTACGACCACTATTTTGACGTATTCGCCTTTCCGCCAGCGCGGCAGCTCTCTGTCCCTGTTTTACGCTTGGTGCGGGGGCTATTTTTCTATGTTCCCATACGTGTATAAAAGAGATAGTGGTATTCCCATTTTTGTTGTTTCTAGTAGAACAATAATCTGCAAAAAAAATGTACGGCAAAATAATGGTCGTAACGCATAGAAAGGAAATGGTTTTCGTCTGGTGCGGTACGACCAGTATTTTGACGCACCCCCCCAGCCCCGCAACCACCCGCTTGCGCCCGCGCTGAGCCTCAGTTCGCACTAGTTCTGCCTGTAATATCGACACGCGTATCGATAGATTTTTGGAGGCTCGCGAGAACGAAATGATCGCGAAAAAAACTTGTCATTAAATCTTATATTGTGTGATCTTTGTAATTAATATAAAAGTAAAATTGACAGGTGCCAAATTATAAAATCGCAATTGGTTAAATAAACGCTAAAAACAAAGAATTATATAATAATTACCTCAGATTATATTAATAATGATTGAAAGTAAACTAAGGATTTTCATACTTTTTTCCTTAATTGATTATATTCTATTAAAAATATGAACATCTTTTAGGTCTGAATAAAAAATATCGATAAAAATCATTTGTTGTTTAACTGTTTAGATCCCATCACTAGTATTTTTTCGCTTCTATGCTAAACGCCTAATATATGGTCGTAAATCAATGATTTCGAAAAATGCTTATATTTTCCAAAATATCCTTCAGAACCCTGTGCTACGGCAGTTGTGTATAAACAGGGATATGACCTAAAGGTTTGAAAAAGAAAATCTTTGGTACGATGAGTTTCCACGTCTGTGTAGGCCCTGGAAGTCAGGTCGTGGTGCGTCAAAATACTGGTCGTAACGCACTTCTGGCTTAGCTACGTACGACCAGTATTTGTTCGTAACGCAGTCGCGGCAAGTTCAGGTTTTTGTGCCAACGCACTTAAAGTGTTAAAAAGTAAAAATTAATAGGTTTTTTCGATTATCGAATTAGTCGATTAGTAATTTTATGTTCCATTCCTATACATTTAATTCGATGCTGAAATTATAACAATCGATTTGAGAATCGAAATTAACTCGAGTCTAGATTGTTTATGGATTTTAAAAACTACAAACGTCATTTATCCAAATTGACCTACAAATTATGACATGATTTTGTACTAAGTACTAACTTTGCTCATCGATCCTGACTATAAAATAGACATATGTATTATCGTATGAATGAAGAAAAAGTTATGTATGTGACTGTACATATCCTTTTATGAAACTCACTTAGTTCGTTTCATAAAACCACATTTGTATTTTAATGACCCTCATTATGCAACAGCCACATAAATAACTATTTTGTAGGCAGTTCGAATCCGGTAACTTTCCCTGTATGTCGCAAAACTTGTCAATAATGTTGCTAGCTAGGTGCCGCGCCTGGGTCCGCCCACGTGGCGAACACCGTACTACCAGACAACGGAATTAATATTCATGTATCCCTAAAACAGTTTTGGTTATGGAGGCCAGTTACAAATAGACTAGCTATGCAGGATGTGATAGTGCTGCAGTGAATGTGCAAGCGCAGGTACATTCGCTATTCCCTTACTCTCATAGAACGGTGACAGCAGTCTGACATGACAGAAGAGAGATCAGGCGCAGGCTTTACATGCGCACCGAGATATACAGGGTGGAATTTTGTAATGCCACCTGAAGGGGAAGTACTCTTAATACTGAAGATAGGAAGTTTTACTCAAAGAAAACATTCCTTTATTTTTGAAAAGAAAAAAACCTGCATTCAAAGATTTTTAAAAATTTGCTTGCCGCAACTTTGTAATACCACCTAAAGGGGAAGTACTCTTAATACCAAGATAGAAAATTTTACTCAAAGAAAACATTCCTTTGTTTTTGAAAAGAAAGATAACTGCATTCAAAGATTTTTAAAAATTCGCTTGCCGCTCCCGGTAATCGAACCGACTAAAATCTGTAAAAGTTGCACCTTGTACTTTTATTGCATCGATCGTTAGGGACAATTATAAGGATAAAATCTCTCCAACAAAGTTCATAAATTAAATGAAAGGAAAACAATGAAAAAAAGTGCTTTAACTTGACCCATTGAATCAATAATTTAGGATTTCATTGTTTTCCTTTCATTTAATTTATGAAGTTTGTTAGAGAGATTTCATCCTTATTATTGACCCTTACGATCGATGCAATAAAAGTACAGGGTGCAACTTTTACAGATTTTAGTCGGTTCGATTACCGGGTGCAGCAAGTGAATTTTTAAAAATCTTTGAATGCAGTTTTCTTTCTTTTTAAAAATAAAGGAATGTTTTCTTTAAGTAAAATTTTCTATCTACAGTATTAAGAGTACTTCCCTTTTAGGTGGCATTAAAAAATTCCACCCTGTAGAGGTTTTCGAAACCACCAAATTCCACACTCTGGACGAGACTTTATTTAATAAAAGCCGGATTTTTTCTAAGGACAACTGATAGATAAGTTAAAGTTTTTGTTTTTTAAAAATCACGCTGTTTTTTTTTTTTAATTGACATAATGCTCATTTACCTAATGTCAGGTAAAAAAGTTGCTGTCTCTTTTTCAAAGTTGGTAACAATTTTGGTCTCATATAAAAGAAGATGCATTTTATAAAGTAAAAAGTATCAGCCTATTGATGTCCTACTGCAAGGCAAAGGCCTCCATACTTGAAATCAGTTATCGTTACAATGATGTGTACTGGCTTAATCACCATTCACCACGCTTGCCAAATGCGGATTGGATATCATAAACCCGAGCTGTGTCCAAAAAACCTACACAAAGTTAGGTCAATTCAGGAACTGAACAGGGTCCTGCCCTGAGGTCTCGGCCCGGTACTTAAACCACGAGACCATCAAGGATGACAAAATAAATTATTACGAACTTTTTAACCTGGCCCGGAATCGAACTCAAGATTACTAAGCGCAGCGATGTCTAGTAGGGCACTACTACGAATATGTTGTAGGCGTTTGGTAAATATACTAAATATGAATAGTGGTCTAAATATACGCGAGCAGACTGATGTAATGTCAGCGTTCTGATGAATCGACTTCTTCGCGAGGAATGTATTTATACGCCGGTCTGTCTGTGTGTAGTGTGTACATATGTATGTACCGGAAATTACTATTGGAAAACACGTGTAAGACATTTTTGATTTCTATGATAGGGCTTATCTTATCTATAGATATCTTACTTGTCCAAGCGTTTTTGTCCTGAAAGAAATTGCAACATCGTCATGTGTTGGTTTGGCGATTTAAATAACGGACCACGGTCTTCGAGTCCTGGGTTCAATTCCCAGGTCGATTTTTTGAACACAGCTCCGGTTTGTGATCACCGATCCGTATTTGGCAAAAGTGGTTAGTGCCAGCAGTACCCATCATTATGACGATAAATTAGGCTTTTTTTTTTTGTAAAAACATACAATTTACAAACAGACAATAAGATCCAACGTTATTGTAAAAAACGGTTATTCAAGAAACTTTGAATCGTCAAATACGAGTGTGAAAATTCATAGTGGTTTCTGATATTTAAGCGAAAACTACTCCTTGAACTAAATAACCTAAAAAGTTTTCTGAAAATTCATGAAATCAAATATCAATCTATCACATTGCTCATTGATAATCACAATAGCACTTACATCCAAACTACACTGACAGGAATCAAAGATGGCCGCCGTATCCCGTTACAGAGTCCATTAGTCGGCGGGAAGAGCGCTAGCGTCGGGT
Organism: Mecyna flavalis; assembly: GCA_949319885.1. Classification (NCBI taxonomy): domain Eukaryota; kingdom Metazoa; phylum Arthropoda; class Insecta; order Lepidoptera; family Crambidae; genus Mecyna; species Mecyna flavalis. The sequence goes on along the minus strand of OX439420.1, from coordinate 628,273 downwards.
TACTGCTCTTAAAGGGATAACGGGTAGGCAAATAGGGGTGGTAGGGGAAGCCGAGGTATTGTAATAGATGACTGACGAGCCATTTGGTGTAATGGTCGAGTCGGCTATCACACCAGAGGTCGCGGGTTCGATCCCCGCACGGTACAAACATTTGTGCGCATGAACCTCGTCTGTTTGGATCGTTCTGGGTGTTTCTACGTAAAATATGTATGACTGTATGTATTTACAAAAAAAAGTATGTAATGTTTATCCGTTGTCTGGCACCCATAGCACAAGCTAATGCTTAGTTTGGGTCTAGATGGCGCTGTGTGAATAATGTCCAGAGATATTTATATCATTGTTATCAAAATATTGTACTTGTGTGGGGTAATTTTTGTAGAGCAGGTTCGTGACCCAAACATAGTAAACGACAGGTTTTAAAGATTCATGTGCATTGGAACGAAAAGTGACTGGATTTTTAGTTTCGGAAAATACACAGTCCGGAGTCGGAAAGCTAAGCGGTGCAAAACTCATGCTGTCCCACTGTGGTATGATAGTGAGGGAATAGGGAGTGAACATGCGCGTGTGCTCTCACTTGTGCACCATTATATCCTGCGCAGTTTGTTAAAATTGGCCGCCGTGACTGAAAGTCCGGGACATTAAAATTTTATTATAGTGTTGAAAAAAAATGTATGCATACGTTTTTCCGTTGTTTGGTAGCACTTCCTCATTGAAGATACATTATGTAACGATTTACATACATTGTACAAGTATTTTACTTACTGCACCAAATCAATACTGAAAAATATACATCACCGTTTCACCCAAGAACAAGAGGATAAACCGCTAATTTATTAATAAAAGTTGTTAGAATAATGACCTAATTAATTCCCCTAACCGTGATTAATTCGATGGCGCGTAAATATAAAATGTGACTCAGACGATCCTTGTTTTAAGAGTCGTCTCCGGTCTCACTCCCCCGATCCCGCTTCCTGTTAAAGCGTAGGGATACGGGAGTAGGCGTTTTTTTACCATAAAAGGATGGATGGATGCGTTTTTTTTCTTGTGACAACGCTGTAGGCAGTTCCTGTTTGTCTGTCGAAATGGGCCTTCTCTATTGGGAAGCACCACCAGGCGAGCCGTTAAGGTGGGTCTATGAGTCTATGCTAACGAGCCGAGCACGAGCGGAGCACGAGCCGACCCAAAATTCGTGTAGTGTGGACCGACCCTCGAACGAGTCTGCTTCGAGCATTTGGCTCGTGCTCGGCTCGTTAGCATAGACCCACCTTTAGGCTTGACTCAAGCCGCTTGAGGCACCTTAATGATGAAGAAAAAATCGGCAATAGCCTTGAAAGACTAGTTGCGATACCTCGATTAGTATCCCTTACTACACATAAATATTTGCACTATTCAACATCTTCACAAAAACCGACTCCCCAAGCACTTTACCTAATCGCCAAAAAATTCCATATATTCAAGTATATTGTTGTAAAATTCTCGGTAATAAATGACTCAATAATAGTGAAAATAACACAAAAACAATGGAGTGATTTACAACGTTGAAATCTCCCGTCCGCGAGACGCCCACGCATGTACACAGTGCACGAAGTTACAGTGAACCACATTATAGGTAATTTTACTCCTAACTGTTCGACTTAGTATCTAGGTATCTATCTCAGTATCTATCTTGTACTGTAAATAAATAAATAAAATAAAAAATTAAAATAAAATAACACTTTTCCTTCTGGTGCCTCTCCAATTACTGAAGGTTGGTTACAAATTACAATGTTTCAGAAATTGTCTTTGTTATTTGCGATCCAATGTGAATTCCCGTCCATTCGCCAAGGTTTCTGACTAAGACTGAAAAAATAATAACTGTGTACGTAATCTTAAGGATGGGAAACAGTATTTAGCCGGATTTCTTGCAAGCGTCTTCTCGGCAAGAACAGCATTCCAAACTTGTGGTGGAATCTAATAAGTAGGTTGAGTGAGTTATGGTGGGACGCTGTTGTCTCGAGTCCCACTCGCGGCCGCAGATCTTACATGCCTAAGGTTGAGGTTAAGGTTATTTCCTGAGGCAAATAACCTCATCTTTTTTAAAGTTAAAATAACATGTAGTCGAATTGAAAGAGGTCTCATTTAGCCTAATAAAAATAACGTTTAAGTTGTGTCATTGGCTTCATTGTACTGTGGCAATAGTAACATTTTTACAGCTTTCAGCCAATAATAAACCGCTCGCAGTGTGCGGCGGCTTTACGATCTAATAATTATGACTATAATGACGTCTACAAATTATTCCCTCACCAGGGAAATGGGTTTTAAATTGAGAAGTAGGAATTGTATCAACAGGAACGTCCCACGTATCTTGGATTGTATACAAATATATTTTATTTAAAGAAATAAAAATATATGTTTAACATGTGTGGGTCGTATTGACTACACCTACACTCGCGAGCAAAAGTTTGTGTTAAGAGGACGAATTGGAAATATTAGCTGCAGGGATCTCGGGTTTTCACAGCAATTATAAAACATATAGTATTAAACATATAGTAAACATAACGCCATTTGTCAATCTGGCCTACTGTACTGCATATCAGCTTGGGGTGGTGCAGCCAAAACAACTTTCATAGAGTTAGAAAGGGCCCAAAGAGCGGTACTGAAAGTTATGCTTAATAAGCCTTTCAGGTATCCCACAAACGAACTGTACAGGGATTGTGATCTTCTCCGGGTTCGCCAGCTTTACATTACCAAAGTAGTGTCCTCGACCCACAAAATGGTGCTAAACTCTCCAGATTATTCTAGTTGGTCCTCACGCCGTACCTTTAGGATCCCATTACCTGTGTTTCGTTCGAGTTTCGCAAAGCGACTCCCCCCTTACTCTCATATCCACACCTATAATAACATAATAAAATGTATAAAAGACGCTAAAAACCTATCAGTCTACCAGCTAAAGAAATCAATCCGGACATGGATCAAGAGTCTCGACTATGCGGACACTGAGAACTTACTTGTAGCCTGCAATTAATGTTATTACAGTTACACACTCACTCCACGCACACACACACTCACATACAACTACACCTTACACAGACACTCACACACCACACACAAACAATTTCTCTTTTTCTTGGATACGGAAACGCCCATTGAATTTTACAATCCTCCGAACCTGCCGTTAATCTCGTACCTTGAAATGTCCAGTAAGGTTCCTGCGATACAGGCCTCGAGTCTAGTGCACAGCCGCTGTTACAACTTAAGGTTCCTCTACATACCCTAAACAGTGCTAGATTATAAGATTTTATGTAACTTGGAACAAATCCTGATAACAAATAAAGATTTATTTATTATTTATTTATTATTTATTTATTATTATTTATTATTTATTAAAAAAAAAATATGAAAGTGATATTTCATAAACTAATTCTTCATTACATTGACTTAATTTTGATAGTTGCAGAAACACGATTCGTTAACTTTTATAGCAGAGAAAAAAATGTCAAAGAAAGCTCTTTAAAAACAGAGATTTGCATTTTACAGGTAAACCAGACCGATTTAAGCCTCTAAAATTGCTTAGAAGATTAGTCTACACACTCGCTTTAAAAATGTCGACGGATATTTAAAAATGATTTGTAGTTTTTAATTGAAACGAAAAAAACCTTTTTGTCGTATACGACCTATGATATGTGCTAGTGCGCTCGCGTATTTGTATGCAATCAGTCTGCCCCAGTCCGCTCTCGACTATTGTCAGCGACAGGTCTGTGCCACTCGAGTTGCCGCGCCCTATCGATCGCTGCGCTAAATTTTAAACAATACCGTACTCTATTTTATTATTAAAAATGGGGGAAAAATGTGAACGAACTTCTAAAAGGAAAAGGAAACTTTGTTTAATTGAGAAATGTAAGAATATGACGAAGAAAAGGTAAGTAACCATATTTGTACAATTGACATTTACTGTTTGACATTTCGGCTTTACAAACGGACTGTATGTCGCATAAACGTAATATAACTAACTAGACTGTGCTTTCATGGCTAAAAAACGAGCCGAGCGAAACAGTCAGACAGAGCAGCTTGTCCCTTTCCAATAGGGTGACAATAAGTTTCGGTTAAGTGAGACAAATTCAAACATGCAATCTGCGGATCTGCCTTATAATAGTATTATTAATTCATGTTAAAATATTTCAACAGTCGGTTGTGTCGGCAGCAAAACTTCATATTCAACCGTTGATATAAGTTTAAAGAGAGCTGTGTTGTTTAAGACGATGTTATAAAATGATGTAGACAGTGCAAAAAAATGTGATAGAAAGGCTCCTGGTCTTATTCATTACATAATCTTTACGGGGTAATAACTACCTTAAGAAATAAAAAAAAGGCAATTTATAATATATACGCTTTTTCAAATTTAAGAATACATTGAACGAAAAATAAGTAAATATACAATTGTACATTATGTAATACATTGTAAAAATAACATTAAAATACAAGCGTTAAGTTAAGTTTTTGGTCAGGCAAAATTGTTGCCCAAAAACATTTCTTATACTGAAAGAACGAGAATCGAGACCGTCCTTGCCATAGACCTAGTATTCATGGTCACTCTAACTATGAATGAACTGTCATTGCGTGCTGGCAATGTGAAAGAACGAGACAAGCTACTCCCGTCTTGATATCTTTCTCGTCTCGGATTTGCCTCGCGTCAGGCGCAAGCAAATATAAACTTTAGCGCGTTGGGATAGTGTTCATTTTCAAAAATGCAATTTTTTAAAGATATCATTCCGGTTACATAGACAATATTATTTCCATGGTATGTCGTCACTTCAAATATTTCAGGAAACAATTGTTAGAACAAAGTTCGGAGAGTACCATGGAGTCGTCTTTGGATTTAGGTGAAAACAAAATAATGTCAGTCGATTTTACAGACGGGTATGTGTCCCTCCCTACATACTAATTAAAAGATCTATTTCCTTCAAATATCGGATCTTTATTTAAGTTGTTCATAATATTTTCATTTATATTTTCGTATTTTATAGAAAACCAGACAATAGTTCGCCGATGTATGCAGAGTTACAAAATGTGTTGCCTACGTAAGATTTTATTATTATTTATCAGTATATTGTGGTATAATAATTTTATTAATAACGATTGAAAGTTTACTAAAAGCAATAAATTTATTTTAGAACTGCAGATAAGAATAATAAGGACCTTCCATGTCCACGTGGAACGCATGTCAAAATTTACAGTAGGTATTTGGTTTATTGTTATTTTTTACATGATTACAGCTCAGTTTATGTTTAAATGTACAAAAATACAAATGTATTCAATTTGTTTCAGACAGAAAAACCATGTAAAGAAACTAGTGCATCTCCAGACATGACATTAAATATAAATAAATAAATATAAATATCTCTCTGGACATTATTCACACAGCGCCATCTAGCCCCAAACTAAGCATTAGCTTGTGCTATGGGTGCTTGACAACGGATAAACATTACTTATATACTTTTTTTTTTTGTAAATAAATACATATTATACATAGAAACACCCAGACCGATACAAACAGACATGTTCATGCACACAAATGTTTGTACCGTGCGGGGATCGAACCCGCGACCTCTGGTATAATAGCCGACTTCTCGACCATTACACCAAATGGCTCGTCGTCATTAGAATACACTTCTAAAGCACCAGTAAGCACTCTTTTAAAACGGACTAAAAAGTATAAATAATTTCTCCGTAAACATTTATGATATCATACAGAAGTTTAAATCCTAAAAACGTGTGGCAAATTTTGTAAGATTTATCATCAATTCTTTTGCATGCGCCCCACGGTCTTTCCCGACTCGACGGCGAAGCGAAACCGAGTGTAATGATTTTGACACTGAGGTACTGTGTCAATTTTGTCATTGTGTGGAAATATCAGTTGGAATATAATAGTTATTTATGTGGCTGTTGCATAATGAGGGTCATTAAAATACGAATGTGGTTTTATGAAACGAACGAAGTGAGTTTCATGAAAGGATCACATGAGTATTTTAATGCCTAATTATGTACGAGTACAGTCACATCACATACATAACTTTATCTTCATTCATATGATAATATGTCTATTTTGTAGTCAGTATCGATGAGCAAACGCCCTAGTTACCAACATAATCTGTATGTAAAAGTTAGTACTTATTACAAAATCATGTCATGACTGACGTTTGTAGTTTTTAAAATCCATAAACAATCTAGACTCGAGTTGATTTCGATTCTCAAATCGATTGTTATAATTTCAGCATCGAATTAAATGTATAAGAATGGAACATAAAATTACTAATCGACTAATTCGATAATCGAAAAAACCTATTAATTTTTACTTTTTAAGAAGACGTTCGAAATTTGAACGTAACTAAGGTATCGGTTACCGATACTAAAATGTAAACATTAAGATGCAGCCACAGATACTCATATCTAAATATAGGGCGTTTGCTGATCGATCCTGACTATAAAATAGACATATTAGGGTATGGATGTAGATAAAATTATATATTCCATGTAAACTTTTTACAGACAGAAAAGTAATGAACTTAAAAATAAATATTGCGCTTTCAAATACCGTTGATCTTTACAATATCTTAAGTAAAATTTACGTTTGTTTCAGATTGAGACAGATATACAAGATTTGGGCCACCGAATAATAGACGTTAATCATTTTTTAACAGAACTTATAAAAATTTCTCAGCATAAGTCTATGTTCGATTGCGGATTAGCTACAATAAAATTAGTTTCTGAAAATTTAGTAGGCTTGCAATCCGAATTTACATTTGCCTGTTCAATGTGTTGTTACAAAAACAAAAAGGACTAATTCTTGAAAGGACTACTTCGCAAAAGGACTAATTTGCAAAATGGCCAATTTGGTTCACTCGATTAAAACATCACTATGGTCACCGCGTACGGTGACCCGCACTAGTCGGAGAGATTGACAGATAGATTTACCGCGCTTGCAAAGTATAATGCCGAATATTGTAAAAGCTTATTAAATTGTAATTATCAAGAGAAATGCATTTATATCCAACAAAACCTATGTTAACTTGCCGGGTATAAATCGGATTTTTGGTTAATAATTACTTCCCCATTTTTGTTGTATTTCGGTTTACTTGTTTAAAATAAATAATTGTCTTTTCGTTACCGGCATTTAATTGAATTAACGTACCCCGTAACCGCAACAATGTTATATTTTCTAATATTATAAAATTAAATGATGCTGATGGTCAGCAGTAGACATGAGACAGATATATCAAAACGTATCTAATATCGGCTAACAGTTCGATATCATATCATATCGATATAAGATTTTACGTAGCAGATATTTCAAAAACTAAAAACTATAACATCAAAACCAAAACTGCAACGAACGAAACAACAAAACTCATATCGCCGAAACTATTCATAACCGAAAACGTACTATCGATATCTTTGGTCAGTTGATATTCGCCTTTTCTCTTTCTGAGTCGGTATACTTACATTGGAGTAAAAGAAATGACGCGGTTATTCAGATATTACGGCGTGATGGGTAGGCGATTTCCGCTCTTATCTGCTAGCAATAAGAGTCCATTTATCTTGTACCGATTATGTTTTAAGGATATTTCGCGGCATTTTTATATTCGCAAGGGATACACATAGCAAAAGGGAATCAAGCACGAGCGTAATAAGGATTAATTTGGTTTGAGTGCTTTTTATAGGTACGTTTTATGATAAGTGAGTGAAGAATGTTTGTTTTTGTTTATTTTTGAGAATAGTTTTGATGCGTACTTAACCTTGACGACAAGTGCCACCTCTAATTGTTACATTTATGACAATTATGAGATTCAAGTCATCATTACTTTTTATTACTCGTGTAAATATTGTGTATATAGTGTAAGTGTAAATTCCTTAGTTTGTTAGTTTCTTTTGAAAGACAATTGGAGTTTAGACTTTAATGTGTTAGTGTTAATTAGGTATTTACTTACTATATTTTTAAAATATCGCGAAAGATTAGCGAGATATGGACTCATTGTAACAAAAAAAGAAACAAAGTTTTGGCAGTGTGTTAATATTGTAACATAATGTATGTCTTACGACTGACTGTTGGACTTCGTTGCAAACAGATAGTTAAATTGGAATTTGGAATAATTGCTTACTACTTAATTTGAGCCAAAGCAAATCCTCTTGGAGTGTAAATGTATAAGCGAAAGCCACAGCATGAAGGGAAATCGCCATAATAACAACTAGGTATGTCATCGCAAAATATGACCGCCTCCGTGGAATATTGGCTAAGCCGCTCGGGTATAAAAACCCGGAGGTCGTGGGTTCGATTCCCGCCTTGGGTCTGGTTGGTCGTAAGGCTTTTTCAAAATCCGACTGGCTAGCCACAGGTGAAATCTGCCGCCATAACAGCTCCGGCAATATTAATGTAGGAGGCAGTACACTTGAAATCTAAGGCTCGAAGATCAGATGAGCCTACAGTCTGGCAGCACATTGAGCGACGCTTCCTGGTGAAGTTTCCCTCAATGGAATAGGCCGCAGTGACCGCTTACCATCAGGTGGGCTGCGGGCCCGTCTGCCAACTGATGTAGTATTAAAGAAAAAATCTCTCATTTCATTAAAACTCTCAAATTTGTTACGTTGCCGTAACTGAATAACCGTATCGTACCTATATCCGCTCTTAGTTAGCAAACCGACTACAACTAGGCAATATCCATAACTGAGCAGTAACTGAATAAACTGTATAACCATCGTAACTGAATAAACAGTATAACGTATCGATATGTGATATCGGATATCATATCCGATATTGAATATCCATATCGGTTACATATCGGCTATTGTAAAATATCGAAAACGCCCATGTCTAGTCAGCAGCCTTTTTAATCACCGAAGTAGGATAACAATATTATGTTCATTGTTTGTTTATTTGATTTAAATTATCTGTGTTGATTATTTTGTGTCTTTTTAGGCATTATTTTGAATTAATTAAACTTTTGTTCTTTTTAAACACTATGGTTTTTCATTTCTGTAGCTATATGCACTAGGGCTTTGCTCCGGATAATATTTTCGCCTCCGGAGATTTTTCCCCGCTCCCCGGAGCGCTCCGGAGAATTCTCCGGAGAATATCTTTAAATTAAGCTTGTGTTATTAAAACAAAGCAAGCAACATTAAAATAATTGTAATGAAATCAAACAACTTTTATTCCAAGACGTCTGCAAGAATTATTAATGCCAATACTTTTAATCGAATTTATTTTGAAAAATTCTTACAGAAAAAACTTTCTGAGAAGTGAAATTATTATATATAATAGTATAATATTCCTAATCTTACAGACGTTTTGCAACTGTAGACTAGACACACGTGGGTCCATTGATGAAACTCAAAATTAGTATCATTTATTATTTCGTAACCTAGACACGTCAAGATTCTGACGCGTGTCCACATTTCAAATTACAAATGTTAAAAAATTAAAAACAAAAATTTTAAGTGCAACTCTAAGACGCCTCTGTTCTAGCGCGCGGTCAGACACGGTTGACTGCTACTCGCAAGCCGCTGTGACATACAATAAAGAGTTCGAATTTGAATTTGAATTTGAAAAGTGTCGGGGTGTGTGCGGGTTGCGGGGGCAAACGCTCCGTTTTAGATTTTATAGTTTAGCAATTCGTCACCTTAACAAGTCTGAAGGGGAACACCAACCTCGTCTCCTCAGTACCAAGCCGCATGCACGTGCCGGGCCCGGCGTAGTGGTGTCCAATTAATCACCAGCAGACGTTGTTTCATATCGAAGGATCCATAGGGGTAAATACACAGTTTCTGGATTGCACTAGCACACAAATAGTCCTGACAAACGCTAAATACTTTGGTTGTCGAATTAATGTTCTCGAAAAGACACCGGTGTTGCGCGGCGCACGATAGTAGTTAAAAAGCAACGAACAATATGTGTCTAACTTCACATCGTTCGAATGAATGAATGCACTTGATAGCGGTGCACTTCAGATCAAAAGAAGGGTTCCCAGCATAAAAAATAAAATTAAAAATAGGCAAATCCCTTCCAAATTGTGTTGTTTTATCCTAATTAAAAACAAACAGAAAAATAACTATTTCGGTACGAAACAGTTTGGAATCACTTGAAATTGGTTCCGCGCGTTCTTGCTTACTAAATAAATTTTTAATTATCAAAAAATGATGTCATTTTTATTATTATTAAAAATATTAAGTACACAAGATCGCGCGGAACCAATTTCAAGTAAGTGATTCCAGACATGATTTTAATTACAGCCAATCTCTTAGGATTATTTTTATACGATTTACACCAGTCAATGTATAAATTAATATAAGCCAAGTTTTTATACAACTTTACCTTTAACCGTAGCAATGACATAAATTTAAGAGATCGAGGACTCAAACCTGCGGGATATTAATATAATGGCCCATTAGCACAGTAAACTCGCGTTTTATACACTGCACTTATGTGCCGTTAATTGGCAACACTTTATTTAGTAATTCAAATAAACTCCAAAGTAATTGAGCGTACATTTCAAGTTTATTGCAAAAAGTAATAAATCTTGTAGAAAAATACAACTATTTAGCTTCCAAAAACGGTATGTATTTGTAATTGAGTGCCTTATAAAGAAATGCTGTAAGAAGTTGTGATAAGCCAAGAATGCTTCGAAGTTGAATGTAAAGTGTTCTTGATATAGCAAGACTGGGTCATAAGTGCTGCTGACATGAGACAATAAATGTTGAAGGATCAGATATGGACAAAATATCGATAATTCATCTTTGTCACTAATACTTTACTTGCAAGTGTGGATAGGGGCAACATATTGCACTGTACATGAATGGGAAATACTTTATTATGAAAGAACAAAGGTACATAGATCGACTGAGCTGAGGGATCACTTCTTTCTATGAAGAAAGCTTTCTGACACCATAACTGCAGGGTAGAGAGACTTGCGGATGTGTGGATTCGGGAGTAACTGGTGGTCTTTCGCAGTTTCATTTTTTATATTTGGACTAAGCTAGCACTTGACCACAAAGTTGCCTGATGTTAAACAACTATGCGGTCTACGATGGAGCGCGCTTGCTTAGGAAAAGCCCGTTAATTCTGGCCTAGAAGAGCCCCAAGTTGTATTGTGTAGGAAAGACAGATCCCGGCAGAGAATTCCACTCCCGCGCAGTCAGATGTTAACCTAGATCTAACAGACGCTTTTGCTTTCTTTTCAGTACGGCAGCGATGAGTTCGGCCACGACTCGCCGAGCCGGTACGCGTCGCCGAAGGGCGCGGGCGCGGGCGCGCCGTACCAGGAGCCGTACTACGCTGGCGGCGAGTGGGCCGCGTCCTACTACCAGCCGCCGCCGCCGTACCAACACGACCCCTACGCCACGTCGCCAGGTGAGACAACCAACGACCGAGTCGAGGAGATTCCAGCTACAAACAGCAGAGCAGCACTTCACTTGGTCTATTGCATTTAGAGTCACGAAACCTAATCTATATTCCATCCAGGAGATTTCAAGCACCCGGGGATGGGCTTGTCAATAGCCACAAGGCTGGCACTGGCTCATCCCAATCGAGTGTGAAGGGGAAACCGGGGTAGTTTAGTGGGTAGTGGACGCTTTAGTCTTGAGTCCCACACACGGCCGCAAGTCTATCTAGCTAGCCTGCGGTTATGGTGCATAAAAGCATTCTCCTCCTAAAAGAATTAGACAATGAGGTGGTGCAGCACGACCCCTACGCCACATCGCTAGGTAAGACTCGACCGATCACTAACGACTGAAACAGTTAAGGAGATTCCAGCTAAACTGACGCAACTTGGTGGTGGTACGCAGTCACTAGATCTATTTCATTGAGAGCCACGAAGCCTAAGCTCTGACTTAAGGTTATCCTATTATGAATATCTAATAGTAAGCCTACTGTATGAGCTGCGCTACTAGACAATTGCCGTCAGTTGAGACCAGACCGCTTACGAACCACTAACGACAGAGTCAAGGAGATACCCAGTTAATATACCATCTAGCCGCTTGGTAGCTAAACGAGCTACGACGGCCCACCTGATGGTCAATGCGCCAGTGCTGCCTATTCCATCGGGGATTCTGTAACATAGGGCATTGTTTAATGTGCTGCCGTACTGCCAGAGCTGTTATGGCGGCAGATTTCACCTATGGGGTTAGTATTACCAACCAGTCTCTCAAGTCAAGTGGTAGTCAGGGCTGGATTCTAATCATGATCTCCGGATTTTAGACCACTGTTCCGGTATGTTGAATTAAAAGCAACAACACTTTAGTTTCGTCGCCATGTAACTCTGTCTACCCTCGAAACGGAGGTAGACTATAAATTAACAGAAACCTTTAGTTAGAGTTGCCCAACTATCGATAGTTTCGCTATCGATAGTTGACCTTGAAAAATAGTAACAATATCGATAGTGCTATCGATAGTATCGATACTATCGATACTATCGATATTACAAATTAACCAATACTATTGATCGGAAGCAATACTATCGATAGTTTGAAAAACTATCGATAGTATTACACTATCGATAGTTGAATAAACGCCAATAGTATCGTTTCTCATTTATAGCGTAGTTACACTTTTTATAACTCAAGAACGGATGAACCGATTTGGCTGAAAATTGGTGGAGGGGTAGCTTAGACCCAGGAGACTGACATAGGACATTTTAATGGGGGAAGGGGATAGGAGGGGGGAAGGGGGATAGGATTGACAATGGGGGATAGGACGGGGAAGGGGGATAGGAGGGGAGGGGAAGGGGTGTAGGAGGGGAAGACTATCGATACTATTGTTATGACGGCAACTATCGATAGACTATCGATAGTGGACTATCGTTGGGCAACTCTACCTTTAGTGTCTTTCTTTAAGCTAACGCGTCATGTTGTTGTTTCCAGGCATAGCGGGTGGCGGGGGCGGCGATACGGCGGGCGCGGGCGGCGCGGCGGAGCTGCCGCTGCCGCCCATGTCCTCGTTCAGGGCGGCGGCGCCGCACCACTCGCCCACCGACCCCATGCTGCTCGGCAAGCCGCCGCTACAGCCGGTGAGTACCAGGCTGAGAGACTGAACCTCTCACTGTAGACCTGTCGACCGCTATCCGTCGGCTTTTCGTTAGTGTGTAACAGCTCTTGCTTCAATAATAATTGTCTGAAATGAAGAAAACCTAGATTACATATTATTCTGGCTGTGTATGTTTCCTTAAGAGGTTCATTTCGTCGCCGCTAAGTCAGCCAATAATGCCGCGTTTACCTCCACTTTCTTTTTCCTTTTATGATGGTAAGCGGTTACCGTCTCCTAAGGGCCGCTAGTAATATTAGGGTAGACTTTTAAATTTAAAGGGAAAATATAGCATTGCCAGCAATAAAAAAAGTTTTCTCCGCTAGCAAGGGCATGGGTGCGCTTCGATTGGGCCTTGGAGACCCAAATCCACGACGAAAATAGCACAACAGATATGAGGTGCTTCTTCACTGTGGTCTTCTCTAAGGTGAAAGCACTTCTCCAGACGAGCAGTTCATTCAGCAATCAAATGCATAAAGCAAATGCTTTCATTATGTTCTATGTTGGGGCTTCGATGGCTCAATGAAAGATGCTCTTGGACTGTATAGGTTAATGCGTTTAAGTTGTATAATATATTACTTTTAAAACTAAATAGCGGTGACGGGAGCGGGAGTGTGGGTGCACACCGTTTTTTCGGTGTGCCCACTCATACCGCACCTAATACGTCAGCGCTTAGACTGAACACTCCTGTTAACAGTTTCTTATGTCCAGATGCTGAATCACCTCCTTGAACGTTGTTTGATTAAATAAAAATCTCATCACCCAGATGTACTCCGGCGGCGCGGCGAGCACCCCAGGCGTGGGAGTGGGGGTCGGGGTCGGCGTGGGGGTGACGGGCGAGGCCGGCAGCCTGTCGTCGTACGGCTCCTCGCCGTCCACGCCGGTGCACTCGCCGCCGCCGATGCACCCGCGGCTCTACCCGCTGAAGCACTCGCCGGCGGTCACTCATGTGCATCATCACAATGGACAGGTGAGATGTCAACTTCTATTGAATCTTTGCCGTCTTCATCATCATCAGTCTGTCAAATTCTGGTGCTGGACAAAGGCGTCTCCAACTGTTCTTCTTCGGCTAATAGAATACATTAGAGTTGCCTATCGATAGTCAGATATCGCTAAACTATCGATAGTCTATCGATACCTGCCCCCCTAGACAAGCGGCATTTATGACGTTCGTTATAGCTCAATTTGCGATAGCGAATGTCAAATCCCATACTTTCAACACGTGACTTTTCTATGGCATCTGTCAAATCCATACAAATTGGACTTAGCGAAATTCGCCAGCTATGAAGCGATGTCATCTTGTCTAAGCCCCCTGATAGCCTATCGATAGTTCCATAGTATCGTGCCATCGTGGAGTAACACACTATTGTTGGGCAATACTATTGATGGCAGCGATAGTATTAATACTATTGCATCTATTACTTTGAAAAACTCGGTACTATCGATAGTATTACTATTATAACAATAATCGATAGTATCGATACTATCAATAGCACTGTCGCTACTGTTACTACTAGTCTTCGAGATGAACTATCGATAGCGAAACTATCGATCCGTTTTTAGGAACTTGGGTGATAGATTTCAAGAGAATATTATGGGTTGTATTTTAACTGCACATCAAAAAATACTGATTGTGCATCAAAAAATACTGAATTGCTAACCTAACCTTAACTTTGGTGTGCAATCAGTTATTTTGATGTACATTTCAGTATTTTTTGATGTACACTTAAAAATATCCCGAATATTTTATGGTTTATGTTTGTCAGTTATTAAGATTTTGGTGAACCTCTGTTAGTTTTTTGATATGAAATTAATGTTATAATATGTTTATGCAGCAACAATCAAATTGGGTGTCGAGCGGAGTTTCGTCGCCACCTAGTGCAGCCACGCCACACGCCACAGTTCTGCCGAACGGACACCACGTTGCCGTCTTCCCGCCGCCAGTTATGGTGCGTACCGACGCAAACACTGCATAGTACACACACTATACATTTTACGTGGAATTTTAAAGAGCTTTGGACAAGGTTACACTAATATAAAATCATTCAAACCCACATGAAATAAACACACGACTTTACACGGATTTATAAATAACTTTAGATAGGGTAACACTGATACAAAATCAATAAACTTCACACTACATACACACAGAGACTCTACATGGACTTGTAGAGAGCTTTCGATAAAGTAACACTGATACTAAATCATAGCTAAAATATTCTCTACCGCTTAGCGAATAAACTCGATAGTTGTTCCCTGTTTTCAATCGCAATTAAATTTTACCAACATTGGTAATATACATACATAGGATAGCGTATCACTGATACACTTACAAACAACTTGTCTTTTCGAAGATCGTCAGTTGTTGCCCATTTTCTATCCAGACCTCTTTAAGGTATCATTATTGCATTATACGCACCACAGTGTAAACAATTGACTTTTACAAAGCATACAATAACATTACACTCAAACATTTGTGTAAATATCCTTTTTCTAGTGGTTTCTTTTGAAATAAAGAGCATGTCTTAAGCATGGATGTAACTAAACTATTGTTTAATTTGATAATTTTCGATCTGATTAAATTTTGGGATGACATTTTTATAGTTTGACTTGTTTGTTTCGTTTGAGATTAAAAATTTGTCGAACTATAAAAAAAATTAGAATGTTTACCTACAAATTGTTCCTCTTGATTTCCAAAAATTCATAAAAAATATCATTTATTCTGTGAATAAATAACGTTTTCTTAAGTTTGAATATTAATAATAATGAAAAATCATGTAAGTTAAATAGATAAATACATATTTGGTATGTTATTTACTTGTACATATATCAAAAGGATCAAAAGGAACAGTTTTACAGAACGCCATTGTAGCTTGAATATTTTTTCTTTTATTTAATTCATTAATGATATCATTAATTTTAGAAAACCTGTCACGAATAACTAAATTATTTGTATTATCATGTTATTCGTGGTTGGTATTTTTTTTAATTTTGTGTTTTCTGTTTTTCTTTTTGTTTTAATACCAGCGTGTAGTGTGGAGCGTTACCTTGATTCTATAGTTGTAGATGTAGTTTTGATCTTTTGAGTTTTAGCAGATCCGATTTTTTTTATCTGAAAGTAGTTTGTTTGGTATTATTCTTGTATTTGGAGTGTCCTTATTTTAGATGCCCTTGATTGGGTGTGACTAAATTTCCTCGGCTTCGAATATCTTCATTGTAAGAATTTCGTGTTTTACAAAGATAAGATTGACAATCTTAGATTTCATCAACAAAGATTTTCTAAGACCTATATATACTCTATAGTAGCGTAATTTATTGCGACCTATGGAAAGTTTTAGTCAAAATTCTTAGATCGCCCTACCCTGGAGCACAACAATTCTATGCCTTTTCTGGCCTAAGAGAAGTTCACATATTCCTGAGCTCTATGCAATGGTTCCAGTTACCTTGGAAGCATGGTGTCCCTCAGGGAGGATACCTTTGACCAATTTTCTTCCTACGCTATCTTGCGCTATCTTTAAAAGCAATAGTAAAATTAACTGTTACACTTTTGACAAAGCATTTGGTTGTCATTGTTTATTCAAAGTTTCCCTGTATAAGGCAGTATACTCCATAGCTTACCCATAGACTATGTCGATTCAAGGAATGCCTGGTCCACAGACTATTTAAGACTCGGGACTAAAGCGTCCTACTAAACTCACCTGGTTTTCCTTTTCACTTGATTGGGAACCTTGTGGCTATTAACCAGCCTATAGACCCCATAGAGCATGGTATCGGCTCCCATCACCGCTGAGCTGTGGTTAACCGTAGGGCGCGCCGGCCGAGCAGCGGCAGCTCGACGAGGCCATGGTGTTTCTGAGAGAGCATTCAGACGTTGTTGTGAGTATGGCTTGCTTTTATACTAATATTGTGGTGTTGATGATAAACGTGATGAAGGAAAAGTTGATAAAAATGACTTCATCGATGCGCATTTAATAGTTGTCCTTGTACGACACGATCGTACGTTGGAATATCGAATCCGAGAGATAAATATTACTTTGACCAATAGTGGTGTTGGTTCCGTTTATTTTTTATACTTCGTCGAGGTAAATGTTCTTAGTTATATTCTTTTTTTTTATTTTTCTTTAAGCCTATAAACTGTTCCACTGCAGTGCTGGGCAAAGACCTCCCCATACTTCTTTTTAGTAATGTATGTCCTCTTTTTTAGAATTTTTTTTTAAACAGCGGAGAATTAACTATTTTTATGATGTACTTAAAACATAAAATCGTCCAATTTGGCTAGCTGTTATTATATATTGCGTTATAGATGAAAATACTTTAACAATAACTTATTTCCTTTGGTCACGTTTTTCATCAACACCACTACTGACTTAGTTTAACTTAGTTGTTTTAGCATGTCCTTGTGAATCTTTTTTACTACTACTATGTAATTTGTCAACTAATATGTTACAAACAGTGCCAAAATATATCGTCAGCTAAATATATCAAATTGACCAATTTTCTTTGACTTGACCGAGGCATTCTTTAACGTGATCGTTCGTCTGTAGGGAGCGCGGATGGAGGAGCGACTGGACGACGCGATCAACGTGCTGCGCAACCACGCCGAGGCCGCCGACCTCTACCCGCAGGACCACCATCACCCACATCAGCCCACCACAGGTATATCTGTGTTTGGAGTCGTGCAAGGCGTTTAATTAGGACCAAATTTTAATATTCTGTGTTTACTATATCTATAGTTTTAACTATATTTATAGGTTTTTTAAGTGAATTGGCACGAACATTTGTATGATATATAGCCTGACTAGGAAAATAAAAAACCTGCTTTGGAGGCGCCACATTAGCTATGGTTATAGCAACACTTGGTGGCTATGGTTATACTCACAAATAACTCACAATTTCCAATAGTAACAAGGCACGGTTCACAATTGACGTCACGCTTTGACAGAAAATAATGAATGACATCTTATTGTTTTTTTATTTGATTGTTGCCACTTAAAGAATTTAGTTCCAATATTTTTCCGCAATTGGCGAGGTTTTTTATTTTATTGGTCGGGCTATAATGCAAACTTTTTGAGGATGTAAGAATGAATGGATGTTATAATAATGTCTTACGTAGTTATTTGATTTGTTGATTTTGCTTTAGTGCGAGGACTGGGCGGCGGCGGAGCGCTGGCGCCGCACCTGCACGGCGAGCCGCCCGTCAAGATGGAGCGACATGTCCTGCCTAATAACAGTACGTACACCAGAGTCATATTATTTATTGTAAAGCCAAACCAATGAAATAAAAAAAAAACCTCGCCATATTGCGGAAAAATATTGGAAATAATTTCTTAAAGTGGCAATCAAATAAAAAAACAATTATTATTCTGTCAAAGTGTGATGTCAATTGTCAACCGCGCGTTGTTACTATTGGATATTGTGAGTTATTTGTGAGTATAACCATAGCAACCAAGTGTCGCTTTAACTAATGTGGCGCCTGACTGAAACATACTGGTTTTACCAGTGGGGTTGGTAGCTAGACAATCCCCTCTTATATATGTGAGGATTACTAACGTATTGCATATTATGCATCTCTGAGTGGGCAAATTCCAGCTTTAACAACGAGATACATTGTTAGCGAACGCTCGACAGCAAGACGTCAACCGTACTGTTGCCGCACCGCGTGTTTTGTATGAAAACTAACGACCGTCCGTACGCGGTGCGGCAAACGCGCGGATACCGTACGGCTGCCGTCCGACACGAAACGTCTTAGTTGAAAGCGCCCATAATAAGCGATTTAAGTGACCACTATAAATGTCGGTTGGCTTTCTTATCTATCTCTTTTTATAAATATTAGATAAAGATAATTGTTGTTTTTATTATTATTCTAAATGTTCAAACGTGTGATTGCAGAGAAACGCAAAGAGCCTCCGGACTCTGGCCTGGACTCGAAGCCGTCGTCGTCCGGGTCCGCCGACGCGCTCGCCGCCAAGCCGCCCGGCGCCAAGCGCTCGCGCAGATAGTGAGTACACATACGACTATGGACCACTTACTACACGATACGATGCGATACGACGCTATACGATACCACATACGATATGGTATGACACATTGCGACGCTTTAAGACACGATACAACGCTATACTACGTGATGCGACGCGATATAAACACGACAAAATACAATACGATACGACAAAACACTTACTCAGCTCAAGGACATTACTTTTTTTTTCTGACGCAACATGAGATGATTTGTACCTACAAAGCAACTCAACGATGCGACACTAAACTACATAGATAGAAATTGTGGCACTTCATAATAGTGATAAAAAGGAATACCATTACACAAGGTTTTACCACTGTGTGTTGTTGTTGTTGGCTGAATTTAAATAATAACCATTGTTATAAAAAGGAAACATTTTTATGAAATGCCATTATTTTAAGATCAATATCGATTTTGTTTCTTCTTTGTTTCACCCGCAAGTTAATAAGTTGATGATAATAATTTATGTCTATTTTTCAAAAACTATGTAATATTATTATTTAACTAATAAGACTGCATCATCGTTATCTGACGGATAAATTATCAGGAATATATATGGCGGTGGTGACTTTTTAAATAAATTTACATATTTGTAGTAGACCAGAGGACGTGGGTTCGATTCCCGTCACAGGTCTAGTTGGTGGTCGTGCCGGGCAAAATTCGCGTTCTGCGCAATCCCCACCCGATTTCAAGATGTTTGTAATATTTCCCACTTCTCATAACACCAAATCGGTTGTTTAATGTTTATATTATATTGTTGCGTGTCTATAATGTATTTAATGTACTTATCTGTCGATGTGTGGTACCACTGTATGAACAGCTGCTCGTCGGCCGACGAGGACGACATGGACCCCGACACCAAGGCGGCGAGAGAGAGAGAGCGCCGGCAGGCCAACAACGTGCGCGAGAGGTACTGCTTACCCTTCACTTACCCTTGCTACCCTGCACTTACCCTGGCTACCCTACACTTACCCTTGCTACCCTACACGTACCCTTGCTACCCTACACTTACTCTTAACTTACCTTTCTTACCCTCCGCTTACCCTACCCATTCTTACATACACACACACACACACAATACATGTCCGTTTATGTGTAGAGGAAAATGCTTTTCAGCACCGTAGTGGCAGGCTAGTGAGACCTGAGGCCGAGTGTGAGACTCCATTACCACTAAGGCCCCTATCCCCCTTTTTTAGGAGGAGAAAGCATCAACGCGCCATAAACGCCAGCCGACGCCTGCGGCCGTGTGTGGGGTTCAGGACTAAAGGCATTGGTCCCTTACTTACTTACTCCGCTGGCTCAGCGACCCGAAGTGGATCTTGGCCTCCAACACGAGATTACGCCACTGCTCCCTGTCTTGAGCAACCTCTTGCAAATTGACAGGCCCCAGCAACTCGAACAGGTCCCTCATGACCATATCTCTCCAGCGGTACTTTGGACGCCCGACCGGCCTTCGAACCCTTGGCACCCCCATGTACGCACGCATAATGCAAAGGCATTGGTCCCACTACCCATTAAACTCCCCCGGTTGCCCCTTTCCACCCGATTGGGACGAGCCGGTGCCAGCCTTGCGGCTATTGACCAGAGCCCACTATCCCCCTACAGTCATATGCATTAATATGCATACAAGGTCATTTAAAAATGGACCTTATAACTTCGAACCCACTATATTTCCCCGATTTACCGAACATCCGAAAGCCGATGCCACCTTGTTTATCTTACGTGACCACACCCAAGCTTTGCCCTACAGTGGGACATTAAAAAGGCTGATACTTATTTATTTTTATTATCAGTCCGCTTGATATTAAAAAGTGCTTTAGAACTTTTAGAGTCTAGGATATACAGACAGACACATCTATACAGACCTAAACAGTCCTAAAATGTAAAAATAACCCTTCTTTCCTACGCTCATATTCTATTGATAAGGGAATTTTCTCAGTCTGGAATATATTGTCTCTTCTGAGAATCTATTTTTAAATTTTTATCGTTTACTATGTACGAATACTAACAATTTTATCTAAAACAGTCAATTTTTAAAAAGTATTTTTTACTAATTTAGAAAGATTTGCTTTTTTCGGAGTACCAAATGTCTATTCGGATAACTCATGAATCTTCCAATAAAAAGGATTTATAAAAATACTTGTTATTCTTCGTACAAGATCTGTAGATTGAAAAGTAAATGTTTTAATCTTACAGCTTTTAAAAATCTTTATGTCATTATGAATTTTATTCCATAGAAATAAATTTCAAAATGGCTCGTGTAAAAATCTCCATTTTACTAACATTACTTAGTATAAATATCACATTCATACAGTGGTGGAAATTCTTTGAAAACTATCAGATTAATAAAAAGAGAGATAAAAATCATAAATGTCCATTCATAATAACTAATTGTGTATTTTGTGATTACGTAAAATACTTAATACTTTTCACATCAATAAATCATTTCATTTCAAGTTGGATCATTTAAAGACTTTATCCTAGTAATTTCTGTTACCATTCGGTACATAATCCATAAAGTAACTATCGGGTTTGTTCTCGGTTTTCTTGATTGATAACAACATTTGAAGCCGGTGGTAGTCACTGTGTAACATTAATAAGTTGACGATTTAAGTGTATCAAAATTAAAAATCTTTTAATTTAATAAAGACAGGAATTAATTTTAATACATATATCTATTTATTGGTAAATAGTCATTTTAATTTATAACATTCAATCTTCTCAATATATTATTTCACACTGGAAAAACATCTGACATTAGTAACTATTAATTAATCCATCTGTATGTAAGTGGTATTTATATAATTGTGTATTATAGTTTCAGCTTTCTCATCATTAACAACAGAATGGGGTCACAGTATGTAAAATGTCTCACGCCATTACAATCTCTATGTCTTTACGTGTAAAGCTCATTTTCCTATGTACTATTCTGTGTTTATATTATGTTTAGGGAAAGGTAAGTAATACTTTTATCACGGTGTAACCTTTGATTAAATTTTCAATTGTAACTTTTAATATTCAATTTTGTAACTTTTATAAAAGTTTTGGTTTAAGGTGGAAATTTCTAATTTTCTGTTGTTTTATTAAATTTTTCATCAGTATACGTAAGGCACGTATATTTTTGATAATCTTGAAACGTTAATTGGATACTATATAAATTTATGAATAAAAAATTAAACCAAGTTTCTTATTAAAACTTAAAAATTATCTATTACATGGAAATTTAAAGTATCAAAATGTAACTTTAACAGTCAATAAAGTTTCAAAAGACTGATAAATACACAACTGCTTTATTTAAAGTTAAAAGTGAAGTTTGAAAGTTACAATTGCAATAAAGTTAAAATTGAAACCTGTGGAATGTGCATTCCTATTTCAGATTAACATTCGTCAGGTATTTGCAAGGTGTAACTAACAACACATACTCTCGAACATTCGAATATCGCTTCAGCATAATATCCGTCTAAATCATTTCTCTGTACATTATAACATTGATGATTTTGGCACAGTGTTTGTCTAAAAATAGATAGATAAAACTGTCCTCTTTTAACTGTCTCTTGTTCCCGAACTACTCGGGGTACGCTTACACCATATGATCCAGGATTTGTCAAATCCAGTTATTACATTGTAGCGACTGCCATCTGACCTCCGTAGCCCTTGACAGGGGAACCAGACCAATTGGATTATGGCTACATGGCCATTCGACTGTGCAGGCTCCCTCATTACCTGTGAAAAATCTCTATTCGGGCTATATTCTACTTTTTACTGTTATAAATTTTGCCTTTATGTTTTTGGTATGTTTTTTGGGTCATATTCAAATTGCCTGGGCCAAATATACAGTTATATAAACTCTTTCACCTTAAAGGTTTAATAATAAACAAAATGTTTGAGAAAATATAAATATGCATAATAAACATAAAAAATAATGATTGTCTGATATCAATGCCAAAGTCATCAAAGCGATAATCCAATGACATCACAGCTTGCGGTGGTTGCCCTCACCGGTTGCCTCATTCCGTCCCGCTCCCACAGGGCCGGCTGTCTCTCTCGCTCGCCGTCTTGGAGTCAGGTAATGATTTGTCTAGGAAAGGTCAGACCGAGGCTGTTGGTTCAGTGGATGGTTTTCTAATGTTGGCTGTGTCTATATCTTATTTTTGTTATGGCAAAAAGTCATTTTTATGATGTGTAAACGCTATTGGGACAGTGATAGGCAAATACTAAATACAATGAAATTGCGTACAGAACTTTTTTTGCTTTATACAAAAACAACAAAAAATAGTTTTCCTAAATTATTTTATTTTCTTCACCATACTTTTATGATGTTTTCTTACAATAAACAACTATGTATCTCATAGACCATGTCCTACCAGGACCTAAAGGACCTTTTCCAAAATTTTACTGACTAGGATTACGAATAGAGGACTCTTCTTTATAAAATATGCTGCATGGTCCATATCCAATTAATTGTTATCCAACTTTTAATTGCTATAATTAATGTCTCAATTAAATCTTATTTTTTTTAGTTTGCAACTGTATTCCGAATAAGAAACAAAAATCTTGAAAAACTTTTGTTGATGCCTAAACTCTCTCAATCACCTAATTATTACTCCAAAACGTCACAAACCAACATTACAAACCACAACCCCTCGATCCAAGAGAGAACCTCTCTCTTACAACAGTGAGAGTAACGTGAACAGTGTTGCCAGCTGCTCGTCGGCGGACGAAGGCGACGACGAGGCGGATCCTCACGCGAAGGCGCTTCGGGAGAAGGAGAGGCGGCAGGCTAACAATGCTAGGGAGAGGTGAGTGGGGGAGATATGAGTAAAGGTAGGCGTGGGTAAATATAGGAGAGATGAGGGGTACACGATAGAAGGTGCGCCCTGATTACAAATTCGATGAAAATCTGATAGCTGTCAGTTGTTGACACTACAGATGCCTTAAACCTTTTCTTACTTGTAATTTTTGCTTGAATTTTTTGTAATATTTTTTTGTTTCGAACATGTTTGCGATAAAAATATTAGTTAGATTTGTGTAGGATAATCAAAAGAGTTTTTTTTTCAGATGATACAAATGACGTTTTACATACTGTGATCTATATTTTGTTTTTGATTTTGTGTGTTTATAAATTGGAGATTTTTACAGTTTTTATTAGATAAGTTTATTGATTGACAAGAATCTGTATTACCTTTACATTGACAAGAATCTATTACTGGAATTTTGATCCCGTAACTCGCATCATTCCCAATAGTTTTGGGTTCGATTCCCGCTGGGCAGTTATCACTATTAATTACAGCCCTTACTCAGAGATAAGTATTCTATAGTCCGGTCGCTGAGTCCCCACCTCACATAGCGAACGTTTGGAAATGTCGCCAATTTTGACGTTTCCATACTATAGGCTTAGATACGTTGCCGGCGATATCGCTATGGCGTCCTAGTAAGGCGGGGCTCTAACTGAATTAAAATTGAACGTATACCGTTGTATTGAAAATATATCGTTTTACAAAGTATAAAGCTAACTGTATATGTTTCTCACAGGATAAGGATAAGAGACATAAACGAAGCGTTGAAAGAGCTCGGGAGGATGTGCATGACGCATCTGAAGAGCGACAAGCCGCAGACCAAGCTCGGCATCCTCAACATGGCCGTCGAGGTCATTATGACCCTGGAGCAGCAAGTCAGGGGTAAGAATACCATACTTGAATAACAATAAATAAAAATAAAATAAAATAAATGTTTATTCATTTCTTAAAAGGTTTTAACAAATGAGTATATGAGTAGTATGAGTGAGTTGAATGTTTTATATCGAAGAAGAATGCAGCTATATTTGTGACCTGGGGCTATAATGTCCCACTACCAAGTAAACTCCATGTGTCCTACGGTCTGATCGATTCCCCTTTCCACCCTAAAATCCTTATTCGCACACAATGACGTTCAATATACAACTAGACACCCAATCTCTAAGAAAAATTCCTCAAAAAACGTCTGAGCGGCGTTGACACAGATGACATTAACAGATTCGTTCAAATTAACACCTTATCTCGTGACAGTTAGTGTTTAATGTCAATTGTATACAACTAAACGAAAACTCTGCCCAATAGTCGGGTGGGCAGACTTTTGCTTCGGACAATATTTGAGCTTGATTGGGAGTCTAGTTTTTTAATTGAACGTCATTGTTTGCACACTATCATAACACAGTAAGACAGCAGTCTGACCAAACCTGAAAAATCCAATCTCAAATATTTGGTTCGACCCGAATTTGGGACTAAACTAAACTGGGACTTATTAGCCACTTCACCACAAAGGCTGTCGAGTCAGTTTTGTGCCATGTAGTGGAACGCTAAATAGGCTGATGTTTTTTTATAGCGTTCTCCGTCAAGATGGTCGGTTTATTTTATAATAATAATAATAACAATAATTGGGCCCGAGATCTTAAGATGTACCTACAATATTAATAATAGCAAAACCCGCGTGAAATATGAAAACTCCTCAGAAATGAGAGATAAATAAAATAAAAATAAATAATAATGATAATAATTTATTTCATCAAAAACATGTACAGAGTATACCAGTTACATATTAGACAAGTTATTACTATACGTGTAAGTAGGTACAGTAATAGTGGGCAGAGCAGAATTATAAAAAAGTATACAAATGTAATATCAATTTTTAACAAGCAAAAATCTTACTACTTTTTACAATTTGTCTATTTGTATTATGGCGGTATACAGAAAAAATGTTCATTACCTTCCGTGCTAGTTTAAAAACTGTGTGACGGCAAGGTAAGATTCTCTCCCGAAATATCGACCATAACGTCTTTACAATACCGACCTTTTTACTACAATGTTAAAAATCAACTACAGAAAAATAAAAATACAAATTTTACTTATGTTTTATTTCGTGTTGTTTCAGAACGTAACCTGAACCCAAAGGCGGCGTGCCTGAAGCGGCGCGAGGAGGAGAAGGCGGAGGAGGCGCCCAAGCTGCTCGCCGCGCCGCTGCAGCACTACCAGCCCATGCCGGTACGTACACATAGACACAGACAGACAGAGACAGGCACAGACATACACACATATAACCCATGCTGGTACGTACACATAGACACAGACAGACAGAGACAGGCACAGACATACACACATAGACATACATAACCCATGCTGGTACGTACACATAGACACAGACAGACATACAGAGACAGGCACAGACATACACACATAGACATACATAACCCATGCTGGTACGTACACATAGACACAGACAGACATACAGAGACCGGCACAGACATACACACATAGACATACATAACCCATGCTGGTACGTACACATAGACACAGACAGACATACAGAGACAGGCACAGACAAACACACATAGACATACATAACCCATGCTGGTACGTACACATAGACACAGACAGACATACAGAGACAGGCACAGACATACACACATAGACATACATAACCCATGCTGGTACGTACACATAGACACAGACAGACATACAGAGACAGGCACAGACATATAGAGGCAGGCACAGACATACACACATAGACATACATAAAAGCAGGCAGACACACAGGCAGACAAACACACCGAGAGATAATCACACAAACAAACACATATAGAAAAACACAAAAAAGGCAAACACAGAGACAGACACCCAGACTTAAAAGCGCAAAGACAGACAGACAGTCATATATGTGTCTGTCACACACATACAATCAAACACACAGAGAGTCAAACACACGAAAGAAAGAAAACACAGATACAGACATACAAACATACCGTCAAGCACACAAACAGACATGCAAATACAAACACATAGACACAGGCGAATACATATAGACAAAGATACATGCTGCAAGATAAATAATGGCGATGGCGCATTTAATAAATTTATCATTCGTTTTGTTACAGGGCATGGGCCAACTCCCGGGCCAGCCGCCCACGGGTGGGCCTCCGCAGCAATAGCACAGCTCTCCCCTCCCCCCTCTGCCCACATTACCCCTACTCTCCCCACCACGTCCTATCCCCACTTTCCCCGCTCCCCGCCGCCTCGCCACGTGACTCACGCCGCAGCTAACCCGTGACCCGTATTTGGGACATCGGGATAGCGTGAGCCATATTTGGGACACTGATTGAATTGGTGTTTTTTTTTGTTTTAGTATGATAGTGAAGGGTAATTTTTTGAAAGGCGTATTTTTTTTCGTGACTCAAAATTAGGTCATTTTTAAAAAGTGTCTATTGAGGCATAATTATGCTATATGAAATCTTAAACTACTTTTATTTTGCAAACTGTTAAATATCAGCAATTTAGTGTCACACCCTTTTGTTGGTGACAAAAGAGTTCAAAAATTTTTTACAGTTTTTTTTACAAAGTTATATTATTATAATGTCTTTGTACATTTCTATAACTATGTATTCTATGAAACTTTAGTTCTATAACTATAATTTGATAATTTTATTATTTTTTCTTATATAGTTTTAGAGTTAAATTTCGGGTTTATACATAGAATGTATGGTTAAAGAAATGTATTTATAACAGTAATTTAAATATTTATTTAACATTTTAATAAAATCAGGTATTTATAAGGTAATGAAAATGTATATAAAAATGTACTTTTATTTATAACTTATAAGATATACTTACAATGAATTCTAAAAATCAAATTTACTATCATACTTTTACAAATTGCAACTTGATTTAAAATAGATAAACGTAACTTGAAAATATGTTTTATTATTTTGTTATTTATTACTCCCTGGTATATTTACCATCTTTATTTTTTTTTATATTATATATTTTTTAATCGGAATCAATTCTAAATTCAATCTTTTGAGTTGCGTTTTTCTATGGGAAAGTTACAAAAAGTTTTACAAGTTGACAAGTTATGGAGTTGCATTTAACTAATGACTAGTTTCAACTAGTGGTGACTAGTTATAACTATTGGTGACTAGTTAGTACAAGACAGTGGCGACTAGTTACCGACTGGTGGTGACTAGTTACGACTAGTGGCGACTAGTTTGCTCTAGTTGCGTGTACGTGGCAGGCGGTCGTGCCTATTGAGCCCAGTGGTTAGACAATGACGCTTTGAAATTACCATTTTATGACTTAACTTTATTTTTTTATTATTATTTAAAAACGTGTTTGTAGTTTTAACTAATAAAAGTTGCAGAGGAATTATGTTCCGACTAATCAAATGTCCTTTAATTTATACATGAAAATAAATAAAAGCCATAAAATATAATTTTCATGTACTCCATGTTTCTTTATGATAATATTATGTTATCACTGGTTGAGATATTTTATCATAGTGACTATAATTTATAAAGCTTATTTCACACTTTTTTATTTTTCAGAACATTAATATTTAATTTTTTTTTTTTTTTGTTTTTAGCTGATGTTAGTTAAAACTAAGAACACGAGTCATTGTCCCGCGTCCCAAAGAGCTGACTACACAGTGCGTAGCAAATGTATTTCGGACTTATAGTTGATAAGTGTGTATATTTCTAGGAATAGGCCTATTATAGTTTTCTATAATAATTATGAATGAAGGTTAACGCCACAAATGCTATGAGAGCCGAGGTTTAAGAAGACGGGATAAACCAGAACATTGTAAAATATTAGCGTTAAATATACGTTTATGTATAGGTATATTATAGTTCGATCTATGAGAAAAGATATTTTTAATTACGATTTTAAAATGGAAGTTTTTTTTTCGCTGCCATAAGCATAGGGTCTAAGTCGGTTCGGAGTCCATTTTCGGGAAATGAATGTTATTTTTTTTAGTTTTTAACGTTATATGATTAAAAACACTGAATCTTTGTGTCGTTAAAGATTTTGGAGGCGAAGTATACTTTCATACCTAGGTGTTGAGGATACAAATATCTTACTAATTTGATAAAGATACGCACAAACATAAACTTTACTATATTATGATTTCTGTACATATTTATTAACCAAATTATTATTTACAATATGAGATTACAAACACATGCAATGCAAATTTCTCTTGCTGAAATACCAATCATAAGTTCTGATATTATAAGTAAATATGTCAGATTGGATTCATGTTTTCTACTTAAGGTATTTCAGGAAAAATTCAGGACACGTATACTTTACAACCTAAATAAAAATTATAAATAATTTTTATCTAGATAAATTACCTGAGTTAAAAGGGGTATGAAGATTTTTGTATATTTGCAAGAATTTTAAGTGAACGCTGTTTTAAAAAAATATATCAAAATGGCGGAAGGCCGAAAAATTTAATGCCCTTTACTAGACAGATTTAATAATGAGAAAAAGACAAACTGTACCTGTGTGTACTGATATAACTTACTTATTTGCTTGAATTAATGTAGTCTTAACATGATTTACACGATAACTAAATAGAGTATACTTCGCCTCTGAAATCCATTTTTGTCTGTTTTTTTCGGGCAAAAACAGATTTCCTTTAGTCCCTCCCCGTATGCTAGACAATAATACGCTCGGCAATGGATTGAGAATCGCTCTAAATAACTATTACTGTCTTATATTATGTGATTTCTTTTGAATGACGTTGCTGAGACTATGGTTGCAGTTTTGGAACTTGGCGACGTGTTGTGTGTGTGTTTGTGTGTGTATAAATTAAATAGACAGCTGCAGTAATTAATATAAAGAAATAACCAAAAGAGCCTGTAATTTTATGTCAAGCCTGAAAAATATGTAAGGTTTCTCTGTTCTGCTGATTAGGTAACCTTCAAGTTGTATACAACTAAAGTAAGTAAGTTGCATAACTATAGGTATGCTTGTATAAAACAACGTAAATAAAAGGTTTACGTTAACTATCAATAAAGTTATTTAATGTAACTTATTGCTGCAAAAACTAGTTGCATTATAAACTAGCTGTAATAATAGTTCAATTTTGAAATTGCGCCTTATTGCGACTAGTTGCAAATTGTAAAATTGCAAAGTACATTTTTAAACTCTAACAAGGTAATCATTATTTACACAGACATACACACAATTCGTCGTTGAAGTGATTGAAATGTTTATATGAATGTGGCTGCTAACTTAAGGATGTACTTAAGATGTTTTTTTTTTTCACTATTTTGTACCGAAACTCCAGTGAAAATTCGTTGACATTATTTTTTCGTTTGTTTTTTTGACAAATCTACATTTTTTTTATCTTAGGTCCAGGAGATCTTAGTAGTATTATTTTATACATTATATAAAGGGATTTATTTAAAAACTTGTTGAAGACGAAACACTTGAAATTATAACCAAGAAAAATAATTATATAAATTATGTATGTTATTTTTTCTTAAATAATTATCTCATTCAAATGATGATTCTGTTAATATCGTTTCTGACATGTTTTTAAATAGTCCATTATATATTTTTAGACTTTTTTTGGTAGCTGGTTGACATTATGTGAAATCATGATGTATTTTTGGTTTTATTTTAAAAATTTAAACCAAATGAGATTGTAATTTAATATATGAAAATTAATATAGGCATGTATGCATGTTTTAAATGAAAATGTATAGTGATTGTGCATGCATCATAAATATGAGATTTTCGTATAGGAAATTATAATCTTAAAGTTTATTTGTTTAAGCTTAAACATTACAAGCCGGCCTGTAAATGAATACTCTGGAAAAATGTTGCGAGGAAAAAATACTACTGTTACAGTAGAAAATTGAACTCATTTACATGGCAACACTGGTAGCTTTTAGTGTTTACAGCTGCGCCTATATTTTTAAATATACATATAAATCGAAGGCATAATTTGACTCTATTGTAAATAAAAATAATAAAACCTTGGAAGCTCAATATAATAATTGGTTATTTAAAAGGAGTGTGTCAGACATGACTATTTTGTAATAAATTATTTAGTGATTTCTTTCATGACAGTGTCTTTTTGTTAGGTCTTGTGGGCAGATCGGAATTTTCGTTCTATCTTGACGCGGAAAAATTTCGATTTTATTCGAAAAAAATGTTTTTATAAATCGATATCCAAATATTTGAAGTAGTAGTTTCAATGTAAAATTATTTAGCACAGGATCTTTTGGTGTTTTTATCATGAGCACATAGTTTTTCTATTATACTCAAAATTATTTAATCCCTATTGCATCAAAATGAAATCGAAAAGTAAAGCAAAACTATGTTACAATTTATTTCCCAATTTTTGATTACAATTGTAATTTTTCCCTCGTCCTTAAATTAACAATTACAAATGTACTTTAGTAATTAATTACGTCAGAAGTACGTTACTGTTAGTTGTCTTAACGCATCAGTTCAAGTTATACAGAAGGGAGACCTCATTGAAATCGAATGACAGTAGACGTCAAAATATGTACTATACATTTCAGTTATTATTATGCAGATTAAGTATGGCGATGTTTATGACCGTCACATTTTTTAATGAAATGACTAGTCTATAATAAATTGTACTATCAAATATAACAAAAACAGAAATTAAAAAAAACATTAAAGAATAATTTCACTGCTAACAGATGAATTCGTCATAATTTATCTGACAGATGTCAATGATGCTATGTCTATGCCTCTCTTGTCAATTTGGGAAAAAAAAGGAGACAGCATCATTATTATATGTCAAATAAATTAATATTTATCTGACAGCGGTGAAACTAGTCCTAAAGATATTAGAAATTTTAAATCTATGCATACTAAAATCGTTAATCGTATTAAATACATTCACTATAATATTTTACCACTAGATACAGACATACTGTGTGACTTTTTTAGATTTCTATGAAGTGTCCCTTCTGTACAGTTTGAATCGTTGCGACCGTCTGCCCACGCCGTAGGTAATTTAGTTCGATTTAACCTGTATTATATAGGCTATAAGGTTGATTTTGACTGTAATGATTCAATATGATAGGTCCGGAGCCTGATCTATCGTATACACAGCTTAATTTCAATATTCTTAGTGTGTTTGATGAAATTCATGAATTAAATGTCTTAGTGACATTTATATCATTGACTGCCAAAGTTCCAAGCCCCATATAAAATTTATTATTTGGGGGTCACCGGTGACCCCCATGACGTTCAATGTGTAAATGCAATATCTTAGTATAATTATATTTAACTCTATAAAAGGCAGTGGCCACCATAATTTAACCCTAATGTTGTGATACCGGCAAAAACCAATGAAAAATGACAACTGTCTGTGTCTTATAAAGGGTTGGAGTAACAGTTGTGCAGTTTTTAAATTAATTAATAAAAAAAATCCCCATAAGTAAGTTTAAGTTGCACGTTTTTAAAGAGCTAAACATGACATATTTTGGTTAAATTAACATAGATAATTTTACATATCAAATGACGTCACTACCATATTAAAGATTTTGAGATAACATTATCCTAAATGCAGTATGAACTATTCTTTAGTTTATCATTTTTAGTTCAGAAAGAAACATCTAAAATAAAGTAAATAATTTTTTTTGCACAACTTTTTAGTTAAAATTTCGTCAAACACACTAAAATAGTTTCTATGACACCAAACCGCCCGTGTCGGGCGCGGGCGGCTCTCAACTCTACGCACCACGAAATAAAGTCCACATTTAAAAAGTTCAAAATATTTTTTTAGTATTCTATAAAAAAATAGTTAATAAGTGTCACTTAATCATTACTTGAGCCCTTTTAGTTTAGATTACGACCTTCTCTTCCATTTAGTGTTTAAATTTAAGTTTTTTTGTCTTTATGATTAATTATTACTATTTTTGTTGTATGTACGTAAGAATACGTATAGTAAGGATACATTTTTTTTGTAATCGGTACTTTTAAATCCGTAATTTATTTCGAAGCAATGCTCAGTTTTTCACGAATGGTAAGGCACTGAGGTTATTTCAACACATCCTGGAGATTGTGTACAAAATGAGGCTTTTTTGTTGTTTTTTTTCCTCTTTGCGCTGGCAACACCGGCGGCCGGACACTGTATCATAGAGCATTTGTTTTTTTTATCAGTTCAAATGCATAGATTAAAAATGATTATAATTACAAGAAAGGTCTAATTATAAAAATGAATAATATTAATTAAATGTGCCATTCATTTTGCTAATGTTGTGTTTTATTTGAAACCTGGATAATTTCTTGAAAATACTAGTTTATGAAGTCATAAAAGGGTAAGTGTAAGGATATTTTTGTTACATGGGAATAAGTGAAATACAGAAATTAAAGCATCTTTACGAACAGTAGCTGTATTCATCGGCTTTAAGACTGGTTACAATGGAATACTTACCTAATTACACTATAAGCTACTAAGTTACTTACCAAAGAGTTTAATATATTGGAAACAAACATACGAACAAATCAATATAAATCACAGAACGACGAAGCCCCGAGCATAAACTAGTTCTATATCTATATTAAAAGGAAGTCGTGTTTGTTACAACACTTATAACTCGAGGACCATAGTTTTTGATTTGTTGGATTTGTTTCCGTCCCGAATAGCAGAATACATCTTAAAAAAGAAAGGATTTTCATCAATTCCCACGGGAACGGGAACCACGCGGGTGAAACCGCGGGCGGCCGCTAGTTTCTGATAAAAACAAACAGAGCTTGATTTAATTACTAATTTAAATAATTATGTTTATCAAACAATTGCAGCATGATTAGATAAGCCTTTGAAATAATGGACGCTATTAATTTGGAGTTAATGAGATCGCTCTATGCGCCAGCAAAATGAAGCTGGTTGTGGTTTTAGCGGTATTATACAGTTTTGCGAGTTATTTGGTGTTTGGTAAGTATTATTATGTGTAAATTGTAATATAAAAGTTAATTAAAACCGGCTTTTAAGTTATTATATTATGTAGAATGGTTATACATAGTAAAATTATGTTGTCTGCTAAGTACCTACATAAAAATATCTGTGTCAATAATATTCATGTACCTAGGTACAAACTCATTGGCAAACTCCGAATTCCTTCCGAAATGAGACGTTTCCCATAGGAATTTTATAGCCTATGTCCTTATCCGGGTCATAAACTATACATGTGCCAGATTTTATCTTAATCGGTTCAGCCGTTTACATCCAAACATCCAACTTTCGCATTTATAATATTAGTAGGATAATATACATATACAGGGTGTTCGGAAGAACGTTGAACATACGATAATGGGGGGTAGTTGGGGTGGTCTGTTAGGGTTATTCCCCGTGGTCCCTGTGATAGTCCCTGGAAGGGACCACGGGGAATTATTTTCCCCGTAACTTACTAGCTCAAAAGATTTCACCTAGGTCTCAAGATTTTTTTTTAATTATTTTTTTTATAAATTTCCATAATTTTTCGGTTTTGTACCTTTAAACCCGTCTAACTTTTTTTTTAATGACCAGATCCAAATAATTTTTTCATTATTGAAATCTTAGTGATTGGTAGGTCCCTTCAATAAAAAGTTGTAAATTGCACATTGCTAGAAACAAAGTTATGGGCCAACAAACATAAAATAAGAGTTGAAACAAATTTTGAATCTCAACTTCGCGTAGCATTTAAAAAATAAATAAAAGGGATGGATGACTTCTGATTTGTTAAAAACATCTCCAAAGTGTGAGCTTTCTAACGATATGTCGTTTGTTTTGATATCTTTTTTGTAACCAAAATTATTCGATGTTTTCTACCCAGGCGGACCATTTCGACGAAAATCTACATACGTGAAAACTTAAATGTTTTGCGAAATTTATCAATGCAAAGGTCAAAATAACAAATTAGTAGGATAGTGACATAAAGAATAGTGACATAAAGATTTTTTCTCACTTTTGCACACATAAAGGCTATCTTTTCTCTCTTTCACTCTGTGTGGAATGCGCGGCGAGTGACGCTTCCCAAGAAGGTAATAATACTAATGTTTCACTCTAGTACACTTACATCGTATCTTCCCTCTCTTTCGCTTTCGGAACAGGCGACTCAGTGTAAGTGTCAGAACTCTTAGTCGAGACCTAACTGTCCAAGAAGGTAATAATAATAATGTTTTACTCTAGTACACTTACATCGTATCTTCCCTCTCTTTCGCTTTCGAAACAGGCGACTCAGTGTAAGTGTCAGAACTCTTAGTCGAGACTTAACTGTCTCTGCGATCATACGTGCCCTTTGTGCCTACTCTTGTAACAGTTATCTTCGTTCTTGATAAATTCTACGCGCTTCACGCGCATTAGAGTTAGCTCTTCCATATGCAATTAAAATGTCCGCATATTCCTCATTGGTAAATGAAGTCATTTTACCGATTAACAAACGTAACAGAAATAACAAAACTTAACAAAACAACTGATAGCAATAATACAAAACGAAGATAACTGTAACAAGAGTAGGCACAAAGGGCACGTATGATCGCAGAGGCAATTAAGTCCCAACTAAGAATTCTGTCCTCTTTGGTTCTGTCACTTACACTGAGTCGCCTGTTCCGAAAGCGAAAGAGAGGGAAGATACGATGTAAGTGTACTAGAGTGAAATATTAGTATTATTACCTTCTTGGGAAGCGTCACTCGCCGCGCATTCCACACAGAGTGAAAGAGAGAAAAGATAGCCTTTATGTGTGCAAGAGTGAGAAAAAATCTACATTCTTTATGTCACTATCCCACTAATTTGTTATTTTGACCTTTGCATTGACAAATTTCGCAAAACATTTAAGTTTTCACATAAGTAGATTTTCGTCGAAATGGTCCGCCTGGGTAGAAAACATCGAATAATTTTGGTTACAAAAAAGATATCAAAACAAACGACATATTGTTATAAAGCTCACACTTTGGAGATGTTTTTAACAAACCAGAAGTCATCCATCCCTTTTATTTATTTTTTAAATGCTACGCGAAGTTGAGATTTAAAATTTGTTTCAACTCTTATTTTATGTTTGAGGGCCCATAACTTTGTTTCTAGCAATGTGCAATTTACAACTTTTTATTTAAAGGGACCTACCAATCACTGAGATTCCAATAATGAAAAAATTATTTGGATCTGGTCATTAAAAAAAAAGTTAGACGGGTTTAAAGGTACAAAACCGAAAAATTATGGAAATTTATAAAAAAAATAATTTAAAAAAAATCTTGAGACCAAGGTGAAATCTTTTGAGCTAGTTAGTTAACAGACCATCCCAACTACCCCCCATTATCGTATGTTCAACGTTCTTCCGAACACCCTGTATATACCACCCAAGCGCCAAATTGAGAACCTCTCCTTTTTAAAATGTAACAGGCAAAACAGTGCTAAGTGGCAATGGAACCAGACCAGTATCAATCAAGTCGGTGCCATTTCTGGCGTCCCTGGTGGCGCCGCGCGGCGGACGGTTGGCGCAGCTGTGTGGCGCGAGCATACTTCACGACAAGTTCGTGGTGACGGCTGCCAGCTGCCTCGACGGGCTGGACGCGTGAGTAAAGGGATTATTCCCGACTGCCCTACCAAATCTGCCCCCAGTAGGGGCAGTCGAAACTTTTTAGTCGCGTCTGCCCCTACCAGGGGCAGACGGAACTAGTTTAGGTTCCGTCTGCCCCCACTAGGGGCAGACAGAACTAGAAAAGTTTCGACTGCCCCTACTGCTTATTTAGATAGGTAGGTAGGTAGCTACCCCAGTAGATGCTTAAAGTACCATACGAATGTTATTGGGAGTTTTTTTTTTGCGCGACAATACGCGACGACGCGACGCGACGATATGAATAGTACCTAATTGTCCAATTACCATTAAATGCAAATTTCTGAAGAGCTTTGTGGCAGCCACCCAGGATAAAACGAATCTCGATCTTTAGCCTAGGGTATCTGCGAACGAAGGTAGAAGGTAGGAAAGTAGAGGTAGAAGGTACATTTTACCAGGTGGTAGGTTCCTGTACTGGGCCGTCTAGGTGGGTACCACCGCAGTGCCAGATATTTTCCCGTGAAATAGAAGTGTGTCAAGCATTTCTGTGTTTCGGGGAAAGGGCACTGAAGCTAGTGAAATTACTGGGTAATATATAATATAAGACCTAATAACTATATATATATATATAAGACCTAATAACTGTCGTCTCGGTGTAGCGGGCGCAGGGCGGTGCCAGACAGTAACTACTTAGTTACTGTTTGGCACTGAACTGTCTAAGGGCAGACGTGGCGCTTACCATCAGGTGTACGATATGCTCGTCTTGTTACACATTGCAATAATAAAAACTGGCCTAAGTATGTCGTTCTTGGAACATTGGCCAAGCTGGGTATAAAACTCGAAGGTCGTAGGTTCGATTCCCGCCTTGGGTGTGGTTGGTAATAGGACTATTCAGTGGCTACCACCCACCCCCACAGAAGAAATCTGCCGCCATAACAGCTCTGGCTGTGTTTCGGCAATAATACAGTACACTTGAAATCAAAGGCTCGAAGATCAGAGGAGTCTGTGTGGCCACAATATTGAGCGTTTATTACTAAAAGTCTCCTAATAGAATAGGCAATAGTGCAGTAGCATAGCGATGGGGGGGGGGGGCGGTCCGCCCAGGGCGGCACTTTTTTAAAAAAGAAGAAAGGGCGGCAGAATTGTCTTTCCGCCCCGGGCGGCTGACACCCGCCTACGCCACTGCAATAGTGTCCACTTATACCACCATGTGGGCTTCGTGCCTGTCTAGCATCGATCGAAATCGAAAAAGTAGTTTTTCCAGGTTCGTCTAGCGTAATCTAATTTCACCTTATAAGTAGGTGCATTTTTTCCTATGCAGCAATCAAACCAAAGTGTTAGTTGGGACGAGCCACCCTCAACAAGGCGACCTCTACGACATAGACTCCCTCATCCCTCACAAGAAGTACTTCAGGCAGACTGGAGACTACAACGTGGGGCTGGTCAAGTTGAGGAAGAGACTCGCATTCAGCGACAAAGTCGGGAAAGTCAAAGTGGGCAGGAAGAGAGTGAAAGTCGGCAGTTTGGTCAATGTCGTCGGGTGGGGGAGCAAGGTGAGTTAAGAAATAATTTAAGTGCCTAATCGCCTATGTTATAAGGATTGAAAGGCCGGCCTATTAATGTCCCACGTCAGGGCAAAGGCCTCCATCCTTGAAATCAAGTTATCTTTACAATGATGGGTGCTGGCTTAATCACCACGCTTGCGGATGTGCCTAAATGCGGATTGGCGATCACAAACCCGAGCCGAGAAGTCGGCTATTACACCAAGAGGTCGGGCGGTTTGTACCCCGCACGGTACAAACATGTCTGGTTGTATCGATCTGGGTGTTTCTATGAATAATATGTATGTATTTAAAAAAAAAAAGGTATACAGGGTGGAAAGTTTCAATGGGGCAGCCAAGGGAGGTACCTGAATTGTTGCAGCTACAAGAAATTGGTCTTAGGAGACTATCCATAATTTTTCAAAAAAATTATATTCCCATTCACAGATTAAAAAAAAAAATTACGGTTAGCATGAAAATTATCATTTTTCACAAAAAAACTTTTTGATGCTAATCGGTCCAATTTTATACGCTGATCAAAATCTTTTTTTTTTTTTTTTTTTAATGGACTATCCCGCACCTGCTTGCGGCGCGGTGATTCTGCCAATGTCAAGTGAATTAGTGAGGGAGTTTCTCCTTGCGTTAAAACATTGGTGTTAGATGTTTTAACGCTTCATGGAAACACTGGAGGATACTCTCAAGGTCACGGGGGAATGGATGCCATTGCGGTAA
Organism: Mecyna flavalis; assembly: GCA_949319885.1. NCBI lineage: Eukaryota > Metazoa > Arthropoda > Insecta > Lepidoptera > Crambidae > Mecyna > Mecyna flavalis. The sequence continues at coordinate 589,609 of OX439420.1, read as the reverse complement.
GAGCGTCTCGTCTACCGATGAGACACACTACACGCAATACCCGTCCATTCAGTCAATTTGTAGTTTAGCCTCGATAGTTTTCTAAAAAAAGATTTAGTTACCTACCTAGTTCAAATTCAAATAAGATTTAAATTTCGAACTTTGTTTTCTTTTTATAATGTTTCATATTTATAATGTTAACTTTTGTTGCATAAGTCAAAATCTGATTGCGTGTGGTGTGCTTTTGCGGTACATGCTTTTAGTTATTCTTTTTTTGCAAAATTGAGCTTGATTTCTTTCTGTGTGGCTATTTAAAAAATGAAATTCATGAAAAGAAATGTGACAGTTTGAAGAATTAAAAAACTCGCTCTGTACAATTTTATATGGAATTCATCCAAGTAATTATTGGCCCCCACGCGGTCAGTACGAAAACGAATACATTTATGCATTAATAAAAATGGAGAACATTTTGAGCACCTTTTATCATAAAGTTATTAATAAAAAAAATTATTTTTTAAATAATTTTATTGTTTGATTGCATAAGCATCTTTTTAATTATTTTTTGTAGCTACAACAAAAAGTTACCTCTTCTTATGGCCTCACAAAAAATCTAAGTACTATAAAATGTATGGGAAAAGCTTTTTTTGATTTGTGACTTTTTTAGTACTGAAACCTCAGTTGGTCCCATAGAAGATTTTGATCAGCGTACAAAATTGGACCGATTAGCAACAAAAAGTTTTTTTGTGAAAAATGGTAATTTTCTTGCTAACCGTACATTTTTTTTAAAATCTGTGAATAGGAATGATTCTTTTTTTAAAATTATGGATAGTCTCCTAAGACCAATTTCTTGTAGCTGCAACGATTAAGGTACCTCCCTTGGCTGCCCCATTGAAACTTTCCACCAGTAATGTATGTATTTAAAAAAAAAAGGTATATAGTAATATTTATCCGTTGTCTGGCACCCATTATCATCATCCCAGCGTATTCCCGATTGCATCCAGTATGGAGCTCAGGGTCCGCTTCGACTATGATCCTAGATTTGACAAGCCTGGTTATTACAATGGAGCGATTGTCATCTGACCTCCGTAACCCTTACAAGGGAAACCAGACCTACTTGGAACATGGTCGGGACCAACTGCTTAACGTGCCTTCCGAAGCACGGAATCATCATTATTTTCAGACATTCAAGTGATGTTCCCCGTGGGATTCGAACCCACGACCTCCGGGTATTAGAGCCGAACGCTCTAACCACTGTACCACGGAGGCAGTCTGGCACCCATTATATTACAAGCTTATATTATACTTATACGCGACGGTAACAGCTTACTATCAGGCGGTCCATAGTCTTGAACTCAACCCTCTTAATATAAATATGTAAATAAATTGATGATTATTTTCAGAATGCCAACACAAGTAATACCCTGCGTGTTGCGTCTATTCCCGTGTTGAGGAAGCGCGCGTGTCAGGGCGGACTCGGGCGCATCATGGGACATCGGGTGCAGTGCGCGGGAGTGCCTGGCGAGGGCAGGGGGGATTGCGTGGTTTGTATGGTGTTATCAATAGGGACTCGAAAGTTATGAATAGAGACTCAAAAGGTACTAATGGTGACTCGAAATTTTGTAATAGTGACTCGAAAGTTATTAAACGAGACTCGAAATTTAGTAAAATAGACTCGGAATGTATCAATAGTGATCCGAAAGTTATCAATAGGGACTCGAAATCTAGTAATTGACTCCAAAGTTATCAATAGGGACTCGAAATTTAGTAATTGTGACTCCAAAGTTATCAATAAGGACTCGAAACTTAGTAAAATAGATTGAGACTCGAAAGTTATCAATAGGGACTCGAAGGTTTTCAATAGAGACACGAAAGTTATTAATAGTGACTCGAAAGTTATAAGGACCCGAAATTCAGTAAGTGACTTGAAATTCATCAATAGGGACTCGACATTTAGTAATAGTGACTCGAAAGTTATTAATAGGGTCTCGAAATCTAGTAATTGTGACTCGAAAGTTATTAATAGACTCGAAATTTATCAATACCCTCTTTTAAATACAGAGTGCCGAAGGTGGGCCAGTGTTCAAGAATGGCTCGCTGGTGGGCGTGGCGATCGCGTCGGGCTGCGGGCGGCTGCCGGGCCTGTACACGCGCCTCGACGCCGTGAGAGGATGGGTGACCGCCACTATTGAAGACCACCTCTCTTACTTGGACTATTTAGATGATGTAGAAAGTATCGAGGAAACATAATATTTACTCGTAAAGGACCTCTTTTGTTTTGTACAAAATGTATCAACATCAGAATATTAGTCCAGTCAACGAAGCTCTAACTTTGCCATTTTAGAGGAAAAGCTGAAACCGATGCCAAAATTTTCGTTAATGATCCCGTAATAACATACAAAAAATGCAGGGTCGTGAGTCACCGGGGTCATACGAAAAAAAAATGGAAAAGGTTGAAAAAATGACTTTTTCCCAAAAATCTCGAAAACTAAAAGAGATATGAGAAAAAGTTTTAGACAAAAGTTGTAGCAAATTACTTTGTCTATAAAAAAGGTCATTATCAATTTACGCGTATCGCGCACCGTTTGCTAGGAAATCGCGTACAAAGTGCGAAAATCCACAAAACCGATGTTTTTCGCTATTTAAACAGGGATTTTTTTAAATTTTCCAACTGAGAATGATTTTTATGCGTTCTCCTATATCCCCAAAGAGATTTCTTTCTAATTTTTATTGATTTGGTTCAACTTCAACACGTGCGTTTTTTGCAAGTTCTGGTGCGTGATTTTTTTTAGGTTTATAAAATAAAAATAGCCATAATCCTTAATTAAAAGGTGTTTTTTCTTATATTTTCTAGTTAAACCAATAAATATTTACATCTTATATTTTAGATTGCCACGACATCTGAAAATTTGTCACCTGATATGATATTGCGCCACCAGTTCTTAATATGTATGACAATCGGAAGTAACACAATGGAAAGATATACAGATATAGATAATAGAAAAAGCAAAAAGAGTGCAAACGAAAAAAATAACAGATAGAAATGGGTCCGTTAAGCAACCAACAGCTCTTAATCTTGCCCACAAACACTAAAAACTTCAAAAACATAGTAATTTAAAGTTATACATTGATAAAACAACACTTCCATGTCCTGCAAGAAGAAAGTAATTCGTTTGCGTGATCATTGCGTTCATCAATAACCAAAAGAAATGAGCGTCCAGCTGCAAAACAATTGCAGCTCTTGGGTTCCGTTGGGGTCAAAGGTGGGTTTGGCTAAGTTGAAGATAAAGATAAGATAAAGATAAAGATTCATTTATTTGCCAAAACATGTTAGTCATAATAATACATTTTACAATTATTATTACAAGGTGTTCAGAAATAATTTGGTTCAACATGTTTTACCATGACTGGTGTACAAATCCGATAATATACAAAATTGATTTACTAGATACAGTCAAAAAATAATGTCATCTACAAAATTATGGAAATAAAGTTACAATAACAAAAACTTAGAGATTAAATAAGGTAAAGCTTATAGAAAGGTGTCGTTTAGGAAATCATTTAAATTGTAGTAGCATTTTTGAAACAAAGAATATGCAAATTTAATAGGGATATTTTTAAGTGTACATCAAAAAAATATTGAAATGTACATCAAAATAACTGATTGCACACCAAAGGTTAGGTTAGGTTAGCAATTCATCACAGATGCAGGGCTGTGCCGATTCCTGTGACACTACCATTAAGGCGTCTGATTGGCACTGTGGGGTTTAGTGGGTATACCTACCCCTCGGGTAGGAGAGTCCCACATAACCCTCTGACGGGTGGTGTTGTCGCTCCTCGCCAGAACCACCCGGCCGAGGGTATGCGTAACGCATTCCCCATATAAAAAAAATAAAAAAAAAGTTAGCAATTTAGTATTTTTTTGATGCACAATCAGTATTTTTTGATGTGCAGTTAAATACAACCCATTAAAAAAAATGGAAAAACAAAAGAAAACTTTACTTTGCTGTTAGTCTGCAAAACTGCCATCAAGATTACCGATTATATAGTAGTATAGTAGTAGAGTATTCATCATACTTATACAATTGTCATGGTTTCAATACTAGAAATAAATAAATAGACAAGTAGTTTTCCTTTTCTTTAAGGTGCAATGTATATGCAAGTAACTACATGAAGTATTATTAAATGAAATTTTAGATTTAAAAGCCTTTTTAACAAATACATATTGGTTTTTGGAAGCATTATGCAGAGTAAGAAGTTTGAATTTTGACACCAACACCACCAAAACGAATTAAAAGAAGTTGATAATAGAAGAGATATTTGAGTCACTTTTTCGGTTATAATTTTAGAATTAATAAGACTACAAATTATAAATACCCTGCTGTAACTTACAAATGGTTGAGTAAGAGTAAAAGCATGACTGATCAAATTGCGTATCCAAACCATTTTATGGCTAGCACGTCGTACGTGCTATAATTTTTCCAACTCAGCTTATAGTTTTGCCTGGACAAGCTTGATCAACTGTCATTTGTATATTATTCAAAAAGGTATAATAATGCAGTTTTACAAAAACGTGACTCCAACATGTAAAGTTTTTTAATAAGAGCGCTCGTACTTTGAACTGAAATATAACAACCCATTTAGGTGATATTGCTACAATTTTTATTTTATTTTAAAATACATTTTATAACGCTATTTCTTCTTCTTCATCTCAGCGTATTCCCGATTGCATCCAGTATGGAGCTCAGGGTCCGTTTCGACTATGATCCTAGATTTGACAAGCCTGGTTATTACAATGGAGCGATTGCCATCTGACCTCCGTAACCCTACAAGGGAAACCAGACCTACTTGGAACATAGTCGGGACCAACGGCTTAACGTGCCTTCCGAAGCACGGAATCATCATTATTTTCAGACATTTAGTTGATCCAAGCCTGCAATGTCCTAACTAAACTGGAAACATTCACACAAAGTGATGCTTCCCGCGGGATTCGAACCCATGACCTTCGGGTTTTAGAGCCCAACGCTCCAACCACTATACCACGGAGGCAGTTGTGGCAATATCACCTATACAAAGAAAGAAAGAAGAAAAGAAAAGAAAAAGTATTTATTGACACACGTTTACACTTATACATTTGATATAACTAAATAATTGTAACCTTGAAACAGTTTTTAAAAAAGGCATATATAACTGTTGAGTTTCTTGCGGCGCCTCTTCTCAACAGGCCATTCACGTCGAGGCGCTGGTAGGGTAAAAAAAAAATCTGACGTGCAAAAGAATTTACTATGTAAATCAAATTGCTGAATATATTATTTCATTTCATTTCATTTCATATTTCATTTCATTTCATTTCATTTCATTTCATTTCATTTCATTTCATTTCATTTCACATTATTAAAGAAATTATAAAGAGATAAAAATAAAACAAAGTCAAATATATTGACGCACGAGAAAATTGAACAGCAACATTACGAACAGTAAACAAAAAATATTAACATGACTAACAACACAATAGACGTGGTCAATTGGGTCTAGTCTCAGCATGTGCCGCAACAGTTGCAGCTCCAACCGCTGCAGCGCTGGTATTATGACCAGGCCCAGAGTGACGACAAAATAAAATAGAAAATTTACATTTAACGGAAACAAATAAAATTAATGATAAAAAGAACTGTAACCATAAAATAACATTAAACAAACTACATTCCATAATTAATACACATAAACAACAATTACTAAAAGGCACTTAAGTACGTATGTATTTAACATAGTACAAAACACAGATTGAGGGTTATATAATTCAGTGAGGATAGAAGAGGCTCCACCCTAGTCCGCCTAGTCAACCTGGAGCACATACGGGTTATTTTATTCCATTTTAAAGTTCGATCGCTCTCAATGAAAAACCTTATACATCAATCGATTCAGAATAAAAAACTGAATTAACTGCATCTAACGCATTTTTAACTTCCCCTCCAAATAATTATGTCGATTCTGTTTGTATGTGGTGCAATCGATTCAGAGCGAACGAGCTTTTTGTTGCTTAACGTACCCATTTCTATCTGTTATTTTTTCGTTTGCACTCTTTTTGCTTTTTCTATTATCTATATCTGTATATCTTTCCATTGTGTTACTTCCGATTGTCATACATATTAAGAACTGGGGGCGCAATATCATATCAGGTGACAAATCAGATGTGGTGACAATCTAAAATATAAGATGTTAATATTTATTGGTTCAACTAGAAAATATAAGAAAATAATCACCTTTAAATTAGGGATTACGGCTATATTTATTTTAAAAACCTAAAAAAAAATCGCGCACCAAAACTTGCAAAAAACGCACGTGTTGAAGTTGACCCAAATCAATAAAAATTAGAAAGAAATCTCTTTGGGGATTTCGGAGAACGCATAAAAATCATTCTCAGTTGGAAAATTTAAAAAAATCCCTATTTAAATAGCGAAATACATCGGTTTTGTGAATTTTCGCACTTTGTACGCGATTTCCTAGCAAACGGTGCGCGATACGCGTAAATTGATAATGACCTTTTTTATAGACAAAGTAATTTGCTACAACTTTTGTCTAAAACTTTTTCTCATATCTCTTTTAGTTTTCGAGATTTTTGGGAAAATGTCATTTTTTCAACCTTTTCCATTTTTTTTTCGTATGACCCCGGTGACTCACGACCCTGCATTTTTTGTATGTTATTACGGGATCATTAACGAAAATTTTGGCACCGGTTTCAGCTTTTCCTCTAAAATGGCAAAGTTAGAGCTTCGTTGACTGGACTATATAGACATAAATTAGTATTAAAAAAAAATTGTTACTGTGCTACCATTAAGCTAATTTTAAATAAATCATATCTCGTAAATAGAATAGAACCGACAAAAGGCAAAATAGTATTTGCATTGTCTAATTTGATCCATCACTAACTTGAATTGTTGATATTCAGTTAAATCAGGCAGAAAAAAGCTAATATTTTTTGTTTTGGTAATTATTAGATAATATTTTGCATTACTCGTAATAACTAGCGGCGTTACTTTTAGATAAAGTAAATAATAGGATAAGTAATAAAAATCTTATTTATCTTATACAACTTTATTTCACTTCAATTATAAATACATTAATCTTACAAGAATACAATCATTCTTTTCTTTTAAAATGTTTGATAATTATTTTTAAGGAAGCTTCTCAATTTGAAATGTTTTCGCAGTAGTAGGCAATATTAACTGTTTTCAAGTATAGCAGAAAAGTACTTTAATGAACCAAAAAAATACGTACAAATGTACAAAATAACGCAACTTGTATGTAGGTATCCAGTATACCGAAATGGCCCATGATGGCCTGCGATTTTACACAATGTCCTACAGTCTCCCACAGAATCACATAGATTTTGATGGTATACCGCGGTATTCCATAATGGCCTATGATGTCCTTCGGTCCCCCATTGTAGCCTATGATGTTCCACGTCATTCCACAGCTTCCTATAACAGTCTCCCGCGAAATCCCACAGTATCCCATGGTATTCCACAGTGTCCCACGATGGCCCACCTTGGCCTATCGCCGGTCGGTCTTGCCGACGCCGCGCTTGCCCGCGAACAGATGCTTGGGCATCTTGGTACCGATGAAGCGATCGGCCTCTCCCTTCAGACCCATCTTCTTGGTCTTCTTGGCAATCGCCACGTGGGCCATCTTCTTGACTTTTCTCGCCATCTGTGGAGAAGAATATATTAGAATTGTGCTTTTGTTTGTAAACCACACGATCGATTCCGCACGGTACGAACATTTGTTTTTTTTATACTAGGTCAGTTGGCAGACAGGCACGCAGCCTACCTGATGGTAAGCGGCCACTGCGGCCTATTCCATTGAGGGACACTTAACCAGGAAGCGTCGCTCAATGTGCTGCCAGACTGTAGGCTCATCTGATCTTCGAACTTTTGGTTACAAGTGTACTGGCTCCCACATTAACATTGCTAGACTAGAACACAGCCAGAGCTGTTATGGCGGCAGATTTCACCTGTGGGGGTGGTAGCTAGCCAGTCGGACTGTGAAAAAGTCCTACCACCAACCAGACTGAAGGCGGGAATCGAACCCACGACCTCCGGGTTTTGTACCCTGGGCTTAGCCACTGTTCCACGGAGGCGGTCAAAAATGATTATTAAATGATTATAATACTAGCCTTCTGCCCGCGGTTTCACCCGCGCGTAATTTCTTTTTTCAAATATCCCCCCTTCCTCCCACATTTCCGGGATCAAAAGTACCCTATGTTCACTGGGGATAGTGTAGCTATCCAACAGTGAAAGAATTATTCAAATCGGTTCGGTAGTTTCGGAGCCTATTCAACACAAACAAACAATCAAATCTTTCCTCTTTATAATATTAGTATAGATACTCACGACAACATCCTTGACGCCCTGTTCGTCCCTGGCGGGGCGGCTGACGGAACGAGTGCGCGACTGGGAATCGATCCTGGCGCGCTTCGCCGCGACGCCGGACTGCGAGCGCGAGCGGGACCGGGTCTTCGTGAAGTTCGCCTCCTTCGTGTCCGACATGTCCACGCCTGTTGAGATGAGTGTAAAGTTAATGTGTCAATAAAAACCTTGTTATGAACTCAATGACGTTCAATTAAAAAACTAGACTCACAATCACGCTCAAATATTGTCCGAAGCAAAAGTCTGCCCACCCGACTATTGGGCAGAGTTTCCGTTTAGTTGTATACAATTGACATTAAACACTAACTGCCACGAGATAAGGTGTTAATTTGAACGAATGTGTTAATGTCATCTGTGTCAACGCCGCTCGGACGTTTTTTGAGGAATTTTTCTTAGATATTGGGTGTCTAGTTGTATATTGAACGTCATTGTATGAACTAAATGTTTTAAATTATATAGCTTGACCAAGAAATTATAAAACCTGCTTTGGAGGCGCTACATTAGCTATGGTTATAGCAACACTTGGTTGCTATGGTTACACTCACAAGGAACTCACAATATCCAATAGTAACAACAACAAGCCACGGTTGACAATGAGCGATTTTCTGACAGGCCATTTAAAAAAAAGAAAGGCTTCCAAAAGCTTCACTAGATGGCGTTGAACGATGTATGTACATCTATTGTTACCTCTGGTTTTGTATCTAGGAGCCATAATCTTTACTCATTCTTCCTCTTCTTCATAATGAATGGCTTGCTTTGTGTTTTTTATTAACAATTCCGCCAATTGTAATTTTTTCGGGAATGAAATGACATTTGACATAAACAAAACGTGCATAGGTGGAACGGCGCCATCTATTGAGAACTAACAAGACTGGAGGGTAGGCGATGGGTCCACGCGTCTTTTTGTTTTAAATCTTTTTATTTGTGATCTAGTGCAGTTTGGTGTTGAAAAGTGGTGTGATTTTCATTCAGTAAAGTGTAACGAAGTGTCATAAATAAGAAAATTGAAACAAATTGACTGAATGGACGGGTATGAGACGCTCTTACCGCAATGGCGTCCATTCCCCCGTGACCTTGAGAGTATCCTCCAGTGTTTCCATGAAGCGTTAAAACATCTTAACACCAATGTTTTAACGCAAGGAGAATCTCCCTCATCCACTTGACATTGGCAGAATCACCGCGCCGCAAACAGGCGCGGGATAGAGGCCATTATAATAATAATAAAAAAAAAAAGAGAACTAACAAAACGGGCTGTCAGAAAATCGCTCATTGACATCACACTTTGACAGAATAATAAAATGAATGACAACTTATTGTTTTCTTATTTGATTGATTAGTTCCAATATTTTCCGCAAAATGGCGAGGGTTTTATTTTATCGGTCCTTATAATAATGTATATCTTTTTAAATCATCGGACTATGGTAGTGACAAGTCTCCACCTATAGAACAATAAAGTACATATAATGCATTCGCTCACCGAGTTTCTCCATCTCGTCCCTGAGCTTCCCTGCCGACCTGTCCCTGGCCCTGGCGCGGCTGGTGCGCGGCATGACGGGCTTGGTGGACTGCTTCGTGAGCCGCGACTCGTCCTTCAGCACCGCCTTCTTGTTGCTACACACAGACAGACAGACACAAATTACGTTCATGTACATACTACATCCAATGATATTATAATAAAAAATACTTGAGCTAAAAAAGTGGCACCCGAAAACTGAGCTAATTAGCATACCTGAGCTGTCTCACGAAAGCATTTACAGTTTAATAGGTAGACCGACAAACTTATCTGTTCCGGTGGCCAAAATTGGAACTACGTGAAATGTCAGTTTTTGCAATGCAAAAACGATATTTAATGACAGTACTAAAAAGACAGTAGCGGCGCCGCTACCGGAACAAATATGTTTGTCGGTCTATCTCGGTTATTAATGTCCCAACACAAGGTAAAAACTACCCAAGACCACAAAATAATGGTATTTTTAATGCTATATCAGTTGGAAAACACGGCAGCCTAACTTTACCAGAAAGCACGGCTCAATATGCTGCCAGATGTAACATTTGTTTGAGCACCTTTAATTTTAGTTTAGTTATTTACACTATTTATAACTCAAGAACCGATTTGGCTGAAAATTGGTGGAGAGGTAGCTTAGAACCAGGAGACGGAAATATGATACTTTTTATCCTGGAAATATGGGGAAAGGGGGGGATAGTTGAAAAAGGAAATTACGCGCAAGGGCGACCGCTAGTTCTTTATTATTAGTGAGAAAAAGATTGATTTCCACAAAGCAAATACAATGGTATCTGTAATAGCTGTCAGGATTCCGTCAGAAAAATTGGGTCAAAATGTCAGATGGCATCCTTACCGTATCTGCTTGGCGAGTTCTCTGATCTCCCTCATGGTCTCGTCCAGTTCTATCTTGGGCACGGCGTACATGCCGGCTGACTCGCGCAGTTCTTCCTCCTTCTCTAGCTCCGCCAGTTTCTGGAACAAACACTGAGGTATTACTAACCGCTTTAAAAAATGGAGGAGCTTATCTATTCGACTTTGTTTTTTTTTCATACCTCATAATATTTTTATGAATTTACCGATGATTTTTTTTATATACAATATCCGTTGGCATACAGACACGCAGCGCAGCCCACCTGATGGTAAGCGGCCACTGCGGCCTATTCCATTGAGGGACGCTACCTGGAAGCGTCACTCAATGTGCTGCCAGACTGTAGACTCATCTGATCTTCGAGCCTCTGATTTCAAGTGTACTGGCTCCCACATTCATACTGCAACACAGCCAGAGCTGTTATGGCGGCAGATTTCACTTGTGGGGGTAGCTAGCCAGTCGGACTCTGAAAAAGCCCTACCCAAGGCAGGAATCGAACCCACTGCCCTACATTTGCGATAGCGAATGTCAAAACCCTCACTTTCAATATCGATTAAGCACGAGACTTTAATAAAACACCAGTCAAATCCATACAATTTGAAGTTAGCGAATTTCGCTGTCACTGTCAAAATATTACTTTGTTTAGGCCACCTGGAATAAAGTGTTTGTCCGACATTTTGTTGAATATTCGGTTTAATGAAAATAAATAATATCGAACATTAAACCCAAATTTGCATTCGTTAAGTAAGACCAATGTCGGTCTACCTGTAACGAATACTAGTAGTAGTAGTACTCACGTCGAATATGTCGAGGTCGATGTAGTCGGCGATGTTGTGTCCCTCCCAGAACTCCGGGATGGGGTCGTACCGCTCCTCCTCGGGGATGTCCGCGTAGTTCTTCTTCAGGTCTGGAACAAATATTATATCGTTTTGACGAGCCATTTGGTGTCATGGTCGAGAAGTCGGCTATTACACCAGAGGTCGCGGGTTCGATCCCCGCACGGTACAAACATCCGTTTGCATGAACAGTTCTGTTTGTATCGGTCTGGGTGTTTCTATGTATAATATATATTTACAAAAAAAAAAGTATATAAGCAATGTTTATCCGTTGTCTGGCACCCATAGCACAAGCTAATGCTTAGTTTGGGGCTAGATGGCGCTGTGTGAATAATGTCCAGACATATTTATATAATAAATAGTGTATCTCACCAAGCACATAGTCGTCTCCCTGCTCGATCTCGATCTCTCTCTCCAGCTTGCGCTTCCTGGTCTCCCTGTCCGCCTGCTTCTGCTTCTTCAGCGCGACGGCGGGCGGGATGACGGCCGGTCTCTCCTTGTTGTCGCGAGGGCTGGGCACCGCTACGTGGAGGCGGTTCAGGATGCCGTCCACCTGGGGAGGGCTCCGTAAGTTAGTCAAAATAATATGACAAGTCAGAAAAGGAAAAGAGACATGGCGGATGATGATTCAATGAATTTTTTTGCATTTATTATAATAAATAAATAAATATCTCTGGACATTATTCACACAGCGCCATCTAGCCCCAAACTAAGCATAAGCTTGTGCTATGGGTGCCAGACAACGGATAAACATTACTTAAATACTTTTTTTTTGTAAATACATACATATTATACATAGAAACACCCAGACCGATACAAACAGACATGTTCATGCACACAAATGTTTGTACCGTGCGGGGATCGAACCCGCGACCTCTGGTGTAATAGCCGACTTCTCGACCATTACACCAAATGGCTCGTCAATTATTAATTTATTAATTTTGCTAGTCTAAAATTAGTAAGAAGAACACATTTTAAACATGTTGTGTATAAACATGACTAGCGGCCGCCCGCGGTTTCACCCGCGTGGATTCCGTTCCCGTGGGAATTGATCAAAATCCTTTCTTAGCGGATGCCTACGTCATAACATCTACCTGCATGCCAAATTTCAGCCCGATACGTCCAGTAGTTTGGGCTGTGCGTTGATAGATATCTATGTCAGTCAGTCAGTCAGTCAGTCACCTTTGAGTTTTATTTAAATAGATTTATTCTTATTGAATGCTTGTGTAATGGACACTAGGGACAGTGATCTGTGTATGTCCTAATTTGCGTAAATAAATAACATAAACATGTCCTTGATATGGGTAATGCGCAATTGGTACAGTACCGCATCGCGCGACCATAATATCAAGTTTGCTGTAGGCCTCGCTTTGACTGCACTGAAACATTTGCTGTTTCAGCCAGCTTCGATCGGGCCAAGTAATATAATAAAGGTGAGATTTTGGCCGAAACTAACTTTCATAAGGAAATTCCATGTGGGACATTAAAAATAGTATGGCGACTTGATGCCGATTTGTTTAATCTTATTTGTATCAATTCTTATAATTTTATCATTTGAACTTTTTTGTGATGTCGGAATGTTGTTCTGTTTTTGATTGTCAATTTAGAAAGTTTTCTTGTGTTGTGTGGTACGAAATTAAAAAATTAAAATTTTCTACAGCCTTATTCCTTTACGAACACGATAAGGATTCATTAGAAAACATTCTTACTAATAAACTAGGTAAAGGAGAATGTAAAACTTGCCATTGTTCTTGGGCTCAAAAATATTTAAGTTAATGTGCAGAGATGAGATGAATTCTCCGTGAAAGACCACACATACACCATCATTAACTTTTATTATGATGACACCATAATCCGTCCTGAGGGGAAAAAGTTATCGTCCATAATAATTTATTATTTTTATATGAACATAAATAATTAACATAATAAACATATTCTTTTTACTAGGATCAATTTGTCGACGCTATAATAAAAGTTAAAGGTGTTTATTAAATCTACTTTTGCATTATCCTTTCAAATTTTAGTTTAAATTTCGTACCTTCTTGGTCCTCATCTTCTCGGTGACGCGGTGTCCCAGCAGCCGCTCGCAGGCCTCGATCTTGACTTCCTGCACTCCTTGCTCGGTGACGGTGGACATGCGCAGGACGGGCACCACGGACAGGTCCGAGTTCGACTCCGCGCTGTGGACGATACATGCTTTATAACTTGCCTAACACATTGTGACAGATGTATAATTATACCCTACTAATATTATAAATGCGAAAGTCTGGATGTTTGTTACTTAATCACACCTAAACGGCTGAACAGATTTAAATGAAATTTGGCACACGGTATAGTTTATAACCCGGAATAGGACATAGGCTATAAAATTCCTACGGGAAACGTCTCATTCCCGCGGGATATTTGAAAAAAGAAATTACGCGCGGGTGAAACCGCGGGCGGAAGGCTAGTATTTTTATAGTTTTGTATTATATATTTATTCATTAAATTTCACTTATTTCTGTTGTTTAAAAGTTTTATGTTAATTGGCACTACCCCCCATTTCTTTCTGCTTGGCCTAAAGGTTGACTGGGAGAGAAGTTAAAACAGGGTACGTAAAAATATCATATTTTTTGATGTCCTAAGTAGTACTGTAGTCTCAAGTATCCCCACTGAGCTCTATGATAATACGCTCAGCGTATAACGCTGGAATGGCTATAGACATTGAAATGACAGATATTTTTTCTGTCGATTTGAAGCGCCCCCAATAGTGTACTGGGAACTAAAATGACTTCAATTTTCTCTGTCTACGCTTCAAATGGACAGCCATTGACATTGACAATGACAGCATTATCGAAGTTCATCTGCGAAAGTCAGCACTATTATTAGTTCCAAGTACACTAACTACTGCTCTCAGCGCCAATATGGCGATTTTCATATCGGATCAAACATTTGGAACTAATCGCCTATCCAGTTGTCTATGGAAATCAGTGAGTATCCCCCATTAACGGTACTTTTTTATGTCTTCTAGCCATAACCGAGAGTATCCTCACCTGACCACGTTCCCCTTGGCGCAGGCCTTCTCCAACTGTTCTAATAGCAGGCGCTTCTGCGGCGGCAGGTCCTCGGGCGTCACCACGTCTATCTTGTTCAGGACCACCACCAGCGGCTTGTTCGTGAACAAAGGTTTTATGCTCTCGAACAGCGATATCTGTTGGTTTAAAAGTTATATTAGACATTTAAAATACAGAAATGTCTTTTAAAGGACTAAGTATAAAAATATTTAGTAAAATTACCACAACATTTTGTTGAATTCCTTTAGCATTCATTTTAGAAAGACAAAGACTATTATAATTTGTGCAACGGTGTGGCGACATCGTCGCACAATCGGTCGATTCTTGTGTTTATGTCACGTCACTATTTTGGTGGGGCGGCACTAGCGCGTCCTAGTGCCGTCTCACTCACTTCTAGACTAGAGAACTCTAATGGCGGACACTGGTTGTAACTTTAGATTTTTACTCTTTGTTGTAACCACAGTTGTACAATACATTATAACCGGGAATTCTATTCAGTCTATTATTCGCACGTCGCGACAACAGTTTTGGTTGTGGTAATTATAGCTTGACCAAGAAAATAAAAAGAGCGCCACATTAGCTATGGTTATGGCAACACTTGGTTGCTATGATTCTACTTATTAAACAAGTGACGCGTGACATGCAAAATAAACTGACTTGGTTTTAGTGAAAGAAATAATAAAAAAAATGAAATGTATTTTTTTTTTTAATGTAAAATGTTCTTATGCCTAAGGCGAATCATGGCTGTACCTACATAATTATTATTAACCACACTGTAATACCCATGTTTATGAACTAATAAATGAAAATGAAATGAAAAAGTTTTGTATGAGAATTGTGATCATGGTGTAATGTTCTTGGCATGGGTAATGCACGGTACGCACAGACGGACCGAGCGACCATAATGCCAAGGTTGTTCTAGGCCTCGCTTTGACTGCAGCGAAGCGCTGGCTTCGCTCAGCTTCGATCAGGCCAATGGGTGTTATGGTTTAAAACTTTAAATTAATATAGTAAATATATTGGAGAATATTACATAGATTGATGTGACATAATTGCGTAGCTAGAGCACGGAGACGACATATTGGAGATCTTGCGTTACAGGTTGTCAACGAATAAATGCAAAAGTTTGGATGTTTGTTCAACACGAACGGCTGAACGGATTTAGATGAAATTTGACACACATATAGTTTATAACCCGGATTAGGACATAGGCTATAAAATTCCTACGGGCAACGTCTCATTCGCGGGAATAACAATTTTGAAACTACTGAACCGATTTGAATAATTCTTTCACTGTTGGAAAGCTACACTATGTTCCAAGTAGATCTGGTTTCCCTTGTAGGGTTACGGAGGTCAGATGGCAATCGCTCCATTGTAATAACCAGGCTTGTCAAATCTAGGATCATAGTCGAAGCGGACCCTGAGCTCCATACTGGATGCAATCGGGAATACGCTGGGATGATGACTGTTGAAAAGCTACACTATCCCCGGTGAACATACTGACCTGGTCCTCCAGGCTGTGTCCGCACTGCTCGGACGGGTCGAGGAAGTACAGGACAGCTGCGCGTAAGTGAGCTAATGCGGTCACAGCTTGCATCTCTATCACGTTGCGCTCTTCCAGCGGGTGGTCGAGGATGCCTGGGGTGTCTATCACCTGGTGGGGGAATAAGTTATAAATAAGTGACTCTAAAAATAAGGCCATGGGAACCAAAATTGGCATAATATACCTGAACATATTTTAGAGAAACAATTACTACACTGTAGGCGTTGAATGCCGGAGGTGGAAAAATAAAACAAATAAGAAATTTTTCCAAATCGTGTTGCAATCCATCAAAAAACCAATCTGACAGCACAATAATAAAAAAGCATCAAAAAATATAAAAAGTATAAAAACATAAACAATATACAAAAAACTCAAAAAAGTATCGTTCAGCTGACGATTCCCAACATAAACAATAATATATCATCATCATCATCATCAGCCTATATACGTTCCCACTGCTGGGACACAGGCCTTATCTCAATTGTGAGATAGTGTGGGCCATACTCCACCACGCTGGCCTAGTGCGGGTTGGTGGAGGGGTGCGTAAGGCAAGTGACCAACCTTAATGTCAGATGTTATCAAGCCGCCAAATGGCCTCTGACTAGGCTTGACGACTAATATTTACATTACGAGTATAGTAAATATCAGCCGGGACCAACAGCTTAACGTGCCTTCCGAAGCACGGAGACGCTCGAAATTAATGTCACTAAATATGGTCAGAATTGTCACCCATCCATTAACCGACCGCGGCGTAGGTAGCTTGACTTTCGTTATCACTAACGAACCACTGTCACAGCTGCGCCACGAGCGCCTCACACACAATAATATAAAATTGAAATTTTTAAAAAGCCTTGTTTTGGCTAAGTGCTTGTAACTTCTTAAAAACTCCGAAATTGATTTGACTGTCAAATCGGTTTTCATAGCCATAGCTAAGAACCATCGTATTGAATAAGACTATTGATTCAAAAAACTGCAAAAGGATAATATTTTTGATTGCGTTTGTTACTATTTTATTATTTATACTTGTTAACATTAACACTTTGACAGCCAATCGCGTACTGGGTACGGGTGGCGGGTACGTCGACTCTAATCACGCGATTCGTTTCCACAAACGAATCACGGTGCTTAAACGTCTACTCCGATCGCGATATTCGTTTCACCTATAATGCAATTTTAGATTTTGTCGACTCCGGTCGCGCGATTAGGGTAAACTAAGACACTCGTGCCAGTTTTGTCTCCTTGGATCACGCTTACTGACAGACTGACAAAAGAGTGACCTACCAGCAGTTTTGGACAAGCCTAGGCATTGAGCACACAAAACATTCTGTACGATTTTTAAATTTATTTAAATGTTTCGACCTTATCCAACTTTTTATGGAACCAACGAGAGTGACACCCACATCAGCTACCTGTCTAGACAACATTTTTTGCAGTTGTAAAGTATTGGAAAAAAATATAATAAACATTGTGAATTCTGACCACAGTGGTCAACTAGCGGTATTTGAAAACCATTGTGTTGTGGCTTCATCTAGCTTCACCTACAGACCGATTACTACAAATCGCGTCGAAAGGTTCAAAAAAAATATCAATAATAAGATTTCTGTAATGCCGCATATTCTCGATACTAACATTGATGACATTTACGAAAAATTATTTAGCACACTCACATATGAATTTAATAGTATTTTTACTAAGAAAGCAATAAGTAGAGACAACACAAATTATAAATTTAGTGATTGGGCCACCAAAGGCATTTATAGAAGTAGGAAACGATTGTTTGAATTATATGCTCTTAAAGCTAATTCTAACAATTCAGATCTTATAGAATATGTAAGAAAGTATTCGAAATTATTTAAAAAAGTCTGTGCAGTAGCGAAGCGTCTCTATTTAAAGGAAACAATACTTAAGTCTAAGAACAAAATAAAAGCTACTTGGAAAATTATTAACAAGGAAACTTGTAAAGATAGGTCACACGATTCCAAGTTCTCCTTGAAGGTGGATGGTAACCATCTCGAGTCAGATGCGGAAGTGGCTAACGCATTTGAATCATACTTTTCCAACATTCCAGTAATTACTACTAGTACATTAAATTCCTCTACACATCTTGCCGAGTCCCTTCTCAAAGCAAATGTAGATGAGTGTCAGAATACTTTTAGCTTCACGCCTATTGACGAGTTTGAAATTATAAAAACATTTAAACAATTAAACTTGAAAAAGACTGAGGACCTATGGGGAATATCAATAGATATTATTAAACATATAATACCTTCTATTGCCCCTCACCTCGCACTCATATTCAATAAAAGTGTTGAAACAGGTCAATTTCCAAATTTAATGAAATTTAGTAAAATAACTCCATTATTTAAATCTGGAGAAAAGACTGATCCATCTAACTTCAGACCTATATCTATATTGCCCGCACTGAGTAAGATTTTTGAAAAGATTATATTTAATCAGTTGTTATCCCACTTCAAATCGAATAGTCTATTTAATGATAATCAGTACGGATTCACTAAAAATAAATCCACAACTGACGCGGGAGTTGCATTACTTAAACACATCTTTGATGCTTGGGAGAATAAGCAGGATGCAATAGGAATTTTTTGTGATTTGTCTAAAGCCTTTGACTGTGTTAGTCATGATACACTGCTGATGAAGTTGCGGCATTATGGTGTCTCGGATTACGCTCTAAAGTTGTTGCAGTCTTACCTTACGGGAAGAAATCAAAAAGTTAACATTAATGGAACCAACTCTTCTGGCGCACCTTTACTAATGGGAGTGCCCCAGGGCTCAATATTAGGGCCTCTTCTGTTTTTAATATACATTAATGACCTTCCCTCCTTTACAAAAGGTATATGTGAGACAGTATTGTTTGCTGATGACACTTCATTAATTTTTAAAGTAGATAGACGTAAAGTAGTATTTGACGACGTAAACAATGCTCTCTTACAAGTATTACATTGGTTTACGACTAATAATTTGTTACTTAACGCAAAAAAAACAAAATGTGTTAAATTTACTATGCCAAACGTATCTCAAGTTAAAACTAACATTGTTATGAACAATGAACAACTCGATATAGTTAACTCAACAATCTTTCTAGGCATAACTATCGATTGTAAATTACAATGGAGCCCTCATATTACCGCCCTGGCAGGAAGACTAAGTTCAGCAGCATTCGCAGTAAGAAAAATAAGACGCATGACTGATATTGAAACGGCAAGATTGGTTTATTTTAGCTATTTTCATAGTATAATGTCTTATGGTCTATTATTGTGGGGATCCTCTGCCGACATACAGACCATTTTTGTACTGCAGAAAAGGGCGATCCGTGCAATATACGACCTTAAGCCACGTGATACCCTTCGAGAAATATTTAAGGAAATCAACATCTTAACTGTAGCATCTCAATACATTTTAGACTGCATATTATATATCCGAAAAAACTTACACCTTTTCTCTAGGAAATATGACTGTCATAGCTTTAACACAAGAAATAAACACAGGCTTGCCGTTCCAAATCATAGGCTTCATAAGACTAATAATTGTTTTATAGGATTAAGCATCAGAATATTTAATAAACTGCCTCAAAACGTTCTTGAATTTCCTGTAAATAAATTCAAGTTGTATGTTAAATCGTGCCTAATGCAAAAAGGCTACTACAATCTAGATGAATATCTAAAGGACAATAATGTATGGACATGAAATCTGCTCTGCCACACTATTTAGTTTAATTGTATTTTTTGTTTTTACCAATATTCATTATGAATTGTTTGTATTGTAAAATTAATTTGATATAACTAAATAATTGTAACCTTGAAACAGTTTTTAAAAAAGGCATATATAACTGTTGAGTTTCTTGCGGCGCCTCTTCTCAACAGGCCATTCACGTCGAGGCGCTGGTAGGGTAAAAAAAATCTGACGTGCAAAAGAATTTACTATGTAAATCAAATTGCTGAATATATTATTTCATTTCATTTCATTTCATTTCATTGGTATGAGTCAAGTGCACAAAATCCTCCATGTACATGTGTAGCGGTCATGAAGCTGCGTGCCCGGTGGATACTTCATAATTTGACCGAAGCCCAAAAACACCGTCGTGTTGATTGGTGCCGATAAATAAAAATTTAACGGAGGTGACTCAAATGGGTTTACTATTGTTTGACAAAAAACGTATGACAAACGATCATTTGACAAACAACGTTTGAAAAACTAATCATTTGACAAACTTTCATTTCGCAAACATATTACTTTAAAAACAATCATTTGACAAAATACAGGTTTCGCAAATGTTTTACTTAGAAAATTATTCAAATGTTAAAATTATATATAAAAATTATCACATGACTAAATAATTCGTTTGCCAAATTGATGATTGTACAAAAAGCAAGAAGATAAATTATTAGTTTTTAAAAATTACTATTTTTTAACCAATACTTACCTGCGATCAAATTTTGAAAATACTAAATTGCATGGTTGCAATTTTCATTTTGGACATTATTTATAGGCAAGTAATAATTTTGTATTACGACTAATACTAATTCCATAGAAACTTAAGTCTTTAAAAAAATACACACTGCAATTCGGTTCTGGCACTCGCCGGCCGCTGCCGCGGCACGCTCGCTTCGCTCGCTCGGCTCGTGCGTTGTGGACGGTCGCAGTTCTAACCTAACCTAACCAGCCATTTTTTCAGTTGACCCTACACATATATAATATGATTCCGTGCTTAAAGTAAATATTCGACATAACGTGTACTTAAATATGTTATTTTTATATAGCAATGCGTTTTGTCAAATGTTTTTATGCCTTACGTTGTTTTTCCAAGTACATAACATGTTTAAAAAATAATCAATTTGTAAATTAATGTTTTTGCATAATAAGTTTTTTTCTTTTAAATATATTGTCTAATGCGTAGTTTATCAAACAAAAGTTTGTAAAATAAGAAATTTATCAAGTATAATTTTGTCAAACGTTGTTTTTCAAATGAAAATTTGTCATTCGTTTTTTGTCATATGAACGGACACCGGTCACCCGCCATATAGCCTCGACCTTGCAACCTGCGATTGTTATAGATTCACAAAAATAAAAGAAAAACTTCGAGGAAATTTTTTATATGGATGCCGAGAAAGCAGTAGCTGCTTTTTAAAAGGCCGTCAAAAAGACCCCTATGGACGAGTGGGCAAAGTACTTTTTTTAGTGGTTCCATCGGATGCAGCAATGTTTTAATGTGAATAGACTCTATTTTGTTATACATCACTTCACTTGCTAGTTAGTTCAGTTTTTGATTTTATAAGAACTTTCAGTTTGACCCTCGTACATACATACATTCTCTCTACACACAATAGTACCTAACTATTAATTATTTATATTTTTCAGTTTAAAACACAATTTAAAATCTTGTGTGATTAGAGTAGACATTATTAATATTATTGTTTATGTGGAAACGAATAACGCGATTGGATTCTATTTTCTCGTACATATTTTTTAGGTGAAACTAATATCGATATCAGAATGCACCTTTGTCGAGATATCCGTTTCCACTCGCAACGGATCGCGTGATTGGATTCGACGAACCCCGGGTGGCATGAGTCTTGTTTAAAATGGCCGGCTGTCAAAGAGTTAAAATATTCAATAATATGAACCTACTCAGTTAAGCAATATACATACTTGTATATATGTACTTGCAATATTGGCCTTATGCTCATTTGCTCATAGGTTTGCTATAAGTCAGTTTTATTATTCCGCAAAAACTTGTGAAGATTTAACTATCTTTTTATTATTGTCTAGATCCTTTTGGTTTGTTTCTCAAAAGAGGACAAACGTTTTTTTAACGAGCCCCAAACCATTTTTTTTATGCCATTTGCATAGGTTTGGCCTAGCTTAGTTTTTTTGTGCAATCATACTTAGTTACGATACGTGCTTGGTATTGATGCAATTTTGGATCTTTTGTTAGACATGTTTTTATATTCCTCGTCAAGGTTCAAATGATGTTTTGCCTTATGCTATCTGCTCATAGGATTGCTGTGAGTCAGTTTTGTTTATTTTATTTTTCCTCCAAATCTTGTGGAGATTTAATTATTCCAAGGTACAGATGACCTAGGATTTTGATTTTTTTTTTAGAGATTGACGTTTGCTGTCATCTTTGTATGCATAGTTTTGCATTTTAATATTTTTTCTCAGTATTGAGTATTTTTAATGGAATTGTTTTAGAACGTCACCTCTACAAGAGTTGCGTTCAAGTACGGTCCATATATCTTTTTTTTTCTGTTTGTGCATTCGTTTTGGTGTTGTCCAGTTTTGTGAATGTGCGGTTTTGTATTGTTTTGTGTCAGTTTTGGTGATGTTTTGTGGATTTAGTTTTACATGATTTCAGTTTTACTTTAGCAGTTGTTCAAATTTGTTTTGTTTTTTACTTACGGTTTTCATTTCTTAGTAAGACGCTGAGGGCAGCGATCTTTTTTTCAGGAGGGGAGGTATTGTAACGTTGTACAAATTCTCCTATTCATATTTTTTTCCATGTATGGCAATATTGGCAATTCAACCAATCACAGCGCCCGTTCGATCAAAAATGCACTTCTCATGTTCAGTGTGGCAAGTGCAATAACAAGTTTGTTGTTAGTGTACAATTTGCGGAGTATGTGACGCTTGGTTGAGAATCAAATAAAATTCATATTTATATTTTTTCACAGGTTTATTAATATAATTATATTTTTAAATGTTTTAGAAGTCAATATTCTTCAAAAGTAAAGTTGTTCTTTTATTTTCTAAATTGATTTTTATATTTAGTAAACGTTTTGTTTGGGAGAATTCGGACCCGTTGGTAACTGTCGGATTTTGAGGTTAGTCACACTGCACTGAGCCGTGACATTCATTTTTTCGAAATTGCCAGAGCGGAGAGGCTCGGAAATTAAATCTTTATATTTGCTTGCCTAAATGGCAGATCCAGTGGTCTTGTGATTGTCCACATCCTCCTGGTAAGTGGTTCGAAGGATTTTATTAATTCGGCGATTTCTGTTTGGTTGAAAATGGCGTTCCTCTTATGAACCGACATCTTTCAGGTTGCCGTGATGGTATTTCTTGGGTGGCGGGAAGCCGCATATCTTCGTCGCGAGGAGTTCCAAAGGGAATCCTGTGACAAAGCTGGTAAGACCCCCTCCTTTACATGTTTCATGGTGTCCACGTATTCTCCTGGTTTTGTTTCCGCCGCTAACCTTGGAATTGTTTCTTTTCAGCGGTGGGATTTTATTGATTGGAATTATATTAATTAGATTCAAACTAGATTTTACTCAAAATTTATTATATTCAAAATATTTAATCGAAGGCCGGTTCTGACGGCGCCCGTGGGACAGACATCGGACCAGAAAAGCTGTATGTATTTATAAACAAGGAATGATCTGGTAATAGCCAGGAGTAGCAGGTCGGTGCAACATTTCAATAGTATTTTTTTTTACAACACATAATTAATAATATTCATGGTGGTATTCCCGTATTAGTGGTTATCTTTTAGCCCCAAATTATCTTTGCAACACCCCAAAGTTAGAACCTATTTTTACGACCCCTGTCGAATGAGCTAGAATTTTCTAGAATTTTTAATTGTATTTATTTGTACTACCCTCAGTGAGTGTGGGAGAATTAAACATATTTGTTCAACTGCATCTCCTCTTTTATTTCTTTTTTTTAACTCCCCCAGCACGAGGGTCACACCTATATTTTTATATATTTTTGTCCATGGGCCTCTCGGGCACATAGATAGGAGGATTCCATGTGACAATGTACAGTCAAAATTCACAGTATGATTGTCATATCTCACCTGCCAGCGGAGGTATTTGTAGTCAGTGTGTCCGACATACAAGCTCTTCGTCGTGAACGCGTATGGTTGAACTTCCACGTCGGCGCGTGTGATCTGCAACACAAATAGACATTATTTACTAAACACTTTTGGCCTTGATGGTCTAGTGTAAGGGTTCCCAAAGTGGGCGATAACGCCCCCTTATGGGCGCTGCAGGCCTAAAGGGGGGCAGAAAGAGACCCAGAAATCCAAGAACAAAATAAAACACAGAATTCCCGCAGCAAGTGTGCAAGTTTTTTTTCCATTATTTTTTAAAGACGGTGTTGCCATCATCTGTCGTCGATAAAACTTTGTTGAACGTTGGCGTTTTGTTTGTGTAGAACAGAATGGGTACCTTGTTGATAAAGCTTGACTTGCCGACGTTGGGGAACCCGCAGATGATGATGGTTCGCGTGTACGGGTCGATGGACGGCAGGCGCGCCAAGTGTTGACGCACCTATGAACAACAAAACGTAATGTTAATATTTTTATATAAAATTTAAACTAATGCTAAATGGGCATGAGACTCAAAGACAATGACTTTTAAAACTTAGTGAAATGAAATTGTAATTATGTTTTCTTTACATAAATTTAAATTCACATGCTGTTTATAATAAAAATATGGACTTAGATACAACATAACATTTGATCCTTTTTACTAGTTTTTTAACATGTTAAATATTTTAGTCTGGACATCTCTGTAACAGTATTTTGAAGAAATAAATATCATTCATTCAGTCATTAATTTTGTTATTTAAACAATAAGATTACTTAGTACGGACGGCAGCAGATCAATCTACCCTAATCTGTCAAAAATTCTCAATTGAAAAAGAACTATAGGTGAAGTTAATAAAGCTGAAATTAGGGTAGTCTGATGTTCTGGTGACTGTAAAAATGTGCAATTATTTTTGACTTTTTAGTTAATTTTTTTGTATGAAAATAAATCAAAGTTATAAATAATCTTATATTGCATTAATTATTATTTTTCCAAGTTCAAATTGATAAAGAAATTAACATACCTGTTCGAGATAACTGAGGTTGGCAGCCTGCCGCTTCATGATGGTGGCCATGCGACCGAGCGCTGCCCGCTTGAGCTGCTTGCAGCGGTACAGCGAGTCTCCGTACTTGAGCAGGCGGACATAGTCTTTGGCCACACTGGAAGTTTAATAAACATGTTTATAATTTTACATCAGGTATCACTTGCTTTTACATAAAAAAAAAACCTTAATCTTTGCAATCTCCTTTTAAGCAAGGAATTGCTTGTGTTAGGGGATTCCGCTCTTCTATAGTTATACAGTTGTCTTTTTATACTACTTACTTAATTTTAATACAATATAGGTTTTATTACAAGATTATTTTAGTTTATTTTGTTTTTGCATAAGTTAAGACCTATAATAGTTTATTTACACACTGAAAATGTAGAAGACCTTTTTACAGTCTTAATTTTTTCCCAAATGGGAAATGATAATGACCTCTCTGTACAGTACTGACAGAGTACTTACATAATCTAAAGATAAATATATTTTTAGTTTAAAATAATTAGAGAAATTTTTTTTTTTTTTTTTACGCCTTAGTTTATATTTTACACAACACAATCTAAGGTAATTTCAGTTCAAACATTGTATAAGATCCTAAAGTTGCTTGTTCTTGACATGGGTAATGCATGATTGCGTATGAAACACATCATGCGACCATAATGCCAAGGTTAATGTAGGCCACGTTTTGACTGGACCAAAACATGAAGTCTTGACCAGCTTCGATCAGGCCAAAATATTGAAATAACCCATCTTCTACATTTTGTAAAGCTATTCAAGTACCTAGTCAAGTTGTTTCAAAATGATGTATTGGCTGAATATCTGCTGTCATAAGAAGAAAAGACGTATCTGAATTTTTTTTCGAAATTGAGTTATGTACATATTCGAAATCAGTAAAAAAAGGCCTGAAAAAATATGTAATATTTTACTCAAATTTCGAAAAAAATTTAGATACGTCTTTTCTTTTTAGGACAGCAGTTTATATGCTTTTTTAAATACAATATCTAAATAGACAAGTAGCTAAATACTAAGCCATTCGGCTTCTTTTTTTCCTCTTTTCTCTTCTGAGAGGCAATCTGTTCTGCACATGCACCAGCAGTCAGTGTTTGACACACTTCATGTTCAACCATTGATATGTTTGGTTGGTCTAGGATTCACTGGAGGGTAGCTAATAATAAGTTTATAAAAAACTGTGTTTAAGATGATGCCATAAAATAGAGTAGACAGTGCAATAAAAATGTTTTACAAAAATCTCCTAGTCTTATTCATTGCCCCCTTAAAATCAATTTATATTATGATACAATATTACTTACTTGTCAATAAGATGCCGAGCTGTGTTGAGTTGTCCGAGACCAAGCTTGTAATGATCTTTGTCGTACAGCACATTCATCAGGTCAGCGTAGAATGGGTGCACATCGTCTAGTTTAGGGAATTCCTGTTTATGTGTACATTTTTTATTAAATAATAAGAAACAAACTAATATTAATTATTATAGAAACAAATTAGCTTGTGGCGGACTCCTTAGAGTCGCTTAGTCTATGTGTGGTGGTCACGTGATGACTGGCTATTGAAAAACAGTTGAGCCACAAATTTGTCTCCGACCGAGCTTATGAATATCAGGAAATTCTGTATATATTTGCTATACCAATAATTGTTAGTCGGAACTATCCTCCAAACTGTTGTGTGTGAGACCTGCAATGAAGTGCGTCGAATAGAATATTTACGACAACCATATCTGTGTTTTATTACACTGGTGACTCCAAAAGCTCTAATATTATTGCGCAATTTTAACACATACTTGTAAGAAACTTAGGTGTTTCTGAACATAAAAGCCTTTTTAGACTTTTATACGATAAATGCCAAAGTAAATATATAATTATTATACGTAAAAGAAGCACAAACCTGTATAATCCTCGATAACCTATCATGAAAATTTTGTTGCGTAAATTTCACTTTTCTCATATAAAACGCACGTATCCTTGATATTTTATAGTGCTTATGTACTACTGTTGGAGTCTTCCTTTGTGTTTTCGACAATATTATGTCTATGAAGTCCTGAAAAATGAAATAAAAGCATGCATCAGGTTACAGAATATTTTTACTCTTTTACCTTAAAGTTACCAAGTATTCAAGTATTTGAGATTTTCATGTACTTACCTTTGCTGTAGGAACTACAGCTATCTTTTTAAAGTTGTATAAACTCATTTTGTTAATTTATTGTTACTTTTTATTGTTAAAATTCACTCGCGAGGAGTGCATCACGTAAACACGTGTTTTAAAAGAAGGAATTAGGAAATGTCAACATCGAGCTGTCATGTCACATGAAAAAAAAATGTTTTGTTGTTATCTGTGCTTTTTACTAGTGATGCCAAGTTAGATTAAGTCAATAACCGGTAATCTATATATATTATATTTAATTTTAAATAATAAATGATGTGGAATAATAATATGCATGATATTTTAAATTTTTAAAAGAAATCCGTAAAAGACCACGCGATAACTTTAATTATATCCAAATAATAAAGTCGAATAAAAGCATAGAAGATTAATTTTTAGTATGTAATGGCAACAATTACTATTTAATGTCAATTCTGCTTTCGATCGGCGACTCAGTGAGGTTATGTTCTGTTTTAGTTTTTTTATGAATTATGAGTAAAATATTTTGAAAAGTAAAACAGATAGTACATAAAATAAGTTTTTTAATTTTTCTCTACATATAGTTACTTATTTCATCACTGGAGCCTGCATTTTGTGAGTATAACATTAACATCATTTTTCATTTGTTTTCTTAGTTTCGCACGATTTTATCAGTTCTCCTTGCTTTTACGGTCAATATTTATGTTATACAAGCAAGAAAGAAGCGTCACTACTTATAAAGATGCAATATTTCGTGATTATTACTGTTTCATTGTATTTCGTAAGACAATTTATGTGTTTTTTTTTTTTCTATAATGTTTTATGTAAGGTTTTTTCGGTACATAATCATAAGTTTATATCCGTTTCATGGTCGACTTTACACGAATTGAAGTGAGGTATTCGTAGATATAAAGAATAAGTCACTCTTTAGTCCAAAAATATTATTTCTCTAGTGTTTCATTGAGTAGTTCGAGTGGGATAAAGGCAGAAATATTTTGAACATTTTAATGCCACATAGCACAAGGAATAAGTTTTTCCCTTTATACAAAGTTAGGTGTAAGGCCTACGCATATCGCATGTATTGTAAAAAAATATTATAATTATTATTGTAGTGTACCAACAAGTCTCAAAATGATTTAACTTTAAAATCATAGTTATGGAAACACTTTGTTATTTATTTCAATTAATGCTGAAGCTACTCAGCATTGCTTTTACAAACTGTCCAATCTCGGTTTCATCCTTGAATTTCACAACAGTCATAGTTTATCATTGACTATTTAAAACTGTAACGCAGCAAGACTTGTTTCATTTCAGAGAAGAAATATGTATTCGAGGTTGAAACTGGCCGGCAGCCTTCACCGGCGTGCTGCCACGCGATCGAACAGCAGTAGCATTCTTAAGAAGAAAGAAACAGTGTCGAAGCAGATACAGCCAGGGAAGACGGCACATGGATTCTTGTGTTCGGAAGTGGAACATATCAAAGAGTACAACTTGACAGCATACTTCTTAACGCATGAGAAGACTAAGACTGAATACCTGCATTTAGAACGAGATGATTCCAATAATGTATTCTCTGTTGGCTTCCGGACAACTCCTTTAGATTCGATGGGGACACCACACATACTTGAGCACACAGTCCTATGCGGATCTGAGAAGTATCCCGTCAGAGATCCATTCTTTAAAATGCTCAACAGATCACTGGCTACGTATATGAATGCGTTGACAGGTCCAGATTATACGTTCTATCCATTTTCATCACAAAATGAAGTAGATTATCGTAATTTACAGAAGGTTTATTTAGATGCAGTGTTTAAGCCGAACTTGGCAAGGTTAGACTTCTTACAAGAAGGCTGGAGACTAGAACATTCGAAGGTTGAAGATAGAGCATCAGAGTTGACGTTTAAAGGCGTAGTATATAATGAAATGAAAGGAGCGTTTTCGGAAACGAGTTCGCTATTCGGTCAAAAGTTTATAAACGCGATTCTTCCTAAGGGTACATATGGTTTTGTATCGGGTGGAGACCCATTGCACATACCAGACTTGACGCATGAGCACTTAAAGAATTTCCACAAAACATACTATCATCCAAGTAACGCTAGAATCTACTCATATGGAAACTTCCCTCTAGAAGCCAATTTAAAGTTTGTAAATGAGTTTTATCTGAGTAAATATGACTATTTAGATCCAAGGGATACGATAGTGACTAGACAAGAAAGGTGGAGGATGCCGAAAAAGGCAGAAATATCTTGCAGAGTTGACCAGTACGGAGGACCGATCGAGAAGCAGAACCAAATAGCAATTGGATACGTTATGTCCGATATTACTAGTGTCTATGAGACGTTTATGTTGACAGCGATGGCAGAATTAATGATTATCGGTCCCAATTCAGCGTTTTATAAAAGTCTGATCGAAAAGAACATTTCTGGAGGCTACAATTCGCTAACAGGCTATGATAATCAAATTCGCGACACACTTTTTGCTGTAGGTTTGAAGGACGTTGAAAAAGCCAACTTTGAAACCGTAGAAAAGATCGCAAATCAAACGATTCAAGAGATATTTGAGAAAGGATTCGAGAAATCGCACATTGAAAGCGTTCTTCACGGGTTCGAGCTGTCGATCAAACACCAGTCACCGAAATTTGGCTTAAACGTACTCTTTAACTTGATGCCTCTGTGGAACCACAATGGTCCAGTACTGAACGCGCTTAAAGTCAACGAACTTCTGAACAAACTTAAAACTAACCTCATGAACCCAAGTTACGTGAAAGATGTCATCGAAAAATACTTCATTTTGAACAACCACAAACTTATTATGACTATGCAGCCCGATCCTAAATTCGATGATATATTCAATGAAGCTGAAGCGAAGCTATTGAAAACCAAAGTTAAATCTCTGACGCCACAACAAAGAGAGTTGATATACAAAGATGGTTTAGAACTCTCAAAGGCGCAGAAAGAAGTTCAGAATCTAGACGTGCTTCCTTGTCTGAAAATCAATGAGATAACTCTGAACAAAACTGCGCCGCCATTAAAACACACTGCCTCTGAAACGATACCGTTACAGCTCTGCGAAGCGAATACAAACGGAGTGACGTATTTCAAGGGAATACTAGGCACTGACTGCTTGAACGAGACACAGAGGCAGCTGCTTCCATTCTTCAATTACATTCTCGACAAATTTGACACGACGAATTACAACTACAGAGATTTTGACAAGTTCGTCAGCAAATCTACGTCTGGGTTGAATTTTATTACTCACGTAACTGAACATATTGACCAGCAAGGACAATATGAGCAAGGGGTATTGATGAGCAGCCACTGTTTGGACGAGAACCTGCCGAAAATGCTGGACATTTGGAACGAGATTTTCAACAAACCCAATTTTGAGAATAAGGAAAGAGTAGCTATGTTACTCAACAGTTACTGTTCTTCCTTGTCCAATGGGATCATTGATAGTGGTCATACTTACGCTATGCAGGCTGCAAGATCCCTGATATCATCTGTAGACGAATGCAAAGAGAGTTTATTGGGTCTCCACCATGTTATGACGATGCAAGAAGTCCAGAAAACGTTTAAAATCGAACAGGTCCAAGGTCAGATTGATGAAATAGGGAAACAAATTCTTAAAGGCAACAACTTAAGAGCTGCTTTCCACTATTGCAATACGAATAAAGATATTCACGCATCTGTAGACAGTTTCTGCCAAGGTTTATGCAAAGATGATAGCAATAAAGAATTGAATAGAATCAATTGGACAGAATGCTCGGACATTCCGAAGGAGAATCGTGGCATCCACATTTCAATGAATATCCCAGTCAATTTCTGCGCTAAAGTGATCCCTACTGTGCCTTATACTGATCCAGACTACGCGAAATTGCGTGTGCTTTCTAGATTTTTAACGTCTAAATATCTGCATCCGATTGTAAGAGAACAGAATGGCGCGTACGGTGGTGGCGCTATGCTTACGATGGATGGAATTTTCAACTACTATTCGTACAGAGATCCCAATTCGAGAGTTACGTTGGACGTTTTTGATAATACAGCTGATTGGATGGCTAAGTATAAAAATTTGGTTGACGATCAGAACCTTTTTGAGGCGAAACTGTCTATATTACAATCGATGGATCAGCCTATCGCTGAATATATGAAGGGAATTGATCTATTTTTGTATGGGTTGTCGTATGATATCTGGAAGACCCAACGCGAAAGAGTGTTGGCGGTAAAAAAAGAAGATTTGATCGAAGTCTGTGATAAGTACTTGAAGAAAGACAAATGGTCTGGAACTTGCGTGATTGGAGAAGGCTCGAAGGATTTAGAACAAGGGAAAGAAGCATGGGAGAAGATAAGTGGACCTCAGCAATAGATATTTCTTGTTTAAGAAGAATCTGTGAGCGCAAATGTTGAAGATGAGAACAAACATACTGTTATGTCATAAGATACAGCTAAATATTTTGCTTCTAGTCAAAGTGTTGTCTTTAAGCCTAATATTTAGGCATTTAATGCAGTCATGCATGATGCAATGAGGGTGATGAAATTAATTCCACTAAATAGCAAGATGTAAGCCGTAAGCCAAATATTGGTAAAATGTTAACTGTTACAATATTAGCACAAACGCGCAAATCGCATTATTTACCAATCGTGTATTGGTTGTACAGACCCAGGCAAACTGGTTGACTATCGGCTGGGGGATTGCGCAGAACACTAATTTTGACATGCCTGCGCGCGGGCGCGGGTATTCGGGAGATTCGCGCGCGCTATTGGTCACGCGCAAGTGCACATGCGCGATCTTTCCCCCTCTCCGTGGACCGCGCGATGTTCAACAAATTTGCCGGTACCAATACCTGGCTTCTTCGTATTGCCATCTAGTGGATATTTAATTCTAAAAACCTTCATTAGGTGCAGTTACAACCACATAATTTGATTATTGTTAAGTTTACTACAGAATGCTACACATTTTTGAATCAGATACATCACAAAGCATTTCTATATTGGGGAGGAACGCAACTGACCAAAATGCGTCAATCAATAAATAAGGGTTACGGATGGCTATATGCAACAATACCTCTATGGCCAATTTAAATTTTAGATAAGGCCGAAATATGACTAACTAAAAATCTTATAACTTCGAAATTATTTGTTTTAAGATATTGTATATATGTTTTTTTTAAAATAGCGTCGTTGATAAATTATCGGGAACATCTGACTATTATTTGAAAAAGCAATAAATGAAGGTTAACCCTTTCCCCGCCACGCTTTTTTCCGAAAATGGTGCCCTAACGCCACGACAGTTAAAAAAAATTCCAAAAAATTATTAAGTTATACTCAACTCATTCAGGCAAGTAAAAATACAACGTTTCTTGATCCTGTTTTTTTGTCTGATATATCAGTCATTGGCGTGGTGGGCACGAAAATGGTTTGTCTAATTATCAGCCATTGGCGTTGAAAGGGTTAAGTTAAATAATGCACTTTAATTAGCATTGTAATCATTATTTTTAAAGTCTGTATGTTAATGGGAGGGTATTTGTAGCTAACTTTACAATGACCAATTTATGTGGTGAATTATTACGAGTGCGAGTATAATAATTCAAGAGATACTTGACATGTAATTTTTAGATTTTATGTTATATATTCAATTTTATTATTTAATGTCTATATTTTTAGATTATGCTCCGTAATGTTTTAATCTTACACTCCCTCTTTCTCATAAAACAAACTTAATTTTTTGTATGTGTCATAATATAATATAAATAAAGTTGTCACTGGTGGGACAAATGAGAATAGATAATCCCCGACGACATTGAATTTTAATTGTAATATTATTGTGGGAGTCAGAAAACTTGAAATCAAAGGCTCGAAGATCAGATGAGCGTACAGCCTGGCAGCACAAT
Organism: Mecyna flavalis; assembly: GCA_949319885.1. Lineage (NCBI taxonomy): Eukaryota > Metazoa > Arthropoda > Insecta > Lepidoptera > Crambidae > Mecyna > Mecyna flavalis. Next base: position 556,518 of record OX439420.1, on the reverse strand, counting down.
AAACGACACTTCCTTGTGAAGTGTCCTTCAATGGAATAGGCCGCAGTGGCTGCTTACCATCAGGTGGGCTGCGTCCCTGTCTGCCAACTAAACTAGTATAAAAAAATTATTTTTTAATATTCTGTTTTATAACTAAGGGGTAGTGTTAATACGGTTCATTCGTCGCATTTAAAAGATGTGTCCATTGGAATTGTGTAAGTTACGATACTTTGTAGCGTTGATTACCTTATGGTAAGATTAAGAGGTAGCTTTACTATGTTGGTGGATTCTAATATTGTATTTATTTCAGAGTATATAGACGTGAGACTGTTATTAATAATAAATGTTATTTGGTATTTCCTTTGTTTTATTTTATTTTGGCCCATATCCTTTTTGGGGAAAAATTTAATTATGCATATCTGTAGCCGGAAAACAACAGAGTTATGCGTGATTGGATGAGGTAAAAGGATTTAAACTACAGTCGGTTAGATCAAGTTACACTCAATCTGTCAAAAATTCTCTTAATTGGTAAAGGTAAAGTACTCTATGTTACGCAGTTAAATTAGTGCTTTATGGAATGGACGCTAAGCTCAAAACTGACTGTAGGAATTTACCAGTTTACTGAGGATAGGTTGATGTGGTGCGGATTGGATTCTGGGACGAACGGGAATTGAATTACTGTAAGTAAGGCTAACTTCTGATGACTATGATTTTCTTAGAAAAGCGATTGCCATGAACCCAGAATAGGCTGTGTTATTTCGGAAGATTAGACCTGTGGGGTAAAACGTATGCCAGCTGAAATAACAAGACTCATTTTTGTTGTGTCTAAATAAAAGAGCCTTGATATTATGCTTGTCATTATTCAATTCCCGTTCGTCCCACTGGTGGGACGAAGCCTGGTGGGACGAACGGGAATGAACCCTACAATCGACTCTACAAAGGATTTTTTCAGATATGAAAATGAACACGATTTAAACAGAACAATGGATGTAACGGTAAGTACAAAAAACATGTTTGTTTTTCAAATGAATGTATATAGATTTAGTGACGCTTCTACTTGCAGTAATACCAAGAGCTTTATTTAATATTATAACACAGAACCGAGATCACGATGTCCGATAAAAATTGCTCAAAATATGGTGGGAGGGGTAGATGGGGATTCGATCCCTGGCTATGTCACTCGCCAAACCCCTCTGGTACGAATCCAAAGGGGACAATTGGGAAAAATTGCCACTCGGTGTGATAACTGGGAACAAAATTCCCACTTGTCACCCCGGGAGACAGCTAGAGGGAACAAATGGGAATAATCCCCATAGCAAAGCTATTTAGTATATTGTATTTGAGAGGAGGGTGCGAAAAAAATTATCTATGTATGGGAGCGAAGCATGGGATCCAAGTGGACGGAGCGGTACTTCCCCGGTCGAGTCGACCTATTACGACTGACAGAAAGGAACTGTCCGCATCATTGCATTTTATGAGATGACTAAGAGTTTTTTTTTTAAAAATACCAGATCAGTCAGTTCAGTTGGCAGACTCAGCCCACCTGATGGTAAGCGGCCTCTGCGGCTTATTCCATTGATGGACACGTCACGTCACCAGGAAGCGTCTCTCAATGTGCTGCCACACTGTAGGCTCATCTGATCTTCGTCTTTTTGATTGTAAGGGAACTAGCTCCCACATTAAGGGCCGGTATTTCAATAAATACTTATCTTGATCTTAATCCGGGATTGATAATAAGTAAGTATGACTTAAGTGTATTTCAATAGGATTAAAGTTAAGCGGCACTTCTTCTTCTTAGCGTGTCGATGGCTAAATTTTATTGGCCCAGAATCCAGCGACCCGAACAGCATTTTGGTCAGCGCGCAACAACTCTTCTCTTGTGCAAGTATCAGGGCACGCGGGGCAACACAAGAGGTGGGCCATTGTTTGAGGGGAGGCACCGCAGTCGCAAACGTTCTCAGAAGGCTCCACGTAACCCCAACGCTGCAAGTTGTCTCTGCAGCGGCCAACCTGAGTCCGTAGCCTATTGAGCGCTTTCCAAGTCGACCACGGCAGATCATGGCCTGGAGCAAGGCTCTCACAGGGTGGGTACAGAGGAAGGGGATGTTTTTCCTTCCATCTGTTAATCCTTACCAAGGACGGATTATCTGCGAAAACCGGCTCAACTCTCCTGTGAAAGCTTCGTCGGCTTTTGAGTCGTTGCGGTACAGGGACGTAACCAAACATGGGGTGACGGGGGTCTCGCTCTACCTTCGCTTTTTCAAGACCGCTAGCCACACCCCTTCGAACCCCGGGAGGAGAAATACCAGCCAGGGAATACAGCATATTTACCGGAGTTGGCTTGAGGCAGCCCGTAATTACACGGCAAGTATAATTAAGTGCTGTATCCACCTGTCTCGCGTGCACAGAGCGGCTCCATACCGGACAAGCAAACTCGCCAGCCGAGAAGCTAAGCGCTAAGCCAGTAGTTCGCAGGACATGCGGTGACGCTCCCCACTTTGTTGATGTTAGTCGCTGAAGTAGATTATTTCGTGCAGTGACCTTCTTCCTTACGTTCTCACAGTGAATTTTGTACGTAAGTGTTCTGTCGAGGACAACGCCCAAATATTTAGGATGAGGAGTGTGGCCAATTGGGACTCCCTGCCAAAGGATGTTAAGAGAACGGTTAGCTTCCTTGTTGCGAAGATGGAAAGCGCAGCTTTGGGTTTTGGAAGGGTTGGGCCTCAGCGTGTTTTCCGCGTAGTACTTGCTCATCCCCTCCAATGCTATTGTAATATTTCTCTCAACTTCCTCGAATGAATCGGCCTGTGATGCCAGCGCCAGGTCGTCAGCGTAGAGGTAACGGGTTGTGCTTGGGGTAGATGGCTGATCGTTGGTGTAAATATTAAAAAGTAACGGTGCAAGTACACTCCCCTGTGGGAGGCCGTTTATTTGCGATCGCCACCTACTTTTATCTGACGGAAGATGAACTTGGAAGCGGCGGTTGAGAAGAAGTTCTCTTAAAATATTCACAAAATTATGATCCTCGGTTATGTTAGCTACCTTCTGCAGCAGTATTTTAATGTTAACCGTGTCGTATGCTGCCGATAGATCCACGAAAACGACACCCGTCACCTTACCTGTCTCAAACCCATCCTCGATATGTTGAGTTAATTTTAGCGTCTGACTGCTGCACGATCTTCCCGGTCTGAATCCTGCTTGGTCTGGATTCAATTTGGAGTCAACGGCAAGGGTCAAACGGCCCAGAAGGAGACGCTCAAAGAGTTTGTAAGTGTGGCAAAGTAGGGATATTGGCCTGTAACTTTTTGGGTCGGCAGCTGGTTTACCGGGTTTCAAAATTGCAATCACTTTTGATTTTCTCCAAAGCCTTGGGATTTTTGCCGACAGCAAGCATTTATTAAATAACTCGAGAAGCCAAGAAACAGCAATCGGCCCAAGGTGCTGAATTTGCTCGACAGATATGTTATCTACCCCAGCCGCCTTCTCACTTTTTAAAGATCTTATGGTCTGGACCAGCTCTGTTAAGTCAAAAGCTTGACTTATGCTAGTACTGCTTCTAGGCGGGGATTGATTAGGACTTGGAATTTTAGTTCTATTGGGGGGTTTTCCATTCATTAGTAATTGATGGGCAATCTGATTGGCTGTAACTTTACTTGGTGATAGGGCTCGAGGAGGCTCACTGGTCAGATTGCGTATGGTGGACCATGCCTTCTTGCTATTATGAGTCAAGTCAATTTTTCCGATAGTGTCTAGCCATTTTTCTCTGCGACTCTCACTAATTTTGTTCATAACTTCCTCGCCAATGCTCTTGGTTTCCTCCGAAAATGGGTCAGTGTCGAAGGCTGTTTCGTAAAGACTCAAAGTTTCCGCTGCTTCTTTCGAAAGACCGGGGATGTAAAGCGAGCGACATCCTCTGGGAATGCACCTACGAGATACTGAAGCAACTAAATCAGAAAACTGATCATAGTTCTCCGGGGATGGTGTCAGGAGGCGAAGATTATCATCGATGGATTCAGAAAACCGTTTCCAGTCTGCCCTCGAGTAATTAAAACGGCGTCTAAAGGGCACCCTGACCGGGCAAACTACAGGCTGGATAACACATGAAATTGGGCGGTGTTGGGTCTTTGGGATTGGTTGGCAAACTGTCTTTACAGTTTGAGCCCTGATATAAGTACTGACAAAAAGAAGGTCGGGATTATATCCGCGCCTCCAGCGACCACTATTGAAAGATGCGGGTTGTTTGGCGTTATGAACGAGGGTGAGATCTTTTGCCTCTGCCCATCCCTCGACTGCATGGCCATCCGAGTTAGTATTGTTATATCCCCAATTAGTACTATGGCTGTTGAAGTCTCCTACTACTACTTTAGTTGGTTGGTGAAGGAAATTATCTGGCTCGGCAAATTTAAAAGCCACATTTGGTGGCTTGTAGACTGATGTTACTGTACAGTTTCCAGTATCCACTGTGATGATTTCAATCGAATCTTCAGAGGTCGAACTACATGAAATTATTTTTATGCCAGCAGCAGTAAAAACTGCGCTACCGTATTTTGGGTGTGGTATTTCCGCTACTAGTGTCAGCCCCGGAATATGTGGTCTGTTTTGGTTAACGCTGCGGTGCGTCTCTTGGACGCATAAAATATCGCAGTGCGATTTTCGGCAGAGTTCTGCAAGCATCACAGCTTTGTCCGAAGAGAACCCCTCAATGTTGACAGACAGGACATTTAATGCGGATCGGGAAGCTAGCCTCCGTGCAGAGTTTTGGTCAGGTCCTGGCGATGTCTGTTGCCTTTGCCCTGACGAGAGGCGTTGGTTTGGCCCTGATAAGGGCCGTTGGTTTGGTCCTAAAGAGGACCGGGTTGAACGCCCTTGAGGGAATTTATTAGCCATCGTGGTGAAAAGATTAGTAAATCTGCGTTACCGATTGTACTATCTTCCGCAGATTCAGAGCCAGGGTGCGCCGGGCGTATAGGGAACTCAATACGCCACACGGGGAGGCTCTTTTCTTGCACCCCAGCACTAAAGTCATACACTTTTACCTGTCAAAAGTAATACTTATCTTAAATGTTATATTATTTATTATTATTTATTTATTTATTTTACTTTAATTAGCACGGTATTACACCAATTACAATAATTAAAGAATATATTATATACATACGTTAAGAATAACAAAAAATAATAATATTTCTTAAAACAAAAAAATATCTTCTATCATACATCTCGCTCACAAAACTTCAAACATTCAGCCTTTACAATACCCCAAGCATCCGCAAACAGGTCGAATTTTGGGTTGGCCTCAAGGAGTGCGTTGAGCGCGGTAAGGACGCGTGGAATCGGCGAACGTGCCCGCGCTACGGTACGACAACCAGGCACAACAAACAGCTTGTGTTTCCGGAGTCGACGGTAGTTGTTCGGAACATATAATCGACACAGCGCATCACTCAGGTCCTGGACGTCTACTTTCCCGAGCAAGATTTTACAGGCCATAGTAAGCTGATCAAATGCCCGCCTAACCTCCAACGAATTGTAGCCCAGGCAGCCCAGCAAAAATTTTGTAGGGTACATAAATGGATAGTATCCATATCGTCGCTTGTAAAGGGTTCTCAGAAAAGCCTTCTCAACCTTTTCAAGCATTAGTGCATATGTACTTTCGTGTGGGTTCCACACGCAAGCACTGGCTTCGAGCTTAGTTCTTACGAGGGCACAAAATATAAGTCGAACGACGTGATCATTCTTAAAGTCTCTAGCATTCCTAAGAACAAAACCTAGTCTTCTATAACATTCCTCGGCCAACATTGTCATATGTCCATGGAATGTGAGCTTTTGGTCAAATGTTACACCCAGATCTTTAATTGTGTTTTTCTTCGTTATAATTTGACCATTGATGTAATAGTCGGTACGAATAGGGTGTCTTGAGCGACTAAATGTCATGGAATAACATTTATCAAAATTAAGTTCCATTTTGTTGACGGCGCACCACTCGTGAATCGCGTCAATATCTTTTTGAAGTCCCTGACAATCGGCATTCGACTTTATTTCGAGAAACAATTTAAGGTCATCTGCATATAGCAAGCATCTTGCATGAGCGATTACTGAAGGAAGATCATTTATCATGAGCAAGAACATGAGTGGCCCAAGTATGGATCCCTGGCTGACACCGGATCGGGTGTGATATGGTTGAGACTCATAAGATCCAAGTCTTACAAACTGCCGTCGATCACGGAGATAATCAGCGAGAAACTGAAGAAGGCCAGGTGTGAAACCGATTTCAGAGAGCTTAGAAAGCAGTATGTCATTATCGACTTTGTCAAATGCTTTCCGAAAGTCGAAATATAAAACATCAACCTGCCCTCCATGGTCCAAACTAGCCGAAATGTATTCCACGAGGGTCAACAAATTAGTATTTACCGATCTCTTACTTGTGAAGCCATGCTGCTCTTTACATAAGTATTTGCTTACTTGAGCATTTATATGCCGGTATAGTACAGCCTCGAATATTTTGGCTGGAGAAGACAAAATTGCTATTGGTCTGTATTCGTTGACCATCGTCTTATTAGTGCTCTTGGGTATGGGAGTCACTCTCGATAGTTTCCACTGGGGAGGGTAGACACCAGATTTTAGGGCAAGATTAAAAATGTGACATAGCGGTCTGCATAAAAAAGATTTTCCTTTTTTAAATATAATTGACGGTATATTATCTGGTCCAATAGAACTATTAAGTTTTAATTTATTAATACCAAATTTAACGTCTTCAAATGTGAACCGAAAGATATTTATGTAGTTACTACTATTTGCATAAGCGGCACTTTCTGTTAAATTACTGGTATCCAGTTGAGGGGTCTCGGACAAAAAGACGCTAGCAAAATATTTGGCAAAAGCCTCAGCTGCTTTAGGTCCAGAGTATGAAGAACCTTCGTAAATAACATTTGATTCGAAACCTCCCTTTGAACGCAATTGTGAAATATGCTGCCAGAACTTAAGTGGGTTTACTTTAATGTCACTCTCTATGGTACTGATATAGGATCTGTAAGCAAGAGCACAGCGCTTTTTGATATCTGAACGACACTCTGAAAATCGCTGGTAAGATTCTGCAGATTTTAACCGTTTCCAAGCAGAGTGAAGTGATTTCTTACGTTTGATATCTTTTATTATGTCTGATGTAAACCAGACAGGATAACGTCTACAAATTTTATTACTTCTATGCTTTTTAGGCATGCATAGGTCAAATATATTGTAAAAAATGTCATAAAATGAGTTAGTAGCTGTGCACACATCTTCACTTTTTAGTACTTCATCCCATGACACGCTAGATAACAAAGAAAATAATAGATCATAATCACATTTTCTAAAATTCCAGTCTTTTGTTGGATCAATATTGCTCGGTTCGACGAACTCTGAGTAATGCGCTGAATCAGTTTGCATCTCGATATTTAGAGGGGGGTGATAGGCATCTGGAGTGACAACTCCTGCAATGTGATTGACAACTACATCTCGCGCCTTGACCCACCCGTCGCACTCCCGAACCAATGCAACATCTAACATTCCACCATAAACGTTAACAACTACATTCTTTTCAACCAAACCACAAAAGGACAGAAAATAGTGATAATAATTGTTTACATTTAGCGATGCACTTTTCATATTTAAATCTCCAAGAATTACAACATAACCTTTTAATGAGTTAATAGTGCTTTCAACTTTACAGAACCAATCAAAATATTCACTATCATATGCACTCGGCTTAATGTATACTACGCACATATAGAAGAGATTCCCGTGCCAGGTGAAACTTGCCCAAAGATCTTCGCCAACTTCTGTCTCAAGATCTGAACGACGACGCAGTATTATAGGGGCACGTGCAGCAAGTAAGACACCTCCACAAGGTGTTCTCCGGTCACGACGAATTAAGTTCCAATCTCCACAGGCCAGTTCAGAGTCCAGTACAGAAGAATCAAGAAAACTTTCTGTTACTGCAACTAGGTGATTCTCCAGTAGAGCCAAGCTATTTCGCCAGATAGATAGTTTTGTTTTAAGACCACGGACATTCTGATAAAAAATGCTAAGGTAATCCTCTTTATTGGGTGTCTGTACCGATCCGAAAGGACTGCGTGTCCTTTGTGGATTTGGATTGATTTGCTGGCCTTTTAAAAGTTACCCATGTTTTTATTCTGGCATTAACAGGCCAAACATCCGTAGAAAAACACAAATCATAGTAAGCAGTAGGAACACCTATTTTAAATGATTTGTAGTCGCCTCTGGGGATTAACTCCTGAACAGTACACGTTCCTGTAGGGCATAACTGCCGAAGGTAGTCTCTAACGTCATCGGCATTGGACTCCATGTTCCATAAATGCATATACCTTCTGGGCTCCACCGCTTTAAGGGATGTCCTGTTCGAGCCAGCGGTACCGCATAAGGACGCCGGCCGCTGTTTTCTTCTATACTTGACTTCAGTATACTGTTCAGGATCATGTATGTGCTGACTTACCACGGTCAAACTGTCCTCTTTCGGCAATGTGTTTAATGCCGTTAGTGTCTCGGCTACTATTCTCGGAGAATGTGAGATGGGTTCACAATGTACAGGCAGCTTACCCTTATTTGTCTCGGCTCTTTTATTTTTCTGCTTACGCTTTTTAGGCCCTGGATTTGCCGACGTCCCTGCCGTGGTGGTAGTAGGAGGGTGTGTGGGTATATTTTGCGCCTGTTCTGGAACCAAAGATGGCGCGGTCGTATGCGTTTGAGGTGCCAAATCCTGTGGGGTCGTGGACGCTGTGAGATTGCCAGTTCCAACAGACTGAAGCTTCTCGTTAAGTTCCCTAATCTCTGCACTATATTGGAACATCTTATGTTCATAGTTTGATATCAAACTGACAGCCTGTGTAATTTGAGTCTTAAGCAGTTTGATTTCTTTGCTCATGTTCTGGACCTCTGTTAAAATGAGGTCTATTTGTGCCGAAGGAGGAGGAGTATCTTCCATTGAAGATGGCAAAGCTGCTTTGTTTCGGTCTCGAAGCGTCACATTTGGGTCTCGGAGCGTAACATTAGGGTCTCGGGTTTTTCTTGTTCCCACGGGTGTCAAGCTGTTATCCCCGCTTCTCTTATTTGCGCAACGGCATTCAGGACAGATCCACTCATGAGGAGATTCGATTGGTTTCCCCCCCGCACAAAGTTGGTGATAAGTTTTGCAACAACTTTCTAAAGTGCAACGGAAGAACGAATCCTCCTCGACATCAATAAAAGCACAACAAGCTGCACAAAACATTGCGTCTCCGTTTCACAAGCCCAGCTCCAAAAACAAACAGATGAGATGATTCACCTCGATCAATAGTAAGCAAAGCGTAGGCTGTCCAAACCAGTTAGCAGGCGTACGATGCGATGATTCACCGGTGACGGCGCGGCGTAAGCGTAGGTTAATTTCGGGCGCCCGCGAGCAAGCTTCCGTGGCTCGGTGGCTAAGCACGCCCGCCGCAATCCGCGCGTCGCAGTGACCGCGGGCTCGATCCTCAGCGGGACCAACAAAAAGATTTAAACTCACGGGCGCGCGCGAACTGGCAGGGCTTCGCAGCAAGATCCGGGCTTCACCGCGACTAGTCGGGCGGAGTCCGACGGCCTCCAACTAATTCGGAACAGCAGGCAACACACGTCCGATCGCTACGATGTCTCAACGCCGAAAAAATGTATATGTACTTAACTTTTGAAATACCGGCCCTAAGATTAGCAGAACTCAGCCAGAGCTGTTATAACGGCAGATTTCACCTGTCGAGGTGGCATAGCTAGCCAGTCAGACTCTGAAAAAGACCTGCCATTCTTCAAGTAGGCATTGCTTTCCGGCGGTGATGTAGTTTTACATTATAACTGTACATTTATCATTGTTTCAGTTCAACATGAGTCTACCAAAATCATTTTCTACAAACGAACAATATTTCGAAAGTTGTCTGCAATTTTTTACAAAATACGAATTCTTAATAAGCCACCCGAACACACACGTCCTTGTAGACAACATATTGGACAATATTGCTATTGAAAATGACGTTGAAATAGATTTACAAGCTAAAAGTTTAAATTTACTTGATATAAGAAATAAAAGTAGATTTATAGATGATTTTTTAAAGGATTTAGAAGGAATCAATGTTGAATACGATAACAGTCTTGATGAAAACGATGAAATTGCAGATTTTGATGCGCCTATAGGCCCGAAGAAGAAATATGAAGTGGTAAGACTGACTGAGGAGGTGGCAAAAATGTGTCAAGACTATGGATGTGATACAGTTATTGATATTGGATCTGGATTGGTAAGTTTTCACTATGAATACTTTTTTTACGATAGATAGCAACATTCCGAATACGATGGTAGAGTCAGTAGAGTCTTTAGATGTCTAAGTCCTTTTTGATTTTTTTCAAAACTCCTTTTTTTTGTATAGCGGGCAGACGAGCATGCGGCAAACGTGATGGAAAGTTCTCATAGCATTTATGCATTTTTTTTTTTGTTTCTATTCATCTTGTGCGCTATTACCTTAACGATTAAGCTTCTGCTACTAAGAAGCGTTGATATATAGCATTCAGTCTATCTTAGACGCTCTGGAGGCATTCTCCATAACTCATCAGTCATCACCTACCCCCTCCGTCCATCATCATCATCAGCCTAGTCTACTGCTGGACATAGGACTCTCCAAATGCTCGCCATCTCGCCCCTCCGTTCATTATTCTTTAAAGGCAGGCAACGCACCTTAGACCTAGGCGCAGGTGTCTATTTGCGGTAGTGATCACTTACCATCAGGTGTCAAACTTGCTTGTTTGACTTCTGCCATAAAAATCCTTTTCCAGGGATATCTAGACCAAAGACTACACTCAGTAGCAGGACTCAACGTCCTAGGCATAGAGAGCAACAGTGACCACATCGCCCGAGCTATCCAGAGGCAGAAGCAGTACTACCCAAGTTCGGAGGGAAAAGTCGTTTATACCCAGATGAGGGTAGATGAAGGGTCCGCTGAAGATATTGAGAAGAGACTAAAATGTAAGTGCTTTTGATTACTTATCTATATTTCATTTGACCGCCTCAATGGAACAGTGGCTGTCAAATGAAAGCCACAATGTTTTGTGTTACAGATAGCTTCAAATCACATGGTCCTGTTTGTATGACGGGGCTGCATGCCTGTGGCGACCTATCAGTGGACGGAATCAATATATTCTTAAAGATGGAGAGCGTCAAAGCGCTCATTCTTATGCCATGTTGCTATCACAGGTAACTGTTAATTCTCTTTTTATATAATTATGTTAATAGTAGCACTTTGTCTGCGCTAACAAACTACCTAAGTATTCCTTTTGACAAATATAGTAAAATGCAAACCCCGAAAAGTGAAAACACACCTTTAGGGGTCGAATTTCGTTAAATCCCGCTATTACATCTTTTTACCTACTTCTCAAAAAGATATGTACCTATGTAGATAGATTGTGACTCCTAGCACTTCTAGTTTCAACTTTTATACAAACTATTTACTCCAAAAACCACCACTTAGGAGTCGAATTCCCATGTAACTCAACTTTTCAGAATGGTCCACAAAGAGAACAAGTTCAAGAATTTCCCCATCAGCTCAGTCCTGAAGAGAGTTTGCGAGAAGCACCGTTTGGTCATGGCTGTGCCGCTGCTGAGACTGGCGGCGCACCCGGCGCTCAGCCAGCAGCGGCTGGGGGAGATGGCCTGCAGCCTGCTGGCCCGGGCGCAGTTGCAGCTTTATGCACAGAACAGTGAGTACTTCTTCTTCTTCGGCAAGTATTTAGAGACCTTGGTTTGCTGCCACTACCGGCCTTGTATATTTATGAGATATGCATGTTTGTACATAGGCATATTGTATTATTTCGCAAAGCATGTGATACAAACTCAAGACTAAAAAGAAATCCTCAAAGACTTGTTTTAAATGAAATCCCTCGTTCTGAGAAATATAACAAAAACTGTCTCACTATGTGCGTTAAGATCTATAATAAGATTCCAAATGACATTAAAATGCTTAATACAAATAGGTTTAAAAAAGCACTGACAATTTTACTGACTCAATACAATTTTTATGACATTAGAGAATTTTTAAATGTAAAGTTTTGATAAATATTTGCATGCTATCACGTTTTGGCTAAACATGTGTTCTTATTTATTTTGTAACATCATTTATACCGTGTTTAAAGCAAATAAATGAATTATTATTATTATTCGTAGCGAGTCGATGGCTAAATAGGGTAAAGTACCTTTAGTCGTACCAGCGCTTAAGTCGTACCACGTCGATACCTGCGCACTCGTCATGAAAAGGTGAAGGCAACCGGTTGCCTTAGTCATACCGACAAATGTTCCTGGTAGTCATATCAAGCCCAGGGACGCTGCCGACGGCGATGCAGGAGCGCGGGGGGGTTTAGTGGGTATTCTCCGTGCAACAGTCTTTCTTAAGACTGGGGCATGGAGTTGCACTGAGTCCCACACACGGCTCGCCTTCCCCAGGCGGGTTATGGTGCGTAAATGCATTCCCCTCCACAAAAAAAAAAAGTCATACCGACAAAAGGTTTTTGTAAAACCTTTGAAAAACCATTTTATTAAAGTTTTTTAAATGTCTATCAATGTTTTTTGATTCGTTAATAAATGAAGTTTTTATGTGTGTAAAGATTTTTCTTGTATTCAAATTACAATAGAAATTACAGCTATTTTCCTTGACCTGGTACGACTAAGGCGACCTTACCCTACCAGACCAGTACCTACTCCGCCACCCTAACAGCATTACTGTTAGCGCGCAGCAAGTCTTCCTGAACACATGTGTCAGGGCACGCGGGACAAGAAAGCAGGTGGGCAATGGTTTGCGGGGAGGCACCACAATCACATGTGTTTTTAGCTGGTTCTATGGTTCTATGTATCCCCAGTTCTTCAGGGTTTCCTAGCATGCAACGCCCAACGGCCGACTTGAGTCCTCAATCTGTTTAGTGAGTACACTACAAAGTACTGTGAAAGTACTTACTAAGATAGCGCAGCGACCCAAAATAAGCCTTGGCCTCCAACAAGGGATCTCCACTCTTGTCTATTTTGCGCCGCCTCCCGCCAATTCTCGACGTGGAGCTCGCAAGTTCTTCTCCACCTCGTCTCCCCAGCGGTACCTGGGACGGCCGACCGGTCGTCCCAGGTCCTCACCTCCTCACCCATTCTTTTCGGGTGTGAGCCAGCGGAGTCTGTGTGCACTGGGTAGGGAAAGTGACCAACACAATTTCAGGCACTAGACAAAAACATTCACTGTATCTATAGGCGTCTTCAGTTTTCGTATTTAGTGAATAAACATTTTCTTTCTTTCTCCTTTTCAGACAACTATATCCTGAAGAAAAATAAGAGGAAGCCGATAAAGGCTAGCAGTTCTTTCGAGGATTATATAAAGCAGCTGGATAAGGGTTATTCGCTGATGCCTGCGTCAGGAAGCGCGGGGGAGCGGATTTCCTTCGATCTGGACCAGTTGTTGTAAGTGTTGCGTAAACAAGGTTGTTGATTAATTATACTATTTATTATTTTGACGAGCCGTTTGGTGTAATGGTCGAGAAGTCGGCTATTACACCAGAGGTCGCGGGTTCGATCCCCGCACGGTACAAACATTTGTGTGCATGAACATGTCTGTTTGTATCGGTCTGGGTGTTTCTATATGTATTTACAAAAAAAAAAGTATATAAGTAATGTTTATCCGTTGTCTGGCACCCATAGTACAAGCTATGCTTAGTTTGGGGCTAGATGGGGCTGTGTGAATAATGTCCTGGGATATTTATTTATTTAAACCCAGAAAATAAAAAGCCGACTAAAGAAAGGGGAGGAGGACTCACAGGGATGTTTCTCGAACTCTTCTTCTTACACGTTACACGTTGTTTTTGAGAAAAACCAGCGTTTTTATATTATTTGAAATTTTGGTTGTTGCGAGCGCGCCATGTTTCGACTCGTGTTCGAATCTTCTTTTGTTTTTTAATGCTTCACGCAAGATGGCGTATGGCTGTTGTGGTTCCACACAGAACCGATAGATAGCGTGGATAGGGAAAAAGGATATATTTAGTCGGTTCCCTAACAGTAAGTTAATACCTTTTCTTATACAGGGTGTCCCAAAAATTACACGTCACAGTGACACTGGAGGTAGGCCAGCACAAGAGGCATCGAACAAGCCTAAAATGACCAGGGCTTAGTAAAAGTTGCTCGGTTTTCAAGATATTGCCAATTTAAACTTTTTCTAAATTTTCACGTTTTTTAACGTGTTCAGTGTACTAGCATTAAGTTAAATTAGATAGCCTAATATATTCGCAACAAGAGTACAAAAAAATCTTAAAGGTGAGTCTATGCTTACGCACCGAGCACGAGCCGCGCACGAGCGTAGCACGAGCCGAGCCGCTCTGCTCGCGTGACAAGTGTGGACGCACAACGAGCCTGTACTGCAAGCGCGATGCAAACCTCTTTGTGTTCGTCAAAAACCCGACATTAGGCGGAGCCGTAGACAGAGAAAACTATAGACAGCTAGTAGAAAAACCGGCACGCGGTGCGAGACAAGAAATTGTGTAGTTCTATCTCTTTCTTTTACATGGTCTATCCGTATCGCCCTCTTTTTCTTGTGTGAATGCGATAGATACTATCAATTTGTCTATAGTTTTCTGTGTCTACGGGCGGAGCACAGTCGAACACGAAACGAATGCTCGAAGCGCGCTCGTTCGAGGCTCTAAGTCGGTCCACTGTACACGAATTTTGGATCGGCTCGTGCTCCGCTCGTGCGCGGCTCGTGCTCGGCTCGTAAGCATAGACACACCTTAACATGAGGGCTTCTCACGAACATGAGGAGTTCTCTTTCAATTGAGAATTTTTGACAGGGCTGCGTCCCCAGTAGGCAGTTAGCGGCAGATTGAGTGAGCCGTAAAGTGGCGAACTGAAATTTAAATTTCGAACGTCGCAACCGGTGTTGCTGGGAGTCGGCCGCTCACTGAGATAGTTGGCGCGCGTAGCGCTGCAAACTGCGTACAGTGAGCGCAAAACTAGCAAACTGTGGACACTTCATTTAAATTGATGAGCCGCAGACTGTCAAACTGTTAGTCTGGGAGCGTTCAAGTATTACGTAACGCAATTATTGAAGATTTTTGACCCCCCCCTCCCCCCCTTGTAACGCACCGTAACGTTTTTCTGTACCCCCCCTCCCCCTCTCTAAACGTTACGTAACACTCAAGTCAAGTGAGCATTTTTACCCTAAAGTCGCAAAAAGTTATGTTATAGTTTTTTATCCTTGGTATACTTTTAATTGCCTTTGCGGTAATAATACTAGGTATTTAAATAAAACAAGAGATTTTTAATCCGCAAAACCTGCGTATTTTGTTTATTTTTTATAAATTTTTGGCGACTAGACTATAACAATCGAGGTATTCCCCGTAAAACGTAAATGAAAAACCCTTTTCATTTACGTTTGCCATTTTGCCATTTTTGGAGTTATTATTCCCTAATTTTGTATTTTAAAAAATAACAACGTTACGTAACATTTTGTAAGGAAGACCCCCTCCCGCCCCTGTAACGCATCGTAACGTTTAACGAGACCCCCCTCCCCCCAAATTGCGTTACGTAATACTTGAACGCCCCCTCTGCCGCTAACGACGAGTTTGACGAGTCATTTGGTGTAATGGTCGAGAAGTCGGCTACTACACCAAAGGTCGCGGGTTCGATCCCCGCACGGTACAAAAATTTTTGTGCATGAACATGTCTGTTTGTATCGGTCTGGGTGTTTCTATGTATAATATGTATGTATTTACAAAAAAAAAGTATATAATATATTATGTAATGTTTATCCGTTGTCTGGCACCCATAGCACAAGCTAATGCTTAGTTTGGGGCTAGATGGCGCTGTGTGAATAATGTCCAGAGATATTTATTATTTAACAGTTTGCCTACTGGGGACGTAGCCAGGGTAGGTTGATCTGCTGTCGTCCGTACCACCACTGTAAACCTACATTTGCAATAAAGATATTTGTATTTAATCAATTTCAGAAACATGTGGAACAGCCTCCCTCTTCACACATTCAAACAGGCAGCGGTCTACATCCAGTTGCAGAACTGGCTCCAACCGGTCGTGGAGAACTTCGTGCTTTGTGACAGACTGACTCTCCTGCAGGAGAGCGGCGTGCGGCTGTCCCGGCACAGGCGGCTGTTCCGCGCGGACGCGTCGCCGCGCTGCGTGGCCACGCTGGCGGCCAAGCATGGCGACGTCGCGGACACGTCGCCAAATGAGGTCTCATAAGAGAGAAATTAGGAAAAGACAGTTAAACTAATCTCCAATCTCTTGGTCCGCCTCCGTGGAACAGTGGCTAAGCCGCTCGGGTATAAAAACCCGGAGGTCGTGGGTTCGATTCCCGCCTTGGGTCTGGATGGTGGTAGGACTTTTTCAGAGTCCGACTAGCTACCACCCCCCACAGGTGAAATCTGCCGCCATAACAGCTCTGGCTGTGTTCCGGCAATATTAATGTGGGAGCCAGTACATTTGAAATTAAAGGCTCGAAGATCAGATAAGCCTACGGTCTGGCAGCACATTTAGAGACGCTTCCAGGTGAAACGTCCCTCATTGAAATAGGCCGCAGTAGCCGCTTACCATCAGGTAGGCTGCGTGCCTGTCTGCCAACTGACCTAGTATAAAAAAAACAAAAAACTTTCCCCAGCTCCGTCGAACGAGCGTCAAGATGTTTGCCGGACTCTGTAACAAATGTTCAAAATTCAGGTATATTTTTAAGGCATTCCTGTAAATATTTGTAACATTAAATAAAAAGATAGTTTAAGTACTTAATTGTAATTAATTTATTGTGCGTAAGTATCAACATTTTATAAATAACTATTACATTGTTAATAACTTTTAACCTATCACAGTAGTGTATATTTTAAACAATTACCTATAAGATATAATTTTAATAAATTAAAATTTCACTGCAATTATTTTGTTTTATTTATACAAGTAAAATTACCAAATTATTTAATCCAAAGACTATAAAAAAATGGTGGGCAATAGGCCATATAACGCCACCTAGTCCCAAACTAAGAAAATCTTGTACTGTGGCAAATATAAGATAATCTTACATAAATATTTTTTATAAATATATTAAAGGTACAAATCGCCCATGCCAATACAACATAATTATTATAATGAATGGTGAAAGAAGTGAGTCGGTCAATACCCTAGAGGGCTTTATGATTTTGTGAGTTTAACGTAAAAAAGAGAAAAAAAACTACTATGATAAAATATCTATGTGGACGTGTCCCAAATATTTTATGTAAATAGAGGCTTTTCAAAATACTAAAATATCCCAACTTATTGTTAAGAATAAAACTGAAATTAATCCAACCTGGTTTTTATTTATATATTCCACAACACTTAGCAACTAATTTAGTTGGAATCATATTTATCTGGCATGTTGTCATGTCAGAACAAAATCTATTTCATAATTAAGTGTACATACTGTATAAATTCGTTAAATAACAATTATAGTATATACATTAGTACACAGGTGTCCAGGAACCAATCATAGAAATATAATGTACTAATAGACAATAGTAGTTCCATGTAACCAATGACTTATCCCAGTACCCTAGTGGTAAAAAATAAGACTTTAATAAGAATCACTCCCTCAATTTAGTAAGTCTAATATTTTTACACACCCATTGTGTAACCAGCACTACCTTTCCTCTGGCTTTACATGATTCTCTATAGAACATACAATATGGCAACTCTACTTAATATATGCTCTCTGACCCTCACGCATGGTAAGACAGAAATATAAACTTATCCCGATTTTTGGCCAGAAAAAGAGTGAAAATAACTTTTTACTTAAAATCAACATAATTTTCTGTTGATTTTATATAGGAATTAATTTAGGAGATCATTTAATAAGAACCATGGTCACTGCAAAATAATATAAGCTATGACCTGTACACGGAATTTCGCTGCTGTTTGATAGAGGATTGCATAAATTCAAACTTAATAACCATAACTAAAGGTTGAAAACAAATTAACAAAACTTATTCTAGCCTAAGCCTTTCAACAAATTAGTTTTACCACTTATACACTAATCCTTGTCTTCTGCAATTATCTCTTTAGTATCTTCCGAAGTCAACGTTGGATTCTCTTCATCGATTCGATGCTTGGGACGACCCGGACCTCTTCTCTGCTCCATCATTTTCTTTTTCCACTCTATTGTCTTATTCGTCTCTGGATAAACAATTATCTCTCCTGTTATAGGATTTATTGGATACACTCCTTCTGGAGTGTGTTTTTTCTTTGCCATATCCATCCCATGTCGTCTTTTCATGTGTTTGTTATAATTCGGCCAATTCGTGAAGTCTCGTTGACATAGCTCACAGGAATACGGTTTCACACCTGTATGCTGACGCAAATGTTGGTTCAATATCGTCTTAAAACGGAATCCTTTGTTACAATAAGTGCAGACATGAGGAAGTAAGTCTGTGTGGATGATACTATGCGAGGAGAGTTGTTTTTGCAAGCGGAAGCAGCGTCCGCACTGGTCACAGGAGTATGGCTTGTGACCATCATGAACACCAACGTGGTTACGGAGCTGCTGAGGCGTTTTGAAGGCGTATCGACATATTTCACACTGGTAAGGCCTCATATCAGAATGTAGAATCATATGTCCAGCCAAATTTTGCTTGTTTAGGAAGCATTTTCCACATTTATCACAAGTGTGGTCCCGTTTTCTGTCCGTGTGAGTTAAGAGATGAGTGTTTAGACTACCTTTGTATTTAAATGTTTTATTGCATAGAAGACAAGTTAGATTATCAGTTTCTGCTTCAAGAATTGGTATCGTTCTGGTCCTTTTCTCTTTGTAAAATACTGATGAGTGATTATTCAATTCTTCTGCGCTTTCAAATGACATGTTACAACCAGGACAAACGTTAGAAGTTGTTATGTGGCAGGTTTTATGTCTATTCACTTCCCGTGGTGTCGAAAACCTAACAAAGCATTTATAACATGACAACTTTAGGAACTTACGGTGCCGCTTCACATGTATCATGAAACTGTCCAGTCGTAGCTTTCTAATATTACAATCGGTGCATCGGTAAGCATTACAGCACTTGTGGTATTCCATCGAATGAGTTTTTAACTCATCTATGGTTTGGAATTGTGTTTCGCAGTACGCACAGGTCCAATCATAATCTTTCCAAGTTAGTTTTAGTTGTGCGAGTGGAATGGCATCAAGACTTGCTTTGAGACTAGTTTTATGCTTTTTTTGTTTTTTAGACGGAAAACGCTTTGTAGATTTATAAACTGATATGTTATGGTCCTCCTCACATCCTTTCTCTGGTAATTCAAGCTTCACATCAATGGTTTCGTCGTATTTTACATCATTGTTCTCGAAACCAAAATTATCACAACTTTCGTTGTCCGATAATGATGCTTCTTTTTTTATTTGTTGCACAGTTATTATGTGATGTAGCACGCTCTGGGCTTTCTCTACGCCCATTACGAACTCGTAAGCCCTATCCAAATTGTTTATACAAACAAAACATACTGTATTTGGCATTTTATCTTGAAATAGGTCTACGTTTCCATTCACTCTGCTCAGTTTTCCTATTATTTCTTGCCTCTTTTCTTCGTCCATCAGCAAATCTGTTAATTTTGAGCTCGGCTTCGATTCCGCGCACAGTCTACAGTAACCTGATGCTTTAGTATCCATTTTTTGATATTTTTATGTATTTTTTGGGAAATATTTTGTTTTTCTTGACAGACGAGATGTCATTTCCGTGCCTGGCGTGAATAACTTGACAAGTCTAAAATTGCAATTTTACAGGGTGGCTGTTTAAAAGTTTGGCATCGCCTGGTAAATGTGTTGTTATTCAGTTGTGAACGATGGCAATTTTACCGCCTTTTTTCAACATTTTGAGCTGAATTTTTTTACAGGGATGTGTCATGACCATAGGAAGCCATTGAGCCAATAAAAAAAAATCATGCAAGTCGACTTATCAATGTATTCACGCCAACCACGGATTTAACCTATTGTCATTTTCTTAGTACTCTTTTTAATTTCATTTACAGATTACAGCATTGGATCACTCATTGGATATTTAACACACAGAAAAAATAAATACAAGACTATAAAATTCTATTGACTGGCAACACTATTACACGTTGTTGTAAACCGGTCCATACCGATTTTAAGATAAAACATAATCACTCGATTATACGCTTCGGTTAGTTCAGATAATTTCAAAGACTTCGAATAATCCAAAAGCTTAAGATTTGAGATCAGAGCATTTTTTCAAATTGCTTCATAAACACGTTCAGTGCCGTTTTGGTTGCTAGGTACATTCAGTGCCAAAATGACACGATAAGAAGTTCTTTAAAGCCGCTCTACAGACCTACAAACTTATCTGTTCCGGTGGCCAAAATTGGAACTACGTAAATGCAATGCAAAAACGATATGTAACGATATTATAATGACAGTTCTGAATAGACAGTAGCGACGACGCTGCCACCGGAACAGTTAAGGAAGTCTGTCTGTATCATGGAATTAATATTGTCTGTATAAATTGGTTTTTCAATAGGTGGGTGGATCTACGAGGGCGGTCAAATGTCATGTCCTACGTGTTTACTCAATAACCATTCAATTTATATTTCAATAAAACAGTCATTCGGTTCTTATATAAGTAATGAACAAGGTTTTTATAAATTTACGGCTATAAAGAAATAAATAAAAACGTGATTAATAAAATATGCCCAAATATTAAGATTTTTGCCATGTCCGAAAAGCACTACTGCTCGTTCAATTAATTATATTAAATCATCATAACTGTTTTGAGCACACATTTTCTAAGAAATATATATTACGTTTATAACACTACCGATTAATAAAAAACAAAAATAGTTATCGAACCATTTAGTTCTCTAAATATTGGATCAAAAAAAGTTTACAAAATTAAGTCATTGGTCAGCGCAGTTCTTGTTTTCAAGATTATCGCAACTTTGAGACATAAGGTAGAACACTTAAGTGTGTGACCAGACACCCCGCCCTGCTCCCCAGTCGATCAACGCACTTCACCGCGGAAAAACGCACGTTGTTGGCTCTGATAAGTTTTTAAAGTTCATTCTACAACAATTGACACTTCTATAGTCATTGTTATTTCTCTATCTAAATTCAATTTATATTCATGCCTACGTTCTTTTGCAACAATTTAGAATAAAGATACAAGTGTTTAATAACGTAATCATAACATTAACTAGCTGCCACGCCTTTTAGACGTGTTTCGACTTGTCCTTTTCAAATTCATCATTTGTCTGAACGTCATTGTTCTAAATCTTGATGAAGGTGACAATGACGCTGGTTGAGAATAATGACAAATGTTGTTTATGACAATGACTTGCGTTGAGAATAATGATTTTATTTCTTTTTACAGTAATATTTCCTTGATATCGCTATGAAACTAACCTATCACGTATTGCTGCTACATGCTGATAGTCACCAAACAGGCGACCTGCATCAAAAAATAAGATCCATCACCAAAACCCTTTCTTCTAAAACATGGGCTATTAGAGAACCCACAATGCGAACTACTGACTGAAATAGATGCAATATCTGAAACCTGGAAGGACCTGGACTGTCAGTCTTTGTTTGGAGATCCTCATGCTCACAACTATTTCCTGACAGAGCCCATGACGAAGAAAAAGAGCCATGTACTGAGTACATGTATTGAGGGACGAAGTTCGGGTCGCTATCAGGCGACTAAAAGCGGAAAAGCTACAGGAAGAGATGCCATACCAATTGAAACCATCAAAGCATCAGGGGAGTATGGTGTCGATATCTTTCATACCCTGTGTAACAAAATTTGGGAATCAGGAATCTGGCCCCGAAGTGGACTCACACAGTCTTCGTACCTCTACATAAAAAGGGCTCCACTAAAATATGCAGTAACTACCGCCTAATAGCCTTAATTTCACATGCAAGTAAAATTCTACTGCATATAAATCTAAGGAAATTTCTCCTGAACAGGCTGGTTTTGTGAAAGGGAGGGGTACTCGTGAGAAGATTCTGAATGTGCGCCAGATCATTGAAAAAGCCAGAAAGTTCAACAAGCCGACCTATATTTGCTTTGTTGACTTCTCAAAGGCGTTCAACTCAGTGAGGTGGCCAGTATTTTGGGAGACTCTCCTGGCTATGGGAACACCTAAACATCTGATGCACCTTTCTTGGAAGCTTTATGAAGAAGGAACAGCATCGGTGAGAACGAACGACGTGTCGTCAAATCACTTTCATCCAAGTGCCGGGGTCCGTCAGGGCTGCATTTTATCACCATTGCTGTTTAACACCTACACAGAATTCATTATGAGAATAGCACTCGAGAATTGGTCAGACGGAATCACAATTGGAGGTTATAGAATTTAAAATTTGCAGTATGCAGATGACACAACCCTATTTGCAACAAGCATCGGCAACATTAAAGATAATCCCTGTTGAGTAAAATGGAGCAAGTTAGCCTTGATATCGGTCTGAATTTTTTTTATATGGGAGCAGTCTGGATGACCTCACTCCACCTGATGGTAAGCGGAAGTGAGGTCCAAATAAAATAAAAATTAAGGCTGACTGGCTCAATAGAACAAAGTACCCATTGAGCCAGTCACCCTCACCCTGAAGGCCTGCTTAGATGCCGCTTCACGACCCGCCTAAAAAGCCCTGGATTATAGGAGGAAGGAAACACATGAGCCGGAAGGGCATTCCATGACCTAATGGCACGGGGCAAAAAAGAGGAACTATACCTCTTGGTACGGGCCACCAGTGTCTGGATGGTATGGGGATGGCAACGCAGTCCGGCGCGTGTTGTTCGGGAGTGAAAAGGGGAGGACGGGATGAGTTGGAATAACTCTTCAGAGCATTCCCCATTATAGAGACGGTAGAGAACACTAAGACTAGCAACGTCTCTACGTAACTGAAGAGGTTCTAGGGTCTTAGTCACTTCTTGATTATCGACAATACGGATATCACGTCGTCAACCTGTCGAGGGCCTCCAATAAGTACTTTGCGGAACCATCCCAGAGATGAGAGCAATATTCCACACACGGGCGAACCTGTGCCTTGTATAAGAGACAAAGCTGCACCGGAGTGAAAAATCGTCTCATACTGTTCATTCCGAGTTTACGGGAAGCTGTTCAGATGACGCTCTTGATATATTATTCCCGTTGGTTCAAGTTGCTACGAACATCGATGCCAAGGATGCTTAGGCTATCCTGTATTGGTAAGGGCGTGATCTGAAGAGTGGAATGGGAAAGAAAAGGAGAAGATTTGCAGAAAACAAACACACCTGTCAGGTGTTTTCTTGGCATTGAACTCGATGAGATTGCTGGCAACCCATTTGGATATGCGGTCCAGGACCTCGTCAAGCTCGGCGACAAGAAGATTCCTGTTTTTCTCGGTTTCGGTCTGTTTAGCCGCAAGTCTTCCGAAATATCGTGCGTGGACAGTGCTGTCATCCGCATAGCAATGAATATTACCTAGTGATAACATGTCATTGATATGCAGAAGAAACAAAGTCGGCGACAGGCATTGAGGCACTCCGGAATTTATTGGGAGGAAGCGAGAAGCGCGTCCTTCACGGAGGACACGAATCCTGCGACCCTCCAGAAATCCCGCAATCCAGTCGCATAATAAGCGAGTTGGCAGGCAGACTATATGCCGGAAGCTTGGAAAAAAGCGAGCGATGCCAAACACGGTCAAAAGCCTTGGCAATATCCAGGCTAATAGCCATAGATTCACCATGCTTCTCCATATCCTCCCCCCAGAGGTGCGATACGTAAGCTAGAAGATCACCCGTGGACCGTTTTGGTCTGAAACTATACTGTCGGTCATGTAGTAATGATCTTCTAGTTAGCGGACAAGTTGGGAGTTGATTAAAATAAAACAACTTCAAACGGATGAAAACTCGCGTATATTCTACATTTTGAAATTTAAACCCGACGTTTCGACTACTTTTCAGTAGCCGTGATCACGGTATGACTCAGGTGTTATGCGTCAAACAGTTATTTAAATTGCTATTTCTACCTTCACTTTTATAATTATTTTAGAATATTCAGCAACCGTCGTCTTCACTATCATTCAATACGTTCCTATCCACGCAGTAGGAGCTGATGGTGTCTTGAAGCTGCACAGTATTGTGATGTCCATTGGAACCCATTAGATGTAATACTGGGTCCCAAGTAGGTGGTACATTCCAACCATCTTCCCTATTGAAATTAGGATGTTTTTTAATTTCAATGGCCTCGCGTAGCATCCTGGGTATATAGCGATTTTCTCTGGCAAGGACCTGGGGTTTATCAAAGCGAATGTAATGGTTGGGCTTATCCAGTACATGTTCACACACTGCTGACTTCGTTGACCTCCGGTGTTTCATATCCGCGATATGTTCTTTTATTCGCGTACTGATACTCCTTTTGGTTTGTCCAATGTAAGAGAGCCCACAGTCACAATCAAGCTTGTATACTCCTGCTGTTTGTAGGGGAACATTACACTTAACTGGTCTTAAAAATTGGCTGATCTTCCTAGGCGGCTTGAAGTAGGTTTTAATTGAAGCACGCTTCAAGATGTTACCAATCTTGTCAGTGACTCCCTTCACATATGGTAGAACAGCAGGTTGACGCTCAACTGTAGCTGGTTTAACACGGCGTCTGCGATGATGTGGTACCTTAAGCTTGTTTTCTTTAAGTACCCTCTTGACATGCTGAACTTCTGCATCAAGGTGGTCATCATCACAGATCCGCTGCGCTCTCTGTAACAAAGTTTTACCAACAGTAGCTAACTGCGATGGATGGTGGTGAGATTCACCGTTCAAATATTTATCGGTATGAGTTGCCTTCCGATACACAGTGTGACTTAAGCTATGATCTGAATTCCTGCTAACTAAAACATCTAAGAATGGCAGCTTCCCCTCACTTTCTAACTCCATAGTGAATTTTATTTTTGGATGTATGGAGTTAAGGTGGTCTAAAAATAAAGTTACTTTATCAGATGGTAATATTGTGAAAGTATCATCTACATACCGCTTATAAAATCGTGGAGTAACTGGTGCTGAACTTAAGGCTTTGTCCTCAAATTCCTCCATAAATATGTCTGCCATTACAGGAGATACAGGAGACCCCATTAATTAAGTTCAGCACCAGTTACTCCACGATTTTATAAGCGGTATGTAGATGATACTTTCACAATATTACCATCTGATAAAGTAACTTTATTTTTAGACCACCTTAACTCCATACATCCAAAAATAAAATTCACTATGGAGTTAGAAAGTGAGGGGAAGCTGCCATTCTTAGATGTTTTAGTTAGCAGGAATTCAGATCATAGCTTAAGTCACACTGTGTATCGGAAGGCAACTCATACCGATAAATATTTGAACGGTGAATCTCACCACCATCCATCGCAGTTAGCTACTGTTGGTAAAACTTTGTTACAGAGAGCGCAGCGGATCTGTGATGATGACCACCTTGATGCAGAAGTTCAGCATGTCAAGAGGGTACTTAAAGAAAACAAGCTTAAGGTACCACATCATCGCAGACGCCGTGTTAAACCAGCTACAGTTGAGCGTCAACCTGCTGTTCTACCATATGTGAAGGGAGTCACTGACAAGATTGGTAACATCTTGAAGCGTGCTTCAATTAAAACCTACTTCAAGCCGCCTAGGAAGATCAGCCAATTTTTAAGACCAGTTAAGTGTAATGTTCCCCTACAAACAGCAGGAGTATACAAGCTTGATTGTGACTGTGGGCTCTCTTACATTGGACAAACCAAAAGGAGTATCAGTACGCGAATAAAAGAACATATCGCGGATATGAAACACCGGAGGTCAACGAAGTCAGCAGTGTGTGAACATGTACTGGATAAGCCCAACCATTACATTCGCTTTGATAAACCCCAGGTCCTTGCCAGAGAAAATCGCTATATACCCAGGATGCTACGCGAGGCCATTGAAATTAAAAAACATCCTAATTTCAATAGGGAAGATGGTTGGAATGTACCACCTACTTGGGACCCAGTATTACATCTAATGGGTTCCAATGGACATCACAATACTGTGCAGCTTCAAGACACCATCAGCTCCTACTGCGTGGATAGGAACGTATTGAATGATAGTGAAGACGACGGTTGCTGAATATTCTAAAATAATTATAAAAGTGAAGGTAGAAATAGCAATTTAAATAACTGTTTGACGCATAACACCTGAGTCATACCGTGATCACGGCTACTGAAAAGTAGTCGAAACGTCGGGTTTAAATTTCAAAATGTAGAATATACGCGAGTTTTCATCCGTTTGAAGTTGTTTTATTTTAATGAATAGTAACCGTGTAAATATTAGAAATCATTATTGGGAGTTGATTATCCGCTCAAACACCTTTCCAAATACAGAGGTTATATGGCTATGGGTTTGGTACCTGCTTGGTACCTATACTATTTGGACACAGTTCCAAACCAACGATTCAATCATCCAAGAACTCGACATCAAACAGCGTCTTTCTTCCATCGTCCAATGTCGTATTCTCACTTTCTTTGGACATATCATACGTCGAGAAGACATCTGTCTTCATAGATCTCTATGGAGCGACTTGTGGTGCAGGGGAGAGTCGAAGGCGCTAGAGCGCGCAGTAGATCACCGATGCGATGGACATTACATTCAATGGTCCACTCCATGAATGCACAAGAAGAGCTACAGTACGAGATGAGTGGTGGCGGATTGTAAAGGTTGCTACCACCCCTGATGTGACGACCACTCTGCCAAGAGTGTGACGACAAAGAAGAAGAAGAATATAGATCAATGTGGCCCTTTAAAGCATGTAATTTAAATGAATATTTTCGAAGATAACAGTTTTACAATGCAGGGACATAGCGGTTGAGGCAATAATATAGTATACATCAGAATAACACAGGCTATAATTTATAAAAATCCCGCGGGATAACGTCCTATAGTTCACGCGGGCGATGCCGCGGGCGAAAGGTTAGGAAATTATATAAATTAAAAACAACAGATTGTTACTAGGTACTCATGATTAAAATCATGTTTCCTACAAAATTGGGTTTTATTCCTGATATTTCAAAAACATTTATAAGTTTGTCATTGTTATCAACACAGGTCATTGTTCTTTACAGAAATATCATTTTCCTAATACGCAGTCATTATTCTGAACGTATTTTTTTCTTCTTTTGTCAATATTTTGATTAGTATAGGTCGGATTTGTGTGCTTTTAATTTACAATTGCTTAGAATCTTGAAAACTATAGATCCTATATTGTACTGAAGCTCTGCACGTGGGTTGATAAAAAATCTAAATTTTTTATCAAAAATAACATTCTACGTAGATCCACCCAGGTACTTTCAATCTGTTTTTTGACAGATTTACAAAGCGTAGGCAATGCTGCCAATATAGCGGCTAAAGGACAACTTATGGTGAACGGTGAACAGACTTTAAAAAGCGTTTAAACCTACCAAAAATTTCTGAACATTTGACAAAAATCACTGTCATATCACAATAATATATCGTTTACTGTCACTTGTTCTCAAACAACAAATGAAAATGCACCTTTACGTCTTAACGTAAGGTTGATTTTTGTCAAATGTTCAGATATTTATGGTGGTTTTGATTTTGAAACCTCAGATCATTTTGACGCTGACTGTACATACTTCTAAAATGAATAAACTCGAGGAAAATAAAAACCAATAGTTTCTTAATTGTACTCAATATATTAATTACAATAGGTGCTTTACAAAAACCTGATAGTATAATGATGTTTTTAAAAAAACCTAAGTTCTTTATGCGAGGTTCTTGAGCTGCCTGCCCATGCGTCAACTTACAACTTAAGTTGTAATGTGTGGCGTTTAAAGAACACTTGATTCGCCAAAATCTACATGAAAATGGCAGCAGTAATACTTATTAACAGGAGTGTATTGCCAACTACAAATCAAGAAGAAGGCTGCCCGCCACTGAGCTCCATTTTATAATAGATTCTTGCTGCCCGCCCACGTCGGATAATCGGTGACTGACTTTTTGTAGGTGACAAACAGAACGTACTGAAAGCAATGGAGCAACGCACACGTCCTTCGATCACTAATAAGAACTAGATACACAATCAGCGGACAAAAGTGTCCTCACCGAAAGAGCTCCTAAAATCAACATTTAGGTGGACTTTTATCTTAGTAGCATTCGAACGCTCCGACAATAAACATGCCTAAATGCTCCTTTTAAAAGTGCAAAAATCACCCATCCAAGACGAAAAAAAAGGATGGACTTTCATATTTGTTCTTTATACATATATGTACAGATATAGAAAATAGAATATATGTATGTACAGATGGGGTTCTTTATTAGTGATCGATGTGTCGCAGTATCATAGTTAGAGCCGAATTATAGTTATATGCCAAGGGTTATAATTATATAACGTAAGATGGTTATAAGGAAGCGATTTATACCTATCGTACGGCCACAATCTAGTAATATGGTTATCTGACTAAACTAATCTAGTTACATAGCTATAAATCTACTAAATAATTAAATAAAACGATTTAATGGTCTTTATTTTTATTATAATCAACTTTTGTAACCTACAATTAGTTACATTACAATACTTTTTATTAATAAAACGTGTCAGTCCGAATACATAATTTTAAAAACCATTTCTTTAATTAATTTAGGGAATAGGTGTTAAAAAAAAAATAACCACGAAGGCTAAGGCGGGAGCTCCGCTACGCTCCGCTCCCGCCTTAGCCTTCTAACCTATGTCCATCCGAGTCGATTTCCGCCTCCGGCCGTTTATACAATGTTTATTACCTCACTAATAATATTAGTCGCCAAGATAAATTTATTACACCTCATCTATAATTCCATACTATAAAATATTTAGACGCCCGTTAATTTCTTAGTCGCCCCAGTCGATTTATAACTATAGAACTAGATTAGTTTAGTCAGATAACCATATTACTAGATTGTGACCGTACGATAGTTATAAATCGCTCCTTATAACTATCGTACGTTACATAGTTATAACCCTGGCATATAACTATATTACAGCTTTATCTATCTTACTGCGACAGATGCATACGTCCTACAAAAAGTCGATCAGAAATACCATAGAAATAAAGTCGGTCACCGATTTTCGGTCATACAAAAAGTCTCGCGTGGGCGGGCACACTACCTGTTACCAAGGGCGTCGCCAAGGGGGCAGGGGGGGGGCAGTCCCCCCCCCTAGAGCTCAAATGTAGCTAGCTAGCCGCAAAGCGGTAACGCTTCATGCTCTCGGCGTTCATATTTTTTCTCCTATATAATATTGCCCCATTGCCCCCCCCCCCTTACTGGCGACGCCCTTGCCTGTTACTAGTGTTCCCGAAGCCTATAGGCTTTAAGGCTTTTTTTAAGGCTAGCCTATGAATTAGAGGGGCTACAGCGGGATAAAAGCCTAAAACGTCTTTTAGGCCTTTAGGCTAGGCCTTTTTCATAGCCTTTTTTTGTCCACCCGATGACTATAGGCTTTTAGCCTTTTTGTAGGCTAGGCGCATATTTAAAAGGCTTGAAAGGCCAAAAACCTATGAAGATTTTTCGTCCTTTAGGCTAGGTCTATTTTATTTATTGTTGAGTATAATAATCTTCATCATCATTCTCTAAGGCAGGACATTTAATTAAAAAAAAAAGAAATCGTCTGGGTGACAAAAAAATATAACGATCTTCAGTGCTTGTCATCGTGGCTTATTTTTTTTTTTGGAAATAATGTATGACAAATAGGTATTTATTATTTCCAATTTTTAAATATTATTCGTTTTAATTTAATTTAAAAATAAATACAATACAAAAAAACTTGTTTAATTCATACTAACCCATCATCTGAATTATGGCTATAGCCTTATAATAAGCCTACTACTCGAAAAAGACTTTAGTCGGAAATAAAGCCTAAAAGGCTATTTAGGCCTATAGGTTTTTCTTAACCTTTAGGCCTTTTTAAAATGAGTAGCCTTTTAAAAGCCTAGTAGTCTATCATGGCCATAAAAAAGAACTAATAGGCTTAATTTTAGGCCTAAAAGCCTATAGGCCTCGGGAACACTACCTGTTACAAAAGGACAATTATTTTTCAACCATCTCAGGGTGGTTTCGGCTAAATATTTAGAAAGATACATCAATGAGAAAGAAAGTAACTCATAGTATGGGATTGGTTCGGATCCTGTAGATATAAGCGTTAAAAAATATTTTTTAGATTTTTTTCTTTTTTAATGGTATGTGTCTACAATAAAAGTTATTCTCTGTAGGTGCCAGCAACTATTAAATAAATAATATAATTTAAAAATAATCAATAACTATGCAGAAATATGTATGTACTATCTTCTTAACAATAAATTATGCATATAAGTATTAACGACAAAAATGCGGCCAGCCTTTTTTCTATTTTACAAATTATTTGGTCGCTAACTTTGCCGATTATAGGTACATTACAATAAACCTCTTCTTTAGATAATTTCCCTATTACAGGCGTATACAAAAGGCTTAACTCGGAACATTTTTGCCTACGTTTTTGTTTCGTCAAGGCATCTATGGCGATTTTTTACAAACACAGCATAGGACTCCTTAATCTTTGTATGAATAGGAAATCATTTAGTTTTATTAACAAAATTATTTTAAATTGAAAATATAACATCTCATGTTTTTACAAGAAATTAATTTTATGGCTTTGTTATTATTCTAAGTTTTATGGTAAAAAAATTCATGAATATATAAACTTTTTAATAGACGTGAAACTCCTGTTTGAACATTCTGTGTAATTTATTATGACTGTGCCAGATCTGAAACTACTGTTAAAACTCTACGCCTGTAGTATTAGATTTATTAAAACGAAATAATATTATAAAACCCTTTTTAAATATTTTTTCCATTGCAAGTTGCAACTAAACATCACATTTCATTTTATTAAAAATAATTGCCAACTTATAGGCACTAAAAAAAATATTATCCTTCACAGAGATGATTTAGTATTTATTTATATTTTTTTAAATAACACCATTATTATTTTTAACTTAATAGGGTTTAATATAATTATATTAACTTAAGTCGAAACGCAAACCTAACAATATAATAATAATAATTATGGCAGATCCATTGACTCATGTGGAGAGGCCTATGTCCAGCAGTGGACTATTACAGGCTGATGATGATGATATTTGACTTATGTGCCATGAAATTATATACATATAACGCGCAATACGATAAATCTTCTTCCTTTTGTTTATGGTCCGGAAGGCCTTACGTTATCGAAACGATATTAATTTACGATCGATAATATCGATCGTACCGTCAGCGTCAAAAGTATCTGAGCGTTTAATTAAAACCACCAAAAATATCTGAACATTTGACAAAAATCAATAAACGATAAAAGTAACAACAAATGATATTTACACCTAAAAGTGTTGTGCTACGCTACTACGAGTGATTTTTGTCTAATGTTCCGATATTTTTGGTAGGTTTGAACGCTCAGATCATTTTGGCGCAGAATGTACAAAACTATTATTGAATTTATCTGTCTTAAAAAAAAGGCGACTTATATGTATGTGTATAACGTGTTAAGTTAAATGAGAATAACGAGTAGAATCTATTAAACCACTTTTTAATATAGGCCACATTTTTCGAAAATTGTGCATTAAAAATGTTGCTCTGTCTATTTATTAATAGGTCAAGCCATCAAGTGCGCAAACTATACGTACCGAGTTGTCCCTCGACGAAGCGTTGGCACAAACGCAAGAAACGATCGAAATTGCCAGTAAAACTAAAACAGCTCATAAAACCTTTAAAAATAATTATGTTGTTTTTGCCGTCACAACAGGCGACTTTCTGACAGGCCATTTAAAAATAAGAAAGGCTTCCAAAAGCTTCACTAGATGGCTTTGAACGAAGTATGTACATCTATTGTTACCTCTGGTTTTGTATCTAGGAGCCATAATCTTGACTCATTCTTCTTCTTCTCCATAATGAATGGCTTGCTTTGTGTTTTTTATTAACAATTCCGCCAATTGTAATTTTTTTGGGAATGAAAATGACATCTGACATAAACAAAACGTGCATAGGTGGAATGGCGCCATCTATTGTGAACTAACAATCCACATAAACACTTTTTCAGTAACAGAGTGGTTGAGGCTTGGAACAGGCTGCCAGCAGAGGTGGTTTCCGCACAGAACACCAATATATTCAAAAACAGATTGGACAAATATTTAACTGGAAGGAGTTAGCCCATTAGGTGGAGCTAATAAGATACAGGCTATCATCAGTGTTTTAACTGCCTGCCTGTCAATAAATAAATAAATAAATAAATAACAAAACGGGCTGTCAGAAAATCGCCCAAAGTCAATTGAATTAAAAATCATTTGGGGTGTCTGAGGTTTTGCGCATTTAACATAACACGTTATATAGTTACCTCGCACATAAATCAATGGGAAATAAACAAAACTTAATCCTAGCTACCTTCAGTCTCCAACTTAATTTTCTTCTTCCCCCTTTTAGCTGGTATCATTATCTTATTCTTCCACTCCTCCGTCCCGACCGGATCCTGAACCTGTATGATCTGCCCTGTCTCCGGATTGATTGGAAACACTCCATCAGGAGTGATTTTCTTCTTCGAGGTGTCCATACCATGCCTTCGTTTCATATGCTTATTATAATTGGACCAATTAGTAAATTCCATATTGCAATGAGCGCAAGCATACGGCTTAGCTCCAGTGTGCTGACGTTCATGATTCTTCAATATCTGTTTGAAACGGAACGCTTTGTTACAATACTGACAAACATAAGGCATAGAATCCGTGTGGACTATTTTGTGTGCGTTCAACTGGTACTGCAAGCGGAAGCATCTCCCACACTGCTCGCAGGAAAACGGTTTAACACCAGAATGCATTTCAACATGCCTCCGCAGCATGTTAGGGAACAGAAATGACTTATTGCAAATTCTGCAGACGTGTGGACGGATCTTGTCATGAGACATAATGTGTGATGTTAGAGTCCCTTTGTTGAAGAACATCTTTCCACATCTGTCGCATGTGTAATTTCTTTTCCTGTCTTCTGTGTGCAGTTTCATATGGTCACGTAAGCTGTTAGGATTCTTATAAACTTTCTTGCATATCGGACAAGTCAGTTCTTCTATAGTTATAGGTGTGCCAGGCTTTCTTCGGGGGCGTCTCTTTCGCTTCGCCAGAGTGTATTCTTGGAGGTGTCGTTGGAGGCAGTCTTCGTTCTTGAATATTTCTCCGCAGAGCGTACACGGCTTCTGTGGTTTCTGAATGTGTTCAGTTTTGATGTGGCTGCTGAGAGTTTCGCGTGTATCAAGATCTGTGTTGCAGTAGTAGCAAAAGTTCCTGGAAGTATAAAACTTACATCAAGACTCAAACTCCTCATTCAACAACCCGCACAAGCACTTTCTGACGAACAGGGTGGTGCAAATGTGGAATAGACTGCCTGAAGATGTAGTCTCAGTATCAAATGTCAACCATTTTAAGAATAATTTGGACAAATACATTGCTAGCTGTACAGAGACAACTAAGGCCTACTTTCCACGGCGGCGTAGCTTCATAGACGCGTATTCGTCATTATAATTATGCTTGGTGTACGCCTGCTTGCAGCTTACATACAAAACTATGTAACTCTGTCGACGTAGCGTCAACGTCGCGCTCGCGTCGCTGCATGCAGGCTTTGACGCTCCGTCGACAGAGTTACAGTATGTAATCTGCAAGCAGGCGTACACCAAGCGTATAATGACGAATACGCGTCTATGAAGCTACGCCGCCGTGGACAGTAGGCCTTAACCCTTGGCATGCCTGGTGGTAAAAAGTTACGAGGTATGCCTGGTGGGTCTCTCAGACCCGGATTTACAATTAGTTTTTTTTTTACTTTTTCTATATATTTTAGTTTGTTTGGCATCCTAATGCCTTCTAAGGGGATTGAAAATATTAAATAATGCTAAAGACATGTCATTTGAATAATATTTATTGAAATAATTTAATTCAACTACAGTCATTTTATTTTAACAAAAAATAGTCACTTATTCTTTGATATCATATTATTGTTATCAAACTTAATAAAATCTCAAATCAGATTTTATTTCTCATAAGGCACTACCATATGCTTATACAAAATAATAAAATTTTTAGTCTCCTTCATCTGGATCAACATTTTCTTGGGATTTGAAAGATTTCAGGAAATATATGAGTGTAGCTTTTGCATACATAAGAATATCTTACAATATACTGTGTATTGCGGTCTTTATTGACTTGACAAACATGACATCTTCGTTTTATTTCAGGAAAAATATAATATTGTCCTCCTGGTTGCAGCAGTTTCGATCCCACGTTGAATCTAGAAAATCTTCAATAAATTATCAACATATCGTCAATATATAACATTTTGCTCAAAACTATCAATTATTATAGGAAACTAAATAAAATTTACTTACGTGATTAAGTTTTACGTAAAAATATACATTAAAACATAACTTTTATCACACAAATATCAATAATCCCACAAAAAATAATATAAAATACTTACATATTAAAGTCACGCCGCATGCCTGGTTGGGTCTGTGAGACCCGCGCGAACTTTACACTCCTTTTTCTACCTTGAAAAGTTGCTGCAGACTAAGGAAAATGGTGGAGAATGTACAGAAGTTCATAATAACCAGCTACTGAGAGCGGTAGCGCACGAAATTCAAATTTAAGTGCACTACAATGATTTTCATGTCACCCCGGGTCTGACAGACCCATCCAGGCATGCCGAGGGTTAATCTGTGAAACAGGATACAGGCATTATCAAAATTTGGTAGTATAAAATTGTGTCACCTTATGATATGAAATGGCCATATTAGCTAATAGATCTAGGCATTTTTGCCTGTTGGCACTATTCACTATTCTTATTTGCGTGGCTCGAAAGTTGACTAGTAGAGAATGTCTTTTAGCATGAAACCTACCTTTTGTACTCTTTTTTTTATTTATTTATAAATAAAAAGTTTTTTACAAGTAAATGTTGACTGATAACATCCAAAAACCACAAAGGTTCAAAATTGACATATTTAGGTACAAATCTATACATTTTAATTGTAGTTAAGTTCTTATGCTGTGCAATAGTTTTAAATTAATAAATAGGTGATGATAACACTACAATCCCATTGAACTATGAAATAAGAAATCAAATAATGAAGTATTTGCCAAGTCAGTAATAATAAATTATTCTGGCATGCCAATAAAAATATGAATAAAGCCAGAGGGTAATTTTTTTAAAATGACATGTTTGTTGTTCATGCTACAAAATAATGAGCATAGATAAAAGAAAGGAAAAAATAAACTACCTTAAATTCTTCCTGTGTTTCCTGATATGTTTCATAAATGATGTGAATGTATCCTTCCTTACAATCTTACAGTCGACGCACATGAACGCTGAACATTTCCCATGAACAACTTTTGCGTGCGATCGCAACATATCCACGTCTATAAACTCAATGTTACAGAAACCACAGACCCATGGGTAGTCTTTCCAGCTTTTTATCACCTTTTTACTGAGTTCCGAGATATCTTTTGCATATAACTTAATATTTGACGTTAGAGACGCATTCGACATTGCAGCATCGATTATATCTTGTACATTTAGTGATTCAGTGTTGTAACTCTCCATTCCAGGGTTGTCTGAAGATATAACTGAGTCTAATAGCATACTTGGGTCATGAATCTCTTCTTTGGGCTCATCTTTAATGTTTATTTCACCATAAATAACAGGGTTCTCATGAGAAAGGGTGCTTTTCGATTCTTGTTTAACGTCCGGGCAGTCATCCTGGTCGTTGTTAAGAAAAATATCATCAAATGCTTCGTGCCTATCGTCGTCAGACGCATAACATTTGTAATTATCAGTCGTTGAAAAAAGACTGGATAGAACTACCTGGGATTTCTTTACTCTCTCCAAGAACTCATACGCTTTATTCAGAGAGTCATAGCAGACGAAGCATACGGTTTTGGGTAGAATATTATCATTATTCACGTCTACGTAAAGAGCATTCAGGAATGCAAGTTTGAGGAGGACTTCGTCGTATTTCTCGCCGTCATTTTGTAAGTTTAATACTTTGTTAGGGCTCTTAGGCTCCGCACAGAAGCGGCAATACGTGTTTCCTACGCTTTCCATAGCGATTTCACATTAGGATTCGTAAAAAAAATGATAAATAAATATCAGTAGGTAACAGAAGTCAGATCAGAACACAAGAACATCACAGCACAACACAGATTAAAACTCAGAGAAAGGAACTTCTTCTGTCTGAGGCTATGGTCTGAGGATTAGAATAATAAAAATAATCTTTGCAATGTCAAATAACAGCTAGTGTTGTACAAAAAAGTTAATCGTGTACAAAATCCGGTTTTTATTTTTATTTTTTAAGAACATCAGGAATCATCATTTTTAATAGAATAAAAGTAAAATAATATTTAAATAACTCATTATGTACATATTCGTTATAAATTTAATCAAATAAATTGCATTGCAATAATAAGCAAGAATAATGAAAATATTATGTATAAAACTCGGAAAAAGGAATCCTATTTTCTGAGAATCAAAAGACGTGTCCAAGGCTACAAACTTTTATATAAAAAACATTTGTTTTTTTTTGGTTTTGTTCGATTGCTTCGATTGTCAGTACCTGAGTCAGAACCTACAAACTTATCTGTTCCGGTGGCCAAAATTGGAACTACGTGAAATGCAATGCAAAAACAAATGAAAACAAACGATATTTAATGACAGTTCTAAATAGACAGTAGCGACGCCGCCACCAGAACAGATAAGTTTGTCGGTCTATAATGTGTCAGTCAGACAGATGGTGTCAGACAGAGTTGTCTATGGAATTAATAATATCTACGTTTATGGAGTTGTCAGACTGCTCGTTGATTCATGTTCATGTGATTTTTGAATACAAGTTACAAGACCATAATTCCTTTTTGATCCGCCTCGTGTCAATCAAGATCCCTTTCCCTACTTCAGTAGAGACCGACAAACTTATCTGTTCCGGTGGCCAAAATTGGAACTATACGTGAAATGCAATGCAAAAACGATATTATGATGACAGTTTTAAATATGTTTTAAATAGACAGTAGCAACGCCGCCACCGGAACAGATAAGTTTGTCGGTCTATAAATACCTTAGCTAAGATAAATACTCTTTTATGTAAAAACAATATTCATGTTTACTCTATTTTATCTATGTTTATAAATGAAAAAAATAATATAAAAGTATAATTTATTTTACAAATTGGTATCTTAGCTTATGGTTACAGCTGTTCCTATAACTACCTGATCCACCCTATTCATTCCTCCGTACCTTTACTCCTGTATGCTTCTGTAGGAGATCTAATGCTTCCTTAAAAGTGGAAGATCTTCCTCCGAGCTAGATCGACTGTGCTCGGGGACCAAGGTCCAATGTACCATCTTTGGTTTGTTGTATATATGCTAGCGGGCTGAAATAACTCTACTAGCGCGATGCAGGATCCCATACTAAATCGTGTTCTTAAGTTAGCGCCTTCTGTTATCAGTTGGTAGAACTGTTGGTGGCGAGTTGCTTGATGTCTGTTGATCAAGTTAGGCGCCACACTTCCTTACCTTTTAAAACATTGTTTTGGCTTAAGCACAAACCGTGCAGAGCCAAAAAAAAGAAAAAAAAATGTGTCAGACAGATGGTGTCCAGCGTTGCCAGACCGTACCAAAAAGTACGGTTTTCCGAACTATTCATCACACTCACACAACCGTACCACAACCGTACCTCAGTGTAGATCGTACCTTTTTCGTACCTTTTCTATATTAGTGAGTTTTTCTTAACATTCCGAATTTGCGTTAAAAAAACTTTTATCTTCCAACCAAATAAGACTTGGCTGTTTGGATTACATTCCTTGCCTTCCTTCCTCATCCTCAGGAGCGATGAATTAAAAAAAAAAAACAGAATAAACAGAATAAATAAAATAAATAAATAAAATATGTAAATATCCCAGGACATTATTCACACAGCGCCATCTAGCCCCAAACTAAGCATAGCTTGTACTATGGGTGTTAGACAACGGATAAACATTACTTAGATACTTTTTTTTTGTAAATACATACATATTATACATATATACACCCAGACCGATACAAACAAACATGTTCATGCACACAAATGTTTGTACCGTGCGGGGATCGAACCCGCGACCCTTGGTGTAATAGCCGACTTCTCGACCATTACACCAAACGGCTCGTCACCGTCGTCGTCGTCGTCGTCGTCGGAATAGGTAATACACATGCTCAGTCAGTGGTAATACAGTCCGTTCACGATAAGTGTTCCCCTAGCCGTAATATTATTATCAGCATTGCCTACGGTTTTTCTTTTTCGCAATATTCCCGCACCTTCAACACAAGCTCCCTTGCATTGCTTTTGAATACTTTTGGAATAATTTATTTTAAAAATATCACCAAACAAACAGAGCTTCACGCTTTGTAAATCTGACAAAAACAGATTGACAGTTTTGACAAACAAAAGTACCAATATAGCGGCTAGGGGACAACTTATTATGGTGAACGGACTGTAGTCTGCGGGACTAAACCGATGTCTATAGTCAGTCTGGAACCGTGATCGAACTAAAGATGACTCATTCACACAAATATGTAGTATACTTTTAGAAAGTGGGACAGGGATAATGGGCGATTTTCTGACAGGCCATTAAAAAAACAGAAAGCCTTCCAAAAGCTTCAAGTCGAGCCGAATCCTAAAGTTACGTATGACAGTTCAACCACAGGTCGCTATAACCTTGTTACGTCGTCATCTTTTCAAATCAAAATTCAGAAATACCATATCTCTCTAACAAATTACAAACAAAAGATAAACATTATGATAACTCTAACCTAAAAAAATTGTTTCCCAATATTATTATCATTTTAAATGCTAGAAAACATTTTATTACTCATACTGAATTACGCTCCTGCAAGGTTATATCGTTCGGACGCATATATTTTTAATTGCTAGTGATGTCATCTCAAATAACAGTATAGTACAATGGTAGTAATAGAATCCTGTCAATATTGAAAATAATAGTATAAAATATCCGATTTTGATCGGGACATCAAAATCGACAATATTATTGACAACGAAATAATTATATATGTCACTGATGACAACAGCAATACCGATAATTCTAACGATGAATCCGCATAATAAAAGATTTATAGTGTTTTAACTTGTTTTATTATATGTACAAAAACCTGTAAAACAAAATAAAATAAAAAGAAGCCAAATAAAATAAAATAACCTAAATAATTACGTACTTAGTATCAAATAGTCACAGCGATACAAGTATAGAGTATGTTTAGATACATCACTAGTATTGCCAAATTGACAAACGTCATACGTAACTTTAGGATTCGGCTCGACTGTAGATGGCGTTGAACGAAGTATGTACATCTTTTGTTACCTCTGGTTTTGTATCTAGGAGCCATAATCTTGCTTCATTCTTCTTCTTAATAATAATGAATGACTTGCTTTTTTGTTTTTTATTAACAATTCCGCCAATTGTAATTGTTTCGGGAATGGAAATGACATCTGACATAAACAAAACGTGCATAGGTGAAATGGCGCCATCTATTGAGAACTAACAAAACGGCCTGTCAGAAAATCGCCCATTTGATCTCGTCTTTTTATGGTCTATCGGCTTACATGTTAAGTAAGGGGGCTGTTTACAAACTAATCTTTTCGTTCCGGTTTAGTTGGTTTGGCTGATACTCATTTTGAAGTTTTCTTATTAAATAACAAAATAAGTCCCTATTTAGTTTAGTTCAAGTTTAGTCCCGTGATTTACTACAAACCTTAACCTCATTAACCTGTTTTTTTGAAGTTAAAAACCGTACCTTTTCAGAAAGCCAACCGTCCTTTTTTGGAAAATCATACTGGCAACACTGGGACCTGGGTGTCAGAGTTGTAGTCTGTGGTCAGACTGCTCGTCGTTGTTGATGTTCTTTTTACTTGCTCAGTGGTTGATTCATGTGATAAATTTGTTTTAATTCGCTCGATATGTAACGAATACAAGTTGTTCCAAACTGAAAATAGTTCATCTGAACATATTTGAATTATTTCGTCTAATATCGAATTCTCATTCTAATCTAGTTGAAGAAAATGACCATGTTATTCTGTCGACTGTGCGCTGAGCAGCACCCAGCGTCTCGATTGATAGACCTTACCTTGGATTTAAAATTAAAAGCAGAAATCATGGATAGTCTCTCTCTTTTTCACATAAACACAATTAATTTCTCCGATAAAAGTTTTCCAGAGACAGTTTGTTCAGATTGTTGTAGAAGTATGCGTTTTTGTATTAATTTTTTGTTCAAAATAGGGCGTTCTCAAGACGTTTTACGCAAACATATAGATGAAATCAGTGGAAGTACGATCGTGCCAGAGACATGTATTAATGATGTAAAAGAAGAAAGATTATCTGATACAGAGTATGTTGGCAAAATAGTATCTGCTTTTGATATTAATGAGGCCGAAATTATCATCCCTATGAAACCGCTGAGGGATAAAATAAAATTCGAAGACGACTATGTTATTAATACACAGAGCTGTAAGTTTGGCATATCGTAAGTATCGTTATATCATTTATACCTATTAGAGTATTCATTCTTGATTATGCTAAATAAATGAAGTGGTCGCGAGATCGATTCCCGCACGGTAGGAACGAGTCCTGGGTTGAATGCTTGGGTAAAGCTATCTTTGTGTCGGTTTTTACTGACAGGACGGCCTGTGTGGATAGCATCCAGGGATATTAATATTTAATATTTATTTTTCAGACCAACACAATCGGAAAACGAAAAAGGCAAACCTGACAGCAACAATTTGGATGAATACACCGGGGAGTCTGGCCCCTCCTCGGGAACTGTCCTTCCCTCAACTGACAATCATGTGACGAAGAATAAGAAAAAAAAACGATCCCTTGAGGTATTGACTTGCAACATTTGCAACAAAGTCATCTATGGCCGATCAAAATATAACACACACATACTAATACACACAGAACGAACTAGAGATATCCATTGCGATGAATGTGGAAAATCATTTTTCACGCTTAAGTCTTTAAAATGTCATCAATATGAAACACACATCTCTGACCCCCAAGAGTGCACAATTTGTAAGAAAGTCTTTAAGAATAAAAAAAGACTCGGACAACACGTCCAAAGTCATTCAGACTTCAAGTTAGAATGCGATATATGCCACAAGACATTTAAAAGAAAAGATAAAATTGCAAGCCACATGATTATCCACTCTAATGTTTTTCCATATCAGTGCAACATTTGTGGAAAGAGCTTTAGATTTAAACGAGATTTAAAAACTCATGAAAATTCACACAATAATGTGAAACCATATCAATGTACCGTCTGTGGCACTAAATTTACTTGGTGGCCTAATTGCAACAGACATATGATAAGACATCATGGGCGAACACTTGCTAAAACAGTTAGAACACCTCTGGGCAGAATGCCAATTGATGATACAGGTAAACTAAAAGAATCAAATATCAAACCATCGAACAAAATAGTTGTAGACGAGAAAACAGACTTCACTTGTGATTGTTGTGGTAAGATATTTGAAGCTAAAGATACTTTATCTGAACACAAAAGGATTGCACATGACAAATATGAATCTCAAGTATGCAAAATATGCAATGCTAAGTTAGCAAACTGGCCAGTTTTAGTAATCCACATGAAGAAACATAGAGGTGAAATATTTGAATGCGACCTTTGCCATAAGACATTTAGAACTAAACACAACATAAGATGTCACATGCTTGTCCATATAGATGCTTATCCATTCAAATGCGCACACTGTGGGAGAAGGTTTAAACGTAATAATAATTTTAAATTGCATGTGTGCAAGTATAGACGAGAAAAAAAAACTGCCACCCATAGTACAAGCTAATGCTTTGTATAAAATCTTAATTCCTGAAATTATTTGTTAGCAAATTTTCACCTCTGAATATCA
Organism: Mecyna flavalis; assembly: GCA_949319885.1. Lineage (NCBI taxonomy): Eukaryota > Metazoa > Arthropoda > Insecta > Lepidoptera > Crambidae > Mecyna > Mecyna flavalis. The sequence continues at coordinate 514,497 of OX439420.1, read as the reverse complement.
GTATAGTTATAGGTGTTGTAATCGTTTTGTTTGGATTTTTTTTTACTAGGTCAGTTTGCAGACAGGCACGCAGCCCACCTGATGGTAAGCGGTCACTGCGGCCTATTCACCAGGAAGAGTCGCTCAATATGCTGCCAGACTGTAGGCTCATCCAGATCAGATGATCTGCCTTTGATTTAAAGTGAACTGGCTCTCACATTAATACTGCCGGAACACAGTCAGAGCTATTATGGCGGCAGATTTCACCTGTGGGGGTGGTAGCTAGCCAGTCGGACTCAGAAAAGGCCCTACCACCAACCAGACCCAAGGCGGGAACTAAACCCGCGACCTCCGGGTTTTATATTAATTGACAAAAGAAATGATGCGCGGGTGAAACCGCGGAGGCGACCGCCAGTTGTATTAAGTGGTTAAATAGACGGAAATATTGTTACCATGCCACCTAATGTACACTGTTTTTTGTGAAATAAATTATCATTATTATATTGCGTTATAATTATATTGTATTATATTGCGGACAAAATCTGTAACACCGTGTTGCGTTCCAAAACTCAAATTATGGACGTCGGGGCTGCGACCATAGACTAATATATACATACTGGCTGCGACGGCTAAACTGAAATGGAACTGGGCTGGCCACGTCTGCCGCATGGATCCAAACAGGTGGGCGAAAATAGCCACTGATTGGATACCACGCGACGGACACCGAAGACGTGGCAGGCCAAGGCGAAGATGGCGGGATGACTTAAACATCTTTATGCCTGAGTGGCAGCAAGCAGCACAATGCAGGGAAAAGTGGCAGACAGAAGGGGAGGCCTTTGCTCAGCAGTGGGATCAAAACGGCTAGGAAAAAAAAGAGTGTATCCCATCCGGCCCGGTGACCTGGCCCGGCGCCGGGCCAGATGGGAAAAAAAAGTTTTATCCGGCCCGGTGATATGATTACCGGGCCAGATGACACAAACCAAGTGCCATCGTCCCCGGTAATGGGAAAAAAGAGGATACGCCTCGTAATTTGTGAAATACTAACTACATGCATCTATGAAAGGGATTGAACTTATAAATCAAACTGCTTAGTATACTCGTACAATAATCAGTTTTTATTGTGAATGACGCGATATCAACTTGTGTCATAAATCTCTACCTGAAATAGACTTCTTATAAGTAGATCTTTTTGAATTTGAACATAATAATATTTTTATAATAATAATAATCATCGAAGCCAAAATGCTATGAAAAAAATATGCATGTGGTATTTATGATAAAAATAATACCGTTTAATTCAGACAACACAATTACAAGTAATTACTGGTCCATATTATAAATACCTTACAGACTAACATAAAGATAGAAATATAAAAAAAAAATATTTAACAGCCTTGAGGCGTGCGGTATCTGTTTTTTTTTATTTGGACTAAGCTAGCACTTGAACACAAAGCTGTCTGATGTTAAACAACTATGCGGTCTACGATGGAGCGCGCTTGCTTAGGAAAAGCCCGTTAAGTCTGGCCTTGAAGAGCTCCAAGTTGTATTGTGTAGGAAAGACAGATCTCGGCAGAGAATTCCACTTCCGCGCAGTCCGTATCAAGAAAGATGAAGCAAATCGCTTAGTTCGTACGCGCGGTATCCCCACTGTATACGGATGAAGTCCCTGACCGAGTCTAGTAGTTCGATGATGGAACGGAGCTGGTGGATCCAAATCGTGCAGCTGAGCAGCACACTCACCAAAGTGGAGTCTATAAAATACGGAGAGGCATGCAATCCTCCTACGAGCCTCTGTAAGCTCTCGTCTGTTGATAGCCGTCTACGAAATCTTCGATAAACGACACCCTGCGGCAAGAAGGCCTACTTCATGAATGTTTCCAGATGATGGGTTGGCACTCTCACCACAAAGGAATCGAAGATGACTTTATGGCGAGGTTCCAAGCGCTCGACCCCCAGAGTGAATTTGGACTTCCTTCCACCTTCGTAGACCAGTGCAGTCTGGAGACGTACAGCTGCGTCGCGCGTATTTCAGGACACAGCGGGTCATCCGGGGGCGTGTCGGTGCGGTGCCGCGGTGGTTGCGGCTAGCAGGCTTCCTCTTCTTTCTTTCTACTTTGGCTTTGTTCATTAAAAGATTGTTATTTTATATACTTACTTAGCAGCAGTTTGATTTATAAGTTCAATCCCTTTCATAGATGCATGTAGTTAGTGTTTCACAAATTACGAGGCGTATCCTCTTTTCTCCCCTTACCGGGGACGATGGCACTTGGTTTGTGTCATCTGGCCCGGTAAACATATCACCGGGCCGGATAAAACTTTTTTTCCCATCTGGCCCGGCGCCGGGCCAGGTCACCGGGCCGGATGGGATACACTCAAAAAAAATATATATTGTACTGTAACAGATTCTGAATAAACCATTTTACTTTAATTATTTGTTAATTTATAATGGGCTCTAACCCACGCTCTTTTTAATCATAAATCATTGCCTGTAGAGCTATTATCGAAAAGTGAAATGAAATTCATAATTTTATTGAGGAACATTATTAGTTCCGCTAGTCCCCGCAGTGGCGCTGCTAAAACTGCAAGGCTTAAATTAACCGTAACACCAAAAAAAAGTTGAACGTGCACCAAAAAAGGCTGAAACGTGCACCAAAAAAATTTAATTGCTAACCTCACCTAACCTTTGGTGTGCCTTTAGGCCTGTATTCACTTTGATTAGTGCGAGTGCGAGTGATTAGTGCAAGTGATTAGTAGAAAATAAGTGTGGACAGCGACTGATTAGTGCAGGTGATTAGTTGGCTGCGTAGTGAAGTGTTTAGAAGCGTGTTCTATTTTTCTGCGAGTGGACTGCGAGCAGCCACGTCCCGCGCGCCCGCCCTTCCCCCTCACTCGCAGCGTGCCTGCCAGTCCTGCCACTAAACACGTCTGGACAGGCAGTTTAGTGTTTAGTGATTAGTAGATGCTCGTGTTGTTGTACCAAAAATGGTAACTACTAAACAGAGCCACTAAACAAGAATTGGACACTACTTGCACTACGCACCTGCACTAATCACCCTCAACTACTAATCACTCGCACTCGCACTAGTCAAAGTGAATACAGGCCTTTTGGTTTATTTTGATGCACGTTCCATTCCACGTTTACCTTTACATACACTTAATTATTTGAGTGTTCTGTGGTGTCAGGTCAGGCCATGTCAGATGTCAGTCAGACTTGCTCTTAGAGTAGAACACATGGAGATGCCCTAAGTAGGTACCAAACGTGTATACCTAAAGTTGGAACACAAAATGGCGCCACCAATGATAGCGCCCGACCGTAGTGTAACCAATATTGTATATCGATATATTTATCGATACAAGTTTACGTGTCGATCATAAATGCACATATTTTGTTAGAAATCTATAAATAGTTTCTTATTTTCCTATCACAAAATAATGATGATGCAGTGCCTTTATATAACAATAGGTTAGTTATTTAAATTATTATGGAAATTTCAACTTCACATGGTTAATATGAATTACCCTCTGAGTACTGAAAATACTGAAACATAAATAGAGACGCCCTATTAAAACAAATACATAGATCTGTACAAAATATTGCTTATACAAATATACATCGAATCGACACTTTCATTATAAATATATACTGCCTTATTTTATGTCGCGGATTTATATTTTCCCCACCTATTAACTCTATCTATTTCTTCTTTAATGTTTCACTTACAGGAAATCTGCAGAAATATACCATTGCAGAATATAACTATCTAAAACGTATCGATACATAAAAATATTGTGCCACATCACTAGCTGGAACACAATATGGCGAAACCGGCACGCGTCAAAAACTGTGTGACGTCACTAAAAAGTGTTGCCAAAATGGGTACAATGCAAAGATATCTGTCTCTTTTTTCATACGCAACAATCACTTAGATGAAAAGAGATAAGTATATATTTGTAAGGCAAGTGTCGATTCGATGTATATTCATATAAGCAATTTTTTGTATAGATCAATAGGGCATCTCCATATGTTCTACTCTAAGGACTTGCTCGCCTAAACGTAATATCTTGCTCGTGATTTGACTGATTTGTTTTATTTTGTTTTAATTCGCTCGATAAGATTACGAATACAAGTTGTTCCAAACTGAAAATAGTTCATCTTGAACATTTGAATTTTGTCTAATATCGAATTCTCATTCTAATCTAGTTGAAAAAAATTACCATGTTATTCTGTCGACTGTGCGCTGAGCAGCACCCAGCGGCTCAATTGAAAGACCTTGCCTTGGATTTAAAATTAAAAGCAGAAATCATGGATAGTCTCTCTCTTTTTCACATAAACACAATTAATTTCTCGGATAAAAGTTTTCCAGAGACAGTTTGTTCAGATTGTTGTAGAAGTATGCGTTTTTGTATTAATTTTTTGTTCAAAATAGGGCGTTCTCAAGACGTTTTACGCAAACATATAGATGAAATCAGTGGAAGTACGATCGTGCCAGAGACATGTATTAATGATGTAAAAGAAGAAAGATTAACGGATACAGAGAATGATGGCAAAATAGTATCTGCTTTTGATAAAAATGAGGAAAGTGGAAGTACGATCGTGCCAGAGACATGTATTAATGATGTAAAAGAAGAAAGATTATCTGATACAGAGAATGATGGCACAATAGTATCTGCTTTTGATAAAAATGAGGAAATTATCATCCCTACGTTGATTGAACCCGTTATCGAGAAAAAAAAACCGCTGAGGGATCAAATAAAATTCGAAGACGACTGTGTTATTAATACAGAGTTATATAAATTAGGTGTATCGTAAGTATTCGATAAGTACTTAATTATTTATACATACCCATTAGAGTATTAATTCTTGATTATGATAAACGAATGAAGAGGTTGCGGGTTCGATTCCCGCACGGTAGGAACGAGTCCTGGGTTTAATGCTTGGGTCGAGCTATCTTTGTGTCGGTTTTTACTGGCAGGACGGCCTGTGTCAATAGTGTTCAGTGGTATTTATTTATTTATTATTTATTTTTCAGACCAACACAAGCAGAAAACGAAAAAAGCAAACCTGACAGCAACAATTTCGATGAATACACTGGGGAGTCTGGCCCCTCCTCGGGAACTGTCCTGCCCTCAACTGACAATCATGTGCCGAAGAAAAAGAAAAGAAAACTATCCCTTGAAGCATTGACTTGCAACATTTGTAACAAAGTCATCTATGGCCAATCGAAATATAACGCACACAAACTAATACACAAAGAACGAACTAGAGATATCCATTGCCATGAATGTGGAAAATCATTTTTCACACTCTACTGTTTCAAAAAACATCAATATAAAACACACAAATCTGACCCGCAAGAGTGCACAATTTGTAAGAAAGTCGTTATGAATAAATCAAGGCTCGGAAAACACATGAAAATGCACTCAGGCTTCAAGTTTGAATGCGATATATGCCACATGAAATTTAATAGAAAAGATAAAATTGCGACCCACATGATTATCCACTCTAATATTTTTCCATATCTGTGTAATATTTGTGGACAGGGCTTTCAATTTAAAAGACCTTTGAAAACTCATGAAAATGCACACAATAAGGTGAGACCATATGAATGTACCATCTGTGGCTCTAAATTTACTAAGAAGGGAAATTGCAACAGCCATATGAAAAGATATCATGGGACAACAAAACTTGCTAAAACATTTAGAACGCCTTTGGGCAGAATGCCCATTGATAAAACCGGTAAACTAATAGAATCAAATAACAAACCATCAAACAAAATAGTTGTAGACGAGAAAACAGACTTCACATGTGATGGTTGTGGTAAGATATTTGAAGCTAAAGATACTTTAACTGAACACAAAAGGATTGCACATGACAAATATGCATCTCAGGTGTGCAAAATATGCAATGCTAAGTTAGCAAACTGGCCAGTTTTAGTAATCCACATGAAGAAACATAGAGGTGAAATATTTGAATGCGACCATTGCCATAAGACATTTAACACTAAAATCAAGATAAGACGTCACATGCTTGTCCATGCTCCATTCAAATGCTCGCACTGTGGGAAAAGGTTTAAACTTAATAAAACTTTTAAATTGCATGTGTGCAAGTATAGACGAGAAAAAAAACTGCCACCCTTGTACGCCAGCTTGTACTACACAAGCTAATGTTTAGTACTAAACTTCATCATCATCATCAACTTAAGAGTTTTACTCTAGTCGGTGGAGCAATTTCCATCTTTCTCTGGACTCTGCCAGCACCTTAAGCTCCTTATACGTCATGACATTAGCTTTTTCTTTCAACTGCTGCACGTAACTCCGTCTTGGTCTACCTCTTCCCCTTCTTCCTTTTATTTTGCCTTCCAGTAATGTTTTTATAAGCATATCGTGACGTATAAGGTGACCTATCATTTTCCCTCTTCTATTCTCTACTGTTTTCAATATACATCTTTTCTCTTTAACCATTCCTAAAACCTCTTCATTAGTTTTCTTTTCCGTCCAGCTTATACTCTTTAGTCTCCTCCAACACCACATCTCAAATGCTTCCAGTCTTTATCTATCTCTTTGTGTCGTTGTCCACGTCTCACATATAAGGCAATACTCCAGATGTATAATTTAATAAGCTTTTTCCTGACTTTAATAGATATTTTGGATTTGAAAATGTGTTTTTTATTGTTATATGTGGTTTTAGCCATTGCTATTCGAGCTTTGATATCAGGTGTACATCTTGAGTCGCTGGTTATCAAACTTCCTACATATCTAAATGAATTGACCGTTTCTATTTCATAGGTTTTAATCTTAATTGGGTTTAATAACCCAATTAAGATTAAAACATTTATTTAAAATTAAAACATTTAAAATTTTTAGTACTTAATTGTACTAAAAAATTTGATGTCGTTTTGGTTTTTCCTGCATTAATGTTCATCACGTATTGTTCAAAGGTTTCATCCATTTCCTGAATTAAGCTTTGTAATTCTGTTGAGCTATCAGCAATTGCGGCAATGTCATCAGCGAATCTAAACAAATACAAATCTTTCCCCATTAATTTTAACTCCGCCCTTTCCTGAATCTAAGATTTTTTGTATGGCAGCCTCTATGAAAATGTTGAAAATGGTAGGCGAGAGTGGACAACCCTGTCTTACACCTTGCCTTATCTTGATTTGCTTTATTTTCCCCAATTTCTTCCATGGTCTCTTGTTCCCTATAAAGCTCATAAATTCGGTTTGTCCACTTGTCCCTACCAGTGTCTCCACCAGTAGAGACAAGTCCACTTTTTTGTCCACTTGTCCCTACCAAGTGTTGTCGGGAGAGACATTTCCACTTTTTTTTCCACTTGTCTCCACCGGATTGTAATTAAATGGTTTTTATTCCCGGTCGTCCCCACTGGGTACGACTGGGAAAAAAACGCTTCGTTCGTCCCTCTCGTTCCGCTATAGACCGAGAGTCAAATAATAGGTTCGTTGACACTAATACCATAATACAGTTCCATGATGGAACTCCAATTCTGGAAAACAAAATTATCCTTCTGTCCCTGTAGTCTAACTTTACGGCTTTCAAGCCTTCCATCATTATGCTCCAATCTACTTTATCAAATGCTTTTTCTAAATCAATAAAAGTACAAAACTTATAAAATCTTAATTCCTGAAATTATTTGCTAGCAAATTTTCACCTCTGAATATCAGTATAATTACAGGTGTTGTAATCGTTTTGTTTGCGTTTTCTTTTCTTTATACCAGGTCAGTTGGCAGACAGGCATGCAGCCCACCTGATGGTAAGCGGTCACTGCGGCCTAATATGCTGCCAGACTGTAGGCTCATCCAGATCAGTTGATCTGCCTTTGATTTAAAGTGAACTGGCTCCCACATTTAAACTGCCGGATCACAGTGAGAGCTATTATGGCGGCAAACACCTGTGGGGGTAGCTAGCCAGTCGGACTCTGAAAAAGCCCTACCACCAACCAGACCCAAGGCGGGAATAGAACCCACGACCTCCGGGTTTTATATTAATTGAATAAAAGAAATGATGCGCGGGTTAAACCGCGGAGGCGACCGCGACCGCTCTAGTTGTATTATAATATTGGACTGTAACAGACTGAATAAACCATTTTCCTTTCAATTTTTGTTAATTTATTTAATGGACCCGCGCTCTTTTTAAATCCTAAATCATTGCCTGTATAGACCGATAAACTTATCTGTTTCGGTGGCGGCGTCGCTACTGTCTATTTAGAACTGTCATTAAATATCGTTTTGCATTGCATTTTACGTAGTTCCAATTTTGGCCACCGGAATAGATAAGTTTGTAGGTCTGTAGAGCTATTTAAAGAAAGAGCTATTAAATTAACGAAAAGTGAAATGTAATTCATATTATTGAGGAATATTATTAGTTCCGCTACTTCCCGCAGTGGCGCTGCTAAAATTGTGATACTTTTTCTCGGTTTGAATAACTTTTCACTGCTGTTTGATTGGGATTGTATCCGTTCCAGTATACAGAAGTATTTCTATACCACTATGACTTGGGTTGGGACTCTTTTAAGTCCACACTTCCAGAGTGAATAGATTTTTTCAACCTTAAGTCCCATCACCCACCACCTATGCCCACCACCCCTTAACCTTAACAGGGGAGGGGGCTATCGTTTTAGTGCTCACCAGTTGGCGCCACCGTCACATGAGGTCCAGAAAATAACCAATATATTTGCTTTAAATTACATTAGGGTACTGTTAAAGATTATCAACACTGTTCAAGTCACAAATAAATCAGCGTAGCGGGCTAACACAGAGTCAAATGACATTACAGACTAATTCACACGCGGTAGCCCCCATTCATGGCTACACAGGCACACAGCCATACGACTGTGCCTGTTCCACTGTTTTTTGTATAATTTTTTAAGTAAGTACATTTGACGAGCCATGTCTGAGAATTCGCTATCACACCAAGAGAAACATGAACGTCTACTTTCGTCGATCTGGGCGTTTTTAAAAAAATTAAACTATCAGCTTGAAGGATCTATAAGCCCTAGCCTTTTTAAGAACAACACCCAAATATGGCACCTGCTGCTCAAGTACGATGTGTTCGTCAACCATCGCTTCACTCAATACTATGTTCCGCAGTGGACGTCTAGGCTTTTTGTAGACGATGCCGGAACCGCATCGGGTCGCATGTTTGTTGTTTAGGCGCTTTGCACACGACGGGGCGGGCCGGACTGGTCAATTTGACCGCGAAGATAGCGCAAAGGGAATCCTATACTACCAACGCACACGACGGGCAAAAAGTCCGCGCCGCAGATGCCCGGCGGGCACTGGGCGGCGCGGCATGTCCGTGTCTGCCCGCTATGGATCGCACAAACCAGTTTGTATGAAGTAACGCAGACGGCGGCGCGGCGCGGCGCGTTTCACTGAGGTGCTCTTCACTAGAACGAACGTCGTGAACTAACTGCCTTTGTACCCAAGGGCGTCGCCAGCTTATGGCTAAGGGGGGGGCAAATCCCACCACCACCCATGGCCTTACCAACCTCTCGGTTATACAGGCCTAAGGGGGGGGGGGGGGGTTGCAATGGAGCCATAATATTATTTATTTACCAATTATTGCACTTGTAAATTAATAGGTACATAGAGCCTTAAGCTAGCCTAACACTTAGTACTATTCTATAAATATTGCAAGACCCTGTTAGGGTAAGTATAGCAAATCACATTAATCAAATCCATCATCCATCATCATCAGCCTGTAACAGTCCACTACTGGACATAATTATGCCTCTCCAAATGCTCGCCACGCTGATCGATCCTCGGCTAGTCACATCCAGCTCCTGCCAGCTATCTTGCGCAGATCATCGCTCCACCTGGCCTCAGGGCGTCCTACACTACGCTTACCGAAACGCGGTCTCCACTCTAGATCCCATTTACCCCAACGGTTATCGGTTCTACGGCTGATATAGCCAGCCCACTGCCACTTCAGCTGGCTGATCCGGCGGGCTATGTCGGTGACTTTGGTTCTCTGCCGAGTTACCTCATTTCGGATGCGATCCCGCAGAAAAACGCCGAGCATGGCTCTTTCCATAGCCCGCTGAGCGGTTTTAAACTTGTGGACTATTCGTGCCGCAAGTGTCCACGTTTCGGCTCCGTATAACATGACGGGTAGGACGCACTGATTGAAGACTTTCATCTTTAGGCATTGTGGGATCGGCGATGAGAAGACTCGACGTAGTTTCCCAAACGCTGCCCATCCCAACTGAATTCTTCTATTCACCTCGTCCTCAAAGTTGTTTCGACCCAACTGCAACGACTGCCCAAGGTACACATATTTTTAAACAACTTCAAGGAATCGTTCTGAATCGCAATCGGTTCCGGTCGAACATGTTCATTGACATGACCTTGGTTTTGTCCAAGTTCATCCGTAGGCCGATGCGTAAACAAGAATCAGCCAGGTCATTCAGCATCTGTTGTAGGTTCTGCAGCGTCTGCGCCGTTATGACGATGTCATCTGCAAATCCCAAGTGCGAGATGTATTGGCCATTTATGTTGATGCCACGTTCTTTCCAGTTCAGCATCTTAAAAATATCCTCCATTGCATTTGTGAACAATTTCGGGGAGATGACGTCCACTTGTCTCATTCCTCGATGCAATGGTATAGGATTTGTCTGCTGTTTTTGTACTTGGACAGACATGGTGACTGCTTTGTATAGACATCTCATCACTTGGATATATCTTCAGTCTACTTGCCAACGTTGCAGGGACTCCAGAACGGACCAGATTTCTACCGAGTCGAAGGCCTTCTCATAGTCCACAAATGCTGGACACAGGGGCTGATTATACTCTTCGGTCTTATGTATAATCTGCCGCATAGTGTGGATGTGGTCTATGGTGCCGTATCCGCTCCGAAACCCAGCCTGTTCCGGTGGTTGGAACTCGTCGAATCTTCGCGCAAGACGGTTCGTGATCACTCTTGAGAATAGCTAATAGACGTGGCTTAGAAGGGAAATGGGTCGATAGTTCTTCAGCAGGCTTTTGTCCCTCTTTTTGAAGAACAGGACGACCACACTCCTACTCCACGCTTTTGGAGTTCTCCCTTCAAACAGGACAGCATCAAGTTTTGGAGCTCCCTCGCTTCTTTCGTTACATTGAACGAACACCTTAGATCCCCGATTTTCTCTATAACTCTATCGAACGAAAGAGTATTACAGCACCGGAGGTCGTAACGCACACGTTTATTTACCTCCCGGTTAAGAGCTCTTTTTCCGGGCGAAATGGCGGGTGCGTCTTCACGTCGTTGCATTGCCTCGGTGCCTCCATTAGCCCTAAAGTCCCTGCGGAAAGTTTCTGCCTTTGCGCCGTATGTTGTAAAATCTCCTACCTTCCTCCCTGAGGATTCGAACCACATTTTAAAGGTTTCGGTCAACGTCAATTGTGGTTTCCAAGGCAGCAAATTGGTTCTCCAGGTTCGACTGGAATGTTTGCGATCCTATCATGGATTGGAGCAGAGTGGCCGGAGTCAAGACTTCATCAAACGGACGGACGCGTTCAAAAGTCGATATTCAGAGTGCCTCGGACAAGTCTGTGATCGCTGCCGGTATTAAACCTGTTGATCACGGAAACATCTCTAAATATTTGCCGCCTGTCCGCCAAGATGAAGTCGATCTCGTTTTCCTTCATAGTGTCGGGGCTCTGCCACGTCCACTTCCTTTGGGGCTGCTTATTGAATCTGATATAGCCGTGATGAAAATGGCGGCGATTTTAAAAACGGATCTCAAAATCTTAATGTTATTTTGAATATTTCAATATTTTCTACAATATTCCTTGTGAATTCATTTTCGTTTTGTCATGCGATGCGGAATTTATTAATAGGTAAGGAAGTCGCTCGCACTTTGATCGCTTTGCGGCTAGCTACATTGGATCTCTAGGGGGGGGCAGCTGCCCCCCCCTGCCCCCCCTGGCGACGCCCTTGTTTGTACCTCGTGTGCTTTGGGTTCGCGGCGAGGACAGTCGCGGGCATCGGCGGGCAGACGCGGTCTTTATTACTTCGCGGTCAAAAAGACCGGCCCGCCCCGTCGTGTGCTCAGCGCCTTATACGAATGAAAACCGTGCCTGCGCCGCACCGGCACCGCACCGACACGGCCGACACTGCATACACATCGGGTCTTCTTCTTGTGTTGTAGCTGGCAATACACTCCTTTTTATAAGGATTACTGCTGCCATTTTCATGTACATTTTAACGACTCAAGTGCACGCCGCACATCACAACTTATAGTAAGTTGACGCATTCAAAAATATTGGGAAATGCACAAAGCATTCCAACCGAAACCGACGCCATCTTGGGCACTACTTAGAGACCGACAAACTTATCTGTTCTGGTGGCGGCGTCGCTACTGTCGATTTAGAACTGTCATTAAATATCGTTTTTGCATTGCATTTCACGTAGTTCCAATTTTGGCCACCGGAACAGATAAGTTTGTCGGTCTATACATATCGGCTCGCCTTGCTTTAAAATGAACACGATGTATAATAATGATGATGACAGACAAAGATACTATAAAAATGATTTTTTTTTTTAAACTACATCAGTTAGCAGACAGACACACAGCCCATCTAATGGTAAGCGGTCACTGCGGCCTATTCCATTGAGGGACACTTCATCAGTAGGTAAGCGTCGCTCAATGTGCTGCCAGACTGTAATCTGATCTTCGAGACTTTAATTTCAAGTGCCAGGCACTCCCACATTAATATTGCCGGAACACAGCCAGAGCTGTTACGACGGCAGATTTCAACTGTGATTTTCTTTCAGTCTTTTCTTCAGTAGGACTTTAACGCTTCCGATAATTTTTGACGGATAAGATATCCTTAATGTGCCAATGATTGTCAGATAGCGGTATTGTTCATTGATTGAGCACAATTTAGGATAACTCGTGATAGTATATTATCAGTATCCTTATCAAATGTAGATCTTTTCGATCAAAGAAATCGCCATGAAGCGATTATGTGGCCAAATGTGGCGAGCCCCTTGAAGAAAAATCAGATTACATGTCACGAGATTTTAAGGATATCTAATCGTTTTTTCATTAAAGAGGAAGGCTTTTTTTAGACCGCCTCCGTGGAACAGTGGCTACGCCGCTCGGGTATAAAATCACGGAGGTCGTGGGTTCGATTCCCACCTTGGGTCTGGTTGGTGGTAGGGCTTTTTCAGAATCCGATTAGCTAGCTACGACCCCCGCAGGTGAAATCTGCCGCCTTATCAGCTCTGGCTGTGTTCCGGCAAAATTAATGTGGGAGCCAGTACACTTGAAATCAGAGGCTCGTATATCAGATGAGTCTACACGTCTGGCAGCACATTGAGCGACGCTTCTAGGTGAAGCGTCCCTCAATGGAATAGGCCGCAGTGGCCGCTTACCATCGGGTGGGCTGCGAGCCTGTCTGCTAACTGAGTTAGTATAAAAAAAGGCTAACAAGGGATGGTAAGTATCACTACCGCCCATTAACACCTTTTTTTTGATACGCTGTTGAAATGCCGCCTTTACCAGTTGTGTTTGGTGAAGACGCGTACCGGCCTTACCGCGAGACGCATGGTACCTTAAAGCACATCTTCCGACGGGGGTTCGGAAGGTAGTGTTGGGCTCTCCCCCAGGATTCGAACCTAGCGTGCCTACCAACTAAAACCACAGCGACTCTCCCACCCTCATTAGTGGAGAAGAATCCCGGAGTCTACCCAGTTATGTCCCGGAAAACCTCTCTGCGAGGGGCCACCTACGTAGTAGGGGGCGCGGCTACACCCCTCCCGTTACCGAGAGGGGGAGTGAGGATAGCCTGAAGAGCCGAACCATCCCCACAGTGGCGGAGCCCCCGCTCCACCAACCGGCCCGCAATTCCGGCCAAGCCCATGAACACCTACGGTCTCACTGTCTCAGTTACGTTGCCTGCCTTTAAGGAAAGGATATGGAGGTGGTTGATAAAGGACTAACAAATGTCAAATACGCTGCTTTGTTGAGTCAATAACAAAACTTTCAGGAGCAATAACGACATTTTATTTCGAAAGGAGCCTTTTTGGGCCCAAAAATTTGTGTTAATGTGCAGAGATGAGATGTATTCTCCGTGAAAGACCACACACGCCATCAACTATTATGATGACACCATAATCGGTCCCAGCAGGGGAAAAAGTTATCGTCCATAATAATTTATTATTTTTATCAAAATCAAAATCAAATCAAAATCAAAATATTCTTTATTCATGTAAACTTGTATCAAGTATTTATGAATTGTCAATTACAGAGTGACTCTACCACCGGCTTCGGAATGCAGTCATCTGCCGAGAAGAACCGGCAAGAAACTCGACAGTTACTCTTTTTCATCGCCATGTTTGTTTACAATTTGTTTGTTACAATTACTGATTAGTTTTAGAATACCAAGCCATACAGTATAAAGTATAAGAATGAGACTATAATCGAGAAAAATTCGTGAGCCCTGGAAGACCAGTGCCCAAAGGTTATATTATGAACATAAATAATGAACATAATAAACATTTTCTTTTTCACTAGGACCAATTTTGTCGATGCCATAATAAAAGTTATAGACCGTGTTTATTGGATCTCCTTCGTAGTTTAGCACATTTTTTTGGGCCCATTCTTTTGCATTGTCCTTTATATTAAAAAAGAATAGTTTTACAATTACAGAATAATAAAACAACCCATTTCACAATTATTCCATTAATTTTAATATTTGACTAACTGTCGTTTCGGACACATTTTATTCGGACACAGTGTCCGAATTGACACTTTTTAATTTTAACATTTTTTCACTGTCGATTCGGACACCGCGATATAAATAGCTGTTTTGTACAGTCAGATAAAAAATCTTCCTAAGATTTCTTTACGTTATAAAAATAAAGTCTCAACGAAGCCTTCTACACGAAGCTATCGGTAGTGTTTCTAAAGATGACTGGGTCAAATGTGTGATGCATGCAGAGGAATTACAGGATCAGGATTTAGCCAAGGCAATTTTAAAAGATCAGAGAATACAGCCTCTGGTAATAAATTTACTCGAAGATGACAGCGCTCCTCACCCGTGGTACAACTGCGATGTCCAACTAGTTGTACCACGGGGAAGTAAAGTTACCCATGGTTCAACTGGTTGTTCTATGGGGAAAAATCTTTACCAATAGTTCAACTCGAGTGAGTTGTTCTCTCCTTGGTCCAACTAGTTGTACCTACTACTGGGAATCGCTCCCGACCAGTGGTCCAACTGCTGAAATAAAGTGACCCATGGTTCAACTGGTTGTTCTATGATTGTTGTGGTTGTCCCCCTTTAATCCTTGATTCAGAATACTCAGCAAAGGGTACCAGGACAACATGACCTTAGTGGAGTTATAAAATGCGCTCCCGACCCGTGGTCCAACTGCGATGTTCAACTGGTTGTACTACGGGGAAGTAAAGTTACCCATGGTTAAACTGTTTGTTCTATGATTGTTGTGGTTGTCCCCCTTTAATCCCTGATTTAGAATTCTCCGCAAAGGGTACCAGGGCAACATGACCTTAGTGGAGTTATTTAAAAAGTTTACGTTATCCAGAAAAGTTATGTTTGATGAAAGAAGATTGCATTTGTCCGCCATTCCTTAATAGATTTTCAGACACGCATTAGTTCAAAAAAATCCACTTTGCTGAGAATTCTGAATCAAGGGTGAGTTGTTTTTTCCTTGGTCCAACTCCCTGTAATACATATCATGTATATCAGGGAGATGGATCATGGGGACGCACAACAATCATAGAACAACCAGTTGAACCATGGGTAACTTTACTTCCCCGTGGTACAACCAATTGAACATCGCAGTTGTATCACGGGTCGGGAGCGGGTCCCCGTGGTCCAGTTGGATATAATTCATCCGTTTTACCACGGGTCATAATCATAAATATCAATAAAAAGGGGTGAACCATGGGTAACTTTACTTCCCCGTGGTACAACCAGTTGGACATCGCAGTTGTACCACGTGTCAGGAGCGCTGTTATCTTCGTGTAAATTTATTACCAGAGACTGTATTCTCTTATCTTTTAAAATTGCCTTTGCTAGATCCTGATCCTGTAATTCCTCTGCATGCCTCACACATTTGACCCAGTCATCTTTAGAAACATTACCGATAGCTTCGTGTAGAAGGCTTCGTTGAGACTTTATTTTTATAATGAAAAGAAATCGTAGGAAGATTTTTTATCTGACTGTACAAAACAGCTATTTATATCGCGGTGTCCGAATCGACAGTAAAAAAATATTAAAATTAAAAAGTGTCAATTCGGACACTGTGTCCGAATAAAATGTGTCCGAAACGACAGTTAGTCTAATATTTTACTAGCCGTCCGCCCGCGGCTTCGCCCGGGTGAACTATATAGGATGTAGGATGCAGGCCTTCAGGGTAAGGGTGACTGGCTCAATGGGTACTATGATCTATTGAGCCAGTCAACCTTATATTTGGACCTCACTTCCTCTTACCATCAGGTGGAGTGAGGTCATCCTGACTGCCCCTTCATAAAAAAAATGTAATCCCGCGGGAATATCTTTATAAATTGTAGCCTATGTGTTGTTCTGATGTATAAGCTATATTACTGTAATGTTTCATTGAAATCAATTCAGTAATTTTTACGTGAAAGAGTAACAAACGCCCATCCATCCATACTTACAAACTTTCGCGTTTCTCGTATATAGCCTTCCGCCCGCGGTTTCACCCGCGCATTATTTCTTTTTTCAAATATCCCCCCCCCCCTTCCCTCCACATTCCCGGGATCAAAAGTACCCTATGTTCACCGGGGATAGTGTAGCTATCCAACAGTGAAAGAATTCCCTCACTGCGCTGAGAGGTTTATCGTCAGGTTTTAGTTGCTAGGGCCGAAGTGCGAGTCCGACACACCGCTCGGGACGAACCTCCGTCTCTGAGTGACCCCCGGCTTTAGAAGGGGGGGTCCGGCGTCCGTTTTGTCAGGGACGCCGGTGCGTAATAGCATTTCCTGACGCAAAAAAAAGGTATCACAAATATGACATCACGATCCCCGGCGCAAAAAGCAAGGCCACTAGGTACTATCAATCATGGGCTGGTCAATAGCCACCAGGCTGGCACTGGCTCGTCCCAATCGGTTGTGAAGGAGAAACCGGGTGAGTTTAGTGGGTAGTGGACGCTTTAGTCTCGAGGCCCACACACGGCCGCAGTAGGTTTAGTTAGCCTGCGGATATGGTGCATAGCCTTCCGCCGCTTCCGGTTTCACCCGCGCGTAATTTCTTTTTTCAAATATCCCCCTCTTCCCCCACATTTCAGGGATGAACATAGGGTACTTTTGCAATATGTTCACCGGGGATAGTGTAGCTATCCAACAGTGAAAGAATTATCCAAATCGGTTCAGTAGTTTCGGAGCCTATTCAATTCAAACAAACAAACAAACAAACCAACAAACAAACAATCAAATCTTTCCTCTTTATAATAGGGATTAGTATAGATTACTGCTGGAACACAGCCAGAGCTGTCAAGGCGGCAGATATTACCTGGGGGGGGGGGGGGGGGTAGTTACCAGTTAGGGCTCTTCCAAATTAGACGTTTTGTGTCGCGGTACGGTAGCCGCGCGTTTTCCGCACCGCGTACGGACGGTCGTTAGTTTTCATACAAAACACGCGGTGCGGCAACAGTACGGCGTCCGTACCACGAACGCTCGACAAGACGTCAACCGTATACTGTTGCCGCACCGCGTGTTTTGTATGAAAACTAACGAACGACAGTCCGTGCGAATCCGTACGCGTGTCCGACACGAAAAGTCTAATTTGAAAGAACCTTTAAAGTGATGTCATGTAAGAATTAAGATGATAAAAAACTAGCCTTCCGCCCGCGGTTTCACCCGTGCGTAATCTTTTTTTTCAAATATCCCCCCTTCCCCCCACATTTCCAAAATCAAAAGTACCCTATGTTCATCGGGGATACTTAGTGTAGCTTTCCAACATTGAAAGAATTATTCAAATCGGTTCAGTAGTTTCAAAGTTGATATTCCCGCGGGAATGAGACGTTTCCCGTAGGAATTTTATAGCCTATGTCCTATTCCGGGTTATAAACTATACGTGTGCCAAATTTCATCTAAATCCGTTCAGCCGTTTAGGCGTGATTGAGAAACAAACATCCAAACATCTAAACATCCAGACTTTCGCATTTATAAATTATTATAAGTAGGAAATACCGACCTACCGTCTAGACTTGTGATCACCAATCTGTTGCAAGCGTGGTGATTGTCAGCCACACGTACCGTGACTCGCCATCCGATAACATGATAGATTGTTACAATTTAACCACTCAACGCCGAACCGGCACTCGGGTGCCGCATAACAATAGATTTTCTATTGTGTCTAGTAATCCGGGGCTAGAAGGATTAAAGAGGCTTAAAAGATAATTTTAGATTCCTAGTTTCGTAATAACGAAATGTATTATGAAATCGTCTCTCCGGTCGTATCAGACTCTCTGTTGTCTCATTGTATTATTAGAGTGAGGGAATAGGGAGTGTTGCGCACTCCCTGCAGAATAATATCGCAAATTGTAAATATACTTTTACATGCAAAAGGGAGATGAGACTACTGAGTGCCAGCAAATTCGTTGCTTCCCGGTGAAGTGTCCCTCAATGGAACATGCCGCAGTGGCCGCTTACCATCAGGTGGGCTGCGTAGCTGTCTGCCAACAGAATCGCTCAATGTGCTTCCACACCGACGCTCCTCTGATCTTCGAGCCTTTGATTTCAAGTTTACTAGCTCCCAGATAATTGCCAGTAAAAATTGAATTGACGCTAGGTAGGACTAGTGTATTAGTTAAGTAATGGATTAATCACACATCAATGACATTACAATTTACCTGTACCTATAGTAAAATGCTATTTTAAATCAGCGATAATCAAGATTAATTACAATTTAATATAACAGATGATAAAATGCTTGTTTAAATCAGCGATAATAAAGATCGTATCTGCTTGGGGCAACCCATCCCATATCATTTCCAAATTTTGCTTGATGACTTTGCAATATCTGAATGAATTGTTGGGTTTTTATTAGACATACGAGATAGGGCAGACGTTGATAGTATTATTAATAATGTATAGTAGGTACAGTAATGTCATGTTGACAAAGTGTTTTTTACCAGACGGCTCGGCAACTTCGTGCCTTTCATACGAGTTTTTTTATACTATGTCAGTTGGCAGACAGACACGCAGCCTAATTACCTGATGGTAAGCGGTCACTGCAGCCTATTCCATTAAGGGACACTTCGCCTGGAAGCGTCGCTTAATGTCCTGCCAGATTGTAGGCTCATCTGATCTTCGAGCGTTTGATTTCAAATGTACTGACACCTACATAAATACTGCCGGAACACAGCCAGAGATGTTATGGCGGCAGATTTCGCCTGTGGGGGTGGTAGCTAGCCAGTCGGCCTCTGAAAAAGCCCTACCACCAACCAGACCCTAGGCGGGAATCGAACTCACGACCTCCGTGTTTTTATACCTGAGCAAGCGTCACTGTTCCACGGAGGCGGTCTTAAAACCTTACTCACCGACAGAAACCAGTATGAAATGCTATTTCAGTGTAAATCGTCTGTAAAGCAGAGGTAAGTACAGTCAAAAGCACGTCTCAGATGTAACACTTTGGACTTTGTACCGCTCTTATGTCGGGGGCATAAGTGCTATTATCGAACTGCAAGTGTTAACCGTGATGTGCTGTTGACCGTACATACTTTCCCATACGAGTGGCTAAATTCGAGTGGAAAAGATTTTTGGGCCTCCGGCACTCTCACAAACCAGACAAGGTATCCCGCCGAGCGTCTGCTAGTCCGGTGGTGGAAAGGACCTGGGGGCCTAGACAAAGTAAAATTTTGACAGCGATAGCGAAATTCGCTAACTTTAAATTGTATGGATTTGACAGATGCCATAGAAAAGTCACGTGGTGAAAGTATGGGTTTTGACATTCGCTATCGCAAATTGAGCTATAACGAACGTCATAAATGCCGCTTGTCTAGGGGGGCTGCGGGAATTAGGGTGTGGAGGTCATGCGCGCACTATTGTTGTAGTCAGTGGGTATTATTTCACGCTGGTGTTATGTGAGAGGGTGGTACTTCCTCGGACGAGCCGGCCCATTCGTACTGTAAAACAGCATGGCTCTAATGGTAGAGCATCGTACATGGGTACTAAATTCTCGTTTTATAGTGCAACTTGAGCATTAGTTGAAAAAAAAGAATGAAAACATATAACATAATGTTTACAAATAGTGTGTAGCTGGCAGCTACATAAAAACAAAAACAAAAAAAATAATAATTAAAAAATAAATAAACGTTCTTTAAGATGTCTGCCGCTCGCGTGATAGCTGACTAAAGAATCGTGACATTGCTTTGTTTAAAAATACTGAAGAGTTACTGATATTAAAATCGGACAACATAAAGTTATCAAAGTATTTGCCGAGCTAACTCAGCTAACATCACAAATAGTTGCTATCTTTATCAAGATATAATCAGCTATAGCGACCGATATGAATCTCTTTTGTCATTGTGAAAAACTCACTTTTACGGAAGGAGACGTTTTTTATTTATTTGTAATGACTTCTGTGTTATCATTTGAGCCAAGAGATGCTGTTATTGTCAAGTGTTAAGATATTGTTTTTGCGTTTTGGATTTGAATTAATTATTTAGAAATAGGAAAAGTCGTATTACGATTTAATTTTTTTATGTGTCAGAGGCGGCAAACGAGCCAGTGCAGCGAGTCGCCTGATGGTAAGCAATCACCGCCGCCCATTGACATCCGCAACACCAGAGGGATCGCTGATGCATTGCCGGCCTATGAGGGGTGTGGGCCTCCGGCACTCTCACAAACCAGACGAAACACAAGAGTACCTAGTCACGATTATTTCACGGGTGTTATGTGAGAGGGTGGTACTTCCCCTGGACGAGCCGGCCTATTCGTACTGTAAAACAGCATGGCTCTACCAATACAAAAATAGGTGCCTGCTTAGATTCGAACCACCGGACTCAAGCATGTGACACTTCACATGGTTGAGTCACTCGTTTCACACCACCAGTTACCACTGCTCTCTACCGAAATGATAGATAAAACGCAACATAGTACAACTCCACTGTTTTGTTTATTTCTACTCTTAACACACTGACTTTTGAGAGCAAATACGATATTGTTTGATTAAGCTTTATTTTAAAACATTTATTAAAAATTATTTATTAGTTACTAGCGGCCGCCCGCGGTTTCACCCGCGTGGTTCCCGTTCCCGTGGGAATTGATCAAAATCCTTTCTTTTTTAAGATGTATTCTGCTATTCGGGACGGAAACAAATCCAACAAATCAAAAACCATGGCAATCGGTCCAGCCGTTCTCGAGTTATAAGTGTTGTAACAAACACGACTTTCTTTTATATATATAGATAAGATAATAATGAAAAAGATCACGATATAATTATCACCATCCTTTCGCAGTCCACTGCTGGACATAGGCCTCTCCAAACGCTCACACCGGCCTGTTTCTGTTGCATTTGGATTTTTATACCGCCATCAGGCCCATCAGTCATCCGCCTCGTTGAGCTTCGTTCGTTATTCGGCAGGATTAGGGCTGCCACCACAAGGCTGGCACCGGCTCGTCCCAATCGGGTGTGGAGGGGAAACCGGGGGAGTTTAGGGGTAGTGGACGCTTTAGTCTCGAGTCCCACACACGGCCGCAGGTCTAGCTAGCCTGCGGTTATGGTGCATAAATGCATTCTCCTCTGAAAAAAAAGGATTATGGCCGCCATCCGTCTGGATTTCCCCGGATTTGTCCTAGTTTGAAGGGCGTCCGGCAGGGGTTTTTAAAACATTAACAAAACTTAAAAAAAATATAACCATGTTTTTATATTTGTTGCAAAAATACTTTTTTAAAGGTGTCCGGGGAAAAAACTATATTTTATAAGCGACGGCCGCCCTGAGTCGGCCACGCATTTCCATCGGATGCGTCTCGGTGCACGGATCACTGACATTTTGAACTAAGCACTGTCTACCCTCACTGTTATTTTGATTAGATCTGTACTGATTAAAATAATTAAATTAGTTTGTCAGGCATACCTAGATTAATAGTGATTCGATTACCTAAATTAATTTATAGTGATTAGACTGTGATTTAGTTAAATAAATTGTGTAACTGGAACTGAACCTAGTGTTTTACTTCTGATGTCTAACCGTTTTCCGACATCAGAAGTGGGATACGAAGGTCAGCCCACTCCTGGAAGCTCAGCTGGTAGCGCTGTGCAACAGTTCACTAATGACATGGAATTAACTTGACTTAATGTCCTATTACCCCGAGGTGGGGCAGAGGGCGTCCACAGTAGTTCTCCATCTCGTTCTGTCTCGAGCTTCGCGTTTTACTTCGCTCCACGTCTTGCCAATTTTCTTGGCCTCGTCTGTAAAAGTGCGCACCCATAGAGCAGCATGGATTTGACGTTGGACCCGAATATCTTGATTTTTAATCCTTCGAGTCAGTTTCCGACACGACGCTCCCGAGGTAGGTAAAGTAGTGGACTCGTTCCACATCCTCTGCTCCAATCCATAGCGGTGTGTTGGTCTCTACTCCAGATCTCATTTCTTGAGTCTTTCGGTAGTTAATTTTAAGTCCAGTGCAGCCCGTTTCCCGATGCATGTCATCCAGCTTTAATTGCACATCACGGTGTGTGTGGCTCAGTATGCAGAGATCGTCGGCGTAGTCCAGGTCTTCCAAGACATCGGATTATTCCCCATTCTATCTCACGTCGCAAGGGCTCTTCGGATGTCACAATGAGCTGCCCAACTTTTGATTTGAGAGGCTTCCTCTTGGGTCTGCTGGTTTCTGCCAAGGTTTTTGTAGCTTTGTACAACTCTCTCAGATTGCCAGAGTTAGCAGCGAGTTGGGCATTATCGGCAACAGCGTCAGCCCACATTCTCCTGCCCTTTCGAGTGCTGCGGTAGATTTTCTTGCGAATCTGACACTGTTGCTGTCTGAGTTCGGCTTGAAGTAACTCATCGGTAGTTTGTAACAGCTTTAGATGTAGCTCTCTGCGATCGCTGATAAGCTGCCATGTGGTTTGTGACATCCAATCCTCGCGTGAACGTGAATTGTGCCCTAAGACTGGAGAGTTGGTTTCTGTGTAGACCAGCAATAGTAAAGGCTGAAGGGGTCTCATCTGTTTATTGGATGACGATCTAGACCAGCAATAGTAAGGGCTGAAGGGGTCTCATCCTTTTTATTGGATGACGATCTAGACCAGCAATAGTAAGGGCTGAAGGGGTCTCATCTGTTTATTGGATGACGATCTAGACCAGCAATAGTAAGGGCTGAAGGGGTCTCATCTGTTTATTGGATGACGATCTAGACCAGCAATAGTAAGGGCTGAAGGGGTCTCATCTGTTTATTGGATGACGATCTAGACCAGCAATAGTAAGGGCTGAAGGGGTCTCATCTTTTTATTGGATGACGATCTAGACCAGCAATAGTAAGGGCTGAAGGGGTCTCATCTGTTTATTGGATGACGATCTAGACCAGCAATAGTAAGGGCTGAAGGGGTCTCATCTTTTTATTGGATGACGATCTAGACCAGCAATAGTGGCTGAGGGGATCTTTCCTACTGAGTAGCTAACGATCTAGACCAGCATTGTTTCGCTGAAGGGGTTACTCTGTTGTGTGAGTAACTTAGGCCAGCATTGTTACGCTGTAGGGGTTACTCTGTTGTGTGAGTAACCTAGGCCAGCATTGTTACGCTGAAGGGGTTACTCTGTAACCTAGGCCAGCATTGTTTCGCTGTAGGGGTTACTCTGTTGTGTGAGTAACCTAGGCCAGCATTATTACGCTGAAGGGGTTACTCTGTAACCTAGGCCAGCATTGTTTCGCTGTAGGGGTCACTCTGTTGTGTGAGTAACCTAGGCCAGCGTAGGTAAAATTTGTTATAATTTTCTGATCAAAGATAATTTATCACGCAGATATGCGCCCGAGGACGAGCGAGTCGTCAGAATGGCCGTGACGGCGCGGGAAGCGATAGTAGCGCCGGAAGTACGAAGACAGCGCCATCTTGCGACGCAAGTGGAACGTGCACCGAACGTCATCGCGCCTCCCCACTACCCCCGCCACTCTACTGCTGGCTTTATAATCGACGGCCGCCCTGAGTCGGCACGCATTTCCATCGGATGCGTCTCGGTGCACGGATCACTGACATTTTGAACTAAGCACTGTCTACCCTCACTGTTATTTTGATTAGATCTGTACTGATTAAAATAATTAAATTAGTTTGTCAGGCATACCTAGATTAATAGTGATTCGATTACCTAAATTAATTTATAGTGATTAGACTGTGATTTAGTTAAATAAATTGTGTAACTGGAACTGAACCTAGTGTTTTACTTCTGATGTCTAACCGTTTTCCGACATATATATTGTAATGCTGTTTTTAACTCTGTTATTACAATGCATACACGAATTTTGCGTAGGTGATCGTGTATAGTTTGTATCGTGGATTCTCGCGTCTTTGTTCCAAACTATACTACAAACTTACTTACACTTGACAAGTGTTCAGTCTAGTAAGTAAAAGAGTAACTGTCGAGTTTCTTGCCGGTTCTTCTCGGCAGATGACTGCATTCCGATACCGGTGGTAGAGTCACTCTGTAATTGACGATTCATAAATACTTGATACAAGTTTACATGAATAAAGAATATTTTGATTTTGATTTTTGATTTTGATTTAGTTTTTTAGTAAAATATGGAGTTGTATTTTAACTTTATTAGGTAGAAATAAATACAAAACAATTACTTAATCATAATTATTTTGATTAAAAAGTGCTTTTAAACTATTATTATGTTAAATGCTAGGTCGTGTTTCCTTTTTCCATTTTTTGTCGCGGTGGGTGTTGAAGGCCGGCCTGCTAGTATTCTATTTTTTGTAGCAATTTTTTTTTTCAGGTGTAAAAAAAAAATAACCACGACGGCAAATGCGGAAGCTCCGCTTCGCTTCGCTCCCGCCTTAGCCTTCTAACCTATATCCATCCGAGTCGCTTTCCGCCTCCGGTGTGTTTTTTTTAACTTAATTTCTCTCAGTACGCCGTATGTAAACGGCGGAATAATACAAATTGCCTGCGCGACATATATACGATTAGTCCGTATTTCCGTAAGCGCACTGGCGCTGTTATGGAACAAGAAAAACTTGTTCGTTACTACGAAGTATACGCGATTATTTGCGTACTGCTCTTGTATGGATTGGAAGAACTTAGTAAAAAAGTTATTTACAATATATACTCGAGCAGTTTCCTATGGCTGCGTTCTGGCATTGTATAGAATGGAAAGACGCCACGTGATACCCCTGGTGTTGCAGGCGTTCATAGGCTACGGTTACCGCTTACTATTAGGTGGGCCGTACGCTTGATTGCCAACTTTATGGCTTAATTTTTTTTTCTTGCTGTAAGTATATTTTGTGATGATGATGATGAGAGAGATGATGTGTGTACCTCCGATTTAAATAGTACCGTTCTTAACAAATTGGATCGTTTAGTGAACTGTGGCATCCGGTTTATTTTTAATCTTCGTTTTGATTACATTGCCACTTACCGCCTTCAGCTTTAATGGTTACCTATCCCACTTCGTCGCAATGTTAGAATACTCACTTCACTTTTTAGGGTTCCGTAGCCAAATGGCAAAAAACGGAACCCTTATGGATTCGTCATGTCTGTCTGTCTGTCTGTTTGTCCGTCCGTATGTCACAGCCACTTTTTACCGAAACTATAAGAGCTATACTGTTGAAAATTAGTAAGTAGATGTATTCTGTGAACCGCATTAAGATTTTCATACAAAATAGAAAAAAAAATAATAAATTTTGGGGGCTCTCCATACTTAGAACTGAAACTCAAAAATTTTTTTTTCTTCAAACCCTTACATGTGGGGTATCTATAGATAGGTCTTTAAAAATGATAATAAGGTTTCTTATATCATTTTTTTCTAAACGGAATAGTTTGCGCGAGAGACACTTCCAAAGTGGTAAAATGTTGGTCGCCCCCTCTAACTTCCAAAATAAGAGAACGATAAAACTAAAAAAAATATATGATATACATTACTATGCAAACTTCCATTGAAAATTGGTTTGAATGAGATCAAGTAATTAGTTTTTTTTTAAAACGTCATAAATCGTAAATAAACACGTCGATCAAACTTGCAAAGAACTACAAGAACTTTTATATTATGATGATACTTGCTACGGACGGAACCATTCATGGGCGAGTCCGACTCGCACTTGGCCGGTTTTTTCTATCCTAAACGATCCACATGCTCCCGTTTACCTTAAGTCCTTGTTTTGTCTTCTTAGTTCGACACATACTCGTCAGTTCCGCTCTTCCCACAATTCTACCTTGGCTACTCCTTATCACCGATCCGGTTTCGTCTCAAATTCCTTCCGTGTTATAGCTGTTGGGCTTTGGAATGCTCTCCCCGAAAACATTAGACAAGCTCCGAGTCGGATGGCATTTAAATTCCTACTCCATAAACATTTCCTCCTGAAGTCCTCTACATCGTCGCTCACCTGTCCCAGTCGTTAGCCGTATGTACTGTGTATATATTTTATACATTTATATAATGTAATATGTACATATATTTATGTAATTTTATATTGTGTATTTATTTATGATATATTATTTCGTTTATTTCTGTTTTTTTTTGTTTTCAAGTTTTATGTTTATTGGCACTGCCCACTGTTTCTTTCTGCTTGGCCTAAAGGTTGACAGGGAGAGAATGCCATGAGGCATTAAGTCCGCCTTTGTACTTGATTTGTGCAATGAAATAATTAAATAAATTTTGTATGTTCCTAAATAAATAAATTGACGAGCCATTTGGTGTAGTGGTCGAGAAGTCGGCTATTACACCAAAGGTCGCGGGTTCGATCCCCGCACGGTACAAAGTCAAACATTTTGTGTGCATGAACATGTCTGTTTGTATCGGTCTGGGTGTTACTACGTATAATATGTATGTATTTACAAAAAAAAGGTATATAAGTAATGTTTATCCGTTGTCTAACACCCATAGCACAAGCTCATGCTTAGTTTGGCGCTAGATGGCGCTGTGTGGATAATGTCCAGGGATTTATTATTATTATTATTAAATATAAAAAAGTCATGTATGCTTAAAAGATGAATTTATAGATAGTCAAAATCACTGTTGTTATAAATACTTATTTTCCAGATCATGTTGATTGGGTTATTCTACATATTTATCGTTGAGATAATCGTTTGTATTACATTTGGTTTTTTTCATCAACATTTTTTTTCTATTTCGTAACAATATTTTATTTATTTAAGTTGAACAATGTCACATGCATACCGTAAGCACTTGTGTTATGGAAAAGTTTATGTTTATCAAAATCAACGAAGGTACCTCAACTTCTATACTTAAATATATACAGCGTGTTAGGTAACCCGAGGGACATATTTAAGGACTTCGTCAAAGACAAATATCGACGGTGAAGAATCAATAACGGCTAAGTCGCACTTTTGCCGAAAATGACCTTTGAATGTAGTTCGCTTTAAAGTTGTAATTTGCATGCTATGGCAAGAACACCGCGTCAAAAGCCTATAAATTGACGAGTTATTCAGCTGTGGCATTAGCGGTTAAGACGAATTGCGTATTTTTTTGCGTATTTTTGCTGCCAATTCCATCTATCTCGCTACGTCGACGTGCTTACTTCACCGCTGTTTGTCGTCCACTGCTGGACATAGGCCTCTCCAAATGCTTGCCACGCTGATCGATCCTCGGCCACTCGCATCCAGCTCCTGCCAGCATCTTGAGCAAATCACCACTCCACCTGGCCTTAAGGCCGTCCTACACTATGTTTACCGAGACGCGGTCTTTAACCCCAACGGTTATCGGTTCTACGGTTGATATGGCCAGCCTACTGCCACTTCAGCTGGCTAATCCGGCGAGCTATGTCGGTGACTTTGGTTCTCTGCCGAATCACCTCATTTCTGATGCGATCCCGCAGTGAAACGCCGAGCATAGCTCTTTCCATAGCCCGCTGAGCGACTTTATACTTGTGGACTAGCTCTGCCGTAAGTGCCCGCGTTTTGGCTCCGTATGTCATGACGGGTAGGACGCACTGATTGAACACTTTCGTCTTAAGGCATTGTGGAATCGACGATGAGAAGACTCGTCGTAGTTTTCCAAACGCTGCTTAACCCAACTGAATTCTTTTATTCACCTTGTCTCAAGTTGTTTCGATATCACTGCAACGACTGCCCAGGGTACCCATATTTTTGAACAACTTCAAGGACAGCGCCGTGAATCGCAATCGGTTCCGGTAGAACATGTTCATTGAACATGACCTTGGTTTTGTCCAAGTTCATGCGTAGGCCGATGCGTAAAGAAGAATCATCCAGGTCATTCAGCATCTGTTGTAGGTCCTGCAGCGTCTCCGCCATTATGACGATGTCATCTGCAATTCGCAAGTAACAGATGTATTCCACGATGCCACGTTTTTTCCAGTTCAGCATCTTAAACATATCCTCCATTGCATTTGTGACCAATTTCGGGGAGATAACGTCCTTTTGTCTCACTCCTCGATGCAATGTTACAGGATTTGTCTGCTGATTTTGTACTTGGACGAACATGGTGGCTGCTTTGTACAGACATCTTATCACTTGGATATATCGCCAGTCTACTTGGCAACGTTGCAGGGACTCCAGAACGTACTAGATTTCAACAGAGTCGAAGGATCATTGGTCGAAGGCCTTCTTATAGTCCACGAATGCTAGACACAGTGGCTGATTATACTCTTCGGTCTACTGTATAATCTGCTGCAAAGTGTAGATGTGGTCTATGGTGCCGTATCCGCTCCGAAACCCAGCCTATTTCGGTGGTTGAAACTCGTCGAGTCTTCGCGCAAGACGGTTCGTGATCACTCTTGAGAATAGCCGGGAAAAAAGGTGTTCGTACAATCTCTCGGAAGAAGCCACCTGACGAAGCTGACCACAGCAAGTGCAGAAGTAGTTGCCTCAAAGCCGGCAGTCCTTTTGGAGGTAGAGAACTTCTATGGCCTTGTTATTCGCTTCGCATGTATCTTAAACTGTTTCCGAAAATGTTGCTCTAGCCACGTTAACTCGCCATTACACTGAAGACCTGACAGAAGTCAGCGTGGGCGAAATCGAGATTGCTCTTGGGTAGCTTAAAAATGGGAAAGCCGCTGGACACGACGGCGTTACTACAGAGCTGCTAAAGGCACGAGATAAACCCGTACCGAGGGAGCTCCAAAAGTTTTTTAACGCTGTCCTGTTCGAAGGGATTCAAAATGTTTATTTTTATGATTGGCAACTGTAAAGAATTTAATAAAAATAGGGAATTCTTATTCGCGAATAAAAATCACAACAATAGGAAGGTTCCGTTTATTATCGTGAGTTTTATTTACAAATGAGAATAAATTTGAACTATTTTGCTATGCTATTTTGCGGCGTTTTTATGGGTAGCAAAAACAATTATCTGACACAAACAAAATAATATAATCACGATTCGGACCAATACCATCTAACTAACACTATCTTTGTAAAACAGGTAGTTACATCGATAACGTTTTCATTGTTTGATTTCTTCAATTTTTATATAAGATAACTGATACAACAGTTTTTAATAAATTCACATTCAAAAGCACAAATCGTTTTTTTCGTCTCCTGTAAAATTTGTGTTTTGTTAGTTAGCCGTTATTGGTTCTTCACCGTCGATATGTATGTACATGGAGCAGAATGTGGACTTAGCTGAACCCTGATGCAATATTGAAAATAAAAATTTTGTTTTTGTTACCTACCTACTTTATTATGTATTAGGTAAGTATATCTAATGAGCTTGGGCAACTGTAAAAATACTAAACTATTAATATGATTGTTTTGTAATAATTGACGGGAGGCTGTACAATCTTTAATTATAAGATTTTAGTCTCTGTACTGTTTGAACTTAATTAGTTATCTTTTTTCTTGTAATAAACAGTTTAAATTTTAAAATTTCTTTTTAAGGAGAGTGTTCAGAATCGAATACAGAGTCCAATTCACTATAAAAAATATATCCTTAATTTTTTTCATAATTATCCTAAAATTTATGTAATGCATGAACTACCTAAAAATCCCGTGTGCTGACCGGCCGGTTCCGCCCCAAACTAAAATTGTACGCGAGTACAATTTAAGTCGTACTTGTACCAGTGCACGAAATAGGTACTGTGAAGAGAAGAGTGCCCGCACGTTACGCGGATTTTCAGGTTTCGACTAAGGTTATTGACAGATATTTACCAGAGTTCTTATTGATATACACTTATTTTGTTATATGGAAGCATGAACTATTTGGGGTTTAAATATGTCTCTCGCATTTCCTGTCATACTGTATAACGGACAACGTAAGTGACGAGCCATTTGGTGTAATGGTCGAGAAGTCGGCAGTCGGCTATTACACCAGAAGTCGCAGGTTCGGTCCCCGCACGGTACAAACATTTGTGTGCATGAACATGTCTGTTTGTATCGGTCTGGGTGTTTCTATATATAATATAACTAGCCTTCCGCCCGCGGCTTCGCCCGCGTGAACTATAGGACGTTATCCAGCGGGAATATCTTATAAATTGTAGCCTATGTGTTATCCTTATGTATAAGCTATATTATTGTAAAGTTTCATTAAAATCAATTCAGTAGTTTTTACGTGAAAGAATAACAAAAGTTCATCCATCCGCTCCCCGGCCGGTACCGCGCGCCGCAACCGCTATGTCCCTGCATTTTAAATCTGTAATATCTTCAAAACTATTCATTTAAATTACATGATGTAAAGGGCCATATTGATCTATATTACATGCACAATTTATTTATGGTACTTTATTGGATAAGGATTAATACTGTATTGCTTAAAATCACTTTTTCGTAAATAAGCCATTATTTTATCGTAATAAGTAAAGGAAAATGGTTATTGTGGGTTATCCCTAAGAGATAGACATATACCATCGCGGACTTTTTTGTAAAACTTTGTAAGGTGTACAATAGTGTAGTACATTATTTTGATCTATCTCGTAGGGTTCAGCCAGCGTTTGCAATGTAAGCGCAAAAAAATGCGATTATTTACGACCTTAAATTAAAAACCTCTAAAATTATCTCTGTTGTTTCTCTACTATATTATGCATGTATTATACATATAAACCTTCCTCTTGAATCAGTCTATCTAATGAAAAAAACCTCATCAAAATCCGTTGCGTAGTTTCAAAGATTTAAGCATACAAAGGGACATAGGGACAGAGAAAGCGACTTTGTTTTATACTATGTAGTGATATGTATGTATTTACAAAAAGTATATTATGTAATGTTTATCCGTTGTCTAGCACCCTTGGCACAAGCTAATGCTTAGTTTGGGGCTAGATGGCGCTGTGTGAATAATGTCCAGAGTTATTTAATTATATAAACATTTAGACAAAGAACAAACACCTACTTACTTATTTAAAATATTATTGACTTTTGTTCTAATAAATATAATAATTATTTTCTATACTAGATCAGTTGCCAGCAGTAGCGTAGCGATGGGGGGGCGGGGGGGGGGGGCGGTCCGCCCCGGGCGGCACTTTTTAGGGGGCGGCAAAATTAGCTGGAGGAGCAAAAAAAAAAAAGAAAAAAAGGCGCGGCAGAATTGTAAAAAAGGGCGGTAGAATCGTCTTACGCCCCGTGGGCTGCTTTGCCAACTGGAGGAGCAAAAAAAAAAGGGCGGCAGAATTGCCTTCCGCCCCGGGCGGCTGACACCCACGCTACGCCACTAGTTGCCAGTCTGCCAGACAGGCACGCAGCCCAACTGATGGTAAGCGGCCACATTCCGAATTGGTCAACATTCAAAATCCGGTGGTAGAGTCACTACCGATTTATAAGTGCATCTTCGAAGTCTACAAGGACAAAATACCTACATAATTTTGAATTTGAGCTGTTTAAAGACTTTTGAAGATCCGGTATACAGCTTACTTCTTACTTGGCTTGGGCAGTTGGGCCCCACAAAATATAAAAAAATAAAAAGTAAAGTGTATCAGCCTAATAATGTCCCACTGCAGAACAAAGGCCTCCATCCTTGAAATCAAGTCATCGCTACAATTATGCAGTACCCATAATTGTTCACCACGCTTGCCAAATGCGGATTGGTGATCACAAACCCGAGCTGTGTCCGAAAAAACCGACACAAGTTAGCTCGACCCGGGAATTGAACCCAGGACCCCGAGATCTCGGCGCGGTACCTAAACGAGGCGTAAAAAAAAATTAGATTGTCCTATTGTATATCACTTATATTATTTACGTCCTAACAGACACCTGGGCGCTCTACGATATTACGACAAATATCAGCTGTTTTCACACGTGTAATCTGAAAAGGTTGACAACAGCTGGTCTCGCCTTAGAAGCTTACTTCAGATTACCACTCATACATGTATACACCAGTCTTAGTACTTTTGTATATTACACAGTACTGAACACATCCGGTGACAGATCGGACGTGCAACAATACACTAAATACCTCCAAATATATTATGGTAAGTTTAGTATTTAAGTTATATTAATACTATGCTTTTAGCCTCTTTGTATAAATAGCAACAGGTAAAACCTTCTTCAATACAAAAGCCTCTTTTATTAAAACTTCATTGATATTATTGAGCATATTCGGGAATAGGTAGATCACCAGAAACAAAAAAAAAAAATTCATATTGGTAAAGACTCAATTTAAAAAAAGCAATTGAATTTCGTCTTTATTACAATGGCATACGGTTTAATTTACAGTGGCTATTATGCTGCGTCTACCAAGAAAAATAAACTTTAAAAATAGAAACGATAATAATTTTAAATGTTGCTGGTTTGAATCAACGAAATAAATGGTGTCGTTTTTGTATCATCTATGTTTTTTTAAGTTTAAGGGTTGTTACTACTGCCCTTTATTAATAATGCGTGAAAATTAATTTTGATGTGAATTACAAATAACAATTAATTATACCTACATTCTTAATTCTAAGAAAACAATAGGTAAATGAAGCTTTTAAGTCAATTTAGAACCAGATGTTTTTTTTTAAATATAAGTTTTTATATGTAATTGCATTATAATATCTATTTATGTAAATCCTACTTTAAATTATTTTATTTACGCACATAATTTCTACAAACGTCTTTAAATTTTTATGAAACTACATAATGGCATGTTTTAAAAATATTTTTTAGTTATTATTATACATACATAGTTGTGATTTTCTGTATTTTTTAAAAATAGAATATACATTTTTTAATATGCTGGTTGGTTACCTACGCATTTCTTCACTGATTTTTTTCATACTGGCTGAAAAATTTACCAGTTTAATTTGTTACGTTTTTCTAATTTGAAATGTTCAACTACAGCCTGCAGTTTGAAACTATTGTTTCTGTGCTTAAAAGCAAAACGACACAAGTGGGGCTACAAACAATGCGCTTCCCCAAGTTATAAAATTCCATAAGGGTTCCGTTTTTTGCCATTTGGCTACGGAACCCTAAAAAGCATTATACGGAAATAAGAAGTGCGTTTGTACTGGCGTTCGCTTGTACTATATGTCCTCCTAGCCAAGTTTTCGGCTACGGCGGCCAATCTTTTACGATCGGCCAACTACGCAGGATATTTATGTATTATAGTGCAAAAGTGAATGCGCAAGCACAGGTGCACTCCCTATTCCCTCACCCTCGTAACATGGTGGGACAGCAGTCTGACACGACCGAAGAGAGATCAGGCGCAGGACCAACGGTTTAACGTGCCTTCCGAAGCATGGAATCATCATTCTTTTCAGACATTCAGGTGATTCAAGCCTACAATGTCCTAATCATACTAAAAACATTCACACAAAGTGATGCTCCCCGTTGGATTCGAACCCACGACCTCCGAGTATAAGAGCCCAACGCTCTAACCATCAAGAAACATGATTTATTGTTTATCAGAAAGACGTTTTCCTAATTATTGAAGATTATCTTTAGCTTTATCCACCAATTTGTGCAGATAACAGACCATTTGAGTACTTAGATTGAATCTGGCAATTAATGATTCCATTAATGCAAAAAATAATAATGATTACGTTGATTCAGTTCTGAAGTGATTCTATTGGCTGAGATAAGATAAATAAAACGAATATGTACGAGT
Source organism: Mecyna flavalis (assembly GCA_949319885.1). Lineage (NCBI taxonomy): Eukaryota > Metazoa > Arthropoda > Insecta > Lepidoptera > Crambidae > Mecyna > Mecyna flavalis. The sequence goes on along the minus strand of OX439420.1, from coordinate 480,386 downwards.
ATAAACGTAATCCATGTTGTAAGTTATTTGTCTGAACTTATTTTATTCCCGGCCATTTTGGCCGGTACGAAAAAAGGTTAGCTTTATTATCAATATTTACGCTATAAGTATATTTTGAGTCAAAAAGTGATTCTGTTGTCATTTTAAAACTAATGAAATATTTTGCCTTAAATTATTTTATCTTTCATTTAAACAAATATGCGGTTGCATGTTTAAATATTTACAATTTCTTGCAGACAATGAACACACAAAATCTAGATAATAATTTAGGTATATTTAAATAAAAATGCATATTTATTTTGATACGCCTCACTAAAAATAGCAATAATAATATGTTAGCGCTGCTTTTTTACTGTCAACATTTGCGATAGTTATGTTTTTTTTTAAATCTACCGAGTGCCTATAAAGAGAGCGATAGGTAGGCCGTATTTCTTCTTGTATTGTAGCTGGTTACACGCTCCTCTCCATAGGGATGGACGTGTATTATATAGAATCAACATTCAACATTAATATCAACTACCTATAAGGTCATGGCCGTGGCACTATATTTTAGGTTTTTACAAACCACTTGGGTTTATCGTTGAATCTTTTTTTCCCCGAGACAATGATGTCACAAAGACAACATTATTATCTACTTCTTTTATTTATAATAATAACGTATTGTTTAGTTTATGATCCCGCTAGCTTTCGGCACGTGTTAAAAATATCTCCTCCGAAAAATAAGGTCCCACACGTGCTTGTTTTCTTTCATTAAAAAAAAAACAAATTTTATCTTTATCATCGCTGAAATTACGTTCAAGTATTTCCTGCGTTTCATTGATAATTTAAATTGATCAATAATCTGAAGGTCTGCATGTTCGTAATCAAGAATACTATCACAGATTTTATAGATTAGGAAATTGTTAGGGCCATGTGAATAAAAAAATGTTTATTCGTAAAACCTTTAATGAATAAGAAAGTTGATTTCTCTTTGTTATTATCAAATAATCTTTCGAAATACAATATTTATAAATTATTTCACAATATTTTTATGACATTGGAATAATTTTTACAATGACACACAGCGGGAGCAAAGGCATTGTTGATAAAAAAAATTGGGATTGGGCAAATGATGTTTCACATATTTTTGGGATTTGTAAGCATGTGGCAAGCGTTGCGATTTCAAACGTCGCCGCATATGCATAAGCTCGATGGATTTTTCTATGCGCGAGTTTACCTTAAAGGCGGTGACGGAAAACATTATGAGGAAACCTACACAGTCAAATGGCTGTGTAGCCAAGATCCAGTTACAAAGTTTCAAGGATTACGGAGGCAGTAGTGTAGTGATGGGAGGCGGGGCGTTCCGCCGCGGGCGGCACTTTTAAGGGGGCGGCAAAATTTTCTGGAGGAGCAAAAAAAAAAGAGGCGGCAGAATTGTAAAAAAGGGCGGCAGAATCGTCTTCCGCCCCGTGGGCTGCTTTGCCAACTGGAGGAGCAAAAAAAAGGGCGGCAGAATTGTCTCTAGCCCCGGGCGGTAGTCGCTCCAATGTAATAACTGGACTTGCCTACTCCTGGATCATGGTGCAAGAGTGCCATGACTATACACAGGACAGAACGCTCGAATAAACGATTCTATTCTCGAGGAAAGATGACAATGAGCTCCGAAACTTAGGCTGGTTTTACGGGACAGAACGCTCGAATAAACGATTCTATTCTCGAGAAAAGAAGACAATTAGCTCCGAAACTTAGGCTGGTTTTAGAGTTACGCTGACAAGCATGCGTACAGCGCGCGTATCAGCAAGTATCGCTGTTCTTGTAAGTTAGCGACGATTTGAACTGCAAAGAAAACCGGCAGTGTATAACGCTACGCGCGTGCCGCCAGCGTTACTCTGAAACCAGCCTTAATCCATATTTACTCTGTGCAATAAAATGTGACTTCATAAATTAAGGTGGATTAAACTCCTGTCCTCTTTCTCCCCCTTTTCCTAGGTTTAGTCATCTGTTCGCCCCACTTCACGCTTTCTAAGTCAACCTCTTTCGGCTTAAGAGTTTCCTGATTCAATGGCATCATCCCATGAGCAGTCTTCACCCTCTTAGCTAACGAAACCCCATGCTTCCTCACCATATGCTTGTTACAATTGCTCCAATTCGTAAAGTCTTTTTCACACACACTGCAAACGAAAGGTTTTGCTCCAGTATGTATATTTTCGTGTGTCTTCAACACGTTTTTGAACCGAAAACCCTTTTTACAATATTCGCATGAGTAAGGAAACACATCACTATGAACAACCATGTGTTTTCCTAGCTGATATTTCGTCCGGAATCTTCGCTGGCAATCGTTACACTCAAAAGGTTTTAACCCTTCGTGAGTCTTCAAATGTTTTCTCAACCGAATCAGGCTTATAAAAGTCTTTTTGCAGATCTTGCAGTCTTGCATTTCTGGGTTGTGTATTACTTTATGTGTGTTCAGAGAATCTTTTGCGTAAAATGCTTTACCACAGACATCGCAGACATAGTCTCTGGGTCTGTCGGTGTGTTTTACTCTATGGTATCTGAGTTTTGCTGGTATGTCGAAGACTTTGAAGCAAATGTCGCAAGTCCTTTCTTCGATTGTGGCTTTCGTTCGCTTCCTAGGGACATGGTCGTTGTCTGTTGACGTGTGACGTTGCAGCTCTTTCCAAGATAGGAAGGCTTTGCCACAGGAGGTGCATTGGAATCTTTCGTCTTCAGACTCGGTCGTTTCTTCTTTACCCTTTCTTTTGTGGACTTTACTTACCTTTTTATTAGAATTTGGTGTGTTTCTGAAAAGAAATGTCTTGTTATTATATAAATGATTATGATTATGATTAAATAAATAAATATTGGACAACATCACATACATTGATCTGACCCCAAAGTAGCGTTTTAAGTTTTAAGCACTTGTGTTATGGGTGTCAGAAAAAACGGAGGTACCACAAATATATACTTAAATACATACAAATAAACAACCAGACACAGAACAAACACAAATGTTCATTACATAAGTCTTTGTCCTGGGTGGGATTCGAACCCACGACCCCTGGCGCACAGGGTAGGTTCACTACCAAATGCGCTATAGATCGGGTCCGTCAAAATAGATATTAGAGTTTTAGTAAATGTTATTAGAGTGGTCAGTTGCTATCTTCAGTATGTTGGGATAGCTAAAACCGGCTCCAAAAATAAAATTATATTAAACGCGCTGCTTACTCATATAACGCGAGGCAAGCCTTATTACAAGTAATCAATAAAAACATCATCAATGTAGGTCAATAAAATATCCTTTTTTTGGGTTAACTTAAAGATTAGTTGTTCTTACTTGTTCAACAATATTTTATGGACCAGCTATCAAATAAAACAAATTTCGAAAAAGAAGAATTACCTATTAATTCAAATTAGCCATTAATGTGATCATTTATTATTATTTACAATATTTAAATAGGTACTAAAATCAATTTCTACAACAAAACTAATATTTAAACAGAAATTAACCAATCATCGTGAAAAAGTTTGCACTATAAAAGACCTCAAGAAGCAGAGATGCAAACATGGAACTTTCTTTTGTTTTTACAATCTTCTGTTATTTCACGATCTTAAAATGAATTAAAACAAAATAACGAAGACAAATATCGTTGTCCGATCAATCGATTCAACAGGAAAAAAAAACGACCTAATTGTTCGATCAATCGGTCTATAAGGAAATGAATAGTCCCAGTAATTCGATAATCGGACCACGAGAACTTTAGAGTTCGATCAATCGAACCAACAGGAAATAAAAAACATGGTGGTCCGATCGATCGGACAAGCCGATCGGACCACACGGCCTAAGGGGAAACGGAACGTATCACTAATATAATACAAGAAAATAAAAAAGTGCATGTCAATGTAAAAATGCTGCCATCTATCAAAACATCAAAGGTTAAGACCACTGCTTCTTTGTTTTTTACATTTCAAATGTTAAATAAAATGAGCTATTTAGTGTAATGGTCGAAAATTCGGCTATTACACCAGAGGTCACGGGTTCGATCCCCGCACGGTACAAACATTTGTGTGCATGGACATTTCTGCCGTCTATAAGAAAAAAGGCCGCTAAATGACATTTGACCATTTTTCACTTTTTAATACCACTATATTTAAAAAAAAATTCTCTATCGATCTATCTAGGAACGGTTATTCTATCTTTCACCGTTTCCAAGATATTTTTTTTTAAAAAGCAGCTAAATACAGAAATAATATATTTTACATCGCTTAAAGGTGGCAAAACAGCTTTACTAGATTAGAAGGTAGCTAAATTACTTTAACGTTTGGATCGTCTGAACAATTTTACTATCAATGCTTAACTAAAAAACAGTTCTAATTTTGCAAGAAGCTAAAAGGCAGCAAAGTATTTTTAGCGGCTTTCTAGCTTGGTAAGGTTCAAGTATAAAGAACCTTGCTTAAATGAATAAAAAGCGGCAAAGCTCTCTTAAATAACTAAAAGGCAGTTAGAATCATTTAGCGGCCTTTAAGCTTTGCATTGTTTCTACTTTTACAATAAATAAACTAGTATAAAAATCCATGTTAGTCAGTACGCAAAGTAAAATACATAATTTTTACAAAGCTTTGCTTAACAAAAAAGCCGTTAAATAGCAGTACATCGCTAAAAAGCGGCAAACTCACAAGCCCCCGCACCCCTTATAACGGGCACGCTAGGCTGGCGGGGTGCGGCTGTTTAGAGAAAAATAAACTATACACGGATGAGGAAGTTCGCTGGTGTCGCGTTTCCCGCTAAAATCGTCACTCGACATGGCGGGAAGGTTTCCAAGGTACGTATTTTATTTAATTAACGAAGTTATTAAAAAAAATTTATAGCTTATAATTGGATTTCTTTTTGTTTACTGCAAAATAGTATCGAGCGAGATCGACAAGCAGGCGGCTTATGTTCTTGAGTCAAGCTAGCCGTAAAATTTTTCTATGAGCTAGCCACTATGAATTGAAAACTGAATGCAGTCGAACAATATATTATTTATCTACATCCATACCCTAATATGTCTATTTTATAGCCAGGATCGATGAGCAAACGCCCTATATTTAGATATGAGTATCTGTTGCTGTATCTTAATGTTTACATTTTAGTATCGGTAACCGATACCTTACGTTCAAATTTCGAACGTCTTCTTAAAAAGTAAAAATTAATAGGTTTTTTCAATTATCGAATTAGTCGATTAGTAATTTTATGTTCCATTCCTATACATTTAATTCGATGCTGAAATTATAACAATCGATTTGAGAATCGAAATCAACTAGAGTCTAGATTGTTTATGGATTTTAAAAACTACAAACGTCAGTCATTATGACAGTACTAACTTTTACATACAGATTATGTTGGTAACTAGGGCGTTTGCTCATCGATCCTGACTATAAAATAGACATATTATCATTATGAATGAAGATAAAGTTATGTATGTGACTGTACATAATTAGGCATTAAAATACTCATGTGATCCTTTTATGAAACTCACTTCGTTCGTTTCATAAAACCACATTCGTATTTTAATGACCCTCATTATGCAACAGCCACATAAATAACTATTCGTTCCTCAGTCAGATAAGACGTATTTTTAAATATAAATTAGGTAGGTACCTTAACAAAGTTAATTTACTTATTTATGTTAGATGTAGATATTTTTGAGGTCCATTATTTACGTTGAAGTACGGTATGTTTGCTCGAATTAATACCCGTGATTAATACATTATTTCACAGCTTATTAACGACAGACCTAATTGAACGGCCTTATTGGGGCAGTAGCTAAGGAATGTGCTTCTGAATGGTGTGATTTGGTGTATTTCTTTTAAATTATTTACTTACTTAACTTACCGTAACTGATATAATAATAAATTAATAACTTATAAGTGGTTTATGTAACACGAAACAAAACCAAGTTAATTCTGAAATTTCTGATGGTCAACATTCAAGTATTAATTCGAAAGACCACAAATTTTAAGGTGTTAATGAAAGAGTATACTGATTCATGTTGTGTTATGATTTTTAACCGACTTCAAAAAAGGAGGAGGTTATATGTTCGACTGTTTGTATTTTTTTTTTTTTTTTTTTTTTTTTTTATGTATGTCCGTCGATTTCTCCGTCAATTGTGGACCGATTTAAATAATTCTTTTTTTATTTGAAAGTGCATAGTTCCGAGGTGGTCCCATTGTCACCATGTCAGGATCTGATGATGGGATCCCGGAAAAATCAAGGGAAAACCTCAAATTTTATAGGCGCACACTACGCGTTACTTGTTTTTTCTGAAGCCATTCAAGTTTTTGCGTCCGATAAACATCATTTTATGTTGATGAGCTGATGATGGAAGGTACAACTCCTTAACGGTTAGGAATTAGGGGATAATTCTTTCAGTATTGTAGGAATATGTGGACCGTTAGTTGTATTTCATGTACTTTTGCAGCTAAGGTGATGATGGAAAGTACAACTCCTTAACGGTTAGGAGTTAGGGGATAATTCTTTCAGTGTTGTAGGAATATGTGGAACGTTAGTTGTATTTCATGTACTTTTGCAGCTAAGCTGATGATTACCCGGGGATGGGCTGGTCACTAGCCAATAAGGTTAGCACCGGCTCGTCCTAATCGGGTGTGAAGGAGAAACCGGGGAGGGGGGCAGTGTAGTGGGTAGCGGACGCTTCGGTCTCGAGTCCCACACACGGCCGCGGGTCTAGCTAGCCTGCGGTTATGGTGCATAAACGCATTCTCCTCCTACCCATGGTGCTGAACACTTAATGAATACCTAATATTATCAAATAATACAATTCTACTATTTTACTCGTATTTTCGCTATCATTATTATGAAAGAGTTTTACTCACTACCTACGTGTTATTCACACTAAAAATAGAAAAATAAACAAACTTTTTAAAAAAAAAATTAAACCGACTTCAAAAAAAAGAGAAACAAAAAAAAAACTACCTAAAAAACTGAAAAGCAAAAAATAATTTTAATAAGACATTCATCAAATGCGCTTATTGTCTAAGCCTATTAATTAAATTGTATTTTACGTGCTAGGTAGGTACCTACTAATCTGTTTGAAGTCGGTGCCAAGCCAAAGGTAATAAAAAATGATATATAATAATATTATGTATTATAAAGGGTTACTTATTAATCCGCGGACGTACATAGGTACGTAGTCTGGGTACCTACTATTTGGCTTGGCACCAACTTCAAACAGATTAGTAGGTACCTACCTAGCACGTAAAATACAATTTAATTAATAGGCTTAGACAATAAGCGCATTTGATGAATGTCTTATTAAAATTATTTTTTGCTTTTCAGTTTTTTAGGTAGTTTTTTTTTTGTTTCTCTTTTTTTTGAAGTCGGTTTTCTTTAATATTAAGGAAGAAGAATAACTTTTTTAAATATTGGACAACATCACATACATTGATCTGACCCCAAAGTAAGTAGCGTAAGCACTTGTGTTATGGGTATCAGAAATATATACTTAAATACAAATAAACATCCAGACACAGAACAAACACAAATGTTCATCACATAAGTCTTTGTCCTGGGTGGGATTCAAACCCACGACAACTGGCGCATAAGGCAGGGTCACTACCAAATGCGCCATCGGGCCACTCAAGCCTATTTACTTCGTCTTTTCGGGGTTCATTTTCAGCCCTACGCGTAGTAAAGCTTGGCTTAGGTCGCTAAGCATATTCTTAACCTGCTCAGATGACTGTGCGAGGATCACGATGTCATCCGCAAAACGGAGGTGACTCAAACTCGGTCCACATTTATACCTTTATATTTCCAGTTCAAAGTTTGAAGACGTCTTCGAGTGCATTAGCAAAGCTTTGGTGATATTACATTGGCGTACGCCACTTTTAATAGGGATAGTTGTAGTACTACCTTGGACTTGGACAGACATAGTCGCTGACTGGTATAGGTTTTTCAGCAGGTAGATGTATCTAAAGGGGTGTTGGCCCAAAAGGAGAGCGGGAACGAGGATGAGTCGTGTGCGCCTGGTGTAGCGCAATCGTCAACACCGAGTGGACCAGATGTGGTTACCGCACGCGAGTACGGTCTTAGGCCCAGGATTTGTTGAAAAAACCTTAGTCAACACCGCAACGCTGTAGTGAATCAAAGACAACTCAGTGTTCTACCCAGTCGAACGCTTTTTTGTAGTCTTAGAATGCAAGGTAAAGAGGTCGGTTAAACTCGCTGTTTTTCTGTATCACCAGCTGCCTTAGCGTGAATATGTGGTCTAACGTGCTGAAACCACTTCAAAATCCCGCTTGCTCTTTAGGTTGGTGTTCATAGGAAGAATACTCGTACTTTATAAATTTGACTTAGTAGTGGTAGCGTCTACTTTGAAGGTTTTGTAAAAAAATAATGATGATTTTGCTAGCCTAAATAGCAGTTATATGAAAGGGTTTGATAATTTACCGCTTTTTAGCTATGCACAACTGTAATAAAAGTTATTAATAAATAAAAGTAAAGCAGTTAAGCCACATAAACTTGGCTAAAAGGCGGCTATGTGTAGTTAGCCGCTTTATTGCTATGAATAAGATCAATATAACTGCTTTATAGTTATGTAAATGTGGCTGTTTTCGAAAAATTCACAACTATAAAGCAGTTAAAACCTTTTAGCCGCCATTTAATTTTGTACACCTTAAGTTATTTTTAAAAGTTTACAAAATTGAGGGGAAAATATGTGTTTAGTTTAAAGAATATTACCAATTGTTTAAATCAACAAATTTCATGTGAAAGTTGACAAAAAGACCTTTCTTTTGGTGTATGACACACATTTGTAAATACTTTTATTAAGGAGTAGCATCGATTTGAAAATTTTGCCGCTTATTTGCTCAATAACTCAAAAGTAGTTTTTGTCATTTAGCGGCCTTTTAGTTTATAGACGGCAGATTTCTGTTTCGTATCGGTCTGGGTGTTCCCATGTATAATATGTATGAATTTCCAAAAAGTATATAATTAATGTTTATCCGTTGTCTAGCACCCATAGCACAAGCTAATGCTTAGTTTGGGGCTAGATGGTGCTGTGTGAATATTGTCCAGCAATATTTATTTATATTTAAATAATATAACTTAATCCTTCTAACCCCAGAAAACCAGACACAATAGAAAATCTATTGTTAAGCGGCACTCGCGTGCCGGTTCGGGATTTAAGAGTTAAGACCGGGATGAAATGTTCGAAGAAGACTAATATTATCAGATTAATATGTTTTTTGCTTTTTATGCAAAAACTATAAAATAATTAAAAATATACTTACGATACACTAGCCTCATACAACTCATACTCATACGTTGGGGACACATTATGCTCTTCAACATCAAAATCTTCCAATTCAGTCTTGATGTTATTACATTCAACAATATCAGACTTATGATCGTCGAACGGGTCAGTCATCTCTTCCTTGACTTTACTAGGTGCTTCTTCTTGTTTGATTTCATTTTTATCAGCTTCATTTGAGTAAACAATCTCTCCAATGCATACATTATTTATCTTTTTCAACACAGTCTGAGATTGTTGGATTTTCTTGAAAAAATCAAACGAAGTACGCACAGAATCTTTGCATAACACGCAGACAGTCTCTGGGAGGCTCTGGTCAGTAAAATCGACGGTGTTTATGGAGAAAATAGCGAGTTTTTCTATAATTTCATTTCGTATCTGAATGTTGATGGAAAGATCAATTATTTCGGATGCTGGCGTCAAAGCAGCGCACAGACGGCAGTAGCTCGAATTGGAGACATTCATCTCAGGTTTTTTAAATAACTTTTACTAATAAATACTCTCTAATTCGATTAATAATTTTATAAAACATTAAAAACACAAGAACACCATTTTCACCGAATTTGACAATTTTGACATTAGTGTTGTGTTGTCAGTATATTATAGTGATGTTCTTTTAAACTCGATTGCGTCTCAGTCAAAATTGAGACTGATAAGTATAATCGATAAAATTTCTTCTCAACATGACTAAAACTATTAAGGCAAGAAGGACATATTAAAGTGTGATATTGAGTATAACTTGAGTAAAATCAATTAATAAGCTAATAAATTAAGCTTGAATCTTTCAATCTATGAATTTTTTAATATGCTCGTATCGTTTTCATCTCCTACTTTATTCATCGGGATATTTTATCCATAAACACGAACGTCTTAATACATAAACGTGAGTGAATAATCATGGACTCTGGTGAATAAAACACAGTTAGGTATTTTATAGAATTTTAATTTACAACAGTGAACTAGATAAACAAAATTATGTATGTACAATAAATTTTAATTGCCGCATTAACTGAGAAATCAAGAATAAACACCAACATAGAAGTCCAAATAACTTTTGCTATTCAACTAGAGAGGGCGCTGATCTGTATGTTCTATTTCTTTATTTTCAACGTCAAATTTTATTTTTATTTATCATACCAAACTTACCACATTCTTGCGAAATAAATATTATTATTATTTTATAAAATACCTGCGAAAATTTCATTTCATTGATTTGTTGCGTGCACCCACTCATTCAATAAAATCATGATAGAAATCTTAGGTAGGTACCTATCACCAATCCAATCAAATACAATACAGTGATTGATTAGAATTAGAAAAATATATGGGTACATAATAAATCGAATGTGATAAAAGATACTTATCAAGAGACTTACACCAATTTATGATAAAGTAAAACGCAAATTCATGAATTGATAAAAATATTCTTAAAAAAACCGACACTTAAAAGTATTACGCATAGATTACAAAAATCATTGTGGCCCTTAGAATAATAACATCTAAGTTGTGGCCTTAATCTTTAATCAAACATATTACAAAGCAAAGTATGTATAGTAGATAAATGTCGTATGGAAAAAAAATCAAGTTTTTATTTTTTTTTCTCCGTTTTGTCCCGACCACAGAAATCTAAATTTTAGATTTCTGTGGTCCCGACCTATTATTTTTTTCGGAGGAGAATGCGTTTATGCACCATAACCGCAGGCTAGCTACACCTGCGGCCGTGAGTGGGACTCGAGACTAAAGCGTCCACTACCCACTAAGCTCCTCCGGTTTCTCCTTCACACCCGATTGGGAAGAGCCGGTGCCAGCCTTGTGGCTTTTGACCAGCCCATCCCTGATCCAGGATTTGACTAGTCCAGTTATAACATTGCAGCGACTGCCATCTGACCTCCGTAACTCATGATAGGGAAACTAGACCAATTGGTTCATGGCTGTATACTGTATTGTCATTTGACGTTCCCTCACGATGTTTTCCATCACTGCCGAGCTGAAAGTAAAGACGAACATAGACAAAGCTATAGCCGAGATTCTAAACATCGACCTCAAACGCGAAATATCATAGAAATACGTATATGTTTTTTTTATATACTCGATCAGTTGGCACACAGGCACGCAGCCTACCTGTGGTAAGCGGTCACTGCGGCCTATTCCATTGAGGGACACTTTACCAGCGTCGCTCAATGTGCTGCCAGACTGTAGGCTCATCTGATCTTCAAGCCTTAGATTTCAAATGTACTGGCTCCAACATTAATGTTGCCGGAACACAGCCAGAACTGTAATGGCGGCAGATTTCACCTGGGGGTAGTAGCTAGCCAGTCGGACTCTGAAAAAGTCCTACCACCAACCAGATCCAAGGCGGGAATCGAACCCACGACCACCGGGTTTTATACCTGAGCGGCTTAGCCACTGTTCCATGGAGGCGGATGTAATCTCTATTGATACGAAGAGCTTACACATAAATGTCTTAGATTAAATTTAACGTTGGAGAACTACTTACAGAAATCTACCTATATTCTAATCTAGGTTCTATTTCTAATTGATATGAAATCGATAAACGCAATGGAAATTTATCAATATATTAGTATCAATATTATATAAATTTTTAAACTAACTACAACAATACGTAACAGTGCCGAATCGAACTCAAATTGATTTTGGCTCATAATATTGAGTTAAATAGTGTATAGGTACTTGTACGACTTAATATTTGCCACAAGTGAAGAATGAACATTATTTTTTTTAAATAAATATCAGTGGAATTAACGATTAAAGATTTTTTGAATATAATTGAGTACAAGTCGCCTAAAATTCTATTGTGCGTTACAGTTCATATTTAAGGTAAAGCGCGCAATAGGTAAAACTTCTATTTTACATTTAGCACTATTTTAAATATGTTTTGGAAGACAATTATCATTTAAAACACATTCAACATTTACACATTACATAAATTACACGAGTAAATGACAAATTACGTCTAAATGTAACTTATTTACAACTATAATAACTTACCTAATGGAAGACCTTTGTGATATAGTTTGTTGTGATTATTCTTGGTTGTTCCTATCACTAATACAACTATATAACACTATCATTCATTTTCATACACTTGCACAACAAAAGATAAAGTTTTTTGACATAAATAATATATTGAAAATCAGCAATGAAGATTTGCACATGATTTGAATGCTGTAGGGATAGCATTGAAATAATAAAAAAGTGAAAAGTAATTTTAATCGGGAAATAAGTATGGGAATGTAAGTAGTACCACTGCGACGAACAGTGAAAGTAGTTTATAGGATTCCCATGAATAACTCGATTGGAATATTTTAAACCAAATATCTTTGATGGCAGTGAAAATCTTTTGTCACTTTTAATGTAAACTGTGCAATGTTCGCACACATTCACTCATGTTACCATTAATATTATGGAATGTGGACTTAAATTACTAAATGTACCTAATTGAAAATTAAAAAAGGTTTGTGACGATTCCCGTAAATAATTTTGTTTTTAGAAATAAACCTAGGTACCGATTTCTTCCCCAAATCGGTAGGATTTGGTGAAGAAATCGGCTATATTACACCAGAGTACTAACTTTTATTTGAAGAACATAAATTTGTTTGTACTGGTCTGGGTGTTTCTATGTATTTACAAAAAAATGTACGTGTAGGAAGTGTTAATTTTGTAGTCTTGCGCCCTTATAGGCCTTTAGGCCTAGACGGCGCTGTGTCCAATGATGTCCAGGGATATTTATTATTATTTTATTAATATTATGTATTTGTTGTTTACTATCATGACGAGAATATCTTATTGTCCGATTCTGAACGTATGTGTGCGTGTAGGGCTATTGTTTTATTAACCATTTATTTATCAAATTCAATCATTCACACATCTTTACATAAACGGCTTCAATTAAGCCTACCATTTACTCATAATTATTATTCATCTTTTGTCATCCTTAATGTTACATAATAATAGATTTATACAAAAATATAGGTATTACATATTCTAAATACTTACTTTATATTAGCAAATTTTTGGAAGACGTCAGATAATATTAATCGTCAATATAATCATGAAATCAATAAGTTACATAAGAGTTTTTCTAAATGTAAAAGTTTTATGTATCAAAAAAAACGTGAATATTAAATGTGAAAATTGAGTGTTAAAGTACGTCAGTTATTTTTGAATAAATTAAGACGAAAACATTAGATTTTAATTCTTAAGTTTACAATTACAGCTAAACCGCTAATGCAATTGTGCACAATAATATACAAGAAACACTGAAGCTACACTCACGTAACGTCTACCACTTTTGCTATTCAACCACATGAACTTGTTAAAATTGAAAAATTTAGGGAGTCGAAATCAAAGATATTTTATGGACACCCCGTATCTTCTATTTTAATTAAATCTTCTAAGTTAATAGGCCATTAAAATAACTTTGTGACACAAACTGTGATAATGTTCCTATTTTCTTTTTAACCGGTTCTTAATTTTTATACTTACAAAAAGCTCAGTAGCATTATTAAAGATTTTAATATTTGAGATACAGTGTATCCATAAATATATATCTGAGTCGAAACTAATATGTAATAATTGACTGGTTGGTAGGTATAACGTTAAAGGAAAATAAACAAAAAAAAACACAAATAAATGAAACTAACTTTAATAAATGTAAATAAAATAAAATCAACGCTAAATGAAACAGTCCCTAAGATATAATTTTAAATGAAACGGTTACACTTACATTAACGTTATTTTACGATTATAAAATGTACATTTTACATGTTTATATATTGTCGTTCGAGCAGTACTTAATACTTATATTTAATATTAGCTAAGTTTCATAACATTTACTTTGATTATTATTATAAATTATATTGTAAAATATATACTTTCTAAGCTATATAATTGTGGTTCACAGCATTACCACGTGATATTCTACAAAATTATCGGCAATCAATAATCAATTAAAAAACATATATATTTTAACGAAACCTTTAACACATTATTATTTATTTGGTATATACTATTGTTATATTTAACTTGTTATAGATATGCGTACTTATATTATTATATTTTAAAAAATTATAACTAAACCTAAGATTTTTTCTGTCTATTATAATAGTACTACTATTAGACACAAATTAAAATAATAAACATTTTAAATGTACCTATAATTCAAAAGAAGATAAAAATTTCCCAGTTAGGTTTAATATAAAATGAAAACAATATAAAACTTTAAAATAAATGATTGAATTTTTTAAAACAGTTTAACAGCAACAAGAATTTCTTATTAATTTAAAGTAAACCTTATCAAAAAATCGTTTCTTTAGGCTTAGCATCTTTTACCTAATCCTCAACAGTTTCATCCTCCTAACAATAGATGGCGGTAGCTGTCCTGTTCATCTCGCTGACGAACGTAGATTCGATTAACGTTTTGTGATGCAAGTTAACAGCTGCAAAGTAACTTGAACCATGTTGCTTGGTTATTATGGTCTTAATTCCAAAGGTCATCGCTAGTTGTTAAGTTGGGCAAAAGCTGTGAGATTAGCAAAGCAATTTGAACGTTATTACAAAGGGGAACGGTCGCAGTTGCAAGCGGCTCCTCCGTGGCCCTGCCGGCACTGCACGTTGCACCATGCAGCCCAACCTTCAGCTGTGCTCAGGGTTCTGGATGTGTGAAACTGGGCTAGGTGGAGGGGTGGTGTTGACGTTTTCTCGCAAGGGGGACAGCCTGAGCAAAAATAGACATTATTTAGGAAAATTTAAATCATCTGTAGGGGCACAGACTCAGTGACGAACGAGAGTACCACAAATCCCGCGCTCGCACTGTTCACAGATCTTTCATCATCATCATCATCAGCCAATATACGTTCCCACTGCTGGGACACAGGCCTTATCTCAATTGTGAGATAGGGTGGGACATACTCCACCACGCTGGCCTAGTGCGGGTTGGTGGAGGTTCACAGTTCTTTAGTTTATTCAATAAGAAAACGTTAGTACTTATTTTCGATAATACTGTTTCTAAAAACTAAAACTCCCTAGTTCTAGTCATAAATGCAAGTTTATTCGAACTATGTGCTCTCATTTCAAGCTGAACACTTATGTGCCCGCCGCCACATTGGCACCCAACGTGGGAAATACGAATTTAACAAATACGTATAATTATTTATTGTAGAAACGCTTACATTAAATAATTGACTCTCAACACTCTCTTGGAGAATATAATTAAATATGTTTTATATAATTTACAACTTTCATATTTAAAAAAAAACTCTTGTCTTACCTCCTAAAACGTAGTTGTCAGACACGCAGAAAGAGCTGCAAATAGTGTTCCAGTTCACGTCGGAGATGTTGTCTCTTTCTTTCGTCGCACAGTTGCAAAGAGGTTGGCCTGTGTCAATAATTAAGAATAAATTATTACTGGGCTTCTTTTAATGTGTTACGGCTTTACCAGGATCAGTTGTTGGTGTCTACTCAAAATGATTTTATAAATAGTTTAACTTTAATGATTTAAAACAACTTAAATTCTAAATTTATTACTTTTATAGTCAGCAATTATAAACGAGATAACAGGGATTTGAACAAGTGCTGTCGGTATGAGTCACTGGATTAACGCAAAGTTTATTACTAATGTATCAATTAATTTAATAATCAACCACAGTAATTAAAAAAAAATACTACTACTAACGCCATCTATTGTCGAGATACTCAAACTATTCCAATCAGTTCTGCTACTCAACGATAGATGTCGCTACGCGTACTCACCAAGATGGTTCTCGCAAAGGGAAGGGCATACGTCCACCCTCGGGGCTCCGTAGACGCTCATCTCCCCCGCTACTGCTATTTCTCCACTTGTGGCGTTCGTGAGGGCATCCTGGAGTCCGATGGGCATGAGGGCTTGGCAAGTAGGACCGCATGCTGGCCCCCCGAGACCTACCACAGATATAACATTTTTTTATTGGCGAATTCAAATAAGTGTTATCCGATATAAAGTATGATTTTTAATGAGTATTAGTCGTGTAAACATCAGAAACCTATACATTTAAATTAGTAAAAAAATATTATTGTGACTACAAGTTAACAACAATAAAATTGAAAAAATAGGATTGTTTATAATTTGCAGTTTGTTACATATTAAGTTATTTAGAAGTTTATTAGAGCCCACTGTGTCTGTCTCTCGAAAAATACGGTACCCACTATCTCCATTGGGAATATCCATTGATAAAGATAGTGGGAAAATAATTCCCACTTTCCCCATTAGTCATTTTGCAGAATTACCACTTGTAAATAATACGAAATAGTCTTGGTACACATTACACTATCCCCATTAGACATTTTTTGCATAACAACGAATGACTAGTTATTTGTTACATATCTAGCATATCATAGCATAGGTATAGTTATTTAGCATATCTTATATCTTTGTGACTATTGCAGTACATTTAGTTAATTGTTACGCCCCTTTCACACGGCATCTAGTTTTGCGGGCCCGGCTTTTTACTGTATCCTGCAAAACTGGACGGTGTGTTAACATGGCTTTGCGGGATCCAGTAAACAGCCGGTCCTGCAAAACTGGACTGCCGTGTGAACACTGCTATACAAATATTTGTGCGACTAAACGGGATCCCGCTTTTTACTGGACGACGGATCTAGTTTCTAGTGACAAAACCGAATGCCGTATCGGGTTTTTGCAGTATCCCGCATGCGGGATGCTCGTGTGAACGCTACCATATAAACACATTCGCCATCAAACGGGATCCTGCAGAAAACGGGATCCTGCAAAAAACTGGACTGCCCGTGTGATAGGGGCGTTATTGTGAAAAGTGCACCGGGAAATGCTATCGACATGTTTGTTATTTTTCTGTTCCGTATAATTTGGACTGGTTAATCCTAGGTTTGAAAGGCCATCCCCGAAATATATGTTTTTCAATTTCGGCGTTTGACTGAAATATTTTAGTCAAACCGAGGAGTTCCTAACTTTTCAGTCAAAAGAAAATGAATCTCGGCTCAGATGGAAATAGGACGGGTTCGGTTTATTTTTTTTCATTTCAACAATTTAAAATACTTTTAAAATACGGAGTTACAAACCTAATTGAAGTTTGAATGGTCGAACCCCAGCATTATAAAATTGAGTTTGGACGTATGCCTGACCAAATTAGTCTTCTTAGGTTTGACTAAGTCGTTATGTCAGACCTGAGGATTGACCAGTCCATCCTAGAAACTCCGGAGCTTCGATAGGTACATATACCTACATTATTGTTTATTAATGCAACGCGTAAGTCTGAAAATAATATTCTAACCTATATTTTTGTAATTTTGTAAATAATATTATGAAAACCGCTAAGCTATAAGTAAATAATAAATAAATATTAATCAACATTACATACAATGATCTGACCGTTTTTTTTTTCGGAGGAGAATGCGTTTATGCACCAAAACCGCAGGCGTGTGTGGGACTCGAGACT
The DNA here is from genome assembly GCA_949319885.1 of Mecyna flavalis. Lineage (NCBI taxonomy): Eukaryota > Metazoa > Arthropoda > Insecta > Lepidoptera > Crambidae > Mecyna > Mecyna flavalis. The sequence goes on along the minus strand of OX439420.1, from coordinate 462,631 downwards.
AAAGCGTCCACTACCCACTAAACTCCCCCGGTTCCCCTTCACACCCGATTGGGACGAGCCGGTGCCAGCCAGCTTTGTGGCTATTGACCAGACAATGATCTGATCCTAATTGAAGTATTTAGCTTGAGTACTTGTGTTATGATTATCAGAATATGGGTTATAATAATAAATACGATCCTTTCGGTCATTGTACAGGTAACTCAGTTATGTAGATACTTAAATTATTTAAGTACTTATTTACATTCGGAAACTTTTTTGTTTAAAAGCTACACATGATTTTGTGCATGCAGAATAATTATAAGAAAAACTGCATTTAAAATATTTAATTACATCTATGAAGAAACAATTGTTTATATTATAATAGTGATTATTACAGTAAAACCATTAAAACACAATTTTTACGATATTAATGCTACAATTTGTCATACTTATTGTTTGTTTATACTTAATGAAATTTGATTTTTAATTGTTTCATGCGAGCACGCGGTGAAAAAATCAAACCTTGTTCTGACAATTTAACAAATAGGAACAAAAAAAAGCGCCGGCTGGGGGGGCCGGGTAGCTCTATGCAGAGATTCACACAATTGCCCCCCACCAGCTGAGCTCTGCTGCTTTAGTGCAGCGCTCCTCAGGGGAAGCGAGCATAGCCTCCCCCGTTTCCTCATGGCACATGGCAGTGTGAGGCCACCCCACACTGCCAACATACTCAGGGATGCTCTAAAGGTACGAAGGTTCCCCACCCTTCGAAGATTGGTCCTATAAAACTATAAAATTAAAATAAATGTTAGCTAAAAGAAAATTCCTTTAACTACTTGACAGAAATAAAATCAATGAAAAAATGTCTTCTAAAAAATAACCTTTGATGAGAAAAGTGAAATAAATAATAAGAAACAGTAAATACCCATTTTTAGAAAAAAAATTTGTACAAATGTGCGTTCTATTTGTATCGAAACATAAAAAATATTAAAAATACAAATATTCATTACCTTTTAAATCCTCTCCATTACTCGTCCAACGAAACACAACACTCAAAACATTTAAACCGAAACCGAAAACACATCACAAAAAAAAAACACAATAAAAAAAGAAAAACGAACAAAAAAATCGCGTCTGACCTGCGTGACAGAGGTCTATGCACAGATTGTTTCTGGCGTTAACTGAGGGCACCCAAGCTGCCTTCGTCTGCCTAAACTGCGCCAAATATATTCTATTCAGCTCCCCCTGGTCATATTTCAACTGCAAAACCACTTCTGGAGTCTCTAGCCGTCCTTGTCTCTCGCCTGTGCCCTCCAGTTGTTCTTCGGAGGGCAAACTTGTCTCTGATTGGTCGGATAAAACCACCCCTACAGCCACGCCCAGTAAGAAAAGTTTTATTATCGTCATCTGGAACAAAGGGTCAAAATATGGCGTCACTGGTTTTCAGATACGATGGAAAAACACATTAAAAGACATCATGATTGATGTATCGAATTATCCCATTCAAGTGTTTTGGAGACATTACACATGATTGATTTGTAATAATAAGTAATAATAATTGTAATTGGAGACGTCAGAAAATTAAATTTGAAGGAATCCATTGTTTGGCAACCATATCCAAATAACAAACCATGCAAAAATTTAAGTCAAAAAATCTTATAAAAAATGTTTAGGAATTATGATAGTTTCACCAGTGCCAGGTAAATTGCTGATAATTAATCTTTCAAATATAAATGACGCTGTCTCCTTTTTTTTTGTTGTCCAGAACAGACAGAACTTCAGATATCTTACAGATAATGTATTAAAGTATGACAAGGTAAAATCTACACTTGCAATTCCAGAAAAAAACTAAAAGGAAACAAACAACTTTAGTTAAAAAACAAAATTACACAGTACCTACATTACTTAATTTTTCAACATGAATTTTCCCGGATTTTTCGCAATGTCCTCAATCACAAAAGAGGCTTTGAAGAGAAGCAATTAGCTTTTTTAATAAAAGCGTAAGATAGCACTGGCCGTAAAAGGAACGGAATTAGTTTTATTTTTAAATCTCTGTCCTCTTTTCCCTTATATCTGTTGGAACTCGGCATTTCATTTCTATTCCTCCGCCTACTAATTATTTATGAAGAAATCGGAAAAAGATCTTTGAAGAAAAAAAGGTCGTTTGATCCAAGTTTGCTGTTCGAGTTCGAAATAAGATGGACCTAGAATTCATTTTTAATTCATCTCAATATTGAAAGATCTTTGATTAGTTCTTAAATGAGATAGGAAGTTTTTAAATAAAAGTATAAAAAGACTGGAAAAAGGGTCTGTCATGTCCCTCCCTTTGTATACTAGCAAACTAAGTACTTCTTTAGTAAGAGGCATAATAGATAATGTTTCAAGCTATTAATACAGTATGACAGGAAATGCGAGGGACATATTTAAACCCCCAATAGCTCATGCTTTCATATAACAAAATAAGTATAAACCAATAAAAACTCTGCTAAATATCTGTCAATAACCTTAGTTGAAATTTTCCTGAAAATCCGCGTAACGTGCGGGCACTCCTCCTTTCACAGTACCTATTTCGTGCAGTCGTTCAGGGGTAGACCTATTGTACTCGCATACAATTTGAGTTTGGGGCATAACCGGCCGGCCGGCACACTGGATTTTTAGGTAGTTCATGCATATTAGTATAAAAATGCAAAAACTTAAGAATATACTTTTTATAGCGAATTGGACTCCTAATCTGATTCTGATGAACACTCTCCATAAATATGTCCCTCGAGTTTCTTAACACGCTATATAATAAATAGCCTGCCCGCGGTTTCACCCGCGCGTAATTTCTTTTTTCAAATACACCCCCCTTCCCCACACATTTCCGGGATCAAAAGTACCTTATGTTCACCGGGGAAAGTGTAGCTTTCCAACGATGAAAGAATTATTCAAATCAGTTCAGTAGTTACGGAGCCTATTCAATACAAACAGAACAAACCAACAAACAATCCAATCTTTCCTCTTTATAATATTACATAGTATATAGTAATATAGTATAGATTAGAGTACTATGAAGAAACCTAACTCCTAACATTGTACGCTATAAGTTTCGTTACAAGCGCAGCCATCTTCGTTCAAGCGAAAAAACTTTGTAATATTGAAAAATGATCTCTGAAACTTTGCCAATTTTAGTTACGGAAGCCTTGAGAATACAGCCATCGGCAAAAGTGTTTCATTTCCTTAAAATAACGAATAATACACAGCTGTAGAGAAAATGTGGTAGAGCAAAAGCCAGTTTGCCTAAATCTTTTTTAAAAAAACAGCAGTTTTCCAAAATGTTGGATCTAAATAATCATATATACAATAGCAGAGAATGTGTGTTACTCTGAAGCAAAACCTAAGGCTGGAGCCAAATTTACAACTGGATTTTTCTATATTTGACAATACCTAATAATTCCTTTTTTGTATAAAAAAGGGATGTTTCCTTATTCCTTTTTCTACAATCATCTGGCTACAGAATTAAATATCAAAACAGAATAACCTACTCGTAAGCCTTTATAATAGAAATTTTAATAACACTATTCGACGCAACTGTACATCGGAACATCGTTGACAGGTTATGTGGAACACAGACAGCGTAAGTTGGAACATGTTCCATCCAAACTTGTTCCATTTGGCCTCGTTTAGATTTACTGTAGTTTAACGATAGCTGAAGATAACTGGTACACTGCTTGCATTGTTATTTGAGTAACACAAATAATGTGGTTTCTGGCCTAATCCATGCTTCACTTGATTTCCTGCCCCATGTGTCCTGTCTCGCAAAGGGCAATGGAGAGGGTTATGCTTGGGATCTCCTTGCGTGATCGCATCAGAAATGATGACATCCGCAGAAGGACCAAGGTCACCGATATTGTCCGAAGAATTGCGAGCCTAAAGTGGCAGTGGGCAGGACACATTGCAAGGAGGACTGACGGCCGTTGGGGCGGAAAGGTCCTCGAGTGGTGGCCACGTACCGGGAAACGCAACCGTGGTAAGCCTCCCACGAGGTGGACCGATGATCACATAAAGATCGTTGGAATCCACTGGATGCGGGTGGCGCAGGACCGATCGGTTTGGTAAATCCTTGGGGAGGCATATGTCCAACAGTAGACTTCGTTTGGCTGAAATGAGAGTGAGAGTGCCCTGTCTCCTGTACCCAGAGTGAACTAACGAGCGCGTCAGATAAAGCTATAAAAGTCGCCAGGTTCCGGGCCGATTTTATTTAATTGATTTTTTGTGGGTTTGCTGTTGGATAATCGAATAATTAAGATAAAATTTATTTATTTTTGCCATTGACACGAAAAGAAGAGGTACAGATATTATAATACTAGTGGTAGTAGAGTGCGTATCTTCTTTAACTTATATAAAAAAATAACATATTAATAAATTTGATAACCTTCTCCTTTTTATTTGAAATCGATTAAAAAAGCGTAAATAAATTATGAAGAACGGTTGATATGAGGCATTTACGCCTAACACAGTCAAAAAGTGTGTGTCGGTCGGTCCTGTTATTTTTAAAGGATTTGTAACTATAGTTTATTTCTTTTTATTCAGAGACATTTACGTAATATAATGTATGTATTTTTGTCGTTTTTTCAACATTTTTAAAATTTTTACTTGTTTTTGTTTCCATTCTATGTCCTGAGAGTCCTTAGACTAATTTTTTTGAGTTTCTAAAGGGCAAAAAATGCCTTTGATCAAACCTTTTTCATTCTATACACTAAAATCTCATTGCCTGCATTAAATAAAAAATAGCTCCACAAACATTACCTAGTTTTAACGCATCTATTCGGACTACAAACTGCATACCATTGAAACAATGCACTCCATTAGAATAACGTTCACTGCAAGCATATAAAGGTATATACTCCAGGCATCTATGTATTACCTAGACTGACAGAAATCAATACTTGCTGTTGTTTTCTCGCTCTAAACGTCTCTTTCTAGGGGAGGGTGGGGTGTATTGAATTTCAGGCGTTTGAAATATGAAAGGGTTGGTATTTCATAGAGTATTTGATTATAAATATTGCCACAAAGTTTTATTGACTTGCTTGTGCAAAAATTTAAATTAATAAAGAATGGCTTATGAAGAATGGCTATAGTAAAATATAAGATTATTTCAATGAACAAAATAATTATGTAATTTGATTTTAAAAGAGGCTGACTGTCGAGTTTGTTGCGGCATTTCTTCTCAACAGGCCATTCATGTCGAAGTGCTAGTAGATTAATTAAGACTTGATGTGTAAAAGTATTTGTTTAAAATCCAACTGCAAAAATTAATCATTAAATTTTAGGTGTACTGGCTCCCACACTAATATTTTTGGAACACAGCCAAAGCTGCTATGGCGGCAGGTTACACCTGTGGTAGCTAGACAGTCGGACTCTGAAAAAGTTCAACCACCAACCAGAACTCTGACCGCCTCCGTGGAACAGTGGCTAAGCCGCTTGGGTATAAAACTCGGAGGTCGTGGGTTCGATTCCCACCTTGGGTCTAGTTGGGTGTAGGGCTTTTTCAGAGTCTGACTGGCTAGCTACCACCCCCACAGGTGAAATCTGCCGCCATAACAGCTCTGTCTGTGTTCCGCCAATATTAATGTGGGAGCCAGTACACTTGAAATCAGAGGCTCGAAGCTCAGATGAGCCTACAGTCTGGCAGCATATTGAGCGACGCTTCCTGGTGAAGTGTCCCTCAATGGAATAGGCCGCAGTGACCGCTTACCGTCAGGTGGGCTGCGTGCCTGTCTGCCAACTGACTTGGCATAAAAAAAACTTGTCTAGCTACTATGTATTTTGAAAATAGGTAGGTAATATTAAAAATCTCTTACCATTCGAGTCGCCATATCTATTGGTTGTCCGAAAGGTGTCTGCTCAATCACAATCTGTAGTACAGTTAATATTTGATAGTACAAAAGCACAGAGTAATGAAACGTCAGAGCCTTATTTGTATTTATGTTTAAAGTTTCATATAAATTCGTTCAGTATGGCTTTGGAATGTTTAAGTCCAGAGTGAATTAGGCTAAGTATCAAGTGCGATTGTAGCCAAAAAGCACACTCGTTTTGTATTAAAAAAGTTCGTTCTGCGTGAAAAAGTATCAACCATACAATATACATAATATTATTATATTCTCACAAACATTGTCATTTATAATATTAAGTTTGTGGTGCCTTCGTTGTTTCTGATACACAAGTGTTCAAGCTAATTTACATTGAGCTCTGATCATTTGTATGTAAAGTTGTATCTATCCACGCGGCAGCGTGTCAAGCCAAGTTCAAGCAAAAAGAAAAGGAACGGGCTAGCCAGCGCCAAGTGTATATTTACACGAACCATTTGGTGTCACTTTTGACCCTTCTATAACTTAAAACCTATTTAACGTAAAAACTGGCCAAGTCAAATCTAACCTACTTTAAGATCATAGAACTTGGCACTCATTTAGATCACCATTCTTTTTGCGGCGAAGCCCACAGCCAAACATAATTTTTGTATTGAACTTGGCTCTCCTTTTTTACATTTATGTTTTTGGTGGGATTTATTTAATAAATGCTTAGTTAAGCTATTGTGCCTTATCCATCTCAGAAGTGTGCGATTAATGTTTTAAGTGATTTTCCCACTGGCAGACAGGAACGCCATTTGGACCCTAAAAAGTCTTCTTGAGACCAAGGCGATAATCGAACCAACGACCTCCAGGCTATACCAGAGCAACTGCGCCAGTATCCCAAATTAAAAGAGGCTGTCGCTTATAAGGCGCTTTTTGTGTCTATATACATTTCAACTGCCTCCGTGGTACAGTGGTTAGAGCATTGGACTCTAATACCCGGAGGTCGTGGATTCGAATCCCGCGGGGAGCATCACTTTGTGTGAATGTTTCCAGTTTGGTTAGGACATTGCAGGCTTGAATCACCTGCATGTCTGAAAAGAATGATGATTCCGTGCTTCGGAAGGCACGTTAAGCCGTTGGTCCTGCGCCTGATCTCTCTGCGGTCGTGTCAGACTGCTGTCCCACCGTGTTACGGGAGTGAGGGAATAGGGAGTGCACCTGTGCTTGCGCACTCACTTGTGCACTATAATATATCCTGCGTAGTTGGCTGATCGTGAAAGATCGGCCGCCGTAGCCGAAAACTCGGCTAGGACTTAATTTTTTATTTTTCATTATTACATTTCACAGAAGAGCTTCGTTCAATGCGTTACTAAAAATATATTCTCTGTTCAGGTATTACTCTGTGGAAGAATGACAAAGCTTTGATAAGTTATCTGCGAGCTTTTAAACGGAAGCTTTTAGCTAAAGCTTTTATCGGTGTTGAGCTTTTTGTACTGCCTTGGTAGCTACTATAATAACCATACTATGTGTTATTTGTCGACTTTCGCCGACTTTCGGTAAAATGAAATGAAATGACATGAATGAAATGAAATTGTTTATTTCAGAAACAGATGCGGTTACATAGTTTCTATAAGTTATCTATACATAATAAAAAATTGAAAAATGAAAAAAATAAACTACGTAGTTCAGTCTAATCCTAACCTCAAGATCTACTAATAGGCCGCACGTGTACGGACGACCAGTGCGCGAGGACAGGACCTTCTATCCTCTCTGCATTCACAATCTCTCTGCAAAATAAGAGGGTTTTAATAGTTTCTTTTATACGCGTACATTCGTTTTCTATCACCGCCGAGTTAGTAGTAGATACGCATATAGAAAAAGTAGCGATCGCCTCGGCGGTTTCAACCGCGCATACTTTTCTTTTTTCAAATTTGCCCCCCTTCCCCCCACATTTCCGGGATCAAAAGTACCCTTTGCCACTCGAGGATAGTGTAGCTTTCTAACAGTGAAAGAATTATTCAAATCGGTTTAGTAGTTTTAGAGCCTATTCAATACAAACAAACAATCAAATCTTTCCTCTTTATAATATTAATATAGATCTATAGGTGCACATCAAGATTCAAACCATGGACCTCGCATGTAAAACGACGCTTAATTCCACCTACCACAGCTCTTTATATCACCTAGGTAAATATCTATTATCCCTATGTTTACAAATACCTACCTAAATGAATTATATGCTAGGTGGTAGTGAAAAATCTAAACCAACCACGTTCTTTGAAATAATTTTTGAAGTATTTAACAGTTAAATTAAAATCTGCGAAAATTATGAAATATTGTTGAGGCTTTACTCTGTGGAATATAACCGATGGAAACACGATTTGATAAAGTTGACTCGATAGAATAAATTCACAAAGTTACATATTTTTGTGTCATTTTATGTTCTTTCCCATAGGAAACATGATATTATGAGTCATTTACCAAAATGAAGTTCATAGATAACTTGAGGTATAATAACCGATAGATTTTTTTTATTACATCTATCGATTTTTTTTATCGATTATTCAAGTGATTTTCTACGTCTCAGGTGGCTTTTAAAAACCATAAGCGCGGCATCTGCGGGACTAGACAGCCTTAAATTTTAATGCCCATTTTCTCTACTCACTAAAATGAACTCAGACTAATTTAGATCAATAACGAAAGGGGCGTGTCTTCGTTTGACGTCACCGCCTCTCCCACCCCCTAAGGGTGGGGATGGAACGGGGTGGGGGTTGTCGTCCGATTTGTAAAGCAGAGATTTTGGAGATGACGCGACTGTTAGGTTTCTGAGGGATCACTTTGTTCGGTTGTGTTTTTGCCGAATGTGAGAAAAAGGTTACTTTAGGGGAGTAGAAAAGTAAAATAGTGTACAAGGAATTACTTTTACACTGTTTACATTCTTATAGTCAACATATAATATAAATATTATAAAAAATATATTATCATAATAGTTAAAAATCATAAATGTTGACTAGATAAAAACATATACCTAATAAAAAATAAATAAATAATAATAAATAAATCCCTGGGTGCATTATTCACACAGCGCCATCTAGCCCCAAACTAAGCATGAGCTTGTGCTATGGGTGCCAGACAACGGATAAACATTACATAAACCTAATTTTATTTTGTAAATAGTTAAATACATACATACTTATACCTACATAGAAACACCCAGACCGATACAAACAGACATGTTCATGCACACAAATGTTTGTGCCGTGCGGGGATCGAACCCGCGACCTCTGGTGTAATAGCCGACTTCTCGACCATTACACCAAATGGCTCGTCAATATAATGTCTCATGGCAATCAACTTTATCGCAAACAAATAAATATGAATGTCATTTTTACAACAATTAATTACGCGAACTCTAAACGATTCCATGCCCATTAGTTACCTTGAAGTGCTGTAAGTTTATCCATTAACATCTGTGGTGGGTACCACATAATGCGGCCCAATTCAAACTAATCTACCTTTTATGAAGCCGCAAATATCAGTTTGAGCTATCCCTGCGTGGGTACTGGGTGTAGCGTAGCTTTGGTAGCGTGGGCGTAGCGTACGTGTGTGTGTGTAGCGTGGGTCTGCGTGGGTGTAGCGTACGTTTGTGTGTAGCGGGGGTCTGCGTGGGTGCAGCGTACGTGTGTGTGTAGCGTGGGTCTGCGTGGGTGCAGCGTACGTGTGTGTGTGTAGCGGGGGTCTGCGTGGGTGCAGCGTACGTGTGTGTGTAGCGTGGGTCTGCATGGGTGCAGCGTATGTGTGTGTGTAGCGTGGGTCTGCGTGGGTGTAGCGTGCAATAGTGTATAGCGTTTCGTTAATGTGTGGCGTGACCGTGGTGGCGTTATAGGATTGGTAATGATAATGATAATTTATTTCACAAAAAACCGAGTACATGAGGTGGCATGGTAACAATATTTCCGTCTGTTTAACCACTAGTGGTATGTGAAATATTATGTTAATAAAGTTTGTAAAACTGTGCCAGTACGTAGGTACGTGTAAAATTGACCTCTGCCCTTCCTTGTAATGAAAGTTAATAAATGTCAGAGTTGAAAGTATTCTGGCGTGGGTGTAGCGTGGGCGAGCGGGCGTAGAGTGGGTCTGCGTGGGTGGACCTTTCGGGAGTATATAAAGCGTTAGCAGCAAAAGAATGACGACTGAATACTAAATATAATTTTTATTAAGAAAACAGACGACAGAAGTAACTGAATTATTCCTTACTAGGTTTTACCCGCGCGTAATTTCTTTTTTCAAATATCCCCCCTTCCCCCACATTTCCTAGATCAAAATTACCCTATGTACACCGGGTATAGTAGCTTTAGAATTATTCAAATCGGTTAAGTAGTTTCGGAGCCTATTCAATACAAACATAAAAACAATCAAATCTTTCCTCTTTATTATATTAGTAGTATAGATTAGTAACTATTTAATAATCTGTGGTATACCACTGTGGCTGATCTATAGATCAGCATAGAATCCTGCATCGCGCAAGCAATATAATTGTACCAAATATGGTTAATATGTATGTACCTACCTACTCGTAGATGCCCGCCATTATTGGGAATCTGCAGTCGAATTGCATTTCGTAACGCACGTAGCGTTTCGTAGCCGTAGCTCGTAGTAATCCGTAGCTCGTACTACGAGTTCGATCCCCGCTCGGTACAAACATTTGCGTAGTCGGCAGCACATCAACAAAAAGGTGTTTTTTTTTGTTTGGCCAATAAATGTTTTTTCTTTCTTCTATTCTTTTCTTTCAAAAATAAAGGAAATTGTCGATTGATGTGACTAACTATCGATTTTCTTGTCGGTTCTTCTCGATAGAGTTGTCACTTTACACAACTTCAAATCGTCAAAATGAAATTGACGATTTAAAGTCTACATAAAGACATAAGTAAATAATATTTGATTTTGAGTGAGTAATATCTACTGTTTAGCACTATAATGGCAGATAAGCCTAATTTAGGTCGATGTATAATAGAAGGCGGTGTGTGAATAAAGTCCAATTATTGATTTATTTATTTAAAGCAATTTCAATGCATTTTTTCCTTTTCTATTTCCTCATCCAAACAGTAAATCTTGCTAATGAAAGAGACGTCAAAGTAGGACTAATTAACGTTCCTAATTAGCGTGTAGAAGTAGATCTAGAAGTAATTAGGTACTTTGTCTCCCGATTCACTAAATTACTGTTGGAAATAGACTGATTTGATTAGACTAACAGCATACCATTAAGGCACATGTTGCCGTATAGAATGGATTGATAAGTGGAATATGTGGGAAACTTGCACAGCTGTGGGAAACAAAAGTGAGGTGACTTTTTTTTTCCTAAAGTATAAATATTTACTTCTAGTTTAATAATAATGATCTTTAGGTAAGCCCTTGTCCAGAAGTTTCTAACCTTTCGCTTTTATACAATACATAGATAAATGGTAAATGATTAATTCTGACGAGCCATTTGGTGTAGTGGTCGAGAAGTCTGCTATTACACCAAAGGTCGCGGGTTCGATCCCCGCACGGTACAAACATTTGTGTGCATGAACATGTCTGTTTGTATCGGTCTGGGTGTTTCTATGTATAATATGTATGTATTTAAAAAAAAAAAAAAGTATATAAGTAATGTTTATCCGTTGTCTGGCACCCATAGCACAATTTAAGCTAATGCTTAGTTTGGGGCTAGATGGCGCTGTGTGAATAATGTCCAGGGATTATTTATTTAATTATTCAGCTTAAATCTAAAATCTCCATCCAACCTAATTTTCCAGGAGGAAAAAAATGACTTTTTCCGATAAGTTGCTCAAAAACATATTGATTTATATTCTTAATTTATAAACCAATTTGAACTAAATGGGCGAAAAGGGTCAATATCTAATGACAGTCGAAATAATACTGGGTCTTTTTTCCAAATAAAGGCACATTGATAAAGATAGTCAACGGACCCAATGTAATTCGTACGAAATCTTCGCTGCAAAGAAACCCTCTAAATCACATGTAAAGATTGAAACCCAACATTACCATAACATACAGGGTTGCTATAGCCTGACTAAGATAATAAAAATCTGCTCTGGAGGCCTTACATTAGCAATGGTTATAGCAAATCACTTGGTTGCTATGGTTATACTCACTAAGGATTCACATTAATCAATAATTACAAGGCACGGTTGACAATTGACATCAACACTCACTTTGACAGACAGCACTACTGAATGACATCTTATTGTTTTTTTATTTGATTGTTGCACTTGAAGGAATTAGTTCCAATATATTTCCGCAGTATGAGGGTTTCAGTTTAATGTTCGGGCTTATAAATCACTCTATCGCCTCGATAGTCTAGTGGTTTTAGCACCGGGTCGAGATTATGGGGTTATGGGTTCAATTCTCGGGGCGAGGTAACTCTGTGTCGGTTTGTGTTCACCAATCCGCATTTGGCAAGCGTGGTGATTAATCCACTTTTTCTGAATTCTGATTGGTGAACGAGCTGTATTAGAAAATTCTACGATTTTTTTTCTGACCCGCGAATGAACCGTACACCCCAAGATTATCCAGATACTTATAATGCCATCGAGCCGTCATCTTGGCGGCCATATTGATTTTTCGCTTCAGCCATTTTGTTTTCTTTGTTAGCTTCGACCTTCGACGTAATCATTATCTACATTTTTTATTAATATTAAATTTCATAGATCATATTTTAATGATACTTAGTAAGTATCTGTGTTTAATAGATAACGTTTAACAGCCCTGTATCTAACTATCCATGCCGACCAAACCAAACCCCGCACATCAATACCCACCTTCAGGTCACGCCTCCCCTCTCCAACCCCCTACGGCCTAGTTCCACACCCCCCCTTTACCTCGCGACCTTTTAAATGCGCATGCTCGAAAGGCAGACCCAGAGAGCAACTCAGGATCCCTCAGTCAACCTCTGGCCCTCTCGGAAGCTTGCATAGCTGTCTTTCAAAAAATACCTAAAACCCCCTTTCATATATGAAAAACATATATAAAATCACTAATATACGTGTTAGTACGTTATCCATACACAAATTCCTTCAGGACCCAGTCCGGCATATATTAATTTGTTTCTCAACTAAAAATATATCTTATAAATAGTGATTTATCGTATTTAGAAATTTCAAATTAATTTTAATTGTTGAACTATTTTTAAGGAACACTAATAAGGTTGGTATTGTTCGTATTAGATATTAATGTAGATTTAGATGTTTTTGTTATAACTGTATCTCGTTAGACATTTTGTATTTCACTATCATGACCTTTGAATTTTGTGAAAGTCATTTTCTGCGCATGTCTGTATCTATGTTAAAAAAAAGTTTCTAGATGACTAAACTTTGAAATAAAAAGTTACCTTTTTGAACCATTTAAAAAGTTTTGGCCGTTCCTTTTTTAAAACTAAAAATTTAAATACTTTTATTTGTAGTTAGCAAACATTAACGAAACTGTTTTTTGTTTACAGAATAGAATAGAAGTTAGCAAATTATGTCAAAGCTAACTCTGGACGGCTTTTTTTCGTACTGCAAGCAAATTGCGGAACATATCCAGTTGGTTCGTTCAATTCATACTTAGCCGCCATTTTCGTCCGCCATCTTGGCGGCCATATTGATTTTCTGCTTCAGCCATTTTGTTTTCTTTGTTCGCTTTGACGTAATTAGTAGCTAGATTTTCTCTTATTATTTAGTTTTATGCATGATATTTTATGACGTTAGATAGTTATGGTATAATTTTAACTAGTATGCGCTGTTTTTTACACTTTATCGCATCATTTTATATTTCTCTAGTAATTTTGTACGTAAATACTCTAAAGCATTATGGCTTGCCATATTTTCTTAGCTATTAACTACATGTTAATAAATGTATCAAAAGGATGCTAAAGTATTATTTGTACCTATACCACGCACCTATTCTACGCAAAAAAATACTTCGACTTTAACAAAACCGAAAATTTAAGAATAATTAAATTATTTAAATACACGGTAACTAGGTAATTTAGAAACGCTTAGCAAATGAAAATTCACATGAAGAAATGCGTAATTTCTTACAGTTTCGCCTACTTTGTTGTAGAACGTTTGACAATAATATAATATATACTATACTTACTACTACGTATGTATCTATAAATAAAAAACTTAAATGTGACTGACTGACATAGATATCTATCAACGTACAGCCCAAACCACTGGACGGATCCGAGCTGTCGAAATAACAACTATATTTTTGTTAACATTGTAGAAGTGTGTCAAGCATTTCTGTGTTTCGGGGAAAGGGCACTGAAGCTAGTGAAATAACTGGGTATATGAGACCTAATAACTGTCGTATCTTAAGGCGGGCAACGCGCCTGCGACCCCAAGGGGGTCTCGCGTGCTTATTGGGCGGCGGTGATCACTATCATCAGGTGACCCACTTGCTCGTTTGCCCCCCCATAATATAATATATAAAAAAAAACATTTTTTAATGTCAAAATAGTACCAAAAAAAAGGTAAAATACCAGCCTATCCAATGTCCCACTGCAGGGCAAAGGCTGCCATGATTGATATCAAGTTATCGCTATAATACCTTTGCAAATGCATTTTGACCCGCTTTTGTTCTTTACGGATTGTTGGTTAATTCTTATTTCTTCTTCGCAGGGTGAAGTGATGTCATCTCTCGGTCAAGGCACGCCTAAACTCACCTCGTCAGTGGGAAACCTCTACTATGATTGTAAGTACTATACTATATTCTAAGTAAATTATACATTTAACAGGAAAAAAAAAGGTTAAACAAAAGAATAATTATCAGTATCTTAAAATCAAAATCAAAATCAAAACATGCTTTATTCAAATAGGCTTCAAAGAGGCACTTATGAATCATCAGAAATAAAATAAAAATACATATAGTGACTCTACCACCGGCTTCGGAATGCAGTCATCTGTTGAGAAAACCGGCAAGAAACTCAACAGTTACTTCTTTCAATCGTCAATAAGGTTACGATAATTGAATATACGATTTCCACTTTTATACTATAATTAAGTCATACAGTTTCGAGTACATCTAAATTATCTGAAACATTAATACGAGGAACTTATCTGTAACGATTCTACCGCTTCGAAACGCTATTTCTGTCGAGAACAATCTGCCAAAGATCTCGACAGTAATAGCACCTGATGAGAACCGAATTTCAATCCTACAATACGCAACATTACCCACCACTCCAAGAGTCATAGGCTGCGTCCCCTATAGGCAAACTGTTAGCGGCAGACTGAGTGAGCCGCAAAGTGGCGAACTGAAATTTAATTTTCGAAGGTTGCAACCGGTTTTGCTGTGTACGGGGTTCCGCTTAGTTGACCACGAAGCTCCGTACAGGAATAGATGTAGTAGTTGAAGTTGGATGTAGATGTTGTCTGGCACGTAGTTGACGGTGGCAGACACAGTTAGTTGTTGAATGGAGATGGAGGAAAAGAGTTTGGCACTTTCACTAGTTTATTAAAGTTAAAGACAGAGTTAAGGGCTGAAAGCGTCTTTCCTCGATTGCAGCTGTTTGCGATCTCAATGAGTTAGAATTAATTATAATAAACGTAAACAAACAAATGACTGAGATAGTCGGCGCGCGTAGCGCTGCAAAGTACCTAAACTAGCAAACTGTGGACATTTCATTTGTTATAATATAGGGAAAGGCGTACTAAATCGATAAGCCGCAGACTGTCAAACTGTTAGTCTGCCGTTAACAGTTTGCCAATGACGTTCAATATACAACTCATGGAATTAATATTATCTAAGTTTATGATACAACTAGACACCCAATCTCTAAGAAAAATTCCTTAAAAAACGTCCGAGTGGCTTTGACACTGATGACATTAACACATTCGTTCAAATTAACACCTTATCTCGTGGCATTTGGTGTTTATTGTCAATTGTATACAACTAAACGAAAACTCTGCCCAATAGTCGGGTGGGCAGACTTTTGCTTCGGACAATATTTAAGCGTGATTGTGAGTCTAGTTTTTTAATTGAACGTCATTGCAGTTTGCCTACTGGGAACGTAGCCATAATTTACAAGTGCGCAAACTTAAATGACATCTCTTATCGTCACATCCGGGGGTGCTACATCCGACCGGAAATGACGTCACACGACACGAGGGCAGATCAGCATTCCGGCGTGTAAGCTGATACGATTAGGGGCATTTGGGGGTAGGATTGAATGTGTGTTAATGAGGGGGAAAATGGCTGTCATAATTTTATAGATAACTAGCGGCGCCGCCTCCGCGGTTTCACACGCGCGTAATTTCTTTTTTCAAATATCCCCCCCTTCCCCCCACATTTCAGGGATCAAAAGTACCCTGTGTCACCCGAGGATAGTGTAGCTTTCCAACAGTGAAAGAATTATTCAAATCGGTTCAGTAGTTTCGGAGCCTATTCAATACAAACATACAAACAAACAAACAATCACATCTTTCCTCTTTATAATATTATTTAGTATATAGTATAGATAAGTGGTTGACGACCTTTTTTTCGCCTTAGTTATTGGGAAAGAAAAATTTTACTTGTTTTTATTGCAATGTGTAAGAAGACGAGCAGATCGTACACCTGATGGTAAGCGCCACATCTGCCCTTAGACAGTTCAGTGCCAAGCAGTTACTGTCCGGCACCGCCCTGCGCCCGCTACACCGAGACGACAGTTATTAGGTCTCATATACCCAGTAATTTCCACTACTTTTGCCAGGAAAACGTGACTTTTCATGCTACATTTTACTACTGACTGGCAACACTGAGTAAAAGACGGGTGACCATTGTTTTGCATACGACCCCGCAATCCCGCAACACGGTTTGGTTATTAGCGTAAATCATTAGCACTCGACAATGACGAGAATCATGCATGATTAATGATTCGTTGACTTAACACCGTTGCGGTCTCGGATTAATTAATAACATTTGACTTGGAAAGGGTGCGTTGAATTGGGTTTTGAATGACACTTGAATTTGCAAATTCAGAATCGGTTCTAGTCGCGAACATTAATCGAATTGACTACTACTACTACTACTACTTTTACTACTACTTTTTTTATTGACCCCTTCAAAAAATTTTATTTGTTTCTCAATTGACATTAAGTTCTAAATACTAAACTAGTTATAACTACTTAAAATATATACAATAATAAAGTAAATAAGGAACTAAACATACGAATATAAAATTTGGCCGAGATCTCCGTCCATGGGAAAAGTACCTAAGACACTTGCAACGTTTCCGTGCTAGTATTATAAATATTATCTGTGGTATTACTAAAAGAGTAACTGTCAGATAAGTCCGTTATAATTCATCTGTCAAATGACTTAGAGGCTGTGTATTTTTTCAATTTTCAGTAGGTAGAGACTAAAGAGCATCAACGTTTTCTGACCGAGACTGGCTCTTAAGTAAAAAAAATAGGAGTAATTTTAACAATAAAGAGTAGATTTTAATTCATCTAATTATGTACTTTATTTCTTATTCAGAAAACCCTATGATGACTAATAAATAATCTAGTACCTACCTATTCGAATGGCGATTGTATTGACAACTATTATAAAAGTTTTGGCGATTTAAAAGAGTATAGATCTATGGAGTTTCTAAGCAGAAACAATATTCCGAAGCCAGAGGTAGAGTTTTCTGTACCATTAATAAAATAATTGACGATTCATAAGTGCATCCCTGAAGTCGACGTGAATTGATAAATAATATAATTAAAATTAATAATATGTCGTAGGTATATGCTAGCAGGCGATTATGTGCAAATTGTTAAACTGAATTAGACGCCATTTCGATAAGTTCAATGCAAACATTATATCTATAAATAAGTCCTCTCGTGGTCACCAATCTTACTCTATCACCTTGCAATCATAGCTTCATTCCTTCGTTACTCTTAGCGGTAATAAAAGGACTTTGGCTAGGATTTGGCGCGTAATAGAAAAGCAATGAGTTGCGTCTAACCGACTGCGACAGACTGGGGAGGGTGGGATCAAGGGAAGTCCCTGTCCATAGATATTATGACACAGATGTTTTAGAGAAGACATAACAAAAATAATGAAGAATATGACGTACATTGATCTAAACTCAAATTAATTAGCTTATGAACGTGTTTTATTAATAACTAGCTGACCTGGTGAACTTCGTATCTGTATCCTCTTAATATTTAAACCCTAATTATGTATTTAGTACTAGCCTTCCGCCCGCGGTTTCACCCGCGCGTAATCTCTTTTTTCAAATATCCCCCCTTCCCCCCACATTTCCAGGATCAAAAGTACCTTATGTTCACCCGGGATAGTGTAGCTTTCCAACAGTGAAAGAATTATTCAAATCGGTTCAGTAGTTTCAAAATTGATATTCCCGCGGGAATGAGACGTTTCCCGTAGGAATTTTATAGCCTATGTCCTATTCCGGGTTATAAACTATACGTGTGCCAAATTTTATCTTAATCCGTTCAGCCGTTTAGGCGTGATTGAGGAACAAACATCCAAACATCTAAACATCCAAACATCCAAACATCTAAACATCCAAACATCCAGACGTTCGCATTTATAATATTATAGTAGGAAGTAGGATTTTCCTCTCAATTTATCCATATATATTCTCATCGTATAAACCTTCCCTGGACTTCCACGAATATTTCAAGACTAAAATTAGTCAAATCGGTTCAGCCGTTCTCGAGTTTTAGCGAGACTAACGAACAGAAATTCATTTTATTTGAATAGATAAAAAATAACAAAGTATATATCCTTGGACTTTACTTACAGCGCCAAACTTATCATAGCTTATGTTGTGCTATGGGTACCAGACAACGGATAAGCATTCTTGGTAAGCCAAAATACTTACAACTTAGAAACATTTGCGCGTGACCAATAGCGCGCGCGAACTCCCGAACGTCCGCGCGTGCTATTGGTCAGAGGTATAATTCTGACCAATAGCGTCCAATAGTGTCAAAATTCGTGTTCTGCGTTCTGCAATCCCCACCCGATATTTAAGAAGTTTGCCGGTACCTGTAGTAAGAGTGGAAAATAAATAAATAAATAAAAAATCATGGTCATAGAACATATAAGTTAGTATTTGTGTATGTTTATTATCTAATCATCTTGTTTTGTTTTGGTAAAATTGTATATCTTAAAGTGTTTTTTTTTAGTTTGCTCTTTGCCGCGTTCAAGCATTTCGTTTTTCCCCAAAAGTTGACTGGTAGAGAATGTTTATAGCTTTAAGTCCGTCTTTTGTACCCAATTTATGTGGTCAATAAAGTTTTTTAATAAATAAATAAATAAACATAATGTTTGTAATACGAAACCTTCGTAGAACAAGGAATATTTCGTTAAGCCACTCGGGTTTAGAAACCGGATTTTCTAGTGAGGCCAATTCTCTATGATCTCTACTCTATGGTATAATATATTCGGGGATTACCCGGCCATTGCACAGGCACACTCCAGTCCATAGACAACGATTGTTTTCTTTTTATTTACGGGCATAGAGTGCGGAGATTGCGGTTATTTGTCTTTGGCATTAGGGGATTTTGTTTATGATTATTTATTTGCATGGCTCTGGTTGGAGTGAGGATTTATATAATAGCCTTTTGAGATTTAGAAGTTGATGAGAGAGGGAGAAGATACTAAACTAGACGGAGATGGGCAATAAAGTTGGAGTAGTAAAGAATTATATGACAGAACGTGTGTTTACAATTTAATTGAATGGAATCGAACCTGCGACCTCCTGGTTAATACGACGCAGACGGCAGTGAAGTATTTATTATGCCTATTTCTTTTATAACATTGACACGTTTAATAGATTAAGTATAAGGCCGAAATCTCGGGGTCCTGAATTCGATTCCTGGTTTGAACAAAAATTGTTCGGATTTTTTCAAACGTAGCTCGGATTTATGTTCGCCAACCTGCATCTATCTATTTATATAAAACTCAAAGGTGACTGACTGACTGACTGACATAGATATCTATCAACGCACAGCCCAAACCACTGGACGGATCGGGCTGAAATTTGGCATGCAGGTAGATGTTATGACGTAGGCATCCGTTAAGAAAGGATTTTGATCAATTCCCACGGGAACGGGAACCAGGCGGGTAAAACCGCGGGCGCCCGCTAGTTAAGTATAAAGCCGAAATCTCGGGGTCCTGAATTCGATTCCTGGTTTGAACAAAAATTGTTCGGATTCTTTCAAATGTATGTAGCTCGGATTTATGTTCACCAACCTGCATTAAATAATAAACCTCTACTTAATTGAATATAAGAGTTATGTATAGAATGGCTGTTTTATAAAAAAACATAAGTAGCATTTATTCATTGTCTAGCTACCTCCGTTTGCGGCTATAAAATGTGTTGCAAAAATGTCCAAACATAAATATTTATTCGATCACCCATCTAGACATGTCTGTCCAAAAAATAGCTTCACATCTCCGGTCCCAACACACGGTCTCTAAAGCTCCTATAAAGTGTACTAGTAAATTCACCCTGACGGGGAATCGAACCGTTGTAATGACTCGCCCCCTGGCGGGGATTAGCCAGAGTGAGCTTCCGTGTTAATGGCTAATTGATGAGGGTGGTAAACGTGGGATGTGGCGATAAAAAACGGTTTTAAGTTTAAAGCCGTTGTTAAAATTTCAATTGGGAATCTTTTATTTACAACCAGCTTTCAGGGGAAAAGTTATTGTTCACAAATCTTGTTCTGCAGTGCGATTTACTAAGCGCAAATGTCATAAAAGCCTTAGTCGCCGCGGCTGTGTCATCGGTGAGAGTCATTTTGGTATTCTGTAAAACTTTTTCAACGCTGTATGATACTAGCGCCGCAAGGCTTTGAACGGTGTGATAAGGAAACACTTGACTGACATATTCTTGTGTGAAAGTTAGTTCACGAAGCCGACAGATCGACGGCGAGTTATTAGAATACCAATTTATAAAGCCGTGAAAACATCGAACGATGTTAAGGCTGACACACCCGTGATCTCAGCCGTGAGCGCATCGAACGAGTGTCGCTTAGTGAATTGCATAGCTGATAATGGCGAATACAACTTTAGAGACTCTCAAGACATACCTAGGTGATGGGTAACACACCCATAACCTAACCATGACATAATTGACGATCTAAAATAAACTGCGTTGCTTTTTCATACCACGACGTTACTATAGCGATTCAGTTTGGGCAATGGACGAGACATTTGGTGTAATGGTCGAGAAGTCAGCTATTACACCAGAGGTCGCGAGTTCGATCCCCGCACGGTACAATCATTTGTGTGCATGAACATGTCTGTTTGTATCGGTCTGGGTGTTTCTATGTATAATATGTATGTATTTACAAAAAAAAATATATAAGTGATGTTTATCCGTTGTCTGGCACTCATGGCACAAGCTTATGCTTTGTTTGGGTCTAGATGGCGATGTGTGAATAATGTCCAGAGATATTTATTTATTTAATGCCAAATCAAGTCGACAATGGATCGCAAACTGAATTATCAGCTATGCAATTCACTAAGCGATACTCGTTCGATGCGCTCACGGCTGAGATCACGGGTGTGTCAGCTTTAACATCGTTCGATGTTTTCACGGCTTTATAAATTGGTACAAATAACTCGCCGTCGATCTGTCGGCTTCGTGAACTAACTTTCATACAAGAATATGTCAGTCAAGTGTTTCCTTATCAAAGCCTTGCGGCGCTAGTATCGTTCAGCGTTGAAAAAGTTCCTATAAAATGACTCTCACCGATGACACAGCCGCGGCGGCTTTTAAGACATTTGCGCTTAGTGAATCGCACTGCTGAACATACGTGTGTATTGGTGAGACAACAGAAAAGAATGAAAAAATAAATAAAATATTGCTTTTGCCCAGAAGGCATCAGAAAGAAACTCGGCAGTTACTCTTATTCATTGCCAAGATTGTTTGCAATAATTTGTTGCAAATATTTATTTATTTAGTAAGACATGTTGACCACACCACACGTCAAAATAAACCCCCAATGAGTGTATCAAAACCTGTCATTATACCCCCGCGGTCTCTCAGACCAAAGCCCTTAAGCCAGGTTCACGACTAATGGCGGGCTTACCAGGGCAAATTATGACTCTGCTCATGGGGGTTTTGCGGAGGTAAAATATTGAAGAAAATTGTTAATTAGTTTTCTTATGTAAAATAATTTAAAGAAATTTAATTCGCGGTTTAATGCTATATTTATTGCAAACCGTGACGGCGATCAATATTTTTTAAAGTAGTTTAAAATGTTTTCAATTTTAACAGGTTTTGATGATTCTTTTTTTATGAAAGCTGGCCAATGTGATGTGGTCCTTTTTAAAATTAGACAAAATTGAACGAGTAGTTTTTGAGTTAGGTATATCTTAAATAATGTATGTAACATTGACGCGGGTTTTTTTATTAAATTTTTTACTTAAGTAGGTATATTATTAGTAAGTTTATTGTTTTAAGTCGGTTTTCTTTAATTTTTTTATCTCTTTTCGGAAGATGTCTGTAAATATTACTGTTTTCCTCTTCACCAAACAAAGAATATAAATAAAAGAATCCATTACTCCGTAAGCCTGTGATCCACAGTTTATCAATCGCTAGACGGGCGCGGTAAGCGCGGTAAGCCTCCGTGGTGATGAATTATAGCTAAAGTATCTATCTTATTACTGACTATTCTTTTTGATGAGAAACTTCCTGGTACTGTAGGGTTTGGACAAAACCAATCATAATCATAATCATAATCATTTATTTGTTCACAAACATAGGTACAGTACAATGATGTTTACAAAAAGATAAGGTTCGCTATGTTTCACCAATTAGGTATGTGAATTTAAAATTTAAAAAAAAAAACGTGCAATATTTACAAATGATTTCCAAAAAGAAACAGATTAACAGAAATTTTACATTTTTCAATAGATGATACATGTCATAATGGCAAAATAAAAAATCAATAAAGTGAATTTAGGTTTTAAATAAATACATAAAAAATTAAATGTCAAATTAAATTTAAATGTCGAATAAAAATTAAATGTTAAATAAAAATTAAAATGTCAAAAATAAAAAATTAAATGTCAATTTACAAAATAATTCAGAAATCGTCACTATAAAAATCATTTTAATTATAATAGCATTTTTCAATTAATAGCGTGGTCAACATGTTTTTAAAACGGTTTCTGTCAACGCGTTGTATATTTTCTGGCAACTTATTATATAGTCGTGGTGCCATTTCCACTACACTTTTTTTCATCATAGCCGTTTTACACATTGTAGGTTTTATATAGGGCTTTCGAGGGCGAAGGCTAGAATTCGCACTCTTAGCCATTTCAAACATCTTTGGATTACACTTTACAAACATGCAGCATTCAAGAATATACAAGCTCGGAAAAGTTAAAAGCTTTAAGGATTTAAAATAAGGTTGGCAGCTTTCAATGGATTTAAGTTTACAAATGGCCCTAACGCATTTTTTTTGAGCTCTAAAAATAATTTCTCTGTACTTGGAGTTGCCCCAAAAAATAACACCGTATCTTAATGTTGCGGCGGGCGACATACCCATGATAGGCCATAAGAAGTGCTTGTCTGTCTACAGTTTTTGATAATTTATACAGGGCATAGGAAAAACGATAAATTTTTTTTACCACATCTAAGGAGTGCGACTCCCAAGTCATGTTGCTGTCTATAATGACACCCAGAAAACGGGCAGTGTGTGTATTTTGTATATTTACCCCATCTATGCAGACATTTAACAAAACATTCGTGTCTCTTTGAGAAAAATGCATTATGTTTGTTTTCTCCAGGTTTATGGTAAGATTGTTATTATTCAACCAATTCATAGTATTTATAATTGTTTCATTAATGTCATTATTATAGTCAA
Source organism: Mecyna flavalis (assembly GCA_949319885.1). Taxonomy (NCBI): domain Eukaryota; kingdom Metazoa; phylum Arthropoda; class Insecta; order Lepidoptera; family Crambidae; genus Mecyna; species Mecyna flavalis. Next base: position 438,960 of record OX439420.1, on the reverse strand, counting down.
TATGTTCGTCAGATTCTATAAACAGAGTACTATCATCAGCAAATAATATTAAAGGATGTCTAGTGGAATTATCAATGTCATTAATATAAATCAGGAACATAAGAGGCCCCAATACGCTACCTTGTGGTACGCCTTTGATAACCTTTCTACTCTCTGATGTATATTTCATTTCTTTATAAGTAGTAAGGCATACTTGTGTTAATTCCGTATACTGGTCTCTGTCAACTAGATATGACTTCAAAAGATCGTGACAAATCCCACGTATCCCACATTTATATAACTTATCTAAAAGTATTTGGTGATTTACGTTATCAAACGCCTGAGTCATGTCCATGTAAATTGCACAAGATAATTTTCTAGCATCCATATTGATTACTGCTTTCTTTATAAGATCATAAATTGCTGTATGTGGACGTGGGATGTAGGAATGTGGACTGTAGGAAAATAAAATGGTAGCACCAGGAAATATAATGAAGATGAATAGAGTCGAAAATAGCGTGAGTTTTCTTTCTTCGAGCGCTATGTCCTGATCTTTTGCACGTAAGGAACCCTTTTTTTTCTTCCTTTATTAAAAAACATATTAATGTTTTCCGTTATCTCTCACTCATAGTATAAATTAAGATATGTATTTATTTTTCGAAATGCAACCGAGTACCACACATACCAAACGAATTAGTATCCAAAAAAAAAACTTTTAAAAAACTTTTTTAGCCTCATACGAAAAAAAACAATGAAAATACAACAAAAAAGCAAGACTTAAAATGAGAATAAAAATCGCGTAATAAAATAAAGTAATTTCGCGCAGACTCGACCGGCTGCGAACCGGCGACCGTCTGGAATGCGTTAATTAAAACCCCGCCAACCCTAAACTGCAGCTGTGTTGTTTGTTTACCCTAAGGACACCGCTTCTCAAACATTTTATTTAATAAATAAAAAAGTATATCAAAACAATGAAACGTTGTCGTATCGTATCATGAATATTGTTCTAACGCAATGTCATATTATGTAATATGATGTTCTTCTGAAACTGTGATTTTGTGAGTGAAATTAAAGCTGAATTAACATAAAAAAATCTAAGCTCAAAAAGATTATTATTACTATGGATCAGTTATTTAAAATATAATTGTTGTGCTATTAATATTATATTATTCTTACACCAATGAAGCATTTTGTGATATGGGTACTAAGATATACATGTAAATATTTTCCCTTTTATGAATGCACAGTTTGAGAAACATATTTGTACACGATAAATTGTATTTTAACTACTGTTTATAGACACTTAGTTAAAACTGAACCTTATTTCAATGGGATAAGGGCTCTGGAGGATTTGATAGGAGTGTTTGTATAGCATGATATTAGCCCGCGTTCCCCCTATGCCGAGTGGAAGAGAAGTGTGAAGGCACGTGGCTGTGGGCTTACCATGGTTTGAGGCTTTTTGAGAACCCTTGCAGACTCGGAAAAAGAAATATTGACTTAAGTTTTGTTCTTTTGGCAAAGGCGTACCTGTAGCATTAAATTTGTCACATACACTCACATTTTGATGAAAAGGATTCGATTTTGCCAGGGTAAATTAAAAAATTAAAAAATGGATACGTTCTTTGAAAATCAGATAAGGGTATTGGCATATTCTGTAATGACTCATGCGGCAATCGTAGTAAGTTCGAATTCACCTAATAAGAACATTAATACTGTGGTAAACGTTTGTAATAGTTTAACAATTAACCCCTTTGTTACAAAAGTAACACAAATCAATAAGTATTTTAACTTTCTTATCTAATATTTTCTATGTAAGTAACGGCTTTCAACTAGAATTCACAAACTCGCTACAATACAAGTATTCGTGTACTAAATTGACCTAACCAGAACCCGATCTAACTTTTAACCACTACTACCACTACTAATATAAAAATACCCATCCAACCTTAAAAAGTAGTAACCCTACACTGCTGGAGTGTAACAAATTGAGCAAAAGGGGAGGTTTAAGTGAAATTCCAGACATTCCCGGTCTCTCAGCCCCGCGTTTGCGCGAGGGTTATGATTTTAATAAAAACGCTTTGATAGAATTACAGCACACATTCTTATAATGGAGTAATTTTATTTGTATTATGTGAATGTAAAACCACATATAAAAACATTTATTTATGAACAAATTCGATTGGTAGTTTAATAAGTTATATTTAAAAACTATCGCCTTCAAATAATTATGTATAAAAGTATTTTTTATCCAAATAAAATAAATAAAATTGAAACGTATTTTTTTTATTTAACCGAATAAAATAATTAGTTTCAGTATTCAACCGTCAAATATTTTTTTTAAATGTGTTAAAAAGATCTTTTTCTGCTATAATAAAATTGGTGTGAAATGAAACGCATGTTTAATAATTGTTTTTTTGCTAAAAACTAAAATTTTATTTTTACTCCATAACGTAACATAATTATTAGAATAATCTTTTTTTTTCTTTTTATACTAACTCAGTTGGCATCTTCCCATTTTACTTACATCATTGTAGAATCTAAATTCCTCAAGCAACCCTCGAAAGCCAAGAGCACTCAACATTTATTTGTCAAGCATTACATCAAATTCCAAACGTTGGAACTGTTAACCAATTTTAAACTCTATTACAATGGAATAAAAGTGACTATGATGAATGGCAAGAAGAGGGAGGTTTGTGAGCGTATGTTTTGGACGGTATAAGCCGATTGCGTTTAAATACACATTCCTTTCCTACACCTTAGAAGTCGAAATTTTTACATTTTCCCTTACAAATAAGAGGGCATGTGTGGGTTTCCCGCACGATACTCAGAATTTTAGTGCATACGACTCCAATGTCTGGATGATAGTTTTCACATCTGCAAGCAATAAATTAATTTGCTGTGTGTAACGTGTACGGACCTCATCCTTCCATCCGCTGGAAGGATGAGATCCTAAAAGACTTGCGCGAGCTCCGTGTAGACGACTGGCAGGAGGTGGTGCAGGATAGACCAAGATGGAGACGCTTATTATCGGAGGCTAAGACTCACTTCGGGTCTCTGCGCCAGTATAGTAAGTAGGTAACGTGTACGGACTTTTGTGCACCATGATCCAAGATTTGACGTCTAGTTATTATATTGGAGCGACTGCCCTCATACCTTATACCTACCTACCTTAGTAACATTCTGACAGCGATAGCGAAATTCGATGACTTCAAATTATATGGATTTGACGATTCACTGGAGGGTAGGCGATGGGTCCACGCGTCTTTTAGTTTTAAATCTTTTTATTTGTGATCTAGTGCAGTTTGGTGTTGAAAAGTAGTGTGATTTTCATTCAGTAAAGTGTAACGAAGTGTCATCAATAAGAAAATTGAAACAAATTGACTGAATGGACGGGTATTGTGTGTAGTGTGTCTCATCGGTAGATGAGACGCTCTTACCGCAATGGCGTCCATTCCCCCGTGACCTTGAGAGTATCCTCCAGTGTTTCCATGAAGCGTTAAAACATCTTAACACCAATGTTTTATCGCAAGGAGAAACTCCCATAATCACTTGACATTGGCAGAATCACCGCGACGCAAACAGGCGCGGGATAGAGTCCATAAAAAAAAATGGATTTGACAGGTGCCTTAGTAAAGTCACGTGGTCAATCGATATTGAAAGTACATGTTTTGACATTCGCTATCGCAAATTGAGCGATAACGAACATCATAAATGCCGCTTGTCTAGGGCCTCTGGATAGTTATAGGACTGGATTTAGGATTAATTAATACGAAGCGTTTGAAAACACTGTCGCCTTTCTTACTAACATTGAAATTATAAACATTTTATTTTCCTTCTCAAAAGTCGCCATTGAACCATCTCTCACCAATGACGCCTGCATTTGACAGCTCCACAGATAGCATTAACAGGGATTATGACGGAGGGGTCCATGTGACCCGCGCGCGTCCACTGGCGTCCGCCGCCGCGCCGGTGGAATGAGGGTTGGGATTTGTTCACTTGTACAGATAACTTTAGTCGAAGTGAATTCCCGTGTCTTTTAAAAATAATGTAAAAAAACCGGAGTTAAATTATTTTGCAAATAAATCGACTCTATTATTTAGTAAACGGTTGGAAAATTTTATTTTATTGAGATTTTAAACATTTACTGGAATAACATTAAACCATAGATAATATTTACCTATCTTATAAAAGAAGTTAACACTAAATGTTTTTATGTTCCTTGCCTCTTTGTTAGAATATTATTTCATATACATTCAATAAATTATATATTTTGAAGATAATATCAGTAAATATTTCGAAAAACAAAAATAAATTGCACCTATTAATAAGGTTAGACAATTTTTAAAGACTTTTGCAGCCTTTATAAATGCTTTGACAGCTCCTTCTAAGTTTTTCCAATTCCATCCCCTGTACATTAATAACAAACTAACATCACCGTATGCGCGTGACAGACAGACAGCGGTATTTACTGCCGTATTAGCCGCGATTATAACAGCGGGGTCGGACCCCGTTGATCGGCTTACGGCGCAAACACTTAGGATTTGAGTGAATTCCCTTGTAACTACTGCTCTTAGCTAAGTTCAGGAATGGGCGTAGATGAGCACTTTTTGTGAACGAAGTATCATCTGTTAAACAAAGAACAATTTTGTGTGAACAAAGCGACAGCATTTCAGAAAAAGTTCAGTCACACGATTTACAAGAATATTTTTAGTAAATATAGAGTACACTAGTCATTTTACTACTGTAATTGGTAAACAAAAGTTTATATCATGACGTATTTAAGCAGCTTGAGGTGCTGGCAGAGTCTAGAGCCTCTAACTTCAGAATATAATATTATATTAATTATCAGTTTACACATATTATCGTGATAGATTCTTTAACATTTATAAAAAATAAGACTTACTTTATAAAATAAAAGCCAAAAATGGAAACATCTGTATTCATAAAATGGAAATGGGAAAACGAATATTAGGTATTTATGGTTCAGAAATTTGTAAACTGCTTTGTATTTTGTACAGAAAGAAAACCAGTAACAACAAAAGAAGAAATATTTATTTTTAACATTATTAAATGCACATCGCAACTAATGGCTACTGTGCTAGAAACCATTGAGGACTCTTCTCCAGGAATCATCGGTCAATGTGCGCCCCTCCATCGAGCCTTTAATTTCAAGTGTATAGTTTTGTTCTTTGTTTAGGAATAAAAGAGTAATCATTGAACACTAAGACCCAATATCAAAATGTCAAGATTGTCAAAATACAAACATGTTTTTTAATTTTCCCCGGGAGTCCCTCGTTTTCCGGGCCCGTACACACACGCATTCCAGGACAGGGGTCGATATTAAACAGGAGTTTTAATCAGAGCGGCGGAGGGTTAGCCATTGTTCGGATTCACTGACGTTCCCCGTCTAGTTCTAGCAAAGACTTTAAAAAATCGGAAGTCGGAATACTTTTGTGAAAAAAAGTGCAAGTGGGTCTGTTGGACCGTGCGCGAGCATCGGAGGGTTAAGAATGGCGGTATTGTTTTGTTGTCTGTTGATTTTTGTGTTTATATTTTGTTTTGAAAAACATAATTGCCGCTTTGCCAACTTTCGCATTTAACAAAATCAATATTTATTCTTATTCATGTAAGGTTCAAAATTAAATGTCAATCTGTAAACACGGCGGCCAGTGCCCCCGCCAAGTCTAGCGCGAATCAAACACTGTGCCATACCATCCCTTTATACTGCGTGTTTTTTTAGTCATTGTTTTCCCGCAGCAGAACGCTTTACCTTCAGTAGTACTATCGATTTATGCAAGTAATTTTTAGATTTTTTTTCTTAAATTTTAATGGGAAAGTTGAAACCAAATGTGAGTAAACAGTAAATAATCATTTTTTTGATAAACGCGAAGGGCAATGACCCCGGCCGGTGACCGTCCGTGCGTGACGCAGCTAGTACTATTGGTTCGAGTTTCGTCTATCATAATCGTAAAACTTTTGATTTGACTAAAAAAAGAACTTTATTAATTTATTTTACTAATAAGATAGAATCATTTTACTGCGGGAAAACAACGACTAAAATTCAACGCAGTATACTAATATTATAAAGAGGAAAGATTTGTTTGTTTGTTTGTGTGTATCGAATAGGCTCCCATACTACTGAACCGATTTGAATAATTCTTTCACTGTTGGATAGCTACACTATCCCCGGTAAACATAGGGTACTTTTGATCCCGGAAACGCACTACGAGTACGTCCGATCCAAATCCGATCCGAATCCAATCCGTCTCCGTGAAATGACGGTCCGGAGTAGCCGTAGAACTATTTCTAGGTGATTTAGTTTTACGCACTACATCCGTCATCCGTCATCCGATGTTCTTTGTGATTTTGATTTCACGGAGACGGATCGGATTCGGATCGGACGTATACTCCATAAAACGTAACATGATTAGAATGACAGTTGTCAAAGTGTTGTGGCTCTCTCGCTCGCTCTCAATAAACCTCTATCGATGTGTCTCATCTCTAAGATTTTATTTTTTTGTAGAGTGAGACACATCGATAGAGGTTTATTGAGAGCGAGCGAGAGAGCCACAACACTTTGACAGCTTTCATTCTAATCATGTTACGTTTTAAGGAGTATAGTGCGTAACCGCTCTTACTTTGAAACCAGCCTTACTTTACTTTGATTTTTGCCGCAGCGATCCTCCCGTACCGCGAGGATGCGCAGCCGCAGACGCGCGAGTTCCTGGCGCGCGTCGTCGACGTGCTGCTCGACTACATCGCGCAGGTCAACGACCGGAACGAGAAGGTAATCAAAATCATCCTTAGCCATTAATTCCAATCCAAACAGCGATGCATAATGTATGTAGTTGAGAAATGTCCTCTTCGTCGTTTCCCCGGCGGCATGCGTGAGCTCCATAACCTCACTCCGGCTGCAGTGGACTGGCTGCAGCAACTCGACATCGACATCTGAGGATTCATTTGGGAGCCATACGACGCAATGATGATGATTTCTTTGGTCCACACGGCCCACAGCTAGCTGGTGGATGTCTGGTGAACACACCTTCAGCCCCCTTCACAATGACAATCTAAAGCCAGTTTCAACTACATACAATACGGACGACCGCTCCTACTGATGATGATGTAGACTAAATAAATTAGATGCCTAAAATAGATTTTCGTCATTCGTTTATTCAGCAACAACAGATAATACTGAAATCTGCCACCATAACAGCTCTGGCTGTGTTTCGGCAATAATAATGAGTGAGTACATTTGAAATCTAATCAAAGAAGCCTAGAGTGAGGCAGCTTCCTGTCTAAACGTCCCTTCAATGAAATATAGGTACAACAGAACTGAGTCAGTGGCCACTTTCCTGACTGTTTGCGCTATAGCTGCATGCCTGTTTGCCATCTGTTCTACCGTCGAACGGGGTGAATATGTGCCGCGCAGGTGAATATGTGCCATGGGGCATTTGTCTTGACATTTGATGAATTACCGCTTTATCAGTTATAATTTTTATGGCCTAAATGTTTTTAGGACATAAACGTTTGAAGATAATCACAGATAAAGCGGTAATTCATCAAATGTCAAGACAAATGCCCCATGGCACATAGTCACCTGCGCGGCACATAGTCACCCCGTTCGACTGTAACAAAAGAAAACTTAAAGTAGACCTGCCTTTACCAAGTTTCTTCTCTGCCAGGTGGTGGAGTTCAAGATGCCAGAAGAGATGCTAAAGATCCTGGACCTGGAGCTGAAAGACGACCCGCTGCCGCTCAAGCAGCTGCTGGAAGACTGCAAGGTCGCGCTCAAACACCAGGTCAAGACTGGTGAGTACTGCTTTTACCAGAGGGTTTTAAAAATACACACACACCAGCTTCCCGCAGCGGTGTTTCCAAGCCAATACGACATGAATACCTTCAAGAAGCGAGCATATTCCACCCTTAAAGGCGGGCAACGCGCCTGTGACCCTAAGGGGGTCTCGGGTGCTTATGGGCGGCGGTGATCACTTATCATCAGGTGACCCACTTACTCGTTTGCCCCCCTATTACATAAAAAAAAAATACATTTGTAGCGGAAATGGTAATACTACAAACGTTTGACGACACCAATACAAAATTACAAGTCAGTGAAAATTGCAATATCTCAAGAATCACAGTTAACATCAGATACAAAACTTCCCGTTACGAAAAGCTGGCAGCAGAAACCAAGACACTCTGTCAAACACTTGTCTGCTATCACCCGGTATGATAGTCCTGCTAGAACCCTAGAACATCCACCATTACGCCGCCATTGCGCAGGGGCGAACGGTCTCCGCTCTCTAACCGGTTGTGAGGCTCCACCAGTGGCGTAGCGTGGGTGTCAGCCGCCCGGGGCGGATGACAATTCTGCCGCCCTTTTTTACAATTCTGCCGCCCCATTTTTTCTTTTTGCCGCCCCTAAAAAGTTCCGCCCGGGGCGGACCGCCCCCCCATCGCTACGCTACTGGCTCCCACCTCAGACAAGCGTACAAGGCGAGACTACCCTCCGGGAGACAGTGCCCCACCATACGAACGAATTCAACGTAGCGTCTCGTATCGTCAATAACCCGATACTCTCGGACCGGCTTGATCCATTGGCATTACGGAGAGATGTGGCGTCATGCTGCATTATGTACCGAATTTACCATGGGGAGTGTTTCAAGGAGCTATTCGAGCTTATCCCTGCCGCTGCATTCCGTCACCGATCTTCGCGACAAAAAATTCATCCCCACCATATTGATGCTTGGCAGTCCATAACTGTACGCATTATTCGCAATTTTCTGCCTCGCACGACCAAGATATGGAATTTTTTGTCATCAGCGGTGTTTCCTATCCGATACGCCTTGCAAGTATCTAAAAAAAGAGCGTATTCCTTCCTTAAAGGCCGGCAGCGCATCTGTGATTCCACCTAATTTCTATGGGCGGCGGTTGTCACTTTCCATCAGGTGTGCCGCATGCTCGTCTTTCCGCTATACCACAAAAAAAAATCTGCTCCCCTTGGCAGGCGGACCGTCTATAGATACTGACAAATCGCCCACTTGACAACTCTAAGTTAAGAGCCAGAAAACAGCTATAGCCTATAACCAATCCCCCCCCCCCTCCCCCACCACATCACGTTGATCCATTTTATAACATTTATATTATGAGATTAGTAGGATCAATAGGAAAAAGTGGGATAGTACATTTTCGAATTTCCAAGGGCTTATAGGATCTGGCGCGTCAAATCACGTGCTCGACGTAGCGTAGCCTGGGGTCGTGGGATCGATTCCGGCCTTTGACGGGCGTTGATGCCTCTATGGAAGCACGCAAGTGGGAAGTTTGAAGATTACTATTCTTTGGTATACGTTTAAATGCATGTCAGATGTGAGGGCTGTTTTGAGTTTTGTATATTTGTCGTGGGATAGTACGATTCTCTGTGACTGGGTTGGTTCGATTCCCGCCTCAGGTCTTGCTGGTGGACGAATTTTTTTTAGAGATTATGAGGCTAGCTACCACCAGCTACTGTGGAAACTGTCATCATAATGAGCCTGCCTACAAAATGGTATCAAAAAGACGTACCTACTTTTTTCTGTGCTTCAGCTGTTATTCCTGACCAAACAATATGGAGAATAACCTTCTGACCAGTAAGACTAAGATACTTATTACGTAACAGAAAGAAAGATCCAGAAATGAAAGACCCAGCTGACATCACTTAACAAGCAAGCGTTGCTCAATGTGCTGCTAATACATAACTAAGAAACGTCACTCAATTTGCTTAAATCAAAGAGCTTAAATCCTGGAAGTCTTTAATTTGGATGCGCACCTTTTAGGCAGTCTATAAACTAAACGTAAAATAGTGCTACAATGATGGGTACTGGTTTAATCACCACGCTTGCCAAATTAATGTTGATTGGTGATCACAAACTCGAGTTGTGTCTGAAAAAGCCCACACAATTTAGCTCGACCTGGGAATTTAACCTAGGACTCCGAAATCTTGGCCCGGTACTTAAACCACTGGACCATCGAGGCGATCGAGTGCATTAAAAAATTGAATTATTTTTATAGTCTGTAACATCTATGAAATTCGTCTTGTAGAATTCCCAACCAACCAACAAATCGGTAAATAATAAAACAGTAACGGAACGCTCCCGGAGGGTTCCAAACATCCCAATTACCCGCATAAATGGCCTGGAATGATCGCAGCTGTAATTGCGACAGAGGGCAGTCTGGGAGATTGAAATAATCTGTGTCGAAAGGGAGTGCCCCCATTTCGATAGTTTAAAACTGCCTTTCAAAAGTAGCGTAGTACGCCTTTAGCCTTTCAAATTAAATTTTTAGACAACACATAGGTCCATTGGTTTGTACAATTACAATTAAAGTAAAAACTAAATTTATAATTATAATTTTATGGTTAGTAAAAAAAGAAAAGTAGGATTAACAAATATATTATTTTCATTTTATTGGATCATGTACCTTAGGGACCCGCTGTTTTCGTCCGAGGTGCCCGGAGGACTTTACATTGTAATCCGCATAATGTGATAGGTAGGTACTTTTATAAAAATGAATCATTTTACAGTTACAATGATAGAAGGTACTGGCGTTTAACCACAAACCCGATTAACACTAAAAATTATAAAAAAAATTGCCTATGTTATTTTCCAATGTCAAAATTTAGTCGTGAAAACGTAACTGACCAACAAACAGTTAGCCATCCACTTGGCCACTCTTAGTTCACTTGAAATAATTTGTATCTAGTAGTTATTCAATTTTAATTAATTTAAACTTAAAACATGGCTACTTCGCTTTGAACTTCGGGAATTGAATCCACGACGTAGAATCACGATCAACTAAAGCTACTGGACTAACGTACAAAACATATTCTTAAGAAAAATTATCTTTTCTTCCAGTTTGGTAGCCCACCCCAGTCCATCCCTCCATTGTAAGAGTATTAACATATGATAGATCGGCCGTCCGTGGGTCCTTATAGGCTATATTGATTTTATTGAGGATTCGGGGTTGCCAGCATTGTGCATATGATAATGTTATGAGATGGATTAAATTTCGGGATAGAGGGAGGAATATTTATATAATTTCAAGAAACTTAACACTGAGTTTCTGGAGCAATATTCCGAAGCCGTTAGAAGAGTCACACACACTGTAACATTGAAAATGACGACTTGCAAGTGCATCTTTGAAGCTGTATTAATAAAGAATTTATTTTGAATTTAGTTTTAATTAATCAATCAATCAATCATTTATTTGCAAGAATATGGTCATACAAGTTCTTAATTTATAATACAGTGCTAACATATCCTATCGATGAAACGATGCGCAAATTTTGGTCAAGTTAATTACATATCAGAAACAAATAAAATCCAATTTTTAAGGGATAACAATTGGTTACAATTAACATTTGAATAGAAAAAAAAATTGAGAGCTAAATTAAAATAATGTCATAGTATCATATTATTAATTAGTTAGTAAATACATTCTTCATTTTATTTATCATATAAGAAGTCGTTGAAAGTATAGTATAATTTGTTTATTAAGTATTTATGTAATTTCGAATGGAAATCATTATATGTCAATTTTTTAAAGTTGTCAGGTATTTTGTTGTAGATTTGTATGGTCATACAGTAGATATTTTTAGAGTACAACGTTAATCGTTGTGGTGGAACTAATAATTTTTCTCTTATTCTACCACTGCGTTTATAGTCTTTGTTTTTTTTAAATATTTGCTCATACTTGTGTACAAAATTTCCAACCTGAAGAATGTATAAGCAGGGAAGCGGCAGTATATTTAGTTTTTTAAATAGCGGTTTGCAACGGTCTAAATAATGGGCTCCACAAATTGCTCGTACACATTTTTTTTGCAATAGAAATGCTCTTTGAATCTCTACTGAGTTGCCCCATAAAATGAGTCCATATCTCAGGTTTGATGATACATAGCCATGATAGGCCATAACCGCTGCTTCTTGCGAAGCTATCTGTCTAATCCTGCTAAGAGCGTATAATGAAAGTAATGTGCTAAAACAAACACTTTTTCTGAATAGATCGGGACAAAGATCACAAAAGTGCTCTGAAAAGGTAATTTATTTATTTTTAAAACGTACGCTAACTTCGCAGGTACGAGTATCTTTACCAAATGCGATAGCGTAGCCATCTTTACAATACCATTTGCTTTTAACTAATAATAATATAATGTGCGAATTTCCTGATAGAGCATGAAAATACGAGTATGTTTACTCCACCATACACTATGTTTAAAACATGGATCGTATGCCTAAGAGGTGATATACAAATTGACAGACAAGCAGAATGGTTCTGCATGCTGTTAATATTATTTGATTAGGTACTATTTAAAGTATACTGGGGATGTATATTGTATATTTCTTATTCCGAACATGCAATCTGCCCCATTCAATACCACACCAACTCGCTAACTCGGTTAAACGACCTCGGAATGATATTACCGCTCAGTCATTCATTCGTTCATTTGCCGCCATTGTGAATGAATGAATGGATAGGTTGGTTCGCTGTTTGTTTGGTTAGTTTGTGGTTATTGTTGACTTATTTCGAGTTGATAGGCGTTTTATTGGGAGACAATGATATTGTTATAGTAAAGAGATGTCTAAACCCCTATTTTAACACGAAAAGACACAAAGATATTATTTTGTGCATATTGTAGGTAAGTATCAGCCCATTAATGTCCCACTGCAGGGCAATGTCTTTGAACTCAAGTTATCGCTACAATGATGGGTACTGGCTTAATCACGTTTTCCATTGTTGATCACAAACCCGAGCTGTGTCCGAAAAGAACGAAACAAATTTTGCTCGACCTGTGGATTGAACCCAGGACCCCGAAATCACGGCCTGTTACTTAAACCATTAGACCATAGGCGGCGTCTTAACTACTACTAGTTTTAGTTCAATTAAAGAACTTAATTTCATATATTTTACTTTTAAAATATACCACAGTGACATGATATTAATTATTACGATTTTCGACCGCCTCCGTGGAACAGTGGCTAAGGGTATAAAAACCCGGAGGTCGTAGGTTCGATTCCCGCCTAGGAGGTCTTTTTCAGAGTCCGACTGGCTAGTTCCCACCCCCACAGGTGAAATCTACCGCCATAACAGCTCTGTCTGTGTTCCGGCAATATTAATGTGGGAGCCAGAACACTTGAAATCAAAGGCTCAGATGATCAGATGAGCCTACAGTCTGGCAGCACATTGAGCGACGCTTCCTGGTGAAGTGTCCCTAAATGGAATAGGCCGCAGTGGCCGCTTAGATATCATCAGGTGGGCTGCGTGTCTGTCTGCCAACTGACAAAGTATAAAAAAAATTACCAATTTCTTTTTATCAATATTCAATACCCAATAACTATGTAATTATTTTGTATATTACAAGGGGTGCACGTCCATAGCTTTGATTTACACAATGCACAGGAATTTACTGTTATTACAAGTCATTTTATTATCCAACACATTTACTTTGACAAAAGCTAACGTCAGCATTCAAAAATCAATCTTAAAAACAAGGTATAAGGTCTAAAATTCATTGCAAATATTGTATCATTGAAAACTGATCTCTTGCTGAAAAAAATTAAGGCAATATTCAACCTAAACTTAAGGGTATAGAGTCGTTATTCGAGGGTTAGTTTTTAGCCAAACTTGCCAGATACAAATATTAATACGTCAAAATAATCCCTGACGTTTGGAACAGATGGGGACATTTTAGGGCTGTCCCAAATTCAAAGATCGATTTTGCTAAAAACTTTGCAATACAAATGACCAGTTTCACCATTCGTGATAATTTATTTTTCAGATATCTAAAGTGCTTACCTACCTTTTTGTCAATTTTCAAAAAGCAGAACGCGTTATTGAATCGTCGCAGGCTAATATATTTTCACGAACTCATCTGTCAGCATTGAGTTGTAGTTCAATGTCTGTCAGTGATTAAAAAAACGATGCTTTAACATGACGGTCAGATTTCTGTGACCACTTAAGAATCGTCAAATATTATCAATGGTCTTATTATACAGGGTGGCCCATTCATTGGCGTCTAAAAGAAAAATTTTGATGCCTTATGCTATGGGGTACCCGAATAACCCCATTGTATGTTCAGCGATTTTTTGTAGTTTAGGAGCTAGAATTATTTTACTCGACCACGACATCCAAGCCCGAATAAGCGCAGCGTGGGCCAAATGGCGAGAAGTAACTGGCGTCCTGTGCGACCCCAGGATACCGGTGAAGTTAAAGGGCCTTGTGTACAAGAGCATCATCCGACCACCCAACAAACACGCAAGCTGCTTAAATTGCTTCTGTACCACCTGAAGGTTGTATAACAGCCGTTCAAAGGGTTTATTATACTTCTTAAGTTGTACAGTAGCGTATTTAAAAGCGCTTTAACAGACGTGCGGTACAATGGTCGTAGAGCGGTAAAATAATCCCCAAAGGAGATACAAAGTCATATTATAGAGTTATTGTACAGGCATTAGATGTAAAGAGGAGGTATAAGTAACTTTTGTAGCGCTCTGAGATCTTGTAGAATGTTTTTGTAGTTAAAGGCGTTAGAACAGAGTTATTAACTTCTTTTGAAACGCCTTAAGTTGTATATTGTATACTTGTATAGGCTTAAGCTGTTGAGTACAGTTAATGACATCCTTTGTAATGCTGTATCTACAGCAGATACATAATACTCTATAGTAGCGCCTAAGTCGCTACAATTAAGAATTGTACAGCAACTTTATGGCAAATAGCTGGATAAGGCATGGCAAACACTCCTTATATAGGTAAAAGTGTATAAATTCCACTACTATGGCCATTAAAACGGCTGAAGCCGGACTAGAGAGGGGGACTAAATAAAACATTTAATATAATTAAAAGATGTTTCATATATTTTGCAGTTCTGAATTTGGTTCCGATTCTGTCGGCACTTGAGCTCCGGCGTTGTCTGAAAGTATTATATACGTAGGTTCAGATGCTTTCCCGTAGCCCATTGCAGCTGTTGAAATATTTCCACAGTTTTCTTGTAGGACCTGAAAAACACGAATTTGATGCAAAAGTCTCCAGATAATAAGTCAAGTGTAGAAGGGTTTTAAGATTCTGACCACGGACTCCTAAATAAAACGACCTCTATAATAGGGTATCAATTATCCATTGTACAGTCTTGGGTTCTTAAAAGAAGTATATATTGCTGCTGTACACCTCATATCGTTTAATAGCACGTTAATACCACAATTGTAGAACCAAAAGGTCTAGAACGGCAAATACAAGCGCCATGAATCGGTAGAAAGGTTCTAGTAAACTCTGAAGGCTGTTGTAGCTGAGACGCCATTTAGCTTTTATAAAATTAATTTTCAGAATACTAATTTATAATTTTTAAATCATAAATATGTACAAAAAACCGAACTCACGTAACTATTTTTCATCCATGACACTACAAAAACTACAAACAAAGCCTAAATATCTTTTACAAGCTAAATTCAGAATTCACAATCTATAATTAAATGTATTTTTTATCAAAAAACTGCATATATAGAAGGGCGCGTGAAAATATTAGCTAAAACATATGTATATATTTACAGTAAACTGTTACTCGCACTTGTATTTCATACGAATAAAAGGAAAAAACAACACTTGACTTACCTGTTTATTATTTTTAATTTACTTACTGCAATTCACTGTCATATACTTTCCAAATGGCTAATCTTATTAAAATTATAGGTTATGTTTTATAAATTCCTCTGTATCGCCACTGTATATTCAATAAAGAACCGTAAACTTTAAATCGGAGATACAGACGCGGTATAATAAGGTGCGAGCGCTACAGTCGTGCTATTACAACTTATTTTAGATACTTAAGCGTATACTATCGCTCGCATACGCCACTGTAGACCCTATAGCCGTACAAAATGGGCCCTTTTGGGGGTACAGCGGTGCTTTAAGCGCTTGTACATATACTGTAGATCTTACTTAAGGAACCCATGCCTTTATTAGTAACTTCTGACCGACCAGTATACGGCTTGTTATAGAGCTTGTGTGCTAGTTGGGCAGTCCTACTATACGGCAGCGAGACCTGGCCTGTCCTTGGGCGACATGTCCAGCAGCTTCACGTCACGGAGATGAAGATGTTGCGATGGATGTGTGGCGTTACGCGATTTGATCGTATCCGTAACGAACACATCCGTGGCAGCCTCGGGGTCCGTGACATAGCGGATAAGCTTCAGGAAAGTCGTCTCCGATGGTATGGTCACATAAGCCGCAGGCCGTCTGACTACGTCGGGAACAGATGCCTCGAATTAACTGTCCAAGGCCCTAGATCACGCGGTAGGCCTAAGAAGCGCTGGCTGGATGTCGTGAAGGCCGACATGACAGAGAACGATCTCACTCCTGAGGATGCAGAAGACCGGGCAAAGTGGAGAAAGTTAAGCAGGAAAGCGGACCCCGGCACTAGGCTGGGAAATCGCTAGGACGAAGAAGAGGAGCTAGAATTATTTTAAGTTTTTTTTCGTGGTTTTCACCTGATATTATTTTTATTTTTTTTTCTTTATTGAGAAAACCAACAGCGTTACAGATTGTATATGTAAATAAGCTTATATCTAATAGTAAGGCCAATAATAGGTTTCCCTTAAAAATTAAATTAAGACAATGAGTTAACAACACATCTTCACTCAACTTATAACAATCTATAAAAGTAAATTTCCTCTTAGATAATATTTTGTTACTGAACAAGAACAGCACGACAATCCATTGCATCATACCTCCATAGTTCCATTGTTTCCGATGCTATTATAATAATAAATAAATAATTTAACAAATATTTATTTATTATTACAATATATATATTTGGAAAGAATATAGATAGACAATAAAATAAAATAAATATACATACATACACACTGATACATAAACGTAAACATGAAAATGTATGAGGAGCGGCTACTACGCACGCAGACCCACCAAAATGTCTATTGCACCCTTTTTAAATGACCTCTTCGAGCCGTGAAATAGATCCATACCGCTAAATTTTGTGTTGTACTCAGAAGCGATGCGGGGGAGTACTGAATTTTTCACGTAGTTGGTAGTAGCTTTCGGGACGCTGAGCAGGGGCGTGTGTCGCGTGCGGCGCACCGGGGTTCGGAAAGTAATTCCCGCCACTAGATCCTTGCAATCAATTCGGTTATTAAGTATGTCGTACAGCAGGCACACATCCAACAAATTGCGACGCTCGGCAAGAGTTAACAGATTAGTTTATCTATTTTATCTATTTTTTTGTAACGTTTTCAGATGTTGTTTATTTTTGTAATTAATTATGATGATACTAGCTAACACCTAAAATAAAGCGGACTGGCTAAGCATTGCAGAACTTACGTAAAATTTTATCTGAATTTCAAAATTACTGCTGGAGTTCGAACTCATAAATGTTTAGGGCGTTAAAAATAATTAAGTGAGAGGTGCCAAAGGTTTCTAAGCGTTCTTAAAAACTGCTAAGAACCTGCAACAACAAATTTCATTCATAATAACCAAACCTTAATAGGGATTTTTTCCTATAACGGGCCTTAAAACCAATAAAAAATTATTTTTTAAGATTATGGATTTTATGGTTTTTCGATTATTTTTAGTTATAATTGACGGAGTTATGATTAATTCAATAAAACACAGTTTTTATTTTATTAATTTTTTAAATGCTACTATAAAAAGTTTTCAAATTGGCGTCCTCCCACAAAAATGCACAACCTACATCTCCTTAGAAAAATTTCCTTAAGGTGTTGTAGTCGTGTGGGTGAAGGAATACGGCGGCGCATTTATTTACAACTTATATTTTATTTTACACGACTCACAAATTTTTATTTGACAATAAGTGACAGACAAAATTTTAGACAGCAGAAAAGAAGAAATAATATAAACGATAAAAATTACAAAAAGTATTTACACCAAAAGAAAATAAAACTAAAAAGGTGAGACGCCACAGTGTCTAAAAGCTTCCCTTTTGCTTCTTATTATGCCTCCTGTTTCTTTAATTTTCCGCCTCAGCTCTTCTTCACTAAAGGTAGGTTTAAGGTTAAAAGGGGATATTCCGTGAAAACTATTAAAAAACAGCTATCTGCACAGAAAAAAAATCACCTGAAAAATAACACGTGTATTACCAAATATTAAGTAATTAGACAAGCTACAATTCATCATCACCTTAAGAAAAAACAATAATAAAAAAGACAATTTGTCTTTAAACAGTTTTTTTAATTAATTACCTTTGTTGGCCTCTAGGCCAGTTACAGGAGAAAAACCCCTATTAAGGTCTGGTTTTTATGAATGATATTTATTATAACAGGTCTTTAGCAGTTTTTAAGAACGCTAAGAAACCTTTAGCACCCCTCACTAATTTTTTGTAGAGCCCTAAACATTTTTGACTACTGAACTCCAGCAGTAATTTTGAACTTCAGATAAAATTTTATGTAAGTTCTGCAATGCTTAGCCAATCCACTTTATTTTAGGTGTTAGCTAGTATCATCATAATTAATTACAAAAATAAACAACATCTGAAAACGTTACAAAAAAATAGATAAAATAGATAAACTAATATCAGGTGAAAACCACGAAAAAAAACTTAAAATAATTCTAGCTCCTAAACTACAAAAAATCGCTGAACATACATGGGGGTTATTCGGGTACCCCATAGCATAAGGCATCAAAATTTTTCTTTTGGACGCCAATGAATGGGCCACCCTGTATACGGTCAATAGCCCCAAGGCTGGCTCCGGCTCGCCCCAATCGGGTGTGAAGGAGAAACCGGGGGAGTTTAGTGGGTTATGGAAGCTTTAGTCTTGAGTCCCTCACACGGCCGCAGGTGTAGCTAGCCTGCGGTTATGGTGCATTAACGCATTCTCCATCGACAAAAAATATATAATATAGAATGACTCTACCACTGGCTTCGGAATGTCGATGTCTTTTGAAAAGAACTGGCAAGAAAATCGAACTCGAAATATGAAATAAAATCAAAATGAACTAATAAATAATTAAACATTACCATCTATTTACATACAGTTTCTATAAAAATATACTAATAGTGCCTACAACTACTAAAATATAAATTACAATTAAAGTGTCCTAAAAACGAGTTAAAACTTGCCAATGAAAGTTTCAAAAACCTCCACCTTTTTTCTTTCGTTCCAAAAACTCGGCAGCCCTACCCACAATTAATTCCCGTCAGGTGTTGCCATAATCCCGGTTTAATCTGCATTTTAGAGGGCAACACTGAGGGGGTATAATAGAAATTATCCGCGCGAATCGCTTCAGAGGAATGCGGGCGAAGACTGATTGCGAACCGTTGTGATGTTAGTTTAAATAAGGGTCTGTACTCCGTTTGGGGATGGGTAAACAATGGGATTTCTAGCCAGAATGGTACGCTGACTATGTTTGGAACAAGGATTGAAAAAGCCCTAAGGTTAAGTAGGTAAGGCTTTTTGAAAATCCAACTGACTAGCTTCCTCATCTGCCGCAATATTGGCCTAAAGTGAAATTCCGTTGCTTGGGTGAACACGATGCACACTACTTTGCAGCATTTGCACATGGATTTATCTATATTTTTTTTTATATTTGGACTAAGCTAGCACTTGACCACAAAGTTGCCTGATGTTAAACAACTATGCGGTCTACGATGGAGCGCGCTTGCTTAGGAAAAGCCCGTTAATTCTGGCCTTGAAGAGCTTCAAGTTGTATTGTGTAGGAAAGACAGATCTCGGCAGAGAATTCTACTCCCGCGCAGTCCGTATCAAGAAAGATGAAGCAAAATCGCTTAGTTCGTACGCGCGGTATCCCCACTGTATACGGATGGAGTCCCTGACCGAGTCTAGTAGTTCGATGATGGAACGGAGCTGGTGGAACCAAATCGTGCAGCTGAGCAGCACACTCACCAAAGTGGAGTCTATAAAATACGGAGAGGCATGCAATCCTCCTACGATGATCGAGGCTCTGTAAGCTCTTTTTTCTTTTATTCTATCTTTACTTACAATTCTATGTACTTCGGAATGTCTATTTCGTCACCAAATCGTCACGAAAGATTAAACAAAAAGCCTTACTTCAGCATTTTCGTGAGTATCTTGCTACGTTCCTAAAAAACATACATCTACAGCTTTCCTTTGTAAACATAAAATAGTTTCTATATGTTCGAAATCTTTTTGGAGATGCTGTTATATTTTATCTGTATCGTTTTGGCGGGAACCTTGCGTTTGACAGTAAGTGAAGGGTCGCCGCGATTCGTTCGAGTGCTTGCCATTCCCGAAGGACTGATAAGTGAGTGTTATCTGTGGTGGTGACGTAATGGCGGCTTTTGACAGTTCATTGTTATTTTTTACGACGGCAGTCAATTATTTTAGTTACATATTTTTTTATAGTTTATTTATTTTGGAAACTAGTTAGGCAATTTTGTTTCTAATGGAGTTATTTACTCTGCAAAAAAAGCAATACGTACCTACCTAATTTACAGTTAAAAAAAATAAGTAAAAAAGGAGATTTTAAGTTATATTTTTTTATCTGTCAGATAATATTTTTATTATGCTGTCTCTTTTGTCAATATAAAAAAATACAGCATCAATGCTAACTTACAGCGCTTTCACACGGGCAGTCCAGTTTTTTGCAGGATCCCGTTTTCTGCAGGATCCCGTTTGATGGCGAATGTGTTTATATTCTAGCGTTCACACGAGCATCCCGCATGCGGGATACTGCAAAAACCCGATCCGGCATTCGGTTTTGTCACTAGAAACTGGATCCGTCGTCCAGTAAAAAGCGGGATCCCGTTTAGTCGCACAAATATTTATATAGCAGTGTTCACGGCCCTTTCACACGGCAGTCCAGTTTTGCAGGACCGTTTAGTCCACAGTTTTTTACTGGATCCCGCAAAACTGAACTGCCATGTGAACACACCGTCCTGTTTTGCAGGATACAGTAAAAAGCCGGTCCTGCAAAACTGGATGCCGTGTGAAAGGGCTGTTACAGATGAATAATCACGAATTTTTGTATGTAATTAGATAAGTCTAATAAACAGTTTTACTTAACCAAATCGCAGTCTTCTATTTGCAAAAAAATTACTAATCCAATAAATACCTATATAATTAATCTAATAAATAAATATTGGAAAACATCATCATAAATTGATCATAAATGTATAGATGATGCTGTGCAATATTTATTTTCATAAAAATAAATAATCTTATCCTGTCACCCAATAAAAAAAAGTTGACTCCCAAAAGTTTACACAAATAATAGCACAATCAAAATATAATTCCATTCCCAGTAAAATTCACTCTAACAGATATTTATCAACCACTAATCCGATCCCGACCCCGCAGTTGACAATGCGTCTAATTTGAATGCCCCATACGTTTGATTTAATTCTGTCCCTCTGGCGGGAGTGATAACCCCTCCCTAGAGGGCTCCCGGGATGTTTGCTTTATCAATATGCTATTTTTTAAAAGGAATCAGTTGGAAAAGAAATCTATGTGAAAATAATTCGAATCGAGGAATTTACTACAATATAGTATACTAAATTAATTTTTAAAGGACTCAGTAGGGTTTAGAATCGAAAAATGAAAAATAATTTAAATCGAGTGATTCATAGGAATAATATTAGTTCCGCTATTCGCCGCAGTGGCGCTGCTAAAATTCTCTTAATGATTTCTTGATTCGAATTAATTATCGACAACTTTCGTATAAAATTAAAGCAAAATCGGTCGAGGACGAGTTTAAAAGAGCAATATTAAGTATGTCCGATTTCACAAACACAGAATTGTCACTAATCCACATTTGGCATCATAGTGACTGTACTGACTGTGTACCCGCAATCATACTTAAACCACTTTTAAAATCTAAAAATCAGAGTGGCAAAACATTATGGTCAGTAGTCGATTCGCCCGTAATTGATTCGCACCAATTTGCGAATCGCCCACTTTCAAAAATAATATTTAAAGACAATACTTTTAGGTATAACTAAAGATACACTGCAAAGGGACGTGATATTGCGCCATAAATAAAAAAGGCGCGTTTATCAAACATGTCTGTTGATAAAAAACAATCAATTCCTTCATTCACACATCCCCCGACATCCCTTGTAGTCGTGTATCCCGAGGGCGTGTTTAAGTAGGGCAGCCATGCGTTTATGTCTTTGAGAACGTTCCGAAGTTTTTTGAAATAGATGCACACTTTAGAAACTTATTTTATACTAACTTAACGCCCGGTTCACACATGCTCCGTTTTACTGTTCCGGTTTATCGTGTACGTTTTTTTCGTCGATGGCGTATGTATTAGAATACTGTGCCATGTGTGAAGTCGCTCTTACAACTACATACGCCAACGATGAAAAAAAACGTACATGATAAAACGGAACAGTAAAACGGAGACATGTGTGAACCGGGCGTAACTAAACGCCTCCATGGCTTAGTGGTTTATGTACCGCGCCGAGGTCTTGAGGTCCTGGATTCAATTCCCGGGTCGAGCTAACATTGTGTCGGTTTTTTCGGTTACAGCTCGGATTTGTGATCACCAATCCACATTTGGCAAGCGTGGTGATTAAGCCAGTACCTATCTTTGTAACGATAACTTGATTTTGATGGAGGCAGTGGTACATTAAAAAGGCTAACACTACTATAGTATATTTTGGTTCCATGGACAGTTGCATCCGAATGTCATGTGCAATATAAAAAAAATGGCACAACATTATTCGTGAAAATAAATTACTTCAATGAGTATCTATATTATAAAACTCAAAGGTGACTGACTGACTGACTAACTGATATATCTATCAACGCACAGCCCAAACCACTGGACGGATCGGGCTGAAATTTGGCATGCAGGTAGATGTTATAACGTAGTCATCCGCTAATAAAGGATTTTGATCAATTCCCACGGGAACGGAAACCACGCGGGTGAAACCGCGGACGGCCGCTAGTTGTCCTTTAAATACGCAAAATCGTGGTAACCCCACCAGTGTTTCCCAAAGTGTATCAGGCGCGTGCCTCGCGGTAGCTTTGAAGATAAGCGCGCCTCTCCCACGGGACTATTATAGTTTGAGGGTCTTTATCTCCTATAAAAATGGTAAAGAACATTCCTAACAGGAAATTAAAGTGTCGAATAAGTGGCACCAATGATTTACAAAATATAATAAATATCTCTGGACATTATTCACACAGCGCCATCTAGCCCCAGACTAAACATTAGCTTGTGCTATGGGTGCCAGACAACGGATAAACATTACTTATATACTTTTTTTTTGTAAATACAAACATATTATACATAGAAACACCCAGACCGATACAAACAGACATGTTTATGCACACAAATGTTTGTACCGTGCGGGGATCGAACCCGTGACCTCTGGTGTAATAGCCGACTTCTCGACCATTACACCAAATGGCTCGTCATATATGTTATGTCCATAGTAATTTGTGTCATGGCGTCGCTTCACAGTCATGTCTAAGGTCATCATCATTATCACCCGCGCGTAATCTCTTTTTTCAAATATCCCCCCTTCCCCTCACATTTCCGGGATCAAAAGTACCCTATGTTCACCGGGGAAGTGTAGCTTTCCAACAGTGAAAAAATTATTCAAATTGGTTCAGTATTTTCAAAATGGTTATTCCCGCGGGAATGAGACGTTTCCCGTAGGAATTTTATAGCCTATGTCCTAATCCGGGTTATAAACTATACGTGTGCCAAATTTCATCTAAATCCGTTCAGCCGTTTAGGCGTGATTGAGGAACAAACATCCAAACATCTAAACATCCAAACATCCAGACTTTCGTATTTATAATATTAGTAAGATGTGCAAGCATAACCTGACAAGATAGATAAAACGGTTGGAGGAAGTAGAAGAATTTCGTACATTCAATAAAGCTTAACAGCTAATGGCTAATCTTTAAAAAACCGGCCAAGTGCGAGTCGGACTCGCCCATGAAGGGTTCCGTAGCAGCAAGTATCATCATAATATAAAAGTTCTTGTAGTTCTTTGTAAGTTTGATCGACGTTTTTATATTTGAGTTGATTGAATGAGAGGAAAATTGTGGTTTACGATTTATGACGTTTTAAAAAAAACTAATTACTTGATCTCGTTCAAACCAATTTTCAATGAAAGTTTGCATGGTAATGTACATCATATATATTTTTTAGTTTTATCGTTCTCTTATTTTAGAAGTTAGAGGGGGGGGGACCAACATTTTACCACTTTGGAAGTGTCTCTCGCGCAAACTATTCAGTTTAGAAAAAAATGATATAAGAAACCTTATTATCATTTTAAAAGACCTATCCATAGATACCCCACACGTAAGGATTGGGTGACAAAAAATTTTTTGAGTTTCAGTTCTAAGTATGGGAAGCCCCAAAAATTTATAAACTAATTACTTGATCTCGTTCAAACCAATTTTCAATGGAAGTTTGCATAATAATGTACATCATATATTTTTTTTAGATTTATCGTTCTCTTATTTTAGAAGTTACAGGGGGGGGGACCAACATTTTACCACTTTGGAAGTGTCTCTCGCGCAAACTATTCAGTTTAGAAAAAAATGATATAAGAAACCTTATTATCATTTTAAAAGACCTATCCATAGATAACCCACACGTAAGGATTGGATGAAAAAATTTTTTTTGAGTTTCAGTTCTAAGTATGGAGAGCCCCCAAAATTTATTATTATTTTTCTATTTTTATATGAAAATCTTAATGCGGTTTACAGAATACATCTACTTACTAATTTTCAACAGTGTAGCTCTTATAGTTTCGGTAAAAAGTGGCTGTGACATACGGACGGACAGACAGACAGACAGACAGACAGACCGACAGACAGACAGACAGACATGACGAATCCATAAGGGTTCCGTTTTTTGCCATTTGGCTACGGAACCCTAAAAATCACCAACAGTAATGGAAATTGCAGTATGGCGTCGCAATATGGCGGCCAGCCCGCCAAAACGAGCGAGGGAAAATGGCGGTTTTATAGTTAATAGCGTCATAAAAACGATCTGCCTCGGCTATTACCAAAAACATAGAAGCGCTTCGAGATATCGTGATTTAGTTATCTTGGATTTATCTGGTAAAATGCATTTTTTATATAAAACGTAATCAATTTTAAAACTTTACGAAAATATAGAATGACTATTTTAGCTAATCGTGAAGTTTTTAAATTGGCCTAGCTTATTGAAAAAATAATATATCATTGGACAGCTCGGGGTCCATGGTTCAATTCCGGGTCGGGAACAATATTGTGTCGATCTCGCCTTTTTATCACCAGCACTTGGAAAAAGAAAAAAAAAGGCAATTTTCACGAAATCGAAATCTTCCGCGAATGCATTTAAAAAACATCTTCTCTATGGTGGCCGCGTCACGTCCGGCGCCGGAAACAATCCCGCTGCGCAATGGCGCGAACTATTACATCCTGTGGGCCACTCGACCGGGATATTGGCTACAAATGTTTGTGCCGACATTGATTGAATGGTAGAGAAATGGTGGCAAAATCGGTGTATAAATTCCTGTATTTTTTTACATAATCACCTGAATGTCTGAAAAGAATGATGATTCCGTGCTTCGGAAGGCACGTTAAGCCGTTGGTCCTGCGCCTGATCTCTCTTCGGTCGTGTCAGACTGCTGTCCCACGGTGTTATGAGAGTGAGGGAATAGGGAGTGCACCTGTGCTTGCGCACTCACTGCAGCACTATTATTGTCTATTATAATAAATTATATCCTGCGTAGTTGGCTGGCTGGCTGATCGTAAAAGATTGGCCGCCGTGGCCGAATTCTCGGCCAGGAGGAAGGACATTATTATTATCACTAGAAAAAATCTGCGTAGTCACCTTTCGGTAACAAGCAGCTTACAACAACTTGTCAATTTTCATTGACATCGCCCATTTATGGACACCTGATAAGTGATCACCAAGTTTTTTATAGCACAGAGACATTATGTACTTTCGTAAAATCAAAACGCTACCGTGAATTAACTCGTGATAGTGACATCTGTTGAGAGTTTTTAGAACTTAATGATGTGTTATGGTGGCTATGGTAAATTGCTTTGTACATAAATACAGAGAGTGATTATTTTCTAAGTCGGATTTTCTGCACAGACAAATCGAAGTCGAAGATTATTATGGGAATTTAGCAGCGCCACTGCGGCCGGTAGCGGAACTAATGATATTTCCATAAATAAGGGGCCGTTCAAATATTACGTAAGCAGATTTATTGCAAATTTTTACCCCCCCACCCCCCTTGTCAGCAAAAGTAAGCAAAGCTCTTACCCCCTCCCCCGATGCTTACGTAAACATTTTTCAATTATAATTTTTTTATATAACTACTATAATTATAATGTTATAATTATAACTTTATAAATAAGAAAATAGATTTAGGATAGAGATTAGATTTTACTTAAACAGTACCTATTCAACATAGAGTAAGGGACAAAAATATTATAATCTTACGAACATAACAAACTTATTTTAAAGTTTTAGTACACATCATCATCATCATCAGCCTGTGATAGTCCACTGCTGTACAAAGGCCTCTCCAAATGCTCGCCACGCTAATCGATCCTCGGCCACTCGCATCCAGCTCCTGCCAGCCATCTTGCGCAGATCATCGCTCCACCTGGCCTGAGGGCGTCCTACACTACGTTTACCGAGACGCGGTCTCCACTCTAGAACCCGTTTACCCCAACGGCTATCGGTTCTGCGGCTGATATGGCCAGCCCACTATCACTTCTATAGAAGTGGCTTAGGAAATGGTTCGATAGTTCTTCAACAGGCTTTTGTCACTCTTTTTAAAGAACAGGACGACTACACTCCTACTCCACGCCTTTGGAGTTCCCTCCAGCCTTTAGCAGCTCAGTAGTAACGCCGTCCTCTCCAGGGGCTTTTCCATTTTTAAGCTGCCCAAGAGCAATCTCGATTTCGCCAACGCTCACTTTTGGCAGGTCTTCAGTGTAATAGGGATTTAACGTGGCTCTAGAGTCCTCATTTTTGGGATCAGGTCGACATGCATGCGAAGCGTATAACCGGCCATAAAAGTCCTCTACCTCCGAACGGACTGCCGGCTTTGAGGCAACAACTTCTCCACTTGCTGTGATCAGCTTCGTCAGGTGGCTTCTTCCGAGAGATTGTACGAACACCTTAGACCCCCGATTTTGCTCTATAGCTCTTTCGATCGAAAGAGTATTAAAGCACCGGACACATATTAAACATTGGTACACATATTAAATAAAAATTAACAGTCTTCAGTCCATGAAACCCGAATCCATGATTCTAAGTTTTCGCTGACATTGGATTGCTTAGATTGCTGCTCAGTGTTGTGAGTCTACTAACTTTCATCCGATTTTGGAATGTCTACGTCTTCTCACATCATGGTGCTCTAACTAAAATGTAATCTTGCTTTGGTATACTTACAATACGTCTACTCGCTATAGTATCCAAACGAAACAATACACTGACAGAGGAAATTTAGACAACTGAGTAGCGCACGGTAATTCCCCTAATCGGTTCTAAAGCGAGTGCCTAAACGTATGCATTATTTGCGCGAATCCCCGAAAATGGGTTTCATTTTCAAGCATAGGCAATGTGAGGGTTGCCATTGGTGTAAAAAAGTAAATAACTACCGATGACGTAATCATCATCTAGACCCCCCTACCCCCCATGTCATCCAAAATAAGCAAAACAAAGACCCCCCCACCCCCCCATAGTGCTTACGTAATACTTGAACGGCCCCTAATACAAACAATTATGTATATTGATTCTTTTTGATAAGTTTTCGCGGTTTCTTTTAATGATTTATAAATAAATAAATAAATATCTCAGGACATTATTCACACAGCGCCATCTAGCCCCAAACTAAGCATTTGCTTGTGCTATGGGTGCTAGACAACGGATAAACATTACTTATATACTTTTTTTTTGTAAATACATACATTAGAAACACCCAGACCGATACAAACAGACATGTTCATGCACACAAATGTTTGTACCGTGCGGGGATCGAACCCGCGACCTCTGGTGTATTAGCCGACTTCTCGACCACACCAAACGGCTCGTCAGGTATTGCACATTTAACATTATTATTTTGCATAAACTTGTCTGTTTTTAATTTGTCTGGTATATCGCCTAAGAACACATAAATAAACATATCTATAATATAAAAATGAATCGCAAAATGTGTTGGTAAGCGCATAACTCAACAACGCCTGGACCAATTTGGCCAATTTTTTTTTTAAATGTTCTTTGGAGTTCAAGGATGGTTTTTACGGCGAGAAAAATTGAATTGATTGATTGATCAATTCCCACGGGAACGGGAACCACGCGGGTGAAACCGCGGGCGCCCGCTAGTTTTATATAAATATAAATATACATACATACTAATATGTTGTTTGATAAAGATAAGTTTTTATTTTCTCCATTGTGCAGTAGGCACGTCTACGTGCCTGCCAGTAAAAAAATTGTGGCGGATTCGCATTTGGCAAGCGTGATGATTAAGTCATTGCGATGACTTGATTGCAATGATGGAGCCTTTGCCCTGCAGCTGGACATTAATAGGCTTTACTTCACGTAGCTCAGTGTGGCCTACAGAACTAACTAAATTACAGTGCCCGGCAAACATCTTGAAATCGGATGAGGATTGTGCAAAACGCGGTCATGCGCAAGTGCGTGCCAGTTGGTAGGTTCCTGTACTGGGCCGTTTAGGTGGGTACCACCGCAGTGCCAGATATTTTCCCGTGAAATAGAAGTGTGTCAAGCACTTCTGTGTTTCGGGGAAAGGGCACTGAAGCTAGTGAAATTACTGGTTTACGAGACCTAATAACTGTCGTCTCTTAAGGCGGGCAACGCACCTGCGACCCCAAGGGGGTCTCGAGTCACGGGGGCGACGGTGATCACTTATCATCAGGTGACCCACTTGCTCGTTTGCCCCCCTATAATATAAAAATAAGTGCACATGCGCGAACTTTCCCCCTCTCCATCGAACGAGCGTCAACATGTTTGCCGGAATCTGTACCAAAAGTGAACATTTCTGATTTGTACTTCTCTCTCCCAGGCCACCCCCACTTCTTCAACCAGCTCTCCTGCGGGCTGGACATCATCTCCCTCGCCGGGGAGTGGCTGACGGCCGCCGCCAATACAAACATGTTCACCTACGAGATCGCGCCCGTCTTCATTCTAATGGAGAACATCGTGCTGGAGAAGATGAGGAACATGATTGGGTGGAAGACCGGCGACTCTATCCTTGCTCCAGGTCAGATCATCATTCTTTATTCAAATATCATCGTCAGCATCATGGGATCCATGAAACGAAGCGTGAAGAAGCTCCTTGCGGGCCAGTACGGTGCAAACGGATAGAAAACGCTTCGGTGTTGCGTCCGTTGTCATGGTGATTTGGGCTCCCCTTTTGAGGCTAAGTGGAGTCATTGTAGTAAGCTACTATAAAAAAATCAGGCTATCACAGTCCACTGCTGGGCCTAAGTCCTTCCAAACGCTCGCTACTCAGGTGTCTTCATACCTAAGCTGCCGGCACAAACCCAGCGGGTAAGTAAGTGCTATTCCGTTAGTAGACCTGTCGGCTTTAGAAGTTGCGAGTTGAACATTCTGGCAGCATGACATTCACTGCATGTGTTTACAATCTAGTGGCCTCATTTTCCTGATGGGTTCGTGCCAGCGACTTAGGAGTGAAGACACCTTCGATCCTCGGTTGCTGCGACATCATATCTCTCGCTGGGGAGTGGCTGACTGACGGCCGCCACTGAAACCAGCCTAGGCTACCGTTATCTCTTAATGGAAAATACAGCAAACGACTGAATTTCAGAGATTTCAAAGATTGGTTGGTCAAAAAAGGAGTACCTCATTCGTGTAGATATATAACCTGTACCTCTGTTCCCAGGTGGTTCTGTGTCGAACCTGTACGCGTTCCTAGCTGCTCGCCACCACAAGTTCCCGCAGTACAAGGAGAAGGGCCTCTCCTGCATTCCTGGACAGCTGGTGATGTTCACCTCCGACCAGGTGAGACCTAACCTGTTTTCAATTAAAGGACTACAAATCTACGAGTACTATACTAGCGGCACGCTATGATGGCCGTTTTGACATTATATTACAATACTTGGTTTTTATAACGCTTTCGCACTTTGCCGATTTTTAAACCGTTGTTTTGGGCTTTATTATACTGTAAAACCATGTATTGTAATATGACAAAACGGCCATCATAGCGTGTCGCTAGGTGAAATGTGGGATGATGATGAGACTTCAAGCTATTCGTGAGAAAGATGAACTTAGCTATGGAGGCGTCAAAATGCCGAAAGGACGTGCGCATAATTTTTTTATTGGAAGCTGATTTTCTTCGTAAAATATATGAATAATGTCCTCATTTTTTATGAAAAAGTGGTCTGGAACAATTTTGATTTGTGGTTCTTTCGTTTGTAAGTCTCTTGTTTATGTCATTTCTCGTATCTAACCGTAACTTCTCCGCCAGTGCCACTACTCGGTGAAGTCCTGCGCGTCAGTGGGCGGGCTGGGCACGGACTTCTGCGTGTGCGTCCCGTCTGACGAAGCCGGCAAGATGATCCCCGCCGAGCTGGAGCGGCTGGTGCGCTACCACAAGGACCGGGGGAACGTGAGTACCCCCACTGACTGCTGCCCCACGCTGCGCCCATGGCTGCCCCACCCTTGGCCTATAGCTGCCCCGACCTCAGCCCAGCAGGGGTATCTAAATATATATAACTCAACAAAAATGACTGACTGACTGACAGCGTGATCTATCAACGCACAGCCAAACCACTGGACGGATCGGGCTTAAATTTGGCATGCAGGTAGATGTTATGACGTAGGCATCCGCTAAAATAGAATTTTGATCAATTCTACCCCCAAGGGGACAAAAAAGGGGATGAAACTATTGTAGTCCACGCGGGCGAAGCCGCGGGCGGAAAGCAATTTTTAAATAAGCTGCTACTTTAGTTTCAAAAAGCTTTTCGATGGTCAGCAGCAGTCCAGCTTATCTTATTCTTTTTTTTATATTATAGGGGGGCAAACGAGCAAGTGGGTCACCAGATGATAAGTGATCACCGCCACCCATAGTTACCCGAGACCCCCTTGGGGTCGCAGGCGCGTTGCCCGCCTTTAAGGGTGGAATATGCTCGCTTTTTGAAGGTTTTCATGTCGTATTGGTTTGGAAACACCGCTGCGGGAAGCTGGTTCCACGGAATAGTCGTACGCGGCAGAAAATGTCTGCGGAAACGGACGGTAGTTGATCGCCAATCGTCCAGATGGTTTGGATGAAACTGCATTTTGTGGCGGGTTGTGGGTATTCTGTCAAGTCTCAATCAAAAAGCTAGCCGTTATACTGAAAAATTCTACAAATTTTGAATTATCATAAGGCGACGACGTTAGAACCATAGTGATCGAAGTGACATTTTTGTCAAAATCGATATTTTGTTATAAACATCCCAAAAAAAAATATTTTTCATGCCACACTGATCCAAGTGCTTATTATAGCAATTTTCATAAGCAAACTCATATCGGTCACCTTGGAATAGGACAATTTCAGGAACAAGTTCAAACGCGTTTCTCTCGTTTTCTCAAAAAGTTGAAAATATGACTTGGATCACTATGGTTCTGACGTCGCTAATATCTTCATTCAGATTCCCTTCTTCGTGAACGCGACCTCCGGCACCACCGTGCTGGGAGCCTTCGACCCGCTCAACGAGATCGCGGACATCTGCCAGAAGTACGACATGTGGATGCACGTGGACGCCGCGTGGGGCGGCGGCCTGCTGTTCTCCAAGAAGTACCGCCACCCCCGCCTGAGCGGCGTTGAGAGGTGGTTAGCTTCATCATTATCAACATCAGCATTTCCATCATCATCATAACTGCAATTCATCACTATGAAAGCATTGTTTGTGTCTTGGCTCATCTTTTCGAGATCGTGGACTCTGCCAGAAGTAAATAATATGGATACCTATTCTATAAGTATAAGTACCTACCACTAAAATTCCCTTACTAATTTCTCGGTTCGAATATTTTCACTATTCGTCTGTTTCGATCGAAAACCTTCTATCTCCATCTGACTTTATTTTTCAAGATATGAAAACAAGATATTTTTTTAAGATTTCCAATGATTCAGAAACACGCCGATTTAAAGACTCTAGTTATATTCTAGTATTACATTAAATAATAATTCTGAATTTTAATAAACTAAGAAAATTGGGTCTAATTGGAGTTACGAAGTTTACGATCTAAGCCGACAACTGCAGCCCATGATATAAAATTTTTAATTAATCATTGCTTACAGCACAGAAATTACTTATTTCTGTATTAGAAATTGTTTATTTCTGTGCTACGTTAAGAACATCCCTAACACCACAGTTATCTCTAAACAAACAAGAAACAGTTGACAGAAGCAAATAAGTATCCAATGTGAATATGCTAAGCGCGCCATCACCGGAGCCAGCGCAAACATGGCGCCCTATCTGCTGTGGACTCAGGCGGAGGCCTAATCTGCTTTTTAAAGTGCGGGGTTGAGAGCTTTCGGGGTGGCTGTACTGGCTGTCACACCGAAACGAAATAATATAATCTATATACATATATAAAACTCAAAGGTGACTGACTGACTGACATAGATAGCTATCAACGCACAGCCCAAACTACTAGACGGATCGGGCTGAAATTTGGCATGCCAGGTAGATGTTATGACGTACGCATCCGCTAAGAAAGGATTTTGATCAATTCCCATGGGAACTGGAACCACACGGGTAAAACCGCGGGCGGCCGCTAGTTACAAATATTTTTTATTAATCTATTTGCAATAAAATTCAATTTTGGTTGGTGGTAGGACTTTTTCAGAGTCCGACTAGCTAGCTACCACTCCCACAGGTAAAATCTGCTGCCAGACTGATCTGATCTTCGAGCCTTTGATTTCAAGTGTACTGGCTTCCACATTAATATCGCCGGAACACAGGCAGGGGCCAGGGCTGTTATGGTGGCAGATTTCACTGTGGCTAGGTAGCCGAACTTCAGAGTCCGAGTCTTACCACCTACTAGAACCAAGGCGGGAATCGAACCCACGACTTCCGGTTTTATACCCGAGCGGCTTAGCCACTGTTCGGAGGCGGTCAAAGCAACATTCCGAATCCGTTAGTAGAGTTACTCTGTAACTTTTCGCTCCGGTGTGACAGGCAGCCGTGACTTTAAACAAGTTGATGAATGGGCCCGCGTTGCATTTTTGTTTTTTATCGGAGGGGGAGGTAATTAATTGCAATAGGGGATGAGGGTTGATCGTGAGTGACAGCCTGCGACTTTCCTTTTGTTTAGTTCTACTAAAAATACCCTTAGATTATCCATTTTCCTTAAAAGAATTCACTAAGTCGCCCATATCTGAGATTTCTAGGATTTCGGTAATAAGTTTAGTCTTAATAAAATCCCCGTTCAGGGCAAAGGCTCCAACTTAGAAATGAAGTCATCATTACGATGGGAGGTATAGACTTAATCACCATGCTTGCTATTCTAATCATCATCAGTAAATGGTGATCACTAAACCCGAAATGTGATCGAGAAAACCAACAACTTTTGCTCGACTCGGAAATCGGACCCCACCATCATCATTTCATCATTATCCCCCCTTCCCTCCACATTATTGGGATCAAAAATACCCTATGTCTCTCGGGGATAGTGTTGCTTTCCAACAGTGAAGAATTGTTAAAATCGGTTTAGTAGTTTCGGAGCCTATTTAATACAAACAAACAATCAAATCTTTCCTCTTTATAATATTAGTATAGTTACTACCCTCAATCAGTAGAACGTAAAAGAAAAAATATAAAACATCTCAATAGACAAGAAATGTCTCAAAAGCCCCCTAATTGCAGAAACCATAGACTGGAGCGTGGGTGTACAGGGATTAAGCGGGGTGCGTTGGACCCATCAATCAAGGTTGAGGCGCCGCTAAATGCTCCGCGGCGGTTGAGGGTTGGATCCGGGCGCATCGGGCCGTGCGACAGGCGGTGTAGGGTTGACTCTACTTTAGTTTTGCTCTGGCAAACCTCTGGCACTTCTAGCTAACCATTCTAACATACTTATATTTTTTTTATTGCAATGTGTAACAACTCTTTTTGACTCCGTTATTCTCGAGGGTAAAACGCCAACAGCATGGCACAAGGGCGTGGTGAAGCTGTTCTTCAAAAAGGGTGATAGGACGCAGCTGAAGAACTACAGCCCCATCACGCTACTGAGTCATGTTTACAAGCTGTTTTCTAGAGTTATAACGAATCGTCTCGTACGTAGGTTTGATGACTTCCAGCCTCCCGAACAAGCCGGATTCCGTAAAGGCTTTAGTACCATAGACCACATGCACACGCTGCGGCAGGTTATACAAAAGTCCGAAGAATATAATCTGCCATTATGCTTAGCGTTTGTGGACTATGAAAAAGCCTTTGATTGTGTCGAGACATGGGCCGTGCTTCGGTCACTCCAAAGGTGCCAAATAGACTACCGATACATACAAGTGTTGCAGTCGCTGTACGAAAACGCCACTATGTCAGTCCGCCTCCAGGACCAGAAGACAAAACCCATTCGGCTCCAGCGGGGTGTGAGACAGGGCGATGTTATATCGCCGAAACTGTTCACTACTCTGTTGGAGGACGTGTTTAAGCTTCTGGACTGGAGAGAACTTGGCATTAACATAAACGGCGAGTACATGACGCACCTTCGCTTCGCGGATGATATCGTAGTCATGGCTGAGTCCTTGGAAGACCTAGGCACAATGCTCAACGATCTCAGCAGAGTGTCTCAACAAGTGGGTCTTAAAATGAACATGGAAAAGACAAAAATCATGTCGAACTCCCATGTCCCACCCACTCCTGTAAAAGTTGAGAACTCAACACTGGAAGTTGTTGACGAGTACATTTACCTGGGACAAAAAGTCAAACTTGGTAAGTCCAACTTCCAGAAAGAGGTCGATCGACGAATCCAACTCGGCTGGGCAGCGTTCGGGAAGCTACGCAGCGTTTTCTCGGCCCGACTACCGCAGTGCCTCAAGACGAAAGTCTTTGATACGTGTGTGTTGCCAGTGATGACTTACGGAACGGAAACGTGGTCACTTACAATGTGCCGCATAAAAAGGCTCAAAATCGCACAAAGGGCAATGGAGAGGGCTATGCTTGGAGTCTCCCTGCGTGATCGCATCAGAAATGATGAGATCCGCAGAAGGACTAAGGTCACCGATATTGCCCGAAGAATTGCGAGCCTTAAGTGGCAGTGGGCAGGACACATTGCAAGGAGGACTGACGGCCGTTGGGGCGGAAAGGTCCTCGAGTGGTGGCCACGTACCGGTAAACGCAGCCGTGGTAGGCCTCCCACAAGGTGGACCGATGATCTCATAAAGATCGCCGGAATCCACTGGATGCGTGTGGCGCAGGACCGATCGGTTTGGAGATCATTGGGGGAGGCCTATGTCCAACAGTGGACGTCGTTTGGCTGAAATGATGATGATGAATGTGTAACAAGACAAGCAGATCGTACACCTGACATATAAAAGTTAAACTTTGCAACCAACTTGCCAGGAAACAACAAAAAGTTATCCTCTGTGATGTGAATGGCTTATTTGTGGTAAAGCCATGCTAAAAACAGTTTCTTTCTGTGATGAGATGTGCTGCCGGCACGATGCACCGCTCTCTCACAGAAAAAGTAGTAGCTTTTCTATTGGGCTTTGTCTCTAAACTAACATATTTTTAGGGTCAAATTGTTACTAAGTAACAAAAGATAATAATTATGGGCTGAAGGTCTTTATGGAAATGACTTGGTATTTTATATTTTTTTTACGCCCTCTCTACTTAAAATAAGTGCCTATCAAAGTACTAGAAGGTTAAAATACTGTCGTGCAAAGTTATTTAATAATTAATCAATTAGCAAAATCTTTTTTTGATGTCATCCCTACGAATGTTTGTCATGGATAGCGTTCGAAACCATTTGAATAGAGCATAACCATTATTACATCATTGAGCAAACAAAATTGTAAATACAAAAACCGGTTTCTAAATCTGGCAGCCCTACGATATCAAAGATTGAAAATACTCGTAGCACTGCAGCACTTCGTAGCACTCGACGCAGCCGTAGCACACGCGGGTTCCCACATCACGTCAATCTGACGCTACGATTAATTGCTACGGGATTCACTTCATCGATAAATAAAGAAAATATCGTAATTATGTATTTTTACCTTTTTTGCGAAGGCGAAATTACGCACCATAACCACAACGAGAAAACTTTACTAAATATTAAGGGTTACGGAGCCGGAGGTCAGATGGTCGTCGCTCCAATATACTTAATAACTGGACTTACCAAATGATGGCTCTTAGTGCAAGCGTACCCTAATAAGATGGGGTAAAACGCTCGGAGAAAGTATAATCCTACTAATATTATAAATGCGAAAGTCTGGATGTTTGGATGTTTTGATGTTTAGATGTTTGGATGTTTGGATGTTTGGATGTTTGGATGTTTGGATGTTTGGATGTTTGGATGTTTGGATGTTTGGATGTTTGGATGTTTGGATGTTTGTTCCTCAATCACGCCTACACGGCTGAACGGATTTAGATGAAATTTGGCACACGTATAGTTTATAACCCGGAATAGGACATAGGCTATAAAATTCCTACGGGAAACGTCTCATTCCCGCGGGTATGTCAATTTTGAAACTACTGGACCGATTTTAATAATTCTTTCACTGTTGGAAAGCTACACTATCCCCGGTGAACAAAGGGTACTTTTGATCCTGGAAATGTGGTGGGGAAGGGGGGGATATTTGAAAAAAGAGATTACGCGCGGGTGAAACCGCGGGCGGAAGGCTAGTTATTAAATAAAAAAAAACTAAAGAAAAATCTTTAAAAAATCTTAAACACTAATGGAGATTGCAATATGGCGACGCAATATGGCGGCCTGCCCGCCAAAACAGACGAGGGAAAATGGCTAATGGTGACCTGACTTAATCAGGACAAAACATTTGGAGACGTTATTCAGTTTTGACCGCCTCCGTGGAACCGTGGCTAAGCCGCTCGGGTATAAAACCCGGAGGTCGTGGGTTCGATTCCCAACTAGGGTCTGGTTGGTGGTAGGGCTTTTTCAGAGTCCGACTGGTTAGCTACCACCCCCACAGCTAAAATCTGCCGCCATGATAGCTCTGGCTGTGTTCCGGCAGTATTAATGTGGGAGCCAGTACACTTGAAATCAAAGGCTCGAAAATCAGATGAGTCTACAGTCTGGCAGCACATTGAGCGACGCTTCCTAGTGTCCCTCAATGAAATAGGCCGCAGTGGCCGCTTACCATCAGGTGGGCTGCGTGTCTGTCTGCCAACTGATGTGGTAAAAAAACTTATTCCTCGTATTACTAACTCTTGTCGACTCTTTAGATAACGTTTTGTGTTTGTCCTCAGGGCTGACTCCGTGACCTGGAACCCCCATAAGCTGATGGGCACCCTGCTGCAATGCTCCACCGTTCACTTTAAGCTTGAGGTAAGACAGCCCATTTTTAAACCTAGCCATAAAAATAGGGGTGTTAAAGCTGTCTGTAGCCCCGGAATCGATTAACAGATTTGTGTGCTGTTTTTTAATCGAAATTTTTCATCGTTAGAATAGTTATAATGTCGGAATTATATTACTCGCGTTGCCAGGTGATTTTTGACGGTTACTTTCAGGTTACACGACACAAAGAGGATTATTCCACTATGTTCACCTATAATTCACCTGGGTAAACAAAGAGGAATTTTTAGTGTCCTTTGATCACCTCGGAATTATTTCACCTCGGTGATATCACCCAGGTGAAGCAATTACACTTTATTAGTGTCATTTGTTCACCTTGGAATGAATTCACCCAGGTGAATAAAGTTAGGTGATATTTTGGAATTTGCATGCGGAAAGCATTTTTCAACTAACATAATTTTCTTTTTCACACCAATGCCTATTTGAACCGTCCGTCTCGCTCGCCCGGTCAATCGGATTCGTTCGTATCCTGTTGGACGGTTTTTTTTTTTCGTTTACCTAAAAAATAAATGTAAATAGTTACTTTTCCTACAAAAAGGTTACTTTCTTGTACATCTCAGGTGACTTTTGACAAGAACCCGCTGGCAACACTGATATTTCTATTTATCTTTTTTAATATTTTACAAAACCTCAAAGACAAAAAAAAAAATTAAAAGTTAATAAAGACTTTCTTAACCATCAAAACCCATAGAAATGCTATAAATCTTTTAAAACCGCCTGTTTCCGCCAGACCGCGAATTAGGTTGAATTAATGACTCGGCATCAAACCCACGACCCGAGCCTGCAACTAATGGCCGAGGCTGTCGCGGATGGGTAGCTTGAGTATTGTCATTGAAATGAACAGAATATTATATTAAAAGGAGTTTGTATTTGTATTACCAACAATTTTGGCTCTTACAGACAGTGCAAGAATTTATGAGATCTAGACAGAAAAAATGAAGACTATACTTTATTAAATCTTTGATGATCTCTGCGACAGGTGTCGCAGTGACATTTCTAGAGGCGTAGTCTTACCATGAACGAATGTTAAAATTTCGATTCGTAAGTAATCGATTCTTCTATCGATCTACACTGAACGATTGAGGACCTCTAATAAAAGTAATTTTAAACAAAGGACACATGGCATGCTCTTTGACTATGCGAAAACATTTAGGTTAGTTTGGTTGTTTGTCGGAGAATCTCAAATTATTATTTTCGAATTTCGGACTTCGATCATATTCAAATTGTTTTATCCAAACCGACTTACTTCTAATCAAATTAATTGATTTTTTATTATAAAATTGTACGTTTTAAGAGATAAACAAAATGAAAATTTTCCGATGTTTTAAAATTTCATAATCGATTATTACGTAGGTACGCGAATGATAAAAGCAATGAACATCTCTAAGTGGGCGGGAACCCACAATCATGAACGTTATTTCTCTTCATACATTTGTCAGACAAAAATTGTGAAATTTAACAGCTGTCAAATCGATGACAGCTGTCGCAGAGATCATCAAAGATTTAAACAAGTATAACACTCGTATTTATAGACGAATCAAAGTGTTACTCTGTCTGGCAGCACTATATTGAGTCTGGGGGTCACCTCGTTTCTCGGGTTGCCCTCCCTAGGCGCCACCCCTATTTGAGGCCTCTCAAGTCAGGGTACCCGGGGAGGGGCTGGTCAATAGCCACAAGGCTCGCACCGGCTCGTCCCAATCGGGTGTGAAGGAGAAACCGGGGTAGTTTAGTGGGTAGTGGACGCTTTAGTCTCGAGTCCCACACACGGCCGCAGGTCTAGCTAGCCTGCGGTTATGGTGCAAAAACGCATTCTCCTCCGAAAAAAAAGAAAAGTTGGACTGTCTGACTACTGATGCGGCAAAAAAATGCAAGCTAAATAATGTATGACGGACGACAGATTGCATAAACTATAATTCTCATAACTATATGACAAATGTCTTGACAATCAAATATACATCTTAAATCGTAACGTTGTGGTCTATTTCCTCTTGTAGGTGGTTAGGGGGTAGAGTTAGGGAAGAGGGGTCCAAATTGGCAACATATGCTGGCAAGTGTTGGCAAGAATTTAATTAAACATGCCACGTGCCTGTTTAGGGAAGTGACAGCGATGTTAGTCGGATTATCGATTCAGTTGTATTTATATAATCATTGTAAAAGAGTAACTATCGATTTTCTTGATGGTTTTCGATAGATAACAACATTCCGAATCCAATGGTGATAATGACGATTCATAATGCATCTCTAAGGCCTTTATGAATCTATCTAATATTATATTATAGCATCTATATTAATATTTGTGTGCATGAACATGTCTGTTTGTATCGGTCTGGGTGTTTCTATGTATATTAAGTAAGTATTTACAAAAAAAAAGTATATAAGTAATGTTTATCTGTTGTCTGGCACCCATAGCACAAGCTAATGCTTAGTTTGGGGCTAGATGGCCCTGTGTGAATAATGTCCAGAGATATTTATTATTATTATTATTTATTATAAAGAGGAAAGATTTGATAGTTAAGTATAATTATTAGTATAGATTCTATTTTTGGGAGGGCGAATTTTTGGGGTGATGTGCCATGCTTAATCTTGAGAAGAAAAAGTTTCACTAGTTCCAACGGGACTACTTCCACTAGTGGAACTAGTGAAAACAATCGTATTCTTTTATCGACACAGTCCCATCCCTAGCGTGAAGTGCGGGGGCGGAGTCACACAATTTATAACTTGGCATATTGCCCTGACGTTTACACGCTTAATCTAATTTCTATTAACGCCCTTACTCCGACTACATAAGGTTCATATTGCCCCTTCAACCGGATTTAGGGATAATCCTTACCTATTATGAAATAGAGTCTAATATTGAAACTTCTTTAGGTTTCTAAGCCGTTTGTGTTACATATTGTATTTGAAATAAGGTTTATTTTTGCTTGTACGAGTATATCTTGAGTAGTGGAATTTTAAGTGCCCTATAAGTTAGTAGGGAAATGGCGACGTTTGAAGAATTTTAGAATGTGGTGGTTTTTTTATTGTAAGAAAAATTGCAACTTTCTTCAAAGTTTCGTTGGTCATTTGGTTGAAGCACTGTGATCTAGTCTTAAGTTTGAAACCCGGTTCAGGCTCAATCGGTTTCGATTAACAATAAAAAAGGAAACGTTACCTATCGAGATTCTTCAAAAGGTTAGGGTTATCAATAATAAAGTTAACTATCGAGTTTTTTTTTGATAGATTAGGGCATTACTTCAACTAAAATAGTAGGTATCTAAAGCATTCTCATAAATTAATACACCCATCTGGTGCAATTTTTTTTTTATATTAAGTCAGTAGGCAGACAGACACGCGGCCCACCTGATGATATTTGGTAAGCGGGTACTGCGACCTATTCCATTGAGGGACACTTAACCAGGAAGCGTCGCTCAATGTGCTGCCAGACTGTAGGCTCATCTGATCTTCGAGCCTTTGGTTTCAAGTGTACTGGCTCCCACATTAATATTGCCGGACACAGCCAGAGCTGTTATGGCGGCAGATTTCACCTGTGGGGGTGGTAGCAAATACTATAGAAACTCTACCTACTCTGGTTCTATAGTATTTGGTGGTAGCTAGCCAGTCGAACTCTAAAAGACACTACCACCAACCATTAAAAACCAGCAATTATGTCATTTTAACGTTTGATTTAGTTATTTTCAGATTGATTTTTTATTAATTTTTTTTAAAAGAAAATGTGTTCATAGAGTCATTTAGGTAGGTATAGCGGTTTTAAGATCTATTCTACAGATTAAAGATTTGTGACTGAAATTTCAATTCAATTTTTTATTTTATTTCTGACGTAATTGCTCCAGATGTCTCGTTAGTGTATCTCTAGTCTCCATGAGTAAATTCTTTTTTTAATATTCAAACTTTTCCGCTTTCTCCAGGGTATCCTAATGAGCTGCAACTCAATGTCCGCCGAGTACCTGTTCATGCCGGACAAGATCTACGACCCTCGCTTCGACACCGGCGACAAGGTGATCCAGTGCGGCCGCCACAACGACATCTTCAAGCTGTGGCTGCAGTGGCGCGGGAAGGTGGGTAGCGACATCTGTTGTTGAGAAGTTACGTTAAAGTTCCGCTGCTCGATACTAGATGGCAGCAGTTGTTGTGCAAGTGGCGACATCTCTTGGTGAGAAGATACGATGTGGTTTTGCTGCTCGGTACTAGATGGCATTAGTTGTAACGACACGTGACACGCTTCGACACCGGCAACAAGGTAAAAAAAGTTTGGTTAGGATATCGCAGCCTTGAATCATCTAAATGTCTGAAAATAATGATGATTCCATGCTTCGGAAGGCACGTTAACTCGTTGGTCCCGACTATGTTCCAAGTAGGTCTGGTTTCCCATGTAAGGGTTACGGAGGTCAAATGGCAATCGCTCCATTGTAATAACCAGGCTTGTCGAATCTAGGATTATACTCGAAGTGGATCCTGAGCTCCACACTGGATGCAATCGGGAACACGCTGAGATGATGATAATGGCTGAGTTTGGCAGAAAAAAGCGCAAGCGAGCGCTTGTAAGCAAAATGGCGTATCTGCTTTAAAACAAACAAAATAAATAAGGAAAATGGCGGATTATGTTCGCGCTATGAAGTTAGTAAGCGTGTCCTGACTCCTGGGCGAAAACTGTTATTAGCGCTAGTAAGCGCTCGCTAGCGCTTTTTTCTGCCAAACACACCCATTGATCCTCGATTGCTAATGATCTTATCTATCCCCAGGGAACCTCCGGCTTCGAGCGCCTCATGGACCGTCTGATGGAGCTCTCAGAGTACATGGTGCGCCGGATCAAGGAGCAGCCCGACAAGTTCCACCTCATCATGGAGCCGGAGATGGTGAACGTGTCCTTCTGGTACATGCCGAAGCAGCTGCGCGGGATCCCGCATGATGCTACCAAAGAGATCAGGCTTGGCAGGGTACGTTTACTATTACTATTTTTTATCGCATAACTCGTTGACAGCCGGCATTTAAATAATAGTACTAACGCAACCGTACACAGTACGTGATCGGCTGTTTAACTTGATGGTGGTTACCGTCGTCTTTGGACGCTTCTGATACCCGACAGGTATTTGACGGGAAAACATTAAGCTGAGGTACATTCCCGTTCGTCCCACTAAATGAAATGGAAACAATTTGGTATGGGTAGTAAGATATTACCCGTTGTCCTAGGTGAACGACAAACGCATTGATAGCAATAAAAGATTTTTTTATGCTCAGTAGGCAGATAGGCACGCAACATGATTTTAAGTGGGCACTGTACCCTCTTTTGATCTTTGAGCCTTTGATTTCAATTGTACTGGCTCCCACATTAATGTTGCCGCAACAAGAGCTATTCCGTGATAGTTAGCTAATCAAACTAACTTATATCACGAGAGTAACGGCCTTAAATTGACCTACGTTGTTGTCCGCAAAATGTTAGTAGAACGTAAAAAGAGTGAAATTACTAGGTACATAGGTACGAGACCTAATAACTGTCGTCTCGGTGTAGCGGGCGCAGGGCGGTGTCGGACAGTAACTGCTTAGTTACTGTTTGGCACTGAACTATCTAAGGGCAAACGTCGCGCTTACCATCAGGTGTAGGTACGATCTGCTTGTCTTGTTACACATTGCAATTAAAAAAAACAGTGATTTATCTAGATGACTTACTAATGCTTACTTATGACCTTCAGGTGTGCGCCAAACTGAAGGGGAAGATGATGCAAGCCGGCACGATCATGGTGGGCTACCAGCCTGACGACCGGCGCCCCAACTTCTTCCGCAACATCATCAGCTCGGCGGCCGTGACTGAGAAGGATGTGGACTTCCTCCTGGCTGAAATCGACCGGCTGGGACAGGACATCGTGGTCGAATAAACGAGAGAGGGAATAGACGAGCAGTTTGTGATTTTGCTTTGAGAAATGTGAGGTAGTGAGCCTCTAGTTGGTACTAAAATACGTCCTACAGTTGATCAAAGAATCTTAATTACTTATTCAGAAACATAAAGATTACTCAATAATATGAACGTTAATTAGTACCTACATATCACATAGTAAAATATACATAATATGAGCATGGGATTGAAGCACTGGAGGACTAAAAATGTGCTTCATATAGGTACTGGTTCTGTAATCTGTACTTTATGGAAAATGAATTATTTTGATTTTGATTTCGAGTCGAGAAATCAATATGAAGGGCAATTTTCTAAAATACAACATATAGATGATATTTGATTTGAAATACTTTTCACATTTAGATTTTAGCAGTGCTAGCCCTGCTGATGTTATTTAATTTAAATTACAAAGTATTTTACACATAAATAGTAAAATCACATTCACTGTTATTAATAAATATCAAACAAAGTGATAAACTGAATGACGATATTTTGAGAAGTACTCTTATCTTTAATAACTTCTAAAGTTCTTGTTTTAATTCATAAGTATTTATTTCATTTATATTTTAAGACTATGTGATAGTTGAGTACATGAGGTTTTTCTTACCGTTTCCGTATTGTGGCATAAAATATTATGCTCGTTTCTCTGTTAGTGATGTTTAATTGGAAGTCCGATTTCTGCATCTTTCTATCCTTTATTGGATGAAGAGACCAGACTTAAATTAGATAAAAAGTCTGGTTTAAACGTTTTATTGAAGTCTGAGATCGTAATTTGCGGTTTAGATAAAATTCTACGTCACATTTCTCCTATTTTGGACCGCAGTATTTCGTAGAAATTT
This sequence comes from Mecyna flavalis, assembly GCA_949319885.1. Taxonomy (NCBI): domain Eukaryota; kingdom Metazoa; phylum Arthropoda; class Insecta; order Lepidoptera; family Crambidae; genus Mecyna; species Mecyna flavalis. Next base: position 394,749 of record OX439420.1, on the reverse strand, counting down.
AGATTTATATACATTAGAAATTTTCGAAATGCGTGATAGAGAGCAAATACCTAAATACATCACTTTAAAAAACTTCCATGCACCTTTTCAGTTAGTAACTCCTACTCCTCAATAGATGGCGCTACTAAGTAACTTTAATGACAGTAACGCCATCTAGTGTCCAGTAGCTTTCATTATGCTCTGTAATCTTGCTGTCACTAATGTCAAATGGGATATAAATGAATATGAACGGATGAACGGGTTTCTGTGTCTAATAACATTTTAGATATTATTATATAGATGTTAGATTATAACGAGAGGGGTATGAAGAAGTTTTAACATATTTTCAAAGTTACATTGAAAAATATTGTAACTTTTTGGCCAAGTATTTAAAGTACATATTTTGAAACTTCTTTATATAACTTCACCTTAATGTAAGTAGTTGTTATCACACTTTATTAAAGGTTCCATGGAAGTTAAAATAAAAGAAAATAAACCGAACTAACCCTTGTATGTCTGTTTTGAATGGAATTGAATAATTTAAGAAACTTCGAGAACTAACTTAAATTACATTAATTTAATTGAAATGAAGCAACGAGTAGTTATTGTTATAAAGCTTTTAATTAAAGTTAAATTATACAAAGCAAATATTACATTATTTTGAAATAGATATTTAATATACGGTAGTACATACATATTTACCGACCTACCTATTTATTACTATATAAATGCTTTCACATCTACAAAATGTCTTTAATGTTATCATGAAATTATCTACAGGATGTTCAAAATAATCTTTGATTGTTAATTATCAGTAACACTCAGAAACATAGTATTTAATCATGAATATACTTATAAATTACATTTGGTAGGAAGAGGACAAAGATATTACTAATTAAAAAAAATATTATTTAAAAAAAACCTGTCACGAACGCCCTATTATTATTATTAAGTACTAAGTTATTGTAATTTTTAAAGCCATGGAAGAAAGAAGGTCGTCAAAATCGTAAGAAGTTCCAAACACTAAAAGGGGCAATTGGTTTTTCGAAAGGTTTTAAAAATAAGTTTATTATGTTTATTCGAAATTAAATATAAACATAGCTACGTTATTTTGAACATTCTCTATAATAATGCCGTCTAAGAATATATGTTATTAAATGTTGTTCTTGGTGTAAATATGGCAAATGACACTGAAAATATATTTTCTAAAATTAGATATAAGATTTTTGAAATGTCACAATAAATATCATTGATTTTATTAAAATATATATATACCTATCATTTACTAAATTTAATGTAACTATTTTTAGAAAATGACTGTTTAATTTAAATTGATATTTGATCTTATTTCGTTGACGAATTCAAATATATATCCAAAATGTAAATGTTAAGTAAATGAATGTATGCTATAGACATATATTATGTGGTTAATTATCCAGTAGGCCTAACGTGTTAGAAAAATTAAAATAATTATTTACCATAATGAGTAAACTTCGCAATCATTTACGAGATACTATTAAGGAATATGAAGGCACAATTTAATAATATTACGAACTAATTTTGAAAAAAAACATTGCTCAATGAATAACTGTAATGAAAAACATTTTTACGAGATTTACTCATTAAATGGCATTAATAGTTACATATTTCATGACGCATTAGCTTCTACTGCCATTAAATTAAATGTAAAGATGTGTGCTAAATTCTAAAAAAATATTTCAGAGATATCAAAATTATTTACATCTGATATTATGTTTAAGTAAAGAAGAATTGGCAAATATATTTTGCAATGTGTTAAATTTTATTATACAAAATTTTGTGTAAAACTTATATGCATTGCATTCTCTTAGATGTGAAACAACCTTAGCTGGAAGCATTTTCTGTTATTGTTAAGGTTTCTAAAAGAAAAAGATGTGTATTTTTGCTTAAAGCTGTTGTCTTGTGTACCATTGAATGTCTAGAAAGAATAGATAAAACGCATAGCGTAATACTCGTCTATAATTATCAATATAAAATTAAAATAAAACGTAGGCTAATCCTGTTTGCCAATGTCAACATATAGATACCAAAATATTGGTTCCAGCGAAAATAATATCGTTCTCGAGTGTAGGTAATTTATTTATTGCCTGTGAACAAAAATGGTCTCTAATAAATTAATTTTATGTTATTTTTAGTTTTTTATTTTTATTTTTCAAATATTAATGCCATCCGTACCTACAAATAAATAAAAATATATTTGAAATTAAAAAAACATATAGGATATACGATTTTTTAACATAATAACTATAATTCAAAAGGATTTATTAACCATAGGTAAGTAGGAAGAAACTCATTGAGTAAAAAATCATTTTTTTATGTATTTAAATATGATTGATTATGATAATAATTTCTTTCTGGTTTTATTGCAGTTTATAATTATGATGATTTTATTTTTTTTGTTTCAGACAACCAGTCTCTGAAATAATTCTTTAAATTGGAATTCATATTTTTTTTTGCTGATTTATATGTAGACATTGGTGTAAATTATATTGTAGTATACCTAGCGATATAAGACATCAGTCACATATAATATATTATGACATATCTCCCATTTTGCCAATTAATTAATATTTTGTATGTTGTCGCGGACAATAGTAGAGTTTTACTCATTACTAGTATGTTTTTTTACGTATATATTTGCAGTTTCAGTTAAAAGGGCACAAAAGATATCCAGGAAAAAGTTGTCTACATTGATTGGTATAATAACAAATTCTCATTACAATTTATTATGTTTAATTAAAAAATATAGTTTTCAAAATAAACGTTAAATGTAATAAATAAACCATTATTTTATTATATAACCCTGTATGTGTTTTTAATTGCATTTTTTCCACTTTTCAATGATTTAATCACAGGTTATTTTAATAAAATAACGATATATTATACTCGTAGTTCTAAGGTATTATAATATGTGTGTGTAACATAATGAAGAACATTATTATTGTGTATGTACGCAATAAGTAGATTAACACTCATGCGCCTATATTTCATGCTAGTTCATATCTGAAAGTTTAAAGCCATTTTTTGAGCGTAGAAAAGAACATCAAGAAATAAAATGATAAAATTACTTTGTCATAAAAACAGATTAAAAAAAATTCAAACAACCCCGCAATAAAGATGCTAGTGGCATAAATGTTACATTCCGGCAAAAAATTGTAATTGATTACAAATTGTGATTTTGGGACGAGCCGGTGCCAGTCTTGCAGCTATTGACCAGCCCATCCCCGGGTACCCCGTCTTGAGAGACCTCAAGTTGCGCCACCCGAGAAACTAGGTGACCACCAGACTTAGCTCGGGTGTCAATTGATTTTTATATCTTTATCCTATTTCTATTTTAAATCAATCATTATCATCAAAATAGAATATGAAATAGGTTAAATTTTTTTAGTCTTCCATTATAATTAAGCTCTAAGCTGTAAATTAATCTAATGTGACAATGACAATAGCATTTGTAGAATAGATAATTATTAAATTGGTGTATTTTGAGTGTATGTTAGTCAAATGTGAAGAGTTTTTTCATCAGTGCACTATTTTTTTAATATTATCGTCCAGCCAGGCAACATTAGTTAATATTTCAAAATATGTTATTTATTTGTCATTTCTAAAAGATTTCCTTACCAGACTTGAGATACATTAAATTTTTTTATTACTTTAAAATTCATATGAAAATAATAATGAAAATTTAAGGAAAATGTTATTTTTGTGCACTGATGAATAAATTGCTGTGTAAATGATGTCGTATCCAAATCCTAATCAATCCTAATGTTTAATCATTATTACATCTTTTTCATTCAAAAGAATGCTCATTGAAAATGGGAGTAAATAATGACCTATCATATTTCAAGAAATATAAGTTTATTCTATTCTGTGTAAATGTTAAAAGTTTGAAGATACTTTTAATAATTCATAGTAAAGATTTTCGTATTTTATTGACATGATGTCACATTAATTGACATAAATCATCCAATGATGATATTATACCATTAAATAAAAAATATTTTTTTCAAGATATAAAATATTTGGCATTGTTCTACATTTAATAAATTACAATTGATTATTAGGCTCGAAAGTTGAGCTAGTTTCATAATTTAAATCGGTTTTTTTTATTATCGATACAAAAAATTTATATATATTATATTATTATATTAACATTACCGGGTTCATTTAATTTATTGAAATAAAATGTTAATATATAAAAAATCTAAGCGTTTTCTCTGGGCAAATAGAAAAAATAACGTTGCCGTATTAATACATTTGGATATTTTTGTATTAAAATGAAATGTGTCGCCATCTAGCGATTAGTAGAAAGTGTAACTGTTAGAAAAATAACTTGTTTTGGATGTTATTGAATTAAAAAAAGAAACTGTCTGTCAAATTATACAATAATAAATGTAAATATGTAGCGTGTGTACATTAGTGTGAATGTTTAGTTTTTGTAAAGTTTTACTAAAATTTAGCATAAAGCAAAACAAAAAAACGTAACAAGTAATAAATATTGTTTTTACATCACACTCGACTTTTAAATTATTTTGTGAAATAAAGTCAAATACTGTTGCCGACTTGCTGCTACTGAAGAACAGATGGCGCTTATTACAAATTTAGTAAAACTTTGCATGTAAGAGTAGAATGTTGTGTTGATTAAAAAATTTAATAATTGAAAAATTAATTAATGTCTATGAGACAATTTATTAAATCAGTGCTTCCATTTTGAAATTAAAATATTATTATATATTAGGAAAATATATTTTCAATGTCATAATATAAATGTGTCTTCCAATATGTCTTCCTTTGCTTTAAAAAAAATTTTTGTGTTGATTTTATATTCCTATTTCATTTATACAGTTTGCCTCGTTCCATTATGTAAGATCATTGATAAACTATTATTTGGATCGAGCCACTCTGTATAACTGAAAAATATATGTTGAAATATGTATTTCCTGTAACATAGTATATAAGAATAGAGATTTGAAAGTATAGTGTTTAGAAGCAATATACCTACCGTTCACTTTTGACCTGTAACTGAGACGTATTTAGCCAAATTAAACTATTCTGATTGTTGCTATATGTAAAAAAGTGTATAACCAATAAATGGTATTGTTGTTAGTTTGACTTTGTTTCAATCTTTTTATTTTCCCGTGAAATAGAAGTGTGTCAAGCATTTCTGTGTTTCGGGGAAAGGGCACTGAAGCTAGTGAAATTACTGGGTCCTTTATTCCCCGTGGTCCCTGTCCCTGTCCCTGGAAGGTACCACGGGGAATCAATTTTCCCCGTGGTCCCTGAATGTATATGAGACCTAATAACTGTCGTCTCTTAAGGCGGGCAACGCGCCTGAGACCCCAAGGGGGTCCCGGGTGCTTATGGGCGGCGGTGATCACTTATCATCAGGTGACCCACTTGCTCGTTTGCCCCCTATAACATAAAAAAAAAAACTCATTTTCTGCAAAACAATAATTTAACCTCTCACATAGACATAACACCAGCGAGAAATATGTTCGGTATGCCTTTCTCATTCAGATTCCGCACACACACACGTGTATATCTTTAGCGTTTGAACATGTTTCAACGAGATTTTTTCCCATGTGGCCCGGCGCCGGGCCAGATGGGATACACTCTTTTGGTTATGACTCTTGTGGGTTAAAGTGGAAATAAAATTTTATAATTATTTGTGAGCCCCCTATTTGGGGGTTCAAACGGAATAGTAAGTATCTTTAGACCCCCTGGGGGATCCAAACAGGGGGTTCAAGTGGAATTTACGAGTTCGACGGACCAATTTCTAATCGCCGCGCGTTAAAGAATAGCATACCTATCTACCTCTTTTTTAATACACTATCAATGAAGTTTACTGTAAAATATGGTAAGTGGCCCCTGCGGGCGGCTCCCTTGTGAAGTGTCCCTAAAATGAAATAATTAATACATTCTACTCTTTCTTCGAAAGTTTTACTAAATTTATAATAAACGCCATCTGTTGTTCAGTAGCAGCAACAGAAAATTGAGGGACACAAAAGGAAGCGTCAGATTTTGCTGCCATACTAGGCTTTTCTGATCTTCGAGTCATTGGTTTCAAGTATACTAGCTCCTACATTGAGTTACAAGTACTACGTTTAGAGAAGCTATACGGAACAAAAAATGTGTCGCAAAATGATGACGGGCACGCTGGACTGAATAAAACTTGCAGCGCTAGATTGCTTACAGAGTATAATTTTCGGAATTTATTTTACAAGTTGTTGCCGCCGGCAACAAAGCATCGCGCAAAAATTTGGTTTACGGTGTCGGTTCCATACGCTAGTAATTGTAGTTCAATGAGCTCCTACATTAATATTCGTGAAACACAGCCAGAGATGTTATGGCGGCAGATTTCACCTGAACACAGACCAAAGGCCAGCCACCAGCCAGACCCAAGGCGGGAATCAAACTCGAGACCCCCGGGTATCATACCCGAACGGCTTATAGCCTGTCGGACTCTAAAATGTCCTACTACCTACAATAACCCAATTGTGATTCGAACCCACGATCTAAGTGTGTACCACTGTTCGGGTTATTCCACAAATCCCCATCGGAAATCCCCATCAATGGGGATTTCTGAATTTTTAGTTCACTAATCCCCATTGATGTCTCATGATGGGGATTTGTGGAAAAAAGATGTTGATAAAGTTCAGAAATCCCCATTGATGGGGATATCCGATGGGGATTTGTGGAATAACCCCACTGTTTCTTTAGTTAATGGTTTGGAAGTTGAAATAAAAACAATGCATCGATTTTGATAGTTTTATTGGAAACAAAATAATAATTATGCTACATATTGCACGTGACTCATCGTCCATGATCGCACCTTGAGCAATACCCACTTACGCTTACAATATCTTGTCCTTACATTTTGTTCGTCGGTCGACAGTAAAGCGACACTCGAAATAACATTTACGAACGCAGATTTTATATAATTTACATAACTGTAGTAAACTCGATATTTATTATGGAGTAAAGTATACTACTTACCTTTAGATTTTTTACAACAATTTTAGTCCCAACTGATTTTTGTAAACCTGTACAGCGCGAAAATGATCCAAGCATTCAAACCTATCAAAAATATCTGAACATTTGACAAAAATCAATCCATCTGTAAATATCGTTTGTTGTCATTTGTTCTCAAACAACAAATGAAAATGCACCTTTATGTCTTGATATAAGGTTGATTATTGTCAATTTATGTTAATATATTTTTGATGGTTTTGAACGCTCAGATAATTTTGACACTGACTGTACTAGATAATAAATATCGCGTTACACCCCGATATTGTATTCAATGTAATTCAATGATTATTATAAAGCAACGTGAAAGTCAAAAATCTTTCATTTAAATTCATAAAATATGTTTGTTCGCGTTAAGAAAATAGTGAGTCATTATCACCCAAGTCACAATAATATAACAAATGATTTTATTTTGACACAAGTTGATTTTTATACATTGAACTAAGCAATCTTTGGATATGCAAATTGTTTGTTTTTTCACTCTCCTGTAAAAAAACCTTTAGTTATACTAGTATTTTAATTTGACTTACTATTTTCTTAACGAAAATGGACTATAGTACAAATGTAATTTAAAACAAAAATTTTGTAATGTAATTTTTATATAAACAGTTTAAAAATAAAATGAAGAAAGGGCCATTGAAGACTGGCCTTCCTACTGTTCTTTTTCAAAATCGCATTCACTAAAAATTATTTTTCAAGAAAACCAAAGTTTTACGTTATTTTGTTTTACTTTAATCTTTAAAACGTGGCCCTTTACAGGTTTTTGTCTAATAACATTTTAAGTTTGTAATCATATTAGGTATCCATTTCTGAAAAAACTTCAAGTGAACGCTGTTTAAAAAAAAAACTAAATGGCGGGAGTATTAGGTAAGCCAGCCTCCATAGAAAAATCTTCAAAGCCATTTTACAATTTTGGGTTTCGAGTTGACAGTGATTTAATACAATATGGTTTTAGTGCTATTTTAGTTTAATTTTTTATCATAATTATAAGTGAACATTGAAATTTATAACTGTATGTTAAAAAATATTTTTAGTTGTTTTTGAAAATGAAATATTGAAATGGCATCGCAATGTTCACATTTCACCATTTCAACTTTAACAACAACTTATAATAACGAGTGGCTCTGTCGTCCAACCTACAAGGTCTCGGCCTCGAATTTCGCGGGCAGCGGGGCGGTAGCGGCAGCGGATCTCCGCTTGACAGCATCGTACCGCTCTTGACGGCCCGCGTCAAGCGGTGACGCTTCCGCCTGCCGCGAAATTCGAGGCCGAGGCCTAATAGTAACGCCTAGATACATAATTATGACAAGTGACCCCACATACAATCAAGATTATCATTTTTAAACTAGAGATTTCTTGTGTAATGCCATTTTTTTTGGGCTTGCATTTAACTGCACATCAAAAAATACTGAAATGTACATAAAAAAACTGAATTGCTAATGTGCAATTAGTTATTTATATACATTTCAGTATCTTTTAGATTAACACTTAAAATATCTCTTTTTTTTGCTTACCTTATACACTGGTCTCAGCATCAAAGCTTTATTTCCAAGTTATTTCTAACAAAATTAACAATATTGAAATCACTTCTCATAACATTAATATGCTTACAATGTCATTCTCCACCCTATCTCAATAGCAATACGGTTCACAGTCCTAGATCCTTGCCTCCATGCATCCAACATGCAGATATGCATACATTAAGACTATTTAGAACATACATTATTGCGATAGTTAGGAAAATATCTTGATAGTTTTTGTACCTCGCGAATGATTTAACCCTTTCCCCGCCACGCTTTTTTCCGAAAATGGTGCCCCTAACGCCAAGACCATTAAAAAAAAATTACCAAAAAATTATTAAATTATACTCAACTCATTCAGGCAAGTAAAAATACAACGCTTCTTGATCCTGCTTTTTTGTCTGATATATCAGTCATTGGCGTGGTGGGCACTGAAATGGTTTGTCTGATATATCAGTCATTGGCGTTGAAAGGGTTAAGATTCAATTTTTTATACAGTTAAGTCGCGTTTTGAATGCAAGCGGAGACTCGGAAGAGCGGAAACTTAAAATCAAAAGAACGTAAAGATGTGGTAGCCCTTTCAAGTGAGCGAAATATTGAACTATCGTGTGCGGAGCTAGATCAGTTTATTATTATTTGCGTGTACAGACCTCCCTCAGGTGATTATCACTTATTTGAGTCTATTATGGAAGAAGCGTTAAGGAAGGTGTGTAATTGTAAAAAGCGGATAGTTGTATGTGGTGATTTTAACGTCAATATTCTAGACAACTCTCAGAACTCAATGCGGTTTATCAATTTATTCAAATTGTTTAATTTAAATAATCTTTTTAACGAACCGACTCGAGTCACTTCCACATCAGCTACTTGCTTGGACAATATCTTTTGTAATGTGAAGGCAATTGAAAAATCAATCATAAATATAATCAACTCTGATCATACTGGTCAAGCTACAAAATTCGAGCACCAAAATGTTCGCCAACCAAAGAATGTTGTGTATAGGCCGATCACATCACATAGATTAGATAGTTTTAAGACAAATGTAAAAGAAAAATTATCATGTTTAGAATTCAATAATAATGATGTAAATGTAATGTACGGTAGTTTATTTAAAGTAATAAAAAATGAATTTTCCAACACATTCAAACAGAAGACCATTGATTCGGGAAAATTTAAACTGAAATTTAGTGATTGGGCAACAACTGGTATCCATAAAAGTAGAAATAAATTGTATGAATTGTATGAAAGGAAAGCGACGTCTGGTGACCCTAATGTAATTGAATACGCTAGAAAATATTCAAAACTATTTAAACAAATTTGTAATGTAGCAAAATCCAATTACATTCGGGCCAAAATAGCCGCATCTAATAATAAAATAAAAACAACATGGAATATTATAAATAAAGAAACTTGTAAGGTGAAATCCCGTGATCATACTTTTGAGCTCAAAATTGATGGCAATATTATTAACGATGACGCCTCCGTGGCTGGTACATTTGAATCATTTTTTTCAAATGCTCCTATTACTATCACCAATAAATTAAACTCCTCATCAAAACTTGCTGAGACTCTTTTGACTGCAAGTGTTGATAAGTGCCCTATTACTTTTAATTTTCAATATATCAATCCTGAGACAATATTGAAGACCTTTGACCAACTTAATATAAAGAAATCAGAAGATTTGTGGGGTATTTCAACCACTGTTTTAAAACCTATTGTATCTACTGTAGCGCCACATTTAGCAATCATATTTAATAATTGTATTGATAATAGCGAGTTTCCCAACCTCATGAAGCACAGTAAAATAATACCTTTATACAAAGCAGGCGACAAAAATGACCCATCCAATTATAGGCCTATATCTTTACTGCCTGCGTTTAGTAAAATTTTCGAAAAGGTTATTTTTAACCAACTGCTCTCTCATCTTACAGATAATAAGATCTTACATAACAAACAGTTTGGTTTCACTAAAGGTAGAAATACAACTGATGCTGGAGTTGCACTTATAAAACACATCTTTGATGCATGGGAACGCAAACATGACGCAATGGGTATCTTTTGTGATTTATCGAAGGCTTTTGATTGTGTTGATCACGGAATTTTACTAACAAAATTGCGACATTATGGTGTCTCGAAAAATTCAATCGATCTTTTGAAATCATACCTCACGGGCGACTACAAAAAGTTAATATTAATGGTACTGACTCTTCCGGCGCCCCGTTATTGATGGGAGTGCCCCAGGGCTCGATATTGGGACCTCTCCTATTCTTGGTATACGTTAATGATCTGCCTTACTTTGCTGAAAGTCTTTGTGAGACGGTACTATTTGCAGATGACACTTCTTTGATCTTCGAAACCAAAAGACATAAAAATATATCTGACGATGTAAGCAGTGCCCTCTCACAAATATTGAATTGGTTCACAAGTAACAATTTGTTACTCAATGCTAATAAAACTAAGTGTGTAAAATTTACTATGCCTAATGTCAGACAGGTAGATACTAGTATTACTGTGAATGGAGAAGTTATTCAAACTGTAAACTCTACTGTATTTCTAGGAATAACTTTAGACTGTAAGCTCCAATGGGGTCCTCATATTGCGGCCCTGGCAGGAAGACTTAGTTCGGCTGCCTATGCGGTTAGAAAGATCAGATCTATAACTGATGTTGAAACGGCACGATTGGTTTATTTTAGCTACTTCCACAGCGTTATGTCGTACGGTCTGCTGCTATGGGGTGCAGCGGCCGATATTGAAACAATATTTATTCTACAGAAAAGAGCCATTCGAGCTATTTACAACTTGAGATCCCGAGACTCATTAAGGGATATATTCAAGGAAATAAATGTACTAACAGTAGCTTCCCAATATATATACGACAGTATATTATATGTGCGTAACAATTTAGAAAATTTTCCTAAAAAATGCGAGCAACATAATTATAACACAAGAAATAAAGCCAAACTTGCCGTTCCAAAAATAAGACTCGTAAAGGTAGGTAACTCATTTCTGGGGAAAAGTGTGACAATGTTTAATAAGGTACCCCAAGATCTCATTGAATTACCAATACCAAAATTGAAATCAACGCTTAAAAAATGTTTAATGAGGAAAGGTTATTATAAGGTAGACGATTATCTCAACGATAAGAATCCATGGTCACCCTAGCCCGCACAATTTTGTATACAACTTTATTATTTTATTTTGTAACAAATACAAATTTAAAAAAAGAAAAAGAAAGAATTACTCCTGAGTTTCTTGCTGGTATCTTCTCAGTAGTAAAAGAAAAATTATTTTTTGAACCAGCTCATGAATCATATTCATGATTATTGCTTTTTATCTGTGACATTTTTTTATTTTTATTGACTTATTATTTTTATCATAATTTTGTGACATGTAAAATTTGACATTCATATGTGCTATAATACGAGCCAAAATTGAATAAATGAATTTGATTCTTGATTCTTGATTGACTCTTTATGTGCTCCCTAGATGGCGCTACTGTCAAGTAAGGTCTAAAAAGACTTTAATTTCATGTAATTTCTATCATGTATTGCAATTACTCACACATCAAATAAACGGACTACATCTTGGTAGTAAAAATATATTACCAGTTTTTTTTTAAAAGGTTTGCACACAAAAGTTTATGCCCATTGGGGCCTAACACATTTAGTGACACTTCACTAGGAAGCATCGCTCAATGAGTAGAATAATTACTAATTAGTCATCCAAAAAATAAAAATACAAGACAAAAAAGTTATAATTTTTTCGTCTCCGCTAGCATTCGAATACGTTTGAAACAAAGTCTTCCTAATTTGCAGTCTAACAACTGATATTGCAGTAACTACACAGAGATTCATATGAGGTAATACGTCCTTACATATTGGCTTATTATAAACCGTTCGAGCGTTAAATAAACCGCACTAGCACTTAATGCTCGAATGGTTTAACCGCTCAAGCATTGTAGTAATCTGCCGAGCGTTTAACAAACTTAATGAGCAGTGCTTGAGTAAATTAACCATTCGAGCATTCTGACTTTTATTATTATAAAGTTTTAATCTTCTGAGCGTTTAATAAATCGCATTAGCACACAGTGCTTGAATAATTCAATGATCATAATTTCGCATTTGTATTCAGAACGTTTTAATCATCCAAGCGTTTATGGCAACACAAGCAATTGGTCTTGTAAACGAATCCGAGTATTTTAAACATAGTGAAAGTTACTAAACAAGCAGACACGAAAGATATAAAGATAATATGACTATTATGCAACAATTTCATGTCGATATACTCTTAGAAAATAAACGCTTGGACGATTAAAAAACTCAATATAGTTTTGTGAATTATTAAATGCTAGGAGCATATAATTCAAAAAACTGCTCAATCGATTAATTAATCTTTATATAATATAAATATCAAATAAGCATTTAAGAAACGTCCGAACGTTCATCAAACCATCCGCTTGCATCTATTCTTGATAATATTAAAAGTAAAAGAATATACATGACATTTGAACGCACAAAATAATTGCAAACAATTTTAAACCTCACGGCTTTGAAAATACATGTGTTTCATATCTCTTAAATACAAGAATTGTCTCAAATCAATTTCAAAGATACTGTAAGAGACATTACATATAATCGTAGGTATTTCAATTGTATTCTACAATAAATGGATAATGTTATGTTCAACTCTCAATTCAATGATTGTATTGGAACGTAAATGTCCGAATTTGTGAAGAAATACCATTATAAAGTATATTTTCATGTAAAGTATAGAATATGTATTTCTTTAACAACTTCAGCAGATAAACGCTACAAACTTGTCTTATGGACATTTCATCGGGAAGCATCGTTTGATAATATACACCTACAAACTTGTTCCGGTGGCGGCGTCGCTATTGTCGTTTTAATATTGCCATTACATACCAATTTTGCACTTTTGGAAATAAAAATAATTTTATTGTCCAGGTGTGCAAAAGTGATCAAAATGTTAATTTGTATTTTAATAATTGTTGTCGTTGACAAAAACGTAGAATGATAATTAAAATACATTTTTATTATTGAATTCCATTTATCAATATTAACAATTCACTTTGAAATTACCAAACAAAATAATCAATTTATTTGTAACAGCAACAACTGGCAACAATATTGACAATGTCATTATAGTTCCATTTTTGGCCAACGGAACAGATAAGTTTGTCGATCTTATACACCGTCACATTACGAGATTTTCTGATCAAGGAAGGCTTTGGCATTCTATTACCAGAACACAACCAAAGCTTGAATCAGGTCTAATTTAAATTGTTTTCAGACATTCAAAATCACTTCCAAATCAGTACGATATTCACACTCCAGTTCCGTGTCAAGTAAAATGCTTTTATAGAATAAAAATTATATTCAGTCATCATATTGACGAATATTGAAAAAAAGGTGATTGAAAAGAATGACTATAAGGGCTCTTACCGCGTGTTTTGTATGAAAAATAACGACCGTCCGTACGCGGTGCGGCAAACGCGCGGCTACCGTACCGCAGCCGTCCGACACAAAACGTCTAATTTGAAAGATCCCTTATCGACTTCTAAAATAAAATCCTAACTCAATTTTTAAGCTGATTTTATTCACATCCAGTTTAAATTAACGTAATAACATACAATCCTATGGTCCCTTTAACATGTGGTTCCATGGCTGGTTCACTTTATGGTCCGAATTTTAGTAACATATAGGAATGTTAAGGCTCATTTGGCCGGCAAATGGCGCCTTAATAAAAAATAATTTAAACAATATTCCTTTATAAACGCGATCAGTTAACAGAGGCACGAAGCGTACCTGATGGTAAGCGGTCACTATGGCTGAATGGGATAAGCAGCCAGTAAGCGTCGCTCAATGTGCTGCCAGACTGTAGGCTCATCTGATCGCCTTTAATTTTAAGTGCACTGGCCCAAACATTAGATAAATAATATTGCGGAAACAGCCAGATGTTATGGCAACGAATCGACTTGTTTTTGGTACGGAAGTTGGTTTTAGACCTGAAGTGACATAGACAATTTTTAATCGGTTTTTTTTTTACTTTCCTTGAAAAATGACGTCATCTTCCTGCGAAATAACGTCACTTAAATCACGCGGGCCCTATAGGGCCTTAATACTTAAAGTAAAGTTCTAGATCTTTATAATATTGATAAATAATGATATTAGGTTTATCTATAGTATGTATTTATTTAGACTTTAATGCACAATCAGGAGTACATTAGGCGGACCTAATGCCTAATGGCATTCTCTGCCAGTCAAACTTTGGGCCAAGCAGAAATAAAAATTGTGGTGTGAGTATAATCTGTGGGACTCAACGCACAAAGTGAACCGCCATGTTGTTTGCGATACAAGATGTCGCGACTGTCGTTCCCGAACCGACCACTCAACATGATTCATACAAAATGCAATATAATAAAAAATCTTTAGTAACATAAAGCTATTATATAATGAGAAATTGTCGACCTCTCGATTTGGGCCAAAGGACCATGCAAAGGCGCGTCCCCACCCACCAACAGATTTCAAACGTATCTCTATTTATACCTCTTGCCATACTGATCTTTTTTTTGTATGACGACATCCCCCGTAGGAATGGGGATTTCACGCAAATCGAATTTGAATGTTGTATTTTTCAAGTATTTTTTTGACACAGTAAATTGTGAAAATAATGTGCAGGCGATCGAGAGTAACACCCCTGGCCTAAATAAAAGTCTTCAATAAAATATAATCTTAAAAAATATTTTACAGTAGAGTCTACTTGAAGCTAGACACTTACAGCGCAATTCTGATTCTTAGGCGTTCGGCATAAGGACGTTTTTATTGTTTTTGAATACCCCGTCATTTTTTGGATTAAAAATGGTTATTTGTCTTTTTAAGGAATGTCATAATAATATTAAAACTAGTGCCAAGTCTGTTGGTGGGTGGGGACAGAGCCCATACAACTTCTTGCGTTGTTCTTTAGACTATAAAAGTAAAGTATTATTTTTTATCCTCAATTTAACTTAAACTAAATGGTATAATGTAATTTTGAGGTTTGATTTTCTCTGATATAAAAAAGACATTTAATACATGAACTTTTTATGATAAACTTTGATAAGTTCATTTAAATATATGATTCTTACATAATATGTAATTATAAAAACAATAAAGACACTGGTTATCTTTAACATTAAATGCAAAATATTTGCCTTAGAAAATCAAAGAGGTCGACATAATTTATTATTTTCATAATCATGCATGTTCTATTTTTTTGGCGAAGTCAATACAAAAACCACAAGGCACTGATCTATCTATATAAAGAGGAAAGATTTGTTTGTTTGTTTGTATTGAATAGGCTCCGAAACTACTGAACCGATTTGAATTCTTTGACTGTTGCAAAGCAAAGGTACAATATCCCCGGGTGACATAGGGTACTTTTAATCCCGGAAATGTGGGGAAAGGGGGGAAAATTGACAAAGAAATTACGCGCGGTTGAAACCGCTGGCGGAAGGCTATAGTATAATAAAAAAACAATGCGTTGTGGTTTAGATATTTTTTTAAACTTTAATCGCGAAAATATGAAATAATGACTATAGAAGTTGTAAGAAAAGATACATTTTACTAATATCTTCCATTCAGATCGTGTCTCCTAACACTCTACTATGAAGGCATCAATCTAACATCTCTAATGAGATTCCAATATTACCCGTCTCGCTTGTACAATCAACGTCCGTCCCGCTCTTACAATGTCACGTGATCAAAATTGTTGAATATTTTATGTAATTTGATATTTTGAGTTGGGTATATATTTCCTAACACACAAAAACTGGGAGTAAAGAAAATATTTTGTTCTACATTTTCATTTTACAACTAAAAAATATATACTAAAAGTTGATACTTCAATAAATTCATTTTTGTCTTCAAATACTTTATTTTCACCCGTTTTCCGTCACTACACATAACAGACTAAAGAGAAACACATCTCGTAAACGACAAAAAATACATTTAAAATTTCATTTATTTTTGTAAAGTTCATTTAAAACAGTAACAAAAAAAAGACATTTAAAAATAACAAAATACGACTCAAAATTTAACCTTTTCCTATCACGTGACATACTAATATTCATCCCAAATATACATACATATAATACAAAACATAATAAACATCAGCTATCGCTGTCTCGCTCACACCGCGCCTCACTCACACGCCACGCACAACCACTTTATATTTCTTCATTTATATATAACTAGTAAACTGTGCGTCAGTTTGTCTGTCCTTTGAAAAAATAAAACATAACTTTAATTCTTAAAATAATATAGCCGTTTTTTTTTGTATTGGCAAAAAGTAATAACATGTATTTTTAATTAATTTTGTTAATATATATTTTTTTGTTTTTCAGTAATCAATATTTTTAAATTACACCAGCTTGTTGACTTTCGATATTAATTGCTTGGATACGGAAATCGGCGAAGTCGCCATGGCGTCTCCTGATGAGGCTTGTTTCACGAATGTCAGATGAAATCCTGTATAAAAGCTGCCGTCTCTTTTTTTAATTTTAAAAAGAACAAGACAACATTCAAGGACCTTTTTTCGCAACGTTATAACTGTCTCTAGTATATTTTTAAAGAAAACAAGATTACAGATACAAAAGATTATGACGTTCGGACAGACAGACAAACACACAGTATTATATATCTAATCGTACATGTCTCCTGACTCGACTATAATACTATAGCGTTGAGAACCGCCGCAGCGGACGCGACCTGAGCCACGCTCAGTGTTTGCTTCTCACTTTACAACGGCGAAACTGTCGGGGTTCGATGACCCGTTAGATCACACGCTTGTAACACGATTGATAATACGACAAATACATGAGTTCATTTACGAGTAAATAAACTTGTGTAAATGACCTTTTTTAGTTGTGACATGAATTGTTGTGAACTAGTCAAGTACAACAAACTGTATGCAATTCAGATCTTATTCAAATGAGATAAGGTTCACATTTGAATGGGTTTGTATACATGTCATTTATCTTGATTGTGCCTGAATCTATCGTCATTTAATATTGTTGTTATATGAAATTGTTGTTTTTTAAACTGTAATTTAATTAAGACACTTTTTGATTAGTTTTGACAAACAGGCGAAGATAGAAATAATCGGAAGTGTGAAATTATGTTATAGTGTTAATAAGACTATATTTGATTGAAAGTATAGTATAGTATAGTATGGTATAGCAAACACTGAGATCGCGGCATAAAGACATCACAGTAAACAGTAATGGGCTAACGCACCGACAGACAGCCGTATACAGGGTGACTAGTATATACCAATGATAGATATTTATAAAAAATTAAATGGCAATAAGTTATACCTACTGCAGGATATATATTTCTTATAATTAAATAAAAAATAGTGTTTCCAAATCACAAATAAATGAAGGCAACGAGTTGGCAAAGTTTTTTTTGTTTTTAATTTTTTTTTGTACCTTCATTATTTTTAAAGATATAGTGTTATTTAACGGTGTCCTAATAAAACTTGTATGAAGAATTAATGAATTTGAAGTTTGTGTATTTTTAAGTCACCCTGTACATTCACGACCCACAAGTTAACACCCTCGATAGGGTGACTTACACTCCGTTTGGTCAAGTTCATTTAATTTCATTTATTTTTACATTTCCAAGAGTTCATTCAATTAGCACACACGGATTTAAATAAAAAATAGCCATTTAAACTTGTAAATAATAAACATTTAGAAGACATTTTTTCGAAAAAATAAATAATCAAAATATTTTTTTTTTAATATATGAAACCTTAAAAAAATCACATATATTTTTACCTTTTTCTTTCTTTACATTTAAACAACATCAAAAATTCAAAAAAAGGTCTTCCAATGAATAAAAAGTTGATAGTTTAAATATCAAATACCTATAACGAATTGATATTTACAATATCGGTGAACCTTCTACTAGTATTCTTATTTTCTTGTACGTTATTAATAGTAATACTACGGAAGTAATAAGTATACAGAGAGGATGAATTTCACATCTAGAATAACTAGTAATTTTCAAACTCAACTGTTGAGTGTTCACACAATTACATAAATCAATATGTAGTCGACTTTTAATGTTCTTCAAGTTTTTGAAGTCTTGTACTAGATTTCTCACTAGAAAATACACGATTTCTGCACAAAATTCACTCAACTATTGAACACAGTACACTCAACTGTTGATGGTAAAATTACATTTACCTGTTGAAAGTACATTCTACTTTGTTAGATACAATATTAATGTCGACTTGTCTGACATATTTTTGATTTCAGATGATTTTTTCTACATTGATACATTAATTCGCACAAAACAGCTGTGGGCAAATTTTTCAGGTAGATATTATGATACTATACTCCTTAAACCCCATTACAATATTACTAAGTTTTTAAGGAATTATCCGTTGAGAACTCAACTGTTGAGTGTACACCCAACTGTTGAGCTGTTGCGAACACAATTACAAGATTAGTTGTTTAACAAACTCTTTTGTTTTACAGTCGACTTGGTGTTTTTTGCGAATTAAGGTAAACTAATATATTCCTCCCTGTAGACCGATACTAGCGCGTTTACCTAGTGATATTGCTGTCCGTATGTATACATGATCGTGGTACCTGCCGTCGGCGCCTGTGCGGAAGGAAGATCACCCTTGAAGATGTTAGCTTAACGCCACCTGAGGAGGAAATATGATAGGTTTTATTTATTTACTAGCTTTCCGCCCGCGGTTTCACCCGCGCTTAATCTCTTTTACAAATATCCCCCCTTCCCCCCACATTTCCGGGATCAAAAATACCCTTTGTTCACCGGGGATAGTGTAGCTTTCCAACAGTGAAAGAATTATTCAAATCGGTTTAGTAGTTTCAAAATTGTTATTCCCGCAGGAATGAGACGTTTCCCGTAGGAATTTTATAGCCTATGTCCTATTCCGGGTTATAAACTATACGTGTGCCAAATTTCATCTTAATCCGTTCAGCCGTTTAGGCGTGATTGAGTAACAAACATCCAAACATTTAAACATCCAAACATCCAAACATCTAAACATCCAAACATCCAGACTTTCGCATTTATAATATTATTAATTAATTAATAATTAGTAAGATTAGTAAGATTTTTTCATACACATTTATATTTGTAATTAGTAGATAAATGACCAAGCGTAGACGGCCAGACCGGAGGGTTGACCTGCGGGCGGGGGTAGCCCCCCAACGCCCGCATTGCACAGGTCGCCTGAGCTAAGTCTGAGGGTCACCTAGTTTCTCGGGTGGCCCTCCCTAGGCGCCACCATGACCTGAGGCCTCTTAAGTCGGGGTACCCGGGGATGGGCTAGTCAAAAGCCATAAGGCTGGCAACGGCTCGTCCTAATCGGGTGTGAAGGAGAAACCGGGGGAGTTTAGTGGGTAGTGAATGCTTCAGTCTCGAGTTCCACACACGCGCCTGCCTGTGGTCAGTGTGTGTGTGTTTGTGTGTGTGTGTGTGTGTGTGTGTGTGTTTGTGTGTGTGTGTGTGTTTGTGTGTGTGTGTGTGTGTGTGGATGTGCGCGCGTGTGGGCATGTCTGTGTGTGTGTATGTACTCACAGCACTTGGTGCGGCTGCAGCGCGGCGAGGTGCGCGGGCGAGGGCGGCACGGCGGGCGGCGCGGGCGGCAGCAGCGTCTGCGCGAGGCCCTCGAACCTGCCGCCGGCTTCGAACCCGTTCTAAACGCACGCAACAACACGAACACATGAACAACACTAGGTAAAAATAGTAAATATTTAACTGTATACCCAGAAAAGGTTGAACGTGTACCAAAAAAAGGTGGAACGTGCACCAAAATAAACCAAAGGCACACTAAAGGTTAGATTAGGTTAGCAATTCAATTTTTTTGGTGCACGATCAACCTTTTTGGTGCACGTTCAACCTTTTTTTGGTGTACAGTCAACAGCACATCACGGTAACCACTTGCAGTTCGATAATAGCACTAATGCCCCCGACATAAGAGCGGTACAAAGTCCAAAGTGTTACGTCTGACGTGCTTTTGACTGTACGTTCAACCTTTTTTTGGTGTACGGTTAAATACACGCCGTAAAAATATTATTTTACGGCGTATGTTTGGACAACGAATAATTTTGGATGAAAAGTTTATAAGCCGAAAGTTTATCTTGAGAAATATGTTCGGGCTAGTTAGAAGACTAATGTATAAAAAGTCTCCACCGAGGTGAGATTGAAAGATGGGAGCGGTGAAGAAATAAGTCATATTTTTTATTGTTTTATTTCGAGTGAGCAACTCACGGGTATCATGATGGTGGGTCGCAGCGGCTGGATGGACGGCTGCACGGCGGCGGTCGGGTAGTACGGGTAGTACTGCACCGGGTACCCGATGTACCCCGGGTAGCCGGCCGCCGCGGCGTACATGGCCGCTGCAGGACTATACATCTGTGGAACGAGTATTGCAACCAATTTGGATTACAATCTCTTAGCTCTATTGGACAAAAATGGAAACTTCCATTTCTTTCTATACATCTGTCACCCCAAAACCACACAATATTGTGCGATTGATCTTGATGACATGTTGAATCGCATCCATCGATTTGGACGCATCGTTCGGAATATCTTACGCTATAGAAACGTCATCCGAATTCGTGTCTGGTTTTCTTCAAGGTCTAGTATTCTGCACAAAGAACTCAAAAATTCGTTTCGTTTCATTACAACGGCGCGTTCAGAGCGGTGTGCGGCGCAGTTACGTGTGTCACACTGTCACACACAAAAGATGGCTTCAACTCCAATGGCTGCTCAATTGACATCTATAATGCAACTGTACTGACCGGTAGCTGCTGGCTCAGCGCCGGTATGGCCTGATGGTGCTGAAGCTGGTCATAGGGGGGAGGCGCGTACACGCCCCCGGCGCCAGCGCCTGCTCCCCCAAACGTCACGCCGTACGGAGACCCGCCTGCCACTGGGGAAGATAATATAACATTATTACACTACTAACTAGACACTACGCATTAAAATGTACAGTAGCCCATGTCACTCTTTAGCTCCCAAACTGCCTGGGGGCTCTTCTTTTTGCTTATACAATAGGAGGGAACGATAGAATAGATCTACATACGATTTGGATTACAATTGATCCATAATTAATTTGTGCTTTAATTGCAATGACGTTCAATTAACTAGACTCACAATCACGCTCAAATATTGTCCAAAGCAAAAGTCTGCCCACCCGACTATTGGGCAGAGTTTTCGTTTAGTTGTATACAATTGACATTAAACACTAAATGCCACGAGATAAGGTGTTAATTTGAACGAATGTGTTAATGTCATCAGTGTCAAAGCCACTCGGACGTTTTTTGAGGAATTTTTCTTAGAGATTGGGTGTCTAGTTTTATATTGAACGTCATTGTTTAATTGGTAAATGTTTTGCTTTAAAAAATGCCTTCAGGCGCTGCGCTCACAAAGACACTAATTGTGTCTTGTGTCGATACTAGCCACTAGCGAATATAAAATCAGTCAGTTTAGTATATTCAGTACCTCAGTATATTCACACCAGCCAGAAAGCTGGCACCGACTCGACCTTATGCGGGTACGAACTTCCCTTCAAGAAGAAGACTGAAAGAGCTTACTGAGGCTCTAGACAAGCGGCATTTATGACGTTCGTTAAAGCTCAATTTGCGATAGCGAATGTCAAAACTCGTACTTTCAATATCGATTGACCACATTGGGCGATTTTCTGACAGCTCGTTTTTTTAGTTCTAAATTTGATCAATAGATGGCGCCACCCCATCTATGATAAAAGTCAATGTTAAGCAGCCACAAGGAACGAACGAGTAAAATTTTTCTATGCAAGGAACGGAACGAATGACTTCGAAGTGAATTTTGTTTCATAAAACGGAACGTTTTGTTTATGTTTGGTGTCAGATGTCATCATTGTCATTCCCGAAAAATTCTCATGCATGCCATATTAGCTTACCTCGGTTCGTCGAATGCGCTCACTTGTTTATGTGCGTTACTCTGGCGGCATGCTAGCACGTCTAGAGATGAAACAAATTCGAATAATTTGTGCATTTTATGCTGTAAATGTGCACCAAATATAAAATTTGTGCCTAGTGGGGTTTCTGAGATATTAATGAAAATACGATTCCGCCAGCGTAACGCTTGAAAACGTTATCCTGGCGGAACGATTTTTACCTATTGGTCCTAGGGCAATTTTAAGTAGCATAAAAGATAGCTTAAATTTGTGCCCTAAAGTAGCCAAGCAGCGGCATTTGTGCCACCCGTAGTTTTTGAGTAATTGCAAATGCCGCTGCAGTAACGTTTGGCTTATTTTCCATATCTTCAGAACAGCTGGACGTACAGAAATGATTTTTTGTGAGAAGATGCCTTGTAATTTGTGCCTTCATAGTTATTCCAAAGAAATACATGGTTAATGATTTACAAAAGATTTTCTAAAAAACGAAAACAGCCTCTACCTCTTGAACTACTTACGATAGGCGCTGAATGTCTCAATCAAGTAGCTGATGCCTATATGATACAAGGTTCTTCTGACAAAATTTTATAACCCTACGTCTGATATTGACGAAATAAATCAACTTTTTGAACTGAAAACTGTTTACTTATTTCGCACGTATAATGCACAAATTATTCTATATTGTTTCATCTCTAGACGTGCTAACATTTCGCGCTTTCTGCCAGAGTAACGCACAACACTTGTTTCGTATTGTGTTTTGTGTGGTGAATCCTGTTTGACCCTGGCTTGCTTACTGGATTCTGGACTCTACTTAATACGACTATTTCGGCACGCATTAACGGACTTTGATTTGGCCATACTGAATTGGATAATAATAATTGAAGTTGGTGATATTGCGATTGTCATCGCGAGACATTTTTGGCATGAATTTTATATAAATTAATAAGTAACTGTTTAACCTTTTCCACGCCACGCTTTTTTCCGAAAATGGTGCCCCTCACGCCACGACCGTTTTGAGACGCATTTTTAGTAGTGCGGAGACACTATGTTATCGAGGTTGATTAAAAATGGTTATATTGTAATGATTTTAAACTTATGTTTGAATTAAAATCACCCTATTGTTCAAATATAGAAAGAATAAAACAATTTTGAAATAATTCAGGAGGATATTTTTTTATATAAAGCGCAAAAATATATCTTAGAGGAATTCCCTTTCGCATCACTATTTGTCTGATATATAAGACTTTGGCGTACCAGATGAAGCGCAGCAGAAGGCATACAGGCTTTATCTAGTTTTAGTGATGTGACTACTTCCGGTTTGGGTATCATAATATCGATAAGTTTGTAAATAAATGTTATTAATAACGATAATTGCTATACTGCTACCCCATTCTCGCACCGCCCCTCGCCCGCACCCTTTAAATAAATCTAAGTCATTCCAAAATAAAAAGTTGTTAGGGCAGGTTGTCAGTGGTGTAGCAATGGCCGGGAGGGGGGGGGGGGGCGGTCCATTACACCAAATGGCTCGTCCGTAATAATAATATTGAAAATATTGATAATAATATTGAATGCCATAATAAAAATATTATTTCAAGTGAATTTAAATTTAAATGACAATGTTAATCAATTATTTATTAAAAACTACTAACTTAGCTTATAACTGACATTTTTACTTAACGTAATTATTATTAACAAAATATGGATACCAATGGGAGATTTTCTGACAGGCCGTTTAAAAAAAAAGGTTTCAAAAGCTTTACTAGATGGCGTTGAACGAAGTATGTATAAGTCTAGTATTTGTCTATGATCTATTTTTACCTCTGGCACAGATAATATAATACTCTGGTTTTTTTAACTAGGAGCCATAATATTTACTCATTCTTCTTCATAATTAATAGCAGCTTCATAAAAAAAAAAAAAAAAATACATAATTAATAGCTTGCTTTGTGTTTTTTATTAACAATTCCGCCAATAAGTATTTTTTTCGGAAATGAAAATGACATCTGACATAAACAAAACGTTTCGTTTTATCAAAAACGGTCATTGGAAAAAGTCCAAAAAAAAAAAAAAAAAAAAAAAAAAAAAAACAGTCATATGTCAAAGTAAACTTTATAACGTTTCGTTCCTTGTGATTGCATAGGTGGAACGGCGCCATCTATTGAGAACTAACAAAACGGGCAAAATCGCCCATTTTATTGTCCGAAATTAACGATTTTTTTATTTTTATTTATTTTAAAGGTAATTAATAATATTATGTTTCATGAAAATTCTTTTTACACAGCAACAACTATGGGATTGTTGTTTCATTAGACAACATTATTACATAATTATATTGCAGTTACGATACGAATAACACAACTGACACAAAATATTAATTGCAACGAATGTGTCACATTTTAAAAACATATATTCAGAATACCTTCAATTCACATCACTAAATTAATTTTTCTAGAAACATCCATCGTCTCTGACGTCACATCCTGTCTTATATATCAGACTTTGGCGTACGGTGATAATGAAAAGATTCATTACGATAGTGTTGGGAAATACAACTGTCGATAAGTGTAATATAATATAAAAAGTGAGCTGGTTTTGTACGATTTCACATGAAATATTGACCATCTTAAACTAATCTCGTTATAAGGTTATGCTTATGTATCACATTAACAGACAATATTTACGATTTGAAGTAAATACTGTAGTATTTTGTATATATATTATAGTATTGGGTACGTCACTATCTGTCGCATATATCAGACTTTGGCGCTGGGCTATTACGTTAAATGTCTCTAAGATGTTGGCCAAAAAAAGGTTTGTTTTGTAAGGGTTTTTAGGGTAAAAAGACGTGAAAATATTCTGCAATTTTAACTTAATTTTATTCTGTACACATTAAACGTTTGAAAATATTCACAAAAAAAGTATTAAACTCATTCAGGCAAGTAAAAATACAACGTTTCTTGATCCTGTTTTTTTGTCTGATATATCAGACGTTGGCGTGGTGGGCACGAAAATGGTTTGTCTGATATATCAGACATTGGCGTGGAAAGGGTTAAAAACCCAAAGGAAACTAATAATACAATTATATGTATAAGACTAAAAGTAACTTTTCTACTGATGGATGAGAAACAAAAACGAATTATAAACTTAAAAACTTATCAAAAACAATGAACAAAATAACAATCACAACAAAACGTCAGCGAAAACTATGACACATGCCATACTATATATGGGCATGCAGGTCGTTATGTTTTTTCACTTGTAACAGCAACCTTATTACTACTGCATTAAAGGTCATTATAGATACAATACCAGAGGAAGAAATCATAGAGAAATAGCAAGAAAATCATACATGGTTCAACGCCATCTAGTAAAGCTTTTGGAACCTTTTTTTTTTTTTAATGGCCTGTCAGAAAATCGCCCATTCCATACAATTCGAAGTTAGTGAATTTCGCTATCGCTGTCAAAATGTTACTTTGTTTAGGTCCCCTGGATAGTGAGACGAAATAGTTCCATGTCCTACACGGCCGCAGGTTTCGCAAACTGCGGTTATAGGCATCAACGCATTGCGCAAAAAAATTTTATGATGACGAATAAAGATTTAATTTGATATATATAACTAAGACATAAACATCGCTACTACACCACGTGCGCAGCAAGATAAACAAACCAAAGATATTATACTTGATCTAGAGCCCGTCTCGCTTGCTAAGCAGAACTGCATGTGAACTAACCGGTTCGAGTCCTTGACACGACACGCGACCCGTCCGTGTCCACGTTTGTAATATGACACACGAGTTCTTGTGGAAAGTTCATTTACATCAAATCAGCAAAACACTAATCGAGAATCGTAGTAACGTTTAAGGCGATTTTTTGTGAAGATAGAAGTTATTCTTTCACGGTAAAACTACTTATTGGATTTAGGCTGTCCGCCCACGGCACACTTTTTGTGTGAACGATAATCCGGCAGATTTTTCCGCCGATTTTTATCACCGATTTTGTGACCGACTCAACGCACACGGCGCGCACACTGCCGACTTTTTGTTTGTAGCTATCGAGGGTAGGGACACGGTATCGAATAGAAAGTATCGATACTGTATTTATGATTAGTATCGAAAAAAGTATCGTACTCGTAAAAGTATCGAAACAAAATTTTTCTTGTTTTTTTTTATCTTTGCTTGTACAATAAAACTCCTGGGGTTTATTTATTGCTGTGGATTTATTAAAGCATACACGAATCAATGGGATGTAAAGGACTGAAACCATCATCTTTTCGCTCCAGCCAACTTCTCCTTTTCTAGTTTTTTTTCTATTTTGCTATACGTAGCCCAACTAGAATATAATGAAAGCAATGACGTTCAATTAAAAAACTAGACTCACAATCACGCTCAAATATTGTCCGAAACAAAAGTCTGCCCACCCGACTATTGGGCAGAGTTTTCGTTTAGTTGTATACAATTGACATTAAACACTAAATGCCACGAGATAAGGTGTTAATTTGAACGAATGTGTTAATGTCATCAGTGTCAAAGC
This sequence comes from Mecyna flavalis, assembly GCA_949319885.1. Lineage (NCBI taxonomy): Eukaryota > Metazoa > Arthropoda > Insecta > Lepidoptera > Crambidae > Mecyna > Mecyna flavalis. The sequence goes on along the minus strand of OX439420.1, from coordinate 367,675 downwards.
CACTCGGACGTTTTTTGAGGAATTTTTCTTATAGATTGGGTGTCTAGTTTTATATTGAACGTCATTGAATGAAAGGCATATTTTCTTCTCATATCGTTTTCTTTTTATTCCTATCGTGATACTCGGCCAATCCTGTGTTGTTTAGCAGCAAGCCGGTTTTTTACTTCTACTACATTTTCAGTATAGATATCCAACACAACGTCCTTCCCTAGCAAGTGCATGCGGCCGACTGTCGGCGGTGAGTCGGTGAGTAGTGTGCGTTGATACATACATTTCCGAATGTTCCATTTGTCGCAGACAATCGGGTCGGCCGGGATGCGCCGATTTTATTTCTGACAGACTTTTTGTCGGCCGTGTGGGTTGCTCCATTGCTATCAGTACGTTCTATTTGTCACCGACAAAAAGTCGGCCTCCGATTATCCGCCGTGGGCGGGCAGCCTTAGATGAAACTTCAGAAAATGGCTTATACATCAATCAACAGATATAGGCTACAATTTTTATAAAGATTGTGTGAAGTTTTTAGACTAAGCCGCGGCCGGATGCTACCTGCATTATTGCAGTTTCGTAACGTGCTAAGCCAGAAGCCTAAAGACTGTGCCCTAATATACATTTGATCCCATTTAAATGTATTAAAAACGGCAGGATTTGAACTGAAATGGCCCGAAAATCAACTTTGAAACCTTCAAAAAGCGAACATTATTATTATCCTACCAGACTGCCAAAGCATATCTCCTAAACAAAATGTCCCTAATTGGAACGGGTCACCAGACTCAACGTCAGATGGGTTTTAAGAAACCTTTCATTAGTCCAATATTTTATTGAAGTGAGTTTTGACTGCGTACTGTTTATTATTGTTTATGTGTAGGTTGAACAATAGCCATTGTTTAATTTATAATAACAAATCAAATCAAGAACTTGTGCATGTGATTTAAAAGGGAGAAAACAACAAATAGAGATTTGTATTTGCCAATAGGCATGGACGAAATTCAGTAGACTTAATAGTGCCATTTCTTCTTCTTTGTCGTCACACTCTTGGCAGAGTGGTCGTGGTCGTCACATCAGGGGTGGTAGCAACCTTCACAATCCGCCGCCACTCATCTCGTACTGTAGCTCTTCTTGTGCATTCATGGAGTGGACCATTGAGTGTAGCCTTGACTTGGTCGGTCCATCGCATCGGTGATCTACCGCGCGCTCTAGTGCCTTCGACTCTCCCCTGCACCACAAGTCGTTCCACAGATGTGTGCCATTAAACCTCATGAAATACTGTATTTTGCTATCGGAGGTTTTAGCACCTTAAACGCAGGCATTCGCGGTATAACAAGTGTATTGGTCCCGTCTTTTTCCATTGAGCTACTAGTACTAATAATGTCTTATTCATGATGCGTTGCTCCGTAGCGACTTGATAGTAGTAACGCATCGAGTAAAATTTTGTATGAAGATAGTTTGGGAGCTGAAGAGTGACACAACTTTTTTCACACACAGAATAAATAACACATTCTAGCGAGAAAACATCGTCCAGTCAACGCGGTCCAAGCAACGGGCGAAATGCTAGTAAATAAATAAATATTTATAAACTAACTAACTAATTAGTTTTAAGTAAACCAGAAGGCATCCGCAGAATATCAGCGTCTTGGTCGCCACGACATAATTCTGAGCGGAGGCCTTTTTGGTACTTTCAATACTTATTTAGTTTTAATTTTCATATAAAATGTATTGTAATTCTATATTTAAGTACCAAATAAACGTTATTCTATTCTAACCTCCATACTGCGGTTGCGCATGCTGCGGCGGCGCGGGCAGGAACGGCCCCTGCGGCGGCTGCGGCTGCGGGTACGCGCCCAGCGGCGGTGTCACTGCAACAACTAGCTTTGTCAGAGCGACGCACGTGCACTCCGCGCGGCGTCCGCCGCCCGACTGACGCGCCGCCTCGAGTATTTCAACTACCCGCGACTATTTTTTTTTTATTTTTTTTTATTAGCTAATTCTCATCAATTATGTTTTGTTTAAGAGTTTACCAATAAATATTTAGAAAATAATGAACTTGGACGAAATTAAAGACTAAAGAGAGAATGGAATAAAAGCCGGTCATCAGGCCAGCTTTGGTTCTTGACCTTCCTTGAATAGATGTAAAATAGTTGTAAAAAAGTTTAGCTCCATTGCCGATGTCTGGTAGATTGTAGAACAAACTTGGCAGATGAAAACCACTTACATCAACTTTGTGTACTTTGTTTGTGTGTTTGGAATAATATTGTAAAAGCAAGTTTCTCATGATATGCTCAAAAATCAGAGGAGAATATTGTGCCAGCCAACTATTTTATTGATGGTAAAACTCATGCTTCCCTATTGTCTTCAAAAGAAAACATAAACCGCGTAAACCTTTGATATCTGAGTTAAGTTATAAAAAACAAACCTCGAGACGGCGCCAGAATTCAAAAAAACTAACAAAAAATAGAATTTTGCAAGTTTTTATACGAAAACGTCAGTCTGGTACAGTTGTACGCGGCATCTCCGCAACCCAAGCCCGAGCATTCACGCTTGACGCAGCGGTGTGCCGTGCCAGACAATGTTGCAATGACTGTACATTTTTGTGCGAAAAGAATTTTTAGAAAAAAATTTAAGAAAAAAAAGGGAAAAAAGTGTGGTCGAAATTTGAAAAGCACCATTGCGACATAATTTAGCACAGTCATAGCGTAAACGAAACGATCTAAAACCAATTTGTCTCTATTTCTGTAATTTAATATAAATAAATAAAAATCGTCTCGTCCGCGCTTTTGTCACTGACGTCAGTGTTAACGACAAGCGATGCCCATACAACGCGTTACATATCAGCCACTAGCTTGAAGGTTCCTCAAAAAAGGTTGTGATATAAAAATCACGTTGAGAAAACTTCAAAAGAGCCGTGACTCGACTTCGGGAGAAAAAAAGAAAAAAAAAATATTTTTTTCGTTTTTTCGTAAATCCGAAGGCGACAATACAATGATTTGGTAGGTTAAATAAACGTTTTAACACGTGACCTACCAAACGTTATTTACAATGCATTCCTCTGCAATGGTCACACTAACTAATAACCGACTATACGAAAATAGACATATAGTATATTCCGTATAATCAGCGGAAACGTTAAGGCATGTGCTGTGTACAAGAGAGTGTGACCATTTTATTGGGTTTTCTTTCTTTTTTATTAAAAAAAACTCTTATAACAAAACAGTCATCACACGAAGGACCTTTGTAAAAAAAAGACATTTAATATTTACTTATAGTACGACTGTTGAACTTCGGAAAAAAATTGTTGAAAATTTTTATTTTTATATTTTTTATTTTCCAAAGTTCAAAGTCCTCATGGCCACCATCAAAGGCGACCAATAAAAACGTGGATACATCTCGTGAACATTCCTTGAAAAAGTAAAAACATTATATAAATCTATTCAAGTAACTAACTATTTAGCACGGTACCAAGATTTTCGATAACAAATTATACATTATACTGGATTATTAAGAACATTTTCATTTCATTTTGCTGTTTCACTAAAAGCGTATTATGCATGGAAGCGGAAAAAAAACAAAAACTATGATGAGTGCGTTGAAGGACATAGAAACATGCAGATTGACAAAAAAAACACAAAGAAAAAATTAAATTCATGCCTTATAACCACTTTTCAAACTACAACCACTATACTACGATAAAAAACGGAAATACGAAGCGATTTCAAAATAGAAACCATTTAAACGCATGCTCGACAACTTAAACACAGCTGCTCTCAACAGCAAAACATTTTATGAAAAATTAATTATTTTTAGTACACAAAAATCCTGGTAGTGATCACCTCCAAACCACAATGAGTACTAATACTTAAACCACTACCAAAAAGACGCCACATGAAAACCCAATGGCACTCTTTTCAATATGGCAGACACAAAATATCCAAGCTTAAGTTAAAACTTTCAAAAAGCAGGATTTGTTAATATATTACTGAAATACAAAAACAAATCCAAAATTACGCGAAAAATACTATTAAAATTCATTAGTTGACCTAAAAACTGGACTCCTGTAAAACAACCTGGACCAAAAAGAAAAAAAATGTCAAAAAAGTTTGTTAAGTGTTCAAATAGGTGAACCCTATGGTGTATAATAAAAACTGTATCAGTGGTTATTCTGTACCATAGACTAAGCTGGAACCGCTCAACTGACATACTTCCCTGTCCTTCAATGAAGCTGATATGCATGCATTGTCTGTGACAACCGATAAATTGCCATAGACATTCAGAAGGAATATGCCAATTCACATTTGCCCCGCTATGACGCGTCAATTTTACAATTTTAAAATCTGCATTTTTTTAATAAAAAATATTGAGAAAGGCAATATTCCTTCTGCATCCTTACTCTATTCACACACGCACTAACATTGTGTCATTCCTGTTAACATTATAACAATCCTTGGGACTACCTTTTTTAAATTAAAGAATAATACGTTACAATAGTATCAGAGCTATTTACAATACGACAAATAACATTAGGACCAGCAAAATTCAGTGACTCGGTCAATTTCAGTTACTAATCAATCAATATTCTTTATTCATGTAAACTTTTAAAAACCATTTATGAATTGTCATTTACACAAACTAATGTAATTAAAATTATATTAATTTCCACAAAAAAAAGCATAACATCCTGATGAGATGATTAACTTGTACCAATCTAAGTTTTTGTTTTAACACAATTGTGAAACAGATAGAGCCTCAAAGATGAAAAGTAGATGAATTTGTACATGTTGAATAAATCTGTCATTTACTGCAGTGCATCTTGTTGGAAAAAAATCATGAAATTCAAAAAGCATTCAGAAAATTTTGCAGTATAATAAGGCGTTGACTGTACTTTTTAAGAGATCGATGATCAAAAGCAGTGAATTTAAGATTCGAAAATCTACTTTTGCTTCTTAGTCGTATCGTAGCGGTTTTAAATATTTAAGATATTTTTAAAAAAGGTAGCCTAAAGTTTGTATACTATTGAACAAAATGTAATAATATACAAACATTGCTGTTAATCTTACATTACAGTGTAATTATTTAGACATACAACTTGCAAATTGGCACAAAATAATATAATTATATCATTCCTTTATTAATATTGTTACAAGTGCCAATTTTACCATCACCTTACTTACGAAAAACGTTCACAAATATAGAAAAGAAAACTATTTTTGTGAACAAAGAAATCAAAACAATATGTTTTTTATTAATTATAACAAAAACAAAACATATTATTGTGTTTTCGTTTAATGTTAGTATAAAACACACATCTTAATTTTTAAAGGGTTCAATTTTTATTTCATTTCTCAAAAAAAAGTTTATAAAAAAACGATTAAACTCTTTTTTTGTTGTGAGTGTGCGTTAATAAATATGCGACGCTAATAAATTTAATTAAAAATGAAACAAAAGATGAACCCATATTATGCACAAAATTTAGGACTATCACAATTTTGTGCTTGAAATCTTAAATATTATACATAAATAAATATTTAAGATTCCAATAAAAAAAATGATAAGATGTCACTTTTTATTAAAAAGTTAAATAAAAAAGGATTGCATATTAAAAAATATATAATTGTTTATTTAAAAATAAATAAACTAAATCTACATTTTGACATCTTTTCATTTCACTAAGGCATTAAATCTATGAAGTTAGCTTATTATGCTATGTAAGGAAAACAAAAACAACTCAACAATATTACACCCCATAACCTTTTCAGTTAGGGAGTCCGGAGATAATGAGGTAAGCCAATATTTGCAAAAAAATACATAAAAGTATAAAAAACTTACTTGCCTCATCATCAAATGTAAGTGCAATAAAATTGCTAGCAAATAAGCTACGATCACTTTCGTATATTACATTTACGATAAGAAAATCTTGTCTGAAACCAAAAATGATCATAGTTCAGTGTCCTTAAAAAATAAGTGTTAAAAGAAAAAAAACTGTTAAAAAAATAAGCTGTGAACTCAACTTGAAAATAAAACAATTGTAGCTATTAAAAAAAACATCGATTTTATAATTAAAATAAATTTTTGAATCCTGTTTATTTCCGTTATTATATTAAATTAAAATTAATTTAAAAATATTTTTTTTATATGTAATAAACAGCACCCAGATACTTAAAACAACTTATTTTTTTAATTCAAGTGTTAGCTAAATAACCAAATAAGTGTATATGTTTATTTTTAACATATTTTTCACATTTCCAAAAGGATTTCATCCAAAGTACACTATACAAATAACTTCAAGCCAAAAACATCTACTGTACAGCCAACCATTTAGCTTTCATATCAACAAATCCTCATGGATAAGTGATTATATTCAATCATATTTGAACATGTTGAAAAAATCTTTGTTTTTAATATTTTTATTAAACATATAAACTTATTAGGTGTGTTTGTAAAAAATATACTTGTGATCTGATTGTTATTCTTTTACTTTTCAATTATTTTTAACCACTTGAGGTAAAAATATACTGTCTTATACAATCAATGACATTTATGTAATTTTTTACTTTTCTTCATTTGCAACACTAGTACGGCATTGATTATGCGCTGCCGGCCATTTTGGAAGGAATACACTCTTATTTTAAAGGTCGCTAGGATGTATATCAACGAAAATAAGAAAACAATGTTTTTTTTGCTTAAATTAGTCACTTATCATGTTGAGCTCCACAAATGCAGTGCATATTTATTTTATTATGAAATTAGAAAATAATATTTACAAAAACTTGCAAGAACATCAATCAGATCACTTAGGGTTACAATTGAATCAATAACACATACGTTCGTCCACACGTCGATACGCACATATCATATTTGTCTCTTTACTATGTTTTCAAAAAGAAAAAAAAGAAAGTAAAATTCTATATGATTTCATTACATGATAGCGATTAGTCGACGGCCTGCGTCGAGCCCGGCGCGTCGTCTGCACCTGTCGAGGACGGCAGCTGAGACCGGGAAGGGTTGTGGAACCATCATTATCAAATCAACAAGACGACCAGACTTGGCCGCCTCACCTCAACATGTCTACCGTGGTTGCTCTCACCGTAACTCAGATCTTAAGACCGTTAGGTGATGAACCTTGTTGCGTTGAGTATAACTCAACTTTACTTTGTTCTGATGTGATGTAAATGTCTATTTTTCAAGAATAATATATTAATTATTTAATTTAAACTTAAGAATTAAACATTATCACAAAATATCATCAGAAGAAACTGTTTTGTATGAATTTGCATGATGAATTAATAAATAAATGACTGTCATTTATTTATTAATTCATAATGTTTAAAATGTTAAACATTTTCAATTTGAATATTTTTTTAATTAATTATAGGTATTATTTAATTTACATGAAACCATTGATTAATTACAAATTGTCTTTTCAAAAATTAATTAATGCATAAGACAAAAAATACTTTTAACTGCACCAAATTGGTTTTTTTTTTTGTGTTTGTTATCATTATTTTTTGGACAAGGTTTGTATAAAATATTGTTTTAAAATATTCTCATTTTTTATTATGTGAAGCCAGTGTCGGCAGCTGATAAACTATACTCATTTGTTGCATCAACTCAACTGAGTATTGGTTATCTCAAGAGATTGCCTTGCCACCTAATTCAGGGTGGGTTTCTAATTTCCAATAATTATCTTGTGATTTAATAATGAATTTATTTATAATATTAATGGCTTAATCTTTACAAAATGAGCTTACATAGATTTTACACCACATCAGAATATTCTAATGTTTTAAATTCTGACCAAAATAGAAGGCTCAGATGGATAAATTCCTGACATCTGTAGCGTCACAAGGTCGTATGGAAATGTCGTTATGAAATTAACATATTATGTTTGAATATTTAAACATCTGTGTACACACGAGGAAGGTACTTATTGATTTAGATATAGTCAAATATTTTTTCAATACATGGAAATGTAAACAATAGAGTTTTTCCATGTCAAGACTGACAGCAAGTTATTTTTAGAATTACTCTACTATAATTAAATATTTGAAGTACTAAAATAAGGCTTAATGTCCAGTCACTGTACCTAATACAACTATTCTAATATTAAAAAGAGGAAAGATTTGATTGTTTGTTTGTTTGTATTAATAGGCTTTAAAACTACTGAACCGATTTCAATAATTCGTTCACGGTTGGAAAGCAACACTATCCCCGGGTGACATAGGGTACTTTTGATCCCGGAAATGTGGGGGGAAGGGAAGGATATTATTGTCTTAATAATCATCTTTTCTTCATGTACGAAACATCAGGAAGTATACTAATTTTTATCAATACACCTTACAATAGATCTATAGATGACCTAATTTCATCTATACTACATCCTACTTGACCTAGTTTCCATATTCATCATAAAAAGGAATCATCCAGCTCTTTGACTAAGAAATATGGCTTCAATCATGATGACTAACTTTTGTTTTTTTTTTCTGAAGGTATTCATCTTTTTTACAACTGCATCGAAAAAAAGTGCATCCACAAACTTAAAAATCTACGTCCTACAGTGGCCGCGTGTAAATTGATTATAGATTTAGGTCTTTCGGAGTAAGTTATTGGAAAATGAGTTAGTTACATATAGCAATGAATGGGCCTAAAATTAGAATAGGAAGATCCTTCTCAGCATCATCATGTCGGACATTTTGTATTTTCCGTGGGTATCGATCTACGGCGGACTGGAATTTTCATCAACTTTTTACATCAAAATATCTACATTTTCTTGTTAATTTCATTACGACACCCTCATTTATGATTGAAATAAGATAAAAATCAACGTAAAGTTAATTCATAACGCCTTGTCCTGACGTTACATATGTCAAAACGTATAGCAAGATAGAACAAAGAAAATAGTAAAAATGATCGCATAAATACCTTTTTTGTCTGCCATTTAATAAACTACAAGGTAATTAAAATGTAAAATAGTTTGCACTTTGGTTCTCGTTGCGTTTATTACAAAGTTAGAGCTTTGGTAATTCAACGCAGTCGCAGAAACAACGGAGCTCAAACGATTCTTGCAATCATACTAGTGATGTACCGTAACGAAATCACTAGACTAAAGTCAAAAACACTTTTATCGATTGTCTTGATATCTAATCAAGATTTTTGCTGGGATATTTTTTGGAGGGCGAGACTTTTTCCGACTTCGACTTATTCATAATAAATGGGCATGTGTTATCTTTTTACGGTCATATTAATAACCAGGTATAACAATTTTTGAAATTGCTTTGATTTTATTTACAATACTTAGGTATAAAATAATAACCATTTTTCTCTATGAAAATAACTAAGTTGTGAGGGAAATGCTGATTTTAATTGGATGCCGTTCTTAACTTTACAAACAGAGCACACTAGTTTGAATCTTGCTTTTAAACACGTGACTGCAACAGCTAAAAACGAAATGCCCAAGAAAAAAAAATATTTTTAAGTACCTATTAATTTAAAAAGATATCTTTTCAGAGTTGTTATTATGAACCATTTTCAATTCGTACTATTAGGTCAGAATAATGTTTAATGGGAATACTACGCCGACAGGTCTATGTTGGTTGGCTGGCAGCATGCCGGGCGGCATTGTAAGCTAGCTCCTATTCTCTCAGGGTTTTACAACTGCATGGTTTTACAACTGGGTTGGGATCATTCGAGGCCGAGGGCCCTTTCAAGTGTGTTTAAATTACTGGCATAAGGGTTATGGGTCTAAACTTCTAAAGGAAACAGGAAAAATATTTGTGCGATGAATTTTGTCTTAGTTTAGTCCTTGCACGTATATTAGACCATTGTCACAAGAACCAGACAATGGATAAGCATGGTTAGATGATGAAAAAAATTAAAATAAAACAATTTTTTCTTTAATTTCATAAACAAATATATTTACAAACATTTATTATTCTTATTCTAGAACTGTTATATTAAATTCATATATTAGAAACCAACGACCATTTTCCTCCGCATCTGTAACAAAAAATAATAGTATGTTTATTTGTTTCGTAATAAGTAATGTTGATTTGCTTTTCGGAACCCATTGTAAAAGCTATGCTTAGTTTTGGGGCTAGACGACAGTGTGAATTATATCAGGGATATTTATTTATACTTTGAACTCGATAAGTCGTACCTGCAAGCGAGCAGGAACCGTGCGTCGTGCGCGCGCTGCAGCGGGTGCCGCGCGGGCTGCGCCGGCGCCAGCGCGCGCGCGCCGCAGCGCCCGCACTGACGCCACTTGCTCGGCCGCCAGCCGCCGCCCAGGTACATATACCTACCGATAGCAAAGTATAGTGAGTGACCAATCAACCCAAAATTATCCAAAAGTGCGTGAGTTCTCAACAAATACCTATTAAAAATCGGTTGTATGTAAAGCCGGTTTACTGACGATAGTTGAACGTGACAACGTCATATAAACATGTAAATGTATTATTGTATAGCAGCTGTCCACGCGGACGCATCGCTCACTCAAGTAGGAGAGAGACAGATGTCGAACGCTGCCGAACGCGGAGGCCGATTGTGCCTCTTTGTCGCTCGTTCCGCGCTCTCGCTTGCACTGGAACGCCGCATGAGTCATGTCTTTTCGTGCGTGCAGCCGGCTCCATCGAATTATAAGACTTTGTCCCGTCAAAAAAATAAGTGTCTTAGCGGCGGAATGTTCGTAGTTTAAGCAATTAAAACAAAACTTCTACTAAGCGGAAAACTCCACCAGCCATTAAAAATCACGCCACTAAGACGAGGATTAAAAACACCAGTTTTAGAGGAAAATCTATTAAGCTAAGCGCTAAAGTATACCTAATGGAATCCATAGCTAATGTAGGGGTTGTATCGCAGTGCGTGTACGTAGGTTCAGGAGCGTACCGCAGCGCTTCCGGTTCTACGCCGTACTCCAACTGAGGAACAAAAGAAAAAAGCAAAGGTTTTTACTAGACGAAAGCTACTGCCGAAATTAACATCATGAGATAAAGTAATGTTATATTTACAAAAAAAAAATGGTTTGAATGTGATATGTAAAAATTTCAAGAAATAAACTTCTAAACTTCAAGGAAAAATTGATAAACTTCAAGGAAAAATAACCTCCGCCTCCGCCTTAATTATGATAAGTTGCAAGTTGGTTTTCAGTATCTCACTCTGATGCTATATTACAAAAATTGTTTCGTCCTAAAAGCGACAAGAGCATTAGATAAAACAAATAAGCAATATTAACATTTCAAAGTTTTACATTCATATAAAATATCGATTTCTTCACAACACAATCGAAAACACGGACAACACTAACGTCCTTGTTTAAAAAAAAATATATATTTGACAGATACGTCTGACTCTGTGGCTTTGCGTCCGAAGTTTCGGAGGGAAAATCAAAGTTTTTGTTTAAGTGATAAATATTATAAAATTGTATTGTGCAAATTATCTTATCTTTATCTACCTATTTGTTTATGAATAACTGATTTCAGTATCTCACTCTGATGCTATATTACAAAAATTGTTTCGTCCTAAAAGCGACAAGAGCATTAGATAAAACAAATAAGCAATATTAACATTTCAAAGTTTGCAAAGCAAGCAAGATTCTGTCTTTAAATCCATATCTGGACAAAGACGGGCTATTAAGGGTTGGGGGAAGATTGCAAAATGCACACATAAGCCCAGAAATGATGCACCCTATCATCTTACCCTATAACAGTCGGTTGACTACCCTCATAATTGATGACGCACACAAATTGACCTACCACGGCGGAACTCGAGTTACTTTGGCCTTTATTCGCCAAAAATATTGGTTGACAAGCGGAAATCGAGCGACTAAAAAACACATAAGGAAGTGTGTGACATGCAAGAAACAAAAACCTATAAAACAGGAGCAAATTATGGGACAGCTACCAGGAGCTAGAGTCAATCAATCAAGAGCATTTATGCATACGGGGGTGGATTTTACGGGAAATGTGTTCGTTAAGGCCAACAAGGGTCGTGGAATAAAAACGCTTAAAGCTTATATAGCAGTATTCGTGTGCATGGTGACCAAGGCGGTGCACCTCGAATTAGTGTCAGATCTGACTACGTCCTCATTCTTAGCAGCACTGCGCAGAATGACAGCGCGAAGAGGAAAGCCCAGTCACATGTACAGCGACAATGGCCGAAACTTCGTGGGGGCGAGCAGAGTACTCCAACAAGAATATCAAGATATACAGCAAGTTTTCACTGACGAGTTTATGACAGAAATAACTGACATGGAAATAACCTGGCACTTTAACGCTCCAGCGTGGCCATCAGCTGGTGGGATTTTCGAAGCTGCGGTGAAAAGTTTCAAGTTTCACCTCAAAAGAGTGATTGGACAACAAGCGCTCACATTTGAAGAATTTTCAACTCTATTAGCACAAATAGAGGGATGTCTAAACTCAAGACCTCTGTGCGCATTATCAGAAGATCCTGATGATCTAGATTTCCTCACTCCATCTCACTTTCTTACTGGTGGTCCCTTATTGACCATAGTAGAGACTGAAAGAGACACAAGGACACGTTGGCAACTCACTCAAAAGATACTTCAAGATGTATGGAAACGCTGGAGAGCCGAGTATTTGACTCAATTAACAACTAGGAGCAAATGGAGAAAGCCTCATCAGAATGTCAATATTGACGACGTCGTCATAATTCATGACGAAAACCTCCCCCCAGGCAAGTGGATAATGGGGAGAGTAGTTGACACCCATCCTGGTCAAGACGGTCACGTGAGGGTCGTAACACTAAAAACAAAAAGCGGCTACATCAAGCGCCCAGTCACAAAAATATCAATTCTAACTGAACATCAAGAAAACAGCAAAAATGACGTAATCAACCAGGCTCCAATTCAAGCAAGAACCGCAGACACACATAGGGTTCATACAGGACGACAGAAAAACAAGAAATTCTCATTCACAACCCTATTTACCGCATTTTTGATGTTCATGACCTTTGTATCAAGTTCACATGGCATGACAAACATAACCACATTTAAAGATAATCAAGGATTATACTTCGACAAGTTAGCCAACATGCAGTTAATAAAGGACGAATGGAAAATCATCACATATTTCGACATGGGACCTTACTGGCAAGGAACACAAGCTCTAGAAAAATATTTAAAAACATTGGAAACATCATGTTCAATGATAACAAGAGAAAAAGTTCAATGTAGTGCAATAACCTTACAATTACGGCATCAGTTTACAGAACTCGAGTACTACAACCACCTGCTACTGAATCAGCAAATTCGAGCTCGTGCCAAACACGCGCGGCGCACGCGACGTGGCTTTATCAATGCAATTGGAGACCTCGCAGGCGACCTGTTCGGCGTGTTAGACGAACGCTTTGCAAAACAATACGAGCAAGATATCAAGTTACTGCGTGGGAACCAACAACATTTATTAAATTTATGGAAAAATCAGACTTCCATAGTAGAAGCAGAAAATAATCTTTTAAAGAGAACTGAAGACCTGATGAATCAGCAACACAAGACCGCACATCAACACATAATAGCTTTGGAAAAAGCCATGGATGATCTGAAAAATGCCGCTCAAGTAAATCTCATCCTTAACGACTTTGCTTTAGAGGCTATAATAGCAAGCAACATGTTAAACAATTTAAGAGTTCTACAGGATACGCTTCTGCAGACTGTCACTGAAATTCATCAAGGATATTTCAACATCCATATACTTACACCTGATCAACTTATAAAAGAGTTAAGTGCTGTATCAAGTCAAGCGCCACAAGACGTATCACTTCCAGTGAACAACATCCAGTCAGACCTCCGGAAGATGTATCAGTTCTTGACAGTACGAACAAGAGTCCTGGATGAATACTTTATCTTCGAAATAAAGATACCACTCATTAGCAGGGACACATTTGAGATCCTCCAAATTATTCCATTACCCAAATATCAAGATGAGAAGATGATCAGCTTAATTCCAGTGGCAGATTACGTAGCTGTTAACATGAAGAAAGATTTATTCATACCTGTGACTGAGAACGACATACAAAAATGTATTCATCAAGACGATGCGTATTTCTGTCGCAACCAAGGCCCAGAATACCTAATGAAAGCCGACAAAAATCTATGTCGACTAGAAAACTCGGAATGCATGATTGAAACAAAATCATGCCGAGACATATGGAAGGAGTCATTTTTCATAAACACTTACATTTATTTTTGTTGCAAACAATGTCAAGTACGAGTCATGTGCGACGATCAAATTACAGCGCATCAGCTGAGCGGCAGCGGCCTTATTACGATAGGTCATGGCTGCATTATCAAGACGGATAAGTTCACCATTTATCCTCACAGATATCATACAAGCGAGCTAAGGGTGTCACCAGACTTGTACTCGCCTACACTAGCGCCTATCAACAACATCATCAACATATCAATACCTGACTTCATCACGGAAACAGAGCCAAGTTCATCTATACAAGCAGAGGCAATTGAAATCGGAAGCAAGATCAAGGCAGTCAAAACAGAAGAAGAAGATTTGAAGATTGCTTCCGAAACCGTTTCATTTCATGACATCCACCACTACGTCATGATATACATCGTGATAGCTGTCGTTGCCATAGCAGGAATCATATGGATAGCACGTCGATTATCATGCAGACGAAGAGTGAGCGGAACAAGCACAGAGCCAGCCGCCCAGAGCGCAGTAAGAGAGCCATCTCCCATCATCGAGGCACGTTCCCGCCCTGCTCCCGCTTACCGTAGTACACCGAGCGTCGAAGAGCCTCAGCGCGTTGACAGAAACACGTCTCCCTCACCAAGAAGAGCTTTCACTGAACGGTTTCATAACACCGCGCCATGAAGTGTACATTTAGTAATATATAAGATACAATTTATAAGATTAGATTAAGCATGAAATGTAAATTATTTAAGTTAAGAGCAATTTATAATTTATTTATTTTTTTCTTATCAAGGATTCTCTAGCATCTCCCGCCCGGGAATATGTACAAAGTACAGTTTATTACTTAGCTGGCATAAGTTGTTTACGCTATACGAGTCAATATTAGTCATGTTTGTTTACTTCAAATTAGTTCTAAGCAGCCTTCAACAGTGTGCACACATTGTAACATTTTATTTTATCAATAAATCAAGTACATCAAGTTTTCGAGTGTTTATCAAGATCACCCAAGAGCAAGTAAATGTATGAACCAATCAAGGGCTCATACACATTCATATAAAATATCGATTTCTTCACAACACAATCGAAAACACGGACAACACTAACGTCCTTGTTTAAAAAAAAATATATATTTGACAGATACGTCTGACTCTGTGGCTTTGCGTCCGAAGTTTCGGAGGGAAAATCAAAGTTTTTGTTTAAGTGATAAATATTATAAAATTGTATTGTGCAAATTATCTTATCTTTATCTACCTATTTGTTTATGAATAACTGATTTCGGCTAAGGAAGATTGGAATAAAACATGATATTACAGGTGAGACACTTTTTTAAATTTTTATGCGTGGTAGGTATTTGCTCATGCGTTTTCCCTTACTCAATCCAGAATAAATTGAAAGACTAGCAACATGAAAAAGCCATTTGAGGTGTATTATTAGGTTTTAGTAAAATATTTTTGATTTGTCTTTCCTGTGTGCGTGTGTTAGCCTGTGTGTGCGTGTGTTAGCCTGTGTGTGCGTGTGTTAGCCTGTGTGTGCGTGTGTTAGCCTGTGTGTGGGTGTGTCTGTGTGTGTGTGTGTGTGTGGGTGCGGGTACTCACGGCGAGCGGCGCGGGCCGGGCGTGCGGCGCGCTGACGGCGCAGCGCGGCGGGCACTCCCACACGCGCGGCGCGCTCAGCGCAGTGCTCAGAGTCAGGCACTCCTCTGTGTGTGCGTGTGTCTGAGTCTCGTGTGTGTGTGCGTGTGTGTGGGTGCGGGTACTCACGGCGAGCGGCGCGGGCCGGGCGTGCGGCGCGCTGACGGCGCAGCGCGGCGGGCACTCCCACACGCGCGGCGCGCTCAGCGCAGTGCTCAGAGTCAGGCACTCCTCTGTGTGTGCGTGTGTCTGAGTCTCGTGTGTGTGTGCGTGTGTGTGGGTGCGGGTACTCACGGCGAGCGGCGCGGGCCGGGCGTGCGGCGCGCTGACGGCGCAGCGCGGCGGGCACTCCCACACGCGCGGCGCGCTCAGCGCAGTGCTCAGAGTCAGGCACTCCTCTGTGTGTGCGTGTGTCTGAGTCTCGTGTGTGTGTGCGTGTGTGTGGGTGCGGGTACTCACGGCGAGCGGCGCGGGCCGGGCGTGCGGCGCGCTGACGGCGCAGCGCGGCGGGCACTCCCACACGCGCGGCGCGCTCAGCGCAGTGCTCAGAGTCAGGCACTCCTCTGTGTGTGCGTGTGTCTGAGTCTCGTGTGTGTGTGCGTGTGTGTGGGTGCGGGTACTCACGGCGAGCGGCGCGGGCCGGGCGTGCGGCGCGCTGACGGCGCAGCGCGGCGGGCACTCCCACACGCGCGGCGCGCTCAGCGCAGTGCTCAGAGTCAGGCACTCCTCTGTGTGTGCGTGTGTCTGAGTCTCGTGTGTGTGTGCGTGTGTGTGGGTGCGGGTACTCACGGCGAGCGGCGCGGGCCGGGCGTGCGGCGCGCTGACGGCGCAGCGCGGCGGGCACTCCCACACGCGCGGCGCGCTCAGCGCAGTGCTCAGAGTCAGGCACTCCTCTGTGTGTGCGTGTGTCTGAGTCTCGTGTGTGTGTGCGTGTGTGTGGGTGCGGGTACTCACGGCGAGCGGCGCGGGCCGGGCGTGCGGCGCGCTGACGGCGCAGCGCGGCGGGCACTCCCACACGCGCGGCGCGCTCAGCGCAGTGCTCAGAGTCAGGCACTCCTCTGTGCAACAATACAAACATACTTGTAATAGTTATTTGATTATGATTGACGAGCCATTTGGTGTAATGGTCGAGAAGTCGAGAAGTCGGCAAAGGTCGCGGGTTCGATCCTCGCACGGTACAAACATTTGTGTGCATGAACATGTCTGTTTGTATCGGTCTGGGTGTTTCTATGTATAATATGTATGTATTTACAAAAAAAAAGTATATAAGTAATGTTTATCCGTTGTCTGGCACCCATAGCACAAGCTAATGCTTAGTTTGGGGCTAGATGGCGCTGTGTGAATAATGTCCAGAGATATTTAATATTTATTTATTTATTTATTTATTTTGCCATTGACGGAAGTGAAGATATATCGAAAGGTATTGAGACCGACGAAAAGGGAGGTTGTTGTGGTCCCTAAGGCACCCCGCTGGTGCAGAGGGTCCCAACAAGTTTTCTCCAAGCCGGCCGGTCCCGTCTTCAAGCGTCTTCCCATTTGAGTTCTTCCTTTCTGAGCTCCTTGTCCACCGATCTCCTCCACGTGTGTACTGGCCGTCCGCGTCTTCGCCTACCCTCCGGTTGCCACTCAAAGGCGATTTCAGCAGCATTACCATCTTCCCTACGGAGAGTGTGGCCAATCCACTTCCATTTCCGCTGGGCAATTACTTGCAAAATTCGAGCTTGATGGCATATAGACCACAACTCTTTATTCGAGATGGTATTAGGCCAGAAGATACGAAGGATAAATGGCAGCTATCATCATCATCATCCTAGCGTATTCCCGATTGCATCCAGTATGGAGCTCAGGGTCCGCTTCGACTATGATCCTAGATTTGACAAGCCTGGTTATTACAATGGAGCGATTGCCATCTGACCTCCGTAACCCTTACAAGGGAAACCAGACCATTTTGGAACATAGTCGGGACCAACGGCTTAACGTGCCTTCCGAAGCACGGAATCATCATTCTTTTCAGACATTCAGGTGATTCAAGCCTGCAATGTCCTAACCAAACTGGAAACAATCACACAAAGTGATGTTCCCCGCGGGATTCGAACCCACGACCTCCGGGTTTTAGAGCCCAACGCTCTAACCACTGTACCACGGAGGCAGTTAAATGGATAGGATAGGATAAATGGCAGCTATAATGCAGTCAAATATTGTGGGAGTAACTAAAGCGCACAGACTCCGCTGGCTGGGCCACGTGGAACGCATGGAAGACGATTACCTTTACTCTACTTTACTTTTACTTTAATTCTTTAACTTTTACATTTAATTTACATTGATTGAATTGGAACTTTACTTTAACTTTACTAACACTCTAAAATTAATTTACCTTGTACATCGTGCTTAGGCCCGGTGGACTGCAGCCTCGCGAGCGGCCGGCTCAGGGCTTCGCCCCCGCGGCCGCTGGCCCGCGCGAGCACCACTAACTTCCGCAGGAGCCCTATCGTTGTCGGATCGCTCCATATCTCGTATCTGGGACAAAAAATAAATAACTCTGAACATTATTCACACAGCGCCATCTAGCCCCAAACTAAGCATTAGCTTGTGCTATAGGTGCCAGACAACCAATGACGTTCAATTAAAAAACTAGACTCCCAATCACGCTCAAATATTGTCCGAAGCAAAAGTCTGCCCACCCGACTAATGGGCAGAGTTTTCGTTTAGTTGTATACAATTGACATTAAACACTAACTGCCACGAGATAAGGTGTTTATTTGAACGAAAGTGTTAATGTCATCTGTGTCAACGCCGCTCGGACGTTTTTTGAGGAATTTTTCTTAGAGATTGGGTGTCTAGTTGTATATTGAACGTCATTGTAGACAATGGATACACATTACTTATATACTTTTTTTTTCGTAAATACATACATATTATACATAGAAACACTCAAACCGATACAAACAGACATGTTCATGCACACAAATGTTTGTACCGTGCGGGGATCGAACCCGCGACCTCTGGTGTAATAGCCGACTGCTCGACCATTACACCAAATGGCTTGTCAAAGAAGCTATTCATCATTAGCTCGGAGAAAGGAAAGATATTTTTGAAGAATAGATTAGGCTCCAGCTAACCCCAGAGGTGGCGTCTGATCACAAGTATTAAGAGAGAGTAAGATTTAATTATTTTATTTAGTTTTTTTCTTTCTCTTTAACCCGTTAGCACTACCCACTATTTTTTTCTGCTTGGCCCAAAGGTTAACTGGCAGAGAATGCCATTAGGCATTAGGTCCGCCTTATGTACTCTTGATTGTGCATTTAAGTTTGAATAAATAAATAAGTATAACGTATGTATCAGCCATCACCACCATTATATTGTCCGACAAACTTATCTGTTCCGGTGGCGGTGTCTCTATTGTCGTTTTAGTATTGCTATTTAATATCATATTTGCACTTTCGGGAGTAAAGATAATTTTATTATCCAAGGGTGCAAAATGTTAATTTGATATTTTAATAATTGCTGTTGTTGACAAAAACGTAAAATGATAATTAAAAGACATATTTTATTGTTGCATTCCATTTCTCAATATTAACAATTCACTTTGGATTAACCAAATAAAACTAATGGCTTATTTGTAAGTTTTGTAACAGCAACAACTGGCAACACTTTCCTGAAGCAGTTTTTAAAAATTGACAATGTCATTGTATTTCCAATTTTGGCCACCGAAACAGATAATTTGGTCGCTCTATAAGTCTTTTTATTAGTTGTATAATCTGTGGCTCACCCTCTCTGCTGGTGAGGTAGTTGGTGATGCGGCGGAAGTGTCAGCAGTGTGGTGAGAGCCACGTCCAATGCTCGTTGGAGCGGTCGACGTAACGCAGCACATGCCGACACGTCACCACACGACTCGGGCTTGCTTTCTAACGCTAGGAGAGTCTGGAATAGACCGGATGTTGGATAAACAAACCTGGACGAGCCATTTGGTGTAATGGTCGAGAAGTCGGCTATTACACCAGAGGTTGCGGGTTCGCTCCCCGCACGGTACAAACTTGTGTGCATGAACATGTCTGTTTGTATCGGTCTGGGTGTTTCTATGTATAATAATGTATCTATTTAAAAAAAAAATTATGTAAGTAATGCTTATCCGTTGTCTGGCACCCACAGCACAAGCTAATGCTTAGTTTGGGACTAGATTGTGCTGTGTGAATAATGTCCAGAGATATTTATATTTATTTATTTAAGTTTTAACTGATTTTCCAATGGCATTTGAGAATTTTAACTTTTATTTGAAAGCTTGCTATCAATTTATTTAATGCACTTTTCGTTTACGTTTATTCTACCTTTACTTTACTCTTACTTTACTTTTAATTTACTTACTCTTACTTTACTTTTCTTTTACTTTACTTTTTACCTTAAAGTACTTTATTACTATCCCTACCTTCTCCTGGTCGTGATGGTCGTCGCCCAGCAGCGCCCGCGCGGCGGAGTCGGGCTTGTCGTCCGGCCGCAGCGCCAGCGCGGCCGCCGCCCAGCCCGCGTGCACCATCTGTGCGCACGTCAGCCATGACGCACTCGTGGCTAGCGCAGGTGACACTTTACTAACTATTCTCACCTTCTCCTGGTCGTGATGGTCGTCGCCCAGCAGCGCCCGCGCGGCGGAGTCGGGCTTGTCGTCCGGCCGCAGCGCCAGCGCGGCCGCCGCCCAGCCCGCGTGCACCATCTGTGCGCACGTCAGCCATGACGCACTCGTGGCTAGCGCAGGTGACACTTTACTAACTATTCTCACCTTCTCCTGGTCGTGATGGTCGTCGCCCAGCAGCGCCCGCGCGGCGGAGTCGGGCTTGTCGTCCGGCCGCAGCGCCAGCGCGGCCGCCGCCCAGCCCGCGTGCACCATCTGTGCGCACGTCAGCCATGACGCACTCGTGGCTAGCGCAGGTGACACTTTACTAACTATTCTCACCTTCTCCTGGTCGTGATGGTCGTCGCCCAGCAGCGCCCGCGCGGCGGAGTCGGGCTTGTCGTCCGGCCGCAGCGCCAGCGCGGCCGCCGCCCAGCCCGCGTGCACCATCTGTGCGCACGTCAGCCATGACGCACTCGTGGCTAGCGCAGGTGACACTTTACTAACTATTCTCACCTTCTCCTGGTCGTGATGGTCGTCGCCCAGCAGCGCCCGCGCGGCGGAGTCGGGCTTGTCGTCCGGCCGCAGCGCCAGCGCGGCCGCCGCCCAGCCCGCGTGCACCATCTGTGCGCACGTCAGCCATGACGCACTCGTGGCTAGCGCAGGTGACACTTTACTAACTATTCTCACCTTCTCCTGGTCGTGATGGTCGTCGCCCAGCAGCGCCCGCGCGGCGGAGTCGGGCTTGTCGTCCGGCCGCAGCGCCAGCGCGGCCGCCGCCCAGCCCGCGTGCACCATCTGTGCGCACGTCAGCCATGACGCACTCGTGGCTAGCGCAGGTGACACTTTACTAACTATTCTCACCTTCTCCTGGTCGTGATGGTCGTCGCCCAGCAGCGCCCGCGCGGCGGAGTCGGGCTTGTCGTCCGGCCGCAGCGCCAGCGCGGCCGCCGCCCAGCCCGCGTGCACCATCTGCGCGCACGTCAGCCATGACGCACTCGTGGCTAGCGCGGGTGACATTCTAAAAACATTGTAATAATTATCATTTCCTAGAATATCAGCCCCACAGCGCCATTTTAACCCCTCTGTAAAGCCGGGTACTCAATAACGAGCCATAACCATAAATCAAATCATCAATCAATCAAATCAAAAATATCTTTATTCATATAGGCATTCACTGAAGCACTTACGAATCGTAAATAAAAAACTAAAATTTACATAACATGCGAGATACAGTAACAAGGTTCTAGTGTGTACGCGTTTAATTACGGCTCACGATGTCGCCGGTACGCTCGCTGCAAGCCGCACGCGTACCGCTCGCAGCAGGTTTGCGAACCACGTACACACTATGTTTTTTGGTTACAGTACATGCAACGGTTACAGTTACGGCTCGCTAGTGAGTACCCGGCTTTATAGGTGGTGAGGTTACGACTAATCCCCCACCTATAATCACGTGATTTTCCATAAAGTGATAACGAAAACGCACCAAATGTTTAGGTAATACTAAATTACCTGCACAAAGCTATCCTAAGTTTCAACCAGCTGTGATAGTAGTACTGCTGGAATGATGGCGGCTGACGTTGAAACGTCTCCGTTAGTCTACAAAAAAGAAATAAAGTAAATTTATCAGACACTGATAAAGAAGACAATTAAAAAAACAGGAAAGACGACTAACCATACTGATGCAAAAGTTTGTGAGGCCTTACCTCTCATAGACTGGTTCTATCAGGGCAGGCTTCAAGGTCATGAGCAAGTCCAGACAATCGTAGCCGGACACCATGGAATATTCTAGCAGCGTGCACGCGTGGGTCGAGTGGGCCATAGGGCTCGCTGTAATATAATATCAACCTTTTTAACAAGATAGCATCTTAGTTATAATAGTTATTTGTTATACAAGAGTGCAAAGTTGCTTTTTAACCGCGTGTTCAATTTTGATGACCGAGCAAGCGAAGGATTCAAAATTAGAATCCTGAGCGTTAGCGAGGGAATCAAAAGAGCACGAGGTGAAAAATCTTTGCACTCGAGTGCAACACGTAACTTTTCATTCCACCTCAGCGAGGAAATGACTAAATGCAAAAAAAAAACGTTTGACAAATTAAAAAAAAGTTGTATGATATATTCGGCACCATAGAGGCAGCAGTAAATAGGTTTAATGTTTTTTTTTAATTCACAAACTTAGTGCACACGATGTTCTAAATTCAATTAACTTTATCCTCTAGAGAATAAAAACGGCTTTTCCACTCAGATATTGAAGATTAAAAATACTATTTCCGAGATGGTGGGATGAAAAATAAATTACAATGAACAAATAAAACATCATTTTTGGGATTTTGACATTACCAACAAACACAACAAGAGGCTGTTGAGGATCGGCACTTAGATCAACCTTATTTACATGAGTTTATGTTTTGTTTTAAAATGGTTTTTAATGTTTTGTTTTTGATTGTCAGATACGGTCTTGGTATGAAATTGATTGACTTGTGTATTGTTGCAATAACATTTACCAGTTACCAGCCCACGTCTAACGCATTGTCAACACGGGCTACACAAATTGTATACAAGTATTTCCCAACTGGCACTGATGGCAATGATACTCACGTATATCAGGCAGTAACGGAAGCGAATAGACGTACAACTGCGCGAGCGTGTCGACGCACACCAACACTCCGCCCAGCGCCGACATCTCCGCACACGATACAAGTGCGCGTATGGAACCGCTCTGCGAACAAAGACTCTGTTTACATACTAACACATCGGATCTCGCATCAGAGTATTATCAAGTTCAAATAACATAAAAAAGTAAACCGTGTACTCTTTTCAACCCTGCTTGAAGAAATTATAAGCTGCAATTAATGTCTTTAGAACTTAAGATTGCCTTTTACCTCTCCAAACTGTATAAGGTCAAAGGAGAATGGTAGTGTTTTGAAATTTTATTTACTTAGACGACGTTATTGTGCCTGCAATGTATGTGTTGAAAATCAGACAAAATTTTAATTCTGGAATGATCCTATGCTATGTTGGAAAGTCTACAAACAAACATACCGGTAACACTCCAGGGCCGTATTTAGGTTTCTTAGGAGGCGTGCCCGCCCCTGCCGGGACTTCAGCCGCCCCTGTACCGCTTGTGATTACTGCTCGAGAACATATCTGTAAAAACATAATGTTCCTGTAATTATTCACACAGTGCTGTCTATCCTCAACAAACGTTTGCAGCGGCGAAAAATACGCCTTAAAGGTCGTCTTTGTGACATATAACGTTATAAATACAAAAGTAAGTCAGAAGCTGGTACTTACAAAATGATGGCTGTCTCGAGACAGCAGATGCAGAGCTTTAGGAGTAGCCAGTACTGCATGAGGGGGCGTAAGAGGTAGTTTACTGCTAACGATCTGTACTGCTTGCTCTCCCCCCTCTATGGGCCATACTGCTGTCTGCTGCCACGCCTGATAAATAAGACAGAGCTATTATCAGGAGACAAATTGTGCCTAGAATTAAAACTGCTTTATACATAGTACTTTTTTTTAAGTTAAGTGATGTGTAAATATTAATATCTTTCCGTACGTACACAATTTCAAAGACAAGAATATGGAAAAGCACCATCTGTTGTTTAGAAGCCGAAGTAACTCACGACAGTATTGAAGCAGTCTGCGCAGTGCTTCCATTAAGTAGGTGTGGTAAAGGTTGCAGACAGCAAACTTAATTGTGCCGGAGTTTCTGACTAAAAAGATGGTAAAGGAGGGGGTGGTCTCACCACAGTATTAAAACAGTCCGAGCTCTTCTGGCCAGCAGGCGGCGCTCCGGGCGGCGTCTTAGCGAGCAGCTTGTGGACGGGATGCGCTCGCTCCGTCAGCTTCCACAGAGAGAGCGTGGACCCGGCTATGAGGAGGGAGTCCGTGTCTTCGCGGAGGCACCAGGTTATTGACACTGGCGGATTGTAAATATACAAGGGTTATAGATTTTTGTCCTTTGCTGCAATGTAGTTGGATAGTTGATTGTACAAAATACAAAAACTAAATAATAAGTAAATTTTTAAATACGTATTATGTGGTGGGGATATTTACCCGTGCAAATAAACGGCGGCGACGTCGTGTGACACGTAGTGCATTCTTTTTGTTACTTTGCAGTTTCTCCTTCCATGGGATTTATAAGCTATAACTTTCATATTTCTGATCGGATTTGCACAAAATGAATTGAATCGAAAGGTTTGCTATAAAAGTATCAATATTGTGAACAGTGTCGATTATACGGATGTGAGACGTGGACAACGACACAAAGAGATAGAGAGAGACTGGAAGCATTTGAGATGTGGTGTTGGAGGAGACTAAAGAGTATAAGCTGGACGGAAAAGAAAACTAATGAGGAGGTTTTAGAAATGGTTAAAGAGAAAAGATGTATATTGAAAACAGTAGAGAATAGAAGAGGGAAAATGATAGGTCACCTTATACGTCATGATATGCTTATAAAAACATTACTGGAAGGCAAAATAGAAGGAAGAAGGGGAAGAGGTAGACCAAGACGGAGTTACGTGCAGCAGTTGAAAGAAAAAGCTAATGTCATGACGTATAAGGAGCTTAAGGTGCTGGCAGAGTCCAGAGAAAGATGGAAATTGCTCCACCGACAAGAGTGAAACTCTTAAGTTGATGATGATGATGATGTCGATTGCTATCGAAACTCTTGATATCTAGTGCATGGTTCCTCCACTTAGCGAGCCTGCTTCGAGTATCAGTCAGAGCAAGACGCCGACGCCGATGTCAAACAGCAGACAGAGCAGAGTCACAGTTGACTATTGGTAGCTAAGGCTACTGCGTGTGCTTGCAAGCGCTTGCAGCGCTGGCAGCGGCTGCATGTGTCACGTGTACTCACCGGGCCGCGCGTCCAGCGGCAGGCACAGCGCGGGCAGCGGCTGCACGGCCAGCAGCGGCGCGGCGGGCGCGGGCGGCGGCGGCGCGCGCGCGGCGGTCACGGCGCACACGCGCGCGCACCACCACCGCGCCGCCGCGCAGCACACGTACGCTACCACTAGGCTGCCGTCTGCGGCAAAAGGAGTCGAACACCATTCATTATGCGACTTTAAAAAACAGCGTTAATTCGACCTCGCCACTTAACGCGACCTGATTAAAGCCTGCGCCACAAAATCTAGTAACGTAATTAACGGGAGTAAAACTTATCTATATTGATGTTTTCCTAGATCTCATCAAGGCATTCGACATCGTGGTAATTCCTATCTTGCTAAGGAAAATAGAACGCCTAGAAAATAGCTGATTATACTTGTAGATGCTGAAGTCTCAACTGGTTCAATTTGTTATTTTAAGGCAAAAAGA
The DNA here is from genome assembly GCA_949319885.1 of Mecyna flavalis. Lineage (NCBI taxonomy): Eukaryota > Metazoa > Arthropoda > Insecta > Lepidoptera > Crambidae > Mecyna > Mecyna flavalis. Next base: position 341,972 of record OX439420.1, on the reverse strand, counting down.
AGTGTATCAACGTCAATTTTTATTAGAACAAAACTAAAATAGTGTCTTTTGGAGTTCCACAGGGTAGTATTCTAGGGCCTTTCCTGTTTCGGATTTATGTAAAGAAAAGGCCCAAAAATGTATGAAGCCTGAATGATCTCCTTTGAACAATAGGCTTTAGTTCAAATCAGCACGTAAACATTTGCCTAACAACAGTCCGCCTTTTGTATTTTTGCAATATTTTGGTTGTGCAATAAAGATTAAACCAATAAATAGTACCAAGCAGCAAATAACGTAAATTAAAAAAAAAAACCACTTACTCTTATGAGCCATAGCAGCACACGTGATGTAATCCCTTGTGGGGCGAAGCGCCTCGGTTGCGACCAGCGCGCGGGTAGAGTCTGCTGACGCGGGCGGCGTTAGCGCACCAAGTAGACCCGTCGCTGATACTACCGCTGCTCCTTCACACGCCACCCCACTGTCAAATGTACAGGGCATTTTTGTGGAGTCGAGGGGAATACCTGGCGTAGACGAGCCCATGCATGTGGGACTAACATTGTAGTATCAGCCTATTAATGTCCCACTGCTGGGCAGAGGCCTCCATCCTTGAAATCAAGTTATCGCTACAATGATGGGTATTGGCTTAATCACCACGCTTGCCAAATGCGGATTGGTGATCACAAACCCGAGCTGTGTCCGAAAAAGCTCGACCCGGGAATTGAACCCAGGACCCCGAGATCTCGGCCCGGTACTTAAACCACTAGACCATCGAGGCGTTCTAACATTGTAAGGTCTACCACAATGATGTATTAAGATAATTTGATAAACAACACTCGGGACGCTAACGCTTTAGCGAAGAGAGCTAAATAACCAAACCCGACAAGATGATTGAACACTGATTTATTAAAACTATGTAAAATATTATGTAGATTTGTGGTTATTCATAAGAAAGCTAAATATGTTTGTCGCAATAATATAAAAGTACAGTAAGAAATGTGCGGTTGGCCTGTACCAATAGAAATAAATAAAACCACACAAACTAATTTTTTCCTTTTTTTGTAATAAAATTGTCTATTAAATACAACTCGTATTTCACAATAAAATACGCTCGTGGCGATTGACCAGCCCCTCGCAGGATTCCACTGGAGTGTGGGTGGCGCAGGACCAACCAGTTTGGAGGCCTATGTCCAGCGGTGGACGTCTTTTGCTGATGATGAAACAAAGATATTTCTCACCCGAATCCCTTGAGCGTGGGAGTGGATCTTAACATCTGGAACTTGTCCGGTATGGGGGCATCGGGCTTCTTCTCAACAGCCGTCACACGCCGCCCGTTGTGGAAAAATGATGCCTTGATGATGTGCTCGCCTGCGAAAAAACAAAGGGAATAATGACTTGCCATTATCTACATTACCTTTTATCAATACTATGTCTGTTAAATTTTATGTCTGCTACAGGCAATAGCTGAAAATCAGCAGTGTCATGGTGACACAATATAATGTCACTTGGTTTTGTTTCATTGTTCTTATATTTTTTACGTTTCAAATATGAAGTGTTCATGTGTAATGTGTATGGTACAAATAACTGCTGATGGACTTTTATCTATCTACTGATGGACTAGTGACTCTAGACAAAGCAATTACTAAGTAGAATGGCCATTAATAAAGCAATAATAAGAATTTACTTAAATGAAAATTCTCTAAAATAACATTGTTATTATAATATTTGAAAAAATTATTTTTCATCAGCTTCTATTTCATTTTAACGAAAACAAATTACTACATAGTAACCAGTTTGGTTTTACTAAAAACAAATGCACCACTGATGCCGGTGTTGCACTTCTTAAACATATATTTGATGCTTGGGAGAACAAACAGGATGCATTAGGTATCTTTTGCGATTTGTCTAAAGCATTTGATTGTGTAGATCATCAGATTTTGTTAGAAAAGTTGAAGCATTATGGTGTTTCGGATAATTCACTTTGCCTTATAAAGTCATATCTTTCTGATCGAATACAAAAAGTAGATATAAATGATACTACCTCAATTGGCGCGCCTCTCCAAATGGGCGTGCCCCAGGGTTCAATATTGGGCCCATTGCTGTTTTTAATCTATATTAATGACTTGCCTTACTTCACTAAAGACTTATGTGAAATAGTATTATTTGCTGATGACACCTCGTTATTTTTAAAATTGACCGCGGTAAAGAAGTTTTCGACGACGTAAATAATGCTCTTTCCCAAGTACTCCATTGGTTTTCAACAAACAATCTTTTATTAAACTCAAAGAAAACAAAATGTGTCAAGTTTACACTGCCTAATGTAAGACAGGTCAATACGACGTGCATTACTGTAAATGGTGAACCCATAGATGTAATTGAGTCTACTGTCTTCCTTGGGATCACCATGGATTCTAAGCTGCAATGGGGTGCCCATATCGCTGCTCTGGGAGGAAGATTAAGCTCGGCTGCATATGCAGTCAGAAAAATAAGACATCTTACAGACGTTGAAACGGCGAGGTTGGTTTATTTCAGCTACTTTCACAGTGTAATGTCGTATGGTATTTTGTTATGGGGCACCGCTGCCGATTTACAAGCTATTTTTGTGCTTCAGAAACGAGCAATTCGCGCCATATATAAGCTTAAACCACGTGACTCACTGAAGGAACTCTTTAAGGAAATTAATATTCTAACCGTAGCATCACAGTACATATTCGACTGTATCATGTATGTACGCAAAAACTATGATTTTCTAAAAAAAAACGGAATGTCATAGTTTTAACACAAGAAATAAACATAAGCTTGCCGTTCCAAGCCTCAGACTCAGTAAAACTTGTAACTCATTTGTAGGATTAAGTATAAAAATGTTTAATATGTTGCCACAAACTTTTATTGACTTGCCTATACATAAATTTAAATTAAAAATTAAAGAATGCCTTATGAAGAAAGGCTATTATAAAATAGAAGATTATTTTAATGATAAAAATTTGTGGTCACATTAAGTTGCTTCCTAGCACATGTACTCTGCCTGCGCCTTTGTATCCTCTGCCTGCGCCTTTGTATTGTTATTTGTATTGACATGATCCTTTGTATTGACATTATTATTTATTGTGACTTAAATTATTTTTGTGATTTTAAATTTTTGAATTTTATAATTTTTAATTTGTAATATTTTTTTGAAAAAAGGCAAAACTGTTGAGTTTCTTGCGGCACTTCTTTCCTCAACAGGCCATTGACGTCGAAGTGCTGGTAGGGAAAAAAAAGAATGACGTGTAAAAGTATTTTAAAAAAAATCTATTTGCAGAATAAATTTATTTTATTTTATTTTATTTTATTTTTATTTTTATTGGGACCATGTTAAACCTAATTAAGCCAATAAACCAGGAATATAATACAATCTTACATTTCATAAATGTAATGCAAAATTAATCTATTACCTGGGAAGTTGGCAGTGTACAAACAAGTCCACTCGTTAAGCAGGTATTCCTTCTGGCCAAACACGGAGACATCTCCTGCAGTAGTTGCTACTAACAGTTGCTTCCCTTCAAGGTCCCATTCTAATGCTGACACCTGAAAACAAAATATGGGAACTCTAGTTAATATTATTCTGTAGATATAGTAGACTTGTCACATCATCAGTCAGATAAGTTCCAGATAACCTTTATTTTAAAAGTTAAAAAAAGAAAAAAAAAACTGAAACATCCTATTTATTAATTTAAGCTTTATTGCACAAATCAAGTACTAAAGGCGGACTTAATGCCTCATGGCATTCTCTCCCAGCCAACCTTTAGGCCAAGCAGAAAGAAACAGTAAAACCGAAAGAACAGTATCTTGTTAGTGGTAAATGTTTATAATAATACAAAGAGAGCTGTTGTTAACATTTTTCAAATGACTCATTCTACAATTGAAACCATTGTAATGTAAAATTGTTTTTCTATTATATGTTTGCTTTCATATATATGTTCAGCTAACTACTCCTCAATGGCTGTACCAATACGGTTGAAGTTTTTATGTATACTTCAATGGGTTCGTGAATTGATTGAAAACACCATAGTACTAGGTAAGAGGCATTGTTGTTGGTATGTAACCAATTGCTATTATAAATCAGAGAACTATTATAGTATTTTTTTTTCACTGCAACCAATTAGCAACGTTAGAACCATAGTGATCCAAGTCACATTTTCAACTATTAATCCTTCTAGCCCCGGATTACTAGACACAATAGAAAATCTATTGTTATGCGGCACCCGAGTGCCGGTTCGGCGTTTAGTGGTTAAAAAAAAAACGGGGGAAAAGCGTTTGGATTTGTTCCTGAAATTGTCCTATTCCAAAGTGACCGATATGAGTTTCCTTATGAAAATTGCTATAAATAATAAGCACTTGGATCAGTGTGGCATGAAAAATATGTCTTTTTTTGGGATGTTAATAACAAAATATTGATTTTGACAAAAATGTCACTTGGATCACTATGGTTCTAACGTGGTCAATTCTGGTCTATAATTGAAAGCCACTTAGATTACATTTCCTCTCTAAGCCTTCTACGGCGAGGGGGATATTCTTGGGGAGGATACTATTATAGTTACACTTTAAATATTTACCGGATGCGCAGTACTAGTAACTTTGTGGCTATCCCATGGTGTGTCAAGATCACATACGTAAACGTGACCACCCCACGTGTCACCCATGACATCGGACAACTCTGTTGGTGATGAGAACGCTATGATGTTCGCTGATGATATCGTACACAGCGGTCTGACTACTTCTGTGTCTGATGGGCTGAAAGAAAATAAATAGGTATTATTTTCTTGGCAGTAACAACAAAATTAATATGGTATGCCAAAAATATATTCATAAATGAATATCCTATTACATACCAGATAATTATATTTAATAGAATAGAATAGGTTAAATTGTGATAGTTTTTGCCATAAATGACTTCTTAAGCGTAAGTTTCAAGTTGTAATCAAGTAAGGAAAGTATGATTTAATAACATAGTTTTGACGAAACATTCGCTTGTAGATGCTTAAATAACTTAATATGAAGGTTGTTTTAGTCATTCTTAAGCTGATTACGACCACACCAACTGTTTTTAAAAATCTAACAAGAGTTAAATGAGAAAAATTCAAAAGTTACCTTTCGAAATGAGGAGGCTCGCATTTTAAAGGTTTTCGTCTCATAAAATACACTAATTCCATACTGGATAAAAAGGTAACTTTAAGCTAAAAAATACAAATAAATAAATAATATGTTTTTGTTGACGAAAATCAATAAAATTGTGTTTTGTAAGCACCGGGACCGCTTGCAACGCTAGCTAAGTAATTTTGGCTTGTCAAAATCAAATTGACAAAACTGCAGAACATGGCAAAATCGTTTTGTTTCCGAAGCTTGTTATATAAAATTGGATCATTTATAAATCACTCTATCGTTGGGATATGTATAATATTAGCCTTAACAAAACTCTATAAATGTAAGTTTTAGCAATACTGAAATATTTTTAACCACTCATACGTCCACTGTAACCACAGTTACAGAGACCATATACCTCAGGACAGTCCGTGTAACTACAGTTACATTTTTAAGAATTCGCGCCCGCCGATTGTTTTTTTTCTTTTTCTTATCGCTGTGGATGTTTATAGTCTGTAGTGTTGCTGGTTTTTGACGCTCTATGATATGTACCACACCTTATTTCAAGTGGAACATAACTTAGGCTCATGGCTACAAAAAAAAAAAATTGTCAAGTTGCTTGTTGTTTTTGTGGATCAGTGCGCGAGTGACTCCAGCTATTTTATTCGAGAAATCATGCCGTAAGTAATAAAATATTATTGTTGTGTATATCAAAATATTTATAATCTTACATATTTTCATATTTTATAACATTATGTGCGATTCCAGTCAGTTTTAAAGTAAAAATTTGGATTAAAAATAGGTCGGTGACTCTGTGTTTTTATTAGTGAATAATTGGAAGATCTAAAAAAGTTCTTATATTATATCGTAATTAAATGTTTTAATATGAAAACTTATTAATATTATAGCCTGGTTATTACCATACTTTCTTGAAATATTCCATATTTCATTCTGGATTAGACAATTTACCATACGTGAACTTCGATTTCACAGATCATGTAGCTTTAGTTTTTATTTTATTTGTAATATTTTTAAGATGATTTATAATGGGATTTTGGTTCCAAATGAAAGGCCATTAAATTACCTAAAACCCAAAATTGTTTTAATATTGTAAACGTCAAAAATATCTAATAAAAAAATTATTTAAATTGAAAACTAGGACAAAATTAGCATTTCTTAAAATTCACTGTAAGATCATTAATAGAATATAATGTTAAAATCAAACATAACTATTGCCTAAAAATCGTCAACTAATAAGCCTTTCATTAGTATTTTTCATTTTGCGATATTTGAGTTATTTACTGAGTAATAAGCATTTATTTAGCATACGTCTCCTATCGATTTTATTTTGCGCGTATCACGTGACTCGCGGACTGTCCTGACAACCTAGCGAAACGCGCGCGGACGTTTGAGTGGTTAACTGGGCTATCGTGTCTTCTAAAAGTGGAATAGGTGAATCGATGAATTAGTAGACATCAATCGACAATCTCTGAAACTGGAAGCACTAGTACCGCACCTAACTTCACTCTTAACCGTGCAACGGTCCGAAGTTCGCTCACGTCACATTTTGTCCCGGGCATTGCCCTTTCATTATTGAGTTGTTTCCGAACGGAGCAGTCTTGAAAATGGCGGACGGTTCAATGTCGCTTCGATAGTGGCTGTGTTTTATGATTACGATAATTTAGGTGAATTTTATGTGAAAATGTGATAGCGATGAATTAAAAACTCCTGTGTAGTGTTATTTTAGTGTGTTCCAAGATGTGTCGGACAGGGATGTGCCGTTTCGGGATCGCTAACTGGATATTCTTGATCGCCTGTTTCCATTTGTTTACATACGCTAAAGGTAAGAATCCTTGTTATATTGCCTGGATATCGATCGAGGCGAGTGTTGCAGCGGCATTTTACGATAAACGACAAGTTTATCATACTTATTAACATACGGAAGCGATTATAAACCAAGTTTTAATGGTGCAACTTTCATTTCGCCTCAATGCCAAGGATTGCTCGGGTTTTCCGTTCTGTAGAATACTCAAGATATTTACGTTTTTGGACAGTTTATTTACGTTAATGGTTTATTGTTGTAGTTGATTACATCGCGGTGGCAGGAGGAGTGATTTATGAACGCTAGTGGTTATATATTTATTGTTATTAGACTGTTCCTAATGGTCTGGTTTGTAGGAAGGCACGTCTATTGAATGTTATTAAGAGACTATAATGGGTGATTTTGAGCGGTATTCGTAAACAAGACGAAGAATGTTCGGCTGGAATTTTCTTATTAGCTTTGTGGCTAAATTAAGACAGTTAATCTTGTAGGAATTTGAAAATGGTTTCATATTCTTTATTTACGATATTTATCTTCAACAATTTCTATTATCATTACAGGATCTATATCCTACATTATTAGGGAAAATAATCAACTAAATAAGTACTACACTCACCGGCAATATAACTTGGCCACTGGGCTTTTTTCATACAAACATGGTCACTTTAGTGTCTCATAGATAGAAAACTATTTGCAGCTGTGCAATGATTATTACGTCAATGGAGAGGCCGAAAGCCCGATTAACAAATCACAGTTTCAAGAATTCACACTAACAGCTCAATTTTCTAAAAAAGGAAAAACAATGAACCGAACTCAACGCTCCATATATCCATATATGGAGCGTTGAGTTCTGTTTATTGTTTTTTCTTTTTGAGAATAGTGAACGATTTTTGGCAATTTTTGAAACTGTAATTCGATAATTGGGCATTTGGCCTCTCCATTGACATATTTCTATTCAATAAAAACAAACAAACAAATCTTTCCTCTTTATAATATTAGTGTAGAAAATACCTTTGTTGATATCACAATAATCAATTAACTTTATCAGCAGTTATTACCAATACATCTGCGATCTTCCAATTGGTCTCTTTTTGTCATACTATGGTCTCCATACTTATAGACCCTACTCTACATGTCTGATTTACAGGCCACATGTCCTGCCCATTGCCATTTCAATTTAGCTATTTGCTTATTCACACAAATACTTTATTTTTAACTGTTTCTTTTCTGTTTCAACACAGGTTAAATTACGTCTCAGAAAAAGTATAAACATTGAAATATTTCTTCAAGCTTTTCAAAGTTGTGAAGAAAGTCTCAAGTTCAAGAAGTTGAAAGATGAAACAAGAATAGTAATGTAAATAAAGTGATAATTTTATCATGAACTTGTTTCTTTATTCAAAGTTTGTTTTCTTAACTTACATTTTATATCAGCGGGATGAGTTGTTTGATTCAAAAATTAAACTAGGACAACTCATCCCGCGGGATGAGATTGAGTGGGCTGAGTTGACCAAAGCCTCATTTTAATGAATAGCTCGTAGGTTGTCTTTAGCCTTGCGAATAGGTGGTAAAAGATTTTTATACTTAAGCCATTCTATTATCAACAGACACAGGGCAAACACAAATGTCTATCGCATGTCCTGTGTGTTGGATTTGATGCCATTACCCCTGAAGCATACGTCAGGATCACTGCCAAATGCACTACCCTAGCAATCACAACATATTACATGTTTATACTCTCTGCAGTCTTAAAGGTAAAATGCAGTTCGCTGGATGTGTGGGATTTCGGAATTTCACTTTCTAGGCTCACAATCAAATAACTGACATAGAAGTTTACACCTTAAGTCGAACAGAACAAGTGCTACTTTCGAATGAAAATTTAGAATTGCAGTGACTTGCCTAGATGCATAATATTGCTATAGAATCAAAGGACAGCATTTGGTATTTGAGAGATGTTTTTAGTCACAGTACTTAAGCATTTCAAGGCGGATTGCAAGCATTAGAGATATAGGAAATGAGGGCTAATGTCGTCAGGCTAACCAGTCGGCGACACAGTGTCAGTTCTAGAAGATAACTCATCTATCTTTTATGAAGCGCTCTGTCCCGTTGCGCTCTGTCCACCACTCTGTTGTTGCCTTTGGCAGTTCTGCCAGCTGCCAATGGCAAAACTGCCGTAAGCAGACAGTCACGCAACCTACCTGACTGTAAGCGGCCACTGCGGCCTATTCCATCGCCAAACCAAGCCAAAGCGTCGCTCAATGTGATGCCAGACTGTAGACTCATGTGATCTTAGAGCCTGTGATTTCAAGTGTACTGGCTAAAGGTCCCCTCACCGGGAGCATTCGCGTGTAATGTAACGTTGCAGACTCGAGCATTACATCAGTAAAGGAGGAGAACTGAGCATTACAATGCGCACCTTGTAATGATACAATGTGTAATCAATCAATTACACGCGATGACGCGAACGTTCGTCGGTCAGGAAGGTATTATTGTAATGTAAAGCTCGGAAGACGAATCTAATGTTACATTACATGCGAATGCTCCCGGTGAGGGAGCACCTTAAAACATTTATACTGTTGGAACACAGCCAGAGCTGTTATTGCGGCAAACTCCACCTATGGGGCTAGAATAGCTAGCCAGTCGGACTCTGAAAAAGTCCTACCACCAACCAGACCCAAGGCAGGAACCAAACCCACAACCTCCGGGTTTTGTACACGAGCGGCTTAGCCACTGTTCCACGGAGGTCGGAGGCGGTAAATGAAACTTCTTCAACTTTAGTTACGTTTACTTTAATTTAATCTATCTAAGCTTACGTGCTTCCGCATTAATTCAATTTCGTAAACAAAAAAGTTTATCTAATAGAAGAATTACTCGGCTGATTGGTCGAGAAACTTACTGGTGATTTCTACATTTGCCAGGCAAAGTTTTGCGCAAGTTGATAAAGTTGGGGGAAACGAAGAAGCCAATTGTGGGAAATTGGGGCATTGGTTTTGCAGGTGCCACGCGATGTCTGACATAGGAAACATTAGGTTATAGTGTAATACTGCTAATAATGTAAATGGGAAAGTTTGTGAGGATAGAAGAATCAATCTAATCTGCCACCATAAGGCTAAGCACTTACGGCGCGGTTTTTAATCGCGCCCGCATCAGTTGCGGGATCGCAGCCTATGTAGAATGTAGATTTATAGGTTAGCATATATTATTATTCTAAGGATTTATACAGCGTGGAATTTTAGTCGTTGTTTTCCCGCAGTAAAATGATTCTATCTTAGTAGTAAAATAAATTAATAAAGTTCTTTTTTTAGTTAAATCAAAAGTTTTACGATTATGATAGACGAAACTCGAACCAATAGTACTAGCTGCGTCACGGACGTTCGCCGGCCGGGGCCATTGCCCTTCGCGTTTATCAAAAAAATGATTATTTACTATTTACTCACATTTAGTTTCCATTTTCCCATTATAATTAAGGAAAAATTTTCAAAAAAAGTTTTAAAAAATTTTCAAAAAAAAATTTTCAAAAAAAAATTACTAGCATAAATCGATAGTACTACTGAAGGTAAAGCATTCTGCTGCGGGAAAACAACGACTAAAAAAACACGCAGTATAAAAAAAGTAAGAGCAGTTTTTAAGACGCGATTTTCACCAGCAGCGCGCGCGGTTGTTTACGATTCCCGCGCGCTTGCGATATTGGCGGCCGACTGCCGGCGCGGCGCGGGACTGAGCAGTGGCGTAGTGTGGGAGTCAGCCGCCCGGGGCGGAAAACAATTCTGCCGCCCTTTTTTTTGTTTGCTCCTCCAGTTGGCAAAGCCGCTCACCCGCCCGGAGCGGAAGACGATTCTGCCGCCCTTTTTTACAATTCTGCCGCCCTTTTTTTGCTCCTCCAGGATATTTTGCCGCCCCCTAAAAGTTCCGCCCGGGGCGGACCGCCGCCCCGCCCCCCCCCCATCGCTACGCTACTGGGCGGGAGGTACAGAAAACTGACGCAATTTTGCACTAGTGGTGACATGGCAGCGTGAATTACCAAAAGACAACTTATCGTCGACGCACAAATAACCGCTCTCGTGAGTTTTGAAATAAAACCGCAAGCTGATGCGGGCGCGATTAAAACCGCGCCGTGAGGTCTGAGCCTAATAGCTTTGGCTTGTTCCGTCAATATGTGGGTGCCAGTACTGCCAGTACACGTGTGATGAAAGGCTTGAAGATCTTAGGATGCTTTAGTATGGCAGCACATTACGCGACGTTTCCTAGTTATACCCTTACCAGGCCGCTTACCATCAGGGCTGGTCAATAGCCTTAAGGCTGGCACCGGCTCGTCCCAATCGGATGTGAAGGGGAACCGGGGGAGTTAAGTGGGTAGTGGACGCTTTAGTCTCGAGTCCCACACACGGCCGCAGGTTTAGCTAGCCTGCGGTTATGGTGCATAAACGCATTCTCCACCAAAAAAAAAATGTGGCCGCTTACCATCAGGTGGGCTCCGTGCTTGTCTGCCAACAAATCTAGCATAAATTCTGGGACTCGAACCCACTTGCACTGGAACATAGGGCAGTTACTAAAATGCAAAAGCTATTCACAGAACCATTTTTTTTATACTAGGTCAATTGGCATACAGGCACGCAGCCCACCTGATGGTATACAGCCTTATCCCATTGTCCAGTCGCTAAATGTGCTGCCAGACTGTAGACTCATCCGATCTTCGAGCCTCTGATTTCAAGTGTACTGGCTCCCACATTAATTTTGCCGGAACACAGCCAGAGCTGTTATGGCGGCAGATTTCACAGGTGGGGGTGGTAGCTAGCCAGTCGGACTCTGAAAAAGCCCTACCACCAAACAGACCCAAGGTGGGAATCGAACTCACGACTCCCGTGTTTTTATACCCAAACGGCTTAGCCACTGTTTCACGGAGGCGGTCAAAAAAAAAGTCGTCAAAAAGTGAAAATAAAACACTTAAAACGATCCCCGGATACGAGAATATCCCAAAACTTCCCCGGTACTATTTGTACCGAAATAATTGATTTACGACGGTTGTTCTAGCTTTACGTGTTTCGGAAGTTTGCAGCTATAAGCTGTATAATGGAGCTATAAAATTCCCGTAAACCTGGCAGACGAGATGAACGAATTCAATCAATTCATGTCTCATGACTTCATTTTATACTTGTGGTAGAACCATGCTGTTATACTTATACCTACTGTTCAAATGGGCCGGCTCGTTCGGGGAAGTACCACCCTCTCACATATTGTTTTTTTTTTCGGAATGGCCTCGCTGTTGGCCGCGGGTGGCATTGACAGCTTAACCGAGCAATGTGGGAGCGGAAGGCTCCACCACCAATATTTACAGCGACAGCCAGGGGGTGCCCCAGAGGGGGGCCGGACCTCGGCCACGGGCGTCGCTGGAGAAGCTACTTAGCCTAATCTGACGTACGTTTTAGGTGAGAATCTACTCGGCACGGGCCGGTATCTAAAAAAGGTCCCTCCCTACCGAAGAACGCGTCGCGCGCCCTCGCCGGCGAGGACGATAGGATGGTCGGTGTGTCCCTCTCACATAACACCAGCGCAGCGTGACATAATAGTGTTTTGTCTGGTTTGTGAGAGTGCCGGAGGTCCACACTCCCCATAGGCCGGCAACGCATCAGCGATCCCTCGGGTGTTGCAGGTGTCCATGGGCGGCGGTGATTGCTTATTTTATGTCAGAGGCGGCAAACGTGCCAGCGGGTCGCCTGATGGTGTGTGGATGTGGGCCTCCGGAGCTCTCAAAAACCAGACGAAACACAATAGTAGTCACTATCATTTCACGCTGGTGTTATGTGAGAGGGTGGTGCTTCCCCGGACGAACCGGCCCATTTGTGCCCTGACTAAATCGGGACAAAAAACGCTCAGAGAGAAATGTTTGGTATCTCTCGGGAATTGAACTAAGACCTGTGCCACTAAATCTGTCTACAATCTTTAATCACATTTAAAATGTACCGCAAATGGGGTACTCTATGCGTAGTACGTACTACGGTCATACTAAGTACATCGTTAGTTACGTTACTTTAATTTTTAAGGGGTTAAAGTGCCCGTTTGAAAGGTCAAACCTTTTTTGCAAATTACAAGTTATACCTGCTTATCCATTACGTCGGTTTTAGTTACAGACACAGTATAGTAAATAATGGGTATGGTGTTCGTGTTTGTGAAGATAACATAGATAGAATGATATTGGTGTATTTGATTGCGATAAAGATGAGCTAAGAAGTGTTTTTAACAAGTGTTAAAAAATAAATTGTAGAATCTTTTTAGGCTCAATCACCACGCTTCATAAATGCTGATTGTAATCTTAAACCTAAGCTGTGGTCGGAAAATAAGACACACTTTAAAAATAATTGAGTTTTAATAAATAAATAAATTTTATCCGACCCAAAAATTGGACCCAGCTCTCCGATATCCTTAAACCATCAGAACATCGAGCCTTCAGATAAAACGAATATTTTAAACTTTTTTTAAATCAAATTGAAATACCTACATAACCATGCATTTTGCTCTATTTTACAAATAATAACATTGATTTTCATTTCGATGCTTCCCATATAATAGCAACTATCCTAATCTCGAATCGAATGTTTATTGCCTATAAACCGTCCAGCCCGTGGCGACCGCATCAATACCGAACAATAGTGCTGCCATAATATGCAGGCGCATCGGCTCTCGGCACGCTTCGGTCGTAAATCAAATGCGACGATTGGGAAGCCGACGTTTTTTCGACACGAGAGACGTGAATGGCTTTGGAGTTTGGAGTTTGGACTTCGTTACGTTTTTAGGTAGGAATATTGACGTAATTTAGATACAGGTATAGATTTTTGTTTGTTGACGAACTATTTGATTTAATAATGCTTACGTTATTATAAACAATTCATAAAATGAAACGTACGTTTAATAGTTAATAATTATTTTCCATGAGTTTGAGATTGAGTGGCCGCGGATGCCATAATGCGATTCCCGCACAGTACAGTCAACAGCACATCAGATTACCCTAATCTGTCATATTTCTACAACTAATTTTCAGCTTTGTTCACTTCACATATACACACACACACTTCTAATAAAAAAAGGTGGGGAAACAAAATGGATTCCATTAAAAAAAAAATTAAAGCGAAGACTACATAAGTAAAAGTAATTTTCTTAAATTAACCGCAAAGCAAAAACAAAATTAACTTATTAAACTCGCACTCGATTTTAGCATCCACCTCACGTATTAGTCCGAGGTATTTCTAATAATAACACAAGAAGAGAGATCCTGGTAGCATTCTTGATTGTGAGCTTTTTGCTACGTGGATTATTTGAAATATTTGGACCAATAAATATCCTTGGCCATTCTTCATAACGCCAGCTTGCCGCAACTGAGCGAAAGACAACGGGATGAATTCATACTTATACTATAAATTCGAAAATGAGTCTGTTTGCTTCATACTTAAACAGCTATACCAATTTTGATGAAATTTAGTACAGACATAGCCTAGACTTTGGAAGACATACCAAGGCTATGAGTCAATTAAATACATGTTATATAGGCCAGCAGCGCATTTGTTATTCGCTCCTCCGGTGTTGCAGATGTCTATGGACGGCGCGGTAGTCACTCGCCATCAGGTGCCCGCTATTTCATAAATAAAAACCATAATATATGAATCTTAATCTTTTTTAACATCTATTCCGTGTACCATGTTCTCTGCAAATAAAATATCTTTATCTTTATGTTTTGTGCCATAACACAAAACTTACTTGACCTCGTTTAAAATTTAAAGGGACCACATTTCATGGAACAGCTTTAAATAATAAAGAGCATCATCAAAATCAGTTTACTCAGTAAAACGTTATCTAACTAAAACCCAGTCGAATTGAAACGTTTCTTCAAACCTTTTTTAAAATCGGTTACTGGCCTTCGGAGTTTAAAATCGAAATTACTTTGATGAAATACGGAAGTTGGCTAACCACAGTTCCACAAATACAAATACCCATATATCTGTATTTGAAAAAGCGTGCGAATATTATCTGTCACTATCCAGTTGTTATTAGAAGCCACGAGGGTGCGCTACGTGACGAGAAAACCAATGGCGGTAGGCTTCTTCCCTTCCATTTTATTCTAAGGAAATATAGGAAATAAATAAAAATATCTGACGTAAGGGCGTGTTTTGGGAAATTGAATTCGTACGAGGCAGTTTTTGGAATAAGCTAAGGGTAGGCCAGGGTGAGTCAAATATGTTCAGATGGATGGGTTTAGTGGAATCGACTTTCTAGAGACGGTTTGGCGACGAGGTTCACTCGTTGGCAATCACACATCTGGTCTACTTGCTATGAAATCAGCTATCATTGTAAAATAAGATAGGTAGGTACACACTTGAAATGAAAAGTTCAAAGATGAGAAAAGACGAGTGTGGCAACACATTAAAAGCGACGCATCCTGATAAAATATTCCGTAAGAGAAAAGGCCGTATTGGCCGCTTACTATTGGATCCACCTAATGGTTGCCATTGTCTAAGAACGCTTCAAGTGGTATTACTGGATTATTCCCGACTGCCCTCACCAAATCTGCCACCAGTGGGGGCAGTCGAAACTTTTTAGTTCCGTCTGCCACCAGTGGGGCCAGTCGAAACTAATTTAGGTTCCGTCTGCCCCCAAGGGCACGGAACTAAACAATTTCGACTGCCCCCACTGGTTTTTATAGATAGCCGACCCTGTTATTTGAAAGGAAACCAAATGTTGGCAGCCAGAAGAAACTATTCATCCAGCTGTCAAACACTATGTCATCTCCAAGTGAGCTCTTGAATCATTATGGGTATCAGAAACAAAGAATCCATGAAAAATACGGATTAAGATATACAGCAGAAAAAGAACAAACACAATGTTCATTACACGAACGTACAGAAGTTTCCGGGTAAAAACAAAGAAGTATGCATAATCGATCTTGTTAGCTCTTTGCGAACTTGAACACTGTGATTACTGCTGACACAGTGCTCGGGAAGTTTTCTGCGACAGGCCACTTATGTTAACTACATTTAGTTGAATAGGCTCTATTTTGGTAAGCATTTACCACCAGTAAGAGTACAAAATTATGTTTGAAAGAAATATGCCCACTCCTACTCCAAAATATGTAATATAATTATATCCAGTTTTCACCTCAACAATATTTACAAGATTTTGGGCCGCCATCTTTGCGATAGGTCGGCTAGGACCCAATTTATTCTTTAAAATAACTTTTAATTTTATCTATGACACAGAAAACTAGTCTTCCGGGTCTTACATACTTTTTCTTTGTCAGAAACTCTTTTTTTCATTATTAGCCGTCAATAAAATGAAGTTTTCTTTCAACAATCTGTGGTCGCGCCATTTTATAATAGGCTGTATGCTGTCTGCGCCTGAACACCCCGTCATTAAAACTTGCGATGCAACCGTCCATTCCAAATCCGACTTAACTTCTCTCTTAACAAGCCCTATTTTAGACTGCGCAGTCGTTGTTCGAAGTAGCTGGTAATATAGGCTATTATAAACCTTGCAACTCTCGTAATAAGAGTTTTCAAGTCTCGTTACGAAGGATAGATTGAACGGTGATTTGAAATTGAATATTGAGTTGGGACTTTATTTAAAAAGAGTAGATTCAATAGAAAAAAAAATTGTCCCGATCTACTAAAGGAACGCTTGCACCAAGATCCAGGATTTATTTGGCAAGTCCATTACTTCATTCGAGTAATTGCCATATATACCACCGTATCGTAACGCCTTGTTACGTCAATATGACGAGGTAACAAACACAATTAAAAAATCATACTTAGAGTCGAATTCAGTTGGTTTTTAAATTGGTTCAAAGTGAGGTTTCTCGGTGGTACGGAACCCTTAAAGTGTCGGCTCCAACTCACGTTTGACCAGTTTTTAATATCGTCGATCGCCTCAGTCTACCCAGGTCACGTGGCGACGCAGAGGGCGCCACCGTCGCGTCCGTAATAGCAAATATACTCGCTTCTGTTGGTGTAAACGCGAGCACCTCAGGGAACTGGGGATTGCCTTTGCAGAAAAATCAAAAATCAAAAAAAAAAAATCAAAATATTCTTTATTCATGTAAACTTGTATCAAGTATTTATGAATCGTCAATTACAGAGTGACTCTACCACCGGTATCGGAATGCAGTCATCTGTCGAGAAGAACCGGCAAGAAACTCGACAGTTACTCTTTTTAATCGCCAAAGAAATTTATACAACAATGATAATAAATCTATCTATACTAAGCCATACAGTTTTTCGTGTGAATGTAGATATAATAATAATAATAAAGAAAAAAAAATTATAACTGTAGGACGTAGTGTAGATATAACAACAACATGAACAACAATGACAACAGATTAAAATACAGTTTGCGCTGACAGGGAGCGAAGCATTCCTACTACCAGTATCTACAGATCTCCATCATTAAGAAAATCTTCAATTTTATAGTAACCTTTTTTCATCAGACGGGTCTTGATCCACGACTTAAATTGATTTATGGGTAAGCTAACAACATCCATTGGCAATTTATTATACATTGTAATACTTAATCCTTTAAAAGAATTTCCAATCTTTTGAAGCCTAATATTTGGAATAGCAAGCCTATGTTTATTTCTTGTGTTAAATTGATGACAATCTGATTTCTTTGAAAAATTTTGTATGTTCTTTTGTACATACATAACACAATCCAGTATATATTGTGATGGCACAGTTAATATATTTATTTCCCGGAATAATTCTCTTAACGAGTCACGGGTTTTGAGGCCATAGATAGCGCGGATGGCTCTCTTTTGCAAAATAAATATATTGTTTATGTCAGCGGCAGATCCCCATAAGAGCAGCCCATATGACATAATACTGTGGAAGTAACTGAAATAAACTAGTCTCGCCGTTTCCACATCAGTCAGATTTCTTATTTTTCTGACAGCATATGCGGCTGAGCTAAGTCTTTTGGCAAGAGCAGTTACATGAGGCCCCCACTGCAATTTAGAGTCGAGGGTTATCCCCAGAAACACTGTTGAATTGACCATTTCAATGAGTTCTCCATTTACAGTGATCTCAGGAACCACCTGTCGCACATTCGGCATTGTGAATTTAACACATTTCGTTTTATTGGTGTTCAATAACAAATTGTTAACAGTAAACCAGTGTAAAGTTTGTGAGACAGCATTACTCACATCGTCAAATGATTGTTTTCGTCTGTCAACTTTAAATATAAGGGACGTATCATCAGCGAATAACACTGTGTCACACAGGTTTTCTGTATAATATGGAAGATCATTAATATAAATTAAAAAGAACAAAGGTCCTAGTATTGAGCCTT
Organism: Mecyna flavalis; assembly: GCA_949319885.1. Lineage (NCBI taxonomy): Eukaryota > Metazoa > Arthropoda > Insecta > Lepidoptera > Crambidae > Mecyna > Mecyna flavalis. The sequence continues at coordinate 323,731 of OX439420.1, read as the reverse complement.
GAGGGACCCCCAACAGTAAAGGGGCTCCTTTGGAATCAATACCATTCACGTTTACCTTCTGGATTCTGTCAGATAGGTACGACCTTATAAGACTTAACGCGTTGGCAGAGATGCCATAATGCCGCAACTTCATCAACAATGTCTCGTGATCAACACAGTCGAAAGCTTTAGACAGATCGCAGAATATACCTATAGCATCTTGCTTATTATCCCAGGCATCAAAAATATGTTTGAGGAGTGCTATACCTGCATCTGTAGTAGACTTGCCTCTAGTGAACCCAAACTGATTACTATGTAATAAATTATTTACTTTAAAATGAGAAAGCAATTGAGAATAAATAAGCTTTTCAAATATTTTACTTAATGTTGGGAGAATCGATATTGGTCTAAAATTGGATGGGTCACTTTTTTCGCCTGATTTGAATAATGGTATTATTTTACTGTGCTTCATTAAATCTGGAAATTCACCATCATCCACGCATTGATTAAAAATAATAGCTAAATGAGGTGCAATAGAATGGATTATATTTTTTAATATATCCATTGAGATTCCCCATAGATCTTCGGTTCTTTTCATGTTCAGTTCTTTGAAAGTTTTATAAATTACTTCAGGACTGACATGGGTAAATTTAAAGGATGTTACACACTCATCCACATGAGATTTGAGGAGGGAGTTGGCAAGATGTGGGCTAGAATTTAATTGACAAGTAGTTTTGACTGCAATGTTAGAGAAAAACGATTCAAATGCATTCGCCACATTAGCATTAGAATCATGAATAATACCGTCAATATTTAAAGAGATCTTGCTAGTTTGTGTTTTATTTTTACAAGTCTCTTTATTAATGATTTTCCACGTAGCTTTGCTTTTGTTAGTGGCTTTCGATATTTTATCTTTTAAGTAATTTGATTTTGCTACTGCACATACTTTTTTAAATAATTTAGAATATTTTCGTACATATTCTACAGTAGCAGGGTTATTTGACTGTGTTTTCATTTCATATAATTCAAATAACCTTCTTCTACTTTTGTAAATTCCCGTGGTAGCCCAGGCACTAAAGTTAGTCTTATTACTATCGATTTTAATAGTTTTTTTAGTAAATACAGATCTAAATTCTGTTTCTATAATATCAAATAATTTTTCATACTGTTTGTGTCCATCGGCACCACTAAGATCTGTCATGGACAATTTATTGTCTATACGCTCCTTAAATAGATTTCTGCGGTGTACTGTAATAGGCCTACAAACAATAGTCGACGGAGAACGAGCAAGAGGGCACTCAAACACTGCCAACTGTCCGCTGTGATCAGAATTTATAAAATTTATAATACTTTTTTTATTTACACTGTCATTGCAAAAAATATTATCCAAACACGTAGCTGAGGTAGCTGTTATTCGCGTAGGTTCATTAAAAAGTGGATATAAATCAAAAGATTGGAAAAGATTAAGAAATCTACTAGAGTTTTGTACATCTAAAATATTAACATTAAAATCACCACACACTATAACTTTTTTATTGGTGGTACATAACTTTCTTAAGACATCTTCCATAACAGACTCAAATTCATTATAATTAGCAGATGGAGGTCTATAAACACAGGCAATAATATGCCGCTCTAACTCTGCACACGCTATCTCAATAGTTCGCTCAACTGAGGCAGACACAATATCTTTACGTTCTTTAAATTCAATTGAGCTTTTTAGTAATATAAGTGACCCACCTCTAATGGCCGTGCCTCTGGTAAACGAACTAGCGAGTTTGTAATCATTTATACCGGATTTATACAGAACCTTTGTAAGTACTTTTTACTACTCTGATATCGCACTGGTGTCTAAAGTGCAAAAGATCTCGACAGTAATTCAGTTAGCTATACAGTAGACGCATTTTCCTGATTTATATTAAGCATTTCATTGATTTAAACACGAATTTTGAGATTTAAATATAACGTTTTTTATAAAGACCTATCTGAGGAACATTTACTGAAACGTTCAAAGCAATTTTTATCTGAAAAAGTAAACAACGTCATTGTTAAAGGCAACAAACAAAATTATAAACAGGTAATTTTCTAGGGAGTGCTTAAGGGTACTATAATGGGACCCATGCTCCTTCTAATGTATATACATAAATCAACTTCCGCACTTGCCGGAAGCCGCCATTACGGTTAATTAGAGAGACACTCGCCAAGAAACCTCGCATAACGTAATAAATAACATAATAATAAACCGGGCAGAAAATGTACGGCCAAGTGCTAAAGTGCAATTATAAAGGGCAACCCTTATGCTGTAACTACCAGATGATAACACCAGGGGGCAATTCTCCAAACACCCAGACTCAAGTGATCCTCAAAAAAATCCTATCTGGACTGAAAAAAAACCAAAACCGGAACCTAAAACACTTTATCAAGATGCCTCGTTATTTTAGCTTATGATTCGTATTTGTAATTGTATGGTATCTAGAAATTAACTTAATATAAAAAATAGAATATCTGCAAGTTCTAACCTGGCACGAGCAACGTTGGTATCGCAGTAATGTCATTAAAAAGTGCAACTAAACAGCTAATGCATTCGTTAGTAGCTGTGGGCATGGCAGTGACCTGAGCCAAGTCTAGGATACAAACGTGTTAGTACTTTTATCATTGCACTACTTTTTTTATAAAAGGTGTTGTCATCGTTATCCAGTCGCAAAAAGCTATCTCAATTCAGTCTCAAACTAAACATAATGCATCTACACAATTAAAAAAATATATGTGCGCATTTACTACTAGCTCGAATGGTTGTGTAGCCATGATCCAATTGGTTTTCTCCTGTTAAGGGTTACGGAGATCAAATGTGGTGTTTACCAGGTGGTAGGTTCCTGTACTGGACCGTCTAAGTGGGTACCACCGCTTTGCCAGATATTTTCCCGTGAAATAGAAGTGTGTCAAGCACTTCTGTTTCGGGAAAAGGGCACTGAAGCTAGGAAATTACTGGGTATATGAGACCTAATAAGTGTCGTCTCGGTGTAGCGGGCGCATGGCGGTGCCAGACAGTAACTGCTTAGTTACTGTTTGGCACTGTCTAAGGGCAGACGTGGCGCTTACCATCAGGTGTACGATCTGCTCGTCTTGTTACACATTGCAATAAAAAAATAATAAGAAGACCATTAGTATTCTATAATCTTTGCCTTTGGGTTTTTCTGTTGAGCTTGGCAGATTCTCACCCATGTATTACTTTATTAAATTATACACGTAGGAAGCTTTATAAAAACTCGTCTATCACGATGGGGTTGACGCGACCACATGTTCAACCGGTAGCCATCGCGGTGATGGTTTATTTTTGTAAATAAATAAATAATCCCTGGACACTGTTTACACACGGCGCAACCACAAATTAAGCATAGGTAGTCTGTACTATGAAGTGGCAGACATCAGATAAACATTAATTATATACTTTTTTTGGTAAATCAATACATACAAACCGACAATGGATAAAAAAAAATTCTGCTCTGGAGGCGCCACATTAGCTATGGTTATAGCAACACTTGGTTGCTATGGTTATACTCACAAATAGCTCACAATATCCAAGAAATAACAAGGAACGGTTGACAATTGACATCAAACATTGACAGACAGCAATAATGAATGACACTCATTGTTTTTTATTTGATTGTTGCCACTTGATGAAGTTAGTTCAAATATTTTAATGGTTTAAGGCAATGGCAATTTTTTATTTTTATTTTAATGGTCGTGCTATAAATTATTTATTTACTACTGCGGCCTTAAAACCCATTCGCTAAAATAATATAGGCAGGATTAAACATTTATTTCTAACAATGTTTTTGTACGCAACTCTAATTCCACGGATTCAATTCAAAATGAAACTCGATTAACTTAGTAATTTCGTTAAATGGAATAAGCGTCGTGTTACTGAATTATTTTAATGAAGGCTTTCTGTTTTAGACCGTTTAATATTTGACTCCTAACTTTTGTCGTTTAGGGAGGTGCGACTGTGATAGGCAGAGCGGGAAGCGGAGCGGAGAGCGGGCGAATACATTTTTAAAAGTAACTCTGCCTAAACGTCTGTTAAGCTTTTACGTCAAAAAAAACTAAACCGATTTTCATGGTATTCGGTTCACATACAGATAAGATATTGAGAGAAGACACAGGTTACATTTTATCCCGACACTTGGCATAACAGAAATGGAAATCGACGTAATATTTCTGTAGAACATTTTCATATAAAGAGGAAGGCAATAAACTACGATTTCGCTGGTTCATCCGGCTCGAAGGACCATGTATAATGCACATTAAGTCAACACTCACACTAAAGTTTTTGTTTCAGTTTTTATTACGGACTTTGGCAAAAAGCTAAAAAGAATATTTTCATTTTGGTTGATATTAAACACCAATGAAAGCCGAAGCTAATCAAATCGCTATGTCACGCTAACATGTCCGTACAACAGGATCAAACAGCGCAGTCCTAATGGAGTTGGAGGCGGCGAGTTATTTAAGTGTCGGATTTCAGCGCCTACTGCCAGATTTGCGCCACAGAGATGCGGTTTATTCTTGAGTTTCATTCTTTAAATACGTTTAATTAAATAAAAGATGTACATTTTTAAGACTAAATCAGTTTGCATACAGACTAGACATGAGACAGATATATCAAAACGTATCTTATATCGGCTAACAGTTCGATATCATATCATATCGATATAGGATTTTACGTAACCGATATTTCAAAAACTAAAAACTTTAATATCAAAACCAAAACGCAAAACTGTATATCGAAAAACTGTAACAAAACGACAAAACTCATATCGCCGAAACTATTCATAACCGTACTATCGATATCTTTGGTCAGTTGATATTCGCCTTTTCTCTTTCTGATTCGGTATACTTACCTACATTGGAGTAAAAGAGATGAGGCGGTTATTCAGATATTACGGCGTAATGGGTAGGCGATTTCCGCTCTTATTTGCTAGCAATAAGAGTCAATTTATCTTGTATCGATTATGTTTTAAGTATATTTCGCGGCATTTTTATATTCGCAAAGGATACACATAGCAAAAGGGAATCAAGCTCGAGCGTAATAAGGATTAATTTGGTTTAAGTGCTTTTTATAGTGTTATGATAAGTGAGTGAAGAATGTTTGTTATTGTTTATTTTTAACCGACTTCAAAAAAGGGGGAGTTTTTATTTTTATTTTATGTATGTCCGTCGATTTCTCCGTCAATTATGGACCGATTTAAATAATTCTTTTTTTTATTTGAAAGTGCATAGTTCCGGGGCGGTCCCATTGTCACCATGTCAGGATCTGATGATGGGATCCCGGGAAAATCAAGGGCAAACCTCAACCTTTATAGCCGCACACTACGCGTTTCCTCTGAAGCCATTCAAGTTTTTGCGTCCGATAGATATCATTTTATGTTGATGAGCTGATGATGGAAGGTACAACTCCTTAACGGTTAGGAGTTAGGGGATAATTCTTTCAGTATTGTAGGAATATGTGAACCGTTAGTTGTATTTCATGCAGTTTTGCAGCAAAGCTGATGATGGAAGGTACAACTCCTTAACGGTTAGGAGTTAGGGGATAATTCTTTCAGTGTTGTAGGAATAGATAGATAGATAGATAGATAGATAAATTCTTTATTTGCAAACACAGACACACACGTACAAGGATAGCATAAGTACAAAATTGCATGTTAATTTTAGCATTCAATTAAATCGACAAACAATAACAATAAAATTATTACAGTTGTGTGTGCAGCAGTGATGCAAATGGGTGATGGCTCAGCCTAACGTTCGCTCGAAGAGCAAACAACTGATTTTCAGCCATTACCTACGCTGGGTGCTCGGGGAATGCGTGTGACGACACTGACGTACAATATGTGGTATGATATGAATAAATAATAATAATAGCGAAAAAAGGAATGAATCATTGAGTTTTGTAGATAGAAGATAGGTATTATATGTAAAATTTAATAATGTAAGGTAGCATAAAGACATAAATATATAAAAAATAATAATAATAAAAAAGATAAAAACCAAGAAACGCGTTTGAGACTTAATGTTTCACCTGCAGTCTCCGACACACAACCGACCTGTAGCACTACCAGACTTTTGCTTTTCCAGTAATGCACTTCTAAGATGTTTCTTAAAAGTATATTTTGAAGAAGCGCTTCTAATTGGTGGAGGTAAATCATTCCAGCATTTGGTCGCTTGGTGACGGAAACTGCCAGTGAAAGCCACCGTCTTGTGAATTTGAAACGCAAGGGGCGCTCTAAGAGCTCTGGGTATGCCTGGCCCCCATTTTTTATGAAAAGTTCGAAATTTCAATTTGGCGTAAAGATATTCGGGGCATTTATGCTTTATGATGTCAAACATGAGAACAGCCAGATGCAGATGTCTTCGAGAATCCATATTTAGCATGGAGGCCTTATTTAAAAATGGTGAGATATGGCTACGCCTCGGTACGTTATGACAAAACCGATAGCATGCATTCTGTACCCGTTGTATTAGGCGTTTGGTCTTAAACAGAATACGGGGCCCATACACAAGGTCACCGTAATTGAGTCTGGATAAAATGAGTGACTCACAGAGCGTTAATCGTGCTTTCTCAGATAAGTAGTCACGAATTTTATAAAGAATTTTCAGCCTATAAAAACAGTTTCTAACCTGGCTCAACACATGACCCTCAAAACGCAATTGGCTATCAAAAACTACTCCAAGGTTCTTAGCCTCTTCAACCCGCTCGATTTTTGTGTCCAAAATCTTAACAACAGGCCCAGCATTCAGCATCTCATCAGTCTGCTTCTTGGTGCCTAGTAACATAAACTTGGATTTTGATGGATTGAGCACTAGGCAATTGTTTGTGGCCCATTCAGCTATACTACGTAAGTCCTCATTCATCAAGTCCAGAGCATCATTTGGTCTAGTTGGCGCAACAGGAATATATAGTTGCACGTCATCGGCATAACAATGGTATTTACAATTTCTGATGCACTTTACAAGATCGGCAGTGTAAATAATGAAGAGGAGAGGTCCCAGTATAGATCCTTGGGGTACCCCCCGTTCCACACGCTTGGGTACAGACAAGAGATGACGACCATCCTCCCTGCGCAGCTTCACAGCCTGAGATCTATCACTCAAATAACTATGAAACCATCGAATTGAGTGAGGGTCAAACCCATAATACGACAACTTAGAGAGGAGCAAAGGAACACTGAGACAATCGAAGGCACGTGAGAAGTCAAGAAGGGTAAGAATAGAGCCAAGTCCCTTATCCTGGTCGGCGAGTATATTATCTGTGACATCGAGTAAGGCAGTGACGGTACCTCGGCCCTTGCGAAAGCCTGACTGAAGCAATGGCAGAATTCCGTTTGATTCAACGTATTTTACCACTTGTCTATGAATGGCTTTTTCCAAAATTTTAGAGAGATATGGTAAGATACTAATGGGCCGTAGATTTTTAGCGTCCGTGGGATGGTTAACTTTAGGGAGCGGAATGACTAACGCCTTTTTCCATTGGGAAGGGACAACTCCAGAGAGGATGGACTTATTGATAATATCAGTTATCACACTCAAGGTCCGAGGCAGGGTAAGCAGGATCATATCTCTGCTAATACCATCGTCCCCCATAGCATTTGATTTAGTGGAGAGAATAAGGTTAGCTATGTCGCCTTCCGTAACAGTGCATAATTTAAATGGCTGACAGGTAGCATCGAAGTGGTGATGACAATAATAGGAAAGCATAGACATTGAAACATTATCTGAACCCGGCACGGACAAGAAATGGTCATTAATTTTATTAGGATCATCCAGGCATTTAGGTAGGCAATCGTCTTTAGCTGAATCCACAAGTACTTTTTCTTTTATGTTCTTCCAAAAGACCTGGCTGTTATTGGTATTGTCATTCACAAGATGATTGTAGTAGGCTCGTTTTTCATTATTTATGCTATTCGAAACCACCTTTTTGAAATCTTTGTATACACGCTTATCGACTTCAGATTTTGTCTGTCGATATTTACAGTAAGCTTCGTCACGCAATCCAATCATGAACCTGATCATGTCCGTAATCCATGGTAATGTCCGGTCAGGTTTAATTTTGGTTGTAATAACAGGAGCATGTTTGTCCATAAGTGACAATAGCAAACGATTAAACATATCGACCATTTGATCCACAGATGACAGACCAGATATAGCATCCCAGTTTAGTGCGTTGAGGTCTTGATCAAAGGCCAGTGGGTCAATTCTTTTCAAGGCTCTGAAGGTAACCAATTTAGGTAAAACTTTGGGTTTTTCAAGCAATAGATTGACATTGATCATAGCATGACCAAGGCCGCCCGTGATATTTGTAACAGATATATCACGATAACCACAATTAGTGCACACAAGATCGATAAGAGTCTCTGTAGTGGCTGAGAAATGTGTAGGCTCATTTACCAACTGTTTGAGTTCTAGATATTGCAAGAATTGGGTGAATTTAGCGACATTTGCGTTGGATTGATCCATCAAGTTGATATTGAAGTCCCCTAAAAGAACCACGTGTGTAAACTTAGAAAAATATGTAATAGATTCTGTAAGAGCGTCTATGAATAAATCAACGTTCATCCATTGAGGCCTGTAAGCTGTGCCAATAACAACACGTTGACTGTTCACATGTGTAGAGAGCCATAACTGTTCTATGTCTGCACCAGGGTGTTGCTCGAATCTTACGCGCAGTCCACGCCTAACATAGAAGGCGACCCCACCGCCTCTTCCCCCGCGCATGTGCTGAGGTCGAGGAGCATTACGCAGACGGTACCCGGGGACGGCAGGCGCTCTAGCCTCCTGGCCAGACGAGATCCATGTCTCGTTGATGGCGACAATGTCTGCATCAAAGCGATGCATAGCGATTAAGAAGTCATCCTGACATGTATTAAGAGAACCCGCATTGTAAAGGCCCAACTTGAATAGTTTCATTTTAGGGGCCATAGACATGTAGTAAATAATAGTGGTCAATGGAGTAAGAGTGTAATGGGCATTGATAAATTATTAAAACCAAGGGGTGTTTCAAATAAATAGAAAACATTGTTAATAAATAATATAAGCAATAATAATGGTGGTAGCTAAACACAAAAAGGGAGTATGATCTATAACATCGGTAAAAATTAAATGATAAAGGCACAGCAGCTCTCCACAAAATATTACCCGAAATAGAATCCGTCACTGCTGCACACATTCCTGTCTCAGTATATCCAGTACATGAAATTATGTAATGAGAGAACAATAAAAAACACACAAAACACCTATCAGAGTTATACAACCAAAATTTAGAATAAGATATTGGCAAATAGCTAAAAAAGATTACAACTACATAATAAAAGATATGCACAAAGGAAAAAAATGGCACATTGTTTATATTTGTCTTGTCTGGCTGTAGCAAAAACAATCGGCAAATGAAACATGTGGCTTTAACTACCAGGACAAACGGCATCAGGTCCAAAAACCCGACTGAGGTCCGCCTCTGAACGTATCCGATATCTAGGGGAATCACTGCTGTTATGCTGACGCATAAAGATACGACCCTCCCTTGTCCATACAAAACGCCAGTTCATACGTTTGCCAATTTCACGCGCGCGTCGGAACAGTTGTCTGTTGTGTTTGGTCAGCCTTTCATTCAAATAGAACCTGCGCGGCACACCCTGAAGTCCTGTGCCCTCAGTAGTGGCACCGCGACGCACGCGTGCAGCCTGTAGCAATTGGTCACGCACAGCCCGCCTTGCTAGCCGCACGACGATTGGACGCGGCCGCATTGGGGCCCCAGACTCAGCCGATGTCAGCATATTGCCCACGCGGCCGGCACTCACAATATCCTGGTCTGCCAGGGAAAACCCCAGCTTATTGGAAAGCACGGTAACAACATGTGCAATATTTTCTCCATTTTCTTCAGGAACACAAGGAATATGTGGACCGTTAGTTGTATTTCATGTACTTTTGCAGCTAAGCTGATGATGGAAGGTACAACTCCTTAACGGTTAGGAGTTAGGGGATAATTCTTTCAGTGTTGTAGGAATATGTGGACCGTTAGTTGTATTTCATGTACTTTTGCAGTTTTTTTTTTTTTTTGAGGAGAATCGATATGTGATATCGGATATCATATCCGATATTGAAGCTCCATATCGGTTACATATCGGCTAATGTAAAATATCGGAAACGCCCATGTCTAATACAGACACGCAGCTGACGCACCCCATCTAATGGTATCTGGCCACTGCACGGTCTCGAAACTCGGAATTTCACAAGTTTCGTCGAGAAAACGTAACCTCTAAATTTTCAGGATAACGGCGGGGTTTTTTTTATACTAAGTCAGCTGGCAAACAGACACGCAGCCCACCTGATGGTAAGCGGCCACTGCGTCCTGTTCCATTGAGGGACACTTCACCAGAAATGGTCGCTCAATGTGCTGCCAGACTGTAGACTCATCTGATCTTCCAGCCTTTGATTTCAAGTGTACTAAATGCTACTGTATATTATGTTGTATTATATTTGGTCAGAATTCCAAATGTAATCCAATCCTAAAATATTAAACAGAGTTCAACCGATATGTCTCTGCGACAATGGTGGTCCGATGCACCGATAGGAGCATAATGGATGCACTTTGACAGCCGTATGGCGAGGGGTTAGGGTTCAGAATGCTCTGGCTAAACGACATCTTGAATTATCAGCCGACGCATCTTCTAAGTCATCTTTTGTGGTGTAAAGAGTGGGAGGTAGCGGGTTTGATTCTTTGTTTGGTCAAGATTTTCAGTGTTGTTATTGTTTTATTGTTACTTGTGAACGAAGTGGTGTAATGGTTGAGAAGTTGGCTATTTATCAAGTGGTCGTGGGTTCGTTCCTCGCACTGTACATACATTTGTGTGCATGAACATGTCTGTTTGTATCGGCCTAGGTGTTTCTATGTAAAGCCTGACCAAGAAAATAAAAAATCTGCTCTGGATGTGCCATATTAGCTATGGTTATAACAACACTTGGTTGCTATGGTTATACTCACAAATAACTCACAATATCCAAGAAATAACAAGGCACGGTTGACAATTGACATCACACTTTGACAGACAGCAGTAATGAATTACATCTTATTGTTTTTTATTTAATTGTTGCCACTTGAAGAAATTAGTTCCGATATTTTCTTTCCGTTCCGATATGGTCGTTCTTTATTTATTTACAAGCAGAGTTAATTATTTTGATTTATTTATTAGCAATCGATTTTTTCATTACGAATTTGTATTCTTGTCATGTTTCCAGTATCTTTACAATCAGACCACACCCAAACCTCCATACATATTTCGTTCCACTGCAGTCTGGATACATACGCTTACACACGCAACTATGCGCCTTACGCCCCTCACATAAAGTCGTCATTCGCCTGCACATGCGCTATCTGGTTCCCGCATCAGATTAGGGGATCAAATCGTGGTCGTACGTATTTATAGTCGAGTTTTGTGTTAAATTGTGGATTTGAACTGTTTAGTTTTGTTTGATGTGAGTCAAGATGGCAGGTGAAGGAAAATACTTGTCCATACTAATTTTACAATTGCGAAACTAACTCTGTTTGTCTGTTATGCTTTTAATTATAATATCTCTGGATAATAATAATATCTCTGGACATTATTTACACAGCGCCATCTAGCCCCAAACTAAGCATTAGCTTGTGCTATGGGTGCTAGACAACGGATAAACATTACTTATATACTTTTTTTTTTCTAAATACATACATATTATACATAGAAACACCCAGACCGATACAAACAGACATGTTCATGCACACAAATGTTTGTACCGTGCGGGGATCGAACCCGCGACCTTTGGTGTAATAGCCGACTTCTCGACCATTACACCAAATGGCTCGTCAAAATCAAACCAGTAAATCGATTTTGATAAAATTTGGTACAGAAATAGACTAGACAGTACATTTAAGATAAATCAGTTTCCATTTGCTAATAATAAAAATATATATATTCATGTTTTTACCAAAAAGGTATATAAAAGTACTGTTTGTTTGACTGTTCGTCTCGCAATAAATGTTTTTTTTTATACAACTTCAGTTGGCAGACAGACACGAAGCAGCCCTCTCCTAATGCGGGTGTGAACTGAGCACAGTTTGGGGTAAGTAGGGAGGAGCAAATAGTAAAACATTTTTTCATTGTTATTAAAAGCTAATCAACTGAGTTATACACAACTATCCTTCCGCCCGCGGTTTCACCCGCGCGTAATTTATTTTTTTAAATATCCCCCCCTTCCCCCCACATTTCCGGTATCAAAAGTACCCTATGTCACCTGGGAATAGTGTAGCTTTTCAACAGTGAAAGAATTATTCAAATCGGTTCAGTAGTTTCGGAGCCTATTCAATACAAACCAACAAACAATCAAATCTTTCCTCTTTATAATATTAGTTTATATAGATTAATATATTTTGTAAGTGTGGAGGGGGTAATGGGAGTGGGTGTAATGAGATTCCGCTGCCTGCCAGCGACACGCGGCGTCATCGAGAAAAGTGTCTCAATCAACACACGGTAGGGATGGGATGATTACCTACATGTCTTATCGATATGAACTTATAATAACTTCTGTGCTTCTGTGTTTTGGGGAAAGGGCACTGAAGCTAGTGTAATTACTGGGTATATGAGACCTAATAACTGTCGTCTCGGTGTAGCAGGCGCAGGGCGGTGCCAGACAGTAACTGCTTAGTTAATGTTTGGCACTAAACTGTCAAAGGGCAGACGTGGCGCTTACCATCAGGTGTACGATCTGCTCGTCTTGTTACACATTGCAATAAAAAATAAATATGATTGTTTTTTTCCGCCCTAGGCAGACGAGCTGGCGACTATTTGTTGTTTTATTTCTTGATTGTAAGTGATGTGATTGATTATGAGTACAATGGGAAGCCCTATTAAATGTATCGAACTAAATCTAAATCGACAATTTATTGAGAATGACAAAATGGAAGCAAAAACTGTGATTTCAACCAACCTGTGATTTTATTGTAGTCCCTTATTTGTGATAAGGGACTACAATGGTACATTGAGCAACGCTTCTCAGTCTCCCAATGGAATATTCCGCAGACACCGTTTACCATCATGTGTGTCTGCAAACATAAGTGGCAATAAAAACATCGATATGATGAAGATAATTTCTCGATGTTTTTCATTGACATCACTAATCCCCGTTGCTCAATCGTCAGTTTCTCACGTACGGCGCTAATTCCGCAGAGAAGTGCTAATTCGTTTCCAAGGAACCGACGGGAACGAGGTAACCGGCTCATACAGTGTTGTGGACACTGTTCCGTCATACAAATATGGCACAATCTATACTAATGTTATAAATAAACAAGCCTTCCGCCCGCGGTTTTAACCGCGTGTAATTTCTTTTTTTAAATATCCTCCCCTTCCCCCCACATTTCCGGGATAAAAGTACCCTATGGCACTCGGGGATAGTGTAGCTTTCCAACAGAGAAAGAATTATTCATATCCGTTCAGCCGTTTCAAAATTGTTATTCCCGCGTGAATATGACGTTTCCCGTAGGAATTTTCATAGCCTATGTCCTAATCCGGGTTATAAACTATACGTGTGCCTTTCATCTAAATCCGTTCAGCCGTTTAGGCGTGATTGAGTAACAAACATCCAAACATCCAGACTTTCGCATTTATGATGTAGGATGAGAAGGATAGTCTCTTATGTAAAGTGTAATTAAACGTACAAAGTCTACAAAGGTTACCGCCGTTCTAAGTTAAATTACTTCCTTAGTTCCCGATAGGAACGAAACTCAATCAAAGTATAATTTATGCATACATTGTTCTGAAGAATCGAAATTCTGCCAAAATTCATTATGTAATCTCGAAGACAGCTCGGTTTTGTGAGCATCAATCATTTGGCAAAAGTGTTGAATATACCTAATAGTGTCCAGTACCTTTTTGTGGTTAGCCAAACTTGCAGCTGTTTGTAAAACTCGCAACTAAACATCAGTCAACAGTCCCACTACCCAATAAACTCCCCCGGTTTTCCCTTCAGACCCAAATGGGACGAGCCGGTGCCAACTACTTGATCAATTATTGTACAGATACCAGCAAACTTGTTGAACATCGATCGACGGAGTGGGGGAAAGTTCGCGCATGTGCACTTGCGCGTGACCAATAGCGCGCGCGAATCTCCCGAACGCACGCGCTATTGATACGTTAGTACTATTTTAAATTCTGCCATTGGTCAGAGGTATGCTTCAGACCAATAGCGCGCAGGCGTGTCAAAATTCGTGTTCTGCGCAATCCCTACCCGATATTCAAGAAGTTTGCCGGGGTCTGTATCTAGCATTGTGATGATGACTTTGCCCTGCCGTACAATATCTAGTGTAATGGCTGACATCTGAAACATAACATCAAATAATTTTATTACAAAAGCAAAGGTACATACACTGTACACATAATACATAATATTTCTATGGTATAAACAGAATAATACAGTAATAGAAGCACAGATTACTAAATAGAAGTAAAAATAAAACATCAATCGTTGGCAAAAGATCACATTAGTAAATGGTTAGATCTTTTGCCAAATCGGTTATCAAATAAAAGATGGTTGCCACCCCCCCTTAAATTGTCCCAAGTAATGTGGCCCATCGCTTGGTCCATACAAAGACGTTCTGAAATTGAGTGAAAACAACATCGAATCTAACTTGTCAAGTGCGTGACGTCCGGACGTCTATATCCGTCGCTGGTTCAATTAGCGACGTACAAAGACGTCTTGATACGGAAACATCTAACGTCTGTAGGGATGCCGTAAGCCGGATAGGAGATAAGCTTGGATTATGTGCAACTGTGCTGGCTTTTTACACATTTTTTTTTTTTTTTTTTTATAATCTTTATTTTATGAGCTTGATCACTAGGTGAACATGTCGCTCAGTAATATTTTCTTAAAACTAGTTACAAGTAAGTACCTACTTTAAATCAACCTATTCTGTTTTCTATACAATTTTTGACAATTTTATACAATTGAATTGTTTTCTCATTTGTTGGTGAGGCCAGGAGTGAATTACAATAACCAACATTTTTTAAAAGATTTCCAAAATATAATTGTCTGACACCTTCGTTCCGCACACACACTCCACTATAATATGATAAACGTCTTCTGGAACTCCACACTCGTCGCAATTGGGGGATAGTACCTTTTTCATCATATGTGCGAATTTATTAAGGGGAATGTGGCCGGAACGAAGTCTCAGTGCCATAATTACACTACTTCTATCAAGTATGCAATCAATCCAAGGATACTTTGGTGGTTGTGGTTGGATAGTTTTGTACCATATACCCTTCTCTGCGGATCTCTTATCAAAGTATTCTTTCCACAACATGTAACACCTTACTTTAACATCAGTCAAATGTTCTGAGTGATATGGAACTATCGAAAAAGGTATACCATCGGAGCATGCCTGTCTAGCTAGTGTGTCGGCATCCTCATTACCAGACAAGCCAATATGGGAGGGGATCCATTGCAGTAATTTGTATTTGTTCCTGGACATTTACTTACACGTTTAAAACCGCTTTGGGTTTAGTTATTGGAAGGACTTACCACCAACTAGCTAGCCAGTTGGAGTCTGAAAAAGTCGACAGGTAAAATCTGCCAAAATAGGCTGAGTTCCCGAAATATTAATGGCGGCAGTACACTGCTTCTTGTTTCACTTAAAATCAAAGGCTCGAAGATCATAGGAGTGTATGAGTACATTAGCGACGCTTCCTGGTTAAGTGTCCCTCAATGGAAGAGGTATCAGTGGCCGCTTACCATCAGATGCTTGTCTACTAACTAGGAAAGAGTGTTGTGCCTTTACACCTAGGTTTCCTAATAATTTGGTCCTACCAAAGATAAATACTGATCTTTACAGTCGAAGCTCTTATGTGATGTCTATAAAAATATATAATCGTTTACCTGAGAACATTAAGTGCCACAACATAAAGAAATTTAAGTACCTCCTTCATAACTGGCTGGTCGATAAATGTTTTTACAACTTACAAGAGTTTTTCAAATAGGTAATAAGTTAGGTTAGTTTGTAATAATTTAAAACTTTAATTTGCACGCTGTATCGCAGCCAAATATGTGAAACTATAGTACCTAAATTGTGAACACCTTTATGTATATACCATATTTGATGCAATAAATGATTTGTTTGTTTGTTTGTTTAACAGTACCGCTGCATCTTTCTTCTGTGAGAGTGGTACTTCCCCGATCAAGCCGTCCTTTTTCGACTGACAGTCTGCAGCATGGCTCTTTACGTCACAAAAATTTACTCCAAATAACTCATAGAGGTGTCCAATCTGTCTTCAACTGGTGGAACATTAACTTCCAAGTTCCCGTTCCCTTTCTGGACGAGATCGGCCTGGGCTGGTTAATAGCCATTAGGCTGGAACCAGCTCGTCCCAACTGGATGAAAAAGGGAAAACCCAGGAGAGTTTAGTGGGTAATAGTGCTTTAGTTTAGTGCACCGAACCAACGTCTCCATCCTCAAAGAACTCAACATCAAAGAGAGACTATCGTCGAATGTACAATTACGAATCCTCAAGTTCATTGGGCACATCACCCGAAACGAGGACTCAATGGAGCGTTTGGTGGTGCAAGGGAAAGTTGAGGGCAAGAGACCACGTGGACGCTCTCCAACCCGATGGACAGACATTATTAAATCGGTAACGCACTCCAGCATCAGCGATTGCTCTCATCAAGCTAAAAATAGAATTGCTTGGAGTCGGATTGCAAAAACAGCGGTTACCCGGAAATCGACTAAAACATGACCACGACCACTCTGCCAAGAGTGTACGACTGAGGAGAAGAAGTGCTTTAGTCTCTAATCTCACACACGGCCGCAGGTTTAGCTAGCCTGTGGTTATGGCGCCTAAACGCATTCTCTTCCGAGACAAAAAAAGGACAGGAGGGCTCTGTGGCACCCCTGGTACGAGTCAGTAATGTGTCTGGGTGTACTGGTCGGATTACTGACGCATGTGGTGGGTAGTGGCGGTAGAGGGCGAAAATAACTTGATTACGTGGCGTCACAGGTAGCGAGAATTATAGGTACTCGTAGATGACACAAAACTGTATGACTTAGACCCAGTTTCAAAAACTATTTGCTCGATTCCTCGTTAAAATTTAAATGGGACTAGCTTTTGAATAAAAAGGAATAAACAAAAGGAAAATATTTAAGTGTACATCAAAAAAATACTGAAATGTACATCAAAATAACTGATTGCACACCAAAGGTGAGGTTAGCAATTCATTATTTTTTTGATGATCATTCAGTATTTTTTGATGCGCAGTTAAATACAACCACAGAACAAGAAAATTTTCTCTTTTTCTTTTCTATGAATACAACCACAGAACAAGAAAATTTTCTCTCTGAATACAACCCTAAACAAAATCGGTTCATTTAGTATAAAGATAAGCGGTAGCAACATGTGAACGTAGAGTAAAAAACGTACAGTAAAGATTGAGAACCTTCTTTTTAAAAGTCGGTTGAAACGAAGACTGATATCTGGCAATGGCAGATAAATATAACCCGATTCAGACGATTCGACACGTTAAAGTATTCGAGGTGTCATAATGTTTCATTCTAATTTCTAAAATTAGTTTCGTTCGATTCTTTCGGCATGTTCGGCGCGGATAAACCGCTATCAGTGAGGCCCGACCCTACCACATCTGCCGCACTCATATCATAATAAATGTGTGACAAAATGTAGCTAGCTCCTCAACATGAATAATCGCGCTACCAAATATTGCGGTGTACGGACGAACGCTATGAGTTGAGTTTATTTTGCTGACAAGACAACATCTCTTAGGCATTTAATGGTCTTAAATTTTCCTGTAATAAAAATATGGATTTAACTCTACTATCAAACGCGTGTACACCACAGGTTTACACTTTAGGGAAAATTGAAAAAAGTCAGGGACACGTAAGATGTTTAGGATAAATGAGAAAATTTTAAAGGTTAAGTACCAATCATAATAATAAGCTTATATATTGATCCCACCGCAGGGCATAAGCGTTCTGCTTTGCTAGCTATACAATGATTTTTTACTTACCTCATAAAATTTTTCAAACCTTGATGATTAATGCCAAAACCTAAAAGACTACCAATAAGTCATCTTCGGTCGGACACTACCAATAACCAAAGTTTTATAGAAAAAAAAGAAAATTTCTGTGTTGCTGTTATCGCTGCAACTGAAGCCCTACCCTAAACATCTGTCCTCTCACCTCATCATAACAAATGTGGGACGATATGTACGCTCGCCCTCATGACACGAGAGATTGCGGCTGTCAGCCAGTTAGTACGGGCGTTTGTCATGACAATTCGCTTGATCCCATTGGTCTAGCTAGCGGTTCAAGTAGAAGGCACAGGCACAGATTATAATTATATTCCTGGCTTCCATACTGGTGGATTTGTTTTAAGGGGTCGGGTTGTGATCACCAATTCGCATTTTTTTTTTCGGAGGAGAATGCGTTTATGCACCCAGGCTAGCTAGACCCGCGGCCGTGTGTGGGACTCGAGACTATAGCGTCCACTACCCACTAAACTCCCCCGGTTTCCCCTTCACACCCGATTGGGACGAGCTGGTGCCAGCTTTGCTATTGGCCAGCCCACCAATTCGCATTTGGTAAGTGTGGGTACCAAGCCAGTCTATTAGAGAACCTGCATTTTTTGGTTGTCCATTTGGGCTTAGGGTAATACTGCAATCATTGTATGTAATACATTGAGTGATTGTGAAGAGCGACTGCTAAGTTGCTTTTTCGACAGAAATATTATTCGAAGCCGGTGGTAGTAATTTATTAATTTTTGACTATGACTATGTCTTTCTATATAGGCTGGTTTAGATATATGTAGATATGTCATTTCAAAACACCCTTATTTACATAGGTCCATCCATATGATCGCGGTAACTAAAGCCATACCCTTACATCTGTCCCTTTTCCTCTTAAGTCTTAATAAATGTGCAGCTCTCGAGTTGTCGACGTCTGTCAAGTGCCCGGTGACCGCGAGATTGATGGACTGGTGTTACAACTTATTACTCTTTTGGAGTTCACTTTTTTATACTAGATCATTTGGTAGAGAGGCACGCTGCCCACCTGATTGTAAGTGGCCACAGCGGGTATTTCCATTGAGAGACTCATACTTACTTACTTACTCCTATGGCTCAGCGACCCGAAGTGTGTCTTGGCCTCCAGAATGAGAGCACGCCACCTTTCCCGATCTTTAGCAGTTTTGCGGCAGTCCCCGGCCCGAACTTCACGGAGATCTGACTCGACTCCGTCTATCCAACGGTATCTAGGGCGGCCAACCGGGCGTCGACCTTGTGGTTTGGCAAAGTATGCTCTGTACACACCACGATCTTCACCCATTCTCTCTAGGTGACCCAGCCATCGGAGCCTGTGCCCTTTCGTCTCTCCAATAATATCTGACTCAGCCAGAAGTGGCATTTTTCCTTACTCTCAGGCTTCCATCAGAGGATCTCATGGGATAATCGCTCAATGTGCTGCCATACAGTAGGCTCCTCTAATCTACAAGCCATTGATTTCTAGAGTACTAACACTAGATTATTTATTTTTGACAACCTCCGTAGAACAGCTGTAGTTGTGGTAGAGCCATGCTGTATTTTACAGTACGAATGGGCCGGCTCGTCCGGAGAAGTACCACCCTCTCACATAACACCAGCGTGAAATAATTGTGACTGCTATTGTGTTTCGTCTGGTTTTTGAGAGCGCCGGAGGCCCACACCCCCCCATACCCCGGGGGCGTTCAAGTATTACGTAACGCAATTTGGGGGGAGGGGGGGTCTCGTAAAACGTTACGATGCGTTACAGGGGCGGGGGGAGGGGTCTTTCTTACAACACGTTACGTAACATTTTTTTAAAAATCTTCAAAATTTGCCTTACGTAATACTTGAACGCTCCCCCCCATAGACCGGCAACAACCCAACGCATCAGCGGTCCCTCTGGTGTTGCAGATGTCCATGGGCGGCTGTGATTGCTTACCATCAGGCGACCCGCTGGCTCGTTTGCCGCCTCTGGTATAAAAAAAAAACAATGGCTAATCCGTTGATGTATAAAACCCACAAATCAATTGCCTGTGATAAAACCCATAGATCGTAGATTCGATTCCCGCCTTGAGTATGGTTAATGGTTGTATTTTTTCAGAATCTCATCGAAATGGAAGTCTAATTTTTTTTCTAATTTACCGCCTCCATAACAGTGGCTTTGGTTTGAAAGCGTAACAAACAGACAGTTTTTTTTAATTTATTATATTACATACGAAAATATTAACAAACACATCTTTTACATATTTCTTATATTTATCTACACGAGTGAGTGGTCTAAGCCCAAGTACAATTTAGAAATATGAAATACATTATGTGATTCAAATGATCAACATTAGATTATAGACTGTAAATAGTTCACCAGATATCTTCAATATGATAGTTAAACAAACAGAGCCATTCGTAAACATTGATAACATACCAAATAGAGATTTGGACTATTATTAATGTACTCGTGTGGAAAGATTTAACTATAAATAAGTATTTGGTAGGGTTTAAAACCCGGGAGTACCGAATTTTGATTGGGTTTTTCTGTTCAATAAATTTTCAATCTCTGGTCAGAATCAGTCCTGCGCCTGCTCTCTCTTCGGCGTGTCAGACTGGCAGCTGTCACCGTGTAATGAGAGTGAGGGAATAGGGAGTGCACCCGTGCTTGCGCACTCACTGCACTATAATCGAGTATATAGTATTTGGTTTATTGTAAAGATTGGCCGCCGTAGCCTAAACTAAACCTCGTTAGGAAGACATTACAGATGTTTTTTTTTCGAATGCGTTTATGCACCATAACCGCAGGCTAGCTAGACCCGCTGCCGTGTGTGGGACTCGAGACAGTAGCGTCCACTACCCACTAAACTCCCCTGGTTTCTCCTTCACACCCGGTTAGGACGAGCCGGTGCCAGGCTTGTGGCTATTGACCAGCCCAATTACAGATGTTTGGATTTGTCAACATATGTCGCGAGCAGTGCGACCTAACAAGCCATCTGTTTTTCTACTCACTGCAGCACTATAATCGAGTATATCGTAGTTGGTTTATTGTTAAGATTGGCCGCCGTAGCCTAAACTAAACCTCGTTAGGAAGACATTACAGATAATTTTTTTTTTTCGAATGCGTTTATGCACCATAACTGCATGCTAGCTAGACCTGCGGCCGTGTGTGGGACTCGAGACTAAAGCGTCCACTACCCTCTAAACTCCCCCGGTTTCCCCTTCACACCCGGTTAGGACGAGCCGGTGCCAGCCTTGTGGCTATTGACCAGCCCAATTACAGATGTTTGGATTTGTCAACATATGTCGCGAGTAGTGCGACCCCGCAAACCATCTGTTTTTCTATCTCATGTGACAAATGCGTAGTCCAAATATACTCGACAGATATCGTGTCATATTTGGAGATAATGTACAGGGCATCTTGTAAGAGGGAGGATATTTATAACATCTGTGATTTATGATGTTCTAAATTGTTAACAAGAAATATGACGGTTTTGAAACTAATTTCCCCTACTTTAACTATGGACCGGTATTTTATTATCTTTGGTTATGGTGTAAAATTATCGTCTTATTTTCATAATTCTGTCACTATTTTTACTCTTACTATATTAATAATCGTTACAATGATGGGTATTGGCAATGGTATTGGCTTAATCGCCACGCTTGCCAAAATGCGCATGGTCACAAACCCGAGCTGTGTCCGAAAAAAAACCGGCATATCGTTCTACCCGGACATAGAACCTAGATTAAAAGATTTCAAAGAAGGAGGCCTTTGGGGGAAATATATAGATAGATAGATATACTCTTTATTGCACAAAATTATAAAAGAAAATATGTTACAAAAATGGGTGATACCATGTAGGCGATACATTATAGGATAAAAATACTTTACTTTTGTATAATAATTACTTAAGTAGTGATCGAATAACCGGAAGCATATTGGTTTTTATTAAAAAAACAAATCTATACTTCACAACTCTATACTACATTATTATTACTCATGTGCAATGATATTATAATAAAAAAGACTTAGATAAGGTATGTCAGTACTGAAGCGAAGTCAAAAATTGTCCACGGCGTACGTAATACGTATAGACCGACAAACTTATCTGTTTCGGTGGCGGCGTCGCTACTGTCTTTTTACTTAGTACTGTCATTAAATATCGTTTTTGCATTGCAAAACCTGACATTTCACGTAGTTCCAATTTTGGCCACCGGTACAGATAAGTTTGTTGGTCTGTCTCAATGCTTTCGCTCAGGTTTGCTACTAGCTTAGTTTTCGGGTGCCATTTTTTTAGCACAAGTAACCTATCTACCTCTTTTTTATTATAATTATCATTGCTCATGTGTATAATTATGCTTGTACTTGAGTTGTTGAGTTGTGTTACTTGTGTTGTACTTGAAGTTTATTTTTAGGGCCCTTCGCTTCTCTGCTTAGTTTTTGCTCTGTGGTACAAACAAACAGTGCAATACGAGTGCAGGTGGCGCCCGCGGCGACGGACGCCTACAATTGCAGTAATTGCAGTATTGCACTCTGCTCGCTCAAGAGTTATTTGTCCGTGTCTGA
Source organism: Mecyna flavalis (assembly GCA_949319885.1). NCBI lineage: Eukaryota > Metazoa > Arthropoda > Insecta > Lepidoptera > Crambidae > Mecyna > Mecyna flavalis. Next base: position 301,101 of record OX439420.1, on the reverse strand, counting down.
ATGCGATAGGGGTAATGTAATACGTATTCAATAGTCTTCTTTCTCGGAACCTTTTGCCAGATCTATACTTCGTTTTATTTATTTATTAGAAATTAAAAAAAAAAACAAAGAAGCATTGGTCGTAAACTTTGACGTTTTGACAAATAGCGGCCACGGTAAATACGCCCACTTAAAAATTACGTAATGTAGTACGCATTTTAACATGATATTTTTAATATTAATATTATATTCTCGCTTGACACAAATTGGTGCCTATAATAAAAAACCAAAATTTCGTTCTTTCTAATGCTAAATGAAATGAAGTATAGTTCGGGACAAAAAAACGCTCGCAGAAAGAAGTTATTCGATAATTAAAAACATGCGTAAGTAGGATAATATTAATGGGGATTATATTTAAAAAAACCAGCTAGACGTGCGTCAAATCCGCGACGAGACGTGGAGGGTGGTTACGCATATTACCCCCTCCCCCTTCCTGGCTCTCTTTGAAGTCTCGAGAGGCCCCCACCACAGCGTGCGTAAACACCGACATACGACTGATATTTATTCGATACATTACCTACTAGTTTTGATTGACGTGTTGACGTATTTGGAAAATGATGGAATTACTGCACATTTCTCGCGACATTTTTGTCAAAACCAAGATTTGGAATGAATTACCTTCTGTTCTGTTTCGACAAGGCCTTTATGAAAAGGACGCATTTCTTCCTCAAGGCCGGCAACGGATATGAGATGGATGACTGATAGAGGGAGCCAGTCAGCGTCACTAGTTTTTTTTTGCCAAGTCGGGACTTTGGTACTTTTTGAGTGAAAATAGCGGGATTCTTCCGTCAAAAGCGGGACATAGTAAAAAAAAAACGTATATAATCAAAAGTTTTCAAATATTTATCTTTTTAAAATTACGTATACGTGACAATAGATAGCAAAAGTAGCCAACTAGCCATCTCAAGTAGCCTCTCTCTCCCACACTCTTAACTTCATTACGCGTCTTTCTTTATTAGCACTCTGCTGCACGTACGGTCGAGTTCTCCCCGAAAAGCGGGACTAATTCTGTCCCGCGCGGGACATTAACTTTTGGTATAAAAATCGGGACGTCCCGCCAAAATCGGGACGTCTGGCAACGCTGGAGCCAGTACACTTGAAGTTAAAGGTTCGAAGATCAGATGAGTCTACAGTCTGCCAGCAAATTGAGCGACGCTTCCTTTTTTTTTTTTTTTTTTTTTTTTTTCGGAGGAGAATGCGTTTATGCACCATAACCGCAGGCTAGCTAGACCCGCGGCCGTGTGTGGGACCCGGTTTCCCCTTCACCCCCGATTGGGACGAGCCGGTGCCGCTTCCTGGTGTCCCTCAATGGAATAGGCCGCAGTGAACGCTTACCATCAGGTGGGCTGCGTGTCTGTCTGCTCAGGGTCCACTTCGACTATGATCCTAGATTTGACAAGCCTGGTTATTACAATGCAGTGATTGCCATCTGACCTCTGAAACCAGACCTACTTGGAACATAGTCGGGACCAACGGCTTAACGTGCCTTCCGAAGCACGGAGTTGATCACACTTGATAATTTATAATTTATCTAAATTTATTATTGTCTCATTCAAAACCCCCACTAAGCTATTTAAAAACACATTTCGTCTGACATAAAACAGTAAAGCCATACTAAGAATCGCACTTTGTCCGAGCAACCTATAAAACACCCATGTCAATACAAACCCTACTAAATCACAAGGAAATAAAGTCTAAAATCAAATGGCAAAATGTTCCCTAAAATATTTAAGAGCCATTAAGAATACTAAATTAATAACAAGGTAATGATCGTCTTTATTGCTTTGGTGATAGGGTTTATAATCAAATGGTTCGAAAAGTTTAGTTTATGGATCGTATTTGAAAATATACCTTTGTATGGATGCCGGTTAGGTTTATTTGGGATCTTCGGGTAAATATTTGAACTTTATTGATACAATTCAATTAATCCATCTTCATCTTTAGCCTGTCGCAGTCCACTGCTGGACATAGGCCTGCTTAGACGCCCGCCTCTTTGCCCTATGCTCCAATTTGGTACAGACCAGAGTTTAACGGAGGTAAATACAATCGGAACCGAAGTCGGAATCGGAGTTTTAAAATTTGATTTATCGGAATCGGAACCGGAATAGGAATCGAAGTCGGATGCAGAGGCAAAAGTAGTGGCAATTTTTATTGAAGGACAAATAAAAACATTATTCAGTATTTATTTTTTTACATTTTAATTACAAGAACATATTAACACAGACAATGAAACAAACAATCGACATGTTTCTAACTAGGTATAGTCAAGTCATTTAAAAAGGCCACATTTGACAGTTCCTTAACGCATTAACAAGAAAACAACATCAGTTCTTATTAATACAATTATTTATTTACTAAATTAGACTCCTGATGTACATAAGTAGCAATTTCCTTTGCATAAATGAACTGTCAAATGTGGCCTATTAAAAATGACTCGACTTTAAACTACAAATTAAATCCTCCGACAAATTGACTCCAAGATTAGTGTATTGCTATGCTTCGACCTCCGATTAAAACCTCAGATTTAAAAGCTTCGGAGCCGAAATCGGAACCGAAACTTTAATAATAATCGGAAGTTCCGACTTAATGGAATCGGAATCGAAGCTCCGTAACATCCCTGGTACAGACATAACCTAGAACTTAGAAAAGGACATCTTTATCCCGGTATAAAGCTCAGTTCCTATGGGATAATAGAAGTACAAGTATTTTTGTTTGTTCGTTGCTTCCTGCTCTGTACAAAACAGATGAAAGCTTTCTTTTACGCCAATGAGCAGGAAGCAACGGAATGACATGATTATTGTGACAGGGAGGGAAGAGGGCTCCAAATTGCCGGCACTACTATTTTTTTTTTTTATGTTTGGACTAAGCCAGCACTTGACCACAAAGTTGCCTGATGTTAAACAACTATGCGGTCTACGTTGGAGCGCGCTTGCTTAGGAAAAGCCCGTTAATTCTGGCCTTGAAGAGCCCCAAGTTGTACTGTGTAGGAAAGACAGATCCCGGCAGAGAATTCCACTCCCGCGCAGTCCGTATCCAGAAAGATGACGCAAATCGCTTAGTTCGTACGCGCGGTATTCACTTCTATTCAGACAATTTGCGCCTAAACCTTCTGTGACAGGGTTACATATCACCATTGCGTCTGACAGCCACCCTCGAGGTGTCAAATAAATGTACGGAACCTCAAGGGCTCAACTTAAAACAGCCAGTAAAACAATTTCGTCTCATATTTGTGGCAGATGAAGAAGTGTATGGCTATAAAATAATTGTTTTATAGACCTGAGAATAGTGTGCGAAGTCATAAAAAGTACTCTTTTGTAGGAATGGCCGATACAAATCGTATATAGATATTGAATCGTGTATCAGACCAATATCGTAATATCCGACACGATATTGCTGGATCGATGCGATGCGTCTCGATTTGATATCTAGGTCGATATCCAAGACCAATCGATAAAGGATATTAAACCGTATCGCGTTGCGATACGAGCTAAAGAAAGGATTTGTGAGTGAGTGAAATAGCATTAGTCGTGTTTTCGTACAATTCTAAACCTTATTTGTATAAGAATAAGGTTGTTTCAATTCCTTTTTGTGTATTTCGACACATTTTTATTAGACCTTATTTTGTCAGCAATAAGATGCATTTTCGATTTGCAATTTTACGTAACTCTCACGGACCTTTGTCCTTGAACTCATAGCATTGGTGATCCATTTCTAACTTTTGTTATTCTATTAATAGATTCGGTGGTTGGTATTATTAAGTTTATGTATTTCATGCTTTTAGTTACTACTAATGAGTTCTGCATTAATAAACATCGTATTTAGAAGTTCTAAATACGATCTTTATTAATGCAGTACTTACTAAAACACAAATAACTAAGTAAATATTATTAAAGCATCCTTAATACACCTAAAGTAACTAATCGAGTCAGTTTTAAGAAATAAATCACAATGAAAATATCGTGTCATGATACAGTATCTAGTTTCAGAACACATCGTTTTATAGGTTTAGTGTAACCAAATACAGTCCGATACTCCGATACACCACTAGATAGTTTCAAATAATATATAGTTTCAGAATCCGATATCAGATATCAATATACGAGTATAGTTTCGATTCGATATTGTAAAAATCCGATATTACCCACTACTACTCTTTTGGGTTCAAAGACAGCTTTATGTAAACAATGACGATATGAACTTCATAATAAAACTGTTAGATAAATAATCCCAAGTCAAGTTTAATTATAACGACGACCGAACGCCCCAATGGTCTAGTAGTCGTGATCTCGGAGACTATTCGACGGTCGAGCAAAGTACTATCCGGTTCAGATGCTATTAGGAATATTAGGATAATAAATACTAGATGCTATTGGAATGGAGCTAAAAATCTAAAAATGACATCAACTGCGCTTGTCCGTAGCGTTAGCAACAACGTACAACGAATTTAATATCGTTGGCAACGCAAAATAATATCTGTGTATGTGTAAGTCATCCATCACGCAGTTTATGGGAGCGAAGCATGGGAGCCAAGTGGACGGAGGCATTTTTTTGCTCTATTTCAAAAGGTATTATCCCAATAGCATCTGAACCCGGAGGTCATGGGTTCGAATCCCACGGGGAGCATCACTGTGTGATTGTTTTCAGTTTGGTTAGGACTTGCAGGCTTGAATCACCTGAATGTCTGAAAAGAATGATGATTCCGTGCTTCGGAAGGCACGTCAAGCCGTTGTAGGTCTGGTTTCCCTAGTAAGGGTTACAGAGGCAAGCTTCGTGAATCGTGAAGCCAGTACCAGAGGCATTTGCCCTTTTTTTTCGGAGGAGAATGCTAACCGCCGGCTAGCTTGACCTACGGCCGTGTGTGGGACTCGAGACTAAAGCGTCCACTACCCACTAAACTCCCCTGGTTTCTGCTTCACACCCGATAGGGAAGAGCCGGTGCCAGACTTGTGGCTATTGACCAGCCCAGAGGCATTTGCCCTGTAGTGAGACTAATTAATAGTCGGATACTTAAGTTTTGCTACACGACAAGGCACAACTTTGTAACATTTGTATGTAAGTGAACACAAACAGTTTCTATGTCTGTGCAGGGAGGGCCGATTTCATATTCACTGGTCGCTATCCGGCACAAAACACAGAAGTGTCTTCATCTGCGCAGCGCCTAATCAAGTTGGCTCATTTATTCGTCGTGATGTGTTTACAAATGTCCAAACTACATCAACTAAGTCTTAATTACAGTCCTAATCAATGGAATGAGTTGGTTTGAACTGAAACACGAATGCGGTGCGCGGTCCGAGCGGAGTTATGGAATTATTGTAATCGTTGGGAAACAGGAATATAGGCTGTGGTTTGGCAGCAAGCGAGGCGCGGCAACCACGCAACTCACCTTACTCACCTGTGGCGATCTCTAACTTGATCAACAGACATCAAGCAATTCGCCACCAACAATTCTACCAACTGATGACAGAAAGCGCTGACACGACTGAGTATGGAATCCTGCATCGCGCATCGCGCTAGCAGAGTTAGGTATTTTCGCCCGCTAGCATATATGTATGTATATGTTACAGTCAAAATCCTTTAACCAGTCAAAACCCTTATGGACCGGTCGAAACCCTTATTGACCGGTCAATAAGCTTATTGACTGAGGATTCGGTTCTGTCTGACGTTTTGTGGTCGCAGTTCTAACCTAACCTAACCTGACACAAAGGGATGTCCCCGTGAGAATTTCGAACCCATTTTTGAAAGTGGCCTTTAATTGACACCCTTAATCCACTAATTTTACCGGTCAATAAGGGTTTTGACTGGTTAATGGTTTTGACTGTAACATATACATTATACAACAAACCAAAGATGGTACATTGGACCTTGGTCCCCGAGCACAGTCGATCTAGCTCGGAGGAAGATCTTCCACTTTTAAGGACGCATTAGACCTACACACCTGATGTGTAAGTAAAGTAAGTGTAAGTGGCCACTGCGGCCTATTTTATTAGCGGACACTAATTTATCCAGGAAACGCCACTCAATGTGCTGCCACACCGTATGTTCCTAAGATATTTTTAACGTACTGACTCCTAATTTAATATGGCCGGAACACAGGCAGAGCTGTTATGGCGGCGGGTATCACCTGTGGGGCTGGTAGCTAGTCAGTCAGACTCTGAAAGAGTTCTACCGCCAACCAACTGGTGACGTAGCTAAACGTCATGTGAATAATAGTTTCAGCATATATTTAATGTTCACAACAATTTGGCACCACAAATCAGGTAGAAATTGAGTAAGTAGTGGGTCCACGGGGAAAGTGATTATTTGCAGTATGACCCGTAGACCCACGAAAACTCGCGAACTGAAAATAATTAATTATAACCTGGAGCAGTTGGTCCACGGGGAAAAAAAATTGCCCGTGGACCCACTGTGGGTCATAGCCGTGGGACCACGGGTAATAGGCGGTCAATTATTGTGATTACCGGTACATCAGAATTAATAAAGAATTTGGTGTAATGGTCGAGAAGTCGGCTATTACACCAGAGGTCGCGGGTTCGATCCCCGCACGGTACAAACATTTGTGTGTACTCTATGAACATGTCTGTTTGTATCGGTCTGGGTGTTTCTATGTATAATATGTATGTTTTTACAAAAAAAATATATTTAAGTAATGTTTATCCGTTGTCTGGCACCCATAGCACAAGCTAATGCTTAGTTTGGGGCTAGATGGCGCTGTGTGAATAATATCCAGAGATATTTAATATTATTATTTATTTAATATTCCTACATTTACCTTCTACTTTGGACAGCTCCGCTTTAAATGAAGCCACAGCCGCAAGTAAAAGTTGGCGTGTCCACCGCCCATTACTGCCCGGCATTCTTATCGACACCTCGTAGCTTACCGTGGCCCCTAGTGGCCTCCAGTGGCCCGTAGTGGCCTCTAGTGGACTGAAGTGGTGCAGTTCCAATTGAAACGTCACTTGCCAGGGAAATTAGAGAACATTACGAACTTGGATTTGATTGGTGTTCTGGGGGCGCGGCAGTGCTCCCGCCAAGTTGAGCAGAAAAGCGCTTTTCTCGAAGCAGTTCAAGCTATCGTATAAAAACACAATTTGGATATATCTTACAAGCTGGATTGACAAGTTGAACTTGAATTTCAAGGCTCGATGATCAGATGAGTCTTCAGTCTGGCGGCACATTGAGCGACGTTTCCTGGTAAAATGTCCCTCAATCACATCGGAAATTGGTTCAGAAAGCGTAACAGACATAGTAACATTCGAATTTATAATATTAGAAGAAAATACTCGTATAATCTAATTTAGAACTCAAAGGTGACTGACTGACTGATTGACTGACATAGATAGATATCAACGCACAGCCCAAACCACTGGACGGATCGGGCTGAAATTTGGCATGCAAGTAGATGTTATGACGTAGGCATCCGCTAAGAAAGGATTTTGATCAATTCCCACGGGAACGGGAACCACGCGGGTGAAACCGCGGGCGGGCGCTAGTTAATAATATAAGAAGAAAACACTCGTTTAATTGAACATAAAAATGAAAAGGAAAAATTAAATACAACTTTTAATTTTCCAACATATTTGGCTTTTACAAAGAACTTTATCCTCGTTAGGCGTACAGTCAACCACATATATTACCAACTCATAGACTTTATTTTAACACATTAGAACCTATTTTACAACAGAAATGTTACCCTTATGTTGTCGAGTGTACATTAAATTAGCCCCATTCATTGCCGTACAAAACGTCTACATTCAAACAAATAATTGGGCGTAATAACATACATGTGAACTCTATATCTATAAAGCTAAGGTTCAAATTTGAATTTATTTAAAGTATTTGTTTATACGAGAAGACCTCTTGAGCTTTAAGTTAAGGGGATAAGGTCGAAGAGTAGTTAATTTTTTGAAGCTCAGGTTAGCTTTGTAAAAGGCCCGTAGGCCATTCGCGACCCCTGTTAGTGTTGTGTCGTAGATTGAAAGTTATCGATAGTCAATAAAATAATTTTACTGGAAAAAGGGAAGTTGTCAATTTGACTGATTTTATGTGATATTTTTTTACGGCATGATTTGGATTTGAACAAGATCGGACAAAAAATACGTTTGTCTATTATTCCTTTGTATTTATTGGCTATATGCTGATTATGGGTTGTTAAGGAATGTCTGTATGAACAGCCGTTTTAAGGCTACTTGGAAAAACCTTGTGGCGAGCATTGGGAGAGAGAGGGCTATGTGTAGCTGTGGACTGAGACAGGCTGATGATGACAATGATGACAGAAGTAACGTGGCGTTTGTAAACCTTCTCGTTTCGTATCGTAACCCTCATTTCAATTACTAGGTACTCAAAAATTGCGTTTTATAAACTTTTTAGATTTCTTACATTTTGTGGGCGTTTAGGTTACGGATCCAAGAAACTTACTCTACGTGCGTTAAATAATATCGACAATGAGCACATCACTAGCTCCGTCTGCGGTTACGCCCCATCCCTATCCGCTATAGCTACGATACGAGACGCGACATTCAGTTACGCCCGGGGGAATAACTATGTCTGCGCGAAATACAAGTGTCTGCATGACTGTCTCGATAGAGTATTCGGTAGTGACTCGGCTCGGGGGCCTGGATTCGTGGGTTTGAATCTAATCGATAAAGAACCGTTAATTTTTCATTTGAGCGAACAAAATTGGGAAATTTTATTCACATTTTTTTTTTGTGTTTTTGACTGCCTCCGTGGTACAGTGGATAGAGCGTTGGGCTCTAATACCCGGAGGTCGTGGGTTCGAATCCCGCGGGGAGCATCACTTTGTGTGAAAGTTTCCAATTTGTTTAGGACATTGCAGGCTTGAATCACCTGAATCTCTGAAAAAAATGATGATTCCGTGCTTCGGAAGGCACGTTCAGCCATTGGTCCTGCGCCTGATCTCTCTGCGGTCGTGTCAGACTGCTGTCCCACCGTGTTCTGAGAGTGAGGGAATAGGGAGTGCACCTGTGCTTGCGCACTCACTCGTGCACTATAATACATATATCCTGCGTAGTTGGCTGATCGTAAAAGATTGGCCTCCGTAGCCGAAAACTCGGCTAGGAGGATGTCCTCCTAATAATAATGTTATTATTATTTTTGTGTTTCTTTGGCAGACAGATAGTCCGCTTTAGTCCGCTGGCATAAAAAAAGGAGCCACTGTCACTGAACCGAATGCCACACAATTGCATACGGTTAAAATTATGGTGGTAAACTATTTTTCTTATGCCCTATTATAATATTTTTCGCTTATTCAATGGGCGCGTAGACGTGACTACGGCGTAGCGCCGCGTGTCGTAGCCGCTCGTAACCATGCTCGTAACCATGCTACGAACTTTGCATATAGGGCTGCGAGCAAAGATTCCTCATCAACGATATTAAATTCGTTGTTCCTTATAAATAGAAATTCTTTCTTCAAACGTTTTGTCCCGGTTCAGTAGATTAGACGTGAAAGTATAATAGACAGATATACAGACGGACAAACATGTTTGTTTTTACATGTTTGTTTGACGAGCTATTTTGGTGTAATGGTCGAGAAGTCGGCTTTTACACCAGTGGTCGCGGCTTCGATCCCCGCACGGTACAAACATTTGTAGATGTTACAGTTAAAACTAGTTAGTAGATAAAACGCGTTTTTCCTAGTTAATAATAATAATAATATAATAATAATATCTCTAGACATTATTCACACAGCGTGATCTAGCCCCAAACTAAGCATGAGCTTGTGCTATGGTTGCTAGACAACGGATAAACATTACTTGTATACTTTTTTTTTGTAAATACATACATATTATACATAGAAACACCCAGACCGATACAAACAGACATGTTCATGCACACAAATGTTTGTACGGCATTAAGTAAAAACTAGTTTTTACTTAATGCCTTTGTTAATACTAGAATTGACTAATGTCTGAATCGAATATCAGTTAAAACTAGTTTCTGCAACACAAAACGCGTTTTCCCGAAGCGAGTCAGTAAAAACTGTTTTATACGCACACTCTTGGATAAACTGGTGGGGGGAAATCGACTCGGATGGATATAGGTTAGAAGGCTAAAGTTTTCAGGGTTTAAAAAAAAAACTGCATGTTATAAGCCAAATGAACATTTTTCTTTCTTTCTTTATGTCAGGCCCTGGGTCTTGTCGTGCGAAGGTCTCTTAACCTGACATGAGCTAGCGTGTTTGATGCCCGCTTCCTCATTGCGGAATATTTGCCTAAACCCGACTTATTGCCTACTCCATGCTGCTATAGAATTGAGCCAGATTATGCTGAGGACAAAAATGCAAGATTCTGAGAATATAATGTCTTATTATTCTAAGGAAAAATTTCAGAACATCAAAACGTGGGAACAGCGGTCAATATAATTTTACTTGCTGACCCGGTGAGCTTCGTATCACTTACCTCCTAATATAAACCACCATTTAAAAATGATAGTATGACACCTTAAAAATGAATAAACTCGCTTACTTACCTGATGGTAAATAATAATACTCTCCTTGGACAGATGCGATGCCTTTAAGAAAATTATATATCTGGTGTAATAGTAGTAGTAACAGACTTTTCAGCGATTACATCTACGCTAAAAGCCATACTATAACTATAATCTTATATTTATTATTGCATTTCTTTTAACTTGCAAATTGCACCTTTGGTTTATCCAAATTGCGAGCAGAAAATGTCGCGAAACTGCATCAGCTTGTTAGCAATAAACTGTTAGATTACGTCAGGTATCCTAGGATATGTCTGGAGATTTACATCAGGAAATAGCTGTAGGTTTGATTCTTATTTCCGTCTAAAGCGAAGTACGGGGAAGCACCACCCTCTCACATAACTAGCGTAAAATAATAGTGACTACTATTGAGTTTCGTCTGGTTTAAAAGGCCGGCAACGCATCAGCGATCCCTCTGCTGGTGTTGCAGATGTCCATAAGCGGCGGTGGTTGCTTACCATCAGGCGATCGCTGGCTCGTTTGCCGCCTCTGACATAAAAAAAGACTAGGTCTCTGACTCTGCGAAAACGTACACATTTTTGTGTCTTTCATCGGATTTCATTTCATATGATCTAAGACTTCCCTGTACAAAAGGTGTAAGGACGTAGACCCTTTTGTGTCTCGTGTCGGATACTAGCCAGCCAGTATAAAACCAGTCCTCCGTGCGCAAACCTAGATGCTCTTCGTGTCACACAAAGCACGTCAGACGTAAGTAACACTTTGGACTTTGTACCACTCTTATGTCGGGGGCATAAGTGCTATTATCCAACTGCAAGTGTTTACCGTGATGTGCTGTTGACCGTACTTGCATACAATGTTGCAATGGTGTGTTGGCAACAAAAGCGTTAAAGTCTGGGAAGTCACTCTAAGAGTTTTGGAATCCACCACCGCCCCACAGTTTCTACTCATTTGAAGGAGAAATAATTCCTTGTTACTATAAAATACAGAATTCAACAATTTCATATGTTTACATACTTCCTTTGCTGACCGTACAAAAATTTTATAGGCGAGGTAAACAACAAAAGAAGGCATAAAAATATTCGTTCCTATTCGTGATATAGTCACGTCCCGCGGCGTGACGCAGCAATTGTGTAATTAAATTAACTCACATATGTCAGTCGAGTGACGGTGCAAATGTCACAATGACATTATAAAAGCTAGAAAGTATTTGTTTAAAAAAAAACTTTGTAAAACTTCTAAATTGTAACGTGTGGTTTTATTTTATTTGTTTTATTCAAACAAGCCTACCGCCCACGATTTTCCAGACTAAAATCTTGTCAAAAATCAACATCAAAATATTCATTATTCATGTAGGCCTCAGAAATGCACTTATGATTCTTATTGTACTGTTTATGGTATGGTAGTAAAACACAAAGTTTAAGTATCCCACTGTAGACGCTCCTACTCGCACGGCGGCCGGATCGAGAGTGCGCGGCAAGCTCCCGCTTCCCGCGCCCCCACCACCGCACGCCCCGCCAGCAAGCGTGCCCACTACATTTATTTATTAGCTATACATCACATCTACCTTTTACAATGATATAAAACAAGACTCTATAAATAATTGCCCAAATACATCATTATATTTAACACAACCAAGTTACTTAAATACTTTATACAAATCAACAATCTAACAATCTAAATCAAAGTAAACATAGATATAGATAGCCAGCTTCACTAATCGTCTACATCATGATTTTCAGAGCACTCAATAGAATCTCTCATATTTTCATCAGAACATACCTTCCACTCTCCTTCAACACGTTTCAAATGTACCACATTTCTCCTTAGTCGTACTCCATTATTTTCATTTTCCGATTTCAAGGTACATCTTTAATCCTTTTTCTAAATTGATCTCTTAAAAAAAACTCTACATGCACAACTAAAGGTAATTTATCTCGGAATTCAAATAAAATCAAAATCAATTTATTTATCTCGGAATTCAAATAAAATCAAAATCAATTTATTTAAATTCTTAGAACTATTCTATCAGCTAGTCTAGTACAAAACCTTTTTTTAAGATCTTATTAACTTTATGAGCCTGAACTAAAATGCTGTGTTTCGGGCGAAAATCTAAGTTAAATTCTAATGATCTATAAATAATTATATCACTTAGTGAAATAGGAAGGTGAAAAGTATGAAACTATACCTATTTTATACAATAATAATTTATCTAATTACTTCAAACGGCTAATAAATTCTCTGTATCCTCGTAGGACATACATTTGATCTTAAAGTTTATTTTTATGATTTAAATAAATTGTGTAATGTATACATCACTTCCGCCGTACAAAATGTTGTTTTATCTATGGTATCTATAATACATTTATTTCCAATTCAATGGAGATCTTAGAACCGAAATACTTCCAATTTAATGGACGTCTAAGATCGCATTTATTGACAATTTAATGGAGATCTTGGAACCGAAATACTTCCAATTTAATGGTCAGATTATTATATCCGCTAACTTTAGGACAATTCAAAATAATCAATTGAATGATTCAGATGAATAAGTACTATCTGCAGTTAAAATCAATTTAATTATCGGATTATTTTTATCCACAAACTCGAATAATCAATTGGATGATTCAGATAAATAAGTATTATCTACTATTAACATCATTTTAATGATCGGATTATCATATCCGCGAACTTTAAAACAATTTAGAATCATCAATTGAATAATTCAGATATATAAGTATTATCTGCTATTAACATCAATTTAATGATCGGATTATTTTTTTATCCGCAAACTTGAATAATCAATTGAATGATTCAAATAAATAAGTATTATCTGCTATTAACATCCATTTAATGATCGGATTATTATATCTACGAACTTAATACAATTCAGAATAGTCAATTGAATGATTCAGATAAATAAGTAATTATCTGCTATTAACATCAATTTAATGATCGGATTATTTTTATCCGCAAACTTGAATAATCAATTGAATGATTCAGATAAATAAGTATTATCTGCTATTAACATCAATTTAATGATCGGATTATTATATCCGCGAACTTAATACAATTCAGAATAATCAATTGAATGATTTAGATAAATAAGTATTATTTGCCATTAACATTAATTTAATGATCGGATTATTTTATCCGCAAACTTGAAAAATAAATTAAATGATTCAGATAAATAAGTATTATCTGCTTTTAACATCAATTTAATGATGGGATTACTTTTATCCGCAAACTTTGGGACAACCCAGTATAATCAATTGAATGATTCAGATAAATAGGTATTGGGACAACCCAGTATAATCAATTGAATGATTCAGATAAATAGGTATTATCTGCCAATAGCATCAATTTAATGATCAGATTTTTATCTGCTTGTCAATTTAATGACCCATATTAATAAAAACAATCTGCATTCAATTTAATGATCAGATTTTTGTATGCTTGTCAATTTAATGACCCAGATTGATAAAAACAATCTGCTTTCAATTTAATGACCAGATTTTTATCTGCTTGTCAATTTAATGACCCAGATTGATAAAAACAATCTGCTTTCAATTTAATGATCCAGATTTTAATCTGCTCTGTGCATACACATAATGGCCTAACCATGCTTCATTTAAATCGATTTAGTGATCAGTTAATTTGTAACTGCTTCAGGTAAACAAACACATAAACAGCACCTATGTCAACACATAACCGAGTCCTGCATCGGTGTAATGAAACAGATTAATTTGAATCTGCGTTTTCACTTCAGCATGTATTCAGCTTAAATATACATACATTGACTGGAAGAGATCGCTAGAAGCGATAAGTCCGCCTGTGTTGTGCAGTTCATTTATGTTACTTGTTTTTCTTTGTCAAATTTGTGGCGCAATAAAGAATATCTATCTATCTATACAAAAATATTTTCCAATTAATATAGAAATGAGTAAGTAAGTATTGTTATAAGGTATTATCTCCACAATAATATTGTTGTAATGCTAGCAATATTTAGAGAAACCATTACAATCGTAATACGACAAATATTCCACGATCGCTTGAGATCCAATTTAATTAACTATTAATACGTATCACAAGTATATTTATTTTTATAAATTCGTTTAATATTTACCTATATTAAAATATCAATATCAAAATTTAGTATTTTTCCTTACTCATATTATTAATGAGATCCAAATATAATGCAATAAGTATTTTAAACAATCTCAAATTATACCTGACCATGGCAAGATTCATATTATCTACTCATGCTCCTTGGCATCTCAATTCACATTGGAAAATTAACTTTTGTGGCCTTTGTGCTCCTTGGCACGTTCATATTTACACACTAAATGTGTTTTGTGCTCCTTGGCACCAACTTTTGTGGCCGTTGTGCTCCTTGGCACCAACTTTTGTGGCCTTTGTGCTCCTTGGCACCAACTTTTGTGGCCTTTGTGCTCCTTAGCACCAACCTTTACATAAGGCTATCAAGTAAGAATTTGTTTTAGGTATATGTAGGTAGATAGGTATATTATTCATTGTTGACCATAATTATATTCATCTTTAAACGGGAATCGAACCCGTAACCAACACGTTTTAGGTTTTATTATTTACATAATTATGACAACACACTAACAGCGTATACACTTAATTTAGGAATAAAACGGTCCAAACTCCAACGTTAGTTAATTGCATAAATACACTGTATTTCGTTACGTGTATTTATTAAGCACCAATAAATAAGGTATGAATTAGTGTCTTTTTATGTAAAGCATCTCATTAGTGCGAAATCAATGTCACGGTAACATTGCCGTGTCAAGGTTATGGTTGCATTCCATCTACATACCTATTTGTTATTATAGGTATTTTTACCTTCGTTGATATTATTTGTAACTAATTAAATTGTTAAAGTTACTACTTTGCTTTATTCAAACGTAAGTTCTGATAAATATTGACGATTTTAATTGTTTCTTACCCGCGCCTAGTTTTCATAAATTCAAAACGAGCGCGCTAAGTACACGCACTAATTGCATGATCATTACTTGCTTTATACGATCGATAGAAGTAGTGGACATCTTACTCGTCCTAGCACTACTGTTCGATGTTCGAAAGTATCATTTATTATTATTATTATTTAAACGTTGTATTATTTTAACCTGATCTTGAATAAATAAACTAAATCAGCATAAGGAGGTATTTCTTTATCTCGGACGGACAATTCGAATGATTGCACAGTTTGTGTATCTAAGTTTGTTTGTTTTGATATTTGATAACGAAACTATTCCAAATGATTTGAAAAGCTACCCCGGTAGGTACAATGTCGGCCGTGACCTTCAATGCAATATGCGTAAGTTTATCTACGAGATATTGCACATGCTGCGAATCAGTCAGCTATTTGTTATTGTGAATACTGAATTTTAATGACTCATATAACTTAGGCCAGTTCTCTGTCTTTCCGTCAAAACTTGGTAGCTCCATTGGTGGTAACTTAATGGTACACACACTAGCATTAGGTACTTGCATTATTTTGAGACGAAACAGACTGTATTTGCGACTCATTCATTATATTATTTCTAACGCGTTTAACAGAATAATATAGGTCTTCAAACGCGTCTAAACATTTGTAGTCTGACTTAAAATTAGGATTCAAAGATAACTGATGTTTATTCAAATCGCCAATAATTATGACTTCAGTTAATTAGTTCTGACCTTGCCATAAACGTTTCATTTCCTCGCGACGAGAAATTAGAAATATTTCCTGATGAATTGCATAATTCCTCAAAAGAGGTATAGCACTAGGCCTCGCTTCCATTTTTTCCATCGAATGCCAATGAAAGATGGCTCACCCTCACAGCCTAAAGACTCTAACGGTGGTATTTGTGACATGACTTTGGGACTACTTGTAACCAAGCAGATTGTTTGCTTTTATAGGTACCGTTCTAATTTTCATAGAACTACCTCTTTGGACATTGTTGAAAATAGTAGCAGAGGATTTATACTCGCCTATTAATGACATTATAGATGTGACTATGTTAATTTTAATTCAATTTTCATTTCAATTAAATTTTAATTTACATTTTATTTAATTTCTAATTCAATTTATTTAGATTTCATTTTAATTAAATTTGAGCAAATTTTTTTTTTGACATGAGTTATTATTATTTGAATTTTATCTGACTATTATTAATTGTGATTATGGATTGATTTAATATTTATTGATTAGTATTATTGTTATTATTATTGTAGGTACCGCTATAGAACTACATTTTTTTGCTTTTATAGGTACCGTTCTAATTTTTATAGAACTACCTCTTTGGACATTGTAGGTACCGTACCGATTTTCATCGAACTACCTTTGTTTGCTTTTATAGCTAGGTACCGTTCTAATTTTCATAGAACTACCTCTTTGGACAGTGTAGGTACCGTACCGATTTTCATCGAACTACCTTTGTTTGCTTTTATAGCTAGGTACCGTTCTAATTTTCTTAGAACTACCTCTTTGGACATTGTAGGTACCGTCCCGATTTTTATCGAACTACCTTTGTTTGCTTTTATAGCTAGATACCATTCTAATTTTCATAGAACTACCTCTTTGGACATTGTAGGTACCGTACCGATTTTCATCGAACTACCTTTGTTTGCTTTTATAGCTAGGTACCGTTCTAATTTTCTTAGAACTACCTCTTTGGACATTGTAGGTACCGTACCGATTTTCATCGAACTACCTTTGTTTGCTTTTATAGCTAGGTACCGTTCTAATTTTCATAGAACTACCTCTTTGGACATTGTAGGTACCGTACCGATTTTCATCGAACTACCTTTGTTTGCTTTTATAGCTAGGTACCGTTCTAATTTTCATAGAACTACCTCTTTGGACATTGTAGGTACCGTACCGATTTTCATCGAACTACCTTTGTTTGCTTTTATAGGTACCGTTCTAATTTTCATAGAACTACCTCTTTGGTGTTAGTCTCAGTTGTTGCCAAAACTCATATTAAACATTAACGTTAATTAAATGAAATTTAAATATAATCTTAGTTTGGATAGGATCTTTAATTTTACTTAACTCTAAACACCCGACCGAAAGCCGGGTGTCGCGTAAACAATAGATTTTCTATTGTGTCTGGTTTTCCGGGGCTTGATGGATTAACACTCGCAAAAAATAAAGAAATATTAAATGTAGGTGAATCTTTACATAATGTATCCATACATGTGTAAGTTTAATAACAATATACACATAGGTACACACGCATTCACATATAAATATTCGAATAAAATTATCATCACTACGTGATAAAATATCTATTATGTTAACCTACGATAACATTTTTATTCTTAGTAGCAACGATAGTATTACGTTTAATATCGAGCGGGCATAATTAGTGAACACCTGCGCGCGATCCCTGTCCGCGCGTACAATAGAAGCAGCATTCCAACCGATAATTTCATTTTTATAAACGTATTTTTGACAACAGACTGAGATAACTTTAAAGTAATTATACTTTATTACGGTTATTTATTACAGTTTAGGTACCAATCAGTGTTTGCAACCTGCCCTACTAATACATTATTAGTTATTACTGTAACTATTTCATGGTTACAAAAAAATCGAAATAAAACAGGTCTCAGTCACTGATTTACCTCTAGTAACACTTTGTATTTCGTTTACCAGAACAATACTCATTAAGTACATACCTCAGTTATATTTTAGTCGCTGGCAGGGTCGCCACTTGTACTGTTTATGGTATGGTAGTAAAACACAAAGTTTAAGTATCCCACTGTAGACGCTCCTACTCGCACGGCGGCCGGATCGAGAGTGCGCGGCAAGCTCCCGCTTCCCGCGCCCCCACCACCGCACGCCCCGCCAGCAAGCGTGCCCACTACATTTATTTATTAGCTATACATCACACTTATGAATCGTCAATTATCAAGGTAAAATAGTGACTCTACCACCGGATTCGGAATGTAGTTATCCAACGAGAAGAACCGGCGAGAAACTCGCTAGTTAGTCTTTTAAATCGCCAAAGTTTTTTTGTCGACCTGTTGCTTAATGATTTAATTATTTTTGTTTCAGGTAAGGAGTCAAGAATTCATTCAACGCGGGAATTGAACTGTCGACCTCCTGAATTTATACCTAAACCGGTACGGTTCTTCTGACCATGGCTATGCCACATTTTTTGTTTCAAAAAAGGTAAAAGGATCAACGGTAATATTTACGCCTCCTGGCTAAGTATGCTTCTGCATATCTTCACACATTACCCCCCCCCCCTCCGCAAGTAAACAGTATCGTCCTGATTGTCGGTGGTGAATCACGCGACTCACAATAAGCGTGGGCTTTTACCTGCCTCTGAAATTCCTCGGATGCTTGCTAGTGAAGCGCCAAAGTCTGCGATGTATCGATAGTTTTGTTTTCACTTAAATTTTTTTATCAAGAGGAGTGCTCTCAAAATCGAGGGAAACGACAAATTCGGTTTTTTTTGCGGTAAACGCACAGACTTGTGTCTTTTTCGGGTTAAATAGGACCAGATTAAGACGGTTAAATAAACAAATAACTTTTTTTATAACTTTGAAAGTGACATTTGTTTAGAAGTTTCTTATTTACATTTAAATTGAATGGCTTCAAGATCATTGAGCGATGCTTCTAAGTCATGGAATGCCCTTCCGGCTCACGTGTTTCCTTCCTCTTATAATTCTGGGCTTTTAAGGCGGGGCGTTAAGCGACATCTCAGCAGGCCTTCAGGGTGAGGGTGACTGGCTCAATAGGTACTATGTTCTATTGAGCCAGTCAAACTTATATTTGGACCTTACATCCGCTTACCATCAGGTGGAGCAAGTCCAGTTATTACATTGGACTATCAGATCTTCGTAACCCTTTTTTTTTTGTGGAGGTAAATGCATTTACGCACCATAACTTACCTGGGGTAGGCGAGCCGTGTGTGAGACTCAGTGCAGCTCCATGCCCCAGTCTTAAGAAAAACTGGTGCACAGAGAATACCCACTAAACCCCCCTGCGCTCCTGCATCGCCGTCGGCAGCGTCTCTGGGCTTGATATGACTACCAGGAACGCCGCAGGGCGACTTGCCCGCCTCACAAGACGGGCCCCGCTTGCCTCCCCCCGGCGGAGGAAGGAGGCTGAACGGCAATGGCTGGGAGCGCCTAGTCGTTGCCACCCGTTGGGAGCCGTGGCCTGTGCAATGCAGGGGGAGCTGTCGATCTTCGTAACCCTAAAGTAACTATTATCGATACTTGCTTCGTCCCGTCCCTAGCCAGGCTCACATCTCCCACATTGGTGTTTGTTCGCGATGTTTCATTAACATGTTTGACTAACATTCGTACGACGGCGGTTTGTCTTCTGAATTACCGACGGCATATCAATGACCTGCAGAATATCTTTAAAACATTTTATTTATTTGACTAACGGCACAGAATATATACTAAAGTACTAACGGCTTAATATAATGCACACAAACAAAACAATATAAATGTTACCTACATTTGGTATAGTGGTCGAATTTATATCCGTTTAAAGTTGTGTTTTATTTAATGAGTAGAATCGCGTAAGATATCAGAAACCACAATTATTACTTTTTGTTTCTTTTTTCTTTGTAATATTTTTTTTACTAATGTAATTATTCGAATGTGGTGTATTGCTCTCTTCGATAAATGTTATTCGTCCATCCATTCAATCAATTACACGCTTGAACGAGCACATCCCATTGAAGTGATCGTAAATCTTCGTAAACAGAGACACTGTCGCCCTACATGGCGTACAATGGGCGACAATGGGCCACGCGGCCACGTGCTCGCCAGGTGTGTATGTATAAAAACAGCTTCTCCGTCTGTGCATTGTGTCGCGGGTGCGTGTTATGGGAGCGGGATGGTTGTGGTACTGACGAGGTATCTGTGGAATCACTGTTGAAGTGATTTTAAGTATACTACGATATTAATCATATTAAAATAGATGTTACATTTGAATTTTATATATTACTAGCCTTCCGCCCGCGGTTTCACCCGCGCGTAATTTCTTTTGTCAAATATCCCCCCCTTCCCCCCACATTTCCGGAATCAAAAGTACCTTATGTCACCCGGGGATAGTGTAGCTTTTCAACAGTGAAAGAATTTTCCAAATCGGTTCAGTAGTTTCGGAGCCTATTCAATACAAACAATCAAATCTTTCAGAGGCAGAGTTTTTTGTCAATTTAGACGTTGTTGGCGCACAGGGCCCGCAGGTGCTTTTCAAGTAGACGACTTTGGCGTCCAAAAGGTTAACAAAGTTTTCTAGTCTATATCTGTACTGAATTTCATCCAAATAGGTTCAAAATTTTAGGCGCTAAAGCCTCTGATAATAAACAGACAGGCTGTTTCTTTTGCATATAGTATTAGTATGTATGGCGACACCCTTTGTCGCGGGACAACAAGTTCCATTGAAACGAGTTTTCTAAATGAGCATTTTTTGTTAAACTACGAGTACACGTCCTGCCTCGCCAGCTGAGGCCCAAAGGTCTCGGTTCGATTCCCGCGGGATTCAAAGAGATTTTAATTAAGCGACTCCGCAAAACTGCCGCCGTCTGCTTCTGTAAGTAATTAGGAGTTGGGTGTGTTCACACTGCAAGCGAGAAAGAGGATATATAATTATAGCATCTGCCGCGCTGTTGGAATTTCACCTTCTATTTTGATTTGTTTTTTATATAATACTAGCGGTCGCCCGTAATTTCCTTTTTAACTATCCCCCCCTTTCCGGGATAAAAAGTATCCTATGTTCTAATCCCGGTTATATATAACTATACGTGGTATAACTATACGTGTGCCAAATTTCTTATAAATCCGTTCATCCGTTCTTGAGTTATAAATAGTGTAAGTGTAACTAACACCAACTTTCTTTTATATAGATATACTCACGACTTTCACAAGCATTTACATGTATAGAATAGAATAAGTTTATTTGGCACCAAAAACAGACTCCTTCAATCTTTGTCTTGATTCCTTGGCGCTATCGCAAATGAATACCTTCATTTGCGATAGCGCCTATGAGTTATTAGGGATTAGTTTTTTACCCATTAGAATTGTCTTTTTCAATAAATAACACATTTTCTAAATAGACTTGCCCCGTCAAACTTAAACTCATTTGTTAGAAATTGTGTGTGATTATATATGACATCATTCCGAAGCCGGTGGTAGAGTTTATTCATTTATTTAATAAGTACAGCCACATGATACATATTAATAAATTACAGTAAAAAGTTACAATAAGAAACAGTTCTGATATGCATCAAAACAACGGCGTACATAGCACTCATCAATAAATAGGGTACAATTATTTAGCAAATCGACTAATCTGAGAGAGTACCCATCAGGCTATTTGCCTGATAGGTACTCCGAGATTAATGACTTAAATTTCTTAAAACTATTGCCAAAAATATCCAAATCAGGAATTTTACCACTTGTCGTATTATAGGTACTCAGTTAAAATTCGTGCCATTCGTAGAGTCATTCTGTAATTGACGATTGCCGATGTTAAAATCATACATTTCATTAACTTGTTTTGTTTAGTATAAAATCGGTCTGGAGATCCTATTCTATATAAGGATGGCCTATTCATCCAGCAGTTGACGTCTTTCAACTAAAATGATGTTGACGATGAAGTAAAACTTGATATTTAAATTAAAACTACATAAGTAAGATTACTAACATATCGAATTACATAAAAAAATTCTCAGTTTATTTTAGTGGAGTCGCAGTAGAGGGCGTGCCTAAGTTCACTGAACCCCAGTTAGTGCACTCGGTTGCATACAGCTTCTCACTGGAGGCAAGACCTTTGCGACTTCACGGCTACATAGGGTTGCCATCCGTCCGGGTTTCCCCGGATTTGTCCTAGTTTAGAGGTCATCCGGGGAGCGTCCGGGGAAGGTTTCATTTGTAGACCGAGTTTAAAAAAAAAGGTGATTTATGACATTTTCAACTGTTTTTTTTACATTGAATAATGTTTAAAAGATCTTGTTGACATGTCCGGCTTTCGGACTCTAAAATCCGAGGTTTTCACGCGTCTTGTCCTGTTTTCCAAATTTTAGAGATGGCAACCCTACGGCTACACCACTTGTTTAGCTACGTTGAATATATAGAAATTCATTTGTTCAAAGTAGATACGTGACAAGACTGACAAGGTTGCAATAATTTGCATTTTTATGTCAGAGGCGACAGACGAGCCAGCGGGTCGCCTGATGGTAAGCAATCACCGCTGCCCATGGACATCTGCAACACCAGAGGGATCGCAGATGCGTTGCCGGCCTTTTAAGGGGGGGGGGGGGGGGGGGGGGCTCCGGCACTCTCACAAACCAGACGAAACACACTAGTAGTCACTATTATTTCACGCTGGTTTTACGAGACGAGTGGTACTACTTCCCCGGACGAGCCGGCCCATTCGTACTATTAAACAGCATGGCTCTAAGCCTCTAACACTACAACAGCATTTTACCTCTTAAAAAAAGGTGACGGTGATGAGGGAGGGAGACAGATGAACGGGGAAATGCTTCGAGTCTCCATCAGCCTTACAGTCTTACAGCACATTGAGTTGACCTTTCTGGTAAAGTGTGACTCAATGAAATAGGCCGCAGTGGCGCTTACCATCAGGTGGGCTGCGTATCTGTCTGCTAACTGATAATTAATAGTAATGTCCTTCTAGCCGAGTTTTCGGCTACGGCGGCCAATCTTAAAGATCAGCCAACTACGAGTGAGTGCGCAAGCACAGGTGCACTCCCTATTCCCTCACTCTAATAACACCGTGGGACAGCATTCTGACACGACCGAAGAGAGATCAGGCGCAGGACCAACGGCTTAACTTGCCTTTCGAAGCACGGAATCATCATTCTTTTCAGACATTCAGGTGATTCAAATTTTTGAACCAGCTCACGAATCATATTCATGATTATTTGTGACATTTTTTCTTGACATATTATTTTATTTTATTTTTGTGACATGTAAAATTTGACGTTCATACTCGTATGTGCTATTTACGAGCCAAAATTGAATAAATGAATTTGATTCTTGATTCAAGCCAGCAATTTCCTAACCAAACTGGAAATTTTCACACAAAGTGCAAATGCTCCCCGCGGGATTCGAACCCACGACCTCCGGGTATTGGAGCACAACCCTCTATCTAACCACTGTACCACGGAGGCAGTTTAATATAGTCTTTAATACTGATATAGTATTAAAGAAACGTATCTAACAAACTCGGCCACATTAGTTGCAATCGTAAGCTCGGTACGCTTATACCGGCGCACGCGCAGCGTGGGCGGGCCGGTGTGAAAGGCGCGTCGATCCGCGCCGTGGGCTGCCAGCACTGCCAGTGTTGCCATGACTAATTTAATTAACAGACTGATTATCGCGTGCTAGTTTTGTATTAATAAGTACGGTCAACAGCACATCACGGTTAACACTTGCAGTTCGATAATAGCACTTATGCCCTCGACATAAGAGCGGTACAAAGTCCAAAGTGTTACGTTTGACGTGCTTTTGACTGTACATTTTTGTTGATTTTTGAGAGATGTGGTAGTCGAGTGGTTTCAAAGTCGCCACATGCGTGAGGTTGATGGTTCGATTCTCGGCGTGCATCTATGGACTAGAGTTGAGTCGTTCGTGAATGAATCCTTCAATTGGACTAGTTCACTTAGGGGGCGTTCAAGTATTACGTAACGCAATTTGGGGGGGGGGGGGGGTCTCGCAAAACGTTACGATGCGTTACACGTTACGTAACATGGTTTTTTAAAATAAAAAAACCAATGTTACGTAACGTGTAACGCATCGTATCATCGTAAAAATAAATTGTCCCAAATTGGCAACCTTTTTCATTTACGTTTTACGGGGAAAACCCCATTGTATTGTCTGGTCGTCATTCACAGAAAAACGTTACGGTGCGTTCCGGGGGGGTCAAAAATCTTCAAAAATTGCGTTACGTAATACTTGAACGCTCCTTTAGCAAGTATATCTCCTTCACTAGTTCATTCGGGCCCCATTAGGTACTTCAGTGTTTCATTTAGTTCACACTTCACTAAAGGAGAGTAAAGCGGACGGATAGATTATGAACACATTCTCTTTTTTATTTCAATCCAGTTGATGGTCTGAATTCCTCTCAGATACTTATTCACTACTTTATGTTAGTGAGGGAATTCTATTTTCACCTATTAGTCATCGAAAAGCACGTCAAAAACATTAATACGCGCCATAGACAATACGAACGTTAGGGATTCGCCAGACAGGTCATAAACATATTTAAACATCTTACCACAGACAAATATTAACGGCGGGCAGAAGGAAAAAAGAAACCTTGTCTATGGTGCTCACTGCACACAGTATAGAGTTGCAGTAAGCAATGTCCGAAAGAGTCCATGTTGCGGATATAGCTGGCCACCAAATTTTAACGGATTATGTATCTTTAAATTAAGTTTTTTTTTATATATTTGGACTAAGCTAGCACTTGACCACAAAGTTGCCTGATGTTAAACAACTATGCGGTCTACGATGGAGCGCGCTTGCTTAGGAAAATCCCGTTAATTAAGTTGGATGTTTTCTTCAGATAGCATGTGGATAGAATCCATACTTTTTAGGTAGATAGGTATTAACAAGTTCGAATGCCAATAAGTGGTCTTACGTTCTAATTTTTAAATTTAAATGTCATTTTATGGTATCATTCCAAAGAATGACCAGTGTGGTGTGAAGTAAATTGTTTTTGTACTTACCAGGAGTCGAACCCGTGACCTCTAGGTTCTGGAGTAGGTACTGGCCGAATCAACTTTACTTAAACATAACACCAAATATGTAATTGTTGGATATGATGCGTGCCAGACTACTGACTGTGCTTCAGAAAAGACAGAATCAATTGTAAGAACTCAAAAATATACAATCTTACTTACTTACTTACTCCGATGGCTCAGCGACCCGAAGTGTGTCTTGGCCTCCGATACGAGATTTCGCCATCCTTCCCGATCCTGTGTGCTCGCGCGCCAGTCGCCAACACGCAGCTCCCGGAGATCAGCCGCCACTACATCGCTCCAGCGATACCTAGGGCGCCAACCGGCCGACGTCCAGTAGGCCGGCCCAGATAGGCTTTCTTGACACCGCGATCCTCTCCCATTCTCTCCAAGTGACCAAGCCATCGGAGTCTTTGAGCTTTAGTCTCCCCTATAATGTTAGGCTCAGCCACAAGTTGTTCTATTTCTGCATTCTTCCGAACCCTCATGCTTCCGTCGGGCCTCGGTACTGGTCCCAGAAAGCTTACGAAGGATACAATCTAAAGTTTTATTTTCCTTTCCTCACTGGTATATCGTGCGGTGCGAGTGGAGGGGAGGTTCTGGCACGCTGCCAGTCAGTCTGGCACGCGATGCCGACGTGTATGGACGCAAAAAATGCGCTGCCGGCATTTGAATACTGAGTGCTTGTTCAGGGTTGCACTGCCTGTTTTGGTATTACATTTTTAATATTTTTATTCGTAATGGCTCCATTTAGAACGTGAGCCTGAGCATCCTCATTCCTTCCTTCTATTGGTTGAAATAGCTAAATAGATCTCCGCTATTTTAATCAATGAGATAACTTCAAAAAGCAAGCAGATTAAAATGTAAATTATATGCAATTAGAATACATTTAAAACAGCGTAATTTCACATTTCAGGTGTGCTTATTTTTGTTTGTGAAATCAAAATTTCTACTGTCATTTACACATTGAGTTACAAGTACAGTTCAATGCATTTACACGGTCTTGTAATCTGGAAAACGGAAGTGTAAAAACTCCTCGCGGAAAGCATTTAAAACCGATGGTCCTGCTTCTAATCTCTGTTCAGTGGAGTCACACTGCTGTCCCACTGTATTATGAAGGTAGGGCATTCGCACACACTTTGGCACTATAGTATACACAAAGCACTCAATTTAGCTCAAGATGAAGTTCTTTTTAAGTGGGATATTGAACCTCACACGCCGAACTCTTCTCAAACACAATATATTCCGAGACATGTAACATTTTTAAAAATACCTATAATATTAAAGTATCTCTCGGTAGCTGTGAGCCCGACATCTTACTTAATGCAAGCGACTTAGCATCTCAATGGCTGTCGATATGGAACGAGTTCTCGTCCTTTAGGGACGTTCCAATTCGATATTACTGGATCGATATATCGTATCAGACTTTCCTTAGTGTTGTAAAGACGTAAGATTGTGAGGATGGATGCTAACACTTTTATGCGAAAACTACTGAATTGATTTAGTAAAGTTGATTTTAAACACTTTTATAGTTATATAAATACTTGGATTAACATGTAAGACACTTTTATAAGTGTGAATGAACCAATCATTTTATTGAGCAAAATCATAATTATAAGTAAGATTTTTGCCGCCTCCGAGTAACTATGGTTAAGCCGCTCCAGAGGTCGTGGGTTTCGTACCCGCCTCATGGGACTTTGAAGTGTCTGACTGGATACCACTTCCACAGGTGCCGCGATAACTCTGACTGTGTTCCGTAAATAATAATTTGTGAGCAATTACATTTGATAGGCTCGGAAACCAGAGAAGCCTGCAGCACATTAAGCTATGTTTCCTGGTTTTCTTTCTGAAGTGGAAGAGTCCCACACACCACCCTTGCCCCCAACGACGGTACGAAGCATACTCCCCGTGTATAAAAAAAGGGACCATAGAAGATGTTTTATTTGTATTAAATTATCGATATGTGTGGGCGCATCCCTATCGCCTTGTGCTAATCAGCAGTTCATTAGCGGTGCTTAGCCGTGAATTATCGACGCTCTCCCGTATCGCGACCAGATGTAAATGTTCGGGAGAAGTTATAGCAATGCGGAAAAAAATCCCTTTTACATTTCCGATGGTACATTTAGCGATCCTGTTTTTTCTGGTGCAGATTAACTGTGAATGTTTATGGGAATATATTTATCTCGAAAACACTGTTATTAACTTTTTCTGACCCTGGATTGAACTCGACGTCGTCTAACCCTAGACTAAGCATAGCTTGTACTAAGGCTGTCAGATAACATTTCTGTGAGGACGTGGTGTCACTAAAAAGTGGCGGAGCGGAAGCGAAAAACAACCCTTTCGCTCCCTTGCTCCGAAAAAGTCGGAGGGAGAGCTGAAAACGGGTCGTCTTCGTGTATCTTTCCTTCTCCTTAGCAATGATATGCAGGACGGAAGTGTGGATTCCCTAGGCGCCATCTGACTTGAGGCCGCTAAGTCCCGGGAATGGGCTGGTCAATAGCCACAACGCTGGCACCGGCTCGTCCTAATCGGGTGTGAAGGGGAAACCGGGGGATTTTAGTAGTAGTGGACGCTTCAGTCTCGAGTCCCACACACGGCCGCGGGTCTAGCTAGCCTGCGGTTATGGTGCATAAACGCATTCTCCTCCGACGAAAAAAAAAAAGGACGAAAGTGTGGAGACCTCCTGCATTGCACAGGCCTTGGCTCCCGACGGCTGTCCAGCCTCTTCCCGCCAACAGAGTGTGTGAAATCTATCAATAAGAACCGGCGAGAAACTCGGTAGTTACTATTTTTAATCACCAAGCTATACAACAATTAATACAGTTGTTTTGAATCTAAACGTGAAGGGGAAGGAGGAAATCCCATAAAACAAGAAATAAAATCAGAAAATCGTTAAAGACGTAAGAAACTTTGTAACCTCAAGCGGAAAATAAAACTTTATCGCACACTAAACCGTGAGTTGCTCGATTAATAGCACGTAAAACAGGCACTAGACCGCCTCCGTGGAATAGTGCCTAAGCCGCTCGGGTATGAAACCCGGAGGTCGTGGGTTCGATTCCCGCCTTAAGTCTTTTTTTTATAATTTTATGGGCTTGCATTTGTCCACGATCACACCTGATGGAAAGCGTTGATGCGGCCTAAGCTGTTACATGTTTGCCTAGAAGAGACCTATTAACTCGCGACTTTATATTGTGCTCAATTGGAAACACAGAATCGGGCAATGAGTTCCACAGCTTTGCAGTTCTCATGATGAAGGTTGACGCAAATCGCTTCGTTCGTATGAATGGAATCTCGACAGTATATTTATGGCGTCGTGTAGTTTGTCTGTTTGTCCTATGGTGGAAAGGGGATGGGGGAATCATGTTTGGTTCGTTGTAGGACTTTTTCAGAGCCCGACTTCTTCAGCTTCCCCCACAGGTGAAATCTGCCGCCATAACAGCTCTGGCTGTGTTTCAGTAGTTTTAATGTGGAAGCTTGAAATCAAAGGCTCGAAGATCAGATGAGCCTACAGTCTGGCACCACATTGAGCGACGCGTCCTGATGAAGTGCCCCTGGAATAGGCTACAGTGGCCGCTTACCATCAGATGGGCTGCGTTTCAGTCTGCAAACTCAGGTAGTTTATAAATAAACTAGTGCACTAGTAGCACTAGTAACTAGTCGCACCAGTTCCCTGTGCCAGTAGTGAGTAGTTACGAAACATTGTGCTTAATGACAGCATTAAGTTTTATTAGGCCTTCCGAGTTGGCTGCATTTTATTGTTATTAGGGAGACCACCTTTACCGAATTGCGAATTTAGTTTCACAGTGGTCCTTGGTTCAATTCTTGGGTCGAGTAAAAATTAGTTTAATTTTTACCTACTTTTAAAAAAGAAAGAGATCACGGATGGATCTGTAAACAACGTATTTCCTGAACAGAAAAACCCAAAAACAAAATCTCGGTGCGACCTGAGATATGAACCCAGAACCCTGGCGCAGCCGTTGCTTACTAGTCTCTGCACCAGTCTGTGTTATAATCATATTATAGAAATCTATTCATAATTATGTGCGCGCCAGATTCGAATTCTTCATCTCATTTAAATATTTTGCTTGACAGGCCTAATGGTGCATTTGGTAGTGATCCTGCCCATAGAAAAGAAAAATGAGAAAATTTTCTTGTTCTGTGATCCTGCCTTATGGGTTAAATATCAAAGGTTTGAATCCCAGCCAGGACAAGCATTCATGTGATAAGCATTTGTGTTTGTTCTATCTGGACGTGTATTTAAGTATATGTATATTTGTGATAACTTCGATGATCTGTTAACCATAACCCGTTGTCCTAGGTGGGCGACGCGACGCGACGCGACGCAATGCGACGTAATGCGACCAATACTTCATGCGACGTGTCCTATGTCCGTGCGCGACAAACGCGGCAGTAGTGTTTTACCCATGGGCAAATATACTGCGTTATTACTAGAAAATTCATATTTTAAATACTTAGCCCTACAGAAACTTCGTAAATATAGAAGAAAGACAACAAATATTATACATGTATATTTAGAGCGAAATAAATTTGGAGAATTTCATCATTTATATCCGAAACTAAGAAATAATCCACGTTTGTTTAAAGAGTATTGTGGTTTATCACCAAGCACTTTCAATTATATTGTTGCAGCTATTAAACCTACTATTTAACTATCTATAACCAATTTTCAAAAGTGTATTCATACTCCTTCCCAAAAATCCTATTGCAAATGTCAAGTCGTCGCGCGTCGTCGCGTCTTGTCGCGCAAAAAACAAGTCCGCATTTCGTCGCGTGTCGTCGCGCACTGACTAACGCGACAACGTAGGCCACTATCATACACCACGACTATTTGACATTTACGCGTCGCGTCGCGTTGTCTCGTTTGTCGTTCACCTAGGACAACGGGTAACACAAGTGCTTACGCTACTTATTTTTGGCTCACATCAGTGTATTTTATGTGGTCTAAAATTCATTAAATTGTAGCAGCGTTAAAAACACTCGGCCACCACTTCTGAGCTTAACAACGTTCTTAAAATTAAGGAAATGACTTTTTATTTCCAACTATAATAGTCCTGCCTTTTACTTCGCATTTCCACATTATACCAAAGATTCTCAACACTGGCTGATTATGCAAAAATAGACGTTACACCGTTGAAGTAGGATTAGAAGTCGAGTGTTCCGTGCAAAGCCTGGAAGTTACTGTAATAGCTTCTTTGTTTTAAGTGTTTTATCCTGTTATTGTTATATGGAAATGGGTTTATGGAGCTTTTGTTGCTTTTTGTGACAAGAATCGTGAGTTTTATCTCTTTCTTTTGCGTTTAAGCGCCATTTTTTTATGTAAGATGGAGGCAACGAGCAAACTGGTCACCAGATGCAAATGCGAACGCAACACCAGATGAGTCATAAGTCGTTGCCGGCCTTTAAGAAAGAGATATTCTAGTTTCTTGAAGATTGTCATGTCATATCGGTCTGGAAATACCGCTGCAGGGAGCTGGTTCCACAGACCATAAACGCAGGCTAGCGAGACCTCCAGTCAATCGCCACCAGCCAGGCATGAGCTCGTCCGATTCGGGTGTAAAGAGGAAACTTAGGGAGTTTTTGGGTAGTGCATAGTGCACTGCACTATTATATATTTGCAGCGGAGCGGGAGCGCAAGGATGACCCCCTCGCTGCTCTCCTCCGGCGCAGACGGCCGGGCCGGAGAAGGGAAGCTCACTTAGCACGCCTCCTCCAGCCTGAGGGTTGTTCTGCGGGCGGGGATAGTTTCCCAACGCCCGGATTGAACAGGTCGCCCAAGCCAAGTCTGAGGGTCACCTAGTTTCTCGGGTGGCCGTCCCTAGGCGCCACCTGACTTGAGGTCTCTCAAGTCGGGTTACCTCCCTAGGTACCCCGACTTGAGAGGCCTATGGGTCATCCCTATGGGTTGGTCAATATATAGCCACAAGGCTGGCAACAGCTCGTCCCAATCGGGTGTGAAGGGGAACCGGGAGAGTTTAGTAGGTAGTGGACGCTAAACTCCTCCGGTATCCCCTTTATATCCGAAAGGAAACAACTGGTGTATTTTTTGCCTTATGGCCTCTAACTGGCCCATCCCTGGGTACCTGTTGGTGTTTATGCCTAAAGCCGCCGGAGAAACTAGGTGATCAAAAAACTCACCAAAACTTTTGATCTTACGAGCTACTACTACCCATAATTACAAGCATTTGATCTTCTATGAGAGGGGGTTGTAGTCCTCCGCTATTATCGCTCACCTTAAGCGAGTAAAACGTTAAATATGAATTATCACCAGGACTGAAATCTGCGAAATCTGTAAAAAAATTAATGATTTAAAATGCCGATCAATTGGTCCAGTTTTTGACATGTACGTCGTTAAACCGTCCGGAGCGTCCTCCGGTTAAATTTAATAACCATTTCGATAATTAATCGTCGTCGAGTGACGGACTGTAGTGCTGACAACGCGGCGATCGACATTTTACAACAATTTGTTCGAAATTTCGACTTACATTACCAGTTTTTAATTTGTCTGATATTATTCAAAGTCAGTTTTTATTTTAATATTTAGATTCTCACC
The DNA here is from genome assembly GCA_949319885.1 of Mecyna flavalis. Lineage (NCBI taxonomy): Eukaryota > Metazoa > Arthropoda > Insecta > Lepidoptera > Crambidae > Mecyna > Mecyna flavalis. The sequence goes on along the minus strand of OX439420.1, from coordinate 269,289 downwards.
ATGGAGGAGGGATTAGTAGTACGACTTGTCGACTTTAGATCTTGACTTCCGCAAAAAGATTATAATTATTATTTTCCCGGAACAAAGAGTAGCCTATTTTACTCTCCAACTTTCAAACTATCCCTGTACCTAAAATTTCGTCGATCCGGTGCGTAAAACAGAAATATCTCAGGAATATCTCAGGATTTTCAGGACATATTATATTAGTGCCGGAGGCCCACACCCCCAGATGTCCATGGGCGGCGGGGATTGCTAACCATCAGGCGACCCGCTGGCTCGTTTGCCGCCTCTGGCATATTTTTTTTTTAAGTAGCCTAAACAAATTCTTTCCCAAAGTGTAGTCTATGTCTATACAAAATTGTATCAAAATAGTTTGATCGGTGTAGGCATGCAAGCATAACAGACAGACAGAATTACTTTCGCAACAATAATATTAAATATGGATTAATAAAAATAAATTAACTTAATAAGACTACTATCACTACAAAGGGAATGTTCTCTTAATATAATTGTGTAACAAAAGTGCATCGTTGGTGAGATCTCCATACCTTAAATAATAATTTGTGAGCAATTACATTTGATAGGCTCGGAAACCAGAGAAGCCTGCAGCACATTAAGCTATGTTTCCTGGTTTTCTTTCTGAAGTGGAAGAGTCCCACACACCACCCTTGCCCCCAACGACGGTACGAAGCATACTCCCCGTGTATAAAAAAAGGGACCATAGAAGATGTTTTATTTGTATTAAATTATCGATATGTGTGGGCGCATCCCTATCGCCTTGTGCTAATCAGCAGTTCATTAGCGGTGCTTAGCCGTGAATTATCGACGCTCTCCCGTATCGCGACCAGATGTAAATGTTCGGGAGAAGTTATAGCAATGCGGAAAAAAATCCCTTTTACATTTCCGATGGTACATTTAGCGATCCTGTTTTTTCTGGTGCAGATTAACTGTGAATGTTTATGGGAATATATTTATCTCGAAAACACTGTTATTAACTTTTTCTGACCCTGGATTGAACTCGACGTCGTCTAACCCTAGACTAAGCATAGCTTGTACTAAGGCTGTCAGATAACATTTCTGTGAGGACGTGGTGTCACTAAAAAGTGGCGGAGCGGAAGCGAAAAACAACCCTTTCGCTCCCTTGCTCCGAAAAAGTCGGAGGGAGAGCTGAAAACGGGTCGTCTTCGTGTATCTTTCCTTCTCCTTAGCAATGATATGCAGGACGGAAGTGTGGATTCCCTAGGCGCCATCTGACTTGAGGCCGCTAAGTCCCGGGGATGGGCTGGTCAATAGCCACAACGCTGGCACCGGCTCGTCCTAATCGGGTGTGAAGGGGAAACCGGGGGATTTTAGTAGTAGTGGACGCTTCAGTCTCGAGTCCCACACACGGCCGCGGGTCTAGCTAGCCTGCGGTTATGGTGCATAAACGCATTCTCCTCCGACGAAAAAAAAAAAGGACGAAAGTGTGGAGACCTCCTGCATTGCACAGGCCTTGGCTCCCGACGGCTGTCCAGCCTCTTCCCGCCAACAGAGTGTGTGAAATCTATCAATAAGAACCGGCGAGAAACTCGGTAGTTACTATTTTTAATCACCAAGCTATACAACAATTAATACAGTTGTTTTGAATCTAAACGTGAAGGGGAAGGAGGAAATCCCATAAAACAAGAAATAAAATCAGAAAATCGTTAAAGACGTAAGAAACTTTGTAACCTCAAGCGGAAAATAAAACTTTATCGCACACTAAACCGTGAGTTGCTCGATTAATAGCACGTAAAACAGGCACTAGACCGCCTCCGTGGAATAGTGCCTAAGCCGCTCGGGTATGAAACCCGGAGGTCGTGGGTTCGATTCCCGCCTTAAGTCTTTTTTTTATAATTTTATGGGCTTGCATTTGTCCACGATCACACCTGATGGAAAGCGTTGATGCGGCCTAAGCTGTTACATGTTTGCCTAGAAGAGACCTATTAACTCGCGACTTTATATTGTGCTCAATTGGAAACACAGAATCGGGCAATGAGTTCCACAGCTTTGCAGTTCTCATGATGAAGGTTGACGCAAATCGCTTCGTTCGTATGAATGGAATCTCGACAGTATATTTATGGCGTCGTGTAGTTTGTCTGTTTGTCCTATGGTGGAAAGGGGATGGGGGAATCATGTTTGGTTCGTTGTAGGACTTTTTCAGAGCCCGACTTCTTCAGCTTCCCCCACAGGTGAAATCTGCCGCCATAACAGCTCTGGCTGTGTTTCAGTAGTTTTAATGTGGAAGCTTGAAATCAAAGGCTCGAAGATCAGATGAGCCTACAGTCTGGCACCACATTGAGCGACGCGTCCTGATGAAGTGCCCCTGGAATAGGCTACAGTGGCCGCTTACCATCAGATGGGCTGCGTTTCAGTCTGCAAACTCAGGTAGTTTATAAATAAACTAGTGCACTAGTAGCACTAGTAACTAGTCGCACCAGTTCCCTGTGCCAGTAGTGAGTAGTTACGAAACATTGTGCTTAATGACAGCATTAAGTTTTATTAGGCCTTCCGAGTTGGCTGCATTTTATTGTTATTAGGGAGACCACCTTTACCGAATTGCGAATTTAGTTTCACAGTGGTCCTTGGTTCAATTCTTGGGTCGAGTAAAAATTAGTTTAATTTTTACCTACTTTTAAAAAAGAAAGAGATCACGGATGGATCTGTAAACAACGTATTTCCTGAACAGAAAAACCCAAAAACAAAATCTCGGTGCGACCTGAGATATGAACCCAGAACCCTGGCGCAGCCGTTGCTTACTAGTCTCTGCACCAGTCTGTGTTATAATCATATTATAGAAATCTATTCATAATTATGTGCGCGCCAGATTCGAATTCTTCATCTCATTTAAATATTTTGCTTGACAGGCCTAATGGTGCATTTGGTAGTGATCCTGCCCATAGAAAAGAAAAATGAGAAAATTTTCTTGTTCTGTGATCCTGCCTTATGGGTTAAATATCAAAGGTTTGAATCCCAGCCAGGACAAGCATTCATGTGATAAGCATTTGTGTTTGTTCTATCTGGACGTGTATTTAAGTATATGTATATTTGTGATAACTTCGATGATCTGTTAACCATAACCCGTTGTCCTAGGTGGGCGACGCGACGCGACGCGACGCAATGCGACGTAATGCGACCAATACTTCATGCGACGTGTCCTATGTCCGTGCGCGACAAACGCGGCAGTAGTGTTTTACCCATGGGCAAATATACTGCGTTATTACTAGAAAATTCATATTTTAAATACTTAGCCCTACAGAAACTTCGTAAATATAGAAGAAAGACAACAAATATTATACATGTATATTTAGAGCGAAATAAATTTGGAGAATTTCATCATTTATATCCGAAACTAAGAAATAATCCACGTTTGTTTAAAGAGTATTGTGGTTTATCACCAAGCACTTTCAATTATATTGTTGCAGCTATTAAACCTACTATTTAACTATCTATAACCAATTTTCAAAAGTGTATTCAATACTCCTTCCCAAAAATCCTATTGCAAATGTCAAGTCGTCGCGCGTCGTCGCGTCTTGTCGCGCAAAAAACAAGTCCGCATTTCGTCGCGTGTCGTCGCGCACTGACTAACGCGACAACGTAGGCCACTATCATACACCACGACTATTTGACATTTACGCGTCGCGTCGCGTTGTCTCGTTTGTCGTTCACCTAGGACAACGGGTAACACAAGTGCTTACGCTACTTATTTTTGGCTCACATCAGTGTATTTTATGTGGTCTAAAATTCATTAAATTGTAGCAGCGTTAAAAACACTCGGCCACCACTTCTGAGCTTAACAACGTTCTTAAAATTAAGGAAATGACTTTTTATTTCCAACTATAATAGTCCTGCCTTTTACTTCGCATTTCCACATTATACCAAAGATTCTCAACACTGGCTGATTATGCAAAAATAGACGTTACACCGTTGAAGTAGGATTAGAAGTCGAGTGTTCCGTGCAAAGCCTGGAAGTTACTGTAATAGCTTCTTTGTTTTAAGTGTTTTATCCTGTTATTGTTATATGGAAATGGGTTTATGGAGCTTTTGTTGCTTTTTGTGACAAGAATCGTGAGTTTTATCTCTTTCTTTTGCGTTTAAGCGCCATTTTTTTATGTAAGATGGAGGCAACGAGCAAACTGGTCACCAGATGCAAATGCGAACGCAACACCAGATGAGTCATAAGTCGTTGCCGGCCTTTAAGAAAGAGATATTCTAGTTTCTTGAAGATTGTCATGTCATATCGGTCTGGAAATACCGCTGCAGGGAGCTGGTTCCACAGACCATAAACGCAGGCTAGCGAGACCTCCAGTCAATCGCCACCAGCCAGGCATGAGCTCGTCCGATTCGGGTGTAAAGAGGAAACTTAGGGAGTTTTTGGGTAGTGCATAGTGCACTGCACTATTATATATTTGCAGCGGAGCGGGAGCGCAAGGATGACCCCCTCGCTGCTCTCCTCCGGCGCAGACGGCCGGGCCGGAGAAGGGAAGCTCACTTAGCACGCCTCCTCCAGCCTGAGGGTTGTTCTGCGGGCGGGGATAGTTTCCCAACGCCCGGATTGAACAGGTCGCCCAAGCCAAGTCTGAGGGTCACCTAGTTTCTCGGGTGGCCGTCCCTAGGCGCCACCTGACTTGAGGTCTCTCAAGTCGGGTTACCTCCCTAGGTACCCCGACTTGAGAGGCCTATGGGTCATCCCTATGGGTTGGTCAATATATAGCCACAAGGCTGGCAACAGCTCGTCCCAATCGGGTGTGAAGGGGAACCGGGAGAGTTTAGTAGGTAGTGGACGCTAAACTCCTCCGGTATCCCCTTTATATCCGAAAGGAAACAGCTTGTATATTTTTTGCCTTATGGCCTTTAACTGGCCCATCCCTGGGTACCTGTTGGTGTTTACGCCTAAAGCCGCCGGAGAAACTAGGTGATTTACTACTACCCATACGAGCATTTGATCATCTATGAGAGGGGGTTGTAGTCCTCCGCTATTATATTAATTTAAAACGCTCACCTTAAGCGAGTAAAACGTTTAATATGAATTATTACCAGGACTGAAATCTGCGAAATCTGTAAAAAAATTAATGATTTAAAATGCCGATCAATTGGTCCAGTTTTTGACGTGTACGTCGTTAAACCGTCCGGAGCGTCCTCCGGTTAAATTTAATAACCATTTCGATAATTAATCGTCGTCGAGTGATGGACCGTAGTGTTGACAACGCGCCGATCGACATTTTACAACAATTTGTTCGAAATTTCGACGTAAATTACCAGTTTTTAATTTGACTGATATTATTCAAAGTCAGTTTTTATTTTAATATTTAGATTCCCACCATGGAGGATGGATTGGGAGTACGACTTGTCGACTTTAGATCTTGACTTCCGCAAAAAGATTATAATTATTATTTTCCCGGAACAAAGAGTAGCCTATTTTACTCTCCAACTTTCAAACTATCCCTGTACCTAAAATTTCGTCGATCCGGTGCGTAAAACAGAAATATCTCAGGAATATCTCAGGATTTTCAGGACATATTATATTAGTGCCGGAGGCCCACACCCCCAGATGTCCATGGGCGGCGGGGATTGCTAACCATCAGGCGACCCGCTGGCTCGTTTGCCGCCTCTGGCATAATTTTTTTTTAAGTAGCCTAAACAAATTCTTTCCCAAAGTGTAGTCTATGTCTATACAAAATTGTATCAAAATAGTTTGATCGGTATAGGCGTGCAAGCATAACAGACAGACAGAATTACTTTCGCAACAATAATATTAATTAAGGATTAATAATAATAAATTAACTTAATGAGACTACTATCACTACAAAGGGCATGTTCTCTTAATATAATTGTGTAACAAAAGTGCATCGTAGGTGAGATACTCACCCTCTATATGGGTAAGGGCGGGCGCAAACGCATGATTTAGGCAAAATAATATTTTATATTTGAGTATTTTCATTTGATACGATATACGTATGCTCAAGTTAACGACTTCAATATTACAGACAGAAAATTATTTCTAGTACGAGCAATAGAACATACTCACAAAGCAGTCATTACATCTAGGGACTGCAAAAAGATGCTGAAGGGAAGGGTTTTTAAAATCCCAACCCTACCCACAAAGACGTCCTTTTCCCATCGTTTCAGTCGATTCTTGTTCCCCTATGTTTACAATAAGATGGCCAAACTTTTCGATTTCAAAAATCTCTCTGTTCGGGACACAAAAAACCTAATAACTAAGATGATTTTGAAATGGACATATAATGAAACAGAAGAATTCTTTAAAGTGATTAACTATAACATTCATTTAACCACGCACTCACACACGCAGGTATACCAACACACACTCACATTCATCCACACGCTACAATACACACACACTTACACATCACTTTACACACACAAAACCCCTATCTTATAATCAATAGTTATTTCTTGCTTCATATATATTATTGTTATTAGTTATTAAATGTTAATATTATTTCCTACTTGTCATCATAATCATACGTGTTAGTTTTTGCTGTACTTGTGCCGAAATTTTATAACTGTAAACCGTAAATTATCCTCACAGGACAGGCTTAGCCTAGTGTGAGGACCCGTAAAAATGTAATTTTAGGAAATGTTTTTTATGGAAATAAATATATTATTATATATTATATTATTATTATTATTTATTATAATAATTCTTCGATGGTTCCATACAAAATAAAATGTTATGGCAATATTTGATTTCGTAAACTTTACATAGTGTTTATGTTTTGAAACGTACATCTAAAATTTTAACAAATCGGTCTATTTGTTCTGGACAAGCTCCCGTTATTATTAAGATTTTGACCGCCTCCGTGGAACAATGGCTAAGCCGCTTGAAGATCAGATGAGCCTACAGTCTGGCAGCACATTGAGCGACACTTCTAAGTGAAGCGTCCCTCAATATAGTAGGCCGCGGTGGCCGCTTACCATCAGGTGGGCTGCGTGCCTGTCTGCCAACTGACCTAGTATAAAAAAAAATTACAGATTCCAACAATCACACATTTTTTAATTATTTCCAAGGTCACGAAGTTTACAAAATAATACCTATAATCAAATCAAAGCTTAAGGATTTAAATAAAAAAATCTTAGAATAAAAAGTCGTGGTTTATTTTTACTTTTTTGGAAAAAATTAAAAGAATTCGTAATACCAGAAACCATTATCGTCTTTCGTATTCGCCCGCCCTTAATATCACAATAGACCTATTCGCCCACAAAACAATTCCTCCCCCCTCCATTCAAAACAGCAAGCTAACTCCAAATAAATATAGTCTAAAATCGCTTAACAACAATACGCTCAGCATTTTGCCATGTAAGTAGATATTGGTGCATATAGAAAATGGATCTTATTGTGTATGTGTTAAAGTCTTGTGTTGAGTGCCGGGGGTGGATGGGGGACCGTCCCCTGGGAGCCGTAGAGGTAATGGTCAGCAAACATTGTCGTCGAGGAATTACGAGTGTTTGGGTATTCGTGTGTCTGTCTGTGCGTAGAGGGAAGTTGATTTTATCTATCTATATAAATTGATGTAAAAAAAAGTATCACCCTCTTTATGTTTCTCTGCAAGGCAAAGGTCTTCATTATTGAAATCAAGTTGTATTAGGAATCATGGCTTAATCACCACGCTAGAAAAATGCAGATCGGTGATCACCAAAAGTCGACATATCTATGTTAATTCTTTTTTATCTTTAATGATAGATCAGTTGGCAGAATTTAACTGTGATAAATACGTGGCAAATACGCTTTACTACTAATTTATGATACTAAGGCGTATCATCATCATTTCGGCGTATTCCCGATTGCATCCAGTATGGAGCTCAGGCTTTGCTTCAAATATGATCCTAGATTTGACAAGCCTGGTTATTAATACAATGGAGCGATTGCCATCTGACCTCCGAATCCGTAACCCTTACAAGGGAAACCAGACCTACTTGAACCATAGTCGGGACCAACGGCTTAACGTGCCTTCCGAAACACGGAATCATCATTCTTTTCAGACATTCAGGTGATTCAAGCCTGCAATGCATGCAATCCTAACCATACTGGAAACAATCACACAAAGTGATTGCTCCCCACGGGATTCGAACCCACGACCTCCGGGTTTTAGAACCCAACGCTCTTACCACTGTACCACGGAGGCAGTTACGCCTTAGTATTATTATCATATATTTATTCATATGTTTTCCCTTTGTCTCACAGACCCTTATAAACTTGAATAAAGTCCCGTAAAGCGCTGTATTATACATGGAGTGGCAGCGGTAATGTATTCACAAACGACTGCGCGATCCGGCTCGAAGGACTCGTGCCTCTTCATAACTCCTGCGGCCAATATACACAGATTTCCCGACCGCTGACACAGTCAAGCTAAATACTGGTAAACCCGGAAGATGACAATGACACCTGGGACATTGTCACAAGTCGGTTGTTTATTTAATCGACGATCAGCCATCTACGCAGGATATAGTGCACAAGTGAGTGCGCAAGCACAGGTGCCCTCCCTATTCCCTCACTCTCATAACACAGTGACAGCAGTCTGACACGACCGAAGAGAGATCAGGCGCAGGACCAACGCTTAACGTGCTTTCCGAAGCATAGAGGGCATTGAGGCGATCGGCTTTTAGTCGGAGTCAAACACACAGACGCAGGTCTAGCTATTCGTTTATAAGCACTTAAAAATGCTTAAAAGCATTCTCCTCCCTGCCCAGCCGACTAATCAAATCAATCAAAATTATGCTTTATTCATATAGGCATCAAAGGTGCACTTATGAATCACCAGACATAAATCTTGCACCGGTTTCGTAATGTTGTTATCTATCGAGAAGAACTGCCCCCCTAGACAAGCGGCATTTATGACGTTCGTTAAAGCTCAATTTGCGATAGCGAATGTCAAATCCCATACTTTCAACACGTGACTTTTCTATGGCATCTGTCAAATCCATACAAATTGGACTTAGCGAAATTCGCCAGCTATGAAGCGATGTCATCTTGTCTAAGCCCCCTGGCAAGAAACTCGATAGTTACTCTTTTCAATCGTCAGTTCAAGAGTCCCTCAATTGAATAGGCAGCAAATGCCACTCATCACCAGGAGGGCTGCGTGCCTGTCCACAAATAAAAAATTAACATTTTCTTAGTCAAGGTAGTTTGAGAAAGGGTCCCAAAAGACTAGTCCCTTAGAGCCACAAGGCTGGCACCGGCTCGTCCCAATCGGGGGTGAAGGGGAAACCGGGGGAGTTTAGTGGGTAGTGGACGCTTAAGTCTCGAGTCCCACACACGGCCGCGGGTCTAGCTAGCCTGCGGTTATGGTGCATAAAAGCATTCTCCTCCGAAAAAAAAAAAGTCCCTTAGGTGGCACCTGATGACAAGTATGACGTATGTGTCAGTCATGTGCTTACCCACTGTTCTGTCATTGACTGTGTCTCATGTAGAATGTATGAAGGGCTCGACGCGAACTTAGCCCTGAGCGCCACAATATCGCGGGAGGCCGCTCTTTATTACTGCGATATTACACTTTTCCCACGAATATTTAGAAGCGGTGAAGTTAAACAACCTTCCCACGATATTTAAATAAATAATATAAACACAATATATAAATATAAATCAATGTAGACTTCAGAGATGTACTTCAATGTTCACTCTGTAAGTCTATCAACGCTTGATACCGAATTTTGCAATCTATCTCCATTTGAATACTATAGCTTAATCATACAGTCAGGCAGCGTTTAAGATTAACCAAAAAAACCCAATGACGTTCAATATACAACTAGACACCCAATCTCTAAGAAAATTTCCTCAAAAAACGTCCGACCGGCGTTGACACAGATGACATTAACACATTCGTTCAAATTAACACCTTATCTCGTGGCAGTTAGTGTTTAATCTCAATTGTATACAACTAAACGAAAACTCTGCCCAATAGTCGGGTGGGCAGACTTTTGCTTGGGACAATATTTGAGCGTGATTGGGAGTCTAGTTTTTTAATTGAACGTCATTGAAAAAACCATACCAAAGGGTGGTTTAGTGCCTGATGGCATTATTTAATCACCACGTTTCTATGCTCGAAAATCCGACATAATTTTTGCCCAAACCGAGTATTGAATTCATCAAAGAGTATTAAAAATGTAAATATTTTCAACGCTAAGCGCTTTGAATCTCAAATTTCACTCAACAAAAGTATATTTAGTCTTCTATCAAATAGCTGTGGGCACGTATTTTTACGATCCAAGATATTACGGTAGGGGGAATAGGTCAGTATCCCTGGGGGGTGATTTTAGGGAGAGGGGGTGAAGGGTGAGGCACGAATTGGGGTGAAATCGGACTCTTGTATGAGTGGATAAGTTTTTAAGTTACTTTTGTTGTTATTTCGAAGAGTTAGAAAGGTTAACTTTTGTGTTTTTGTAATAAAAATTAAATAAATAATGGAAAATATCACGGACATTGGTTAAAAATATCGAGAAAAACCGGCAAGAAACTCTAAAGTTACCTACTGTTGTCAATTGCCAATTTTTAAGTCACCACAATACTGTTACTAAGTTGTTTTCTTTTACGGAAGATTTTAAATTTATTCTAAGAGTAGATTCACAGTTGACCAGCAGTACCAAGCTGACAGGTACCTGTTTACAAGAATCATGTACGAGTATTTGTCAGTAATCATTTTATTCAGTCAATTAGGAAATGTAATGATCCAACACCAGCGTCATTGCAATCTCGAATATCATTAGCACATTTAGTGATGCTCTCTGACGAAGTGTACCTAAACACAAAGAATAGGTTAGGTCTATTTGTCTGCCTACGGAGTTTGTAGTGTTATCTCGTATTTTACTTTCCTCGTAAATGTCACTATGTATCTCTGTCCCTGGTCAGTGCAGCGGCATGTATTAACAGCGCTCAATAATGCAGCGTGCGCTCCGCGCATTAACTATGCAGTTGGCTTGTCGCTACTGAGATCAGACGCGAACGTCAGCACAAGAGTATAACTAAAAAAATATTTACATCTTTGAGTTCATCCTATGTCCATCCTTAGCTTAAACAAATCAATCTATAGCTGAAATACCATAGGCCTCTATGATGTATGGCTTGATAGCGCTCACCAATGTGAGCGCTATCAAGCCATACATCATATCAATATATTAATAAGAAAATTCCGTTGCGTTGCGGTTATGGTCCTTCGTGCAACATGTTGGGCGCCAGTTTTACTCTTATTCATATAAGTAGAACCTAATTTTGTCAATATTTACTGAAATTATTAGTCTACTCGTATTTTACTTTCCTTGTCTATACTAATATTTTAAAGAGGAAAGATTTGATTGTTTTTGATTTGAAGATAAGATTTGATTTGAATAATTCTTTTACTGTTGGAAAGCTACACTATCCCCAGTGAACATAGGATACTTTTGATCCCGGAAACCTCGGGCGGAAGGCTTGTAACTGAATAAATGTCTCTGTGTCGCTGGTCAAAGCAGCGACTCGTATTGACAGCGCTCAATAATGCAGCGTGCATTTCGCGCATCAACTATGCAGGAGGTTTGTGGCTACTGCGCCGAGTCACGAACGTCACTGAAGCACTGTGTAATGACATCTGTGATACAATTCCCCTTCAACACGAGTTGTAGTCAACGAAAAAGGGATCGTTTTGTAGACCAGTTAAACTAAATAACTGTATTTTATATTCGGTTTATTTATAAACTAAATGTACTAAAATTAAATGTATTATGGCTTATGAAAGTTTTTTTTTTAATTCTCGGGTTCACTGGCGTGGAGTGACCAATGATTTTATCTATCTTATACCTCTATTTGGCCTTTCGGCTTACATGGATTCCCATTTTTGGGCTTGGACACTGGGTCGCTCTACATACTACTATCTCTACATTTTCATTGCACCTTGTTGTGCCCTACCTTATGCTATCTTTTCTTACAATTTCATATTCAATACATTTTTCTTGCACTTCGTTTCGTGCTCTTATTTCTATCTCTACAGTCTAAATTTCTGCTTACCTACTTATATTACATTTTCTTTGCAATTTATTTTGCTCTATATCTTGCTTACATACTATTTTCTTTTCCATTTTCTTTGCAACAATGTTGATCTATTCTTAATATCTACTTTTCCTTTTAATACTTCTACATTATATAATGAAGTTTACACGGCAGTTGCTCCAATGTGATAATCACTGGACTTACCAAATCCTGTATCATAGACCAAGCGTACCCTGAACAGATCGGGACAAAACGCTCGAAGTAAGGAATTTATCATAGCTAGCCTTCCGCCCGCGGTTAGGCACGCGTGTAATTTTTTTTGTCAATTATCCCCCCTTCCCCCCACTCTGGGATTAAAAGTACCCTTTGTCACCTGGGGATAGTTTAGCTTTCCAACAGTGAAAGAATTTTTCAAATTAGTTCAGTAGTTTCGGAGCCTATTCAATACAAACAAACAAATCTTTCATCTTTATGATCGATTGAGTTTTACTATTCAGAAAATACTCAGTCACACTCCGGAGTCTGGAAGTTGACCCCTCGCCTCGGAAAGTAAGTAAAGCCGTTGGTCCAGCGGTTAAACTGACTTTATAGGTTGTTATTTCTTTTTCTCCCCCATATTTACATTCCCAGTCTCCCTAACCTATCCCGGACAATTAATACAGGTTCGAACAACAACGGCCACTTAGCACAAGGACCCTTAAGTACAAGAGGCGGTCTGACTTGTTAGCTTGAAAACCTTTGAATTTACAAAATACAAGAACCCCAAATAAACGTCAATATTATTTCTGCAAGTATTGAATCAACATTTCTTCTTTATTGCGTAATGGTCGCAAAAGATTTACATTCGATTTTAGACTTTCAATCTTTATGTTTAAGTCTACATTGCATTGGGCATTTAGAATGTGTTCATATGATTGAGAATCGCTTATTCATACAGCTATAGGCGTTACTTGTGACGGTATAAGGATGAAATTGGTCTGCGTCTAATTTACGAGTATTGGCGCCCAACGTGGTGTTCATTTTCAAAGTATGAGCACGTGATGGACACGTGACTGTTTTCTTTATAGATGGTGCGCTTTATTCTTATGGTAATAAGGCTCATGTTGCCGTAGCCGTGTTTGCAATAATGAGGGTGGATTCTTTGATGTGAGTTATTGATAAAATGTTTTAATAAGTAATGTTTGTTTTGTATGTCCTGAGGCGACGTAAAGTAAAGAAGATTAGGAACTATGTGTAGAGCTTACAAAGATATTGCAATAAAGGTTATTTATTAAAGTTTTTCTTTTCTTACTTTTTCCTAGACTAGTGGCAGCTTATGCTGCTGCCGTGTATGTAAGAGAAGTCAATACTAACGTTATAATGTGACATAACTGTCAATGTCTTACGTTTTCTCATATGAGCGATTTAGATGAATATAATAAACATCCAGAGCTTACAATTTTTTTTGTCCTGGGCAATATTCGAACCCACGACTCCTGGCGTATAGGGCAGGGTTACTATCAAATAAACCATCAAAATCAAAATCAAAATCAAAATATTCTTTATTCATGTAAACTTGTATCAAGTATTTATGAATCGTCAATTACAGAGTGACTCTACCACCGGTATCGGAATGCAGTCATCTGTCGAGAAGAACCGGCAAGAAACTCGACAGTTACTCTTTTTAATCGCCAAAGAAATTTATACAACAATGATAATAAATCTATCTATACTAAGCCATACAGTTTTTCATGTGAATGTAGATATAATAATAATAATAAAGAAAAAATTATAACTGTAGGACGTAGTGTAGATATAACAAAAATGACAACAGATTAAAATACAGTTTGCGCTGACAGGGAGCGAAGCATTCCTACTACCAGTATCTACAGATCTCCATCATTAAGAAAATCTTCAATTTTATAGTAACCTTTTTTCATCAGACGGGTCTTGATCCACGACTTAAATTGATTTATGGGTAAGCTAACAACATCCATTGGCAATTTATTATACATTGTAATACTTAATCCTTTAAAAGAATTTCCAATCTTTTGAAGCCTAATATTTGGAATAGCAAGCCTATGTTTATTTCTTGTGTTAAATTGATGATGATCTGATTTCTTTGAAAAATTTTGTATGTTCTTTTGTACATACATAACACAATCCAGTATATATTGTGATGGCACAGTTAATATATTTATTTCCCGGAATAATTCTCTTAACGAGTCACGGGTTTTGAGGCCATATATAGCGCGGATGGCTCTCTTTTGCAAAATAAATATATTGTTTATGTCAGCGGCAGATCCCCATAAGAGCAGCCCATATGACATAATACTGTGGAAGTAACTGAAATAAACTAGTCTCGCCGTTTCCAAATCAGTCAGATTTCTTATTTTTCTGACAGCATATGCGGCTGAGCTAAGTCTTTTGGCAAGAGCAGTTACATGAGGCCCCCACTGCAATTTAGAGTCGAGGGTTATCCCCAGAAACACTGTTGAATTGACAATTTCAATGAGTTCTCCATTTACAGTGATCTCAGGAACCACCTGTCGCACATTCGGCATTGTGAATTTAACACATTTCGTTTTATTGGTGTTCAATAACAAATTGTTAACAGTAAACCAGTGTAAAGTTTGTGAGACAGCATTACTCACATCGTCAAATGATTGTTTTCGTCTGTCAACTTTAAATATAAGGGAGGTATCATCAGCGAATAACACTGTGTCACACAGGTTTTCTGTATAATATGGAAGATCATTAATATAAATTAAAAAGAACAAAGGTCCTAGTATTGAGCCTTGAGGGACCCCCAACAGTAAAGGGGCTCCTTTGGAATCAATACCATTCACGTTTACCTTCTGGATTCTGTCAGATAGGTACGATCTTATAAGACTTAACGCGTTGGCAGAGATGCCATAATGCCGCAACTTCATCAACAATGTCTCGTGATCAACACAGTCGAAAGCTTTAGACAGATCGCAGAATATGCCTATAGCATCTTGCTTATTATCCCAGGCATCAAAAATATGTTCGATGAGTGCTATACCTGCATCTGTAGTAGACTTGCCTCTAGTGAACCCAAACTGATTACTATGTAATAAATTATTTACTTTAAAATGAGAAAGCAATTGAGAATAAATAAGCTTTTCAAATATTTTACTTAATGTTGGGAGAATCGATATTGGTCTAAAATTGGATGGGTCACTTTTTTCGCCTGATTTGAATAATGGTATTATTTTACTGTGCTTCATTAAATCCGGAAATTCACCATCATCCACGCATTGATTAAAAATAATAGCTAAGTGAGGTGCAATAGAATGGATTATATTTTTTAATATATCCATTGAGATTCCCCATAGATCTTCGGTTCTTTTCATGTTCAGTTCTTTGAAAGTTTTATAGATAACTTCAGGACTGACATGGGTAAATTTAAAGGATGTTACACACTCATCCACATGAGATTTGAGGAGGGAGTTGGCAAGATGTGGGCTAGAATTTAATTGACAAGTAGTTTTGACTGCAATGTTTGAGAAAAACGATTCAAATGCATTCGCCACATTCGCATTAGAATCATGAATAATACCGTCAATATTTAAAGAGATCTTGCTAGTTTGTGTTTTATTTTTACAAGTCTCTTTATTAATGATTTTCCACGTAGCTTTGCTTTTGTTAGTGGCTTTCGATATTTTATCTTTTAAGTAATTTGATTTTGCTACTGCACATACTTTTTTAAATAATTTAGAATATTTTCGTACATATTCTACAGTAGCAGGGTTATTTGACTGTGTTTTCATTTCATATAATTCAAATAACCTTCTTCTACTTTTGTAAATTCCCGTGGTAGCCC
Organism: Mecyna flavalis; assembly: GCA_949319885.1. Lineage (NCBI taxonomy): Eukaryota > Metazoa > Arthropoda > Insecta > Lepidoptera > Crambidae > Mecyna > Mecyna flavalis. Next base: position 253,465 of record OX439420.1, on the reverse strand, counting down.
AGGCACTAAAGTTAGTCTTATTACTATCGATTTTAATAGTTTTTTTAGTAAATACAGATCTAAATTCTTTTTCTACAATATCAAATAATTTTTCATACTGTTTGTGTCCATCGGCACCACTAAAATCTGCCATGGACAATTTATTGTCTATACGCTCCTTAAATAGATTTCTGCGGTGTACTGTAATAGGCCTACAAACAATAGTCGACGGAGAACGAGCAAGAGGGCACTCAAACACTGCCAACTGTCCGCTGTGATCAGAATTTATAAAATTTATAATACTTTTTTTATTTACACTGTCATTGCAAAAAATATTATCTAAACACGTAGCTGAGGTAGCTGTTATTCGCGTAGGTTCATTAAAAAGTGGATATAAATCAAAAGATTGGAAAAGATTAAGAAATCTACTAGAGTTTTGTACATCTAAAATATTAACATTAAAATCACCACACACTATAACTTTTTTATTGGTGGTACATAACTTTCTTAAGACATCTTCCATAACAGACTCAAATTCATTATAATTAGCAGATGGAGGTCTATAAACACAGGCAATAATATGCCGCTCTAACTCTGCACACGCTATCTCAATAGTTCGCTCAACTGAGGCAGACACAATATCTTTACGTTCTTTAAATTCAATTGAGCTTTTTAGTAATATAAGTGACCCACCTCTAATGGCCGTGCCTCTGGTAAACGAACTAGCGAGTTTGTAATCATTTATACTTATAATTAACTCATGTTGCTTTAACCAGTGTTCAGTAACACAAAACACATGAATATTCCCATCATTTAAAAATAATTCTAGTTCCAGCTCTTTTCCAGAGACACCCTGTATATTCTGATGAATAACATTTAAATAATTTTGATTTTCCTTAATTACTAATTTGCAAGAGTTATCCTCTATTGTCTTGGACTTAAATTTAAATGATTAATTGGAATGGATTCCAATGTCTTATTAAAAATGTCCTTAATATTAAATGCTAACAAATTAGCTAATTCAATTTTTATTTTATAAGGCAAATAAAAACTTTTGCCAGTCACAATAAAATTAAAATTAATAAATTTGTTTGTGTCAAAAAACACAAATTTGTCACTATGACATGTACAATTGTATAAAGAAGTATTCAACATGTGAATACTGTTATTTTGATTATTTGTGTAACACCTGGAAAAGGGAAAACCACACAAAATAACTTTCTTTACATCGGGTCAGGCAGTTCGTGACTAGATACTGTTATTTATCCGATGTTTGGGCTAGTAATAACTATCGAACCGAATTCGGGATCGGAGACAAACAAAATCATCATTAGTAATTTTTTTTCATTTTAATTACAAGAACAGATTAACACAGACAATGAAAAAATCAACATGTTTCTAACTAAACAACAAATTAAATCAAATGCATTGACTCCAAAAGTAGTGTATTGCTATGCTTCGACCTCCTCCGAAACCTCCGATTTAAAAGTTTCGGAACCGAAATCAGAACCGAAAGTGTGATAATAATCGGAAGTTCCGACTTAACGGAATCGGAGCTCCGTAACATCCCTGATCTATACCTACGCAAGTGTGAAAGCAATAGTTTTTACTCTATCCCCGACTGGTTGATTGGTCGTTTGTCCCTATTAAAAACAGTTCACCGCGGTCTGGTCCGCACATACGCAAAGTGAATTCGGATGTTGAATATTTGTTTGGTTAGCTGCAACGCAGTGAAGTGATGTATGTATAGCCCGACCATTAAAATAAAAAACCTCGCCATATTGGCGAAAAACCATTGGAACTAATTTATTTAAGTGGCAAAAATCAAACAAAAAAACAAAAAGATGTCATTCCTTATTGCTGTCTGTGCCTTGTTTCTATTGGATATTGTGTCAATTGTGTGTTATTTGTACTTATAACCATAGCAACCAAGTGTTGCTATGACCATAGCTAATGTGGCGCCTCCAGATCAGATTTTTTAGATATCCTTTCTTAGCGGATGCCTACGTCATAACATCTACCTGTATGCCAAATTTCAGCCCGATCCGTCCAGTGGTTTAGGCTGTGCGTTGATAGATATCTAATCTATGTCAGTCAGTCAGTCAGTCAGTCACCTTTGAGTTTTATACATATAGATACACTGTCGATAAAATCGATGTTCGTCTATCGATATCGGGTCTAGCGTATCGTAGATGTCGTAGATGCAAATGCGGCGCCTGCGGCTTGTTTCAATCGCGCATTTTGTTTCCGTTGAATTGTGCGCGATCGCTGATTGGTTGAATGCGCACTGCCAAGGCTTATAACTAGACGAGATAAAATTTCTACTCGGTGAAGTCTTCATAATCATCAAAATCTATTATGTCGTAGTGTATTTGAGCCATGTTGCACACAGTTCTTGTCTGGGCCGGCTCTTCCGGGGAAGAAACACCCTCTCATAGAAGATTGACGTATAAGTAGTATTTGTTGTTGCGCTTCATTTTGACAGCCATTTTGTGTAATGGTCGAGAAGCCGGCTATTACACCAGAGGTCGCGGGTTCGATCCCCGCACGGTACAAACATTTGTGTGCATGAACATGTCTGTTTGTATCGGTCTAGGTGTTTCTATGTATAATATGTATTTATTTACAAAAAAAAGTATTTAAGTAATGTTTATCCGTTGTCTGGCACCCATAGCACAAGCTAATGCTTAGTTTGGGGCTAGATGGCGCTGTGTGAATAATGTCCAGAGATATTTATTTATTTATTTATTATTTTGTGAGTAAAAGTGCAGTAGACCTAGGCCCGACTTTTCGCCAGCTTGGACTATACGACGACATCCAGCAAGACGGTGATATTTATCCGGGATAAAAATGACCACAAATTACGTCGATCCCTAGTTCCGTACAACGAAGCACACTTCTCTTGATTATCTTATAAGAACTAAGCATTATCCCGTTACAAAATTAGCCTACGTCTATCCTACTATCCTACTAATATTTCCTACTTCCTACTCCTACTTCCTATCCTACTTCCTACTTTCCTACTCCTACTATCCTACTTCCTACTTCCTATCCTATCCTACTTCCTACTATATTATAAATGCGAAAGTCTGGATGTTTGGATGTTTAGATGTTTGTTCCTCAATCACGCCTAAACGGCTGAACGGATTTAGATGAAATTTTGCACACGTATAGTTTATAACCCGGATTAGGACATAGGCTATAAAATTCCTACGGGAGACGTCTCATTCCCGCGAGAATAACAATTTTGAAACTACTGAACCGATTTGAATAATTCTTTCACTGTTGGAAAGCTACACTATCCCCGGTGAACATAGGGTACTTTTGATCCCGGAAATGTGGGGGAAAGGGGGTTATTTAAAAAAGAGATAACGCGCGGACGAAACCGCGGGCGGAAGGCTAGTGTCTGAATAATTTCACTTTTCTTCCAATCGATGTTGCTAGCACAGGCAACCTTACTTTGCAGTAAGCTCGAACAAACAATTTTAATATTGAATCGCCGAAGCAGGGTTGATTCAATTAATATTGATTCCATTCGAGCGTCGATTGCTCGAGGCACCGCTGGCGGACGAATTATGTTATTTATTTAAATTCCATAATTAATATTAATTTTATCAATATCGACGTTTTATTATTTTATTGTTCTTTTGTATTTATTGCGTGAAAGTTGCAATTGCCCAACAATATAATAATTAATAATAATTTTAGACTAGTAAAATTATTCTGTCTGAAATGTTTTATGTGTTACAATAGTGCTGTTTTTGTAAAATCAGTTCTGTCTTTATTCCCACTTTACAAAACTTTATTGACATCAAAATGTGGGTACAAAAGGCTGACTTAACGCTAAAAGCATTATTTGTCACGCGTCAAAATATGCTAATGTTACTATATTATAACATAAGTTTATTGTTTTTACGCATGTGCCAATTTTGTGACCCCTATTTTACAAAATGTAATAGGAAATCGAATTCCGACCCTTAGGCGGGTATGGGGTCAATTTGCAATTATGCCACTGGGGTGAATACCACCCCAGACATGTGCAATGGGCATTATGCACTTGCCTTTTAATGCATAAATTTTCCTATTGAACAGAATCGATTGAGGAGTATTCAATCATTTAAATTACTTATTAAATTAAACTAAGACAGATGAACTCGTAAGATGTAGATATTAAATTAGAGTCTGACTAGCTAGCTATCACCTCACGGGTGAAATCTGCCGCCATAGCAGCTCTGGCTGTGTTCCGGCAATAGTAATGTGGGAGCCAGTACACTTGAAATCAAAGGCTCGAAGACGAGATGAGCCCAGTGTGGTAGCACTTAGAACGACGCTTCCTGGTGAAGTGTCCCTCATGATGATTTATTTATTTAAAAGGTACACCGTGTACTATCGATTTATGCAAGACTAGCCTTCCGCCCGCGGTTTCAACCTAGCGTAATTTTTTTTTAAATATCCCCTCTTCCTCCCACATTTCCGGGATCAAAAGTACCCTATGTTCACGGGGGAAAGTGTAGCATTCCAACAGTGAAAGAATTATTTAAATCGGTTCAGTAGTTTCAAAATTGTTGTTCCCGCCGGAATGAGACGTTTCCCTTAGGATTTTTATAGCCTATGTCCTAATCCGGGTTATAAACTATACGTGTGCCAAATTTCATCTAAATCCGTTTAGCCGTTTAGGCGTGATTGAGGAACAAACATCCAAACATCCAGACTTTCGCATTTATGATATTAGTAGGATTAGTAGGATTTGCGCAAGATGGCTGGCAGGAGGTAGATGCCAGTAGAGAGGATCGAGCATTGAGAGATGCTATGTCCAGCAGTGGACTGAGACAGCCTGGTGATAATGATGATATAACATGAAGCATATTTAAAAATAGTAGGGTCACCCTTTAACCTTAATATTTAAGATTATAATAGTAAATAAGTGCATCTCTGAAGCCAATAAGAATAAAGAATATTTAGCTTTTAAAAATAATGTTACTACCAAATGTAAGCGATTTGCTTCATCTTTCTTGATACGGACTGCGCGGGAGTGGAATTCTCTGCCGGGATCTGTCTTTCCTACACAGTACAACTTGGGGCTCTTCAAGGCCAGAATTAACGGGCTTTTCCTAAGCAAGCGCGCTCCATCGTAGACCGCATAGTTGTTTAACATCAGGCAACTTTGTGGTCAAGTGCTAGCTTAGTCCAAATATTAAAAAAAATGTTTTCGTCATGAGTGTCCTAGCAATAAGAGCCAGAGACATCAGTTCAAGGCCGGCGGTGACTCGTCGGAGCGAGACTAAGCGGCTAATTTTAGGATGAAAGGGCTCTCCCTTAATAGTACTTGTTATGCTTTTAGTCTTGTAATTATATGCCTAAAAGTCTGACTAGATGTTTTGGATGGGTTTTATCCTCGTAGCCGAAATTTTCGGCTAAGGTGGGGCAGGGTTGGACCGGATAATTTTATCGTTGATAATTATCAAGATCATTAAGTTTGATAATTATCGTTGATAATAACGAGTAACTGTTATTTCACAAACAAAACAAAATAATTGAAATCCAAATCCAAACGCATGTTTTTTCGTCACAATATTAAACATCCAAACGAACGCCAAATGTCATTCATCAACAGGGGAATTCCCCTCTCACTGTTATTTTTTTTCGTGAACTAAAGTTTGTGCGCTGCGAAACTAAAAAAGAAAAACATTATGTATGCCTAGAAAACTTAATCCAATAGGGTCATAGTTTGACTGCATTAAAACTAAAAATAGTGGTAAAAAAAACAAAAATACCTTTAATTTATAAAATTTTATTTGATATGTGAGTTGGATAATTATCCGATAATTATCAGAGAAAATAATTATCTTGATAATAGCCAACCCTGAGTTGGGGCCAATCTTTTTCACCAACAACCAACTACACAGGATATAATAGCAGTTGTCTCTGCGGTTTCGCCCACGCACAATTTAGTCTATTATCGCCCGCTTCCCCCAGATTTCCAAGATCAAAAGTACCCCCCGGGAGTAATGTAGCTTTCCAACAGTGAAAGTTTTTCAAATCGGTTCAGTAGTTTCGGAGCCTATTCAATATAAAATGTCCGTATGTATAAAGTTATTTATGTGGCTGTTGCATAATGAGGGTCATTAAAATACGAATGTGGTTTTATGAAACGAACGAAGTGAGTTTCATAAAAGGATCACATGAGTATTTTAATGCCTAATTATGTACAGTCACATACATAACTTTATCTTCATTCGTTGTAGGTCAATTTGAATAAAATACATTTTAAGAAGACGTTCGAAATTTGAACGTAATTAAGGTATCGGTTACCGATACTAAAATGTAAACATTATAGTATCGGTTATCGATACTAAAATGTAAACATTAAGATGCAGCCACAGATACTCATATCTAAATATAGGGCGTTTGCTCATCGATCCTGACTATAAAACGTTCGAAATTTGAACGTAATTAAGGTATCGTTTACCGATACTAAAATATAAACATTAAGATGCAGCCACAGATACTCATATCGAAATATAGGGCGTTTGCTCATCGATCCTGACTATAAAATAGTCATATTAGGGTATGAATGTAGATAAATGTAATTCTTATACTAATAAGTATCTTTTTCTTTACAGGTAATATATTCACCTATGTTCAGAGCTGAGATTCAAATTAAAGTAAGGTAAAACATGATAATGATGTTACTGGATGTTACCGACATTGAGATCGGATCAAAGTGTGTCATGTTTTTGATATTCCTTTTATATTAGAGGAGTATATTAAAATAAAACAGTAAAGCTCGAAATCCCGTGTCAAAAGCAAATTGGATGGTTTTTAATTTGGAGGAGTGTATCGGAATTGGCATTTTAATTTGGAAAAGAGATAATCCTCCGCTGGAGCGGATTAGCTCAATTTGTCTTGCTTAGTGCCGCGCAGGGGACGGAGTTCGATGCGGCGTTTAGCATATTTTGAGAATAATGTAAATTATTAATGTCGATTGACTCGTTAGTGTAGAGTATATATTAAGTTTTAAGTATTTTGACAACGGTTGTTTTTTGGCAGGTGGCACGCCCACCTACTAGTAAGCGGCCACTTCAGCCTATTCCATTGAGGGACTCTTAGAGCATTTGTCCACCGCCGCCGTCACCGGGCCGTCACCGAGAACCGATTTTATTTCTGACCAATTTCAAGATGACGGCGCTCGGGTGACGGGCGTGCGGTGGCCAAACGACTGTAGTAAATGTATGTACTGCTACCTCGGCGCCGCTACATCTCTTTCTCGGTGATATGACGGCCCGGTGACGGCGGCGGTGGACAACCGGCCTTAAACAGTAAAGAGTCGCTCGCTGAATGTGCTGCCACACTGTAAGCTCCTCAGGGGGCCTAGACAAAGTAACATTTTGACAGCGATAGCGAAATTCGCTTACTTCAAATTTTATGATAGGTGCCTTAGAAAAGTCACTCGTTCAATCGATATTGACCAATGACATTCACTATCGCAAATTGAGCTATAACGAACGTCATAAATGCCGCTTGTCTAGGGCCTCTGATGATCTTCGAGCTTCTACATTAATAGTGCCGGAACATAGAGCTGTTATTAAATAAAACAACTAAAAACGGATAAACTCGCGATATATTTCTACATTTTTATATTAAGCCCGACGTTTCGACGTGGCGAGTTAATCCGTTTTAAGGCTTCTCCCAGACCAAAAGTCTTGTTTTTAACGGCTCTCAACTCCTTATTTAATGCATATACAACAGTTTAAAAAATACGTAAATAATCTTTGTAGTTTTATCTTAAAATTCCACGTTTAAAGTTTGTGTTTATCTTTATTTATCACTACCAAAACTGACTTTGAAAGTACGTCTAAAATAATTTTATTTCATGCACTCCTCCTAATTTAAACGTGTTTTTTAAATTTGGCTTGCGCCAATCGATAGACAATCAAAATAACTATAAATTGGCTGCTAAAAATTTGGAAATCATCCTTTTCTTGATTTTTACGGATTATTATTCATAATTTCGGACGGCCATTTCTTACACGCGCCCACAACGGGTAGCGGGCGGCAGTCGGTCGCTAGCTGTGCTACGGGGAACCCGTGTCGCTCGCTCACACACGTGACAGATCGGTGAGACAGCGACACCTAGCGACACAAACAAGCACTGACGTTTGCTTGCTTTGTTTACGCAAGGACGATTTATATTGTGAGGCTGAGGTGTGTCTTGTATTAAATGCGAAAGGACGATTTAATTATCTTGTTTAATAATAGTAGTGTAGTAAAACTATATCAATGGCGAATGCTACACGCTCGATTTAATATAAATATAAATATCTCTGGACATTATTCACACAGCACCATCTAGCCCCAAACTAAGCATTAGCTTGTGCAGCACTAAGCATTAGTTGTGCTATGGGTGCTAGACAACGGATAAACATTACTTATATACTTTTTTTTGTAAATACATACATTATTATAAATAGAAAAACCCAGACCGATACAAACAAACATGTTCATGCACACAAATGTTTGTACCGTGCGGGGATCGAACCCGCGACCTCTGGTGTAATAGCCGACTTCTCGACCATTACACCAAATGGCTCGCCAAAATCGCGATAACTTTCCAAAAGTGAATGAATTTTACAAATTGATCAGTAGGTACCTACGACGGTAAATTTCACTGACTACACTAGGCCGCCTCCTCGGTTTCACTTCACCCGCGCGTAATTTCTTTTGTCAATAATTATCCTATAATCCTGTCGTATGTCACCCGGGCCGGGAATAGTACCCGGGTGACTTTCCAAAAGTGAATGAATTTTCCAAATCGGTTCAGTAGTTTCGCAGCCTATTCAATACAAACCAAGACTGAGTCATGAGTCTTGAGTTGGTGTATTACATTATCCAATGGAATACACCAACGAATGATATTTAAAAAAATTGAATAATAAAAATAGAAGAACTAAACAATCTCAAACCAAAAAAAATTTTCAAAAAGATTTTTGGACTACTTGGGATTTGAACTAATGTTCACTTATTACGTCAGCGTATTTGCATTCGGCCACCGAGCGTTGTATAGATAGGCCGAAATAAGCGATGAAGTACGGCGCGCACCAACAGACGTGAATAGGGGTCCAAAGATCAGTATTGTTTGCTTGCAGAGGTCCGTTGGAACATGAGTCACTTTACAATATTATTTACATGCTTTATCCAATATTGCACTCGTAACCGTCACAGTTGGTTTAATTTTGTTAAAAAACATCCAAAATGTCAACTAAACGAATTAAAATTTACACCACAGGATGCGCTATTTCTTGCCGCACATTTTTATACAACATTTACTAAAAACTATTTACTTTTTACACTTATTAGAATAATATTTAAACGGAGCAATTTTAATACGTGTACTTTGGTGAAACGTTGCGGACCCTCCCAATCGCTAGTGTATTCATCAGGGGGTGTTCTCCGGGTAGTATCATCAAGCGGCTTTGAGCTATCACCAACATCGGCCAGAGCGGCGGTGTGGCTCGCTTCAGCCTCTTTGCTTGCTGGCGGCCGCGGCCGGTGTTGTTGAGCGCGTTGAGGTTGTAGCGCAGCGTGGTGAGGCGGGAGGAGAACAGTCACTCCTTTCCTCAAGATACTCCCACTTAGGACCCAAGGATATTCCCGGGTAGAAAAATCAATAGGTGTTCTCCGCGTAGTATTACCAGGGGGTGTTTTCAGGGTATTAACATCATGGGTGTTCTCCAGGAAGCATCATCAAAGGGGTGTTCACCGGGTTGTTGCATCGGGGGTTGTTTTCAGGGTAGTCACATCAGGAGGTGTTCTCCGGGTAGTATTACCAGGGTGTTTTCAGGGTATTAACATCATAGGTGTTCTCCGGGAAGTATCATCAAAGGGTGTTCACCGGGTTGTTGCATCAGAGGGGTGTTTTCAGGGTAGTCACATCAGGGGGTGTTCTCCGGGTACTATTACCAGTGGGGTGTTTTCAGGGTATTATCATCATTCAACGTGCAACGTGGTCACGACCCTGAGGATTGGGATACGGAAACTGCGTGCTATTTCTCTCGTAGAATATCTACTCCAGTCAACGAAATTCTAACTTTGCCATTTTAGTTGTAAAGCTGAAACTGACGCTAAAAGGACAATGCTCAAAAAGAAGCTAGGTTGGAATCAAATTATTGGTAATAATATGTAATTAAATATTCCATAGGGGGCATCATCGAAATCAATGGTGTTATGTGTGAAATTGCTTTGATTCCAACCTGGTTTTTTTTTGAGCATTGTCCTTTGATTCATCTTTTCAGCTAAAATGGCAAAGTTAGAGCTTCGTTGACTGGAGTAGATATTCTACGAGAGAAATAGCACGCAGTTTCCGTATCCCAATCCTCAGGGTCGTGACCACGTTGCACGTTGAATGATGTTAATACCCTGAAAACACCCCACTGGTAATAGTACCCGGAGAACACCCCCTGATGTGACTACCCTGAAAACACCCCTCTGATGCAACAACCCGGTGAACACCCTTTGATGATATTTCCTGGAGAACACCTATGATGTTAATACCCTGAAAACACACCCTGGTAATACTACCCGGAGAACACCTCCTGATGTACTATACCTGCTGTAATTTTTACTCGTAAAACTTCTGATAATCCTCTAAGAGTTTTTTTTCAATCTAGATATCCGTTGAAAATATCGAAAAAACCGTTTGAATCGAATTCTTCTTTTGTATTGAAAATCTTTCATGTTCAAATTTGTATTTTCAAATAGAGAACAAAAAAATTAAAATTAATCTTGTTGTATTTTATCGTATGTACTGAAAAACATTTCGATTCTACTTTTATGATGTGTGTATCTACAAGATACTTTTTTTTCTATGACAATTAATATTCAGTCTGCTAATAGTGGCTTTATAATGTTAGTAATAGTTTGGCGCTAGCTAACTAGATGGCGCTCATATTATTACCGATGGTTACGAAGTATGGGGTGAGGTGAGGTGGGGGTAAGTGAAGGTGAAATGCTCAAAGTCATTTGCTCTGGGTAAGGCCTTAAGCTGTTTTATTTAATGAGTAATAATCGCGTAATTATCAGAAACCACTACAGAGATGTTAAGTTATGTTTTGGTTTCTCTTTTTAAAAAAAAATTACATACATAGTTTACTATGTTTTAATTTCTTTGTGCGATGGCAGTAAACTGTTGTGACTACCGCCGTCAGCGAGACACTCAGCATAACATCACGAAATCCGAACACGCGACGAATTCACGATTTTATTCACAAAAAAATATCGGATAACCATGAACCGAATTAATCAAAGTAAAGTTTTTGTGCCGCATTTGGTTTATTGGGCACGATTTTAATTTGTTGTGACTGTTTATGGAGCAGTGGATAAAAGATTGTTTGCAAGTTTTCAGAGGAGAGCGCTCTGGTGGCCGGCATTAACCACCATGATTTCCATAGACAACTGGATAGGCGATTAGTACCAAATATTTGATCCGATTTGAAAATCGCCATATTGGCGCTGAGAGCAGTAGTTAGTGTACTTGGAACTAATAATAGTGCTGACTTTCGCAGATAAACTTCGATAATGCTGTCATTGTCAATGTCAATGGCTGTCCATTTGAAGCGTAGACAGAGAAAATTGTAGTAATTTTAGTTCCCAGTACACTATTGGGGGCGCTTCAAATCGACAGAAAAAATAGCTGTCATTTCAATGTCGCTACGCTGAGCGTATTATCATAGAGCTCAGTGCCGGCAACGCATCACCGATCCCTCTGGTGTTGCAGATGTCCATGGGCGGCGATGATTGCTTACCATCAGGCGACGCGCTGGCTCGTTTGCCACCTCTTACATAAAAAAAAAAACAAAAAAGAATGCTGTTATAAAGCAACGCTACCGCAGGCTGCGAGACATGTGGCCGTGTGTGGGGCGCGCGGGACTAAACACGTTTTGTGCCACTACCCACCAAACTCCCCCGGTTTACTCTTCACACCCGAAAGGGCCGGTGCCCTGCTCTTGCTTGCTTACCTGCATTCGATTATTACAGACCATAAATAATCACAGCAGGTAGGACAAAAAAAGATTCAGTTCTGCTAACATATTTTTTTTGCGATTTTAAATACACATTTTAAATAATACAACCCGCTATATAAGTTATCTTTCGTATAAATACATAAACTTTAGCCTAACCAAACAAAATTTTCGATTGAAAATACAACCCCAATGTAATTAATAATCGTCACGTAATCAATTCTAAAGTTATTGTGAAGCGTCGAACGCAAGATGGATGGCCGGCGTGTTTACAAGATGGCCGCCGATGTTTGCCGCGCAAAATTAATTTTTGCATGATCGATTAATATTAATATTATTAATAGCCAGGGTTTGTGGTGACGGTTAAAAAAATGAGTTATTCTATGTAATCATTCAATAAAACAAGCATTAAGGGATTATTGAAATTCAAGTATTTAAAATTCGCGTGACCACGAAATGACTGTCGTGTTTTATAGTACCTAGGATTGCATTTATTACAGATCTGCCGTCTACCAAATGTTATCCCAAAGGAATGAGATGTTTTCTAGTATGTGGCTTTTTTAATGTCAGAGGCGGCAAATGAGCCAGCGGGTCGCTTGATGGTAAGCAATTACCGCCGCCCATGGACATCTGCAACACCAGAGGGATCGCTAATGTGTTGCCGGCCTTTGGGGGTACGGAGGGTGTGGGTCTCCGGCACTCTCACAAACCAGACGAAACACAATATAGGGCTACAAAAGAGCCCTTATAAATAGTCAAGTCATGACAAATTTTGATCGAGAATTCTGTAAGTTACATCACCTCATTGAGTGTATCGCTCAGTTCATATTATGGTTATGTTGCTTCTGTTATAAACTATGGTCTGATACTTTGGGGCAATAGCAAAGATATACAGAGAGTCTTCATAGCTCAGAAGAAATGTGTTCGAGCCTTATGTTGCAAAGGGCCATATGAATCATGTAAACCTCTCTTTGTTAAGCTTGGCATACTTACTGTTCCTGGAATGTATATATTAGAAATTTATAAATTTGTTAGACAGCATCGTGATTTGTTTGTGACTGCCGCTGATGTATACCCAAGAAATACAAGGTCACCAGATAGACTAGTGTTGCATTTTAGACCTAACACAACTCTATGCCAGAAGAGCTGTTACTGCATGTGTGTTAAAATATTTAACAAAATTCCAAACAGGTTTAAAACAGGGCCAATAAAGTTAATGACCAGCAAATTGCGAGAATGGCTGACAGCTTCTTGCTTCTATAGTGTCCAAGAATTCCTCAATACTAACTTTGCATGTTAATGTATTTTAGCAGAATAGAGAACGACCATTATTTGTAACACCCTGTACTGTAACACCTATTCTATGCAAAAATAAATCTTTGAATCTTTGAATCTTTGAATCTTACTTTTAGCAAAAGCAAAGCTGAAAGAGCTGACGTAAATAAATATTACAGATTGAAAATATAACACTTGAATTTTGGGACAAACAGCTTTATACACCAAGATAGATACTAGTCAAACGGTTGCTCGCATGCGTTTTGTCTAAAGCGTCGTCTCATCAACCTACTGGCCCAGTTCGCGTCCCGGTTTAGGTAGACAGTAGATGCAGATTCGCAGATTGCACACGCTGCATGCAGAACAATGAGAGACTACGGAACTCGACGCCTTAAACAAAATACTACTAGAGTACTAGCTGCAAATGTTGTATACATTATTTTGGCGATTGAAAAGAATAACTCGAGTTTCTCGCCGGTTTTTCTCGATAGATAACAACATTCCGAAGCCGGTGGTAGAGTCTCTTTGTATAATTAACGATTCATAAGTGCATCTTTGAAGTCTACATGTATGGAATGGAGTATTATTGTTAATGTGGAGAATATACGACTGAAAAGAATAACTATCAAGTTTCTTGCTTGTACTTTTCGATAGATACGAGTAGCAAATAATATTATTTTTGAAAGTGGTCGGTTGAAAATTCGCACATTCGTACGAATTAATTTCGGGTGAATCGACTACTAACCCAACATTTCGATTCCGGTTAATTCACTCTCATTGATATTGACGTTTCAGGGGCTTTCTTGTAGCTTTATGTAAAAATTAGTAAATAATGATACTTATATATTAAATTATTTTTGACTTGATTCTCAATATCTACACCAAATCGTTAAATGAATGCATATTCAAGACATTTCAAGTAGTATCTTCGAAGATGAGCTACTTACTATGAGTGTGGGTCACCCAGATGCAAGGGTCGGGAGGGGGCGGGGGGGGGGGGAATGCACTAACGCGATGCAATTTGCATTCGGCATTTGGTTTGTTAATCACTGATCGCTCCCAGCTTAGAGTGCGACTAGAAAGTGCATTTGCTTCCTCATTACTAATGAGAAATCAAGACTCAATATACTAGGTAGTATTTTGAGCCTTTAACTTTAGGTAGCCAAGTATTCGTTTTAAATTTGATGTTTACTGAATATATTTATATTCGGCTAAATAACAGATTGTGCCGCAAACAGGACGTAGTAAAAATAGTTACCACAATAATTTAAATTTTATGCACTTGCAATAACGACAAAGAACAATAAAAAATTAACTATCTACGCCCCATTAACGATTCATCATGAGTTTTTTATGAGGTAATTTAATTACTGCGTGATTTTATTAATCGTACTGCAGATAAAAAAATGATTATTTTAAACAAAATCATATAATAAAATTATTTAGTGTGCAGGCTACGGTAAAGTTTCGTCTAATTGCGTGTAGTGGATTGTTTGTGAAGGAGGAACAATCATCCATTCATACATATTCCTTTTTATTTAACATAAAATATATCCTTTGAAATTAGTAGAATTCCCGCGTAAAATGGTACGGTCAACAGCACATCATGGTAAACACTTGCAGTTCGATAATGGCACTTATGCCCCCGACATAAGAGTGGTACAAAGTCCAAAGTGTTACGTCTGACGTGCTTTTGACTGTACACGAATATAGGTTATTTAGCGCAAAAACGAGTAAAAAAAATAAATGAACGTGTCATATAAAAAACGTAAGCTCGTTTCACAATCAACGTCATTACAAAAACGAATCAGAACCCACCCTCTATGTACGGAACAAAATGGCTGCCGATATTTCCCGCGCAAAAACATGTCAAAATAACGCGAGGGCACAGTGTATAAAACGATGGCAGTAAAGATTTTATTATTGTTTTATTTGTAGGGATTCTTAGATGCTGCCTGTTTTCAACTGTCAAAAAAAGAAGGCCTCATTTATAGCTGACAGATATAAAATGAACTAATCTGACTGCGCTTCAACTGCCGTTAGATGTTTATGTTTGTTTAAGTGATAAACACTTTCTCACTTAAAAAACATAAAGGGCGGTGCCCTCCTCTATCCAAATCAAAATATTTTTTAAACATGTTCAAAAATAAAGATTATGAATCATCAATTTGTCACTGTTAGAATATTTATCATGTAAATTATCTAGAACTACTCTAAATATTTTCAAAACGTTTGCATTTGTCAATACAACCATTTAAATACTATTATAAGTTTTTGCGCTTACAATGTGCCGCATAAAAAGGCTCAAAATCGCGCAAAGGGCAATGGAGAGGGCGATGCTTGGAGTCTCCCTGCGTGATCGCATCAGAAATGATGAGATCCGCAGAAGGACCAAGGTCACCGACATTGCCCGAAGAATTGCGAGCCTTAAGTGGCAGTGGGCAGGACACATTGCAAGGAGGACTGACGGCCGTTGGGGCGGAAAGGTCCTCGAGTGGTGGCCACGAACCGGGAAACGCAGCCGTGGTAGGCCTCCCACAAGGTGGACCGATGACCTCATAAAGATCGCCGGAATCCACTGGATGCGGGTGGCGCAGGACCGATCGGTTTGGAGATCCTTGGGGGAGACCTATGTCCAGCAGTGGACGTCATTTGGCTGAAATGATGATAAGTTTTTCTGATTCATCAAATTAAAGATAGATAGGAACACACGACCTATAGTGATTTTCAATGAAGTCGAATTTTGAACGAAAAGTAGAGTCGTTCACACAAACATCACTGTGATTGCTTACACTGTGGTGCACTGATGGAGTGACTAATGATTGAGAGAAGTAACGAGAGTGCGCGAATTACGCCATTTGCGACCTTATGCCGAGCCGTGCTGAAAATACGGCATTTCGACTAAATAAAGGTAGGAAAAGCTCTAAATGTACTCCGAACGTGACACGAAATTAATCATTTTGAGTCAGGTATAGTAAACAGAAAACCAGGCAAACAAAACCAGGTCAACGAAATCAGCAGACGCACACGTCTAGCATGGGCCGAATACTCCAAGATTGAATTTGATCTTAGGATGAATAGAACATGAACATGATGAAAAAGCTCGTATATTTGACGCATGTATCTTACGGGTCCGGCCGTTATGCCCCCATTCCGGTTTGCCCCCGGCCGGTATGCCCCCACTATTTTAAGTAAATTTGTTCCAGTTTGCCGTTAAACTGTGGGGGCATACCGGCCGGGGGCAAACCGGAATGGGGGCATAACGGCCGGACCCTATCTTACGGCTTACCAATTCTTACATATGGTGCTGAAAAATTGGTTTTCACAAAATACTCCATTAATAAACTGCGAGTGACCCAAAGAGCGATTGAGAGAAAACTAGTAGGAGTTACATTGCGAGACCGTATCTATACTCAAAGGTGACTGACTGACTGACTGACTGACATAGATATCTATCAACGCACAGCCCAAACCACTGGACGGATCGGGCTGAATTTGGCATGCAGGTAGATGTTATGACGTAGGCATCCGCTAAGAAAGGATTTTGATCAATTCCCAAGGGAACTGGAACCACGCGGGTGAAACCGCGGGCGCCCGCTAGTGTCAAATAAGTGGCTAAGAGAGCGAAGTAAAGTTACTGATGTTGTCCAGCGAGTAACGAATCTTAAGTGGGAATGGGAAGGCCACGTTGCCCGCAAACATGACTCCTGGTGTAAGACGGTTGTTGAGTGGAGACCATGGGGAGAAAAACGCCCGGTAGGAAGACCCCAAATGCG
The DNA here is from genome assembly GCA_949319885.1 of Mecyna flavalis. Lineage (NCBI taxonomy): Eukaryota > Metazoa > Arthropoda > Insecta > Lepidoptera > Crambidae > Mecyna > Mecyna flavalis. The sequence continues at coordinate 236,418 of OX439420.1, read as the reverse complement.
ATGGAGAGATGACATCAAGAGAGAAGCCGGATCAATGTGGATACAGGTGGCTCAAGATAGGAGAGACTGGCATGAAAGAAAGGAGGCCTACACCAGAAAGATGGTAGAAAAAGGTGAGAAGAAGATATTAAACAGTAAGGAGCACACACCCTAATATATCTAAAAGTCTCAAAACTAGAAATATGTATATCCTTCTTTCTCTAAGCGTTTTGTCCCGAATAAGTATACAGTTCGCTTGCACCATGATCCAGGGCTTGGCCAGTCCAGTCATTACATTGGAGTGACAGCCATCCGACCTTCGTAACTCTTAACAGAGGAACCAGACCAATTGGATCATGGCTACACAGACACTCGACTGTGCAGCTTTCCTTACGATGTTTTCGTCACGAGGGCAAAGGCCATCCTTGAAATCAAGTTATCGTTACAATGATGGGTACTGGCTTAATCACCACGCTTGTCAAATGCGGATTGGTGATCACAAACCCGAGTTGTGTCCGAAAAACTGACACAAAGTTAGCTCGACCCTGGAATTGAACCCAGGACCCCGAGAGCTCGGCCCGGTACTTCAACCACTAGACCATCGAGGCGTTATCGAGCATTATTCGCATCGAGCTAGTAGTAAGTAAAAAAAATGAATAAAAAATCGAGAGATTCGTGCCATTGACCTCACACATGTAAATAAATAAATAATTAAAAAAATTATAATAATATCCCTGGACATTATTCACACATCTAGCCCCAAACCACAGTATTACAAAATAAACTGTGCCCAAACTAAGCTAATGCTTGTGCTATGGGTGTCAGACAACGAATAAACATTAATTATATACTTTTTTTTGTAAATACATACATATTATACATAGAAACACCCAGACCGATACAAACAGACATGTTCATGCACACAAATGTTTGTACCGTGCGGGAATCGAACCCGCGACCTCTGGTGTAATTGCCGACTTCTCGACCACTACACCAAATGACTCGTCAAAAATGTGAAGAGACGTTTACAACTCCCCTACCATAACTCCAAACCGTAGAGTAAAGAAACTTATATTAGGAAATAGAGTTCGCAATGTCTCTAAGTCTTCGGTTGCACATACAGTGGTGGACATATAATTAAAGACACTCTTGATGTTGACTACGTACAACAAAATAAACGGTAATTTAGAGACCCAGATAAGTATTAATTCCATATTTATTGGTTTTCATACGTACACTGTTGTCGTATTTTTAAAATGCGGAAAGAAAAAAGTTATTAAAGCAATATTTTAGTCTTATTTCCTTTTTTAAATGTAACACAAACTTTGTCGATACATTTTTCGCTGGTCAGCTAATTAAAGACAGTGCGTATTTCATGTTCTAAAGTTAGCATAACCATAAAAGGAGCACTTTAACTTTTTCTATTATGCAGATTTTATCCTGACAAGCAAAAACTAGTTTAGTTTTTAACTTGCTTTAAGTATTTATTGTGATAAAAATGAATTAGTATGGGAAAGGGAAAAAGTTGCGATTCTCCCTAGTAAAGGAAGAAAATTAAAAAAAAAATTATATCAAAGGTTGGTCGGACAGTACATTAAAAGGTCACTAACGATGCTCTAAAATATGGTTATAGACGATATCCGGAATTTTAAGAAGTTTTATACGGTTCACATGCCTAGGATATTTTGACCGAGAAAAACAACCACCTCAAAAATAGCATCATTTGATTAAAAAAGACCTATCAAATAGCTCAAAAGTCATGCGTTATGAAGTATTTGGTGAAGAGGGGTCTAAAGTAGTATCAAACAGAACGATTAGAAGGAAATTATGGAAGTCACCCTTTTTTGAAAGATTTTTTCTAAGATCCTTCGTTTGAAGGAATAAAAAAAATAGGAGCAAAATTACGATTTGCCCAAAAATATTCACACCGGGACAGAAAAACTGAGAAAAAATGTGTTTATTTCCGAAGAATTTTAATTAACATGGTTAACTCTAAAGGAAAAGTCTACGTTAGGCGTCCCCCAAATAAAAAAATGCATCCAAAGTACACAAAGATAACAGTCGAACATTGAGGGGTAATACAAAAATTTGAGGATATTTTCCTGATAAAGATGTGGGACCTAATAAAAAAAAATACAAGGTAGCAGGAATAAAATTAAAGGAGTATTTTAGAAAAAGTCTTGTTCCTTACGCCAATGAACATTTGCCGGTGATATAGACTTTTTAACACGATAACGATCCCATAAACACTTCAGCAGGAGTCAAAGAATTGCTAAGGAACCAATAAGTAACAGTTTTAGATTGGCCACCGTACTGTCCCGACACTAACCCGATCGAAAACATGTGATCTAATGTGAAGAAAATTAAAGGAAAAAAACATACAAGTAATGTTCATCAACTTTACTCGACGTTTAAAACGGCATGGGTGCAGATTTCGATTCAAACCTGCAATAATTTGAAGGCATCAATGCCTAGGCGGGGTTGGACTTTTATTGCTGCTAAAGGACATGCGACAAAATATTAATGTAGTGTTTTTATGTTTTTAAAATACGTCCAAAATGTATTAAAATCAAGTTCGTTTCAAAATTTACTAAGTTGATTTTTTTATAGTTACTTAATGAGTCTGTCTTTAATTAGTTGGCCAGGTCTTTGTATTCGTTCGTACTGCATGCAAGAAACTTTACCAACAAAAAAAAAATAATAGAACATCTTAAGTATCTTTATTTTACTTCAAACATTTTACGATAACCCTAAGAACAATTTAAGTAATATTGCAAGATAATAAATGTAATACAATAAAAGTATAAAGGGTAGATAAACTCTGAAAACTTAATATCTCCTCAGTGTCTTTAATTATATGTCCACCAGTTCCACCACTGTATATGTATGTTACGGGCCATTTGATAAGTCCGGGCATTATTCATAAGGGCCGGTCTGTATTAATAATGCCCGACTCAATTGGGCCATGTGATTAAAACAGCATGATTTATCACTTTTCCCGGCCATTATGAATAATGCCCACCCTATCTTGGGCCAAGTAATAAAATAGGTGAACAGTAGTGTTTTTGTTTATTAAAAGACAAAATACTTACAATTTTTCATGAAAAGTTACCAAAAAATCAGCGGGATGTATATATTACCGGCCAAAGCCGATTTCAGGACAAACTAGTTTGGCCTAGGCTAAACTAGTTCTTACTAAGGGGAAATTCGACTCGGATGGATATAGGTTAGAAGGCTAAGGGCGGGAGCGAAGCGAAGCGGAGCTCCCGCCTTAGCCTTCGTGGTTATTTTTTTTTAAACCCTGAAAACCTTTTTTGTTTTTACTATAATAATATATTCTATGTTGACTTATAGTAGTTTAGCCTAGGCCAAACTAGTTTCGTCGTTAAGTCGTTAAATCGTTAATTTGGGGAATAGGTGTTAAAAAAAAATAACCACGAAGGCTAAGGCAGGAGCTCCGCTCCCGCCTTAGCCTTCTAACCTAAATCCATCCGAGTCGCTTTCCGCCGCACGTAAGGCACGGCCGCGGTCCAATTTATCACATTGCCCGGCTACAAGTAGGGAATTATTCATACTGCCCGGTCCAAGTGATAAATTCAAGCTATCTTAAACACTGATTTATTACATGGACCACGGGCCGTCGGGCATTATTAATAAGGGCCGGTCAAAGTGATAAATTAATCACTTTGCCCGTCGCTCTCGGGCATTATTAATAATGGCCGGTCCTTATTAATAATGCCCAGTTAATCAAGTTGCCCGTAACATGTACATATTATTATACTATATGTATATGTGTGATATAGTTCAGCTCGAAACGCGAAACTTGCTGGAAGCAGTCAATAGTTGAATAGTTGTTGACACCAGACGCGGGCGAACTTGGAATAAGACAATTCCGAAGGAATATAGAATATTTATCTAGCTAGTTATACAGTGGGCCATCCGCCATACATTAAGCTTTAAAGCTTTACAAATCTGTCAAATTTCTACGACCAATTTTCAGCTAAAAAAATAAATAAATGTCTAAAATAAATAAATAAATATGTCGGACCGACAGTTTATTATTTGTCACTAATAAGTCTGGACGTAATTATTTATTAACATTTTCATATTTCTTTCTTTGAAATCGGTATTTCTTTTTGTTATTTTTTTTATGATTTATAGAGTTTAGTCAAAGGTTGATAGGCAGAAAAGTTGCCTGAAGGCCTAGGAGTTAGGACAAACCAGTCCTTTTGCGAAAAAACTGTGTAACGAGTAGCACATAAATAAACCAATTATACATTTATCCTAATCCTATTTTTGAATTTGGTTGATAAGTAATATTTAGTCGTTGTCATACTACAAGGGCTAAACGTCGCTGTTTGAATAATATCCAAATGTATTATACCTATATTCATTCTGAGACTTAATTTAACTACCTATCGTTATTTAACTTTGGTAAAAATAAAATCCTATTTTGTACAAAATGGCTGTCTAATAAACCTTCAGAAATGTGTTTTTCCTCGTTCCCGCCCTCTCTGGTTTGACAAATGAATGCGTGAATTAGCTCAGGGGGTACAAAAGTCTTCACTCCTAACTAAATTACACTTCAGACTGATTTTGACAGAGGAATGAGCTTGCGAATCGACGAATTGGAGATTTTAAAATTCTATTTGGTTATAAATATAATAATGTTTGCTTCTAACTTTCGGTTACATTTGAGCTTTGTAACTAAGACCGCCTCTTTGGAACACTGGCTTAGCCGCTCCGGCTATAAAATCCTAGTCGTGGGTTCGATTTTCGCCTTAGGTCTACGGAAAGAGCCTACAGTATAGCATTTGTGAATATAAAATACAAGTTGTTTTCTATTACGCTTCTATCACTGAATACGAGATACTTCTTCCATTTTATTTTTTGTTCTAGAGATTAGATCTAGAGATTAGTTAGCCAACCATTTTTCAATAAAACTTCAAAGCTCACAACGTGTTAATTTTTATCATCCTCCTTAGGCCGCGTGGTCCGATCGGCTTGTCCGATCGAGTTCGTCCGAAGTGTTCTTATTGATCATAGTAGACGAAAGTGGTATGAAGTAATATTTCATTTATATAAAACAACACAACAGTTCAAAAGGCGGACTTATTGTCAATAATCAGTCTAAGGGCCGGTATTTCAATGTAACCTTATCTAATTGCTTAAGTTAAGTATAACATTTAAGATAAGTATTACTTTTGACAGGTAAAAGTGTATGACTTTAGTGCCGCTTAACTTTAATCCGTGAACTGCGTTACGAGAAATATACGAGAAATATGCAGTGCGTTACCTTATACGGACAGTGCGCAGATTGAACTTTAGACCTAAGTTATAATTAGATAACTACGTAAAAGTATTTAGTCGCATATTAAAGTTTAATTATGATTTATAGGTATTTGAGTGTATTCACGTTTCTTTTTATACATTATGTTGGTAAGTGATGGATATTTTTTTAACTTTATATGATGATTTAAAGAAAATAAAAGTGTATTTAATAAAGATTGGTCCTAGTAGACGCTCAGGAAAAATATTAGAGAATAAATTAAGCGAAGTGAATGTAATTTATCAGCAATATGAAAGTCATTTATTAAAGTTTAAAGAAAAAGTTAGTAAAAAATATCTGTGTAGTGATGACGTACTATTGACAGAGAGTTACTGTCGTAAATTTATACAATTGTATGAGGAAATTTTGTTGTTGTGTAAAAGTGATAGTTCTTCATTAGTTTCAGAGATGGATTTGTTTGATTTAAAAACGGCTTTAAGCCTTTTGCCAACTATGACTAATGAAGAGTCTAATACAAAACAATTAATCGATAATATCCAGTATTATGACTCCATATTAAAAGAGAATACCTGTAAACAGAAATTAATTAATTTTGTTCTTAAAAGTCGATTATCTCAAGAAGCAAAGTTAAGGTTAAAGTCAAACTATGAGACGGTCAAAGATTTAACTGACGATATGAGAAATGTATTGTTAAGCAAGAAAGGTGCAACCGCAATATCTGATAAGTTAAATAGAATCAGACAAAATGACATGTCTATTGCAGATTACGGAAAAGAGATCACGGATTTATTTGTAGGTCTTACGGTATCGCAAGCCAACGGTAATGAACAAGCATATACGGTATTAAAACCGATAAATGAAAAAACTGCAATCAAGCGTTTTACGGATGGCCTGCGGAACCGTAGGCTTAGTACAATTTTAGCAGCGAGGAAATATGATTCTTTGAAGGACGCCATTCAGGACGCCCAAGACGAGGAGGTATCTTCAGCGTCAGCGTCTGGGGAAATTATGGGTATGTATAAAAAACCATTTTATAACTTTCCTAATAGGAACTATTCGTCTAACTATAGAGGTAATCGCGGAGGCAGAAGCACATTTTCTTCATACAGAGGACGAGCAAGGGGACAAGGACATTGGACACAGCCTGCAATACGAGGGCAGTGGTCCTACCGGCGAGGCAGCAGTAGCTCAAGACCGCAACAAAGAGGTAATTTTTATCGTTCTAACAGAGGCAACCAAAGAATAAGGGATGAGCGTAACATTAATACGATGAATTATGATAATACAAAAAATGAATCGGAACCGGAAATTACTTCTAACAATTTTTTTCGTGACTAATACAGAAAATGTCATATTAGCTAACGATAGTAATTGTTATATTTCTTTGTATTCATCAACAAATCGTTATAAAAAATATTCTTTTCTTTTAGATTCTGGGGCATCTTTGTCTGCCTACAAATATAAACACGTTCTCGAACATAACATTCCACTCCATAAATGTAATGTAACCGTAGACGGGTTAGGAGGCAAAGTCCAAGCAATTGGATACGTTTATTTGCCTTTGATTATTGGAGATGAATCAATTAGTCACAAGTTTTATGTTTTCAATAACTTACCCATTAAGTCAAATGGAATTTTAGGTCGTGATTTTCTTAAAGAATATAAAGCTAAATTAGACTTTGATAAAAATAATGTAACTTTACACACAGCTACAATGAGTAGTCAATTACCAATCGTAAATACATGTGACATTATATTTGAAATACCTGCAAGGAGTGAATCGATACATTTTATTGAAACAGACTTTAAAGAAGACTGCGTCGTTATGGCAAAAGAAATAAATGATGGTGTATTTGTAGCAAGCTCTATTGCCTCTCCTAAAAACGGATTAATACCTATTAGAATATTAAATGTAACTGACAATAACATGTCACTAGCTGAAATTAATCCAACTATTGAAAAGCTTAGTGACTACAACTTTTGTGTATTTGACACAACAAACAAAGATGCTGATCGAGTGAAATCATTGTTTTCTTTATTACAACTTAAGCATTTAAATACCGAAGAACAAAACACTATTGAAAGTATATGTGCTAAATATGCAGACATTTTTTATTTACCAGGCGATAAATTAAGTACAACAGATGTGTATACGCATACGATTAATTTAAAGCAGAATACAAGTCCAGTATTTTCAAAACAATATAGATTGCCCATCTCTCAAAAGACTGAAGTAAAAAACCAAATAGAAAAAATGTTAGCAGAGGGTATAATAGAGCCTAGTAAAAGCGACTGGTCTAGTCCTATTTTATTAGTGCCAAAGAAGTCTACTTCATCAACAGATAAAAAATGGCGATTAGTAATTGACTACAGGAAACTAAATAACTGTATAGAAGATGATAAATATCCATTACCAGATATTACCGAAATTTTAGAATCCTTAACTGGCAGCATTTATTTCTCACATTTAGATTTGCACCAGGGTTACTACAATATAAAATTAGATGAAAAAAGTAGAAAATTTACGGCATTTTATTCGGGTCAGTATCAAATGACTCGTATGCCGATGGGTTTAAAAACAAGTCCAAGTTCATTTTCTAGAATGATTACAATAGCTATGGCAGGTCTTAATTTTGAGAAATGCCTTATATATCTTGATGATTTGATAGTTTTTGGTCGAAATTTGGATATTCATAATAAAAACCTTCAAGATGTATTTGAACGACTCCGGAAAGTAAACTTAAAATTGAATCCATTAAAATGTGATTTTCTTAGAAAGGAAATCCTATATTTAGGTCACATTATATCTAAAGATGGTATCTCACCAGATCCTGAAAAAATAAATGTAGTTAAAAACTACCCATGTCCTAAAAATTCGGAGGAAGTGAAACGATTTGTAGCTTTTGCAAACTATTATCGGAAGTTCATACCTAAATTTGCAGAAATCGCATATCCTTTGAATAAGTTAAACAGAAAAAATGTAGCATTTAAATGGAGTAATGATTGTCAAAAAGCATTTGATACTTTAAAACAATGTTTAACATCTCCGCGAATATTACAATATCCAAATTTCTCACCAGAAAATCAATTTATCGTTCAAACAGATGCATCTAATTACGCTATTGGTGCAATATTATCAAATGGTAACGGTCTACCGGTAGCTTATGCTAGTAGGACTTTAAATAAAGGAGAAATTAATTACCCAGTTATTGAAAAGGAATTACTTGCTATAGTTTGGGCCGTGAAGTATTTCCGACCATATTTGTACGGACGACCTTTTAATATAATAACTGACCACAAGCCTCTTGTATACTTATTCAATATGAAAGATCCATCGAGTAGACTTATGAAGTTTAGGATTGCGTTAGAAGAATATAATTTTGTAGTAAATTATATAAAGGGTTCTGACAATGCAGCTGCAGATGCTTTGTCAAGAATCACTGTAGAAGATTTAAAAGAAATGCATAAAAATGTAGTAAATGTAATGACGAGAGCACAAGCAAAGAGATTAAATGACTTAGATACTTCGGCTGAAATGGTAGACACTGATTTGAGGTCTGATCAACCAAAAATTGTGAATACTCATATCAAACCGAAGGAATCAGTCGAGTTACAATTTATAAATGAAAAGGAATTAGAGAAATTAAGACAAAGTAAAGATATTACTGAGGAGAATAAAGTATTTTGCTATGTTAAAGATAAGAGAATAATTTACATTAAATTTCTAAACTCTCAATCACAAATGACGCGAGACGAATTTGTGAGAGAACTAGATATTTTCTGTACTTATTTAAATATTGAAGAGATTTATATTATAAAGAATAAAGAAAATGAAGTTTTTATAAAGAAATTGTTAGAAGAATTAAAACGTAACAAGAATAGGTCCGGACCGCGAATTTGTATTTTAAATGATATTAAAAGAATTGATAATAAAGATGATAGACGTGTTATCATAAACGATTTCCATCTTTTACCCAGTAGTGGCCATGCTGGTATTAGACGGATGTCGAACAATATAAAGAAGTATTATTATTGGCCAGGTATTGAAAAAGATGTAAAAGAATTTATCAAACGTTGTGATAAGTGCCAAAAACAAAAACATTCATTACCAACAAAAGAACCAATGGTTATAACGAGTACAGCAAATACGGCATTTGAAAAAATTTATTTGGACTTGGTTGGTCCTTTAGAGGTGGACAATAATAATAATTCTTATATTCTTACTTTACAGTGCGAACTTACCAAATATGTCGAAGCTTATCCTCTAATTTCTAAGAAGTCTGAGGAAGTAGCGAATAGTTTTGTAACTAACTTTATTCTTAGATACGGTGTACCCAAAGAAATTGCAACAGACAGAGGAAAGGAGTTTCTTTCGGAGGTATTTGCGAAGGTATGTAATTTATTGAATATAAAACAACTAAATTCCACAGCCTACCACCACCAATCTATCGGAGCGTTAGAGGTTACACATAAAAATCTGAATGCATTTTTACGCATCCAGACTGAAAATCATCCGGAAATGTGGAGTAAGTGGCTTTCCTATTGGTGTTTTGCATACAACACAACGGTACATTCGGAGACTCAATTTACACCGTATGAGTTAGTATTTGGTAAGAAATGTTCTCTGCCGAGTAATCTATTACATGACTTAGAACCACTGTATAATTTTGAAGATTATCCATGTGAATTAAGATACCGGTTGCAACTTTCTCAAAGAGAAGCGAGAAATAATTTAATTAAAAGTAAGTTAATTAGAAAAACTAGGTATGATAAAAGTTTAAATCCTATAAAATATAAAGAAAATGATCTTATATTAGTAAAGAATGAAGTGTGTAATAACAAGTTTGATAATGTATACTTAGGTCCTTTCAAAGTTGTAAGAGATGAATCACCAAATGTAAGAATAATAAATGATAAAGGTAAAATAGATATTGTTCATAAGAATCGCACAAAATTATATCATGAAGCTCTGTAAGTAAAATGAAGTAACAAAAAAAAAAAATGTATACTTACCTGCAACATTTTTTTTTTCATTAAGTGCGGTGATGTAGAGGTATGATAAGTTAAATAAGTATAAACATGTAAAGCATGTAACTATGTACTTGTGTATCGGTATTTAAAACGATGACAACCAGATTAAAGTCTAGTTTAACTCAAGCATTCATTGGTTTCATTTCGAACCTAATCCGCACCATACATGGCGACCCTGCCTTTAGGAGTCCGCCCGGTCGTCGCCGCGAATCTGAGACGCATTCTTTGTAAAGCCGCGTGATTCTGACTAATGCTTACTGACTGTTTCTAAGTGCGAACAATGGATCTAGTGCAATTTCATCGTGACATTAAATTAGACGTGTCTAAACGTAACCACGAAATTATAAAACATGGGCAAATCACAGTCTAAAGAAGACACCATAATCGTGCAAAATGCGGCTGCAGGGCAGAACAACTCTACACTAGACGAGTTCCGTTTTCATTTATCCACGACGAGTATTATCCTGTCCGTCATTCTGCTGGTATTACTGCTTGGGATGCTGTATTTATCATATAAGCTGTATAAGAAGTGCCATACAAAATGGATAACCAGAGAAATTAACCGTACAGCGGTGAGGAGATCGCTGTTTCGTCGACAACTGGGCATACCAGAGGCTTCCGCAAAATATCCTGAAAGTGTAGTGTAAAAGTGAAGTGCCAGAGCTAAATAATAAAAATGTGTAATCGCGTTTAATCGTAATATGTAAATCATATCAATCTACTCACCGCGCACGAGTTGCATCGTGACCGTGAACTGCGTTACGAGAAATATACGAGAAATATGCAGTGCGTTACCTTATACGGACAGTGCGCAGATTGAACTTTAGACCTAAGTTATAATTAGATAACTACGTAAAAGTATTTAGTCGCATATTAAAGTTTAATTATGATTTATAGGTATTTGAGTGTATTCACGTTTCTTTTTATACATTATGTTGGTAAGTGATGGATATTTTTTTAACTTTATATGATGATTTAAAGAAAATAAAAGTGTATTTAATAAAGATTGGTCCTAGTAGACGCTCAGGAAAAATATTAGAGAATAAATTAAGCGAAGTGAATGTAATTTATCAGCAATATGAAAGTCATTTATTAAAGTTTAAAGAAAAAGTTAGTAAAAAATATCTGTGTAGTGATGACGTACTATTGACAGAGAGTTACTGTCGTAAATTTATACAATTGTATGAGGAAATTTTGTTGTTGTGTAAAAGTGATAGTTCTTCATTAGTTTCAGAGATGGATTTGTTTGATTTAAAAACGGCTTTAAGCCTTTTGCCAACTATGACTAATGAAGAGTCTAATACAAAACAATTAATCGATAATATCCAGTATTATGACTCCATATTAAAAGAGAATACCTGTAAACAGAAATTAATTAATTTTGTTCTTAAAAGTCGATTATCTCAAGAAGCAAAGTTAAGGTTAAAGTCAAACTATGAGACGGTCAAAGATTTAACTGACGATATGAGAAATGTATTGTTAAGCAAGAAAGGTGCAACCGCAATATCTGATAAGTTAAATAGAATCAGACAAAATGACATGTCTATTGCAGATTACGGAAAAGAGATCACGGATTTATTTGTAGGTCTTACGGTATCGCAAGCCAACGGTAATGAACAAGCATATACGGTATTAAAACCGATAAATGAAAAAACTGCAATCAAGCGTTTTACGGATGGCCTGCGGAACCGTAGGCTTAGTACAATTTTAGCAGCGAGGAAATATGATTCTTTGAAGGACGCCATTCAGGACGCCCAAGACGAGGAGGTATCTTCAGCGTCAGCGTCTGGGGAAATTATGGGTATGTATAAAAAACCATTTTATAACTTTCCTAATAGGAACTATTCGTCTAACTATAGAGGTAATCGCGGAGGCAGAAGCACATTTTCTTCATACAGAGGACGAGCAAGGGGACAAGGACATTGGACACAGCCTGCAATACGAGGGCAGTGGTCCTACCGGCGAGGCAGCAGTAGCTCAAGACCGCAACAAAGAGGTAATTTTTATCGTTCTAACAGAGGCAACCAAAGAATAAGGGATGAGCGTAACATTAATACGATGAATTATGATAATACAAAAAATGAATCGGAACCGGAAATTACTTCTAACAATTTTTTTCGTGACTAATACAGAAAATGTCATATTAGCTAACGATAGTAATTGTTATATTTCTTTGTATTCATCAACAAATCGTTATAAAAAATATTCTTTTCTTTTAGATTCTGGGGCATCTTTGTCTGCCTACAAATATAAACACGTTCTCGAACATAACATTCCACTCCATAAATGTAATGTAACCGTAGACGGGTTAGGAGGCAAAGTCCAAGCAATTGGATACGTTTATTTGCCTTTGATTATTGGAGATGAATCAATTAGTCACAAGTTTTATGTTTTCAATAACTTACCCATTAAGTCAAATGGAATTTTAGGTCGTGATTTTCTTAAAGAATATAAAGCTAAATTAGACTTTGATAAAAATAATGTAACTTTACACACAGCTACAATGAGTAGTCAATTACCAATCGTAAATACATGTGACATTATATTTGAAATACCTGCAAGGAGTGAATCGATACATTTTATTGAAACAGACTTTAAAGAAGACTGCGTCGTTATGGCAAAAGAAATAAATGATGGTGTATTTGTAGCAAGCTCTATTGCCTCTCCTAAAAACGGATTAATACCTATTAGAATATTAAATGTAACTGACAATAACATGTCACTAGCTGAAATTAATCCAACTATTGAAAAGCTTAGTGACTACAACTTTTGTGTATTTGACACAACAAACAAAGATGCTGATCGAGTGAAATCATTGTTTTCTTTATTACAACTTAAGCATTTAAATACCGAAGAACAAAACACTATTGAAAGTATATGTGCTAAATATGCAGACATTTTTTATTTACCAGGCGATAAATTAAGTACAACAGATGTGTATACGCATACGATTAATTTAAAGCAGAATACAAGTCCAGTATTTTCAAAACAATATAGATTGCCCATCTCTCAAAAGACTGAAGTAAAAAACCAAATAGAAAAAATGTTAGCAGAGGGTATAATAGAGCCTAGTAAAAGCGACTGGTCTAGTCCTATTTTATTAGTGCCAAAGAAGTCTACTTCATCAACAGATAAAAAATGGCGATTAGTAATTGACTACAGGAAACTAAATAACTGTATAGAAGATGATAAATATCCATTACCAGATATTACCGAAATTTTAGAATCCTTAACTGGCAGCATTTATTTCTCACATTTAGATTTGCACCAGGGTTACTACAATATAAAATTAGATGAAAAAAGTAGAAAATTTACGGCATTTTATTCGGGTCAGTATCAAATGACTCGTATGCCGATGGGTTTAAAAACAAGTCCAAGTTCATTTTCTAGAATGATTACAATAGCTATGGCAGGTCTTAATTTTGAGAAATGCCTTATATATCTTGATGATTTGATAGTTTTTGGTCGAAATTTGGATATTCATAATAAAAACCTTCAAGATGTATTTGAAAGACTCCGGAAAGTAAACTTAAAATTGAATCCATTAAAATGTGATTTTCTTAGAAAGGAAATCCTATATTTAGGTCACATTATATCTAAAGATGGTATCTCACCAGATCCTGAAAAAATAAATGTAGTTAAAAACTACCCATGTCCAAAAAATTCGGAGGAAGTGAAACGATTTGTAGCTTTCGCAAACTATTATCGGAAGTTCATACCTAAATTTGCAGAAATCGCATATCCTTTGAATAAGTTAAATAGAAAAAATGTAGCATTTAAATGGAGTAATGATTGTCAAAAAGCATTTGATACTTTAAAACAATGTTTAACATCTCCGCGAATATTACAATATCCAGATTTCTCACCAGAAAATCAATTTATCGTTCAAACAGATGCATCTAATTACGCTATTGGTGCAATATTATCAAATGGTAACGGTCTACCGGTAGCTTATGCTAGTAGGACTTTAAATAAAGGAGAAATTAATTACCCAGTTATTGAAAAGGAATTACTTGCTATAGTTTGGGCCGTGAAGTATTTCCGACCATATTTGTACGGACGACCTTTTAAGATTATAACTGACCACAAGCCTCTTGTATACTTATTCAATATGAAAGATCCATCGAGTAGACTTATGAAGTTTAGGATTGCGTTAGAAGAATATAATTTTGTAGTAAATTATATAAAGGGTTCTGACAATGCAGCTGCAGATGCTTTGTCAAGAATCACTGTAGAAGATTTAAAAGAAATGCATAAAAATGTAGTAAATGTAATGACGAGAGCACAAGCAAAGAGATTAAATGACTTAGATACTTCGGCTGAAATGGTAGACACTGATTTGAGGTCTGATCAACCAAAAATTGTGAATACTCATATCAAACCGAAGGAATCAGTCGAGTTACAATTTATAAATGAAAAGGAATTAGAGAAATTAAGACAAAGTAAAGATATTACTGAGGAGAATAAAGTATTTTGCTATGTTAAAGATAAGAGAATAATTTACATTAAATTTCTAAACTCTCAATCACAAATGACGCGAGACGAATTTGTGAGAGAACTAGATATTTTCTGTACTTATTTAAATATTGAAGAGATTTATATTATAAAGAATAAAGAAAATGAAGTTTTTATAAAGAAATTGTTAGAAGAATTAAAACGTAATAAGAATAGGTCCGGACCGCGAATTTGTATTTTAAATGATATTAAAAGAATTGATAATAAAGATGATAGACGTGTTATCATAAACGATTTCCATCTTTTACCCAGTAGTGGCCATGCTGGTATTAGACGGATGTCGAACAATATAAAGAAGTATTATTATTGGCCAGGTATTGAAAAAGATGTAAAAGAATTTATCAAACGTTGTGATAAGTGCCAAAAACAAAAACATTCATTACCAACAAAAGAACCAATGGTTATAACGAGTACAGCAAATACGGCATTTGAAAAAATTTATTTGGACTTGGTTGGTCCTTTAGAGGTGGACAATAATAATAATTCTTATATTCTTACTTTACAGTGCGAACTTACCAAATATGTCGAAGCTTATCCTCTAATTTCTAAGAAGTCTGAGGAAGTAGCGAATAGTTTTGTAACTAACTTTATTCTTAGATACGGTGTACCCAAAGAAATTGCAACAGACAGAGGAAAGGAGTTTCTTTCGGAGGTATTTGCGAAGGTATGTAATTTATTGAATATAAAACAACTAAATTCCACAGCCTACCACCACCAATCTATCGGAGCGTTAGAGGTTACACATAAAAATCTGAATGCATTTTTACGCATCCAGACTGAAAATCATCCGGAAATGTGGAGTAAGTGGCTTTCCTATTGGTGTTTTGCATACAACACAACGGTACATTCGGAGACTCAATTTACACCGTATGAGTTAGTATTTGGTAAGAAATGTTCTCTGCCGAGTAATCTATTACATGACTTAGAACCACTGTATAATTTTGAAGATTATCCATGTGAATTAAGATACCGGTTGCAACTTTCTCAAAGAGAAGCGAGAAATAATTTAATTAAAAGTAAGATAATTAGAAAAACTAGGTATGATAAAAGTTTAAATCCTATAAAATATAAAGAAAATGATCTTATATTAGTAAAGAATGAAGCGTGTAATAACAAGTTTGATAATGTATACTTAGGTCCTTTCAAAGTTGTAAGAGATGAATCACCAAATGTAAGAATAATAAATGATAAAGGTAAAATAGATATTGTTCATAAGAATCGCACAAAATTGTATCATGAAGCTCTGTAAGTAAAATGAAGTAACAAAAAAAAAAATGTATACTTACCTGCAACATTTTTTTTTCATTAAGTGCGGTGATGTAGAGGTATGATAAGTTAAATAAGTATAAACATGTAAAGCATGTAACTATGTACTTGTGTATCGGTATTTAAAACGATGACAACCAGATTAAAGTCTAGTTTAACTCAAGCATTCATTGGTTTCATTTCGAACCTAATCCGCACCATACACTATAATGAAATACACTTAAGTCATACTTATTATCAATCCCGGATTAAGATCAAGATAAGTATAATATTGAAATACCGGCCCTAAGGGCCAAGCAGATAGGAATAGTGGTGAGTGCTGACGGGCAAAACCACGTGAATACAATCAATCTTTCTTTGTCTTTGTTTCTTAGTAATCTTTGTGAAACTACAGTGTTAATATTCTCCGTTTGCAATCTGTCGATGACTGCTCTAGTCGGTTCCGGCGAAAACCTCGGTTCCATTAAAACTGGGCCACCGGGGATGGGCATGGCCACCTGAAGACAAAGGCTGTCCCGGTGGAATGCAAGTGTTTGATATTTGTGGCTTTGTCATTTCTTTTACGATCTTTTGCTGTTTTTATTCAAACTCGTGTACACATCGGTTTGCCCTATTTTTTGAAGTTCAATAATTTCTACTTTAGATTGACACCAACGTTATCTGTGCATTAAGTAATTAAAAAGTATTTTTTGACTTTTTTTTTGAATTTTTTATTGTTCTGTTTTTTTTTTTGTTTAAATGTTTGTTTTAGTTTTTAATGAAACTACGATGCCTTATAATATTTTGTTAAATGATTTTCGCCTCCACGGCAAGTTACCAGAAATACCGCCGCAATGCACATTATTATGTAAATTATTAAATAATATATATTTTTTTAGGCTACCAGGTAAACACATTTGCACGCACTTATTCACTCACACGCTTTACGCACGTATGCTGAACCCCCCTGTGTGTGGAACTGTGGGGGGGGGGGGGATTTTTAAGTAATTCATAGGTACGTATGACATGGGGCAATTTTGTGAGTATTTCCATCGCTGGAATATTTCATTACATAAGTATTCAGCATTACTATGACTACAAAGTCTTGACTGGTCAATAGCCACAAGGCTGGCACCGGCTCGTCCCAATCGGGTGTGAAGGGGAACCGGGGGAGTTGAGTCCCACACACGGCCGCAGGTCTAGCTAGCCTGCGGTTATGGTGGATAAACGCATTTTACTCCGAAAAAAAATGACGATAAAGTCTTGTTCGATGCCTCGATTGTCAAGTGGTTTAAGTACCTATCATCTTTGGGTTCAGTTCCCGGGTCGAGCAAAGAACCAGATTTTTTTGAACGCATCTCGGGTTTGTGATCATCAATCTACATTTTGCAAGCGTGGTGATTAACCCAGTACCCATCATTGTAACGATTATTGATTTCAATGTTAGAGGCCTTTGCCCTGCAGTCTGCAGTGGAACATTATATAGGCTGATAATAAATAATAATAAATAAATCTCTCTGGTCATTATTTCGCTTACTTACGTTGAATTATCTGCGTATAATTTTAGCCTAAGATAATCCTTATTACAATCCTAATGAGCCTATCATTTAGGCACACTAATCTTTTCGGGTTTATTAAGGTAGAAGATTACATAAAACATAATTTGTGGACACAGTATTAGCCCTTCTTACCGTCTAAATATTACGATAATGGCTAACTGTTATGACTGGATGTAGATAGGGAGGTACTGACCTCCGGCACTCTCACTAACCCAACTACTTAGCAAAGAAAGGCTAATATTAATACTTCGTTATCAACTTACCATACCATACTTGATCAACTTAATGTAAAGAAAGTTATTTTATGTGCTTTTCCCTTTTCCAGATGTTATACAAATGATCAAAATAACAGTATTCACATATTGAATACTTCCTTATTTAATTGTACTTGTCATAGTGACAAATTTGTGTTTTTTGACACAAATAAATTTATTAATCATAAGTTTAATGTGACTGGCAAAATGTTTTATTTGCCTTTTAAAATCAAAATTGATTTAGCTACTTTGTTAGCATTTAATATTAATAATATTATTGAACAAGGTTTGGAAGTAGTTCCAAAGAATAATTTAAATTTAATTATAAGACAATAGAGGACTACTCTAGCAATTTAGTGACTATGGAAATACCTGAAAGTTTTTGTATAGTTCATCAAAATATACAGGGTGTTTCTGGAAAAGAGTTAGAATTAGAATTGTTTTTGAAAGATAGAAATATCCATTGTATATGTATCACTGAACATTGGCTAAGACAGCATGAAATGATGATTAACATTGATGGGTACAGTGTCAGTAGTTCGTTCACAAGAGGTATGGCTATAAGGGGTGGGTCACTTATATTGTTAAAAAATACAGTAGAGTCTAGAGAACGTAAAGATGTCGTATCGCTCTCAGTAGAACGAACTATTGAGATATCGTGTGTGGAGTTGCAGCGGCACATTATTGCTTGCATCTATAGACCTCCTTCTGCTAATTACATTGAATTTGAATCTGTCATGGAGGAAGTATTAGAAAAAATATGTAAATCCAATAAAAAAATCATCATATGTGGTGATTTCAATATAAATATTCTAGATATTTCACAAACCGCTACTAGGTTTCTCAATTTATTTCAGTCCTTTGATTTGTACCAGTTATTTAAAGAACCAACGCGAATTACTCCTTCGTCTGCTACTTGTTTAGACAATATATTTTGTAATTTTAATATAATTAATAAAGCCATAATTAACTTTATTAATTCTGACCATAGCGGACAGCTGGCTGTATTTGAATGCCATCTTGCCCGACATACATCAGCTATAATTTGTAGACCTATCACTACTAACAGAATAGAACAATTCAAGGAACGAATAGATCATAAACTGTCCATTGCGAATTTTGACAATAGAAATGGACATGAATTATATCAACAACTTTTTAACATTGTTGAGAAAGCATTTAATGGGGTATTTACAAAAAAACAGATAAATATTAATGGCTCAAAGACCAAGTTTAGTGAATGGGCCACCCCAGGAATATATAAAAGTAGAAGGCGGTTATTTGAATTGTACGAAATGAAAGTCAATTCAAGTGACCCCGCTATGGTTGAGTATGTTAGAAAGTACTCAAAGCTATTTAAAAAAGTATGTGCTGAAGCCAAATCAAATTACATTAGAAATAAGATAATGAAAGCTACAAATAAAAGCAAGGCTACATGGAAAATTATTAACAAAGAGACTTGTAAAAATAAAACTCATAATAACAAGTTCTCTCTAAACATTGAAGGCAATAGCATTGAGTCGGATGCGGACTTAGCAAACGCTTTTGAGTCGTTCTTTGCTAAAATCCCTGTGAAAACAACATCTAAACTGAACTCAAGCCCACATCTTGCAGAGTCTCTCCTCAAATGCCATGTTGATGAGTGCGCTTCTTCATTTAATTTTACAAGAATAAATTCAGAAACTATAATTAAAACTTTTAAAGAACTTAGCATGAAAAACACAGAGGATTTGTGGGGAATTTCAGTAATAATAATCAAAAATATTATTCATAATATAGCACCTCATTTAGCAATCATATTTAATAAATGTGTAGATGATGGTCAATTTCCAGATTTGATGAAACATAGTAAAATTATACCCTTGTTTAAATCGGGAGAAAAAAGTGACCCATCTAATTTTAGACCGATTTCTATTTTGCCTGCACTAAGTAAAATATTTGAAAAAATTATATTTAATCAATTGCTCTCGCATTTCAATGAAAATAAGTTATTGCATAAAAAACAGTACGGGTTTACTAAAGGCAAATCTACTACAGACGCTGGAGTTGCGCTCATCAAGCATATATTTGATGCATGGGAGAATAAGCAAGATGCTATTGGCATATTCTGTGATCTATCGAAAGCCTTTGATTGTGTTGATCACCGTACATTGCTGATGAAACTGCGGCATTATGGTCTTTCAGCCAACTCACTGAGCCTGATAGAATCATATCTAACGAACAGGATTCAGAAAGTAAATATAAATGGAGTAGACTCCTCCGGCGCTCCCCTTATTATGGGAGTACCCCAAGGATCAATTTTGGGGCCACTGCTATTCCTGATCTACATAAATGATCTCCCATACTTTACAAAAGACTTATGTGAGATTGTGCTATTCGCAGACGACACCTCGTTGATTTTCAAAGTTGACAGATATGAACAATCATTTGTCGACGTAAGTAATTCTGTCTCACAAATTTTGCACTGGTTTACTATTAACAACTTGTTGTTAAATACCAAAAAAACCAAATGTGTAAAATTTACCATGCCAAATGTGAGGCAGGTTGTTCCCAATATCACTGTGAATGGTGAACCTATCGATATGGTCAATTCAACGGTTTTTTTGGGCATAACTCTAGACTCGAAATTGCAATGGGGTCCGAATATCACTGCTCTCGCGGGGAGACTCAGCTCAGCCGCATATGCTGTTAGAAAAATAAGACGTTTAACAGACGTGGAAACGGCGAGACTAGTGTATTTTAGCTATTTTCATAGCGTCATGTCATATGGGTTACTTCTATGGGGATCTGCTGCTGACGTACAATCTATTTTTGTACTTCAGAAAAGGGCAATACGAGCTATATACGGCCTTAAAGTGCGTGATTCCCTAAGAAATGTATTTAGTGAAATTGGTGTATTAACAGTACCATCGCAATACGTTTTAGATTGTATTATGTATGTACGAAAAAACCTACATGAATTTCCGAAAAAATCTCATCATCATGATCTAAACACTAGAAATAAACATAAGCTAGCCGTTCCGAAAACAAGACTTCATAAAATAGGTAATTCGTTTGTTGGATTAAGTGTTACGTTATTTAACAAATTACCTCAAGATGTTGTTGACTTACCAATACACAAGTTTAAGTCACACATCAAATGCCAACTCATCAAGAAGAGTTATTATAAAGTGGAAGACTATCTAAATGATAAAAGTCTGTAGAAGTGAGTAGTATTGTTGCCGCTCCTCTGCCTGCGCCTTTGTTATAATTGACATGATCTTTTGTATTGACTATATTTATTATATTTTCAGTGACATAAATTTATTCTGTATTGTATTAATAAGCATACCTCAACGACAAGGAAGCTTGGACTCGCGCCTTTGCATTGTATAGAATCCCGATAGTATCAACAATGTTAACTTTGCTATACAGTAACACATTAAATGTTATAATTCAATAAAATTAAGTTTATTTTTCATTCAAAGAATCCTGAAGAGTTTGTAACCTTGGCGGTCATGCTCGCTAAAATGTGCTTGGGGTGGTGGCGTTATGTGTCGGGTGGTTACATTCCCTATAATATGGTTGAGTGAAATTATGGCTGGCACATACGTCATACTTGTGCTGCAGGTGCCACCTTTGGGCACTGGTCTTCCAGGGCTCACGGATTTTTCTCGATTATAGTCTCATTCTTATACTTTATACTGTATGGCTTGGTATTCTAAAACTAATCAGTAATTGTAACAAACAAATTGTAAACAAACATGGCGATGAAAAAGAGTAACTGTCGAGTTTCTTGCCGGTTCTTCTCGGCAGATGACTGCATTCCGATACCGGTGGTAGAGTCACTCTGTAATTGACGATTCATAAATACTTGATACAAGTTTACATGAATAAAGAATATTTTGATTTTGATTTGATTTTTTGATTTCGGTTTCTGTAAACGGTGTTTTTTTTTTAAATGAAGTGACGTATCAACATTGTATCTACAGTTTAGTAAGCCTGTATAAATCATACTATCATTCACTCAACCATCCCAATGCTGGGTATACCTTTTTGATCGCCATTCTGTTTAAATGTTACCGGCAATGTGTAATTCAGGTATTCTATACAATGACTAGGCAATGTATAAAATACCTGGTGCCTGGTGTATGAAATATTATGAACATAATTGTTCATTACATACTTTACCTAGGTGATGTATAGTTGGTTCCTAGGTATTGTATAGAGTATCTGCTGTTCCACTGGCAATGTGTAAAATAAATAGATCTTCGTCTTTAGTTACGTTAAATGACTGTCAATTGAAACATGTTCTATTACGAAAGTCAACTTTATTCAAATTGACAATAAAAGTTCTACCTAAAATATAAACTCACCGCCGGCAATAAAACCTGGCCACTGAGCTTTTTTCATACAAACGTGGTCACTTTAGCGTCTCATATATAGAAAACTATTTGCAGCTATGCAATGATTATTACGTCAATGGAGAGGCCAAAAGCCCGATTAACAAGTCACAGTTTCAAGAATTTACACTAACCGCTCAATTTTTATCAAAAAGGAAAAACAATCAAGTCAAGTCAAAATTCATGTGTACGATATATGGAGCGTCGAGTTCGGTTTATTGTTTTTCCTTTTTGAGAATAGTAAACGATTTTTGGCAATTTTTAAAACTGCGATTCGACAATTGGGCGTTTGGCCTCTCCATTGACGTAATAATCATTGCACAGCTGTAAATGGTTTTCTATCTATGAGACGCTAAAGTGACCACATTTGTATGAAAAAAGCCCAGTGGCCAGGTTTTATTGCCGGTGAGTGTAGTTAAAGACTCGGATGGATATAGGTTAGAAGGCTTCATCAAAAACGATAAAAGCATTATTCTTTGGCTTGGATTTATTGTATAAGAAGGAACAAAGGTCAACAGAAAAACTCATTTGGATTTATTTTCTGTATTGTAAAGTAGTAATAAGATACAAAGTAGTAAAAAGGTGGCCTGGAAGAGATTGCTATTAGCGATATGACCACATGTATTGTATTGTTAAGCTGTGTATTATTTTTTGTGCAAAAGAATATCTGTCTATCTCATGTTTATGAATTTTCAAGCATTCTTCATTTTAAAGTCTTATTTCTCTCGGGAATCATTTATTTTAGAAATAAACTGATACGACTTAAGTTTGTTAATTCCCCGAGCAATCTACGAAGAAAATTAACTGTATTTTTAAAATAGACTATTTCTTCCAAGGTGTCATTTGACAAGTAGAGTAAATTAAACTTGTTTAGCATGCAGCTCGGAGAGTCAGTCTTTCTAGGGTCACCAACAAGTCTGTAGGAAATCTAATTTTTCTTATTGCAATGTGTAACAAGACGAGCAGATCGTACACCTGATGGTAAGCGCTACGTCTGCCTTTAGACAGTTCAGTGCCAAACAGTAAATAAATAATAATAATGTCCTCCTAGCCGATTCGGCTATGGCGGCCAATCTTTTACGATCAGCCAACTACGCAGGATATATTATAGTGCACAAGTAAGTGCGCAAGCACAGGTGCACTCCCTATTCCCTCACTCTCATAGCACGGTGGGACAGCAGTCTGACACGACCGAAGAGAGATCAGGCGCAGGACCAACGGCTTAACGTGCCTTCCGAAGCACGGAATCATCATTCTTTTCAGACATTCAGGTGATTCGAGCCTGCAATGTCCTAACCAAACTGGAAACATTCACACAAAGTGATGCTCCCCGCGGGATTCGAACCCACGACCTCCGGCCAAACAGTAACTAAGCAGTTACTCTCTGGCACCGCCCTGCGCCCGCTACACCGAGCGAGACGACAGTTTAGGTCTCATATACCCAGTAATTTCACTAGCTAGCTGCCCCTTCCCCGAAACACAGAAGTGCTTGACACACTTCTATTTCAAGGGAAAATATCTGGCACTGCGGTGGTACCCACCTAGACGGCCCAGTACAGGAACCTACCACCTGGTGATGAACTTGAAGATCTTCCTCCAAACTACATATAGATCGACTGTGTTCGTGGACCAAGGTACAAATGTATCATCTTTGTTTTGTCGTACAATGCTCGCGCGCGACAATTACTTCACCTGTGCGATGCAGAAGTCAGTACCTTCTGTTATCACTATGTAGAACAGTTTTTAGTTAGCGGATACTTGATGTTTACTGATTAAGTTCGAGGTCGCCGAGAGCCCTTTTGCTGTTGTAAAAAAATTACCTGATGTTCAGGCGACCTAGGAGCACCATCAGACTCCCCAACGTCCGCATTGCACTAGTCACCACCTATTTCTCGGGTGGCCCTCCCTAGGCGCCACCCTGACTTGAGGCCTCTCAAGTTGGGGGACCCGGAGATGGGCTGGTCTATTGACCACAAGGCTGGCACCGGCTCGTCCCAATCGGGTGTGAAGGGGAACCGGGGGAGTTTAGTGGGGAGTGGACGCTTTAGTCTCGAGTCCCACACACGGCCGCAGGTCTAGCTAGTCTGCGGTTATGGTGCATAAACGCATTCTCATCTGAAAACAAAAGAAAAATAACTCCATCAAACTGATTCTTCTACGCAATATCCTGCCACGCACGAAAAAACCCTGGATTTTACTGTCGCAATCGCTATTTCCGAGTTGCAAATCTTTAAGAAAACAGCGCATTTCTTCTTTAAGGCCGGCAGCGTATCTGTAACTTACAGAGTACATCTTTGGAGGTAGAAACTCGCAAGCAAACTCTACGGGGCAGTGTCGATCCAAAACTTTGTTCCACGAGTAATATGAACGGGGACAACCCTTGCACCAATCGTCCCTACTATAGAGGTATTTTGTCTCGCCTGAAGATGTTTGTTGAAGACAATTAGATTGCTGGCGTCACGTTTCATCTGACGTAGACGCGATCGTTCAAGCGACCTTTGGGACGGAGCACTGAACTGATGGAAGGGTTATTAAGTTGCTCAGGAGAAACATAAGGTGCAAATAAATAAGTAATCTAAATCTTATCTTACTTTGGGGTCCGATTAATTCGTAAGCTCATCTAACCTCTGAGTTTTTTGTGCCAGTATTAAGTATTAGCAAAATGTTTGGAAGAGCAATGCTGCATACAGTTCATGACTGTTAGTTTTGACTAATATATTATCTGTGATTTTGACTAATTAAGCTGCTATGCTATTGTGCTCCGTTAAGTGAATAATAGTGCATGCAACTTTATGACTATAGGTTTCAATGACATACTCTTTGTCAGATATATAAAATTGCTTGGACGATCACGTTAAAATTTAAATCGAATACTATTATACAGAAAAGCTAAATAAAAAATGATCATCAAAATCGGTTCGTTGGGTAAACACTTAAAAATCAATATAGATCAGTTAAATTAAATTGAGAACCTCGTCCTTTTATCAAGTATAAAAAAAGAGAGAGCTACATAGTGTTTTATTTTTAATTGTATTAAGTAACCCTTTGATTATAGCATACACAATCAAAAATATACCAGTGAGAAAGCATGTGAGCTTTACCAAAAGTTAGGTAAAAAAGTGCAAACATGGCAGACTTCCAGCCGTAAGATAGGGTTTAGAATTCACAGCTTTGGGGGAAAACAGATTAAACCAGCCTCTGCTATGGGACTCGGTCATTTTAATAAATCGGCGTTAAGCCTTGGACCTTCTCCAAATCCTTTACAAGGAGGAAAACCAAACCCGAATCTAATTTGACTTCAACCTGTATTTACGACAAAAGAATTAAAATTTTCAATTAATAACGATACAAGAATTTGAACACTACCAGTTGAATCTTAATGGGGAAAACATTTCCTAGCGTTTCGTTGCACGTACAAAGTATCAGCCTATTCAAAGTCCATCTGCAGGGCTTTGCCCTCCATCGTTGTAATCAAGTCATCCTTACAATGTTGGATACTGGCTTAATCACCACGTATGCCAAACTCGTGCTGTGTTCAACAAATTCGACATAAATTTTGTATGACCTGGGAATTAACTCTAGATCCTAGATCAGATAGGCGTTCTGCTGTCCATCTATTTGGTAACTAACGATATTTTTTTTTTGTTTCAGGTACTGCCAGGTCAAGCTCACAAGGTTCGCTGAGCTTTTCTACTAAAGAGCACGTTTCAGATTATGTTGTCATCTTTATTATATCTAAGGTTATACGCTGCGAAAAGCGTGACCTATCCATAGCTATCCATTGCTGGTATTCAAAACATTCCGTCGCGCACGTCTTGTACTAAACCCGCTATGTGTTACGATCCGCGTTCGGCACCCGTCCGTCCGTCCACACCAACAAGATTGAAAACTTTTGTCTTTAGTTGGATCTCATATACTAAGAGTTGTCCGGTTGCGTTTAATAAAAGCACGCAGGATTCTTCGTAAAAGAATCAGGGGTCCTCTATACGTTATTATTGTGGTATGTATGAGTATGTGAGCTTTGCTCTTTTCATTAATGTCTTTACCCAAACAAACACTTTATAATGGTACTTATCAACGGATTTCTTAAAAAGGTGACAACAAACACATAAAAACACACACAGTTGCATTGCTACCCTCTTCCTTTTTTTAAGACTGCCAAAAAGCGGGCAAATCGATTTGTTTTGCTTATAGTACTATAAAGTTTACTCCTGATCATAGCTCTTGAAACACGGCCAAACTTCGAGTGATTCGAGTGCTAACAAAAACCGAATTACACAGCAAAATTTCCGTCAAACTTAATAGCAAAACGCCAGTGAAAATTCGATGCAAACGTGAAATTCGAGCGAAACAATTGGGTCAGCAGATATAAATCTGATGAACTGTCAATCAGGAGTGAACTGAATGACTTGTACATACGACGTCAAATTATTCGGATCGATACCACTCTACTCCACTACACAATAGCGCCATACATATGGATGTAATGAATTCGGGTGTATTGTGTTGGTTAACACACAAATGGCTATTAGGATAACTTAAATGGATAAGCTATAAATAGGCATGTGCGTGGATTTAAAAGGAAAACCTAGACTAAATTACCTGAAATAATAAATGCACATCGCTAAGATAGGACCCGATATATTCTTAAATATCTTATAAACAGAGATCTAGAACTTAGTGGTGTAAACAAATAAAGATTGTGTTATTATTCATTCTTGTATTTTATCACTTAAACCTACATGATTAATGAATTTTATTTGATTGCTAAAACTAGGATATTTACCACATTGTTTAAATGCACCGGCGTAACTAATACCTCCCTGGCAATACCCAGGATGTTGAGATCTCCAGTAGGTAATAAGAGTGACTAGATATAACTGCAACTGCTTTGGATATTGATAATCCCGAGAGTGCCCCGACTCATCTTCATGTTCTTATTTCAATGCAAATAATATTTGCATCTTTAATTTAGCTCAAAAGTTCTTCGAAAAAGGAAAATAGACAAGTACCTAAAATAACTTTCTTTGTGCATTTTCATTACACAAATACACACGTACATTTTCATAGAAATTGTTTTCATTCAATCTAAAAGAAACACGAATACGAAGAACAGCTTTAATCTAGTCCGACCCTTTATGTTTCATCGTCTACAAAAGCGTTATTCTAACACACGCAAAGAGCCGGTATATCATTATCAGAAATTACTCGAGCTAGTCCCAGACTTTCGTCAGCTCATCTATTCAGAGTGTTCATGAATAATTCAACGCCTAATCACTTTACAGAAACGGGACGGCAATATTTCTATGCCTTCGGGGTTAACATCCACACCGAGTGCTGATTCGCGTAAATAAAGTATTTTTATGAGCGCTCAGCCAGTTTGTGACTGGTTATCTAGACGATATTATAGTGTATTATATGGTTTTCGACTGACGTTAACTCAAAAGTATTGCGACTGCAATCGTGGCATTGCATGATAACGTTATTTGCATGTTATTACAGGGGGGATGTTTTTCATGAATGTTCACTTGGTTACATGCTGTTTGTGAGTAAATTAACTTTTCTTGTAGAGTGATAAGGAATTTAAAAGTTGTGGAAGGTTTTGTAGTATAAATAAATTACATATTACGCAGTAAGAAGAACAGATAAACTTAAAATCGAATGAATTTACTAGCAATCAATTATAACATAGTCCCTATGATTCAGGCTGAAATATAAATAACACGAAAACCAAATTTAGCAATCAGTGAATATAATACAGTAATATAATACAGAGTCATTTGTTTACACATAATAATTCCTCTGTATTTTCATAATCAAGATAAAAAGTCCTACTACACACTTAAGTGCAAAATACGGTTGCCACGGCTGATGAAAAGTAAAAGAATACACCATTTGCAGCAACTTTTTCGGTCACCAAAATGTCTTTCTAAATCGGAAACGTCTGCAAAAAGATTTTACCAAAAAGTCTTGCTTGGTATTACCAAATCCCTTTTCCCTCCCCACAATCCTGTGATTTTTCGCCGCAAATGGCAGAATAACACAAAAGGCGATGAACAATCTCTCCACGTGAAATGTTCTATCACAATTGGCGTATTAAAGATACCGCGATTGAACGAGCGACCCTTCTCAACGCTCCGGCTATTTATTACGGCTGTAATCTTATTCGTGATTTTGGGCAAATTTGTTGGTACAGATTTTGACAGGATCCTCCGAAGCCGGTTAAGGGAACCAGGAAAAGTGGACCATGATTGCATGTTGAAATTTAATGTAACATGTTTGTATTATGCGTCTACACCCTCATCAGGAATCAGTAATCTAAAATGATTCAGGATTTTAGCCTACGTTAAAGATTTGTGTTAAGTCATGTTGTCGTTTAAATTATCAAATGCGTATAAAAATAAGTGGATCTTCTACTATATGTTGTCCTTTTTTTCTGAGTAAGGTCTCCAAAACACAATTGGGGAGGACAGTGTTGGCAGCCAGAAAAACCTTCTTTTTTCTGCCAACGTCATCTATGTATATCTGTGTGTATACCCGAAAGACCGACAAAATAAGTGGCATAAAGCATAATATAATAAAAACAGCCGAGACATAAAAAATACGGAATGCGGAGAAAACTATGACTTGCATTTGTGTAAACATTAATATCTTCCCGTCTTCCTGTTTTCCCGTCGCATTTCACTGACGCGAAACATCAATTCCGCTATTCCGGCAATTTTTTATGTGCAATAAAATATACATGAATGGCGTTCCACAGGGATCCGCCCTTCCGCCCGCTTTTAATCCATTCGCCGTGAATTCTTTGCAAATTGTTCACTCCGCGAGTTTAGTTGGAATTTTTGAAGGAATGAAAGTGTTTTAAAGTTAATTAAAGGGCCTTGAAAGTAATTAAATGGTAGTTCCGAGTTTGTTATTCTTATAAGGTTTGGGGTCTTTTTACCGCTGTTTTACTTTGGGTACTCTAGGGGTCTTTAGTCATTATATTACTTGCTTTAATTTCTTTGTTAGTGTCTAACTACATCCATGATACATTGGCTGGTAGGTTAAACTTTAAAGCAATCGACAGCAATGATGGGTCCTGTGTTCCAATCTAGGGTTGACTAGAGAAGTAATGTCTTTCTGTTTAAATAAAATTCAATAACTGCCCAGAAAAAGTTTGCGGTGTGTAAAACCATGCTACGAGAGAGAGTAATTATAATAATTAAAACATCAAACATTGTAAAATCCCTTTAGCATTTAATATTTTATGTTAACGGCTCCACCGACAAGAGCTTTCAAAAGCTTTAAAATTTATGATAATGTTGATGAAAATGGTAAGTAATAGATTACTTACCTTTTTTGGACGAGGTTTTAAGGACCAAGTTGGCGAAATTCGTGTGGGATTCGGGAAGAAATATCTCTACTCACTAAACTGGTTTTCTCTTCACACCCGAAAATAACGAGCCGTGTGGTGATTGATTGGTCCATCCTCGGTTAATAATTACTTACCAATTAACTTATTCTTAAATTAGATGTAGACTTAGAGCTATTCGAACTTCCTGAAATAGATCGGCAATGTTATTGGTAAGGGAATTATTCCCGTCTGCCTCTACCAATTCTTTAATTCAATTCAATTTCTGCCACTTGGGGTCAGTTAGAGCTATTTTGTACCGTCGGCCCCCTTAGTAGCAAAATCTACTAAAATAATTAGGTCCTGAAATTTCCACCACAGGAACGATGGCTGTCAGCAGACGTAAATCCGGAATCCTTCAGAGGTTTTTATTCAATTATTCGTTACTGCACTATGAAACTATAATGCTATTTCGTCCTTTATTGAATTGTGCCGATATTGGCCGCGGGAGGGTTAGGATACCTCCAAGGGTTTACGAGCGGAAGGATTGCACTTTAGGGTTTGACCTCTTGCCCTATTTATAGCATATCTGTGAGAGAGAGCTCTCTGTCTCTTTCTAACAGATCTTTATTATTATAAAGAGGAAAGATTTGTTTGTTTGTTTGTATTGAATAGACTCTAAAACTACTAAACCGATTTGAAAAATTCTTTCACTGTTGGAAACCTACATTATTTTCGGGTGACATAGGGTACTTTTGGTTCCGGAAATGTGGGGGGAAGGAGGGATAATTGATAAAAAAAATTGCGCGCGGGTAAAACCGCGGTGCGGCCGCTACAATGATTTAAATATATGGTTCTGCGAGTTTCATATTATAATAATAATAATAATATAATAATAATAAATATCTTTATTTTCTCCACAATCTTTCTTAATTCTAATAGGTATGAACTAGGTACACAAATAAGATTGTGAGAGACTGGCGTCTGAGCTAGGCTAGATGCCTGTATTACAGAGCACCAGCTCTCTCCTCTCGGGATGGGGACGGTTGTATAACAGTAATTATGGCTCAAGGTTAGAAAGAAAAATATTACAATTTGTGAGGAAATTTAAAGAAGGAAATACAAAAAAGAACTTAAATAATTATTGTTATTTGTGTGTGTGTGTGTGTGTGTGTGTGTGTGTGTGTGTGAGTGTGTGTGGGTGGGTGGGTATGTGTTCGTGCGTGCGTGTGTGTGTGTGAGTGAGTGTGTGTGTATGTGTGCGTGTGTATGGGTGAGTAAGTATTAGTGAGTGGAATAGCGGAAAATTTTAATTTACCTGTCAGGAAGGAGTAAACACTCGGTATCAGGGTAATTCAAAGCTTGTAAGTATTTGGTTAGTTTAGATTTGCAGGCGAATTTAGTGAGATGAAAGATGTTCAGTTTTTCATGCAATCTATTGTATAAGAATGGTCCCAGGAAACAAAAGAAGCGGTGTGAAAACCACGTTTTAAAGGGAGTTGAACGAGCTACGAGGTGGTTTCGCCGGGAAGTGGTAATTGTTGAGTCATATTTGCATATGTTGTGTTGTTTTAAAATTGTTAAAAGAATGAACAGTTGGCGTACGGAAAGGACTTCACAGTATTGGTAAAGATCATATGTTGGTGACAGCAGGGGTTTAAAGGTACAAACCTTAAGTACAGCCCTTTGGGCTCTTTCGAGCTTCATCAACACAGTCTTGCATGCACCACCCCAAGATGTTAAGCAGTAAAGTAAGACCGATTGACACAAAGCAATATAGACTGTTCTGACCAGGCCTGGATCAGCGACTTGACGAAGATTTTTAAAAATAAACATAAGTTTACGAAGTCGACAAGCGGTTTGATTAATGTGAGGCTGGAAGGTAAGTCTATTATCTATAATAACACCTAAATATTTAATGGATTCAGTGGAAGCGAGAGGTAAACAGTTACATAGGGAGGAAGAACAACTGGTATGGGAATGGGCAGTTAAGCGAAGATTTTCGAGCTCACGTGGTGGAATGCTATTGAGAGAAAAGGTTAGAAATTGGGTTTTGGTGACGTTAAGGGTAAGTAGGTTTGTACGAAGCCACTGAGTAACAGAGTCTAAGCCGGATTGGGCAAGACGGAAGGTCTCGCACCATGAGTTAGCAGAGAAGACAAGAGTGGTATCGTCTGCGAAAGAATATTATCAGCTCACCTAATGATAAATTGTGAGAAGAGTAACTTTCGATTTTCTAGTCGGATTCTTTTCGATAGAAACAGCATTCCGAAGTGGGCATTAGGATCGTAATATTACTACTTAACTTCATCATCATCAGCCATACAACGCCCACTGCTGTGTATAGGCCTCGCTCAATGATCTCCACACTTAACTTATTTTATTGTTATTGGCCTCATCACCCCTTGTGGATGTTTGCAGCACTGTGAGTTAGTGGGTTGTCACACCGGCATTGGTGGCTTCGAAGTGCAGCAGGCAATAGAGCACGAAGCTTGGAGACTTTTTTTTTTAATTTTTTATTGCAATGTGTAACAAGACGAGCAGATCGTACACCTGATGGTAAGCGCCACGTCTGCCCTTAGACAGTTCAGTGCCAAACAGTAACTAAGCAGTTACTGTCCGGCACCGCCCTGCGCCCGCTACACCGAGATGACAGTTATTAGGTCTCATATACCCAGTAATTTCACTAGCTTCAGTTGTTCTTTTTTATTGTAATTTTTATTTGTTTTTGTGTGCAATAAAGAATATTTATGTTATGTAAGTTTATGGTTTAAATCATAGTGGCCGTAGTTTTTCCACTGTCCAATAAAACTTCTTAAGGTCGTCAATAGACCATTCCCGATTCCCGACCTGTGCACATTATTCTAACTTTGTATATAGCTATTTTCTATTAAAAAGCTATTCGTAACCGATCCCGTTTATCAGCGGCAGGCGTCCGCGAGCCCCGGCAGGATCTCCGCAAATCCCTCAATTACACCTCTGACCCTATGTGACGCCCCTATTAAGTATCGAAGGGATGGCAATGGCACAGTACAGGCAGTAACAGTATGGAATTTCTGATTAGCTGGATACACGTATTTGCCGCCATCATAGCTTTGCCTGTATTCTGGCAATACCAGTACACTTAACTGAAAGGCTCAAAAATCAGATGACCTTACAGGTTAGCAGCGCGTTGCTTTCTTGTAAAGTATCCTTTCGCCGTCGGCCGGTTGCCATTAGATTAGCTGCAAAAAATGTGTGTATGTTTTATGGCCATGCATTATGGCCATAACAACATACACATGCACACTCAAAATAGTTTTTAATGAAATATCACACCTCGATGTCGTGTCCACTGTCATAGAGATGTATCTATTTCGCATATTTTAAGCTAAAACTACTGCGCAAAGGGTTGTGTAGAGTTCTACTATCTCTCCATGCGTAATATTCATAATAATGCGTAATCAACAACAACAATGGAATATGATCGGACCAGTATACTCCATAACGAACATAGGCGTTAGTTACTAAGGCCCTAGCGGCATGAGTCACCACACAGTGATCCAGCCACCTTAAGGAGCCATTAGCAGAGCTTACAAAAGTATAAGTAAAGTATAAGTAATAAATAAGTGATGTTTTTTTGTTCTCTGGTAATGTAAAGTACAAGCTTTGCTCTATTTAGGGCTAGATAACGCTGTGTTAATGTCCAACGATAAAAAAAGATCCTTACGTCGTACAACAACAACTCCATAATACACACGGTTTTATGGAGTTGTTCTACTGTCTGTCTGTGCACTGTGCGAGGCCGGAAACTGGCCGGAGATAGCTACCGACCGCTGACCGCTCACAATGACGGCGGTCGCTTCAAGCTTTGTCGATTGCCTTCAGCTTACTGCTGAAAGGTATAACCTTTTGTCTCAGTCTAGTTGTCTACACTTGAGTACTTCTGTCTCGGAGCGTTTTGTCCCGAACTAGTCAGGGTTCGCTGGCACCATTTTGACCGCCTCCGTGGAACAGTGGCTAAGCCGCTCTGGTATGAACACAGAGGTCGTGGGTTCGATTCTCGCCTTGGGTCTGGTTGGTGGTAGGGCTTTTTCAGAGGCCGACTGGCTAGCTACCACCACCACAGGTAAAATCTGCCGCCATAGCAGCTCTGGCTCTGTTCCGGCAATATTAATGTGGGAACCAGTACACTTGAAATCAGATGCTCGAAGATCAGATGCGCCTACAGTCTGGCAGCACATTGAGCGACGCTTCCTGGCGAAGTGTCCCTCAGTGGAATAGGCCGCTGTGGCCGCTTACCATCAGATGGGCTGCGTGTCTGTCTGCCTACTGACACAGTATAAAAAAACATGATCCAGTTTGGCAAGTCCATTTATTACTATTGGAGCGACTGTCATTTGACCTCCATAAAACGGGGCAGCTAGACCAATTGGATTGGAATTTGGAGGAAGATCTTGGGGCCAGTGGTGACGGAAGATGGCACATGGAGAAGAAGGAAGAATAGGGAAATAAAAAGACCGGTTGCCGAGCCCAACATTATTGGCGAAATAAAGGCGCACAGACTTCGCTGGCTCGGACACGTGGAGAGGATGAGTGAAGATCGAGCGGTGAAGCGAGCCTACCTTGGACGGCCGAGTGGTAAACGCCCTGTCGGTCGTCCCAGGTATCGCTGGGCTGACGAGGTGATGAAGGATCTGCGCGAACTCCGAGTGGAGAAGTGGCGGAAGATGGCGCAAGACAGACTGAAGTGGCGTCTTTTGTTGTCGAAGGCCAAGACTCATTTTGTAGTCGCTGCGCCATCTTAGTAGTAGTAGTAGTAGACCAATTGGATCATGGTTACACCAGACGTTCGACTGTGCACGTAAGCATAAGAGTTTTATATCTTTTCTTCAAATAAATTATAGTTCTTATATCTTTCAAAAGATATATTCTGCGCATCTTTACTGCACAGCACTGTTTATTTACTGATTCCGTTGCTACGGAGTTGGAAAAGGAAATAAACAAGTAAAAGGATTGAGTCTAGACGACGCCATTATAGACCAATCCGAGGTAATGCTCGCCGCGATTGACAACACTGAGTTTAAAGGTTTACCCTTTGCAGTTTACGTATGGTTCGTTTTTTTTATGTCAGAGGTGGCAAACGAGCCAGCGGGTCACCTGATGGTAAGCAATCACCGCCGCCCATGGACATCTGCAACACCAGAGAGATGCTGTTTTACAGTACGAATGGGCCGGCTCGTTCGGGGAAGTACCACCCTCTCACATAACACCAGCGTGAAATATGACTACTATTGTGTTTCGCCTTTTTTTAAGTGCCGGAGGCCCACACCTCCCCTTAAAAGGCCGGCAACGCATCAGCGATCCCTCTGGTGCTGCAGATGTCCACGGGCGGCGGTGATTGCTTACCATCAGGCGACCCGCTAGCTCGATTGTCGCCTCTAACATAAAAAAATTAATAGAAAAGCAAAATATGGCCTTATTTCCGTCCGCGCTAATTCTCCATCCGCGACGTGACGGCGACGTGACGGAGTGTCGCTCGCTTCGTGACTTGGCAGATGTCACGCAATCAGGTCAACAGCCACTATCGAGACCCGTCACATTGGTTATAAGCTTTTAGCGAGATGTACATGACAAAAACATAATTATAATCATAGCATAGGATCAGAATTTTGGTTTCTTATGTGTGATGCAGTCATCACACATAAGAAACCAAAATTCTGATAAAGTCAAGTCAAACTTCATGTTACGATGTATGGAGCGTTGAATTCGGTTTATTGTTTTTTTCCTTTTTGAGAAAATTTAGCGATTTTTGGCAATTTTCAATTGGGCGTTTGGCCTCTCTGTACGGGCGACGGCTCCACGCGCGGGGCGCAGGGCGCGGGGGGCAGTGAAGCCGGCCGTGGCAGCGCCGGACCCCCCCCCGCCGCCGCCCGCCACCCGCGACATTCCAGAAAGGAAAGTTCTCGATCTCTTCGCCGCCCGCCGCGGCGGCGGGCTCGACGGGAGAGCAGCTAGCGACACCGACCCGCGCGTACGTCTCGCTCGAGACGTCATATTTTAGTTTTCATTTTATATAATTTAAACCCAGTGTTCGTAATAATGTAATCCGCGGATAAAAACATTTGTAGTAAACAGTTAATAATCTAGTCGGTGGTAATTATTGCTTCGGCCTCTCCATAATCTCCTGCATCATCTACGCTAAATCATTTGGCGACCGTGAAAAATACAAGAATCTCGTCGGAAACGAAGATTAATCGAAGAAACAAGAAAGAAAACGGGCCAGCTGCCACAATCATCTACGCGTCACCCGCCGTGCCACCGTGTCTTCGTGAGGGGCACCGCGTCACGCCGTGCCGCGTGCCTTCGAGTCTCCGTGAAGGGCATCGCGTCTACCGCCGTGCCGTGTCTTCGAGTCTTCGTGAGAGGCACCACCGCGTCAGGCATAATACCGAGGGAAGTGCTCGTTCCTTTCATATTTCTATTCCTAATCCTTGATATAAAAATTTAAAATGAAGCCACGCCTTAGTTGCGTCATATACCTACGTGTAAAATAATCTTAATCTGTGTGTGAAGTGCAATTTATTCCTTCATAACATTCTAGCCTCGTGCCTTTAATCCTAAAATAAATTTATTTTAGTTTCTACGTGAATTTGCAATCGTGCATTTCATTAATCCTAAACTTTAGAGCCTCGTGCTTAATAATTTAATCCTAATTTTTCAAGCCTCGTGCTTAATAAAGTAGTCCAAAACTTAGCCTCGTGCTTGATAATTAATCCAAAACTTTATAGTCTCGTGCATAATTCAATTAATCGTAAAATAAGGCCTGAGTTTGTTTGTTTTATTACGCACATTTGAACCACTTGCACTAAATTTTATTAAGCCCGCCCCGCACGCCGCCATTTTGTTTGCCACCTGCACAGTGCACATGCTTCAAAATTTTCGCCGACCAATTTCAGGCGAGTGACCGCCGACCACGCCTCAACCACAACCTCGGGCTCCTCAGCGCTCCGAGAGGCGCCGCGTGGTGTAGCGAGCGGCCACGAGTGGAGCGCAAATACCAAAAGGATTGGGTTTGATGCACATTATTATTTTGTTGGGCTGTCGTCACAATTTATAATATGGCTTTAGACGAATTGTTAAGAAAGCGTGCGAGTATCAGGGGTAGGTTATCAAAACTTTCGGAATATGTTAAACAAATTCAACCGCAAGATATAGATAAACTTGTTATAAAAGAATTAGATAGGCGTTTAAAAAATGGTGAAAAATTGTTAAATGATTTCAACGACATTCAGTCGAGTATAGAGACAATGTGTGAGGAATCAAATGTAGATGATCAGTTAACATTAAGAGAAGAGATTGAAAGTAAATTTTACTTAACCATTTCCACATTGGAAAATCTTATCGAGGAACATAGGTCTCAGGACAGTCATAATCAGGTAGAAAGTGTTGGATCAGCTTTGAGCTGTTCACACGAAAAAGCAGAAGACCTTCAGTCGATTAGGCTACCTACGATTAATTTGCCAAAATTTAATGGGTGTACCCTGAAATGGCTGGAGTTCAGGGACACATTCAATTCACTCATTAATTCAAATTTATCAATTAAAAACATAAACAAATTTCATTATTTGAGATCATCCCTTGAGGGAAGTGCTATTGAAATAATTAAATCTTTAGAATTCACCTCTGATAACTATTCAGTAGCATGGGAATTACTTTGTCAGCGTTACAATAATAAAAATATTCTAATAAATAACCATCTTAAAGCTTTGTTCAATATTATGCCATTAAGTAAAGAATCTCATAAATGCTTGCGTGACTTAATTGACAATATTTCTAAAAATTTGCGAGCATTGAACACTCTGGATCAACCAACAGACAGTTGGGATACTTTAATTATTTTTATGGTTGCATCAAAGTTAGATACCGGTACAGGTAGGAAGTGGGAAGAATATAAGGTTAATTTAAAGGATATACCTAATTTAAATGATTTTTTCAACTTTCTACGCAACCATGCAGATGTCTTAGAAACAACCTCACTCAAATTGGATAATAAATATGATAATACTAAGTTTAAAAACAATAACTCTGAAAATAGATGGGATAATAATAAAGGTAATCTAGATAAAAGGCATTATTATCAACAGGCTCAGATGTATAAATCTCTTGTGTCTTCCACGGAAGATATACATGATTGTTTGTGTTTGATATGCAATAAACAGGGCCATCGTGTCTATGAGTGTGACAAATTTAAAGGAATGAATATTCAGGACAGGCTTAGGCAGGTGTCAATATTAAAATTATGTTCAAATTGTTTGAGAGAAGGACATAATACCTTTCGCTGTAGGACTAAAAACGTCTGTAAAATCTGTGAAAAGCGACATAATACCTTATTACATATAAATAACAATAAGTCACAAAGTAATATAAAAGAGGCGTCTGTTCATAAACCAGTGACGACTGAGAATCAAACAAAACCAGTCTCATTGTCTGCTGTCTGCGTAGGTCAAGTACTATTGTGTACAGCTATGGTGGAGGTAGAACATAATCAAAAAACTTATCAGGCTAGAGCGCTGTTAGACACAGGCAGTCAGTCTTCTTTTGTGACAGAAAACTTAAAAAATAAATTAAACATTCCTACATGGAGAACAGAACCTGTAAATGTATCAGGTATTAATAATTTAACATTTAATCTATCAGAACGCTGTTCTATAAAGGTAAAATCACGCCTTAAATCCTTTCATAGTGAGCTACAATGTTTAATTGTACCACAAATTACAGGTATGTTGCCTAGTTCACCTATAAACATTAAAGATTTGAATTTGCCAAATAATATTAGGCTTGCAGACCCAGACTTCTGTCAACCCTCGGAAATTGATATCCTTATAGGGGCAGATGTATTTTGGGATATTGTAGGGTCCAAGCGTATATCTTTAGGTGTAGGTAAACCAATATTACAAGATTCTCAATTTGGCTGGATTGTAAGTGGCCATTTAGGAGTGTCTGGTAATAGTAATCATGTGACTTGTAATTTTACTAAGAAAATGGAAGATAATTTAATGATGTTTTGGAACATAGAAGAAATAAATAATAATAATAATAATACTTTATCAGCTGAAGATAAATTATGCCATAAACATTTTTTAGATAATATGAAACGTTTGCCTGATGGTCGTTTTTCAGTCAAAATGCCGTTGAAGGAGGACCCAGAGGAGGCTCTTGGGGAGTCCTATTTTTTAGCCAAAAATCGGTTTCTTAGTCTAGAGAAAAAATTTAGAAAAAATCCTCAGCTTAAACAAGGTTACTGTGAATTTATCAATGAGTATAAAGAATTAGGACATTTAACTGAAATTAAGCGGCCTTCATTTGGATACTATTTACCACATCATGCAGTATTGAAAGAAAGTAGTGAGACTACTAAGTTGCGTGTAGTATTTGATGCCTCAGCAAAAACAACATCAGGGAAATCTTTGAATGACATCCAGTATGTAGGACCGGTAGTTCAAGATGATTTGCTTTCCATACTCTTAAGATTTCGTAGTTTTAAATATGTAATTACCGGGGATATACAAAAAATGTACAGACAGGTAGAAATTGACCCTACACAACGCCATTTACAGCTGATTTTGTGGCGAACAGACGAATCTGAACCCATTAAAATTTTTCAATTAAATACAGTCACCTATGGCACTGCATCTGCGCCATTTCTAGCCACTAGGTGTCTTGTGCAATTGGCTCATGAATGTCAGGATCCTATTATTACAAACATTTTAGAACATGATCTGTACATGGATGACTTAAATACAGGGTGTCAAAATAAATATGAAATAAAAGCAATTTATGATGATATTACAAAGGTGTTGTCATCAGCTAAATTTCCTTTGCATAAAATACGTACCAACTGTCCTGAGGTATTAGAAGACCAAACAACTTCTCAAAGCTTGGATCTTAGTAAACACTCAACAGTTTTAGGTCTCAATTGGTCACCTGTACAGGATACATTACATTTTAACATTCAAAAAGATAATTTAAAAAAGGTAACTAAACGAACCATTATATCCTCTATTTGCAAAATATTTGATCCTTTAGGGATATTATCAGCATGCATAATTAAAGCAAAAATACTATTGCAGCAGCTTTGGAGCGAAAAGCTAGATTGGGATGAACCAGTTCCTAATCACATAAATAAACAATGGGATAACTTGTGGGAGAATATTAATAATTTAGGTAAATCTACTGTACCTAGATATGTATTATGTCATTGTCCAGTTTCAATAGAATTTCATTGTTTTGTAGATGCTTCTCAGCAGGCATATGGTGCCTGTGTTTACCTACGGTCTGTTGATGACAAAAACAACATAACAGTTCGGTTGTTATGTGCAAAAGCCAGGGTAGCACCTATAAAATCTACAACAATACCCCGTCTCGAATTGTGTGGAGCTCTACTGGGAGCTAGGTTATCTAGTAAGGTTCTCCAGGCTGTTAAGGCACATAAAATATCTAAAAAGTTTATTTGGACAGATTCAACCATTGTGTTAGGTTGGATAAAGACACAGTCCCAGTTCTTAAAAGCATTTGTAGGCAACCGGGTCAATGAGATTAATGAGTTAACTCAGGGATTTTCATGGAGGCATGTTCCCTCCCATTTAAACCCTGCAGATATTGCTTCCAGGGGTGTGGATCCGCAGCATCTGCAGGCTGAATCCCTGTGGTGGGAAGGACCCTCCTTCTTGAAGGAGGGCTCTACTTCCTGGCCAGAACAATCAAATAGGGATATAGACCTACCAGAACTTAAAGTTCACATGCAAACTTTAGCTACAAACAACAATGAATCGAAACAAGTTATTGATTTTAATAAATATTCTAATTTTTATAAATTACTTCGAATCATGGCATATGTCAGGCGTTTTATTAACAATTGTAATAAAAATAAAAGTAAAATTTATGGTAGTATTGATACAGAAGAAATAAACCAATCTAGATTAATATTATTAAAACTTGCTCAATTAGAGTCATTTAATGATGAGATACAGACTTTGAAGAAACAGCTTCCTTTAAATAAAGGGTGTAATATGTTATCTTTAGATCCTTTCTTAGATTCGGAAGGACTAATAAGAGTAGGAGGTCGTTTACAAAATTCAAAATTTAATTATAACAAAAGGCATCCTATTTTATTAGATAGAAAACACAGACTTACCTTTCTAATAATGCATTATGAACATCTCCGTCTTTTCCATGCAGGTCCGCAGTTGCTATTATCCACCATGCGGGAAATGTACTGGCCTATAGGAGGCAGATTATTAGCTCGAAGAGTTAGCAAGCAGTGCGTTATTTGCAGTCGGTTTAAAGGAAAGGCGATACAGCCGAAGATGGGCAATTTACCCTCAGATCGAACTGAGATTTCATACCCTTTCTACTGTACTGGTACTGATTTTGCTGGACCATTTTTGATATCTAGTAAAAAGGGAAGAGGTAATAGATTCAGTAAATGTTACCTCTGTCTGTTTGTCTGTTTAAGCACCAGAGCCGTTCACCTAGAATTGGTAAGCGACTTAAGTACACAAGCATTTATATTAAGCTTACGCAGATTTGTATCTCGTAGGGGTAAACCTCATAAAATATATTGTGACAACGGCACTAACTTTGTAGGTGCAAACAATGAGTTAAGCCAGGTTTTGCGCTCTAGTCGTGAGTCTGTTCAAGATTATGCTTGTTCTGAAAATATAGATTTTATATTTAGTCCAGCCTATTCACCCCACTTTGGGGGAATATGGGAAGCAGGGGTAAAGGCAGCAAAATATCATTTAAAAAGAATAGCGTCAAACGCATCTTTAACTTTTGAAGAGCTTACCACACTTTTCACACAGATAGAGGCTATCCTCAATTCAAGACCTTTATCCCCACTATCCACCGATCCACAAGATCTTAATCCCCTTACCCCCGGGCACTTCTTAATCGGTCGGCCACTGACGTCGGTGCCTTCTCTTCCAGAACACTCCGGGCTGAAGTATCAGCAACTGGAGAGGCTACGTCAAGACTTCTGGCGTCGATGGAGCAAGGAATACATCGCTGAGCTTCAACAAAGAAACAAATGGAAGATCGACGCCCCAAACCCAAGAGTAGGCGACCTGGTCATTATAAAGGAGCCAAACTTGCCTCCCCAACGATGGCGATTGGGACGAATCAGTCGCCTCCACAAGGGCGCCGACGATGTGTGCCGAGTAGTGGATATTTACACAGCGAGGGGAACTGTAAGAAGAGCCGTACACTACGTGGTGCGGCTACCAGTAGAAGATGTTGAAAGCTAGGAGCTTTCAAGGGGCCGAGCATGTACGGGGGACGGCTCCACGCGCGGGGCGCAGGGCGCGGGGGGCAGTGAAGCCGGCCGTGGCAGCGCCGGACCCCCCCCCGCCGCCGCCCGCCACCCGCGACATTCCAGAAAGGAAAGTTCTCGATCTCTTCGCCGCCCGCCGCCCGCCGCGGCGGCGGGCTCGACGGGAGAGCAGCTAGCGACACCGACCCGCGCGTACGTCTCGCTCGAGACGTCATATTTTAGTTTTCATTTTATATAATTTAAACCCAGTGTTCGTAATAATGTAATCCGCGGATAAAAACATTTGTAGTAAACAGTTAATAATCTAGTCGGTGGTAATTATTGCTTCGGCCTCTCCATAATCTCCTGCCTTTAATCCTAAAATAAATTTATTTTAGTTTCTACGTGAATTTGCAATCGTGCATTTCATTAATCCTAAACTTTAGAGCCTCGTGCTTAATAATTTAATCCTAATTTTTCAAGCCTCGTGCTTAATAAAGTAGTCCAAAACTTATGTACGGGCGACGGCTCCACGCGCGGGGCGCAGGGCGCGGGGGGCAGTGAAGCCGGCCGTGGCAGCGCCGGACCCCCCCCCGCCGCCGCCCGCCACCCGCGACATTCCAGAAAGGAAAGTTCTCGATCTCTTCGCCGCCCGCCGCCCGCCGCGGCGGCGGGCTCGACGGGAGAGCAGCTAGCGACACCGACCCGCGCGTACGTCTCGCTCGAGACGTCATATTTTAGTTTTCATTTTATATAATTTAAACCCAGTGTTCGTAATAATGTAATCCGCGGATAAAAACATTTGTAGTAAACAGTTAATAATCTAGTCGGTGGTAATTATTGCTTCGGCCTCTCCATAATCTCCTGCATCATCTACGCTAAATCACTCTCCATTGACGTAATAATCATTGCACAGCTGCAAATAGTTTTCTATCTATGGGACGCTAAAGTGACCACGTTTGTATGAAAAAAGCCAGGTGGGCGGTTATTTTTGCCGCTGAGTGTGTAACTTCTAGCGGCCGCCTCCTCGGTTTCACCCGCGCGTAATTTCTTTGTCAAATTCCGCCCCCCCCCCCTTTCCCCACATTTTCGGGATCAAAGTCACCTGAGGATAGTGTAGCTTTCCAACAAGGAAAGAATTTTCCAAATCGGTCCAGTAGTTTTGGAGCCTATTCAATAGAAACAAACAAACTATTAGTAGATTTAGCGATTTGCCGGTTCTAAGGGTCACTTTGTAAACATTGTTTGTGAATATGTCGTGGCCACATCGTTGAATTGCTCACTTCATGAAATGCTCGACCATTTCGTGAAATGGTTGCATTTCATGATGTGCCCAACTCAATTTGGCCAGATCGTTAAATCGTCTACGTTTCACGATTTTGTCATCCACGTTTGGCCGGATCGTGAAAAAACAAAGTTGTCGCAAATATTTCAGAATGAAAAAAACCTATCGAAGGCGGGAATCGACTCGGATGGATATAGGTTAGAAGGCTAAGGCGGGAGCTCTGCTCCCGCCTTAGCCTTCGTGGTTATTTTTTTTATAAACCCGAAAGAAATTTTTAATTTGACTCAAAAATCGATGATGTCCAAATTTACAGTGAAAACATTAAAAATAAAAAGTGTCAATTCAGAATCTTCAATCAAACATGTCAAGTTACATTTTAGTATTATTCCCTCATTCCCTCAGAATAAGGACATTATTCCGTCCGCGGCTCAGAACATATGGTCCGCGGCCGCCATCTTTTACACATAAACAAAGCGCTTGCAGCGCCTCTACCGGCACTTAATGTAACTATTTTACGATATTATCAAAATAATCTTGACCACATCATGAAGTAGTCGCCCGTATAGCTGCCCAAATCGAGAAACGATTTTCAATCATCGATCTGACCAAACCACATCATGATGTGGCCAATAGACAGTTGACCATTTCACGAAATGCAACCATTTCACGAAATGGTCGAGCATTTCATGAAATTAT
Source organism: Mecyna flavalis (assembly GCA_949319885.1). Lineage (NCBI taxonomy): Eukaryota > Metazoa > Arthropoda > Insecta > Lepidoptera > Crambidae > Mecyna > Mecyna flavalis. Next base: position 192,557 of record OX439420.1, on the reverse strand, counting down.
CAATTCTACGATATGGCCACGACAAATACATAGCTGCATCTTTGAAACCTAGACGCATTTGCCAGCAATGGGACATTGATAGGCTGATATTTTACATTAACAACGCTGTCACCTCCAGTAAGCCGCTAAAACTCAATCAGATAGTTGTCACCGCAGCCCTCTGTAGGCCCCCGCCGCCCCCATTCCCGTGGTGGGGGCACTACGTCATCGCCCCCTGGGGTATCACCTGTCAGTGTCAGACAAGATGATGTATACAATTGTTTTTAAGAAAATATTCATTTTGTGTAATATTAATGATTCGAAACTTATTTTTACATTAGACAATCGATCGATTATTACAGTCTGTTCCACATAAGAAGTCCTTTAGCCGCTATATTGGTACGAGTAGTATTGTTTTTCAATACATTAAATCTGTTTTTTGACAGATTTACAAAGCGTAGGCAATGCTGCCAATATAGCGGCTAAAGGACAACTTATGTGGAACAGACTGTACACGGCGCTGTGTGAATAATGTCCCAGGATATTTATTATTTATTTATTTCATACCAATTCTCTGCAGTGGTAAGTGACTCGACAAACACGCACAATTAGGTCAATGGCTTACGAAGCAATTTTACTTAATTAATAGTTTCACAAACGCCTGCCAATTACCGTTTAATTAAAAATAATAACCTATATTGATTTCTAGATAACGCATCTCGGCTAGTTTTAACCGGTCTGAAGTTTTTTTTTATAAAGAAGCAGTCAGGATGACCTCACTCCACCTGATGGTAAGCGGATGTAAAGTCCAAATATAAGTAGATATGTAGAATCTAAATGTCGTTTCTGTAGACAAAGTGTCTCTTCTGTAGACAAGGTGTCTCTTCTGTAGACAAGGTGTCTCTTCTGTAGACAAGGTGTCTCTTCTGTAGACAAGGTGTCTCTTCTGTAGACAAGGTGTCTCTTCTGTAGACAAGGTGTCTCTTCGACATCTGTCTCACTCCTACTTGAGTGAGCGATGCGTCCGCGTGGACAGCTGCTGCTTATACATTTATGACGTTGTCACGTTCAACTATCGTCAGTAAACCGACTATACAGACAACCGATTTTTATATTATAATATAATATAAGAAAAAGAGGGACAGAGTTACTTTCGCATATTTTATAGTACTCGCATTAGTATGGACTATGGATAAAATGTATGTCTTCTAGCATAAACCCGAATTCCCACCTAGTTCACAAAATAGATCATCGAATAAAAGCCACATGGTACAAATAGCAACAATAAATACCAATTAAGCTATGATTCAAACGAGCTATCCAGATTAAATCAACTCTGTTCAAAATAGGACTCTAGTTAGAAGACTTAAGGATCAATTTGCAATGGTTCAGTGTTTTTTTGTGTGGTGTCCCGTATATGCGTCTGCGCAGATCGGGAGATAATGATAGTGAGTAATGATGTGGGGTCGAAGATTTTGAACTAGAAATCACTACTATTATAAGGGTCGACCACAAAATCACTTACATTGACGTCCAAGTGAGTAGCTGAAGCACTTGTATGGCTGGCACATACGTCATACTTGTGCTGCAGGTGCCACCTTTGGGCACTGGTCTTCCAGGGCTCACAAATTTTTCTCGATTATAGTCTCATTCTTATACTTTATACTGTATGGCTTGGTATTCTAAAACTAATCAGTAATTGTAACAATCAAATTGTAAACAAACATGGCGATGAAAAAGAGTAAATGTCGAGTTTCTTGCCGGTTCTTCTCGGCAGATGACTGCATTCCGATACACCGGTGGTAGAGTCACTCTGTAATTGACGATTCATAAATACTTGATACAAGTTTACATGAATAAAGAATATTTTGATTTTGATTTGATTTTTTTGATTTTGTATTGGCTTAGGTGGCTACTCACCCACTACATGGAGGTGTAATGGCCACGGTCGCCATGTAATGGTGTTGGGCCTCCAGGGCCCTCATGTGATGGAGGCTGATGGTGTTGTGGTAAATAATACACTTGACTCTCGTTGATGCCATGATGTCTATAATATGTATATCCTCTATAACAAGGTGCTAGCTTATATACAGTGTACGTGTTTCAAAGGAGAAATACCTTTAGAACCTGTCCAGATGACGCGTTTTCACTCGCGCGTTTCGAGGCGCGCGAGTCGCGAGGTACTAGAGCTTCATACATCCCGTCCACAACAGTCGCGCGCACTCGCGCGTTTTTCTTTTGTTCAATTTCAAACGCGCGAGTCAAATCGCGCATAAAACGCTTTATCTGGACAGACCCACGTACAGGAAAGTTATCGGATCACGATTACTGTGTGATTTATCTTATCCATCTCATGGGAGTTACAACTCTTTTATATTATTAGTGGTCATTTCACCCAATTCTTTAGCCGATTGTGCGTGAGACAACTATTCTAAAGTTTCGGCATCGTTCGTTCACCTATGGGCGTAAAAAACAACGATAGTGCCACAAATATACACTTACATAAATGCCCATTACATAACTGTTTGTCGTGGGTGGGATTCGAACCCAAGACCCTTAGTGTATAGAGCAGAGTCTCACTGTTGGAAAGCTACACTATCCCCGGTGAACATAGGGTACTTTTGTTCCCGTAAATGGTGGGGGGAAGGGGGGATATTTGAAGAAATTACGCCCGGGTGAAACCGCGGGCGGAAGGTTAGTTATTGATATTTAGAGTGGCATAAACGTTTTGGGCCATTCCGCTATAGACGACTTCCAACATGGTTTTTTCAATCACGCCATTAGTTGTTTTTATTGTTATTTATGGAAAGTTTGACTAACCTTGACTAATTATATATGACGATTGATGATATACCTATATTTAATATGTGTGTGTTCTGCATTTTTCACCGAAATATCGTTTAAAATGACCACAGAGCAACATAAGGAAGCTGCTGCACAGAAATTGAAAGAAAATCCTGAGCTTCATGCGGAACACCTCTAAAGGGAAAGGGTTCAATTTTTTTTGAAAAAAGGGATTTTTAGAATTTCGTCAGATGTTGACGTGTTTCAAAAGAAATTAAAAGACTTAAATCAAAAGAAATAATTAATATAATCAACAACAAAAGTATAATTGTACCTAATAAGTATAGTTTGATCTCAAATTTTGTTCATATCTAAGTAAAAATCATGTTTACGTTCACTTAAATTAGACGGGTTGCACCCGCGATAATTTGATGTTGCACCCGCGATTGATTAAAAAATTCATATAACATTGTTTATTTTTAATTTGATTAGAGTTTTTATTTTATGTTCTTTGTTACTTTATTAAGTTTCAAAATATTAAGGCATAACATATTAAATGTATTAGAATTAACAGATATCTTTGTTTTTTGTTTGTGATCTGGGAAGGTTGGGCCAAATCTGTTGCACCCGCGAAGGCACTTTGAACCTTTCTCCTGGCTTTTAAAATATTATTTTAAATTTTTTGTTAGTTAATATAAAGAGAACATATTAAAATGTAGACTTTCAAAGTCTAATTTAATATAAAATGTTTTTTATTTAATAAGGATAAACTAAAACAGGCGTCTAAACGTTGCACCCGCGATAATGGAATGGCCCTTTTGCCAAGACCTGTTAAATATTATTAAACAAGAAGTTTTTTTTAAGATTGCTTTGGGTTCATCTTCGAAACCCTTTGAAGTATTTTTTTATTTACTTTTATTTTTCCGCATTCATAAGCCCAAAAAGGATTCACCTGGTCTTTATCTCAATTGAATCAGACTATCCTTTACACTCGTTCAACAAAACCCCAATGTTTGAAGAGGATAAAAGATTTTTAAAGATAAAAGGAACACAAATTTTAAAGAAAGGTTTTGTCTCTTTTACGCTTTAAGGTATTTTGGAATGTGGGAAGGGGACACCATTATTGGGTATAGATGTTATTATACAGTATAAAAAGATACGTATGTACAATGTATATATTGACAAAACAGGATAATCCACTTAGTAATAATCCGTCTTAATTTTGTTTACAGTCTTAAGGATGTTTTGTTATTTTTTTAATAAATAAATAAAATATCCCTGGACATTATTCACACAGCGCCATCTAGCCCCAAACTAAGCATAGCTTGTACTTTGGGTGCCAGACAACGGATAAACATTACTTATATACTTTTTTTTTGTAAATACATACATATTATACATAGAAACACCCAGACCGATACAAACAGACATGTTCATGCACACAAATGTTTGTACCGTGCGGGAATTGAATCCGCGACCCTTGGTGTAATAGCCGACTTCTCAACCATTACACCAAATGGCTCGTCAATTTATTTTTTTAATAGATGTTCGTCAGTTTCGTCACACAAAAGTCTTGGTCTTTATTTTCTAAATATTTCTAGAATATCATTAATAACGATAGATCTCGTCACCCCCCTTGGGATCCATGAAAATGACCAAAGAGAAACAGATATGAAACAAAAAATATACCACATTTATCTCCCTCACGAATTACCACGACTAAACAGATCTTGATAAAACTTTTACTGACATTTAATGTTTATTGCGTGCGATAGCGCTCCCTCGGGAGGGACTGCAAAAAAGAGTTAGTGTTGCGAACTCTAGTATTGTCGATAATTAAATAACGATCCTAGAATAATTTTTACTTAGTACCATACCATTCCAACATAACTTAACATAAGTAGCTAAGATTTTATATATGTAGAGAAGTTATAATGTAAATTAGAGACCAAATAAATGTAAATAATACGTTTTATTTTTTGTCAGGATCCGTCTTTTTAACCATATTAACTTGGGGCTAGGCTCTTCGAGGCCAAAATTAACAGACCTCATAACACACATCGTAGACCGTATAGTTCTTAAAATCAGGCAACTTTGTAATCAAGTGCTGATTTAGTTTATCCAAAAAAGAACGTCTAATGCATTTCAATTAAATCATCATCATCATCAGCCTGTGAGAGTCCACTGCTGGACATCATCATCATCATCATCAGCCTATATACGTTCCCACTGCTGGGACACAGGCCTTATCTCAATTGTGAGATAGTGTGGGCGGTGTGGGCCATACTCCACCACGCTGGCCTAGTGCGGGTTGGTGGAGGGGTGCGTAAGGCAAGTGACCAACCTTAATGTCAGATGTTATCAAGCCGCCAAATGGCCTCTGACTAGGCTTGACGACTAATATTTACATTATAGTAAATATAAGTCGGGACCAACAGCTTAACGTGCCTTCCGAAGCACGGAGACGCTCGAAATTAATGTCACTAAATATGGTCAGAATGGTCACCCATCCATTAACCGACCGCGGCGTAGGTAGCTTGACTTTCGTTACTGACTCCACTCGCATCCAGCTCCTGCCAGCCATCTTGCGCAGATCATCGCTCCACCTGGCCTGAGGGCGTCCTACACCACGTTTACCGAGACGCGGTCTCCACTCTAGAACCCGTTTACCCCAACGGTTATCGGTTCTACGGCTGATATGGCCAGCCCACTGCCACTTCAGCCACTTTCAATTAAATAAAACTTGATAATTATTTTAATTGCGCCGATCAGGATACAGAGCCTGATTCAAGATGTATCAGGCCCGGTTATAATATCTTCAACCAGCTGTCGACAGGTGAATCAAACTGATTAAATCATACTTGCATAAACTTCTGATATTTTAATTTGCTAATTATAGGATGTAAATAACAATGCTGTTAATTACATACGTTTATGAAAAGATGTTTATTAATAATATGAAATAGCGGCCACCTTCGCGGTTTCACCCGCGCGTAATTTATTTTGTCAAATTATCCCTCCCCTTCCCCCCACATTTGCGGGATCTAAAGTACCCTATGTCACCCTATTCAATACAAACAATCAAATCTTTCCTCTGTATAATATTAGTATAGATAAAAGGCTTAAGTTGTACAAAGTTATAAATGAAAAATATATTGGCTAAGATTTTGATGAATTGTATTTTATATTCATTTGTTTGTTGTATTACTTTGCATGCCATACAGTTGGCAAATTGTAGCTGAACGACTACTAAATTTAAGACCTGTACTACCTACAATTGCAATAAATATAATTTGATTTGGTTTGATTTCTTATACATATATCGATAACCATTGCACAAAATATCGACAACGTAACAACACTATTGCAAAACACAGTTCTCTGTAAATCTAACCGGCCAGTCCCTGGAGAATAATTTGTAATATTGTATGACTTCACAATGAAAAGGTCGCTTCAGTACTATTTTGCCATAGTTCTATGATAGACAGGCACGCTGGCCACCTGATGGTAAGCGGCCACTGCGGCCAATTCCATTTAGGGAGAGTTCACCACGAAGCGTTGCTAAATGTGCTGCCACATCGTTGACTTCTCTGTTTTTTTTTCTTATGTGTAAAATTTTTACTAGGCGAACCGATTTCTAGGGTATTACGCAGTATTACGATTACGTCAGTTGAACCCGGTCCCTGAATACACCGCGGTTATCCGCACTAGGACTCCTGTTGAATTAGCTGAGAGATACTGCGGTGTCAATCAGTGAACAACATTTTTCGACTTCTTCACTTGACACCGCGTAATCAGTGTCAGCGTAGCTGCTTTGGAAACTCAAGTTAATTCGATCCTTATTGTCCTCAGGCGGAGATGAGCTCAAGCCAGACCCAGGGGTTCGCTTCACCACCGAGCCCAACGACCAGGTCATACTGGAGGGAGACTCCGCACTACTGCCGTGTGTCGCCGCAGCCAAGCATCCAGTGCGGATATCCTGGCGGTACAGCGAAGCTGGCATGCCAACCAGGGACCAGGCGATATCTGCCAGTGACCAACACAGGTATGTTGAGACTCAGGAAACGCCGCACTACTGCCGTGTGTCGCTGCAGCCAAGCATCCAGTGAGGATATCCTGGCGGTACAGCGAAGCTGGCATGCCAACCAGGGACCAGGCGATATCTGCCAGTGACCAGCACAGGTATGTTCTGTTTTAGATGTGTGCCGTATTAAGATAAGGTCAGCTTCCTCTGGACTAGGTGACTATGCTAATATCGCGACCCAATATACTGTCTTCAATGTTCAACCTACGGAAGAGCTTGGACAAAACAAAGGTCTTGCTTAATGAACATCTTGTACCGGAACCGATTGTGATTCGCAGTGCAATGGCGAGCGTTTGGAGAGGCCTATGTCCAGCTGTGGACTGCAAAAGGCTAATGAGATATGATGATCTGTTTAGAAATGTGTCGTCATGTCGTCAGCGAGACGAGAAGATCTTTCTCCTATCTGATTGGCTGTCACAGTGACGTGTGCGTGACGAGCCGCGCACTTTTCGCTGACTCGAATCTTGCGTTGATATGGTCAGTATTTCGTATGGAGCGCATTCCGATAGCCACTAATCACACACCCTCCTTTTGGAAAGGTATTTCAATGATCCGTCCTTTGTACGACAACACAGTGAATTATTCATAATGACCAGAATAATTCTTGTGAATTTCAGAAGACAGCTATCCAACGGGTCGCTGGTGGTGGACAAGATGTCCGCGGCACTGGCGGGGCAGTACCAATGCGTGGCGGCGGTGGACGGCGTCGGCACCATCGTCTCCAAGATGGCCACCCTTTTCCTCGCAGGTAACGTCTTCTGTCTTGAAAGCGTATGGAGAAACCCTGCTCTATGTGCCATGGGTTATTGGGTTGTGTGTATCAGACTTATGATTAACTTTGATTTGATTCTGATCTCTTTGGAACACTGGTTGAGCCGCTCGGATATGATAACCCGGAAGTCTTGGGTTCGATCAGCGCGTTGGGTCTGGGTGGTAGTATATTTTTTTTTAGATCGTACTGGCTAGCTAGCCCCAAATTCGAAACAAACCTGTCGCCATGACAATGCAAGCTGTGTTCCGTTAAGATAAGGATGAAGTGTGAACCAGTTACTTGAAAACAAAGGCTTGGAAATCAGAGGAGCCCACATTGTGGCAGCACAGCTGCCGAAGTGGTTGCTTATTAATAAGTGTCCGTGTCTGCCTTTTTTTCGGAGGAGAATGCGTTTATGCACCATAACCGCAGGCTAGCTAAACCTGCGGCCGTGTGTGGGACTCGGGACTAAAGCGTCCACTACCCACTAAACTTCCCCGGTTTCCCTTTCACACCCGATTGGGACGAGCCGCCTGCGTGTTTGCCTGCCAAATAATATTTTCACTTTCTTCGATGGAATAGAATGGATTGGTAGGCCGTAGTGGCAACTGCCTCCGTGGTATAGTGGTTAGAGCGTTGAGCTCTAAACCCCGGAGGTCGTGGGTTCGAATCCCACTGGGAGCATCACTTTGTGTGATTGTTTCCAAGACATTGCAGGCTTGAATCACCTGAATGTCTGAAAATAATGATGATTTCGTGCTTCGATGTTCCAAGTAGGTCTAGTTTCTTTCTTTCTTGTAAGGGTTACGGAGGTCAGACGGCAATCGCTCCATTGTAATAACAGGCTTGTCAAATCTAGGATAATAGTCGAAGCGGACCCTGAGCTCCATACTGGATGCAATCGGGAATACGCTGGGATGAAGAGAGGTAGGCCGTAGTGGCCGCTTACTATCAGGCGCTCTGCGTGCCTGCCAGCAGACAGTCCTAACCGTGCATTTCGCTGTTTCCAGAGCTCCCCACCATCGCTCCAAGCGCGCGCACGATCTCCGGCACAGCGGGCGGCAGCGTGCTGCTGCCGTGCGCGCTGCACGTGCCCGCGCGCCTGGCTCCTCGCCTGCTGCCCGCCGCGGAGCCGCCCGACCGCCGCGTGTACGGCGCCCAGCGGCTGCTCCACCAGCCGCCCGCGCTGCTGCTCAATGTGAGTCTACAATACGACGAGCCATTTGGTGTAATGGTCGAGAAGTCGGCTATTACACCAGAGGTCGCGGGTTCGATCCCCGCACGGTACAAACATTTGTGTGCATAAACATGTCTGTTTGTATCGGTCTGGGTGTTTCTATGTATAATATGTATGTATTTACAAAAAAATAGTATATAGGTAATGTTTATCCGTTGTCTGGCACCCATAGCACAAGCTAATGCTTAGTTTGGGGCTAGATGGCGCTGTGTAAATAATGTCCAGAGATATTTATTATTATTATCTATTATAAATACGAGTTGTTCTGTGTGTGGGATAATTTTCTCTAAACAACTCCCCGCGCAAACGCAGACACTAAAGCTTGATTTTTCTCATACGCTGGTGTAATATCTGGCTCGAAGGACCATATTGTTGAACCCGTGTTCATATTAGTAGATCACGAAACACCCTACTTGAAGAGATGTTAGGATTTGCGTTTCAGTGCTTCGTTAGAAATATTGTTGATTTTGTATAAATATAGAATCTGCAAGATGCGGGTAACTGCTTACAGTGTCCCATTTCAAAATATGTAAAAATCCACAGTTAATCTAAGCCTGTAGTACAATACTTCCGATTTTCATTTTATCTGCTTGCTCCTATCTACCAACTTATAATAATAATCTTTATGGTTTATTCCGAAAATCCCCACCGACAAATCCCTACCAGTGGGGATTGTTAGTTTTTTTTTCCTAAAATCCCCACCAATAAAACGGTGGGGATTTTAGCACAAGCAATTTGACATAAATAGGCATGTGTCGTTTTTGAGTTTGAGTTCAGTATGAACAGTGCATTTATCTGAAGTGAAGTGTTACTTCTATAACTGTACGTGTATTTTTATTTTTGTCTTGGCGATTGAAAAGAGTAACTGTCGAATTTCTTGCCGGTTCTTCTCGACAGATGATTGCATTCCGAATCCGGTGGTAGAGTCAGTCTGCATAAGTGCTTTTTTGAAGCCTACGTGAATAAAGTATGTATATTTTGATTTTGACCTTATGTTCCAGGTGACATGGCTGCGCAACGGCGTGCCACTGCGCCTGGAGATGGGCCGCGTGTCCGTGTCCAGCAGCGGCGCGCTGGAGATCGACCCGCTGCGCCACCACGACGCCGCCGCCTACCGCTGCCGAGTCAGCCTCGCGCGCCGCCCGCACTCCTACGTGTGAGTACTTACAGACCAGAGGCCCTAGACAAGCGGCATTTATGGCTCTAAACAAACGAGCGACCCCTCGTTCGCGACCGTCCGCGACCGTCTGCGACTGTGGTGTGCGGCTGCCGGCGACAGTCGCGCGGCGTGCGCGCGTGCCTGCGACAGTCGCAGACCACAGTCGCAAACCACAGTCGTAAACGGTCGCGGATGGTGGCAGACGCTCGCAGACGCTCGCAGACGGTCGCAGACGCTCGCAGACGGTCGCAAACGATCGCGGACGGTCGCGAACGAGGGGTCGCTCGTCTGTTTCAAGCCTATGACGTTCGTTATAGCTCAATTTGCTTAGGTGAATGTCGGGGATTCACTGGAGGGTAGGCGATGGGTCCACGCGTCTTTTAGTTTTAAATCTTTTTATTTGCGATCTAGTGCAGTTTGGTGTTGAAAAGTGGTGTGATTTTCATTCAGTAAAGTGTAACGAAGTGTCATAAATAAGAAAATTGAAACAAATTGACTGAATGGACGGGTATTGCGTGTAGTGTGTCTCATCGGTAGATGAGACGCTCTTACCGCAATGGCGTCCATTCCCCCGTGACCTTGAGAGTATCCTCCAGTGTTTCCATGAAGCGTTAAAACATCTAACACCAATGTTTTAACGCAAGGAGAAACTCCCATATTAACTCGACATTGGCAGAATCACCGCGCCGCAAACAGGCGCGGGATAGAGGCCATTAGAAAAAAAAAAATTAGGTGAATGTCAAAACCCGTACTTTCAATAACGATTGACCACGTGACTTTTCTAAGGCACATGTCAAATCCATACAATTTGAAGTTAGCGAACTTCGCTATCGCTGTCGAAATGTTACTTTTTCTAGGCCGCCTGTTGTCCATCGATAAGTTCTAGCGGGTATTGACGCTCTTGTCACTGTTTTTAAGAAAGGGAGTCGGAGTCTCACTTAAAGATGAGTTTCCCCTGAAGCCACTGGGTTGCACTTTGCGGAAAAGCATTTCAACAAGCAAAAAAAGTACGATCCTGCGGTAGAATAGCGGTGCGGGAGGGATGATATGTCATAAGGCTGGTTTTAGAGTCACGCAGACGCGCGCGCGTAGCGTTGTACACTGCCGGTTTTCTGTGCAGTTAAAATCGTCGCTATCTTACAAGAACAGCGATACTTGTTGATACGCGCGCTGACCGCTTGCTTGTCAGCGTGACTCTAAAACCAGCCTAAAGTTGCCATACACTTGTTAAATAGTGATGAAGACAACACGACTGAAGCTTTGGAAATGCAGGAATTTATGAAGTAACTAAACATAATACTTACGCATTGCTCCAATACCGCATAAACTTATACGAGTAATTTATTAAGTGGTACGCCTTTAATATTATAATAATAATAAATCGTTTATTGCAGATTTAAATCCATACATAAATGTTAGTAACAGAGGTAACTTAATCTAGTGTTAGTAAATACACAACATTTTATATATTAAAAGTACTGCCTCTATGTGACTCCCGTGCTACAAGCAGCTATATTTGAATGCCGGGGCATGAAACTGCAGCCAGCGACGTATAAACGGGGAGTCCCATCGGTTAGCCAACACGTTCAGGATTCCGTTCGCGCTGCCGCGCAAGCGCGCCCACAACGAAGCGCAGCGCGCCCTAATGATGGTGTAAAAGCACTGAGTGCGTGCCTCATCGAACATGGATGATGCACTGCAGTGACGCGGCAAGCCAAACAGCACCCTGAACGCGTTATTATAGAAGCGGAAGCACTTAGTTACGCTTTTAGACCTAAACTATTAAACTTACACTAATTTTAATGTAAAAATGTGACTATATGTGTGTGTATGTGTTGCAGCACGGGCGAAGAGATCGAGGTCCGTGTGGGCGCGGAGGCTGCGAACGAGTACCCGCCGCGGTTTGTGGCCACGCCGCACTCGCTCACTGTCATGGAAGGTGAGATATTATGCTATTGTTTATGTGAATTTTTTACTCTAGCCATCATGGCCTAGCGGTTTACAACAATTTTAAATACTTTATTCGAGCGTTTTGGCAGTGTCAGATATTAAATTGGAACGACTGCCACCATACTTCCTGCTAACTCTTAACCGAGGAATCAGATAGCTTGTGTAGCCATGATCCAATTAGAAGATCCAAGCTAGTAGACTGATAATGACTTATTGACGTTCTACTTCCAGGGTCGTCGGTTACATTTGACTGCGCGGCGGTCGGCAACCCCAAACCAGAGATGACTTGGCTCAACAATGGAGTGGAAATTGATTTGAGGTAAAAACGATTTGTTCGTTTCACTTTCACTTTACTACACAATATCACCACACTATCACTCCACTATAACGTTACTATCACTTTGCTAGGTGGCCATTCCTACGCTATCATCTTGCTATCACTTATTTGCACAAAATAGCAATAGTCTGTGTGATTATGTAAGCTATTTATTTATGTAAAATGTGTATTAGTTGTATTGTATAAGATAGATTTAGTTTGTATTTGTTGTTTGTTTTTTTTTTAAATATATATAGCCAGTATGCGTTTTGGTATATTTATATGCTGTAAGTATGCTGTGTACCGAATAAATAAATAAATAAATAAATCACTGTACTTCACTTTTCTTTCACTTTCACTTTACTATCACTCACTATCACTTCACTACCACTTCATTTTAATTTTACTATCACTTCACTACCACTTCACTATCGCTTTACTATCACTTTACTATCACCCACTATAACTCCACTATCACTCAACGTAACAATGTTTCCAGTGACCTAGACTCGCGGTTCTACCGCTGGGGCTGCGGGTCGCTGCGCGTGCAGTCGGCGCGCGCGCTGGACGCGGGCGCGTACACTTGCCGCGCACACAGTCGCCTCGACTCGGCGGATCACACCGCGCATCTGCATGTACAGGTAAGATCGTCTATAGTCGAGTCATTTTAATAGGTCACATAAATTTGACAGTTCATTTATGCAAAGAAACAAATACTCGTACCTTACGCTAAAGGAATAAAACTCAAGAAAACAACATCAGTTCTTATTAATACAATTAGTTATTTAGAAAATTAGACTACTCCTGACGTACATAAGTTGCACTTTTCTTTGCATAAATAAACTGTCAAATGTGGCCTATTAAAATGACTCGACTACATATAATCTTATTTACTGCAGCTCTAATTCTACTAGGGCTTAGAAAAGGTAGTATAGCAAACAAGAAAGCTTGAAGAGCTCTAGTAATTTTATTTTAATTCGGTTTAGAGTGGTAGTGCCTCGCCGAAGACAAGTTTGTCAGTCAAAATGGGCTTGCTCGACCGGGGAAATACCACCCTCTTGCCGTGAGTGAGACTCTGAGGAAGTCTCACTTTCATTCCCTAGCTCTTTACCTTCTTCCATATTCTTTCAAAGACGGGCATCGCATTCTAGACTTAGTAGCAGCTTTGCAGGTGTCTTGGGACGGCACTGGTCACTTACCATCAGGTGTCACACTTAATAGTGAAATTACTGGGTATATGAGACCTAATAACTGTCGTCTCTTAAGGCGGGCAACGCGCCTGAGACCCCAAGGGGGTCCCGGGTGCTTATGGGCGGCGGTGATCACTTATCATCAGGTGACCCACTTGCTCGTTTGCCCCCCTATAATATAAAAAAAAAAAAAAAAAAAAATCCCTTTTTAATAAAAAAATAAGTTAGCTCTATAGATACAATACTAGCGTATGGATACAATACTTATATTATAAAGAGGAAAGATTCGATTGTTTGTTTGTTTGTTTGTATTGAATAAGCTCCGAAACTACTGAACAGATTTGAAAAATTCTTTCACTGTTGGAAAGCTACACTATCCCTAGTGCCATAGGGTACTTTTTATTCCGGAAATATGGGGGGAAGGGGGGGATATTTAAATAAGAAATTACGCGCGGGTGAAACCGCAGGCGGAAGGCTAGTATTGTATAAATTTTTATTGACCTATCTAATCCCAATGGGGTTTTTCGGGCTTGTTTGTGGTTCGTTCGACATCATTGTAATTTCTCGCTCTGCTCCCCAGACGTTCCCGCGCGTATCCCTGCCAGGCGGCAACGTGCACGTAGCGCGCGCGCGCGGAGACGCAACGCTGGCGTGCGCGGCGCGCGGCCGGCCCGCGCCGAACGTGCTGTGGCTCAAGGACGGCGAGCCGCTCTCGCTCAACCACCACGACATCGCGCTCGTCGACGGGTAAGTAATCTAGACGGTAGAACCGCGAGTCTAGGTCACTGAAAAACATGATAATGTTGAGTGATAGTGAGTGAAAGTGAGTGATAGTAAAGTGATAGTGAAAAGATTGTCAAGTAATATTTAAGTGATGGTGACTGATCATGATAGTGAGGAGATTGTGAAGTAATAGTTAAGTGATAGTGACTGATAGTGACAGTGGGCAATAGTATAAATATCTCCACCTTACGTATCTAGTCATACATATTTTTTTTCCGAACCAAAAATTAAACCCATCACTACTCAACTTGAAAAATGATTTTGATACTTGATGCATGAAAGTTAGTGTAAATCAATATTTTTCCTCACAGGTCGTCGCTTCGCATCCAAGGCGTGTTGTTCGTGGACGCGGGCATGTTCCAGTGCGTGGCGACGTCGCCAGTGGGGAGCGCACAAGCCAGTCTGCGGCTCGTCGTGTTACCCCCGGATGATGGTAACCATCTAGTCCATGCCATCATAATGATATAAAAATGAAAACTAACACACTACCCACATATTTATATTTTACAAAGATACATGAAAAATAAATAAGGTTGTACAGTTTTGTTATTGATAAATCAAAAACAGTGCATTTTTTGACAGCCTCCTGAATCCTGAAGATTACAAAATTTGTGAGTTTATCACAGTAGAATAATTTGTTTTTAGATAGCGTTATTTAAATGTAATGTTTATCCTATTGTGTTTTAATATTTTGTTCTTAATTTTCATTTAGTAGTATTTTGAGCCACATTTATTAACCCTTTTTATCCACCGTTTGTTTAATGTTTAGTTTATTTTGTTGAATAATTATGACTTTATTTAAGTTCATCCACTTTAGTTTTCGTTTCACCCGTTTCATTTACAGATATCGAATCTTCGAATGCCACACTCACAAATCCTCCCGACACCATGTCATTCCCTAACTCCTTTGAAAATACAATGACATCATCCACAAACACAAAACCTTTCCGAAATTCCACACAATCCCAAGATATTTTTAATAGTTTGATATCCTCGGGGCATTTTGGAGACCAGACGGGAGACCCTACGCCTGAAGATCTTGACTTCTTAGGAGAAACCTCATCAGCATTCACCTCCGGTCCTGAACTGGAATATGACTATAATTACGACTCGGATCTTAATGACGATGATGATTTTCACGCTGACGAAGGATTGGATTTGGAACACTTGAGGCGTGCGAACTCGACTGTGATCTCTAAGCCGAAAGGCTTAAGGGCGGTTATCGTGAAGCATCGGTTCGTCACGTTGAGCTGGGAAGAGCCGGAGAACAAGAATGAAGATATCAGCGGATATGCAGTCATTTATAAAGTGAAAGGGAGTGAAAGGTGAGTGTTTTCTCT
This sequence comes from Mecyna flavalis, assembly GCA_949319885.1. NCBI lineage: Eukaryota > Metazoa > Arthropoda > Insecta > Lepidoptera > Crambidae > Mecyna > Mecyna flavalis. The sequence goes on along the minus strand of OX439420.1, from coordinate 176,984 downwards.
TACTTAATAAAATTAATTAATAGTTATATGCGCAAGGGCCGTGAGTTCGAATCACTATCAGGACATTAATCAATGGGATGAACATTTATGATTGACTTTTAACCACTCAACGCCGAACCGGCACTCGGGTGCCGCATAACAATAGATTTTCTATTGTGTCTAGTAATCCGGGGCTAGAAGGATTAAGATTATATGTTGTTATTTGATACCCAGAACAAGCGCGCAAGCCTTCTTTTTTTTTTCTTTCAGATCAATGTGTGTTAAATTTTAATAAAAAAACCTTCGTGTAAAATTAGAAGTATTTAGCACTTGTCCTGAATTTTACATATAACCGTTTGAAGGCGGGAAGTTCTGATATTTTTTTACAACACAAAACATTCGGCATTTTCACCAGAGCTCATTCCGTGATAACACATTCTGACATATTATGATGACAGCCAAGTATGATCAGCGCTCTTATATATATTTGGCTATGGAGGCGTCTCCCGTTTTGGTTTAATGCTTTAAGTATTTAAATACATAGTAGTAATGACAGAGTACAATACAGTTGTTTTTGGTTTATTCGCAGAGAGCGCGTATCTCGCGGCGGCGCGCGGCACGAGATGAACGTAGCAGCGCTGCAGCCCAACACCACCTACCTGTTCCAGGTGGTGGCGTATACGCAGCACGCCTTCTCGCCGCCCACTGACGTGAGTACACAACCATAAAGCAAATAGAGCATAAAGCAAAGTAGAGTAGCTGTATAGAGTTTTCTATGGAGATATAAACGATTAAATTAAATTTAAAAAAAGATTTTTTTTGTAATCAACTATTTTTAGTCATTTATTTACTGTTTATTATTCCGATTCATAATTCATGCTGTGTATACATGTTTTAGAATACCATCTAGTCCATAAGATTTATAAAATGTTATTTAGATGCTATTTGATGTTATTCTGTTTTGTATACCTAAATAAATAAATATGGAGAATCATGTCAAGTCAGCGCGAGGGTTTGTGATCACCGCCCATTTTTTAAAAGAGAAAATCAGATAGAAAAACCATTTTTATCGGAGGAGAATGTTTATAGGCACAGTCACTGCGGGCTAGTAAGACCTTGGACCATGTGTGGGACTCGGGGCCAAAAGCGTTCATCCCACTACCCACTAAGATCCACGGTTTTCCCGTTGCCGGTGCCTGCCTTATGGTTATTGACCCATCCTCAGTTATTCTAGCCTGATGCGGTAGGCCAGTATGGTGCCTAGGGAGGACCACCCGAGAAACTAGGTGATCCCTAGACATAGCTTGTGCTAAGACATAATAATCCTCTTCCTTTCATCATTCGTGAATAATGTTAAATTATATTACATAAGTATTATTATGTCCGTAGCCGATCGAGGTGACAACTCCGGAAGAGGAGGTGTCCCACGGAGCCCCACGGGAGGTCCGTGTGGAAGCGACTTCCCCCCACGCACTGCGCGTGTGGTGGACGCCCCCTGTCCACACGCCGCCCGCGCGACCGCCCGACAAGTACCAGATCGTCTACACTGAGGTCAGTTGTTAGATTAAGAAAGATACAGTGCTAAAATAGCTAGCAAATTCATATTTATCCATCCTGGGATTTCTTACCACAAAACAGAGCGCTAGAAAGAGATTTAAAATTATATTTTATGTTGTTTTAATTTATGAAAACCCGCTCAGTGTCCCCGACTCACGTTTCGGAGATGTAAGCAACCAAAGTTTTACTTTAATTTATTTTGTTTAATGACATTTTATGTTTGTATTGATATCAGGAATCCATTTTTGACCAAAATTCGAGTGAAAGTTATTTTAAAAAAACTTAAAATGGCGGACTATGGGTAAGCCAGCCACCATACAAAAAACTTTAAAGACCTTTTAATTAAATGTCGATTGTGTGAATAATGTCCAGGCATATTTATTTATATTAAGTTGTTTGTTACCAGTTGGAGACGGGCCGCGAGCAGACAACGTGGGTGGACGCGTCATCAGAGTCGGTGATGAACGCAACCATCACCGGATTACGAGCCGCCGCCCAGTACAGCGTGCGCGTCGCCGCCGCCGCAGGTCAGTGTTGCCAGTGACAAGCAGTAACATGACACGAGAAAGATTATTTTTATAATTTTTAAAGCATATTACCCGCTTTAATGGTGAAATATATTATTATTATGTTGTGTTGTGTCAGGCGCGAGCAGCTCGGAGCAGCGCGTGCGCATGCCGAGCGACGTGCCGGCCGCGCCGCCCGGCAACGTCACCGCCGTGCCCACTGGCGCCACGGTCAGTACCTACCGTCCATCTAACCTTCTATCCATCCAACCATCCACACATCCATCCAACCAGCCACTCATCCATCGACACGTCCAATCGCCCAAAAACTAGCCACCCATCCAACACTGATCCATCTTTTCATTCATTCAACCACCCACCTATCCATCCAACTACACAATCCATCTGTATGTCAACCATCCGTATATCCATAAAACCACCGTCTCATCCATCTGTCCATAAATTAGCCACCCATCCACCACTGATCCATCCATCCATCTAACTAATTAGCCATCCACTAATCCATCCATCCATTCAACCACCTACCAATTTATTCATCCATCCATCCATCCAACCACACATTCATCCATTCAACCATCTCGACATATAGACTTCCTGACATTCATGTGCTGTTGTAATTGGTTCCAGTCGATCCTGGTCCGTTGGGAGCCTCCCCCGGCGCGGTCGCAGCACGGCGCGCTGACGGGCTACAAAGTGCGCTACCGAGCGTTGGACCAGGGGTCTACCACCGCCCGCCGCAAGGCTGACTCGCTCACCACGCCCGCCGACGCGCGGCGCGCCGAGCTACGCTCACTCGACACTGCCACTACCTACCAGGTACGTCATTGTCATCAGCTATGCAATTCACTAAGCGACACTCGTTCGATGCGCTCACGGCTGAGATCACGGGTGTGTCAGCCTTAACATCGTTCGATGTTTTCACGAAAATACTAAATCTTTGTTTTCACGGCTATATAAATTGGTATTCTCTCTGTCATCTGTCAAAGGCTTCGTGAACTAACTTTCATAGAGACCGACAGACTTATCTGTTCCGGTGGCGGCGTCGCTACTATATATTTAGAACTGTCATTAAATATCGTTTTTGCATTGCATTTCACGTAGTTCCAAATTTGGCCACCGGAACAGATAAGTTTGTCGGTCTATACAAGAATATGTCAGTCAAGTATTTCCTTATCACACCGTTCAAAGCCTTGCGGCGCTAGTATCGTACAGCGTTGAAAAAGTTCTTATAGAATACCAAAATGACTCTCACCGATGACACAGCCGCGGCGACTAAGGCTTTTTGCGCTTAGTGAATCGCACTGCAGCTGACGGGCTACAATTATCATCAGTCTGTCGCAATGCTTGCTACTTAGCTCGATCCTCGGCTACTCGCATCTCACTCCTGCCAGCCATCCTGCTCAAATCGTCGCGCCATCTAGCCTAAAAGCGTCACATTACATTACGTTTACCGAGACCCTGTCTCCTTTCCAGATTGGTGTTATAAAAATTTAATATAATAAGAAAATTTTGACTTTGCCGTGGCCGAGACCCACTGCCACTTTAGCTTGCTATTCCGGCGAGCTACATACTCGTATAGGACATTTTTTTTCTCTGCACACCTCATATCGGATTCGATCCCGCAGAGATACGACGGCATGACTCTTTCCGACCCAAAGTCATGCGTGACCGTCGCTTTTATAGTGCGTCGACTGCACTACGGAGTGATTTCATATTAGGTAATGTTATAATAATTAATTATGGTGTTTGTCTGTAGATCCGAGTTTGCGCGATCAACGTGAACGGGTCCGGTCCGTTCAGCGAGTGGGTGACCGCCGCCACGCAGCGGCAGCGGCAGGACGAGACGCGCGTGCCGCTCAAGCCGCCGCCGCTCACCAGTGAGTCACATATACTAGTCGGACTAATGGGAAAGTTGCACTAATTGGACTAGTAGCACTATTTGGACTTATGGGACGTGTAGCATTGATTAGACTAGTGGGACTAGTTGCACTAGTTGGACTAGTGGGACTAGTTGCACTAATTGGACTATTGGGACTAGTTGCACTAATCGGACTAGTGGGAATGAAGCTCTAATCAGACTAGGGGGAAAGTTGCACTAATGGGTCTATTGGGAAAGTTGCACTAATGGGTCTTGCTCTTGTGGGAAAATTTGCTCTAATGGGACTATTGGGAATGTAGCACTAATCGGACTAGTAGGAATGAAGCACTAATGGGACCAGCAGGAAAGTTGCACTAATGGGACTAGCAGGAAAGTTGCACTGAAATGAAATAATTTATTCTGCAAATAGATTTTAAAAAAATACTTTTACACGTCAATCTTTGTCAATCAAAATTTCTCATCAGACTAAGGGGAATATTGCACTAACAAAATATTTTGCACTACTTAGACTATTGAGACTGGAACTTTTTTTCCTACTCGGACTAGATAAGTGACAATTTACTAATGGATGGCTTCAATGTGTGAAATAAAGTTATTTTATCACAAAACCGTGTGTGTGTTCAGCTCGCGCGGGCCGCGACTGGATCTCGGTGTGGTGGTCGGACGAGGGCGGCAGCGTGGTGGTGCGCGGCTGGTGGCTGGGCTGGGGGGCGGGCGTGCCCGACGACCGCGCAGAGGAGCTGCCCGCGCACCTGCACTCGCACGTCATCAGGGACCTGGGTGAGTCGAATGACCAAATGACCAATCATCAATTTGCCTAAATGGGACTAGTGGGAAAGTTGCACTAATCGGACTAGTGGAAAGGAGCTGCACTCGCAGCTGCACTCGCACGTAATCAGGGACCTGGGTGAGTCACTGCCTGGACCTCGGTGTGGCTTTTTATAGCATAATTATACGAAAGAGATGGCGAAATATCCCCCCACAAATAAACTCTAACATAATCCAACATCTTGTTAATAAATTTTTAGTGTATTTTTTATACCAGAGACAAAAAACATATTTACAAAGTAGATATCGTATCTTCAATAATTTAATTTACTAACGTAACGTAATTATGTTATTACTGTTTTTAAATCACAAAAAAGATATTTACTTAACGAGTAACTATCGTACCTTCAAAAGTTTGATTTTAAAAACATCAGTGAATTTTCAAGCCCAAATTATTAAGCCAAAATTTTAAACTCTCACTTTACTGCGTTAATTTTTGGGACTAATTTTAAATGGGCAACCATTTCAAAATCTCAAAATTCCGTGCAAGTAACAATCAGAGTTGATCCATTTTCAGGCCGCAATTAATACAAGCTACGCTTACTTTGGGGTTTAGACTTTAGACTTTAGACAGGGAATAATAAATTTGTTGTATATTCCAGAACCAAACGCAGAGTACGTGATATCCCTCCGCGGCAGCAACGCCCTAGGCCTCGGTCCAGCAGTGTACGCAACTGTGCGAACGCGCGCGCCCCCCGACGCTGACGATGACGCTGACGACGCTGACGCTGACCTTGACGAGGAGGAAGATGATGAAGACGAGCCAGGCGAGGTGGATCTGCTGCCGCCTGTGGGGCTCAAGGTGAGTAGATGACGATGATGATGACGAATGTAGCATTAATGGGACTATTGTGAAAGTTGCTCTAATGGGACTAGTTGGATAGTTGCACTAATAGGACTAGAGATAATGTAGCACTAATCGGACTAGTGAGAAAGTTGCACTAATCGAACTAGTGGGACTAATTCTACTAGCAGAACTGTTAAAACTTATTGGACGGACTTGTTGCGCTTAGTAGTGGGTGTGTTGCACTAATGGAACTAGTGGGAATGTTGCACTAATGGGACTGACTAGTGGGAATGTAGCTCTAATGGGACTAGTGGGAATGGTTGCACTAATTGGACTAGTGGGAATGGTTGCACTAATTGAACTGGTGGGAATGGTTCTGCACTACTGCGCCTCGGGAGGCGGATCTGCTGCCGCCTGTGGGGCTCAAGGTGAGTAGCTGACGATGATGATGATGACGCTGACGCTGACCTTGACGAGGAGGAAGATAATGAAGATGAGGCTGGGGAGGCGGATCCGCTGCCGCCTGTGGGGCTCAAGGTGAGTATCTGATGATGATGACTCCCTATTCCGTCACAGTCATAGCACACGGTGGGACTGCAGACTGATACGACCGAATTGACTAACAGATTAACGTGGATTGCAAGATTCCGGACTCCGAGGTTATTTCTGACCAATTTCAAGATGACGGCGCTCGGGTGACGGGCGTGCGGTGGACAAACGACTGTAGTAAATGTATGTACCGCTAACTCAGCGCCGTCATCTCGATCTCGGTGACGGCCCGGTGACGGCGGCGGTGGACAAACGCTCTATGGCTACACTGGGTGGTCGCACGGCCGTGTTAAGTCCAAAAATACTCAGGACTACGGACGCGGCCGTCGCTATAAAGTGCGAACTAATTAGCCACTGCACTAAAGAGGCAGTCGGACTTGTATGTAAATAGGGTATTTGACTGTAGTTGAAATTTTAATATTTTGTGACTGTACTCGATAATACAACACAGAAGTATAATATAATTGAAAAAATATTTAAAATCGGTTAAAAATCGAGTGAGTTACAAAGCAATTTATTTTCAGTATATCTGTCTCTTTCTAAAACAACATTTTATATGGCGCGTGTATGGAGCTACTTGCATGTGACGTCACATACAAGTAGCGCTCTCCTTGTCTAATCGTAAAGTTTACAACTCTGTAACTCCGAAAATACAAAAGATATTTCAAAATTTTAAAAAGCTTAGTGCTATTTATTAAATAGACTGTATAAAAAGCATATAAAAAAATTATAGTCAAATACCCTATTATGTGACAATATTAAACAAATAGTGTGTTTGTTACAGGTGATAATGTTAAGTGGGACCACAGCAGTCGTTTACTGGACCGACCCCACGCTACCAAAAGGACAGGTACGTATTTTCATGACTTTTAACTAAAGATTTGTGGCTTCCACTCCTATTGGTGAAATCTGACGCCATGACAGCTTGGGCTGCGTTCTGGCAATATTAACTATCCGGCAATAGGTCTATAGTCGTATCATAGGACATAGTGTATATTATGTATGTGTTTCATATATGTCAGACGGCGACGGACGGGCGTCGGTACGTGGTGCGGTGGGCGGCGGCGGGCGGCGGCGGCCGCGTGCGGACCTACAACGCCTCAGACCTGAACTGTATGCTCGACGACCTGAGGCCCAACACGCACTACGAGTTCGCCGTCAAGCTTATAAAAGGTAACTCACTTTTGATTTGAATGTTATCCTTGGGGGTGTAGTTAGTGCGTGACATTCCCCCAGTGCGCCTACGCTCTAGAAAGGGCGGAGTTTACCCACTCCACTCGTATCTATAGACGAGTGTTAACGCCGCAGCCCTGGCCACACCACGAGCCGCCCCCCCTCCGCCCGCCATCACCGCGCGCCTCGCCCAGCGCGGCCAGCGCGCCCGGCCCCACTTCCTGACCGACCTTAGACCGTGCGCCCGCGCACCTCTTTTTAATCTTTTTACATTTTTTTGAAACCATTGTAATACGAGAATTACATCTTGTAAAGTCATCGTCCATCTTTTATTTCGTCGCATCGAGCCGTTCCTTTCCACGAGTCAAAGTAATTACTTGTGTATAGGTATGTGTACTACTTAATAAAGGCAAATAATTTTAAATATACTGCTTTTTAATTACAGAAGAAGATATTAATAATTAATAGGTTGATACTTCACTTTTTAGTGTATTGGAGCTTCACAAGCATATTTAATTATAGGTGGCGTAGCCTTTAAAAACAAAAGAGGAAGTGTGTCCTCTTATTGCAAGATTGGAGGGGAAAGAGGGAGTTGAGCCATCTCACCAGTCGGAGTGCAGTACAAAGATACTACTCAAACGTCGCTATTCATATTATATTTATTCATTCCCATAATAGGCATACAAATCTGAAATCACCTTTTGAAGGCATTAGTGTAAAAAAAGGAAATATAACATTTATCATAGCAAAATAAAAAAAATACATAAATAGTAGACTAATAGGCACGTTGCACCCAATTAAAACAAAGGTATTACTACAAAAAAATATATTATTATGAAGACAATTTGACACCAAAATATTCCGCCAACGAATAATATGCTTTACTCAGTAATATATTTTTTAAAGCCTTATTGAATTAAATTTCTTGGAGGTTTCTTAAAGAGCTTGGCAAGTGGTTATATATTTTGACTATCTTCTATGAGAAGATGGTAGTTCTTCGGTTGATCCGGCCCATTTTGCCTGAGAGACACGAACTTTTAGCAGCATGATTCAACATACTTATGTCTTTCGTACGAATGGCAAAGTTGTCTAGCTACCAACCAGTCCACCCTGTCACCAGGCGGTCGTGAGTCGCAGTGGTCGATGATCGTGTCGAACACGACGCTGGAGGCCGCGCCGTCGTCGCCGCCGCGCGAGCTGCGCGTGTCGCCCGCCGCGCCGGCCTCGAGGTCCGCCGACCTCAGCTGGGCGCCGCCCGCGAGGCCCAATGGAGTTATTACTGGTGAGATGACATATATCATTCGCTCTGTTCCTTTTTTTTCTTCGTGGGGAATGCTTTACGCACCATAACCCTGTCCTGGGGGACGGACAGGGCCGTGTGGGGCTCCCAGCGCCCTAAAAGGACGCTGCATTCGCTCTGTTCCTTGATTTAACTTCCTCTTGCACCCGAACTACACGGCGTTATCCCGCAAGAACATAACATGTTTGTAAAAAATAACTATAGCATTCTTAGACACCTAAACTATCTTCATACCATAAATAAACCACTTCTATTTTTAAGACAGTTCATAGAAACTTAACATTATGCCGGGATAAAAAGTAGGTTATGTCATCTACTTAACTATAGTTGAAGGGCGCGGGGTTGCTGTACGTTGGATTGAAAGGCGGTTGTTATGTTAAAACTGTATTTCACGTTCTACAACTGTTACGGAGCTTAAATGTTAAAAATGTTATGAGCGCACCCGGTCGCGATGGTTCCGTGATTTGCACTAATTAAATAAAATAGGTAAACGATCGCGATTATCGCGAACGATTGCGCTTGTGTTGCATTGTCACGTGTTCGGTTCGGGTTACACCGAACAATAGTTTACTATGTTTGTATCTTATCAAAACTTTTAGGTGTGAAAGATTTACTCTAACTACTATAAAAAAAACTAGATTCCTCTATTATCTTCAAGCCTTTAATAAGAGTAGCTCTAATTTGTCATTATTTTTTTCAGGCTACGTCATAATGTATCTAGCACAGCGAGGTGGCGGGGAGGAGTGGACGGCGGTGGCGGTGGTGGGGGACAGACTCCGCGCGAGAGTAGATCGGCTGAGGCCACGGACCACGTATCAGTTCAAAGTGCAGGCGCGGAATGCTAAGGGTCTAGGTCCCGCCACGCCCGCTGTGCCTTATACTACTGCTATGGGTAAGTGTTATTAGTGAAACTAGTTCATAATGAGTGCAATAAGTAACTTCAAATTCATTAATTAAAAGATGGATGTCAGAAATTAAGGGTTTAATCAATCCTGGTAATATTGAATAAAAATAAAAATAGTCCCAATATTGAGCCTTGACAAACTCCCATTCTTAGATCAGAAATCCGAATAATTTACATCATGTTTATCTACTTTTTGTAAAGGACGAGTAAAATGTGGTCTCCTTATTCGAATTAAATTATTTAAAACGCCGTACTGTTTTAGCTAATGTAGTAAAATGTGATGGAATATAATGTCAAAAGCCTTGCAGAAATCACTAAAAAATAACGTTTTTGCTAATTCCTTATATTTTGAAGCATTATTCGTGCTGGTTGTGGGTAAGGTATTTGCACTAACATCCTGTGGTTGTCGCAGAGTCCGGTGAAGGCGGTGGCCTAGCCAGCGCGACGTCGGCGTGGCTGTGGGCCAGCGCGGGCGGCGCGTGCGCAGTACTGGCGCTGGCCGCCGCGCTCGCGCTGTCGCTCTGCTGCCGCCGCAGCCGCCCGCCGCTCTCACCCGACACCAGGTACATAGACACACACGCACGCACACACAAACAGTTTGTTTTTTCCAAAGGTAGACAGATAAAGCAACAGACACACAAAAGACAGAAAGAGAGACAGACATACACATATTTCATTTCGCTTAACCAAATGTTGACTGGTAAAGAATATTTCTAGCATTAAGTCCACTTCTCATACCTAATTTTATAGTCAATAGATTATTTATTTATTCATTTTATTTTTTGTTTATTTATTTTCCACTCTTATCTTATTATAAAAGAAAGTGGTGTTAGTTACACTATTTATAACTCAAGAACGGATGAACCGAAATGGCTGAAAATTGGTGGAGAAGTAGCTTAGAACCAGGAGACGGACTTTTTATCCCGGAAATATGGAGTAAGGAGGGGAGAGTTGAAAAAGGAAATTACGCGCGGGTAAAATCGCGAGGGCGACCGCTAGTAATTTATAAATAAATAACAAAGAGCGAGTCATACATACCAAACTAATTTATATCTAACAAAAAAAGACATTTTGTCGATAACACATCACGACACGACAACAATTTCTTTCAATTCGTAATTATAATTCTTTGTTTGCATTCGATTTTACTATCGAACGATTATAAATAATTAATTTACAATGAAAACTGATCAGTTTTAATTACACTGTCGCCTCAACCGTAGATTCGTCTCCTTTCAGCACGTACCAGAAGTCGTCAGCATCGGCGGGCATCAAACCCCCGGACCTGTGGATCCACCACGACCAGATGGAGCTCAAGCACATGGACAAGAGCCTGCACAGCTCTGCTAGTAAGAGTACGACTAGTTCGCAATCACCACGTCCGCCACCGTTACCATTTCCACCACTAATCATAGTTACCATAATATTGGCTAAGCGCTTAATTGAGAAAGTTCCTGCCTCACAGACTAGTTCATTAGATATCGAATAGTTTAATCGTTATTGCTTTTATTGCACTAGTTATCAATTCTTTAATTGGTAATTTATCGTTTCCTGAATGAGCTCACCAGTCACTAAATAGACTACTAGTAATCGAACAGTTTACAAGTAACCGTATAGTTCACTATTTATCGACTAGTTCACGTGCCATTGACTGGCTCACTAAACACCGTCAAGTTCATAGGTTTTTAACTATTCATTTTGTGAAATTAAATGAAATAAGTTATTCAGCAAATAGTTACAGGCACTTACAAACATTTTAACATCACAAAAGTAATTTAATTAGTAATCATCTAGTTACTGAGTAGTTCACTAGTTTATGAAAAGTTCATTAGTTAACGACAAGATCACTTAACAACTAGTTACCAACTAGTTAGGCTCACGTCTTTTTTTTTTCGGAGGAGAATGCGTTTATGCACCATAACCGCAGGCTAGCTAGACCTGCGGCCGTGTGTGAGACTTGGGACTAAAACGTCCACTACCCACTTAACTCCCCCGGTTTCCCTTTACACCCGATTAGGACGAGCCGGTGCCAGCCTTAAGGCGATTGACCAGCCCACTTAGGCTCACGTCTGTCTTTCTGTAACAGTATCAGCGGGCAGCGTGGACGCGCCGAACGCTCTGATGTCGTCCACGCTGACGCTGCCGCGCGCGCCGCCCGCTGACTACGAGCCGGCGCGACTGCCCCAGCCGCCCACGATGGACTCGCGCCACTACGTGCCTACTTACGTCGGTGAGTAGCTACGAACGGGCTATGAAGGCTACGAGCGGGCTACGAGTTGGCTACGAGTAGGCTACGAGCGGGCTACGAGTGCGCTACGAGCTGGCTACGAGCTGGCTACGAGCGGGCTACGAGTTGGCTGCGAGCGGGTTATGAGTAGGCTACGAGTAGGTTATGAGCGGGATACGAGCTGACACGTGTGTCGTGTCTTAACTGTAGCACGTGTCGCATTTCTCAAACGAGTCGAAGAAGCCATTATTATCATAGTCGCAACCGAAAAACAATACGCCTCCTCCAAAGAAATTGCGTGTAAAATTCTCCCAAGAGGATTACGTAAGTCACAGTTATGAAAATAGTTTTCTTAATTTTTCTACCCTTTGTTTTTAAAAATTACTTTATTTTTATTGCTCATTCAATATGTACTATCCGGTTCATTAGGATAATAACTTTTGGAATGGGGCGAAAAATGACGTCAACTACGCTTGTCCGTTGCGTTAGCAACGCCAAATAGTGTAAGTCATCAGTTAACGTAATTTTTCGCTCAATTCGGAAAGGTATTATCCTAAAAGCATTTGAATCCGATAGTACTTTTAGTTTGTCAGCTTTTTAAGACACAATGTCTATTCTATTACGTTGGCCGCTTCCTCCATTCCGTTGCTAAGTAGTGTCCCAAAAACAGAGGGCGCGCGTCCCGCGTCCCGCGGCGGCAGCAGCGACGCGTCCCGCGCGTCGCCCGCGTCGCACGTGTCGCACGCGTCGCACGTGCCGCATCTGTCTCACTCGCACGTGCTGCGCCGGTACGACGATAGAGACCTGTGCGAGTACTCACGTAGGTTTTGTTTTTGGTTGCTTTTTTGTTTTTTAATGTTTTGTTGAGTTTATTTTTTAGGCGCTCGTGGCGCTGCTGTGACAGTGGTTCGTTAGCGATAACGAAAGTCAAGCTACCTACGCCGCGGTCGGTTAATGGATGGGTGACCATTCTGACCATATTTAGTGACATTAATTTCGAGCGTCTCCGTGCTTCGGAAGGCACGTTAAGCTGTTGGTCTCGGCTGATATTTACTATAATGTAAATATTAGTCGTCAAGCCTAGTCAGAGGCCATTTGGCGGCTTGATATCACTTGCCTTACGCACCCCTCCACCAACCCGCACTAGGCCAGCGTGGTGGAGTATGGCCCACACTATCTCACAATTGAGATAAGGCCTGTGTCCCAGCAGTGGGAACGTATATAGGCTGATGATGATGATGATGAGTTTATTTTTTATGTTTTTTGGTCCTAACCTATGTATATCGTTTTGTTTGCTGAGGGAAAGGTCTCTTCCAAACACATTTAATTTTGCATAACAAAGCATTCTGTACGAAGTACAGTCGATTTAACTACGTCAGAGTGGACACGGTCAGTAACCTCACGTTGACCCAGATTATACGAGTATTAGTTTTAGCAATAAATTATAAGACAGTTCACGATCGGTCACCAACCTCGCCGCGTGTACTCATTGACCATTACCATTTAACCATCACCATTACCAATATATACCATTTTACCAACCAATTGACTTTTACCATTTTTACCACTTTATTTGTTGGATTTACACCCGACACATTCTACATTGTAGAGCCTTCTTATGCGGCCTATTGTTCTAAGCAAGTTCTATTTATTGCGTAAATATCAGTTGTTAGATTTGACGTGTTGTTGATGGTTCTGTGTGTGTTGCAGCGATGACGGGCGTGGGCGTGGGATGCACCTCCACGTGTGAGCGGCGCGCGCATCCCCGCCACGGACTGCCCGACCAGGTGAGACAGATCTCTATAAACTGGGAGAATACGATAGGAATTGTCATTTTTTTTTGCAAAAAAATTTGTTTTATATTACATCACCGTAAACTAGCGAAACCTTCAGGCAAGTAACCAGGGCCAAATTTACGACTGACCTGAGACTATTCACTCACATAGCTCTAACCTATTTACGAGTATAATAGCTCTAGCCAAATTTTTTCGACACCAAATTGGTCGTCAAGACTATATAATGTTACGCCGTGTATTTCATCCTATTGGTTCATCAAAGTGTAATTTTTTCTTTTCTTTGTGTCCGTGGGCACTAAAGCCGAAGTTTGTATAGTGAATTCTAATGATATGTGTGTGTGTGTGTGTGTGTCAGAGCACGCCGCTGCTGTCGGGCGTGGGGCCGCTGGCGTCGCCGCAGTCGTCGCTGGCGTCGCTGCATCCGCCGCACGCGCCGCACCCGCCGCCCGCGCCCTGTGAGTATGTGTGTGTGTGTGTGTCAGAGCACGCCGCTGCTGTCGGGCGTGGGGCCGCTGGCGTCGCCGCAGTCGTCGCTGGCGTCGCTGCATCCGCCGCACGCGCCGCACCCGCCGCCCGCGCCCTGTGAGTATGTGTGTGTGTGTGTGTGTGTGTGTCAGAGCACGCCGCTGCTGTCGGGCGTGGGGCTGCTGGCGTCGCCGCAGTCGTCGCTGGCGTCGCTGCATCCGCCGCACGCGCCGCACCCGCCGCCCGCGCCCTGTGAGTATGTGTGTGTGTGACTATGAGTGTGCGTGTGTGTTTGTGTCAGAGCACGCTGCCGCAGTCGTCGGTGGCGTCATCGCACCCGCTGCCTGCGCCCTGTGGGTATGTGTATGCGTGTGTGTGTATAACTCATACGTTGATCTTCTGTGAGAGGTAGGTAAGGTAGCACTTCGGTGGAGCTTTACCCTGCAGTGAGATATTAACAGCTTGATACTTTAAATGTTAACTTGGTATACAAATACAAACCAAATGGTAGGGTTAATTTTTTGGAAAATAATTTTACAATTCTTTTTGTTAATTTTTTCGTGATTGTTTTTTTAAACTGACCAGCTCATAGTTTTCATATTGTAAGGCTATGCCAATATAATAATCATTATGTATCACTTGAACGTCATATCGATAGCATGTAATGTGAATACGTGTCGTGTCCGTGTCAGGCGGGTCGGGGTCGTGTCCGCTGGGCGCGGCGTGTTCGGCGCCGGGCGCGGCGGGCGTCCCGGGCTCGGCGCCCACCAGCACGGGCTCCGACATCTACGCCTGCGCCGCGCGCGAGAGGGGACACTACGTCGCATACGAGCCATTAGGACACTATACCCAGTGAGTATTATAATACCTAATATTTTTCGTTCGACGCAGGAGAGCTGGTTGATTTAATGGGCCGGTCAATAGCAAAGCTGGCACCGGCTCGTCCCAATCGGGAGTGAAGGGGAAACCGGGGGAATTTAGTGGGTAGTGGACGCTTTTTTTAGTCTCGAGTCCCACACACGGCCGCAGGTCTAGCTAGCCTGCGGTTATGGTGCATAAACGCATTCTCCTCCGAAAAAAAAGGAGAGTTTGATTGAGAACTTGCCGAGCCTCGATCATTGAAGGATAGCTTGCCTCTCCGTCTTTTACCAACGTCGTGGGAAGGACGGGTGTCACGCTCCCTCATTGTCTACAGTGGGGAGGAGTGGCAGTGGCACGAAGCCCGGCTGAGCTGAGGTGGGAGATATGGACAATAAAGAGCGTCAAACCGTCTCTACCGGACTTTGAAGAAGACCGGTGAAATGCCGACGTTGGTGTATTATATATATTTTTGAAATGAAAACTTCTTTAGCGGCGTTGTACACTTTTCTTGTATGGAGAAAAAATTTTAAACTCGCGACAGACAGGTGTCACGAGACTGATCGAAAATTCGTAAGACGGACACGTGTCTTCGCCATGCTTGTCCCCTAGAAAAATTTCGCAAATTGGTACTTGTCGTTCAAGCGCCATCTATGAATTTAAGCATGCTTAAAGGGTTTTACTTTCTCAGCGAGTAAGTTCCCGCACAAATTCATGGCGCTTGAACAAAAAACACCAATTTGCGAAATTTTCCTAGGGGACGATAGCATGGCGAATACCAAAATATTCAAGTTTTCACTTCTGCCGGCACTCCCGGAGTGCAACCCGTGTTTTTTTTATATTAGTTCAGTTGGCAGACAGACCTATTCCTTTGAGGGACACTTCACCAACGTCGCTCAATGTGTTGCCAGACAGTAGACTCATCTGATCTTCGATTTCAAGTGTAGGCTCCCAAATTAATATTAGTCAGTCGGACTCAGAAAAAGCCCTACCACCAACCCAAGGCGGGAATCGAACCTACAATCGCCGTGTTTTTATACCCGAGCGGCTTAGTTACTGTTCCACGGAGGCGGACAAAAAATTGATTTATTTTATTAATGTTTCAGCCGGGACTCCCTAAGCAGTGATGCGGGCGGACTGGCCCCCATGCCGGGCATGTCGGGCACGCTGCCGGCCGCGTCCAGCGCAGCGGCCATGGCGGCCAGCGCGGGCGGCTCCCTGCAGCGACACGCCAGGGGAGTCCACAGCTTCCTGGACAACGCGTCCGACCACTCCACGCCTGCGCATTCGCGAGGTACGTGCCTAGGTATTTTTTAACGTGACAACGTCTTATAATTCGATGGATCCGGCTGCACGCACGAAAAAACATGACTCATGCGGCGTTACCTCGCTCTGAGGCGTTCCATTTAAGGCTTGAAGTGCAAGCGAGAGCGCGGCACGAGCGACAAAGAGGCACAATCGGCCTCCGCGTTCGGCAGCGTTCGACATCTGTCTCGCTCCTACTTGAGTGAACGATGCGTCCGCGTGGACAGCTGCTATACTATAATACATTTACATGTTTATAATACGACGTTGTCACGTTCAACTATCGTCAGTAAACCGACTTTACAGACAACCGATTTTTTTTTATTGTAATGTGTAAAAAAACGAGCAGATCGTACACCTGATGGTAAGCGCCACCTGCCCTTAGACAGTTCAGTGCCAAACAGTAACTAAGCAGTTACTGTCTGGCACCGCCCTGCGCCCGCTACACCGAGACGACAGTTATTAGGTCTCATATACCCAGTAATTTCACTAGCTTCAGTGCCCTTTCCCCGAAACACAGAAGTGCTTGACACACTTCTATTTCACTTCAGGGTACTTTTGATCCCGGAAATGCGGGTGAAAGGCTAGTTGTTAATAATCGGATGTGTTTGTGCAGCGGGCAGCGCGCGCGAGACGTCGCCGTACAAGAAGAGCGCCAGCTCGTCGCCCGGACATCTGCCCAACCGCCTGCAGCTCGGTCAGTCACACACACACACACACACATAAACACACACACACACACACACACACACTAAACACCGCAAGAAACTCAACAGTTTTGCCTTTTTTAAATATTATAAATTACAAATTTTGACATTACAAAATTAATTTATGTCACAGTAGATAATTATGACAAAACAAAAGATTGTGTCAGTTTTACAAAGTAACATGTCAATACAAATAACAATACAAAGGCGCAGGCAGAGGAGCGGCAACAATAGTACTCACATCTACAGACTTTTATCATTTAGATAGTCTTCCACTTTATAATAACTCTTCTGGATGAGTTGGCATTTGATGTGTGACTTAAACTTGTGTATTGGTAAGTCAACAACATCTTAAGGTAATTTTCTTAAATAAAGTAACACCTAATTTATTATTATTACGAGTACCTATTATTTCTACATTCACACGAAAAACTGTATGGCTTAGTATAGATGGATTTATTATTTATCAATGTTGTATAATTTTTTGGCGATTAAAAAGAGTAACTGTCGAGTTTCTTGCCAGTTCTTCTCGGCAGATAACGATATTCCGAATATGGTGGCAGAGTCACCATATTATAAATGCGAAAGTCTGGATGTTTGGATGTTTAGATGTTTGGATGTTTGTTCCTCAATCACGCCTAAACGGCTGAACGGATTTAGATGAAATTTGGCACACCTATAGTTTATAACCCGGAATAGGACATAGGCTATAAAATTCCTACGGGAAACGTCTCATTCCCGCGGGAATATCAATTTTGAACTAATGAACCGATTTGAATAATTCTTTCACTGTTGGAAAGCTACACTATCCCCGGTGAACATAGAGTACTTTTGATCCTGGAAATGTGGGGGGAAGGGGGGATATTTGAAAAAAGAGATTACGCGCGGGTAAAACCGCGGGCGGAAGGCTAGTAAAGAATATTTTGATTTTGATTTATCTTCCTATGTTGTTAGGCGGCACGGTCCCGCACTGCAGCGAGGAGCTGGAGCCGCTCACGCCGTCGCGCTCCACGGAGCGGCTGCACCGCGAGATGCAGAACCTCGAGGGACTCATGAAGGACCTGTCCGCCATCACGCAGCACCAGTTCCACTGCTAGCGCACACCCGTCCGCCGCCCGCACGACCAGCGGGCCTTAACCCCACCTGGACCGGGCGACTCGTATACACTGACGGGATTGCTTAAGTACTAAACTTACGTAGTTTTGAGATATAGACGCAATTACTATCCGGCTCGAAGGACTATTTATGTTCAACGATTTAGATATACACGCGATTACTATCCGGCTCGAAGGACCATTTATGTTCAACGATAAGATGTGGTTTCTAATAAATGAAACGTGATAATTTATCACATCTTTTAAGAATTCTAAAAGACATAAGCATAATGCTATCTGCCGGTTATTCGCCGAAGTGAGTTGTACTAAAAGCCATTATATTACTATATATTTATGTTTGTCAGCGCCATCTTGTCCCGAACAAAGCAAGGTTTGTGCCATAGGTGCCAGACAACACATGTATTCTTACATATTTTTATGTAAATACATACATATTATACATAGGAAACACCAGTGTTTGTAGCATGACCATGTACAATACGTGAACCGTACCCGCGTAGTGTGGTAGCTGATATTTCAACCAGGGATGTTACGGATATGAAATTTCGGATACGGATAAAGGAATGATTATATACCAGATACGGATACGGTTACGGATATGAAATTATTCAGGTTAATTTCGGATATATTCGGTTACGAATATTAGATTTTTAATTTTCGATTACATACTTCATTTATATTTTTATTTTCATTCAACTGGAGAATATTTCAGCTTCGAATGATGCAAATTATACCCTAATGCTCAATATTTAAAGCTCAAGACTGCATTTATATGTTTATAGCAAATTTTCCTTAAATTCTTACATATTTGTATTAATGCAATCTCCAAAACTTGACATCGAAGCTGTATCAATGAAAATTGCCGAGTTTCGTAATGTATTTTAGTAATTTAACAAATTATGCATTGAAAAAGATGTATCCGATTATTTAATGTAGATGAAAATGTATGAAAAACATAATTTTCAGTGTAATTTATGTGCCATAACATTCAAATATGGGGTATTAGAAAGTTGGAATATTATATATCCGTTTACAATAATATTTGTCATATAAATTACTTTTAATGTTGATGTACTAAGAATACTGTTTAAAAAAATCTCAGAAGTGAAGTCAGAACCGCATAGAAGAAAGGTAGACTACATTTCTTACACGTTATAATTTAAATAAAGAATATAAATAATCTTTAATTAGCATTTATCTTGTGGTCTACACTCATGAAATGAATGCTTTAATGGAGAGTCATCTTTTTGATTGCATAATTTGAAAGAGATCGGAAGGAGAGTCGGGCGATTGTACATGTATATGTAAAGAGCTAGTCACATAGTCCTCAGGTAGTCTAGTTAGGTTTTGTATATGGTGTTCGGTCACTGGGTCAATTACCTATTGAATAGAAAAATATCTTTTTCCACTTGAATATCGAAGAAAATGGTGGAAATCAAAGCTTGCAACAAGTGAACTAAATTTCTGTCAATTACTTTAAATTTTTCTGATAATAACTTTTATTGTATTTTATAAAAGACAGGCATTGATGTCGCTCACCTACTTGTAAGGACCTTAAATATAATTATAATAGTTGGTGGTAGAGCTTTTTCAGAGTCCGATTGGCTAGCTACCACCCCCACAGGTGAATCTGCCGCCATAACAGCTCTGCCTGTGTTCCGGCAGTATTAATGTAGGAGCCAGTACACTTGAAATCAAAGGCTCGCAGATCAGATGAGTCTCCAGTCTGTCAGCACATTAAGCGACGTTTCCAGGTGAATTGTCCCTCAATGGAATAGGCCGCAGTGGCCGCTTACCACTAAGTGAGCTGAGTGCCTGCCAAATCCATTGATCCTAAAGCAAAACAGGCAGATCATCTTTTGATTAAATTCTTAGGTCGTGCCAGTGACCGAGCCCTTCCCTTTTGTGTTACAGCTCGCGGGGATTAATGGGGACTAAAATTAATTATACAAATAAAAATATAATTAATGCATTTTGTAACTATTTTTTAAATGAACCGTCATCTTCATATGTTCAAAAGTATTCTGTAATGAGATAAATTGGTCCATTAGAATGAATTGTGGATAATTTTGTGTTACAAATATTGATATTATTAATGTTGTAACATCTCAGCGTGATTATTGTAATGTTATCTAAATTATCCCTATTACGCACCGCGAGTGAAGCCGCGTCGCAGAACTATACTAGTGGTAGAAACTCGCTGTTTGGTGTCACAGTGCTCTAGCCCTAAACTAAGAAAAGTTATGGCTGCCAGAATGAGTGATTAATAATAATGCCTCCTAGCCGAGTTTTCGGCTACGACTGCCGATCTTTTACGATCAGCCAACTACGCAGGATATATTATAGTGCTGCAGTGAGTGCGCAAGCACAGGTGCCCTCCCTATTCCCTCACTCTCGTAACACGGTGGGACAGCAGTCTGATACGACCGAAGAGAGATCAGGCGCAGGACCAACAGCTTAACAGCCTTCCGAAGCACGGAATCATTATTCTTTTCAGCCATGCAGGTGATTCAAGCCTGCAATGTCCTAACGAAACTGGAAATATTCACACAAAGAGAGATGCTCCCCGCGGGATTCGAACCCACGACCTCCGGGTATAAGGGCCCAACGCTCTAACCACTGCACCACGGAGGCAGTTGAATGGGTGATTATAAAAAAAACTATATCCTGAGTTCTTTTTATTTAATGTTTTACATTGTAGATGCTGCCTAAAACTGGAATGTCTGTGACCTTTTTGGTCTATTTCGGTCGGTCTGGATGTTTGTAGGTGCAACCAATGACGTTCAATATACAACTAGACTCCCATTCACGCTCAAATATTGTCTGAAGCAAAAGTCTGCCCACGCAACTATTGGGCAGAGTTTCCGTTTAGTTGTATACAATTGACATTAAACACTAACTGCCACGAGATAAGGTGTTAATTTGAACGAATGTGTTAATGTCATCTGGACGGACGGACTCGGATCTCGGACGTTTTTTGATGATTTTTTCTTAGAGATTGGGTGTCTAGTTGTATATTGAACGTCATTGGGTGCAACAAAGTTTATAATTAGTATTGTTGATCTGTTGTCTGGTTGTCTGGCAGCGACAGTTACAATCTATGCTTAGTTTGGGTATAGACTAGCTGTGTGACTTTCCAAGAATTTTTATGGATCTCAGGCGGCAAGTGTTTAAGACAAGTATAGTGAAACCGACGCGTTTTGATACTCGTAATGTTTGTACAAAAGACACGGCGACTTTTTGAACCTTTTGCGCTCAACGATTTGAGAGAAATGCTACGTTTCCACCAATTAAACAAGTTTTTGGCATAATACTTCATTATACGGATATGAAAGGCAAATTATGATGTGGAAACGTTGCAATTTCTCATTATTTTTTGTAATATATCTTCGTATGTTTATTACTAGTATAGGTCGAGTATACCGCACTTTGTAAATATTTTGTACCTTAACACGTATGTCGTAAGGGTTGATATCGAATATTATGGACTTTTTAACTTTATTGCGACGCGTACGCTTGAATATAGACTGGAAGAAAATTTTGTTTTAAATAATCTTCTTCTCAGCATATCTGCGTCCACTGCTGGACATATGCCTCTTGCATGGATTTCCCCAGTGTGCGTGATGCGGCGTATCTTGTCCAGGTCGGCCCTGCCGTCTTCCTCAAATCGTCCGACCATCTGGCTGCCGGTCTGCCCACGCTTCGTCTTCCTGTCCGGGGTACCCAATGCATGGCTATGTGGCTCCATCTATTATCATCTCTGCGGCAGATATGTACGGCCCATTGCCATTTCAGTTTCGCAACTCTTACCCCGATATCGGTGGCAGTACATTTTATATAATAGGTAAAGGTTTATTCATTGACATGAATTCAAAATGAATTTATTTATTTGGTGACTGAGGGCTAGTTTCATCACTGACTGAACTTGCTGGTGGGACGAACGGGAATAAAAATTAAATATTTTATTCAATTCCCGTTCGTCCCACTGGTGGGACGAAGCTTGGTGGGACGAACGGGAATGAACCTTAAGTTTGTGCTAATCTGGCAGAAAACAATGAAGATGTGTTGTTTTTTTTAAAAATGAACGGGAGAGACAACATAAGTTATCTGACAGATTAACAATCGTCGTCGACACCCACGCTACGCCACTGCCTGGAAGTAGTTACTCGCTTAAAGTAGGTAAATCAATTAATGAAACTAGCGGTAAAATACACACACACACACACACACACACACTATTTGTCATAGTCACAAGAGCAACGATGTATTTGATCCCAGTCTATATTCAAGCGCTCGCTATTATATTTCGATCCTAAAGTTTGCATTTTCAAGTCGAAGTGCCCTGTACATAACCCTGTTTAATACATTTGTATTGTACTTTACTTCGTTGTAAGTAGTTAATGACCGTGGGCAAATTCCGCTGGGTCGGGCATTGCCCGGGCAATGTCGGGAATAACCGAATAGCATTTGACGAAAATCTTTTAAACATACATAAGTTTAAATAATGTTTTTATGATTTTATAAATAGTCTTGAATTAATATAAGTACTATAGATATTCCCTTTGTTTGTAATTATTTACAGGTTTTTTAAACCATCCAGACATTTTGGTTGAATTAATAAAGATAGGCCTAGTTTCACCGCTGTCAAATAAGTAATCCATTTATATATTTTCGGTTTATTGCGGTTTTTGTAATCTCCAGATATATCTGCCACTATTTTACACTGTGGGCATCACGAGAGCTAAGAAAAAAAATGTGTGGGTTAAATGCAAAGGTTTCAACTATTTAAAACTATAGCTATGTAAAGGTAATGTATTTAAATGGTTGAAAAAAGGTGCCGGTTGTGTTAAGTTGACATTGCCCGGTCAATGCGGACTATGCGAGCTTAGTTTGCCCGCAAGCGTATTGTAAGCGAGACCAATGAGGAATTGCGCTCGAATTGAACGATAGCCGTAAGCACACTCGTCAACTTATTCGTATTGTCTTATTGTTGTATTTTACACTCGATGTTTTAAATAGTCGTGGATTGGTTGCTATCGTCAACGTTAAAGGCGCAATATATTTATTTATATAAAAAGGCTACATAAATAAAAGTAGCTAAGCCTAAAATAATTGTCAAATTTTATTTATAACCTAGTTTTACTGCTTTGAGATAAGTTACTCGTAATTTATCTGGCAGATATCAATGACGCTGTCTCTTCTGTCAATTTGAATAAGAAGACAGCATCATTTTTGTTTTATTTTAATTAAGAGGCCCTGATCTGGCAGTTAAACTAACAATAGCGAAATAACGTGACCAATTCACGACTTATTTTGTAAACGTCTACAATGAACTTTGTATTGTTTTCTTTGATTCGCCAGAGGGCAGACCTAAGCTCTTTCCTTTTAAACTGACTGAATCAAGTGAAACATAACCTCAATTCAGCCTAATAGGCTAATTTAAATATGACTAAAAAGATTAAGGCGCTGCGCAGATGTGGACATTTTTGTGTCTTGTAGGATAAAAGCCACCAGTGAATATGAAATCGGCCCTCCCTGCTCAAGACTTAAATACCTGTGTGTCTTCTATAACACAATGTTTATATTGTGTCATGTCGATGTCTATAATTGCCCTGCCTCAGGACGCCAAAGCGCTGGTCGCCGGCTACGTATCCAGTTTATATTGCAATTTATGGTTGCCAAATCGTCGCCATTTCAATAATAACTGCTCGGTTTAGCAGGCGACATCGTCATGCCGTCATAAGGCAGGGATCTAAGTGTATCCGTCTATGCAGCGTCTAAGAAGACAATATAAAGTGATTGTAGACGTCCCCCGTCTTCGAATATTCGTGTGACTTCCGAGAATACTTCCATTCGTGCGTCCTGTGTTGATGTTCTCTCAGCTCGTTATTTGCTGTCTTATCGTCGCCATTTTGTTTTATCGACTGTATTGTGACGCCATGTTGGAAGCATGATATTCTTTGCTTCTAACATGGCGTCACAATACAGTTCTTTATACGTCATATACCTAATATTTTAATGTAATGATTACATGTTTTGGTAATCCATAATTATTAAGGAATGGCAGCAATTTATTACATTACATATTGCAATTAACAGTAGATCGCATTCTCTATGGAAAAATAAAGTTAAAGTAACAAAATGGCGGCCGCAAGCACGACGCGTAGCATTTATAAGTACTTGTAATTCACCATTGCCCATTATTAGTTGTTAAGCGGAACTATTAGACTGATTTTAATGATTTAACTGTGTTCTTATAATTATTTTGTGCCTGCGCGGTGAATGAGCGGACATCTATCCACCTCAAAACTTATTTGATGAACTTCTGTATTTTGCTACATACCATGCATGCATGCCTGCCTGTTATATGGTAACTGTTGATACTAAAACTATTGTACTTTTTAGCACCTTGTAACACAGCTCTACTTAGGTACCTACTTACTAAGATACCCCAAAATGAGTCTTGGCCTCCGACAACAAAAGACGCCACTTCAGTCTATCTTGCGCCATCTCCCGCCACGAACGAATACATTATTCTGATTCTGTTTCACAATGTTGCCATGTTTGATCCTGTATGCTAACCTTTTTATTTCTACAAAATCACAATTGAAACATTATATTTTGATTTGGGATAAGTTTTCAAAATCCGTTTAGCTTCATTAAGTCATGTCAGAATCATTCGAAGAAGCGTTTCAACTTTCATAACTGAAGGTGCCTTATGCCATTATTTAAAACGTGCACGTTTCGCTCATTTCATTACACGATGGAATTTCTCAAGTTCCATAGAATCAATGTGGTCTAAAGGTGTTTGATATGGTCGCTCATTCACACAGAATATCCTGTATTCATGATTAGCAATAAGTGTGACAAGTGGTGAAAAATATCCTATTGGCCACTGGCAGTGATGGAATGTTCAGAGTGCTAATGACAAATTGTCCGATCTCAAAATAAAAGACTGTAGTGTGTTTATTATTATTGAAAAATTATTCAAATGTATTATTATTTGAGTATTTTTCGACAGCGCCATTTATAAGGCTAGAGCTTTTTAGTATAAACTAAGAAAAGAAGAAAAAAGTATACTAATAAAAGTAATAAATATAAAATCGAAAAAACGCTCGAATACCTAGTGCTAGCCCCTAGCCCTCAAAATAGCAAACTTTCATTTTAATACTTTGATATGCCTTGTTATAGAGATCAGTTATTAGCGGTTCATTGCCAGCACGTTGAGCGAAGCTTTCTGGTGAAGAGTCCCATAATGGAATTAAAAAATATATACTTGTATATGAATCTGATTATACCAGGATTATACTGGTTAGATTTAAATTTGGATGGCGCTGTGTAAAATACTCAAAGCTATTGTCATTATTGTCCAGTAGGTTCATTATTAGTAGTTGAATAAACTATTTGAAAAACGTTTTATTATGAATACAGGATGTTCCCTCTACGCGCGGCACTAGACTGTCTAATTTATTCAAAATTGATATTAAACGTATCGTATTATTTCTACTTTACTTTAGTAAGCGTTTGAATTTGTATAAAGCGATCGAGCCGCATGCGGCGCCCTCTGTACATTTATAATAAACTTGTATTATTTATTGACCTTATCTTTTATTCCATAAGTCTATCGTTGCAAAAGTGCTCACTAAAGCATGGTCGCGAAGCAGGAATAATTTCGTACGATGACCTTATACGTGTCTCTGTCGTTACGCTAGTAATTATTTGCCGTCTCGCTCGCACCGGTGCGGGCATATAACGCCCGGTTCACACATGCTCCGTTTTACTGTTCCGTTTTATCGTGTACGTTTTTTTTCGTCGATGGCGTATGTATTACTGTATACAGAATACTGTGCCATGTGTGAAGTCACTCATACAACTACATACGCAATCGATGAAAAAAAAAGTACACTAAAAAACGGTACAGTAAAACGGAGGCATGTGTGAACCGGCTGTAAGAGGTCATCGTACGAAATTCTTCCTGCTCCGCGACCGTGCTTTAGTTAAGAACCAACTAGTGTGAGAACATACCTACCAAATAGTAGCATATTTGAAAGAAAATGTATCAATTTTGCGTTAGAAAATTGGTATGAACACACGTGGAATGAAATAAAAGACTATATAGGAATTATACTAAACATTTATATACACATGTACACAATAATTGTTTCCTATTTAAAACTATTATTACAAGTGAAATACTCGTACATTCAATAAAGTAAAAACAATATTTTACTAACCTAACAATTGCATAACAATTGTGTGACTAAATTGTGTGATAGATACAACTCATTTTCGATTGTAACGTTAAACAATTATAATAATACGAAGTAAAATCAAATTTATACAATAAATCGATTAAATATCGAGTAGAGATTAAATGTAACATTATTTTTTATTCAAAACAATTCAGTCATAATGGCAGCTGCTGTCCTAGTCTTGCTAGGAATAGGACAAAGCTCAAATTAATTACAGGTCACCTTCCTTTCACAATGCAAGCAAATTCTACTCATCCCTAGAGGCAATTCTAGATAAATGTAAAGCTGAAACTTGTTTGATTACTGGCGATATAAATATTGATGTAAAAACTAACACTTTGGACTCACGTGCAGAAGAGTACTTGGAACTAACATCACATTACGGCTTTCTATTAGGACATGAATTACCAACACGTGGTCCTAACTGCCTCGACCATGTCCTTATCAGAACCAAAAAACAAACTCAAGTGGTCGTACTAGCAAGTAACATTACGGATCATGACACAGTTATTATAGGCATAGATAATCTTAGGACAAAAAAGAAACCAATTTTTAACAGAAGCAAAATAAACTATGATCAAATACTAAGCGATTTAGAAAAAACAGACTTTAAAATCATATACCAACAAACAAACACCTCTAAGGCTTTGACAGAACTAATAAACACATTGGCCAATATAATAGAAAAAAACTCTGAAGAACAGGCTCCCACAAGTAAGCACAAGATAATGAAACCATGGATCACGAAAAGCCTTCTTAAGTGTATAAGGTACAGAGACTCGCTTCACCAAAAGGTTAAAAAACACAAAAACGACACTAAACTACTTGAGAAATACAGGAATTACAGAAATTTCTGCAACAATCTTCTACAGAATCTAAAAAACGAACACTACAAAAAGATACTACTAAATAATAAAGGCGACATGAAGAAAACTTGGAAGACTGTAAAAGAAATCTGTAACATTAGAACAAACAAGAGCGTTCACTCAATTTTAAGACCAGATGAAAACCCTACACACACATTAAATAATATAAATGAATACTTTGCTACCGTAGGTGAAACTCTAGCTAACGATATTTTGACTAGAATAAATAAAACAGAAGTCCAGCTAGCTAACGCTACTAGAGAAACAGACAAAAGTAAACCACCTCTTAATTCCTTTTTTCTACTGCCGACCAACGAAGAGGAAATAACAAAAATCCTTAACAACCTAAAAGTTGAAGCAGCTCCTGGGTGGGACAAAATAAGCAATAAACTACTGAAGCTAGGTAGAAACTGTCTGGCAGGTCCAGTTGCGCATCTGTGTAACTTAAGCTTTTCAACTGGAGAAGTCCCGCTCTGCTTAAAAAAAGCACTCATCACCCCAATATATAAAGAGGGAGACCCTTTGAATGCTGCTAACTTTAGGCCGATCTCTCTACTTACAAGCTTAGCAAAAGTACTTGAAAAAGTGGTGAACAGCAGACTGATAAGGTATCTAGAGGAAAACCAAATTTTATCGGATAATCAATTTGGTTTTCGCACTCATAGATCCACGGAGGATGCTGTCACACTACTTACAGATGAAGTATCGAAGGAATTGGACAGCGGTAAAAAATGTATCGGAGTATTCTTGGACCTTGCAAAAGCGTTCGATACGGTTTCGCGTCCCATTCTACTAAGGAAAATGGAGTTAGCGGGAGTGCGGGGCTTGGCCTTAGAATGGTTTAACTCCTATTTGACTAGGGCTTCCAAATCCGTAATTCCGTAATTACGCAAATACGTAATTAGGGGTAAAATGTGACATTTAAAAAAGTACGTAACTGAATGCACGAATTACGGAATTACGTAAGTTATTTTTTTACAAAAATTACATATTATGCAAATTGAATTACAATCATGTCAGGGCAACACTTACTATTATGAAACTATCTAAAGCGAAAAAGTAATTCCCGTCTGTAACTTATTTTGTTGATTCCTCGTGGACAAGTGAATTTAGTTTAACAGCAACTAAAATAAGAGTCATTATTGAGCGATTTTAGCTAGAGCTTCTATACTAATATTATAAAGAGGAAAGATTTGATTGTTTGTTTCCTTTATTGCCCGTGGTCCCTGTGATAATCCCTGGAAGGTACCACGGGGAATTATGCTACCCGTGGTCCCTGAATTTAGTATAAGCCAACAAATTTAAAAAGGTTTGTTCATGGTCCCTGTGGTAGTCCCTGAAAGGTACCACGGAAATTATTCTACCCGTGGTCCCGGATTATTCCCGACTGCCCCTACCAAATCTGCCCCCAGTAGGGGCAGTCGAAATTGTATGTTTGTTTGTTTGAATTGAATAGGCTCCGAAACTACTGAACCGACTTGAATAATTCTTTTTGGAATTCGTGTTGGAAACCTACACTATCCCCGGTGAACATAGGGTACTTTTGATCCCGGAAATGTGGGGGGAAGGGGGCGGGGGGATATTTGAAAAAGAAATTATGCGCGGGTGAAACCGCGGGTGTAAGGCTAGTAGTAACTAAAAACGAAATTAAAGGGAATTCTTACGATTTGTATGTTCAAGAAAGTACACCTTAAACGGACTCGTAAAACTTTGATCTCATTGTGCGATTGACATTTTGTGTTGAATGAATGATAATTATGTATGTGTATTTACAAAATTGCTGGTGGCGACCCAGAATTTTTTTAACAGCCGCTTACAATTATTTGCTCTTGATCATACCCACCAGTTTAGAGACTAAGCAGGCTTTCTCATCTGCTGGTATTTTTGCAATAAATTAAGAAGCTCCTTAGGCGATCAGACCTTTTTTTACACTTTTTTTTTATAGTAGGTCAGTTGGCACTGTTGGCAGACAGTCACGCACACCACACACCATGCAGCCCACCTGATGGTAAGCGGTCATTGCGGTCACTTTACCAGGAAGCATCGCTCAACGTGCTGCCAGACTGTAGGCTCCTCTGATCTTCGAGCCTTAGATTGCAAGTTTACTACCTCCCACATTAATATTGCCGGACAGCCGGACACAGCCAGAGCTGTTATGCGGCAAATTAAAATTCGTCGTTATTTCAAGAATAACAAAATTAAAAAATATATCATCAAATAATGGTTTGGTTATATTGTGTTTTGACAAACATAACAATTCCTTGTTGATGATGTGATTTCAAGAATAATAACGAATTTAGGGTCTGAAGTTCAGGGGGCTTAGACAAGATGACATCGCTTCATAGCTGGCGAATTTCGCTAAGTCGAATTTGTATGGATTTGACAGATGCCATAGAAAAGTATGGGATTTGACATTTGCTATCGCAAATTGAGTTATAACGAACGTCATCAATGCCGCTTGTCTAGGGGGGCTGAACTCTGATCGCCCACGGTGCTACTCAATTTATTGTATGTTTACAATTTTAAATCGTTTCAATGGATTTTGAATTTTGTATAATATGATTCCTTTAAATTCTATAATAACTGCAGACAGTTAAAAAGCCAAGCCAGAAGAATACATAGGTACATTATTTTAGTCGTTCTAAGCGCTGGTTCTATGTTTTTAATAAAATACATCAGTTACGTAATTATTACGTAATTCCGTAACTGACCCGTAAAATGCGTAACCAGTTACGTAATTGATATTTCCGTAATTTTGGAAGCCCTATATTTGACTGACCGTGAGCAAGCAGTATCAGTAGGGAAATATACAAGTGATCCCTCATACACAAAATTTGGAGTCCCCCAGGGAAGTGTGTTAGGACCGACTCTCTTCTTAATATATATAAACGGATTGTGTGAACTCCAGTTAAAAAACGCGAAGATAATAGCTTTCGCGGATGACACTGCAATATTATTCAGTGGCAAGACATGGGAAACTACATTGTCCACCGCCACCGTGGGACTGAAAGCGGCTACCCAATGGATGCAACATAATCTGCTTACATTAAATTCTTCCAAAACAAAATTCATAGCCTTTAGAATCTCAAGCAAAACCGCTCCTAAAGAACCCCTAAAGCTGAAACTGCACATGTGCACACACGAGACACCTTCTTGCACTTGTACACAGCTCGAACAAGTAGAATGTACAAAATACTTGGGCATTTATGTTGACGAAAACCTTAATTGGAATACACACATCAATAGCACACGATCCAGACTAAGAAATCTTTTCTACATTTTCAAATCCTTGAGCACCGTGGCTGAAAAAGATCTCACAAAATGCATTTACTTTGCCCTCTGCCAGTCTATACTTAGCTACTGTATAGTGTCATGGGGTAACGCATGCAAAACTAGACTACTAAAGCTAGAACGTGCACAGCGCGGTGTTCTAAAAGTAGCATACAGGAAACCACGACGCTTTCCCACAAGCGAATTGTTTACGGAATGCAAAGTACTAACGGTTCGGCAACTTTTTATACTAGCAACCTTATTAAAATTTCATAAACCTGCACTTCGGTTAATCTCAATTACATCCCTGCAAAAGAGAAAACCAAAATGGATGGCCATAAAAACAAAAACACTATTTGGCAAAAAATGCTTCTCATACATCGGACCTACCTACTTTATATACAAAAATCAACCAACTATTTAATGTGGTAAAACTGTCTAAGTATCTTTGTAAAAAACGCATTACAGACTGGCTTCTCGCACAAAACTACGAAAGTACAGAGCAAATATTAAAAAATTACAATATATAATTAGCAAAAATTGGCAATACTTGATGCGCCCATATTAACTTAAACTCACTTACCAGACACATCTATTCTACACACAACACATACACACACACAAACACACACACACACACACACATACACACACTATGTAAGCTCAAGTGCTAAAAGCCAACAGGATGAAGAGACTAGCCTGCCACAACACAGGGAATCCTAGTGTGGAGACTAGAGAAAACTGTTGTTTGTTTGATCATTGTAAATGTTTTAAATAAAGTTTTTATTATTATTATTATTATTATTAACTATCGATAAATCTTTGAAAGTAAACTGTTTATACATATATTAATTCATTAACACTCAATACATACGGATTTATTAATACATTTCAGTAAGAAAACATTTGACTCGTTTTAGTTCTGTCACACATTCGCTACGGTGGACGCCCATCGGCGTTTTTTTTTGAATCATCTGATCTAAATGCACATGATTTAAAAATACCACTTCACGCAGTTCCACCTATCGTTTCCTAAAAGGACAATGAAAAAGACTGGGCCCAAAAATTGTGCAGATTTGGGACATAGCCTACGAAGTAGATCCAATACCTTCAACTTTTATTATGGCGTCGACAAAATTGATGCTAGTGTAAAAAATATGTTTATTATGTTCATTATTTATGTTCATATAAAAATAAGAAATTATTATGGACGATAACTTTTTCCCCCTGGGACCGATTATGGTGTCATCATAATAAAAGTTAGTGTGTGTGTGTGTGTGGTCTTTCACGTAGAATACATCTCATCTCTGCACATTAATTTTATTGAGCTTTTAATTTTTTATTTATTTATTACCTTCAAAATTAATCAATTACAATAAATTAAATAGAATGTCACTGATACAAATTAAATTAAAATACAAATGTCACTATAAATGAATTGGTAGAATTAAATAATTAACATTGAAATTAAAATTTAGAAAAATACATAAATGTCATTTTAACCTAAAAAACCCGTTTTGCAGTATCCTTTGACTTTCTGAAAAATTGCGAAACTTCGCAACACTGTTGCCGAAAGTCGCCCCGCACCTGGACAATAAGGGCGTAAATTGCCACATGGAACGTGTTTCTTAGCTCAGCGGTGTTAATTACCATAAAGGTGAGTATAGACTACAACATTTACTTGAGCATTTCTGTGTAATGTAAAGTTCTTACGAATGGTACAATACAGGCAAAAGCTCAGTTAGGCTAAGCATTTCCATGTAATGTAACGTTCCTGCGAATGCTCGGCGTTGTGTTACGTGTAAATGCTTACAGCGAGTGTGCATTTACCTGTAACATTTAGTTGTACCTGCGTTCATTCTTCTTTGAAATGTCGGTCCTACAAGTTGCGTGCAAAGGCTCGACGAAATGTTAAACCAATATGCTCGTTGGTTTTTAAAAAGCCTGTAACAAAACGTCGAGCGTTGTGTTCGAAGAGCGGTTCGAGTAAATTTAAAAATGGCGAATGCTCGATGTTCTGATACAAGTAAATGTTGTAGTCTATACTCACCTTATGACGGGTATGGGCGGTGTTCAGTGGGTAGTAAGTACCGAGTGCGTCAGCTGCCGGCGGCTGCGGCGGGCTCGACGGTGTCCACGTGCCAGGGGACTTCGCCCGGCCGGAGAAATTGGTTGAAGCTGGAACAATCATGTTGGCGTTTATTACGTTACTAGGGTATTTATCTGTAGTTGAAATTATGATATACTTTTTTTATTGCTTTGTGTGACAAGACGAGCAGATCGTTCATCTGATGGTAAGCGCCATGTCTGCCCTTAGACAGTTCAGTGCCAAACAGTAACTAAGCAGTTACTGTCTGGCACCGCCCTGCGCCCGCTACACCGAGACGACAGTTATTAGGTCTCATATACACAGTAATTCCACTAACTTCAGTGCCCTTTCCCCGAAACACAGAAGTGCTTGACACACTTCTATTTCACGGAAAAATATCTGGCACTGCGGTGGTACCCACCTAGACGGCCCAGTCGTGAACCTACCACCTGGTCACCTGATGGTGGTATATTTCATGACTACATTCGATAATACAACACACAAATATAACATTTTGAAAAAAACTTTTAAAATCGTCTATAAATCAAGGAAGTGACAAACCAATCAAATTCCAGCATATCTGTCTCTTTCAAAAACAACAAGAGTAGTGTACGCCCATACGAGCGTGTGTGTGTGTGTATTATGTGTTTATGTGTGTGTATCATATGTATGTGTGCGTGGGTGTGTATGATGTGTGTGTGTGTGTGTCACCTGGCGGCGAGCGCGTGTGCGACGGCGGCGTCGGCGGCGGCGAGCGCGCGGTCGTGGCGGCCGCCGCGCAGGGAGACCAGGCTGTCGTCTGACGCGCGGTATGCGTGCAGGCCTCGCACTCGGCCTTGCGCGGCCGCTATCGGGTCCACCACGCCGGTTAACACCTGCAGAGACAATACGGCTCCAGTTCACCCGCTAAAGCTAAGCGTCCACAGGTCCGCATCGCACGCAACGGACGCGGACGCTTGACAGGAGCGCATTACTTGTCGCCTGATCCTGCTACACGCGTGTTCGGGAACAGGGGACTTCGACAAGATGACATCGCTTCATAGCTGGCGAATTTCGCTAAGTCCAATTTGTATGGATTTGACAGATGCCATAGAAAAGTCACGTGTTGAAAGTATGGGATTTGACATGCTGGTATACTTGATACTATGCAAAACATCTTTCTTCAAAAAAATAAACACGAAACACTGTAAAAAGAGAGGCGCTCGTGGCGCAGGTGTGACTGGTTCCCTAGAGATAACGACAGTCAAGCTACCCACGCCGCGGTCGGTTAATGGATGGGTGACCATTCTGACCACATTTAGTGACATTTATTTTAAGCGTCTCTGTGCTTCGGAAGGCTGTTGGTCCCGGCTGATATTTACTATATGTAGATATTAGTCGTCAAGCCTAGCCAGATGCCATTTGACGGCTTGATAACATTTGACTAAGGTTGGTCACCTGCCTTACGCACCCCTCCACCAACCCGCACTAGGCCAGCGTGGTGGAGTATGGCCTACACTATCTCTCAATTGAGATAAGGCCTATGTCCCAGCAGTGGAGACGTATATAGGCTGATGATGATGACTGTAAAACAGGGACTGCTTACCGGTATAAAATATCGTTATAGTACCAGTAAAAATATCAGTACTAAAATTCTATACCCATTGAATTTCGGTACAGATTTCAGTCGTTTATACAGTTATTTAAAAATAATTTTATTGCTGATACTGAAATGATGAGTGCGCGCGCCCGCGCCCCGCGGTGCCGCTCGCGCGAGGGGCCGCGGCGGGCGGGAAAGGATTAGGATTTACGGAACACGCGCCGACAGGTTGGCGATCGCGATTGTTTTTCTTTCATCCGGCGGACGAGTAATACCCAAATTATAACGTTTTACTTTTATTTAAAAGTTTATAATTATTATTTCTTTAAACATACTTACATTACCTACCTACATACATACTTTTACATATACGTATCAACATAGGGTGGAGGCACCAAATATCGGCCCAACATTTTTTGACCTTTCAGTGCTTATAATTTTTACATTAATAACTTTTGCTTTCTTTTAACTACTTTTTTAGGTAAAGGGATAATGAAACTCCATTATTACATTCGCAAAATGACGAATTCTTTGTTAGATTTGAATATATAGGTGTTTGTTTCCGAACTTGCCGATTTCCCCTAATATCGGCCTTTAGCACCCAAATATCCGCCGCTTATAACCATAATATCGGAATACCTTTTCAAAGGGAAAAAATTTGTTCAAAAAGTATAAAATCAAAGTATTATAACATTTATTTGACGAGCCATTTGGTGTAATGGTCGAGAAGTCGGCTATTACACCAGAGGTCGCGGGTTCGATCCCCCCACGGTACAAACATTTGTGTGCATGAACATGTCTGTTTGTATCGGTCTGGGTGTTTCTATGTATAATAAGTATGTATTTACAAAAAAAAAGTATATAAGTAATGTTATCCGTTGTCTGGCACCCATAGAACAAGCTAATGCTTAGTTTGGGGCTAGATGGCGCTGTGTGAATAATGTCCAGAGATATTTATTTATTTTATGTTTTCCTTTTTGGGTTCTCAGCTCAAGTGCTGGTAGTTTGAAATTATATATAATAATAATAATAATAATAATTATTATTATTATTTATTTTCAAACCATATTTTATTTAACTCTATTATAAATAAGTCTTTTAAAAATAATTTACGATTTTTTTCTTTAAATATATTTACTATGCCATCACTAAGACTTGATCACAAAGTAGCCTGATGTTAAACATCTATGCGGTCTACGTTGGAGCGCGCTTGCTTAGGAAAGGCCTGTAAATTCTTGCCTTGAAGAGCACCAAGATTATAATGGTCAGGAAAGGCAGACCCAGGTAAAGAGAGAAACTTGCGCAGTCCGTATCAAAAAAGATGAAGCAGATCATTTAGTTCGTAAGCGCGGCATTTTCGCAGTATAAGGATTGGAGTCTCTGACTGAGTCAAGTCGTCCGGTGATGGAACGGAGCTGGTAGAACCAAATCGTACAGCACATTCACCAAAGTAGAGCCTGTAACAGACGGGTAGGCAATCAATCTTCCTACGATGAGCGAGGCTTTGCAAGTTCTCGACCAAAGCATCATCGCCGAAAAGCCTCTTCGCATGCCGCTCAATAGAGTTCAAGGCAGCCAGCTGGCATTAAACAGAACTATCCCAAATATGGTAGCATATTCCATGCAGGAACGGACTTGAGCTCTATAAAGGGTAAGGAGCTTTTTCGCAATCAAGTAGCGTATGGTTCTTGAAAGGATGTCAGTCTTTTTATAAGCAGTTACTGCTACGGACTCTATATAGCTCCCGAAGTTAAGGTTGGAAGATAATTCCATACCTAAGAGCTGTAGTCGGTCAGATAGAAGAACGGATACGCCACGAAAAGTGGTAGCCAGCCCAAAACCACTCTTTTTTGTGGAAAATATACAAGCCAGCGTTTTGGTGGGGTTGAGTCTGAGACAATTTGAAGGGTCTGATTCAATTTGTCCACTATGTTAGATCCTAAATCCTCAGTGTCACCTCTACTTGCACGTGTACGACAAGTATCCCTCGACTATCGTACTATCATCGGCATGCCCCAGAATCTCGGACGTAGCTAACAATATAATCGATGTGCAGTAGAAAGAGTGTAGCTAAAAGCACAGATCACTGAGGGAAGCCAGCATTTATTGCAAGTGAGTCGGAGGTGTACGATCGAGGTCTCCCGCGCGTGATCACTTTTGGAAAAATATACCGTGCACGCGCATCGTGACTTCTTAGGAGCGGCGCTTGTAAACGTGAAAATACTGCACAGGATTTTAGCCTTAAGGGTGATCACGCGCGGGTGACCTCGATAGTACCCATCATGAATTACTCTGATGCGACGTTCAGTCAGGAAATCCATGATTCAGGCACAAACTGCAGAGGGGATCCCATAGGAGGGTTTACCAAAAACATTACATAATAGGTAAAGTTATCTTCAGACAGTGATGGCAATATATTTTTAAGTGTATACATGAAACCATTTGGGGCATACGTCACATCCAATATTTTTATCTTCTTCTTCGACATCACTCATCAACTCTTTCGCATAGCTGGCGCACAAAGAATATCAGGCAGCCGACATTAGGATTTCTAATTGCGATAGACAAATCTCAATATCGACCACTCTGCCGATATTGAGATTTATCGATCATACTGATCCCTTATCTCGGCCACGCAATTATTAAATAAAAAAAATAAACAAATTTTAAAATATACTACCTAAACGGTACCTTGACTCTTTATCTTTAAGAAGAAATAAAATAAAATAACTTTGGTATGTTTATTACAATTGAAATACTTCTCAACGCAATGATTCGATTCACGAATTTGACCTGAAAATGCCGCAAAACGACGCACGTCCGTACCTCCTGCACTTTTTTGCCTATTATTCGTTCAAATTTTGAGATATTCATAAAAAATTAAGGGAGGTTAAGCGTAAGGGTATACAGTTGCTATTTGCATAAAAACAATTATGATTTTAGGACATTCTTTTAAGTTATGGCGCATTTTCTCTAGACGGCCGATATTAGGAGGGGGCCGATATAAAGAGCCTCCACCCTACATCATAGCACGAACTGAATATCTGACTTTACTTACCAGTACTTACACCAATGCTTGCTTTATGATCTTATTCCCTATCTAGCACTTATCGTCGTTAAGTAAACACTAAGCAGCTAAGTAGGTAGTTCAATATCTATCGAGTGTAACTGCCATTGAAAGATATACTTACCTTTAGATAGGTACCTAAGTTTAATGTCAAATAGATAAATTAAAACTTACGTTGAAAAGCGCGACAAATGCTTTGCTTCAGCCTCTGTTCTTGTGATCCATTGTTCAATATACAGACCGGTGCGAGCGGACGTGTGAGAGGACTGAAATCAACTAACTAGCTAACTAAGCTAGAAGTACCCCCGTGTCCCTCCATTTAAGCCATTACAAAATTTCAGTATTTTAATATAAATAACAGTTAAAAAATTGTTGTACAAAAATGTTTATACTACAACAATTTTACAGTACCAAAAAAAAATTCTGTACTGGAATTTAACAGTCTCAAAATATATTTAAATGACGTCATACAGAAAAAAACTATACCGTTATTCATACCGGTAAACAGTCCCTGCTGTAAAAAGAGTAAAACACAGTTGTTGTCTCACCCGCGCGTAGATGGGCGGGTTGTCGCAGAGCTTCTTGAAGATCTTGTTGTCTCCCGCCACCAGCTCGAGCGACTTCTCCTCCTCGTAAGCATCCACGTCGATTACCTCTGCAACATAAATAATTAACATAATAAACATATTTTTTCACTAGGACCAGTTTTGTTGATGCCATAAAAAAGGTAAAGGTGTTTATTGGATCTACTTCGTAGTCTATGTCCCAAATTTGCACAACATTTTTTTGGGCCCAGTCTTTTGCATTGTCCTTTGAATAAATTAAATTAAACTAAATTAAATTCGTTCATTTTCAAATGTCACAGATCCATATTTAGGTTAGTAAAACAATGCATACTTAATAACTACATTACGTTCACGATAAAAAGTCCCTTAGCCGTTATATTGGCAGCATTGCCTACGCTTTGTAAATCTGTCAAAAAACAGATTGAAAGTATTGAAAAACAGTAGTTCCAATATAGCGGCTAGAGGTATCTTATCGTGAACGATCTCTAGATTAGTAAAGAAATGTCAGCAGAAATTACATTAAATTGAAGGGTTTCAGCTCATAATTCACCTTCTCATAATGTCAACCGGACAAAAAATCCACATTTGTTATAACGTCAACTTCGCAAAAAGGCAACTTCTCGAAATGTCCACTTCTCGCAATGACAACTTCGCATTTGGTCAACTCTTAAATTTGTGTTAGGTTAGGTTAGAACTGCGACCACTAAACGCCAGAACCGAATTCTACCCATTCTAACACAAATTTAAAAGTTGACATTATGCGAAGTTGACCAAATGCGAAGTTGTCATTGTGAGAAGTGGACATTTCGAGAAGTTGCCTTTTTGCGAAATTGACAATCTAAGAAGTTGACGTTATAAGAAATGTGAATTTTTAGTCCAGTTGACATTATGAGAAATTGACATTATGAGCTGAAACGAATTGAAATTTGAAGTTTCAAGTGTGAATAAATGAATGAACTTGATTGTCGGTCGCTCACCGTCCGCGGGCATCTTGGCGAAGGCCTTGACGGAGATGCGCGAGCGCCGGGCGGGCGCGCGGCGGAACTGCACGGGGCAGGGCGGCGCGCGCCGGCTGTTGATGGCGTAGTACTGCTCGTGGCGGCACTCCAGCGCACTGTCCGTGAGCAGGATGTGGCCTGAACACCAGACAATCGATGTTTTATACCTAATGAAGCTTAGGATTTACAAGTGGATAGAGTAAACTAGATCTATACAAAATTGTCGTGGTAGCTTTTAAGAAAAGTTGTGTTATATCGTTCTGAGCTTATTTTTGTATTTTGTATCACTTTTTCAACACAGCTCGGGTTTGTGATCAACAATCCACATTAGGCAATCCTCATTTTGGAGAATTGTCCAGTACCTTTCATTGTAACGATGACTTGATTTCAATGATGGAAGACTTTGCCCTGCAGTGGGACATTATCAAATTGATACTATTGTCTATAATGGGGACACGGGAGAAGATGTGCGTTTTAATTGTCACAGGCTTGGTAGTAGAAGTGTGTAGATATACCGACAAGTATGTCACTCATGTGTCTGTACTGTTCCGTATGTACTGTACGGTGTGCGCTCCGTCCATGAACTCGCTGATGGTCTGTGTGTCTGTACTGTACTGTACCGGTGGGCAGCGTCCAGAGCGGCAGCGTGGTGTCGAGGCGCATGAGGGCGAAGGGCGCGGTGTCCGCTCCGTCCATGAACTCGCTGATGGTCTGTGTGTCTGTACTGTACTGTACCGGTGGGCAGCGTCCAGAGCGGCAGCGTGGTGTCGAGGCGCATGAGGGCGAAGGGCGCGGTGTGCGCTCCGTCCATGAACTCGCTGATGGTCTGTGTGTCTGTACTGTACTGTACTGTACCGGTGGGCAGCGTCCAGAGCGGCAGCGTGGTGTCGAGGCGCATGAGGGCGAAGGGCGCGGTGTCCGCTCCGTCCATGAACTCGCTGATGGTCTGTGTGTCTGTACTGTACTGTACCGGTGGGCAGCGTCCAGAGCGGCAGCGTGGTGTCGAGGCGCATGAGGGCGAAGGGCGCGGTGTGCGCTCCGTCCATGAACTCGCTGATGGTCTGTGTGTCTGTACTGTACTGTACTGTACCGGTGGGCAGCGTCCAGAGCGGCAGCGTGGTGTCGAGGCGCATGAGGGCGAAGGGCGCGGTGTCCGCTCCGTCCATGAACTCGCTGATGGTCTGTGTGTCTGTACTGTACTGTACCGGTGGGCAGCGTCCAGAGCGGCAGCGTGGTGTCGAGGCGCATGAGGGCGAAGGGCGCGGTGTGCGCTCCGTCCATGAACTCGCTGATGGTCTGTGTGTCTGTACTGTACTGTACTGTACCGGTGGGCAGCGTCCAGAGCGGCAGCGTGGTGTCGAGGCGCATGAGGGCGAAGGGCGCGGTGTCCGCTCCGTCCATGAACTCGCTGATGGTCTGTGTGTGTGTCTGTACTGTACTGTACTGTACCGGTGGGCAGCGTCCAGAGCGGCAGCGTGGTGTCGAGGCGCATGAGGGCGAAGGGCGCGGTGTCCGCTCCGTCCATGAACTCGCTGATGGTCTGTGTGTCTGTACTGTACTGTACTGTACCGGTGGGCAGCGTCCAGAGCGGCAGCGTGGTGTCGAGGCGCATGAGGGCGAAGGGCGCGGTGTCCGCTCCGTCCATGAACTCGCTGATGGTCTGTGTGTCTGTACTGTACTGTACTGTACCGGTGGGCAGCGTCCAGAGCGGCAGCGTGGTGTCGAGGCGCATGAGGGCGAAGGGCGCGGTGTCCGCTCCGTCCATGAACTCGCTGATGGTCTGTGTGTCTGTACTGTACTGTACTGTACCGGTGGGCAGCGTCCAGAGCGGCAGCGTGGTGTCGAGGCGCATGAGGGCGAAGGGCGCGGTGTCCGCTCCGTCCATGAACTCGCTGATGGTCTGTGTGTCTGTACTGTACTGTACCGGTGGGCAGCGTCCAGAGCGGCAGCGTGGTGTCGAGGCGCATGAGGGCGAAGGGCGCGGTGTGCGCTCCGTCCATGAACTCGCTGATGGTCTGTGTGTCTGTACTGTACTGTACTGTACCGGTGGGCAGCGTCCAGAGCGGCAGCGTGGTGTCGAGGCGCATGAGGGCGAAGGGCGCGGTGTCCGCTCCGTCCATGAACTCGCTGATGGTCTGTGTGTGTGTCTGTACTGTACTGTACTGTACCGGTGGGCAGCGTCCAGAGCGGCAGCGTGGTGTCGAGGCGCATGAGGGCGAAGGGCGCGGTGTCCGCTCCGTCCATGAACTCGCTGATGTGTTTCGGTGGGGCACGGATCAGATTACGCGGGTGTGTGTAGTATGTCTGCGTCTTATCCCGCTCATCTGACATACAAACAGACATTTAAAACACCTACAAACTCAGGTCCCTGCCGTGAATTCTGCGATTGCGATAGCGGGAGCGGATCCGGGACGGATGTGCTGGATCCTTGTGCCTGAATGCCCCGCTCCCGCTTCCGCAAAATTCAAGACAAACGCCATATTGTACTAGATTCCCGCGGTAAGGAAAGCATAGTTTTGTGATAAAAAATAATCTAAGTCTCTCTTCAGCTCTCAAAATATAATCATAAATATCATAATGCATCCACAAGAGTACAATCTGGGCAAAACTAACCAGAAATAATAAAAAAAACTATACTCATGAAAAAAATTATGCCAAGCCGTAAGCTCGTAACGCGTTTCCCTTCACGTAAACAAAAACAATGGCATAAGTAGACGGCTTTCAGTTGAAATGACAATGAGTTGTTTGTTTAGTAGGAATGGTGTGGTATGTGGTAGTGCCTCACCGATGGCGAGCGGGTCCTGCGCCAGCGAGCGCACGCTGGCGATGGTGGGCAGCTGCGGCTCCTGCGCGTCCTCCTGCGCACAACACGCGTGGTGCATTCGTGGTTGCTCCAATGGTGAACAAATAACAAGTACTTACAAAAAAAAATCTTTTTTGTCAATGTGATCCCACTTTGATAAAAAGATATTTATTTTCGGTACTTGTTTTATTCACCATTGGACCAATCGCGACTTAACGAAAAGGCATGATGCCGCTATGAACTAATCATCAAAAAAGGTACTTTTCCGACCAATAAAATAAAAAACCTTGCCATATTGCGGAAAAATATTGGAACAAATTTCTTCAAGTGGCAACAATCAATAAAAAAACAATAAGATGTCATTCATTATTATTCTGTCAAAGTGTGATGTCAATTGTCAACCGTGCCTTGTTACTATTAGATATTGTGAGTTATTTGTGAGTATAACCATAGCAACCAAGTGTTGCTATAACCATAGCTAATGTGACGCCTCCAGAACAGGTTTTTTATTTTCCTGGTCTTGCTATAAATAAACATGCTAGAAGATTCTAAAAACAGCATCATTTTAATCAAATTCAGATGAATTTTATTCATTATAAAATAAAATAAAGCATAAAATTCTACAATCGGCCAAGTTATCTGCGACGCCATTCAGAGCGCATGACGTCACACACACTTCAGTATCGTCTTTAATACAAACGAGTTTAATAAAAATATTCATTTGTTTAATTTTGATGTACCTATTATTCTCAGTCGTTTAAATTGTCTAACTCTATACTAATATTATAAACAGGAAAGATTTGATTGTTTGTTTGTATTGAATAGGCTCCGAAACTACTGAACCGATTTGAATAATTCTTTCACTGTTGGAAATCTACAATATCCCTGGTGAACATAGGGTACTTTTGATCCCGGAAATGTGGGGGGAAGGGGGGATATTTGGAAAAAGAAATTACGCGCGGGTCAAACCGCGGGCGGAAGGCTATCAAACAATATTTCTGTCAATCTGAAGACAGCTGTCATAGGAATCAAGCTATTTTGTGACTACTATAGTGTTAAATTTATGTTAGTGTACCTGGTTGAGCGGGACCACTGTCTGCGCGCGCTCACGCCTGTCCTGTGGAGGGACGGCAATGCTGGGCGTGGCTTGTGAAGGGACAGCGACGGAGGGCGTGGTTTGTGGAGGGACGGCGCCGGCGGGCATGTTTTGTAGAGAGATGGCGATGGTGGGCGTGAACCTCGAGAGATTGTTAACCATCTTCTGGCGGAAGTCTTCGTGGAACACCGGCTTGCTTGGCGGCCCCGGTATTGGCTCTGATGAATTCACCATGTACGATATAAGTCTTTTGCGATTTGAAAGTATTTTTAAGTTAGATCAGTTGTTAAAATGACATTCACTGTAATTTTGTCATTGACCATAAGCGGGACTGTGGTACAGTATTCTATTGAGTAGCCTTTTTTCACTGAAAATAATGTGTGGAAAATATTTAAGTTTTTATTGCAAAAACACTGAAATGTACATCAAAATAACTAATTGCACAGCAATGGTTAGGTTAGGAATAAAATTTTTTTTTATGTACATTTCAGTATTTTTTTGATGTGCAGTTAAACACCACCCAAATAATGTCACACTGTAGTCTAGTCTTTTTATGCTTTGGCATTTGAATACACTTGAAATCAAAGGCTTTTCGAACCTACATTATATTTCCTTAACCTTTTTCTCTGTGGCTATGATTGATGTATATATTTGATATAATTAATTGTAAGTATAAAAATAATATCTTAGACTCCAGTAATACTTGAATCGTTTATAAATAGTTGTCCCACCGGCAACGATGAACGAGTAGCGAGTTGAGCTAGAATGTAGAAACGAGTTGGCGAGCCGCGACGAGCGAGTGCGTAGTTCTGATAGTTGCGTAGCTCGGCTAATAAAAGTGTACTCTGTGGTTCTGATCGAGTATCGCTGAGTGAGTGTTATCTGTCATAGCTCTTGTCGCTCGACAAACTAGTGAAGCGAGTCCTCGCCGGTGTGCACAGTCAGCGTTCAACTTGACGAGCCATTTGGTGTAATGGTCGAGAAGTCGGCTAATACACCAAAGGTCGCGGGTTCGATTCCCGTACGGTACAAACATTTGTGTGCATGAACATGTCTGTTTGTATCGGTCTGGGTGTTTCTATGTATGATATGTATGTATGTATTTACAAAAAAAAAAAAGTATATAAGTAATGTTTATCCGTTGTCTAGCACCCATAGCACAAGCTAATGCTTAGTTTGGGGCTAGATGGCGCTGTGTGAATAGTGTCCAGGGATATTTATTTATTTATAACTATTTATATTTGCATCTCTTTTGTTTACACGGAATGTATATCTTTTGTACGTTTCTTGAGCGAGAAAATAGCCTTAGAAATACACTGACCGTTCTTCGCCGTCCCGGCTTGCTCCTCCTGCTTCATCCCCGGCCCCATAGCCCCAGGCTGGACGATGATCTGCGGCTGGTTGATGCTGATGGTGACGGGCAGGATCACCATGGTGGGCGTCTGCGTCTGCTCGCGCGACGCCGGGTAGATCATCATGAAGTTGGTCTGCGCGCATTGCCCGCCCTGCCCCGGTTGCCCCGGTTGCCCAGGTTGCCCGGGCATGGTGAAATGCTGGCCACCGCTCATGAGCATCTGGAGCAGAATTATTTACGAGTATGT
Source organism: Mecyna flavalis (assembly GCA_949319885.1). Classification (NCBI taxonomy): domain Eukaryota; kingdom Metazoa; phylum Arthropoda; class Insecta; order Lepidoptera; family Crambidae; genus Mecyna; species Mecyna flavalis. Next base: position 132,841 of record OX439420.1, on the reverse strand, counting down.
AAAGCCTGACTCCTGGTCACACTGTATAAAAAACCAAGCCATATTGCGGAAAAATATTGGAACTAATTTCTTCAAGTGGCAACAATCAAATAATAAAAAAAAGGATGTCATTCATTGTTATTCTGTCAAAGTGTGATATCAATTGTCAACAGTGCCTTGTTTCTATTGGATATTGCGAGTTATTTGTGAGAGTAACCATAGCAACCCAGTGTTGCTATAACCATAGCTTATGTGGCGCCTCCAGAGCAGGTTTTTTATATTCCTGGTCAGGCTATACCTACTATTTTCCAGAATACAAGGAGTTCTGCTTCATTAGGATATCGATATCCAATTTGGCGACGTTGCGAAACTCTCGCCAATGAGTTAGGTCACATACATTTCAATAATGACTGATTGGAAACGTAGACTAAATGAGACTCCGTTTACTGCTAGTAGCATGTAAAAATACATTAACTAATAAATTAAGATTATAATAATTATTCCAAATGGAAATTAATAATATTATAATAAGCCAAAATCTTTTAAAATTCAATAATGTCAACAAATAAAATTATAATGTCCAGATGAGCTACATTTTTGTAAGTTTACTTTGTTGCCGGATAAAAAAGATTAAAGAATATTTTATTAATTTGAGCAGCCGGGCAGCTTTGGCTCAAATTAATAAATATAAGTATGCAAAGTAAACCGTTCTTACGGTACCTAAAATTCTAACTTAACAAACCTGGTTCACCTGCTCGACGTACGCGTTCGGTTGGTTGAACTGCGCCGGTTGGTTGACGAACTGGTTGGCCTGCTTTGCGTCTTGCTGGTTCACGAAACACGGCGACTGGCCTATTATAAAGTTCGGTTGAGCTCCCGAGGTCATCGGGCGGGTTTCTAGGTTTTTAGAGTCTTTGTATATGTGGTTAAAGTTAGTGTTCAGGGTGTCTCCCATGGTGGTTTGGCGGATTGGGGTAACTTCTATGGTTCTAGGGTCTCGGCGTAAAGGTTTAATGTCTTCGTATGTGTGGTCTAAATTAGGGCGGCTGTCTCCCGGTTTGGCTTGGCGGATTGGGGAGATTTCCAGAGTTTTAGGGTCTGGTTTTAAAGGTTTAATATCTTCGTATGTGTGGTCTAGGTTAGGGCGTAGATTGTCTCCCAAGTTGGCTTGAAGGAGCGGGAGGACTTCTATTGTTTTAGACGCTGGACGTAAAGTATTTATGTCATTAGCATAGGTGTGGTCTAGGTTAGGGCGTAGTGTGTCTCCCGGGTTAGGGCGTAGTGTGTCTCCTAGGTTAGGGCATAGTGTGTCTCCTAGGTTAGGGTGTAGTGTGTCTCCCAGGTTGGTTCGGCGGAATGGGATGACTTCTATTGATATCGAGCCTGCACGTAAAGGATTACTGTCACCGGCATAGGTATGGTCTAGGTTAGGGCGTGAGATATCCACGAGTGGTGGAACGGGCAGCGTGGCCTGAGCGCAGGTCGCGGTGGCGGGGGGTGGTGGGGGGTCGTCCACTGGCTTCGGCTTTGTGACTTGTTTCTTTTTCTTGTTCGGGTCGGGAGGTAGAATTGTGAAGAACCTGTAGAAGAAAATAACTTATCATTCTTGTTAGATATTAAGATCTTAAGGTGAGTATAAACTACAACATTTCCTCGAGCGTTTATACCGAATTGGAGTGTATTGTACCGATTAACATTATACCGATATAACGTTCTTACGAATGGTACAATACAGGCAAAAGCACAGTTAGCCTAAGCATTTCCATGTAATGTAACGTTCCTGCGAATGCTCGGCGTTTTGTTACAGGTAAATGCTAACATCGAGCGTAGTATTCGAAGAACGGTTCGAGTAAATTTAAAAGTGGCGAATGCTCGATGTTGTACAAGTAAACAGGGACTGCTTACCGGTATAAAATATCGTTATAGTACCAGTAAAAATATCAGTACTAAAATGCTATACCCATTGAATTTCGGTACAGATTTCAGTCGTTTATACAGTTATTTAAAAATAATTTTATTGCTGATACTGAAATGATGAGTGCGCGCGCCCGCGCCCCGCGGTGCCGATGCCGATCGCGCGAGGGGCCGCGGCGGGCGGGAAAGGATTAGGATTTACGGAACACGCGCCGACAGGTTGGCGATCGCGATTGTTTTTCTTTCATCCGGCGGACGAGTAATACCCAAATTATAACGTTTTACTTTTATTTAAAAGTTTTTAATTATTATTTCTTTAAACATACTTACATTACCTACCTACATACATACATACATACTTTTAAATATACGTATCAACATAGGGTGGAGGCACCAAATATCGGCCCAACATTTTTTGACCTTTCAGTGCTTATAATTTTTACATTAATAACTTTTGCTTTCTTTCAACTACTTTTTTAGGTAAAGGGATAATGAAACTCCATTATTAGGTACATTCGCGAAATTTGAATATATAGATGTTTGTTTCCGAACTTGCCGATTTCCCCTAATATCGGCCTTTAGCACCCAAATATCCGCCGCCTATAACCATAATATCGGAATACCTTTTCAAAGGGAAAAAATTTGTTCAAAAAGTATAAAATCAAAGTATTATAACATTTATTTATTTTCAAACCATATTTTATTTAACTCTATTATAAATAAGTCTTTTAAAAATAATTTACGATTTTTTTCTTTAAATATATTTACTATGCCATCACTAAGACTTGATCACAAAGTAGCCTGATGTTAAACATCTATGCGGTCTACGTTGGAGCGCGCTTGCTTAGGAAAGGCCTGTAAATTCTTGCCTTGAAGAGCACCAAGATTATAATGGTCAGGAAAGGCAGACCCAGGTAAAGAGAGAAACTTGCGCAGTCCGTATCAAAAAAGATGAAGCAGATCATTTAGTTCGTAAGCGCGGCATTTTCGCAGTATAAGGATTGGAGTCTCTGACCGAGTCAAGTCGTCCGGTGATGGAACGGAGCTGGTAGAACCAAATCGTACAGCCGAGCAACACATTCACCAAAGTAGAGCCTGTAACAGACGGGTAGGCAATCAATCTTCCTACGATGAGCGAGGCTTTGCAAGTTCTCGACCAAAGCATCATCGCCGAAAAGCCTCTTCGCATGCCGCTCAATAGAGTTCAAGGCAGCCAGCTGGCATTAAACAGAACTATCCCAAATATGGTAGCATATTCCATGCAGGAACGGACTTGAGCTCTATAAAGGGTAAGGAGCTTTTTCGCAATCAAGTAGCGTATGGTTCTTGAAAGGATGCCAATCTTTTTATAAGCAGTTACTGCTACGGACTCTATATAGCTCCCGAAGTTAAGGTTGGAAGATAATTCCATACCTAAGAGCTGTAGTCGGCAGATAGAAGAACGGATACGCCACGAAAAGTGGTAGCCAGCCCAAAACCACTCTTTTTTGTGGAAAATATACAAGCCAGCGTTTTGGTGGGGTTGAGTCTGAGACAATTTGAAGGGCCTGATTCAATTTGTCCACCATGTTAGATCCTAAAGCCTCAGTTTCACCTCTACTTGCACGTGTACGACAAGTATCCCTCGACTATCGTACTATCATCGGCATGCCCCAGAATCTCGGACGTAGCTAACAATATAATCGATGTGCAGTAGAAAGAGTGTAGCTAAAAGCACAGATCACTGAGGGAAGCCAGCATTTATTGCAAGTGAGTCGGAGGTGTACGATCGAGGTCTCCCGCGCGTGATCACTTTTGGAAAAAAAAAAGAAACAAAAAAAAAACTACCTAAAAAACTGAAAAGCAAAAAATAATTTTTAATAAGACATTCATCAAATGCGCTTATTGTCTAAGCCTATTAATTAAATTGTATTTTACGTGCTAGGTAGGTACCTACTAATCTGTTTGAAGTCGGTGCCAAGCCAAATAGTAGGTACCCAGATTACGTACCTACGTCCGCGGATTAATAAGTAACCCTTTATAATACATAATATTATTATATATCATTTTTTATTACCTTTGGCTTGGCACCGACTTCAAACAGATTAGTAGGTACCTACCTAGCACGTAAAATACAATTTAATTAATAGGCTTAGACAATAAGCGCATTTGATGAATGTCTTATTAAAAATTATTTTTTGCTTTTCAGTTTTTTAGGTAGTTTTTTTTTTGTTTCTTTTTTTTTTTGAAGTCGGTTTAATTTTTTTTTTAAAAAGTTTGTTTATTTTTCTATTTTTAGTGTGAATAACACGTAGGTAGTGAGTAAAACTCTTTCATAATAATGATAGCGAAAATACGAGTAGAATTGTATTATTTGATAATAATATTAGGTATTCATTAAGTGTTCAGCACCATGGGTAGGAGGAGAATGCGTTTATGCACCATAACCGCAGGCTAGCTAGACCCGCGGCCGTGTGTGGGACTCGAGACCGAAGCGTCCGCTACCCACTACACTCCCCCGGTTTCTACTTCACACCCGATTAGGACGAGCCGGTGCTAACCTTATTGGCTAGTGACCAGCCCATCCCCGGGTAATCATCAGCTTAGCTGCAAAAGTACATGAAATACAACTAACGTTCCACATATTCCTACAACACTGAAAGAATTATCCCCTAACTCCTAACCGTTAAGGAGTTGTACTTTCCATCATCACCTTAGCTGCAAAAGTACATGAAATACAACTAACGGTCCACATATTCCTACAATACTGAAAGAAATATCCCCTAACTCCTAACCGTTAAGGAGTTGTACCTTCCATCATCAGCTCATCAACATAAAATGATGTCTATCGGACGCAAAAACTTGAATGGCTTCAGAAAAAACAAGTAACGCGTAGGCGCAGCCTATAAAATTTGAGGTTTTCCCTTGATTTTTCCGGGATCCCATCATCAGATCCTGACATGGTGACAATGGGACCACCTCGGAACTATGCACTTTCAAATAAAAAAAGAATTATTTAAATCGGTCCACAATTGACGGAGAAATCGACGGACATACATAAAAAAAAAAAAAAAAATACATACAGTCGAACATATAACCTCCTCCTTTTTTGAAGTCGGTTAAAAATATACCGTGCACGCGCATCGTGACTTCTTAGGAGCGGCGCTTGTAAACGTGAAAATACTGCACAGGATTTTAGCCTTAAGGGTGATCACGCGCGGGTGACCTCGATAGTACCCATCATGAATTACTCTGATGCGACGTTCAGTCAGGAAATCCATGATTCAGGCACAAACTGCAGAGGGGATCCCATAGGAGGGAAATTTACCAAAAACATTACATAATAGGTAAAGTTATCTTCAGACAGTGATGGCAATATATTTTTAAGTGTAAACATGAAACCATTTGGGGCATACGTCACATCCAATATTTTTATCTTCTTCTTCGACATCACTCATCAACTCTTTTGCATAGCTGGCGCACAAAGAATATCAGGCAGCCGACATTAGGATTTCTAATTGCGATAGACAAATCTCAATATCGACCACTCTGCCGATATTGAGATTTGTCGATCATACTGATCCCTTATCTCGGCCACGCAATTATTAAATAAAAAAAATAAACAAATTTTAAAATATACTACCTAAACGGTACCTTGACTCTTTATCTTTAAGAAGAAATAAAATAACTTTGGTTTGTTTATTACAATTTTTTTTATTTTTTATTATTTAATAGTTTTTTCCACAGACTCTTGGGTCCGTGCCTTTGTTGAGTTGAAATTTTGGGTTAGTGTTAAGTTACATGTTGCTCCGCGCAGAGACAAAATGTTGGGTTAGTACTTAAACTAAAGGCTTATTGCTAGTACATACACATCGTCTGTTGTTTTAAAATTATGTACGTATATTTATATGTGTGTATTATTATTATTATTATCATGTTTTTTTTTTGTATTTTTTTTTTATTATTATCATGGTTTTTTTTATTTTGTATTTTTTTTTGTTGAACTTTTTTTTTTTTTTTTATTGTACTACTATTGAATGGTTAAAGATAAATAAAGTAATTAACTTTACAGTGTTGGAAAAAGTTTTTGCCGCACCACCCTGACATGTTGTCACCTTCGCGTACTTGGGGTGATGGGTAGTGGGGCTGTAGGATTGTAGGGAAATGGGATCGCTGCTAGTTGTGTTGGGAACTAAGTTCCGACAGCTTTTTTAGAACGACCGAGTCACCCCGACGCATTGCCATCCGTAGATTGTAGTCCCTTATTTTCGCTGGTGGTTTATTACAATTTAAATACTTCTCAACGCAATGATTCGATTCACGAATTTGACCTGAAAATGCCGCAAAACGTCGCACGTCCGTACCTCCTGCACTTTTTTGCCTATCATTCGTTCAAATTTTGAGATATTCATAAAAAATTAAGGGAGGTTAAGCGTAAGGGTATACAGCTGCTATTTGCATAAAAACAATTATGATTTTAGGACATTCTTTTAAGTTATGGCGCATTTTCTCTAGACGGCCGATATTAGGTGGGGGCCGATATAAGGAGCCTCCACCCTACATCATAGCACGAACTGAATATCTGACTTTACTTACCAGTACTTACACCAATGCTTGCTTTATGATCTTATTCCCTATCTAGCATTTATCGTCGTTAAGTAAGCACTAAGCAGCTAAGTAGGTAGTTCAATATCTATCGAGTGTAACTGCCATTGAAAGATATACTTACCTTTAGATAGGTACCTAAGTTTAATGTCAAATAGATAAATTAAAACTTACGTTGAAAAGCGCGACAAATGCTTTGCTTCAGCCTCTGTTCTTGTGATCCATTGTTCAATATACAGACCGGTGCGAGCGGACGCGTGAGAGGACTGAAATCAACTAACTAGCTAACTAAGCTAGAAGTACCCCCGTGTCCCTCCATTTAAGCCATTACAAAATTTCAGTATTTTAATATAAATAACAGTTAAAAAATTGTTGTACAAAAATGTTTATACTACAACAATTTTACAGTACCAAAAAAAAATTCTGTACTGGAATTTAACAGTATCAAAATATATTTAAATGACGTCATACAGAAAAAAACTATACCGTTATTCATACCGGTAAACAGTCCCTGCAAGTAAATGTTGTAGTCTATACTCACCTTTAGCAAACGCAACATAAGCAAAACAAGAATCTTGTAGGAGCACTACAAGTAGTAATAGTTACCAATAAACTACTTCACATAACTGTCTAGGTTCACTCACTTGACTGATTGACTGACTTGATTGACTAACTGACTAATTAACTTGACTTAACTGATTGAGTTGACTGACTGACTGACTTGACAGACTAAATTGACTTGACTGACTGACTGACTTGACAGACTAAATTGACTTGACTTAACTGACTGACTTGACTGACTGACTAAACTGACTGATTGCACTGACTGACTGACTTGACCGTCATCATCCCCACCTCTTGGTGATGTTCTTCTGCCGTATCCACTCGCTGTGCGCGTCGGCCAGCACGTGGTCCTTCCACTGCTCCTCCTCCAGCTCCCAGAACCTCTTCTCATTCTTCTTCCTTCTCTTCCTATCCTTCTTCCTCTTGTCCTTCCCCTTGTGCTTGTCTTTCTTGGCGGCCGTCTTCCGCTTCTTGGCGGGCGGCACTTGCTTCTTTTTGGATGCTGAAATACATAAATTAACTTCAAATATGTTGTGGTGTTTATAGATAATTTATTTTTTATAGTAGCTCAGTACATTGGCTCCACTTAGCCTGATGGTAAGCAAAAGGGGAACCCAAATTACCATGACAACGGACGCAACACCGTGGCATTTTATCCGTTGGCATCGCAGTACTGGCTGACAAGGGGCTTCTTCACGCTTCGTTTAAAGGAACTCATGTCATAGGAAGGGGGTAATACATGAGCCGGCAGAGAGTTCCACTTCTTTATGGTTCGACAAAAAAAGGAGACATCGAACTTTTTTGTACGCGATGTATAAATTAAGCGTCGGCCAACACTTGCAGGTGCGCAACCGCGGGGAGCGGACGTTGCTTAAGGCGAGTATTAAACCCAAAGTTGGTTTCATTCACTGGGTTTCAGTACCTCAATACCAGTGGTGGGACACCACATATGTAATATATATAAAATCGTCTATTTCAAGTGTTATAGACTCATTTACAAATTATTGAATACAATGTCAGAATATTTAGTCTCATTACATTAAAATTAAAAATTACAATATTGATAATATTTACAAATAACAATACTGTCTTCGTAACATGCCTAATGTTGTACGTAGGTCGCCAAGCACAAAGAATTTCATATAATAGTAAGCTTATTCCTAACTTTCACACAGGAGAGGCTATTCTGTTTTAACGCATTATTCACCGAAAAAGTTAGGAATGTTGTACCAAAATGTAAGTTTTGCCCATACAAAAAAAAGGGCCGAAACAGGATCATACAATATGGGACGAAACGAGAATAAAATAATCAAAATTATGTTTCGGGACGAAACAAAATCTCGTTGTTGACTGTACAATTTGATTCAAAATAGGCGCGGTAGTGTCGTTCATTTGGCAACGACACTACTGGTAGTGCGGCTGGTAGTGTCGTTGCCAAGAAATGGTTTAAATTTGATGTTTCATGTGAAAATGTTTGTTTTTAAAACTGTTTGTCGCAACTTGATACGACAAGGCTAACGAGGCTATTGCCATCGAGACAGGTTCTAACAGTACTAATGATATCTTTGCATCTATACATAGGAAGCGCATGTGTATGTGTGTGTGTGTGTGCGTGTGGGTGCGAGTGCATGCTTTCTTCTTCTTCTTCTCGCGTCGATACCCCAATTACTGGGGGTCGTGACCTCCTCTATGTAGCAACTTGTGCTTTATTATTGACCGCCATTGATGTCGATCTGCGGCGGTATGGAAAGCGTCGTGGAGTGTGGACTCGAGTGTGGTGCGGATCTGGTCGTTCCAACGGGTCGGGCTTCTCCCTCTGGGTCGTTTCCCTTCGACCTTGCCTGCAACCACAAGTTTCTCCAGGTTGTCGTCTCCCTTTCTGGCAATGTGGCCGAAGTACTCAAGTACCCTGCGCAGGCATATGGTGGATAGCCTGGTCTGAACCTTAAGCTCACGCAGGATAGACACGTTGGTACGGTGGGCTGTCCAGTGAATGTTTAACATTTTCCTCCAACACCACATCTCGAAGGCATCTATGCGATTTCGGTCGGCCTTTTTCATGGTCCATGTTTCAGCACCGTAAAAAAATATGGAGAACACCAGGGTGCGCACAAGATTCATCTTGGTATTTCGGGAGATGTTTCTGTCCTTCCATATTTTCTGCAGCTGCGTCATAGCGTTTTTGGCCATGCCAATCCTTCTTCGAATTTCGGCCTCGCAGGACCCCTTGTTGGAAATGCTTGAGCCCAGGTAAACGAGATTTTCTACTACTTCTAGGTCGATAGTGCCACTGAGCTCCAGCCACATTGAAGAGGTTTTCTTGGGAAAATGATTGTGGTGGGTTCCCACGTCCTTCCACATCAGTCTTTTTGAAGGGGATTTAGTCCCTTCAGGCTTCTGAAGGCCTGGGTATGGGTTATTTACCGCCGCCCATTGCTCGGCGTTGACGTTTTACAGCTGGTTATGTCTCCTCTCAGCGAACCCTCCTCTTTTCTCACTCGGGCTTGGGACCGACGACGGCAGAGTATGTGTGTGTGTGTGTGTATGCGTATGCGTGCGCGTGTGTGTGTGTGTGTGTATGTGTGCGTGTGTTCGTACCGGCGAGCTCGGCGCGTAGATCGCGGTAGAGGTCGGCGGTGAGGCGGCGGAGCGCCCTGGCGGCGGCCGGGCCGCTCCCGCCAGTCTCGCCGCCGCCGCCGCCGGCCGCTGCGTCCTGCGCGTCCAGGGCGGCCAGCGCGCGCTTCAGGTCCGACTCCAGGGGCATCCACTCTAAACAACACAACATCAGCCTATCAGTCCACTGCTGGACATAGGCCTCTCCAAAACACCGCCATAGCTCTATGGAGATCATTCTTGTTGTAAATCTTAGCATAGTATTAATGACCTAAACAAGAATTTTGGAAGTTCCTTCAAATACCGCCGACCGCCGCCTCCGTGGAACAGTGGCTAAGCTCGGGTATAAAAACACGGAGGTCGTGGGTTCGATTCCCACCTTAGGTCTGGTTGGTGATAGGGCTTTTTCAGAGTCCGACTGGCTAGCTCCCACCCTCACAGGTAAAATCTGCCGCCATAGTAGCTCTGGGTGTGTTCCGGCAGTATAAATGTGTGAGCCAGTACACTTGAAATCAAAAGATTGAAGATCAAATGAGCCTAGTCTGGCAGCGGTTTGGCCGCCGTAGCCAAATAACGAGTTATTAGGAAGACATTCAAAAATGCCCTAAATAAATATATTTTATCTACATGCATACCCTAATATGTCTATTTTATAGTCAGGATCGATGAGCAAACGTCCTATATTTAGATATGAGTATCTGTGGCTGCATCATAATGTTTACATTTTAGTATCGGTAACCGATACCTTAATTACATTCAAATTTCGAACGTCTTCTTAAAAAGTAAAAATTAATGGATTTGAAGCTAACATATGTAAGCAAAACATCTTGATGTATTTTCAAAGGTACCAGGAGAGCATAACCGCAGCGTAACTATTCATTAAATCAAAGAGTTTGAAAGACGCGAACTAGCCGCAGCCGGCAGGGCCTAACTAGGTTAACAAGCGACTGCGCCGGTCCACACTAATTAGTAACGGGCCAGCTTCTTGTAACTCTGCTCTCCTGGTACTACGGATTATATTCCACGCGGTTTCACATCGATCCTGACTTTAAAATAGACATATTATCGTATGAATGAAGATAAAGTTATGTATGTGACTATACTCATGTGATCCTTTTATGAAACTCACTTCGTTCGTACCACATTCGTATTTTAATGACCCTCATTATGCAACAGCCACATAAATAACTATTTTTATTTCGACAGTCTCGGCAGCCGGCGACTGACCTGGGTCACCCTCGTCGGGCTCGGGATGGGTGTGCGCCGGCACGCCGCCGTACCGCGTCAGCAGCTCTAAGGGAAGCGGCTGCACCACCACCGATACTGGACGACACATGCGACGCAGGACACGCGCCGCGCGCGACAACTGCACACTGCTGGATAAGTTCAATAAGTAATAAAAATTATTTATTTTCCACTAGCCTTCCGCCCGCGGTTTCACCCGCGCGTAATCTCTTTTTTCAATTATCCCCCCTTCCCCCCACATTTCTAGGATCAAAATTACCCTATGTTCACCGGGGATAGTGTAGCTTTCCAACAGTGAAAGAATTATTCAAATCGGTTCAGTAGTTTCAAAATTGATATTCCCGCGGGAATGAGACGTTTCCCGTAGAAATTTCTTAGCCTATGTCCTATTCCGGGTTATAAACTATACGTATGCCTTTCATCTAAATCCGTTCAGCCGTTTAGGCGTGATTGAGGAACAAACATCCAAACATCTAAACATCCAAACATCCAGACTTACGCATTTATAATATTAAGTAGGATAGTAGGATTACAATAAGGCCGTTTTCTCACTACATACGCGAAACAACACAACATTAACATAACACTTAAAGTTGTGTTGATGTCGACTTGTCCATCCCTTTTTCACTAACACGACTCCAACATAGCACAACTGTCACATTTTGTAAACGGGCGCGCATTCGCAAGGAATGTTGTGTCAGTGTCGTGTTGCCTGTAGTGAAAAAGACCCTATAGAGTCTGAAAGGCGGCGATGTTGTCACAACAAAAAAGTTGATCCGATCTTGCCGACAAGACAACATAGCCGAATTGTTGGTTCAAAGTTGTGTTTAGTGTTGTGTTGGTTTTACGTAGTGAGAAAACAGCCTAAGACTATTCCAATTATACATATTCAGATAAAGTTAAAATATAAATCTGTGCTAATGGCCTTGGTTATGTATGAGACTCTGGTGCCTAAAAAAAATTATAGAATCGATTTGATTTAAATTGAAGAATGAAATATATGAATTTACTAGCTATTTTGGGACGGCATCTAGGAACGAGTATATAATCATGTTAGAATTCTTAATCGAAGAGCGCAACATCAGACTTTACATGTAAACTGTCTTTTTTCTTCGTTATGAAAATTGATTACCAATCACGCTCTCGTTACCTGAAGCCGTGTTTTATTGTTGGGTTCCTTCGCACTTTAGATTTACCGCGTTTTTTTAGTCGTGGTTTTCCCGCAGCAGGACGTTTCACATTTAAAAGTACTATCGATTTTTGCAAGTAAGAGAAAAAAAAATCTTTTTTTTTTTATTTTGACGGGAAAATGGAAATCAAGTGTTGGTAAAGAGTGAATTATCATCTTCTTGACAAACGCGAAGGGAAATGATCCCAGCAAGTGACAGTCCGCAACGAAGCTAGTACCATTGATTCGAGTTACGTCTATCACAGTCGTAAAACTTTTGATATAACTAAAAAAAAAACTTCATTAATCTATTGTACTACTTAGATTGAACCATTTTACTGCGGGAAAACAACGACTAAAATGTCACGCAGTATTTTGGGTCACTTGGACAACAGATATAAACATAATTATTATCTACTTACGTTTCAAAGCTCCTCAGCGTCCCCATATCCGAACTATCAGCATCGCTCATCGAAGACCCACTCTCTGACTCACTCTCTTCACTCTCGGACCCACAACTACGACGCTGACCGCTGCCTTCCACCAGCAGCGACCCATCATCATCATCGTCTTCCATCACCAGCGTCTTGGACACGCCACGACCGCCCACTTTGGCGTGGGCCACGCTGGGAGATGGGAGATCCACTTTGGGTAAGTTCTCTTTGGTAGTTGATATGGCTGTGTCGATTCTTACTAATGGTACCACCGGAACCTTATTGCATATTGACTCTGAAAATGCGATTGTTTATGGTTATTTTTTTTTTAATTAGATAGGTATTGTTTATTGTATGAAATATTACACAGAAAAACACGTTAAGTAATTTAGTGGTACAATATGGGCGGGCTTATCGTTAATAGTTAAGTTTTACTATCCTTTTTAATTTTACAATATTATTTTTGTGTTATTTGTATAATAAGGTGACTAAGAGTTATTTTCACCGCAATCCGATACGTTTATCGTAATTTATTTGTATTAAAAAAAGAAACAATAAATACAATAATAAATCTGAGAAATACTATTACAAGGAACTTACCTGACGGAATAACTGGGAATAATAAGTACACACTTATCAATCCAAATAAAATTACTATTTAGTTAATAAACTAGCTGGTAGGGAAAAAAAGATTGACGTGCAAAATTATTTTTTAAAAATCTATTTGCAGAATAAATGATTTCATTTCATTTCAAACAATCGTCATTTTAAAATTACTGAAAGGACCTTAAATGACTCCTAAAATCTGTCATAATTTAATAATTATTAAATAAAACTTACCTATATCTCTGAATACTGCTTTAACTGGAGTCATAATCCTCGAACTACAAGGCTCAAGAACCAACGCCAAATTTCTTCCTTCATTCGGTTTTGAGACACGCTCGTTATTCTCAACTATCTCCATTGCCGCTAACCCACTTGATTCTGTGTTTTTGCTTTTGTCTACAAATGAGGAAATAGGCTTTTCTTTTTCTAAAATGTCATCATTAATATTATTTTCTGTAACTGCTGTTAATGTACTTATATCTTCTTTTTTGACATCATCTGGAACTTCATTATTTATACTAACATCTTGACACAACATGTTGGCACTTTCACTCACTTGTGCCACATTTTCCTGTACTACAGTTGTTTTATTAATACTGTCATCTTTATCTTGTTTTAAATTTAAATCGTTTTTTAAAATATTTTTAAGAATATCTGCAGGTTGTTCATCTACAGTAATCTTGGTGGGCGATTGTTTAATTTGAGGATCTGCAACATCTAATATGGTTGCCTCTGATTCTTTAATATTGGGGATCGTACTGTCTTCTATCTTGATCGTGGAAGATTCAATGTGAGTATTAGTTAGACTTAGACTATCTAAAAGGTTTGAAGCAGTTGCTTCGATCTGAGAATTGGTGATATCTGAAGGCAATTCTTTGCTTAGTATAGCATCATCTGTTTGGGAATTTCCAGTTTCATCATTATTCACATTTACGCTTTCTACGTCGTCACTTCTTGTGTTATCAAAATCATTACTACTGCTAGAGTCATTCTTAATAGTTTTATCATTACTGTTAATTGCAAGTGTGTTTGAAACATTTGAACTTATTTCATTATTCGATTCTATAGTTCCTATTACAGTATTATTTATATTTGTAGTCTCCTTAATGTTAAAAGTTTCACAATTATTTAATAATTTCTCCTTGTTGTCCACATTTTCAGGTAACTCTTTGTTTATATTATTGCTCTCGGGAATATTGTCGTGATTCTCAGTATTATTCCCTACACTCATAGTTTCATTAGAAGATTCATTTTCATGTTTTACATTTATGCTTGAGTCATCAGCTGGCCCTTTCCCTGCATTAACATCGGTGGGGGGTTTATCATCTTTGGTTTCAGTAACATTATCAATTTCACTACTAGATTCTGTGACTTCACTTACGTCTATTTCAACAGCTTTATCAATAACATCAGTCTCTTTTATACCAGATCTTGTTTCAGTGGTAATTATTACAGCGTTGCTTTCATTACAGTTATTAGAATTATTATCTACAATAGATTTTTCTTTATACATAGAACTTTCTTTATTACTATTATTACCCGTGACAGTTTTTACATTAGTCATATTAGGAGTCTTTGGGTCATCATCGGCTTGGATTTGATTCTTACTATCTGCTTTGGAACTATTTTGAGTTTCTATGCAAATGCGGCCTTTACTCACGTACACTGCCGTTACATTTGAAGCGGATACTTTACTTAATATATTCTCATTTACAGACTTATTCGAGCTAGGTAAATCATCTATATAAATATTATTTATGGGCACGATTCCTGGTTTAATAGGAAGTTCAGTCTTGTTAAGCGAATGATCTACAGTGCTGGTAGTATTTAAATTAACATCATTGACTAGATAAGGTATTCCAGGTTCAGAATTTGAGTCATCATCAATACTTATTACATCTTCATTAGGTTTTTCACTGGAAACAGTGACCCTATCCGCTGCAGTCTGCACATCAGATATAATTTCCATAGCAGTACTATTTTCAGAAGCCATATTTTCAATATAATCATTGTCTGGGCTTACATAATCTTCATCAATGATCATCGCGTCATCATCATCATCATCATCATCACTTTCAAATATGATCCTAGTCTGAGCGGCCTGCGGGTCTATACTCAGCAGCGTGTCCATACTCGCCTTCATTTGGTCATCTACTTCCATTTCTTGAGTGTCGTTCACTTCATCATTCAGATTTATAACTTCTTCATTAGTTTGAAGTGTTGTATTAACCGATAAGTTTGTATGACCTTTTTGTTTCGTGGGTGGTAACGTTACTTCATCGTCATCATCTACATCTATAATGTCTGTAGTCTGACGTATTTTTTGAGAGGGACCTGAATGGTCTGCGCGAGTGGTGGCGGGTGGTACGTCTTTATCAATTTCTTTATTTAGTGTTAAACGTGATGGGCCGTCTGTGTGTCGACGCTTGTCTTTAGTCTGACGTTTTCTTTTTTGAGAGGGACCTGTATGGTCTTTGCGAGTGGTAGCGGTTTGTATGTCTCCATCAATTTCTTCATCTGTGTGTCGAGACTTGTCTGCTTGTATGTCCAGTTTCTGCAGTGAAACTACATCTTTGTCTTTAGTCGGACGTTTTCTTTTTTTAGAGGGACCTGTATGGTCTTTGCGAGTGGTAGCAGGTGGTACGTCTTTGTCAATTTCTTCGGCTTCTGTAACACGTGAAGGGCCACTTGTGTGTCCAGGCTTGTCTGCTTGTGTGTCCAGTTTCTGCAGCGAGACGAGTGACTGCAGTTCCTGTGCATCTCGCTGCAACTGCTCTTCCAGTTTATTCTTCCGCGCCGCCTTCCCCATATCATGGGGTTTCGGCATGGCTTTAGTTTTAGAACTAGGGTTAAACCTATTTCGAGATTTGTACAGCCTATTATACACTTCCATGGCTGAAAGTAAATTAAGTTTTATTAGAGACCAGATGGGCGTAACGTACATTTTATTACAAGGGGCAATGATATTGTAATAAAAAAGAGGTAGATAGGTTATGTCAGTACTGAAGTGAAGTCAAAAATTGTCCACGGCGTACGTATAGACCGACAAACTTATCTGTTCCGGTGGCGGCGTCGCTATTATGTTTTTAGTACTGTCATTAAATATTGTTTTTACATTGCAAAAACTGACATTTCACGTAGTTCCAATTTTGGCCACCGAAACAGATAAGTTTGTCAAACTGTAAATGCTTTTATGTGACAGCTCATGTATGCTAATTAGCTCAATTTTCGGGTGCCACTTTTTTATCTCAAGTAAACTATCTACCTATTTTTTATTATTTAATATCATTGCCAAGGGGGTGAAAAGGGGGTTGGAAATTTGTATGAAACTCCATCATTTTAAAAGTTACAGTCTTGAAATTTTGATTAGGAAGTAGATTTTTTGTTCGGTGTCAGTTTCAAATAAAGATAAAAAGGGGTGCTTGGGTATTCACCTCCCAAGGGGTGTTTAAAAGGGTTTTAAGTTTTGAATTTCAAATTTTGTACAGGGGTGCTTCATAATGTGTAAGTTTCTACTAATAAGAGGTTGATGAAAGTTACCTGCCAGGGGGGCTTCATAGTGTTTTATAGGGTGTATGCAGGTAGACTTCATGAAGTGTAGTCAATAAGTAAACAAAACATTTGATAAAAAGAAGCGACTGTAGGAGGGTACCTCTGACGATGGCGGCGTCGTCTTCTAGGGTGTCGACGGTCTGCACGTCAGCTATCTCGTCCTCGTGGTCGCACAGCACGCGCTCGGCCGCCACGCTGGCGCGCCACGACCACTGCGGCCGCGTCACCGTGTGTGGGAACCTGCCCGACCACCGACAACCATCAACCATCATCGTCAACAATAGTCAACATCATTTTGCCGAACCATAAAGAAGTGGAACTCTCTGCCGGCTCATGTATTTCCCCCTTCCTATGACATGAGTTCCTTTAAACGAAGCGTGAAGAAGCACCTTGTCAGCCAGTACTGCGATGCCAACGGATAGAACGCCACGGTGTTGCGTCCGTTGTCGTGGTAATTTGGGTTCCCCTTTTGCTTACCATCAGGCTAAGTGGAGACAATGTACTGAGCTACTATAAAAAAAAATCACCCACCACCATCATCATCATCCCAGCGTATTCCCGATTGCATCCAGTATGGTGCTCAGGGTTCGCTTCGACTATGATCTTAGATTTGACAAGCCTGGTATTACAGTAGAGCGTTTGCCTTCTAACCTCCGCAACCCTTCCGAGGGAAACAGACCTACTAAGAATATAGTCGGGACCGACGGCTTAACGTGACTTCCGAAGCACGGAATCATCATTCTTTTCAGACATTCAGGTGATCCAAGCCTGCAATGTCCTAACCAAACTGGAAACAAACACAGTGATGTTCCCCGCGGGGTTTGAACCCACGACCTCCAGGTTTTTTGAGCCCAACGCTCCAACCACTGTACCACGGAGGCAGTTAACTTGATTTCAAAGATGGAGGCTGTACAAAGTACAGTTTATTACTTAGTTGGCATAAGTTGTTTACGCTATACGAGTCTTCTAAGCTATTAGTTCTAAGCAGCCTTCAACAGTGTGCACACATTGTAACATTTTATTTTCTTAATAAATCAAGTACATCAAGTTTTCGAGTGTTTATCAAGATCACCCAAGAGCAAGTAAATGTATGAACCAATCAAGGGCTCATACAGAGGCCATTAGGCTGGACACTTTACATACTCGTTGGCAACCTCCCTGAGCAGGCGGTGCGGCGGCGGCGGCGGCGGGCCGGGCGTGGGGTTCGCTTCCCGGCGGCACGCGGCCGTGAGCTGCTCGCGCACGTCGCTCTTCAGCTCCCACCAGCGCCGCTGCAGCAGCAGCAGCGACGACGAGAACCCGCTGGAACATACGTGTACCGAGTTGCCTACAACTTAGGTCCAAATCCTACTATCCTACTAATATTATAAATGCGAAAGTCTGGATGTTTAGATGTTTGGATGTTTGTTCCTCAATCACGCCTAAACGGCTGAACGGATTTAGATGAAATTTGGCACACGTAAAGTTTATAACCTGGAATAGGACATCGGCTATAAAATTCCTACGGGAAACGTCTCATTCCCGCGGGAATATCAATTTTGAAACTACTGAACCGATTTGAATAATTCTTTCACTGTTGGAAAGCTACACTATCCCCGGTGAACATAGGGTACTTTTGATCCTGGAAATGTGGGGAGAAGGGGGGGATATTTGAAAAAAGAGATTACGCGCGGGTGACACCGCGGGCGGAAGGCTAGTTAAAAAATAATTCAAGCCAAATGTGAACCAGCAACAAATTATTTAAAAGGAAGTCATTAATTTTTATAATATTTAAAGCATTTTCCCTGCTTAATGGCGATATTAATATAACTATATTAGAAAAAATTCAATTCAATCAGGTATCAGGCGGGACTCGAACCCACGTCCCTTGCTGTCCGGGCGAGTGCACTACCAACTATGCTACCGAGACAACGACTCAACGATTGGTAAATACTTATGAAAGTATTCCTTTCAGATGTTGTAGTAGTAATTACTGCAACACTGAAGAGATGGCGCTACCGTAGCGTAAAATCAATACTAAAAGAAATTCAACGGGTCTGCTAAGGGTTTGCATTAAAAAGAAGTCGATTCCTTCGAGCCAGGTATAGGTAAACAAGCAAAAACTATTTATTCAGAAGTTATCACATTATCTAGTCCTTCAAGCCGGATAAGAATGAGTGAGAGAGTAGTTAATGGCACATCTTCTAGTCCTTCGAGCCGGATAAGAATGAGTGAGAGAGTAGTTAATGGCACATCTTCTAGTCCTTCGAGCCGGATAAGAATGAGTGAGAGAGTAGTTAATGGCACATCTTCTAGTCCTTCGAGCCGGATAAGAATGAATGAGAGAGTAGTTAATGGCACATCTTCTAGTCCTTCGAGCCGGATAAGAATGAGTGAGAGAGTAGTTAATGGCACATCTTCTAGTCCTTCGAGCCGGATAAGAATGAGTGAGAGAGTAGTTAATGGCACATCTTCTAGTCCTTCGAGTCGGATAAGAATGAGTGAGAGAGTAGTTAATGATACATCCTCTAGTCCTTCGAGCCGGATAAGAATGAGTGAGAGAGTAGTTAATGGCACATCTTCTAGTCCTTCGAGCCGGATGGTGTGTACTCACGCTTCCCGGTAGCGGCGCAGCGCGCTGACCCACAGCCGCAGCCGCAGCTCGCGCGGGCCCGCCTCCTCCAGCCGGAACTGCGCCGCCAGCTGCAGCAGCAGCCACAGCGACTCGCCCGACAGGTCCTCCACCTAACGGTTACCAACGGTTACCAACAGTTGTCAACGGTTACCAACGGTTACCAACAGTTACCAACAGTTGTCAACGGTTACCAACGGGTATTAAAAGGTACCAACGGTTACCGAAAAGTACCACCAGTTCCCAAAAAATGTGATTAGGTTTCTCTATTCGGAATACACGGTCACACTCCGGGGTCTGACACGTGGCAGTGTAGAACACCCCCGTGGCTCGGAAAGCACGTTAAGCCGTCGTCAGGTATTATTATACAATGTACTCCATTTCAGGCATCTGAGAACATAACATTAGGCGTTCTGGTCCCTAGGATCCCATGTTAACCCCCATGGAATGAGGTAAGTCTATGGCTCCCAGGGGACCGGCATCATAAAACACAAGAGAAGTAATATTATTATTTGAAGGTCTCGGGATTCAAGGCGACAAAATATGTGAATCTTAGTGGCAAAACCACATTGGGCATGTTCGAGTTAGTTGCAGGTGGGCCACAGTGGGCTACTCGGCCACTCGTGCGGCGCGAGGGTGACGCCGGTGGGCGGCAGTGGGCTACTCACCAGCCAGCGGGCGCGCTCCGACTGGACGCGCAGCTCGGCGTCCACCACGGTCCACTCGTGCGGCGCGAGGGTGACGCCGGTGGGCGGCAGTGGGCTACTCACCAGCCAGCGGGCGCGCTCCGACTGGACGCGCAGCTCGGCGTCCACCACGGTCCACTCGTGCGGCGCGAGGGTGACGCCGGTGGGCGGCAGTGGGCTACTCACCAGCCAGCGGGCGCGCTCCGACTGGACGCGCAGCTCGGCGTCCACCACGGTCCACTCGTGCGGCGCGAGGGTGACGCCGGTGGGCGGCAGTGGGCTACTCACCAGCCAGCGGGCGCGCTCCGACTGGACGCGCAGCTCGGCGTCCACCACGGTCCACTCGTGCGGCGCGAGGGTGACGCCAGTGGGCGGCAGTGGGCTACTCACCAGCCAGCGGGCGCGCTCCGACTGGACGCGCAGCTCGGCGTCCACCACGGTCCACTCGTGCGGCGCGAGGGTGACGCCGGTGGGCGGCAGTGGGCTACTCACCAGCCAGCGGGCGCGCTCCGACTGGACGCGCAGCTCGGCGTCCACCACGGTCCACTCGTGCGGCGCGAGGGTGACGCCGGTGGGCGGCAGTGGGCTACTCACCAGCCAGCGGGCGCGCTCCGACTGGACGCGCAGCTCGGCGTCCACCACGGTCCACTCGTGCGGCGCGAGGGTGACGCCGGTGGGCGGCAGTGGGCTACTCACCAGCCAGCGGGCGCGCTCCGACTGGACGCGCAGCTCGGCGTCCACCACGGTCCACTCGTGCGGCGCGAGGGTGACGCCGGTGGGCGGCAGTGGGCTACTCACCAGCCAGCGGGCGCGCTCCGACTGGACGCGCAGCTCGGCGTCCACCACGGTCCACTCGTGCGGCGCGAGGGTGACGCCGGTGGGCGGCAGTGGGCTACTCACCAGCCAGCGGGCGCGCTCCGACTGGACGCGCAGCTCGGCGTCCACCACGGTCCACTCGTGCGGCGCGAGGGTGACGCCGGTGGGCGGCAGTGGGCTACTCACCAGCCAGCGGGCGCGCTCCGACTGGACGCGCAGCTCGGCGTCCACCACGGTCCACTCGTGCGGCGCGAGGGTGACGCCGGTGGGCGGCAGTGGGCTACTCACCAGCCAGCGGGCGCGCTCCGACTGGACGCGCAGCTCGGCGTCCACCACGGTCCACTCGTGCGGCGCGAGGGTGACGCCGGTGGGCGGCAGTGGGCTACTCACCAGCCAGCGGGCGCGCTCCGACTGGACGCGCAGCTCGGCGTCCACCACGGTCCACTCGTGCGGCGCGAGGGTGACGCCGGTGGGCGGCAGTGGGCTACTCACCAGCCAGCGGGCGCGCTCCGACTGGACGCGCAGCTCGGCGTCCACCACGGTCCACTCGTGCGGCGCGAGGTAGACGACGGGCCGCGTGTCCGCGGCCACCAGTGCACGCAGCTTGCCCACGCACACCTCACGGTACTGCGACCTGACACAATACACAGTCAGTGAACAACGCACGCAACAACCGAGTATAGTGCCCGGCAAACATCTTGAAATCGGGTGGATGTTACGCAGAATTATTAAGGGATGCAGAATTGCAGATTTGAGTCATTTTTGCAATTATACTAGCGACACGCTATGATGGCCCTTTTGGCATATTACAATTTCTGGACCAAATAAAATAAAAATCCTGGACCGAGTATGTTTAATTATCTTTTAAATTTTTTTTTTAAACAATAAATAATCCCAATTTTTTGCAGACAACCCTATATCAACGTGTTCATAATAAAACAGCGCATACGATGATATAAAAAACGACGGGTTGCACTCCGGGAGTGCCGGCAGAAGTGAAAACCTGAATATTAACGTTGTGCATTTTTGATATGTATTTTGGAATGGTTAGGGATTTAATTGATTGGTAGAGGTATAAAAGTACTATCATTTATGTGGTAAAATACAATATTTATTTGTTGCGCTATCGTACAGAAACATGACAATTTATATTACATTAAAAAGTTTATCTCTCAGAATTAATGTAATCAGAAACTTTTTCAGACTTATCAGAAACTCCTTGCTGTGACACTGAAACGCCATGTAATAAACGATGATAAAATGATTGACAACCGTCAATGTCATACTTTTTTGATTGACAACTATTTATTTTCTAAACAACGAAAACAAAGTTTGGAATTTACAACTAATTCTGTTCCGGTGGCGGCGTCGCTACTGTCTATTTAAAACTGTCATTAAATATCGTTTTTTCATTGCATTTCACGTAGTTCCAATTTTGGCCACCGGAACAGATAAGTTTGTAGAAAACACGTGTCCGGACTTCAAATTTTATATGGATTTTCGATCAGGTCACGTGACACATAAATCCTGACGCGAGTTTAACATTTTTTCCCCATACAAAAAAGTGCACAACGCCGCTAAAGAAGTTTTCACTTCAAAAATCTATTATCCAATTAGGTGAAATGAACTGGTATCGACACATACGTGTTTATACCTGACAACCCAGTAGTCCCCCCACGTAAATAATAGAAAACCCAAAGGCTGCACATTCTATACGTTTTCTACGTTAAGTCAGGACATAATTTTCTTATTATCTTGTTATTGCAAAATTTGTTAAAAATCATTACAAAAAAAAATTGGTCTGTCCAGGACTTTTTTTAAGCAACCCATTTTTAACATGTTTTCTAATATGCTAAATTCATAATAAAATAAGTTTCATTCTATTATCAACTCGGTGCAATTCGACCTTAGTTCGGATCTTAGACTATTATGGCGTCGACAAAATTTGTTCTAGTGATTTTTTTTTAAATGTTATTTATGTTTATATAAAAATAACGAATTATTACGGACGATAACTTTTCCCCCTGGGACTGATTATGGTGTCATAATAAAAGTTGATGGTGTGTGTCTGGTCTTTCACATAGAATACATCTTATCTCTGCACATTAACTTCAATTTTTTTGGGCCCGTTGTTCTTGGCAAGTTTTGCATTCTCCTTTAAGGCTAGTGATCACAGTAAAATAGCAAGACATTTTAAAGCTGTCAGTCGTAGTATGATGAAGGCAATAATGTATTAGTGTACTGACCAGAATTCCCACAGCTTGTGTCCGGGCATGTCGAACTTGTCGACGAGCTGGCGCAGCGGGCGCGGCGTGGACATGTCGTGCGCGCGCGCCGCCGCCGCCAGCGCGCGCAGCACGTCCGCCGCGCGCCACCGCGGGACTGGGACACCTGGCTGCGGGACACACGGGACTGGGACACACGGGTGAGGGACGCTCTGGTCGGGGACACTCGGACCTGGGTCATTTGAATGTGGGACACTCGGCCCTGGAACACTCGGGTGAGGTACACTCGGGCCTGGGACATTTGGGCCTGGGGCACTCGGATCTGGGACACTCGGGCCTGGGACACTCGGGTGCAGGCCAGTCGGCCCTGGGGCACTCGGGTGCGGGACACTCGGTCCTGGGACATTTGGTTGCGGGACAGTCGGCCCTGGGGCACTCGGATCTGGGACACTTGGGTGCGGGACACTCGGACCTGGGACATTTGGTTGCGGGACAGTCGGCCCTGGGGCACTCGGATCTGGTACACTCGGGTGCAGGACACTCGGCACTGGGGCACTCGGATCTGGGACACTCGGGTGCGGGACACTCGACTCTGGGGCACTCGGACCTGGGACATTTGGTTGCGGGACAGTCGGCCCTGGGGCACTCGGATCTGGTACACTTGAGCTTGGGACACTTGGGCTTGGGACACTTGGGTTCGAGACACTCGGGCCTAGGACATTTGGGTGCGGGACACTGGGCCCTGGGACACTTGTGTCTGGGACACTAGGTTGTGGAACACTCGGGCCCGGGACACTAGGTTGTGGGACACACGGGCCTGGAGCGGGCAGCGGTGGCGCCTGCTCATCGGGCTGCGAGCATACGGTGTGGTGGTTAGTGGTTAAAAGTTGATAGACTTAGAGTCAATTTTTCTGATAAAGTCTTTAAGATATAAATGGCACTGTTAAAAACTGCACTGACATAAGAGGGCTCTTTCAGAATACTAGGCCTGTCGCGGTATTGTAACCAATCTATAGCCTGACCAGGAAAATAAAAAACCTGTTCTGGAGGCGCCATATTAGCCATGGTTATAGCAACACTTGGTTGTTATGGTTATACTCACAAATAACTCACAATATCCAATAGTAACAAGCCACGGTTGACAATTGACATCACTCTTTGACATAATAATAATGAATGACATCTTATTGTTTTTATTTGATTGTTGCCACTTGAAGAAATTAGTTCCAATATTTTTCCGCAATATGGCGAGGCTTTTTATTTTATTGGTCGGGCTGTACCTGTAAATCTGCAATGCTTTTGGACCTTAACCATACTTATTGTCTGTTTAAAGTTTATGTATCTGTGCTGTGCCAATATGATGGCTAATAAATGTTTTATTTTTACTATCTTTCTCTTCGACGACATCGACTTCAACTTACGACTCTTCCTGGCCAAAAGTCCCTCAGTGTAATAGGCTGCAGTGGCCACTTACCATCAGGTGGGCTGCGACCCTGTCTGCCAATTGCTCTAGTAATAAATAAATAATGTCTATGCATTTCATACCTCCAGTAACGTCACGTCGAGTCCGCAGGTCCTCGCGTACTGCTCTAACTCCAGGTCTTCCAGAGCGCTCGCCGCCGACGCTTCCTCCCCGCCCCCGGACTTCGCCCCCCCAACTTGCCCCTCCTCGGCTTTCACACCCCCTCCCTGCCCCTCCCTGGCTATCGAGGGCCAGTGTTTTATCTCCCCGGGTTTCACACGCCCTTTTTCCACCTTTCTGGCTTTCCAACTTTTCACCTTCTTGGCTTTTACGTCCCCTTCTTTCACCTCCTTGGCCTTGGCACCCCCACTTTTCACCTTCTTGGCTTTCACGTCCCCTTCTTTCACCTCCTTGGCCTTGGCACCCCCACTTTTCACCTTCTTGGCTTTCACGTCCCCTTCTTTCACCTCCTTGGCCTTGGCACCCCCACTTTTCACCTTCTTGGCTTTTACGCCCTCTTCTTTCACCTCCCCAGTCTTCGCGCCCACTCCGTTCACTTCTCCGGCTTTCACTCCTCCACTTTTTACCTCACTTTCTTTCGATCCCGCACTTTTTGCCTCCCCAGCTTTCGTACCCTCTTCCTCCACAGCCTCGGCCTTCGTCCCCCCTCCCTCCGCGCCCCTAGCCTTCGAACCTCCGGCCGCCACCGCAGGATTCTCCATCTCTTCCGGAGGGAAAATCCGGATCTCCGGATAAGGCTCCGGAAAAGAAGATCTCACGGCACCTGGGCCTGAATCAGACATAGCTTGTACTGTGGCTGCCAGACGACATTAAATATTACTTATACTTTTGTTTGTAAATACATGCACATTACATAATAACACCCAGACCGCTACAAACAGACATGTTCATGCACACAAATGTTTGTACCGTGCGGGGATCGAACCCGCGACCTCTGGTGTAAATGTGTAATACGTGTCTTCTTTTATTACCAAATTGGTCGTTCGTCGTTTCCGTTCCTCAATGGAACAGAACTGAGGTGTGTCTGTTTAAACGTTCTTCTAAAACCCCAACTTGATATAAATAAAACTTCTTGTTCTTGAGTGAGTCAATTTATTCTGTCACCGGCCCGGTATATACTCGTATATACGGCCGGTGCAAACTCTTATCACCGCGAAATAAAACCATACAGTGCCATCTATCGACACGCCATATACAACAACACGTTTTGATTGGAGAATGTCATTGCATATGCCATTAGCTAATTAACAACCATAGAAATATTATGTACTGACGTACTAGAACAGACAGCTCGAACAATGTCTATGCGCCAAGCGCGGTGGGGTGGGGCGCGCGGGGGCGGCTAATAAGTCATAGATGCGATGACACCGTCAACAGGCAACAATTTGTTTATATTCTGCCTATTCAAACAGGTACCTACGAGAGGCTAGATTAATAAACGAAGTCTGTTACAAATTTTATCCTAAGTTTTGATTTGATACAAAATTAAAAGCCGTATAATTTTGAAGTAATATTACATTTATTTAGTTACGAAGTAATGAAGTATTCCAAAGACATTAATTTAACTGAAATTGTATTTAGTAGAGAGACTAATTCCACCACTTTTTTTTAAAAGGTTTCGTATTACTGTCTCTGTAGCGAGACATAATAATATGTATTTTATATAGGTACATCTTCTGTGGAGTACGACAAACCACCCATATCTTTGATAGTTATTTTCTAAATAAGCGTATAAATATTATTTTTCGTTATACAGAGAAAAATCAAGCTAAATTCTACCTATACTTGTTACATACAAAATGGCACATCTTAATTTTTAGTCTTTGAAAAATGACATTATGGCGTCTCCGATAAAATATTTTATTTTAATTAAGTTTGAATTTGATTTTCTAGTTATTTAATAGTAGAAAGTTATTCCTTTGCTCTTGGATGTAATTACTAGAATTATTACTGCAATATCTCAACACACACGAGGGCATATTTAGTGGATTTTGACGTATTTTCGTATATAATCAAAACAAGACTTTGGCGCTGGGGAGCTAGCAAGTGACTAAATGCAGTGCAGCCATCTGACTGCAGTTGATCGGAACATGTCAGTGATGACTGATGTCTTCTCTATACGTAGTAATAATAGCTCAATGTTAACAACCAACAATTTATTAATCTTCATTCTCCCCGTTCACATCTCACTCAACTCTCGCTCTGCCAGACAGAGATAAATAAAATAAAATAATAATAAATAAATAAATATCTCTGGACATTATCCATACAGCGCCATCCAGCCCCAAACTAAGCATAAGCTTGTTCTATGGGTGCCAGACAACGGATAATAATTACTTATATACTTTTTTTTGTAAATACATACATATTATACATAGAAACACCCAGACCGATACAAACAGACATGTTCATGCACACAAATGTTTGTACCGTGCGGGGATCCAACCCGCGACCTCTGGTGTAATAGCCGACTTCTCGACCATTACACCAAATGGCTCGTCAAATTTGCCATTTATGATTGAACCAAAGAGTATAATATAGGTTGAACACTGTCTGCCAACTGCCGCAGTATAATGTATAGCACTCACGTTTTTCCACAAGTGCCTTTGACCTGCAGGGGGGGCAGCGCCAGGGCGCCGGCCAGGTCGCCAGCGCGCTGAACTGTTTCCGCCCCACGCCCGAGCAGCGCTGCGAGTACAACCGCTCGCACTCTACACGACAATATCACCGTTAGGCCTCTTTATTTATTTATCTTTATTATGGAAATATACAGCTTTCTTGTAACACTTATAAACTAGACACAAAATATAGATAATACATTAGCATTTAAAGTTTCCAAGGCTGGCTAGTACAATATTATCCTGAAAAAACAAAGATGCGAACAAAACAAACGGAAGAAAAATTTAAACGAATGAAAGAAACACTTTAAGAGCCTTACAAGTAAAGAGCACCTTTGCGTTCAGGCTGCCTTTAGAAGATAAAGAGGACTTCGCAGAACAAAAACATGAGCGGAAGCGAGAGAGGAAGCGGATGCGTGAGTGAGCGGAAGCGGCAGAGGCACCTGCGTGCGAGCGTCGCCTCGGTACCACTTCTGCTTCCGCTCACGCTTCCCCTTCCGTGAAATTAGAGGCAGAGGCTTTAAGATTTATAAAGCAGAGATCAAGGCTTTATTACGTCGTATTAACGCATACTGCTTTGCAAAAAAAGGTCAGTTAGATCCGTCAAAGCGAGTGAGACGTA
This sequence comes from Mecyna flavalis, assembly GCA_949319885.1. Lineage (NCBI taxonomy): Eukaryota > Metazoa > Arthropoda > Insecta > Lepidoptera > Crambidae > Mecyna > Mecyna flavalis. Next base: position 105,121 of record OX439420.1, on the reverse strand, counting down.
AGCGACGTGGTGTGGCCCATGGCCCACGGCCTCGCGGTACAAAGGGCCTCGCGCTACACAGCCAAAAATAAATGAAACAAAATAACTATAAGTAATAGACCAATCTTAAAATTCACGCTACAAGGTTCTACGACAAAAAAAAAATCGGTTGTCTGTAAAGTCCTGTGACGTATAAAGGTCATGTATCATGACGTCAACGAAAAGGGAAGATCTTCCTCCGAGCTAGTTGTCTGGGTTCGGGGACCGCGGCCCATCGTACCGTCTTGGTGTGTTGTATATATGCTAGCCGAGAATAACTCTGCTAGCGCGACGCAGGATCGAATATCTGATTGGCTGTCTCAGTGACGTGCGAGTGACGAGTCTCGAAGCCAATTTTTACACGTGTCCTTTTCGCTGACTGGCAATCTTGCGATGTTGTCGTCAGTCTGTCGTATGTAGCGCATTCCGATAGCCACTACAGTCGGTTTACTGACGATAGTTGAACGTGACAACGTCATACATAAAATACTGATGGAATGGTTGCATTTTTCCAACTAAGCTGTCTAATTAATTAAGTATTGTTTGTAACCCACGTTATTAGGGACTCGAGACCTGGCGTGACTCCTCGACCAATCGCAGCGTGCCACGCTCGCACCGTGGCCGACGCGAGACAAAGAGTTGACGTTTGATTCGAAGTGTAAAAAGTCGTTGGGAAAATATAAAAATTCTAATCTACGAGGATCGTCTTGCTTTAGCTACGACAACTCTTTATAGTATGCAATTATTTTTCGAAAAAAACAAATATTTTCTGATCAGATTAATATAAAGACAAAATCGAGAGACAGATGTCGAACGCTGCCGAACGCGGAGGCCGATTGTGCCTCTTTGTCGCTCGTGCCGTGCACTCGCTTGCACTTCAAGCCTTAAATGGAACGCTCCAGAGAGAGGTAACGCCGCATGAGTCATGTTTTTTCGTGCGTGCAGCCGGCTCCATCGAATTATAAGACGTTGTCACGTCAAAAAGTTCTTATAATAAACACATTAGAAATAATTCTCAGCTTAAAGCAATTACTCCTGTAATATTCCAAAGTAGTGAAGTTGTCATTAGTGATGTGTAGACTGTTACCTGCGCAGACGAGCTTGCCGACCTGGCCCTGCAGCTTGCCGGCGCACGCGTACTCGCAGTGCGGCCGCTGGCGCGCCTCCGCCCACGCTGCAACACACATGCAACTCAGTACTGGATAATACATACATTCACTTTATTTAATTTAACTGTATTTTTTGTATAACCAATATTAATTATACATTATACATTGTAATCTTGATTCTTGATACACTTTAAAAAAAAAGGCATAATATGTAACTGTTGAGTTTCTTGTGGCGCCTCTTCTCAACAGGCCATTCACGTCGAGGCGCTGGTAGGGTAAAAAAATCTGACGTGCAAAAGAATTTACTACATATGTTAATCAAATTGCTGAATAAATTATTTTATTTCATTTTATTGCAGGGCTCACGGATCCTAGATTATTATTCTAGATTATAGTATCAAAAAAGGTAATCTTGCTGCATGCTGTATTCATTAGTATTTTAAAATGCAGTGGGTACCTGCTCTAGTGCAGCGGACACACATCCAGTCAGGGCTGCCGGGCTGCGCGGCGGCGGGATGGGTGCGCGCGCAGGCGGCGTGGGAGCGGTTGCCGCAGCGCGCGCAGGCCGCGGCCGCCTCGCCCGCCAGCACGCGCCGCGAGCAGCGGCAGCGCCCGACTACGGCTCTGCCCTCTGCAGGGTGACATGTTACATTTCGTCATCATCATTGACGAGCCGTTTGGTGTAATGGTCGAGAACTCGGCTATTACACCAGAGGTCGAGGGTTCAATCCCCGCACGGTAAAAAAAATTTGTGTGCATGAACATGTCTGTTTGTATCGGTCTGGGTGTTTCTATGTATAATATGTAGGGCACTGAATTCTAATGTACCTAGCCCAGCGAGGTGGGGGGGAGGAGTGGACGGCGGTGGCAGTGGTGGGGGACAGACTCCGCGCGAGGGTAGATCGGCTGAGGCCACGGACCACGTATCAGTTCAAAGTGCAGGCGCGGAATGCTAAGGGTCTAGGTCCCGCCACGCCCGCCGTGCCTTATACTACTGCTATGGGTAAGTCTTAGTACTGAAACTAGTTCATGATGAGTGCAATAAGTATCTTCAAATTAATTCATTAAAACATGGATGTCAGAAATTAAGTGTTTAATCAATCCTGTTAATATTGAATAGAAATAAAAATAGTCCCAATATTGAGCCTTGACAAACTCCCATTCTTAGATCAGAAATCCGAATAATTTACATCATGTTTATCTACCTTTTGTAATGGACGAGTAATATGTGGTCTCCTTAATCGAATTAAATTATTTAAAACGCCGTACTGTTTTAGCTAATGTAGTAAAATGTGATGGATTGTAATCTCAAAAGCCTTGCAGAAATCACAAAAAATCAACGTTTTTGCAAATTTTTACGAGCCATTTGGTGTAATGGTCGAGAAGTCGACTGTTACACCAGAGGTCGAGGGTTCGATCCCCGCACGGTAAAAACATTTTGTGTGCATGAACATGTCTGTTTGTATCGGTCTGGGTGTTTCTATGTATAATATAATATGTATGTATTTACAAAAAAAAGTATATAAGTAATGTTTATCCGTTGTCGTTTGAAGTTTTGACGTGAGTTACGTAGGCTCAGCCCTTAGATTAGCTAGTTATAACACACCTTAGGTTAATTAAGATAAGACTCATGTATGTAGCTTATAAGCATTTTTGAATCAGTTGTAAATAAACCACCGCACGGTGAACACCTATAATGTGTTTTTTAAAAGACCCCCCGCGCTGCCAAACACCTATCTCGTGCAAAAGAATTCTATGGTTAATCAAATTGCAGAATAAATACTTTGACTTTGATTTTATTACATCATATAAATGAATATGTACCTTTTCTTTTATTTCCGTTTTTTGTACTTGAAGTCGGTTGTTCCTTGTCCGAATTCTTGCAACTAGCGCAGGCCCAGGCCGCGGGGATTACGGCCAAGAAACGTAAATCAACGAGTTCCAGTTTGGAGCAGTTGTGTCCGTAACGACGCTGACACACGCGGCACACGGCGCTGGACCCCACCTTAGCCTGATACTTGCATGTCCCACAGTGGGGCTCTTTCTTTGGATCATCCCATTCTATAACCAAACAATTGGTCACAAATACAAGACGTTGTCCTCACATCAACTAAATAACAAAAAAAGCATAAACTGCAAAATATATAACCCGACCATTAAAATAAAAAACCTCGCCATATTGCTGAAAAATATTGAAACTAATTTCTTCAAGTGGCAACAATCAAATAAAAAATAAGATGTCAATAATTATTTTATTCCTGTCTGTCACAGTGTGATGTCAAATGTCAATTATCAACCGTGCCTTGTTCCTATTGGATATTGTGAGTATAACCATAACTAATGTGGCGACTCCAGAGCAGGTTTTTTATTATCTCGATCAAGCTATAACTATACAAAAGTGTTGTCATACTTTTAAATTAATATGTATCTTGCTTTATAGAATACGAATATTATTTCTGTAAAGAAAATATTTGTACTACAAAGTAATTATGATTACACACCTTCCTTGGTACATTTGGTACAACGCCAGTCCGGGTCATCGGGGGGGAGAGTATACGAATATTGATGCATGCACGAATAGTGGTAATATAACAGACAACCTTTGCAACGCACCCCCTGTAATATAAACAAAATTTAGACTTAAACAAGTATTATTTTAAACCTGCTTTACTTATATCTAAATTGGTTAAAACGTGATAGCGTTACTTTCGCTTTTATAATGCGAAAATATATCCAACAATATATTTTCATTAATTTAGTTTCCTCACCTTCTCATGTAGACTGATCACTTTCGTGCATTGCTGGCATTTTGGTGAAAATGTATATCTTTGTAACTGAATATCGTTATGAAAAGTGTCACTATCTGAAATAAGGAAATTGTTTCAAAGTTTGAATCAAAACTATCTAAATAATTTTGTTTAAAATATTCTTACATTAAAAATCATGTCTGTTTTGCCCAATGCCTTCTTACCACAAGGCTCCAAAAGAAAGGATCCAACGAACACTTATTTTGATAACAAATTTTGACCACATGCACGCGCTCTTCAGTCGTGTAACTTGCCATGGTGATTTGGCATGGGTGGCTGAATGATGAAAGGAAGATTTTACAAATGTCACCGGGACAGGATGGCTGCCACGGGCCGCCAAAATCTACCCGTCCTTATTGAAAAACCCTTTATTAGGATAATACCAAAAGTTACGTCAACTGCGTGCTGACTTACTTACACACACTTAAATATTATTATGTTACGGACAGGCGCAGTTGACGTAATTTTTCGCCCCATTCCATAAGGTATTATCCTAATAGCATCTGAACCGGACATAAAATAGTTATAGTTAAATAATTAGTATGTACCGTTTCGTTTATTTCCGTTTTTTGTACTTGAAGGCGGTTGTACCTCGTCCAAAATCTTGCAATTAGGGCAGGTCCAGGGAGCGGGCATTAAGGCCAGGGAACGTAAGTCTTCGAGTTCCAGTTTGGAGCAATTGTGTCCGTTAGGAATGGCCGATACAAATCGTATATAGATATTAAATCGTATATCAGGCCAATATCGTAAAATCCGATATCGCTGCGTATCCAAACTATATATTTGGTGATACACGATATTGCTGGATCGATGCGATGCGTCTCGATTTGATATCTAGCTCGATATCCAAGATATATCGATAAAGGATATTAAACCGTATCGCGTTGCGATACGAGCTAAAGAAAGGATTTGTGAGTGAGTGAAATAGCATTAGTCGTGTTTTCGTACAATTCTAAACCTTATTTGTATAAGAATAAGGTTGTTTCAATACTTTCTTGTGTATTTTGACAAATTTTTATTAGACCTTATTTTGTCAGCAATAAGATGCATTTTCGATTTGCAATTTTACGTAACTCTCACGGACCTTCGTCCTTGAACTCATAGCATTGGTGATCCATTTCTAACTTTTGTTATTCTATTAATAGATTCGATGGTTGGTATTATTAAGTTTATGTATTTCATGCTTTTAGTTACTACTAATGAGTTCTGCATTAATAAACATCGTATTAAGAAGTTCTAAATACGATCTTTATTAATCAGTACTTACTGAAACACAAATAACTAAGTAAATACTATTAAAGCATCCTTAATACACCTAAAGTAACTAATCGAGTCAGTTTTAAGAAATAAATCACAATGAAAATATCGTGTCATGATACAGTATCTAGTTTCAGAACACATCGTTTTATAGGTTTAGTGTAACCAAATACAGTCCGATACTCCGATACACCAATATATAGTTTCACAGTCCGATACTCCGATACACCAATATATAGTTTCAAATAATATATAGTTTCAGAATCCGATATCAGATATCAATATATAGTTTCGATTCGATATTGTAAAAATCCGATATTACCCACTACTAGTCCGTAACGACGCTGACACAGACGGCACACGGCACTGGGCCCACTAGGCTGATGCTCGCATGCCCAACAGTGGGGCTTTTTGCTTGGATCATCCCATTCTATAACAAAACAATCGGTCACAAATACAAGTGACAAAAAAAAAGCATAAACTGCAAAGTATCAGTACCTATACAAATGTTTAGTCATACTTCTAAATTAATATTAATATAATTAGTATAGAATACGAATTATTTTTTTAAAGAAAATATTTGTACTATGAAGTAATTTTGAATACACACCTTTCTTGGTACATTTGGTACAACGCCAGTCCGGGTCATTGGGGGGGAGAGTACACAAATACTGATATATGCACGAATCGTGGTAAATTAAAAGACAACCTTTGCATCGCACCTTCTGTAATATAAAACAAATTAAACAGACTTTAGAACAGACAAATAAGCAGGAAGAAGGTATGCTTATTTATTTATAAATAAAACAAGGTTTATTTTAAATTTGCTATATGTACTTATACCTAAAGTGGTTAAAACGTGATAGCATTACTTTCGCTTTTATAATGCGAAAATATATCCAACAATGGTATATTTTTAACCGACTGCAAAAAAGGAGGAGGTTATATGTTCGACTGTATGTATTTTTTTTTTATGTATGTCCGTCGATTTCTCCGTCAATTGTGGACCGATTTAAATAATTCTTTTTTTAATTGAAAGTGCATAGTTCCGAGGTGGTCCCATTGTCACCATGTCAGGATCTGATGATGGGATCCCGGAAAAATCAAGGGAAAACCTCAAATTTTATAGGCTGCGCCTACGCGTTACTTGTTTTTTCTAAAGCCATTCAAGTTTTTGCGTCCGATAGACATCATTTTATGTTGATGAGCTGATGATGGAAGGTACAACTCCTTAACGGTTAGGAGTTAGGGGATAATTCTTTCAGTATTGTAGGAATATGTGGACCGTTAGTTGTATTTCATGTACTTTTGCAGCTAAGGTGATGATGGAAAATACAACTCCTTAACGGTTAGGAGTTAGGGGATAATTCTTTCAGTGTTGAAGGAATATGTGGAACGTTAGTTGTATTTCATGTACTTTTGCAGCTAAGCTGATGATTACCCGGGGATGGGCTGGTCACTAGCCAATAAGGTTAGCACCGGCTCGTCCTAATCGGGTGTGAAGGAGAAACCGGGGGAGTGTAGTGGGTAGCGGACGCTTCGGTCTCGAGTCCCACACACGGCCGCGGGTCTAGCTAGCCTGCGGTTATGGTGCATAAACGCATTCTCCTCCTACCCATGGTGCTGAACACTTAATGAATACCTAATATTATCAAATAATACAATTCTACTATTTTACTCGTATTTTCGCTATCATTATTATGAAAGAGTTTTACCCACTACCTACGTGTTATTCACACTAAAAATAGAAAAATAAACAAACTTTTTTTAAAAAAAATTAAACCGACTTCAAAAAAAAAGAAACAAAAAAAACTACCTAAAAAACTGAAAAGCAAAAAATAATTTTAATAAGACATTCATCAAATGCGCTTATTGTCTAAGCCTATTAATTAAATTGTATTTTACGTGCTAGGTAGGTACCTACTAATCTGTTTGAAGTCGGTGCCAAGCCAAAGGTAATAAAAAATGATATATAACAATATTACTATGTATTATAAAGGGTTACTTATTAATCCGCGGACGTAGGTACGTAATCTGGGGTACCTACTATTTGGCTTGGCACCGACTTCAAACAGATTAGTAGGTACCTATCTAGCACGTAAAATACAATTTAATTAATAGGCTTAGACAATAAGCGCATTTGATGAATGTCTTATTAAAATTATTTTTTGCTTTTCAGTTTTTTAGGTAGTTTTTTTTGTTTCTTTTTTTCATTAATTTAGTTTCCTCACCTTCTCATGTAGACTGATCTCTTTCGTGCATTGCTGGCATTTTGGTGAAATTCTTTGTAACTGAATATCATTATGAAAAGTGTCACTATCTGAAATAACGAAATTGTTTCAAAGTTTGAATCAAAATTATCTAAATAATTTTGTTTAAAATATTCTTACATTAAAAATCTTTTTATTTTTGAGATTTTTTTTTCAAAACATTTGTAGAGTCAGGTATATCCTATTGCCCTAAAGCGAAAAGTGTTTAACACATGCATACTACCCATAATGACATATGGTAGTCCCACCTGGACAAACACTCAACGAAATATGCTAAAGTTACGAACCTGCCAGAGAAGCATGGAGCGCAGCAGCCTGGGTTACACAAGACGAGACAGAATGCGTGCAGCAGACCTGAGACAAACTACCCAGTGGGTGGATGTCCTTAGCAAATGCAAAACTTTGAAATGGAGGTGGACTGGGCACATGATAAGAGAGCCAAAGCCAAAGTGGACAGCAACAGTATGGACACCGAGATACAACGCCAAAAGAAAAAGAGGCAGGCAGTTAAAGAGATGGGCCGATGACATACGACTGACTGCAGGACCGCTTTGGCAAAGGCTGGCCAGAGACAGGAAAAAATGGCACGACTTGGAGGAGGCCTTTGTGTCAAATGACACGCCAAGTAATGTGTAATGTAGTGAAGAAAAAAAAAACATTTAATTATTTCAATATTTAGTTAGGAATAAGTAATATAATATGTATTTTGTAACCATGTATTGTAACTTTGGCAATAAAGGCTTTCAAATTTCAAATTTCAAATTTCAAACATTAAAAATCATGTCTGTTTTGCCCAATGCCTCCTTACCACAAGGCTCCAACAGAAAGGATCCGTTATCCAAGTGGCTACGGATTATTGCATTATAGAGCAATGTCTGGCTACACAGTTGGGCCCCGCCGGACACCAGACAGGGACCTGAGGAAATTTAGGTTTTTTTTCGCATTTATGAACTACATTATTAAAATGTGGAATACCTGACATCCTGGATTCTAAAGTGACACCCAGGAATTTTATATTATAGGACATTTTTATAGTTGCAGTGGCCCTCACCCTTGAGAAAATAACAACATTGGATTTTGGAACAGATAATTTAATCCATGATCTTCTAGGTAAACACCTAAATAATAAAGAGCCGAGTTAAGGCCGTGTTTAATATCCTCGAGAGATCCACCAGTGGCAAGATCATCAGCATACTCAATATACAGCGTGGAATTTTAGTCGTTGTTTTCCCGCAGTAAAATGATTCTATCTTAGTAGTAAAATAAATTAATAAAGTTCTTTTTTTAGTTAAATCAAAAGTTTTACGATTATGATAGACGAAACTCGAACCAATAGTACTAGCTGTGTCACGGACGGTCATCGACCGGGGTCATTGCCCTTCGCTTTTATCAAAAAAATGATTGTTTACTATTTACTCACATTTAGTTTCCATTTTCCCATTATAATTTAAGAAAAAATTTCAAAAAAAGTTTTAAAAAATTTTCAAAAAAAAAATTTCAAAAAAAAATTACTAGCATAAATCGATAGTACTACTGAAGGTAAAGCATTCTGCTGCGGGAAAACAACGACTAAAAAAACACGCAGTATGACCAAAACACCACATCCAGTATGTTCATTAGGCAGTGTTCACACTGAGCCGCGCTCCGTCGCGGAGCGAGGGGCTGCATAGTAAAAATCCCGCACACAGGCGCGTTTTCAGTGTGTTGTGCCGCGCGTGTTTTCTATACAAACTAAAGTACTTGCATATAATGATTAAATCTGTCGTCCCGCGTACCTCAGCGCGGTGGAGCGCGGTGCAGTATGGTAACCGCCTTAAGGCTATTCATTTTCATTAATATGTATTGAAAGATACATAAGGTGGGCTAAATACTTGTAGTGTGTGAAACCATGAAAATACACATACAAAATTTCAACTCAACCAGTCAAGGCATTCCATATTTGACATCAGTCTGTCAAATACTAAAATATGATTGGCCCCGCTGCTGTCAGTACAGAAGCGGGGCCAATTGTATTTTTAAATCATCCAAAAAACCATGGAAATCACCATATTTAATTTCACCCCAGTTGGTTCAGCCGTTTAGAAGGTTAAAAGATAACACAGTAGCCATTGTTATCAGGAAAAATGTTATACTTAATAATAACAAGTAACCTGTCTTGTAGCAAACAACAGGCCCAACCCAGGATACCATAACCTAGTGGTTTCAGGCCGGAGTTGTGCCTCAGGAGGAACACCCAAGAAACTAAATGGATGTAGGATCCTGATCAAGCAAAGGATTTACAGCTGAAATCCCACCCGGGTAAGATATGAACGACATATTACCTACACGTACACGTACTTATTTAATTTCTGATACCCATAAACAGCTTCAGACCAAACTTACAAACCTGATACTAGTTAATAATACTAGATTTACACTCTCGCCTCGTACCTCGTCTCGTATTCACAGCTCGCCTCGCGTGATCGATGGTAAGTGTTCACATTCTCGTGGTAACGCTTCGCGTTTGTTCGAGGTCCTTTGACTCGTGCCCAAAAACCGCTCAGGACGCGAGCGCTGCGAGGCGCGAGGCGAGACGCGAGGCGAGCCGCAAGTGTCTGTTTACACTTACACTCTCGCCTCGTACCTCGTCTCGTGCCTCGTCTCACGACTCGTACGCGAGTGTAAATCAAGCTTAAGATGTTGTCTTATGTTTAAATTTTATTAAATCACCTGTTGGTGCTTCGGACAAGCTCTCCATCGTCCCTAGCGGGAACTAGTCAATAACATTTAACATAACACTAATCGAACACTATTTAACAACCCATTGTAGGGACATTTATAGTTTTTAGTATAAACAAAATAATTTTTAGTTTAATACACATTGTTTGTCCCTCCAACAGAACACAAACACGGCAAACACCTTGTATTTTTTATTTTAAACAAATGTCAATGTCATTGCGTTTGTTAATGAAATGTCATGTTGTCGTTGACGTAGTGATGTTCCCATCCGATTATACATGAATCATCATTGCAATCGAAAAACAATCTATTCAAGTTCTATTAGGATAATACCTTTTGGAATTGAGCGAAAAATTACGTCAACTGCGTGGTGACTTACTTACACATACTCACATATTATTTTGCGCTGCTAACGTTACGGACAGGCGCAGTTAACGTAATTTTTCGCCCCATTCCATAAGGTTTTATCCTAATAGCATCTGAACCGGACATAAAATAGTTATAGTTAAATATAAATTAGTAGGTACCGTGTAGTGTATGCGCGGGCGCAGTGCACGGCAGTCACACACGGGCAGCCGCCGAGTGCAGACGTGTTCTGTGTCAGGCATACCCTATACCTACCTAAATACTAAAAGTGATTTATTTACTACCTGACTGTCGGAGACATTACATACCGTTTCTTTTATTTCCGTTTTTTGTACTTGAAGGCGATTGTACCTCGTCCAAAATCTTGCAATTAGGGCAGGTCCAGGGAGCGGGCATTAAGGCTAGGGAACGTAAGTCTGCGAGTTCCAGTTTGGAGCAATTGTGTCCGTAACGACGCTGACACAGACGGCACACGGCACTGGGCCCACTAGGCTGATGCTCGCATGCCCAACAGTGGGGCTTTTTGCTTGGATTATCCCATTCTATAATAAAACAATCGGTCACAAATACAAGTGACTAAAAAACATGAACTGCAAAGTGTCAGTATACAAATGTTTTGTCATACTTCTAAATTAATAATATCCTGCCTTATAGAATACGGTTTTTTTTTTAAAGAATTTATTTGTACTTCGAAGTAATTTTTATTACACACCTTCCTTGGTACATTTGGTACAACGCCAGTCCGGGTCATCAAGAGGTAGAGTACACGAATATTGATATATGCACGAATCGTGGTAATATAACAGACAACCTTTGCAACGCACCCTCTGTAATACAAATAAAATTAAACAGACTTAACTAAAACCAGGTTTATTTTAAATCTGCTATACTTTTACCTAAAGTGGTTAAAACGAGCGTTATTTTCGCTTTTATAATGCGAAAATATATCCTACAATGGTATATTTTTTTCATTAATTTGGTTTCCTCACCTTCTCATGTAGACTGATCACTTTCGTGCAGCGCTGGCATCTTGGTGAAACTGTGTATCTTTGTAACTGAATATCATTATGAAAAGTGTCACTATCTGAAACAAGGAAATTGTTTCAAAGTTTGAATCAAAATGATCTAAATAATTCTGTTTAAAATATTCTTACATTAAAAATCATGTCTGTTTTGCCCAATGCCTCCTTACTACAAGGCTCCAAAAGAAAGGATCCGTAATCCAAGTGGCTACGGATTATCGCATTATATTTATTCTATTCTTGTACTTACCTTTTCTTTTATTTTCGATTTTTGTACTTGAAGGTGCTTGTTCCTTATCCGAATTCTTGCATTCAGGGCAGGTCCAGGGCGCGGGCATTACGGCCAGGAAACGTAAATCGGCAAGTTCAAGTTTGGAGCAATTGTGTCCGTAACGACGCTGACACAGGCGACACACGGCGCTCGGCCCCACCTTAGGCTGATACTTGCATGTCCCACAGTGGGGCTTTTTCCTTGGATCATCCCACTCTATAACGAAACAATCGGTCACAAATACAAGTGACGTTGTCCTCACATCAACCAAATAACAAAAAACAAAGCATAAACTGCAAAGTACCAGTATACAAAAGTCATACTTCTAAATTAATTTATCTTGCTTGCCTTATAGAATACGAATTATTTTAAAGAAAATATTATGTACTAAAGTAATTTTGATTACACACCTTCCTTGGTACATTTGGTACAACGCCAGTCCGGGTCTTTAGGGGGTACGGTATATGAATATTGATAGATGCAATTAACGTGGTAAAATAACAGACAACCTTTGCAACGCACCTTCTGTAATATAAAACAAATTAAACAGACTTAACTAAGACAAATAAGCAGGTAAGCTGGAAGAAGGTATGATTATTTATTTATAACTAAAACAAGGTCTATTTTTAAATCTGATATACTTATACCTAAAGTGGTTAAAACGTGATAGTGTTACTTTCGCTTTTGTAATGCGAAAATATAATTATCCAACATTAATTTAGTTTCCTCACCTTCTCATGTGGACTGATTACTTTCGTGCATTGCTGGCATTTTAGTGAAACTGTGTATCTTTGTAACTGAATATCGTAATAAAAAGTGTCACTATCTGAAATAAAGAAATTGTTTCAAAGTTTGAATCAAAATTATAAAAATATTTTGTTTAAAATATTCTTACATTAAATATCATGTCTGTTTTGCCCAATGCCTCCTTACTACAAGGCTCCAAAAGAAAGGATCCGTAATCCAAGTGGGGATTATTGCATTATATTTATTCTATTCTTGTACTTACCATTTCTTTTATTTTCGTTTTTTGTACTTGAAGGTGCTTGTTCCTTATCTGAATTCTTGCATTCAGGGCAGGTCCAGGGCGCGGGCTTTACGGCCAGGAAACGTAAATCGGCAAGTTTAAGTTTGGAGCAATTGTGTCCGTAACGGCGCTGACACAAGCGGCACACGACGCTCGGCCCCACCTTAGGCTGATACTTGCATGTCCCACAGTGGGGCTTTTTCCTTGGATCATCCCACTCTATAACGAAACAATCGGTCACAAATACAAGTGACGTTGTCTTCACATTAACCAAATAACAAAAAACAAAGCATAAACTGCAAAGTATAAGTATACAAAAGTTATGCTTCTAAATTAAATTTATCTTGCCTTATAAAATACGAATAATTTTAGAGAAAATATATGCACGGACGGCAGCAGATCAACCTACCCTAATCAGTCAAAAATTCTCAATTTTATTTTATTTGGAACAATAAACAGTTACACATTACAGAATAACAAAAAATATATTTTATAATTACATACATTTAAGTCAAATGCATAACCAACAGCGTTATCCACAGGTTAATATAAACACAAAAACAGTCGAAAGAGAACTCTACGTGAAGTAAATAAAGCTGAAAATTGGTTGAAAAATAATGACAGATTAGGGTAGTCTGATGTGCTGGTGACTGTACTACGAAGTAATTATGATTACACACCTTCCTTGGTACATTTGGTACAACGCCAGTCCGGGTCATCGGGGGGGAGAGTATACGAATATTGATGCATGCACGAATGGTGGTAAAATAACAGACAACCTTTGCAACGCACCCTCTGTAATAATATAAATAAAATTCAACAGACTTGACCTATCACAACACAAAACGATAAAATTACTAAATATAAATCCAAAAACTCAATTAGCATCAACTTCAGCCTGCGGCATCTCCCGTGCCGTTTTCTATTTATGTCATCCAGCATTATACCAAAATAATAAAAGTCCTGTATCCTTTTCCAAGATTTATTTTAAGTCTGATATACATACTTTTACCCAAATCAGTTTTCAGTGGTTAAAACGAGCGTTACTTTTGCTTTTATAATGCAAAAATATATCCTGTAATGTTATATTTTCATTAATTTAGTTTCCTCACCTTCTCACGTAGACTGATAGCTTTCGTGCAGCGCTGGCATCTTGGTAAAACTGACGACGACATATCGTTATAAAAAGTGTCACTATCTGAAATAAGTAAATTGTTTTTAAGTTTTTTTTTATTTGTTTTTATTTATTGACAGGCAAGCAGTTAAACACTGATGATAGCCTGTATCTTATAAGCTCCACCTAATGGGCTCCTTCTAACTCCTTCCAGTTAAATATTTGTCCAATCTGTTTTTGAATATATTGGTGTTCTGTACGAAAACCACCTCTGCTGGCAACCTGTTCCAAGCTTCAACCACTCTGTTACTGAAAAAATGTTTATGTGATTTGTTCAGTTTTGAATCAAAATTATCTTAATGATATTGTTTAAAACACTCTTACATTAAAAAATGATTAATATAGGAATATTTATGCCATGACGTTATTATTACAAATGTAACAACTACATATTAATAAAATATCATTATTTACTTGATAAAGAGCAACCCAATTAACAAAATCATCACATTTGTTTTTTTTTATTCAGTGTCATTTATAAAATACTTTTTTTTTAAATTATATGCATATATTTCGTTACAAATGTTAAGCATTACCTATAAGCCTTAGCCTTTAGCCTATCCGTGAGGCCTTGTAACATCTACCATCCATCATTAACTATCCACCACCAGCCCAACCTTCTAATATTGCATTTTACTCCCATCAAACCGATGACAGCTGTCGCAAGTATCATCCTAGATTCTACAAACTATAGGCTCTGATTATTGTTGAATGCTATATTTGGATCCCAGAGGCTGATTTATTTTGCACTGCCAATGTTCTGTGTGATTGATATATAAAATATTTATTAATAATGCTTCTGTGATTACATTAATTGATAACATATTGTGTCCAAATTTTATTGACTAAACATTCGGTGGCAATCATACAAATTCGATTACATTTTGAAATCAATACAACACCATATCCCATCACTATTGAAAAAAAACATGAGCGTGGCCAAAAAAGGAACATCGAAGAAAACTGACAGAATCACATAGACAGTAGCGCCACCAACTCCACAAAGCTTGTTTTTTTGGTAGTATTATAATACTACTATACAATAACATAACCAAAACTTTGCTGCATTTATTTATTCTTCCGTTTTGGTTATTTTAGTTTTGTATTTCTGCAAATTAGATAAATGAAACAGTAAATGTATGTTTATACCTTTAGGAAGATGTATTATAGTAGCGCACATTCCGTGCCCAAAGTGCAGAGAGGTTTAACGAACTATTTTACCCGCGGTAAAACACTATTTCTATAATTAAATCTTTACTGATTATCACATAACAAAACGGACAGCCTTGAAATTCTCTACAACTGATTTCAACTGAAATATAACGTTATCGAAGTCCGTGAGTAAAATTTTTCTATGCATATTGTGACAGAATTAGTGACAGCTGGCTGTTTTTATTGGTGTTCCGTGTTTGATACTTTGATTTGTCCATCTGTCATTTGTCATTGTCAAACGAGGCGTCATTTATTTTAACGTTTGTTGGTAAAAAATATGAAATGGTTAAATTTTTTCTTTCTTTCTTTCAAAAATGGGTGCGTTTGGCAGAAAAAAACGCTTGTGAACGTATAGTCCAGTCAACGAAGCTCTAACTTTGCCATTTTAGAGGAAAAGCTGAAACCAGTGCCAAAATTTTTGTTAATGATCCCGTAATAACATACAAAAAATGCAGGGTCGTGAGTCACCGGGGTCATACGAAAAAAAAATGGAAAAGGTTAAAAAAATGACTTTTTCCCAAAAATCTCTAAAACTAAAAGAGATATGAGAAAAAGTTTTAGACAAAAGTTGTAGAAAATTACTTTGTCTATAATAAAAGTCATTATTAATTTACGCGTATCGCGCACCGTTTGCTAGGAAATCGCGTACAAAGTGCGAAAATTCACAAAACCGATGTTTTTCGCTATTTAAATAGGGATTTTTTTAAATTTTCCAACTGAGAATGATTTTTATGCGTTCTCCGATATCCCCAAAGAGATTTCTTTATAATTTTTATTGATTTGATTCAACTTCAACACGTGCGTTTTTTGCAAGTTTTGGTGCGCGATTTTTTTTAGGTTTTTAAAATAAATATAGCCATAATCCCTAATTTAAAGGTGATTATTTTCTTATATTTTCTAGTTAAACCAATAAATATTAACATCTTATATTTTAGATTGCCACCACATCTGAAAATTTGTAACCTGATATGATATTGCGCCACCAGTTCTTAATATGTATGACAATCGGAAGTAACACAATGGAAAGATATACAGATATAGATAATAGAAAAATCAAAAAGAGTGCAAACGAAAAAAGAACAGATAGAAATGGGTCCGTTAAGCAACCAACAGCTCTTAATCTTGCCCACAAACACTAAAAACTTCAAAAACATAGTAATTTAAAGTTATAAATATATATTTTATATATTGATATTATGTAATATGTATGTATATTTATGTAATTTTATATTGTGTATTTATTTATGATATATTATTTCGTTTATTTCTGTTGTTTTTGTTTTCAAGTTTTATGTTTATTGGCACTGCCCACTGTTTCTTTCTGCTTGGCCTAAAGGTTGACTGGGAGAGAATGCCATGAGGCATTAAGTCCGCCTTTGTACTTGATTTGTGCAATGAAGCCTAAATAAATAAATAAATAAATAAATAGATAAAACAACACTTCCATGTCCTGCAAGAAGAAAGTAATTCGTATGCGTGATAATTGCGTTCATCAATAACCAAAAGAAATAAGCGTCCAGCTGCAAAATAATTGCAGCTCTTGGGTGCCGTTGGGGTTAAAGGTGGGTTTGGCTAAGTTGAAACAAAGACTATGCAAATTTAAAAGGGATATTTTTAAGTTTACATCAAAATAACTGATTGCACACCAAAGGTTAGGTTAGGTTAGCAATTCAGTCTTTTTTTGATGCACAATCAGTATTTTTAAAAAAATGGAAAAACCAAAGAAAATTTTACTTTGCTGTTGGTCTGCAAAACTGCCATCAAGATTACCGATTATATATCAAAAGCATACGAGTATTCATCATACTTATACAATTGTTATGGTTTCAATACTAGAAATAAATAAATAGACAAGTAGTTTTCCTTTTCTATATGGTGCAATGTATATGCAAGTAACTACATGAAGTATTCACGCAGCGCCATCTAGCCCCAAACTAAGCATACGCTTGTGCTATGGGTGCTAGACAACGGATAAACATTACTTTTATACTTTTTTTTTGTTAATACATACATATTATACATAGAAACACCCAGACCGATACAAACAGACATGTTCATGCACACAAATGTTTGTACCGTGCGGGGATCGAACCCGCGACCTCTGGTGTAATAGCCGACTTCTCGACCATTACACCAAATGGCTCGTCGCTCATAATAGAAGAGATATTTGAGTCACTTTTTCGGTTATAATTTTAGAATTAATAAGACTACAAATTATAAATACCCTGCTGTAACTTAAAAATGGTTGAGTAAGAGTAAGAGCATGACTGATCAAATTGCGTATCCAAACCATTTTATGGCTAGCACGTCGTACGTGCTATAATTTTGCCAACTCAACTTATAGTTTTGCCTGGACAAGCTTGATCAACTGTCATTTGTATAATGTATATTCAAAAAGGTATAATAATGCAGTTTTACAAAAACGTAACTCCAACATGTAAAGTTTTTCAATAAGAGCGCTCGTACTTTGAGCTGAAATATAACAACCCATTTAGGTGATATTGTTACAATTTTTATTTTATTTTAAAGTACATTTTTATAACGCTATTTCTTCGTCTTCATCCCAGCGTATTCCCGATTGCATCCAGTATGGAGCTCAGGCTCCGCTTCGACCTACTTGGAACATAGTCGGGACCAACGGCTTAACGTGCCTTCCGAAGCACGGAATCATCATTCTTTTCAGACATTCAGGTGTTTCAAGCCTGCAATGTCCTAACCAAACTGGAAACATTCACACAAAGTGATGCTTCCCGCGGGATTCGAACCCATTCGATTTTTAGAGCCCAACGCTCCAACCACTATACCACGGAGGCAGTTGTGGCAATATCACCTATACGGGTTATTTTATTCCATTTTAAAGTTCGATCGCTCTCAATGAAAAACCCTATATATCAATCGATTCAGAATAAAAAACTGAATTAACTGCATCTAACGCATTATTTTCTTCCCCCCCCCCCCCCAAATAATTATGTTGATTCTGTTTGTTATGTGGTGCAATCGATTCAGAGCGAACGAGCTTTTTGTTGCTTAACGGACCCATTTCTATCTGTTATTTTTTTCGTTTGCACTCTTTTTGCTTTTTCTATTACCTATAACTGTATATCTTTCCATTGTGTTACTTCCGATTGTCATACATATTAAGAACTGGTGGCGCAATATCATATCAGGTGACAAATTTTCAGATGTGGTGGCAATCTAAAATATAAGATGTTGTTAATATTTATTGGTTTAACTAGAAAATATAAGAAAATAATCACCTTTTAATTAGGGATTACGGCTATATTTATTTTAAAAACCTAAAAAAATCGCGCACCAAAACTTGCAAAAAACGCACGTGTTGAAGTTGACCCAAATCAATAAAAATTAGAAAGAAATCTCTTTGGGGATATCGGAGAACGCATAAAAATCATTCTCAGTTGGAAATTTTTAAAAATCCCTATTTAAATAGCGAAAAACATCGGTTTTGTGAATTTTCGCACTTTGTCTGCGATTTCCTAGCAAACGGTGCGCGATACGCGTAAATTAATAATGACCTTTTTTATAGAAAAAGTAATTTTCTACAACTTTTGTCTAAAACTTTTTCTCATATCTCTTTTAGTTTTTGAGATTTTTGGGAAAAAGCCATTTTTTCAACCTTTTCCAATTTTTTTTCGTATGACCCCGGTGACTCACGACCCTGCATTTTTTGTATGTTATAACGGGATCATTAACGAAAATTTTGGCACCGGTTTCAGCTTTTCCTCTAAAATGGCAAAGTTAAAGCTTCGTTGACTGGACTAGTAGACCAGAAAGTTTTCTCTGTCTACGCTTGTGAACCAATGTGTGTTTATAATACGCGCGGCGTTTGTGAACGCTTGCTAGCGTGTTGCTAATAGCGCCAAATAGCGCTGAAAACCTGAAAACAGTTTTCGGCCAGGACACGTTTGCTATTTTCATATAATCCGCCATTTTGCTTGCTTATGTACAGTCTGTTCCACATAAGTTGTCCTTTAGCCGCCATATTGGCAGCATTGCCTACGCTTTGTAAATCTGTCAAAAAACAGATTGAAACTTAGAGTAGAACAAAGGATTGAAAGTATCGAAAAACAGTAGTACCAATATGGCGGCTAAAGGACAAGTTATGTGGAACAGACAAGTTTTGAAGTAAATTGATTTATTTTGTTTGTTTTGAACTCAGAACAATAACTCCTGAGGTTTTGAAGAGCAAAATAGCATCATTTTGGCAATGGGTCAGTTGTACCATTGACTAGTACCATTGATGGTACAAGTGATACAACATTGTATCTACTACATTGTATCACTACTGACCCGTTGTACGGTCAACAGCACATCACAGTTAACACTTGCAGTTCGATAATAGCACTTATGCCCCCGACATAAGAGCGGTACAAAGTCCAAAGTGTTACGTCTGACGTGCTTTTGACTGTACCTTGATCAGAAAATCAAGGATGTTGCAAAATTGGCTTCACATATTATTGTAGTAGGTACGTGTATTTTTCTTCGATTTATGTTGTTATACTTTAAGAAAACTGATTCAAAATAGAGCAATACATTTAATAAAATTTCGGAAAACAAATGTATTTCGGAAAAACAAATGAATGTCGTTAAAACATTTTTTATTGATTTGAAGGAAAAAAAACAGGTGCAAGCGATTTTCAATCTTATTGACATTCAATATTTTGTTGCTTTTTCGCAAACGCTTGTTGACTATCTTTGCTGGTCAAATAATAATCCCGTAATCCCGGTGATTTAAGTGGGCAAATTAAATACAGGCGAAACGAAAGGTCTGCGACATTGTGGAGCACACACGAATCCTCTTTGAACTATATAAGCAGACTAGGTACTAACTTATTATTTTTTTACGTCCTTCCATGGTTCTTCCCTTTTTTTTTTGTGGGGAATGCTAGAAGCGACAACATCCATCAGAGGGTTATGTAGGACTCTCCTACCCGAGGGGTAATTACCCACTAAACCCCACAGTTAGGGAATGCAAATCTCGCGAGATTAGGGCTCAAGCGAGATCTCGCGAGATTGTGAATATCAGTGCTGCGAGATCTCGCTAAAATTGAGATCTCGCGAGATTGGCAGTTTTGCGTGATTTTTTGCAAATAATCACAATATTTGATTACATTAGGATAAAATTATAATAAAAACCATAAGTACTATAAGATAAACATTTATTTTCACGAAATAAAACAACAACTAGCGATAAATACTACATTTTAAAACCGTGATCAAGACTGTTGAAAAGTGGTCGAAACGTCGGGTTAAAAAATCTAAAATGTAGAATATATCGCGCGTTTTTATCCGTTTTAAGTTGTTTTATTTAATGAGTAGTAACCGCGTAAACATCAGAAACCTGTATTTATTTTTACGATTTTTTTCAATATATATTTTTTTAATGTTTGAACTAAGCCAGCACTTGACCACACAGTTGCCTGATGTTAAACAACTATGCGGTCTACAATAGAGCGCACTTGCTCAGGAAAGGCCCGTTAATTCTGGCCTTGAAGAGCCCCAAGTTATAATGGATAGGTAGGAAAGACTGACCCAAGCAGAGAGTTCCAAATTCCGCGCAGTCCGTGTCAAAAAAGACGAAGCAAATCGCTTAGTCCGTGGTCTTGACTCTCTCTCAACTGCATACGGATGGAGTCTCTCAGTCTAGTCGTTCAGTGATGGAACGGAGCTGGCGAAATTAAGTCGTGCAGTTGAGAAGAACACTCGCTAAAGTGGAGTCTGTAAAAGACAGAGAGGCAAGCAATCCTCCTTTGATGATCAAAGGAGGATTGCTTGCCTCATTGTTGCACGCCCGACACGAACGAAACTGAGAGACACCTCCCACGTCCACTATTTCAAGCCGCCGCCTCACCCGCAAACGAAACCGACAGATCGCAAGTCCGACCGTGTCAGTTCGGGCTTCGAAGAGGTTTTTGTGCTCGAGTGCAATCTCGTTAATCTCGCGAGATCTCGTCCAGTTTTCGACCGAGATTCAATCTCGCAAAAAAAGGCCGAGATCTCGCGAAAACGAGATCTCGCGAGATCGAGATTGCATTCCCTACCCACAGTGTCCACAGACGCCTTAATGGTAGTGTCACAGGAATCGGCATATCCTTGCATCTGTGACACTACCAGCGGATCCCTCGCACCCTCCGCTTTGGAGGGTGGGGAGCAGCACTTGGCAGCTACCGCTCGACACGGGGGGCTTACTGGCTCTCTGTACTTCCGCCATGCCACAACCTGCGGTGTGGCCCCGCTAGGGCCGCCAATGCGCAGGGGGGAACGGCAACGGAACACCGGCCCCCAGGCCCACGAGGGCGCGCTGAGCAGACAGTAATGGATACTGACCGCTCCCCTCGTACCTATCGCAGGCAGACCTGTTTCGACGGTCCCGCCCACTTGGCCACTCTTAGTTCACCAGAGCCCATCCGGCTACTAAGCCCCCCCACCGCGACAAGGTGATGGCCATGGTCCATGGTTATTCCTTGTCATAACATAAAGATTTAATTAACGTAATTAACATTAATTTATAATTTTATTTCGATATAAGCGCCTGATAATTTGAAATAGAAATGTGTTTTCTTTATAGAATTGCAGCAATATCGTTTGCTGTATTATGCATAAAAGGCAACAATAGCAGTTTTCCTAGCTTGCACCTAGACAGGGCCATTTTACAGGCAAATATGATTTAGGGCGAGCTTTGTCTCTTGCCATCTTGCACGTAGATTGCGTCGCGTTAAGACAATGTGATCAACTTTCTGATGTGTAAACAACGATATTAAATACATTCGTTGTGTGTAAAATGTAATATTTTAGAAAGTTTATTCTTCACAGGATACATCTTTTGATTTACCTACCTACATTGATCTGACCCCAAAGTAACCAAGCGTAAGCGTTTGTAGAAACAATGAAGATACACAAATACATACGGTACTTATTTAAAAATAAACATCCAGGCGCAGGAGAAACACAAAATAATGTTCATCACCTAAATGTTTGTTCTGGATGGGATTACCTAGTCCCAGTAGTCCCACAAACCCTAGCGCATGGGACAGGGTCATCTGGGTGGTTTACAAAATATGTTTGTACTTATCATGCGGGAATCTCGCCCGTGTGTGGAATATTGCTCTCATCTCTGGGATGGTTCCGCAATGTACGGTCAACAGCACATCACGGTTAACACTTGCAGTTCGATATTAGCACTTATGCCCCGACATAAGAGTGGTACAAAGTCCAACGTACGTACGTTGCCAGTCTTAGTGTTCTCTACCGCCTTTATAATGGGGAATGCTCTGAAGTTATTCCAACTCATCCCGTCCTCTCCTTTCCACTCCCGAACGACACCGGACTGCGTTGCCATCCGCATACCATCCAGACACTGTATGGTTCCTCTTTTTTACCCCCGAGGTCAGCCTGACTGCTTCCATATAAAAAAAAGAATCGAACTTAAGATTATTAAATATGAAATGAGTGGGTACAGTCGTCGCCCGCGGCGCCGGATCCAACAAGAAATGATATAATTAATGACAAGACTGATCTACTGTCCACGCTGGTTCCTGAGGGCATTATTTGCGCGACTGTCCTCCGCAAACAATCGCTCATAGCAAACATCAACACGGAAAACAAATAACTACTAGGTAATGTTATATAACTACCTACGCAAAACCCTTCATAATCGAATTACTTACCTTTTTCTTTTGCAAAACTAGGCTCGATCATCATACGGTACAAACATTCGTGTGCATGAACAAGAATATCTTTTTGTATCGGTCTGGGTGTTCCTATGTATAGTATAATACATATGTGGGTATTTATAAAATAATAATAATTAGGTAGTGTTTATAGCTTGTCTGGCACCCATAGTACAAACAAGCCAATGCTTAGTATGGCGCTTTGGAAATAGTGAATAGGGATATTTATTTATTTATTTATAAATTTTAACATTATAATGTTTATAAAGTTAAATGTTTTAAGCTGAGATAAACACCTGTTGCTGACCTGTTGTTTTTAACTTAACCCTGGTTCGGCAAAAAGTAGATTTGTTTGTATTTTCATTGGCAGGTGGGTGTATCATAAGCATAACTTACCCATTAGCATTCATTATGCATGCTTTTACTATTATAATATTACCTATCTGTGCTTTTACTAAAACATCGGAATATGTTTAATTTTTTAGGAAATAATAATTTCGGAAATTACCGGCACAGTACACGTGCCGCAGTTCCTTCCGGGTTTCGTGGGTTCCAGCCAGCCAGCCTACTTCTATGTATGATTCCGATGATTCCGAACTCAGACGGTTAAATATTCACTACTTTACTACGTCTATAGTAGGTACCAGCCTATTTAATGTCCCACTGCAGGGCAAAGGCCTGTGTATCATTGAAATCAAGTCATTGCTACAATGATGGGTACTGGCAAATCGTCACGCTTGCCAAGTGCGGATTGGTGATCACACACCCAAGCTGTGTCCGAAAAAACCAACACAAATTTTGCTCGACCCAGGAGTTGAACTTATGGCCCCGAGATCACGGCCCGGTACTTAAACCACTAGACCATCGAGGCGTTAACTTAAGTAATAAATCAATATTTTCTATCGCCAAAAAAACAATGCTCTGAATAGCCGTAATCAGGCGTGCGGTGAATCAGGGCACATTTATCGCGATAGTGCCGCTACGGGCCCTCTTGACCACCGCACACGCCTGCCGAGATTAGCCAAGCAAATACATTTAAAAATAACTTCTTACTCCAAAAGGCAAAAATTATTTTATCATTAAGTAAATTTTATTAATCACGCATTTAATATACTTCTATCCTTAAATCGTTTATTCGTTTTATCATCGTGTACCTACTTAATCAATTTACAGTTCAATCGTTTGATCGTGTAATCAAGTATTCGTTTTATCGTGTAATCAATTGATTCGTTTATTCGTTTAGCGAATAGGTATTAAATATTAACCAATGACAGTCTTTTGGGACCCTCCGCCATTTATCTTATTTTGAAACACTCCGTTCAAACATGATTCAAACAATGTCTCCAGATCGTTCGGAACCATATTAATTATTCTGTCATTATTTGTGTCGAAGGCTGAGGACTTCTTTATGTCATCCGCGACGGATGTTTGCCGTCGCCTCGACGCCCCGAGCGACAATGGAACACGGCGACAAGAGAAGAGAAGAGCGCCACCTGACGGGCGGCTGCGAAACGGTTTATACGCGGTTTTCTGACCGCTACCACAGAATATACAGGGTGTTAGGTAACCCGAGGGACATATTTAAGGAGAGTGTTCAGAATCCGATTTAGAGTCCAATTCGCTATATAAAATATGTCCTTGATTTTTTTCATAATTATTTTAATAATTTATGTATGCATGAAATACCTAAAAATCCCGTGTGCTGAGCGGCCGTTTACGCCCCAAACTCAAATTGTACACGATTACAACTTGAGTCGTACTTGAAAGAGTGCACGAAATAGGTACTGTGAAGGAAAGAGTGCCCGCACGTTACGCGGATTTTCAGGTTTCGACTAAGGTTATTGACAGATATTTACCAGAGTTTTTATTGATTTATACTTTTTTGTCATATGGAAGCATGAACTATTTGGGGCTTAAATATATCCCTCGCATTTCCTGTCATACTGTATAAACAAACGGTAGGCCTACGGTAGGCCGCCCCATTAACCACTAGAAGGATAACGTGGAGAAACTTAGTCCATTTTTTGAGATTCAAAAATGAGAGAAGCCTTACCTTACCAATAAGTAGGCTGAGACATGAGTCTGTCTTTGCTGGATACTAGAACAAAGTCTGGTCATGAATTATCAGCCTTTTAAATGTCCATTTTCACTTTATGTTGAAAACCAGTAAACTGACCATCAAAATATTTTCGTCACTACACAACGGCAATTAATAAGTAAGTACAAATACTATCATCACTAATATCAGAAGCCAACATGCTCGTATGCTTAGCGATTGCTTCTAATAAAAATACCATAGCAAAAATACAATAATAATGCAAGGCGATGGTAACAAAGAAATAAACCTACCAGCAGTGAGATAAGCTTGGATACGCTATTCCACTCGCTACACACGAAATTAATTCCTAGGGCCATTTTCACTTGTTATATAAGATTCTGAAAATATATCTGTCAGATAAGAATGATGCTGTCTCCTTTTTTAAGCTGACAAAAGTGACAGCACCTAAGTGACACCTAACTGACAGATAAAATATTAAAAACTTGTCTGAAAGTAGTAAACGTGTATCTATATCTATCTTCTATACTACGTTATAAAAAGGAAAGATTTGATTGTTTGTATGTTTGTTTATTTGTTTGTTTGTATTGAGTAGGCTCCGAAACTACAGAACCGATTAGAATAATTCTTTCATTGTTGGAAAGCCACACTATCCCCGGTGAGCATAGGGTACTTTTGATCCCGAAAATGTGGGGGGAAGAGGGGGATATTTGAAAAATGAAATAACGCGCGGGTGAAACCGCGAGGGCGACCGCTAGTAGACAATAAAATCGCAGCGTCAAAAAGCCGCTAGGCTGGTAATACGAGTAATGAAGAGCTCTCCACTGGCTCTCGACATCTCAAGAGCGTTTGCGCTCAGCCTCCCGGTGACCATTCCACGTCATTGTGCCGGATTTAACAAGAGAATATAAAAACGTTTTCCAGCAGTTAAGGTCACAAGGTTAACATTGTAGAGTTTACTAGACTAATTCGGTACACACGTTCATTGCAAGGCAATATTTTAGAGTACTATTTTAATGAAATTTTGTAAGCACACATAACAATATAGACCTTGAAAAAGGCAATACCTATGTTACCTTTTGTAAATTCTCCCATTGGATTAAAAATAGAGGCTGGAGACTGAAAATCAGGTACTTTGAGATCCGGAAATAATCACATTCCTGTTGGAATATGGATAACTTTGCGAAGTCCACGCTGGCAAAAAGGCGTAGTTTTATACAATTTCATAAAAGGTACATGTGATGATTAATCAAATTAATAACTCTCATCGCCCCAGTAATTAGATTGGAATGGAAATAATTTCGAAGAAATCCAAGCGACATGAGTATTCTAATTTAAAAATGTCCCGTTGAGTAGTTCAGTTAGTTCTTTTGCAAAATTAAATGTTACAATATGGTTTCTAAAATAGTTCCTCTTAAATTGCACGTGGCAAGCACCGAAGCCATATAACACAGGCCGGGGCCTATCTGCGAGCGATTTTTTATTTATTTAAACTTAATTGCACAATTTCAAACTTGAGATGAGGTCTGTGTCTCAGCAGTGGGAACATTAGGTATAGGCTGTTAATGATGAGAATGAATTTCACAAAATAATTGAATAATCAGCGCGGACTTAGTGCCATCTGGCATTCTCTACCATCAATGGGCAGAGCGGTCTCTCCGAAAATAACAAAATAAAAGGGCACATCCACAAAACGTTATATTTAAATAAATATTATCTCTGTTGTACACTCTCACATAGCGTCGTCTAGCTCCATACTTGTACACTATGGGTGCCAGACACAATATGGGTCGTCTTCATTATTATAAAAAGTAAAGTATCAGCCTATTAATGTCCTACTGTAAAGCAACGGCCTCCATCCTTGAAATCAAGTTATCGTTACAATGATGGTTACTAGCTTAATTACCACGCTTGCCAAAAATGCGGATTAGTGATCACAGACCATGTCCGAAAAAACCGACACAAAGTTAGCTTGACCCGGGAATTGAACCCAGGACCCCGAGATCTCGGTCAAGTACTTAAACCACTAGATCATCGAGGCGTTCATTTTTAATATGAAATAAAAACCAAACAGCTCCGCTACAACACAAGCCGTAGCTTTAAACCAATTTCCGCGATACAGTGAAACTAAATCAGCTTACCGTCTCCCACAAGTTCGGACAATCGCCCCACTGAGACAGAACCAGGGGCAAAGCTATTCATTGAACACTGCATGCGTCCCGGCTTGGAAGGCGAGATGGCGCATTTAGTACTTACTCTTTTTTATACCAGATTAGTTGGCAGGCAGGCACTAGCCGACCTGATGGAGAGAGGCCACTGCGGCCTACCTAATTTAGGGACTCCTGGTCCCAGTCGCGGGAAGAAAAATATTAGAAATAAACCAATCCGGCAACTGGGCCCACGGTCCGAGTTCAATGTGGTCCCAGTCGCCGCATGCCTCCTCCTAGCCAGGAAGAGTAGCTCAATGTGCTGCCACAAAGTCAAAGTCAAAGTATTTATTATGCAATTTGATTTACCGTGAATCTCTTTTGATCTCGAGCCTTTGATGTCAAGTTACAAGTTAGAGCTTTCACCTGTAGAAGTGGTAGCCAGGAAGACTGAAAAAGTCGTGTTACTAACCAGCTCCACGGCGGGACTCGAACCCACGAACTCCGGGTTTTATACCCGAGCGGCTTAGCCACTGCTCCACGGAGGCGTTCATAAACTTACTGGTTTATACTGGGAGAATGTGGTTGGAGTGAGGATGTTGGACTCTCCATCTCTGCCGCTGCCCCATCCAGCCCTTAGGTTGCATGAGGCACCGGCAGGGGAGTTCCCCTAACCCACCTAAACTCTGATACTTACCTTACCGTCGCTATAAGATGAGGGGGGCGGGGGCCAGGCGGGTCGCCAGGGTCAAATAGGGTAACCCCATTTGACAGTTGTTTTCTTTATTTATTTTGTTCTCGATGTGGGCATCATTGCTTTAATTTGAGTTAATAAGTTACACAAATAGTTTAATTGACGAGTAAGTATAGTTTAAATTCCGCATGGTGATTAGTATGCGCTGAGCTGAGGCTACCCTCGTCCTTACTAATCGAATGAGTCGATAACGAGCCCGGGTGTGTGACACGTATCGTTGCCAGAATTAACGTAGTTTTAACAACATTAACACTGAGAGCTCCCGAACGCCTACTGGACACGAGAACGTGACTAGTGGCCGCCGTACAAAGTGCTGCTGGCATTATACATATATCAAATTAATGGAAAAAAACCACATAATTAAAAGCAAAGTACCAGACGGTAAAGCGAATAGCTAAACTAAAATGGCAATGGGCAGGACACTGGCTCGTAATGAGACTGCAAAGATGTGAGTAGACTCAAGTAATACCGTAGGTCGAAGAAGAATGCTATTAGACACACCCCAGCAAGACCTTCGGCCGTGTGTGGGACTCGGGAACAAAGCGTCCTACTACCCACTGAACTCCCCCGGTTCCTCCTTTCCACCCAAATGGGACGAGCTGGATCCAGCCTTCCAGCCCTCATTATAATTTATCTTGGGGTCTGATCAATGTATGTGATGTTTTTTCAATACGGTATTTTACACCATGCAAGAAATGATTTAAAAGTGAAAATCAAAAAATTAAAAGCACCGTTAGACAACTCTAGAATCCTTTAGCTCCTCTAGCCTTTTGCACCTTCAATGAAATAGGCGTCGCTTAACAACGTGTGGGCTACGTACATACTTATCCGACAATCAGAGCACCTAATAATAAAAAAGGAAATAGGACGGATTGATTTAATGGATAAGTAGAGGATTGGCGTTAAGTTAAATCAGCATCAGTCGTAATTTGCATTATAAATTGAAGCGACGTAACCTCATTATCATTACATTACCGTGAGGACAGCGTTAATAAGGGTCGTTGATATTTCAAAATGAATCGATAGCCCGCCCTTGGGGACGTACGGGCTGTCTTGGAATTCGGATGAGTGCCTGTCGAGACTGTTTTACTGTTCTACTTCTAGTTCATCTGTCTAGTATCCACACAAGTATTTACTTAACGTTTTTCTTTAAAGCAAGGTGACAGATTTCGCCTCGTAATGACAAGTGTTCATCGAATCTTACCCAGGACAAATAACGACGTTAGAACCATAGTGATCCAAGTCACATTTTCAACTTTTTGAGAAAATGAGAGAAACGCATTTGAACCAGTGGCGTAGCTAGGTAACCAAGGGCCCTGGGGCAAATCGAAAAATGGGGCCCCACTGCTATCTAAACTGGTTATGTTTTATCAAGTAAAAATATTAAATATACTAATAATTTAAAAATGCTTAGCTACTTTATCATCAGCTCTTTTTCGTGCACTGCAGGGCTGGTAATAAAAATATTAAACAGTAACAACATAAATTATAATGAGAACAAATTAAATGACCACCAAAAAACACAATCGTTACCCAAACAGCCTCATCCAAAATAAATATAATATGTACAAATAAACGAAACCTGTACCAAAATATTTCGGGCTATTTAAGTCATGCCTGCACTACAAAAACTTTTCGTAACCCAAAAAGGCCACGCGTGCACCAAATTTTAACTAGCAAAGTTTTGTGTCATTCTTACCCAAATATATCATTACGTTTGCCATAAAATGTATTCATATAACCAAGTATATTAAATTGATTGATAAGATTTGTGTTAGGTTAGGTTAGAACTGCGACCACTAAACGCACGAGCCGAGCGAGCGTAGCGAGCGTGCCGCGGCAGCGGCTGGCGAGTGCCAGAACTGAATTCTATCCATTTTACTTGGTCGGGACAGAGAAAAAAAGATTTTGTTTATTTACTATCAATCGTCAAATGGTATATAGTATCGGTAAATTTTTAGAACTTCATTTATATTTTTTGGGTATACAATGATTTTTGTACGCATTACTTTAATTTATTAGGATAAAAATATGTAACATATTTGGATGAAATTTTTAAATACAATGCGAGTACAAATTTGGTGCACGCGTGGCCTTTTTGGGTAGCTCAGCGATTATTCTGACGATACTAACGTTTTTTAGGTTAGCAGACTTAACGTTTATTGGTGATCATTTCATAATAAAATGGGGATTAAACTCTGGTAAGTACTTAGAATTTTTTGGGCGTTATATTTCATTAAATCTGGTGGTTGCTTAAACCTAAGCCAATTATAATTAATACTTGGTGTAGGTATTGAGCAATAAAACGATATGGAAAAGATTCAAGGGTTTATTTTATAAAGTCCGGAGCTACCAACTGACTAAATAACAATCTGGGGGCACGGTAGTGCCCCCGCCAAGTCGAGCGCGAAGCAAACCTGCCGTACCATCCTTTACTGGAACCATTTCGCCGCATTTTCAGGTTCCTATTTGAGAACCACTGGATAAGACCAGAACGCAGATATTTTCGTCATCCAGTAAGCTATATTAACATACTTAAAATCCAAAATTTCAAGTCTATAGGTCATTTAGTTCCGAAGTTAAGCGAAAGCAAAGTTTCGCATTTATGGCAGACACTCACTCATTTACTCATGATTATCATAATAGAACTAGTGCTTCCCATAAACTCAGAGAGCTGAAATTTGGTACAGATTTAGGGTTTAATGGCCACCTAAAGGGAAAACTATAAAAACTAGGATAATCGAAGATCTGGAGTACCTGGTTACCTGGGTACCTAATTAGAAAACACAAAAGCCCTGCCAAACTATTAGAGATCGACATACCGCCTTTACAAAAAATATTCAACTTGGTGGGCCGCTTCATTTGATGTCAAAAATCGAAGGTCTGAAGTATCTGATGAAGAACCCTCAGCTGATCTCAGCTGTATTAGAGATAATGCTAACGCCTCATTTTACTATTGGTACTTAAAAACGACTGTCAATGCAGAAAACTGTGTCAAATAGGAAATCTAATAACATAAATCAATATGCCCACGTTTCTACAAACAGAAGTGAAATCCCACCAAAACATTCTGTAAAAAAATAGCCAAGTCTCGATGGAGCTGCTTGTTTTTCTCTAAAAAGTAATGAAATCTAGACAAGGTCGGGCCAAGTTCCTTACTGCGATTTCTTTATTATTATAGCTAATGTTGTGTGACTTGGCCGTTGTAGGGCCAGACGGCCAAACGGTCGTAAACTCGACTTCAAAGGGCCAAAATGAGACACTAGCGTCCAATTACCAATACTAGTATGGGCTAATATCTCGCTTAACAAACATAGGTAGTTACAACAGATATAACATTACGTGTAAACAAAATTGACTTGTACCCACTAACGTATAAAAATGTTCAACGGCAAAGTTACACAACATTAGCTATAATAATAAAAAAATCGCAGTAAGGAACCTTAGACTTGGCTCGACTTTGTCTAGATTTCATTACTTTTTAGAGATAAACAAGCAGCTCCATCGAGACTTGGCTAGTTTTTTTACAAAATGTTTTTGGTGGGATTATATTTACAATCTTTTTCTAGCTTTAGTTTTCGCAAAAGTATCAATGACTTCAGTTAAATCCACGCTTTAGCTTACTTACTCCTGATACAGCATTAATTTTTTTATCGATCTCGAAAAAAAAAACTTGTCTCGAATTCACAATAAAACGCACATCGATGAAAAATAAAACGCACATATCGCTATCCGTCAAGTTGACAACACTGCCAACCCACAGAAGTATTAAGGGGAATTCCGAAGGTACAAAAACTTTCAAATTTCTCTCAACTGAGTTGCCATGATTAAAGTCGGGTTGCAACCTGTCATATTTATTTTGAAAATGGGAGAAATTTTCAAAAGTTCAGTTCGATCGAGATTTTCTGGTAATAGTTCAAGGGCCCCCTGAGCTTGAGGGCCCCGGGGCACTGCCCCACCTAGCCCCTGGGTAGGTACGCCACTGATTTGAACTTGTTCCTGAAATTGTCCTATTCCAAAGTGACCGATATGAGTTTGCTTATGAAAATTGCTCTAATAAGCACTTGGATCAGTGTGGCATGAAAAATATGTCTTTTTTTGGGATGTTTATAACAAAATATCGATTTTGACAAAAATGTCACTTGGATCACTATGGTTCTAACGTCGTCAAATAATGTTTGGCTATTGTCTGGATGTTTGTATGATGTACATATGTTATAACTTATGTATGCATACATACATTCGTCGAACTTTTGGTGATTCTGATTCTCATATGCTGACGCTTCTTAATTTGGGATCAGATTAAGTAATGCATAAATAATGTGCTCCAATAAATATTATGTAGAAAAACCGCTAAAATTACCACGTCATTATAAATGTCAGTTAGACTCAAAACTAAGATCCCAACTCTTTTGTCAATTTACAAAAAAATAACAAAGCTTCACTGTTATCTAATAGATAATTATCACGAACTGTATTTAGTGATGAAACTTGCCCTAAAGGACTAAATTGCATCCAATCCAACTCCTGAATATATTGCAAGATGGCTTTTATAAAAATCCGACCATCTGTCTGCTTAGAACTAGTAGTAGTAAGCGGTAGAGCCATGCTGTTTTACAGTTACAGTACGAATAGGCCGGCTCGTCCGGGGAAGTACCACCCTCTCACATAACACCAGCGTGAAATTATAGGGACTACCATTGTGATTCGTCTGGTTTGTGAGAGTGCCGGAGGCCCACACCCTTAAAAGGCCGGCAACGCATCAGCGGTCCCTCTGGTGTTGCAGATGTCCATGGGCGGCGGTGATTGCTTACCATCAGGCGACCCGCTGGCTCGTTTGCCGCCTCTGACATAAAAAAAAAACTCAATCACACGATATTTGAATGAAAGACCCACACTTTAATCCCTAGGTAGAGAAAAACTTACTAAGGGCAGAAAGAAAATAAAACGATGATTGGTTTCAGTTCAATTTATTTGATATCGATTGGCACGTCGTAGAATACACCTCAACAATATTGTATATAACATTTTCTTATCTAACTTACTCAGTAGAGCCAAGCGGCTCCCGACCATACACTTGTCTAGTTTTGTTTCATATACATAAAATCAACGATTATTTGAAAACTCCGTAGATGGTGGATTTTCTTCTTTTAGATTCTTATTACGCAATTAATATATTATTAATGAAAGTGCTTAAGGCCATTTAGCTTATGGTTGAAACTACACAGTCTAATAAGGTTTTAATCCAACTGGTTGGACAGAGTTGGACCAAAATCTTAATAAAATCATGAAGACCGAAAACCTTTGAAAAATGGTGTCGAAGACAAAGATATTATAATTTTTCGTCGTTAGGAATATAAAAAGTACAGAAGAAGTATTCTGGCACCCATAAGCTGTGCTTAGTTGGGGGCTAGACAGCGTTGAATGCATAACGTTCAGCGATATTGAAGACAAATGTTAAGTGAAGCGTGTCGTCGTGCCGCTCGGCGCATCCCACGCCGGACTCCCAGCCTATAATCCGACGTGGAACGGATATCCCACAGAGCGCCCAAACTAACAACAAACACTATTAAATTAAAGTGTCTTAGATGAAATATTTTAAAAATAAGAGGATCGTTAGCTCTGGTCGAAGAGTGGGAGCAGGAGCACATTGATCCATGATTCGTGAAGTTATTCGCAATGCAAAAGGCCGTAGTTGCTGCTTGTTGTCAGATGGGCTGTGTGTCAACTGCAGTAGTATAAAAATGAAGAATTTAATTAATAATCCTGTCTGTCATTTTATAATCAAAAGTTTTTTTTATGCCAGAGGCGGCAAACGAGCCAGCGGGTCGCCTGATGGTAAGCAATCACCGCCGTCCATGGACATCTGCAACACCAGAGGGATCGCTGATGCGTTGCCGACCTTTTAAGAGAGAGTACGCTATTTTCTTGAAGGTAATTAAGTAAGTAATTAATTTTTGTTAATATACGGAGGGTCTACTTAATATTTTAGTTTCTAGCATTTTATAATGTTAATAAACAATAGTTTAATTCTGTAATCCGGTTAAACGTAATATTATTTTGACTATCAATTTTAATAATGTTTTGGTGAGAGCACTTTGTGGGATCGGTTTATAAGTACTATACACTAACTATAGATAACTCCTGTCTAGACCCGTCACCTTCTAGAGCTAGTGAAGTCTGAGGTAGTCCGAGAGGTCACGACTAATTTGGCATACTTTTAGTTTCGTATGATTTAACCAACAAGGGAAAGCAATAATGTTTTAGAATTTACATTATTTCTGTTTTTCAAATAGTACAAATTTGTCGTCACCTCCTGTACTAAAAAGTCCAATTCGATGCTTCAGTAATGGACTTGAACATTAAATTCACGTAAATACAAAATATTTTAAGATTTTGTTATTGTTACAAACTTCACGCTTTGTTGTTTGATCAAAGTTTTCCTCAACGTTACTCTCAAATATGAATAAAACATATTTTTATTAAATTTCAAAACATAACTCTCTTAATAATTATGAGTTCATGTTGTATATCATTAACTTTACGTTGGTAACAAAATTATTCAGCTTCAACATTATCAAAACATGGATATTATCGCAGCAATACTGTTGCGTTACGTATTTGTAAAGTAATGCTAAAATTCTACTGCCCTAAATAATACTTTTCTAATACCAGTTATTTCACTTTCACGTTTCCACTACAAATCAAATCACATCTTACAATTAGGGCGAACATTAGTGATTTTATATTAATTTAGATTATATTTGCTACATTTTTAGTTTCACATCGTCGTGAGGAACTATGTGAAGAATTGAAAACGAATTTATCGATGATATCCAAGTCCACTACTGAGGCGAGACACGTCGTGTGCGGCACGGTGCGGCACAGTCCCACTCAGTGCGGCATAGTGCGGCAGAGTGCGGCACAGTGCGTTTACTCGTCCTCCCCCGACTGGCTCATGTCCGCTTCGTCCAGCAGTCTCCTACTGGATGATGAAAAAAGATAAATTAATAAAGATATTTGTCTAAATGTCTAGATTTGTAATAAGAATGGTTTTAAAATAAAGTTCGGCTTGAGTACTTGGATTAACAAGAGTAGCTGGTTTAAACCTGTACAGGAATATTTTTTAAAAAATAAGAGGATAATGGTTTATTATGCTCCTAGTATATTACATTTTGTATTGTTTTTTGTAAGTGGAAATACTGGTTTACGGTTAAAATAAAAAAATAAAAAACAGAATTCATCGGGGTTGTCAATGTAAATGCATTGTAGATTGTTCGGTATATAGCTTGTTGGCGATACACCGAATAATCGATAACAGAATTTGGTGGCGAGTTTTGGGAAATGCCTTTGCCCAGCTGTGGACTAAGACAGGTTGGGCTAGTCAATAGCCGCAAGGCTGGCACAGGCACGTCCCAATCGGATGGAAAGGGGAACCGGGGAAGTTTCGAGGGTAGTGGGACAAACGTCACACACGGCCGCGTAAATGCATTAACTGCGTCAAAAAAAAAAAAAAGTTGACTGAGACAGGTGGGTGATAATGATGAAGATGATCACCTGTTGGGAGCCGGGCGCGGCGTGCAGCGGTACAGCTGGTAGAGTGGCGTGGGCTCACACAGCAGGCGCGCGAGCGAGCCCGAGACCGCGCCCGAGACCGGCGAGACTGGCGAGACGTGCGAGACCGCCGCCACCGGCGAGACGCGAGACTCCGACCGCTTGCCGTACCGACTGCCCATGAAGAACCTGCTCACATGATACTAGTTGTACTGGGTTGGAATGGAGGTAAAGGCTTTTGACGAGCCATTTGGTGTAGTCGTAGTGGTCGAGATGTCGGCTATTACACCAAAGGTCGCGGGTTCGATCCCCGCACGCTACAAACATTTTGTGTGCATGAACATGTCTGCTTGTATCGGTCTGGGTGTTTCTATGTATAATATACAAAAAAAAAGTATATAATTAATGTTTGTCCGTTGTCTAGCACCCATAGAAGCTAATGCTTAGTTTAGGGCTAGATGGCGCTATGTGAATAATGTCCAGGGATTTATTTATTTATTTACATTATAGTTTCGCTATAATGGCGTAGTACGAATGTACAAATTGTATTCACATTTACATATCGTTAGTTCGTGTGACGTCCTTTCAAAACTGTACAAAATATAGTTTATACCTATTTAATTATAAACTTCATTGCATAATAAAGGGTACAAAAGGTGCCTTAATGCCTCCATGGTATCTCTACCAGTCAACCTTTAGGCCAACCGTAAACCTATAGTTACCTATTCTTACGTCTAGTTGATTGTTTTGATACTAGACATAAACAGTGATGAATACATACTATCCATACTTCCACTC
The DNA here is from genome assembly GCA_949319885.1 of Mecyna flavalis. Lineage (NCBI taxonomy): Eukaryota > Metazoa > Arthropoda > Insecta > Lepidoptera > Crambidae > Mecyna > Mecyna flavalis. Next base: position 68,873 of record OX439420.1, on the reverse strand, counting down.
TTATATTATAAATAAATAATTATGTTTGTGTGTGTATTTTCTCTTTGGGCGTTTTTCCGGTAATTGTAGGCAAAATGGTTCATTCCCGTTCGTCCCACCAAGTTCGTCCGACCAGTGGGACGAACGGGAATTCGCGATTGTTGAATATATTCCAAATAGATTACAATTACCTTCTGTCGCAGCTTGTAATTAAAATAGAACTTTCAATTTATATGAAATTGGTATGCAATTTTATGTTTTTTTATTTAACGATAAAAACGAAGTAACGGGCAATAAATTTCACGATAAATTAAGGGGAATACGGAGCCCAGTTGAAATTCGTCATGATTATAACATCTTTTCACAAAGATTTTATTTGATTAGTTGATTCGGTGAGCTTCGAACTGCCTTATAATATAATGAATGACATAGATAGAGACAGCTTTGCAACCTACAGAGTTGAATTGTTTTTACAAATTATTCAGGAAACCATAAAAATTAAATTTATGTTTTAGCAAATACAGACACATGGAGATTTTTTTGATATAATCGTTGTTAATGGTGAAAAGATTAACTACGAGTATGTGTTGAGATTTTTTGCAGGTTCGAACAACAGCCGGTGGTAGAGTCATTCTGTAACTGTGACAATTTTTTAGACGGTTCATAGGGCATCTCTGAAGCCTCATGAATAAAGAAGATTAATGACATTCTCCACGGAAGTATATAAGTAAGTATAGTAAGTAAGTATAGTAAGTAAGTATAGTAAGTAAGTATAGTAAGTAAGTATATTAAGTAAGTATAGTAAGTAAGTATAGTAAGTAATACCTGTCGTTCCTCGGCGCGATGAGCCTCGGCTGCGAGCGCCCGTAGCGCGACCCCAGCACGAACGGCATCGGAGACACTACACAGAACAACACGTCAGACTATTTAAACAACACATTACACATACGGGATAAAGTGTGGTGGTATGATTTAATTTTATTAGTGTAAGCAGAACTTTTACTGCCAGGTTCTGGCGACTTGTGCGATCAATTATATACGAGTAAATCTAACATCTGTTATACCACTTTTCATGCTAATACATGAATTTGAATTGAATATGGCACGTGCTCAGCACTGAAGCTTACTGTTGCGTGTGTTATGTGCAGTGTTTTTTCTAACAAGCCTTTGGCTCAGCTGGCTAAGCTCAGGAGAGGATAAATCATTCTGTGTGTCCAGAAACAAAGCCTAAGCTGACACTACAAGTCCTAGGCCCTGGTTAGGACTTCTGGGCTTCTGGATAATGTTACTACGGGGACAATTTTATTATTATTTCAATATTTACACGAAAACTGTATGGCTTAGTTATACATATATATGGATTACCAATGTTGTACAGACTTTTGACGATTAAAAAGAGTAACTATCGAGTCTCTTGCCGGTTCTTCTCATTAGATAACGACATTTCAAATCCGGTGGTAGAGTTACTCTGTGTAATTGACGATTCATAAATACTATATTTTTAAAGTTTACTAAATAAAAAATACAGGTACCGGTAAACTTCTTGAATATCGGGTGGGGATTGCGCAGAACACGAATTTTGACACGCCTGCGCGCTATTGGTCAGAAGCATACCTCTGGCCAATAGCGCGCGCGGGCGTTTGGGAGATTAGCGCGTGCTATTGGTCACGCGCAAATGCATTATGCGCGAACTTTCCCCCTCTCCGTTGACCGATGTTCAACTAGTTTGCCGGCACCTGTACACTTATTTTGATTTCAATGTGATGTAGCAGTGTTGGGTGTGGTGACTGGTGGTGGTGGTACTGACTGAACTCGCTCTCGGCGCGCTTGGCGGGCGGCGCGCGCTCGGCGGCGCAAGCGCACGCCAGCAGCACCACCAGCGCGCTCCACATGCCGCTGCACAGCCCCGTCTGCACACGACCATTGGCTTAGTCACATAATACAAGGGATTTTTTTTACCATAATGTGCTAAAAATAATAAAATAATGACGTCTCTTATGATATTGAATTTAGTGTTATGTGTGAATATGAGTAGACCTAAGTACATCTAGACACGCGGCAGCGTGTCAAGCCAAGTTCAAGCAAAGGAACGGGCTAGCCAGCGCCAAGGTATATTTACACGAACCATTTGGTGTCACTTTTGACCCTTCTATAACTTAAAACCTATTTAACCGAAACACATGAAACTACGTGAGTTTAATCAGATCCATAAGAACACCTAGAAGCCCAAATTTCATGAAGCTAGCTCAAACGGTTATAAAGATATAAAGGTCAAAAAGTCGTAAAAATTAGTACTGACTGACTGACTTATAGTAGCAAAACCTAACCTACTTCCAGATGACCTAGAAAGATGAAATTTGGAATCCAGCTTGGTAATTGTGTGTAACCGTAGGAAAAAGTCCAAAAATAGAAAAAAGTTAAAAAATAGGGGGGAGGGGGGGACGTTCCCCCCCTATATTTTAATTTTTTTCTATTTTTAGATTTTTTCCTACGGTTACACACAATTACCAAGTTGGATTCCAAATTTCATCCTTCTAGGTCGTCTGGAAGTAGGTTAGGTTTTATGTGACTTATAGTAGCAAAACCTAACCTACTTCTAGATGACCTAGAAAAATGAAATTTGGAATCCAGCTCGGCAATTGTGTGTAACCGTAGGGAAAAATCTGAAAAAAGAAAAAAGTTAAAAATTAGGGGGGGGAGACCCCCCCTCCTCCCCCTATTTTGTTACTTTTTTCTATTTTTCGATTTTTCTCTACGGTTTCACACAATTAGCGAGCTGGATTCCAAATTTCATTTTTCTAGGTCATCTGGAAGTAGGTTAGGTTTTGCTACTATAAATCAGTCAATCAGTACTAAAACCTAACCTACTTCCAGATGACCTAGAAGGATGAAATTTGGAATCCAGCTTGGTAATTGTGTGAATTTGTGTGTAACCGTAGGAAAAAATCTGAAAATAGAAAAGAGTAAAAAGTCAGGGGGGGCAACTCCCCCTCCTCCCCCTATTTTTTAAATTTTTTCTATTTTTAGATTTTTCCCTACGGTTACACACAATTACCGAGCTGGATTCCAAATTTCATCTTTCTAGGTCATCTGGAAGTAGGTTAGGTTTTGCTGCTATAAGTCAGTCGGACAATACTACATTTTTTTTATTGTAGCGTTGGAATTGAAACTATTCTAATATGTTATGTATTATTATATTTTCTATATAACAGAAATAAAAAAATAAAGTTAAGTCAAAAAATAAGTGGTGTCCCCATACAAAAAACTTGTAATACGCGCTAAACAACCGGCCAACGCGATAGTGTGTGTCGTCGGCGGCGCGTGGTACCACATTAAATCTTAATACTTGCCTAGTTTTCTTTACAAAAAGTAATGATATCCCACCAAAAACATAAATGTAAAAAAGGAAAGCCAAGTTCAATACAAAAATTATGTTTGGCTGTGGGCTTCGCCGCAAAAAGAATGGAGATCTTAATGAGTGCCAAGTTCTATGATCATAAAGTAGGTAAGATTTGACTTGGCCAGTTTTTATCAGAATTAATATATTATATGTTGAATAACTTTATAAAATGACTGATATAATGAAAACTGGCCAAGTCAAATCTAACCTACTTTATGATCATAGAACTTGGCACTCATTAAGATCTCCATTCTTTTTGCGGCGAAGCCCACAGCCAAACATAATTTTTGTATTGAACTTGGCTTTCCTTTTTTACATTTATGTTTTTGGTGGGATATTTATTAAACGCGCTGGAAAGTTTCCCCAACGTATTTATGGTGAACAACTAACATCATCAACATACATAGATCCTCTAAATGTACTTAATTAGAGATTACTCAAAAACTGCGTGTAACGTTGGTCATGGCGTCACAAATGACAATGAAAATGGATCTTCGCAATGCATTTTCATTTAAGGATTTAAAAAATCATTGAAGCTTAATGCAAAATATTCTTAAAATTGGTATAACTTAAATGGAAACAGACTAGTGACTCTGGGAAAGCAAACGCTGAGATTATTAACTATCACTTTTTTTTTCAGCAAAAGGGATTGAAAGTCAATAACAAAAATAAAAAAGCCCAACACAACGGCGTCGCCGACCGATGGCAGCGGCGGACGCCATGCTTCCTTCCCCCGGATCTCAGCGAGTGAACTAGGACAAAGGCATACTTAGTGCACAGGAATATTGTCTTTTGAATTTACGTCGGTGCCGTTAAATAGCATTTTTTTAAATACTAAGTCAGTTGTTAGACCTGATGGTTAGCGGCCACTGCGGCCTATTCCATTGAGGGACACTTCACGAGGAAGCGTCGCTCAATGCGCTGCCAGACTGTAGACTCATCTGATCTCCGAGCCATTAATTTAAAGTGTACTGGCTCCCACATTAATTTTGCCGGAACACAGCCAGAGCTATTATGGCGGCAGATTTCACCTGTGGGGGCCAGTCGGACTCTGAAAAAGCTCTACCAATAACCAAAGGAATTGGCTTGATGGCGCTTTTGGTAGTAGGTAAAAGGTAACCAAAACGTTAGCGATCGGCTGGTCGAATCTCACCCATAAATTCATGCTGTGATGAACATTTGTGATTGTCCTGGAATTCTGGATGAATATTTAGATATTATATATTTGTTGCCCATTGATCCTTATACACATATCAGCTAATTTTCTATGAGGTCAAGTCAATCTATGTGATTTTGATAAAATAGTTTATTTTAATATAAAATCGCTTAATAACAATAAATTGCCTAAACTGCAGCAACTTACGTGTTTCTGCTGCACAGCTGGTGGCTGGTGTGGTCAAACCACAGAGATGTATTGGACTAGAGCCCGCCAGTGTAGCTACTTCGCGTGCCCAGCTTCAGTCCATCGTACTGAATGTGCCGATTCTTAGCTTTAGTCCCGCGCGACCGTTCCCCTTGTTAGACGTCAGACGAAATAGCAAAAAATGACGATTTGTGCTATTTTAAGCTGCAAAAACAATACCAAAAAGATTACTCCACAAAACAAAGATGTTTCCTTTCATCGGTAAGTCATTTTGTTATCTGAATACGCGTAATTTATTTTAAAATGAATTATTTATCAATTTTGAGAAAACAATTATGTAAATAATGCTTAAGCCGCGTGAATCGCAATTTCGTAATACATTGCGTATTTTATACTGGCCTTCCAATTGTATTGCGTGCTTTATAAGCAATGAATATCAAACAAGGCGGTACTTTCGCATATCGTTTAAGTTTCGTGGCACAGGCGTTTTTAGTCAAATACAGTGTTTAGTGATGTTCGTTCTATGCAACATACACATAATGTATTAAAATCGATTAAAGGTACCTAGTCGATTTTGGAAGCAGGAATGATAATAGGCTATTTGACAATGTGAAAAATAAAATCAAGCATAAAGTGACAATTAGGTTACATTAGGTACTGTCAACCGGCGTACAAATTAAGAAGAGTTTAAAAATGGATATTTATTAACATTAGTTAAAAATAATAATTTATTTATTTATAAACTAGCCTTCCGCCCGCGGCTTCGCCCGCGTGAACAGTAGTAGTGTATAGGACGTTATCCCGCGGGAATATCTTGTAAATTGTAGCCTATGTGTTATCCTTATGTATAAGCTATATTATTGTAAAGTTTCATTAAAATCAATTAGTAGTTTTTACGTGAAAGAATAACAAAAGTTCATCCATCCGCTCCCCGGCCAGTACCGCCGCAATCGCAATGTCCCTGCATTTTAAATCTGTAATATCTTCGAAACTATTCATTTAAATTACATGATGTAAAGGGCCATATTGATCTATATTACATGCACAATTTATTTATGGTACTTTATTGGATAAGGATTAATACTGTATTGCTTAAAATCACTTTTTCGTAAATAAGCCATTATTTTATCGTAATAAGTAAAGGAAAATGGTTATTGTGGGTTATCCCTAAGAGATAGACATATACCATCGCGGACTTTTTTGTAAAACTTTTTAAGGTGTACAATAGTGTAGTACATTATTTTGATCTATCTCGTAGGGTTCAGCCAGCGTTTGCAATGTAAGCGCAAAAAAATGCGATTATTTACGACCTTAAATTAAAAACCTCTAAAATCATCAGTGTTTCTCTACTATATTATGCATGTTTTATACATATAAACTTTCCTCTTGAATCACTCTATCCATTTAAAAAACCGCATCAAAATCCGTAGCGTAGTTTTAAAGATCTAAGCATACATAGGGACAGACAGACAGGAAGCGACTTTGTGTTTTATATTATGTAGTGATTTTTATAATCGAATCGAGAATCGAGACGAAGTGGGCGTGTCCCTACTTCTCATCACTAAATCGCGCTCGTTACGTCACAGTAGGTACAAAAAATATGGCACGGTCGGTTCTCATACAAATTGACGTACTTGCGGGGTCTATTTTAATCTCTGGTCTGTGGGTCAAACATTTAAAATAAAGTCAAAAATACAAATTAATAATAAATGGATCGTCTGTACTGTATTAGAAAATACTCGAACTGTGGCATTTGCCAATATCATTACATTGCAATCAATCAGATCCAATTAATAAAAACGGCGTCGTATCTTTTGATTCGGCGGAGGCCGTAATGGACGCAAATAGACCAGTTTTATCGCCCATTGCACCGCCGCCATAGCGCCACTCACCCCAATGGCGCGATTGGCAGATTTAAATGCTGCGTTACTAATGAATATTTTTTTAAATTTTTCCCCATTCCAACTTAAACAGCTGCCCTTTAGTTTGAGCAGGAATTAATCTAATTTTTAGTTTTTACTTTTCATGCGATAGAAGAAATCACAAAGGTTTAAGAAATCACGACTCACACCACTGTAAGTAGGGTTGCCACCCGTACTTTATAATAAAGTATTGTACGTTATTTAAGGTAATTGTACTCTATACTTTAAAAGGATAATAAAGTACACGAAAATACTTTATTTTGCAAAACTTGATTTCTATTAAAGTCGTAAGTATTTTTCGTTAAACGAAATTTAATTATTCATGTTGAATCAAAACTCATTTATTAACCTCAAATATTGTACTACTAAAAAAAAATTACTTTATTTTTATACTGTGTACTTTTTTTTTCTTACCTTTATTATCCAAAGTACATACTTTAAATGCAGAAAAAAAGGGTGGCAACCCTAACTGTAAGTGTAATTTAATTATAGAAAACAACTTAAAAGTATTAAGATTGCGGTTAAAAACTACATTTTAAAATAAACCCGACTTTTTTCACCAGCTAATCCGTGATGACGATCTAGATCTATATTTCTAAAACTGCTAGACTAGACTTTAGGAAATGGCATAGGTACTTTTATTTTTATTCCCGAATAGTGCTCAGTTGCCATCGAATAATAGAAGCCGCCGGTATGACTACTTCCTGATAAGTTTCTGATAATGTGTAACTGTTTATTAATCTGTGATAATGTGTCTACCAGATATCATTATTATTGTCTATGAGATGTCTTATTTTTCTGAGAATCGATAAATAAACAGCATCTAAGTAAGATGGTAGATAAAATTATCTTACGGTAGTGAAACTACAAAATAATACTCTATATCTTTCAAATCACAAACGTAAATAGACTTGAAATCAAAGTCTGAAAAGACATGAGCGTTATGCACATATTTCTACAAGTTTATGATAATCTGTTTGTATATAATAAGGTTTCTATCGGGGAATGGAGCCTACGAGGTTTTACTGTGAACTTTTCTAGAATTGTAAATCGAGAAATAAATAATTATTATTTTTAAATAATGATTATAATGATTATGATAATGATGCGCATTGCCGAGCTGGCGCGTTGATGTCTTTTACACGCGCTCAGAAATATTTTATTATTAGCTAAAAGTTTTGTTAAACTATTGGAAACTGCCTAATTCACAAACATATTGTACAATTTATATATTATCCTGGTGAGGGCTGAATCCAACCAGCTTCTCCCGCCTAGATCCCAGACAAGCGTTCGTAAAACAAGGTGTCGTTTATTATTATTATGTACATCAAACAAAAACAACCTTACCAGGTATCAGACAGGGTATGCACTATATTTCACTATTAAGCAGGTTTAATACTTTTAAAAATAAAGATGTGTTACATCTTAACCTTTACTTAACTTTAAAATGTAAACTCAGTATTAATAGAACCACGAACAAATCCCAGGTATAATCTAACGCAAATGAGGCGACTCTATAAAACTAGTAATTCGCATCTATAATAACTAATAGTGGGATTTAATAATAATAAGCAGAAGTATCTACAGAGTTAAAACTACTTTTATTTAGTTACAAGTATCATCTGAGACAGTACGATCGGCAAGAGACACAACATAAGATGAATCAAAGTATTACTTGAGCCTAAGACATGACATAATGACCGTTTTTATACAATAAACAAGCCGTCAAAAGTAAGAATATAATTCTTGCCCAAGTATTCTTACTTTTGATAGTTCTTACTTCATTCAAAAACCTCGTTTGTTCTATAATAACGATAACTTAAATCATGTCTTAGACTCAAGTAATACTTTGGCTCGTACATAAATACGGGTGTTAATGTTTCTGTACAAAAAATAATTGTAAGCAGATTAATTAATAATTTAAAATCTGCCTCTCACCTTTAAAGTAAGCCGCGTGCGTTGCGTTTCGTAGCACAGGCCCGCGTCGGAGCCGCGGCGCGTAGCAGTGGCGCGAGTCGTAGCGCTTCGTAGCACAGGCCCGAGTGCCGCGCGCCGCCGCTGTCGCCGGCTTATATCGCGCCGGGCGACGGCGAAGCAGCCGTATTGTCGCTGTAGGGCTACGCGGTGTGCAGGCGTTTAGATGAATTAACATGTTGAAGTTTCCAACGAACGTCTTCAAGATCGAATTATTTAAGAAATAAAGAAAAAAAACAGCTTACCTTGGATGCATTTGATAGCCACCCTGCCTTATGTGGCTGGAGCCCTGCCATCATTCCATCATTCATTAAAAAGTAAAGAAAACCAAAGGAATAAACAAGTACGCATGATGGTGCACCAGTTTATTTATACTAAAACATCTCAAATTCTTTGTAATGTGGTGTTAAGCTCTCATTTAATCCTCTTGTCTTTTATTCCAAGAGCCCTGACACAGCCATGGCTATCATGGCAGCAGAATTCAAATGTGGTGCTTTAGTAACCAGCCTGATTTAAAAAAAAGTCGTACCGTAAAATGAGTAAACGATCAATTCCAAATTATTATGGAACCCTGCATCGTGCAACTCAAGTTATTGGCTCAATGTCTCCCTTCGAAAGATGACATATTGTATCATGATCCTCGAGTAGGTACTATTGATCAAGACTGGAAGAAGATCTCACATTTTTGTATCATTCGTTAACCCTACCACCTCCGGGATTTTAGCTATTGCCATATTTGATTAATAATATTCGTTTTAAATGCTATTTCATAAAGAGGAACATGAAAAGAGCTGATTCTGGGAAATTTTCTCCTGGCAATACTAGGGCTTCTTCCAAATCATGATTTAATATGGGGGGAACAAATTAATCGGTAGTTACTAGGAAATGAAGCTCCTACAAATAATTTCTTTTCATGGTGATCAAATTGCAAGAACTAAGTACCTAATGATTTGATATTCTGTAAGTAGGAAAGATTGCAAATTCTAGGAACTAATTCTAATATTGAGCAGTGGCCTCTTAACGAGGAAAAGTAGAAATGAAATTATCTAACATTAAACAAGTCTACACTTTAAATCAAATCAAAATAGTAGTGGTAGAGCCATGCTGTTTTACAATACGAATGGGCCGGCTCGTCCGGGGAAGTACCACCCTCTCACGTAACACCAGCGTGAAATAATACTGACTACTATTGTCTATTGTGTTTCGTCTGATTTGTGAGAGTGCCGAAGGCCCACACCCCCATGCTCCCATAGGTCGGCAAAGCATCAGCGATCCCTCTGGTGTTGCAGATGTCCATGGGCAGCTTTAATTTGCTTACCACAGGCGACCTGCGGGCTCGTTTGCCGCCTCTGACATAAAAAAATCCAACACTCGAAGATATTATCAAGAGGAGCCTACGTTTGTGGCAGCACATTAGGCTATGTTTCCTGGTGATTGCCCCTAAATAAAAAGTAGTGGTTGCTAATTATAAGAGACTAGCGGGCGCCCGCGGTTTTACCCGCGTGGTTCCCGTTCCCGTGGGATTTGAGCAAAATCCTTTCTTAGCGGATGCCTAGGTACGTTATAACATCTACCTGCATTCCAAATTTCAGCCCGATCCGTCCAGTGGTTTGGGCTGTGCGTTGATAGATATCTATGTCAGTTAGTCAGTCAGTCAGTCACCTTTGATTTTTATATATAGATTTCACGCGGTGTTTTAGATAGGAGGAACCTACGCGCCGCCCCCGCTCGACATTAAAGGTAACAATAGCATAGCATAACAATTAAATACTCGTAAAATACTCTTTCATTACTTTTATTATTATTTTTTCCTTTTATATTCAATTAGTTTGAGTAAATTGGGCAGGTATATTTTTAATGTATAAAAAACGCATGCAAGTCCATACTAATATTATTATAATGCGAAAGTCATTCAGTCTGTATGGAACGCTTAAAACAAGGAATGCACCCGCGTGGTTCCCGTTCCCGTGGGAATATTGATCAAAATCCTTTCTTAGCGGATGCCTACGTCATAACATCTACCTGCATGCCAAATTTCAGCCCGATCCGTCCAGTGGTTTGGGCTATGCGTTGATATCTATCTATGTCAGTCAGTCAGTCAGTCATATAAAATACAAAATAAAGATTAGTGTTATTACACTAATATTATATTATTTATTATTTTATTAAATTGGTGTAATAACGTGTTAATTAATGTAAAATAAATAAATAAATTTATCCTGGAATAATAAAAATAAAGAGTTTTTTTTTGTTCTTCTTTCACATCGCAACGGATCGACGTGGTTTGAAAGCTGGAGAGTGACATAGAATAAAAATACTTTTTAACTTTAAGCCCGGAATAATATCACATTTCTGTGGAATAACGATACAAATTAAGTATCACCCTATTTTATTATCCCACAGCAGTGTAATGGCTTAGTGACGACGCTCCATCATCATCATGAAGTCAAGAGTTTTACTCTTGTAGGTTAGGGATGCGCGATCCGGGTCGTCGATCCGATTTTTCAGATCGTAATGGATCGTAATGCAACGATCCGATCCGCGGATCGGATCGCATGCCGTCGATCCGATCTTTGAGAAATCGATCCGGATCGGATGCATATCGGATGCAAATAAGTGAGACACAATTAATTTTAGATTTTTATTAGGTAAACCCCTCAAAGTATATAAAACTTGTAAACAAGGACCCAATGCCCTATTGCCATAATATGTAAAACGTGTAAACAAGTACTTTGAGGGTAAGTAACAAGTGAGGGAGGGTAACAAACAAACTAGTAAATCCACAGATTTTATGCTACCCACAACATTCGCTTATAATAATAATGTATAAGATTAACATCTACCCGTAAAGGATGCCGCCAAGTTCAAAATGTAAACAAAGATAAAGTTCGTAACAAATAAACCTAAGTAAGTACCTAATTTATAGTAAACAAACCGCGTTTTAATTCATACGATCAAAGCGATCCGATCTTTCAACTTTTGTATCGATCCGGCCAAAAATCGTATGACCTCGATCCGATCCGAAAATCGCCGGATCGTATGCCTGCCGATCCGATCTTTCAAAGGATCGGATCGGATCGGCGCATCCCTATTGTAGGTGGCAATTCCCATTTTTCACTGGACTCACTGGAACCACTACCCTTGCCAAATGCGAATTGTATTCGTAAAATCAGACACACATAATGTTTGTTCAGTACAAGGACCGAACCCGCGACACTAGTGTAGTTGTTGACGTCTCAATGATGGATGACACAAAATCCGACTTCGATACGAATCCATGAGTACTCGTACTCGGTAAATATGCCCCAAGCTTTAATAACTTTGTTTATAAGTTGTTGAATGTCACGTGACAGACGTATTCATTATCCATTCTGCTTATTGTGTTAATTAATATTCATTAAAAAAGTTCGTGACATTCTTCTCCCCCACCACTGATTATAAATTATACAAACACATCAAGAGTTACTTTTGCATTAGTTCAAATTAATCTTGATTATTTTTAGCGTTGTATAATAATACATTATTAATTATGAACACCTAATTTGAATATAAAATGTTTATTATTATTTAACACAACGTTATCTCAATCTAAAATAATAATTAAAGCTAAGTAGTATGTACTTAAGATAAAAGTTTTAATATCAAGAGAATCAGTTACATACATATTATTATTATTAAAATTTATGCCAATTTAAAATTCGAACACATTACCTACATACATTTGCAGTGATTTTATTTTAATTAAAGCGAACAGGCATTGTATGATTTATTCCTTTGCATATAAATAGAAAAAAAAAACATTGCCGCGTAAATAGATTTTTTTTGATGACAGATCAAAAGTAGGCAACAAGGTTCTGACTTTTAAAAGTTTTTTTAATCCTTCTAGCCCGGATTACTAGACACAATAGAAAATCTATTGTTATGCGGCACCCGAGTGCCGGTTCGGCGTTGAGTGGTTAAGGATAAGCATCTGGCTTGGTTTAGTAAATTGATACAATCAGTTTGATCAGCAAATGACCGCACAATGTAAATTCCTGTTTCGGCTGGTTCAGTGGTGACTATCGTGCATTATTATTGCGCCTAAAAGTACTTCGGTCGTAACATTTAGGAGATACGAGGCGGCGAGTGGGCGCCCGCAGACACGGCGGCGGCACTCCGGTGGCCGCTCGGCCGGAACATACACGGTAACGATATTGCCATTACTCATTAACCTTTTGCCGTGATTCTGCCGCATTTTATCACGTTTTTACTCTTCAATACTTACGTAACTCAAAAAAGTCCTACCACAAAGCTTAACTTTACAAACATAGGCCCTATCTTGCATGCAATATTGCTGCCATCTTTGGGATGCATCTGCCAAATCGCCAAAACTGGCTGCTTTTGACTCGATCTGAAGCTGCGCTAAAAGAATTTTTTGAACGCAAATTGTTAACCCTAAACCTGGCTTGTAATTCGGTCTTCTATCTACAGGATGCATCTTGTAGGTGATGGATGCAGTAGATTGCTGGAAAGTTAATGGCTGAAAATCGTTAAGTACCTAACTTGATTGAAAATCAGTAATGCAAAAGTAAAACAATTATTAGCAAATTATTATTATTGGTAAGTATTGCGTATTATTTCATAGGATTTATAATAACGTGTTTCTTTGCGATGTCAACAAAAAAAAAATTGAGTAACCATTACCGCGAAAAATAATTATTTTGCAACATCAAAGAGTATGTATGTAGGTACATAATCGAACCGTGCAATAAAGTAATATTTTTCGTGAAAATATTTCAAGACTTTTGTGGTGTGTTTTAAAATAATTTTTGTATAAAGTAGAGTTCCTATCGGTTCATTTCATACATTGAAATAATAACTATCTAAGTACCCCCTGGATGATTTTATAAGATAACAAAATATCAATTGGGTTTGCAACATATTCTCTAAACATATGTAACAAAATTAAGTAAGTTTTGAGTTTGAGTAAGTATTTGATAGATATTTATGTTACGAAAAATGCGGTGTAAGTAACCAAATTTTTCTTTCGTAACTATTATCATTAATTTGCGAATATGGGTAGGTACAAAAATTAGTGTTTCACTGTTTACTAGATATCACAATTTTGCAATAATTAATATTTTATGTATTGGACATTGTCAGACTGCACAACTAAAAACCGAAACGTATAACTTGTAGGTAGATTGGCTTTCTCTCAGCTCTACTCCCGTACTTTTATGAAAATCCAATACCTAATGTTCGTTACAGAAACAACTTATCTCAGTTGTCTGAGTCTTAGAATATTCTAAGGTCTAAGTTCAGTATATTATCCGGTTCTGATATTATTAGGACAAGACGATAAGACGTACAAAGTCCAAAGTGTAGTATAGTCTGACGTGATTTTGAATGTCCTTAGAATTAAATTTATTTTCTTTCTAATCGTAAAAGGAGGTGATTCGACCCACGGCGACTGGCTGCGACTGGTGGCGACTGGCTGCGACTGGTGGCGACTGGCTGCGACTGGTGGCGACTGGTGGCGACTGGCTGCGACTGGTGGCGACTGGCTGCGACTGGTGGCGACTGGTGGCGACTGGCTGCGACTGGTGGCGACTGGCTGAAAGTGGCGACTTCCCTGCACGGAGGAGCAGAGCATACGACACGAGACGGTTGCCAGCCATGTACTGGACAGCGACACACATTATGAAAGTAAGTTTGTCCATTGATTTAATAATATTTTCGCGATAGGATAAAAAGTTTCTGGTAATTTTTCTTCGCGCCTTCAATATTTATCGAAATACTCATTATGTTATTGTAATATTTTTTATTATCTAAAGGCAAGTACGAGTAAGTGCATAATATTTAATTATTTTCTATTTTATGTACTATCAGTTTATCACTTTATTTGTGTACCATTGTTAGACTCAAATGATATACTTTTTTAAGTCCTTGCTCTTTTTTACGATAATTAACTATTATGTTCTTCATTGAAGGGAAAACCTTTGACTGGCCCGATGGCGCATTTGGAAGTGACGCTGCCCTATGTGCCAGGTCGTGGGTTCCAATCGTTGTTTCTGACACCTATAATAAAAGTGTTTACGCTACTTATTTTGGGGTCAGATCAATGTATGTGATGTTGTCCAATATTTAAATAAAACCTAATTGATGTTCCAGGTCTGGCGACTACGTGGCGACGGCAGCCGCGGCAGCGCATGCTTCGCTGCAGCTGTTGCTCCGCCATCTTGCTGCTAAGGACAGCATTGTGAGTACTCGTCATCAGATAATGAATAAGTAAATGAAGTCTATATATATTATTTATTATTACATAATATAGTATTGACGAGCAATTTGGTGTAATGGTTGAAAAGTCGGCTGTTACACCAAGAGGTCGCGGGTTCGATCCCCGCACGGTATAAAAATTTGTGTGCATGTTTGTTTGTATCGTTCTGGGTGTTTCTATGTTTAACAAAATGAAAAGTATGTAAGCAATGTTTATCCGTTCGCAGCCAGAGCACGAGTTATGCTTAGTTTGGGGCTGGACGGCGCTGCTTGAATAGTGCCCTTAATATGTTGTATCGTTCACAACAGAATAACTTAGTTATTATATGAGTATACACCTATACTAGGAATACAATTGTGCATGAACTGGGATTGATTTTGTTTTGGTCTAACATTATGATTTAAAATATCAATATCGCTACATATACATATTGAGTATTATTCCTTACGCTTGCTAAAAACTACTATGGGTTTATAGTGGGTTTAGATATTTGAAACACAGTGCAATAATAATCGTACAAATAAAAAAATATTATGAAGCGCCAGGGGTCGTGCGTTCAAATCCCACCCAGGAAAGACATTTGTATGATGAAAAGTTTTGTCTGGATGTTTATTTATATAAGTATAAATGTTTGTGTTGTTACCTTCTTTGTTTCTGATACCCACAGTGCTAACACTACTAACTTCTGAGTCAGATCAATATGTTTGTGATATTGTCAGATTATGATAGATTTATGAATTGTTTAATAATATCATATACGAAGGTACGAGTACAAGAATAAAACTTTAGTCCTACAACTACTTCTTTAGTTTTTGAATTCTAGAATTTGGAATGGCGAGTATTTTAACAAGATTGTGCATTTAATTGCGAACCTTACCTCAGCTTCAGGGACTTTGAATGTAAGTGTCGTTGTGTGTGTGTTTTCTGGATGCTTACAACAGCTCTATAAAAACTGTAAATAAAATATACCTACCATAGAACTTTTTGGAACTAGTTATTGTGTTATTTACGTTTAGTTATAAGATGCTGAATATTTTCCAGGTGCTAAACTATAGGCAGAAGAAGACATCTCTCCGCGTGCGCCGCTCGCAACTGCGTCTGCCCACTGCTGGGAAGCCGGTGAACATGACGCAGGTAGCAGCGACCTGGCCTATGGGCAGAGGTTAGTAGCATCCCACATGAATCAACATTTATGTGCTGTAATATTTGACGACTTATTTGATGTAGGTAGTGGTTCTGAAGTCGGCTATAACAAAAAAGGTTGCAAGTTAGATACCCACACTGTACAAAGAAATGTGTGCATAAACATTTTTGTTTCTATGTATATTACTACATTTAAGTACATTTCATGATGGAAGACATTTTTTCTAACTGGTGTGGTCCATCTTTTGGTACTACATGCGTAGCTTTGTCAAATGGTTTACTTCAGCAATTATTCATCCAGTTTAGATTGTATAAATTTTGAATAGTAATATGTTTAAGTACCTAATTTTGTTAACACTTCAATGACATTTGAAGTATAGATCAAAGCAATAACTGGTTCCGTATGTAAATAAACGTTCGATATGGTATTGTTTTAAATGCACGTTATTGTTGCAATGATTTCATTTTATATTGGACGCCTTTTAAATGCACCGGGACCTCTACGGGTTGATGTTTTACTTTTTGATACGTATTATTTGGTCTAAAAAGAAACGTAACAACTAAATACTTAATAAAAAATTAAAAACACCGAATGGAATATTTACAGCACTTGGTTGTGGTTATGTACATTTTGATCTATGTTAACAGGTGCATGAGGAAAGAGCAGAATGGCGGAATCTCGTGTTGGAGTTAGAATCCACTTCAGGTCGCTGAGCCAGTGTAGTAAGTAAGTAATGTTAACAAAGCTAATATTAGAGAGTTGTTCAAAATAAATGTTTATGAAAATAATTGGTACAAATACCAATAGGATGAGACGATGAAGTAAGCGAATGATTTGACAAACCTTGAAAAGATTTATTTAAAAATGTTGCTTGTAAAAGTACCTATTTTAAATAATATAAAACAAAAACATCAAATTAGGAACAGCACATCTTCATGTCTCTTCTTGTGTATTTGCTCATCATTACAATAAACACAAAAAACACTTGACAGTTTTTCATTATTTTATAATTATTCTATTCTTCGACAAACCATGACAATATAATATACACTAAACTCAAAAGTGGATAATGATTGTGACAGTTGATTAAAAATTATTTTTTACTATGTTGGTAGAATATGACTTAGAAAAATCTCGACCCTGAAATTATATTGTCAAAATTGTAAGTACGAGAAGTTAAACCAAAACGAATATTATTTACCTTTACCGAAATTCAAAATCATTCAAATTTTAAGGTTTATATAAATAAAATATGCTAAGGGTTTAATTGGTTATGGAATGATAACAGATTCAATGAATGCTTATAATCATCTGTTATCATTCTGTTAAAAATCTTTAACAAAATTCAAGTATTTGTTGACATTAGACAGTTTTTATTTCTTTTTATCTTGTAAACTTGACCCTGTAGATATTGTATGTTGCCAAGTAATTTTTCAATTTATTTATTAGTTTAAGGTTTTTAAAAATATTATGATTGCAAAAACATTTAAAGCAAAATGTAATTGTTCCTTATATTGCAGATCGACAAGCACGGGGGCGCCGGGGGCGGAGGTGCTGGGGGCGCCGCTCGCTGCACGCTGCGCCCCGGACAACCTAACATTTGCAGAAGTTAGGTTAGGTTAGGTTAGGTTAGGTTAGGTTAGGTTAGGTTAGGTTAGGTTAGGTTTTTTTTTTTTTTTTTTTTTTTTTTTTTTTTTTTTTTTTTTTTCTCGGGTTCACTGGCGTGGAGTGACCAATGATTTTATCTAACTTATATCTCTATTTGGCCTTTCGGCTTACATAGGTTCCCATTTTTGGGCCTGGACACTGGGTCGCTCTACGTACTACTATCTCTACATTTTCATTGCACCTTGTTGTGCCCTACCTTATGCTATCTTTTCTTACAATTTCTATTCTACTTTACTTCCTGCTCTATCATACATTTTTCTTGCACTTCATTTCGTGCTCTTATTTCTATCTCTACAATCTAAATTTCTGCTTACCTACTTTTAATACATTTTCTTTGCAATTTATTTTGCTCTACATCTTACATACTATTTTCTCTTCCATTTTCTTTGCAACAATGTTGCTCTATCTCTTATATCTACTTTCTTATTAATACTTACTCTACATTATATAATACTGTTTATCTTACTTGCTATTTTATTTATCTATTTATTACATTTTTCTTTTGTTAACTAGTTTTATATATTCAATATATAATTGTAGTTATACCTTCTACTGCCTTGTTTTGTTTTTCTTCACCACCCTTTCTGCTATATATCTACAGTATTTTATGAACTTCATTCTAATTTCTTTACTTTTCATTATTTCGGCTATATTCTGCTCTTTGATTTCTATATCAATTTCTATTTCGAGATCTAATCTGACTTTCCCGAAGATCGGACACTCTACCAGTATATGCCTAACACTTTCCGATTTCTCGGGGTCGCAGGCACACGCCGGACTCTCCTTGCACTTGAACCGGTTCAAGTACTCGGAGAATCCGCCGTGCCCCGTAAGGATCTGCACCAGCAGCGGATCAATGCCTATTTTGGTCACTATACCGTATGCCTCAATAGCATTCGGAAAGAACATCTTGGTGGTTGCGGCGGTTTGTTCATTTCTGTATCGTTGATCCCATGCTGCGATTGTGTCTTGCCTGATTTGCCGCTTGACGTAAGACACTGGGCACTCTCCGTAGTCCGGTTTTGTCTTCAGCCTCAAAGCTGCCTCTTTGGCCAGTTCGTCGGCTCTCTCATTTCCCTCCATCCCCGCATGGGCTTTTATCCAGTACAGTCTTATTGACTGGCCCTTTTGTTGCAGCTGCTGGATGTTCTGCCTTATGTGTACTGCTAAAGGATGGAGGGAATGACCGCCCGTTACGGTCTCTAGAGCGGATCTAGAGTCGCAGTAGATGTTGACGACTTCCCCGGATCTACGTGTTCCTGCTATCTTTACTGCCTCCTTCAGCGCTAGCAGCTCGGCCTGGTAAACAGTGCAGAATTGCTCCAGCTTGAGTTTCTTGGTTTTTGTCTCCGCTCCATTATCCCACAGGGATAATGCAGCGCCGACCTTCCCCTCGATTTTACTTCCGTCAGTAAAAATCTTGGGGCCGTTCTCCTCTCCTTGGAGCAACTCTGCCCTGCTTGCGATCTCCGTAAAGGTGAGGCCAGTTTGAGCTGCCGGATGTGGCGTGAGCACGTATTCTGTTGGCGTCTCTACCTCTCGGTCCCCTACTACCCTCCGGGAGAACCCCTTCTTTATTTCATAAAGAGAGGCTGCCTCTTTGATCCTGAGATCAAGCGGAAGCAGCCCGGAGAGTATTAGCGCCGAGTTGAGGGACGTCGTCCTGTACGCCTTGACGATCTTCTGAACAAAACCGCGCTGTACTGCATTAAGATGCTTCTTAGTGCCTATTTTCTCCGCTGCTGGCGACCACGCGCTGGCTGCGTAAAGTATGATTGGCTCTATCACCGCCGTGTAGATAGTCCTGATAATCCCCGGCGAGACCCCCCACTCTACTCGAGCCGCTTTTTCGAGCTGCTTGTAGATATTGAGCGCTTTACGACAGACGTTCGAGACATGTTGGTTAAATGTCAGCTTGTCGTCTATCGTAAGGCCCAATATCTTTATCTCCCTCGACATTTCTATCGGCTCCCCTCCCATGTTCAGGCGTGGCGTGTCGTGCTTCAGCTTATTGGTAATTAACATCGCTTTTGTTTTCTGCGGAGCAAACTTGAGCTTGTTCGCAACACCCCACTCCCAAACATGTTGGAGAGCAGCGTTTGCTTGAGCCTGCACTTCGAGTGCTGTCTCCCCGGAGAATACCAGCACCACGTCATCGGCGAAGGCCTGGCAGTAGTCTCCTCTCTCCTCGAGACTTTTCAAAAGTGGATCCAACAGCAGGTTCCAAAATGTTGGTCCCCCGATCGAACCCTGGACGCAGCCTTTTGTTGTACTCCTCTTTTGTTCGCTGCCGGCGTACCTGACCGTCACCTGCCTGTTTTTAAAATAACTGTCGATTACCCTTCTGATGTTCTTGGGGCATCGAGTCTCCGCCAGTCTGCATTTTATCGCGGGCCACCATGCACCGTCAAAGGCCCTAAAAAATTTAGGGGGTAGAATAAAAATTTTGTGTTTTAGGTCATAAGACGCGCCTGTTTGTGCACAATAAGACGCAATTTGCAAAACCCATGCGCATTAAAACCCGTAGTAGTTATTAGCGTTTGACTGCGTAAGGGTAGAAACTAGAGAAAATCTTTTTGTTGGGTTTTTCTTTAATAAAAGCAAAAGTATTTGCGCTAAAAATTGGGACAAAATAGATTTCATCTAGGGGCATTTTTAGGCATTTTATTCCAAATTTTTTGGGATAAAATATTAAAAAGGGTAGATTTTTCAGGGAGAACTTGGGCAAAAATCTGACTTTTTCTGAATTGGACATAATAAATAGTAAAATTGGACAAAAAATTCGGTTTTTGGATTATCCCGGTAAAGTAGGCAATAAGAGACATTCTGGTTTAAACGCCGGAATTTTAGGACGCATATATCCCGAAATAGGGACATATAAAATTTTACAACCCCTAAATTTTGAAGGGCTGTAACTTTCCTCACAAGGGTCGTAGCGCGAACCTCTCACCGTGCAAAGTGGTTTCTGGACGAGATCTTTAAGGGTGTTAAGTTTCAAAAATTTAGAGTCAAAATTGGGGAAGTCGATTTTCAACTTACGTGTTTATTTTTAAAAGTTGGAAAAATTTTCAAAATTCAATATCTCCGTCACTATTAGGCTTAAATTGTTGGGGTTTTCGGCATTTTGTGTAGCTTGCGGAGAGCTACAGATCTCGTCCCAAGCTTTTTGCTCTACATAGAGCAGAAACCAAAGTAGAGTTCCGCACCGAGTTTTCGGAGAACGGCGAGGAACTAAATAGGGGCACCAGAGAGTCAGGCTCAGGATAAGGAGCTGACTCTAGGTAGAGAACGGCGACCAAATCGGAGCTCTACCAAATTAGGCAGAGCACATCGACGTGTGGAGCACAGCGAGACGATTGCGACGAGCCCTCGCACACCTCTCTACGACCGGTAACACCGGAGTTATCGTCGGTCAAAGTTTCGGCCGCCATCTTGAATCCCCACCCTTTTTTCACAAAACCGGCCGTAACTTTTGACAGAGACATCGTAGAGAACTGGGACTTTTTTAGGAAGCAGTCCCCCGCTCCCCTCTACACCACCCGCGGACGAAAAGTGGAAAAGGAGAGCAGCTCTACCACACAAAAATCTACATCGGTGGATAGAGAGACCTCCTAAAGGCAAGCCAGTAGGAAAAAACCGCGTTTCGCTGCGATTGAGATCGACTGAGATACGAATTTTTCAAGATCCCAAGGTCATTTCGGACGCCATCTTGGAAAACTTCAAACTGCGATATCTCCTCGATTACTCATCGTAGAGACACGAGATTGGTCTCAAACTCGAAGGCTCGGACAGCCCTTTATATACATAGGACAAATAAGGCTCTACATAGAGCGATTGTAGAGTTAGAAAAATCTTCGCGATTTTCTCCAAAATTTTTTGGTGTTACCTGTTAAGGTCCTAGTACAAGGTACGTAAAAGGAATTAGGCGACTCTACCTCTACAAAAAATACAATAAAAGGTACTTACCTGGGTAACTGAGAGTAGAAGAACGCGCAGACTCGTAGACACGCCACAGGACCTGAAACAGAACACAACATTAGTACATAAGTAGATATAGGACAAATAAGATTATTTTTATACAACTTTTACAAACTTTTATACTTACGTGTTAGATTAAGACTTACTTTCGTGACAATTAAACAACGCTCTATTGAGCGCTATTTACATCTTGACGAGACGCAGCTCACCCGTAACCATGTTTGTCTCGCGAACCCCTGCCAAGAGGGCAGCAGTAGTTGTGAGCCCCCAGACCTCACCCATCGACGTAGAGAAGGCAGGACCTTCCACACCCAGAAAGACCACGAATGTAAGACGAAGCATCGATGAAATCGAGGACAAGATAGAGCAGAGGCCTTGCTCGTCAAAAACACATCCTCACTCGCCGCAGTACACGATGTCCAGCGCCGTCGCATCGGTGCCCAGAGCGCCCCAAAAGCCCAGAATAAGAACTGCTACCTATGTAGAGCCCCGCAGAGTGTCCATGGAGGCGATAGGGTCCTCACCGGGATCGAAGTCCGCCGACAAAGTGACTCGGGCTAGGTACTGGCTAAATAAGGCTAAGACATGCATGTCTGAATCCAGGAACATGCGAACGGACCTTAAGTCTGGCATCACCCAGGCCGTCGACAACCTATACGCCCTGGTAAAGGAGGCGGTGGCAGCAGCAGCAGCAACAACCGGAACTGGAACTCCTCCTGAAACAGAAAAACAGAATATTAGTGAGGGTAATAATGGACAGGAACAGAGTAGGGATAGTTTTGGGAAGGCAGAGGGGGAAATAATGATGAAAATGATTAAGGAACAAGGGGATAGGATCGAAAATACATATAGGGAAATGGAGAAGCTAAGAGAGACCGTGACCAGTTACCAATCCAGCCAAGGCACATACGCTAGTGTAGCGGCAGCACCTCCCAAGGAGGCGAGAAGGGAGAGATCGGAACTGCATTCCATTGTCATCGGCTCCACGGACGACACCGAAACCGGTGACGAGGTCATGGAGAAGGTGAGGAAGGCAGTCAATGCTAAGGATGGATGGGTGACTGTAGAGAGAGTCAGGAAGGTCAAAGATAGGAAAGTAATAGTGGGTTGCAGAACTCAGGAAGCAAGAAATAAGGTAAAAGAGCGACTTAAAAGCGCGGGGAACCACCTTAAATACGAGGATGTCAAGAATCAAGATCCCTTGATTGTCATCAAGGATGTGCTGCAGTACCACAGCAATGAGGACATTCTCGTAGCTCTGAGAAATCAGAATAAAGAGATTTTTGCTGGCGTACCTAAACCTGAAGATAGAGTGGAGTTTAGATACAGGAGGAAAGCAAGAAATCCTCACAACACCCACGTAGTACTAAAGGTATCGCCGCAGCTCTACAATAATCTCGTGCAGAGGGGTTTCCTCCACATAGACCTGCAAAAAGTCAGAGTAGAAGACCAATCGCCGCTGGTTCAGTGTTCCATTTGCCTCGGCTATGGACACGGTCGCAAATTCTGCAAAGAAAAGGAACCTAAGTGCAGTCATTGTGGAGGGCCCCATATGAGAGAAAAATGTGCAGACTGGCTCGCGGGAGCAGCACCTCAGTGCTGCAACTGCGTGGCAGCTAAACATGATAGCACGGGACACAGTGCTTTTAGCAACGAATGCCAAGTGCGACGTAGGTGGGAGGCACTGGCGCGTGCTAAAATAGCATATTGCTAAGGTGGTTCCAAGTCGCTCACGGGTAGGCAACCTCACCAGAGGATATTTAGTAGCCCAAGCTAACCTCCAGAGGAAAGAGCTTGCAACGGCCGAACTCATGGTGGAGGCCAGCGAACGCAAATTGGCGTTCGCGCTGGTCCAGGAGCCGTATGTGGGAGGGGTGCGAAGGATGAAGGATTACCGTGGAGCGAGAGTCTTCCAGAGTGCAGAAGTAGGAGATGGGACAGTTAAGGCGGCGATAGTTGTTTTTGACAACGAACTCGACGCCATACTGTGCCCGAAACTCACGACCAACAATATTGTTGTAGTGAGGATCCGAACCAGCGCCTGGGAAATCGCCGCGGTGTCCTTCTACTTTGAACCAGACCAACCGCTCGGGCCATACCTGGAACAGCTGAGGGAGGTCATTGAGGAGTTTGGGCAGCGTATGTTGTTGATAGGTGGCGACAGCAACGCAAAGAGTACCTGGTGGGGCAGCACCGTAGAAGACCCCAGGGGTGTTGAGATGTCCGGGACCCTGGAAGAGTCGAACATGCAGGTATTGAACAGAGGAAGTACGCCCACTTTTGACACCGTAAGGGGTACGAGGGCGTACACAAGCCATGTTGACATAACAACATGTACCGACGACTTGTTAGGGCTTATCGATAACTGGAGGGTAGACCAAGGCATGATAAGCTCTGACCATAACACCATCCTCTTCGACGTGAAAATACAGAAAAGCAAAGGAATGAGAGTCCAAAGAACCACCCGTCTGTACAATACAAAGAAAGCCAACTGGGACCTCTTCCGTGAAACATTGGTGCAACAAAAAGCTGATAAAAACGTAAACAACGAGACGATACGTGAAACAACAACCAAAGAAGGACTTGAAAACTTGGTACTTAAACTGACAGAAAGCGTCACTGCAGCTTGTAGAGAAGCGATCCCACTCAAGAAGGGCACGGAAGTCCTTCGAGTTCCCTGGTGGAGTGAGGAGCTCGCTAAGCTGAAGAAAGTGATGATCACGTATCGTCGGAGAATAAAAAATGCCGCGCCACGTCGAAGAGATAAAGTCGTCGAAGAATACCTGCAAAAGAAAGAAATCTACGAGTGCCAAGCCATGAAAGCCCGAACTAACAGCTGGAAAGAGTTCTGTGAGAAGCAGGACAGAGAAGGGGTATGGGAGGGGATTTACAGGATCATAAACAGGACCGCCAGGAGACAAGAAGACTTGACCCTAACAACCAAAGATGGAGTACAACTGAACCCCAAAGAATCAGCAGACTTACTTGCCGAGACCTTCTACCCAAGGGACACCGAAAGCAAAGATAGCACCCTTCACCGCCGCATTAGGGAAGCGGCTGAGCGGGTGAACGAAAGGCAGGATGGTGAGCATCACGACCCGTCGTTCACCCTGCTGGAGCTAGAGACCGCGATGAAGAGCTTCAACGCCAAGAAGGCACCAGGAGCGGATGGCTTCACGGCTGACATCTGCAGAAGAGCCTTAGCACAAGACCTAGAAGAGTCGCTTGCCCTATTCAACAAGTGCCTGGAGATAGGCCACTTCCCGGACATCTGGAAGGAGGCCACAGTGGTGGTTCTCAGAAAGCCGGGCAAGGACTCATATACAACACCCAAGGCATACAGACCCATCGGTTTGTTGCCGGTACTAGGCAAGGTTCTGGAGAAGCTGCTAGTAGCAAGGATCAAACACCATCTTGTACCGCGGATTAGTACTCGCCAGTACGGATTCATGCCCCAAAGAAGCACCGAAGGAGCCCTCTATAATCTGATACACCATATTCAGGGTATGATTGAGCTGAAGAAGCTGGTAACCCTAGTGTCATTGGATATAGAGGGGGCCTTCGACTGCGCGTGGTGGCCTGCCTTAAAAATTAGACTGGCTGAGGAAAAGAGCCCGGTAAACATCAGGAGGCTACTAGACAGCTATTTGAGCTGCAGAACTGTCAAAGTAAGATATGCTGGGGAAGAGAGCACGCGCAGCACCAACCAAGGATGCGTGCAAGGGTCAATTGGCGGTCCCATCCTCTGGAACCTGCTTCTCGACCCACTATTACGGGGACTGGAGGGGAGGGGAGATTGGGCGCAAGCATTTGCGGACGATATCGTCCTCGTTTTCAGTGCGGACACAGCGCGGGAGATCGAGGGACAAGCGAATGCCGCTCTCTCGTATGTACAGCAGTGGGGAGTCGAGAACAAACTTAAGTTTGCACCGCACAAGACTTGTGCAATGGTTCTAACAAGAAAGCTTAAGTACGACACCCCAAGGCTGTCCATGGGAGGGGTCGACATCGCCATGTCCAAAGAGGTGAAGATCCTGGGGCTCATCGTGGACGACAAGCTTACTTTTAATAAGCATGTAGAGACCCAATGCTTGAAGGCACTGGATATCTACAAGCAGTTATCCAAAGCGGCGAGAGTGACCTGGGGCCTAAACCCTGACATTATTAGGACGATCTACGTGGCGGCGGTGGAGCCAATAATAACCTACGCAGCAGCAGCATGGGCGCCAGCATCGCAGAAGAAAGGAGTTCAGAAGCGTCTAAACTCGGTGCAAAGAGGATTCGCACAGAAGCTCTGTAGGTCATATCGCACAGTCTCTCTGAACTCGGCGCTGGTACTCTCGGGGATACTGCCTCTCGACCTCAGGATACAGGAGGCAGCCGCCCTGTTCGAGGCAAAGAGAGGGTCGTTCCCGGAGGTGCTAGGAGATCGAGAGACCGATAGTGTGGTCGACTTTACGGAAGCTCCACATCCCGCGGAGCATATGGACCTGGGGTTCGTCTGCCTGGTGGACCAAAGCCTCGTAGACAGGTACAACGTGCAGTCGGTGCGAATCTTCACCGACGGAAGCAAGATTGAGGGAAAGGTCGGAGCCGCACTCTCCATTTGGAAAGATGAGGCCGAGATCAAGACCCTCAAGCTGTGCTTGTCCGCGTACTGCACGGTGTACCAGGCTGAGCTCCTGGCCATATGTAGAGCGACGGATGTGATCCTCAGGAGGGCGGAGACGAGCTTTGGCATATATAGCGATTCGAGGGCAGCGCTGGAGACGATCGCTAACAACAGCTCACTTCACCCTCTGGCCGTGGAAGCACGGAAGAACCTGCGGAGGGCCTTCACACAGAATAAAGACGTGTCTTTATTCTGGGTCAAGGCCCACGCCGGGCTTCCAGGCAATGAGCGCGCTGACGAACTCGCAAAAGCGGCGGCCCAGGCTTCCAGACGGAAGCCCGACTACGACAGGTGTCCGATATCCTTCGTTAAAAGGACTCTCCGGAGTCGGTCCTTGGAGATCTGGAACGAGAGATATCGGACAGCTGAAACGGCTGCTATCACCAAGCTGTTTCTCCCCGACGCCACAAAAGCGTACAAAATAGTCCGGAGATTGCGTCCAACGGGACTGGTAACACAAGTCCTCACGGGACATGGCGGATTCTCCCAATACTTGAACCGCTTCAAGTGCAAGGAGAGTCCGGCATGCGCCTGTGATGACACCGTCGAGGAAACAGTTCCTCACCTCCTCTTAGAGTGTCCCATTTACGGAAAAACCAGGTTCGATTTTGAACAAAAGTTGGGCATCAAATTAGAGATTGATAAATTTCAAGAACTGATGGCGAATAAAGACACTGTAGAGTCATTTATTAGCTACTGCGAGGTGATTTGCCGTGGTGTAATAGCTAGAAATAAGACTTAGATATATAAGCAATTGTTTTCAAGTATAGCTGAGACTATATCAAGCTAAACAATGTTAGAGCTGATAGATATACAATTATGTAAAGTAGAAAATAGTAGTAGTTAATAAATTAGATAAGAAATTGCAAAAAAGTGAAAAGAAGGTGAAAAAGTGAAAGGACTAAATAAAGACAATAAGTAGTAATAAGATAAAATGTACGCTCTCCACAAACATTATTGTAATAGATGTAAGAATAGAAACTGTATAAGAACGATAGATATAATCAGAATATGTAATAGTTATAAGATAAGCCGATGTAATAGTTATAAGATATAACCATACTTTAAGACATAGCTATAAGAAATTGTAAACAACTAAAATTAGCATTAAAAAGTAGAGTAGGAAATAAAGAAAGTAGATAGGCTAGCTACGAAAGTCGGAGGATTATTCGAATTAGAATAGAGAAATACAAGCAAAAAGATAGAGAATGCTAAACCCCCTTGAACAACACCCTGAAAAATAGTATCAGGGGACAGAGCTGCGACAAAAAAAAAAAAAAAAAAAAAAAAACCTAACCTAACCTAACCTAACCTAACCTAACCTAACCTAACCTAACCTAACCTAACCTAACCTAACCTAACCTAACCTAACCTAACCTAACCTAACCTAACCTAGTAAAGCAATGGATAAATAATATAGAAAAATCATGTGATAATAACATACCTCTAATTAAAAATAAACAAAAACCAAACTTACCATGGTGGAGTCCGGAGCTCGAGGACCTGAAGAAAGAGGTCGCCACCTTCAAGCGACGCATCCGCTGTGCAGCACCGCACCGTCGTAGACTTGTAATAGAAGCGTACCTGGAAAAGAAACAGGATTATGAGGACAAAGCAAAATGTGCACAGACTAAAAGCTGGAAAGAGTTTTGTGAAAAACAGGATAAGGAGGGAGTTTGGGAGGGTATCTATAGGGTGATCGGAAGGACAAAAAAGAGAGAGGAAGACTTACCATTACGCAAAGACGACAAACCATTAAACACCGCCGAATCCGCCAATTTGCTCGCCGACACCTTTTACCCACCTGACTTACCTCACGAAGATAACGAATACCACCGAAGGATACGCGCAGAAGCAGACACCATCAACCTGCCAACCTCTGATGAAAACACCGATCCGCCCTTCACAATGTTGGAACTGACCACAGCTCTTACAGACTTCAACCCCAAAAAGGCACCTGGTGCCGATGGATTTACTGCTGACATATGCAGACATGCAATATCTTGCGAACCTGAAATCTTTCTCGCAATTGCGAATAAATGTTTGGAGCTGGGTTACTTCCCTTCATTGTGGAAAAAAGCAACTGTCATAGTCCTGCGAAAGCCTGGAAAAAAGGATTATCGAGATCCAAAATCCTATAGACCAATAGGACTCCTATCCATCCTGGGCAAAGTCTTGGAAAAGATGCTCGTGGGCAGACTGAAGTGGCATTTAGTTCCCCGGATCAGTACTCGCCAATTCGGATTTATGCCCCAGCGCAGCACAGAAGACGCCCTCTATACCATAGTGCAACGAATTAAGAATAAAATAGACAGCAAGAAAATCGTGGCTTTGGTATCACTAGACATAGAGGGTGCTTTTGATAACGCTTGGTGGCCGATGATTAAACTTCGATTGGCTGAGGAAGGATGTCCGGGGAATCTACGACGAGTCATGGACAGTTATTTATCGGACAGATCTATAGACTTACGCTACTTGGGTCACGAGGTTACAAGATCCACTAACAAAGGCTGTGTCCAAGGTTCAATAGGGGGCCCCATATTGTGGGACTTACTATTGGACACTCTACTTAAAATCTTGGAGGAGAAGGGCCATTATTGTCAGGCATTTGCCGACGATGTGGTTCTTCTATTTGACGCAGATGACTCCAAAAAATTGGAACAGACAACGAATGCTGCTCTCTCCCTGGTCCAGGAATGGGGCGTCAAAAATAAGTTGAGATTTGCAGCCCATAAAACTAATGCTTTGATATTTACTAAAAAACTTAAATTTGACACTCCGAAACTGACCATGGGAGGCACAGCCATTACCATTGCCAAGGATATTAAACTGCTCGGGGTGACAATTGATGACAAGTTGACTTTCAACACGCATGTGGCTAACGTCTGCCGAAAAGCTATAGACGTATATAAACAGCTTTCTAAAGCAGCTAAAGCAAGTTGGGGATTGCACCCCGAAGTAGTCCGTATCATCTACATCGCCACTGTAGAGCCTATAATTACTTACGCTGCGAGCGTCTGGGCTCAAGCTACACTAAAAATAGGCATAAAAAGACAACTGGATGCAGTGCAGAGAGGTTTTGCGCAAAAGCTCTGCAAGTCTTACCGCACCGTCTCCCTCAACTCTGCTCTCACGCTGGCAGGGATACTACCCCTCGACCTCCGCATTCAGGAAATGGCCTCACTATATGAGTCCAAGAGGGGGTCATCCCACCACTCAATAGGAGATAGAGAAATTGAGAGGGCGGTGAGATTTGCAGAGCTCCCTCATCCGGCTGAAAGACTGTCTTTGACTTTTGAATGCCTAAATGAACAAGAAAAAGTAGAAGAACACAAAGATCAAGACATAAAAATATATACCGACGGTAGCAAAATAGATAATAAAGTAGGAGCTGCAATTACGATCTGGGATACTGTTAAAGAAATAAAAACCATTAAATTATGTCTACCACAATATAGCACAGTGTACCAAGCCGAGCTCTTGGCTATTCATCGTGCTGTTGCAGCAATCTCGAAGATGAAAGCATGCAGTTACGGTGTTTACAGTGACTCGAGATCAGCCCTAGAAACTATCATGAACCCAACGTCGCCTCACCCATTAGCAGTAGAAATTAGACAAAAGCTTCAACAAATCTATATGCAAAACAAAAAGGTATCCTTCTTCTGGGTGAAAGCGCATGTGGGTCTCACTGGCAACGAACGCGCTGACCAGTTGGCAAAAGAAGCTGCTCTGAAATCCCATAAAAGACCAGACTATGAGCGGTGTCCAATATCATATATTAAAAAACAGATAAGAACCGAATCGATTGCAAAGTGGAACAAACGTTACATTGAGGGCAGCACTGCTTCTACGACCAAACTATTCTTTCCAAACATAGTTGATGCATATAAAATAGTTAGAAAGATAGAACCATCTGGAGTCCTGACCCAGATTCTGACAGGACACGGTGGTTTCTCAAAATATTTACACAAATTTAAATGCAAAGATTCGCCATCTTGCATATGCGATCCGGAAATAGAAGAATCTGTCCCGCACATTCTATTAGAATGCCCTGCAAATGCAAGAGAAAAACATGATCTAGAAAGCAAATTAGGAATAGAACTAAAAATAGAAAAAATTAACGAACTTATAAAATGTAAAGATACACAAACTGAATTCATTAAATACTGCATTAAAATTGGAACTAAAGTCATAGCAAGAAATAAAACCGATGTAAATAAAAGCTCATAGGACATAAACTTTGTAAATATAGTTAAGTTAAAATAAGATAATTTTAGTTAAGTGGTTGGAAAACCGAAAGAAAAAAAAAAAAAAAAAAAAAAAAAAAAAAAAAAAAAAAAAAAAAAAAAAGTATATATATTATATTAGGTAAAATTAACAATCTTAGAATAAGAAAACATAGTGTAAGATCATAGTCTTAAGCGAAGCTCTAGCGCGAGCCAAATCATTGTAAATAATTTGTTGATTCTGAAAACTCTTCTCTTCTCTTCAAAACTTCTTGATAATATATATATATATACACATGCATCAATAGTCCGCACATAAACAAATAATATATTAACATGTCTTTGTAAATAAAATAATAAACTTCAAATTTTGAAACTTAGAAAATTTTTGATAAGCAAATAAGTCATTTTGTAAACAATTATCTCGGATTAACTTCTGAGCAAATGGTAACTCTAAAAAAAAAAAAAAAAAAAAACCTAACCGAGTCCCGCGCCCGCCGGACCCGCGGACGGCACGAAAACGCCGAGCTCCGCGCGGAAAAATTCGCCGAAGTGGCATTTTTCGTCCTACAGTGAAGTGTTGCACATATTTGTGATCAGGGGAACGGACCCTATGTGGGAGTGCAAAAATTTTGAAGATCGGTGAAAGTTTGGTGAAAATTGTGGCGAAATAACCTCAATTTTGGGGTTATTTTGAACTTCAAAGCCACGTATCTCGGTAAAACGATCTACAACCCCTAGTTTTGGAACTGTGAAAAAGTGCGCACGGACGAGCCCTTTCTTTGGACACCTCTCCCGGAATTTTCCGGATCCAGTTTTCCGAGATATCCCTGATTTTCCCGAAAACCACGTGTAACGTGTTTTCGGATGTATCGGGATATCCGGACACCTGACAACGGAGCAGCCGGGAGCCCGCAAGGAGCAGCCGGGAGAAATTGAAAAACTTCAAAAAAGTTAAGTGGTGTAGAAGTTATAGACAGATAAAGACTGCATAAATTTGTGAGTGACATAAGTCAAGATAGCAATCTACGACCCCCCATTTTTTGGACATTTAAAATTAGTTTAGTGTGTACACTACCCCCCCTCAAAATTTCAGATTTTTCTGATTGATACTTTTGGAAATATTAAATTTCTAAAATTTTACAAAAATTGTAAAGGGGTGGAAAAACGCCCGGAAAAATCTGGAAAAATTAGAGTGGGTAGAAATAATAGTTAATAAGTATTTAGAATTATAAGATTATTTTATTTGGTATTTTATAAATTTTTTAGAGTGTATTAAAAATTGTGACACCCCTATTTTTGCTTTTTAAAGCAAATTTTTGTCTAGAAGGGGGTACGTTAAAATTATTTAGACACCACTACTAGAAGGGGAATTTAGTGCAGAAGCTATATCAGCAATCAGATCCCACGCGCATTAAAACCCCTAAAAGTTATTCAAGTGGAAATAGCGAAAAGCGGAAAATTCGACAAAACTTTTTGTAAGAATAATTCGCTATAAAATCTTAATAAAAAGCCCAAAAAATCGGGACAAGCCGCAAATAGTTTGGACAAACAGCCAGTATATTTTTACAAAACTTATTTGTAAAAAATATTAAAATAGAAAAAATTTTTTAGCCAAAAACCTGTCTTTTTTAGAAAAATCATTTTAAAAAGGGATTTTTCGCGAAAAATTTATTTAAAAAGTCAGATTTAGATACTTCTTATCAGTACAAATAAAATAATTAGGTTTTTAGATTTTTTACATTTATAGTTCTTTATACATAGGCATTTTAAAGTTAATAAATTCGGTATTTTTAAGGGGGTGTAAAATCGCAACCAGGGGTCGCATTCAATAGCTCTCGCCGTGGAAACTATTTTTTCGACAAGATCTCTTAGTGTAGAAAATTTCAAAAATTTAGCTCAAATATTCAGGGGGGTCGATTTTGGTTTCAAATTACGTAAAGTTAAAATTCAAAATTTTTTATAAATTCTGTAACTCCGAAACTATCAAACAGATTTTAACGGGGTTTTCGGCTTTATACATAGCTTTCGGAGAGCTACATTCTTTGTTCTAACTTTTTTGCTCTACATAGAGCGGGAGAGGAAATAGAGTTCCGCGGCCGAGATCTTTGAAGTGGGAAGACGGGCAACCGGGGCGTTACAGGACCAGGATCTAAGCGAGTAGTGGACTCTATAAGTAGAGTCACAACCGGATCCGAGCTCTACCACTTTTGGCGGAGAGCACAGGCAGATAGAGCTCAGCAAGCCCTCTTCAGCGAGCCCTCGCACGTCCCTGTAGGACTAATAGGCTCGGAGTTACCGGCCCTCAAAGTTGTGCCCCCCACCCTTTTCCGCCATTTTGTATTCGGAAAAAAGGCTATAACTTCTGACAGAAGTGACGCAGGAAGCCCGCGTTTTCAGAGGAGCTGTTCCCCCATCTCCCTCTATCCAACCGACAGGTCCAAATACAGTTTGGAGAGTTGCTCTATAATTGTAGAGTCGCTTCGGTGGAGGAGTAGATCAGTCGAGGGGAATCAACCCTGAAAAAACCGCGTCCAAAAAGGACACATATTGACGGCGCCAGGAAATTTCCAATTTTCGGTCGGCCATTTTGGCCGCCATCTTGGAAATATTGGAACAGCAATTGCTCGCCTTCTATAAGGGCTAGAGAAACGTGACTGGTGTCAGAGAAAAGGACTCGGACAACCCCACAAGGCCAACGTATTAACAAGGCTCTACGTAGAGACCTCCAAAAGATAGAAACTCTACATAGAGTTGTCAAAAAATTTTTTCACGGAACTCTGTTCAGGATCGTAAAAGGGAACTTACCAAGGTAACTATAACACTCCTACTCTACATAGAGAAAGAGAAAAATACTTACCAAAAGAACTGGAACAGGCAGCTTGCCGCAGAGACGCGTAGACCCGAAAACCCGGCGAACCTGAAACAGAAAGCACATTAAATTAGTATACAGTAGCATAATTGACATATATAACTTATACAAACCTCTTAAATTTACTATAGATATTAAGTTGACCTACTATATAAATATATCGCTGTATTCAGCGATTCTACGTGGTTTTATTGAACTTAAAACAACAGGGACAAATTGAAGACACAAACATGTTTGTGTCAAGGACGCCCGCACGCAAAATGACGTTTGTGAGTCCTCAAACCTCACCTGAGAGCACGGAGAGGGCAGGACCCTCTCCGCAACGAACCATAACGAAGAGCAGGAATACTGCCCGTGGTACGGGGGAGACTGACAGAGGAATGGACCACGTTCCATGCACCTCCAGGACGCACCCACACTCACCTCCACTAACAACCATGACACCGACGCCGGCGGCACCCCAAAAGAGCCGACTGAGAGCGACAGCAACTCCTTTTGATAAAGGAGCAGCACGCCGAGCCTCGATAGCGTCATCGGGGATATCGCCGGAATTGTCGCAGGATACAGGAAAAACCGTAGACCGAGTGACCCAGGCCCGGACATGGCTGTTGAGGGCAAAGCACTGTATAGGTGAGTCGCGGAACCTGAAATCCGACCTGAAAGTCGGAATCACGGAAGCCGTGGATCACCTATACAGACTGGTGAAGGAAGCAGCAGCAGCAGCGGCAGCAGCAGCTCCGACGACGGCAGCACCTGAAATAGAAAGCAGAAACAGGAGTGAGTGTAATAGAGATGAAGAGGGACAGAAAAGAATGGACATGGAGAGGGAACTCCTAGAAAAGATCACAGAACATAGTGCACAGATAGAAAGAAACAGAATAGAAATGGAAAAGCTCAGGGAGGAAATGGAAAGGAAACGCACAGAGGCAGAGACCCAGGCGACCTACGCGAGTGTGACGGCTGCACCGCCAAAGAGGCAACAACCACAACATGCGGCTGTACACTCGGTAGTAATCACCTCAGTCAACGAAAAGGACACGGGGGACCAAGTGATGGAGAAGGTAAGAAATGCAGTAAAGGCCAAAGAGGAAGGGTTCCAAATAGAAAGAATCAGGAAGGCGAGAGACAGAAAAGTAATACTGGGCTGTAGAACAAAAGAAGAAGTAGATAAAATAAAGGAAAAAATTGGGAGAGGACGTCCTGACCTCACAGTAGAGGAAATAAAAAACAAGGACCCCCTGGTAATAATCAGGAATGTCAATAAATACAACACAGAGGATGACATACTGGGGGCGCTCCGAACCCAAAACAGGAACCTCTGGAAAGAGCTAAAGGAAGAAGAATATAGAGCGGCGATAAGGTACAAGAAAAAGGCAAGAAACCCGCACCAGATGCACGTTGTGCTCAGTGTTTCACCGCAAATGTGGAGCCGGCTCATAGAGGCAAAGTGTGTCCATATTGACATCCAGAGGCTTAAGGCGGAAGACCAGTCACCGCTGGTCCAGTGCTCGCGCTGCCTCGGATATGGACACACAAAGAAAACCTGCAGAGAAACAGAAGATGCCTGTGCACACTGCGGAGGACCTCACCTCCGAACGCAGTGCGCAGATTGGATCGCGGCAGAGGCACCAAACTGTAGGAACTGCCAGAGAGCGAAGCTAGGAAGCACTGAGCACAGCGCTTTCAGCATGGAGTGTCCGGTCAGGCGAAAGTGGGAGGGACTGGCCAGATCCGCCATAGCATATTGCTAAGGTGGTCACAGGCAGAAATACCGGCAGCAGAACAAATAATCCCAGTCAAGCCGAATATCAGTACAGGGCACTCCAGGCTAACCTACAAAGGTGCAGCCAAGCCACTGAGGAAATGGTGGTGGAGGCGGCTAAGATGAAGATCAAATTCGCCTTGATCCAGGAGCCGTACACCGGAACCACAAAGACTATGAGAACATACCAGGGTACACGAACAGTGCAATGCGAACAGAACACGGACAAGGCCACAAAGTCCGCCATTGTACTGTTCGATGACGACATAAATATTACCCAATACCCGACTCTGACCACAAAGAACATTGCTGTGGCACTTTTGAGGACAGAGGCTTGGGAGCTCTTTGTGGTTTCGGTGTACTTGGAGGGAGACGCGGATATCGAAGCCGACATCCGCCATATCCAGAAGATCGTGGAGAAGGCAGGAAACCGGCGAATAATACTGGGAGGGGACGTGAATGCCTGGAACATATGGTGGGGAAGCAGGGAGACGAACAGGAGGGGAGAAGCACTAGCGGGAGCGTTGGAAGAACTAGACTTGCAAATCCTGAACCACGGAACGGAGCCCACGTTCGATTACTTCAGGGGCGGAAGGAGATTCACAAGCTGCGTAGACATCACGACATGCTCTGCGGATCTGGTCGGTAGCATTGAAAATTGGAGGCTAGACGGAGACCTCACTACATCGGACCATAAGGCAGTCCTGTTCGACATAAAACTGGAAAAATCAAAGGGGATCGATATAGAAAGAACAACAAGAATATATAATACTAAGAAAGCTAATTGGGCAGAGTTTAAAGAAGAATTACAACAAAAATGGGGGGACAAAAACTTGAATGTAGAAGAAATAAATAAAATAGAGAGTAAGGAAGAATTAGAAAGCAAAATTAGGGAATATACAGAAGTAATTCAGGAAACAAGTGAGAGACATATACCAAAAATAGTAAAAAGAAAGAGGACAGGACTGCACTGGTGGACAGAGGAGCTGACTAGAAAGAAGAAAGAGGTGAAGAGGATGAAGAATAGAATTAAGAATGCGGCGCAGATCCGCAGGGACCAGGTCGTCCAGGACTACCTCTTGGTTAAGGAGGAGTACCGGCAGCTTGTGAGTAACACCAAAACTTCGAGCTGGAAGGATTTTTGCATGAAACAAGAAAGAGAAACGATGTGGGAGGGCATATACCGAGTGATAGGCAGGACCACCAGAAGGCAAGAGGACGTACCTATGGTCGTAAACGGCAGGGTCCTGGAAGGCGAGGAGTCGGCCAGGGTCTTGTCGGAAACCTTCTTCCCAACGGATGAAGCTCATAACGACAATGCAGCCCACAAAGAGATAAGAGAGAGAGCAGAAAGGGTGAATGAGGGAGAGGGCGATGACTCACCGGATCCCCCATTTACGGTCGACGAACTCTTGTGGGCGGCAAGCAGCTTCAACCCGAAGAAGGCACCCGGAAGCGACGGCCTCACGTCGGACATTTGTAGAGTTGCCATCACTCGGAGCCCGGAGCTGTTTCTCGCAATTCTTAACAAGTGCTTCAAGCTCTCCTGTTTCCCCACTATATGGAAGGAAGCGGTGGTGGTGATCCTCAGAAAACCAGGCAAAGAGGACTACACAACTCCCAAATCATACCGGCCGATTGGGCTTTTGCCGGTGCTCGGAAAGTTCTGGGAGAAGATGCTGATACGGAGGATTAGGTGGTACACAATACGGGGAATGAGCCCAAAGCAGTACGGGTTCACACCGCAGCGCAGTACCGAGGACTCCCTCTATGACATGATGAGACACATCAAAACACAACTGGACAACAAGAAGTTGATAGTGGTGGTCTCACTCGACATAGAGGGAGCCTTCGACAACGCATGGTGGCCCGCAATGAGATGCAGACTGGCTGAAACCCTGTGCCCTAAAAACCTGAGGAAGATCGTAGATAGCTACTTCGAAGATCGGAAAGTTCGGGTAAGATACGCCGGGACAGAACACCAGAGGACCGCGACGAAAGGATGCGTACAGGGTTCCATAGGTGGACCCACCTTTTGGAATTTACTGCTGGATCCGTTGCTAAAAAGCCTCGAGGCAAGAGGGGATTACTGCCAGGCGTTTGCGGATGATGTGGTCCTGATTTTCTCCGGGGAGACTGCTCTGGAGGTACAGACCCAGGCTAATGGGGCCCTCAAACATGTTTGGGAGTGGGGTGTCGGGAATAAGCTTAAATTCGCACCGGCCAAGACGAAAGCCATGGTCGTTACGAGGAAGCTGAAACACGACACACCGCACCTAAGCATGGGGGAGGAACCCATAGCCATGTCCAGGGAGATCAAGATTTTGGGGCTGACGATAGACGACAAGCTGACCTTCAACCAACATGTGTCAAGCGTCTGTCGGAAAGCCCTAAATATCTATACCTAAGCAACTCGAAAGAGCGGCCAGGGTAGAGTGGGGAATCTCTCCGGACATAATCAGGACCATATACGTGGCAGTAATCGAGCCCATCATAATGTACGCGGCGAGCGCATGGGCACCGGCAGCGGACAAAATTGGTACCAGGAAGCATCTCGACGCAGTGCAACGCGGCTTCGCACAAAAGGTCGTGAAAGCGTACAGGACGGCGTCCCTAAACTCGACGCTAGTACTCTCCGGGCTGCTTCCATTGGACCTTAGGATCAAGGAAGCGGCCTCTCTTTACGAAGTAAAGAAGGGGTTCTCCCGGAGGGTAGTAGGAGATCGAGCGGTGGAAACTCCGACCCGGTACACCGACACACCACACCCAGCAACACACACAGGCCTCACATTCACCGACATCACCAGCAGTGCAGAGTTGTTCCAAGGCGAGGAGACCGGCCCAAAAATTTTCACGGACGGGAGTAAAATTGAGGGCAAAGTCGGCGCTGCAGTATCCCTGTGGGATAATGGAGCGGAGACCAAAACGAAAAAACTCAAGTTGGAACGATTCTGCACTGTGTTCCAGGCTGAACTGCTGGCGTTAGGCAAGGCGGTTGAGCTAGCGGGAGCACGTAGTTCCGGGGAGGTCTGCAGTATATACTGTGACTCCAGATCCGCATTAGAGGTGGTAACCCGCGGAGTTTCCTTCCATCCCCTCGCGATTAAAATAAGGCAGCAAATCCAGCAGCTGGAACAAAAAGACCTTAAAATAAAACTTTACTGGATTAAGGCTCACGTGGGGATGGAAGGAAATGAAAGAGCGGACGAGTTGGCGAAGGAGGCAGCATTGAGGCTGAGGACCAAACCGGACTACGACAGTTGCCCTATATCGCACGTAAAGCGGGAGATCAGACAGGACACGCTTCGTATTTGGGACGAGCGGTATAGGGACGAACAAACTGCGAGCACTACAAAGATGTTTTTCCCGAACGCCTCAGAGGCATATAGCATCATCAGAAAAATAGAGCTGGACCCGCTGCTGGTGCAGGTTTTCACAGGGCACGGCGGATTCTCCGAGTACTTGAACCGGTTCAAGTGCAAGGAGAGTCCGGCGTGCGCCTGTGACCCGGATAAGTCGGAAAGCATAAAGCATGTACTGTTAGAGTGCCCAATTTTCGGAAAAGACAGGTTTGAGGTAGAAATGGAAATGGATGTAGAGCTAAAAGAGGAGAAAATAGCAGAAATAATAAGTAGTAAGGAAAGTAGGGACAAATTTGTAAGATTCTGTAAGCGTGTAGCTAAAAAAGTAGTAGATAAGAATAAATAGTAAAGAAGGCATAAACTAAATTATATAATGTATGATATAAGCATAGTTTATATATAAAAATAAAGCTGTAAAATAGAATAAGTTAGATAATAAATTAGCACACAATTATATAAGAATAAACATATGTAGACTAAGTAGATAATAAGATAGAGCAACAAGTTTGCAAAGAAAATGGAACAGTGGAATAGATATAAGAAAGATGTAGAGCAACAAGATTGCAGAGAAAATGGTAAAAGAATAGCAGATAAGAAATAGAGAAAATAGTATGTAGAGATAGTTTTTAAGAAATAGGGCACAAGATAGAGTGCAATAAAAATGGACGATAGAGAAGGGTAGAAATTAGTAATAGAATTGTGAGTAAAGATAAATTTAAGGGTAGGGCACAACAATGTGCGAAAATGTAGAGTCAGAGCAGAGAGAGTACGTAGAGCGACATACAGTCGTAGGCCCAGAATGGGAAATTTTTGTACGCCGGAAACGGCCAAAATAGCTTTTAAGCACAGTAAGTGCATCGGTCTTTCCACGCCGGTGGTCGAACTAGATTTATAAAAAAAAAAAAAAAAAAAAAAAAAAAAAAAAAAAAAAAAAAAAAAAAAAACCTAACCTAACCTAACCTAACCTAACCTAACCTAACCTAACCTAACCTAACCTAACCTAACCTAACCTAACCTAACCTAACCTAACCTAACCTAACCTAACCTAACCTAACCTAACCTAACCTAACCTAACCTAACCTAACCTAACCTAACCTAACCTAACCTAACCTAACCTAACCTAACCTAACCTAACCTAACCTAACCTAACCTAACCTAACCTAACCTAACCTAACCTAACCTAACCTAACCTAACCTAACCTAACCTAACCTAACCTAACCTAACCTAACCTAACCTAACCTAACCTAACCTAACCTAACCTAACCTAACCTAACCTAACCTAACCTAACCTAACCTAACCTAACCTAACCTAACCTAACCTAACCTAACCTAACCTAACCTAACCTAACCTAACCTAACCTAACCTAACCTAACCTAACCTAACCTAACCTAACCTTTTTTTTTTTTTTTTTTTTTTTTTTTTTTTTTTTTTTTTTTTTTTTTTTTTTTTTTTTTTTGCGATGGGGAATGCATTTACGCACATCCTCCGCCACGGGGGTGGCTGAGGGGGGTGTGGGACTCCCGCAGACAGAACTGCGTCCTACCCACTAAACCCCATCGGGTCCCTCATGGTCGCGTTGGCAGCGCCTCCCGGTTCCAAGCACTAAGCTTATTGACCGGGCAGCGCCCCTGCGAACCGCCGCAACCGGCGTCACTAAAGAGGCCTCCTCGGGCCCACTCGAGAGGCGCGCGGGGACTCCGCGCGCACCTCTCGGACTCTATTGGGAACCGGTCCCCCCCGAGACCGATCCCCGAGTCTTTGCCCGTGAGCGAGCAGGGGCCGTCCTTGAAGTGGAGGGGAGGTTCGCCTCAGCAACCTCACTCACCTCCATCTCCTCGGGCACCTGCTCAGGCCGCCGTTTGGAGACGGCGGCGGGCAGCATCTTGGGCTGGGGGCAGTTCTTGCTCCCCAGCATGTGGCCAGCTGGCCTGCCTGCTGACCCGCACAGCAGGCAGTACAGCGTTGTCGCCGCGCACTTCGCGGCCTTGTGCCCGCTCTGACCGCATCGGAAACAGAGTTCCGAGCGGTCCTCAGCGGCGCGACACTTCGAGGCCACGTGGCCCTCCCCCATACAGCGGTAGCACCGCTTGGCCCTCGGTTTCAGCGGAACAATCCGCACCGAAGACCAGCCTATGAGCAGCCGACGAAGACCCGTCAGCTGCTTCGCGGCTTTGGCGGGCACCGCTGCCACTGTCGACCGTTCTTGGGTCCGGCCGAATTCCGCTATCTTGCCCACCAGGATTGTGTCTGGTGGGCATCCTCCTTGCTCCGCGAGCGCCTGTCTCACCATCTCCGGCGTGGTGGCGTCATCGAGACCCACCACGCGGAGATCCGTGCGCAGCTGCGGCCGGGTGATCGAAATCACTTCCGGCCGCATGCCAGGGATCGCGCGGAGCTTCTCGGCCAGACGGTCGGCCTTAGCGTCCGCGTCTGGGCCCGGGACCTCCATAAGTTTCCCCCCGGACTGGGCACACTTGAAGCCCATGCCCCCGCTGATGCCAACGTCAGCCAGCCTGATCTCTGAGATGGCTATCTCAAAGAAGCCGGCATACGTGGCACCAGCCTTGAGGGCATCATCCGAGTACCGGACGTGGATGACCGCCGTCTGAGGTACCCGGATGCGCTTGGGCTTGGTCTCCGCCCGTCCTGGACCGGATCGGGCCGGAGCCTTGCCCTGGGGCTTTCGGCTCTTGGGCGCCTTGGGCGCCTTGTCCCGTCCGCGCTTCGCAACCTCCGCGAAGGAAAAATCCATCGCGACGGGTGGAGGGGGAAGCGGGCGAGGCTCTCTGGGGGGGGCCGGAGGGGCAGGCGCTTTGGTGCGCTTCCCTTGGCCCTTGCCCTTTTTGGACCCCTTGTCGGTCGGCGGCTTGGGCGCCGGACCGGGGGTTGGCTGCCTTTCGGGGGCAGCGTCAGACTGCTGCGCCTTCGCAGCTCGGGCAGCGGCCCTCCTCTTGGGGGGATTGGCGACGAAGGTGGAGAACGTTCCTTCGTCCTCTGACGTCATCCCCAGTCTGCCGCGCTGTAAAGGTGGGCGGCGACTCGCTGGCGAGGGTGGCGGGAGGAGTCTCCCATCCCTCTCGAGGGCCTCGAACCGGGCGTCCAGCATGGCCCCGATCTGGGACACAATACTGGACACCGGGGGCACCTCGGACACCTCGACGTCCCTGGGCATATGCCCGGACGGAGCCTCTTGCCGGACGGCCTTGAGGGCCTCGACCTCGCGGCGCAACTCCTGGAGCTCCCTCTGGAGCTTCTGGTTGGCCGCGTTCAACTTACGGACTTCGTCATCCGTGGTGCGAAGCCGTAATTCCTCAACCGAGGCCGCAATAAGGACAGCGGAGTCCTTGATGGCCTTCACCACAGTGCCCTTGAGGTTCTTGGACCTCTCGGCGCACTGTATTATGGTGTTTGTCGCGACCTTGACATTTTTCACGATGTCATGCGCAGGGAGTCCAGCTTGCTCGCCCTGCGCCTTCTCTCTCGCCTTCTCCAGCTTCTCACTAGCGTGGAGTATAAGGCGGTCCAGCTCCCGCTGCTCGCTCTCCTTGGCCTCTTGCGCTGCGAAGGCCTTCAGCTCCTGGCGGGCCTTGCGTGCACCAACGTACTCCCCCGTTGTTGGGGGACGCCCGCGCCCGCGCTTCGCCAATTGACCCTTGGTCTTGGGGACCTTGGGCTGGCTCGGGAGCTCCTCTTCGTCATCAGAGACCTCCAGGTAGGAGGACTCCTCCGTCACCGACGTCACCGTCATGGCCGACTGGGATCTGGACTCAATCGCAGGGGGCGAGTGACTTTCCCGCCGCCTTCTGCGAGAGCCGCTTCGGCTTCGGACCGCCGCAGGGGGGGGAGGAAGAGGAGTCTTCTGGCTCTCCGCCTTCCTTCGTGCTCTTTCGCCCTTGACAGGCTGGAGCACCAACCCCAGATTTTCGCGAACCATCTTCGCGGCCTCCTCCTTGCTGAAGCCCTCGAGCTCCACTTGGCGGCCTAGCTTCTTCATGAAGCTAGTCGCCTCCATCCTAAACTCCTCAGAGTCGCTCCCGTACTCGATGTACGCTGTGCGAACTCCGCTTTTCATTCGAGCGATCTCCTCGTCGCTTATCAGTTCCCTCGACCGTTGCAACTGCTCGGCCGTGATCTCAGGTGCACCCGAAGGCGCCTTCGCGGAACTCCCGCGGTTGGAGGGGTCTTGGCGTCGCACCTCACCCTCTCCACAAGCTGGCGTAGAGTCTCGGGCCCCCACATTACGATTGCCCGAGGTGCCTGACGCGGTTTTATCCGCGGCAGGGGGGATTCCCGGCCGAGAGGCAGGTACCCCGTGGGGAGTTGTTTTCCTATCCGCCATATTCATATTTTTTCGCTTGTGTTACTCCCGGGGGGGACAAGCTTGGCCCCAGGGAGAGCCCCTCACTGGTTGGTGACCGCCTCCGTCACCACCCTTCCGAAGGAAAGGCCCGGGCCGCCGAGGACTACAGCGGCTCAGATTTGGAGATTTGTTTCAGGGTAAGTAGGATTCTGGGTCGGGAAGGCAAGGTTTTCACCCCGCCGACCTTTCCCGAAACCCAATATTACCCTTCTGGGGTTTACTCCCCGCAGCCCTGCCACGACAGGACCCCCGGCCGCCCTGAAAAGGGCAGTAACGGTATGATGCGTTTTTATAGAGGTCGCTCTCCTCGCGAGCCGACTTGTGCCAGCTCCCCGGTCCTCTCAGTGAGGATTACGGTATGGTAGTTTTTATAGAGGTTTTCTCCTCGCGACTCTGCCAGAACAGAGACCCCGGTCCTCTCAGTGAGGATTACGGTGTGATGCTGATTTTGGTCCGCGCCGGGTAAACCCGATACCGCACATATCTGTGCGGCGTTCCGTGATCCGCCACCTACGGACGCGCCTGGTAGGAGATTCAGCAACTGCCGCAGGAACCTAACCTAACCTAACCTAACCTAACCTAACCTAACCTAACCTAACCTAACCTAACCTAACCTGTTCGCATTGCAATGCAGTGCAATGCGAACAGAATACGGACAAAGCCACAAAGTCCGCCATTGTACTGTTCGATGACGACATTAACATTACCCAATACCCGACTCTGACCACAAAGAACATTGCTGTGGCACTTTTGAGGACAGAGGCGTGGGAGCTCTTTGTGGTTTCTGTGTACTTGGAGGGAGACGCGGATATTGAAGCCGACATCCGCCATATCCAGAAGATCGTGGAGAAGGCAGGAAACCGGCGAATCATACTGGGAGGGGACGTGAATGCCTGGAATATATGGTGGGGAAGTAGAGAGACCAACAGGAGAGGAGAGGAACTCGCTGGAGCACTGGATCAGATGGACCTGCACATCCTGAATACTGGACTTGAGCCCACATTTGACTACTACAGGGGAGGCAGAAGGTTCACAAGCTGTGTGGATATCACGACCTGCTCCTCAGACATGGCCGACAAAATCGTCAACTGGAGGCTGGATGGAAACATCACCATCTCCGACCACAGGGCAATCCTTTTCG
The DNA here is from genome assembly GCA_949319885.1 of Mecyna flavalis. NCBI lineage: Eukaryota > Metazoa > Arthropoda > Insecta > Lepidoptera > Crambidae > Mecyna > Mecyna flavalis. Next base: position 24,792 of record OX439420.1, on the reverse strand, counting down.
AAATTAGATTAGTAAAGTCAAAGGGTATAGACATAGAAAGAACTACAAGAAGGTACAACACTAAAAAAGCAAATTGGACAGAATTTAAAACAGAATTAGAACAAAAATGGGGGGAAAGACATTTGAACATAAAAGAAATAGAGAAAATAGAAACAATAGAAGAATTAGAAAACAAAATTAGAGAATACACAGATGTAATTATAGAAGTTAGTAATCAACACATACCATTGATAGTAAAAAGGAAGAGAACAGGATTGCCCTGGTGGACGGAGGAGCTGACGCAGAAGAAAAAAGAGGTCAAACGACTTAAGAGGAGGATTGCAAAAGCGGCGCCAATCCGAAAGGACGTAGTCGTCCAAGAGTACCTCCTAGCAAAGGAGCAATACCAACAGCTTGTGAACAACACCAAAACGTCCAGTTGGAAGGAGTTCTGTGGGAAGCAGGAGCGGGAAACGATGTGGGACGGTATTTACCGGGTGATTGGCCGAACTACAAAACGGCAGGAGGACATACCAATCGTCCAGGACGGCAGGGTTCTGGAAGGCCAAGAGTCGGCCAGAGCACTGGCAGAAGCGTTCTACCCCGTAGACGAAGCTGAGGAAGACAACGCAGCCCATCAAGTAACGAGAGAAAAAGCAGGGAGGGTGAATGAGGGAGAGGATGATGATTCACCCGACCCCCCATTCACTGTAGAAGAACTCGCATGGGCTGCGAGTAGCTTCAACCCAAAGAAGGCGCCAGGAGTAGACGGTTTAACAGCCGACATATGTAGAGTCGCTATCACCCGAAGTCCGGAGCTATTTCTCGCACTTCTGAACAGGTGCCTCGGTCTCTCGTACTTCCCCGCTGTTTGGAAGGAAGCAGTCGTGGTGATCCTGCGAAAACCTGGAAAGGACAACTACACCACTCCCAAGTCGTACCGACCGATCGGCCTTTTGCCGGTCCTAGGGAAGATTTGGGAAAAAATGGTAGTGAGGCGCATACGATGGCACACGATCGGCGATATGAGCAAGCGACAGTACGGGTTTACACCGCAGCGCAGCACCGAGGACGCCCTCTATGACATGATGAGACACATTAAGCTTCAGCTCAAGAACAAGAAGCTGATATTAGTGATCTCACTTGACATAGAGGGAGCCTTCGACGGCGCATGGTGGCCCGCCATCAGATGTAGGCTAGCCGAAACCAAATGCCCCAAAAACATTAGGAAAGTAATTGACAGTTACCTAGAGGGCAGGACGGTACGTGTCAGGTACGCAGGAGCTGAACAGGAGAGGTCTACCACCAAAGGCTGCGTGCAGGGTTCCATCGGGGGTCCCACGTTCTGGAATCTGTTGCTGGACCCACTGTTGAAAAGTCTGGAAGCGAGGGAGCATTACTGCCAGGCATTTGCGGATGACGTGGTCCTGATATTCTCCGGAGAAACGGCGCTTGAAGTCCAGGGGCGGGCTAACAGGGCCCTCAGGCATGTTTGGGAGTGGGGTGTCATGAATAAGCTCAGATTCGCGCCGACCAAGACCAAGGCCATGGTCGTTACGAACAAGCTGAAGCATGACACGCCGCACCTAACCATGGGAGGGGAGCCCATACCCATGTCCCGGGAAATCAAAATCCTGGGCCTGACGATAGACGACAAGCTGACATTTAATCAGCATGTGGCGAGCGTCTGTCGAAAGGCCCTAAACATCTACAAACAGCTAGAGAAAGCAGCCAGGGTTGAATGGGGGATATCTTCGGAGATTATCAGGACCATTTACGTGGCAGTCATCGAGCCCATTATTATGTACGCCGCAAGCGCATGGGCACCAGCAGCTGGAAAGATAGGCACGAGAAAGCACCTGGACGCGGTGCAGCGCGGTTTCGCACGAAAAATCGTGAAGTCGTACAGGACGGCATCTCTCAACTCGGCCCTAGTGCTCTCCGGGCTGCTTCCACTCGATCTTAGGATCGAGGAGGCAGCCACTCTTTACGAGGTAAAGAAAGGAATATCCCGGAGAGTAGTAGGAGACCGAAAGGTGGAGAGGCCGACGAAGTACACTAGTACACCACATCCAGCAGCACAACAAAAACTGGAGTTCGAGCAGATCGTAAATGCAGCAGAGTTGCTCCAAGGCGAGGATAACGGCCCCAAGATCTTCACTGACGGCAGTAAGATCGAGGGGAAAGTCGGCGCCGCAGTATCCCTGTGGGATAATGGGACGGAGACGAAGACCAGCAAACTCAAATTGGAGCAATTCTGCACCGTATTCCAGGCGGAGCTACTCGCTCTGGAAAGAGCAGTGGAAATCGCGGGTAGTCGCAGACCAGGAGAAGTCTGCAAAATATATTGCGACTCAAGATCCGCGCTAGAGGTAGTCACCAGAGGGGTTTCCTTCCATCCTCTCGCGACCAGAATCAGACAGCAAGTGCAACAGCTGGCACAAAAGGGCATCAACATCAAGCTGTTCTGGATTAAGGCCCACGCGGGGATGGAGGGGAACGAAAGGGCGGATGAGTTGGCAAAGGCAGCGGCTTTGCGACTCAAAACCAAAGCGGATTATGACAGATGCCCTGTGTCGTTTGTAAAGCGCCAGATCCGTCAAGAAACGCTTGAAAAATGGGACAAACGATACAGGGAACAGTCAACAGCATCGACCACTAAAATGTTCTTTCCAAGTGCCATAGACTCGTATAAAATAATCAAAAAAGTAGAGCTGGAACCGCTGCTGGTGCAGATACTCACAGGACACGGCGGATTCTCCGAGTACTTGAACCGGTTCAAGTGCAAGGAGAGTCCGGAGTGCGCCTGTGAGCCGGAAGCACGAGAAAGCGTTAAGCATCTACTAATAGATTGCCCTATTTTTGGAAAAGCCAGGTTTGACACTGAAATGAAAATAGATATGCAAATAAATGAGATTAATATTCCGGAAATTATGAAGGACGGTTATAGTAGAGTAAAATTCATAGAATTTTGCAAAATGGTCGCTAAAAAAGTAATCAGTAAAAACAAAACTTTAGTAGAGTAAGTATAAACTGAATATATATTGTAATATATACGCCTAGTTTATAAGAAAAACAATGTTAGATAAAATAAGATAGAATTTAAAATAGTACACCAGATTATATAAGATAGAGTAAGAAAAATAAAAAGTAGAGATAAGATAGAGCATAAGAAATAGAGCAACAATAAGTTGCGATAAAAATGGAAACAGATATAGAAATAAGAAATAGGGCAACAATAAGTTGCAATAAAAATGGAACAGATATACAAAATAAGAAAAGTAGAGCACGAAAACCGTGCAATAAAAATGTATTAGATATAAAAGTAGAAGTATTACGTATAGAAAATAGAATGTAGAGATAAAAAATAAGAAAAGGGCATCAAATAGATGCAATAAAAATGTAGAGTCAGGAAAAGTAGAGTAGAGATTGAAATTGTAAGCAAAGATAGAGTAAGGTAGGGCACAAAGAAGTGCTCGTAAAATGTAAGATAGAATATGATAAGTCACAATATATCAACATCACAATATATCTTAAGGAGTACCCATAAAAACGCAAATATAATATGTAGTTTCACACACTGGCCATCAGTCTGTTTACTTTTCCAAAAATATGGATTCACGACGCAGCTCGCAGTGATTCCGACATATCTAAGTGATCACAGATTAAAAAGATTACATCATAGGAGCACCTTGAGCTGTCAATTTACTTGTTTATTTTATTTATACAACAGAAAAATAAAATAATTATTAAATATTCTCACAATACAATAGTAATTATTCTAAGCCTAGCACGTAATGCTATCAAAAATTACAAGCAATCCGAGTCAAGTATTGTAATCTAAATAGGAATTTCATTCTGCGGCGAGTAGCGTTGGTAACTAATAATGGAAATTCCTTATAAATTGCTCTATTCGAATTACTTTTGCTTTTATCATAGTCGTCTGTGCTCCTCATCTGCAGTTGAGGCCTGTGCTTCTCATCTACAATTGCCTCTGTTAAAGACTTACCGATCTGTTTAAGACTTTATCACCCAAAATCTATTTCGAACTAAGATTTCGAAGTTTCATTTTCAATTTAATCTTCAGTCTCGATACTACGAGTTTACCTTCAAGTTAAAAAAGGATGCCTTTGGAAAGTTTTCTGATTTACGAATGCGAATACTAAGCGATGTACACTTGTACAGGCAGCAGCAGATCATCCTAAACATTTTCTGTCAAAAATTCTTAATTTAAATAGAACTTTATGCGATTGACATTAAGATAAAAATTGGTTGCAGAATAGGGTAGATTGATAAGCTGCCGGCTGTACTCGCATTGTATAAACTATCCATTCCACTCGTGTGAAGTCGTGAGTACTGAATACTGTGAATAAGATAAGATTTTGTCGGCGGCCGCCTGCTTCGAAGCCCTGGACGTAGAGGGGGGAGGGGATTTCCCTCTCGGTGGGGTGCGGATTCCGAACATTTCTATGTTGCGGACAGAGAACTAAAAACTTAAAATTTGGGGGGGGGTGTAAAAATTTGGGGGGGGAGGGGAGGTCCAAAGTTGCCCTTGAACCGACCCTGAAAATATTATACTGAGTCTACAAATAAATATTTTTGCTCAGATGGTATGCATCTATATGGACGACCTAGCAGAAATAACGGCCAAAAAGTCTACCTAAGCTCCGAAAAAATTTGTATGGAGAAATTTTTGCAAATTTTCAAAGTGCTAAAAAAGTGGGTTGGAGATATGCGAGACACCCGGGAGGGGTGTCAAAAGACGCGGAAACTAATAAACTAAAGCTGATACTAACAAGAATTACGCTAAGAAGAAATTTGGATTTTATATTGAATTTTAACTGAGACTAGAAATTTGCAAATTTAGTATGGAAAAGTTGAAGTTAAAAATCGCTAAGTTGAAATCACATAAAAATTAATTTCTCTGAAACTAATTGAGATAGACCCTTCGGGCAAAAAGTATGTTTTAGAGCTAATTTAGACCCACATTAGGTGCGAATTTGAACAACGTATCTTCTATTTTAGTGGTTGGTTAGGTTAGGTTAGGTTAGGTTAGGTTAGGTTAGGTTAGGTTAGGTTAGGTTAGGTTAGGTTAGGTTAGGTTAGGTTAGGTTAGGTTAGGTTAGGTTAGGTTAGGTTAGGTTAGGTTAGGTTAGGTTAGGTTAGGTTAGGTTAGGTTAGGTTAGGTTAGGTTAGGTTAGGTTAGGTTAGGTTAGGTTTTTTTTTTTTTTTTTTTTTTTTTTTTTTTTTTTTTTTTTTTTTAGAGTTACCATTTGCTCAGAAGTGAATCCGAGATAATTGTTTACAAAAAAGACTTATTTGCTTATCAAAAAATTTTCTAAGTTTCAAGATTTGAAGTTTAATATTTTATTTACAAAGACATGTTAATATTATATTATTTGTTTATTTGCGGACTATTGATGCGTGTGTATATATATATTATTAAGAAGTTTTGAGGAGCAGAGTTTTCAGAATCAACAAATTATTTACAATGATTTTGGCTCGCGCTAGAGCTTCGCTTAAGACTATCTTACACTATGTTTTTTTTTTATTCTAAGATTGTAAATTGTACTTTATATAATATATACACATTTTTTTTTTTTTCATTTTTTTTTTTTTTTTTTTTTTTTTTTTTTTTTTTATTTCTTTCGGTTTTCCAACCACTTAACTAAAATTATCTTATTTTAAACTTAACTATATTTACAAAGTTTATGTCCTATGAGCTTTTGTTTACATCGGTTTTATTTCTTGCTATGACTTTAGTTCCAATTTTAATGCAGTATTTAATGAATTCAGTTTGTGTATCTTTACATTTTATAAGTTCGTTAATTTTTTCTATTTTTAGTTCTATTCCTAATTTGCTTTCTAGATCATGTTTTTCTCTTGCATTTGCAGGGCATTCTAATAGAATGTGCGGGACAGATTCTTCTATTTCCGGATCGCATATGCAAGATGGCGAATCTTTGCATTTAAATTTGTGTAAATATTTTGAGAATCCACCGTGTCCTGTCAGAATCTGGGTCAGGACTCCAGATGGTTCTATCTTTCTGACTATTTTATATGCATCAACTATGTTTGGAAAGAATAGTTTGGTCGTAGAAGCAGTGCTGCCTTCAATGTAACGTTTGTTCCATTTTTCAATTGATTCGGTTCTTATCTGTTTTTTAATATATGATATTGGACACAGCTCATAGTCTGGTCTTTTATGGGATTTCAGAGCAGCTTCTTTTGCCAACTGGTCAGCGCGTTCGTTGCCAGTGAGACCCACATGCGCCTTCACCCAGAAGAAGGATACCTGTTTGTTTTGCATATAGATTTGTTGAAGCTTTTGTCTGATTTCTACTGCTAATGGGTGAGGCGACGTTGGGTTCATGATAGTTTCTAAGGCTGATCTCGAGTCACTGTAAACACCGTAACTGCATGCTTTCATCTTCGAGATTTCTGCAGCAGCACGATGAATAGCCAAAAGCTCGGCTTGGTACACTGTGCTATATTGTGGTAGACATAATTTAATAGTTTTTATTTCTTTAACAGTATCCCAGATCGTAATTGCAGCTCCTACTTTATTATCTATTTTGCTACCGTCGGTATATATTTTTATGTCTTGATCTTTGTATTCTTCTACTTTTTCTTGTTCATTGAGGCATTCAAAAGTCAAAGACAGTCTTTCAGCCGGATGAGGGAGCTCTGCAAATCTCACCACCCTCTCAATTTCTCTATCTCCTATTGAGTGGTGGGATGACCCCCTCTTGGACTCATATAGTGAGGCCATTTCCTGAATGCGGAGGTCGAGGGGTAGTATCCCTGCCAGCGTGAGAGCAGAGTTGAGGGAGACGGTGCGGTAAGACTTGCAGAGCTTTTGCGCAAAACCTCTCTGCACTGCATCCAGTTGTCTTTTTATGCCTATTTTTAGTGTAGCTTGAGCCCAGACGCTCGCAGCGTAAGTAATTATAGGCTCTACAGTGGCGATGTAGATGATACGGACTACTTCGGGGTGCAATCCCCAACTTGCTTTAGCTGCTTTAGAAAGCTGTTTATATACGTCTATAGCTTTTCGGCAGACGTTAGCCACATGCGTGTTGAAAGTCAACTTGTCATCAATTGTCACCCCGAGTAGTTTAATATCTTTGGCAATGGTAATGGCTGTGCCTCCCATGGTCAGTTTTGGAGTGTCAAATTTAAGTTTTTTAGTAAATATCAAAGCATTAGTTTTATGGGCTGCAAATCTCAACTTATTTTTGACGCCCCATTCCTGGACCAGGGAGAGAGCAGCATTTGTTGTCTGTTCCAATTTTTTGGAGTCATCTGCGTCAAATAGAAGGACCACATCGTCGGCAAATGCCTGACAATAATGGCCCCTCTCCTCCAAGATTTTAAGTAGAGTGTCCAATAGTAAGTCCCACAATATGGGGCCCCCTACTGAACCTTGGACACAGCCTTTGTTAGTGGATCTTGTAACCTCGTGACCCAAGTAGCGTAAGTCTATAGATCTGTCCGATAAATAACTGTCCATGACTCGTCGTAGATTCCCCGGACATCCTTCCTCAGCCAATCGAAGATTAATCATCGGCCACCAAGCGTTATCAAAAGCACCCTCTATGTCTAGTGATACCAGAGCCACGATTTTCTTGCTGTCTATTTTATTCTTTATTCGTTGCACTATGGTATAGAGGGCGTCTTCTGTGCTGCGCTGGGGCATAAACCCGAATTGGCGAGTACTGATCCGGGGAACTAAATGCCACTTCAGTCTGGCCACGAGCATCTTTTCCAAGACTTTGCCCAGGATGGATAGGAGTCCTATTGGTCTATAGGATTTTGGATCTCGATAATCCTTTTTTCCAGGCTTTCGCAGGACTATGACAGTTGCTTTTTTCCACAATGAAGGGAAGTAACCCAGTTCCAAACATTTATTCGCAATTGCGAGAAAGATTTCAGGTTCGCAAGATATTGCATGTCTGCATATGTCAGCAGTAAATCCATCGGCACCAGGTGCCTTTTTGGGGTTGAAGTCTGTAAGAGCTGTGGTCAGTTCCAACATTGTGAAGGGCGGATCGGTGTTTTCATCAGAGGTTGGCAGGTTGATGGTGTCTGCTTCTGCGCGTATCCTTCGGTGGTATTCGTTATCTTCTTGAGGTAAGTCAGGTGGGTAAAAGGTGTCGGCGAGCAAATTGGCGGATTCGGCGGTGTTTAATGGTTTGTCGTCTTTGCGTAATGGTAAGTCTTCCTCTCTCTTTTTTGTCCTTCCGATCACCCTATAGATACCCTCCCAGACTCCCTCCCTATCCTGTTTTTCACAAAACTCTTTCCAGCTTTTAGTCTGTGCACATTTTGCTTTGTCCTCATAATCCTGTTTCTTTTCCAGGTACGCTTCTATTACAAGTCTACGACGGTGCGGTGCTGCACAGCGGATGCGTCGCTTGAAGGTGGCGACCTCTTTCTTCAGGGCCTCGAGCTCCGGACTCCACCATGGTAAGTTTGGTTTTTGTTTATTTTTAATTAGAGGTATGTTATTATCACATGATTTTTCTATATTATTTATCCATTGCTTTACTATATTTTCTATTTCTGTGTGTTCTTTTAAATTATTTATGTTTGTTGTGTTTATTTGTTTATCTGAATTAAGTTGGGCGAGTTCTTTTCGGAACTCGTCCCACATTGCTTTCTTTGTATTATATTTCCGTGTAGTTCTATTAATATCTATGCCTTTGCTTTTTTCCAGATTTATGGTGAACATTATTGTGTTGTGATCGGAGCTCGTAATGCCCTGATCGACTCTCCAGTCTTCGACCAAGTCAAGCAGGTCCACTGAGCAGCAAGTGACGTCTACAAAGCTGGTAAGTTCTCTACCACCTCGTATTGTGTCGAAAGTCGGGACGTCTCCAGTATTGAGCACATGTAGGTCAAGTTCAAAGAGGGTGCCTGACATCTCGTCTCCTCTATGGTCTATCTGTGGACTCCCCCACCATGTGCTCTTCGCATTAGCGTCTCCACCGATGATAATTTTATATTGTCCTAAAGTTCTCCTGATGCTCTTTATCTGCTCCAAGTATGGCTCGATGGGTATATCAGGTTCGAAGTAATAGGAGACTACAACTATCTCCCAAGCGCTGGTGCGGATTCTCACCACAGCGATGTTGTTCGTGGTGAGTTCCGGGTACTGTATGACGTCCAGGTCCGCATCGTGCACCACGATTGCGGCCTTTACAGTCCCGTCTCCATGACCAGCGCACTGGAAGATTCTTGTCCCGTGGTAATTCTTCATTCGACCTATTGCACCCACATAAGGCTCCTGGAGCAGAGACAGAGCAATTTTCTTGTTTGTAGCTTCGAGCATCAGCTCGTTTGTGGCCAGCTCCTTCCTTTGCAGGTTGGCCTGGACCACTTTATATTTTGCCGACTTAACGTTTGGTGTGCTTGCCTTATTTGCCGTAGAGAGGCCCTTAGCAATACGCTACTTTTGCGCGGGCCAGTGCCTCCCACTTCCTGCGTACTACGCAGTCCGTGCTGAAGGCACCGTGCCCCACGCTTTCCTGTTTGGCGTCTAAGCAGTTGCAACAGGTTGGTGCAGTTCCAGACACACGATCTTTGCACTGTGCTGCTAGGTGCGGTCCAGCGCAATGGCTGCACCTGGCCTGTGACTCCTTGCAATAGCGCTTGCTATGCCCGTAGCCGAGGCAGGTAGAGCACTGCACAAGCGGCGATTGATCCGCCACTTTGATTTTCTGAATATCGATGTGCAGTGTTCCCCTGTCCAGGGCACGGTTGTACAGCACTGGTGACACACGAAGAATAACGTGGCAAGTGTGAGGGTTTCTGGTCTTCCTCCGGAATCGAATCTCGACCCTATCATCCTCCTTTTTGAGGTCTTTGAACAGCTCCTCGTTCTGTTTGCGCAGGGCTTTCATGATTTCTTCATCATTGATGAAGGACATGACCCCCTGTAGCGCCAGGAGTGGGTCCTTGTTCTTGACCTCTTCTACGGAGAGGTGATTGTTCGACTCTCGGAGGCGCTCCTGAACCCTCAACGTGTCCGTCTTTGATTTGCAAGAAAGAATAATTTTCTTATTTTTGGCCTTGCGAACTTTATCGACCGTGACCCATCCATCAGAAGCTCTTACTGCGTCACGTACCTGGGCCAATACATCCTCTCCAGTGTCGGTGTCTTTCGTAGACGATATCACAACCGAGTGCATGGCTGTCCTTTCGGGTGCCTGTATTTTATGTTGGCCAGACACGACACTGGCGTAGGAGGCCGCCTGGGTAGAAAGTTTCTCTTCTGTACGTTCTAGAGACTTCTCTAAGCCTTTAATTCTCTCTGTACTTTCTCTTATTAGTTTGCTATGTTCCTTTATCGCCCTATGAAGCTCTTCTGTATCTATGCCTCCTTGTCCTACTGCCGTTTTCTTTTCTTGCACGATAGCCTCTTTTATCCCAGCAGTGACTTCTTTCGTGGTGATCCTCTCGGCTTCAGATTCCTTCACCAGTTGGTAAAGTCTGTCTATAGCCTTGAAGACCTCTGCTTTAATTTCGGTCTTGGTGTTTCGTGACCCGTTTAATTGCAACTTTGCTTTAGTGATGCAGTTCTTCGCCTCCTGTACTCGATTCTTGAACGTCACAGCGCCCAGAACCATATCGACTACCTCCTTTGCACTGTCCACTATCAGTTTCGAGGGAGTGCTAGGAGACGGGGATGGGGTCGACGATAGCGAACCTCTGGGGGGCTGTGACGACAATAACAGCGACTGTTCTCCAGGGGACGGGGCTCCAGGAGGCTGCGACGCATACAAGACATCGTCGAAGGCCTGCGATGAGGGGCTCACTGGAGGCTGGGCAGCGGAGGTGCTTGGAGCACTTAAAGTACTCAGAGATTGAGATGTCTGGGTGAACTGCTTAGGTTTAGATTTAGAAGTTTGGGGAGGGGGGGGCCTTTTGGCCGTCTGTGAAGTGTGGGAGGAGGAGGGTTTCCCAGTTTGAGATGTTTTCGCAGGCTCATCGTCATGTTCCAGAGCGATCTTAGCGGCTTGACTGATTTTATCAGCCGCTGCCTGCTTCGAAGCCCTAGATGTAGAGGGGGGAGGGGATTTCCCTCTCGGTGGGGTGCGGATTCCGAACATTTTTTATGTTGCGGACAGAAAACTAAAACTTAAAATTTTGGGGGGGGGTGTAAAATTTGGGGGGGGAGGGGAGGTCCAAAGTTGCCCTTGAACCGACCCTGAAATTATAATACTGAAACTACAATTAAATATTTTTGCTCAGATGGTATGCATCTATATGGACGACCTAGCAGAAATAACGGCCAAAAAGTTTACCTAAGCTCCGAAAAAATTTGTATGGAGAAATTTTTGCAAATTTTCAAAGTGCTAAAAAAGTGAGTTGGAGATATGCGAGACACACGGGAGGGGTGTCAAAAGACGCGGAAACTAATAGACTAAAGCTGATACTAACAAGAATTACGCTAAGAAGAAATTTGGATTTTATATTGAATTTTAACTGAGACTAGAAATTTGCAAATTTAGTATGGAAAAGTTGAAGTTGAAAAACGCTAAGTTGAAATCACATAAAAATTAATTTCTCCGAAACCAATTGAGATAGACCCTTCGAGCAAAAAGTATGTTTTAGAGCTTAATTAGACCCACATTAGGTGCGAATTTGAACAACGTATCTTCTATTTTAGTGGTTGAAAACCGAGTTGGTTAGGTTAGGTTAGGTTAGGTTAGGTTAGGTTAGGTTAGGTTAGGTTGGGGTGGGGATGGAGTGGCCTCTTCGTGCGGCGGGGCCTTATTCTTGCGATCGGATTCGTTCGGTCGGAAGGGTAGTGTCCTGTCCTGGTCCACCCTAGGCAACGGCGGGTAGTCATCTCTTCGGGCATTGCTACCCGACGGCCGACACTCCATAGGGGGCTGCTCTCTTGTCCCGTCGCGCTTTGCGACGGCACAGAAGAGTGGCCGGGGGGCATACCGTAATCCTCATTCTGAGGACCGGGGTCTCTGTTTTGTCAGAGTCGCGAGGAGGAAACCTCTATAAAAACTACTATACCGTAATCCTCGTTGTGGGGACCGGGGAGCTGACACTAGTCGGCTCGCGAGGAAAGCGACCTCTATAAAAACGCATCATACCGTTACTTGCTCTTTTCAGAGCGGGCCGGGGGTCCTGCTACGGCAGGGCTGCGGGGAGTAAACCCCAGAAGGGTGATGGGGGTCGGGTTTGTTGCGGCGGAGTGCGGGAGGGGGGAGTCGGCTAGTGCGGGTCTGTTTTTGGTGCCGGGTAGGAGTTCTGTCCTCCTACTCGGCACTACCACAGTTCCCTTAGCAGCCTTCTCCCTCAACCAGTACTGTGCTCCTTCAACCCCGAACCCCATCTACCCTGAATCAAAACCCTAAAACTGAGCCGCTGTAGTCCTCGGCGGCCCGGGCCTTTCCTTTGGAAGGGTGGTGACGGGGGCGGTCACCAAACGGTTAGGGGCTCTCCCAGGGCTCAAGCCTGTCCCCCCGGGAGTAGCGCAGGCTTCAAAATGGAAAATGGCGGACAAAGAAGTTACTCCCCACGGGGTACCTGCCTCTGGGCAGGGAATCCCCCCAGGCGTTGCGAAAGTGACACCTGGCATCTCGGGCGTTCGTAATGTGGGGGCCCGGGATTGGACGCCAGTCAGCAGCGAGGGTGAGGCGAGAAGCCAAGACCCCTTCGACCGCAGGAGTTCTGCGAAGGCGCAGCAGCGCAGATATGAGGAGGACTTCGAAGTGGAGGACAATGACGACATTCTCGATGCGGAGGAGATGGATCTGCTGTACCTCACACTGAAAGAAGCATACTTGGAGCATGACTCGGACTCCGACACATACAAGAATGCGGAGAACGAGTTCAAAACGAGGCATTACCGGCACTACATAGCGGAAGGATGTGCGTTTCAGGAGGCAGCGCAGAAGACGAAAAACATGTTTGAGATGTGCATGCGCTTGCCCCGATCTGTCAAAGAACAGAAGAAAGAGAAAGATATGAAGAAAAAGAGACAGGAGAAGAAGAAGGAGGCTGCGAAGCCACCATCTCCCAAGACTAGGAGCCGGTCCCGCTCCCCGGACATCATCGGGTCTGAGACGGAGACCGAAGAGAAGAGAGAAAAGGAGCATAACAAGCAGGAGGCTGGGAAGAAGCAGAAGGCTGCATCCAAACCTTCAAGCAGGTCCCGCTCCCCGAAGAAGAAGGAGCCCATGAAGAAGGCTGCGACCAGATCACTGGCTAGGATGGTCGTGGACGTCAACGCGGGTGCGTCAACATCCGCGGAGGCGCCCGCTAGCATGCGAAGCACGAGGAGTCGAAAGCGAGCAGACAGCTGCTCCCCGTTCCCAGTTGACTCCCGTTCACAATCCGGCAGTACGAGCCGCCTGCGTACCGGCGACAGTACAGACATGTCCTCATTCCTGGACTTGACAGAGGATGGGGACACAGATTTTGAGAGGCCTGAGCCCAAAGTGGCTAAACTTTCACGGAGCAAGCGCGGACGAGGACGTCCCCCAACTACAGGGGAATACGTCGGTGCCCTGAAAGCCAGGCAAGAGTTGAAGGCTTGGATTGAAAAGGATACCAAGGAACGAGAGGAAGCCCAGATGGAGCGACTGTCCGAGCGCTGCAGCGAGAGGCTGGCTAAAGCGACAAAATTGGTCCAGAGCGAGGCTGAGAAGCTGACAGCACAAGATATAGCCGGCAAAGTGAGACTGGCTGCTGAAACAATAGTGAAGTGCGCCAACAAGTCCAAAAACTTAAAGGGCACGATCGTGAAGACAATCAACGAGGCAGCTAGCCTCATTGTGGGTGCTGTGGAGGAGTTGCGGACACGCACAGCCGACGACGAGGTCCGCAAGCTCAACGCCTGCAATGAGCAGCTAAAGAAAGAAGTCCAGGAACTGCGGCGCGAGGTTGAGGCCTTAAAGACGCTGGCAAGACCCACACCGGCTGCAGAAAATCCGACAGCGATGGATGTCCATCCCATCGACACGTCCCTCACGCAGTCCAGCATTGTCTCCCAGATTGGAGCAATGCTGGATGCCAGATTTGAGTCGCTGGAGAGGGATGGCCGTCTACTACCGGCCAAGAGTTACCGCCCCGCACTAAGGGCGAGTCTTACGATGGATCCACCAGCTGTGGCGCCATCGCCACCCAGGGACACACCACGACGATGGTCTGCGCAACCTGTTGAAGCCCCCGGCCCGGCGCCTGAAGCCCCGGCTCCGAAGGGCTCTAAGAAGAAAAAGGGCAGTAAGAAGGTGCAGAAGGCGCCTACACCTGCCCCACCGAGGGAGCCACGTCCACTTCCCCCTCCGCCAGCGTCTATGGATGCTCCTTTTGCGGAGGTGGCCAGCCGCGGCCTGAAGAAGAAGGCTGCGAAGACGTCTAAGGCTCAGACGAAGACTCGTTCCAAGTCGAAGGCAGGCCCTGGAAGAAAGGAAACCAGGCCCCGCAAATTGAGAGTTCCCAGCACCGCGGTTATCATGATCCGGTACACCAAGGAAGCCCTAAGTTGTGGAGCCTCATATGTTGGCTTCTTCTCCGTCGCTCAAGGAGACATCAACTTGGCCAAGCTAGGCATCCCAGAAGGAGTCACCTTCAAGGAGTCGCAGACCGGGGCAAAGCTGCTAGAAGTGCAGGGCCCCGAGGCAGACGCTAAAGCGGACCGGTTGGCAGAAGCGTTACGCGCGCTACCAGGAATGAAGCCTGACGTCATATCGATCACCAGGCCGCAACAAAGAACGGACCTCCGCATCACGGGCCTAGACGATGCCGTGACGGTGGAGGACGTTAGAGCCATTTTGGCAGATAAGGGGGGCTGCTCACCGGACGTCATATCGGTGGGCCGAATTGCCGCTTTTGGACGCACCCAAGAGCGGTCCACAGTGGCAGCGGTGCCCGTTCGTGCCGCAAAGCAGCTGACAGGACTACGTCGGCTGCTCATTGGATGGTCCTCCGTGCGCATCATCCCGCTCGCACCAAGGACTAAACGGTGCTTTCGCTGTTTGGGAGAGGGCCATATCGCCAACAAGTGTCGTGGAGCCATAGACCGGTCGGACGTCTGCTTCCGGTGCGGTACTAAAGGCCACAAAGCCAGGACGTGTACGGCAGCACCGAGATGCCTGCTGTGTGAGACAGCGGGCAGATCCACTGCCCACATGCTGGGGTCAAAGAAGTGTCCCCAGCCAAGAATGACGTCCGCCAGAGAAGCTCGTCTCAGGCGCGAAGAGGAGGCCAATGAGATGGACGTGGTGGCCCCCGCGGAGCAAGGCTCTGAGCTTGGCAACGCGGAGACCACTGCGACCCTCAGGTCACCTTCTCGCAGGACACAGACTCGGGGATCGGTCTCGGGGGGGGCCGATTCTCAATAGAGTCCGAGTGGCGCGCGCGGAGTCCCCGCGCGCCTCTCGCGTGAGGGCAGAAAGCCCTGGGCAGTGAGGCCGGTTGCGGCTATCGCTTGGGGCGTATTCAGGGCGCGCTGTAAGCGGTTCCCTGATGCGTCACCGTACAGCGACCTAGAGGGACCACTGGGGTTTTAGTGGGTAGTCCGGAGTAGCCGGGAGCCCCACATAACCGTTCGGCCGCCCCCGCGGCCGATGGTACACGTAAATGTGTTTCCCCAGGATAAAAAAAAAAAAAAAAAAAGGTTAGGTTAGGTTAGGTTAGGTTAGGTTAGGTTAGGTTAGGTTAGGTTAGGTTAGGTTAGGTTAGGTTAGGTTAGGTTAGGTTAGGTTAGGTTAGGTTAGGTTAGGTTAGGTTAGGTTAGGTTAGGTTAGGTTAGGTTAGGTTAGGTTAGGTTAGGTTAGGTTAGGTTAGGTTAGGTTAGGTTAGGTTAGGTTAGGTTAGGTTAGGTTAGGTTAGGTTAGGTTAGGTTAGGTTAGGTTAGGTTAGGTTAGGTTAGGTTAGGTTAGGTTAGGTTAGGTTAGGTTAGGTTAGGTTAGGTTAGGTTAGGTTAGGTTAGGTTAGGTTAGGTTAGGTTAGGTTAGGTTAGGTTAGGTTAGGTTAGGTTAGGTTAGGTTAGGTTAGGTTAGGTTAGGTTAGGTTAGGTTAGGTTAGGTTAGGTTAGGTTAGGTTAGGTTAGGTTAGGTTAGGTTAGGTTAGGTTAGGTTAGGTTAGGTTAGGTTAGGTTAGGTTAGGTTAGGTTAGGTTAGGTTAGGTTAGGTTAGGTTAGGTTAGGTTAGGTTAGGTTAGGTTAGGTTAGGTTAGGTTAGGTTAGGTTAGGTTAGGTTAGGTTAGGTTAGGTTAGGTTAGGTTAGGTTAGGTTAGGTTAGGTTAGGTTAGGTTAGGTTAGGTTAGGTTAGGTTAGGTTAGGTTAGGTTAGGTTAGGTTAGGTTAGGTTAGGTTAGGTTAGGTTAGGTTAGGTTAGGTTAGGTTAGGTTAGGTTAGGTTAGGTTAGGTTAGGTTAGGTTAGGTTAGGTTAGGTTAGGTTAGGTTAGGTTAGGTTAGGTTAGGTTAGGTTAGGTTAGGTTAGGTTAGGTTAGGTTAGGTTAGGTTAGGTTAGGTTAGGTTAGGTTAGGTTAGGTTAGGTTAGGTTAGGTTAGGTTAGGTTAGGTTAGGTTAGGTTAGGTTAGGTTAGGTTAGGTTAGGTTAGGTTAGGTTAGGTTAGGTTAGGTTAGGTTAGGTTAGGTTAGGTTAGGTTAGGTTAGGTTAGGTTAGGTTAGGTTAGGTTAGGTTAGGTTAGGTTAGGTTAGGTTAGGTTAGGTTAGGTTAGGTTAGGTTAGGTTAGGTTAGGTTAGGTTAGGTTAGGTTAGGTTAGGTTAGGTTAGGTTAGGTTAGGTTAGGTTAGGTTAGGTTAGGTTAGGTTAGGTTAGGTTAGGTTAGGTTAGGTTAGGTTAGGTTAGGTTAGGTTAGGTTAGGTTAGGTTAGGTTAGGTTAGGTTAGGTTAGGTTAGGTTAGGTTAGGTTAGGTTAGGTTAGGTTAGGTTAGGTTAGGTTAGGTTAGGTTAGGTTAGGTTAGGTTAGGTTAGGTTAGGTTAGGTTAGGTTAGGTTAGGTTAGGTTAGGTTAGGTTAGGTTAGGTTAGGTTAGGTTAGGTTAGGTTAGGTTAGGTTAGGTTAGGTTAGGTTAGGTTAGGTTAGGTTAGGTTAGGTTAGGTTAGGTTAGGTTAGGTTAGGTTAGGTTAGGTTAGGTTAGGTTAGGTTAGGTTAGGTTAGGTTAGGTTAGGTTAGGTTAGGTTAGGTTAGGTTAGGTTAGGTTAGGTTAGGTTAGGTTAGGTTAGGTTAGGTTAGGTTAGGTTAGGTTAGGTTAGGTTAGGTTAGGTTAGGTTAGGTTAGGTTAGGTTAGGTTAGGTTAGGTTAGGTTAGGTTAGGTTAGGTTAGGTTAGGTTAGGTTAGGTTAGGTTAGGTTAGGTTAGGTTAGGTTAGGTTAGGTTAGGTTAGGTTAGGTTAGGTTAGGTTAGGTTAGGTTAGGTTAGGTTAGGTTAGGTTAGGTTAGGTTAGGTTAGGTTAGGTTAGGTTAGGTTAGGTTAGGTTAGGTTAGGTTAGGTTAGGTTAGGTTAGGTTAGGTTAGGTTAGGTTAGGTTAGGTTAGGTTAGGTTAGGTTAGGTTAGGTTAGGTTAGGTTAGGTTAGGTTAGGTTAGGTTAGGTTAGGTTAGGTTAGGTTAGGTTAGGTTAGGTTAGGTTAGGTTAGGTTAGGTTAGGTTAGGTTAGGTTAGGTTAGGTTAGGTTAGGTTAGGTTAGGTTAGGTTAGGTTAGGTTAGGTTAGGTTAGGTTAGGTTAGGTTAGGTTAGGTTAGGTTAGGTTAGGTTAGGTTAGGTTAGGTTAGGTTAGGTTAGGTTAGGTTAGGTTAGGTTAGGTTAGGTTAGGTTAGGTTAGGTTAGGTTAGGTTAGGTTAGGTTAGGTTAGGTTAGGTTAGGTTAGGTTAGGTTAGGTTAGGTTAGGTTAGGTTAGGTTAGGTTAGGTTAGGTTAGGTTAGGTTAGGTTAGGTTAGGTTAGGTTAGGTTAGGTTAGGTTAGGTTAGGTTAGGTTAGGTTAGGTTAGGTTAGGTTAGGTTAGGTTAGGTTAGGTTAGGTTAGGTTAGGTTAGGTTAGGTTAGGTTAGGTTAGGTTAGGTTAGGTTAGGTTAGGTTAGGTTAGGTTAGGTTAGGTTAGGTTAGGTTAGGTTAGGTTAGGTTAGGTTAGGTTAGGTTAGGTTAGGTTAGGTTAGGTTAGGTTAGGTTAGGTTAGGTTAGGTTAGGTTAGGTTAGGTTAGGTTAGGTTAGGTTAGGTTAGGTTAGGTTAGGTTAGGTTAGGTTAGGTTAGGTTAGGTTAGGTTAGGTTAGGTTAGGTTAGGTTAGGTTAGGTTAGGTTAGGTTAGGTTAGGTTAGGTTAGGTTAGGTTAGGTTAGGTTAGGTTAGGTTAGGTTAGGTTAGGTTAGGTTAGGTTAGGTTAGGTTAGGTTAGGTTAGGTTAGGTTAGGTTAGGTTAGGTTAGGTTAGGTTAGGTTAGGTTAGGTTAGGTTAGGTTAGGTTAGGTTAGGTTAGGTTAGGTTAGGTTAGGTTAGGTTAGGTTAGGTTAGGTTAGGTTAGGTTAGGTTAGGTTAGGTTAGGTTAGGTTAGGTTAGGTTAGGTTAGGTTAGGTTAGGTTAGGTTAGGTTAGGTTAGGTTAGGTTAGGTTAGGTTAGGTTAGGTTAGGTTAGGTTAGGTTAGGTTAGGTTAGGTTAGGTTAGGTTAGGTTAGGTTAGGTTAGGTTAGGTTAGGTTAGGTTAGGTTAGGTTAGGTTAGGTTAGGTTAGGTTAGGTTAGGTTAGGTTAGGTTAGGTTAGGTTAGGTTAGGTTAGGTTAGGTTAGGTTAGGTTAGGTTAGGTTAGGTTAGGTTAGGTTAGGTTAGGTTAGGTTAGGTTAGGTTAGGTTAGGTTAGGTTAGGTTAGGTTAGGTTAGGTTAGGTTAGGTTAGGTTAGGTTAGGTTAGGTTAGGTTAGGTTAGGTTAGGTTAGGTTAGGTTAGGTTAGGTTAGGTTAGGTTAGGTTAGGTTAGGTTAGGTTAGGTTAGGTTAGGTTAGGTTAGGTTAGGTTAGGTTAGGTTAGGTTAGGTTAGGTTAGGTTAGGTTAGGTTAGGTTAGGTTAGGTTAGGTTAGGTTAGGTTAGGTTAGGTTAGGTTAGGTTAGGTTAGGTTAGGTTAGGTTAGGTTAGGTTAGGTTAGGTTAGGTTAGGTTAGGTTAGGTTAGGTTAGGTTAGGTTAGGTTAGGTTAGGTTAGGTTAGGTTAGGTTAGGTTAGGTTAGGTTAGGTTAGGTTAGGTTAGGTTAGGTTAGGTTAGGTTAGGTTAGGTTAGGTTAGGTTAGGTTAGGTTAGGTTAGGTTAGGTTAGGTTAGGTTAGGTTAGGTTAGGTTAGGTTAGGTTAGGTTAGGTTAGGTTAGGTTAGGTTAGGTTAGGTTAGGTTAGGTTAGGTTAGGTTAGGTTAGGTTAGGTTAGGTTAGGTTAGGTTAGGTTAGGTTAGGTTAGGTTAGGTTAGGTTAGGTTAGGTTAGGTTAGGTTAGGTTAGGTTAGGTTAGGTTAGGTTAGGTTAGGTTAGGTTAGGTTAGGTTAGGTTAGGTTAGGTTAGGTTAGGTTAGGTTAGGTTAGGTTAGGTTAGGTTAGGTTAGGTTAGGTTAGGTTAGGTTAGGTTAGGTTAGGTTAGGTTAGGTTAGGTTAGGTTAGGTTAGGTTAGGTTAGGTTAGGTTAGGTTAGGTTAGGTTAGGTTAGGTTAGGTTAGGTTAGGTTAGGTTAGGTTAGGTTAGGTTAGGTTAGGTTAGGTTAGGTTAGGTTAGGTTAGGTTAGGTTAGGTTAGGTTAGGTTAGGTTAGGTTAGGTTAGGTTAGGTTAGGTTAGGTTAGGTTAGGTTAGGTTAGGTTAGGTTAGGTTAGGTTAGGTTAGGTTAGGTTAGGTTAGGTTAGGTTAGGTTAGGTTAGGTTAGGTTAGGTTAGGTTAGGTTAGGTTAGGTTAGGTTAGGTTAGGTTAGGTTAGGTTAGGTTAGGTTAGGTTAGGTTAGGTTAGGTTAGGTTAGGTTAGGTTAGGTTAGGTTAGGTTAGGTTAGGTTAGGTTAGGTTAGGTTAGGTTAGGTTAGGTTAGGTTAGGTTAGGTTAGGTTAGGTTAGGTTAGGTTAGGTTAGGTTAGGTTAGGTTAGGTTAGGTTAGGTTAGGTTAGGTTAGGTTAGGTTAGGTTAGGTTAGGTTAGGTTAGGTTAGGTTAGGTTAGGTTAGGTTAGGTTAGGTTAGGTTAGGTTAGGTTAGGTTAGGTTAGGTTAGGTTAGGTTAGGTTAGGTTAGGTTAGGTTAGGTTAGGTTAGGTTAGGTTAGGTTAGGTTAGGTTAGGTTAGGTTAGGTTAGGTTAGGTTAGGTTAGGTTAGGTTAGGTTAGGTTAGGTTAGGTTAGGTTAGGTTAGGTTAGGTTAGGTTAGGTTAGGTTAGGTTAGGTTAGGTTAGGTTAGGTTAGGTTAGGTTAGGTTAGGTTAGGTTAGGTTAGGTTAGGTTAGGTTAGGTTAGGTTAGGTTAGGTTAGGTTAGGTTAGGTTAGGTTAGGTTAGGTTAGGTTAGGTTAGGTTAGGTTAGGTTAGGTTAGGTTAGGTTAGGTTAGGTTAGGTTAGGTTAGGTTAGGTTAGGTTAGGTTAGGTTAGGTTAGGTTAGGTTAGGTTAGGTTAGGTTAGGTTAGGTTAGGTTAGGTTAGGTTAGGTTAGGTTAGGTTAGGTTAGGTTAGGTTAGGTTAGGTTAGGTTAGGTTAGGTTAGGTTAGGTTAGGTTAGGTTAGGTTAGGTTAGGTTAGGTTAGGTTAGGTTAGGTTAGGTTAGGTTAGGTTAGGTTAGGTTAGGTTAGGTTAGGTTAGGTTAGGTTAGGTTAGGTTAGGTTAGGTTAGGTTAGGTTAGGTTAGGTTAGGTTAGGTTAGGTTAGGTTAGGTTAGGTTAGGTTAGGTTAGGTTAGGTTAGGTTAGGTTAGGTTAGGTTAGGTTAGGTTAGGTTAGGTTAGGTTAGGTTAGGTTAGGTTAGGTTAGGTTAGGTTAGGTTAGGTTAGGTTAGGTTAGGTTAGGTTAGGTTAGGTTAGGTTAGGTTAGGTTAGGTTAGGTTAGGTTAGGTTAGGTTAGGTTAGGTTAGGTTAGGTTAGGTTAGGTTAGGTTAGGTTAGGTTAGGTTAGGTTAGGTTAGGTTAGGTTAGGTTAGGTTAGGTTAGGTTAGGTTAGGTTAGGTTAGGTTAGGTTAGGTTAGGTTAGGTTAGGTTAGGTTAGGTTAGGTTAGGTTAGGTTAGGTTAGGTTAGGTTAGGTTAGGTTAGGTTAGGTTAGGTTAGGTTAGGTTAGGTTAGGTTAGGTTAGGTTAGGTTAGGTTAGGTTAGGTTAGGTTAGGTTAGGTTAGGTTAGGTTAGGTTAGGTTAGGTTAGGTTAGGTTAGGTTAGGTTAGGTTAGGTTAGGTTAGGTTAGGTTAGGTTAGGTTAGGTTAGGTTAGGTTAGGTTAGGTTAGGTTAGGTTAGGTTAGGTTAGGTTAGGTTAGGTTAGGTTAGGTTAGGTTAGGTTAGGTTAGGTTAGGTTAGGTTAGGTTAGGTTAGGTTAGGTTAGGTTAGGTTAGGTTAGGTTAGGTTAGGTTAGGTTAGAGTTAGGTTAGGTTAGGTTAGGTTAGGTTAGGTTAGGTTAGGTTAGGTTAGGTTAGGTTAGGTTAGGTTAGGTTAGGTTAGGTTAGGTTAGGTTAGGTTAGGTTAGGTTAGGTTAGGTTAGGTTAGGTTAGGTTAGGTTAGGTTAGGTTAGGTTAGGTTAGGTTAGGTTAGGTTAGGTTAGGTTAGGTTAGGTTAGGTTAGGTTAGGTTAGGTTAGGTTAGGTTAGGTTAGGTTAGGTTAGGTTAGGTTAGGTTAGGTTAGGTTAGGTTAGGTTAGGTTAGGTTAGGTTAGGTTAGGTTAGGTTAGGTTAGGTTAGGTTAGGTTAGGTTAGGTTAGGTTAGGTTAGGTTAGGTTAGGTTAGGTTAGGTTAGGTTAGGTTAGGTTAGGTTAGGTTAGGTTAGGTTAGGTTAGGTTAGGTTAGGTTAGGTTAGGTTAGGTTAGGTTAGGTTAGGTTAGGTTAGGTTAGGTTAGGTTAGGTTAGGTTAGGTTAGGTTAGGTTAGGTTAGGTTAGGTTAGGTTAGGTTAGGTTAGGTTAGGTTAGGTTAGGTTAGGTTAGGTTAGGTTAGGTTAGGTTAGGTTAGGTTAGGTTAGGTTAGGTTAGGTTAGGTTAGGTTAGGTTAGGTTAGGTTAGGTTAGGTTAGGTTAGGTTAGGTTAGGTTAGGTTAGGTTAGGTTAGGTTAGGTTAGGTTAGGTTAGGTTAGGTTAGGTTAGGTTAGGTTAGGTTAGGTTAGGTTAGGTTAGGTTAGGTTAGGTTAGGTTAGGTTAGGTTAGGTTAGGTTAGGTTAGGTTAGGTTAGGTTAGGTTAGGTTAGGTTAGGTTAGGTTAGGTTAGGTTAGGTTAGGTTAGGTTAGGTTAGGTTAGGTTAGGTTAGGTTAGGTTAGGTTAGGTTAGGTTAGGTTAGGTTAGGTTAGGTTAGGTTAGGTTAGGTTAGGTTAGGTTAGGTTAGGTTAGGTTAGGTTAGGTTAGGTTAGGTTAGGTTAGGTTAGGTTAGGTTAGGTTAGGTTAGGTTAGGTTAGGTTAGGTTAGGTTAGGTTAGGTTAGGTTAGGTTAGGTTAGGTTAGGTTAGGTTAGGTTAGGTTAGGTTAGGTTAGGTTAGGTTAGGTTAGGTTAGGTTAGGTTAGGTTAGGTTAGGTTAGGTTAGGTTAGGTTAGGTTAGGTTAGGTTAGGTTAGGTTAGGTTAGGTTAGGTTAGGTTAGGTTAGGTTAGGTTAGGTTAGGTTAGGTTAGGTTAGGTTAGGTTAGGTTAGGTTAGGTTAGGTTAGGTTAGGTTAGGTTAGGTTAGGTTAGGTTAGGTTAGGTTAGGTTAGGTTAGGTTAGGTTAGGTTAGGTTAGGTTAGGTTAGGTTAGGTTAGGTTAGGTTAGGTTAGGTTAGGTTAGGTTAGGTTAGGTTAGGTTAGGTTAGGTTAGGTTAGGTTAGGTTAGGTTAGGTTAGGTTAGGTTAGGTTAGGTTAGGTTAGGTTAGGTTAGGTTAGGTTAGGTTAGGTTAGGTTAGGTTAGGTTAGGTTAGGTTAGGTTAGGTTAGGTTAGGTTAGGTTAGGTTAGGTTAGGTTAGGTTAGGTTAGGTTAGGTTAGGTTAGGTTAGGTTAGGTTAGGTTAGGTTAGGTTAGGTTAGGTTAGGTTAGGTTAGGTTAGGTTAGGTTAGGTTAGGTTAGGTTAGGTTAGGTTAGGTTAGGTTAGGTTAGGTTAGGTTAGGTTAGGTTAGGTTAGGTTAGGTTAGGTTAGGTTAGGTTAGGTTAGGTTAGGTTAGGTTAGGTTAGGTTAGGTTAGGTTAGGTTAGGTTAGGTTAGGTTAGGTTAGGTTAGGTTAGGTTAGGTTAGGTTAGGTTAGGTTAGGTTAGGTTAGGTTAGGTTAGGTTAGGTTAGGTTAGGTTAGGTTAGGTTAGGTTAGGTTAGGTTAGGTTAGGTTAGGTTAGGTTAGGTTAGGTTAGGTTAGGTTAGGTTAGGTTAGGTTAGGTTAGGTTAGGTTAGGTTAGGTTAGGTTAGGTTAGGTTAGGTTAGGTTAGGTTAGGTTAGGTTAGGTTAGGTTAGGTTAGGTTAGGTTAGGTTAGGTTAGGTTAGGTTAGGTTAGGTTAGGTTAGGTTAGGTTAGGTTAGGTTAGGTTAGGTTAGGTTAGGTTAGGTTAGGTTAGGTTAGGTTAGGTTAGGTTAGGTTAGGTTAGGTTAGGTTAGGTTAGGTTAGGTTAGGTTAGGTTAGGTTAGGTTAGGTTAGGTTAGGTTAGGTTAGGTTAGGTTAGGTTAGGTTAGGTTAGGTTAGGTTAGGTTAGGTTAGGTTAGGTTAGGTTAGGTTAGGTTAGGTTAGGTTAGGTTAGGTTAGGTTAGGTTAGGTTAGGTTAGGTTAGGTTAGGTTAGGTTAGGTTAGGTTAGGTTAGGTTAGGTTAGGTTAGGTTAGGTTAGGTTAGGTTAGGTTAGGTTAGGTTAGGTTAGGTTAGGTTAGGTTAGGTTAGGTTAGGTTAGGTTAGGTTAGGTTAGGTTAGGTTAGGTTAGGTTAGGTTAGGTTAGGTTAGGTTAGGTTAGGTTAGGTTAGGTTAGGTTAGGTTAGGTTAGGTTAGGTTAGGTTAGGTTAGGTTAGGTTAGGTTAGGTTAGGTTAGGTTAGGTTAGGTTAGGTTAGGTTAGGTTAGGTTAGGTTAGGTTAGGTTAGGTTAGGTTAGGTTAGGTTAGGTTAGGTTAGGTTAGGTTAGGTTAGGTTAGGTTAGGTTAGGTTAGGTTAGGTTAGGTTAGGTTAGGTTAGGTTAGGTTAGGTTAGGTTAGGTTAGGTTAGGTTAGGTTAGGTTAGGTTAGGTTAGGTTAGGTTAGGTTAGGTTAGGTTAGGTTAGGTTAGGTTAGGTTAGGTTAGGTTAGGTTAGGTTAGGTTAGGTTAGGTTAGGTTAGGTTAGGTTAGGTTAGGTTAGGTTAGGTTAGGTTAGGTTAGGTTAGGTTAGGTTAGGTTAGGTTAGGTTAGGTTAGGTTAGGTTAGGTTAGGTTAGGTTAGGTTAGGTTAGGTTAGGTTAGGTTAGGTTAGGTTAGGTTAGGTTAGGTTAGGTTAGGTTAGGTTAGGTTAGGTTAGGTTAGGTTAGGTTAGGTTAGGTTAGGTTAGGTTAGGTTAGGTTAGGTTAGGTTAGGTTAGGTTAGGTTAGGTTAGGTTAGGTTAGGTTAGGTTAGGTTAGGTTAGGTTAGGTTAGGTTAGGTTAGGTTAGGTTAGGTTAGGTTAGGTTAGGTTAGGTTAGGTTAGGTTAGGTTAGGTTAGGTTAGGTTAGGTTAGGTTAGGTTAGGTTAGGTTAGGTTAGGTTAGGTTAGGTTAGGTTAGGTTAGGTTAGGTTAGG